>OX359291.1:73301957-76009457 GCA_947179395.2 Pulicaria dysenterica
TAATTACATTATGGAGAAAAATATTAAAATGATATTTTTATTTTGGTATAAAGCATATAATAGATAATATCACTTTTTATTAGTTTTGAGTTTTGACACCTTGGTCGGTTTGTGTAATACCGTTGTGTTTAAGATATAAACACTCAATAAATCTCTTTTTTTTCTAGAATTTATTTTTAAGAGTTAAGACTTAAGACTTAAGACCATTGGGGTATTGACTGTTGAGTTTTGACTTGGGCAAACCCACCAAAGCCAAGCCCGTTGAGACCTTTTATGAATTATAATATGAATTATGAACCACTCATATTCTTCATAACTTCAAGTCTTCAACCCTTCAAGTGGGCTGAAGTAACACTATTTAAAGCTGATCTGTTTTTTACAAGCAAGGCTCATTGGGTGATGCTATATATCCGCCCTTCCTCTCACACATATATATGTTAAATTATTGACTTACAACTTTCAATGTTACTTTTTTCCTCATATACATCACATCAAGAGGGATATATAGATATTAAGGGGGGACATATGGAAACACCCTTTCTCATTGTTTCATTTCATGCATGAGCCGGCCAATTTTGGCTATTTGTTTTCTACTATTAAATAAAATATCATGTTGCTTTTTTTTAATATCTAATTTATCTTTCAAATAAATAAAACTTGAAAACGACATCATGATATATCCATCTATTACATAAGAAATTGATTAAAAATGTGAATGTGTGAAGTCACGCTTTTATTGAATGGTTTGTATAATTATATATATCTACAAGTTCTTAGTGTTAAGTATTAAGGGTATACTCAAACATATACGACGGCCGCTCATTTCAAGTAAATAATCAATAATATATATTAGCTATAGAAGGGAAGTATAATAACAACCTATTAGAGCCACATCTAGTAATAGGGTTGAGAAGAGGCAACTTACACCGTTTACTTCAGTTGGAGGCTCACATTACCAATGATTAAAAATTGTTATGAGTTTATGACTGTAATCACTAACATTTACATCATCACCAATCACTAATCTCCACATCATCAAAAATAAAACAAAAAATCCTCCTTTTAGCTCGTTATTTGGATGACAAGCAACACCACGATAAAGAGAATGACGAGCGAGGCGTAGTGGACAACCAACAAAATTAAGGTGACGAGGCTTTCATAATGAACTCGTCACCCGCCACTATAAGTGGTCTTGGAGGTTATATTGACCTTCCAAACTAAATGGGCTCACTTTGGGTTTTAGCAATACTTGAATAATAATTTGTGATCAAAACGGTCATGTAAAATTGTAACAATAAATAACCTTCATTTTAAGACCTGTGATAATAGCTTTTGTAGAGGAGGTCAAGCTGGTGTTGCGGGGTCATCAAGAACACCATCTTCTACATGTGTGGGAAGGGTGTGGCGGTGTGATATATTTATCTACCCACATGTTTCTTATTTTCTTATTTAACAAATTTAAGTAACATATCAAATTGTTATTATATTCTTTTAAAAAATCAATAAGTTTTTTTTAAATCTTTTGTTTCAAATAATAACCTATCATTGCAATACCTTGTTCCAATACAAAAATGAGATTCTCTAATTTAATATTTTTACTTTTATACTTCTTAAGTGACTTATTAGATATTATTTAAAAAAATATATAAAGTGATAGAAAGAAGGGGTTAAAGTAGCTGAACATACCGAGCATTTTCCCGATGTTTCATTATGACACTAGAAGTTTTTGAGTTCACATATACCCATTAGTGTTTCCAACAAGGGTTTTGTAGTTGTTAAAATTTAGAACAAAGTAGAGCATAATGAAACATTTTGTCAATATTACGGGTATAATAACATATTTTTTGAACATTAATGGGTATAATGAAACTTTAATAAACTTATCATATATTCGACAAAAAAAAATTATATGTCATAATTAAATATTAAGAAAACGTTTTTTGTGTTCAACAACTTCACCCTTAAAAATGAAGGGTTGAAATGTGATCATCGGGATTTAAAAATGAAAGAGGAGAGTGATGACTGATGAGCGATGTTAATATGTCACAAGGATGGAGAGTAGAAAGACAAATCTCTCTCTATACTTCAAATCTTATATACACATGCATTATACATCACATAGCCTATTACTATGTCGTATCGATGAATCTCTTAGCTAAACATTATGATTACTAACATATACAACACACTTATAACAAATTAATATGGAGAATATATTATACTATATAATATTAGGCAGGAAATATGAACAGTAACTATATTTATATTATTTATATAGTTTGAAGCAGTCCCAATAACCATCCTCCCTGTTTGTTCCAGTGGTAAAACGCAAAAGCATATCCCTACGTCCTTAGTTCGAAAAGTAGCAAGCACATCTTCGTTTATTTTTTATGCTATCCTCCATATTTATATCTAAGGCCCACCAGGACGCTATCCTCCATATGATATCTAAGAGCATGGGGAGTACTAGAAGCATGGGCTCGGTATTGCCTACGTGGCAATCGGTACCGAGGGGAACACCACCCCCTTTCTTTGGTACCGAAAAATTAGATGCTTCTTCGGTGGAAGGATGCCGAGGACGCCGAGAGAGTGAGGTGAGAGAGAGAGGTGAGAGAAAGAGAGAAAAGAGGAGAGAGGAGAGAGAAAAGTGGAGAGGGGGTATTTTTTTTAAATAAAAAATTTTGAAGCGTTGAAGCATGGGTAGTACGGGGGGTTAATGTAACACCGCATTTCACGAGTTTAAAATTAGCGCCAATTTAAACTTTTAAAACTTATTTATCAAAAGCTTGCATCGGATATAATCACCATTTACAAGAATATCATATTGTTATCTGACTATCTTAACATTTCAATTAACATGTGTTACAACGACTAACAACCGACCATCGGATCACATGCATACAAATAACAATTAGTGTTCCACAAACGTAAATACTACAATTACCCACGAGTAACCCAAGCTCGTCAGGCCATCAGTCACTAACCTGCGAAAAAGGGAAATTTTGCACCGATAGCTACAACTAGCTAGTGAGCACCAATTTACACATAAGCATCAATAAGCATGCTATCACATCACAATAAGACACACAGAGCTAAGCTATCACATAGCGGTGTGCCGACATGTCAGCGGGATCATATCTTGCGAGGTAGCTAGCCTGGCTCAACGATCCAAGCTGGAGAATCAGTCACAACCATCCGCATAGGTGGGGAAGCGAAGAGCAGCCCATCATCACGTTTGCCAGTTCCGGTTTGCACCGAGAACCCCATTTCACAATCAGTTCCGGCTTTCGCCGAGAACCACCTTACATAGCCAGTTCCGGCTTACGCCAAGAACCCCATCACATAACCAGTTCCGGCTTTCGCCAAGAACCCCATCGTCGTCAAGGAACGGTGGCCTGCAGAGCCGTCACCAAGCGTATACACTCAGTGCCGTTAATCCCCCACTTCCAGACCCTATGGGGCCCCCAGGAACCAGCCTACACGGCTGACCTTAACCAATCCCAGGAACTGTGGTACAGTCCCCCAATTGTCCGGACATAACATAATAACACATAACCGATCCAATAAGGATCCAATTGCATGCACAATTTTATACTCTAATACATCTGATCCAATCAGGATCCAATTACATGCGCAATATGATAATCTAACATAGCTGATCCAATCAGGATCCAATTACATGCGCAATATGACAATCTAACATGGCTGATCCAATCAGGATCCAATTACATGCGCAATATGACAATCTAACATGGCTGATCCAATCAGGATCCAATTACATGCGCATATACAATATCACATTAGCTTCTGCTCATACTCGATGAGCAGAATACTAAACTACACTTTAAACATAGCATACAGTTGTCACATAAGTCATAACCCTACTTGGGTCTATCTCGTATCACTTCACTTATCTATCGTCACTACCATAACCACATTACACGTGTTATAACACAACACGTCACTTCACCACTTACCTCGCACGTGCATACGTCACTATCATAATAGCACGTTTCAATACACACCAGTTAGCCCTACTTACTGAGTCTCATGGGAAAACCGGTACTCACCTGGAGTCCTCACTAGGCAGATACTCCACTCGTGTCTTCCGGTTCCTCAAGTATACCTAACACAACATATACACGCTTTGTTATCACTTACACATAGCACACTTAGGTCAAAACGCAAGTTAAACAAGCTATCAGCCCTGGACCCCTGCTTGCGATCACAAGTACAATCCTTGTGGTCGCAAGGGCCTCTTAACAACATTCCTTACGGTCGCAAGGATATCTCTTGCGGCCGCAAGAGGCCTTTTCCCCATAAACCAATGCCTACGATCGCAAGGGTATTCCCTTTTGCCCGCAAGCATGGTCCTAGTGTTGGTTACGATCGTAAGTTATGTACCTACGCTCTCAAACCTTATTTCCATCGCCCGTAGGCGGTAACATCACTTAAAAACATATCTTTATGGTCGCAAGGGCCTTACCCTGCGATTGCAAGAATTACAGACAACCCATGCGACCGCATGCACATGCCATGCGATCGCATGGACCCCCATAAACCAGAAACCCCCATGCGACCACATGCACATGCCATGCGACCGCATGTACCCCAGTTTCAGTGTTCTTCGAGTCTGTTCGCGTACAGCTTCTGGAAATCAGATTTTAACCACTTTAATCGATCAAAACTTGATTCTAATTGTTCATACACTTTACTAGGCATCTAGGGAAGCTTATAAACACTTTTAACACCAAAAACCATCATAAAAACACCATTTACACCATTAATTTGGTGTATCTCCTTCAAGAACACATAACTTAGGTTCTAGCATAAAAATACTTACAACAATGGTGAAGGATAGCTGATTGACACACGAATTGCTACTGGAACAACTTGAAATCAGTTTGCTTCCTAATTTGCTTCTTCAAAACTCCAAGGAACAAAGGGGGTGTGTGTGTGGGTTTATGCTCACGTATGTGTGTGTATGTATGTACTGTGTTTGTAACAAATGAAGGGATAAGGGATAAACAAAGGAACCGACTTTGGGTTTAATTAATTAAACCTGGGTATTTTGTTCCCCTTTCCTACTTACAACTTAATACACGTCATCCCGTTTTAACTAATGGGGATATCTACGGAATCATAACGTGAAACCGATTAACACTTTATCACTTTTAAACACATTTGACACTTTTCACATAATCACTCTAATTAACGCATAACACGCGTCATTAACTTAAAACACACTAATTTAAATCACTTAAAACCACTGTACAACTATTTAAGCATGAGGTACAACTAGGTACTACTAGGCCCATTTTCAGGATGTTACAGTTAAGCATGAGTGAAGCATTAGTGATGTAGCGCAGACGTGGTGCGAAGCATGGAATGCTTCTCGGCGTGTACTCCCCATGCTCTAAGGCCCACCTGAAAGTCTTCGTTTCCAACCGACAAAAATAAATAATTAATTTTATATAATTATTTATTTTTCTTTCCAACCTACAAAAGTAAACCATTACTTTTAATATTTTATTTTCATCACATGTTTCCCTTTCTAATGTCCCTAATAAAAATTTGTTTGTAACACCCAGGTTTCTGATTAGTATTAATTAATGTGATTAAGAAATATAAGTGTTACATGAGTTATAAGTGGGTACATTTATATGATTAGATGTGTTTATAAAGTAGAGGGGTTGAAGATGTCCAAATAAAAGTGATATAACTTAAAGGACTACTTGTGTAATTATGAGAAAGCTATGGGTATATGAGCAGATGCCTTTGCTTTCTTCCTGGAGTTTCTACACAAACCCACAGACACACAATATGCATACGTACGTACAATTGGGGCTTTCTTTCCTTTTGGCGATTTTGATCAAACAAACATCAAGTTCTCATTTGAAGATTATTGTATTCATCTGTCAAGGTTGCAAGGTATGATTAGTTGTTTAAATTCAAGTGGTTATGGGTCAAAATGGCTCATATGATGGAATCATAGTATTAATTGTGTTCTTGTTGAGTAATTGTTGTTAGTAAGTTCGAAGCGATGTTAGAGAAGTTGTATGAACGTTAAAAAGGGTGAAAAACCGGATTTACAGCTGCTGCACGAACAGAGCAGATGAATATGCAGTGCCGACTGTCCTTGCGGCCGCAAGGGTTATCCCTTGCGACCGTAAGGCAGTGGTTAAGTGTTTTGGTTGTTTTGTCCCTTGCGGCCGTAAGCAAGATTACATGCGACCGTAAGACAGTGTTTTAGAGTTTTGATTGTTTGAGTCCCTTGCGGTCGCAATGGACTTTACTTGCGACCGTAAGGATGTTAGTTAAGGCCCTTGCGGTCGTAAGGGTTTTTGCTTGCGGTCGCAAGCTGTCTTCCAGAATTCAGTTCAGTTGTTCGAGTTGATGTTTGATCAGTGTCTCTTCCAGTTAAGTATAGAAGCTTATGTAGTATTGTTTATTGCTTGTAGGCAATAAGAGTTGACGTTTCGGTGATAGAGAATAGTTGTTTCATTGCTGCTAAGGTGAGTGTACTTACCTTTAATCAGATTAGCATATGTATGTGCATTAAGTGAACAGTATATCAATTGTATGTTTGATATGTGATTTGATTATGCGAGATTCAGTAGCACTATGTTGTAGTATTTAGTATGATCAACATACATATATGCACAAGGTGAACAGTATGATATCCATGTTGTGATATGTTTATGTAATGAGTTAAGAGATAGTATTCAATAAAGAGATAGGGGTATATTGAGATCCTTATACCCAAGCAGAGTGTCAGGGATTTGATTACACGCGAGGTGTGATCATACCCCGGGACCAGTTTGACTGTTTTGCAGGTTATAGCTGAGATGTGATCTCCAGAAGAGTTACTTGTGCTTTAAGTGTTTATTTGTTCAGTTAGTATGATCACTAAGCGAAAGCTTATGTCTTAGTGTTTTGTGCATGCAGGTGAACCAGTTCCTAGCGAGGGTAAGGCCCCAGTGCTCTGCTTAATTGGATAGCTCCAAGTTTTGAAAAAGTACTTTTAATACTACTTTTGTGAAATTGTTAGCACTAAAGTGTTGAAAGCTTGTTTTCCGCAAACCCTGTTATTTTAAGAGTGCTAATTTGTAGTACTACATTGCCTTTCAAAAATTTTTTTTTTGTAGTACTACAGTTTTAAAAGCTATTTTAGAAAAGTGGTGTTACATTGTTTTTACATGATTATAGTTAAAACGATAACTTTCTAATCTTATTAACTTTTATTTTATAATTTTAATATATAATCTTGGTGGTAAATTCTAATGTACATTTTAAAGGGCTTAATATTTTCTAAAAAGTTATTTTTGTTGTCATAAGCAACCTAGGTTCAAGCTATGCAATCATATTCTTTTTTTTCTTTTTTTTTTCAATTTACCTTATTTTTTTCTTCTTTATTTACATACTTTTTCATTTAAGAATCTTTTTCAAACTTATTATTTTCTATTAGTTTCTATATCTTTATATCATTTTAATAAATATTCAATTTCTTTTACATATAAATTTATATATAATAATTTTATTATCTTATGTATATAAAGATATTATTTTATACGTTTTTTATTTTTCTTTTATAACTTTTAACATGTAATGTCTAATATAAATATGAATATATATATATATATATATATATATATATATATATATATATATATATATATATATATATATATATACCGTCTTAGTTCAATCTATATTTTTATATAAATTCAATCGCAATATAAGATATATTAAAATGTATTCTAGATGTTCAACACTAAAAAATATAGTTCGTCAATAACTATCATATTACATTATTATTTATATTAAACCGTAGATAAAAGTTAGTTCTGATTCTTGCTCTAGAAGTTATGAAAGACTTACAAGAAATCGCCAGCTTCCCGTCGCGACGCGCGAGTCTCATTACTCCTTTATAATAAATGTTGTGGCGAGTATATAACATTTTCTCTAGATTAGGATATAAAAAACGAGTTTATAGTATGGTTATATTTAACGAGAAACTTTTAGAAGGTAGAGCTTAAGCTTTGTTTATAATAATTATTAATAGGATGAAGTTATTTTTGATATCAAGCTTATGGCCTTTCAATGGCACAAAGCAAGGATAAAAAATTGGAAAAGAATACTATGGTCATCTTGGATTATTAACCCAGTGGAATCAATCAAGGAACTAGGATATATATATATAAAGTGCAGTATCATTAGGTGGTAGATCCAGTTACATAGATTTTTTATGTAAAATATCTTGCAGTGGTTTAGGTGGTAAAGTTCACTCACTTCCTACCCTTGTAGGAAGATAACTTGTATATGTAAATTTCCTTATTTATATAATAAAGTTGTCTTTAAAAAAAAATATTAATATACAACAGTAATTACTTACCATAAAAATTTCATACAAATAAAACTCCAACTTCTACTTCTAATTAAAAGAGTTCTAGGTCTCCAACCGGCTCTAAAAGTTATGTTCCCAGCTTCGATTAATTTAACAAAATATACCCTATTTTATATTAACCTATCTCATTTTGTCTTTTATTTTTATATTAAATAACTAGCTAAACGTCTCATGTTCTACACGAGTGACGATAAATATTTTATTCAAACACCGAAACTGGTACACATTGGCATGCACCAAGCTGTCAACCAGCAAGAGTTAAAATTAGATTTTAGTTTTATAAAAAGGATTGTTAATAACTGAAAGATAAAATTATTTAGCAAAATCAATGGTTAATTGCTTAATATATTTTATTTAGTTTCTATTAAAATTAGAATATAGAAGATAAACGTCAATAGAAGATACCTTTTTTAAACTTATACATATCTTCAAGCTCGTTTATAAAGCAAACGTTACACCTAAAATTAGCCTCGTTAACGGGTGTTACAAAAAAATGTTTTATTTTATACATCTTTTTCCCTTTATTTATTTACATTTTATTTATATTATTAAGCGATTAAGGAGCAGCCCCTGCGAAACGACTTTTCTTGTTTAAACAAAGACTCGCCCTCTTACCAAAGAATCCCACCAAATCTTCATTTTCTTACTACTTGTTTATTTCCCTTCCGCCATGGATGATGCTACTGATCGGAGCTCCGACGCTACTCAGTTGGAAGACAATTCAATCCCGGAGGAGATGAATGACCTCCACCACGACCACGACGCTCAAGATTCCGCCGCTGTGGATGAAGATGATGATCAGCATCAAGGAGGTGTTACTCCATTGCAGAATTCTCCTACGTCACCGCAGGAAGATTCAAGAAATTGTCAATCTTTAGCCCTAGTATTATCCGGTAAGATCGATTTTATGTAAATTGAAGCAGTTGTGTTTTTGTGTTGGAAGTATGAGTACATGATATGACTCTAAGAATGTGCTTAGATTTGTCAGAGGTGCCGGTAAAATACGAGATGCGACAGGATGAATTAGAGCACTTAAAGGTATAATACCACTGCTAAGCTTACACCACCACGCTTTCTAATACACTTTTTACTATTTATTTTGAAAAAATTCATGTAGTTTGCGTCTATGCTTTCAGATTTTATCTGTCCAGGCCATTAATCGGAATCTTGAATATAATAAAATGATGCGGCTTGTGGAAGCATAATAAACATTAAATCCATAGTATTTGTTAAAAATCCTCAGGAATTTCGTTACAATACATAACTTAATCTTAAACTCTATACTACAAACCCACCAATTTGATTTCAAGTTATGTTAGTCCCATAGCACATCGAGCAAAAATTTACAGGTAAGCAATAATACACTTAGCAAACAACTATTTATGAATATATTTCTTCAAGACTATCGTGTACAATATCTATATAAACATGTGTCACTGCAATGAAATAGTCACTAGAATGAGGAAGTGTCCAAGACCAATAAAGTGAATATATAACTCCATAGTCCACGCCTGATGCTCATGTAAAAGGTTACACGATTGCGAGCGTTGGTTTTCTCTCACTTGACTATCCTGCAAAACCAAAAGAAATATACGTCAGAGGACCTACAGGTTTGTACCCCGTAAGCCAGTCGGATGATCAAGCCAGCTTCCATGTTTTCTGAATGGAAACTGGAGTATAATGAGGGTTATCGTTTTGATAAGTTACCTGGATCGTAAGTGGTGGATTCCCTTCTGTAGTGTAGGTTCTTCTAGAAGGGAAGAACAACCCCTGAATGTAGGGGATCCTGGGATCAAGACCAACCAACGGAGGATTTATGCATGTCACTGGTTTGGTTGGTTCTGATGGGACTTGTTTAAGGAGTGTCAGGAATGAGCATACCTCAATAAATGTCAAGCATGTCGATTTCCTATTGATCTCGACCTTTTAGATACCTTCTCATACTTAATCAATGCATGTTCAAGGTTTGATCTGTGACTGCTACAGGAGACCAATTTTGTTCCTTGGTCTATGACATTGTCTTGTCGCATCATAAGAAGCATGAATCTTTCCAATATGACAATTGTAACATAAATCAATTTCACTTCATAAGAGGCTTTACTTGTCTATACGTATCTGAGTCATTAGTATTTACATGACTACATATATCTTGGCATATGCTTCAGAGATATTTGATAATACCATGCTCGAAGGATCTGTAGCTTTATATTCTCATGAAGGCTACCAATCCACAAATCATATCCAAAGCCTTATGAAGTATGCAATATGAATCAACTTCCATTAAATTAATTCATAGAATCAAAATGAACATTTAGCTCAAACTGGAAGAAGACAGAATCGTACATGATATCCTGAAATAAGCCTTACTCCCCTTTAGGTCCTCTTAGCATTCAAATTGTTTTTAATATTACAAGGGTCTGCAACTCCATGTTCATTGATCTTTTTTATGCTTTAGTTTGATAATTTCAAGGGTGATACTGCAAGAGAGAAGTTTGATCATTTTTTATACTTAAATGATTGGTTCCGCCTGGTTTGTTTTTTACCCGGAACCGAACAGGAGTTTGAACCAAAAAACCGGAACCACCGATTAGTATATTACGGTTCGGTTGTCAGTCCTAACTTTTAGGCTTTTTTGGTTTCGGATTTTTGGTTCGGTTCGAGCCGGCTTTGGAACCGAGCTCATCCCTAATTTGAAATATGTATGTCTGTTCTAATGTGTCATGTAGTCGAATATTTGATCTCCTCTTTATACTTTATAGATATGATTTATTTCCCGACAGTTGTTGGGATTTTGGACATCAATCAAGAGTTGTTTCCGGTCTAAAAAATAACATAAAATAAAAAGAAAAGAAAGAAACAAGTCTCTCTTTGCACAGGATTTTTGCATTTAAATTGAAAAGAACTACATGTATGTGATCTGGTAACTAAATGTTTATTTCCATTAGAATCAACTTCAAGGGAGTCACCAAGAAGCCTTAGCAACTGTTATAGCTCAGGCTGCTCAGATGAATTCACCTGGGATTCCATCATCATCCAAAAGATTATCAGCAATGCCTGTCACAACAACGGTGAATGCTGATGTGGCAGAAGCAGATCCCACCACTGGTTCTAAATCTTTATCTTCTTCACAACCTTTCAAGATACCTATTGACAGTTACACCTGGAGAAAATATGGTCAAAAGCAAGTGAAGAGTCCTGAAGGTTCTAGAAGCTATTATAAATGCACAAATAGTGCATGTGATGCTAAAAAGATTGAGTTGTCTGATCAGTTTGATTCTATCACAAAAGTAGTCTATAAAGGCCAGCACAAACATGATCCACCTAAGAGAGTAATTTTAAAGGGAGGTAAGATTTTATCAACTCCAAAATCACTAAAAAGAACATCAATCTCAGAATCTGGATTCAAGGAACATCAATCAAGTGTTCCAATGCAAGTTGAACAGATTCATGACTCAGAACTAAAGCACAGGCAAGTTGCCAATGTCATGTTCTTATTCTTATTCTTTTCTTTTGAACTCCTGTTAGTCTGTGTTAACTTCATTATCTTTTTATTGATAACCAGAGTAAAGAAAATCAGCTCAAGAAGTCCTGGTCCTGTACAGCCAAAAAACCCCAAATTTATTGTGCATGCAGCTGCTGACAGAGAAATATCAGCAGATGGATACAGATGGCGAAAGTATGGGCAGAAGATTGTGAAGGGAAATCCTCAACCCAGGTGCATCACTTATTTCTTTTACACCACTCTCACAAACCTTTATACAATTGAATAACGGAATGACAAGGGTCATGTTCTTTTGTTTTTCAAGTTGAGTCTTTATGTTTATTGTTTGTAATAACACGACAAGATTCTTAGCATGTTAAAGCGTCATCTTTTCTGTTAGGAAGCTGACTCAATATTAGGACTCGAAGGTAAAGAACAACCACTAAAATATCTGTTGTTTGTGTTTACTTTTTTGTTCTTTCAGTTTTAACATAATTTGCATTTGTTACTCCATGCATAGTTTGATGCGATTGTCAATGTTTTGTGAAGTCTTTAACAATTTATGTCAAATTTAAGGTTGAATTGTGATCCTTCTTACAGGAAGTCCCTATTGTCATTCTTTTGAGTGAATGTTAGGCTTATACTTTGTGCATCTTATTACTTGGTTTATGACAATACTGGAAAGTGAAGAGAGATGTAGATATCTGGTATCTTCCGGTGATGAAGAAAAGCTAGATGTTAGATATTTGTTCTCTGGTACCTTGTTTGCTTTTAGGAGTGGCTAAGCTTAAATTTCATAATATTTATTGGTGTACATTGAGAGAAAACAATTAAAAATATCAATGCTGTGTTCTAAAATACTATTTTTAGTTTGGGACTTGGGCCTACAAGATTGGAGCTAATATTTTAAACTAACCTAATCTACTAATTCTACTAATGTTCTGGATGTGCTATGCCTGAGGAGAAAGCTACCTTTAATGAAGTAAAGAGATATGACGAAAATAAATACAATCATTATCTCATGATTTTATCGATGTTGATTATATTGTTTGACTTCAACAGTTCAAATGTATTATACCAGTAAATGATTGATTTAGTGTCATAGTGATGTAATTGTAGGGCCTGTTTGTTTTTTGAAATAAGTACTTATTTTTAGAAATGTCTGCGGGGGAGCAGACATTTCATTAGAAGATTGTTTGTTAAAAACCAGATGTAAAAATTAATTAAATTTTTTTCCACTTATTTTAAGAAGTGATTACAAGAGTGAATTGTATTTGAAGTCTTCAAGTGTCCTTTTCTAATAACATGAAAAAACTAGCGTGCGCGCGCATATGTATGTCTGTCCAAATGTACTTTCCTGCCAAAATTCCTCTTCAAATGAAACCTGGAATGATGTATATGTGTGTATTTCATAGTTAGGCAATCACCTCAATTATATACAATATTATGTTGAAACTAGGATATCAAATAAATCTAAACTAGTAAACTCTATAACACCACAAAGTTCTGGGTTATAACCCTTATACAAGGAACACGTACCAGTATATCACAGCCGAAATCTCATTAAAATAACAAGAATCCATCCTTTAGAGTCAACTGTCTACAGTTTTTGTGGGTTACATGTTGACAAAGAAAAACGAACAAGTAGTTAAAACATATTGTAAGTAAACAGCCTAAATGAAACTTTAGTAAATAAAGAGTTGATTGAACATGTTCGAAAGATATGCATCAAGAAATTAAAACATGGTGCCATCCCTTCCCAAGGTCATGTATCATAACCTTGCATCATATGATAAATTGATAATCACTTTTTTTTTAAGGGTGACAGAATTGGGGGGGGGGGGGGGGGGGGGGGGGGGCGTCGGACTCTCATGCATATCTAGTGCATTTGAGTCTAATTATTGCGTAACATCTTCATGGCTAATGCCATAGCTACTGGGAGACATAGCAGCGGATATCCAGATATATAATCTCACAACAGGGACAAGTGCCCTCAAGTCTCAACTTATTTTCCAACATGACTTATGAAGTGTAAACATTTAATAATTCATAAAGCTTGCAAACATAATGAAACATGCTACTTCAACATAAAACTTCCAAAATACCCATTTCTCTTTATGAATTCTAAAGCAAGACTGTTGGATAGATAAAGTAAGATGCAACACCAATAATCATGTAAAATGGGGTATGAGATTATACTCTGTGCCTGCAGTCGTATCAAGCTTCAAATTACAATTTAGACTCACAGTCGAAACTTTAAGTTCACATTTTTAGACGATGATTGACAATCCAACCATCATAGCATGAGTACAAGATGCATAATGATTCCAGGTCATTAGCTGGTCAAACTTTAAAGTTGGAACCTACAAGCACACCTAGATACCTACGGACACGTCCAAGTGTAACCCAAGTAGACTATATTTTCTGAGAGTCTTGTTATCTATACTAAAGGAAGACATGTCTTAAAAACAACCAAATTCCTGACTAAAGCATGTTTGGCACACTGTATTAGCCTGGAGGCATAACGCGTGGATTAAGAAAAATCCATACACTGTTCCAGCTTCACCAAATCACCTTTCAACTTTGATTATTAGTCTGTAAATTCACCACTCTCAGTTGTCAAGGTTCCAAACTTGTATTAATCTTGTTCCTATACTATATGTTGCATCCTAATATGTTATTAGTTCTTTAAGCAAAATAAAATTTACTGACATCATGCTGTGTTTTATGTCAAATTGTACGAATCCTATACTTCTCCATTGGCTGAATCTGAAAATTATTTGTTTCAGAAACTACTACAAGTGCACCTCTGCTGGATGCACTGTCAGGAAACACATTGAGAAGGTTGTGGATGGTTCATCGGAAGTAATCATTACCTACAGTGGAGTACATGATCACGACATACCCGTACCAAAGAAAGGACAGGCTCCACCTCGTGGTCTTATTATTACTGCTGCCTCCTCAACTTCACAATCCAAGAGATCAAGGAAATACTTGTCCACCACTGAAGAACCCAAGACAAATGAATCTGCCGCTCGAACCCTTTTGAGTGTCGGCTTTGAAATAAAACAATGCTGAGAGCCCACATTTTGGTAAGTTCTAACCCTGTTGACTTGAGCAAGTTGTTTGATTTATAATTTTACATTGGCCGAGATTATTGTTTATAGGTTTTTATGGTAGAATGGATGATTGTGATATAGTTAGATCTACCAGAGTTTCCTGGGTGGAGAGTATGATATTGGCAGCAATGCTCGGGCTTTCGTGTGTATTGTGTCTGGTTGACGGAACACATGGCGTGTCATCGAGTCATTGAGACATATCATGATCTTGATCCAACCCTTTTAGATTTAAACAAGAAATAAAGAAAATTATTTATTCAATAGAAGGATTCAAGAAATGTTTAGATGTGATATTTAGATTCAAATACAAAACAACGAATAACACTTGAGTAGGGACATACCCAATTTGGGTATAAGCGATGATTGACAAATTGGCCAAACTAAATCTTTATTCGAATTTGATATCCTTTCATGTTCAAGCCAACATGATATCATGCAGTTACTTGTGACTATAAACAACATGGTTCTAAATAACGTAAGGCGTGGCGTGGCAACGAGGTCAAGTCTGCGGTAATTTTATATATATTTTATAATTATATATATCAAATGTATCATTATTTTAATATACTAATTACATTAAGTTACATAAATGATGAGCAAAGTAACATATAAATTACAAAATATAAATTTATAAAAGTTCTATACACGCGATCACAAAATATATACAAAAAAAGTTAATTTTTTTTAAATAAATGATTGTGCGTCACTTTTTAAAAAACTCGACATTTGGCGCGCCTTGGCAAGCCTTGGTACGCGCCACGCCACGCCTAGCACTCACGCCTAGGGCCATTTCTTAACGGCGGAGCCATGCCTCACGTCTTGGCGCGCCTTTTAGAACACTGATAAACAGAGTAGCAGGTGAAGTACTTAAACTCGGAGCTGGTAAATTGTTTTTATGTACATTTTTTATGCTCATGAGATAAACTCTGATGTTTCCGTTAGCATGAAAGGATCTCAATCCCGTATTTGATTTGTGTATGAAAAGTCATATAATCTTGAAATCTGATTGGTAAAACTAGATGGGACTCGAGCAGAGATCTCAGGCTTTTTTAAAAAGTTATATGAAGGAGCTTATATATTAAAAGATCACTTAAGAAACCTTAAAGCATATTGGTAACCAGATACAAATTCTCTAATAATAAAAATTCGAGATTTTAAAAACCAAAAGTTCGTTTTAGAGATAAACCATTCAAACATAAATACGTGTATTAGGGTTATAAATGAAGCAAATGTTGGACGACTAGTTCATGTATCATATAGTGGAAAGTATGTTTATATTTGTTTATTTAATAAATGAACGAAGATAAAAACAAATGTTTCTTTAACTAGTAATGGGCATGAACAATTCATTTATGTCTCTGAACATTCATTGACATATGTTTGCTCATTAACCGTATAAAAATTTTCAAGGTAACATTACATTATAAAAATATTTGAACATTATTATGAGTTACCCTCTTTGTTTCGTGAAATTCCATTTTAGTCTGCTGCTCCATCTCGATATCTACATGGAAGTCATCTGCTTGGTGAGTGCTTGTTTAATTCTTGTTTGGTCCACTATCTATTTGGTTTTTCTGTTAGGGATCCTAATCCGATTAGGGCTAGTCTGCATCCGCTCAGGGCTTGTTTAGATCTTGTTTGGTTACCTCCTTCATCACTTGTTCACTTCATATCTCTATTGCTTCGGGCTTGCTCACTTCATATCTCTATCAATTCGGGCTTCTTGGGTTCGCCATCGATCTATGTTCACCTTTATTCATTTGTGCATGTTCCGGTCATTGTTGGTCATTGTATTCATGATTCTTTTTTTATTGTTGAGTGATAAAAAACTATTAAATTTTGAGGACTTTTAAAAAGTATAATAAATTTTTTTGAAAGGGCAATTATGTCATTTTTGTGTTATATACAATAATACAAGAAATTTCCCATATGCATCTAGGAGAAGGTTAGGGTGTGTTTGTGATTCCCTGAAAACTTTTCCTTAATATTTTAATCATAAAAAGTAAAAAATTAAAACAGAATGTTGGTTATATAAATCTGAATTACGCTTTCATAATAGTAGTAGTGCATAACTTGATTAAGGTTTCTGAAAAAACAATCTGAATGATGCAACATTTTAAATTTAATAGTGATATATTATATTATAAGATACGATTGTTTAACAAGACGACGTGTGAAATGAGTATTAGGGTAAAATACTTGGTGCTTAATGATTCAGAATGCACTTGAAGGTAGAATGATTCAACAGCATTATGTTGAATCATTCAGCACAGTTTTCATTCAGAAGCGGCTATCAAACACGCTGAATGCTGAATGATTCAGCATTCAACGCTGAATGGTTCCATTAAGCAGCAAACAAACAGCCCCTAAGTAACCTAAATTTGTAACTGATGGGAACAAAGGAGACCCCTTATGAGCTTTTCTATTCATAGCAGCCCCAAATGCAACTATCAAAGACCTTCACTGATGGACCCTGTGTGGCTCCCGCATCCAATTGGCAGTTTGGCACCATAAACTCAACCACAGATGATATACACCCATTTCGATACGAATGAATACTCCATGCATAAACCGCTTGTACCACAAGCCAACGCTGCACGCAAAGTACATAGAAGCTAGATGGTCATAGGTATAATAAATATATAAGGCATTGGACAAACCACAAGCAGTAAAACTCTTTAAACTTGCTGTGCTGACCAATTGTACACAAAAACTATGAGAATATCGATCCATGTTTTTAACGGCAAATAAGGTTACAAATACATATCCAATGCACTCCATGAAAAGACAATGGAACCTCAGAAGATCCGGAAGTTGCATCTGCAGGAACACTTATATGAGTTAATGGCGTTCCATGGTCAAACGAGTAAAGAATATAAACTAAGTGGATAGATCAAACGAAGTAGAAGTAATTTGAACTGTATTTAAATTCTTACAACCTCCTAAATCGTCATATTAAGAAAGAAGGAAAAAGAGGTAGATTATTATCTTAGTAACATAGCTTCTATAATAATATTTGGTACGTGTAATATTTACAGAGCTTTAAAAAGAAAAACATGTCAACTTGATTGTTTTAACCAGTATAAAAGAATTTGGCTCTTCCCATTTCGTCACTTCTGGTGATTTGTTGTAAGATGTCAAAAAAAGGAAGTGTAGAACTGTCATTATAGATGAGTAGTGAAAAAAAGGTGAGTCAGGTTGGAAAAATGCATTAAAAAAGAACACATAACTGTGTAAAGAATGAAAGACGTTGGACAGGCATGAAAAAAAGATTATCCTAGCCGACACTTTTGTCTAGAATCACCCATTCTTAGCACTAGCCTTTTTTATTATGGCTATTGCGGAAAAATAAAACAAGTAGAAAGCATTGGTTGAAAAAAATTAAACACTTTTAGAGAAAGATGTGATACCCAAGCAAGCCACGGCCTCGCCAAGTTCTAGGTGTCACACTCAGGTTTATCAAATTCCCTTGCCTCATAAGGAGCATAGGTACAGGATGCCCTTGATTCATCTGTGCTTCAGAAGCAAGCCTTTGTAGCAAATTATCACCAAATTCAACTTTACCAAATTTCACAACTTGATCTCCAAGTTGTAAACCATCCTCTGCTGCTGGAGATTCCTCTGTTATTTCATCCACTACTGCAAAAGGCCGGTTCACATCCACATCCATGGCACTCATATTCACACTTTGGCCATGGGAACTAGCAATAGCACCTTCTACACAAATAAAATCCAAATTAGTCTGATGCACATCATAAGTTTTTACTTATTTCCTTAATAAACATAAATTTCCATGTTTGAGTTCTAGCAACAGTAGTCATATTCACTCCCAACAATCAAATTTAAAAAAAAAACAGCATTTTCAACTTGTGAGTTATTAGTAATCAAATTGTTCATCACTGCTGCTGCTAGCCTGCTAACCTGAGTTCATAGCAGTTGATGACTTGGGAGCAAGCCTTGCTGAATGGAGTAGTTCTATATTGTGGCTTATTTTCTCTGTGATATCCTTGTGATCATTCCGCAATCCTGTAGTACGTGAATTGGTTAAAAAGGGTAACTAGAAGTTCAAGAAAATCATAAATGTATCAGTTAAATTTCATAAAGCATTATAAATTTTATGGAACCTGCAATACATACTTGAGAAAAAAAACTTTAGCAATAATAAGAAAAAACAAATAAATAAGTACATCATGTTTCTGAAAACCGCACCACTCTTTGCAAAAACCTCAGTTCTTTTCATATAATTGTATAGAACTTTGCCCACCATAACAACCGTCTCCTAATCTACCTGTTAAGAACATATTGGAATGTTGAGGATTGTCCCAACAAATATGTATTATTCAGCTTTTTATGAAGGCAGTATTGTTTTACATGCAACAAATTATCAGATGTAGCAACCAGCTTTTTGTACTGACTGCATTCTTTAGCAAAGGTCATTTCACCAATCAAGACAAGTGGGGTAATTTTAAAGTTTATATATGAATATCACTTTTCTGCTATACCACCCAAACATGAGATCTCGAATAACCTCCTTTACAAGAACTCCAAAAGCGTTGTAAAAGGGGAGGCTGTTCATCAATAACCCTCTTGCATAGTATTCAACCACAACACACCCCCTTCATTTATGGAGGAATACTGAACATTACCCTATATATCACTTGGCATAGTATTCAGCCATATCATGAGATTCCCAAGCGTATTTTGGTAGTTGTGTTTTGGACGTTGTTCATGAATAACCTTCTTATAAACAAATTACTTGTATAAAAGAATGTGCCAGGTTGCAACCTCTACTATAAATTCTGACGTTGTTCACCTGCAAGGCTGCAACCACCCCCTTTAGTGCTCCCTATGTTTCGATGGGAAGGAAATTGAGAGTGAGAGAGACGCAAGTGGTAGATATTAAGGTGCTTGTCGGCATAGGATGTTGGAAGTGTTAGAATATTATTCCTTAAGGATTAGAAGTGTAAATACATATAAAACAGGTTTAGCTATTTCCATGTATAGCTCTCTCATATTTATATATTTTTGTAATCATCATTCTTTTTGGTATCAATGAGAATACGTATCTGGTTCTCGGCTCTCCTATTTCACATGGTATCAGAGCCGACGTAACCCTACGTCCGCTCGTTTATTTTTCCGCTGCCGTCATCAAGTCGTTCATCAGCAGCAGTCGTGTATCCCCTCCGATTTGCTGGTTTTAGTTGATTTATTTGTGCGCCTATTGCTTCTGTGCGGCTGATTCTTGATCGATTGTACGTATCTTGCTTCTGCTGGTTTCAATCGACATATCAATTGGCTCTGTGCAGGTAATTCTTGATCGATTGCATTGTTGGAATCGATTTTGTTTTTGGTCTCGTGATTATCGATTGTTGTTTCTTGATCGATTGTATGTTGGACTCGACGTAACCCTATCGACTGTCGAGATTTACCCTTGCGCCATTTGCCCTGTGGTTTGACTTCAAGCCGTTCGCTTCAAGCCATTTGATTTTAGCCGCTTCAAGCCATTCACTTCAAGCCGTTCGCTTCAAGCCATTTGCTTTCAGCCACTGCCTTGCGCCATTTGCTGATAGCATTGCGCCATTCACTGTTTGATTCAAGCCATTTGCAGTTTGTTTCAAGCCATTTGTTGTTTGTTTCAAGCCATTTGCTATTTGTTTGCATTATTTACTGGTCTGCCATGAATTGAGTATCATGGGTGATGCTATTGATCCTCCAGCAACCGCACAATCATTTATCATGGGATGCTCGTCACTTACTTCGGATAAGCTGACTGGGTCAGCCAACTATGTCTCTGGTACAAGTACACAATCATGTACTACTACTGGAAACCAGTCCACTCAACAGTCTTCTGGGTATTTTCATGCATTTGGGACTGATTATAGTCCAAGGAATTTAGCAACAAACAATACATATGTCTGCAATCGAGTATGATGCATTTCTGAAGTATCAAGCAGCACAACAATCTATTCCTAGTGCCACAAGTCACTCTGGTAATTACTCAGCCTTTGCTGTTCAAGGCCAGTCTATGGGCTCATGGATTGTTGATTCAGGTGCTACTGATCATTTGTGTGGTAACAAAGATCTTTTCTCTGCTCTTACGCATTCAGATACTTTACCCCCTATTACTGCAGTTAATGGAATTGGCAAAACCCAACCTATTTCATCATTGTCCTTAGACTCTGTTTTATATGTGCCTAAAAGCCCCTTTAATCTTCTATCTGTCAGTCGTATCACTAAAACTCACTCTTGTTCAATAACCTTTACACCTGATTCTGTTTTCTTACAGGACCTAAGCACAGGACGGATCATTGGTGAAGGGCATGAGTCACACGGACACTATTACTTAGGGGGATCTCATCCATCCATTACAGCAAGTGCGGTGTCTCCACACTATTACCATCATCTTTATGGCCACCCTTCTCTCTCTAAGTTAAAGAAGATTGTGCCAAGTTTGTCTCCATTATCATCCTTAGAGTGTGAGTCGTGTCAGTTAGGAAAACACACCCGCAATGTTTTTCCTAAACGAGCAAATAATAGAGTTGATTCTCCTTTTTCCTTGGTTCACACTGATGTGTGGGGTCCTAGTAGAGTCTCTTCAACTTTGGGTTTCAATTATTTTGTCACCTTTATTGATGATTATTCTCGTTCTACCTGGATATTCTTAATGAAACAACGTTCTGAATTATTTCCAATTTTCCAAGAATTTTGTGCTGAAATAAAAACCCAATTTGGTGTAACCATTCGTACCTTGAGAAGTGACAACGCCCTTGAATATTTCTCCACACCCTTTAAAGAGTTTATGGCTTCCTAAGGCATGTTACATGAATCTTCATGTCCTAGAACTCCACAGCAAAATGGTGTGGCCGAAAGAAAAAATCGCCATCTAATTGAAACGACCCGTACCTTATTGTTGCATGCTAAACTCCCGCTAACATTTTGGGCTGATACTGTTATGACTGCATGCTACCTAATCAATCGCATGCCATCATCATTCTTACAAAATCAGACCCTATTCTCTGTTTTGTTTCCAAATCAAACCCCATATCACCTTCCTCTACATCCAATTGGCTCAGTGTGTTTTGTTCATTGTCTGGATCCTAGTAAAGATAAATTAGCTCCTAAGGCACTCAAATGTGTCTTTCTGGGTTATTCTCGGTTACAGAAGGGCTACAAGTGTTACTCTCCAAGCTTAAACAAATATGTCATGGTTGTAGATGTTACATTCTTTGATCATCAACTCTATTTTTCCGTTGATCAACAGGAGTCTTCCAACATTGATCAAGTCATTCCTCTTCCTGTCCTTACATCATTACCTGCTGACAACCCGCCGAATCCTTCCAATACTGATCCTCCGAGTCCTTCTAATACTTATCCTCCGTTAAAAACCTATCAGCGACGTCCTCGCCCCACTGTTCTGACGGATGAACATGCAGATTCTCCTGACAATGGTACCTCTGACTCATCTCCTTCACCGATTGATCCACTGGCTTCGGTTCTGTCAGAAGATGATCTACCTATTGCCCAACGGAAAGGTACAAAATCTACTGCAAATCCTTATCCCATATACAATTATGTCAATTATAATCGTTTATCAATGACATATTCTGCTTGTATTGCAAGTCTTGCTTCTGCTACTATTCCTAAGTGTGTAGGTGACGCTTTATCTCATCCCGGTTGGCGTCAGGCTATGGTTGATGAAATGACAGCCTTACACTCTAATGGAACATGGGAGTTGGTTCCATTACCTCCGGGTAAATCAAAAGTTGGATGTCGTTGGATATTCACTCCAAAAATCGGACCGGATGGACAAATAGATCGATTAAAAGCCCGACTGGTGGCCAAAGGGTATACACAAATATTTGGTCTTGATTATAGTGATACATTTTCTCCTGTTGCTAAAATGACTAGTATCCGCATTCTTCTATCAATGGCCGCTATGCGTGATTGGCCTCTACACCAACTTGACATTAAAAACGCTTTTCTCCATGGTGATCTGCATGAAGAGGTTTATATGGAGCAACCTCCTGGATTTGTTGCTCAGGGGGGGTCCGGATTGGTTTGCAGACTAAAGAAGTCCCTCTATGGCCTAAAACAATCTCCCAGAGCCTGGTTTGGGAGATTCAGCTCTGTAGTGAAAGGGTTTGGAATGAAACAGAGTGAAGCGGATCATTCAGTCTTCTATCACCTTTCAGGGACATGATGTACCTATCTGGTAGTGTATGTCGACGACATAGTTATCACCGGAAATGATCATGATGGGATACGACAACTTAAAGACCATCTTTTCAAGCATTTCCAAACAAAAGATATGGGCAATCTCAGGTACTTCCTAGGTATTGAAGTTGCAAAATCAAAAGACGGAATTTCAATATCCCAAAGGAAGTATGCTTTAGACATTCTGGAAGAAGCTCATCTAACGGATTGCAAGCCTGTTGAGTCTCCAATGGATCCTAATGTTAAACTTTTACCTGGACACGGGGAGCTTTTAACAGATCAAGGGAAATATCGGAGACTGGTTGGTCGGCTTAATTATCTCACAGTAACTCAACCAGACATCTCTTTTGCTGTGAGTATAGTCGGTCAGTTTTTAAATGCTCCGTGTGATACTCATTGGGAAGCCGCTTTACGGATCCTGAAATACATCAAAGGAGCTCCAGGAAAGGGTCTGTTGTATGAAAATAAGGGGAACATGGAGGTACTTTGCTACACTGATGCAGACTATGGTGGTTGTCCTTTCAGTCGAAGGTCAACCTCAGGTTATTGTGTCCTCTTTGGGGGTAATCTAGTTTCTTGGAAAAGTAAGAAACAAAATGTGGTAGCAAGATCAAGTGCAGAAGCCGAGTATCGAGCAATGGCCAATGCAACAAATGAGCTTCTTGAAGAACTAAAGTTTTGCAAGGTATCACCAATGAAGCTCATTTGTGACAATCAAGCTGCACTTCATATTGCCTCCAACCCAGTTTTCCATGAGAAAACAAAACATATCGAGATCGACTGTCACTTCATTAGAGAAAAACTGCTAGATGGTTCAATCATCACAGGATTTGTTAATTCAAGTGACCAGCTAGCAGATGGTTTTACAAAATCTCTAAGAGGCCCTCGTGTTGAATACATATATGGCAAGCTTGGAGCCTATGATATATACGCTCCAGCTTGAGGGGGAGTGTTAGAATATTATTCCTTAAGGATTAGAAGTGTAAATACATATAAAACAGGTTTAGCTATTTCCATGTATAGCTCTCTCATATTTATATATTTTTGTAATCATCATTCTTTTTGGTATCAATGAGAATACGTATCTGGTTCTCGGCTCTCCTATTTCACAGGAAGCATGAGAAAGAGTGAGAAGGGTGTAAGGGATTGGTAAGAGAATGAGTTTCAGGAAAAAGAGAGTTTATGAATTTGAAGAGTGAGATAAGGGCGAATGACTTGTAAATTTCTTTTTACTTGAAGAAGAAAAATTCCATTAAAGAAAAAAAATTAATATAATAAGTTCTTAACTAGACAATTGTATTAAAAACTAGAATATTCTTTGAATGTGGAGATTTCTTTTATAATAATTGAATGTAAACTTTTTGTAAAGCCTAAAGCAAAGACAAAAACTGTTTATTAAGATTTAGTCCTTTTGCAAATTATACATGATAAGTTTCTTATTCAATCATAGATTTATGTCATCTATCTCTCTTTATTTAAAATTTCTAACAATTATATAGAACTTGAAAGTTCAAGGTGATTTGAACTTGAAATTCTTTTCTTTAAAGAGTTTAATATTCTTACCTTTAGGAGTTAAATGAAGTGAATAACCTAATTTAAAAGTTAAGAAACAACTCTTAGCAAAACAAAATAACTTTAGTTATTTTTAATAAATAATAAAAATAATTCGGATACGGGAAACCCCAAAACGCCTGAAAAGAATGATAAAACACTAAAATGCACAGCGATTAGGGCATTGTATTGAAAAGGATGATGATACTTATCGAACCTGCGAGTCTATGTCGGTCTGCTCGCACTACTGGAATGTCGATGTCAGACCTTGGAAACCCCTGCAGAAAACAAACTTTTTCAGATATGCGCACTAAATCAACTTCCAAATTCTCAAATGTACTTGTAACTTGTATAAAATTTGGTTGAGATAATGAAGAGATGTCCTGGTGAAGATTCAGTATTATATCAGAAGGTTATACGTAGAAAATATCTAATTGTATACTTCCTTAAATTTTGCTGACAAAGACAATTTAGATGATATATAATAAAATTGGCATTATTAAACAATGAAGCTGTATCAGGTTTGGTTAAGGCCTACTTTTCACAGCTAGTCATGGGTTCTACTCCTAGCATGCTCCATTCTTCCTTTTCAATTTCCTACCTATTATTGTTCCTTTCAACCTTCGATGCTTTTTTTAAAGAGAATTGTTGTTTTTTTTCCTTTTTAGTTTCCAGATTTTTGAAGAAACGGATTGTTTTCTTCTTTTTCTGTTTTCTTATAGTAATCATACTTTATTTAATTAACTTACTATCTGACTTGCTAAGATTTTTCTTAAATAATATCAAAATAAATTAGTTATTTTTTAAAAATTATATATTTTTAACCTCCATCAACGTGTAGGCTACCCGAACCCGAAAGTTACCTGTATAACCCATTTAAGGGTAAAATGTAAAATTATAAAATTTTCTTTAATACTTGAAATACAAATTTTGATAAGAGGATTGTGAATTCAAATAAGGGAGTGATATGTTAGGGCAATAAAACCCATCAAACAAATGTGAAAGATTCTAAAACATTAAAAACTTAATATAAACAATAAAAGATTTAAAGTTAAAACAATAGTACATCATTAAAGTTGAATATATGGTTTTGGTACTTTAATATTTGACTACTTGATTGGTGGTACTTTAGTATATTGAATTTGCTTTGTAATTCTATTTATTGGTACGTGCTAAAATGGTAGTACATCACACTTTCTATTATATTCATTATATAAATAGAAAAATCAAAATTCGAATCAAACCAAAGCAAACACCGAATTTAAAGTCTGAATACAATCAAAATGAACATTAAATATTGAATTAAACAAAAATCATTTTTGAATTTTGTATAGTAACAAAAAAGGAATTGGAAAAACTGAAAATGAAAACTGTAAACAAAAATCTAAGAAAATACTTGCCCGAACACATTTAGCCAATATGAGTTGACACAAAGCACGACCCGAACTCGACATGATAATAAATGGGCCTGCTCGGAAGCGAATGAAACGAGCCCGATAACCCGACCCGACCCAAATTGTCAGCCTTGGCGCAGGCTAAAACTACTAGTTTGGTATGATAAGTTGGTTAGAATTACAGAGAATGTAATTTGCAACTACGTGCAGTAGATAGAGGTAACAACATCCTGTACACTCCCATGACAATGATGTCCTGCCTCATTTTCTCTTACAAACATACAAGTATCCTTCATAACCACTTTTTGACACAAGTATTGCTTTACCCTACAACATTCGCATTGTCAACTCAAGATATCCAATTATTAAGCGAAAGCAAATGCTTATATGTTACAGCAAAAATACATCTAGAAAGTAGGAATCAGATAAATAACCCTGGAGGTGACCTACTGATATATCATTTATACAACTACATATAGAACAACTACATAGGCTTCACAAAGAGGATTGAGCACAATTTAATAACAAGTCAAGGGACCTTAAACTACACAATTTTCCCAATACTTTTTACCACAACAAAGAAAACATACAAAATTGACCAAATATCCACCGGCACAATCATCACATGTGATGATACCTTATTAGACATACAGGTTAGGATGTTTAGGTTAAGTTAATTTGTAAATGAAGGTCTATGAACATAGTCATAACAGTCGAAGCTGCAGGTTCATGACAACCTACATCCACTTCAAGGACTCAAGGAGCTTAGTAGTCATGTTATTCTACCAACATATTAGCTATCACGGTGGCAGAATATCTTGTCTAATGGACTTTTAAGTTTTCAAGTGCCATGGAGGTACCATCACAAGAACATTTGAACAAAAACGAAGTCCTTAATTTATTGAGGGCTTAAAATCTAGCGACTGTGCAACACCTCCTCGTGCTTCTCACAAGGGTGACTTTCACAAAAAGAGGATGAGGTGCACCATATTAACCGCCAGGGGTACAGATACAAAATCCTCAATCTCTATAAGTGGCCAAAAGGGTTGTAGCTATAATATTTGGTCCATTGATCCATAGGGCCATGCATCATCAGCAGTGATGCTAATTATTGGTGAAATAATTACTGAATATAAAAGAGTATGGGAATCTGCTGGCAAAGCATTTCTTCACTTTCTTGTTAACAAGTCCAAGTCAGGATTGCCAAAATTAAGACTTACTCAAATCATATTTGGAAGTTATGAGGTCGCTATAAACTTGTATGCTTGTTTCATAAATGCCATGATTTGGAATAGCCTCAAAATGAAACATCTTATCACGAAAAATAGAAACATTAACATCATTAAACCAAAATCATAGTTGTAAAGAAAAAAGCACAAAAAGAGATAAAATTCTTAAACCCGATAGCATAACAACCGGTACTAAGAGTCTAAGACACAAATATAAGCCAAAGGAAAAGATAATTCATAACATCCTATTCTAGAAACAAGCTTCTGCCTTATTGCGATCAACAAATCCAACTCCCCTTGTCTCATCTCCCTCCTTCTCGTTAGTCCCTGCATATTATTGCATATGTGATTTCCGCAAAGAGAATACAATACCCACGAATTGATAAAAGTATCAATCAGTTTTTATACGAACCTGAAGCACCTAGCCTTTAACTTCCAGACTTTCCAACATTACTCTTTCCCTTGCCTTTAGGAGGGATACGCTTCTTATTCTTCTTTACCCCGCCTTCCTTTATGGCTAAAACTGGAGTAGGCTTGAACTTTACGATAAATGGTTCGACACGCTTCAGCATATCGTGGAGCTCCATAATTGACTTATCCATCATGTTCATGAGATAGTTTTCCACAAACTGATCAAATGAACTAGTCAGAGAGATCAGGATCAAATCCGTCGCAATCTCCTGACTCAAGGGATACCCAAGCCTATCCAACTGGTCAACATAGCTCTTCATTGTGAGAACATAAGAGCTTACCGATTGACCTTCCTGCATCTTATGCCCACAGAGAACCTTAACCAGTTCAAAGCGTTCTTGATTCACAGGTTTTTGGAACATTTCCTTCAACCGGGAAATCATCTCAAAAGCTCCCATATGCTTCAATTTCTTATTTAAGTCTGAAGTCATGGTTGCTAACATGAGACGGGCAACCTCGAAAGAGTCACTCATGTGCTTATCATAAGCCTCACGAGCGCTCCTTCCTGAGTCGGATGCAGGGACCTGTGGAACGGGTCCCTCAATGACATAACTTTTCTTTTCGTATTTGAGAACAATTCTCAAATTACGAAACCAATCCGCAAAGTTCATGCCATTAAGTTTATCCTTCTCAAGGATAGTTTGCAATGTCATGTTTGTTATGGTGTTATCTACATTAGACGCCATCTACAACATAAAGAAAGCGTAAAATTTCTTGTTGGAATAAATACCCTTTTGTTAATCAAAACAATTATTAGCTAAGATCCATATATGTACTTTATCTAGCAATTCACCGGATTTACTTCTTCAAGACGAGGTTATTGAACTAGGTAACTCATTTAACAATCGCATTATATATGTCGGTGGTGTAAAACTCTGTCCACTTGGGATACCAAGGCGATTTGAAGGTAATTGGGGCTAATCACTCTTATAGTCAGCAACTCAGTCATACTCAATAATTACTCTTGGGTGTACTTGGGCAATACCATTAAAATTTTGAGTCAATAGCTTTTACTTTTTAACCCTAATTTTGGTACTCTTTTGGCCTTGTTCATGTTTGTACTTTATTATTGTTCTCATTGTTTGATTCCAAGTCGACCCCAAAATATATAAAAATTGAAATTTTGTTCTTTGTTTGATTTAAAGCCTTGTTCTTGTTTGATTTACATTGTGTTATTGTTTTTAAACATATTTCTTGGGTCCTATCAACAATTATTTTTATTTTGAGTAGTTATAAACATGTAATATGTATACTTCCAAATTTATATATAAAATTTCCAATCCATATACACAACGCCTAGGTTGATTACTCGCTACCCCCTAGCCGGCGCTCGGATCCTGCTTAGCGAGTTTTACAATATTGTTATATGCAATTATTAGAAGCAATTAACGCAATCTCAATTCTCATGTCAATCAGTATGTTCAGTCCCTAACATGCTAACCTTTCCAAGGGATTGGCTGAATTTGTATGTATGTGGTTACCAGCCAAAAAAACTCTTGAGTATAGCAATTCTGATATTACCAAGTGGTCATGGGGACAATAATAATCGACCACATCCAGTTCACATAAATTACTTTAACATGCTAGCTATCACGGTACATCCACTAAAAGATTTTCTAGTAAGAAATATGTTTATAGGTTTTAAGTATTCATGACTTGCAAAGGAGCAATCATCACACCTAACTCAACTCAACAAACTGTGTAAGAACCTAAAAGAATCTGCAAGGGCTTTAAAAACTAGAAGTGTACCTCCTCGTGCTTACATGGTTGACATAAACAATGAGAAGGTACACCATAACTAATCATAAGATTCATGGACAGATGGACCTAAAGTGTATATAATTAAGGAGTCAAAAGCAACATAAACAAACAAATGAGGGTTGTAGCTTGACTTGAACCTTCAAGGATTTTCCAGATAATGCTATTCATAATATTTTACTTCTAGGTGAAAATCCTTTTTTGTTTTCATCAAATAACTTCTTTAAAATTCCTTTCAAAATGGTTCTTATCAATAACTTCTTCGAGAGCTTTAAAACTTCCTGCTCGCTTTGAACCAAAAAGTGTGAATGTAAGATGCTTGTGATATAATCTATTAGTAACAGAGTAATTACTTTCTCAACAATTAAGCATGTCCACACCAATAATCAAATCAAAAATTTACTCTAGTTAGGCGCCATATATACACAATCGTTAATTTATCATAGAGCTACAAGAAGGAATTACCTCAGAGTCGACGAGATTGCCGGAAAGTCCAGGGCCGCCGGGCTGACAAAGACGTTCAATGATAACGTTCATCTCCGCCTCCAAAGCATTCCTTCTCTCCATCAAATTCTTTACCTCCGACTTTAAATCCGTCGCCACCATTATTACGGCACACTCTCCTGTTGGTATTTTCCGATGTGACGTTAGGGTTTGGGATTTTAAATGAGTCAAATAACTTGATCAGCACCCAAGCAGTCTCAAAAAGAGACTCGCTCCGACCGGCTCCGTTACGGTGGGTAAGTTACATTTAGACTCCTCGTACTATTGATATTTATGACTTTTTGACCTTGTAGTTTTTAACATGAAATAAACTTATAGTTAAAACTTAAAAGTAAGGTCGGCATTTTTTGGGTTGATACGAAACTCCACCCGAACCCGATACCAAAATAGTGATACGAATCTGAAATGGGTTAAAAAACATATTGACACAAAAATAAATGGGTCGGGTTATGGTTAACTCGATAGCCCGAAAGTGACCCATATGACCCGTTAAGGGTAAAACTTTTTTACAAATTTTTCTTTAATGCTTACAATTTAAACTTTGAAAAAAAAATGAATTCAATACCGATGATGTCATGTGGTTCAAGAGGCCGATGACAACCGATGAGTGCACCAAATTTAGATATAAATGTGCGGGGTTGAAAATGGAACAACTTGTGTTTTCAATTAACGTTGTATGGTGGAATGTTTTTTGTTCCACCACCTTGTCGACCGATGTCACATTCCCCCACGTGAGCTTTTAATGGTCATGACTAGCTACCATGAGGATGTCAGTGGACTTACCTCCACATTCTTGTGTGTATACATGATCTATGTGATTGCCAAACTTGTTATGAGACTTATGATGACTTGTTTTTTTGTAACACCCCGAGGTTAGATATAGTATCTATTATTTATCTTTGAATTTATTGAAATTTTATAAATATTTATGAATGTATCTATATGCTTTATTACAGTCAAGGGATTGAATTTGACAAGTTTGAGAGAAGAATCAAAGTTAAGGGACTAAGATTGACAATAGATTAAAGTAGCAAATATATATATATATATATATATATATATATATACACACACACCCCTAAATTATCACTCATAGTTGGAAGAAAAAGGCTAGAGATAGAAAAGTGGATACCACAATTACTTATGATAGCTCGGGGGCAGCCAGATATAGAGAAGAGATTTTTGATGAAATTGACTACGACTCTTGCATCATTGGTCGGGAGGGCTTTGGCCTCGACCCATTTTGAGATAGAGATATAAACTTTTGCAAGTTGAATTCAACTTACATACAACAGATTAATAATTGATTGAAGTTGCAATTGAAGTACGTTAACACAACAACATGTAATTTGCCTTCTATTAGTTCAAGTTCATAGCTTAATTAGTGTAATTGATGAGATTAGAATGCTAAATGATGTATTGATGCATAAAAACAACTATATAAGTGTTGGGATACATTATTAGGTGCATTTATCTTGAATTTGAGACTTAATGGGTCAAACACAGTGTTTTTCGTAGATGTACATTGGCGGTGTACGAGAGCTACACGACCCGTGTAGTGAATGTAGCCCGTGTAGCTCAGGCCGTGTAGGCCATACATGGCCATGTTGGGTTACACAACCCATGTAGGGCCCTAACCTACACAAGTCATGTACCTCATCACTCATTTGTGTAGAATTGTGATACACCGCCCGTGTAGCTTGTAGAGGGATACACGGCCGTGTATGCCTTAATTCAATGGCAGTTTTGTGCAAAAATCCATATAGGTGTTCATGATATGTTAGGAGATAGTCATCATACATGAAGTACTTCATCTGTTAGCTTGCAGTTAAGGTGACTATACTTATCTTCTTATTGTAGATGTATGTATGTGTGTATGCTTTATGTTATGCATTTATCAGACACCCTATAACGCTCTTTGAGCATTGAAGTAGTTCTCTTTGCGCCAGACTTATAGCAGAAATCCAGTATTTGTTATTGGACCCACCATTATTGTAGCAGTTGGATTAGCATTTAGTTAAGTATGCTCACTAAGCTTTTGCTTATATGTTATTGTTACTTCTTTTACATGTACTTCTAGTAGCAATAAAGACAAGGCTCCGGCAGCTTGAACATAGTGATAGCCAACTCTTTTGTGAATATTGCAAAGATCCTTTTGGAAACAATGTATAATCAAACTTTACGTTTAAAAGTTGGTAGACAAACTTAATGTGTTGCAATTAATAACTAGTATGTTTTCCTGTATAAAAAAAGGTCTTTACATTTATTATGCTTTGGTGTTGGTGGCATTCGCTGGGTATTTTTTGGTATAACCTATGAGACTTTCTTTTGGATGATTAAGGCATGTTTAGCAGAGACGCTAGATTTATTGTACTTAGTTTGTTAATGGTGAATAGGCAAAAGTAATACCACATTTTGGATTGGGTCACATACATGCGTTAGATATATCCTTTGTACATGATCTATAGTGTGACCATGTGGGATGTTCAGAAACAAATGTTACAGTTTGTAAATATTTATAACTGCTTCTGCTAGTGTTATAAATTCTTTTGCAAATTAAGAGTTTAAATTGGTTTTTAAAAGGTTCATATTTTGAACAAAAATTTAAGATGTTACAACTTGAAGACGGGGATGTGTTGCAACAACTTGAAGACGGGGATGATGTGGTGAGGCCGTGCGCGAGGAACAGAGGATGGTGTTATGGGGTAAGATTGCATTGACAAATGATGACACGAGAGGTAAAGAACATCATGGATTAGGCAAAGTCGATACGAGTTTGCGTAAATCCTTATTATTTTTTTCCAAGTTTTCTCAAGTTCATACCTTTAAAACAAACATATTCAATCATTCTTATTACTAATCTTTTTATGTGATTCTTAACCCTTTAATTGAAATACCACTTATAAATAGTCACTGTAAATTTAAAACCTTGCAAGAATCCAAGGTATACAAAATGTTCAATAATGTTTTAATCAACCCCAGTTCTAGAATTCTAAAATTTTACATTGGGAGATGATTTGTACACAAAAAGATTTTATCATACACAACAAGATGTATGTGTTTGCACACAACGAGAATTGATCACGCACACAAAATGTATTGTTTAAACATTAATACCCTACATATGTGGACGAGAAAGATATATCATAAGTTTGTATGGGTAAAAAAAGTAATAATTGTTGTACATTAATTCTTGTTATGTGCAAATCATCTCCTTTTTACATAACCATATCGTCTTTAAATTTTCACGACTTACTTGAATTTGCCTGTTAAGTTTTTACATCCTTTAAATTGAGTTACTTTTTTTGTAATTGAAATATCAAATATGAACCGACATACGTTCGGTTTTGAACCAGTGCTTTTAATTGGCAATGTTTGGAAGATGGCAAAGACATGGGAATATTGGTTTAGATTGTTCTATAGTTGCAAACGAGAATACCTTAAAGCCAAACTTTGTTGCCTTGTTGGCATAGGTGATGCACCTCAAACTAGAAACATCCGGTCACAAACCATCTGCAAATTGCAAATCTTTCTCAAGCAAGAAAACAAAATTTTCCATGTTCTTTATTTTCTTCATTGAGAGTAATTATTATTTGTTGAACTCCAAAATCCCATTTCATAACACCATTACCCAACTCTATCCTTGCAGACACACGCCAAGACGTTGAACCACCATCTCTTTGAACCGAAGGATCAGCGTCATGACACCATATTGAAACATCATACTTAACACAATGAGTTGGACAACACCCACTCGACCAAAGTAGGAATGGCAAACCCTGTTGCAGATTTCTTCTTGTCACTCCATACAGGACCCGCCATGTCAATATGCAACCACTGTACTTTCTCATCAACAAACTGAAATAAAACACAAGTTCTAAGATAATCAACAACATAGTTGTTATTGTTGTTCATATTCTTCCGTAGTTTTGGGGGATAGCAGAGCAGATTGATGAGTTAGTAAAGTCATCATGGAACATGACAAGATATCGAAGACCAACTCCAAAAACCATATCTTTTAAACTGTGTGCGAGTTACAGGGACCACGAGTCATGGCAAACCGAACGCTATAGCAAACAGACGTTGCAAGTTTGACCCAACCGTTGGGCCAAAATGCCTTCATCTAGGCTCCAAATTCAAATTTCCCAAATATAAACAGTTTTGGCTTTTTATTATATTGCAGTTTTTACTATAGATCATGTGAAATCATGGATTTCCTTTAATCGTCTACGCTGTAAAATTTGAGTTATATTTGTCCAAATTTGAATCTGTGGGTGGCGTTAACAGAATAAAGAAACTTTGATAAGCAGGGAGACAATAGAGGACATGAAGTACCTGCTTTAAAAAAAGAGCTGCAAGAATAGAACCACCTTGGCGGCCGCCACTGTTGGCCATATCAGCTACACCTGATTTCATCTTTTCCCAGTAACTCTCCTCCATTGGCAACCTCCAAAGCTTTTCTCCGGCCACTTCCGAGGCTGCAATGACCTCCCTTGCCAGTTCATCACTCGGTGTGAAGACCCCTGTTTTTTGGTGCCCGTCATAAATAAACATGTTACACTTCCTACCACGGATAAACTAGTAGAGAGAAACTTATAATTATATTATATGAGAATGTTCAACAGGTAGCAATTCATTTTTTTTAGAAAATTGGACGGTAGTTTTATCAATATATAATAAATTTTTAAGAGTACAGACCTGCAATTGAGGGCCCAAGAGCAACTATACAAGCCCCTGTCAACGTCGCCAAATCAACTATCTGCAAAAGTGTCAATGAGATGAGTTCCTTTAAAATGGCATTAACCAAATTAATAAAGAGATACCTAAATGACAACACTGGATTATTTAATTAAAAAAATATACTTTTGGCGGCAACATGTAAACAAAGAAATCAAATTCACAAGCAGACTGAAAATGTCACTCAGGAACAAAAGAGATATACCTTGTCCACACCTTGGTTACATGCATATACCAATGCATCAGCAAGTGTAAGCCTTCCTTCAGCATCAGTGTTGTTTACCTAAAACGAATATCCATTTAGATCATATAAAGTCCTCTACAAGGTTGTAAAAATCGTTGGACGGTATATAGTCGGTCGACTACCTTCAAGCGATTAATCGACCTAGGCGGTGATTAATCGGTTTCTAGGTGGGGACCCTAAATTATAAAGGAATTTATTTTGAAAAATAAATATTAGCAATTCCCTAACAACACTATTCAATAACCATCAATAAGTTTAACAAGCTTGAAAAATAAAAACCATAAGTCCATAATTAGTAATACCCTAACAAAATAAGTCAAAAAATATTTAGCAGATTTAAATTCTTTAAAAAAAAGCAAGTCAAGCCGAGTGTTTGTTCGTGGAATGAACAGGTATGAGTATTACTAGGAAGGAAAGCCTTGAGGGGAAAGATAACACATGCCCCCTTACGTCACCAAGCAAACAAAAAACTATGTCAAAACCCATCAAAATCAACTTTTGGGAGTCCAGCATACCCCATTGGACGATAATAGCACAGGCAACACAATCCTGCATAAAGGTACCTCCGTACCAGTGTAGCAGTGAAAAGGACGGTCGCTTTAGCAGCTCCCACTACAACAAGGACACCTGTCCTTCCCTACCTCCAAGCTCAAGGGCTAACCCTCATCTATAAATAGAGCTCCTTAGCCACACTCAAAGGTATGCACCTTAAATGAATTTCATGCCTGGAATCATTTCAACTACTAACTTGAGCATCGGAGTGGTTTACAAGGCTTCGTCCCATAAATCCTTTAACGTAGTTCTTCATTTTTCTTAGCAGATAAGGCGGCTGGCTTATTTTTAATCTCAAGGCTTTTTTTTCCAGAAATACTTGTACCTGTTCTTTCCACGAACAAACACCGAGGACTGTCAGGACTGATTTTGACCATAACCGATAAACCTGACCGATCATGTGATTTCTAGGCCAGTGGACCACCGATAACCACCTAGGCACCGATTAACCGGTCGCTGAGACTGATTTTACAACATTGGTCCTTTACATATATCTTAGATGGATTTCTCATACACCCTTCGTCTTCCCGAATTCTTATAACAAATCAGATGCTTACCAATAACTAACTTATCTTACTCTTTCAAAGCAAGGGAACATGACACATAACAACTTGATTGTCTATGCATACACATTTGAGTTTGAAACATTTACACACAAACTTTACCTAAACTTCTTCTAGTGGCACAATTGTAATATTCACAAAGAGTAAGACTTCAGGTGGAAATGCTCAGAATATTAATGAATATCGTTTATAAGCAGGGGAAGTACCTCAATTGTCTTTCCATTTGAGGCTGTCACTATGTCCCCCGGTCGCATTCCTGTTCCACTTATCATGTTTTCACAAGCTGCCACTATAAAATGAACCTGCAATGGTAGTACTGTTCATAAGTTGCTCTGCAGCTTAAATAACATTTTTTATAATTTCATGTATTAATGTAAATACAGAAAATCATGAAAAAAACAGAGAAATCAAAATGTTTTTTTACCTCAACACCAGATGGTTTAATTTGACCAAGAGCTTTTGCAGCACCTAATACTGCAGCCGAGCCTCCCATATCAAATTTCATAAGCTCTATCAAACAACCTTGTCCCGTCTTAATGTTGTAGCCACCACTGCACGCAATGAAGATAACTATTAAACAACCAAAATCTGTTTTATAATTAAAATAAAATGAAGTATTATCTTGCTAGCTAATGGTAAAGAAAATGAGATTTCTCCTTTGCTAAAGAAATACAAAATTACTACCTGTCAAAAGTGAGTCCCTTTCCTACCAAAGCCAACTTCTTTTTGACGGGTCCACTTGGAGGTTTATAACATAAATGAATAAATTTAGGAGGATTTGCAGAAGCAGCAGCCACTCCAAGATAAGAACCCATTTTTAGATCTTTGCATTGTTCTGTATCCAATATTTTTGCTGTTAAAACATCACTGTATGTTGAAGCAATCTTTTCAGCCTCTTGTGCTAGTACACCTGAGACATAAACGCGACAAAGAAAATCAGAAAATAAGTGACTTACCAGCCATCATCAAATAGATTTGAAAAAAAGTAACAAATTAAAAATTAGCGAGTGGGAATAAAGGATGCCTTTAGACTAACCAGGGGTGAGTACATTGGCAGGTGAATTTACAAGCTCCTTGCCCAGAATTACTCCAGTGCAAACATGCTCGGTGTAGTTGAGTTTCTTTTCTAGCTCAGGTCCAACTCCAAGACCAAGAAACTCAACAGATTTTAGAGTAGGCTTCTTGGATTCTGATTTAAATCTGTTATCTTCATAAGTTCCAAGTATTGTCCCTACCAACATCATAGAAGACAACAATTAAACTTCAAAAGCATTAAGTCTCATGGATGATGGAACACCGACACCCCTCTCTTATCAATTTATAGAGACGGCAATGGCAATTTCCACCCATTTACTTATGAATGGGTCGATTGGGGTTCTGGTTTCTTAACGAAATAAAGAAACTTCTTGTAATCACATTTGACACTCTTAACTGTTTAAATAGTGTTTCTGGTCAGCCATTTAACAACTTTGAGGACTTATGTATCACTGACATTTGCAGAAAGGTAAATTTACCGGTTGCTATTGACGATAAAGCCATGAGCTTTGACTTGGGAGTTAGGCCTTCAGTAGAAGCAAGAGTGATGCAAACGTTATTTGCTTGATAAGCCTTTGCTACTAAGGCAATGGACTCACCAAGACCACGATAGGCTGCAGTAGATGGACCAGCGGTGGATTTCCCAATCCCAAATAAGCCAACCCGCTTGGGTCCAGAACCTGAAACCCTAAGAACAGTGGACTGCCCAGGTTTAGCTGTGAAATCTTCCTCGGTGGATACTTGGAACAATAAACCACCATGTTGAGAATCAATCTTCTTTAAGATGGAATTTTGGAACTTTGAGTTCTCGTCTTTTGTCATATCTTTCTCAGTGACACCCACTGCAAGCATATCTCCCTTCCATTCTATTAAATCAAACTCTTTGGCAGCAAAAGAGATCTTCATGTTTTGAAAATAAGAGAACAAAAACTTAGTCTTTATGATCCAATAAAGAGAGTTATGTATATACTTCATTAACAAGATCTTACCAATGCAACATTCAGGATTTAATAGATATAATCTAAAGCTGACAACAAAATCCAAAACAAATAATGATTACAAGAATAATAATACCTTTAAGTACAAGTATGTACACATCAGCAAATTATGCAGGCATAGCATATAATAGAGATTTTAATCTAAGCGTTGAGTTGCCATTAATGAAGATCAAGAACATATCTTATTGCATATGCACAGACTTGTACATAGAGAAGATTAGAGCAATGCCACAAACTTTGACCAATTTATCTTGTTATACATTTAAACAACATATTCATAAGCAAGATAATAGTCTTGTAAATATGTAGATTTTATTTAATGAATAACATTGTACATGTACAAGGTATTCATATACAGAGTATCCCTATGCTAATATAACCCTAGGCCCATAATATTCACACATAATGCGTCCTCACAAGATATAGTCGTAGAACGACATGTAGCTTGGAACTAAGGACACGCATCTCAATGTAGGAAGCGACTTGGGTGAACACATCCACATGCTTATAGGCAGAAAGAAACCCAAGGAACATCAGTACATTAAAATCACGATGATCGGAGAAAGATCAAGTGAATTCACTTTAACTCTGTTTAAAATATGCCTACAACTTTTTACTGGAGAGAGAGAGAGAGAGAGAGCGAATTCGATGCTAGTCAAGATAATGATAGGCATACAACACAAGAAAGATCAAGTGATTTCAGCAAGATTTTAGTGTGTGCTGATATAGAGAGACTAACAAGAATTCACTTGATCACTTCTAATTACTGATACATATTTAGTGCTATACATATAACAAAGAAACAGTTAAAGACATACTACAGTATTCAGACAATTTCAGCTTATTGTAAGATATCATCAAATGAACTTATACTATCATTCATAGAGTTACCTCATCCATCTACTTTCCAGATAACATAATTTCATCTCAGTTAGCACATAGCTTTGATGAAAGGTACGAATATTTGTCAAATATTAAAGAAATTAATCATCTCATATAGAGAATTGTTGATAATCTATATAAATCGACCATTAAACTATAGATATGATTAGTACTCATCCTACATTTACGAAGGATTCATATAATTACAAATTACTAATCCAAAAATAACCCGAATCTAGGTTTAATAGTACATCCCATGGGACGATCATACTTGTTCAGTTGATCAAATCCAAGACACTTCCCCCGGAAACGAACCACAAACTTCAACAGGCTACAAATATTACCATCATTTATTTAAAAATGGCTACGGTTTGATCAAGGTTAATAAGTTAGCCTAACACATTGCAAAATTTATGCAAATTAACAGAGCTTTATGTGTTGATGGAGGGAGAAAACCCAATCAACAACAGCATTATAGGGTTTCAGAAACACGATTAGAACCCATTGAATGATCTACAAACGATTGTAAAAAAAAGAGAAAGAGAGACCTTGGGTGGATCGATTTGAGCAGGATGAGTGAGGCCAAGAGTGGCCTTAGCAAGAGGATGAGCCATGCGAGGAGAAACACAAGGTACTGGTAGTAGCGATCGAAAACGAAATGGCGAGATGAAACACAGATCGAAAATTTCGTGAAAGTCGAGGTTGAGGAAGAGGGCTATGAAAGAGTTGATGGAAGAGGTTACTACTGTAGTGACTGTCGTTTCGTAGTGTCGGAAGGCGGTTATCGGCGTCTTGAGAGGTGACTGGTGAGTGTTCAATTATTCATAAACAATTCATTTCAACAAGAGTGTTTTACAATGTTTATTTGTTTAAACTGTCACACTATCACTCAGCCACGTATTTTAAACCTACTTTAATATTTTATATATTTACTTAAACATAAATAAAAAAACAAGTGGACTCAAAATATAATTCAGAAAATTTCACTCATGGTCTATGTGGTTTGCCACTTATTACATCTGTGGTCCCTTATCTTCGTTTATTACACTGGGAGTCCCCATGGTATGCACTTTGTTACACTGGTAGTCTCTGGTCCCATTAAAAAGACTAAAATCCCCTTAGTTTTTTATTTAAAAAGTCTATTATACCCTTATTTCTTTTTTTTTTATTATTTTCTCTAATTTTAAATAAGTTAAAACTAATAATTAAACTAATAATATTATTATACTATTATTATTATATAATATATACACACACTTTTCAGAAATCTCGTTTGACTCTCTCCCCTACTCTATCTCTTTGCCGCCCCACCCAAACAGCCACCACCGCCCCACCCAAACAGCCACCACTCTCACCAGCCACCCACCAGCACCACACCGGAGCAAACCCACGACCACCAGCACCACACCGGAGCAAACCCATGACCACAGTCGCGTCACCGTCACATTTCAAATTAGGGTTTTTTATCACCACCGCTGTTCACTCACCTCGCCGGCCGCCACCGCTACGTCACCACCACCCACGACCACCATTTCTAGATCTTGTTCTTGATTTGGGTATTATTTCAGATCAGGGTTTTTTCATGTTAGTATTTCTGAAATTTCTTATACCCACGACCACCATCGCCGCCACCGCTGTGTCACCATCACCCATGCCACCGCTGCGTCCCCTTCATCAAATTCAAGCTTTGTGGTTCAAGCTTTCGGTGGTGATGGTGGTTCAAACGATGATGATGGTGAAACACGATTTTAGGGTAACGATTTCTTAGCCTTGTATTTCAGACCCTAATCTGGACATCACCACCGCTGTTAACTCACCTCGCCGGAAATCTCGTCGGAATGGGTGGGTTTTACGATGGTTAAAGTGTATACCATGGGGACTCCCAGTGTAATAAACGAAGATAAGAGACCACAAGTGTAGTAAGTGGCAAACCACAGGGACCATGAGTGAAATTTTCTCAATATAAAATAGCCAGCTTTATTTGGTGTAATTTTTGCTCCTATGTTTTGATTTAGATGATTTCTTTTAAATACCATATACGTCACATCAATCAATTATATTTTTTAATATTATAAACTAACATATATCAAATGATATGTGGTTATTAGTTAATTTAGATTTACAAATAGTCCAAACATAATCGCTCTGGTCACTTCTCATTGCCAGTCATATAGTTATGGGTGGAGAACCCAAAATCGCTTGCAACTCACACCACTTTTACTTTCACCGATTACATTTTTTTCTAAAAAAGTACATTGCAAAACTTTTCAAACAATTACATAAAAAAATTTGGCTAGTTTATTTTTGATCTTGTATCTTTATAGTTCTATTAATTTATTTTTTTATAAAATTGATGTATTTATAATTTTATTAATTTCTTTGTTACATTTGTTTATCATCAGTTTATGTGTTACAACTCCTATGATACAATGTATTTTTTAGTTGGTTTGGTTACTTGGCTTTTATTTATGATTCAAAATGTCGTGTTGGTGGTGACTTCATTACTTTAAAGAGGTTCAGAATGACTTGGTTATCAATGAAAAACATAGTCTTATAATTTAGTTTTTTTATTGTTACCTTTGAATCATTTGAGTTTTTTTTATGGGTACTTTTTGCAAAATTTTAATCTTAATTATGCATTCATAATTGTCTATGACAAGTTTTAGATTTCTCAAGCGAGTTTAATCGAGCATAAAAACTAAATCATTAAACAAGCTAGTTGAGCTTGAGCTTATAAACGAGCAACTCGAGCAATTAATAAATGGGTGTTTGTTTTTAGCTTATTATATGTTTATAAGCTCGGTTTATCTTTGGTAAGTATATATTTAGACTTATTTTTCATAAATTTGGCTTGTTTTCTTATTTTAAATCATAATAAGTCCGTATATTACAACATAAACCAAAAGAATAAGTTTATTAAATAATGTTCTACCCCTTACTACAAAATACAATATGACCATTACTTTGTTTACTAAAACACTATAATCATGAATTCCATACTAATTCAAATTTATACATTAATAAACAAGAAGTAACATTTGTTGAAGATCAGCTGTTATTACATAAAGTTTAGTAAGCAATCATCAAATAATGTTGCAAGAAAGGCTCAAAATGGAGGTAGAACATTTGTATAAAATTTGCAAGAACTGTTGTGATGTTTGCTAACAAGAAACAAACAACAAAGCAAATAACTTGGGCAGATGGAAACATTAAAGAAAAAGAAGAAAAGAATCGCTCACTCGAGAAGCAAAGATCAAGAACCTGTGGGAGTTGCATCTTCAGCAGGTGGTGGATCAAGCAGGCGGACTGTTCTTGGAAGCATGAATTCAGCAAAGATTGGATAATGAGAAGACGGGTAATGACCATCAATATTATCATTCACAACTTCACACGAAACAGGCACCAGTGATCGCCCTCGGAACAGGATCCAGTCTATGTGCAAATCTTGAGTTTGCCGATCCCAGCAAAGGCAAAGTGCCCGGAATATCAGCTTCAGGAACTCAAGAGCTCCTTGTTTATTACCTATAACCATACAATAAAAAAAATAAAAACAATTAATATAAATATATTTTTATTTTATTTTTTCGGAACGAAGCAGTTGATCACTTATGGTTCAGCCCTTGGGCATAATAAATTGGGATTGATTTCTCTTATGAAAACATAATACCTTTAAATCCATGATATGTTCGTATAAGAGACACATTTTTCCTCAACCGAGCGTTAGGCCATGCATCTCTCATATCACCTACAACACCATGTTCTCTGAAAAACAAGTAGTTTATACAAAATATTTCAGTACCTAGTCAAAAGCCCTACTTTGACTTTTAAAGTCAAACTGAAAAGCTATTACAGATTTTCTTTAAAGCTTGAAACTTTTGTTAGTATTGTGTTGTTGCCAACAATTTACCTTGATCTCCCAAGAAGAAAACGTCCAGTGGTCGACTCTTTTGGTGTATTAAAACCTCCACAATATACAACTGGCAAACTAGGAGGCAATGATGCAATATGCTGCCATGTCAGTAATGCACTTCGCCTACGAGCACGAGGACTGAACTCATCCATATTTGTGTTCACTATTTGAAATGAAAAACCAGGAGGCTCAACTCCTTTCATTTGAAACGTGTAGATATTTTGTCAAGTAAACAATATTGGACAACAAAATTACAGAACACCACAAGAAAATCTATTTAGGGGATGTTTGGATGTGTGTAAGTGATTCTGTGATTTCAAAACAAGCATGATCAGATAACCAGCTGGAAAAAAACGCGAATTCAAACACCCCCTAAATATTTTCAAGATTTGATAGTAAACGACATATATGCTTGAAAGGATATTGCCCATGTAGCAATGCATGGAGATTCACTCCCCCATGACATGCTTCCCGGGACAGAAGGGGACTCTGACAACCAAAATGTTCCGCCTTCTAATCTCTCCACCTTTCATAAAGTTAAAAATAAAAGAAGAATTCAATAGTTGTGAATAAAGCTATAGATTTAAACAGTTTTTTGAAAGATTTAAACAATGTATTACCTTTTCCTTGTCATAGAAAATGGTGCAACATTGATCTGCAACATCTTCAGATCCTTTCCTTGAAATCCCGAATTGATCATAACCTTGTATTTTTAACATATTAATCTTGTTTTTAGTGATGTGTAAGATGTCATTTACACTGATAAATAAAACAGGGTCTACAGTACAATAATACATCTTCATACTCCCTTCTTCCCCAAAAGACGCTACTTTCTATATGGGTTGTCCAAAGAAAACACTATGTTTCTGTTTAAGATATTATCCTTCTTGGAACTTACCTATTTGCCATTAGCAACTATTTACAAGATCTTCGTGAAATGAGTTCTCGTTCACCAGCTTCTTCAGTTTTGTCTTATCAAGAGTTGTTTTACATAGTTGACAATTATTCAATGAATTTAATCAAACTATTTCGCAAGTCAACCGTTGCAATTCTGATGAGACATAGGGTGTGCATATAAATGGGATCCAAAAAACAGAAATCAATTATGAATGTTGAGTGAATAGCAAAATTACCCTTCCACTGTTATCAATCTATTTTATTAGCCACCTTATATCTTCCTTGAAATAAGCACCTATGCTATATATTCCCCATCGATTTGAAATGTTGACGGTAGAATTGAAATTCTGCAAGGTATATATTAGTGTATGCTCTTTAGATATGTTGTTTGTGGAATATTAAGAAGTGGTAGAAAGAAGCATTAGGATGGTAGGGGGAAAATCATATAAGGATTAAAAGACAGGCATAAATGGTCTAATCAAAAGGCTTAGGGAGATGGTTTATAACAAAAAGAGAGGACAATTAGGTAAGCCAAAAGGTGACCCTAAGAACACCTTCTACCATACAAGATATGAAGATAGCAACTTTACTTGTCCACTTAAGATTACAATTTCTGCAGGTAACATTTCAAGTTTCGATGGCTTACTTACCTATTTTACTAGTTGCAGACTGTTGATGATTTTTGTTTTAGTACAAGATTTCTCTATCTTGTCACTAACAAAGGGTATTTTAGACATTTGATGAATGTTAAAATGAAAAAAGAAAACTTCTATGATACTAGGTGTCCAGTTTAAGGCAACTGATAACGGAGAGCCAAAGCAAGTAGGCGAGCTATGCCAGCTATCTCTAATCAAGGACATTTTCACCATTGATCATAAGTCGCTTAAGTAAATGCCATTTTCTACATTTCTACTAAAAAAAATGCACACCAATTTGAGGAATGTTAAATTAAACCACTGATACCATTTCCATATTCCCTCCAATCCTCCATACCCTCTTTGTGCTTCGCATAAAGGGTAAAACAATATTTAACAAATCAGCATTCATGTTGTATCGATGATGATACAAACGATAATGAAACATCGAGTTCAAGATACTTTCTAGCAACCATTGAGTTCAAAATACTTACTAGCAACCATGACAATCATTTCAACATAGTCATGAATGTGACTGAAACAGCATATCATAACTTCACACTGTTTCAAATATAAAGCTATAAATGGGGCTTACTTTAATCATACACAAACAGATAACAAAAGTTATAACCAAATCAGCAGCATCATAGTCATTTGCAGTACAGATCAATCATTAGATAATACAATAAAATGAAAAATTAAACCTGAAGCATTACCTGGTAAGCATATTTGTAGATAATCCAACTGAGACTTCACACCTAGAACATATAAGCAAAAGTATGAAGTTTCCAATCTTGAATAGGTACAGATAATCATTTTTGGAAAATCAAATGAATCAAGAGCAGGTTTCTGTAAGATCTACATACATAAACAAAAGAAATCACCTTGTTGAATGCAGAGTATGATAGGGGAGTAGCTAGTGATAACACTAACACACAAATCTTTCCTCTTTTCCCAGCAATTTGGACTATCTTCTGGTTGATCTTCAAGAAGATTGAAGGTCATTACAGTAAGAGAAACACTCATTTTGCTATTTGATTGCAAAAAAACCTAACTTTCGACTCAAGCTCAGATCTTTCACCCCCTTACATGACGGATGATTGAGTTGAAAACTGAAGAAAGCAAAGAAAGAAAATCGCGAAGACGAAGATGAATAATTTGATTGTGTAATAGAAGATACTACATAGATGGAGCTCAAAGCAAGCTTGCAAATGTTTTGTTGTTTGTAGAGATTTGGGTTCAAAAAATTCCTTAATCTGTCCAAAACTTTCATTAATTAATTATTAATAAATGTAAACAGTTGGTTATATTATAACACAGTTTTTTTCTAGAACTCGCATTACTTCTGTTGTTATTTTAATGATGAATAAAAATGTGTATATTATTAAGACAATGATAGTTTTTAGTATTGTGGATGAAAGTAAAACTATTATTATATTATCTAAAAATAATAATTATAATTCATGTTTTATAATCAATCTTTATGTTTATAAAAAAATTCACCTTATTTACCCTTTAATTAGTATTAAAACTTTTCACATGATATTCGGTTATTTTTTAAAAACTTTAAATTATAATTTATTACTTTTATCTATATCTCTTATTAGTTATCGTTTTTTTAAAATCAACTAAATAAAAAGTAAATTGTTTTTCAAACTGAAAATTTTGGTTTCTAAAAATTTAAAATATTTAGTTTTGGTCTTTAAGATGTTTTATTTTTTGGTTTTGGTTATTAAGTTTTTGGCTAATACAGTAAACACTAGTTTGGTTTTTCAGTTTTTCAGTTTTTAGTCTTTGACCTAAAATCGGCTAACAGTAGGAGGTGAAAATTGTGTAAAATAATAAAAATGTAACATCCTCAAAAAGGGCCTAGTCGTATATACTATTGGTGCTTTAGAATCTAGAATTTAATAATAGATATTAGAATTTATTTAATTAAATTAATATTAAATTATTATGAAAACGAATAAGAAACGATGATATTAAAATAATAACAAAAAATGAATAAAACTAGTATATTAGTAAATAGTTTTGAATAAGGATTCCGGAAATATCCCCGTTAGTTGAATTGGGTAAACGGGTATTAAATTGTAAGTTGAAAAGGGGGAACAAAATACCCGTTGGGAGTAAATAAGAAACCAAAGTCGGTTTCTTTGGTTTTGGATAACACAGACACAAACGCCCACATACGCATATATACAAACACACATACTTCATCCCTTTGGCTCTTGAATCTTTGAAGAAGATTAACAAGTTTCAATCCAGCTGCAAATTAAAGTTCAAACTCAGTATATAATCTTATCTTTGTCATCTTCTCTCAATTGTAAGTGTTCTTCATGGCTCACCTTCAAGTTCTTGGATTTTAGGTCAAAAATGGCTAAATCTATATTAGCCATCTATAATCAGATTCGTGAGTTCTAATATGTTCCTATATGATTTCTAAGTGTTTAGGAATCATTATCTTGAATTTAAATGTTGATTTTGAGCTTGTTCCATAATAATCAACAAATGGGTCAAAAATGGAGATTTTGATCCCATAGCTTCAATCTTTGATTAGAGCTTGTTATATATATATGTTTCTAGACTTGTTTTGATGCCTTGGTAGTTATGTAATCAATGAAAATTGAATTGGAAACAACTGAGATTGGATTGAAGTGGAAAAGGACTGAACAGGGGCTGGAAAAACGACACTGGACTGTTCTGCGGGGCTTTGCGATCACATGGTTTTCCCATGCGGTCGCATAGGGTGCCTTGCGATCGCATGCATATCCCTTGTGATCGCATGGGGCCTAACCAGATCACATGGGGCCCCACCAGCCACAGTGTGTTGTTTATTTGCTGTTTTTCGACGTTTTATCATACGGGATGCTCGTTTAGGATTCTAAATAGTCTAATGGCATCATTAAGGGATTTATATTAGTTATATTAGTTATTGTACTTGTGTGAAGTGACTAAACATGAGTCTTATCTTATAGGTGAACCGAACGACCCAGACGATCGAGACGATCATTATATTTGTTTGCTTTAGCCTCTCAGGTGAGTATAGGATAACATAAGAATTAATATAACCGTATGATATGTTATCAGTATGTGTTAGTAATTCCATGAAATTAATTAATCTTGACGTATGTTATGTTTATGCATGATACACGTAACAATTTAATCATGATTTATGATATGATTATGATTATGCAAGAAGCATGTATGAATTAAACCATGGATATTATATGGTTATGATATGCGCGCTATGAGGCCCGTAATGGGTCAGTTATGTGTTTATGATCGGATCCGAGATAAAGGGGGCTGGTTATAGTCCTTGAACGGGGCCAGTGAGCTGGGGCGCTTTGAGACCTGCGGGTCGATGATAACCATCAACTACCTGGGGTTGCAAACCCAGCGTTCCCCAAGCAGGATGGGGATCGACTTATTGTTGTACCCCATGAAGGCTTTGGCCTGAAACGCAATGGTGGACCGCTACCCGCTCACCCACCCGCGCGGTTGATGTGTCTGGTTTCCCCAGTTAGGAGTGTTGAGCCGGGCTAGCTACCCTGCAAGATTATGCTTCCTTCTGGCTGTGCCAACTCATCGCGAGATGCTAGGATAGCACTATCTGATAATTGATATGTGATATGTGATATGTTTATATTACTGATTATGTTATCTTATGCTCACTAGCTTTAAATAGCTAACAGATACTCTCCCCATGATTGCAGGTGATACTTAGGCGCGTGAGCTTGGGTACTTGCTGGTTATTAATATGTTTTTTGAGGAACACTTATTTTACTACTTATGTCTGTATGTATTTATTTATGTGGTCGGTGGACAATTTTAGTAACACCAACAGTCTTTTTGTATGTCGTGGCTAATTTTGGTTGTAATTATAGCCACTTTAAATGTTTTCCGCTGCATAGGATAATTTGAAAAACAGGTTTGGTATAATTTGAGTTTACAAACGGATTCATGCAGTTTGGATTCTTGAATTATTTATAATTTAAAAAGAAAACAATCTGTTTTTTTTAAATCGCGGTGTTACAAAAAACTTCATTGGAATTTTGTATTACATACTATTTATAGAGTACAAAAGATATATATAAGAGAAACCCTAATAGGTCCTAACCTATCTATACAATAGGGATCTGTCATCCTATATTAAACCCTAATCTACATTTAGTATAGGATAGCTAAACCCTACTCTATAGATAGGCTATGGCCCATTAAGGTTTAATATTAGGGGCTGTTTGGTTTGAGGGATTTCAAGGAATTTTGTCTACAAATCCTTTGTTTGGTTCAACTTTTATAAGGGAAAAAGATTCCCTAGTGAGCCTCAAAATCCATCATATGGAGGATTTCAAAATCCATCCAAGTGTGGATGGAATCTAAAATCCATCAGACGTAGACAACAACACAGACGCCTTTAGTCACCATCTCCAACTTTTGCCTCCTTCCTCCTCCGACTGCGCCGACGACGACTCCGCCGGCGATTAGGGCTTCGACCTCGCCTCCTGCCTCGGATGCTTTCGACCTTCCCAAATCTCGAGTTCGACGACAGACATACGATTAGGGCCTCGAGCTTCTTTTTCGACGACAGAGACAATTAGGGCTTCGACGACGACAGACGATTGTGCTTCGAGTTCGACCTTCGTTTCGACGACGATTAGGGCTTCAACGATTGTGCTCCGACAACAGACGATTGTGCTCCGACGCCTCCAACATACGATTAGGGCTTCGACGATAATGTCACTTTCAAGCAACAGACGATTAGGGCTTCGGAGACGAGTTCGCCGGTGGTTGTGGTGACTGTGGGGTGGTTGTGCGTTGTTTATCAACCGGAGGTTAGGACCGACACCTCCAACATTCAAATTCCGGGTTTCTTACCAAACACACATCTAAGGAATTGGAATTTAAAATCCAAATCCTTTAGGATTTCAATTCCTAAGGATTCCAAATACAATTCCTAACATTCCTTCAAACCAAACAGCACCTTGGTGTTTCTCTTATATCAATCAAATGTACTCTATAAATAGTTATCAATGTAATACAAAATACTAATGTGTTCGCCGGTGGTTGTGGTGACTGTGGGGTGGTTGTGCGTGGTTTATCAACCGGAGGTTAGGACCGACACCTCCAACATTCAAATTCCGGGTTTCTTACCAAACACACATCTAAGGAATTGGAATTTAAAATCCAAATCCTTTAGGATTTCAATTCCTAAGGATTCCAAATACAATTCCTAACATTCCTTCAAACCAAACAGCACCTTGGTGTTTCTCTTATATCAATCAAATGTACTCTATAAATAGTTATCAATGTAATACAAAATACTAATGTGGTTTTCATTATTTTATACGGTATTAGAGCAAGGTTCACCTGCGGTTGGTCAAGGGTCACACGGACTTCACGTAACTCATAAGTATCCACGTGTTAAACGTAAAAAAACCCACATGTGTGGGGCGTGTTGAGTAATGTCCCATATCAGACGAAAAGAGACTTTGTGACGTATTTAATAAGGCACATGACTACATGGGCTACTTCGCCAATTAATTTTGAGTTAAACCTTACAAACTTATAAAATCAACTCATCTACTAAGTTGATCTATTCTAATTTTGAATCTTTTTAAGTTCTGAACACCTCCAAACGCCCTCATACATCTATATAGCAAGACTAAACACAATAAAAATTACACTCTGAAAACTCGGATCTATTGATCAAACACAAATGCAAACAAGAATTTGGATCTCTAAGACACACATACACAATTTGCCTTTTAAGAAAAAAACATGAAAAAAAGAAGGCATTTCCATCCTTGCAAATACAAGTAGTACACAAGTTACAAATTTTTAAGTAATGTTTTTCTGAAATATTACAACCAGTGTAGCTTTTCTAATACTCTGTATACCAAGTTACCAACTACAACTGTTACTAACTCAAAATTTGTGCTTTTAATTTTTTTAGAAAACAATACAATAATTAATAATAATAACTGCATTAATTTTCAGTAACAAAAATGTGACAATCATGTTGCAAAACGCATCCTTTACATGATAGAAACCGTTTAACGCAGAATCAGATGTTTTACAGCAGGGAATTATGCAATTAACTGCGGTCGCAAACACATGACTATCACCTTTTTGTCTTTGTGGTAAATAACTGCTTTCAATCTGCACTCTTTTCAACATATCAATCAAGATACTAATTTACACCACAAACCTCAATGTTAGTTTCTGCCTCTTTAGTTGACTAAAGCAAACTAAAAGGAAGTTCACATACACAAACTCAGATCACCTGATTTTCGAGGTGAAATAGACTATCACTCGAATGCTTCATTTGAGTTTTGTACAAACTTATAGACCAAAAAAATATTAAAAAAATAAGAAAGATTAGCAGCCTAGAGAACACCGGAAACACATACCACTGTGAAATTGACCCTTGTTAGCTTTATTTTGCTAGATCTTGATCAAACTGTTTGTGTTCAGAATTCTGTACAACCCCCATCAGCCAGTCTCTTGTGTGCAGGATTCATTATCACCAGAAGACGGTTGTTTCTGTTCACAATCTTGATCTGGGAAAACTTCGGATTGAATAGATGGAGCGATGTTGTTCACATGCAGCCAAGTGAGTTCCCATAAGCTATCTCCACCGAGGGCGCTTCTTTGGACCAGCACTCCTTTGTTTTTCATAACAACTAGAGTGTTCTTTAGAAGCTCAGGGACTAATTCTTGAAGCTTTTCGTTCTTTTTACCTCTGACTTTGACTTTTAAGTATTTTTCCATCCGACTAAGAACACCCAACCATAGTTTACAGAAAGTAGTTACTTGTGAGAGCTCTGGAAGCAGCTGTAGAAACACTTTTGAAAGAAGCTTAAGAGCCAAAACAAGGGTTCCTTCCATGTTTCTGAAGTCTTTTTGAGAGTGCCCTTGGGATATTTCAAGCAAGTCATCAAGAACCGTAAAGATGACCATATCAAAACATTGTAACCAGAGTCCATGCTGGATGTTGACCTGGTCAACCCCGGTCAAACACATCTGCAACGATAAAAGAGCATGGTTCCTAACATCTTCTCTCTGATCCAAACAAACTTTTCTTAATCCTTGGACGAGTCTGAGCCACATTTCTCCTATATCCTGACAAGTTTTTGCAGCCTCTGTCTCACCCATTGCATCTCGAGCCTCTTGGGCCCACTGAGTTAGACAACTGATGGAACCTGACATAAGGTCAAGTGCACGAATGGACCGGTCAGCATGTGCGATACGTGATTCAGCAAACTGTCTTGCAGAATCCACACATGTGGTAAAGTTGGCTGGCATTAAGTTGATTCCGTCAGACATGATGAACAGAAGCGCGTCAAATCCCACTTCAGAAGCTTCCGGATGTCGGGCGGTGACAGAAAGTAAAGACGTAATTGTCCTCCAACCCATCTGGGATCGAATGTGAGAAGCGTTTGCCTTCACTAAACGGCTCACTTCCTGTGTTATTTGCTCACAATATGCATCCGCCACACGAGCATCAAGTTTCATAACAAGCTGAAGTGACCTCAGAAGATCATCAGCCAAATTCTCTTTGTAAGGAAGAAGCCGTTGACATATTCTTAATAATCCAAAAACTGCCTTCTCGACAAGGGCACCCGGCATCACGGTTGTCTGGAAAATGCTGGCTATGTGTTCATAGACACCCTGCCAAAGAATTACAATCCTATCCCTATTGTTTAATGTGATTGCAATTAACAATTCTAGGCAGAATACTGCAGTATCTTCGTCTTCAGGAGAACTATTACCCTTTGGAGGCCGACCGGCTGCCCAAATGAGTGCCCGAGCAAGGTGTAACAAAGAATCTGCTTGAAGAAACTTGCTCTCGGTGAAAATACTATCAATATGACACTTTTGAATTGTCTGAAGAGTGCGTTGATGAGCAGCAAGTTGTTGCTCGGTGGGTTGAAGTCTTGGTTCCTCCGTGTCGAGAGATAAGAGCTGACTAAAGCGGCCCATTAACCCAGAAGACCTCCTTGGAGTACCGACAGATTGCATGTGAGCATTGGATAATGAACTAGTTAGAGGCTTTCCATGCCCAGGTTCAGAAGAAAGCTCTGAATCATCAGCTGCATCACTGGCAACTCGTGCAGGAAGAAGACCAAGCTTGTGCAACTTCAAGATGCAATCAAGAATATTCCTCCAGCCCGCACGAATGAAGTCACCATACCTATTTATAATTTAAATAAAAGTTGAATCATTAGAAAGTATAATTTATATATGAGTTGGATATTTCACCCCGTTACTTTCGAATGTAACAACTTGGGTTGTATTTTATCTCAAATAGGGCACATTCAAAATGTTTAGCTAAAAGGGGAACTAGTCCAATCAGTCAACAGGTCTAACAGTTTGGAAGTTACCCCTAGTCCATACAACCTCGTAAATAACTATATTCAAAGACTTAGATAACTATTGTAATAAAAAACTTGTAAGCATAATCAACAATATAACTATGTATAGAAAATGAGAAGGATAAAAATATGTGGTTGAACCCAATAGTTTTGACCAGCACTACAGAATGACCAGTCACCCCCCCCCCCCCCTCCTTCCTCAAAAAAAACAAGAAAAGAAGTATATGAATAAGTCGTGAAATCTCTAATTATATATTGTGTCATAGGAATGTAAAAGGATAACACAAGGAAATCATCCTTACCTATTGGCAATGGTGAAAACCGTTATAGTTGCCATCCTGGCTTTTGCATCATCGCCAAACGCTAGAACAGGTTCCTCAGCAGATGAGGGGTTCAAAAGGGTGGTGAACTTGCAGAGAGAAACGACAAGATCATCCAAAACATCTTCAAGATGATGGCAGGCAGAAATTTTTGCAACCGCTAAAAATCCATCAATACACGTTTGGAACACATCTTCCAGCTCAGCATGGTCAAACACCACAGAGATGGCAGCTATTGTTGGGCCAGACATCACAGCAAACATATCACGATCAAGGTGACTCTTTGAATCTGACACAATGAAGGGTGCAGTTTTCTTGGACTTGTGCATCAGATCAATCCAACGGCTAGGATTCATTTCAGGGAAAGCAGCACTTTGATCAGGTATAGTTCGTATTTCGTTTTTGCAAATTGAATCATAGAGCTCAGATAAGAATTCTCTAGGGAGATCATTGCCACCATTGATGTGACGGTTATTTCTTATGAAATCCTCCTCAGTCATCTTCTTTTTAACTTGGACATTATGCTGATCTGTATTGAGCATAATTAAAGAATACGACAATAAAAGAGCAGCATCTTTGTTGGCAAGAATCTGAGGTGATTGCTCATAGTATCTCTCAGAAAACGCCTCGAGAACTCTCTGTATCTTTTGTGATTCTCCTGGCAGCCTAAATGTCTCTAAAAAGAGACGTAATGCAGTATCCAGATTCATATCTTGGAAATCAAAAGTTCCAGCAAATTCATGAAGAACTTGAACACAAAATTCATCATGATTACCCAAGAAATCCCCAACCAGATTTTTATCTAACCCAGCAGTGTACCTGAAAAAGCACGCCACACTCTGGGGGTCAAGTTTGTCAGGCAAGAGATGTGTTCCTTGAAGAAACTCGAGCCCTTTTTTTGGATCTCTATTAAAATGATCCGCTCCAATCATCAGCCTCTTTTTGATGTATTTCCTCCTACGTACAAACGGGACCCAATGATCAGGATCACTATAATTATCACATTTAACCATCCAAAAAGGTGTATACTCTTCGAGGTTTACTGGAGCTAATTCAGAACTAACTGGTGCATTGCTTATTCTCTCAGCCATCCCCTGAATCACGGCAATTAAACCATCTAAAGCAAGAATATGCATTGCAGACAGAGGACAGTTTACAGGGAATGCACTTTTGGACAACAAACTAGCAAGGTCTTCAAATATATTGCTGCAAGTTATATCACAATCTAGGTTGGCATACATCTCCACCATGAAAGACTTGAGTCTACAAAAGTCAACAAGAGCCTCCATAGCAACCTCTTGTTGCTGATAAGAAGCTCCATATCTGCTTTGTGCAAGTCTTAAGATCACACATGAAAAGAAAGCTTCAAGTTGTAGTTTGAGCTCCATACACAAATGTTGATATAAATTTAAAACAATGCTGCATATCATTGAAAGAATTAAAGGACTTGTTGACAAGCCAAATTGCATCAGATTACGAAACAGTTCGTCTTGCACTAAACTTAATAATCTAGGGTGGCGGCGTATAGCGGTGCCACCCAGTTCAATCGCAGAATTGATTAAACCCAATGCGAAAAGTGGCACGTCTTCATCAAATGATATGGTGTTGGCTCTTGGACCTATTGCCATGTGTTCAACAACATTTAGCAATGAACATAAGAAATGAAATATTTCCACCATGCATGGCACTCCGTATGGCTCCGTCATCAAATTTAAATCATAAGAAACAGTATCTTTTCCGTTACCAGGGACCACTATGTTTTCATCCATGGCAGGAACCATGCCGCCAGTAGTATTCGAGACAAAATTTGCAGAGGACGAATCAGAATCGAGTTCAGAACCACCACCGTTTCCATTTTCCAAAACCTTACCACCAAAAGAATAATCACCAATTGACCCACTGACCTCTTGTCTGGCAACATCCGGAAGATGTGAAAATATACACCGCACAAGTTCATGCATAGTATGCCGAGCCATCCGCTGCAACAACTCACCTTTCGTTCCCGCTTGATGAACTACACGAAAACAAGTGTTCACAATTGTACAAACATGTTGATTACTCAACATAACCGACGCTTTACTTTTCATGCACGCAAGTAAAACTTGTAGAATCTTCATGAGGACTACTTCTTCAGATGCGGGATCAGTAACCTCAAATCTGCAGCTTGTGACAGCATCAACTACCATATGCATGGCATCCTCAACATTAACGGTGTTCAGATCAAGCACATCAAGGGTTAAGATCTTATAAAGAGATGATAAAGCAACACCTGTGATTGGTGCACCAGTTTCATCAGATCGAATTACATCCAAAAATGGTTGTAGATACACTGCTGGATTCACGGTATGCCATGGATGCTGCCATGATAATATTTGCCTACGTAATGCCTTCAGAGACTGGATGAGGGTGTGTTCCAGCTGATCATCACCCGACATGTAACGACCTCCCCATCTTACATTCCTTCTCATGACAGCCAATACAGCACCGATTTCAGAGTTAATCATGCATCCCAAAGCAGCTTTATCCCTCTCAGAAATGGTGTTTTCATACTCTTCTGGTTCTTCTTCAATTGCTTTAATTCCAGGTTGCATCTTTAATCGTCCCATCTCAAAATAATCTGCTATACAAATTATGACCTGAAACCTGTCTGAACCCCACCCTTCACAATCTATAGAGAGTTAGTTGGATAAACATACTAGTCAAACTAAGCAGTTGATATAACATATATAGAAAACCCCAATGAAATGATTAACAGCTTTATGAAGGCTAGAAAATCATATTCAGCATTAAGAAGCTGAAATAGAGAGTAAATCTCTTAAAGATGCATTAAATTGCAGGAAATCTTTGAAAGACAATTATCTTAGAATTGCGGGAAAACAGAGTTCTACTACCCGTCTACCCTAACCCCCAGAATTTGCATCGATTCCTTTTTAGGATATCCCATACTAACTGGTCAAAAGTATCAAATAAATCTACAGTTTTTTTAGCTGCATAACTTTCTGGCACCTTACAGAAATTCTTTGACATTTTTCTTAATTCGATCTGAAAAAATCTAACAGCACTAAAAATACTATAGGGTTTTAATGCAGGTACAAGGTACTCTAATGCAGGCTGGTTTAAGTTTGTTAACTTGCGCAGTCTAATTGTCGCCAGAAGCTCATAAAACCACTATGCTTGCGAGTTCAAGGGTGTGAACACCTCGACGGGGGGTCCACTGCCCAGTCAGAGGGTGAGGGTCAAGGGGCCAATGCTTCTGAAAAGAAAGTTTAGATCACAAGCCTGGGCCCAAATTTCAATGGATATTTTGGGTCGATTTACGCAGAACTCTAAGTTTATATCAATAAAAGAGACTCACTATTAGGTGCCCGCGAGCATAGGTCATTCCTTAGACTGAATCACACATACTGTGCTCTAAAATTTTCATCCTGTTTTACTTCCTATTGTTGTGTGGTTTCCCTAATGTGGTTGATCGTATACCCACATGGAATTCACAAAACTCTTAAAAAAATTATATAGTAATCAAATCAGTATATAGAGGGCTAGAGGCATTGCATAACAAGACTTAGGTTGGAAGGTGATATCAAGAAGCAGAAGAATTGCCTACTCATCTTTTACCCTACTTAAGACACCACTACAAATCTTTTAGTAATTTCATTGGCATTGAGGCATTCATAATCCAGTTTACAACCCAGATCCAATGGCTTACTGAAGCCTTGCTGCTACTCTTAACAGTCTTATGAGTATTAGCATAATGCTGTTAGCGATTATTTAGAAGAAACAAATATAAAATTATTAAAAGAAGACATTATGATAACATATGAAGGATATAACATATGGAAACTGTATCCTAACTCCTAAGTTCCAAACCACCTTAGAAGAACTGAAGAACGTTTCCTAATGGGAGTTCAGAAAGCATATCGATTATTCAATTCATTGGATAGGATTGCCTCTCAAAAAATCCTATAACATGTTTATAAGATCTTCATAAATGGTTATGCCATCTTTCTTGTCATAAATAACAGAAATAATACAAAATCTGTGAGATTTGTGGTGAACAAGCCCTAGAAATAAACGAAGAGACATAAGTGTACAATTTTGACTTACATATTCACACACAAAGAATGGCTTAAGGTTAAAGAAGCTTCATCATATTCCCCCTTGAACAGGCAGAAATAATCACCAAAATATATAATGATTCCACTGTTGTTGAAAAATAATAATAATAATAATAATAATAATTTTCACCAAAACATCTATCTTTCAAAATCCAATGTGATCCTAATTACATCCAGACCTTTTACCTCAAGCAGACACTAGTGTTATGCCTATCATATATAGGTTAACTGAAACTTTACCCTAATATGTGATAAAATTTTATGAATTTGTAGTACTGATGATCATTTTTATGTGTCTATGGGTTATTTCTTTCCTAATTTCGGTTCCCACAAGATGTGCTAGTGAACTATACCTTACAGGCTGCGCAAATTAACTAGATTTCATGCCAGTACCAGCTCCCCAAAAAACACAATATGCAAAAAAGATATGGACCTGATAGGAGCTTACATCCACTAAATTTCTACTTCTTGTGCTAGTAACAAAATCCAACGAGTTACCAATTATCTATTGAAACGTTTAGATTGCACATTTATTCTAAAGTTCAAAAGCAGCCCTCTTGATCCCAAACTTTACTGCCCCTCTTTTTCTGGAACAAGTGAACAGTATGTCACACAAACACATTCCAGTACATAGATCTAGTTCAAGAAACAATGATCACTGAAACAAGTTAATTCAACAAAATATATTTGCAACAGGATCTTACTCCTTTACATTGATATATCAGCCAAATTCCCCTTGGATCACTGCTATTATATCTATAATCACAATACTATCGAACTGCACTCATAATCAAAGAAAGAAAGGTAGAAATCCCAACAAAGTTGGGCTTAGATTAAACACAAACCCTATATTTGTAAAGCGAGATGGAACGAACACTCGTTATCTGAACCGTAGAATGTAAAGAGAAACCTGAGGAAGACAAACAGTGTTGAGAGAGATAATAGTACCTTAATGGACGCTGCTTCGACGGAGATCCGATGCCCGGCGGCCGTTGGTCGTCGGCGTTTGGGCGTTGGTGTCAGAAGTCAGAGAGTGAGACTTTGACTAAAGAAGAAAGGAAAGAAATGGGAATAAAAATGGAAAATTTGGATTTATAATCAAAAATATATATGACCAATGACAACGTTACTTTAATAATCCTCACCATTAAATCTTTCTTAAAATTAATCTAACCACAGTCTAATATATAAATTTAGTTTTATAATAACAAATTAAAGTTTTGTTATATATAAATTTACTTTTATAATAACAAAATAAAGTTTTGTTATATATAAATTGTAAAATTAATTATATAAAATTTAGCAAACAGTATTATTCTATAAGAAAGATAAACGAATAACAAACTATAGTTGTTCTTATCGTTTTTTCTTATATCGTAAGCGACTAACTGTGCTTTTATGAATCATCAACAAGTGTTTCTTTCTATATGATATCACGTGGTATATCTACAAGTAGAACATTGCTACCAATGTTGCATTGTGGTCTCGCCGTGCACACCACTCTAGACACCTTCGACACTGCTAAAGCCCTATTCTTCACCACTCATCAAACCCAAGTGGCACGTTCTCATCCTCACTCACGTATTTTCAATAAATAATAATTGAAGAAAGATGAGAAAAGTGGAAACATGAATAATCTTTAGGTTAAATTGTCAAAAGATGGTAGATAGGTGAAAGAATGACAGTGATGTGACATTAATATGGTAAAGATAGTGGAAATACCCCCTGCTTCAACAAAAATTTGAGTCATGTTTAAATGATCATCATTCAATTGCAGAAAGCTTCGTTTTAGGAAATAAAACGTTTTTCAATCATTAAGATTGTAACGGAAAATCAATGGTAGCTTAAAAATTGATATATCAAACTACCAAAAAAGAAAAAAAATGTTTGACACAAGCAAGTTTGACGATACCATTCAACATAATAAATGTAACATCGCTATGCATAATCTTTTTTTTTAACGGCAATCACACACACTCTTAACCTACTTCACTGTCTACGCCGGGACTTGAACCCACAACTCTTGGGAGGGGCCACCACCTTACAACACAAAATATCGCTAGACTACAAGCCCTTTGGTATTGCTATATAATCTAATAGTGGACTTTAAATTGAGCTCAGTGATAATTATTACTGAAATTATGACCATAAATGAACCGAATTCTCATAAACCATTGTTGGGAAGTTCGTTTATGTTCTTTTTAATAAATGAATGAACATGAAAAAGATTTTCCGGTCGTTTAATTAAAATGAACGAACACTCTTGTTCGTTCATTTTTGTTCGTGAACGTTCGGTTATCCTTTCGTTTATAATTAAAAGGACGAACAAAAATGCACACGAACTAATCATTCTTTTAAATAATCGAATACAAAACCTCGTTCGTTTATCATCTATGTTCATTTATTCGTTCGTCTAAAGTTAAACCATATTAAATTACCTATCATCAATCAATAGTCCTAATATGAGGTCAAACCTTTTTCCTGGGCCTCTCTTATAGCCTATTTAACCATTATAACCATAGTCTTTTTCTAGTTTCTACAATTTCTTGCATAGCGATTGAAGAAACTTTAGTCTGCCTCTTATCAATATTAAGAACAAGAAATCAAATAAGCATGACTCCAAATCTTACATAACAAGGAAATTGACAGAAACATAAACATTAACCAAGTACATAAATTTCATAACGAAGTGGGGAAAAATTACACTGTAAAAGAATCGGCATACAGATATCTATCATACAAATATATATTTTTTCTCACAATTACATTCATTTTTACAGCAAGCCTTAGAACAACTATGGTACACTTTCCAAGCCTCCCCACCAATCATATTCAGAAAATAAAAACAATAGAGTATTAATTATAATGTCTATGTTTTGACAGTTTTAATACACAAAATCTAATCAGCATCAGCAGTGAAATCTGGCTCTGGAGGCTTTTGCAGTTTCATCAATTCTCTAGCAGTCCTTAGGTTGCGATTGCGTTGGACCCCACGTAGAGCATTAGCCGCAAATTTTGAAGCCAGGAAGGTAGCTCCAAGGCTGTAAGAAGTGGCCCCGCTGCTGGCGGCGGTGGTACTGCTACTGTTACGTGCCGCCTCCTCTTCCTCCTCCTTCCGCCGTAGCTGCTCCAATATCTTCCTCTTGGAGTATCTTCGCCAGGCGGCTTGAATGAAGCATGCCGCCCATGTCCGCCATTGTTGTGAGTAAAACCGGAAAGTGTGTTGTACTTGCCGACTGTGAAGCCGGCGGAACTGACTGGCGACAAATTTCAGCTCGTCGGCTGGTAGTGCGAAAGCCTCCACTTCTCTCAAGGCCTTCACTGTTCTTGTGGATGATGGAAGATTGGCACCGGATTTAGGGTCGAGTGCCCAGGTGAGAAGCTCCTCACCACAGAAGTCACCTTCTTTTAAGAAACCACGATTGAAAAACCCGCTTCTGCCGCCATCGGTTGTTACACTCTCGAGGCGGCCACGTATGATGAAAAGCATTTCATCAACTGGATCTCCTTCACGCACGATGTAGCTACTGTCAGTGTATAAACAAGGTTTTAGCCGTTCACAAATGGCGTCTAATAACCTCTCATCCATGTTTTCAAACAGAGGAACCTGCAACACAATTGGAAAATATTATTATTTACAAAGGGAAAACTAGTTCAAATCATATTAACTTATTGGCACAAAAATGAGACTGGTGGGCGAAAATGGTAAGCACAAGAGGTCTAATGGCCAACTAAAGAGTTTTGCATGCAAAACAAGGCAGGTTTGCCATCCATCAACTTTAAAACATCAGAATTCAAATGTGGATTCTCATCAAGGATTTGACTGTCAAAACATGCAGGCTTCTTCATCGAAAGAAATATGAGATACTTGAGTTATAGCAAGTTTTATAATTAGTAAAATTACCCTTTTGACCAAAGCAAGACAAAGATGACGTTTTATGTCTCTTCTGAGATCCTTTGGTAGAGACTGCACCAAATTCTCCTCATCGACACCGCGAGTTTCTAACCATTTGTACTGATCATATCGCCTAACACGCTCCTGAAGATCATCTGGAAGCAACCGATGATGCATCCACTGCTCCGAGTCACGCCTCTTAACTCTCATCTCTTCAAGTCGGATAGTAAGAGATTGAAGGTACGTCTGTCATACCAAAAATCTTAGTCTTGGACACGAATATAAACAATTGCAGGAAACAGTAAATTGAGCATACTATTTAACAATTTTAATCCGTAAGTTATGAGCAAAAGTCGTTTGTCGGGGTAGATCAAGTTAGTAATTTGACAATGACGAGGATAGAAAAGTATTTGTGAAATTACCTGCATGTTGCCAATCAACAGAGCAAATAGAATGAGCCCGGATATAGCAAGCGCAATTGAAAATATAGTCTCTCCAGGATAAGTACTGGTTTTAAGTCCCTGTCCTAAAGTGCTGACAGAATATAAAAAAAGGAAAAGAATATCATATCAGAAGCTGATTATCCTCTGATTTAACTAAGGTCTGACTTATGCTACTAGTTAACAAAATTCAACCCGACTTGTTTCAACCCATACCAAACTTAGCTCTTACCCAACCCACTCATCGGTAAGAAATTCTCATATGAAATACTCATTGAAACACCATTACTCAGAAGTCCCACAGGAGCACAATTTACCTCTGTTAAAATAAAAGTTCAAAAACATATACAACAAATGGAAAATCAATTTACCTCAGATTCTGGAGCCCCCACCACAAGCAGTAGCAGTACTTTTGAACAAATTTTGTAGAAAAAACAATGCCTGACGACAAAGCCTGGTTGAAGATTCCAAAATCAAAAGGTGGTTTGTCACCATCTGGAGAGCAACTCTCATCTAAAATCGCAGTACTTTTACTTATCCAGTTGCTGTATTGTTGCATGTGCTCGTTTCCACAATATAATAACTTTGAATCAAATTTACTCTTTTCACAAGCTCTCTTCCAGCATGTATCATTACGCTCTACAGACAACAAATACCAGAAGGCCCCAACTATCTGGAGAAAATATATAATGAGAAATCAAGAAAATATAAATATATAGAGTAAATTAGTAAATAGTAAAGAATAACGTATATGACCAGCTCTAGTACTCTAGTAGTAGCTTACATGACTGGCAAGCATGTACAGCAATAAATAAGTAGCAGCCCCTGCCCAAGCAGTTTCTGCAAGAACACCAGCCGTCCTTTTCAGTTCTGAAGTCAAAGGCACGATTCGAGCAAAGCGTGGGACATACTGAATTAAGACAATAAAAAGTAGCGCTTCCTTTGTAGCCAGTACATCTGAACCTTTAGACCTCTGCAGATATCTCCATATAACAATCTGCATAATTACGAAACAACTTTAAACACCAATCAAACATCCATATAGCTCATAATAGCTGAATGGTTCTTGTTTTGAGTCGTAAAATAACGCACAAATTGCATAAAAAAGGTACGAACTTTGGTCTGATTTACGTATTTGGTAACACACTTTATTCGAAACTCACAATGCTCAGACTTTCAAACAATTTTCATTTAGAGACTTGGGGTAATCTTTTATGTTAAATGGTTTTCAGATGCTATGTCAGGAATAAAGTCAACAAAGTCAAACCGTCAAAGTTATCGACACATCAGCTGTCACATTATCTTTTCGACAAGGTAATCAGGGTGGATTATTTTAAACAGATATCATACCAACATTTGTGACCTTTCTATGCAATTTTCCCTAAAATAACCATAAAATAATCTATGATAGAAGAGTTAAAAAGTGAAATTAGTTATGTAACCTGTGGCAGGGGGAGCACAGAAAGGAAATCAACGATGAAATACCAACGCAAGTATCTTTTAGCTATTTGTGCTGGATCTATTACAAGTTCACCCCGCCCAAATACACGTGATGATGGAGCAATATAAGCAGTTCGGAATTCAAAAGCCATGTGGATAAGATAAAAAGCATCAACAACAGTTCTCAGTGTCGTAGCAATAATAGCTAGCTTTCGATCTATACCCAGGCATGTTTTGGATTTATCAAAAACCGGAAGATAAAAGAAAAGGGGATCGATAGATACAGCCAGAATGCACGAGATAACAAAGAACTTATTCCACGTGAGAAGGAATTTATCTTGAGGGTCTAAGATCTTTTTCTCTGACACCTTAAGATCTTCAGGGAACACTGCATGAGAAACCCCAAATCCAAGTGATCGACCAATTGATTTAAGTCCTTCTGATCCTTTTTTAATTCCATTTTTGAATGATCGAGTGGGGGAAGCAGTTGCATGTCTTGTTCGAGTTAATCCATCAAATCCGCATTTGTTCATTGCAACTGCAGAAGCAGGTGATGATGTTCTAGAATCCAAATCATCCAACCTATAAATTTGAAGATGTGTTATTTAACATTATTTAGTAACCTTTTTTTGTAAAGTACAAGGATAAATAATTTGTTTCACGAAATAAACTAGTATTTCTCCATACAACGTAACTGCAACAAATTCCAATTCATTGTAATTAGATTATTTTAAAAATTTTGCTCTCTTTCACTGTCATACTTTTAAGCTAAAATGACCTAATTGACCCCCCTCAAACGTAATTGCAACAGATTCCAATTCATAATGTCCTAGATTACTTCAAACGGTATTCTTTTTTGTCAACACTTTTAAGCTAAAATTACCTTATTGACCCCCGATGGACAGTAGCATCTTTGTGAAACTTATTTTGGTCTATAGAATAATGTTGAAGGTTAAAAAGTTCATTTTGAAAGCTTTCCATATACTTGCCATTAGGGTATTATATACATTGACTAATAGTCAATGAAGTCAGTTCTCTATCCAAACAAAGTGAATGCCATGGTGGCTCACAATAATGAAAAGTTTACCTCATAAACTTCTCTCTGTGGCCACCAACATACTGGGACTTTGATCCGTCGAACATGTTGCAGTCAAACACAGAGATCCAAACTGCCACCAACCAATCAGATAACATTTAGGAACATATATGCATGTATTAAAGTGACATGTCACAAACTTTCTAACTCCTTGGTATTTCTAAACTCTCGAGACTCTACAACTGAAATAGCAGCTTAATACATTTGGCATCCTCTCTATGGTCGTCAAATCCCCAAATTTCATTTTCTGCAAATCCTTATCATCATGTTTCTGCTATTATATACAAACTAAACTTCCATTATGCTAATAAATTTTCTCTAAACTCAAATCTTGGAAATCCTTAATCGTCTAATTCAGTATAAATAGTCTGTTACTATTTCTTCACCAAGAGAGGGGAGATTAGCAACTATCTGCTAGAGACCAGCAACCAAACATTAAATTGTTAGAGCTATAACCACAAATACATAATAAAGATCCATTTCCCCCACAAATACAAAGGAAAATTCTATTTCACAAGTCCAACAAATTCTAGGTTTTCAAGACCCCTACACAAAAATCACATAAGGTAGAAATTCCACTTTCCAGATACCTAAGTTCCCAAAATTGACTTTACCTCATTTAATGATAATTATTGCTGCTACTCAATTGCCAAAAGAGCATAAAACCTAAGGAGATCCATTGTCCATTCATAATCAAAACTTATCCATTGAAGTACCCTAATTAATTCAACCATGATTACCGTACTTCATCAATTTCACGAAAATTAGCTTCACAAACAACAGAATTGAACTACCAAAATCGAAAATTCACCAAGCAAACTCGAACTATCAAAGTCAAATACTATCATAATCAATCATATAGGCATATTATTATTAATGAAAAAAGTATAGAGCAACTAACCACTTTGGCTTACAGTGAAAAGAAAAACAAGCTCCGCCGAACTAAACCATCATCGGAGGAGTGAAATCCGGAGACAATTTAGAGAATAACCTTCATACAAAGGGACGAAAATGGCGACAGAAAATAAGAGACCAAATTTGCAGAGAACTCGTCAAATAAGTTTTTTTCGGAATAAAAAAAATGTTTTTATCTTTGAGGCACTGCAGTTATGAAAAAAGTCATGACTAGCCCTTACTTTTTGACTATTTACAATTTTATAATTACTTGGATTTTTTATAAACTTTTGGTTTGGAATTTCTTTTTTTTTTCAAATCAACTTTGACCTACACCGAATTAATATCTTGGTTGTGAATTATATTTGAATTAACTTTTTAAGAATGGAATAGTCTAAAATACAAATTATAATATATATACACGTTTGATATGATATCCACGTAATATTGCAACGTCGATTATTTTATACTTGATAGCATGTCGCTTTTATTTATTTTTGTTTCTCCCATAAAATCTTGGTTGAATTTTAAAACATATTTTCAATAGAAAATAAAAAAATCTTCTTTTATAAAATAAGTAAAGAAAAATATTGTCTTGTCTTGAAAAGTGTGTTGATTTAGGTGGAAAATTATGTCGTATCAGAGTGTGTTGGCAGATGGGTTAGATATTTGAGATGTATAATAATAAGTTTTATTACTAAAATTGTAATAGATTGAGTAAAGTAGGAAAGAGAATATTAAATGTATTAATGTAATATAGATATACATACACATATACATACACACTTTGTTTTACAAGCATGGTTCCTAATTCCATGTTCAATTAGTGTATTTGCAATCAAAAGTCTTGTTTGGTACCAAGGTGTGTATATAAGTGATTCATATTGTTATGTGTTCTAGTCCGGCTAGGAACAAAAAATATAGATTTTAAAGTAGGTTAGTGTGTGTGTTCCGTTTACGGTTGTAAACGAACTGAACGTACACGAACATGAGTTTGTTCATGTTTGTTCATTTAACTTTGGCCGAACAACTAAACAAATAGGAACGGATAAACGAACAAATATTTATGTCATGTTCCTTCCTTTAACTTTAGCCAAACATAAAAGACCACAAACGAACGAACACATATACAAATATAGTACAAGCCCGACATTATTAAATATAAACAGACACTAACTACGTATGTATATATAGATGTGTGTGTGTGTGTGAGAGAGAGAGAGAGAGAGTGTGTGTGTGTGTGTGTGTGTGTACGTGTGTGTGTATGTGTGTGTGTGTGTGTATATATATATATATATATATATATATATGTGTGTGTGTGTGTGTGTGTACACACACATTTTTATATAGATATACATACATGTAAATAAACGGATAAATGAACGCTTGCCAACATAAATGAACAAACGAGGACTTTGTTCATGTTTGTCGATTTAACTAAACAAATAAAGATTATTGTTCGTATTCACTTGTTTATTATATAAACAAACATACACGAACTTCCCGCCGAACGTTTCACAGAACGTTTTGTTCGTTTACAATCCTAGTTCCAATATTAAAAATCTAATAACCTTATCAAAAGAAAAAGTCGTATGACATCATCGTCCTTATTTGTAGATATTTTTTCACCAATCACAACCTCCTATTTTTACAAATTCTAAAAAACCCCTTGATGATTACCAATAATAAACTCCTACTTTCAATATATTTACTTTTCTCATATCAAGTGTGATTATTCAAATTTGAAATTAAATTTAAATTATAAAGTTTAATTCAATCTTCAAGCTTTCCATATTTCTAAGTGATTAGTATTGGTAAATTTTTAAAAATAAAGACAATATATGTTTATTATCCTACAATATATACCTAAATAGTGAAATTAACTTCAAAAATTTTACTGTTATTTTCTAGTTGATGCGATTTCTATTTTAAAGCTGACAATATTATAGTGGAAAACGAGATATATTCACGTTTCTAAAAAACATAAAAGGTGAATATGATCATTGTATCATCAAAGTAAAAAAGTAATTCTCATGTGAAATAAATTATTTAATGACAATCAAATAAATTCATCTAGTCTTGAGATGATCTTCATTGATGAATAGGTAATCTTTAATATTCGATATTAATTATATATATATATATATATTATTTGCACATATTTCATAAATTCTATTAGTATTATTTTATTTAAATATTTATACTCAAAAGGATTTACAAGATAATCACCACCATTAGAAAATGTTACTAACAACGTTTGAGTGTCAATTAAAAGAAGATAGTTTTTATATAATTTCAGATTTCAGGGTTGCATCATACTCTTCTAAACCTAAATTGGTTGATTATGTCGCGAAAATTAACTTCTTCTAAAGCACCATTATTGAAGCTACGGATGATTTTCTAAGTCCTGATAATGATTCAATTTGGTCGGTTAAATACAATCTATATTCTATGTATGTTTGACAGTTTTATTTTCTATATATGTTAGTACTCTAAAAAACCTAAAAATGTTTAAAATAACTTTAATCATCTCTGTGTTTATATACGTGGTGTTAACTAGTATACTTGATATGTTTTATCATGTGAAGTATGAGTTATGAGTATGATTGGTGATAGATTAACCGAGAAAGATGAATCAAAACAAGAAGCATGAATCGTATTATAGCATGAAAAAATAACATGCAGTACGAGTGAAGAAGCTGAGCTACTGGTACATGTATCTTAATGAAGAAGATATTCTCTCTTAATGTTCAGTGGTTTATCTTTTATAGATTTTTCACATGGTCCTCATATCATACAACCTTTTACTTTTAGTGGTCCTTTTAATAAACCAATATAGGATTTTTCACAAGGACCCAATTAATGTATTTACAATATTAAATGTATAGAGTTGTATTCAATAAAGTTTATATATAAAACATAATCTTAAAAACTTTAATATGTAATCAGAGGTGATTCAGTATACGATTGTATGTGAATTATGAAAATATCCCTCCGTCCAATTTTTTAGAATGCAATCTTGACCATTGATGTCATGATCCATAGACTAAAATTAGTTTCTTAAACTATGAATTAAGTATAAACTATATTGAACATTATTCTAAATGTACTCTACAGTGAGACCTGATCCTAATCGTTGTGTACCTTCGATGCACATATTAGACGGATTTGTTACTATTGCACATATAATATACATCTAATCAACATTGTATAGGATTTCATATCTTCGCAAGTCCTCGTGACCCCTAGGTTAGTTCCATTTTCTATCTTAGTGACCGAATCCGGATTATATCCAACAAAAAGCTCATAAAAAAAAGCTCATATAAACGTAGTTTCAATGCATTGGTTCCAATTTTTGGGAACAAATTGTAACATCCTCAAAATGGGCCTAGTAGTACCTAGTTGTACTTCTTGCTCAGGGGATTGTACCTTGATTTTAAATAAGTATTCAAATAGTTGTTTTATGTTTTAGTTAGTTAAAGAGGATATATGAGGTGTTATGTAAAAGTTAGAGTTAATGTACAAAAGAGATAGAATATTAAATGGTTTCGTGTAATGATTCCGTGGATATCCCCGTTAGTTGAAACGGGTTTGTGTGTGACAAGTTGTAAGTTGGAGAGGGGAACAAAATACCCGAGGTTTAATAATTAAAACCCCTAAGTCGGCTTCCTCTTCTCCTTATCTCCTGTAGACACACAATACACACACTAAACACACACACAAGGGTTACGACACATACACACTTTCAATTTGTGAAGTTTAGAAGAGGAATCCGAAGGGAAATTAGTAGCAAGGAAGTTAGTAGCAGTGTTTCAAGTGTGTAATCTGTTCTTGCTTCTCCTTCTTGTAAGTATTTCTTGTTTGAAAGTTTAGTTGTTGAAGGTTTCATAGTGAAGGAGTAAATTGAAAGTTTAGATGGTATTTTCATGTGGGTTTTATGTACAAAATGTGTTAGTCAACTTCTATAGACGTTAAACAAAGTGTATAGACGATTGAAGTTGAGTTTCAGTCGATTTGGGTGTCAAAAACGCGGGTTTGCAGGTTTGTTCACGAACAGGGACGAAGTCTGCTGTTTGTGACCTTCCTACGGGGCGTAGGGGATGAGCTCTACGGCCGTAGGAGTCCTTTTGTGTTCTCTACGGCTGTATGGCGGGGTCTCTGCGGCCGTAGGAGGTGTTTTTATGTGGTTTACCGTCTACGGACGAAGGAACAAGGTCTACGGACGTAGGTATGTAACTTACGGTCGTAGGTCACCAAAGAATAGCTTCTGCGGGCGTAGGAATTGGTTCTTGCGGTCGTAGAGCATGGTTTGTTGAAAAGAAGCTCTACGGGTGTAAGGATCTATCCCTACGGCCGTAGGGGTGGTTAGGGATGTGTTCTACGGCCGTAGGACATGCCCTATACGGCCGTAGAAGCCTGTTTTATGCTGAAGGTTTGTTTAACTTGCGTTTCGACCTAGATGCACTATGTATAAGTGATAATTAAGTGTGTATGCGATGTGTTAGGTATACCTGAGTAACCAAGAGACGCGAGTGACGTATCTGCTTAGCAAAGGCTTCAGGTGAGTACCGGTTTCCCGTGAGGCTCAGTAAGTAGTGCTAACCCCTGTGTGTTTTTAATGTGTAATTGGTGCTCCCACATGTGTGTGCATAAGGTATGTTATAACATGATATGCCATGCTACAGTGTTATATTGACAGTGACTAAAAGTATGTAACGTGAATCATGTTGTAAGTGTATGTTATGATTAAGTTATACTCGCATGTTCTGTTCACTAGTATGAACAGTATTTGATGTGACTATATGCGCGCATGATATTGGATCCTGATTGGATCACTTATTGTTTGTGTATTTATGTCCGGACACTCGGTAAACTGCTTATAGTTTCCAACTCGGTTGAGGTCAGCTGGCTATATTGCGGCTGGATCCCTTGAGGGCCTAGATGGCTGGTTATTCGGGATCAACGGTGACTCGGTGGTGCACGCTGGGTCGTAGGTTCTGCAGGACCGCCGTTCCTTGACAAACAGTGGGGTCTTGGTTTGTAACTAAGGCCTAATTGAGCCCAGGTGGCTCCGCAACGTGCTCAGGGGGTTGCTTTTTTGTTTCCCCACCAGCATGGATTGGTGTCGCTGATTTCTCAGTTGGATTCGTTGAGCGGGATTTGCAACCCCGCAAGATATGACTCCCTCTGATATGTTGGCACTCCACGATGTGATAGGATAGCCTTGTGTGCTTTTCTTGTGTTGTGATAGCATGCTTATTGGTACTTATGTGCAACCTGTACTCACTAGCTAGTGTAGCTAACCGGTTCATGTTTTATCCTTTTACAGGTAAAGATTTAGGCAGCCTAGCGAGGCGGGTGCTTGTGGGTACATATATTTAGCTTTTCTGGAACACTTTGTTGTTGTAAATTATTTGTGATCCGATGGTCGGTTGGTAGTACGGTAATACCGGTTTGTTTTGTTACTTGGCTTTTCATGTTTATAATCGCCAAGTTGGATAATAACACTTTATATTTTATAATTAGTATTTAGTTTCTGCTGCACGTCTTGATAAGTATACTTAAAAAGTTTTAAATATTACTGATTTTAAGCTCGTGAAACCCGGTGTTACACAAATAACTAGTGGTTTAATATAATTAGTTTTTTTACCAAGCAAAAACTCTAAATTCTTTCGCACATAAAAATAATAAAGGTTAAAATTGTTAATCAACCTAATCTAGTTAAGATTCAAGGATGAGTTGCAGATGAGAATTAATTAATTACAAAATTTAAATTACAAAATTTAAATTTGTAAATTTGTATGAATTTCTAGTCAAAACAATATTAGAACTAAATGCATTATCTAAATTAGGGTATATTATGACTAAACATGTCTTTATAGTAAAGATCAACTTTTGAAACGATGAAAAATAATGAGGGTGTATAAAGAAAAAGAAGTATATTTTGTCTAAGAGCAAAAGCTATGATACTATGAGAGAAAGAAAGAAGATGCATCATACGCTTAAGAAGAGGAAAGAGGGATCCACCCCTATCGGGGGATGATTGTCATAAGACAATCAGCATCCATCACACCTTTTACACAGCCACATCAACGTCACATCAGCATCCCACCATTTTCCCATCACATCACACAAACCCCTGTATCCATCACATGGTTCACACAACTTTTCTATTTTCTATTTTTTATTTTTTTATATTTGTTTTAATTAACATTAATTAATTTTTAAAACAATATAATAAAAAGATAATAATTCTAAAAAACATTAAATAACAATATAACTTCAAATAATACATTAAAATTGCAAGACAAACAAAATATTTCAAATTACATCAATTTAAATAAAAAACTACTAGTTATCGTTGTCGTGCCATCTTGGAAGCCGATTGATGTGCTCGATTAGATCCGATCGAAGGTTGTGATGGATTTTCGCACTTCGGACTTCTCGGACGTTAGCCTCAAACTGTTCTTCACTAATCTGTACGTCGTCTTCATCGTTTGATTGCTCGACATTTTCGTTGAATGGGCAAATCACGCTACCTTCGTCTTCCAATATCATATTGTGTAATATGATACTAGTATACATTACTCTACGTATTTTTTGCGGGTGCCACAATCTTGTCGGGTGTTGTATCATGTGCCACCGTTGTTTAAGCACACCAAAAGACCATTCCACATCTTTCCTTGCCCCTTCTTGCGCGGTAGAAAACCTTACTCGTCTTTGATCAAGAGGTGTTTTGAAGGTTTTGACAAAAGTAGCCCATTCGGGTTAGATCCCATCTGCAAGATAGTAGCCGTGTTTGTATTGTAAGCCGTTTACTTCAAACGGGCACTGCGGTGCTCGCCCCTTGTATACATCATTCAATAACGGTGACTGATTTAGCACATTAATGTAAGGCTGGCAATTTGGGTCGGGTTCGTGTTATTGGGTTCGTGTCGTTAGGGTTCGGGTCAGTTTCGTGTCGACCCACTTTCGACCCATTTATTTTAGTGTCGGGTTCGAGTCGTGTCACTTTTTTTCATGTCGGGTTCGGGTCGTGTTTCGTGTCAACCCATTTTGGTCTAAGTATTTGTCTAGTATTTTTTTACTTTCGATTATGGTTTTCGAATACGGGTTTCGGGTACGATTTTCAATTACTGTTTTCGATTATGGGTTTCAAATAAGGTTTTCGATTACGGTTTTCAAATTCGGTTTTCGAGTACGGTTTTCGTCATAAAATTTTCGAATTCCTTGTCTATTTCCAATTTTCTCTACTAACTAGTGATTAAAATATCGAATATCAATACAATTTAATAGCTTTAATACAAAAGTAGTAACTAGTGAACAAACCATGAACTAAAATAACCTAAAAGAAATTATCTAATTTCAAAAAGCAAGTCGTTTTTCTTCTTTACCGTTGTATTCTTAGAAGGAATATCGGGTTGGGTGGGTTCCAAAAGGTCTTGATTTAAATCATCATCACTATGATATTGTTTAGGTCTAAATTTTACCAAGTTGACAAACGTCAAAGTACCAAAAGTCCAAAACAATATAGTTAAAATAACAAATAGCAAAATGATGTAATATTGTTTAGGTTTAATTCTTTTATTGTTTATTTAAGTTTTTAGTTTTTCAAGATTTTGTATTTTTGTTTATTGAATTTTATTGCCTAAGATGTCATTCCCTCATTTGAATTCACAATCTCCTTTATGAAATTTTAATTTTAAGTATTAAAGAAAATTTTATACTTTTTAGTTTTACCCTTATACGGGTCACTTTCGGGTTGTCGGGTTGATCCTAACCCAACCCATTTATTTTCGTGTCAACTTCGTGTCGACCTAGTTTTGACTCATTTCGGGTTCGTGTCATTTTTTTCGTGTCAGGTTCGGGTCGTGTTTCGTGTCGGGTCAGGAATTGCCAGCCTTACATTAATGTCATTGTTGGACCCGGCCATCCCGAAGAATGCATGCCAAATCCAAAGATCTTGTGATGCAACCGCCTCTAGCATAATAGTCGGTTTACTATGATCACCTCTCATGTACTGCCCTCGCCATGAGTTTGGGCAGTTGCTCCAATCCCAATGCATACAATCTATGCTTCCTAACATGCTAGGAAACCCGTGCCTACTCTTATGTGCGGTGTACAAAAGTTGAATATCACGGTAAGAAGGTTTACGTAAGTATCGCTTACCATAAAGAGTGATAATACCTTTGCAGAAGTTTTATAGGCATAGTCGTGCGGTTGAATCCGCCATCTTCAAGTACTCGTCAAATCCGTCAAGGGTCATCCCGTACGCCATTTTCCGAATTGCCGATGTACACTTTTGCAAGGGAGATAAACCTTTTCTTCCTCTAGCATCGCAACCCTGCTGAAAAAATTCATGCCTGCTCTCTAGATCCGTGACTATCCTTGTGAATAGTCGTTTGCTCATGCGAAAACATCGTCTAAACGATTCGTCATTGTAGTTGCAGTTGTTCGCAAAATAATCTGCTACAAGTTACTCGTGTGCAGCTTCATGGTCTCTAACTTGATCCGGGCCTCGCCGTCTCGTTGATTGACTCGAGCTAACTTCATCATATTCACGCAACACATCCAAAACCGCATTGGATAATCCAATAAACAAATTGGTTCTCATTTGACGATAAACGGAGAGATAATCTGCCTCCGTTTGATTAATCTCGAAATCCTCGTCATAATAATCCGACGAACTAGAATTAGATGACATGGTTGTATGTATGTAAATGTTTAAAGTTTGAGAGAAGATTAGAGAAAAGGTGTAAAAAAATTAAGATAATAGGTTGTATTTTATAGGGTGAAGAATTTGAAGAATATATATATATATATATATATATATATATATATATATATATATATATATATATATATATATATATAGACAAAAGTTCAAACGAGAAATGTTTTTCGTACGAGAACTGTGAGAACCAATCTGAGCCGTCCAATTCCCCCTCCTTTAATGTCATTGTCCATCCATGAATTCCTCACATGCACCCTGCCACACTTGATCCCCTCCACGCTCTCCATCCATGAACTTCCCATATCCAAGGAACGGCTGAGATTGGTTCTCGCTGTTCTCGTACGAAAAGCCGTTCTCGTTTGAACCATCCCCTATATATATATAACGACTACCCCCCAACGGCTACCTCTCTCTCTCACGTACGCGATCCGGCTCACGTATGTGACCGTGAGCGCTGGCTCACGCATGCCAGCGATGGTGTGCTGTGGTCGTGAGCGGCCTTCACACGGCCCAGGCGTGATGGATACGGATAGCCTAAGTCATAACATGAGGGTGAGGGTGAGCGCGGTGTCGAGTGTGATAGTTTGAGGAAGTCATTACCAACTAACCTTGTTCAATAATATATTTTTATTGAAACGTAATGTTTTGACTTAATATATTAAAACATTGTGAAGTATATTTAATAAGTTATTAGCTGTTATACAAAATTTATATATATGAGTTCTAGCATTTCTTTTAAGGATTTACCATAAAAAAGATGTCAATTATACACCTTTTTTATCAATATATCAATACATTTAAAACTGTTAAAAAATTACGATCAGTCGTGAAGAAATTGGGTGTTACTAATTTGGATCAAATCTTTATATTTGAAAGTGTGAAAATTATAGTAAAAAATCACATTTATTAGTGTGGACAAATTAGCTAAATTTTTACACTTACGTGAAAAATTTGAAAATGATTCTAAGGTTAAAAAAGTCCATGCTTTTAAGTATGAACTTTTATAATTATCTATTAATTACTAAATTCACACGATGAACATGCTAGAGAGTTTTTGTGTAACATTATAAAAATACGTTATACCTAGACCGGTTATACTTCTTTTAATAAAACATGATCGTTATTTTCTCGTTCCATTTAAAAAAACAAACAATACATTTTAGAAATTAGTGGTTTCACAAAAATCTCATGTATGTAAATTGCTACAACTATCTCGTCCACGTCATAATTTACTCTGGATAAAATATTTATTTTATATTACATTTTTTAAACTTTTATACATTTGTTTTTTAAGGCAGTTTTATATATATGTTTAATCAATCAAAATATCTTCTATGTATTACAAATGACATGTCAAACACACTCGATTTAAAATGGAACTAACATATGGAAATTGAAAAAGGCTAATGAGTGAGCCACATGCAAGAAATAGATAATAAATTTTATATTTTTAACTAAGATCGCGCATCAACCAGCTGGTAGGGAGCTGGTTGATGCGAGACACATAAACACCGCCGCTCCCGCCCCCTTAAATCCCCCAAGTTGCTTCCGTCTCATGCTTGATAGATTTTTTCTATTGTGTGTATATTTAGAGTGATAGGAGTGGGACTGGGAGGTGAAGGATGATGATATAAAAAAATGATGTGATGCTAACGTGGTAATGTAAATGAGTGAGATGAATGCACATAATCTAAAATATACGATTATGACTATGAAATCTAATTATGATCAATTACATTATTTATATCGAGCATTACATAATTTAGGGTCGATATAATCATAATTAAATGTTATACTATTAGTACACTTTTAACCTCACTGGCTCCCGACGACCTGATATCTCAATGGTGTACGATGCTTGACATATTACTCTTAACAATTATTCTTTAATGAATATAATAATTCAAATGTAAATTTGAGTATCCTATTAAGGTTTCCAACTTTCCTGTTTCACCACCTAGTAACAATTGGTTTCATCTTAGGAATTATCTGAAGTCGATTTAGGTTTCTGTATGCAATTTAATTACCTGAAAACTTCATTTAGTTTTCTTTAAAATTTTATGGGTTTGTTATTTCTTAAACTCATAAATGTTTTTAGGGTTTCATTTTGAGGGTTTTGATGATGGACATGTTCTTGAAGATGAAGGAGGGCGGTGGTGGTTGAAGGCGAAGGAGGTGACACCAGTGGTGGTGTTCAAGAAGAAGGAGGCAGTGCTGCATTTGTGGTTGAAGATGAAAGAGGTTGTGGTGGTTGAAGAAGAAGTTAGTGGCGGTAGTAGTGGGTGGTGGTTGAAGATGAAGGAGGTGGCGATGGTGATGGTTAAAGAAGAAGCAAGTGGCAACACTGATGGAGATTCAAGATGAATGATGAGATGTTGGTGGTCAGGTGAGGGTGATTGAAGATAAAAGGAGAAGCAGATCTACAAACCAATTGAAGACTATGGAAAATAATAATAACTATAATAGGGTTTAATAATAATAATAATGATAAATGACATGTAAACTGCTTCCCGCAAACACACCTGTTTTGTATGTAATTTTTTTACAGAATGTAAACTTCAGGTAGTTTATTGTATTATTAGTTCGATATAGATAATTACCTTCCAGTGTACTAAACTTTTTTAAAAGTGTACTAAACAAGAAAACCTTTATCTCACTTGGACTTAGAGGGTTCTATATGTTTTATTATATGTCCCTATTCATTAGATTAAGATAGGTGTTGAAATAAAGAAATGAATGAAAAAAAAATTAATGAATTAGACAAGTTAAAATATAGTGTCTAGAAAGATAAAGCACTAACGCCCCGTTCTTGAGTTTTTTAAGAAAGAAAAGAGGAGGGGAAGAAATGGAAGGGAAAGAAAAGAGATGATAGGATTGTGTTCTTGAGTTGGAAGGAAAAGGAAGGAAAGGAAGGGTTCTTTAAGAGGATGGTTCTTTAACCAAATAACCCCTCCTTCCTCCTCCCTTCCCCTCCTTTTCCCTCCTTAAAAAAACTCTTTAAAAAAACTCGAGAACACATGATATTTCCTTCCCTTCCCCTTCTTTCCTTCCAAAAAATAACTCGAGAACAGGGCGTAAGATTTAATAGGAGGAAATGTAAATTTTGTTGTACTTATTTTTAATTCACCTTTAAAACAAGCCCATCATCCACACTAACCACTCACCAACACATTAATATGTAATGATTGAGCTAATGGTTTTAACTTTTAACCATCGTCTTCGATGATAATCACCTTAGTCAACATTCGACATCTATTTCATTGAAATACCGAATGTACTTATTGTTTACAACGTTGATTCAAGCAATGTTGTGATCGGCATTCTTGATAAATAACAAAATAATAAATAAAATACTATATAGATATGTTATTCTTTCACAAAGTAATTTTAAAGTATTATATATGTACAGAGGATATGATTCATACATCTAATTTATTTTATATCCACACTTTAATGGCTTAATCAATGTATTTATAGTTTATCAGTGACTATTCTAACTTTTTCTACCTTTTAAGCAGTTAATTAAATTAAATTGAATAAAAAATTACTTTTCATTACATAAAAAAAATATATCCTTCTATTTTTTTTCTTATTTTATTCTCCTACTCATCACAAGATAACATGTTAAGTTCACTAATTCTCTTTCTTTATCTCCTCTAATGATTTTAACACTTGTGTTAATCTTATGAATAATAAGATAAGTAAAAAAAAAAAAAAAAAAGATATATTATCTCTCTTTATTATATATATATTAGCACAATAGAGTGTAAAAGCTGTTAAAAAAAGCACAATAGAGTGAAAAAGAATAACACTATGAATTCAACTAGAAAATAGAATGGAAGGGTAAAAGTGGAATTTCAGCATGGGGGTTCTCATCTCAGGAAGGAAACAACCAGTAAGTAAACCAGGTCTGAAAACAAGGTGCGTCAAACAACTTTTAACTCCTTTTCAGTCATCAGGAAGAAGCAATATGCCATCCACATCTTCTATATGTGTATGAATATAGATATAGATATGTATAACCACACACACACACACATATATATATATATACACACACATATGATGCATAGTGTACACCCACAAGAGCTACCAAGAAAATTCATGTTCATCCAAAGAAATACATCCACAAATAAACAAAACAAGCACAAGAACAATGAATGGGAACTTTCATGCCCACCCCACCCACCCACCCCCTTCCTTAATGGCCCAGTTGGACCATGATTTATGGAAGAGGAAATGCAAAAAGCAAGATGATGTTCAATTCCTCCCAACTCTTTAACCAAACCCAACTCACACAAATACACATACTGTTTTCACACATTAATTCTATGGCTTTACCAGAAATACCCTTCTGCAACCCCTCCCAATGCCATATCTTCATCACTCCATTGTCTACCAATTTTTGTGGGCTTTTTGGGGCTTTCAGTCTGGTCTCTGTCTCCATCACAAATTACACAGAAAACCAGCAACCTTTCCACTCCTATCTATCTTTCTTTCTTTCTTTTATATTCTTCCCCACAGCCCTCTATCTATATCTAACTTCTTTTCTTGATAGATCTTTAATCAAATAAGATTGTTATTCCAACTGGGGTTTTGTGGAAATTTGAGATCTCATGAGTAAGAAGAGTAAAGGGGTTGGTTTTGATTCATATGCTCTTGTGGGACATAAGGATAATAGGGTGAGTTTCAAGTATCATAACCTTCTCCAAGATTACCATGAGTTGCAAAAGGTAATTAATTCATGATCCTTTTTTATCTAATTGATATATATGTGCTTATGTTTTGGGTAATTATCTTTTAATTTTGTTGTTAGGGTTCCAATTGTTCCATCTTATGATATTGACCATGTTGATGTGGATTAATAGATTCAATTATTGATTTATTTCTATCAATTTTCTTGAAAATTTACATGCTTTATTGCTTTTCTTTGGCAATTCCATATGTTATGATTAAATGCTTTTTTATCCAGTCAAACATTGAACTTGTGTGAGGTAAAAATACAGAGTTGTGTGAATGGCAATTGAATGTCTAAAATGTTTATAAATAGGAAGACTTTATAGTCAAATTTACTAATCCCAATCATTATTGTATAATCTTGTTTGCAATTTACAGGAAACCAAGGCTGCAAGAAGCAAACTAGAAGCCATGAAGCTAAAGAAACTCACTTTACAAGCCGAAGTTCGGTATATATCATAGTTTGCTCCTCAATTTGTATTAATTCTGTCAGATAATTAGAACAGCATCACTGTTAAGATTTGGATCACTTTTGTCTTACTTACATGTTGAATTAGTGGTGGTTAATCAAATTCAACTTAAAAATGTAGTTTTAGTACTTTATTTTGTCCATAATTGTTAAGTTTATGTACATGATGCAATCCACACGAATGCATTAATCGAAAATATCATTCACAGTATCTTTTTCTTCATTGACTCGCAGGTTCTTGAGGCGAAGGCACAAGTTCCTCTTGAAGAACAAGTCATTGAATCCAAAGAAACCCGTGATTATAGAACCAGGGTTTGTAGAAGGAGCACGACATAGAAAAGGTTCAAACGAGAAGATTTACTTGAAAAAGGAGGCAGCTTTGGAAAACATAGAGCATAAAGGAAAAGCATATGCCGAAAAGAAAAACACTGTTTTGGGCATCCCATCTCATATGTTACATGGTGTGATGCAGCAGTCTCATAGAAGAACAACCCAAGCATCTGATTTGAACCAAACGGTTAAGATCAACTCATTTGATTTTGTTGGTTTAGATAAAGATGCCATTGGTAACACCCGAGTGCCTACATTTGATTTGAACCAAAAGTTGGTAAGCTTTCTAACAAACTATTGATTGGAGCAAGTGACTTGAATAGAGGTTGCTGTTTTGACCCATTACCTATAACCGGATCGGTTTTGGTTATCTTAATCTTTAATGGCTAAATGAATCAAGTTAAAAGATATAATCAAGAAAGGAATGGGTCAAATGAGTCAACTGTTAAACGGGTCGAAAATCAATCTAAAACATAGTCAAAAGCATACAACATCTTTAGTCGATTTATTTAATCAAGCTAAATTATTATTGTAAGAATATAGTTTAACCGGACCCGTTTTAAACTTGCATCAAGAAATGGACCATATTGACACACCTCTAGAGTCATAATTGTGTTGATGGTTGTCTTTATGTCATAGAGAGAAGAAGAAGAAGAATCACAAGAAGGCTGTAAGCCAGATAATGTGGTGCGAAGTGTGAACGATGAAAAGCTCAATGAATTTAAGTTATCAATGTGTAGGAACGTTGTTGCATCGACGAGCCAAGGCAAGAAGCTGGATGTTTCATGGTTTAGGAGTATGAATGGTTTAGGTTTTTTGTAGTTTGAATTTATGAGTTATGTATAGCTGGTGTGAGAAGAAATATGGTTGTGATTAACTGATTATAGGTCATGTTTATTTGATATAAGAACAAATAAGATAAACCTCAAATTCTTCCTTAAATCAAGGTCAAGATGAGTGGTAGTCAACATGATTTATTATTTTATTCTATCCATGTATTCCTTTATTTTTGAATGTTATGATGATAATGACACCTTCAGTCCGGTTACAAAACCAGTCCTATTAATGTTCTACTATGCCTTGCACTATCCAAAGGTTGGCCATTTTGTCAACTCGGCCTAAATAATGCATTTCTAAATGGCATGAAGATATATACATGGTTCAACCAGCTGGTTCTACTCATCCACAGTATCCGAATCGTGTCTGTCAACTTCGTAAAGCTCTTTACGGTCTAAAACAAGCGCCTCGAGCTTGGTACATGGAACTAAAAAGCTTTCTTTCAACTCATAGATTCGCTAATTCTGTTGCAAATACCTCTTTATTTATCTACAGTTCTCATGGAGTTAGAATGTACTTCCTTGTGTATGTCGATGACATTATCATTGGAGGGAACTATATGACTTCAATAGATAAATTTATGCAGCGGATTAATGATCATTTTGCTCTTAAGGATTTTGGTGAACTTCATCAGTTTTTCGGTGTTGAAGTAATTTCGACCATTATCAGTCGATACATATGCCTCATTTAATGTATTCTAGGGGGTTATAGTGTATCTATTTTCTATATATTCTCCTTTGTACTCTCGTTTTATACACAATATACAATATACACAATATACAATCCTTCTTTCCAAATATACTCTGATTACCATTCTAATATGGTATCAGAGCCGGATCATCTCTATCCCTTTTTCATCGGCGATTACAATTTTTTTGTCTAACTTTTCATACGGCGATTGCAATCAAATCACAACCGACTGTCGACTGCCCTCCACCCTCCATCAACTATCGTCGACTGCAAATCACAGCCGACTGCCCTTACAAATCACAATCGTTTGTCGATTGCCCTCAATTAATCGTCGATTGCCTTCAACTAATTGCCGACTCATCTTCAATCGGCGACTGCCCCAGTTCCCTGACCTCTTCAATCAGCGATTGGTTATCCATCGTTTTCCATTTTTCCGGCCCCTGTGGTATACGGCTGAAACGTGGTTGCCATCGTCTTTGTGCCATCTGCTTCTGAACTGCCTCCATTAATTGTATCATTCCTGCCAGGTACATCATGGTTCCCCTTACAGCTTTCTCTTCTTCTGAAAAAACTGTTCATAATTCTCACAAATTTGGATTCACCTTGAATCCAAATAACTATTGTTACTGGAAAACTATGATTCACCCATTTCTGATTACAAACAACCTGTTTGGTTATATTGATGGCACCATTCCGTGCCCTCCTGTCACAATTGCTTCAACTGTTTCTTCCAGCAAAGAAGGAGAGACTATGACTTCGTCTGTCCCGAACCCTGAATATAACATCTGGATTGCAAATGATGCTCACATCCGTATGTTAATCTTATCCACTGTCGCAGAAGCTTCTTTTTCACATGTCCAAGGAAATACTTCTCGTGAATTGTGGTTGTCTCTTGAACGTGCCTATGCCCCTCACACCTCCTCCCGTGAATATACCCTTAAAACACAACTTTTAAAGCTTACAATGAAAGAGGATGAATCTTCCTCTGCCTATCTTACCCGAGCCCAGGAATATTCTGATGCCCTTGCCAACATTGGTGAACCGGTAAAAGAAAAAGACCTTGTCATGTTAGTTATCTCTGGTCTTCGGGATGAATACAATGGTTTAAAGTCCACTTTGTTGGCCCGGCAATTTCCGACAGCCTTCGTTGAACTTCATGGCCTGCTGTCTGACCATGATTACATGCTTCAGAAACCTTCTTCAGCTGTGTCAGCAGCCCAGGCCTTCACTGCGACCCCCAATGGTGCCGCTTCCTCCTCTTCTTCGCCATCTATGTCTCACACAGAGGCTCTTCAGACTGTTCAAAGACTTGCACAGCAGCTGGGGTTACAACTTCAGCCCATGACCTCTCAGCCAGCACAAGCTTTTTATACCAATCGCTCGGGAAGTAACCGTGCTCATAACAATCAATCAAGCAACAACCGTGGTCGTGGCACCTACAATAATCGTCAACAAGGAGGAGGTAATCCTAATCGTTTTAGTTGGGCTTCTAATCAAAACACCGTGTATGGTTCTTGTAACAGGTGTGGTATTGGTCATGTTCCCTCCCAATGCCCTAACCGTGACCCGGCAACTATACGGACACGGCAACGTCCGTCTGCTAATTTTGCAGCTCACCGCTCTCAAACATCCACCACATGGCTTCCATATACGGGCTCTAATTATCATGTGACTCCGGATCTTTCCAACTTTGATTACTCCGAGGCTTACCATGGTTCTGACAATCTTCATGTTGGCAACGGTAAGGGATTACCTATTCTCCACATTGGCTCCTCAAGTGTTTATTCTCCAAATAAAACCTTTTCCCTTAAAAACATGATTCATGTTCCAGAAATCAAACAAAATCTTCTTTCGGTTCAAAAATTTTGTACTGATAACAATGTCTATTTTGAGTTTCACTCCTCTTTTTTTGCTGTGAAGGACAAGACTACTCACACCATCCTCCTCACGGGTCCTAGCAATGACGGCCTTTACTCCATCCGACTTCCGCAGCTTCAACCGACTCCTAAAGTTGTTTTTTTTGTCACCCGTGCTTCTTCTACCACTTGGCATCAACGTTTGGGGCACCCTCACCCTCAACTGTTGCAGTTCATGATTTCTAAATATAGTTTACCTTTATTAGCTAAATATTCTGTTTCTAGTTGTGATTCCTGTTCTATTGGCAAGTCGTCCAAACTTCACTTGTCTTCTTCTACTTATAAAAGTTCGCATATTTTAGATTTACTTTTTTGTGATGTATGGGGACCGGCACCTATTGCCTCGTTTGACGGGCATCGCTACTTTCTCTTATGTGTTGATCACTTTTCTCGTTTTATGTGGTTCTTTCCTTTAAAATCTAAGTCAGATGTTTATCCGACATTTAAACAATTTCTTGTTACTGCCGAATGTCAATTCCAAACTAAATTAAAAACTGTTCAAACTGATTGGGGGGGTGAAACTGAACCAGCCACCTTTACCGTTGCTAACAACCACCCCGAGTGGCGTCGCGCTATGGCTGCGGAGTACTCAGCACTTTTAAGAAACGGCACATGGTCCTTAGTTCCTCGTATTCCGGGTACTAATGTGGTTGATTGCAAATGGGTTTTCAAACTTAAGCGGGATCCGACCGGGGCTATTCAACGCTATAAAGCACGCTTGGTTGCTAAAGGTTTTCGTCAGCAACAAGGACTTGATTACAATGAAACCTTCAGTCCCGTTGTGAAATCAACTACTATCCGGGTTGTTTTATCCTTGGCGGTGGCCCAACAATGGCATCTACGACAACTTGATGTCCAGAACACCTTCCTACATGGCAATTTAACCGAAACCGTTTATATGCAGCAACCACCAGGCTTTGTTGATCCGCAACAGCCTGATCATGTGTGTCTTCTTCACAAATCCTTGTATGGTTTGAAGCAGGCCCCCCGCGCATGGTTTCATCGCCTGTCCTCCGCTCTCCATGCTCTCGGTTTTCAGGGCTCCAAAACAGACCCATCACTGTTTATTTATTCTTCTAACGGTGTTTTGTTATATATGCTTGTCTATGTTGATGACATAATTTTAACAGGTAATAGCCAAGCTGAAATTGATCGTATTGTTCAAACTCTTGGCCGTACATTTGATGTCCAGGATTTGGGCCCACTCTCGTATTTTCTGGGTATTGAGCTTATACGCCATGGTTCGGATATGCTTTTGTCCCAGAGAAAGTACATCCTTGACCTTCTCGGTCGGATTGGCCTTGCAAATGCTAAACCCGTGCCATCACCAATGACTACTACTGCTAATCTTGCCTTGGGTGATAGTCCTCCATTTGATGATGCTGTCAAATACCGTCAAACAGTCGGGGCCCTTCAGTATGTGACTCTTTCTCGACCAGACATCACTTTTGCTGTTAACAAAGTCTGCCAGTTTTTGCATTCTCCTACTCAGAACCACTGGTCGGCAGTCAAACGCATTATGCGTTACTTACTTGGCACAGCAAACTATGGTCTTCTAATTAAACAAGATTATGGCACCATGCTACATGCTTACACCGATGCTGTTTCTCCTTCCATCCGTGCCTACTCTGATTCTGACAATGGCCACAAACAAGCACTTTCAATATGGGAGATGATCCTTACACAACAATTTTGGCCATACACAACAATGTTATGCATCATCAACTTGTACCATGTGTAATAACTGCTTGCACCCTGTTGTGTATGGCTAAAATCTGTTGTGTACGAATCAACTCCCTTTCAATATATGTATAACCCATCTGATACACATTGGCAGACCTTAAAAAGACTGTTGCGTTACCCAAGGGAACCATTCATTTTGGTCTATCATTTGCCATATCAACCATCAATATTAATCAAACAAAATTACCTTTTATTAATTTTAAAATAAGTATGTTTAAAAGAAGTTAAATTTAAGAAAAAATTAACAAGGAATTTCGTCAGATATTTACATAGCTAAAAAAAACCCATTTCGAAGTAACTTTTTGTTTTTAAACTTTATCTTTAAAAACAAAATATTTCAGTTTCATATCCAAACAAGACTGGTAGGTTTTTTTCCCTTCTCTTAAAATTTGCCAAACACATTCATAGTTAATATTAAACATTTAAGTTGAGTTATTTAAATAAAATCATCTCTGAACTTTTAAAAATTTACAGATTTAGTCCTTATATTCTCAAAACTTTTAATTAGTTCAGATTTTCACTGTAATGTTGTCCAATTAGCCCATCCCCTAGCTGTGTGATTTGGTCTCAGTTATAATCAATGGTGAGGTGGTGGTGCAATGGTATGGTGTGGTAGATGTGATGTTGGTTTATAAAGAGCTGCTCAAACACTGATTCTGTATATGAAACATGAACAAAAACATTAAAAATATTACTGGTAATCATTAAAAAAAAACTTTGAAGACCAAATTCTATAGGTTCTATTAACGGTTCGTCCAAATTACGGGTTAGAATCATGACAAGATTCAATAGTAGGGACGATTCTTGTAATATCACTTAAATGAAAGTGTGACAAGGAAAATCATATTTGATAAAAAGAACCTAAACCACTTGTTCATTGCACAAATCGGCAAGACGGGTATGTGAATTCTGCTGTACAAAAAAAAAGTACAGCAGGACGGAAAAACTAGCAGCAACAGAGAAGGTAAAAAGAAAGTTACTGTCCTTCCAAGTTGGATACTAAATTTTTTTTTTTTTAAAGTCTTGATACCTCTTAATTAAAAATGTTCACAAATTTGGAAAACCTTCAAGTATGATTGGAAAATCTGAAGGTATTTGGCTGTAAATTTTTAAACATCCAAAGTATCTCAAGACAGTCATAAACTAAGTTAGAAAAGATAACCTTCTTCTTCACATATTTTACTGTACTAAATCAGATGCATATTCACAGCAACCTCTGCAGTAACATCTTCGGTGTTATTCTTAACAGTTTTGACCTTCAACTTCACCTTCCTCAACCACACTATCCTTTCCAGTAACGTCTTGCTTCACATAGTCAACGCTTTTGACTATTTCTACAATCACTGCCTTATTTGCTTCAGTGTCGATTTTCTCTTCAGTAACAAATGCTATCTTGTTTGTTTTGGTTTTACAATTTTCAGCTTCGAGTTTACCTTTTTGACGAAGTTTATGCTTCTTTCCTTGCTTATGTTTGTTCATCACTTTCTCAGACTGGACTCCTACACCACAAATCTCACACCAATACTTAAATTTCTCTTTCTTGTTTTCTTCATCATGTGCTTGATTAACTGAGTTCTTTCTGGTTATAGACATTTTTTTATTAGAGGAGCATGGTTGGACGGTTGTTAAAGTAAGCTTGAGTGGCTTGACGATGGGCTTCTTGGGTGGAACCCCGAGACCCAAGTTGGCACCGTTTTTTTGAGCTATTAACGCTTTCTCTTTACTCTGGTGTTTTTTTCCTCGAATATGATCGTTTAAGCTACGCTCACTTGTGGCACTCACTTGACAAATTGCACAGCTCCATTCCTCCATCACTTTCTTCTTTGAACTAACTGTATGAGGCTCACTTGAAACTTCAGCAACTGATGATGTTGATTTTCGTTTTTTTCCTGACAGAGACCTGTCATTGGGGTTACCCTACAATAAATACAGATAGATTACGTTACCAGGCACTTGTGAAAAACTAATCTAACTGATAACTCTGATAACTTTCATGACATAATAACCACGCCAGAGAAATAGAGCTGGTCAAAGACCCATTTACTTAGAGATGGGTGGATTTAGGTTTATATTTTATCTTCAACGGGTGGTCAAATGGGTAAACATTAAAACTTGGCTAAAAAAGAAACAGTGAAATGGATCAAACATGCTAAAAGTTGCCAAAAGAGTATTCAAAGTTTCAAACATATGCTTACAACCTCCTAAATCCACTTGTACAACACACCTGACCGAACCCAGTATGACTGATTATCCAATCTGCCATTTTGACATATACAGAGTAATAACAGAAAATAACAAAGGTTACCTTAAAAGAATATAAAGCGAAAAGTAATTTTCTTCTTTTGCATATTGTTGAACCTTGAGAAAAAAGTACAGAGAGTGAATTCGGGTGCCACTAAACCTGATATTCTCTAGTGTAGCCTGCTTACTTGCAGACTGTTTACCAAAATTCTACAGAGTTTACCTCTGAGCACATAAAAATTGCCTTTTTGGTAATGAGTAAGATTCTTGACCATGACAATATGACATGTCTCTCCAGCATAGAAGGGGAACAAAAGACTCAAATCCAAGTACCCAACATTCACCAAGTGATACAAGTAGTCAAAAGTTTACACACGAGCATACAACATAGTGTAGATCAACAAAAACAATTGTCCGCCCCAAATAAGACAGGACTATTTGATAACTTAAAATCTCAGATTCCAATGGAATGGATGTAAATAGTGCGAGCAAAAGGTCCAGGCTTAAAGGTTAACACAATCAACATAAGTCATCATGTTTTTAGTTGTTCTTGACAAATAGTCTCCACAAAGAACAAGTCTGACTGTGAATTTAACTTTAAAAAAACTCAGAAGGAATTCTACCTGAAGCATGAGTTTGGTAAGACTATATAGGATTCTATGTTATCATTGAGTTACTATGGACATTTAGCAGACTAATCACATTAGATCAAGATACTCAACATGAAATGAATTCACGTGAAAGACACCACCAAGTAATAACCATTCTGTTTGTGATACCAACAATCATATAATATATGACGGATATGTCTACAAAGAGATCTGAAACGCTAACTAGCAAATTCCTGAAACAGAATATTAACTTGAGAAGACATGAAAAACAAGGAGTTAAATAAGAGATGATGTGATCTTCACATTTCAGGATGTATAACACATAAATCAGTCATGAAGCAACATAGTTACAGCTAAGAAAGTCAAGGTGAGAAAACCTCCTAGTCATCTCTACATGCTTCTTTTTTTATTAACAGCAACAGCCTTCTCAAGTACCCACCAGTAGCTCAGTTAGAGTCAAAGTGAGAGCTGAAAAATAGAGTTACAATAGAATATAAGAATTACAAAGGCAGTAGATCAGAATTGACTGTGGAGAAAGGTGGTAGATAGAATCTGTTTGAGCTAGTGCACGTCAAGTGAATTTCTATCCTTGCATATCATGTAATCATTCAAGATTACTGATACAGGAAGTCACTATTTACTCTACTATATCTTTTATTTTATATGCTAATTTCTTTTCAATCATGTAAAGTATTTGATTCAATGTATTAAACTATACCTAGTCAAGTGTTATTAGCATAGTTTAGACGGCACCTACTACTATGTCAATAGGATCCGGCCCAACGTTATGGCCCATTAGGGTTAGTTAGCTTACTCTGCAAGCCCAGCTGGCCTGTAGAAACTCTCTTTCTTGTAAGTTCTTTTTAAGCATTTGCAATCTCCTAGTTGTTGTACTACTGATTTTGCACACTCATCGATCACGATATGCTTTCATGGTTGCCATTTTGTTGTTTCTTGAGTAATTTCACACTCATTGATCTGTGATCTTCAAGCTGATTTGCTACTGCTTAACCATTGCTGTTTTCTTACCTCTTGTGTAATTACAAAAACTCAGCAATCATCCCTAAAATAAAATTCAGTACTGAGTTCAGAGGCCTTAAACTTAAGAAATGACAATTTGAATGGTACGCATCTACCAACTTCCAACATAACTAATCTTAACATGCAATCAGACGGATAATTACATGATCTGGGAGTAGACAATGTTAACCACACTGATAACATTAAAATAATAGAACTTCGTCGATGCTAACTAACCTAGACAACAAGAAACTTCTGTTGAATACTCCAGTGGGGAGAAGATAGATGGCTATGCAAGTATGTGTTCATAATGCCACTCTACATCATCCAGTTTAGCATCTTGCACTTGATACACAATTGCCTAACAAAACTGGGTCAGTCTGGAAGAACTATATCTTCAACATCCTTTTCTTAAAAAGTCTCACCCGCTGACGCAATTGCAGATTCTTAAGCAAGGATCTCTATCACTTAACATCTGCTGTGATAGTATCAAAAGTCTTGAAGCTTCCTCAAAGTTATTGGAATGAACCAGCCATCACCTCCTCCTTACCACAAGAAACCGACCTACCAAGCTACCTCCTCTACCAGTTATTAGAATGAACCAAAAAGTGACACTGTGAAGCATCCTGCCCTGATGTGGAAAATCTGACAGATTGGCACTATTTCTCTTCCAGGATCACCTATTTCAATCACGCTAATTAAGTTTTATAGGGTACCACCTAATCATGTTGTTATGCCACTCATCCATACACAGAGTTGGCCTTCATTGTATGAATGGTTGTTGTTGATTTGCATCTCCGATGTTCATGATAGAGGAACTATAGAGAAAATTTAATCTGCTCAATGTGTGTAGTACCTAAGCTGAATCACCAACTAGCTTGGAAGAATTTGAAAGCCTTCAAATAATATCAAAGTCGGTGTTAACAATAGAGATCCTTGCTTAATCATTTGCAATTGTCTCAACCGGTGACTTTTTTAAGCAAAAGTTTGTTGAAGATTCGGTTCTTTAGAATTAACCCACAATTGAGAGGCAATGATTGTATCGATGGCAAGATGCATAACCAAATGATGATGAATAGCCTTAACACATGCATTTACATATCTATCCATCTTTTCCCCGCTGAGTATTCAGCAGAACTCTTCAGCAGTCTAGGTGAGTTTGGACGATGAACTTGAAATTCTAATGTTAGTTGGTAGACGCATACATTCGTATCGTTATTTCTTGAGTTTACAGCCTGTGAACTCACCATGACATCTTATTGTTCTGATGATTGATGAGTATTTTTAATTAACATAGAAGGCACTAAATAGCAATTGCGAAGCATTTGCAAATCAGCTTGAAGATCACATATTGACGAGTGTGTGAAAGTGCACTAGAAGTAGCACAATAGCAGCCATTAGAGCACATGTTGCCAGATATGTGCACAAAAGCAGTAGCACAACAGCTTAAAGATCAAATATCTTGGAAGAAAAAATTTCAACTTAGCAGAATACATGTGACTGAAAGAAAATCCTTATATTCTACACTGAATAATTTTGAATAACATAGCTGGAAAGACATTTCTGAAACTAATAGCATTTTACAATAAAACAAATTAAAGAAGTGTAGAGAGAGAGAGAGATAGAAAAGTGGTTTTGTTTGAATTTTTATGTTACTGGAAAATGTATTTGTACTTGGGCAAATGTCACTAAATAGCAACACATTTAGGCATGTGGTGCGTTTTGGTAATTATACATATTTCTTGTCTGATTTGGTATATAATTTGTGTTTATCGGTTATTTTTGTAATAACAACCAATTGAACCTGTTATATTGCTGCTGTAGCGTGTTTTGACTTTTTTATATTGATTATATGGCTAGTCTTAATCCAATATCATAATTATACTTTCTTTGATCTGATTTGGTAACTGAAGTTCTGCTGACAGGCTGTGGTCGATTGGTCATTGAACAGCTCACACTGCTACCAGCCCACAACCAATAACGGTCAGCGCTGGCCATCGGCGTCTATTGGGTATCGCCAGTCGCCACCTCACTCTGCTATCATTTCAAGAAATTCTTCAAGTCCAGCTACAGTTAGGACAAACTATTGAATATAAAGAATCTACTATGTTAACTCATGATAATGTCAGAACTTAGTTAGATTCAGATGTGATTCCATAATCTAAGTTATGGGGAACTGGAAACAAGACGAATTAGTCAAGCACAAAAACCAAGGGCCATGTAATAAAACTTACTAGAAGCTTTTACAGAAGCCGTGTGTTTGTAAAAGACGATCATGAAGTTAGATCACAGAAAAGCAAATGTAAAGGAAATACATTAGTTTATAAAGTACTTAAATAAGCTATGATATTACATGTGCATCTACTTATTGACCAGGACTGGAGAACAATATAAAGACTTGATGCCATTAGAGACAGATCCTCAATCAAATATATGAATGTGAAACAGAAGACGACTTCATAATAATCAGAACTTAATAGAAGTCTTAAACATACAAAGAGCAAGCTTTGGTAGTAAAAGGAATAAGTTAAACAGTAAAAATCATATCCTCCACAATTCAACAGAAACATAATACCATTGACAGCAGAGAGATATATGGCACCTTCTTATAATTATCAGGAAGTACAGCATCTTTTTTGTGAGACAAAGTTATCGACTCGTGATTTTAATCAATTATCAAAACAAAAACAATATGCAATCATTTAGAACAAAACATCCACAGATGAACAATGCATAGATATATTGTTGGCAGCAATATATACAGCAATATATAGGATATATAAAATAACTTTTTATATGAGCCATGAGAACGCAGTTATCAAGTCCTGATCTGCGTCAAGTGTAGAAATCAAATCTAGTGAATCATAGACTAGCTCTTTAGTCTTTACAAAATGGTTGAACTGGGTTTGAGTCCTTCCTTACACATGACACCCAACCTTACTAACAGATGTACCTAATATGTGCTTGTTGCATAATTATAAACTTTGACTTAAAGCAAACCCTTTTAGCCTAGAAAGACTAGGACATTATAAAAGTAGTTTGCACAATTTTGGGTTTGAGCAAAAACCAAATTAAAAACCATAAACATGCTAGGCAGAAACCTTTGTTTAAATTTGAAGAGGAAAAGAACAGAAATACGAAATGGCATAGGGGGGTTCGAGACAGAGTAATGCCGAGTGCAGTGTGAAACAAGTATTGGAATATTCGATGACGATTCATGAAGATTGCAGATAAAATGCAGGCAACAAGTTAAAAGGTGCTAACCAGAACGAAAACTTCCTTTCCGCTAGTGTCTGGGAGAGGCGTAGGAATCGCTTTAATCATAGAAGAGCTCTGAACTGGAACAATTTGATGTCGATTGTCATAATTTACCTCAAGGGACGCACCTATTCTCTCCTCAAATCCGATCGGCTGCCGATGCAAAATTCTCTGCTCAAACAGACTATCATGGCTCGGCATAAACGGCGGAGGGAATCCCCCGGCGCTTCTTATAGCCATCTGTCTCTCAATCATCAACTCATGCCACACCTCCTCCTTCAATATGCGCCTACGCTCATTCTCCTCTGCAATTATCTCCGCCCTAATCTTCTCCTTTTCAAGCTGCCGCCGGATATCATCCGATAACTCCAACCGTCTTCTAACCATCTCCGGTCCTAAGCGGCCTTCCCCCAAGTTTCCGTTCGAAAATCCTGCTGCAGCTTAAAATTCAGAACAATCAAGCACATTTCACACCATAACTCACAATTTAAGTCATAGAATGAAAGGATTCATCGTCATTCTCAGAATTTTACCCAAAAGTTCCAAACAAACAATAAAAATCAATGAGCGATCACAAACCTCGAACAGTTTGTCCCGCGAAGTAAGCATAAGTCGACGAAGAAGGAGACGGGTGCGTATGGTAAACTGGATTTAAATGGCCTTGATCATCTGCATCCATCACTGGGACCTTGAACTTCATTGTTCTAATGGCTAGGGTTCCACAGATCAATGAGTTGAGAGCTACCGTTGTGCGTATCAGTGTGACACGGACATGATGAGGTGGATGACTGGGATGTAATCAGGTTGGGTTTCCGGGGACGATTAGCTTTCACGCGCGCCTTTTAAGCGAGTGTAGCTGATGCTTGTCGTCTTGGTCAACATGAAAACATAATTTTAGTCAATGTGCAGCCTCTTTCAGTCTTCGACATTAATCGACTTGGGAGTTAGGAATACATGCTCTATTTCGTCACCTTAAATATTGCAGGGAGGTGATTCTTCTAATCAAGGAATTTATTCTCGATCAAACGGCATGTTGTCTAGTAATTAGAAGCCTAAGTTAACTGAACGAATATGAATGGATTTGATCGTGTTTGTTTGTTTAACTTTATCCGAATAAATAAATGAATATCAATGGATAGACGAATGGATTTCTGTGTTCGTGTTCGTTCTTTTAATTTTAGTCGAACAAATTAACGAACACAAACGATAAACAAACGTACATTTATGATACAATTATAACATTATTAAAACAAATAATTTACACATAGGTGCCCGTACAAACATGCACGTACCTTACATAGGTGCGCCTGTGCCTCATTAACAACACCAGCAGTTTCACCGACTACTTACTGTTTTCTAGTCAAAATCAACAAATAAACACCAAGTGTTTTCGAGCACTTGTTTAACATATACTACTAACACTTTAACAACAAAAAAGAACACATAGAACATGCTAAGATCATAGCTTAAGTCATTGAATATCTCTTTGACTCAAAACACTCAAAACTCAATCAAATATCATACCTTGATGATCTATGCTAGGTAACAAATTCAGATGTTAATAACTCTATTTTTTGATCAAAATAGCAAGGAAAATAAGGACAACAAGCTTATACGTGAGTGTGTATGCAAAAATGAAGGTTTGACTAACAATGAGAAATGTTAATTATACTTTTTAATTACGCTTTTGACCATAAAGGTTATTAATTGGTATCATTATAGGGTTAGATAATCAGATCAAGAGTCTGACCACTTTAAAATTTGATATTTGATATTTAGTATCCATTGCACATAATTTCGTGAATTAATTGACTTGAAAGGGCAAAATCGAATCTAGGGAGGGAAATTGTTCATAAGTTTAATCCAACCAAGTTTCTTGCTTTCTTGTTTCTTTGCATTGTTTTAGGTATTATTTAGGTGTGTTAGCATTACAGTTTGGTAATTGATCAATTGAAAGTGCAATTTCATAAAGCCCCCTTTAATTGCTTTATTTGCTTTTTAGTAGTTTTATGATTTAATTTAGTGTAATATTTAGATTAGTATAATTCTATCAAATCATACTCGTTCCCCAAGTGTTCGACACCTGTGCTTATTCACTATACTAAGAAAACCAATTAGGTCCTCTTGCCTATTCGTGTCGTTTTTGGTACAAATTAACGCGGACTTTATAAATTTAAAACTAGTACGTAAAACGCACATCACTCACCAAGTCACCAACCAATAAATAAAGGGCAAATTGCCGAGAAAGGTGGCCAAAATGTTCAAATCTGCAAATAAAGGTAACATATGCCGTGAAAAGATTATTAAATTCAATTTCTGCGATAAAAGGAACTTTGTAACCTGTTAAACTGGTTACCGGTTTAAAAATTGTTGAGGTGACAAATAAAGGTGATATGGATGTCTACTTGCAAACACACCTCCCTCTTCTCTTCTCTCTCCCCTCACCTTTACTCTCTTCTCCTCTTTCTGTGTCCTCACTCTACTGACTTCTTCTTTAACCACCCCCACCACCACAAGAACGTCACCGCTCACCTACCATCACCGCTCACCGACCATTACTAGCGACGAACCACCACTTGCGACGAACAGGATCTGACAATGGACAAGATCCGTCTTTTGTGTTAAGGTTTGTGCATGGAAATGTGAAAACCATCAGACGGCGACGAACAAGATCCGTTCGTGACTTTAATGACCTAGAGATGAACAAGATCGTGAGTTGACTCAGATCAGTGTTCGTATGTTGTCTTTCTCTGTAGATGTGGGTTTTTCATTTTGAAGATCAAACTCTCTTCTCTTCATACCTGGTTAATCAACTTTGAATCTGTGTGTGTGTATGTGTGATTGTGTGTTTGTTGGTGACGGTGGTCAAACGCTGGTTAACGATAGAGAATGGTGGTCAACGACAGTGATCAATGGTGATCCGATGGCGGTGGCTCATGGTGGTCCGACAACGGTGATTAATGGTGGTCTGGTGTGGTTTATAGAAAATTTAAAACTAATCAATGGTTATAAAATCTAAAAAAGTAAAAGTTTTAAAAAAGATGACTAGACAACTTGTAAACAACCAAGTAAGCATAAGGAATAATATGACATTAACTGGACTGTCATGTGTGTAGCCACGTCACAGCTAATCTGCTGACTAGGCCGTCAGCAGGTTTAAGAGATCCTTATAACTTTTTTTACTACAAAATAAATTTTATAATCTTTTCTCAACCAAAAAAATTATAACTTACTTTTATTAACAAATTTTAATATTTAAATTATCCTTCCCAACAATTTGGTCATAAATAAATACTACAAAACAATATAAGGAATATTTATCTATCTATATATATAAAAGGCATGCAAAATTTCCAAAAATAACTATAAATTGAGTATTAATTAACCAATCATAACCTTCAATTTCAAAATTATTTAATTTCAAAAACAATTTTAGAAAGATTAATGGCCATCGAATTTGGGAGGGGTCTGAATGAAAATTATAAGGGAGTTTTATAACATGTGAGGGGTTTTTAAGAAAATGTGAGGGGGTTTTATAAAAACTGTATATTAATATAATTAATTATACGGTGTTTATACATTATGTTTAGTAACTTGTGATACATTTTGTTTAAAGAAAAAATTATTATATATTTAGAATCGTCTCATTTTTATCTACGTTTTGGTATAAATTTTATTGTAATATGACACTTTTTAAAAATTAGTATATTCTTAATTTTTTGTTATCCATTAATAGTAGTACTTCAAAAAAATTTAGTTATTGTTTTTTGTTAAATTCTGACATATGTAAATGTTTGATGATATTTTATTATTTTTATCTGAAAATTTTAATATCTCAAAACATTTTTAAAACACTTCTACACTTATTTTACTATACCTTTTGCAATCATACTAGTTCTACAATTCACCTTTTCGTGGTTCAACCCTTAGCCACCTTGACGAATTTACCACGGCGTGAGGTGAAGGCGGACCTTATTGGTGCACAGCAGAAGCAAAAGTGCAGAACCCCCCTACGTCCAGCGTACTCGTGCAGAAGCTCCCTTCCTTTATAGGTTTGTAAATTCTTGTTTTCTCAGTCGAATCCTTATTTCCTTTCTCTTTCAGTCCATTCTCATTTGGTCTTCTCTAGCAATACTTGGCTCTTTAATTTTCAGCCCTTTTAGGGTTGTTGTTTGGGTATAATAAGAATTTCAGATTAGTTATTTGGTTGAGAAGTTGAGAATTGGTAGAAGCTTTCAGTTTTTAGTTATATATTTCATATTTGGGATCGTTGATATAATGATATTGGTTCAGTACTTGAGTTAGTTAAAGTTAAGGAATAATCTAAATTCCTTGAAATATCAGGTTTTTTCTGAAGTAGTCCTTCACATTAGAACAATGGGAACTTAATAATGGTTGAGAAAAAGACACATTTAGGCAATCCAGAAGGTCAAATTGTTTAAGTTTAATTCTTGAAGTTACTTATCTATTTCAATCTGATCAATTATGTCCCGAACCCGTTTTCCAACCTGTCCATATTGCCAACTCTACTAGTCGGTGTTCCATGAAGCTTTGCGTTTGGAGTTTGATGTTTACAGTTTTTCACCATGTATTCCAGTTCTGGTTTCAATTGATTTCCATATCTTAGACAAGGGTAGGGTGATCAGTGATGGAAATGCCCATCCATAATTGTAATATATGCTGTTTTTGTTTATTTATTTGATGCTTGTGTTTGCCTTATGTTCCATTGTCTATGTTAGTTAATTTTTCTGAAATGGTGTCATTTTTGGCCCTTCTCAGATCTCATAATATGAACTATTTCAGCTCACATCTATCAACAGCAATGATTAATCTTTATCTTGAAGTGTCACTACTGCACCAATCCTTATGAGCTAATTCAACTTTCTTCTATCAGCCATGGCAACCCAGTTTATGAAAAGATTAACTTGTACACCACCGTTTGCACTCATTTCCCTTCGCCTCAAGTCAACTTCCTCTCAATATGTAGCTTCAAGGGTTAGAGATGCCACATTTGAAAAGTTCATGGACAATTACAAAAACCTGTTAAAAGTTATCTCCATTCAAGACCTTATTCTTGCAAACCCCAACAACCCACCCTCTGTTTCGGTTGATTTCCTCAACCGCCTCTCTCAAAAGCTTCATCTCAACCGAGGTGCCACTTCATTTTTACGTAAATACCCCCGCATATTTGAAATCTACTATGATTCTTCCTGCTCACAACCCTATTGTAAACTTACCCCAGCTGCAATGCAAATATCAAAAGAAGAATCTGCTGCTATTCATGAAACTCACCCTCTTGTTGTTGACCGTTTGATTCGGCTTCTTTCCATGTCATTATCCAAGACACTTCCACTTCGAGCAATTTTTAAAGTGTGGAGGGAACTTGGTCTTCCTGATGACTTTGAGGATTCAATACTATCTCAAAATCCTCATCTTTTCAACAGTCTTGATGCCCATGAACCCAATACTCACTTAATAAAGCTTGTTGGTAAAACACTTAGTCATAATAATTTGGCAGCTGCTGTAGAAAATTGGAGGGTTATGGAGTGTTGTAAAGATGATTGCAGTGTTGATAGAATGGAAATGAGATTTAGTTTCAAACAAGGTTATCCTCCATGTATGAAATTGAAGAAAAATTTTAGAGCTAAAGTTAAAGAATGGCAGAAGTTGCCTTATGTAGGGCCGTATGAGGAGTTACCAGAGGTTAGAAAGAGGTCTAAGAGTGGACTAATGGAATTGGAGAAACGAGCCGTTGGGATTGTTCATGAATTCTTGAGCTTGACTGTGGAGAAAACAGTGGAAGTGGAGAAGATTAGTCATTTTAGAAAATGGTTCGGGATTGATTTGAATGTGAGGGACTTGTTCTTGGATCACCCAGGGATGTTTTATTTGTCAACCAAGGGGAAAAGGCACACTGTTTTTCTTAGGGAGGCTTATGAGCGAGGGTGTATGATTGATCCAAATCCTGTATACGTAGTAAGGAGGAAGCTTCTTGATCTTGTAATATTGGGGAGACGGGGCTTGCATTCTGGTGATTATAAGTTGAGCTCGAGTGACAGTGAAGAGGATGATCTACAAGAGATGGAGATCGAATGAGGTAATATATTTACAGCCATAATTCATGTTTAGTCTATGCTTAATTTCAACTTGTGGTGCTTATGAGACGATATATTTGAAATGTTAAAACTTAGAAGTCACAGGACTAGGAAAGGCAGCTTCCTATGCTAGGATTTACTCACTTTGTTTTAAGAAATGATGTCCGACCTAACACGTGGTTTATTGAGATGTTCGATTATTGGCCAATGTTTAAACCCTCCCCTGAAGTGATTATACTAGAATACAACAGAAAATTCATAAACTAGCACAAAATATTATCTGAAAATAGCCAACCTTCTTAAGTGATGACAAACTTCAAAAAACTGTAACTGAAACTTCACCTGGTACACGCATACAATGCCACCATAATAATATGATGATCATTTAACTGGAGTTATCACAATTGGCCATGATTCATGTAATCCTCAAACGTATTTCGCTGGTCTGGTATTGTTACTAATGTTGCTGTTGGTTCCCGTACCTCTGTTGATCCAATAGTTTGTTTGTAGTCTTCTACAAAATACTCCATGTATCTTCGCGGTTGCAAGCCGTTTTACTTATGAAAGTTAATTGGGATTATGTTAGATCTCTGATGGCTGAGCAGGAAAAAGAAAATAAAAAAAAATAAACTTAGATGAGAAGGAAATGCTTTAATTGGTCAAAGTCAAATGGATCAGAGGAGTGAAGACATCAAAATGTAATTTTCAATGCATATAACCTCCTGAATCGAATCAAATATTTGGATTGTTATTGAAAATAAGGGTTTTGCTAGCTATAGACATGAACGCTATGGTTAAACTAACTTCTTAAAATAAAAAACGTAAAATTTATAGAACATTTAACTAGAAAATTTCTAATCACTGGAGTCTCGACCGCCTAAAGGTTGTTAGATATAAACTATTGGTCATTAACCTTTTTGGAACCATAATTTGCCAACCACCTAGGGGTGAATATAGAAGAATCAGTTGTCAATCATAACTGTAAGGGCTAAGGTTAGCATTCCCCTTTTGTAAAGCCAAGGGGGCATGCAGCCGTGCATAACATTTTCTTCGAGATACTTTGCAAGGTATCAATTACTTCTTCAAAATAGAAAGTCACTTTATGTGTCCAAGTTGCTTTTTGATTCTCAAAATTGTTCGTTGGTTCTTTACTGTTTGAAACTAGTCTTGTTGGATTTTCAAATTACCTTGTTCATATTTTTATGAAGAATGAGATGTGTTCTTACTGCTGCTTGTCTACTTCGTTGAAGACTTGAAGATCTCATACATTTTTCTTTACAGCCAGCAAAAGGCGTTGAATTTTCAGCGACCCAGATGAAAATCTACAATATTTTTGTCCAGGGTTTACTATCTTAATGTATCATTATTGTATTCCATATGATAATAGGTGCCCTATTTTTATAAACGCAGTCAGCAGAGGTGTCCCTATAACCTCTTCAATTTGTGAAAATATCAGATGGTTCATATTTTCCTAATTCATAACTTATGTTGAACAGCAAGCAAACAAATGTTTTGCCTAAAATTTTGAGATGTAGAGTTATATATTCTGTTAACCATTAAGCAATTTCTTTTCTTTTAATGCAATACCCTTGAAATGCCGACCCACCAACAAAATTGTGGCTGTTTCTTTTTAGCTTAATGGAGCCAGCTCTTGATGTAAAGAATGTCTTAATATGCAGAGGGTAATAGCACTTGCTTTTCCCATACAGACATCTCATGGACAATTTTACCCTTGTTGCTTTTCACGCTTACATAGGCGTTGCTTCCTTCACCAGCCGACAACAATTCTCTCAGGTATTTCTTGATTTATTTATTTTGTTCAATCCCACCATGAAACCTTCAAATAACTTTATAGTAATCTATAAAACCATATATGTATTAACTAAAGGGGTTGTATATTAGTTGTATATCAGTCCAAGGAACATGTTGAATCCGGATGTATATGTAGTGGCTACATAGGTTAAACTAGATCACCACTGAGTATATGCATTAATGATTTTGGGCTCAGATGCTTCTCAAAATGGCATCTCATCTCATCTCATCTCATCTCATACCTATAATAAAAGGTAGCCGAAGAAAAAAGCAGAAAAAAATAGAGCAAGCACTTAAAGTTCAGTCGAGAAAATTGGAGTCCCTCATAATTCAAGTATTCAAGCTTCACTAAGAAAATTTTCAACAATTAAATTGCTCATAAACCATTGGATTTTATTAGGTCTTACCTAATTCAACCGGGTATTTTATTATCTTGGCAATAATATTTCCCTCGTCTCTATTTGTGCAATGGTTCATATATATGTTTCTTGAATTGATTAATGTGCATTTTACAATTCTGGAAACGTGGCCAGTCCAAAATTTAAGATTGCATGGTACTCCTTTGGGCAAACTATTACCAGGGTATTCAGCCGTGGGAACAGTCAGTAGAGGCTTCTGAAGGGTAAGGGTATTCAGAGCTATACTGTCTTTATATACTGGCTAAAGCATATCTTTGTTGGAAAGTTAGTTGATTGATAAAGCTTCTTGTTATGGTTTTAAACATATGTTAGAAACTTTGTGTGTTTGTTTGATGAAAGCTAATGCAATTATAGGTAGGGGACGTAATGGTCGATCGAAAAGGAAGTCGAAGAAAATTGTTGTTTAACGAAGAAGAGGAGAAGTGGAATTCACGTCATGTAGTACGTGACTAACATGCGTTATTAAGTTGTTAATTGAACTTGATAAATATTTGTTGTGATCAAGTACTTGTTTAGGAAGTTATTATAATATTAAGAGTTTACAGTAAGTCTATTTTAAGTTATCAATGATGCTGTGATCTAATATTACTTACTATGTAGTTTTTATATCCATTTTTAGATAAAAACAGTTATTATATATTTATAATTTAGTTAAGGGTTCTTAAAACCACATCTGAAGAATAATAAGAGGTAGTGTAAATTTTCTAAAGTAACTGGACCGAACTCGAAAGAACCGAAATCTAATCTGTTGATTTCTTGGAACCATATAGTGAGCTGAAAACATATAACTGGTACTGGTACCAGTTTGGTTCGGAAAACTTGGTTGATACGCTTACCCCTATCTTAATGTTTAGTCATATTTTTAACATTTTGCTTTTATAGACGGTTTGAATATTGATAATTAACTAGAAGACTTGTATCTTATATGAATGTAACATCACAGAACTACAGAAGTTTGGTTATCAAACTTTATGAGTGGATTAAAATGGTTAATTGAAGCTTACAACATGTGTTTGATGTTTTAAAGGTTATCACATATTTTTCGTCTTTCATTTATTTAAAGGTATCAGGTTCTTATGATTGTAAAAATAAAAGAAAAAACAAATCTATCTTCTAAATCCTAGCGAATAAAATTGTCACGATTAAACACATTATAATATATAACAACTAAGAGCTATGAACAACGGTTTTTCTATTATTTATTTTGTTTTGTTATTATTATTGTCATCGTCTTTTTATAAAAAATTAATAAATAAAAAATAAAAAATCAATAATACTTGAATACATGACCTATAGAATGACAAGGTCCGTTGTATCTTACAAACTCACTAGCTCGAGTTTGACTCTCATTCCACACACTCTCTCTTTTATTTTTAAAATGAGGAGCTTTGACTCGTTAAAAGTAAAAGACGAAAGCCATTTTGGGCTAATTTTTAAGATATTTATTCAACATACTAACTTTAAGACAAGTTTGAAACTTATATACATTTATTGTAACATATATAGATTTAAAAAACATTTTAAAGAAGTAATTTTTATAAAGAATATAATATCTTTGATTTTGTGATTTACGCTGTGTTTTTGAGTTTTAGATATAAAAGAAAAGAATAGAAAAGAAAATTAAGCAGAAAAAAAGAAAATAAGAAAAGTGCTAATAGTTTTTTGTATTCTCAAGTTTGAAAGAAATGAAAAGAAGATTATGCGTATTATTTTTATTTTGTCTTCTTGAGTCGGAGAGAGAAAAAACGATCTATATTATAATTTTTAATTGTCATTAGGGGTTATTCTTTTTAGCAGCAAAAGATAATATTATTAAAATAGTGGAATCACTAGCAAGTTGCTAGCATACAAGCCAAAAGAAAGCAGATTACAAAAAAAGAAATCACCGGGTCTATTGCACCAAGTTAACCATTTATAAATCCCAAAATTTAAAGTTATCTTTGTGTTTAAACGAAAAGTAGGAAATTTTTAAATTTGATTTAACCTATTCATTCCTGTTTGTTTTACATAATTCATATGAACGAAATAAAATTGAAATCAAAATTTCGGTTATATTACGTTTGGTAAACTTATTTTTTTAATATAATCTCACTTTTTAAAAAGTTTACATTCTCTCAAATAATGAAAAGTGATGAAATTGATAAAATTTAAATTAATTCCATTTATTCAAATATTGCGAAACAAAGTAAACCTTAAAGTACAAACATGTTACCACCATTAAACACCTTTTCATTCAGAGTAATTTAATCAGTAAATAAAAAGTATATGATTTTTATTTTTTTTCTATCCAAATTTTCTATTTTTAAGATAAAAGTTTATATAAAATGTTGGCAAAATATTTCTTTCAATTCATATCTCCTCTCTCTTAAAAAAACTCAATACGATCTCTCTTTTAAATACTTTCTTTTAAAGTAATTGAAAAAGGGAAAGCTCTTTTTAGTGGCCAAAATAAGTCGTCGACCATTTTGTCTGAAGATCTCTCCTTCATTTGAATCCAAAAACACTCAGCTCGCTAAGATCAAAAGCGGAAGTTTCAGATTCCCAACGAAAATGTCATCAGGCTGTGCTCTCTTGTTGGAAATCCTTTTCGCTCTTCTTTTCCCCCCTCTCGGAGTTTGCCTCCGATACGGTTGCTGCACCGTAAGTCCCACCGCAAATGCCTCCTTTTGTTAAGCACGCAAACTGTTTGTTAAAATGTCTGACTGAGATAAATTTATTGTATCTATCTAATTGCAGGTGGAATTTTTTATATGCTTGCTGTTAACTCTACTGGGTTTTCTTCCTGGGATAATCTACGCCCTATACGCCATCGTATTAGTCAATCCAGATCGTTACGATCACCGCGGCCACTACTACACACTTGCTTAACGAGTATGGCTTGTCCTAATCTGGATCTGTATTGATACCCATATATGTGATTGTGTTATATATCTATTTTGATGATTTATCTTTTACATAGTATACTTTCGCACTTCTTTGATATGTCTAGTTCCAAATCTATTGATGATTTATCATTAAGCAGTTTGCTTTTTACATGAATATGATTATTAATTTGAGTTTGCAGATGTGTGACTTTTGGGTGTTTTAGTTTGCTTACTTTTGATTTTGATGGTGATTGAATAGAGGTTTTCACTGATAGAGAGAATCAAGATTGTATACCCTAGCTATGAAATATTCACGATTTTGGAAAATTCATAATTGATTATGGCATTGAAGTGTAACATATTCCATTGCCTTTTTTGGGTTGTTGGGTGATTATAAAACCTAGATGAGCTGTGATCTGGACTTTCTTGATCCTTCCAAAAAGAGAGGCTTAAACATGTTTTGTTACTTTTCTTCTCTTTTGTTGCCCTCCAAAACTAAAGTCCACCCTGGAAACCAAGATTAGATGAGTATGGTATGGCACTGGGCAGCCTACAAAAGCTGAGTCGAGCTTGCAATTATTAAGCAAGGCTTGGACCCTGAAATATAAATGTAAGCTTATTATGCATCTTAATGTATAAAATGTGAGAATTTGTATTCTCAATTAAGCAAAGCCTGTTGTACTTGACATCAGTGCATCCTTAAAAGCACCATAGCTTGAATTTCATCTATATTCAAACTTGTATTTCGTGCTACTGCTATTATAACTGTTCTCTTATGAAATATTGACTTTCATCATGGATCTTTGCTTCGTGCTATTTTGTTTTTTGAAAAGAAATCTGTGAGTTGAATGTGTCACTGTGTCAGATGCATTACTATGCCATACTGTTTGTTTACCTTTTATAGTTTTCACTGTTCAATGATTAAGAATTATAGCAATCTCAAGATGGCGTAGTGGTAGGTGGCTAAAAAGTCTCAAAAGAGACCTGGGTTTAATCCTCGCTCGATAAACATCTTGGATGGCCAGGATGAGTATAGCTCGACATCCCCGGGAAACATGTTAAAGCGGAAAATCCCTTTTAATAATGATAGATTAATGCACCCTCCTAAATGCCTTGGTTGAACAAGATAGCTGTATATTAGCTTCGTCGTAGCAATATTACCTCACCATGAAAACAAAACTTGTTGCAGATTTGCAATTTCACTCTCAATATGAACAGTATTAAGCACTTATATAATTAGCCCTCTTTTTGCCATTTTCGTTATTTGCTAGTTTTAATTGTAGAGCCATACATCAACGCTACTGAACAGACGATTCAACCTTTTTTATTATGGTGCACTTAAGCTACTACTTAATTTGTTGCTGGCAATTAGCTTCTGTCAATTTAGTGTCAAATATTCCTTTATCAATCTGTTTGCATCCTTTTATAAGTAAAGGCAAGTTGTAAATCATCCAACAATATCCTCAGATAATCAGGTCATAAAAAGCTTCAGTAAAGTTACTTTTAGGTATTCGCCCGTCTGAAACATCTGCTAAGTAAATCCTACAACTTAACTCCAGGAAAGTAGGGGGAACAAGCTAAGCATACCAATTTGTTAAGATTTCATGATTCTTGAAACTCAAAATAACCAAGAGAGGCATTATAGAAGAACCGATAAAATCTGTACACCAGTTATAAAAGGATCATGACATTTGCGGGTTTCACTTTACCAGGTCTATAGAGGAGTGATGATGTTTTTTCGGATTTTGGTATGCTATTAGGTTTATAACTTACCAAGTATAAAGTAACTTACCAAGGATTGAATGTGTAACTAGGAAATCAAGGATGAAATGTGTTGTTGCAGCTTTTGTTTTTGGTTACCTAAAATGGTTATAAGCTGTTTTCATGTGGTACTGTCGGTATACAGGGCGAATGGTTGAGTATAAAAAAGGGAAGCTCATTTTGAAAAGCTTTTTTTCTTAGATTGTTAAAACTTCTTTATGTTAAGGTTATTAGTTTAGATCTTGAGGTAAAGGGCAATGTTACATCCAGGTACCAATTTAAAGAGGTCTAATAAACCAGTTCCATATTTCTAGAAAAACAGCTAATTTGTACACAGTATAATTTATTCATAAAAAACAAAAGTATAAAAAATAAATAAACACATGGTTTGATAAAGCATAAAATGGACAATTTTATTGTAATAATTATCATTCGTTGAATAACGGTTAGAGGCATTTTTATTATTTCTTTAAAGGGAAAATAATAAGTCGAGCTTGGATACAACCCGTGTGAATAAGGGGGGTCATTGCGTCTCATGTTAGCGTTTTCCCCTTTCACATTAAACAAAAACAAACAACACATGATATGATACATTAAACAAAAACAAACAACACATGATATGATACAAGTAGAAAAATAAAAAATTGGTTATCTTGGGAGGTTTGGTTACCTTGGGATTTTGCATCTCATAACGCCTTTTCCGCACCCCCGTCAAAATACGTAACAAGTTAAAGAGAGTTAAAAAGTTGGCTGCACATCATTTGGAGGGCTGTCGTAGCCATTGCTCGTTGCACATGATACCATCCTTCTTCGACGATCAAATTATATATTTTAACATTTGTCTGGAATCAATGAACAGTAACTTTTAATTTAGTAAATTTATTATTATCAATTGAGATTTTCACAAATTGTGTCCGTGAAGTTTAATGTTATTACATTAAGCTAATATTTTTATATATTATTTGTTTATTTAATAATTTTTAATTATACAAGATGATTCAAGTGTGCATTCTCTATGTTTTGTTTGAACTTATATGTCTTGATGGATTCTTACAATTCTCCTATGTTCACGAATGCATGCTCGATGTCTTTTTCTGCAATTTTCTATACTCATTTGAATGTATCATTTAGATATGAAAATGATCTTACGAATGTTGTCTAATCCTATTAAATACCTTAAAGACCATTCACAATGAATAGATACTCAGGAGTGGTGTTAAGAGTATTTGCTATTAACGGATAAAATATATTTAGGGTTAAATCATTATTGTTATTATTATTTAGCCCATGCAAATCCATGTGTGTGATCGGTTATCGGCCCATTAGGGTTTTATTATCATATATCTTGTATTTATTCTCATGTTTGGTGAAATGATAAGCATGGAAAATATTATCTCCCTTTATGGTATCAGAGCCGTGATCCCTTCTTCCCCACGGCTCCCTTCCTCTTCTTTTTCTTAACCTAAACTCTTCTTGTTTCTTTTTCGTTCATGGCTATTTGATCACTAAATATTTTATTCTCCATTGCATTAAAGCAGCCTGCCCTTCTATCCCTCTCGTTTTAATATATAGAAACCGTTCCTTTCATATTCAGCCATGACTGGAAGCGCAACAACTCCACCCGTCAACACCCACAAACCATTCGGGATTACAAATATCAAATCCTATGTACCCATCATACTTAGCTTGGAGAAACTTAATTACAACTCATGGAGCGTGTTGTTCAAAACACACTGTTCAAGTTTCGGCAATCTCAAGTTCTTGGAAGAAAAGGCGGCATCCTCAAGTGTGACTGATCCCGAGTGGAACAAACTTGACAGCTTGGTAAAGATTTGGATATATGGAACGATATCGGAGCCCTTACTTGAGATGGTTCTCAACCCGGACGATAACGCTAAAGACGTTTGGGATCATCTTAAGAAGTTGTTTCACGATAACAAAGATGCTCGTGCCCTTCAACTGGACAACGAACTACGAACCATCTCGATCGGCAACCTTACGGTAACGGAGTATTTTCAAAAGATCAAGGGCATGGCAGATCGCTTATGGATGGCAAAATAAAAAATTGTTTAACTCTTCTGATGGTATTAATCGCAGCAACAACAATTGCAATATGGGGCAATTAATGGCTCATGCTCACCAGGCCTCAATTCAACCACGTGTTCCCATGCAAGCCCAGCCAATGGTTTTCTGGTCTTCTCAGCCACAAACTCCGTTCCAACAGACTTCTATTTGGTCAAATTCTACAAATACGGCTTGGCCTCTTCAACCTGGTTCTGTTTTAGGACAACCGCCTTTGACACCTACTCCTCAAGCCACTACTCTGCCACAAGCATTTGCTACTATGTCATTACAAGATCCGAGTGAATCGCAATGGAACATGGATACAGCTGCATCTTCTCATGTTGTCTCTAATACTAATACTCTTGATACTGTTTTTAATACATGCCCTTATTCATCAATTCGTGTTGGTAATGGTGCTTATGTACCCGTTACCAACACCGGTCATAGCATCATACCCACTTTGCACCGGCCACTACATCTTCACAATGTTTTGGTCACCCCTAACATCATTAAAATTTTGATTTCTGTTCGTCAGTTTACCCGTGACAATAAATGCACTATTGAATTTGACGAGTTTGGATTTTCTGTGAGGGATTTTATGACTCGCCATACCCTCCTCAGATGTGACAGCTCCGGTGATCTCTACCCCGTGTCCAAGCCTACCAACACTCCATCTGCCCTGCTCACTCTCAGTTCTTCTACGTGGCATCGCCGTCTTGGACACCCCAATGAGGATGTGCTACGATTTCTTATTTCTCGTAATCTGATTCCTTGTAATAAAGTGAAGGCTCCAGTTCTTTGTCATGCTTGCCAGCTTGGCAAACACGCGAGACTTCCTTTTTCTAGTTCTAGTTCTACTGTTGAGGCATGTTTTGATCTTATACATTCGGATTTATGGACATCACCTATTGTTAGTAATAGTGGTTTTAAATATTATGTTATCTTTCTTGACCACTTTTCTCATTTTTTGTGGGTTTACCCTCTCCGTCATAAATCTGAAGCCTTGGATAAATTTATACATTTACGTGCTTACATTAAAACTCAATTTCATCGTGAAGTTAAAGCTCTTCAGTGTGATCACGGGGGAGAATTTGACAACACTTCCCTCCACCAACTTTTTGCCAAGAATGGCATTCAAATCCGGTTTTCATGTCCAAAGACCTCTCAACAGAATGGTAAATCTGAGAGGATGATTCGCACCATCAACAATGCCATTCGCACGCTTTTGTTTCAGGCTCACCTACCCCTTACCTTTTGGGTTGAAGCTCTCCTCATGGCCACCTCTCTACTTAACATCCTTCCATCCACAGCCATTCATAACGAAATCCCATTCACCAAACTTTTTCACAAAAACCCAAACTATTCCACTCTTCGCATATTCGGGTGTCTCTGTTATCCCTATCTGCATACACCTCACAAACTTGCTCCCAGATCCACTCCATGCATCTTTCTAGGATGCCCAGCCAATCACCGTGGCTATCGTTGCCTCGATTTATCTACCAACAAAATCATTATCTCTCGTCATGTCACCTTCGATGAGAATGTATTTCCCTACGGCTCTATGACTCCACATCAGCCACCCTCATACAACTTTTTGGATCATTCTACAGATAATGAACCAAATCTTATCTCTCGTCAGCTTCTTACCACCCCGGTTACTTTTACACCCGATGCCTCTACCACCACTACTTCTGAACCCCCTACTACACCTCCTCATCCTCCCCCTCCCCCTCCCCCATCCCATCCTATGGTCACTCGTTCTTGGGTTAGCACCCATAACCCGTCCAACGTCTTAACCTTCATGTCTCCACTATCTCACCTATTCCCAAATCTCCTTCCGCAGCTCTCTCTGATCCCCACTGGCGTAATGCTATGCTTGATGAATACGGTGCATTAATTAAAAATAATACATGGGTATTAGTTCCGAGACCCCAGGGTGCTAACATTGTTCGTTCTATGTGGCTTTTTAAGCATAAATATCTTGCAGATGGCACTTTGAGTCGCTACAAGGCTCGCCTTGTTGCTAATGGTCGGAGTTAACAACCAGGTATTGACTGTGACGAGACGTTCAGCCCAGTCGTCAAGCCTGCTACTATTCGCACAGTTCTTAGCCTTGCCATCTCTCGTGATTGGCCAATTCACCAGCTAGACGTCAAGAATGCCTTCCTCAATGGCCACCTTTCCGAGATAGTCTACATGTTTCAACCTCCTGGCTTCACTCCTCAACACCCTGACTACGTATGTCGCTTACAGAAGTCTCTTTATGGTCTCAAGTAGGCTCCGAGAGCCTGGTTTCAACGCTTTGCCACCTTTGCTACCACTTTCGGCTTTCAACACAGTCGTTGCGATCCTTCACTGTTTATTTTCAAGCATGGTTCTGAAACTGCTTATTTACTATTGTATGTTGATGACATTGTGTTGACTGCCTCTTCAACTGCTCTCTTACAACGGATCATCACATCTTTACACACGAAGTTTTCCATGACTGACCTCGGGCCATTGAACTACTTCCTTGGCATCACAGCTCATCGCACCAAAGCGGGCATGTTCCTTTGTCAGAGCAAGTATGCCACTGACATCTTAGCAAGGGCTAACATGCTTCAGTGTAATCCTTGTAAAACTCCAGTAGACACCGACTCCAAACTTGGACCTGATGGACCTCTTGTGCAAGACCCCGCTCTCTATAGAAGTCTTGCTGGCGCTTTACAATATCTCACTTATCAGCTCTGAAACGTATCCTTCGCTACATTAAAGGTACTTTAAACCACGGTCTTCATCTCTACGCATCTCCGTGCTCCAAGCTTGTTGCTTATTCTGATGCTGATTGGGGAGGTTGTCCTTCTACACGGCGATCTACATCAGGATATTGTGTCTTCTTGGGAGATAACCTTCTGTCCTGGTCATCGAAGCGTCAACCAACAATTTCGCGATCGAGTGCAGAGGCAGAATATCGAGGAGTGGCAAATGCGGTTGCTGAGGCTTCCTGGATTCGCAATCTTCTTCGGGAACTCCATACACCTCTTTTTTCGGCCACGATTGTCTATTGTGACAATGTTAGTGCAGTTTACATGTCCTCAAATCCCGTGCAACATCAGCGAACAAAACATATCGAGATTGATATTCACTTCGTTCGTGACAAAGTGGCGGCAGGACAAGTTCGTGTTCTCCATGTTCCCTCTTGTTATCAATATGCTGACATCTTCACAAAGGGTCTACCGTCATCTCTTTTCAACGAATTTAGATCCAGTTTGAACGTGCGGTCACCTCCCGTTCAAACTGCGGGGGCCTATTAACGGATAAAATATATTTAGGGTTAAATCATTATTGTTATTATTATTTAGCCCATGCAAATCCATGTGTGTGATCGGTTATCGGCCCATTAGGGTTTTATTATCATATATCTTATATTTATTCTCATGTTTGGTGAAATGATAAGCATGGAAAATATTATCTCCCTTTATCTGCAACCTACCATACCTATAGCCATGTCAGTTTTTCCCCAATCACTTAGACTCGTATTGATTACCTCCTTAGTACATCAAATTTTAGGTCCGACCTAATATTCATTAACTAATAAAACACCAAAGAGAGAAATCTCTTGGATCCTACGTTACCTCAAGAAACATCCATCCTTGTTTGGTCTTCACAGACTTCACTTCATAAGCTTACCCACGAAACCCTAGTGGTGTGCAAATCACCTTACACTATGCCATCCCATCCCCACCCACCACACTCTCTTATTATGCAATGGGTTCAAGTATTATTGCTGACATTATTTTATCACATTTGTGTATAGACCTCATGCTTTATCATATTAGTTTTTTTCTCTCACTACTTAACCAATCGTTTAATTTCATAGTGATGACTTATCACAATACCAAATTATGTGACTTACATAATACCAAATTATTCAACTATGAAAAGATATGCGAGAGAGAGAGGAAGACAACATATGGTATCCCCTCACCCCCAGATGGTGGGAGTCTCACTCTTCTCCCATCGCACCACCAGTCTGCATACTCTAAACTGAATAGTAGTGGCATCACATCATGATACATGAACGATGATCCATTGTTGACAGTCACTCACCTACCCCCTCTTAAGTTCGATAGCCAGTTTGATTTTATTATCTCCATATTTAAACTCGTTGCACATTTTGGGAGTGTTTGGGTTAGCTTATTATTTAGACTTTAGCTTATTAGCTGGTATGATGTTTTTTGGATTAACTTATAGCTAATTAATTTAAACATTATTTACAAATAAGAGGGAAATTACCAAAAAAATTATGCTTACATATTACAGTAAAGTTGTAAACCAACCTAACGAAAATGAACAGGCTTGTTCTTGTTTGTTCATTTAAATTTAGCCGAACACATAAATAAACACAAGGATAAGTGAACAGATTTCTATGTTTATGTTTGTTCGTTTAACTTTAACCGAACAAATAAATAAATACAAACGATAAATGAACAAGCTTTTGTGTTTGAGTGTTTACAATATTGGTTAGTTCGTATACATGTTTGTTCGTTCATTTAAATGGTAAACAAAAGTAAACGAATGAACACTCTATAATGAATATATAACATTATTAAACACAAATAAACACTATATATAAATACACAGTATGATTTATATAAAATATATAAACACACATAAATGAATGAACGGATAACCAAATGTTCACGAAGATAAATGAACAAACGAGAGTTCTATTTATCTTTGTTAATTTAATTAAACCAATGAAAAATCTTGCTCATGTTCGTTCGTTTATTAAATAAATGAACATTAACAAACTTCTTGCTAAACGGTTTCACGAACGGTTCATAAGCGTTCAGTATATTTACAGATACTAAAATGTTTAAACTATATAATGTAAATGACAAAAAAGGCGAATGAGGAGTAATCAAGTAACTTTAGCTTAATACGCTAAAAATATATTAATAAGCTCTTTTAAAGTGACTTATTATAATGAGCTGATTAAGGTGTATTTGCCAAACTAGCTAGAGATGAGCTTAAGGCTCGAGCTGGAACCCGCCTTTTCTCGACTTAAGGGGTACTTTTGCTTGATATAATTTTATTTTTTGGTTTATATTTGCTATCACTAAAAAGAAACATGAAAACGTAACCCAATTCATATGACTATTAAAATAATCAACAAACTATTAAAATACATTAAATAGTTATACCCTTGTAAAAAAAATATAAAAATGTATTAGATATTTGGTGGGTCGTGTTCTTAACAGTTTGGTTTTTGATTTAAATCGAAACCGAACACATCGATTTTGTCATTTTTGAAACCAAACTATCAATTTTGAAACGGTTTCAGTTTTATTAATTCAGTTGTGAATAATAATGGTTTAGTTTTTCGGTTTATATACTTACCCCTAATTATCGACACCAATAACGAGTACGGAAAAACCAAAAATAAAAGAGACTTAACAGGATCCTATGGTCCGTACCTTGGAAAAAGTTACTTGAAAATGCAACAAGATATGATGGTATTCCCTTCTCAATTTTCATAAACCGAAAATTCTTGATGCACCCAAATCATTACACAGAAATAAACTTCACAAACCCTAAAAATCTTTAAAACTCGTACAAGAATTTCTTAAACAATGGCTGCTCTTCTTCATCTAAACACACTGCCAATGACATACTCCTATCATTATTTGGGCTTGGTAGAACATATATGGTGCCCTCATACAATATGCAGGCGGGTCCCATGAACACCGGTCGACCCCATCCGAAATCCGCATCGTGCACCGGTAACCGGGTCCACGTGTTTATGTTTAAGTTTGGGCTTGCAAAGTAACTTGGACCACGAATCAAAGCTGATAGGTCTGGCTGCACCTCAAGGTAGTCGATGGCGGATCTCAGATAGTCATTATCCATTTTTGTCAATGTGGTGCGGATCAATGACGCTGCGTTAGATAGTGGTTGAGTGGTGAGGTCAGCCGACTTGGCAACCGGGGTAGCAGTGAATACAACGTTCCCTAGGTAGCCTGGCGGGAGTTGGGGGCTCAATCTGGACCGTCCATCTGTTGCCACGTACAATTTGGTGAGTTGGTCATCTGGGAGTCCACGAGCCTTGCATGCACATCGCCATAAGTGAGCCGCTAGGATCTCATATGTGCTGTAGTTGGTGCTTCCGCCATCTTTCTTGGCGGCGGCTTTGATAGCATTGAGTTGATCAAGGGTTAGCCTTAGAATGGTGGTGGAGGGTTTTCGGATAGAATTGGGTTTTTGAGAGGTGGTTTTCATGGAGGGAGGGGGGTGGTACTCGACATGATCAAAAGTGGGGGTGGGTGGTTCACGAGCACGAAGAAGGGTGCGGTCTATGAAGGGTGGGATGGCAATGGAGAGGCCACGAGCCATGTCCGACCATGTGTTTATGAAATGTAGAGATGATAAACCATCAGCTAGAGTATGAAACACACCACAACCAAGACCAACTCCTCCACACTTGAAATGGGTTACCTGGTCACAATCGATTTACAACAGTTAGATACCAGATTCGACTTCTGAAAGTCAAACGATTAGATATGATAAATGTGAAACTAAAACTCGCAACCATTAAACATTTATGATAAAACTTAACCATCTGAGCAAATCCAAATCAAAGCAAGCAACCCCTTTTGGCTGAGTATTGAAGTTTACTCTTACACTCTGGTCAACACCGAGCTTGGTTTCATAAAAAGTCAAAATTAACATTTAACTGCTACCAAATTCTTTACTTAGCCCCAAAAACATTTTGTTCTTTCATACAACTGCTTTAAATTTCTTGGTCCCCCCGAAATATATGGCGCAAAAACCTCATGGGCTCATATTAAATTTTCTAAGGCCCTACCTAAAAAGAGATAATACAATAACTTAATGGACCACACCTACAACAGGTCTACAATTTGACAACTGTAAATTCGTGAAAAATGAAGTCATGTGGTTTAAGAGGTTTTAGTTTTGAGAGGTAATTTATTCTTCTTATTTCTTTCTACTCACAAAATTAATATAAGCGTTAAAATTAATATAGAGGAGATGAGGAAAGATGAATAGTGGATTTCATGCATTATCTTATAATAAGTGGAGGATAAATTAGGAAGAAATAATAGGAAAATATACTATTTTTCTTTAGTTTTATGTGGTGGAGGATACACAATTGGATTATTTCACCTACTTATGTTTTCCTTGCTTTGTTGGCCACATGTAAAGCCTACAATTAAAAACGTTATTTTGACGAATATGTCGTCCCTTTCATCAACATGCTCCAAGTTAGGTGAACATAAAATAAGGAAAAGTACAGATTTATTAAATTTGATCTCAGTTTTGTTCAGTGGATGAATGATTGCACTTAAGTTTAACTCTAAACTCTAGATCAAACCGTGATTGTAAGTGTTTTGATTGATAATACAGCCCAAACAAAATTATAAGTATTATCTATTGTGATTGACCACCATGAAATAGATTTAGACATTTGAAGCAAAATGATTCCCATTTTGTCCGAGGAGCATCAACCATTGTACGAGGAACCCAAATTTAACATATGTGCTTTATAAAGAAACAAAGTTTGGTGTATCTAACGAACTTATTCTTAAGAAAAATAAGTGAATTTTCATGAGCCATTTTAAAATGAGCTTTTTTAAAGGCTGGCTCATGAATGCATCTGCAATTAAATACTCTTTTATTAATAAATAAACTTGACATATTAATTTCCAAATTTATCATTTACCAACCTAACGAAAAATGATTAATGTGTCTAAAATACGTGTTTAAAGATGTGCCTAACAATGTCATTGAAACACATAACAAACTTTTCTTTTGAACAACATACACACACCCAATAAATCTACTCCCCGGATACTGCCTAACAATGTCATTGAAACACATAACTAAATTAAAAGATGAGATATTGAGTGAAAATGTGTCATCCACAGGTCAAAGTATGAACGGATTAGGCATGTATCGTTTCTCCCGACCTAAAATGCAAAAAGGGATAACTTTTGCGACTTCAAATAAGACAAATCAAACACCCCCTTTGCACACACAAGGAAGTTGGTAAAACATATCGAGCAAAAATGCAGAAGATTATAGTCAAAAAACAAGTTCTTTCTTTATTCATATATTGATCTAATATCTTTTTGGGACTTCAAAGCATTAGATCATCACATTTGGGATCTGTGGAGCTTTTAAACACATCATCTTATAACAAATTTGATTCTTTCTGTTAACATGACCTAATTTAGTTGCAATCAATTTTGTTTTTCATTTCACATTTATGATTTATCTAATGGGTATAAGAATTGTAAACTATCCATGATTTATTGTCACCTACTACTCTCGAATATTTTAATCATTGTAATATTTTAATTGGGAGTGCAACACAGATCATTTAAAAAAGAAGAATCATGAAATTGTTAAAAGAGCAGGGACTCTAAATGCTTAAATCTTAGATGAGGGCCTAGAACTGAAGATCGTGGCAAGTTTAAGGACTTCTTTTTGTGTAATTCACTCGTCTTAAAAAATAAAAACAGAGATCTTGCTATAGTAACTGATTGTGGTATGTTTAAAGTAAGAAAACGAGTGAGTTTGCCAAAGCATATACCTGTGCAAAGAATAGCGGGTAGGATGAAATGTCGCCGGAGTAGTCAACTGTCGGCGTCAGACGGCGGAGCTCCGGAGACGGCGTGAACTCACCGAAGTCATCCAAAGTAGAATCGGACTCAGCTTCAACGAACAGAACGCCTTCTCCATTACAATTAATTACAACTCTGCCATTCTGATCTCTGCCTAATCGACCAGCCATCGGATAGAAGGAAACAAGCACATCAGCGAGCGCCTTCTTCATGACGACGGGATCGAAGAAATTGGAGCCACCGTTTGGGCGGTAGAAATAAACAGTCAAAATATGGATTCTCCCAACAACCAAATCCAAATTAGAGGTCCATAGCTGCTGATTTGAAGGAACTGTGAGCTTCGAAGGTTGTACAATCGATGATTGCGTAATATTGATCTTCATCATCTTCTGATCACTCCCCATGGAGTAGGATCAGGATCGAGCAGTTAGGGTTTCAAGTATGAGATCGAGAAAGAGAAGATTTGGTTATAAGAACACACACAGAGCTGAAGAAAGGGGTGTGTGTATTTATATTGAAGTAGAGGTGGTAGGTGTGCTTTGGGAAGATGCCAAATTGTATTATTATTTGTTCTAAGAACACACAGAGGATATTTTTTCACATTTTTTATCGAAGCAAGTTACAACTTTAGTCCTTCAAGTATTTGCATTTTTAATCTGAAAGTTCTATTTATCATATTTTGAGTTCAGAATCTTTGTTCTTTTTTTTATAACAAATTGAGTTTTGTTCCCTAAACAATATTATGAAAATTTTAAAACATACATAGCTATTTGATTAACTTGATTTTGTATGTTATGAAAAAACTTTTCCATGACTATTATTTTTTTTTTACAACAACCTGAACTTTCGTTAAAACAATAAAACCATACAAGATACACTATTTATGAGGTTTAAGAGCATCAAGGAATTTCAAGAAATCAAACAACTCGATGCCACCTAACTTAGGCTATCATCCAGGTAAGCGACTAGCGTCAAAATAAATACAAAGAACCAAAAGACTCATGTCTTCCAACATATACGTTCAGCCGGGTTTAGTAACCAACTTACTAAATCAATCAAACCTTGAAGTGATTGAGTAAATCCATCTGAAGATCTTAATCTAGAAACTAGCAAAGCAATATACAACTTTCCAGACCCACATGTTCAAACACTAGTTTATTTTAGACCATATATAAAATAAACAACACCATAAACTGTTGCTTTCCACCTCGCCTTGATCTTCACCATAGTCCGTAAACGATCAATTAAAGACCACAACTCTTATATAGTTGATAACACTTGGTTGTCTAAGTGGCACCATCGTAGCACTTAAGGCCATAACTTCACCACATCAAGGCACAAAATCAAAGTATGCACCACCATCTCAATTGCCTCCTCACACATGGGACAAATAAGTTTTGAGTGAACTCCACCCTTTTATGTCTAGTTACGTTGTTCTCAAACAAGCAATCTCTCGAACAATGAACTCCCATTGTAAGCCGCCACACCGAAGAATCCGCTCCTCCTTCCATTGATTCCACTCCTTCTAACAAAGCTTTTAAGGAGGTGGTGTTTGATTTGACTTGATAAACTTAATAGGAAAAATAATTATTCTGGTACGTTATAATTGTATTGTTTGTTTTTTTGTTTAACCTAGAAGTATGACTTAACAAATTAAGTTATGAGGATAATACTTTTCACATTAAGTCAATAATTTCATGATTTTTCTTATTTAGACAGTTTATTTAACACATAAAATAAACAACAATACTATTTATCTCACACATACGTCATCTCTTCGGACAAATACTTTATGTAAACAAAAAAGATCATGGTTAAAAGAGGAAGATAGAGAGATGAGAGAGAGTGAGAGAGAGAGGAAAGAGAGGAACATGGCGGAAGCTCGGATCCAGAACAAGAGAAGTAAACAGGCAACCAGATTTTCAGAAACAAGCTCGTGAATCAATCTCAATCTTCTTTTATAATTTTCCAGATGGCTGTGGGGCAGTAAAACTTTGGGAACTTTTCAAACACTTTGGGAAGGTGGTAGATATCTATGTGTCAAGAAGGCTTTTAAGATCAGGACAAAGATTCGGCTTTGTCAGGTTCAGCTTAAATAAAGACATTGAAGTCTTATTAAATGCTTTGAGAGGGGTGTGGATAGGCACTTACAAACTAAGATGTTTCAAAGCCTATAACAGGTTGAAGTCTGGAACGAATATGCTAAAGAAAACAAAAGATTTGGTTCTAAACAATCAAAAAAATGGGGGAAACACTTGGGCCAAAATAGACAACAGAACATACGTTGAGGCATTGCAAGGTAAGCCACAAGAGAATCACAAAAATAACAAAGAAAAACTACCAAAGGAATGGGGAATTGTGAAGGACTTGGAGAAAGAAAAAGATGTAGAAGAAATTTTAAGCAAATGCATAGTAGCAAGAGTTTTAAATGCAGACATGCTGGAAGATATCTCTTCCATTTGTAGCTTAATAAGCAGTGACATTATTGATTGTAAATTTCTGGGGGGCAAAGATGTCATGCTGATATGCAACTCAGTCGAAACAGCGGAAAATCTCGTCCAAAACAAACACGGTGAATTACGGAAATGGTGCAACTCCATTGAGCGTTGGTCAAACTTCTACCCAAACGGAATATATAGGATGGCTTGGATTAAGATTTACGGGGTCCCTTTGGATCTTTGGAACGAAAACAACTTCAAGAACTTAGCGTCAAAATGGGGAGATCCAATCAAGACAGAAAACTGCTCGTGGACTGATTCACGTTCTATGGTCGCCGGCAAAGTGCTAATCAACACTTCATATGATTTCCCACTTTGCGAAAAATACATCATCAGATGTCATGGTTATTCCAGAGAGATACTCATGCGAGAAGACGGCTGGATAGATGAGGTGGAGTCGGAAGAAAATCTTTCAGAAGAGGAAAAATCAGATTTCATGGATTCGGAAGATCATTCAGAGGAAAATAGTCAAGGAGACGATCGTGAAGACGGTGACGAAGCACCGATGAACAACGTCGGAAATTCTGCCACCAACAGTCCGTTACACCAGAATGGAAGTGTACCGGAGAACCAGTCACATCATGAAAACAACTTAAGATTGGATCAGAACTACGAGGAAGATAGAGGATCTTCTCGAAAAGGATCAGGTACAGGAACAAGGCTCGAGGAAAGATCTGTCGATTCAAACGGCGGTAGGGATATACATGATAAAGTTACAAACCCAACAACTTTAAAAGATAAAGTTGGTAATTGGGTCAAGATTGTTAATGGGCTTCAAAAAGACATAACAAAAAATAATGGGCCTGTCATTTCGGGCTCAATTAATACAAGCAAAAGTGGCCCAGTTTCTGAACAACACGTGGTGTCAAATTCACATGGGTTTAAGTCCAATTCAGACAAAGACAACGTCAATTCCTTCACACCTAAAACAATACCGATCGAAGTTAACGACTCAGCTGAAGAAAACGACTCAATCGAACCATCTGACGCTTTTCCAAACGAAAACGGCGATCCACTACAACAACGAAAACAAGCTCTCTCGAAACAAAAATCAAAGTGGAATGGCTCTGGAAAATTGAGTTTTCACTTGATGAAGAAGCTAGCTAGGGCTAGAGGGAAAAGCAACCAAAATTCAGGTTTCACGATCGAAAGAAGAAAATCAAATCTTTCAAATCTAAGCAAAAGCTGGTCCTCAGATGAACAGAAAAGATTGATTGGTGAGCAATTAGGATTCTCTTGGGAACAAGTTGTGGACCAGCCGTAAGGGGAAGATTCTGGCCCAAAACCTTTCAAGTTCTTCAATGTGTAGCTGAAACATGAAGATTGTCATAAGGTAGTGAAAGATGCATGGAACTTGCAAATACGGCCAAACAACCCAGATTGTATGTTCATGAACAGGCTATCAAACGTAAAGAAAGCTTTAAAAATTTGGTCAAAAGAAAACTTTGGGAAGTTGGACACAGAATTGGTTGAATTGACTAAGGAGGTGACACAATTGGAACTTCTTGCGGAGCAGAGGGATCTTGATTCACAAGAAAGAAATAACTGGATGAATAAGAAAAACCAGTTACAACAAAATCAAGCTCAAAAGTGTGAAATGTTAAAGCAAAAAGCGAGTTTGTCATGGCAGGCGGAGGGCGATGAAAACTCCTCTTTCTTTCATAATTCAATTCGTAAAAGACAAGGATCGAGCTCCATCGCGGGGATGATAATCAACGGTGTGTGGGAAGAAAACTTACAAAATATCAAAGTGGAGGCACAGTTACATTTCAAACGGTTTTTCAAAAAACAAAGCCCAAGAAGTGGAGACTTTTCTACCAGTAAATACAAAAAGCTAAAGGAGCAAGACAAACTGTATCTAGAAAAAGAATTTGAGGTGGATGAAATCTGGAGGGCAATTAAAGATTGTGGAAGTAACAAAGCACCCGGCCCAGACGGCTTCACATTCGCATTCTTCAAATGTTTCTGGAACTTGATAAAATCAGATCTATTGGCAGCAGTGAGATGGTTCGGGAAAGAGAAACGCATTTCCAAAGGTTCGAACTCTTCTTTTATAACATTAATTCCAAAAGTACGTGATCCGTTGAATTTTAATGATTACCGACCTATAACCCTGATTGGATGTTATTATAAAATTATCTCAAAGCTGTTAGCAAATAGGCTTAAACTAGTTTTGGGTAGTCTAATTGGTGAAGTACAATCGGGTTTTTTAAAAGGAAGATCTATCACGGATGGGATTCTCATTACTAGTGAGGTAATAAACTTCTTAAAAAGAAAAAAGAGGAAGGGTTTTGTCTTAAAGATCGATTTCGAAAAAGCCTACGATACTTTGGATTGGGCGTTTCTCAAAAAAGCAATGAGTCAAATGGGTTTCGGGTCAACGTGGACAGAATGGATGATGAGCTGCCTAAACTCAGCTTATATGTCCATTCTAATTAACGGATCACCTTCCAAAGAATTCAAACCAGAGAAAGGGGTGAGACAAGGTGATCCCCTTGCTCCGTACCTATTTCTAATCGTAGCAGAGGGCCTGAATCTCGCTTTTCAAGAGGCGGTGGAAAAACAGATTTTCAAAGGAATTAAAGTGGGCACGGAAGGATTAGTGATATCCCACTTACAATATGCGGACGACACGATTATATTCGGGGAGTGGAGCAAAAATAATCTAAGAGTTGCTGGTACAATTCTCAAATGCTGGCAAGAAACTTCGGGCTTAAAGGTAAACTGGAACAAAAGTTGCGTTAGAGATTTCGGGGTTGATAACATTGAACAACTACATTTTGCAAACATAATCGGCTGCAAGCAGGGATCGGGGATCTTCCATTACCTAGGAGTCACGGTAAATGCTAACATGAAGCATCAGAAACACTGGGAAAAAGTCATGAACAAAATGAAATCGAAGCTCCAAAGTTGGGAAGGGAAATTGCTATCATCGGGGGTCGTCTCACACTCATAAAATCTGTACTATCTAGTCTGCCTGTATACTTCTTTTCTGTGTTCCGAGCTTCGCCGTCTACTCTCGTATCCTTTGATAGAATTAGAAAATATTTTTTTTGGGCGGGGGGTTCTTCCATTAAAAATTTTTGTTGGATTAAATGGCAAAATGTTACTCTTAATTGGGTTTCGGGGGGCTTAGCAATCGGTGATCTTAATACTCTTAATTTGGCTTTATTACTAAAATGGTGGTGGAGGTTTAAATGTGAAACTGATTCTTATTGGGTCAAAATAATAAGAAGCATTTACGGCTCATTGGGGGGTCTAAATACGGATGAAATCCCAAAGGGAACGGGTATGTAGGTTGGGATTACAAGGGTGGGTCGAGAGCTTTTTAACCTCGGTATACCAACACAATCTCTTTTGAAAGTGGATATCGGAAATGGGAAAAACATAAGCTTTTGGAACGATATTTGGCTGTGTAATACTTACCTAGCTGAAACATATCCTAGAGTTTTCAGAAAAATTGGGAAAGCAGATATGCAGGTTTGTGATGCTGGGATCTGGATAGGTGAGGTCTGGAGTTGGAATTTTCAAGACGGTCATACAATAGTCGGAAGAGGAGCAACTGAATTACAAAGCTTAATTGAACAATTGTCCACGGTTTTGATGCACAAAACGAAGATGGATCGATGGTCTTGCTCTGGGAAAAACGATGGCATGTTCGTGGTAAAAGGGGTACGAGAGACATTGGATCAAAAGCTCAACACTCGGGAACATCATGATATAGAAACCTTTTGGTCCAAAAAAGTGCCAAAAAAGGTTCTAATTTTCGCATGGAGGGTAGATAGAAAGAGGCTGCCGGTACTCACCAAGCTTGCAGAAAAAGGATTAGATCTACACACAACAATCTGCAACAGATGTAATCAATCTCTAGAGACGGTGGATCACGCGATATTTTCGTGCAGCAAAATCCAAGCAATCTGGGAAGCAACACACAACTGGTGGGGACTGACACACAGTGGGGGAAATACGTTCGAGACAATGACACTTTCAGCCAGAGGGAATATGCCAAACTGGTGTGTACGCTTATGGGAATTGATCGTCAGAGTTTCGGCGTATTACATCTGGAAAAACAGAAATGCTTGTGTTTTTGCAGCTGTAAATCAATCGATTCGGAACGTTTTTTTCGACATACAGATAATAACATTTCAGTGGCTAAGAGCTAGAACAAAGAAAGGTCGGTCACTAAGTTGGGAGAGGTGGCTTTCGGATCCAAGAACCATCGAAAAAGTGTGGTAATAGTTGTACGTTTTACACCAGCTCCGTAGTTTAAGGGTAAGAGGTACCTAGAGGTTATTAAATTTTTAAATGAATCTTATGTTGATTCAATTAGGGAATTAACAACTCCGTCCTTTCACATGTACAGCTCGTATATGTGAGCTCTATTTTGTACATATTCCCTTTTGATTAATATTAATACTACTGCTTTTCAAAAAAAAATACTTTATGTAAACAACAATCAATAATAAAGAAAAACAAACCGTTACAATTCGCTCCCTCTCTTTTCCCGTCCGCTATCTCCTCCATTTCCAAACCCCTTTCAATCTCTCATCCTCCCACTCATTGTTCACTCGTATCAAAGACCACACTTTCTATTCGATCTCCAAGATAAAGAGTCATTTGAATCTATCTTCTAGCTTGAAATTTCCTACCTAATTACACTCCTTCGAAAATCTCACAAATTTAGTTGTTTTTAAAAATGTAAATAGTATCATCTTAAAAGTGGCAGACATTCTACTATACAAAAGTTTTAAGGATTATTTGATTACCTTCATACACAAGTTTAAGAATTGTTATTGAAAGAAAAGTTAAAGTACGACAAAAATTTATTACAAATATAATCTAGAAATAGTTTTGATTAATTTGTTTCCATTAAAGGCATAATTACCTTTAAGATATAAATTTATCACATAAATACTCTAGAAACTATTATTATTTTGTTTCCGTTTAAAGGAATAGAATTTTTAAGAATAAAAGACATAGAAGTTACATTAAAAAGGTGAGGGACTTTTGACCTGTTATGCTTGAGAATACTATATCAACACCTTAACGATCGTGTTAGAATTCTTTTATGGCCTTTTATATCATAAACTATTTTTTAAAAGTATATATTAAAAATAATTAATTAATTTTGTCTTATCTATTTTTCACCACATAGCTAACCATTAAGTCAGGTTTCATTCAATGTTATGTAGACACATAAAAAATGTGTGTTATTAAAAATATTTCTAAGACTTTTTCACCTTTCACCCCATCAAAATCTTACATTATCAATAAAGAACATATAAAACTATATCATTTGGCATGATTAAATTTATTCATTTCTATCACTATTTATCCCATAAAGAATTCTCACACATACTTAGGATTTTAAACAAACTAAACGTTTATAAACTATTCGTAAAATTATCCGGCGAAAAGTTTGTTTATATTTGTTATTCTAATAATCAAATGAACATTAACAAGACTTTCTGTACGTTTAATTAAACGAACGAACATGAGCAGAGCTCTCGTTCGTTCATTTATGTTCGTAAACGTTCTGTTTTTTTTGTTCGTTTATATACGTGTGTGTGTGTTTATATAGTGTTTATTGTGTTTAATAATGTTCGATTTGCATCATTGAGAAATGTTCAATATAGTACATACTTAATTCATAGTCCTGATGGACTAATCTTAACTTTTGGATCAACACCATCAATGGTCCAGATTGAATTTAAAGATTTTGTGCAGAGTGGCGTTTTCGTAATTAACATGTGATGCTTTTGCAATCATATGTGATTGTATACTGAATAACATGTGATTGAATATTAAAATTTCAGGACTATGATTTTTATATGGACTTTATTGAACACAACTCTTGCATTATTATATATGTTACTTCGTTTATCATTTAAATGAACACACAAAATTATACACGAACTAACCAATCTTTTAAACAGTCAAACACAAAAGCTTGCTTGTTTATCGTTCATTTTTCTTTATTTGTTTGGCTAAAGTTAAAAGAACGAACACAAGCACAAAGATCCGTTCATTGTTCATAATTCATGATATTCGTTCATCTTCATAACCAATTTGTATAAAAAATAAATCAAAACGCAAAAAATTTATTGTAATCTGAAGTATAGGTTATTGAATACATACCTTAATTGGTAAGAGTAGTAAGTTTAATATATTAAGTGGTAATTTTTAAAATTAAATATATACGATAACAAATTATTATAACTTCGATACTTTTCAAAAACCTAAACCCTATTTACTACTATAATAGCATTCACAGTGCAAAAACCTTTAAAAACCAAAATTTAGTCTTTCACACTGCGACATCGTGCCACATCAGCTTTTCTCATTTTAAAAACTTTCAAAAACTTTTCCCTGCAATCCATTGTTCTTTACAAAAGTCCTGGCATTTTCCTAGGTCCCACCATTTTCCTAATCCTTTACACACACCCAATTGTTTTTGGAAGATCCTTGAACAAGAACTTTTAAAGTCCTTTATTTTGGGTGCAATGCTAAAAACCATTTTTAAAAATTTTTAAGTGACTAAAAACTTTTTAAAAGCTCTAATGGTTGAATGTCTTGTATCACTTGGATCTATCATGTGGGGTATTTTTTTTTTGTAAATTATTTTATGTTTCTTCCTTTACGCATGTGACTTGTTTCCTATGAGAGCCACCACCCTAACAATGATATCAAAGTTGTTTGTACTACATGCATGTAACTTTAAAACCGATATCTATAGTTTATGTGGACTTTATGAGCACTATCATACATGTGAGCAGTGCAAGTGACAGTCCTATCAAGGATCTGGCGGTTGAACGGATTACCAGTTAATTTTATAGAAGTAATGAAATTTTTTAATTTTCTTAAGCCGATACTATTAGTTAAATTTTGGGTGCCACAATTGATTTTTGATGCCACAAAATCTTTTTAAAAGATGATTTTTTAAAGAAAAATGATAATTATAATTCGATATTCGATATATATCTTCAAGTAATTTAGTTTACATTAAAAATAACAATTTAATTAAGATGACTTCATTAAATTGTGTTTTATTATAAATTGTGATCTTAAAATACGAGAATAACAACAACTAAAAACTCATTAACCTGATTCGGTTAATCAGAAACCCAATAAACTTAAACAACACATATAATCTTAATTGATTTTATTTTTATAATTTTTATGTTGCTACCGTTACTAAAAATCCTAGATCAACTCCTAAGCGGTAGGATGCAGATGTTAGACATTTAAACCTAAGAATGATACATTGTATATCGACGATACATTCAAGACTTATTTTTGGAAGGGGAGAGGCACCAATACGTTAAAAAGAGGCTGAAATCAACCACACTTTAATTATTAATTTATAATAGTCCTCTGACTTATCTAGAAGGTTGTCTATAATAATTATTTTTTTCCAAAAAAGGTGCATTATTAGTTTATATTTTAAGGTTATCATCAACCAAAGCTAGCCAAACGTGGAAATTGGGTAGGTAGCAAATAACAATTCTAGGGTAATAAGTTGATGGATCGTTTGATTTTTCATTTTTAATATATATATTTATAAAAAAGTTTAAATAATAATGGGCAATTAAATAAGAATAGAAAATTTAATCTTAGCCGTTTTTTTTATAAATGACATTGAAGTAGGGAGAATTGGACGGCTGTGATTGAGCCTCCTATTCTCATTTAATTTCTCATTTGAACCGTGATCGAGCATCTCCTCCTCCTGGATCGTCGGAAGGATGCGTGAGTGCTCTTTGTGTAGATCCAACTGATGGATGAACTGCAAAATAATCAAAACCTAAGGTTAGAGGGAGACGGGGATGGATCCCCGTATCCCTCTCCAAAGCTTAAGTCAGGGGAGTGTATATGGAGAGAGAGAGAGTTTATGTTTGTGGTATGTATGCATGAGATGATAATAATGTTGTATTGTAAGTGGGGTGTGTTCCATATTTATATTAGAGAAGATCATACCTGAGCCCTTGGATGATGATCCAAGTGTTGAGCATCAGACGATTGTGCTGTAATTGGGTGTCAGGACAGCTGTACCTATCATTAAATGTGAGTAGGTAGGCAAACATACGTCTTAGGGATAAGGAGTCTGCCCGTCTATAATAGTGAGGCAGAAGACTCTCCTGGCAGCACTTAGCTCCAGGAGGGTCTTCGGCCCTACTTACAGCTCCAGGAGGGTCTTCGGCCCTGCTTACAGCTCCAGGAGGATCTTCGGCCCTGCTTACAGCTCCAGGGGACAGGGGTCTTTGGAACCACCTAGAACTTCTAGGACTTGCTCCTTTCCTAGATGGTGGTAGGTTCCGGAGCATCGAGTTTGTGGTCCTACCCCACTAGTGAGGCATAGGCTCCAGGACACTAGTGAGGCATAGGTTCCAGGACATTAACATCGCATAGGCTCCAAGACAAGGGTAGGTCCCGGAGTACCAGACTTGGGGCCTTACACCATCAAGTCCCCCAAGTCTGATAGTATAGCATCTCGTGGTATACTGTCAGACTTTTGTTTCTCTGGACCATCCTTCTCCCACTATAGAAGTTGTGGCCTCGTCGATACCCTTAGAGCCCTTTTTCTTTTATAATAACTTTTATCGCTCTTTGTGAACAATATTGTGTGGGGATGCTCTACTTTGTGGCAGTTTTGTTTAGGCACATATGTGTGCCATACTTTCGGTCATATGCTGGATATGACTTGTGTGCAGTAGTGAAAGAGGCTCCTTTCCCCTATCTGGATTAGATAGGGGGTGGGCATGACCTTTCTTTGGTTGAGCTTCAGGGGATTGAGCCCCAGTTATTTCTTACGACAAGATATTTTGATGAACTTGCCTTTGTTATTTTGTCTGTAATGATCGTGCATTTGTTCTGCAAACAATGCTTCCTGATGATGTCCTGCCCGTAGGCAATGGATTTAGGCATATGTGTATGTGCCCTGCTTTTGAACATGTGTTCTGGTATGAATATCATATGATTGCTTCAATACCCGTTTGTCATGACTTTGCAATTTATACTCTTTAAGTTAATTCTTAAGAGTTGCCTAGGTTTTCTAGGTGTAGGTTAACTCTAGGCTGGCAAGGGCATTGTGTCCCCCGCCTACACAGTACGACCCATTGGGACACATGCGGAAGGACCGGTGTCCTTCTATTTGAAGCTTATCATACTGCGTCCAGTAAGATGTCGTGCTTTGGGGCTTTAGAACTGTGTCTAAAGGAAAGTAAGAGCTTTAGAACTGTGTCTAAAGGAAAGTAAGGGTCGGGGTATTGTTTCCCCTTCCATGTCTTGAAAGAGGTATTCTCCTGTTCTGCTAGCCTCTGTAACCACGTATGGTCCTTTGGATATTTATCAAATCATAAGATTGGTCTTGTGGTGTGTACCGTGCAACGACTTCTGTTCAAGTTACTCCTGTAATTAATAATCATGACACATAATCTCTTTGCTTTGTTTTGTTAGATACAACAACAATAATCACGGTAAAAATTAAGGAACAATGATATATCTTTTCTTGAACGAAAGCGACAAAAATCTAACTCATTTGGATAAAGTGTAGTAGTACTATACTACTGTAGTCCCCCAGTTCAATTGTACTAACTTGTTTGCACTATTGAACTCCAATAAGTTAGTCTCATATATGCAATCCTAGGATCATTGCAGGCGTATGAGCCTTGTAGACGTATGTGCCTTGCAGGTGTACGAGCCGTGCAGGCGTATGAGTCTTGTCTTGTAGACGTGTGAGCCTTGTCTTGCTTGAGGGTGTACCTGCACTAATGCATAGAAATGTAATCACTAGGGACGGACGTCATACCGTCTCGTAGTCCTAATCCCCAGTTCAATGTTAGTAATTTACTAGTAGTAGTAATAAACTTAGAAGTTTGCATATCAAGTAACAATAAACTTATAGTAAATCCTGTTAGATACATAAGGATACCAGTCGTATCAGTCTGTTGATGAGTATCTAAACTTTAAGAGAAGGTTTATGGCATTTAACTCAAGCATGTACGTAGCACATCTGGTCTGCAGGGGAATTAATGAAGGATACAAGGAAATTGCCAAGGTTTCAGGTAGCACTGATACATGTACCCTGTATCACTTAAAAGAATTAAATCATTATTTTACGGTTGTCAACCTGTGTAGGCATGGTTCGTGTTCGCAGCTTTATATAAGTTACTATAGCAGGTGGAGCAGTTATAGTAGCACGTGATGGTGATTCCCATATTATATGCATTCCCCCCATTTAATGCTAGTAACTAGTTAGTAGCATTAAACTACCATAAAGAGATGAGTGTGTAGCTGGTATGCTTTCAAGTGCAGTATCCACGTATGTCACGGTGGCAAATAAATGATAAGTTTGGAACTTGATTTAATCTATAAAGGCCTGAGAAGGGTGTGTATGTATATCTTAGCTATGTGAAGTCATGTAAAAGTAATCGTTAGAATTTTCTCCTGATGATAATATTAGACTTATAGCAGTGCTAAATTTTTAGTAAGGTATCTTTGCAAACGAGTGTGCCATACTTATGTATATAGTAAATTTTTAGTAAAGCAGGCCTTGCGGTTAGCGGCTCTAGGTCAGGGAGGCGACTCCAGGGGAGGCCAGGAGACTCCAAGTCAGGGTAGGTTACTATAGGTGACTGCAGACGGAGGCAGGTTAGTCCAGGGTGGGTCACTCCTAGACAAGGTATGTTACTCCAGGACTAAGGCCGGTCGGTCCAGGTGACTGCAGATGGAGGCAGGTTAGTCCAGGGTAGGTCACTCCTAGACAAGGTATGTTACTCCAGGACTAAGGCCGGTCGGTCCAGGTGACTGCAGACGGAGGCAGGTTAGTCCAGGGTAGATCACTCCTAGACGAGGTATGTTACTCCAGGACTAAGTCCGGTTGGTCCAGGTGACTGCAGACGGAGGCAGGTTAGTCCAGGGTGGGTCACTCCTAAACAATGTATGTTACTCCAGGACTAAGTCCGGTCGGTCCAGGTGACTGCAGACGGAGGCAGGTTAGTCCAGGGTGGGTCACTCCTAGACAATGTATGTTACTCCAGGACTAAGTCCGGTCGGTCCAGGTGACTGCAGACGGAGGCAGGTTAGTCCAGGGTGGGTCACTCCTAGACAATGTATGTTACTCCAGGACTAAGGCAGATCGGTCTAGGTGACTGCAGACGGAGGCATGTTAGTCCAGGGTAGGTCAGGTCACTCCAGGTGACTACGGGCCAAAGCAGGTGATTACCCTATGGGTCGTCCAGGGTCCAGAAGACAAACGTCCGGAGGCGAGCAGGTCAGTACATGACAGGTAGGTCACTCCGGTGATTATGGGCCAAGGCAGGTGGCTGCATGCTAAGGAAGGTCAGTCCACGGCAGGCAGGTCACTCCAGGTGACTACGGGCCAAAGCAGGTGATTACCCTATAGGTCGTCCATGGTCCAGAAGACAAAGGTCCGGAGACGGGCAGGTCAGCCCAGACCAGGGGTAGGAGTTGTTTGGTTCAATTCTGACAAAGTCTGAAAAAGTAGCTGAAAAGCTGAAAAAGTAGGTTTGTATGGTGCCCTCTCATTGGCTTAGTACAATTTTGCTTTAATAAAGCTGCATGTCCTGTCATGTACTATGGTCCTTCCCTTTTCCTTTTTTTTTAACATCAGAATACAGGGGAGAGCCCTGGATTTGTGCATCTAACAATTTCTACAAGTCCGGATGATGAATGTAATAACATTTAAAGGCCTGGATTGACGATTTTTCATGGTTTCTAGGCCCGGAAAGTGTTCATTTCTTCTGGACATGTGTGTATATGCATATTCAAGTTGCACTTTTATGTGAAAAACAACATATATAATGATTCATGCTCTCATATTAATAAATGGACTTGAATATTTATGGGGGTGAACAACAAAACATAATGGTTTGTAGATAACAAACCTCACCCATGATTCTTCACTGAAAAAGTAGGTTTATAGATAAAATAAGAAGGCTTGACCTGGGAGTAAACATGAACTCTTAGGGCAGGAAATCAAGAACACGAACTCATGGAGTTATTCTCGTGACTTCTTGTCCGGGTCCCACGGATGGCGCCATTTGATCGCGCATCTCCTCCTCCTGGATCATCGGAAGGATGCGTGAGTGCTCTTTGTGTAGATCCAACTGATGGATGAACTGCAAAATAATCAAAACCTAAGGTTAGTGGGAGACGGGGATGGATCCCCGTATCCCTCTCCAAAGCTTAAGTCAGGGGAGTGTATATGGAGAGAGAGAGTTTATGTTTGTGGTATGTATGCATGAGATGATAATAATGTTGTATTGTAAGTGGGGTGTGTTCCATGTTTATATTAGAGAAGATCATACCTGAGCCATTGGATGATGATCCAAGTGTTGAGCATCAGACGATTGTGTTGTACTTGGGTGTCAGGACAACTGTACCTATCATTAAATGTGAGTAGGTAGGCAAACATACGTCTTAGGGATAAGGAGTCTGCCCATCTATAATAGTGAGGCAGAAGACTCTCCTGGCAGCACTTAGCTCCAGGAGGGTCTTCGGCCCTACTTACAGCTCCAGGAGGGTCTTCGGCCCTGCTTACAGCTCCAGGAGGATATTCGGCTCTGCTTACAGCTCTAGGAGGATCTTCGGCCCTGCTTACAGCTCCAGGGGACAAGGGTCTTTGGAACCACCTAGAACTTCTAGGACTTGCTCCTTTCCTAGATGGTGGTAGGTTCCGGAGCATCGAGTTTGTGGTCCTACCCCACTAGTGAGGCATAGGCTCCAGGACACTAGTGAGACATAGGTTCCAGGACATTAACATCGCATAGGCTCCAAGGCAAGGGTAGGTCCCGGAGTACCAGACTTGGGGCCTTACACCATCAAACCGCACCATATATATATGTATATATATATATATATATACATATATATATGGTGCGGTTCAAACGAGAACTTTTTTCATACAAGAACTGCGAAAACCATTTCTGACCAATCATTTAATTTCCTGTCTTTTATATTTAATTTAAATAGGAAAGAGTAGTATGGACATTATGACATTACCCCATTTTTTTAAAACTAATATCAATCAAACAAGAAGGTGTTAAATTATGAAAAATATACCAAATTAACAAGAAAATTATGCTCTTAATTTAAGACCGATCTTGATATATTTTTTTTGAAAAAAAAAGTCATGTTTTGCTGGGTTTTTTTCAGTACAGCTCAACTGTGCACAAGTGCAAAATTTACACAAGTGCATATTTATATCTGCCCTGAAAAAACTATGGGAATCTGTGCATATGCACATGTGCAAAATTTTGCACTAGTGCACATGTCGCTGTACTGAAAAAAAAAACATGAAACACACAAAAAAAAAATTTGAAAATATATATCAAGACAGGTATCATATTAAAGAGCATAATTTTCTCCTTAATTTGGTATAATTTTCGTAATTTTAACACATTTCTGTTTGATATATATAGTAGTTTAAAAAATATGGGGGTAATGTAAAAATGTCCAAATTACCCTTAGTTAATTAAGGTTAAGTTTGATTAGTTTAAGGCTATCCATTAACAACTCTTTAATCTCAACCCTCCATCTCTTTGATCAATGGTTGTGATTGGTTCTCGTAGTTCTCGTACGAAAAACGGTTCTCGTTTGAACCGTCCCCTATATATATATATATATATATATATATATATATATATGAAAAAGTTAATGCGAGAACCGCGAGAACCAATCAGAGCCGTCCAATTCTCTCTCCTTCAATGTCATTGTCCACCCATGAATTCATCATATGCACACTGCCACACTCTATCCCTCCACGCTCTCCATCCGTTTAACTTCTCATATCCAAGGAACTGCTGAGATTGGTTCTCGCACTAACAACGGTTTTCGTATGAACCCTCCCCTATATATATATATATATATATATATATATATGTGTGTGTGTGTGTGTGTGTGTGTGTGTGTGTGTTAAGGTTATATAAAGAACCTCCCTTAAAAAATAGAACCTAAAGAACTATATTGGTGGTGACATGTGGCATTGTGAATAGGGGCAAAACTGGAAACAAAAAAAAACACTCATCCACGCGCTTCCTCTTTCTCTTCCAGCAAACCCATTGTTTTTATAAAAAAAATCACTCAAACATTTAAATGATCATAACTCTTTTGGTTTTTAGAGTTTAAGCAAGAAAATTATATCGTTAGATTCAGTTTTTCGTCCTCTTTCAAACAAGACTAGGCTTGATATAGTTCTGAAACTTTTTTTTTTAAATGCGAATTTTCAGAATTTGCATTTACATCTGGGTTTCATTTGAAATGCAAAATGCAAAATGCAAAAATTCAAAAATGCAAAATATCGAAGATGCAGGTCATGTAGATGTTTCCAAAATGCAAATTATGAAAATGCAAAATGCAAACCCACAACTATAATCTGCATTTCCACAATCCGATTCAATAAAAATGCAGCCTAAAATGCAAATTACATATTTAAACCCAAAATGCAAATCTATACACAACACTACAATAATTCCCGTATGTCACTAAATAAGCAAATGAAAATGCAAACTAACAACTCTCATTTGCATTTCACAATCTGATTAAATAAAAAATACAGCCTAAAATGCAAATTATAAATTCAAACCCAAAATGCAAATTTCATACACAAAGAAACAACTGAAAACAAATAATCAAAATGCACTTTTCAATTAAATCTACATGTTTATTTATCTGTACTAATTTTCATACATAAACAATCATTTTTAACCATACATATACATGTATGGTTTAATTGCAAAAATGAACAAGATTTAGTGACTTTAAAATCCTACTTTAACCCACTGTTTTACTCTCCTGTTCGAACAGCTAGCAGGCCCTACACCACTCAAAATTCTGATGAAGAGTTTCAAAGAGAAAGCTAATAATTCACCAATAATATAGAGTTGTTACCTTCTTGATTTCTGATCGAACAAACTACATACGAGTGGTATCCAGCCTTCTTCCTTCTCGGGTTTCCTCGTGAAGAATCATTAACAGAATGTTAGAATCTCATCCAACAATAGGTCTCAACTCGTATTCATCCTCAGTCAACATAAATTTTGATTTAAATTCTCGTTGTCTACTTGAATCCTCGTTGGTTTGATGCTTTGAAGATGAGAAACCGGTCGCCTCTTTCTGCCGTGAAAAACACCCACGTCGCACATGGTTTACAGCAAGGGGAAGTTTTGATTTGAAGCAAAAACCACAAAGTTTAATGGCACCAGTAAAAAGGAAAGAAACGTCTGTAAGTTTGTAGCTGATGAACAGTTCAGATCTGCAAAATTAGGGAGAGAGAGATATGTAGTTTAGAAAGAGAAAAAGCTAAATCAAATGGAAATGAGAATTGGGAAATGTGAATTGATCGTGACTTGCAGATAGGAAAAAGAAGGAGAATTTTTTTCCCAAACTACCCTTAGCATATCAAATGAAGGGTAAATCATCATCTTTAATTTATATATTAAATGTGTAAATCTCATCCTTTAATTTAGTTGATCTAATGGCTAATAGGGGTTCTTTAGGTTCTATAGTTAAGAGGGGTTCTATATTGATGCTTATATATATATATATATATATATATATATATATATATATATATATATATATATATATATATATATATATAAGTAATTAGCTATGGATCCAGTAAGATATCACCTGTATGAGATTGACACAACATAAATTATAAATAATGGATGGTTCTCCATTGCGCTCTTTAATACATATAATTGATGGGACTTAAATGTGTTAGAGCCCCCAAACACATGGACAAGGATACTAGTCTTCATATCAAATTTTGGCACATACCAGGGGTTGTTATAAGATCGTGCTTTGAAATAATTTACAAACGCGTCCAACTATTCATACGGAATCAGTGTGAGTAGAAATTCAAAAATGATACTACTATTTGGACTATCTGATTTTTATTTACCGCACGTATCATTTTGGTGTTAGTTGATTCTCTCAAAGTTAATATTTTGATTTGAAGGGTGTTTCATGGGAGAATTCCTACTTGGGATAATCTAGTTAAAAGAGGAGTTATTATGATATTGCATTATGTCCTTCTACTATCCATTCCTTTGCAAACATTCTTAATTGGGGCAAGGATCATAGTCTTTTTGGTACTAAAAATCAAGTCTTTTTGGTAGTTATATATGAGTTCATTTGGAGCCGGAGGAATAACAAGGTTTTCAAATATTTGTGGCAAAGTATGTTGATGGTGTTAAATAAAAATACGAATAGTACATAGTTTATATTTAAGTATAATGTGGCGTCCCTTATGTAATTCTATGTATTATTTATATTGTAAGATGAATGTAATACACTTAAGAAGGGTTTTCCACAATACGTAATATGGTATCGATCAAACCACGTTAAATAAAATTAGGGTTCATCTTTCCGCCGGACACAAAGAAAAAAAAAATCTGCTGCCGTATTCGATTCTCCACCAGTTGTGGTTTCATGCAAATTGATAGTGGAATTCAACGTGGACACATACAATTAATTTCTATTTGGTTGTCTGTGTGCTTCGTACGCCGTAAAGGAGTTCAAGAAAAGTAGAAAATTAATTAACATGGCATAAGGAAATAGGAAATTTTCTTTGAGTGTCATTTCCTTCCAAGAAATATATATAAAAAGGGGTCACGAGTACTTACTTTAGTAGTAGATAAAACACACGAATATTAAGACACTCTGCAATCTACAAGGAATTTAAGAATAAATAAGTTACATTCGATCAAGACATAAAAGCCTTTCTACAGTAACCCCGAGTTGATGGATTTGATTAATATTTGGTTTTCTTATAGGAGAGGGAAAAGGAATGTATTGTTGTAGACTTTTTGGTAATGTAATTCACTGAATTTGGTTTAACTGTTATCTTGTATTTTCTACCATCTTGTTAGTTTTTAATAAAATTTTATTGAAAAAAATCATACATGTTACAAAAATCAATTACAGTTATAATACTTTTAGTTGCATCCAAATGTTTTGGGTATCATTACATAAATCATAATCAGTAACCACGACCAAACATATCCTAAATCCTAGCCATCTATGAATAACCTAACTTTTATTTAATTTAGGGTAATGATTTATATATCTTACTCTATGGATCTTAGACATCCTATTCTATATTTTTTTTGAGTAAATTACTGAAATGGTCATGTGGTTTGGTCCAACCTTTTGGTTTAGTCATTTAAAAGCGAAAATGACTCAGAAGTCTCTAAGGTTGACATTTGTTACTGAAATGGTCCTTTGTGCTAACAGACGTAAAAAATGGTTGTTAGTTGTCTTTTAGTACAGGGGTATTTTGGTCTTTTCAATCTTTTTAAACTAATTATGAACTTATACTATTTACGTTTCAAGTTTGTTGAAGTTTTTTATTGTTTGACTTATTTAGTTAGAATAATACTAATATTTATTTATTTAAAAAAAATCTTCTATAATGTCACAAAGATATCGATTAATCACTTGAAGGTGACAACAAATTGTAAACCTTTGACAAATATTTACAACCTTGCTATAATACTATACTTCTAGAATTATCTCATATCTTAATGTGATATTTAAGCGGACGTGGTTCATTTGTGAATTTGAATTTCTAGAAGGTTTCAAGTAATTGAAATTATAAGTATTTCGAATTCCTCTCATGCCTTGGAATTTTGGTCTACGCAAAAGAAATAAAGTCATTCGCCAAACATATAGAATTGTTGACCATTTACTAAAAGCTATCAACTCTGTTTATTTCCTAAAAGCTATCAACTATCGGTGCAAAATTGTAAGTCGATTTTCTTTCTTCATCATCTTCTGATTCTCATGATTGTTTCTTGATTTGTTATCGATATATGGATTTATTATACATTTAAGATTTAACACCATAAATGTTTAAAATTCACATAAACAATCCCCGTGTTTATACACGGGGTATTAAACTAGTTTAAAATTATATATGATCAAAGTCATTTCCAACGTATAGACCATTTTAATTAAACTATTTAAACTATTAAGTACGTACTAAAATAACGTTTTAAACGCTAAACTAAAATAGTAACTAAACCTATTACATTTAAATTATTAGTTTATTAGAATTGAATTACTAGTTAAATACGATCATTAAAAAGATAAATTAAATACAAAACATCCGTTGGCAATTCTTTTAAATAAAAGTAAATTTTTTACTAATGATATTATTTTAGTTTTTGGTTGACTTTAGTATATTTTATCAACATATGTACGTTGTAATTTCGGGACATCCCACTTTACGAATTGTTTTTATATATGTGTTTGTAAATTATTAAAAATATTACCAACATGCAGTCATATATTATAAGAATATAAATTAGTTAGGAATTAGAAACAAATGCACTTAACTAGTTAACATTAACTCAAGTATGGTTAATTACAATCATATGTCGTTGTTTTTAATCAAATACATACATTGGTTAATATATCTCAAACATGGTCAATGGTCATTCGAATTAAAGTTATCGATTGCGGCTAGGTTCAAACATGTTGAATATTGAACATTAACAATCGTCTTTGGTCATTTAAAAGTCAAATTTCGTTAAGATCATCTGTATCCATAATCCATCTCATCTATCCGACGCTTTCTCATGTGTCGAATTAGCACTACATCGTCTTCTCTTTTCATCACTCTTATTTAACCCCATGTAAGTATGTAACCATCTCTTCTTTCACCTATTATTTTTATTAAAAATGTTATTAATCTAGATAAATTAATTCTTATAAATAATTTAAAATGTAATACAAGATACAATAATAAATATTATATTTCATAAATTAAAATTACGATTTTAACCTTACATAATAAAATTAAAAGATAACAAAAAGTACAAAATATCAAATAAAAGAAGTCCTAATCCTGATTGTGTTGACATCAAATGGACTCTTTGCCGAAGAGAACCACGTACTTTTAACACATTACTTCTAAGGTATTCGTGTGTTTTGATGTAGAAGTCTATATCTCTTTTCATCTGCTTTTCCCTTATCCGTCCCTCTTTTTTTCTCCGTTAATTTTAGCACTTTCTCATTCTCCTCATCCTTGTCTTCATTAAGGTCGAACCAACAACATCAGTAAGAAGATGTCGTGTTTGTGTTCCACTCCGACTTAGTCTTGCTTTGTTTTGACGGCTTTGGGTTGTGATCTATCAAAGGTACCCGTTTGCCGTTTAGAGTGGTGTTTTAACAATTATCTTTGCCAGTTGCCACCTCGTTGGTGAAAGATGCATTGTTGTTGCTATATCCCCAATCTACATGTGTGTCTTCTCCATGTAATCTGACTCACTCCACATGAATGATATGCATTTTTTAGATTGTTGTATATTTCATTGAAATTCATTATTTTTTTCATATCACCCCACTTTCAAATTATTTGGTCTATAGTGCCTACAAAATATCAATATATTAGTACATAATATAAATTTTAATGCATTAAACACACACACACACATATGCGTGTGTGTGTTTGTGCGGGTGAGGTTTTAGGAATGACACTCTTTTCGTGGAGTACACGAAGTATGGTTGTGAAATCAAGAAAAATTGACAAAGTCATCTTCATTTTTAATTTACAATAACATAAAAACAATAAAATTTTAAATTATATTATAAAAGAAGGCAAGAAGTGATAAATGTATTATATACATCTAATTTATTTAAATACATCATATTTTTATAGCTATTAAATCAATATTTTAAGAGTTTAAATCTATTCTCTTTTAAAAAGTACATACTTCCCTTCATCCCGACTCTATATTATATGTATATATGTGCAAATACATATGCTGAACTATATTAGTTCCACATATGTATATGCACATATATACAATTTCCTAATGTTGCATTTTCAACGACATTGTCTTCGGAGTCGTCAAGCCATTCTCGTGCAAACAACGCCTCTTCATGGGAGTCCAACTTATAAGAGAGGTTCTATCCGGAAATTTTGATTTCCCTTTGCTCCCTTTGCGTTGGGTCTCGCAAACCGTCTCGGCTTGGTTTTCGAATTGGCTCTCCATAACCGTCTCACTTTGATACCTCAAATGGGTGTTGTAAACTTATGAATGGACGTAACATGGGTAGTTGGAAAATATTTTCTATCATATTATATATAATTAAGGAGAAATTAAGTATCCTCCTACTTTTTGTTCCTACTTCATCCTCCTACTCATCATATGATAACATGTGTACTCCACTAATTCTCTTTCCCTATCTCCTCTCTTGATTTTGACACTGGTCTTGATCAAATGAGTAGGAGGATAAATATGAACAAAAATTAGGAGGATATATCGACGCTTATTGAAAAACGTTCTAATCATGTTTTGTTGTAATTTCAGACAGACCATTTTCGTTAGTGAATATTTAAATATTAATGGAAAACTTGATCACCGTTTTTAAGGTGTTCATAAATTAATTTTCTTTGGAGAAAAATTAGTGCTTGATGGGATTTTCTACGGTTGTTTGGATTCCATAGATTTTTTCAAAAGAACGTGTTTGACTCACTCGCATGTACATTGCCTTGGTGTAATTTTTTAATAAAATTCCTACTGTCTTTCGAAATAAATGTTAAATAACACTCATAAAGTTGTATTATTAAACTTTAAATTGAAATCCTAAATATTATCTCTTAAGTAATAAACAAAAATACCATTTTTTTATTATAATATTCGAAATCAAATATTAAAATTAGATTAGGAAAATTGAATTATAAAACATTTTAAATACATTACCAAATAGAAAGTTTTTAAAATGTCTTGCCCCTAATAGTACAATCATTTAATATTGTCTACCCAACATATATGTAATAATGTATCATAGTAAAAATTCTATAAAATCTCAAGGACAATTTAAACATCACTTAGTGTTATGTAAACTTTATTTATTTATACTGATAAATAAAAGGGAAAATGATCCGTAATGTTAATATCACCTAACTTAATACACATAAAAAATCTAAATTCTCACTCTAGACTTTGATCAAATCACACCGACATACAATACGATCATGGCGATCAATCCTTGGATCGTGCAGGCTTCACGTAACCTACTCTGCCCCTCTAAATGTTTCTAGAAGAATAGGGCCAAGTCTAAAAACTGGTTAGGTAGAGCTAAAACATATTTAAATGTTGTAGGAAATGCATGAAATAATTATTTGTGAAAGCGAAATGTGAAACTAGTAGCAATTGAATATATAATGAGAGGCCAGATTGTCCATTTAATTAGTGAGTGAAAGCAACCTCGATATAATTGAGACAATTATTAAAAGTCACAAGATTTCAAACACATGCTCGAGAATCACATTTATTCCCTTTATCTATTCTTCTACACCTTCATATATTTCTTTGATTTTGATATATGATCGATTATTTTAAATCTATATTAACATTCTTTTAATCTAATAAATTTATGTTACAAATAATTTTATATATACTAGGTAGGTTAGATGTCAAATAAAATGCAGTTACATTGTCACAGGAAATTAACTAATTAAGCTACCTCAACAACATTGGTGAGACCTTTAAACTAGCTTTAGCAATAAAAAGAGACGCTGCATGTTCACTTTTTTAAGTAGATTACTCCATGTAATTAGGGATGTGTCACATAACTTAGTGTGGTGAGTAGTAACTACTACGAGGTTATGTTGTATGATAAGTGGTGAGAGTGAAAAACTAACATAAAATTGGTGGGTATGGTGAGAAATAACAACTCCCATCACTTTAATTAACTTAATAATAATAATAATGATGAATTACAATATACATCTATTAATAACATAAGTCGTGAGAATTTAATTAATTAAGAAGAGACGATCGAAGAGTCAACAAAGTCATGCTTTTAACGTCGATCTATAAGAAATTTTTATCTTCTTTTTTCAAGGTAATGTTCCACAGATTCTTGACATTCTTAATTTTGATCATAACTTTTACATGCTACACTCATTTTATATTAAAATTAACAAAATAATAAAATCAACCACCCTATTTTGGCGTTTTTTAGAAGTCGTTTCGTATTTGAGAACTTGCCCAATTGTCTGCCAAGGTCCTTGCAAAGCATTCTTGAAGATAACAGAAATTTCCAAAGTGTAGACGTGAAGAATTGAAGTTTATTATGCCTAACCACAAATATTATATTGTATAAGGATGAAATTTAAACCCTTCATATATGAGAACTAAATGTATATTGTACGTGGAGATGAGGCCGGGGTACATATCAGATTCTAAATTCTATAATCTAATAAGATGTTGGCAACTTACAAATTAAAAAAAAAAAAAAAGACGCTATTGTAATGAGGATTAAGTGTGTAGAATATGATCTATTTTTGGTTTATGTATTAAAGACTAAAGAGGGTTGTTGGTACTTTATGCAGGAGTAGTGTTACATTGACTTGAGATGAGAGAATTATAAGATGTAACTTGTTTTATGTGTTGTTTAGATTTAAATAACGCAAACTTTACAATTTTTAAATGCTAAATTGAGGACTGAATTATTAGTTTGTTACTAATAAAACTTTAGATATTGTTAATATGTTATGTTTTGATGATTATTAATTATTTTATATTTTTGTATTATTTTGTGTCAGCAATGGAAAAAATTTCTGCCTGTCCATAAGAGAATTTAATTATGTTTTAGGTGATGAGGGAATGGAAAATAAAACTGAGATTACTAGTGTGGTTACAATTTTTTGACATAAACAGACTAACCAAACCATGAACACCACTATAGAGCTAAGAACCTTGAACGCGAAGTATGAATTGCTTAGTTGAATTACAAAGTATTTATACCTCAAAAGTATTTATAAAATGTACTATAATCAATTCTTAATGTCATATGAACACTAAACTTCACTAAATATAATGAACACAATTAAGGAGTAACAATCCCCCCTTTTATATTTATTTTATAATTAAGCTTAATAAATTAAAATATACATATTTGAGCATCATAACAATCTCCCTACTTAGAGAGTGTTCTTTGTAGTTTTGAGTCTTCAAGAGATCTTCAAAAACTCTTCCTCAATGACCGGGTTGTTTTTAAAATTTGCAGCGGTAACTTCAGGCTTGTCAAAATCTACATGATAGTTGATAAAAATTTTATCTTTAATTGTAAAATAAACACAAAGAAGGAAATTGTTAGATCCTCATATTATGTTCATTCCTTTTTAGTAAAGTTTAGTGTCTATATGACATTAATGATAGAGATGGTCCATTATGTAAATACCTAAGGGGATATTATATACTATGTATCCAATTCTAATTGAGCTTTCATTATTCATAGACACTGTGTTCTTGGCCGTATCATAGATCTCACATAGGTAACAGAAATACATCCAAGATCATCATTATTTCGTGTTGATTGCTTCGTTTATTGACTGCTACTTGATACCCGAGATCCTAGAAACCCCTACTCAAAACTATATATTCAACATAATGTTGTGTACATGTGTACTACTACGAAACCCCGATGCAGTAGCATCAGTATAAATGATTTTAATCATGGAAAGATCCCATATAAGGTGCAGTTTACATATGAATGGGTCGAGTTGAATTATGTCTTTATCTTTACAAAATAAGAAAGGTGGGGCAAATGGGTTGAGTGTCATCTACAGGATATTTTCAAAGCATAAATTTTAATAAAAATGTTATGCAGAACATTAAATTATTACTAATATAGTAGTAAGATGATATAACTTCTGTAAGACCTATCATATTTGATATATCAAAAATTAAAATCTTTTATTAGATGAAATAGCAACAAGGGTCAAACTCAATCCAACCTTACCCATTTTGCTAAATCTGCAAATAATGACAGCTAGAAGTAAAACAAAAAAGCTAATCTTTAGACACTAACCTGAAAAATGGAAACAATCTTTTTGGGCACCATCTTCATGTACAAAAGCTAACCAATTTAAACAGATTCTTCCTACAGTGCAAACTGTGAAGGTTAACCATGATTTCTTTATCTTTATGTTGCGATTTTAGCCAGGGGCGATCATCTGCCTTATTTCTGCACCAGGAGGTCCGCTCCTTTAAAAATCTTCGGTTCGGGCAATTATTTAATAGCACTCACTTGAAGGTGTTCTATATTCCTCCAAGGTTATCAATTGAAACTGATGTTCTAATGGTCAGATTTTATTGTGTATTTTTAGTATGCAAGCTGGGTATAAAATAACAAAAGTACTAAATACATGATGCAATGCAGGTTGCTATCTCCTTAATATTTGACAAGGCTCTTTTGGAACCAACTTTTTGCCTAATGTTCTCAAACTACAAGCTCCACCAGTTTCAATTGATAACCCCCCGGGAGGAGCTGTAACCGAGTCTATGAGTTGGCCCTTGAGGAGATCAAACTTTTCCGAGTCAACTTTCAGCAAACTGAAACGCAAGCGGAGTCGTCAATTTTGGATAATAGAAGAATGAATAACAAAATTAGCTTAGCAAGTTTGGGTACGCTATCAGAAGAACACAAACATCATGAGCAATAATTCCATAATGCATCAATATTATTAACTATTGTGTATGCAGATTTGTTTCATGGATCTTATCTGATAATTATCTTGTATAACTTAAATTTTAAGCAAAGTTATTAGAAGTCCTTTGCATATTATTCGCGCTTAAATGTAAGTTCATGCATGCAGCAAATTCTAAGTTATTGCAAGCTTAAATACCCTAACTTAAAGCATTACCTCCCCAATGTGCTAGCTAGTATCTAATGTAACAAACACACTTTTGGAGCTCAGAACGGTAGTCACAAATCCAGAATAAGATGCAACCAGGACTCCAGGAGTCTAAAAGATAACCTCAACGGTTTAAAAAAAAGGAGTTTTTACCTATTAGGGCTCCTCCCGGGGTCGAGTATTTGCTTATATGTACGCAGCCTAACCATTATGATGGCTGTTTCCTTACCACTCCTGGCCATCCCTAATTGAAACCCCATGAGACTATAACTCTGAGCCTCCCCTACCGGGAGCCAGTACCATTTGTGATGGTTAAAAGATAACCTCAAAGTAACATGTCATAGTTACAATTGGGTTATTTATAATTTATACCCACAGATAAATTGATTTTTAGTACCAAAAAGGACACTAGGAACAGGAGAGCAGTCATATAGGAAACAGCAAATGGCAATTACCATTCTTCAATGCAACAGATGTTGATATATTTACATGCTAAAGACAAAGATATCAAAAGAGCAAGCTTCTAATAGTAATATCAGTCATAAACATGAGAAACTAAAGTGGAATATCAATAGGTTTCTTTATGGGCAGCAGATTCTTCTTGCATGTTCACTTTTCTCCCCAACATTCACTTTATGTCCATATTTACAGCAGAAGGAAACTTGTTAATCCTGCCAAGAATTAGGACATTTGAGCTTAAAAGATTCAAACCCCAAAAACCCTTTTGCCACAAATTTATCCATGCAATCAATCTTCGGAAACCAAATTCTTTTGTCCATTGAAATCTATTCATGTATAAGTTAAAGGTCAATCAAACAGGACACTATAAAAGTATAAATAGATGACGATAAACAAGTCAGTAACGCACATAGCAATGGCAACAACAAAATCCGAGTGAAATAAACTCGTAATGTAAGAAATCATATAAAAGCCCTAATTTCAACTTCCCACCACACCAAATTTTAGGACCTACATTTCTTTTATTATTTTCATATTATACCCAGTAAAAATTAAAAAACCTAAATAAAAATATGGAATTAAGAATATTCCGAAGCAAATTATAACTAGATTTTTCCACTGGAACAAACTAGAAGAAAAAAAAGAATTATGAAGTAAATCAATTGCAAATATATAATCAAATGGAACGGAACTTGTATTGGGTAATTCAAACAATCACACATTTTTTATTCACTAGAAGTCTAGAACAAACTAGAAGAAAGAGAGAACATTTAACTAGCAAATTACCTAGATTTTTAATCAAATATTCACCGCCATAACAACCAATTGCTTTCTTCTACCGCCGATTGCTAATTTTTTCCTACCGCCGCCGATTATTGAAAGACCTTTATTTGTACCAGCTTTCCCCATTGTTAAAGGAGATATGTGAATAATTTCTCCCTACCGCCGATTGCTTTTATTAACCCTAGATCTAAATGAAGAAGAAAGAAAGGTCACCTGAAGAAGATTATCCACTCTTCTATCAAATACTATCAAACAATAAACCCAAAAATATACAAAAGAAATCTTGCATCGGTAGACTCACCCCCCACTATTCCACGCGGTCGCCACCCCCCAAGACCACCACCACGGCGGTGTGGCTGGTTTCATGACCACGGCGCGGAGCCTCCACCACACCCCGACCCATGAGCCACTCCGTTGGGGGAGACCTCCCACCACACTCATCACACCGCCACATCAACTTCTGGGACCCACCTAATCACCTATAAATAATCAAAATAAAAATAGAAAAAAAGTACAAGATTTTATACACAATGTACAAGTTGAAATATATAAAACTCTTCACAGTTCACACTCTCTGCCTCTCCATTTACCTTTCACACTTCCAGTAGTTCCACCGCCTCTTCATTCACCTTCCGGACTTCCACCTTTCCAAAAACCCTCGCCGTCTTTTACATATTTGCGAGCATCGCCGGCACCGCTGTCGTACAGAAGAGGCGAGCATCGCCGGCACCACCGTCACACAAAGAGGCAACCATCACCGGCACCAGATTCGAGAATCAGCAGTCGCCGGAAACCAACAGATCGCCGGCACCACCGTCGATACGTGCGCGAGAGGCAGAGTTGTGGAGGGAAGGAAGAGAGAGAGATAGATAAACAGGGCCCATCTTCTTCACCACGTCTTTTACTTCTGTGCGGTGGCCACCCCCTAACGCGATGACCACGGCGCGACGGTGTGGCTCCGGCGATGACCACGGCACGATGACTCCACCCCTGCCCACCCCCTTTCCCACTCCGTCTACTCTAAGAGTAGGGGGAGTGGTTACCTACCACCACACCGCCACATCAGCTTTATATATCAACCACTTAATCCACCACACACCTCCATACTGATTACTCTTCACCACACCAACTTCTGGGACCCACCTAATAACCTATAAATAATCAAAATATTAATAGAAAAAAGTACAACATTTTATGCACAATGTACAAGTTGAAATATATAAACCCCTTCACACTCCCTGCCTCTCCGTTTACCTTTCACACTTCCGGTAGTTCCACCGCTTCTTCGTTCACCTTCCAGACTTCCACCTTTCCAAAATACGTCACCGTCTTTTACATATTTGCGAGCATCGCCGGCACCGCTGTCATACAGAAGAGGCGAGCATCGCCGGCACCACCGTCACACAAAGAGGCAACCATTGCCGGAACCAAATTCGAGAATCAGCAGTCGCCGGAAACCAACAAACCGCCAGCACCACCTTCGGTACGTGCGCGAGAGGCAGAGTTGTGAAGGGAAGGAAGAGAGAGATTGATAAACAGGACCCATCTTCTTCACCACGTCTTTTGCTCCTGCGCGGTGGCCACCCCCTAGCGCGATGACCACGGCGCGACAGTGTGGCTCCGGCGAAGACCACGACGCGATGACTCCACCCCCTGCCCACCCCCTTTCCCACTCCGTCTACTCTAATGTTTCGGTTGCAACATTGCTTACGAGTTCTACTAATTATATAAAAAATTAAATTGTATTTAACATATAAAATTAAGAATTTTTAGTAATTAATTTTTATTAATAATATCCATATAGTAATTGTTTCAATAAGTATTCATATTCATATTTAATATATTTCTCTCACATATATATATATATATATATATATATATATATATTATAAATTATATATATAAATAAATATACAAGACTTAAAAAAATCGATAAGAACTCGAGCCGGACTATTAGAAACTTGAGTTCGATACGTTAAGGCGGCAATTTTGTATATAAATAATAATTATGTGTATAAAATTTACAAACAATTATAAAAACACATAATTATAAGTTTATAGCATTTTTCATCAATATTTTTCTTTATTTTCGGTATATACCACATAATTTCCTCCTTAAAGTTTCTCTTGAATTAATTTTAAAAAAATTACCAATATTAAATAGCTCGAAGAAAAAGCTTTTCAAACTACCTGTACTCCTCACATTTTTAAATCTGAAAAGTTTTAGTTTGTATTATAAGAAAAACATTGTGTTGGATAATCATTATGGTTACTGAATATTGATTGTCCTAAACAAGTGAGTTGGGCTATGGGCCAGTTGTACTAGTATGAGATGGGCCAAACCCAAATAAAGCTGAGGCGCATAGTCCAATTACATAATAAATAATGTATGTGACTATGTGTCTATGTGAGTATTTTCTCATCCTCAATGATTTATAGTCTCAAATCTATTAAATCATTTATAGTCGGTCTACGTAAGATAATTGATCTTTATGTTTTATAAACTAATTATAAATATAGGGGAAGGTTAAAATGAGAATGAGAAATTAATTGAGAATGAGAGACTAAATCTTAGTCGTTCATTTTGTAAGTGAAATTCATGGATGGAGAGCGTGAGCGAATTGAGTGTAGCAGGATGCATGTGAGGAATTCATGGGTGGTCAATGACATTAAAGGAGGGGAATTGGACGGCTGATATTAAGTCTCTCATTCTCAATTAATTTAAGGTTCTCATTTGAACCTCCCACATAAATATAGTAAATATTAAGGGTGCGGATTAAGATGTAACATCTTTTTATGTTTGAATAGTGTTAAAATGGTTTAGTGGTAGCACGTTTAATTATTACAACAAATATGTTACTTTTTACTCTTCATGAAAAATATGTAAAATTTTTTAAGTTTTCACCCTTATTTGTGTGAGAATTAATTTTAATATCGGCGATTTTTAAGAAGGATAATCTTCATCAAAAGTATTTATCTTTATAAGTTTTGTTACTATGTGTATTGAACTTCTAAAGTTTCAATTGTGTGTAGAAAACTTTTAAACTATTGCATATACTTTGGTTACATAAAAACGAAAACAATATATGAGTTTAGTACATGCAATAAAAAGTTTAGTACACACAATAGCAATAAGTTAAATATTTGATACGCATAAAAGAAATTTTTAACATTTTGTACGTAAAATAGCAAATGATGTAAAGTTGAGAATATTTAAAAGAGTTTTACACTTGTTAGAATTGAAAAAAAAACTTTACTTGCATAAATGTGTGGAGTTGCTTTTTAAAAGACCAAGTTTTTAAATACGTAGAATTAGTAATAGAATGGAGAATTGAAAAAGTTCACGTTTAAAGAGTGCCCTTCTACATTTTTTGAATTGTTTTCAAATTTTCTCATACTTATAAGTGTAAAAAATATGATATTTATCTATACCGATAAATGTGATGTTTCAACTACAATATTTATATAAAACATAAAGTTTTGAAGAAAATTTGTCGCGTCAAATTTTATATTTTCTTGTTTATAACCTTTCACATTTTTAAGTGTCGTGCTATTTTCTAACAGTGTATGTAAGTTTATAGGTTTTTAATTTAAAATCATTAGTTATAACTGGAGTAGTCTAGTATATTTATTAAAAAAATTATAAAATCATTTTTCATCTTACTCTACTCAACAATGTATATTAAAGCATAAACTAACTAAGAAGCCTGCCAAAAACGGGGAGTTAATTAGTGGAAGAAGTGAAGTTGTGAATTGATTTTTTGTGAAAAGATCAATGCTATGAACTTTCACTAAGCTACTAAAGTATGCAACGAACATTTTTTTTTAAATTTAATACAAGCAACTCTAATATAACTCCCATTGTATGCAATTTGTAACCTGCCAAACAGGTTACAGGTCACTTTATGAATTTTTATTTAATTTTTTATTTTTTTATTTTATGTTCATTATTTGTTCTTCAAATTCAAGAACATTTAACTCCAAGAACATTAACATCCAAGAACATTTATTTTATACTCAATTAAAATCTAACATTCAAACCTCAATCCGTAAAGAAATTATACATCCAAACAACAAACCCAATTAACAAGCCATCATACATATCAAAGTCAAACAAAAAACCCAAATCATACATATCAAATTGAAAATGAACTATAACATTCAACCCCAAGAACATTCAAGAACATTTTTACATAGTGTTCTTCATATCCAAGATCATAAACTAAGAATCAAATCAAATGTTCAAATCAAAAATCAAATCTAGAAGATTCAAGCCCAAACATACAAATAACAGAATGCTAATCTTTACCAATGGCACCTTCAGATCTGAATGAAGAGAGAGAGAGAGAGAGAGAGACAGAGAGAGAGAAACCTGTGAACTAAATCGATGGTGGTTGAAGGTTTGTTTGCTTTGCAACTCATCTTCTTCAACATAAACACCAGATTGTTTGCTACTTCGTGGTGGTGGTTGTGTCATAAACCCTAATATTTCGATCGAACATATGAAGGCGGTTGTGGCAGAAACCCTAATCAATCTACGGTGGCGTACCAGTTAAGGGCGGCGGCGGCGGTTCAAAACCCATAAGCGATGTTGGTGGTTTGCTGCAAATGGCGATGGTTGTGGATCTTCAAGGGGCTGAAACGGCGGCGATGGTGGTTTGGAGAAACCCACAAAACGGAGAAACCCACAAAACGGAGAAACCCTAACTAGTGGTTTGCTGCAAATGGCGGTGGCTGTTGAAGGTCGCCGACGAACAAGATCAGCGATGGCGATGGGGTGGTTCAATCTTGACAACTCTAACTCCTTGTACATGCTTGAAGGAGATGAAGATGGACGTGGGGGGTGGGGCTATTTCTTGAAGATTGGGTGGGTTTCATTTGCAGATCTTGAAGTTGCTGTGTTTTTTTTTCTAATTAAAAGATAAAAATAACAATAAAAAACAAGGTAACCGGTTGAAAAAGTATAGGTGACCTGTTATAACAGGTCACTTGCATACATTGTAGGAGAAATTGAAGTTGATTGTATTTTTTTTTTAATTTTAAAGTTCGTTGTATACATTGGTAGCTTAGTAAAAGTTCATTGTATTACCAAGCAGTTTGCCCATTGTTATATTAATAGAAAAAGTCTTCCTTGACTATTAAGGAACCAAGTCATCTAAACAGAAAATCTTTTTTTTTTAACGGCTAAACACACACATCCTCTAACCTAATCCTAAATCTACACCATTTTGTCCACAGCAGGACTTGAACCCACAACCTTGTGGGACACCTAAACACCAGATACCGCTAGGCTTTGGTAACATAAAATCTATATAAGTTTACTTTTTCCTTTTTTTTCTTAGACCGGGAGTATCCGTCGCGAGAGAGACCATGTGAGAGCTAGTCACGAGGGTGAGGGAGGGTGAGGACTATCGCCCCTCTTCGTGAGGGAGGCTTCACTGTCACGGGTGTGACCTTCACATCGCGCAGGTGAGCGGCGTTTCATTTTTTTTTTTTTTTTGATTTTTCATTTTTTATGTGAGATGTGAAGCATGTGATGGATGCAGGGGTTTGTGTGATAAGATGAGGGAATGGTAGGAAATGATGTGGCGCTAATGTGACAAACAAAAAAATTTATAAAGCATGTGATGGATACTGGTTTTTTTAGGCTATTTATAAGCAGTAAAGAATCAAGGGGCAAATTATGCATCATTTTGCATATGGTCTCTCATCATTATATCCGCTTAATGTTCTAATTTGCATATATAAATATAGATAAAAGAAATAAATGTAAATTTATGTAAAAAAACAGAATGAAAATGCTAAAAAGTTATGGATTAATATGACTAAGCTTAACATTTGATGCATTCATCTTAAATAATGATCTGTTCATGGGTGAAACAACTTCTTGGTGTTCTCATAAGGTTTTTTTGTGACTTCAAGATTGAAGTTTTAAAATATTCAATCTTTACTAAAAAGCATGATGAGTTGATTGGATTTTTCTAGGTTCGTAACACTCTCTTAAACGTATGAAAAAATAGAAGTCGAAAGACATAAAAACATATGTTCATTGGCTCTGTTTGCTCAAAATCGTATGTGATATGTGTTGATTTCTATATTTCCAATCTTCATTTTTTCTTCAAAATGCATATTCAAATACTCTGTTAAAAGGTACGCAATAAAAAACCTCGTTGTTTTAAAGAATCAGTATAATAAAGGCCAACTCAAGCTTGTAATCAAATTTGTTTTTGATATGGAGCATCTAAATAGTACAATAGAAAGATTTAGTAGCTTAAAAAATGAGTTCAAGTTGTAATAGAATGTTGGAGAATGAGAATATGAGATGATGATGGTGGACCATAACATACAGCCTTGCGCGAAGCAAGAAAAAAGCAAAAGACCAAAAGACATTGTTTTTAAATAAGAATTAACAATGTAAAGTCACTTTTGGACCCATTCAAATAATGCAACACTTTAGTTTAGAGGGCCAATTTAGACAAACCCCCCTAATTTGTGGATTGTCAACTAAACTATCCTAAAATTCTACAAAATACTTTTGCTTGTGAAGGAGGGAAAGCCTCCAGGTCACACCATTAGATAAAGACAATTGCTACATCATTTATTGTAGCAATCTATTTGATATAGATATAAATTTCAAATTATTTTATGTTTTTCTAAACGATTAAGCATTGTGTAATTTTGTAAGATGCCTAATTCTACTGTAAATAAAAGTAAAAGTAAATAAAATAAACGGTAAACTAAAAGAGGAAAAGTAATTTGAAAGTCAAATGGAAGATGTATTATTTACATTGTGAATAGGTTAATTTCATCAATACAAAGTTTATCAATACGCGAGTACGTAACAGCTAGAGCTTGAGTTTGACTTAAACTGAGTCGATTTTAAACATTTTCCGATTTAATTTCGAATAACTCGCGATTGAAGCCCAATCTTGATGATATTATCACCATTTGAAATTTGAATTCAGATTTAAGGTACATATATTATTATTATTATTATGGAATACATAAAATAATAGTTCGGACCCAATAAACTAGACACAAACAAATGAGAAGCAGTGAAGCACGGTATCCCGTGGACATGACTAAATCTTACAAACTGACCCATTAATTATTATTAAACATTTAAACTTCATTTCTTCATTGGAATTCTAACATCTTTTTAATTAAAGGTCAACCCAATATCACATTCTGTTGATGTCATTAAATTTTTAAAAATAGTAGCACATTATCTTAATTTATTGATAGAGATATGACTGCTATGTTATACATTCTTCTTATCTTACTATCTTGAACTTGAGTTCTATTGCTGTATTATATTATGTAATTGAGAATTTTTATATCTTTCAGCAAAATCTTGTTATTCATTTCCATACTTATTATATCAATACAAATATTAAAATCAAGAAAGTAGACAAAGGAAAAAAAATATGTAGATTTCATATATTATATGAGAATGAAGTAGAAGGATTTAATTAGTATAGAGAAATAAAATTTTTTATCTTTTTAAATTCTAATGATAGAATGATGTATATATATTTTGTTTATTCTTTTTAAACATATTATTATTTTGTTCCTCATCGTAATTAGACTTATTGTTAAAAGATAAATTAAGAAGACTTTGTAAAAAGATATAACACTACGTGTTTATAAGTTTTTTTCTTAATTAACATATTAGAAAAAGATATTGCATGTTAAAGAAGATATGCATAAGCTTTCTCCAAGAATAATATATAATCATTCAGTTGTGCATATTTGATTATACAATTGTGCCTAAAGAACCAACTACTTTCATGTGATGTATTTTCTAGAAAGAGAATATATGAGTGGTGATATGAAAACAGGGTGTAGTGTGTCTAATCTTTCTCTCAACTATAAAAACGATAAAAGATGGAATAAGTGTGAAAATGTAATTTGTATATAAATGCATCTATACTTGAAAATTATTAAAAAAAAAGAAAAGAAAGAAACGGTCTTTATTCACATATCTTTCTCTTCTTCAAAAACTCTTTTTCCTTTACTCTCCTCCTCTTGTTTTGATAGGTAACTAGGAGCGGATTCAGGATTTGAAAAATAGATGGTGACACCATTTAAATTGGGTAACTGGGTGGTAGCACTGACTCGAAAAAATCAAAATTTACACTACGAAATAATAGTACCGCTTCAAAAAAAAATTAAAAATTACATTAAACAGATAAATTTAACTGGTGTCTCATACTTCTACCGACTACAAGATGGGTCCGTCCATGTAGGTAACACCCGAACATATATCCCGCCGTGCACACATGGGGGTGGTGTCCACCGCCGGGGGTCATGCCTCATCAACCAATGACTACTTCACTCTCTTTTAATACAAGATAAATTTTATTTGTAGAATTCGTCATTATTATTCGTGCTTAAACAAAAGTGACTTACATGTTATTTTTTCAAAAATTATCTATGTTATGTAAGATGTTATTGTACGTTTCTTCTATAAGATGCTATCATGTGGTGTATAAACTTCACTTGCTTAAGTCATTTTTATCATTTATTTGTTTAATTTATTATCAAACATCTAAACCTTTGTTAGTCGATACATCATATGACATCGATTACATAAATTACAAACAGAAAGATGACTAAAACGATAACCCTTTAACTAACTTGAAAAATATTATAATATTGATAGGCATTTATTTTTTGTGAGAAGATGACAATTAATGTTAAATAAAATTATGTATGTATTCAGTTGTAATTTTTTTATAGTTTAATAAGTTTTGGGCATTTCTCATGGCTCCTATGATTCAATTAAAAATATTTTAATAAATCTTTTTTCTTTTGTTGCTTTATAACTATTATTAATTTATTATTATTAGTATTAGCATTTAGTAGGGTCGAAGGTGACCTTCACTTTTTCAGTTTCAAATTTAAATTCCGACACCGACCGTTCCGATTTCCAGCACTGATCGTTCCGATTTCCGGCGACAAATTGATGCACATAGAATACAATCTGTAGAATCTTAATTGTATCAAATATCAAATATAAATAAAACAAATCCATAATAATTATATGTGATCCAGCTATCATATATTAATATGTGATAGAACTAACAACACACAGTATTTGGATTATTGAAATACAAAGGTTATATACTATAGGTATGTGGTTGGTGCCTTTCTCTTCGAGGTTGCATACTCTATTATAAAGAAATGGAGTGCGATACAGTGAAGGAGTTGGTAGGCGGGGCGACTACCCCTCATCTGATGTGTGGTTAATTTAAGGTTGTGCAACTATGATTTGTATTTGGGATGGTATACATGCCTAGATGAAGGATCTAATTATGTAACAATATAGCTGTACAATATGGTTTGTGTTATTAATATGGATTCTACAGTTCAAAAAAAAATTGATACAACTTAGGTCTAACAAAAAATGATTCACACTGGTTATGCAACTGATTCATCAAACTTATTAACAAAGAAAGAACTGATTCACCAAAGTCGAATTGATTCACCAATGCGATATATGTACCATGTGATTCATCAAACTTAATAAGAGTGTTGCTCCTCTCATAGCCAATTGATTTTGAGTTGGAACTCCACAAATTTACATGTGCCTGGAGACGTCGGTGTCTCATGAAAAGCGGCAACAAACAACACTTGCGCTAACTTCATCAGTTATTAAGCCTCGTCAACTCGATATACCTTAGATCGGATACATATTCCTTAGCTCATGAGGCAGTGTTAGGGCATCATATTTGTTCCGTTGTAGTCAAAATATTGATGCTTTTTTCGTGTCAATAATGGTGGTAAGCAACTAATGAAAGATACAAAGTAGATCTCAGTTTAGTGGTGACGAGAAACGACGACATTGGTTGTTTGTGTTGTGCTTACTGTTTGTAGTTGAAATCACGTCGTTTCTTCCTTACTCTTTCTCGATTTCCGCAAGTGTCTGTGTGCTGTTCACTACTAGAAAAAAGGATTTTTTCGACAGATAAGTCAGAAAATTCCTATGGATTTCCGACGAAACGGTGCAGTAACTAATTACATATCGACGGATTTTTGACAGATTTTTGACGGATTTTCGATCTATGTTGCTCAATCATAGATTTAATCTCAAGTTCTCGGTTTATGTTTCTCACTCGTTGGTGGCTTTGTGGCTTAGTATCTCACGATCTATGTTGCTCAATCATCGATCTAATCTCTCGACTATAGGTGCGGTTAGACCTCGTCTGATATGACAAACTTATAGCATTTTCCAAGTTAATTTTGAATCATTAATGAATCATCCCCTATTATTATCTACTGATTTTTTAAATCAAGGTCATGATTTGTTTTTGCAGTTTTCGTAATTATAATAGTTCTTATATCAACCCTCCACTATACACACATACACATGCAGAGAAATGTTAATTTGAGAATCGTTCTTATTACAAAAAACTGCAAGAACTAATCTTGACTATTGATTAAAACAAATCAATGGTTTATAATGAGGAACGACTTAGCATTGACTTATTAAGAGAGATAATTTTTTTAATGGATTAGATGAAGGAAATGAACACCAACACGTCTATGTTAGAGTTGGATAAACCAAATATAAACCATAAACTAACAAGTTGCCTTAAATTTGTGTAATTATAAACCATAATTTTTTTTACTACCGCTTTAGTTTTAGTCGGACTACCATCAAACATTGGTGACCTACACTGGCGGATCCAGTGTATGGGAAGGGGGGGGGGGGGGGGGGGAAGGCCCCCAATGGTTTCTAAATATATATCAATGATTTTCAAAAAAATTAGTATATATATGTTGGTTTTCAAACTAATGTCCCCTATTAAATTATGTAAGGCCCCTCCTAAAATGAGAAAGAAAAGAAAGAAATGATATCTCAACCTAACCTTGTTGCCTTGTTACTTTCTTGTTCTAAGATATTATGTGAGGCCCCCTAACTATAAGCCATTGTTTGGATCTAGAGAATATGGAGTTTTGTGTATCTTTCATATTAGAGTTAGAGGTAGATGAATACCTCTCATCTATCAAATTTCAATGTGGGTAGTATGAGATAAGTTATCAAAAGGGACGGTGGGGATTCATTGCAAGTTGTTGGATACCTATATAGCTTAAGAAAATATTATATAGCATGGCAATGAAAAATAATTTCTCCGAATAATAAAAACCCGACCCGTTTTAATATGTATAATAGATTTACTTTTTTCAAAAAATTTTTTTATCTCAAGTCTTATCGATTGGTGCCCCCATTGAATGGATTTCCTGGATCCGCCACTGGTGACCTAACCGGAATTTCTTCTTGATAGTGATGGTGGAGTCTGGTCGGTTTCATATGGATCATTGTTTCCAGATTTAAAGAAAACATAAAGAACGCAGCCACGCCGCAACAACGGCCCAAAAAGGTTTTTAATGTCACAATTTTTGTTTGAAATTAGATTTTGTAAATTTTTTTCTATAGAATGTATACGTTATGGTTTAAAAATGATTATTTCTTAATATATCATTCCTTTATAAGATGAGTTGCTTTGTACATAACATATAAAAGTTGTTAATAACACATTTTATAGGATAGAGGTTAATAAAGCATAAAATTATTATAAATAATTAAATATAAAAGTTTATTTCCACAAAATCATTATATATTTAAGATATAAAATTATCAATTTTTATTAGAAGATACAAGTCTCATGTAGGACTATGCACTCTTTATGCGACTTGAAACTTCTTTTCAAATTTGTGTTTCATGACCCCACTTTAAGCTTTGAGTGGGTGTTTAAGTTCGCTTATTTAGGTTGTTACTTAGACCATACGTATGGTCATTTTCGATTAATTCAAATTATCAGGTGTTGGTTGGTTTTTGTAGCATGCTAACATTTATATGTGTCTCTCATGCAACCTGATTGGTTTAGAATTCTGGATTGTAAAATCCGAGTTTTTCTTTTATCTCTTTCTTCTTTCTCTCGCCTCTCTCTCCTTTATTTGTCTTAGTATATTATTACAAAATAGAATAAAAAAAGACTTAAAATTAAGATGGACTACACTGGTTTTTAAGTTGGAAATAGGGGTGTGCACGGTTCGGTTTTTGGAAAAACCAAAACCAAAACCAAAACTATTCGGTTTTTCGGTTTTCGGTTTTCGGTTTTTAGCTCGGTTTTTAGTTTTTTTTTTTTTTTGAAATAGGCTGCTGCAAATCATTAACTTAGGCTGCTCATAGTCTCCTGTTTGAGCTGCTACAAAACACAATATAGAATGATATATACAAGATTTTATCCGAAAACATTGAAACAAAATAATTAATAAAGTGTCCAACATGAAACACATTTAACCCATCATAGAAATGTGTTGAACACATGAAGAGTTGAAAACATAAATAACAAAGTTTGATGCTTAGTTGCCTTAAAAGTTAAAAATAAATTTAAGTAAGTGTAATGGTTCGGTTCGGTTTCCTACAATCGGTTCGGTTTTTTATGTTCGGTTTTAAGTTCGGTTCGGTTTTTGTGGGCGGTTTTAGAAGCAGGAACCGAACCAAACCGAAAATTTCGGTTTTTGGAAAATTGAAAACCAAAACCATCGGTTTCTACAATGGTTCGGTTTTTTCGGTTTTTTCGGTTTTTGGTTCGGTTTCGGTTTTATCTGCTCACCCCTAGTTGGAAAGATGAAACTAATGAAAAAGTGACGTGGAAAGAAAATGTGATATGTCTAGTGAAGTAAGATTGAGTTAGACTATACATGTTCATTTTTATTATTATTTATGCCAACTCTTTTATTAATTTTAAAAAAAAATCAAAAATAAGACAAAAAAATTTTTATTTATAAAACTAGAAGAGAAACATATAATAATATCTTGAGAATTGTGTTGATGTGGGTAAATAGCAGGGTTGGTACGAAAAATATATTATTGAGAGAGTATATTTAAATTGAGTAAAAAATTAAGGTAAATTAACATAGACAGAAAATGGTTTAAGATTTAAGTGAATATAATTAAATTTAATAAAATGAGAGATCGCAAATTCGCAACCAACTCTCTTGATTAAAATTTAATAAATAAAATACAAATTTAAATAGTTTATATATTCTAATATATATAAAGGACTAATTTGATAAAATTAATTAAACGATCTTAACAATTAATTTAAGAAAATATTTGATATTCATCATTCATTCACTTAAAATCAAAAAATTAATTTTGACTTTTTAGAGTCAAATTTATTAGAGATAACTTCATATATGCCTTTATTAAACATATAAAATCGTATTTGCCCACCTTAATTTGTAAATATTATATTTACCCTTTATAAAAATTTTAAAATATCATATTTAACCAAATTTTTAGTTTTATCATTCTAAATTATTTTATAATCATTTTAATTATAACCAATATATTTAGCTCTATTACCCTTAATTGTAAAAATAATGATTGATGCTTTATATAAGAAATACAATCACTTTTCTTCGTATTATGCTATTAATCTATTATGTTTCTGCCGACAAGTCTGACCTTCCGCTCGCGTCGATGTTTCCACCGCTGGTTAAAATGTTGATGTCGTACATCGTAAATGTTTTAAATTCTCATTCAATTCGCGTTTTATTATTGTTTAATATGTATTTATTAATATCTAATATTTATTCTTTTTAAATCAACTCATGTATCATACAAACATTTAATCTAGTATTAATATACACAACATTTTAGGCTTTCTTAAACGTTAATTTCGTCATTAGCAAAGAGTTACAAAAGTTGAAAAATCTATTCAGCCGTTCAACGTTTCCATTCTTATAACTACCGCTACTAGCCGTCTCTTCTTCCTTCTCTCCCCCGCTATTCAAGTTCATGGTTTTGACTGATTCAATTTCAAAATTTAACGCTCACGATCGCCGGGCTTACACTCTAATTCATCACCCTGGTCAGATTACGTTTCTTCCCTTTACTGTGTTTAATTATGTGTATCCCGCGATTTTTTTTGAATTCTGCTTCGTGTTGTTTGAATCGTCGGCTAGGAATTTGAACTTCGAGGTGAAATTAATGCCATTAATGGTGAAATAAGATTTAGAATTTCTTTAGTTCTAATATGAATATTTATTTGCATTTCTACGGTATCCAAGATGAAAAACAACGGAATCAATCTTAGTGCAGATCTTGTATTGTTTATTACAAAATTAGTATGTGATGTAGAATAATATTTTTTATGTTGATTTCTGATACTTCGGTACTGTTTCGGAAATTATAGACAGAAATCTGTGAAATCCAGACACTCCATCATGTATGGTTCACGGAAATTTTTACTGTTATATTTTAAAAAAAATTAAATAAAATACACATTAATATCTACTCTGTTCGTCGGTTCTTAGCCTTTGAATACTTACCACTTTCAAATTGATATATACATATTTACTCTATGAGGAAAATTCAGTAACATTATCTGGGATGAAATCTATACTGTCATATCAGCTTTTCTTTTCTCACCCGCCCTGCTCGATTTAACTATCAAACTCGCTCACCAACTCCTTTGATTTTTTTTTTGAACAACCCTTTGATATATAAAAAAAAAGTGTAATTTTCACAAAGACTCACGGTGTGTTTTGGAGATTGGATTGTTGATGTTACTTAATTAGTGGACCAGATTTGATATAGGATGATAATTATATGATTGAATCTTTGTGAACGGATTCGGTGAATTCACCAGGAGGAGGGACAATGATCGGTTTTGGCACATGGTCTTCTATGGATCCTTCCATAATCCCATGATTATATATATTTATATGAATTATTACATGCTTGTTATTGACATAATCTAACTGCAAGTAAGTTGAAGTTTTGACTGTAAATGTTAAAAAATTAACTTCAAAGTTGAAATACAAATTGTCATGAAAAGACAGATTTCTGATTGTATTATCGTATTCAGTGCAAACAAACAAAGATTAAAATTTGGACAATCTGGTGCAATCGTTGTTTTCTTCATTAATGGTTTCAAGATTATTTTGTGTCATTTCCCAACATTACTCTGCAACTCCTTTTCTTTCCAGTCCTGTCGACCATGGCAAATCCGTGAAAGAGACTACATGTGGCACCGCCACTATTGTGTTTCTTTACCAGTATCTTTCTTATCCTACGCACCCACCCCACATCCATCTCTTATCTCCTTCCTTCTTCCCTTTCCTCCAACTATTCCCATTACTAACTGAAGAACATTCATTTGCACCAATTTAAGAAACCTACAGTTTTCCTTTCATTTTATGAGCTGTAATTGTCATTCATAAAAGTGTAGTTTTTCTACTTTTCTTTATCACTTCTTTATGCGATTGGGGTTCGATATGATCGTTTCTTGGGTGTTATAATGATTCAAAGATACCCATTTGCTTTAATTTGTTCCAAGTTTCAAAAGGTTTCTAGTTTCAGATCTGGTTGCCTGTAAAGATGTGTGCTTTTTTGTTACCTTTTTCTTTTTCATCATAATATCTTCTCTCTAGTCTAATAGGGGGGAAGGCTAGCACTGGAAAGTAAAAGTCAGCAGAGTTTTGCCAACAAGTTTGTGGAATTGTTGGCTGTTGCTGATAGAAGACATCAATGTGGTTGAATTTGAATAAAGTGGATGGATGTCTGTGAATCAAATCAAGCAGTTGACACCCGAAGAAGACAACCGTCGTTTCCTGAGAAGAACAATGGAAGAATTCACCACCCTCTTACTCGGGAAGTCAATTCGAGGTATAAATCACCTACACCAAGACGTTTTCCATCCCCAAATACCACAAGAACAGTTACAGCATCACCGCCGGTGCCAAAGAGAGCCGTGTCCAATGGAAGGCGGCCGGCAACACCGCCGAGCCCCACCACCCCTGTTCATGATACATCTGTATTCACCGAACTGGTGGCAAGAAAAGTGAGTGGTAATAAGTTACCGGAGTCATTATGGCCTTCAAGAATGCGTAGTCTGAGTGTTGCTTTTCAGTCTAATTCGTTTTCCATGCCTGTTAGTAAGAAAGAAAAGCCTCCCCCACAAGCTCTTTATGATCGCACTTTGAAGCCATCTTCAAATGTATCCCATAAACAGACTGTTTCATCACCAACCTACAGGAAAGCTACACCAGAGAGAAAGAGAAGCCCTCTTAAAGGAAAGAACACAATTGATCAATCAGAGAATTCGAAACCGTTGGATGGATTACATTCAAGACTCGTTGATCACCATCGTTGGCCTAGCAGAACAGCTTCGAATGTGTTGAATAAAAGCATCGATCTTCAAGATGAGACGATCAAGAACTTTGTCACTCCAAGTCTCAGGAGAATGTCGTTGCCTGATGATACAGATAAGCCTCAGAGAATATACAATCTTGTTTCATCCGACAAAAACATTGCATCATTGCCATCTTCACCAAATAAGTCATCTGGTGTTGGTGTTACACGAAGGGTCAGCCCGGGTCGAACCAGGGCCATGATCTCTGCACCCTCTAGAGGGGTCAGTCCTAATCACATGAGGCCATCTAGTCCTTCAAGGCAATTATGCAATTCAAGTACGGTTTCTGTTCTCACATTTATTGCTGACATGAAAAAGGGGAAGAAGGTTGCTAACCGCATAGAAGATGCTCACCATTTACGGCTACTTTATAACAGGCAACTGCAGTGGCGGTTTGTCAACGCCAGTGCAGAAGCTATGTTAAATTCCCAGAAAGTGACTGCTGAGGTTTGGTTTTTTACATTTGTATCTTTCTTGGTCTTCTTCTGCAAATCATGGTGTTTTTATTATAGAAAATTTGTGCATAATTGATTGTATTCACCATGCAGAAATCTTTAGTTGATGCCCAGAGAGCTACATCACAACTTCAAGTATCAGTAGCTGCAAAGAGGATGAATATCTGTCAGTTAAAACTACAGCTGAAGCTCTACTTGACTTTAAACCAACAAGTAATGCTTTTTTTTCTATCTTGCTTTGAATCAAGGAGTGTATTTGTTCAAATCTGTTTATAAACAGAAGATAATAAATGTAGTTTTAGTCAGAACTTCCCTTACTATAACTGATTATAGAGGTATAAGAGTAATTAAGAACTGCCTATAGTTTATGCTGATTAGATTTAGGAAATCCAAACTCAGTCCTTGAGTGATTAACATTGTTTGGTGTCTGTGTCTCAGATTGTGTACCTCGATCAATGGTCTTCGATAGAAAGAGAGCACAGTTTTGCGGTTCGTGGTGCTATTGAAGATTTACAAGCAAGCACTTTACGGCTTCCTGTCACTGGATGTGCAACGGTATGTAATTTTATGAAAACTTGTTTAGATCATATAGTATACTACTACAGACATTATAACACTCGCATTTTTTTTATTTTTTACTTTTTTAATTCACAGGCAAATATTCGAAGTATGAAATCGGCTGTTTACTCGGCCTTCCAAGTAATGCTGACAATGGGATCATCCTTACAATCTACCCTATCAAGAGTAAGATATATGCCATTTCAAATGTTAAAACTAAATTAATATTAAGGAGCCTGTAAATATTTGTGCAAGAGCCTTTACTTTTTTTAAAAACCTTTTTCCAAAGGTAAAACAGTGAAAACAGGACTCTTGTTAGAATATGTGCTGGTTTTCTTGATAATTCATTCATGTAAAGTTTATAAAAGTGAGTAATGGCTGTAAATATATGATTCCCATCTTTTACTTTTTACAGTTGGAGGAAACAAATTGGTTGGTTTCTGAACTTGCAACTATAGCAGCACAAGAAAGATCTCTTCTTGATGAATGTGAAGCTTTAATGGCTTCTGCATCTTCTTTGCAGGTATATATTACATTTAGCTTAATACATAAAATATTTTTGAATCACATAAACGGTTTCTTTAAAGACTTGTTTCAAATCCACGCAAAACCAAAAAGGTCACGAAGAATTATTATTGTTATGTCAAAAGGCATGGTCTACTGGCTCAGTTGTCTTCATAATTTGGGGACAACCTAACTTTTCGAGCATGATGGTTACATTTGCTGTAATGTTAGTGTTATGGGCATGAAGTCTTGGCACCTCTTCTCTTTAATTTTGCACCCAGGTGGTCCTTTGTCATTAAATTCACTGGTTATGTGCCTTATGAGATGTTCCTATCTTATTAGGTGGCTTGTCTTTCCTCCCATTGTTACAATAATTGCTAGGAATTGTACATTTTTTAAATTAGCAAATTTAAATATCATAAAAACTAACACTTTTTGCTTTTTGTTCTACTTAAAATTCACTATCTCATTGCCTGAAGATATTTTCATCCATTATATCTTTGTATATATTGATGAGATTCAATATGTTCATAAGTTTTTCGGTATTGTGAAAATGTTTCTTAAACTTAGGTTACCTTACAAATAGAAGGCAAACCCGACTTTCATTTTACAAACTGAATTACCAAAAGTCCAAAATCATCATATTGTCCTATCTTTAGAGATAATTATGCAAGCCTGGACCAGTTGCCTATTAGGAAGCTTCTTAATGAATAACATGGTGGTAATTAGTGCCATGAGTTAATGTCTATAAATGCAGTTATGAGTTCATCTTCTAGAACTTGACAATCTTAAAGTTATAATGGTCCCTCTTTCATTTTTCTTCTTCTTTTGGTAATGTGCAGGTAGAGGAATACAGCCTTAGGACACATTTCTTACAGTTTAAACAAGATTTGAAGGGTGTATGATTGACCAATAAACGACACGTTCATGACTCGACACTAACTTTGCTACGTTTCTGTCTCTTAAGGAAAGAAAATACAAGGACAACACATGGTGTGTGTGTTGCTAATATAGCATGTGTACAGTTTTCCCTTTTCATGTGTGGTTCAATTTTTCCCCTCATTTTTGGAGGGGACTTGAGTTGAGGGTGATAATGGAAATATGTAACTAGTTATTGCATTCATAACATTGTAACGATGGCAAGGCAGTGCAATGGTTTTAGCTTCACTCATTCTAGCAAACAAAAGAAAGAGAAAATAGAGTTTAACTTGTGAGTTAATATATATTTTCTTACTTCTAAACTATATACAGAAACTAATGAGTTCATATGTTTGTAGATTTGTTTTTCCTTGCCAAGTCGCAAGAAATGAATAACATTGACAACATACTTTCATACTCAATTCTAAGAAAAATATATTTATACTAATTTTCCAAAAAATGTTGTTTACTCTGGGTCAGCCCTGCGTCCGGGATACTTTGAATCTAAAACAATCCTTCCCTAGGGACGGACCCGCTGTCAATGATCATCTGTCATGACTGCTCGAGTAGGGGTCGGGGTTAAACCTGAGACTATTTTTCACAAAGTCTTCCTTACCGGACCCACCAAACATTTGCGTTGAGGGAATATACCACCTTCAAGGTGTTTGACCTCTAGGAGGATATGTGCCCAATCACTAGGGCACCTTGTTGGTATATTTTTACTAATTTTGATTATTAAAGTCCCATTTTAGAAAGAAAAAAAAATTGACTTTATCAAGTTGAGTCTTATGTTTAAATTAAAATTTAACTTGGTTGTTGTTTACCTTATAATCTGTTATCTTCATACAGTTACTAGTTTTATAGATAAATTATTTGATTTTTTTTTGCAATAAAGAAAATTTTGATAATTTGATTTGTCTTACAATTACGATCTTAAGAACTTTTAGTTTAAAAAATGTAACCGTTAATTTAACCATTATTGTTGTTGTTACACATAATAAAGATCAATTAAGTTTCATTAATGTTACACAAAAAACGATCAAAATGTTATTATTTAACTACAAAAACTACTTACATCTTCGTAGAAGTAGAGAATAACACGCTTTTGTGTAATCCTTTTTTTTATAAAATTGAAATTGTAGGAATTAATAGATGTAGTAATATTTGTGTGATGACGTGTGGAAATGTTAAATTTGATAGATAATATGGAATATTTATTCTTCGTTCCATATCATTTCCAAAAAAAAAATAGCGGTTTGATAAAACTCAGTCTAAACGAACGACTTGGGTTTACGGAAGGTATGTAGTGTTCGATGAATGTGGAGATTGATTGATCCATTCCAGCAGATTGAACATTCGGAATTCCGGATACTATCAATCAAGGTAAATCGACCAATGTGCTATCGATCAAAGATGAAACAAACTACTTATACTCTCTGCTTATGTTACTCATGTTTATCTTCTTCTTCTCTTCTGTAATCGTGTTTATGTCCTTTGTTTTCGCTTCTCCTTGTCTATCGTCATACTGCAATGCATTATTAATCGTTGTTTGATTACGCTTGCTGCTCTTTCTGTTCATATTTGTAATTGTTATAACTATTAAGATCCATACATACAGTTATCTAATCTCATTTTTACTGCACACACGCTTTTCACTCACCAACGATTTGGACAATACAAACCCTAGCAGACTAACCAGAAAATGCAGCATATATAATGTGTGCAGCCTTGAATTTAGCTGCTGAAAGTATTCATGATCTTGCTATCCAATAAAATCATCGTTTAATTGATACAGAAATTTGAGTACAAGTGATCATTTGAACAAAACTTTTCACTCTGGATTTAAAAAAACCTTGAGAAAAGGGAAACAGAGGAGGTATTTCAGCAATTGAGTCCACATTGCTTGACATCAGGTCCTTTGGTTTTCAACACAAAAGGGTCAATTCGGACCCAAAGCAAGGAGAAGATGGAAGCAAGTAGTATGGACCATATAACCACAATAGTGGGTGTCCTGTTTTGCTTTCCCATAAGACCTTTGAGGAATGGATAAAGATGAACGATCACCCAGAATGCGAAAAACAGCTTCCCGAATAGAGGCCCCCATGACTGATAACCGTTGTTAATAGCATCTGAGATTCCCGCCACAACCCCAACCATGTTAATGATTAAAATAGTGGTCGGAGGAATGAGTAGTGTTGTCCATTTGAAGGCGTATAACTCTCCAAAATCCTCATCATCTGATGCTTTTGATGTGACCGTGAAGTTTGTATCTATTCCCGCCAAAACCTTTAGCAGACCTTGTATAACAGCAAAGAGATGAGCAGATACACCACCTATGACCCAAAATTGCTCGTTTCTCCACCATTCCTCAATGCTCACTCCACTCCATCGCAGCTCCAGAATACCAGTTATGAAAATTGAGAGGAAAAGTGAAATGAAGAAGAGACTTGCCAAGGTGCTTATCTATATCAAAGTTGATCAAAATATTCAGATTTAGAATTCACTATTTGTAGCAATAATTAGGGGAAACAAGACATACCTCTGGCATAATAAACTTCCCAGTGAGCAAGCAAATGGCAGGGAGGGTACAGTAAGCTAGGAGTGGTAGGGAAGTAAAGGGATAGACTGTTGTGTTCACATAAGCAAACCTTTCGAGCCACTTGAGATTCCCACCCTTGTAACCATACAAAAGGGGACTATGCCGACTGAAAAAGATCTCAACTGAACCAAGAGCCCAACGCAGAACTTGGTTAAGACGATCTGACAGATTAATTGGAGCCGACCCTTTAAATGCAGGTCTCTTTGGCATACAATATATAGACCTCCAACCACGGCAATGCATCTTGAAACCTGTTAGAATATCCTCTGTGATAGACCCATAAATCCAGCCCAACTGCATAGTAAAGAGACTTTCAGGACTGTCTAATCGTTAAAGAGTAGGAAATGTAATGCCCTTTTTTTTGTTTGTAAAATGACGCTTTTTACCTCCAAACCCCATTCGGTTTTGTCTTCATACCCACAACTGATCACATGAATTGCTTCTTTAAGAAGTGATGCTGGGCTTGAAGATGGTGGAACTCCACCATCAACCATTAAGGTCGAAGTGACAAAGATCGCTGATTGTCCAAACTTCTGTTCAAAGTTCATTTGAGATTTGAGAAGTTCTTTATCATCTTCATCATATCCTGATTATGAAAAACACATATAAGCTACAAGTGATCGGTGGAATCTAGTTAGCAGATAAAAACGTCAAATATACCTTGGATGTTTTCTATATCTCCACCTGCTCCATGTTTTTCATACTTTGGGTTCTTCTTGCGGCGTCCAAAACAAGGGCAACAGTCACAACTTACCATTTTCGGCCTCTTGGGACCCTTTGGTGGCTCGTAGCCGTATAATGCTTGTCGTCTGAAAACACATCCTGTCCCGACATATACCGGGCCTTGAATCCCATCTAGACCTTTCATGTTAATCTGCCAAAGAGGAAAAGTACATCAATTGGGAAGGGAGCACCATATTTCATATTTGATTTAGAAAAAATTATTGTTTTGTTGTAATTTTCATGAGTATGTTCAAAGGGCTTACATCAAAGAAGACTGTGTTCCTGTTGGCGTATCGATCGTGTCTGTCTATACCATCAAATCTTTGTGGAAATTGAACATAGCAGACTTTCCTTCCTATTTGTGGATCCATTAAGAAGCACATTGCCTCTCGAGCAGCCTTGCTGTTGTTGAGGTAATGATCACAATCCAAGTTCAACATAAATGGAGCATTTGTTAAAACTCCTGAAACTCGGACCTGTAAATCCAAAAAGTTAACAGCTTTGTGAGTCTCCTTTACTTCTTAGACAGTTAGACATTTTAATAATACAATTACATATATATGACATTTTATTTATAATGTAATGTATATAATTTTTAATTACCAGAGCATTCATGGCACCAGCTTTCTTGTGATGTTGAAAACCGGGTCTCTTTTCACGAGAAACATATACAAGACGAGGAAGCTCGTTTCCTTCAACATCAGTTCCACCACTTTGGCCAAGAAAGACTTGAATCATTCCAGGGTGATCTTTCGTGTTATTCCCGGGCCATGGTGTCCCGTCTTGCATGATCCAACCTTCTGCTGGTGCTTTCATAGCTTTTGCCACGAGTGCATTGATCCGGATCTTGAATTCTTCATATTCTCTCTGTAACTCAAGAAGAATAAAAACATTAAACATTGAAAAAGCAAATATGTCATCTTCATAAACTTTATTTCTAAACTGTTTCATTAAGACCTTCATAGCGCGACGTTCCTTGACAAATGTGGGTTGAACTTTATCCTTGAGATAGTCGATTTTGTCAGAGAAGTACATCTCTGGTGCTCTTGGCTCTATGGTGAACTTTTTACAAAATGGAACCCATTTTCGTGCAAATTCTGCAGTTTCTGAAAGTGATTCAAAGGTAAGCATCGAAGCACCATCATCAGATATGTAACATGATATCTTATCAACGGGGTAGTCCATAGCTAAGATTGATAAAACTGTGTTAGCTGTAACAAGGGGAGGTTCCTTTAATGGATCCACTGTACTCACGAATATATCCACCGGGCACAGCATATTTGGCTCACCTTCCCTCTCATACCTGCATCACATGCAAAATAAATGATTTTCAGTTTCTATTTCTTCTAAATTACAAACCAACTGACAGCCACTATTGCTTATGATCGACCACTGATATTAGTAATCGAGTCCAAATTGCCACCTTTTATTATAGGTACCTGAGAGAAAGGCGGTCAAGATAAGTCTCGCGATCAATTGGGAACCATTTGGGGAACTGATCCAGGATCCATGAGAAAGCAAACCAGATCTCACAGATAACAGAAGTCAACCATAACCCGAATGCATCATGCACAGGGTTCAAGATTCTATACCGAAGAAAGATAGCCAAGACAAAAAGCCGAGCCACAATCACCATCCGGTAAGGATTAATCTTGCTAGATGCAATTGGTACTTTTCTTGAAAGTGGCTGTCTTGCTTCATCTAACCTGCATCAGTAATATGAAAAAATGTCCATTTTTTTTATTAGCCAATCAAATTAAGAGATTTAAAATCTATTACTCCAATTCGATCACAATTCAAGACATACATTGCCATATCAGGATCTGCAAAATCATCAACTTCAGCACCAAGATTCCCTTGCTGCATTTTCCAGTCATCCATTCTTTCTTTCCATCCCCCCTCTTTCTTATCATCCCATCTTCCGCTTCCTGCATTTAGATTTTATCAATCTCTAGTTCATAATGAACAGATCTAATTTCCTAGGCAAGGATATCAATCTAATGAGAAATATACCAAGCTCGGGCGACGCATAAGGATGAACCCGTTTATGAAGTGATGATAAGGCCTGCTCTCCATGAGGTTGGCTAGATATCGGAAACTCACCACTCACCTGCATTCATCACATGGTTTGGTTTATTCCTGGTTCTTACTTACATAGGATATTGTTTCTTCTGTATACATATAAAATTAATCTTCCGGGCTCTGGATTAACAGATTAATAATCTTTGGTGCTTAAGATAACCATATCATGCATGCATAGTAGAGTTTAGTCAAAATGGGTAACTTTTAAATATGGATCAAATCTGATCGAGTCAACCCATTTTAGTTCATTTTTTTCCAATTTTGTAGATTGTTAATGTACCAAATATGATTACAAAACTATATTATCAAACCAATGTTAATTTTGATTAATCGATCTAGGATGTTATAAGCATTCAAATGCATGTTTAGCGACTTTTGACATGTTTCATGTTTGATCACTTGTGAGTCAAACATGGATGGTCTTAATTAAACCCATTTCCATTTAAACGGGTTTAAGTCGTCTTTCTCTAATGAGTGCGTCGATGAGGTGGTTAATACAATAATCTTGATGACATAACTTGTATCAAATAAGAGATTTTGCTTACATTTCGAGAGCGCCCAGAAATAACGGGCGGGTATTGGGCATTTTCATCATCCTCGGGCCCTCGCCCATAGCTCATCTTCCCATGAAGCATTGCTTCTGCAATGTTCTTGTTTTTATTTTGTTCATCATCTATGTTAAACTCGTGCTCAATGTCATCCACATCTTCTTCGTCATCATCTCCTTCGACCCTTGGACTACCTGGTTAAGAGTTAATACATGACTAACTCAACATTTTCTATTCCATACGAGTAATCTCACAAAAACATACATTTTGAGTTTTGATGTCAAACTCCAAAATGTGTAGATATTAGTTACCTCTGAGACGTTTGTATCTGGTTTTGCATTGAGGGCAATTCTGGCTGCCTTCTCTTCTTTCATATTCATAACATGGCCTGCAGACCGGAAAACCACACTCGTTACATGCTACAAACAAATCTCCATCCACTGTGAGGCCGATCTCATCACCACATATTTCACAAACTTGACCAGTCATATCCTTTAAAGGCTTCGGCTGCTCAAACAAATTTCAAGCAAAATGTTAGTTTTACTTTTAGATAAACAAGTGGTATACAAAGAGTTATATCAGAAATCTCTTTGTACCTCCTCGTGGCCATGGATGACAACGAGCTCATTGCGGTTGTGAGAACCGGCGACTAGGCCGGCGCTGGCTTGCATGGCGGGAAACAAAGGTAATTAGGGTGGTGGTGGTTGTGGTGGTGCCAAGAATGGAATAGGGTAGCAAGGTGAAGGGTTCTTTTTAATGTAAAGGGTGGTGGGGGTGTAGTTTTCCTTTTAGATTCAAAGTGTCCCTCATGCACCTACTGGGGTGAGATGATATGTTGTTGTTTGTTGGTTGCAAGGTCTCCATTGCCTTGAAGTTAAGTTTCCTTCCATCTTATTTTTTTTCTCTTCAACAACCTTGTTAATTATTCATTCTTTATTTTATTTTTATTTGTTAAAGTTAAAAGAGATTCATGTTAGGTTGGTTATGTGGACATAACCTTTGGTTTCGTTGAAAATTTTGATTTGGTTTATTTTAAAAATTATAAAAATTGTTTAAATTTGATGACGTAAGGATTCAACTATCTAAGTAGGTTGAGTAAGTGCTGACCGAGACAAACTTGTTGGACACATGGGTTTATGAATTTGTCGTCATTATTAGAAAAGAAAAAAAAAAGCCTATTGAGCCCATAACTTAAATATTACCAATTTATTATATACGTGTTATATATATATATATATATATATATATATATATATATATATATATATATATATATATATAATATAGTCTAAAATTTTAATATGCAATCACGGTTGGTTCAGTATCCAATCATATGTGATTTGTAAAAGCATCACATGTGAATTATGAAAATGTTTTTCCACCCAAAAATTTTTAATGCAATCTCGATTGTTATAAGGGAATAAAACGTGAATTTTGTTAAGAGATAATAAGACGTACATCTTTGATTTAGTAAGGTTTTAAAAGATTTTCATAATTTAATGAAAAGAAAAAAAACAAACGTTATTTACATCTTAAACTTCTTATTGAATCACATTAAGATTTATATTAAAAAAGAATAGATGATATTGTAAGTGTTCTGTTTATTACAGTTGATTTTAATGTTTTCAAATAATATAGAATTGTGTTAAATAAAGTCTATATAAAAAAGATAGTCCTGAAATTTTTAATATTTAATCACATGTGATTCAGTATACAATCACATGTGATTGTAAAAACATCATATGTTAATTACGAAAATATCACTTCGTCTAAAGTCTTAAAATTCAATCTGGACCATTGATATGGTCTGATCCAAAGACTAAAATATCATTCTCTTAAGACTATGAATTAAATATGGACTATATTGAATATTTCTCATGATAATGTAGATGGATACACAATGAACCAACCTCCATAGAAGAACCCGTGTATTTTGTTGTAAACATGGATAGTAACCAAGATTATAAAAGCGGTCACTCATGGTCAGTTATTATGTACTCGATAGATGTCCATGTGATACACATGTTAGTTTAAGAAAATTATGAATATCAAACATTAATAAAAAGGTATTAGATATATATAAAACATGAAAGAAATGTAATAAAAAGATGACTATAGAGGACGTCAACATCTAGCCCGTCGGTGGTGCGTTGTCAACACAAGATCGATGATAGACGTGATGGAAAAAATATTGTATCATTATACAATAAGAAATGATTGTATTTTTTACAAGCTATCAATTATCAATTATTAATATATAATAATTATGGTAATAAAGCCATATATTTATTATAACTAAAAAGAATAAAAAATGATTATAAACTATTTTAAAATGATAAAATTTAAAATTTGGTTAAGTATGATATTCTGAAATGTTATAAAGCATTAATATGATATTTAAAAAATAGGGTGAGTAAACATAATATATTAAGATTTAAGAAGGGTGTATATGAAAATTTTTACTAAATTTTAACTTAAAAAAGTCAAAATTGAAATTTTAATTTTGATTAAATGGATGGTCAGGATTAAACAATTAAATTGATTTTATTAAACGAGAAATTATGATCATTTAATAAATTTAATAAATGTTAGTCTTTTATTTATATTAGATAGATTATAAACAAAAGCTGAATTTTAAATATATAGAAATTTCGGCAAGTAGATGTAGTCTTATTTGTTGTATTAATCAACTTATGTTTATCTTTAATGAGAAAAATCTGATTTTCATACATCAACCATGAATGATCCTAAGCTTGTTATCTTCTACTATGTTCATCATATATATCAACAATCCAAATCACTTTTATGTTTAAGCCGAAAGCTAGTTCCTCCATGATTGAAAATTTGAAACCCTAATTGTCACTTCAACCCCTAAACTTATATTTGTTGAAACTATTATTGATGTTACATCCTTCTCCCTCATTATCTTCGTCTTCACCAATGATTGGATCAAAAGAGAGCTCTTCCCTTTATATTAAGAGCTAAATACACATTCAATTCTACATATTTTTCAATATTGGGACTTGAACCACATATTATTAGGACTCTTCCTCTTCTCCATCAAATCACTTCGACCGACACCACCATCTTCATCTTTTCAGCACCATCAATTTGAAGAAAACCGACACCGATGCACCTCCCCTTCATTTTGTAGACGACCCTAAAAAGATATCATGCTTTGGTTAACTTAGTTTTATGAGAAGGCTTTGTAGGCTTCACAATTTCATCGACTTGGGACACTATGGGTGATCAAAGGCAAAAATAATGAAAAGTTTAATAATAATTTTGTACAAGTACAACTAATGGTATCAACTTACACATCCTCAAATTACATATCTTGAATATTATTTAGATAACCTACTCATTTCTAAGTAAGCAAAATATTTTATGGCTTTTGATGATTACTTTAGCAACAACCTTAATTTACAAGATAAGGTTTTGTTGAGAAAATCATGGGAAGAAAATAAATAAATATATGAAAGAAATAAAGAGAAGTGCTTTCAAAATCTTAGAACTGATTACATATTTCTAATTTTTAATAAAATAAATAATACTGAAATCAATTGAAGTCATAATATGCATTTCCTTAAATACACCTACCACGACTCTTTATTCAAGCAACACATGCTATTGCTTCACAATCAAGAACTTTGCAATCAAGTTTGTTAAATACACTTCTCTTCCTCTTTCTGAAGTGTCTTTGGTACTCACTTCTCAGTTTTTGTCACTAGACCATCGGTATCCTCGGGCGGATTTTTTTTTAATTAACAAAATGTTTTTATATATATAGGTAAAAGTTGGAACGAGAACTGTTTTTAATGTTATTAATGACTTATTAACAGGGGTATTTTGGTAGTTTATATATTTACCCAACCGTGAATTGCGTTCGGTTGAGCCGTCATTAATTTGCGAGACTTGATTTTCCCAAAATAACTCTCATTATTGAGTCATTAATGCGTCATTAATGAGCAATGAATGAGTCATTAATGAGCCACCAACAATTTTTAGCTATTGATCAATATTAATCAAGGGTTAAGATTGGTTCTCGCAATTCACGTATGAAATATGGTTCTCCTTTGAACCCTCCCCTATATATATATATATATATATATATATATATATATAGTCAAATTAACAATTTTTAAATTCAAATGGTGAAAACTTTGTAGTAACAAATCAACAAGCGGCTCAACATATTTGACTGGCAACACTCAAAAATTTGATTGGTAAAATTTTCCACTTCGCAGGCTAAGATATTGACTATTATCCGGTGACTACGGTACCTATCACCTAGGTCCACCCCTATCGACATCTCTGTTTGAATTGATGTGGCTTTTATAGGACATTCATTTGAGTAATATACGATTTAAAATGATAAATATGTAAATTTTATCATACATGAAACAGTCAAAACTGAGGAGAAAAAGCATCAAGTGGTTACTGATGTTTATGATATATTTGGTACAATGATACACACACAAGAAGTTACTATGAATCCTATGTAATATTAACAGGTGTCACACAAATAAAAAATTACATGCTATTATTGCAATTCAACATATGCAAGTAAAGTTCTACAAGCTAATGGATGAGCTAAATAAGCAATAAATTCAAGGGTTTCTGCTATATATAGGTATGAAGAGTGGATATATATTTATTTGCATGAATGATGTATGATACAGCTATACAAAAAATTCCTGTTGATTTATGGACAGATTTTAGATAATTACCGACGTTTGATAGTCGTGCTCACACGCTTGCTGAAACTTCTTTCCCGGTTGATTTCCCTTTTTTCTTTGGTGGTTCTTTTTGTACAACCATCTTGTTTGGAATCAATACCATGAACATGTTTCTGTCTCTGAAATTTTTGCTTTCCTCGATCCCTAGCTGCAAGGTCGAATATTTAGACATCCAAAGAGAAAGAGGTGTTTGGGTGTATATATACATAAGCAATACAATATAATAAAGACTCCTGGGGAGGTTTGCCAAGTTAAAAAAAGGGTTATTGTATCAGAAGGTAACCAACTTTGGTTTCAACTTCCGGTAACATAATTTCATTGCACCTACAAAAAAGGCTCAGACTTTGGAAAAATATTCATTTAGGGTAATCATATGTATATATATCGGTTTGATATTTATGTCTTTATTTACTTATTTATTTAAATTTAGTTATTTATTTATCTTTATTATTTATTTATTTATCTATCTTCTCATTAATTTGTTATTGTCTATATCTTACCTCCCTCGTACCCCGCTCAGGCGAGATTGGATTTTGTTGTTATTGTTGTTGTCGATATAGGTTCAATTTTTCCTAGTGTTATGTCCACATGTTAGGGAAATAAAATCAACATAGTCAAAGTTACTGACATGTCACATTACCTTCAATCGAAATTTTCGAAAGTCTAGAGTTTTCCTTTTAACAATATTTGGAAGAGTTTTGAGTCATTTGTGGGAGCAAATAAATTATGTTGACCCAAAATAGAAATGAAACCAAAATTTGATTACCTTTTATATGCAGTTAGCTCGTAAAGAAAAGAAAGCTTGATACTTTCTTCCCCAAACAGAAAACCCAAAAATATGAGGTTGAGTTTTATGTCTCTTCTTGTTATCAAATTAAGCATATATGGTACCTCCCCGATGTCATTGCGAAAACGGTGCAAAAGCTCGATAGCATTGTTTCTGAACTCATTTTCACGACCCTTTAAATTCACTATGACCTTGACCTGAAAGCGTTACCGGGGGGGGGGGGGGGGGGGGGAAGGTATAAAAAAGCATCGTAAGGGAGGCATGTATTAGACAGAGAGAAAATAAGACCATACCTTGTCACCATCTTTAAGAAACTTCTGTGCAGCTCTTAAGCGCACAGAATAATCATGCACATCGATGTTGTAACTGCAAAGAACAGTGATCTCATTTTAGTAGCATATAATATACGATTAAGAAGGACCCAATTCTCTTTAACAGAACTTTTTTGTGGCAACATACTGACCAACATCCACCTCCCTCCCACTCTAATATAAGTGCAGTAACCAGTTTGCAAGTAACAAATTTACCCATGTAAGAAAAGTTGCTAGCCACGTCAACAAGAAAGAGGGTGCAATGATGTAAAACACAACTTTCTTACCCCATTTTAAGCTCCTTCTGATCCATGCGAAGTGCTAGCACCAAAGAAACATACTTTGCTCAGCATATATTAAAACTGAAAGCTATGCATGAAGTGGAATTATGAAAAATAATGAAAACACTGAAAAGCTGCAAATGAGACAGAGAAGGCATTCACCAGCACTTTTCTTCTGCTGCTCTCTTTTCTTCTTTTGTTGCTCGTATCTATATTTGCTGCAATACTTGTGTAACATATAATCAAGACATATTTTTACAATTGAAAAAAATACAAAAAATATTTTTATAGAATGATTTTGTGTCTTTTTTGAATAGTTTTAGATCAACATACATTCTAGTTATTAGAACCACAATTCCTATGCAGCTAAATCATAATAACAGCAAGATATTAATAATTATCTGGATTAAAAACTACATAAGAGATGTTACTTACTTGTAATCCATCAACTTAACAACAGGTGGATCTGCCTCTGGAGACAATATAACCTACAAAAAACATACAAGTACTATAAACATCAAAGAGAAGAATGGATAACATATAGTTAAAAAACGAACCCACATAGAAAGCTTATACTTCAACACCAGAAATTACTTCACACTTGCTAGACGTTTAAAAAATTCTTTCATGGAAGAGAATAGTCATCTCTGATGGTAAATCTTTTTTTTAAACCCTTTCGGAATTGATAAACGAAACGGGTGGCAGCATGACCTAAAGTAATGTGCAGCAGAAATCTGCTGAGGAGTATTTTCAGGACCATCAACCATGACTACTTTCATTGCTCTGAATTAGAGGGGGGGGGGGGGGGGAATATCAATACAAAGAAGATCCACAGGCCACACAAAATTAACACTAAACCAACAAATCTGGCCAATTAAGTGATTAACCCAGTGATCCCACAAGCAGAAACTCCCTTTCAACCTGTGTTTGATCCACTCGAACATTCTCTGACGGTATATCTGATAAACAAATGTTTGCTTCTTCTACAACAAGCTTTTAATACCCTTTCAGCATTGTGCTTTGATTACTTTAAAAATAATGCAAAAACAAGAGTGGAACTTTTGCACAGCAGGAAGATGAAGAAAGAAAAGATATCCAAATTACTAACCTCAACCTAACGTTACGTGGAAGTAGAACCAAAGGTATGGATCAAAAAGATTAAACAAATAAAATGAAAAAGAAAAATTTAATGGTAATGTCAGTAATTGAGAATATACGTACAAGGTCAAGTTCAGCATCTTCGGCCATCTGAATAGCAGCACTTTTTGTTACTATACCAACCTAGGAAAACAAGCGGATCAGTCCCACAAATACTCACATAAAACTTAAACAAGAATTCCTCATGTAAACAGCAAAATTTGGTAGAAAAACTCACCATATTTTGCTGATCATCTATAAGCCTCACAGTATTGGACCTATTTTTATTCAAGGAAAGAGATAATACTTCATACCGATGCAAATAGAGTGATAACTTAGTATTTTAGACGCTTATTAAACTAGTTAAGCCTGCTTAAATGCATCGAACGAGCATACGAGTGTTATAGAAAAGTACCATACTTGATGCACTTTCAAAAGCATAGTTGATATTTTGATCAAGAAAACAGACTGCACGTCTACAGTTCATTTCAATAGTCTGCAAGGTAGCCAAGGTTCTAGATAACATGAGGCGTGACTTGGTGGCATGGTCAAGCCTCAAGCCTTGGAAGCCATGGCGAGGCCATGGCGAGACCATGGCATTTTATAAGGCGACAATTTTGTACATAAATTATAATTATATATATCCAATTATACAAACAAAAATACATAAAAAACACATGATTATAAATTTATAACATAATTCGTCAATATTCTTCATTGTCGATATATCCAACATTTTTTATAAATGGATAACTATATATTCAGCCCATATAGCTCGTTACCCTTGACACTTCTTAAAAGGTGTGCCTAGCTAGGCCTTGACGTACCAAGCCTTACGCCCAAGCCTTGGATCTTTTAGTGATGGCATGGTAAAGCTTCAAGCCACGGCGAAGCAGCGATGAGCTTTTTAGAACCTTGCAGAGTTGCAGGTTGCTTATATCTGTATAGGTGCATGCAAGATCTTTGGTAGTGGTTTGGAACAGTATACATTAATAGTCTAATCACTCTTTGGTTAAATTTGGATTCAAGACACCCATACAGAGAAATGGAGAACAAACTGGATTTTTCAACCACTTAACATCCCTACTTTTGCTATATATCAGTTACCCTCTCTCATAGGGGCCCTAATAGCTCCAACCCCAGGTCCAAGGGCGATACTTGTTTCAAGGAGGTTGTTGGACTGACGTAATAAAGGGAACTAAAGGTGCTATGAAAATCACAACTGAAATTTGGTTCAAATATCATGAATTATAGCTGATTTTGATGCTATCAGAGACACAATTGAAGATCATTTGGTTCAGATATCAGAAGTGATTTCCTTCACTTTAATTGAATATATGAACATAGATTCATAGACATATAATACAGGAAATTGGTTATAGATACATGTAGTGCTCTTGATGAAAACTATAATGCTGAACATTTGATGAAAAATCCAACTGCTATACTCTCTAGTTACAAGGTATGGATTTTTAACTTTTCAATTGAAGTTCAGATGTAATAAAACTAAAAAGAGAAACAGTGGCATGTGTTCAGATCTCCATACGAGGCATTGTACGCTTAGCTATGGTCATGCTACTAAAGTACTAATAGCAGTAACCTTTACATTCATGGTGCCTATAGTCTTGTGTACTACCTCTCAGAGGATAATTTAGGACACAAATTTTCCTGTTTTAGCACAGAGGTATTCTCAAATAATATTTCGAATCTGATAAAATTATGAAAACGCAAATGTAGATTGTTGATATACAACTTTGTATCCACAATTTGAAAATTCTGAGTCCGCCATTGAAGTCATACTTACTTGCAGCTTTCTATCAGAGAATTTACACCAAATATTTACTATTACATCAACCTTTTTAAAACTCTGTACAAATCGAATAATGTTGGAGTTTAGGTTTGATCGAGCTTGCACTTGATAGAGAACTAGTTTACACGTCAAAATCGAAGTGCAGTCTGGTGGGATGAAGAAGAATAAAAAAGTAAAGAAAGCAATTACATAAATCAAATTAACTTCTAGATGCGTTAACTTGTACTACCTATATAAATTCACATCGAAAGCGTAACAGTACCTTATAGAGGAGATATCGAGGGCTTGATCATCGTCTGAACTAGTCTGCTGAGACCGTTTGGAGTCTTCCAGTCGTGAACTACCTCCTCCTCCATAACGGCAGGTGATCCGATGGCCGCCGGGGACGTATAAATTGGGAAATTGAAGGCGGAGATTAGAGAACCTTGACTGCAAAGAACTGAAGGATATTGGTTGTATAAAAGGCGGTACGCTACAGCTGGTAGTAACCTTAGCCATAAAAGTTTCGCAACACTAAAGCTGTATTGAAATTTGAAAGGAGGAGAGGGGGAGGTGGTGGTGGTGGTGGACGTAGTGGTGGTGGTCCCGACGGCGGTGGACGTGGTGGTGGGGCAGACCTTATCCGTTTCTCTTTGCCTACGTGAGCGTCAATGTGGAATTAGTAATTACACAAAGCACCCATAAGATTTCAATAATTTCATATTATATCCCTCATAATTAGGAGTGTCAATTATCGACACGACACGAAACACGACACGCAAATAAACGGGTTCAGGTCGGGTTGGCTTGCGGGTTCGCGGGTCGACCCATCAACCCGTATATATAGTTTTTGATATTTTTTATTTTTTATTTATCCTTGTATATTTCATATTTCCTATTTGATTTTTGGGCTTTTATCTTATTCCTTAGTCATCCTAAACCTAATAAGAAACAATTTTATTGTCTTCTTTTGTTCATTCGCCGTATTAATTCTATTGTCTCCTTTTGTTCTTAGGTAGGGTTGAACTTTATTAAATAATTTATATTTAAATTTTGTATTTTGATAAACAAGGGACAAAATTAGTAAAACTAGACTCACTGACTCGTTAACCAATTAATGACCCGTCAACCCGTTTATGGCCCGTCTAACCGTGAATGACCCGCGAACCCGCATATTTAAACGGGTTACGCGGGTCGTGTCATGTTTCAACTTATACGAGTCGTGTCACGTATCTTGACACGAATAAATATACGGGTCGTGTTCGGGTCATGACCCACCGACCCGCGACCCGCAAACCCGAACACGACACGATTGTCACCCCAATAAGAAATTTATTTTTTAGAGTGATGCGAGATTGGGAGTCAGTGAGTCACACCACATTCGTCTTTCTGTCGTCAAATCATTTCTTCTTACATCTCAATACATAAAAATAATTTAAATTAAAAATTACATTAATTATTATAAAAACATTAAACTTTAAAATCAAATTTAAGGTACTTTTCAAAATTATCATCGTATGTAACTAGTAGATTGTTATAATTTCATTTTAAAATTTTCAAAACTTAATTAGTTATTACAAATTAAAATTCCAAGAGGTAATGCTTTGAGAGAGAAAATAAATGATTTTCTATTTTTGTCCATCTTTATAGATTATAATTGATAAACATATACGATAATTAAAAAAATGTCATCAATTGATATTAACCCTTGATTAAGTTTATCAAATTGTTAGATTTGGTTCTTTTGGTTCTACACATAAAAGGTGATTTTATATTGATCATATATATATATATATATATATATATATATATATATATATATATAGGAAGAAATTCCATTGAGAACTATTTTTAATGCGAGAACCAATCTGAGCCGTTCAATTCCTCCTCTTTCAATATCATTGCCCACCCATGAATTTCTCACATACACCCTGCCACACTTGATTCCCCCCACTCTCCATCCATGAATTCCACTTATCAAATCAAAGGATAAGATTTGTTCTCGCGATTCTCGCACTAAAATCGGTTCTCAATGGAACCCTCCCCTATATATATATATATATATATATATATATATATATATATATATATATAGGGGAAGGTTCATTCGAGAACCGTTGCTAGCGCGAGAACCAATCTCATCCGTTCCTTGGATATGGGAAGTTAAACGGATGGAGAGCGCGGAGGGATAAAGTGTGGCAGGGTGCATGTAAGGAATTCATGGGTAGGCAATGACATTGAAGAAGGGGGAATTAGACTGCTTAGATTGGTTCTCGCGGTTCTCGCACTAAGAATGGTTCTCGCATGAACTTTTTCATATATATATATATATATATATATATATATATATATATATATATATATATATATATATATATGAAAAAGTTCAAACGAGAACTGTTTCTCGTACGAGAACTGCTGAAACCAATCTAAGTCGTCCAATTTCTCCTCCTTTAATGTCATCACCCACCCATGAATTCATCACATGCACCCTGCCACACTTGATCTCCCCACGCTCTACATCCATGAATTCCACTTATCAAATCAACGGTTAAGATTGGTTCTCGCAGTTCTCGTACGAAAAACAATTCTCATTTGAACCCTCCCCTATATATATATATATAGATGTGTGTATGTGAAAATTTTATTTGAGAACGTTTTTTATTTTTTATATCATTTGTAACCAACATTGATGTTCATTAATAGGAGTATTTTTATCATTTATATATTTACCGAATCGTGAATTGCATCAGGGTGCACGGGTCGTTATTAGATTGACTTAAATTCCCAAAATATCCATCAATAATGAGTCATTCGTTAGCCATTAATGAGCAGCCAAAATTATTATCTATTGATTTATTTTAATTAATAGTCAATATTGGTTTTCGCAGTGCTCGTTATAAGAATGGTTTCAGATAAACTTATATGTATATACATATATATATATATACATATATATATATATATATATATATATATATATATATATATATATACAAAATTTATGAAGTTTTATTTTACATGTTTTTGTTTTCATGTACAACGGAAGGAAGATATGATATTATATAATATTATAATGCATATCCATTTTTTTTACGGCTAAAACACACAAACCCTCTTAATGTATCATTTTAAGTAAGACTTAAACCTTTAATCTTAAAAAAAGTGAAACATTTTAAATACACTCTAATACAATTAGCTTAGAGACCCTTTGGTAATTATATATGTTTTTAGGTAACTTACTTTATATATAATAAAAAATACTTACAATTATATGTTATAATAAAAAGTTAAGAAGTATATATATATATATATATATATATATATATATATATATATATATATATATATATATATATATGGGACAGTTCAAACGAGAACCGTTTTTCGTACGAGAATCGCGAGAACCAATTACAACCATTGATCAAAGAGATGGAGGGTTGAGATTAAAGAGTTGTTAATGGATAACCTTAAACTAATCAAACGTATCATTAATTAATTAAAGGTAGTTTAGACATTTTTACATTACCCCGTATTTTTAAACTAATATATAGATCAAACGGAAAAGTGTTAAATTACTAAAATTATACCAAATTAACGAGAAAATTATGCTCTTTAATCTGAGACCGGTCTTGATATATTTTTTCAAAAAAAAAATTTGTGTGTGTTTCCTGGGTTTTTTTTTCAGTACATCGACATGTGCACTAGTGCAAAATTTGCACAGGTGCAAAATATTACACATGTGCATATGCACAGATTCCGTTAGTTTTTTCACGAGAGATTTAATATATGCACATGTGCAAAATTTGCACTTGTGCAAAATTTTGCACATGCAAAACATGACTTTTTTTTTCTTCCAAAAAAATATATCAAGATCGGTTTAAATTAAAGAGCATAATTTACTCGTTAATTTGGTATATTTTTCGTAATTTAACACATTCTTGTTTGATAGATATATTAGTTTAAAAAAATGGGGGGTAATGTCATAATGTCCATACTACTTTTTCATATTTAAATTAAATATAAAAGACAAGAAATTAAATGATTGGCCAGAAATGGTTCTCGCAGTTCTCGTACGAAAAACAATTCTCGTTGAAACCGTACCCTATATATATATATATATATATATAATTCTTGTTATTAATAAGTACAGAAGATGAAATACAACAAAAGAAGAAAATGAATAAATAAACAAAATACTTAGGAGGAAAAAAAATGAAACACCATTGAGATAAAATGAGGGAGAGAAATAAAAAATGCATGAGAGAAAGTTTGAACTCTAGACCATATAGGTAGAGGCACATGTTGATAATCACTCCAACAAAACTTAATAATGAACTATCTTGTAACATCAAGTATATATTATAGTGTGTTGCATGTTAGAAAAGTTACTATTCGCTACGCAATAGTAGTAGTAGTAAATAGACATATATTTTATATTTTAACTTTTATTATCAAAATTTATTATTATTGTTATATCTTATTGTTTACATTTAAAACACTTTAGTTTAATTCAATGGTTATTTATAGGGCAAAATGCGCGAAAATACAACAAACTATGTCGAAATTGTCATTGTATACAACCAACTTCATTTTTTACCTAAAAATACAACTAACTTACAAATTTGCATCATTGTATGCAAGTGGTAACCTGATTATCAGGTTACCGGTTTTTTACTTGAATTTTGAATTTTTTTTTACTATGATATTCATGTTCTTCATATGTTCTTATGTTCTTTGAAACATTACAGATAAAGCATCTAAATAGTAGAATCCAAGCAAGATCGAACCAAAAAAGCAATCATACAATCAGAACAAAAAAACGAACCAAGAACCACTATCACACCAAGGAACGTATGAACTGATTAAATCTCAAATAAGATGGACTGATGAAATCTCGAATAAGCTTAAACATCAGCAAAGAAAAGAATCACGAACAAAAATATCCACAAGAACCAATCAACGACCTCAAACACTAACAGATCCAACACCAAAAAATTTGGTAGCATTACCTTTAGAACCAGTCGTCCTCTTCAATTCTGTCGACAAAAACCTAGGCTTAGCAGATTCTTCAAATTTCAAATTGGGGGTAAAGAAAACATCATTATTAACTAAAATTGCACTTTTTTGTATGCTAACCTGATTATCCTGACCTTCATAGAGTTTCTCATCACCTCGAATAGAAAGATATGAGCTCGATTTAGAGGGACCTTCTTCTCTACAAGTTCTGTCGCATAAAACCCTAACTCCTCAGCCGAAAGAACATCCTTTAAGATCTTATCAGACGAGATAAAACTACTAGATCCTTATTCCCCTCATTCTTGCGAGTCTTTTGAACTAAACCTCCATCATTGACGACACCGGAGTCGGGAGATCGCCCTTGCGCCGGCGGAAAAGGGCCAGAAAACCCTAGATCGAGATCTGAGTTTTTTTGCATAAAACTATTATTTAAAATCGAAATTCATTAGAAAATAGTTTTAACCGGTAGCTAACCTACAATATCAGGTAAACTGTATACAATGACAATAATTTGTAAGCTTGTTGTATTTTTTGATAAAAAATGAAGTTGATTGTGTACATGGCAATTTCGATATAGTTTGTTGTATTTTCGTGCAATTTGCCTGTTATTTATATTAATATTAGTGACTGAAGTCAAGGCTAAAATTTCGAGCTTTTTAAATTATTTTTTATAGAGTCCTTTAGACGAATTTCATTATAAATTAAAGTAACAATATAATTTTACATTAAACGATATACTATTTTTACCCCATCGCAAATCACGAGTAATAGTTACTTATTCTATCTAACATCCAAGTTCATGTTCCCTTCTATTTTTATATCACCATCAATTATTTTATCTATTGATTACAAAAAAAAAAAATACAGATCCATCTAATCACAAACATCCTAAACATCTAGTTCTATCATTCAAGTTAAACATTCTATAATTACGATACTGACGTGTCAATAATCCGAAGGTAATCTAATATGTGATTATTTGATTTATACTTACAAATACCATATTAGAGGTACTAACATGAGGGTTCAAGAAACGTAAAATCATCTTCTAAATAAGCCATTTTTTCGTGTCTCAACCTATTACATAACCTATACGTCAAGATACGATAAAATAATTCGGTATTTTCATCGACGTTGCAGATTCGACACAACTTCGGTTTTTCATCTTAAAAACACTAAATTTCATCATTGAACCCCATGCAAATGTTAATCTATGCTTTTCTAACGATAATATCACTAATTCATTCATTTAACCTTTCATTCAACGCAAAATCAAGACTTTAATCATGCTTTTCTCTCTAAAAGTAAATATATAAACAAAAACTAGATTCTAACCTTGATTTTTGAAGTTAAACAACTGTTTGAAGCTGGAATTCGTGTAAATAGTTGTTAATCTTCACATGCAAACACAAATCCTTAATTAATCCTTTGAATTAGCACTTTCTCTCTCCAGATTCTCTCACACTGTGAAACTTTAGATTTGCAATTGATGTATAAAAGCTTCCAAATCTTGATCTTGATGTTGAATTTGCACTTAGTCTTGCTTAATCATGCTCAAACATGCCTTATTTACACTTTCTCTCTCTCTAGAAATGATATCTCTCTCTCTAATTCTAATACACACACTTAAAAGTGTGTTTTTAGGTGAAAACTTTTTTTTATAGTAAGAACACTTAAGTAAGTACGTATTAATACCTCTTATCCATTTAACGTATTGCTAATTTTGAAAACTTATAGAATTTATCACAATTTCTCTTATTATCACTATTTTAATCTAAATGATCAATCCTTAATACGTTATATCTCAATATTCTATTTTTTCAAGACCTAATTACACTATTCCCCTACTGTTTATTAGTTCATGCAAAAGTTTGAGAGTTACAATTGTAGATTTTCATCGTTGTTAATTAATTATCTCAAAGTTTCATATACATTATCATCTTGTATTTGTTTTTTTTCTTTTTTGAACTTGGGTCATGCTTCATTTTGTTTGATATGTTAACTTTAAAATCTACACGATTCCCAAAACATTATTAAGTTGAATTTTATAATTGAATCTAGAGTTAATTACAAAGATGGTCCCTGTGGTCTAGCCCAAATTTCACATTTAGTCCTTTAAACTTGAAAATTACATTGATAGTCCTTATGGTTAACGTTTTGTTTCACTTTTAGTCCTTTAGACTAACTGGTGTTAAAATTGACCGTTAGTCAAAGGGTATTCTGGTCATTTTCCATCTTATCCGTGTTACCAAACACCCATTTTTATTGTTCATTAATTAAAAATAATAAAATAATACAAACACACATTTCATTGTTTATTAATTAAAAATAAAAAAAATAACCCAAAATGTTCTCAGAATAAGAACAAGATGAATCCAAAATCGTATGCAAATAATTAATCCAGAATCTAGATGTCTACTTTGTTACCACTTTCACTTGTTGTTGCTACTTAATCAAGAAGCAGATCTGAGCGGACTCAAAGCAAAAGTAAACAGATCTGGAGAGTCTGCAAGCCCTTGTTTATGAGAGATGAGTGCAGAGATTGAGTAAACAGATCTGTGTTGGTATCATCGACCTTTAATCATCTGAAACCCTAATCGAGCAGCGGGTTGCAGAGATTGAGTAAACATATATGTTTATTGATGGTGGTCATTGGGTGTCGTGCAGCGGTTCAGAGGCGGTTCAGAGGCTACAGAGGCTACAGATCTACGGTGGTGAGAGGCTACAGAGGTTCAGATCTACGGCGGTTCTTCGAAGGCGGTGGTACTTACAGAGGGTGGTGGTTCTTCAAAGGCGGTGGTGGTTCTTCACTTACAAAGGGTGGTGGTTCTTCGAAGGCGGTGGTGGTTCTTCACTTACAGCGAGATGGTTCAGATCTACGAGATATGATGGTGGTTCGGGTCGGTTCTTCATACAGCGGTGGTGGCGACCTCGAAGGCAGTGGTGGATCTTCACATACGGCGGCGGTGGTGGCCGGATCTTTTAGAGGTGGTGATAGTTTAGAGTGGCGGTGGTTATTTTCAGAGAGAAAATAAGTGTCGGGTGTGTGGTCGCATGGTTGTGGTGGTCGGCGGTTGAAGATTAGCGGCGGCAGTTGTGGAAGGTTTGAAGATTGGCGGTGGCAATTTTGGAAGTTTTGAAGTTCTGGAAGGTTTGAAAGTTGAAGATTAGTGGGGAGGGAATTATAGACGGGGAAGAAGGAGTGTTTGGGAGAGACATGGAACATGGTGTTTGTTTAAGGATAAGATGGAAATACGTGTTTGGTAACTAGGATAAGATGGAAAAAGACAAAAATACCCTTTGACTAACGGTCAACTTTAACACCATTTAGTCTAAAGGACTAAAAGTGAAACAAAACGTTAACCATAAGGACTACCAGTGTAATTTTCGATTTTAAAGGACTAAATGTGAAATTCAGCGCAAACCACAAGGACCATCTTTGTAATTAACTCTTGAATCTATTATTACAACCTTGATGGACCGGGAATATAAAGTATAGCATAATTGTCAATTTGTTGGTCCTTGTGATTTCTGAAAATTTGACCATCTTTTCTTTTCCCACTCATATTCCCTCTCCAATTTCCATGGAAGCTGAAGCCAAAACTCCGGCAACTCTTTCCCTACCCTGGAAGACACGAGTTTCACTTTCCCTACTCACCACCATACTCGATCTAATTACCCGGAAAGACGGCACCGTCAACCGCCGTCTCTATAAATTCGTTGACTTCCGGACACCTCCGACGTCAAAACCGATCAACGGCGTCAAGACATACGACGTTGTCGTGGATCCAACTCGTAACCTCTGGTTCCGTGTATTTGTCCCAGTACAGCATGCTGAAAAAGATCTTCCGGTCATGGTGTTCTTTCACGGCGGTGCGTATATCCTCCTATCCCCCGACGTGAAGCTGTACGATGATGTGTGCCGGCGGTTCGCTAAAGAAATGCCCGCCGTGGTTGTCTCTGTTGACTACCGTCTTGCACCAGAGCACCGACACCCAGCGCAACATGACGACGGGGTTGATGTGTTGAAATTTCTTGATGATGAGGAGAATAGGTCAAAATGGTTACCGGAGAATGCAAATATTTCACGCTGCTTTATTGCCGGTGATAGCGCCGGCGGACACATTGCTCATCATGTTACTCAAAGAGCCTGCCAATTAAACTTCCGGCAACTTAAGGTACGTGCAATTACATAAGTGTCAAATCAAAAGAGAATTAAACATGTTGATAATACATAAAGCTGTGGTATATAATCACTTTTGCGATCATAAATCAAAATAAAAAAATAAATGTTGCACTACTATTAAAATAAAGAACTATATATATTCGTAAGATTTTTCGCAAAGAACCAGTAGTGCAATATGTAATCTACTTTAGAATTAATATATTCCAAATATTATCATGATAAAAAGCAAAAGTTAATAATTTCTAATATTAAACTTAATTATCTACCTTTTATATCATGCTAATATTTTCTTCTTTGGGAACAACTTTTACCATATATCTATCTGTAAATTGTACTAAATTTGCAAAGTAATAAGCGGTATATGTAACAAAGTTTCAAGGATTAAACCTTAATATGTGTCTGATAATATTTCTTCCTGCCCTAAAAAAAGCTTAATATATGTTCTTTGGTTAGGGGTTATAATAGGGGAGAGTTCATGCGAGAACCATTGTTAGTACGAGAACCGCGAAAACCAATCTCAGCCGTTCTTTGGATATGGATGTAAAACGTTGGTAAAAGGTGATGGGTTATCCAGAAATTTATAAGTAATAAGTCATGTTGCTGTATTGATTTGTGTATGTCTTAATATATATATTAAATAATTTAAAAAAAATATCATGTATAATAAGAATCATTCATGGACTAAAGAATAAAAGCTAACTCTATAAATTGGAGATGGTTAGTTTTCGTTTCATAAAAATGTAACGTGTAATAATATATATAGTTTGGTCAACAAAAATATTATAAATTGTAGGTTTATTGTAAAAAAGGAGATTTCTGATTTGATCACCCAAGACTTTTTCATCTCATGATGCATTTTTAATAAATTAAAATTTAAAATTTTCTTTTTTTTTAAAGCAAAGAATAAATATATAAATAGCTAGCCTTCAAGATTGGGACTATACAATACAAAGTTTCAAAACCTAAAATTTACAATTTTCTATGGAAATCGAAATTTTAATATTTTTTATAACATAAATAGAATCTGAATACTCGTATGATCGATATGACTTCAAGAGTTTTTCATGGTCGATCTCATTTGTATTTTATCGAGAATTAAGAGTGGTCTATAATATATAATTAATTAATTAATATGTTTAAGGAAGTCGACAATATATGAACAGAAATATTGCAAATGAAAAATATATATAATTTGTATAATGTATGAAGGTAATGGGGCTAGTGGCAATTCAACCATTCTTTGGCGGAGAGGATCGAACCAATTCTGAAATACAACTCGAAGGAACACCCATCGTGTCAATGAAACGGACTGACTGGTTTTGGAACGCATTCATGCCGCCAGGCGAAATCTACAACCGTGACCACCCAATCATCAACGTTAGTGGCCCTAAGGCGTTGGACATATCTAAGATGGATTTTCCGACAACGATGGTTGTTGTGGCGGGGTTTGATGCTCTACGGGACTGGCAGAAAAGGTACTACTCGTGGTTGAAGAAGTCTGGAAAAGAAGCATACTTGGTGGACTACCCAAACATGTTTCACACTTTCTATGTGTTTCCAGAGTTGCCCGAATCCGACAAACTTATGTTGGAAGTCAAGAACTTTATTCACAAGGTGTTAGATAAGGTACATTCTAACACCTAATGAAGGTGCAATTAGGGTTGGCCTGTCTTATTTCATGGAAATCTTGTTGAATTTTGTCATTTTGTAATTCACCGGTCTATTTGTGTATCAAAGTTATGGTTTGTTCATCTTTTTCCAATTCTTGTTCATATCTATTGTGGTTTGTATAAAATGTTTGTGAGACCAAAGTTAAGTTAGGGTTTCTGATTTTATTAGGAGTTTTATGATTTCATGGTTTGTTCTTAACTTGATGAAGAATACACTTTTTGGTTTTTGCCTCAAGCTTGTCTTAGCATTTTTGACTTTCACATAATCGCAACCAAATATTTTCAAGTGTGAGCAACTAATCTCTTTACCTTGCCATTCTTCTTATGGAATCTTGAACCCCAATGGAATTGAGGGTCCACGATTTATCAAATACGTCGATGTATTATTGAATCTGCCCATAACATCTTAGGTAATTCTGCATGCAATCTCATGCTCTTTGCCCGTTTATTGAAAGTCATGTTCATTCTTTCAGCGATCACATTCTATTGAGGAGTTACTGACACTATTTTAGTCATTCTTATACTATTTTATGTACAAAACTTAATAAACTACTTGCAGTTGTATTCTCCCCCATTATCAAACTTTAAATATTTAACCTGAATTTCATTCTCAATAACATTTTTCCATCTCTTAAAGGTAATAAAAAAGTTAGATTTATTTTTTAGAGAATAAACCCATACCTTTCTAACGGAATCATCAATAAAAGTGACATAGTACCGTGATCCGCCTATTGATGCAACTGATGTAGGCCCATAAACACCAGTATGAATCAACCCCAACTTCCTAACCTTGGGTGACTTTCCAGACGTCGCGAAAAGTAACCTATTTCTGTTTGACAAGTACACATGGCTCATTAAAACCAACGATCACATTTTCCAACGCTGGTATTCTACCATTGGAAACCATCTCCTTCATATCCTTTTCACTCATATGCCCACGTCTTTGGAGCCATAGACATATAGAACGGAACTACCCGCATCTTCATCAACAACTGTGTTCACATCATCAGCTGGTATCTTTGTCATGTATAATTCCTTTTTGTAAACTCGGGCAACAACCATATTCCCTTTTACTACTTTTCACTGGTGATTCCCGAAAAGTACGTGAAGTCCTTCATTATCGAACTACCCCAACTGAAATTAACATTTTCTTGAGACTAGGAACATATCCATGTTTTTCAGAGTCCAATTTGTACCAAGTGAAGTTCCTAGAACAACATCTCCAATACCCGTCATTATTAATTATAAGGATAATAAGTAATGAATGTGTATAAAAGTATTACTTAACATTATTAATTATTAACTAATTATTAGTTATTGATTAAAGGTTTACTAATTATAAGTTAAAAAAGGGGGTATAAAGATGTTAAAAGTTGTTTGGTAACAAGGATAAATAAATAATTGACCAAATTACCCTTTGACTAACGGTCAAAGATAATAGACATGTGTCTAAAGGACTAAAAGTGTAACAAAATGACAACCACAATGATTATTTTCTTAATGTTTAAAGTTAAATAACTAAAAGTGAAAATCAGTAACAATTGTAAGTTTGTGAGGTTCCAACTCAAAATCAATTGGTTATGAGAGGAGTAGCCCAAAACACTTATAAAGCAGATTACAAAGTCACCTTCCGTCCAATGTGAGACATTACTCAACACGTCCCGTCACATGTGTCATTCTTTTTTTCTCTCGCCTAACACGTGGATACTTATGGTTTACGTGAAGTCCATATGGCCTTTGACCAACTACGAATGAACCTTGCATTGATACCATGTAAGTTTGTGAGGTTTCAACTCAAAACCAATTGGTTATGAGAGGAGTTGCCAATGACACTTATAAAGCATATTACAAAGTCACCTTTCGTCCGATCTGAGACATTAACGTACATCGAACATTTGTAGTTAACTCTTAAAACAATGCATTTATAATATATTAAAAGTTACATTATTTAAAATGGAAAAATTAAAATTTACTGGGCAAAGTGCAAAAAAGTATAATGTACTATTCAAAATTATCAATGCATACAACATATTTTATTTTATATCCAAATTTTTAAATCTATTTCATTCAATATATTCATATGTTCTTTATGTTATGAAAGGGTTATCATCACGTATCAGAAAAACAAAGATATGAACAAATCCAAACACAATCAAATTAAACCTAAGCATTCATACGGATGAACAGAAACCTTAAACACATAAAAAGTCATAGGTTTACCCCTTAATCGCATGTATCCTAGAAACAAAATCATTTGGAACGAAAACCGAACACAAAAGCCCAAATGAACATCTCTTGAAACTCAAGTGAACAAAAAAAAACCTAATTAATGAAATTAAGAACAAGAATCATTACCCAGAATAATTATGTGCCCTTTATAAACTCTAATTGACACCACGCTAATCATGATTCATGGGTTCCTCTTCTTAAATGCTGATAAACAATCACTCGTTGGGTTCAGTGAGACCTCTTTTACAACACAATTTATGGCTGACGCAAAATCAAAAACGAAATAAAAACCTCTTTTGGAACGCGATTATAGGATCGACTTTGCCTTTCACTGAAGACTTTGCAAATCTATGAACTTAAAGGGATAAAGCAAGAGTATAAGTATATACACGAAGCCCACATATAAATGGAAGTTTTTTTTACAGAACACTGACCATACTTACCAACATTCAGATCTGAAAAAGTAATAAAAATCAATTTGTACCTAGTAATAGAATGTAACTTGCATACAATATATCAGTATAGAATATAATTGTATTTTTGTTGCATAAAAGGATAATTATTGCAAGTTCATTATTTACTCGCGCATAGTGGGCAAAATTAAAAAATATACTAGATAAAGTTACTTAAAATTTCTACTAGTTAATAACATTAAGAACATAAAATATATATAGATGTATTTATTAAACATAAAAACATTACAAGAATAAATAAATACAAACTTTGATTTATTTACCAAACTAATACATAGAGTGTATTTACTCATCTACCAGAACGTTGACTTTACCAACCACATCCAAACGAGTATTTGACATCATGTACTCATGTAGTCATCTACTACCTCGACTTCAAGATAACTGATATTATTACCACAAACTTGGTTAAATTTTGAACTTTTTTCCGGTTCGGTCGTTCAACTCTTAATCTAGCATTTTGGTATCATTTTGGGCCATCCAAAACCCGTAGAACCAACCTAACCTAATTTTCCAGTTTTGAAAAAACATTTTAAAACCATCTGTTTTAAAAATACGATTTACATGTGTATCTATACTAGATGCACAAAACGGCTTAATAAGTTCCAAACTTATACCCTTGACAAAACTTTAAATTTATAAAATTTAACTAATACGACTAACAGACTGAAGTCGTATTTTAGTTTGTCATAAACCATGGTTTTTCTCTGTTTAATAATTGCCTATTATTAAACTTGTTTATTTAGCATCACACACAAACATGAGTAAACATTAAAATAAACACAACCACGCAGATAAAAACCTATAGTTTTGCCAACTAATCCTAAGGTCAATCCTAAGGATAAGAAGAACTCGGATTCGTCTTCATGATGCTTTGCTCCCACTCGCCTTGTCATCTCCTCCTAAGTAACCAAGCACTGTGCAAGCCATCATCTTGAATATCTTCTCATACTCCATCTTGATAGTGGGACAAAACTACAACTACTACTATTACAATTACAATAATAAAAGGGGTTGTAAGTGGCACGCAGGCCTCACCGGACCAGTACAGTATTACAAATGAAAAATGGATTGTAATTGGCACGCAGGCCTTCCCAAAACCAAAAAGAAAAAAGGAGAGTAAAAACGAGTCCTAAGTCGGAAAAACTATAACTACGTATCACAACCACAAAAGAATCATCTATTAACTCGACTAGATTAAACATTTATAGTTGATACGAAAAACTATAAATATAATCCAAAAAAGTTTATGCGAAAACATGCGAGTTAATGATTCTAGAACATAAATATAAGCAATACATATGTAACAAACACGCAGTTATATAAGCGATATAAAAGCGATAAACACAAAACCTGATTCGTTTAACTATTCTCATCTACCCTTTTGAGTAATAACTATTAATCAAAAAATGAGAATCATAATCATCTAAGTTATTTAAATTAACTTGACCAAAATAGTTTTTCAAAAAACTTTGAAAACCATAACTTTATTCAAAACTTGAATAAACCCTATGTCGAGTTCTTACTAGTTTTACCAAAAACCAAACGCAACAAAAAACTGATCACTATTTAAATAACAACATCTTGTTTCAATCCTTTTATATAAACTTACCTTTTTAGAGTTTATTTATAATGTCTCAACTGGTCATGATAAACAAACATCCAAAAAAATTATATATTTTAACTAAACTAATTAAAATATATAAAATTACTAGTTTATATAAAACACTTATTAATTTTAACGCTTAAAATTAACAACTTTGTACTTAATCGGAAAAACTACTTGGGCCGTCAAACACTTGGGCCGAAACCACTTAGGCCGAAACTCACTTGGGCCAATTCACACCTGGACCGAATCTCACTTGGACCGAATACCACCTGGGCCGAATCCTACTTGGGCCGATACTTGCAGCCAGGCCGGTTGGGCCGTGGTGCCTTGGCCGAAGCCACACCACCGCCGCCTACCACGCCACCAACGGTCCGCTGTCGACCGACAGCCACCGACCGACTGGTCATGCTACCACCGTCGTCAACAACCACCGCTGCCGCCTGGGTTGCCGTTGCAGGCCTGCGCCGCCGACCAGCAAACGCCGCCGGCTACGGTGGTGGTTTTTGTTTCTTTCCAATTAACACAAAATAAATTCTTTTAAAATCTAATCCTTTTAATCTATTAAAAACTAACTAGTTTTTAATATCCTGATCAAAACTGGATTTAATTAAAAACCAAAATCTTTTAATTATTAATATGACCAAAAAAATTTTGACCCACTAATAATTAATAATCTTAAAACTAAATTTTAACCTTTTAAACAAAACTTGTTTAAAATACTGGTCAAGATCAGTTTTTAAATAAAAGATTTATCTTTTAACGGTTTAAACAGAAAACTTGTTTAACCTTATCTGATTAAGATAAACATTTTATATCCTAGATGAAAACAAAAACTTGTTTTAATCATCTCTTTGGTTTACGATTTTTACAAAGAGAAACAAGATGAAATAGAAGATGATATAACCTAAACGAATTAACTAACTAGATTAACTAGGTTTTTGTCAATTAAACAAACTGTTCAATTTTCTTGATCGAAAGCTTGTTTCACCAAAAGTTGCAATCCTATTAACCGTTCAAACTAAATGTTTAAACTTTCTGATCAGTAGGATTAAATCTTTTAGCAACTGGATAACAAAAACAAACTGTTTTGTTGCCCTTTGTGATTTTCGATTTACACCAGAAGCAAGCAGGAGATCAAGAACAAACCTTAAATCTAAACACAGGATAAACTAGAAACTATAGATCGTAGAGCCGAGGCTCTGATACCACTGAAGGGTTTTGATCAGACCAAACCACCTTAAGACACAAACGGGTCAAGTCCTGGGTTTGACTCTACTGATTCGATCCTAAAGCGGAAACAGATTAAACACAACTCTCTAAACCCCAAAAAGGATTAGGATCTTTCTAATGATCATATCAGTTTCTTATCTACAATCCAGAAAAAGGTTAGAAAACAATACCTCTTGGGATTGCTAAAGATAGTCCACCACTACTGCACCACCAACGAACTAGCTGCTAGACCACTGCTGGAATTACCCGACCTACATGCAAAGCCTTGCGTGTGTGTGCGTGTTTTCGACGATACCAAAAAGCCGAGAGGCTTTTTGCCTCTTGTGTCTTCGACGCAGACAGCCAAAAACGAAACACCTTCGGGTGTTTGATGAGATTGACGCAGAGAGAGAGTAGGGAGGGAGGCCAGGGTTTTTTCTTGTTGCAAATTAATCACTTAAAGATAAATGAGCCTTTTTCTAGGTTTACTTATCTAAGCCCAAGCCCGTTCAATTAAAGTCCATGACTTTAATTGAAGTTTCATTTCTTGCACTTTGACCCCCTGGACTTTACTAGTTAATTAATTAACTGGTCCATTAAATGTTAAACTTAATATTTAATTTCCCTTTAAATAATAAATAACTATTTATCATTTATTTCTCTTTCAAATAATTAATTCCACTGATTAATTATTTCCACACAAATATTGATAAATTCCAAACTGTTCTAATTGGGTGTGTAGCAGTGTGACCCTTTAGTCTCTTATAACATTGGATACAATGTACCCATTAATTATTTCTGCACATAATCCAACAACTTCTTGGGTATTTCTGCTCAACGGGATTCTCACGGTTTATTCTCAATCAACGGAAATATGCCCTTGACATCTTGACCCGCGCCAACATGCTTAATTGAAATCCCGTACGTACCCCCGCAGACATCGCCTCTAAACTCGAAGCTACAGGCACCCCTGTTTCGGATCCTACATTATATCGTAGCTTGGCTGGAGCATTACAGTACTTAACCTTTACACGGCCTAACATAGCATTTGCAGTCCAACAGGTATGCTTGTATATGCATGATCCACATGAGCCGCACTTTAATGCTTTGAAACTCATTTTATGGTATGTTCAAGGCACTCTTGATATGGGACTGCAACTTCATGTATCACCGGTCACTTCTTTAACTGCCTACTCAGACGCCGATTGGGGCGGATGTCCCGTTACCCGCCGATCTACTAGTAGCTATTGTGTATTTTTTGGTGATAACTTGATTTCTTGGCCGTCAAAGCGACAAGCCACAATTTCACGGTCAAGTGTCGAGGCAAAGTATCGCGGGGTTGCTAATGCAGTAGCCTAAACCTACTGGCTCCGAAACCTCCTCCGAGAGCTTTGTGTTCCTCTTTCTAAAGCCACGATCGTTTACTGCGATAATGTTAGCGCTGTCTATCTTTCGACAAACCCGGTTCAACATCAACGGACCAAACATATTGAAATTGATATTCATTTTGTCCGTGATCAGGTTGCTACAGGTGCTTTACGGGTTTTACATGTCCCCTCCACGCATCAGTATGCGGATTCACGAAAGGGATTCAACGACGTTATTTCACGATTTTCGAGACTGTTTAAGTGTTCGGTCTCGTCCTCCCGCTCAAACTGAGGGGGCTTATTAATGTATATTATGTAATTAGTGTTGTATTTAGCCCGGTCCATTAGCTTAGTCAAAGGGTCCATTTACATTTTTTATATTCCTTAATGAGAATTCTAGTAATTATGAAAAAATAATAATCTAATAAAAACTTTAGCATGAACCTCAAAGCTGACCAAGTTGGTTGATTTGGAAAAAAAAATTCTGACTTCTATTTTATTTTGTTAAATATGAATTTACAAAAAAGTACATAAAAGACCGCCAGCAATTTCTATATATTTATATGTATTTTTATAAATAAAAAATAATTTAGGAGACATTATACATTAAATAACATTTTGAATAACTTTAACCGGTTTTTATTTATTTTTAATATAATTTTTAGTTTACATTTAAAGATAAAATATAATTTATATCAATTTATTTCTATAGCTAACTCATTCATAAGAAAAATATTTACTAATATTTTAATATATAAATATCTAACTTAAACAATATATCGGAACACCGCTCTTGAATTACACTAGTTACTAAATGATAAGGACAAGTAAATTAATAATATAAAGTTTAGAGATGAAATAAATGTGATTTTGAAAACTTAGATTACTATCTTTAAATAATCAAAATAGTCAAATCACTCCATAAATTATATATTGATAATCATACATTATTAGTAAATAAAAAATATTAATAATTAATAATAAATAAATAGAGAATATAAACCGTAGGGAAGCGCGGTTTTTACCCACGTTGAATCTAGAGTTAATTGTCCAAATGGTCCTTTAACTTAAGAGTTTCTGCCAATTTTGTCCTTTAACTTTAAAAGTGGTACAAAGCATCCTTAAACTGTCATTTTCATGCCGTTTTGGTCCTTATTAACGTTAGCCGTTTGTTTCCACCGTTAAACCACCCCACGTGACCTGCACACGAGGGCATTTATGTCCTTTTACCCCCCTCTTTCCACTTGCCGCCCAAATAAACGTCCCTTTTACCTTTGATAACCTGACACTCATTAAAGACATACAACAAGCAGAGGATACGCACAAAGGAGAAGAAGCAGAGAAGAATCCACGATGGTTTTTTGTTCTTGTGGAAAGGTTGCTATGATTCGCACATCTTGGACCTCCCAAAATCCTGGGAGAAGATTTTATTCATGTCCAGATCAGGTATTGTATAAATGCATCTTTATGACCTAATTTTCTTTGCAATCTGTTTCATCTAAAGGTTAATGCTTTGAATGTTTTGATTTCAGGGTCCAAGTTGTAGATTTATTGGATGGTTAGACCCTGTTATGTGCGAAAGATCAAGATTGATCATCCCTGGTTTGATAAGATCAAAGAATAGCTTGGAATTGAAATTAAAGGAAAGTGAAGCCAAAGTGTGGAAACTAAAGTTCTATTTAGTTTTTAGTTGGTTGGTCTTTATTTTATTTGTAATTATTCATCTTTAATCCGTATTCTATTTGGTCAATTTATGGACCTTTTTGACTTTTGTGTTTTTGAAGTATTGAATGAAGTAGCCTGTTGATGTAGGCTTATTGTAACTGATATCCTCTTTAATGCTTGAATCAATGGAAGATACGTTTTGATATGTTTGGTGTGATATTTAATATGCTTATTAATGCTTTGGTCTTTATATACCCCTGTTATGGGTCATTGTTAGCACACACAGACAAACATTACACACGAGGATCAACCATGGATGATGATAACCCCAAATGTTTCCATACTCAGTTTCAGAAGCATAATGTGAAGCTAGGAAGAATGGTAAGTGTTTGTATGTTCATGTTTGCTGTTTACATTTACATGTTCACAAGCACAATGTTTGCTGTTTTTGTTTGCAACAGACAATACCTGCAGAGTTTGTAAGGTATCATGACTTGCAAGAACACTTATGGGCTTTTATTAGGATGGATACTTGGGAGCATGCAATGGAAATGCAGCTTTATGGTGATGCAAGAAGGGACCATTTCCCTGATCACATGGTTATCAAAGGGGATTGGGATTTCTTCAAAATGAAGCATAAAATAAGTTACAAGACATGGTTGAAGTTTAAAATCCAAGCCCGTGATGACCGTGTCATCTTTACTGTCACTAGGGAGTAGATGTCTTAACAGTAGTGGTTGTGGTCTTGTGATCTTGTTCTTCTTTAGTATGGTATGGTACAGTATGTTTAGGGGATGTAATTTTGTGTTTTTATGGTCCAAATTTTGGTTGTGTTTGACTCTTGGTATGTAATACATGGACCATGTAATAAGCTTTTATGAATCAATGAAGTTGTTTTATGTTAATATTTGCATTGTAGCAAATCAGTTTCAACAACACTGTACCAAAACAGATTCAATAATATACCATTCAATAAAATACCATTACAAAACAACATAATAACATTACAAGTTCACTACTTATTGTACCACAGCAAAGTACCAAAACATTGTACCAAGTTTACAAAACAAGTGTTAAAAAACAGCTTAAGTTGCTGAAGTAGAAGTTTGTTGTTGTTTGCAGCCCCTCTTGTTATGTCCTTTATTACCACACTTCTTGCATGTCATGCTCACCCCCTTCTTTGTCAATCTGCCACTAGATTCATCCCCTTCATTTGCAGCCCTCACCCTTTTCTTTTTTGGTCTTCCAATTGGAGTATGATGTTTTGGGGGCAAAAGCTTGGTGGGAATATTTGTCTTTGCCCACATTGAAATTCCATTTATGGGATTTACTCTGAAACTATAAACCTTTTTCCAATTCTCTACCCAATAAACAGAATCTACCCATCCTTCAGGTGCAGGCACTCTAACCTCATTTAAACTCATGTTCCAATTAACTGCCACAGCATGCTTGCAAGGAATACCATTCAATTCCCATCTTCTACAGGTGCAAACCATCTCCTTAACATCCACAACACACTGATCACCCCATGGGCCACTTACTTGGTATTTATCACCTCCATTCCAAAGCACTATATACTTGGTGGCTTCTGTTTTGTTTGTTTCCAACAACTTGGTTGCATTTGGTGTTAAAGGCATGCCATCACTCTTCTCAATTGTTGTCAACACCTTTACAATTCTCTTCATAATGTACTCTCTAATATACTCTAAGCAAGTTAGTATGGGCTTTTCCCTACCATATACTAACTGTCTATTGAATTATTCACCTCCACATCAACATTTTGATCATTCCCCTCATTTGCATGTTGTTCAAAAGGATCATCAGTAAATGGGTTAAAATTAAAAAAGTCATCAAAATAGTCTAAATTCATGCTCTGTTGAGTTGGAAAAGTTGTTTCAACAATTGGGACATTTGTTTCAATATGGGCTTCAACAGTTGGGACATTTGTGGGTTCAACATTGGGTTCCACAGTGGGTGAAATAATGGGTTCTACATTTGAAATAGTGGGTCCAAATTGGGTTCAAGATTGGGTTCCAAATTAGGTTCAAGATTGGGTTCCAAATTGGGTTCAAGATTTGGTTCTACATGTGGCCATTCAAGCATTAATCTCCTATTCGGCAAATTGAGGTTAGCATCATCTGCTTCAAGCTCTCTGATCACTACCTTAGATGGTGATGTGAAGTAAGTATCCAAGTTTGTTTTTGAAAGTTCAGTGTACACACTAATCAATTTATTAACACCTACATACTGGGACAAGTTAATGACATCACTGTCATTGCCTAATGCACGTATGCCAAAATCTAAATCACTACCAGGGGTGAGAAAATGGTAGTACCTTGCCAAATTTCCATCATAGCCTAACTCCTCTAACAAATAATCAAGTTCATGTACACTAAACCTATCTATGTCCACATTATCAATGAAGTTGATTTTACCTCTGATATATCTTCTCCCAGGATATTTCTTGAAATATCCACCATGGTGTAACTCAATAGAGAACATATTAGGTTGCCCATCTACAAAAATCAACCAAAAATCAAAACTTTATCAACGTAAGTCAAAATTAGGTCAAAGTTAAGAAACATACCGTATAAGCTCTGTAAGTCCACATCATCTTGGTAATGACTTCGCAAGTTAGTCATCTTCTTCAACAAGCACAGATTTCGCACATTCAATTGAAAGTTTTACAGAGTTCGTGTGTGTTCTTCGACAGAGAAAAGGGAGGAAGAGACAAAAACAGTAAAGGACTAAATGAGAATAGAAAAGGGAACATCATTAAGGAAAAGGGGGTAAAAGGACAAAAATGCCCTCGTGTGCAGGTCATGTGGGGTGGTTTAACGGTGGAAACAAACGGCTAACGTTAATAAGGACCAAAACGGCATGAAAATGGCAGTTTAAGGATGTTTTGTACCACTTTTAAAGTTAAAGAACCAAAATGACAGAAACCCTTAAGTTAAAGGACCATTTAGACAATTAACCGGTTTTAATTTATTTTTAAAATAAATTTTAGTTTACATTTAAAGATAAAATATAATTTATATCAATTTATTTCTATAGCTAACTCATTCATTAGAAAAATATTTACTAATATTTTAATATATAAATATCTAACTTAAACAATATACCCGAATACCGCTTTTGTATTACACTAGTTACTAAATGATAAGGACAAGTAAATTAATAATATAAAGTTTAGAGATGAAATAAACGTGATTTTGAAAACTTAGATTACTATCTTTAAATAATCAAAATAGTCAAATCACTCCATAAATTATATATTGATAATCATACATTATTAGTAAATAAAAAATATTAATAAGAAATAAGAAATAAATAGAGAATATAAACCGTAGGGAAGCGCGGTTTTTACCCAAGTTGAATCTAGTTATTACAAACTTGACGCACTGAATATGAAAGAACAGCTTAATTGTCAATTGGTTGATCCTTGTGATTTCTGAATTTTGACCATCTTTTCTTTCCCCACTCGTATTCCCTCCAATCTCCATGGAAGCTGAAGCCAAAACTCCGGCATCTCTTTCCCTACCCTGGAAGACACGAATTTCACTTTGGCTACTCACCACCATAGTCGATCTAATTACCCGGAAAGACGGCACCATCAACCGCCGTCTCTATAATTTCGTTGACTTTCGGACACCGCCGACGTCACAACCGATCAAAGGCGTTAAGACATACGACGTTGTTGTGGATCCAACTCGCAACCTTTGGTTCCGTGTATTCGTCCCAGCAGAGCATGCCGAAAAAGATCTTCCGGTCATGGTGTTCTTTCACGGCGGTGCGTACATCCTCCTATCCCCCGACGTGAAGCTGTACGATGATGTGTGCCGGCGGTTCGCCAAAGAAATGCCCGCCGTAGTTGTCTCTGTTAACTACCGTCTTGCACCGGAGCACCGACACCCAGCGCAACATGACGACGGTATTGATGTGTTGAAATTTCTTGATGATGAGGAGAATAGGTGGAAATGGTTACCGGAGAACGCAAATATTTCACACTGCTTTATTGCCGGTGATAGCGCCGGCGGACACATTGCTCATCATGTTACTCAAAGAGCCTGCCAATTTAACTTCCGGCAACTTAAGGTACTTGCATTGAAACAAGTGACAAATTTCGGATTTTACTCAACAAGATATAATATTTTTAAACAAATTGATAATACATAGAGTTGTTAAAATGAAAGAAAATGTTCCACTATTTTCAAAATAAAAGACTATATTTGTAAGACTTTTCGACAAATAACTAAACATGCAATATACTCATATCTTAATAAAACAACAATGTTAAAATTAATATATTCCGGATATTATATCATGATAAAAAGCACAAGTCAATAATTTCTAATATTACCTTTTATATCATACTTTTACAGTTTTACCATCTATCTTAATTTGTACTAATTTTGCAAAGTAATATATATAAGCGGTATAGCTGGAATATGTAAGCTTCAAGGATTAAAAGCTTAATATATGTCTAACAATAATTCTTTTTGCCTTAAAAAAAAAGCTTAATATATGTTCTTTGGTTATGGGCTATACAGTATATATGTATGCTACCTAGAATCGGTTGATAAACTAAAAGGTGGTGGGTTATCCAAAATTTACGAGTAATAAGTCGTATTTCTGTATTGATCGATTTTTGTTTTTCTTATATATATATATATATATACATATACATAACACACACACACACATATATGAGAGAGTTCAAACGAGAACTGTTTTTCGTACGAGAACTACAAGGACCAATCTTAGACGTTAATTTGATAAGTGGAATTCATGGATTTAGAGAGTGGGGGGATCAAGATGAGTTCATGGGTGGATGATGACATTAAAAGAGGAGAAATTTGACGTCTCAGATTAGTTATTGCAGTTTTCATACGAAAAACAGTTCTCGTTTGAAAATTTGTCTATATATATATATATTAAATAACTTGTAAAAAAATATCATGTATAATAAAAAGCATTCATGAACTAAAGAATAAAAGATAATTAAATCTATAAATTGGAGGTGGTTAGTTTTCGTTTCATAAAAATGTAACATGTAATTATATAGTTTGGTCAAAAGAAGGATTATAAATTGTAGGGTTATTGTAAAAAAGAAGAATTCTAATCTGATCACCGAGACTTTTTCATGTCATAATACATTTTTAATAAATTAAGATTTACAATTTTCTATGGAAATCGAAATTTAATATTTTTTTAATAACAACTTAAAACTTTTACCTAATTAGAAAAGAGAATAAAAATTGCACTTATTTATAAAAATGATTTGAATATTTGACTTAATGCTGGAGGTGTCTTAAATAGAATTTGAATTCTCGTATGAATATGACTTCCACAGTTTTTCAGGGCAAATCTCATTCGTATTTTATAGAAAATTAAGAATGGTCTATAATATAAAATTAATTAATATGTTTAAGAAAGTCGGACAATGAACAGAAATATTGCAAATGAAAAATATAATTTGTATTATGTATGAAGGTAATGGGACTAGTGGCAATTCAACCATTCTTTGGCGGAGAGGAACGAACCAATTCCGAAATACAACTCGAAGGAACACCCATCGTGTCTATGAAGCGGACTGATTGGTTTTGGAACGCATTCATGCCGCTAGGCCAAAATTACAACCGTGACCACCCAATCATCAACGTTAGTGGCCCTAAGGCGGTGGATATATCTAAAATGGATTTTCCGACAACGATGGTTGTTGTGGCCGGGTTTGATGCTCTACGAGACTGGCAGAAAAGGTACTACTCGTGGCTGAAGAAGTCTGGAAAAGAAGCATACTTGGTTGACTACCCAAACATGTTTCACGCTTTCTATGTGTTTCCAGAATTACCTGAATCTGACAAACTTATGTTGGAAGTGAAGAACTTCATTCAGAACGTCTTAGATAAGGTACATCCTAGCACCTATTAAAGGTGCAATTAGGGTTTGCCATTCTTAGTTCATGCAAATCTTGTTGAAATTTGTCATTTTGTAATTCACCAATCCATGTGTGTATCAAAGTTACGGTTTGTTGTTCATTTTTCTTAATTTCTTGTTCATATCCGTTGTGGTTTGAATAAATTGTTTGTAAGAACAAAGTTAAGTTCGTGTTTCTGATTTTGTTACTAGGTTTATGGTTTGTTCTATATTTGATGACGAATAAATGATGTTATAAACTGTAACATCCCATAAAAAATTTACATTAAATTGTTAATATTTTATGGCAGAATATTTTCTTCTCTTTTTTTTCTTTCTTGGCCTCTTATTTTCTTTTATTCCCGGTAAATTTTCTAAAATACTAAGTCCCGTAAAGGCATAAAGTGTAAACCTACATTTCCTTTGCCACACTTCCACACCTCTGCTAGACAAACGCACTTCCGGACCACCCTGACTAAAGACCTGTGCGATCCCCGGTGCAATAAAATGTACGTACTCTTCTTTTGCATCTGTAACTCTTCCTAGATCCTTCACAAATAGATTTTGCATTATTTATGTTTCCTATATATAGATCTTGTTCGACTGTTTTTGTTTTAGTTTGATCAGCCTTGTTTTTCTTTTGGGTGTCCGAATTATGGTTTTGTAGAGATTGAATATATTTCATATATGATGTTTGTTTAATGATCGAATATATCGAGTTTTGAAATTTTCGTACTACTATATAGGGTAAAGTGCTTGAAAATACAATGAACTTATGCTGAGCTAGTAATCTATATAACGAACTCTTTTTTTCAAAATAAAAAATAAAAAAATACAACCAACTTACAAAATGATACCATTGTATGCAAGTGATATGTTATAACAGGTCGCCCTTCTTGTAGCAACCAGTGATCCCATTTTTTTATTATATTTATTTGTTTTTTTGTTTTAATCATTTTAAGAAAATTTAATTCAGTTGAAGATTGAAAGTCCATTCAGATGAAGATTGAAGATCCCTTCTTGTAACCATATTTCCAGATTTAGTGGTGATGTTTAATGGGTGTTCATATTATTTGCACAGATTTGGGTTTGTTTGTAAAGATTGTATTTATGATGATTTATAAATTTGAAGAACACACAAGAAACATGAAGAACACATGAAAAACAAAGATGAACATAATAATCAAAAAATAAAAATTAGAATTTTTTTATAAAATTGCCTGTAACCTACTAACCAGGTTACAAGTTGCATAAAAAGGGAGAATTTTTAAAATTGGTTGTATTTATTAAAAAATTTGAAGTTCGTTATATACATTGATAGTTTAGCGAAAGTTCGTTGTAATTTGTAGCAGTTTGCCCTAGTATATATGTCTTTTGTTCAAAGTTCTATTTTTTTATGCTTTGTAATCTTTTAGTCTGCTTATATATTAGTTCATAAAAATAGAAATTACCGATTGAATTTAACTAGTGCTTAGTTTACCCGCGCTTCGCGTCGGGGATTAATTACTTTTTAATCGAGTTTGAATAGATTATTTATCTACCATTTTATACTAAAAAACAAAATAAGACAATAATTATAAACCATTTACGCAAAACTTATCTTGTATATTGCAATTATTTATTGCCATATATATTTTAGATATAAAAAACTGTTTTTATAAGACAAAAAAAGAAAAAGAAAAATAAACGTGGCAAATTATCTATATTATATTAGTGCACCTTAATAGAATGAGAGATGATCTGTACACAACAGATTTTGCTATACATAACAATTAATTGTTGTTTGGACCATCATACCCTTGAATATGTGAACCAAAGTAAAAGATAGTGGAATTCTAGGGGCATAAAAGTCACAATTGTTGTGTATGGCAAAAACTTGTTGTGTACAAATCAACTCCCAGTAATAGAATGCGTCATATGTTTTTTAAGAAAGAAAAGGCGCCGGTAAAATCGAGAAATAAAAAAGGAAACTAAATCTCCATCTAAGTCATGTTTGTGTAAAATGTGCGGTTTAAAATACTTATTTGTTAAGATTTTTTTTTACAGATTGTATGATTATATAAGTTATAATGTTTTGTGTAATTATATAAGTTTTAGTCATTTGATTTTATACAAGTTTTAGATTGCCCACGCGATGCGTCGGGAGAAAGCAGATTAATTCATTAGCTTCTTACATGTATCTAGCTTTTTCTTTAGAAAAAAACGATATTAAATGGTAACCAACCTTTACTACTGTTACACAAAAGTTATTCAAACTTTAAAACACCACGTGGTTTTCAATGTTATTAATTAGTATGAACAATTCTTAAGTTATTAAAATTTAAAACTTAACGACATCAATAAAACAACTATATATTAAACTTAACTATTATTTACTCAATTGATTTTTGAATGTCTGATAAATGTCAAACACCCGTCGACCAATGCTAGAGATTATAAAATAGTATAGTAAATAATAAATAGCAACTAATATAGATATCTATGAAAAAAATTATATTGTCTATGTTAATAAATTAAACCTTATTATTGATTCAGGAAAACAAATATTTGTTTTAGTGGTTTCTGGATTTTTTTAAAATCATAAGTGTGAGCCTAGACAATTTTACTTTTAATTTATTGGTTTTTGGTTATATTATATATAATTATTTAAAATTACCAAAATTATTTAAAAAAGAGGTAACTTTGATGCAAAATGTTTTTGTGGAATATTGTTTTCATTTACGTAACAACCAAAGGGAAAAAAAAAGATTAAAAAAATATAACATAATAATCTTCTATTTAAGAAAAAATTATAAGATTCAAAAATTAATAATAATAATAATAATAATAATAATAATAATAATAATAATAATAATAATAATTAGGAAACATTATATGGCTAGATGTATATATGTATATGTAATGATAGCATCAAACTCATTGGCTAAAGTTTTGAAAATATCAAGAGAAAACGAAATTCTCATGATATTTTGTTAAATTACTAAAACACCCCTAAAAATATCACGATAAGTTACCTATTTACTTGGCAAATTGATAGTATAGATAATTAGTTTTTGCTTCTTTTCTTGATTTGTTTTAGCAATAACTCGTTAAATCTTTTAGCGTCATCCTTGTTTGAGATTATTTAGTCGTATTAGTGATGTAACTCTAGATTGAATTGAAGTTATAAAAAATATTAGGTAAGTTTTTTTGGAATTTGCTTATTCTAACAAGGCGTTTATTGTTTGTGTTCCTTTGGATGATGGCATAGAACTGCGTATCATAGTCCCGGTTCTAGATGCAAAAATATTCTCTAGAAATCTAATAAGGATGATGTTACGTTTCATATACTATCAAAAGGGTTTGTTCGTGGTTATACAACTTGGGAAGAACACGGTAAACAAAAGTATCTTTTCAACATGAGGGTCAATCATTAATATCCATTGCAAATTTGTGGATAAGAGCCCGTCTCTATCTTCAACAACTTTTAGCAACACCATTTTTGTAGCAAAGCATTTGAATCCGTGGCTAAATTGTGTCACTAAATTTAGCGATGGAATATTTTCATGACTAGTCTGTGACTAATCAGTGATGAGAGACGAATTAGGGGTGGATTTGATGTCACAAATCCTTGCATGGTTCAGTTCTCATTAATGACTCCCCGTCTAAGGAATGTCCTATGACACTCGTGTTAGGCAAGGAGATCCCTTGGCTTCTTTTCTTTTTATCTTGGCTATGGAAAGTTTGAACATTGGAATATTAGAAGCTAAAAAAGTTGGTATTATTGAAGGAGTAAAATTACCAAATAATGGTCCTTCGGTCTCTCATTTTCTCTTTGCTGATGATACTTTGTTTGTTGGTACCTGGTCACTGTCTATTTACTTTATTTAATGAGAGTTCTGCATTGTTTTCATCTAGGCCTCTGGTCTTAAGGTGAATTTTTTATCTAAAACAAAGATGTTTGCTACTGGGGTAACGGATGATTCATTGAATAGGTTTGCTTCTAGGCTCCATTGCAATGTCGGTAAGTTTCCTTTTTCTTATGTGGGGGTTCGTGTTGGGGCAACAATGTCTAGACGTTCATCATGACAGCCTATAATTGATAAGTTCAAAGCTAAGTTATCATCTTGGAAAGCTTAAGCCTAATCGGCTGCAAGAAGAGTGGTGTTATGTAAATCAGTTTTGAGATCTCTTGGTACATACTTCTTCTCTCTTTTTAATGCTCCAGAATCAGTTCTTTCTAGACTTGAGAGTCTTAGAAGTAATTTTTTTAAGGGAGTTCTCAATCGTCTAAAGAGATTACTTGGACTGCGTGGAAGGATGTCCTGTCTAAAAAGGAGTCTGGGGGCTTGGAGATTGGTAGTTTGTAAGCGTTAAATCTCTCTCTTCTTTCCAAATGATGGTGGAGAATTAAGGTGAAAAAATGCTCTTTGTGGTGTAAGTTATTCATTCGTTGCATGGCTTTAGTAGATCTCATATAATAGATCCTTTGGCTACTAAACAAAGAGGTGTTTGGGGCTCTATTTCTAAGATTGGGGCTGATCTTCAAGTTCTTAATATAAATATTTGCTCCTTATCTGTGAGTACATTAGTCATTGGCTCTAACAGTTCGAACTTGACTTGGTCTTGGTCTCACGAAAACTTCATTTATCCGGTGTTTTTTCGGTTAATTCTTTGAGAAAGCTAATGGAGGAATGTTTAGTGGTTAACTCCTAAGGTGTTTAAACGGTTGGGCTCAAATCTTGCCCCCTTAGGTAACTCCTACCCCAAAGTCTATTGATATTTAATAAATTGGGGGCTCACATATTGGCTTTAAGGAAAGTGACTAGTTGCGTTCAATATTGTGATGTTATCATTTTGCTGACTTTTGTGGTCATATCAGAACAACAGGGTGTTCACTTCAAAGTCAAAGTCATTTATCAATTTGTTTTGTCAATTGCAATGTTTGTCTCTATTTTGAATAAATGTAAAGGGTAATTTAGGGAGGAAGCTGATTTAGTTAAATTGGAGATGTGATCCATGGGTAGAATTATATTTGTTATCTCTTGTTTGTTTTTCTTTCTAGTTTGTTAGTGTTTCTCTTTTTAATAATATAATTCAACTTTTGCTGTAAAAAAAACTAAATCAGTAATTTAATCTTTAGCTAAAATTTATAGGCTAAATTAGTGAAATTGTGTTCAATAATTACGAAAATATCACTTTGTCTTAAATTTTAAAATTTAATCTGGATCATTGACGGGACTAATCCAAATACTAAGATTAGTCCTCAAAACTATAAATTAAGTATAAACTATATTAAACATTTCTTTAAAGTAGTCTTTATTGAACGTGTTGTAGTTTGTGTCAAGGGAAAATTATAGTAAATTTTTTTTTATTTATAGCAAATTCTATATTTAGAATATACGATCGAATAAAATCTAAATTGGAAAGCTGCCATGAATTCGAGGATGTCACTTTTTTTTAATGCAAATAAGACATGCGATCGTTTCTTGTCCTCTCAATGATATCGTCATTGGTAAATTTAAGTTATTGTAAATAAAAATAGCATTAACTCACTAATCATCAAACAAAAGTTGGAAGAATGTGTATATTCGCAATATATATGTTTTATTAAAGAGTAAAACTATTTAAAAAAAAGACTAAGGGTTAAATAAAAATGGACTTAAATTTGAGATTAAACCATTCAAATTAAGTTTGTGTTAGGCCAAAATAAATATAAATTTTGAGGGTAAAGTTAAAAAAATTAAAAACTATTTAAAAAATAAATTTACGTATTTAACCAAATAAGTTAAACTTTGAGAGTCATATAATGCAAATTTAGTGTTAAACAAAAAAGATCAAAAAATATAATTATTACACCATTTATAAACGTTTTGACTGATTATTTACGGAATGTCAATTAAGAAATTGAAAATAATATCATTATTGCTTTGTTTTTTTAGTTTTTTTGTTAAAGATATTTATTGTAAAAATTATGAAATTGTATATATATAATTGATAAGAATAAAAAAAGTGTATAAAATTAGAAAGAGGTTGATAAAATGTTGACAAATTTGATAAAAGTAAAAGAAAATTGATAAAGTTAAAAGAAGTTGATAGCATACAAGGTATTATGTAACCCGCTTACCCGCGCTTCGCGGCGGGGTTAAATTAATTCTATCTTAGATTTAAATTATATTATTCTTGTTAAAAGAATACCAAATACAAATTCGGTATATAATCACGTTTTTGTGGCCATCTTTCGTAAGCGAAAATAAGGGCAAGTCATACTCGACCTTTATGTTGTTTCCGAGTTAGAATTAGGGGAGAAAAGAAAAGATTTAGGAAGAAAAATGAATTTTAAATGTGTTTCTTAGATTGTTAGGAGAGAAAAAAAAGATTTTGGAAGGAAAATAAACCTTATTTTCTTTCTTGATTTTCCTCCTAAAGTTGAATTTTTTTGAAAGGAAACCAAAAAAGACTTCATATCTCACTTCTTTTTTCATTTCTTTAGAACTCGGGGAAGCCCAATACCATGAATTACAACTGTTGAATTACGACTGTTAGATCTAATGCATAAATTGATGGCTTCTCATTTGAACTTTCCCCTGTATGTATTGTTGGATTATGTGCAGAGATAATTAACGGGCATATTGTATCCAATGTTATAAGAGACTAAAGGGTCACACTGCTACACACCCAATTCAGAACAGTTGGATTTCACCATAAATCTGTGTGGAAATAATTAATCAGTTAGATTAATTATTAAAGAGAAAAGTGAATAATTAATCAGTAGAATTAATTATTGAAAAGAGAGAAATAAATAATTAATCAGTTTGTATTAATTATTAGAAAGGAATAAATAATAAATAGTTATTTATTATTTATTAGGAACTAAATATTAAGTTTTAATATTTAACGGACCAGTTAATTAATAGTTAATTAATTAACTAGTAAAGTCCAGGGGGTCAAAAAGAGAAGAGTTGAAAGTTTAATTAAAACCAGTGGACTTTTAATTAAACGGGCTTAGGTCCAATCTAATCATTATAAATATATGTTTAAGGCTTAAGGATTAAGATAAGTGATAAGGGATTAACCCTAGCCACCATAACACACACTCTCTCTCGATCTCGTCCTCCCTCTCGTCGCACTCTATCTCTCTCTCGGCTCACTTGTGTCTCGACGAAACCGAAGAAGTAAAACACGCAAAGTGTTTTGCGACTTGGTGATTACGCAAGAATACACACACACACTCACGATTTGAGTGTTGCCGGTTGGTGATCCAGGAGCGGTCTAACAGCCAGTTCAATCGGAGGTGCAGTAGTGGTGGACCATCTTTAGCAATCCTAAAGGTTTTTGTTCTGGTATATTTCTTGTAACCTTATCTATGGATTGTTTGTTAAGAAACTATGTTGATCAAATAAAGTTTAAAGATCCTAGCCCTTTTGGGGTTTAGAGGGTTGTGTTCATTCCAGTTCCGCTTTTAGGATTGAACCAGTGATATCAAACCCAGGATTGACCAGTTTGAGTCATATGGTGGTTTGGTCAGGTTCAAAACCCTTCATGTATGTGTATATATATATATATATATATATATATATATATATATATATATAATTAGGTTAAAGTAAAAAAAAGTTTAAGGTACAAAATGTAAAAAGAAAGGAGAGAATGACACATGGCATGTTTAGTCAAAGGGTATTATAGGTAATTAAAAAATTTTTGAGACCCTTTATTCATCCCACGTCTGCATCCCACATCCTAAAATTTTTCATTTCTTCGTGCGCAGCCCTAGAAGCGCCTCTTCCCGTTTGCCGGCCATGGATGCTGCACCGCCCTCCTCCTTCTTCCGATATGCACGTCTGTCGCCTCCCCTACCGCTGCTGAACGCTAAAAGTCTCCTTCCACCATCACTACGGTCGCCTCCCCTGGTGTCATCGGCTCTCAAAACCCTAAATCCACGCCGCCGCCGCTTAACCCTAAGTTCTCCCGCCTCAAACTCTGCCGCGTATATCCCCTGCAACCGCCACCTCCCTCACATCCACCTGTGCATCGGCGACAGTTATTACATGGGAGGAGAAATGATTGTGCATCGCCGACAACCACCGCCTCTGCACCACCACCACCATAGCCGCACCACCACCGCCGCCGTCGTTCTTCGTGATTTCTTTTTCTGTGCATCAGATTGGTATGTATATTTTTTTTTGTGTATCAAAACCGAGCCTGTAGATGAACACTCCGTTGCTCGTAGATGAACATCGTTCGCCACCGTGCATCAGTCCGCCACTGTGCATCCGACTGCTGTGGTAGTCGACCTTGATTGAAGGCTGTTTTAGGGTTTCAACCAAGGAGGAGAGAGATAATTGTTTTCTGTTATTTGGTTGATTTGTCCTTTTTACCCTTTTCTTTTTCTTTTTAATTCCGAATTTAAATGGTTTTATTGACTTTTTCTGTTGATTTGGAGAGAGATCCTATGGTTGAGATCTCTTCTAACATTTAGTACCATAACATTTTTTATAGTGTATCCTTACCCTATATATATAATTTAATGGAAAGGTAGGTAAAAGGACTATTTTAACCATCAATATATCATAAGAATTTTAAATTCTCAAGGCTTTATGATAAATTACAATAATGGCCTTAAAAATATCATGATAATTTATAAGATTAGTTAGCAAATTGATAATATATATAATTTGTGAAAATGGCAAGTTTCCTTCTTATATATGTTTTATACTCTTATTTTTTTTCTTTTGCAATTTTATGTAAACGACAATTTGTATTATATTTACGAGGATAACTATTTTTAAAACTTGGATATTAAAATTAACAAAATATATCGTTATTGTATATAATTACTTATTATAACTTATCTAAAAATAATTTTATTTAGACAATAATAACGGAAAGTTATTTACGAATTTCTTATAAGCTTTATATTAGTTATATATATATGTTCAATTTACTAACATTTTTTTGAACGGCGAAAATTCAATTTACTAACATAAGATATGGTTTTAGCTTATTATCTTTAATTAAAAAACAAATAGTCAATCTTTTATTTATAAGATTTGATATCTTTCTTTTACTTTGTCATTACTATTATCATTTTTTGCATAATTTTTGTTATCATTATCCACGAAAGTTTGTGCCAATAAACTTATTTCTACATTTTATTATGATAATCAAAATTAGATTTTATAAGAACGACGGATCAACAAAATCCTTAGTTTGACAATACTTGCATATGGTAGTGTCATAAAACTTGCTTATAAATAGTGAGTCGTGTTCAATATATAAAGTCTATATAAAAAATATAGTCATGAAATTTTAATATTTAATTACATGTGATTCAGTATACAATTACATGTGATTGTAAAAGCATCACATGTTAATTACGAAAATGTCACTGCGCCCAAAATTTTAAAATTCAATCTGGACCTTGATAAGGCTGATCCAAAGGTTAAGATTAGTCCCTCAGGACTATGAATTAATTATGGACTATATTGAATATTTCTATATAAATAGTACGCCCCAAAAAGTGTATGTAACACGATGTTGGTGTTCACACGTGTTTGTACGTAAGAACGCACAGGTACATATTGTGCAGCAGATCGGAGTGAAGGAGGATTGGATGTTTAGTCTCCCATTGCGGTGGTTAACCCCGGGCGAGGAAACGGTGTCCATAGCGGGGGTGACATGAGGATCTCGTGGTTTATGGACCCATGGTCATTAGGAAGAGATGAAGAGCATGGTGATGCTTATATGAACTCCATGGTCCTTTGTAAGAGGATAGAGGAAGTATGTGCATATGGAGAGATCTCCATATGTGGGTGTTGACAGGAAAAGGAGAGAGATCCCCTGAACCTTGGTGCCCTCCCCAATATATAGGGAGGTGCCTAGGGTAAGATAGGCCCAAGCCCAATGGGTATACCATATGTTTGGGCCTTAACCAAGGCCCAAGCATAGGTACACCAACAAGTCCCCCTAGTTTGGTGCGACTATGCCATACATGTCGTGGCAAACTACTTCAATCAAGTGAGTCAAACCAGAGATCCTTTATGACATCCAATCCAATTCGATGTTAGCATTGTCCTGATAATTGAGCAGGATGGTGTCTGACATATTTCACATTTACTCTTGTTGTGTGTTCGGACGATGACTATACTTGTAGCCCAGAACGAGTAGTAGCCAATGACTATACTTGTGCCACTTAGGGAGCGCATGGCTCCACTTTACCAGGCTGTGTGGTGATACCGCCGTTAGGGGGAATCAAATGCTCCGCCCTACCAGATGGTGTGGTTGCGATGCATCTATGTATGTATGTAATGGGCAATGCCCTAGTTTATATGAAATGAATGGGGTAAGTCCCCCATTATTTTTTCTTTTGTACAAGTTATTGAAACCTGTTATTCGTGATATGTTGGGCAATGCCCAAGTTTATAGTCCAGAGCTAGTGATGGTTGATGACCATACATGCGTTTTTAGGGGAGCCAGTGACTCCTCCTTACTAGACTTTCCAGAGCTAGTGATGGCCAATGACCATACCTGCGCCTTCGGGGGAGCCAATGACTCCGCCCTACCGGACTGTAGTATATGTGATGTATGATGACACGCAAGGGTGTAATATATGTAGCATGATATATGTCATAAGAACCTGATTGCAGATGTTAGAGCTTTGATCATAGTCAGGCGTAAGAGCCTTGTTTTTGTAGACGTAAGAGCCTCGTCTTTGCAGGCGTAGGAGCCGTGCGGGCGTATGAGCCGTGCGGGCGTATGAGCCGTGCGGGCGTATGAGTCGTGCCGTATGAGATGTGCAGGCGTATGAGCCGTGCAGGTGTATGAGCCGTGCAGGCGTATGAGCCGTGCATGCGTATGACGTATGAGCCGTGCAGGCGTTTGAGCCGTGCGGGCGTATGAGCCGTGCTGGCGTATGAGTCGTGCCGTATGAGCCGTGCAGGCGTATGAGCCGTGCAGGCGTATGAGCCGTGCAGGCGTATGAGCCGTGTCGTATGAACCGTGCAGGCGTATGAGCCGTGCCGTATGAGCCGTGCAGGCGTATGAGCTGTGCAGGCGTATGAGCCGTGAAGGCGTATGAGCCTTGTCTTGCAGGCTTAAGAGCCTTGTCTTGGAGGCGTATGATCCTTGTCTTGCATGAGGGTGTACCTGCACTAATGCATAGAATTGTAATTACTAGGGACGGACGTCATATCGTCTCGTAGTTCCAATCCCCAGTTCATTGTTAGCGAACTACTAGTAGTAGTAATAAACTTAGAAGTTTGTATCTCAAATAACAATAAACTTATAGTAAATCATGTTAGATACATAATTATGCTCATGTAACAATGAACATCCAGGCTTTAAGAAGCCGTTTATACGTGATGACTGTAGAACCATTAAGGACATCATGCAAGACAAGGCTCGTAATTTTTTTGAACAAAATAGATCATCAAAATATAAAATCCAGTGTACCTTTACCTGAGAAGGCTCCAAGCAACATAATTTTTTTAATTTTTCTTCAAAAAACTTCTATCAAACTATATATTGAGATTTTACATAAATTACATCACATGGTTTTTAGAAGCCACAAAGTTTCATCATTTCATCAATATATAAGTAACATGACAATCGCAAACCTAATGATCTAGCCAAATAAACCCGCGTCATGTTAATCAAAAAGGATATTGTACTAACAAATTAAAGTGAACACGTTTTAGACCATATACATACCTTAGTCTTTGTTCTTGGTACTGTTACATTCAATCGAGAACAGGTTATTTATTATTTGTAGTTACCTTATGAATATCAGACAGCTCATAGAGTGTTTTCTTTACATGATTTGAAGCAAATTTAACCGATTTGTATTGCATGTGCAACTTATCATCTTATCAAAGTCTATAAAGTTAGGGATTAGGTTACAATTTTGTATGCAAAAAGACAATCAAATTATAAGAATAGTTAACTTATTATAAAGAACAAACAATTGAAATTTGCCCTCTAACATGAAAAATGAACTTTCAGTTCAATATAGTAGTAAAACATAAAGAACAACAGATAACTTGTTCGTAAAATCAACAACATCCTCTATTTTAGAATTTATGACTACGTGTGTTTCACATTAATAACAATTCAAGACCATTTGGCTTCCTATATAAACATGGAGTATGTTGAACACTTGGAAAACATAAAGTATTAAACATTGATTGATATAGGCCTAGTGACAAACCTTGCAAATCATCTTTTTATTTTTGAACAATAACCTTGCAACTCATTGATCTATCCTTCCAAGTTGAATTATTAGTATGACATTCTTATTTTGGTTAAGCTTTTAAATCATATAGTGTTCATGTCACTTTCAACACACTAATTAAAAGCGGTTAGAAACAATAAGAAAGGTGTCGAGTCATATAACATAAATACTTTACCTTGGAAACAACCTTTCTTGAGATCCATAAGTTCAAACTATATCTGATGTATTAACTCGTTTGTTGACAACTAAATATTACCTACTTCAAGATTGTTAGTTAGAAGTTCCAAAAGTATTAAATATGAATAATGTCACCAATGATGATTAGTAAATGTTAACCATACCAACTTTAAGCAATTAAAGTGTCATATACAATAACTAACTTGACGTACAGATTCATGTAATTACTTTGAGAGATTAAATTGTAAATAACACTTGTTCTCCCAAGCCCGAGAGGCTTAAATCTGAAAACCTTTATGAATTAGGATTCGTGCAAGTTAACCTTTGTGTAGTGATATTATTGGTTTAAAAATGAAAAAGGCAGAGAGCACGAAAGATTGCTTTTGGGGTATATTGACACACACCAATCACTAGTGGCGGAGCCATGTTATATGAAGGGGGGAGTTGTCCACGTAGCTTACTAGCTTGGCATTTATTTGTGGATAATAAGTAAAAAATTTAATAGCTCATATATAGTCCCTTCCTTATTTAGCAATTTGACATCTCGGCCTCTTGTACTGTAAATAAAATTATTAATGCAATAAAATGGTACTTTTAATTCAAATATGTGGTACATCTAACTTCATAATATAGTCATTTAGCATCTAGGCCACTAGAACTTCACAAATTATTTGTTTTAAATTGTGTAAAATTTGTTTTGATTTGTAAATAACTCTTTAAAAGCTCCAAAACTAAAGCCAAATAATCGATTATCGAACAAGTTTGATCCGACCCATTTAACTTGATTATACTTTTATTCGTTATATTAGTCATCTTGCCAATCTTTCATTAAAGTTGCCCCCGTAAAGAAAAATTCTAGATCCGTCAGTGTCAACGACCCGAACGAAACACCCATTATCACAAATGTTACTATATATGTACTAATGGTGATTTCTTGAAAATTAATACAAAAAACAAAAAACAGAAAGTAAAGAAGCTTGATTTTATGTGTAACACCCCCTAATATGGCTTAGTATAATTAAGGTAATTAACTTAATTAACTTGGGAGTTATGATTGATTAATTGATTTGTTAATAAATAATTATATGTTTATTATTATGTGATTTAATTATTTTAATTATATGTGTTAATTATAATTAATTCAATTATAGTAAGTGGAATGATGAGTAATCAATTTAGGGGTATTAGTCACCATATCAACTCCAATGCATCCTCACTTACATGCAAATAACAAGAATTAGTGTGTGTGTGAGTGTGTGTGTGTGTGTGTGTTTGGTGGTTTGGGCCGAGAAGAAGGAGAAAAGAAGAACAATCAATTTGATTTTAATTGCATGCTTAAATTGTTAACTGAAGGTCCTGCTATCAAGGTTAGAATTCAGTATGATGATTGTTAATGTTGAATTAAATTCGGGTTTTGAATATATATATATATATATATATATATATATATATATATATATATATGTGTGTGTGTGTGTGTGTGTGTGTGTGTATGAAAACCGATTGATTAGGATGATTGGATGATCTAGATCGTTTGCATGTTAATAATCTATGATTGTATGTGTTCCTTGTATGCTTAGAATGATTTCTGGAAGTTATGAACACTTGCATGCTTAAAAACAGATTGGAATTTATGATAGAAGCAAACTGTTGAACATGTATGATTTTATCGGTATTCATGCTATGAAGGTGTCGGTATTATGGGATGATTGTACCGGGATTGATGAACACCGATAGAATATTTACGGTATTGAGGAAGAAACCGAGAAACCTGATTGAATTGTATTGAAACCGATAGAAAATAGATTGTGGCCTTAACACATTTCTCGGTATTGGACATTATCGGTATTGGACATTTCTCAGTATATGAATTATGTCTTAACACAATTATCGGATTTATATATTATTATATTTTATCGGTTTTGAGTTTACTCGGAATCCAGTTTACTCGGATTTGATATTTAAGTCTTTTCTCGGAATTGGATGTATCGGATTGTGCTTAATACTCGAAGTTGAGATTCTATCGGATTTAGCCTTTGCTCGGATTGTGCTTGATATCGGATTTGGTCATTTCTCGGATTGTGCCTTAGCTCGGATTGTGTATATTCTTGGATTTTGTCTTTTCTCGGAATTACACTTATGCCTATGCTCGGAATTGGAAATTCAATGATGAATACGAATGAAGGTTGAGCTAAGAAACTCCTTGATGATAATGATGAATTGAATTGAGCTTTGTATCAAGTGTGTGGATGGAAGATTATGAATTGCCTAAGCGAAGGAGTTAGAAGATTTCACAGATACTTGGTGATATAGTAATTGTGAAAGGAATGGTATATTTGTTTAAAATATACTTGTTGATTAAGTACTTAAAGATTATTAGTACATGTGATAAATAGATATGTGTACTTGCTGAATTTATGTACATGTATAGTAACTGTAGTATTATGCTTATTGTGCATTAATAAGCAAATACTGATTTGTAATTGTATTCTCAGGAGGTGACAAGGCTCAGTAAAATAGATTGCTGAGTGGTCAGAGTTGGAAGACTTTGGTGAGTGGATTCATATCTTAGGATATGCGGGATATGATATGCTAAAAGTTGCTATGCTCTTAATTGATATGTATACATGTTTGTTGTTTGATGGGAGATCAGCTTTAGCTGGGCGGCTGGGCCTTGGTTTAGAGATATACAGTACTAGCAATCGCCTTAATAGCATTTGTTGTAATCAAGAGGTGCTAGTATTGTTGTCTGTTGTAACTAGGGTAACGGTAGACCTTGGTTTTGGTAGCCAACCTTGGTTGTGGGTGGTTGTAACAGTTCACCTTGGTTTTGGTAGCCAACCTTGGTTGTGAGTGGTTGCAACACCGCCGGTTCTCTTTGACTTGATGAGCTATATGTGTTTGGAATGATTGTCTTGTATGTGCTTAGATGTGGTTCCCTCACTTAGCTTTGTGTTAATTCCCCTCCAGTTTGTTTTGCAGATACTCCTGAGTGAGTTTGTGAATACAGAAGGCTGGGAATATGGACATACCACAACTCTGATGTCAATAGTTTTTATAAAGAGCCTGTTTTGTTATTAACACCGTATTGGATATTTTGTAAATAATAACCAGTCAAAGTTGTATTTGACTTTTGGTTTTAAATGTAATTATATGTAATTATCTTCTGCTCGCGTGTTAATATTATGTTTAAAAGTACGGTGTTACAATTTGGTATCAGAGCCCTGGTTTGAGGATTTGCATTTGGTGGCCGTGCAATACTCGAACCAAGGTTCTGGTCAGTCCAGTATTCCCAGGGTGGGTAATTAGTAGTGTAGCTTTGAGGTGGTTAGTGTTTTAGTACTAACGGATTATATCTGACAACTGGTGAGATGTTGTGTATAGCATAGAATAAAATTATGGCTGATAACGTGAACCAGACAACTACCCCTTCGTCCCTAAGAAGACAACGCAACAATGTGTCCTCTACTGCTGCCAATGAACAATACAGAGCTGGTACCTCGCACAACGGGGAGTCTGATAATCAAGATTATGTGCTGCAGCTGGAAGATACTTTGCAAACTCAGAGAGACCGTATACTACAGCTTGAGCAGCAGTTGAATCAAACTCAATCTTCTCTACAAACCAGTACCGTACAGATGCCTCCAATAACAACTACATTTATTCAATATTTACCACCACCAGTTTATACCACAGCTCCTGTGAGCACGGTGTCAACTCCTTATGGAGCGTTTCCTTTTATCCCTATACCACAAGGAGTGTCTACCCAACACCAGATAATACTGCAGAATTTCTTCATTCCGTGGTTTCCACAACAAGAGACTAGGCAGAAGTGTCAGTATAAAGATTTTGTGGCGTGTGGAGCACCCGAGTATGCAGGAAGTTCAAATCCTAATGTAACTCTGAATTGGCTGAAATAGACTGTGAAGGCTTTGGAAGCCTGCAACTGTGAGAAAGCCGAGTGGGTCAAGTTTGCAACGAGACGGTTGAAAGATCAAGCCTTGACTTGGTGGGATTCTCTGACTACACATTTGCCGCGAGAGATTGTTAATGCTATAACCTAGGAGCAATTCCAGGACAAATTCTGTGAGCAGTTCTGCAACGCCTTTGATATGGCAAAGATTCAACGAGAATTCCTGGATTTGGCACAGACAAGTAATATGTCTGTGGATGAGTTGATCAACAAGTTTCAAATGACTCTCAGATTTGCAAAACAGTGGGTGCCTGATGAACATTCTCAGGTTCAACACTTTGTGAAAGCTTTGTTACCAGAATATCGGGGTAACACTCGACTGGCGATATCGCTTGTCCAGGCATTCACATTAGCAAGATCTGCAGAGTCTGATGCTAAATACTGGGAGAAGATGAACAGAGGGTCTTTCAGCAAGTTTGGTAGAGGTTCCAGTGGAAATCAAGGTAAAGGTAAAGGGCAGAGTCATCAGAGTAGTCAGAATCAGGAAGAGGTACAAAGGAACCCATGGTGTATGAACTGCAGATCCCGTCATACAGGTCCGTGCACACCACAAACTCGTCGGTGTTTGCGTTGTGGTGAGATAGGTCATGAACTTTATGACTGTAAGTTTAGAACGAACGTCTGTTGGAACTGTCATGAGAAGGGACATCGAGCTGGAGTTTGTACAAAGCAGAGAAGAGCGGGGACAGGGCAAGGGGTAGTCGATGTCGGGGGATCGTCGACTGCAGGACAGAAGAGAAAGAATCCACCTTCAGCTCAAGCAAGAGCGTTTCAGATGGTAGCAAATGAAGTTGCTGAAAAGGAGAATCTGATTACAGGTATGTTACTGATGAACTGTATAATTGTTTACTTGTTATAGTATGGATAGAATGCATATATATAACTGTGACATTATGCGATAAATGAATATGCCTATCAGTATGATATGTTAGATTTTTGCATAGTATAGAAAGAGACTGTATATGTATTAATCTGATTAGATTCCGAGGACGGAATCTTTTAAGATTTGTAACACCCCCTAATATGGCTTAGTATAATTAAGGTAATTAACTTAATTAACTTGGGAGTTATGATTGATTAATTGATTTGTTAATAAATAATTATATGTTTATTATTATGTGATTTAATTATTTTAATTATATGTGTTAATTATAATTAATTCAATTATAGTAAGTGGAATGATGAGTAATCAATTTAGGGGTATTAGTCACCATATCAACTCTAATGCATCCTCACTTACATGCAAATAACAAGAATTAGTGTGTGTGTGTGTGTGTGTTTGGTGGTTTGGGCCGAGAAGAAGGAGAAAAGAAGAACAATCAATTTGATTTTAATTGCATGCTTAAATTGTTAACTGAAGGTCCTGCTATCAAGGTTATAATTCAGTATGATGATTGTTAATGTTGAATTAAATTCGGGTTTTGAATATATATATATATATATATATATATATATATATATATATATATATGTGTGTGTGTGTGTGTGTGTGTGTGTGTGTGTTTGTGTGTGTGTGTGAAAACCGATTGATTAGGATGATTGGATGATCTAGATCGTTTGCATGTTAATAATCTATGATTGTATGTGTTCATTGTATGCTTAGAATGATTTCTGGAAGTTATGACACTTGCATACTTAAAAACAGATTGGAATTTATGATAGAAGCAAATTGTTGAACATGTATGATTTTATCAGTATTCATGATATGAAGGTGTCGGTATTATGGGATGATTGTACTGGGATTGATGAACACCGATAGAATATTTACGGTATTGAGGAAGAAACCAAGAAATCTGATTGAATTGTATTGAAACTGATAGAAAAGAGATTGTGGCCTTAACACATTTCTCGGATTTGCATATTATCGGAATTTGACATTTCTCGGTATTGGACATTATCGGTATTGGACATTTCTCAGTATATGAATTATGTCTTAACACAATTATCGGATTTATATATTATTACATTTTATCGGATTTGAGTTTACTCGGAATCCAGTTTACTCGGATTTGATATTTAAGTCTTTTCTCGGAATTGGATGTATCGGATTGTGCTTAATACTCGAAGTTGAGATTCTATCGGATTTAGCCTTTGCTCGGATTGTGCTTGATATCGGATTTGGTCATTTCTCGGATTGTGCCTTAGCTCGGATTGTGTATATTCTTGGATTTTGTCTTTTCTCGGAATTACACTTATGCCTATGCTCGGAATTGGAAATTCAATGATGAATACGAATGAAGGTTGAGCTAAGAAACTCCTTGATGATAATGATGAATTGAATTGAGATTTGTATCAAGTGTGTGGATGGAAGATTATGAATTGCCTAAGCGAAGGAGTTAGAAGATTTCACAGATACTTGGTGATATAGTAATTGTGAAAGGAATGGTATATTTGTTTAAAATATACTTGTTGATTAAGTACTTAAAGATTATTAGTACATGTGATAAATAGATATGTGTACTTGCTGAATTTATGTACATGTATAGTAACTGTAGTATTATGCTTATTGTGCATTATTAAGCAAATACAGATTTGTAATTGTATTCTCAGGCGGTGACAAGGCTCAGTAAAATAGATTGCTGAGTGGTCAGAGTTGGAAGACTTTGGTGAGTGGATTCATATCTTAGGATATGCGGGATATGATATGCTAAAAGTTGCTATGCTCCTAATTGATATGTATACATGTTTGTTGTTTGATGGGAGATCAGCTTTAGCTGGGCGGCTGGGCCTTGGTTTAGAGATATACAGTACTAGAAATCGCCTTAATAGCATTTGTTGTAATCAAGAGGTGCTAGTATTGTTGTCTGTTGTAACTAGGCTATCGGTAGACCTTGGTTTTGGTAGCCGACCTTGGTTGTGGGTGGTTGTAACAGTGCACCTTGGTTTTGGTAGCCAACCTTGGTTGTGAGTGGTTGCAACACCGCCGATTCTCTTTGACTTGATGAGGTATATGTGTTTGGAATGATTGTCTTGTATGTGCTTAGATGTGGTTCCCTCACTTAGCTTTGTGTTAATTCCCCTACAGTTTGTTTTGCAGATACTCCTGAGTGAGTTTGTGAATACAGAAGGCTGGGAATATGGACAGACCACAACTCTGATGTCAATAGTTTTTATAAAGAGCCTGTTTTGTTATTAACACCGTATTGGATATTTTGTAAATAATAACCACTCAAAGTTGTATTTGACTTTTGGTTTTAAATGTAATTATCTTCCGCTCGTGTAACACCCCTCTTTTGAAAACCAGATTTTTCATTTTAATAATAGAAATTCAAGAATCCAAACTGCGTGGATCCGTTTGTAAACTGAACTTAAGCCAAACCTGTTTTTCAAAACTCAGTAATAGCAGCGGAAATATAAAAGTAGCTATAATTACAAGCCAAAATCAGCCACGGTATACAAAGGATCAGTTGGTGTTACTTAAATTGTTCACCGACCACACAAACAAGTTTATACAAACATAAACAGTAATTATAAGTAACCAAGACAAGTGTTCCTCCAAAAGATAAATAACATCCAGCAGGTACCCAAAGCTCACGCGCCTAAGTGTCACCTGCAGTCATGGGGAGAGTATCTGTTAGCTAATTAAAGCTAGTGAGCATAAGATAGCATAATCAGTAATACAAACATATAACATATCATCAATATATCAAACAGTGCTATCCTAGCATCTCGAGATGAGCTGGCACAGCCAGAAGGAAGCATAATCTTGCAGGGTAGCAAGCCCAGCTCAACACTCCTAACTGGGGAAACCAGACACATCAACCGCGCGGGTGGGTGAGCGGGTAGCGGTCCACCGTTGCGTTATGAAGCCAAAGACTCCATGGGGTACAGTGGGTAACTGATCCCCTAATCGCCCGAGGAACATTGGGTTAGCCAAACCCTAAATACCTAACCAGGTACCGTTGACGCTATCATCAACCCGCAGGCCTCAAGGCATCCCAGACCGCAGTCTGGCCTCGATCAAGGACTATAACTAGCCCCCATATCTCGGATCCGTTCATAAACACAAAACTGACCCATTCCGTGCCTTATAGCGCGCATACATATCATATTACAATCATGATTCAACAGTTACGTATGTCATGCATAAATATAGCATACAGTACACATTTCAAGCATACAACAGTGTTAATTACATTTCATGGAACTACTTGCACATACTAGTAACATGTAACATGTTTATATTAATTCTATTAATTCGTATGTTATCCTATACTCACCTGAGAGGCTAAAGGCTAAAGCAAACAAATATCGTGATCGTCTCGTTCTTCTTCGGAGTCGTACAGTTTACCTATAAGATAATACTCATGTTTAGTCACTTCACACAAGTACATTAACTAATATAACTCATATGATACCCCTAATAATGTCCTCAAATTACTTAGAACCCTAAACAATTGTCCCGTGAAACAAAACGTTGAAAAACAGTACAACAGTGCACTGTTCATAAACACCAGCCCCTACAGCCGTATGAAAAAGGCCCTACGGCCGTAGGACTATCTTTGAACACCCTTCTACGGCCGTAGGGGCACCTACTACGGCCGTAGGAAACATCCTGCAGACAGTGTGCGAGAAACAGCCCCTGTTCAGTCCATTTTCATCCCAAAACCAATTCCAGCAATCTCAGTCCAATTTCCAGTGTTTCCATATGATTTTTGACATCTAAATGAATCTAAAAACATACATACAACAACATCAAACCAAAGATTGAAGGTATATGATCAAATTCTTCCATTTTTGACCCATTTAATGAATTTCATGAAATCTAATTCAAATCATCATTTCAATTCATGAACTTGGATTCTAATCACTTAAAAATTAGATAGGAACAGATTAGAACACTCGAAATCAATTATTAATGGCTAATTTGAGTTTTGCCATTTTAACCTAGAACTCAAGAACATGAAGCTATGGAAGAAGGAACTTACAAAGGAAGGAAGGAGATGATGATTGAGCTGAGATTTTGAACAAATTATTGCTTGAATTTGTTGCTGGAATTAATCTTGATGATTTCTCCTTCTCGGTCCAAGAACAAAAGAAAGTGAGAAGTGTAGTGTGTGTACATGCGTGTCTGTGTGTTTGAGAAGGGGAGGCCGACTTAAGGTCTCCAATTTTATCCAAATGGGGTATTTTATTCCCCTTCTCAACTTACAACTTAATACCCACTTGCCCGTTTCAACTAACGGGGATATTTCCGGAATCCTTACACAAAACCGTTTAATATTACATCAAACTTATCTATTTTCGTTATAGTATTTAATATCATGATTTCTTAATTATATTAATAATAATTCTAATATTTAATATAATAATAAACTCGAGATTTGGAACGTACCGAGAGTATAGACGACTAGCCCCATTTGAGGATGTTACAGCTCGCGTGTTAATATTATGTTTAAAAGTACGGTGTTACATTATGGTTATATTCACATACAATAATCACCCAAACGAAGTGTCCGTTAACAAAGGACACATGCCTTTTGATAAGTATACTATAAGTTTCGTAACCTATAAGGGCAGCCGTCCAAGGCTCACAATTTTTAGGTATCCGCTATGAAAAAAATAATATGTGTGTGTAAGTCCATTAAAATTAAATACAATGGCCCAAAAGATTTAGAAGGAACAGCGGGCAAGTTGGGCGCCTTTGGGTGAAATTAAAGAGTCGGAACGAACAAAAGTCGAGAAGTCAACCAATGCAATCTCATGAAGTGAAGAGGTACAACTAGGGCAGTGGTCCGGTCTTCTCGAAAAGTGCAATCTCGATCTTGATTCTTGAAGGATTGAAGAGGGTGAAGTCAACTGCCAAGTCAGTCGACCAGTCTTACAAAATCTCGCAAATCGCAATCTCTGATTAACATATATCTAGCTCGCAGGTGGATTACTACCACTCGGCAGTTGATTCATTGCCGACTCATTGCCATCGGTCGTCGGTGTTAGTTTTGTGTGCATAGCCAGCGAACCCTGATGCCACGTTCAACGTCATAAGGCACTCGAGGGTCATACTTATGAGGGCCTGTAATCCGAGAAGTAATGCAACCACACTCGGGAGAACGGATTTATAATTTGTTAGTTATAAATCGGGAACCGTAAGTTTTAACTTACGAATGAGAGAAATCGTCAAGTTAATTAATTAACAGGAAAACATATATATATTCATTAGTTAATATATATATAGTTAATTATATTAAGATTAATATTTTAAGTTTAAATTATTAATTTTGTATAATGATTATTAATTAATAATTAATAAAGAAGATCAAAATATATATATATATATATATATATATATATATATATATATATAAGAATTACTAGATTAAATATCCGTGTGATACACGGATTAGTTTAGAAAAAATAAATATTAAACATTAGTAAAAAATATAGTAAAATTTAACAATATAAATATATAGCGACGATAATATAAAATTTGTAAATAGCAACGTAAATAAATACATACTAGCTTAACACCCCGTGTATAAACACACGGGGGATAATTAAAGTCATTTTTAAATTTTTTAGGTTTTTAAGATTACTAACATGTATATAAAATTCGATTACAAAACATAAATTGTAATATAAAACGTATTAAACATAATTGTTTTCTGTTGAATTTCTTAATCATGATATCTTTCTAGGAGTTGAATATTGTTTCAATAAAGGTCTATTTGAATATATGCCTACAAAATGAATAAGAATCATATCAACATGTTAATAAACATTTAAGATTCTCCATAATTAATAGCTATCAAAATGAAGAAGAATCATATCAACATGTGTGATGTCGAAATGTAGTTATGTTTAGAAATTTAAGATATACCCATAATAGTTACGATCATCCTGTTAATAAACATTTATATTTGAAAATTAATTAACAAATGAAATAGTGGGCTGCTAGTATTTAATTTAATTCGGTAGTGGATTTAAACATTTTTATTTTTTTTTAAAATAAACATGTTTTTTACTAATAGATAATGGCATTAGAAAGTTTCTAAGCTTAATTTTACTATTTACACATACATTGTCGGATAATTACTATATATTGTTTTTATATATTTAATGTTTACCAAAACTAATCACCTATAAATATGAAAAGTTTGAAAATTCTAAAAACTTTAGTATTTAAAGTTATTTTCGATTTAAAATAATCACCTTGATATAAGAAAAGTAAATATATTGAAAATATGAGGTTTTTATCAGTAATTATAGGGGGTTATTTAGAAATTTTATGAAATAAAATGTTGCAATTGGTAAAAAAAAAAATGCTATAATTAAAGGATAATTTATCAAGGGGTTATTAAGAAACTTTGTGATACATAATTATTGTTCCAATAAAGGTCTATTTGAATATGATGAAGATGATTGTTAATTCTCCATAATTGATAGCCATCAAAATGAAGAAGAATCATATCAACATGTGTGATGTCGAAATGCAGTTATGTTTATAGACTTAAGATATAAATGCTTACAATAGTTACGATCATCCCGTTAATAAATAATCTATTTTTGAAAAGTAATCAACAAATGAAATAATGGGCTGCTAGTATTTAAATTAATGCGGTGGTGGATTTAAATATTTTTATTTGCTTTTAAAATAAACATGTTTTTTTTACTAATAGATAATGGTATCGGAAAGTTTCTAAACTTAATGTTACTATTTACACATATATTGTCGGATAATTAATATATATTGTTTTTTTATATTATATGTTTACCAAAACTAATCATCTATAAATATGAAAAGTTTGAACATTTATAAAACTTTAGTATTTAAAATTATTTTCGATTCTGAATAATCACCCTTGATATAAGGAAAGTAAATATATTGAAAACAGGAGGTTGTTATCGGTTGTTATATGGGGTTATTAAGAAAATTTGTGAAATAGAAGGTTGTAATTGGTAAAAAAATTTGCTATCATTATGCGGTAATTATCAGGGGATTATTAAGAAAGTTTATGAAATATAAGGTTGTAATTGGTTAGAAACGTGCTATAATTAAGGATTATGATGTCACCATCCTTTTATCCTAATAAGGTTACTAGTTTAGCACCCCGTGTATAAACACGAGAATATTTAAAGTAAAATATAAAATTTGATAGTAAAATAATTGTAAAACGTATATAGAAATATTGAGGATTGTTTAATATAGTCCAAACTTAATTTATAGTGCTGAGAGATTAATTGTAGCCTTTAAATTAGCCCAATCAATGGTCCAGATTGAATTTTAAATTTTGGGCGGAGTGAAATTTTCGTAATTAACATGTGGTATTTTTTCAATCATATTTAATTATATAGTGAATCACTTATGATTAAATATCAAAATATGATGTGCGTAAAGTGTACCAGATTTTTTTTTATAAAATCCGTTATTATTTAGTACAACTACAACACAAATAGGCAAGATGACATAATCGTATAGTAGTATAGAAAATAAGTACAGGTGTCGAACTCAAGGGGAACGGGTATGATTTGATAAAATTATATTAATTTAAATATTAAACTAACTAAACTACTTGCAATAAAATAAAGGGGGATTATGAAGTAAATGAGCTATTAACCAACTAACACCACTAAACAACCTAAAAACACTAAAAGCATGCAAAAGAGACAAGAAAACAAATAACTCGGAGAATTAATAATAATGAAGATGTTCCCTCCCTAGATTCAACTCAACTCAATTCATGGCAATAAATTCATGGAAAGATAAGCTAAAGATACTTATATTATTCATGCATCGATTTCTAAAGTGATTACAATCTTGGTCCAATCATAATCGTCTAATTACCCTAATTAATTACCTTTATGGTCAAAAGTGCAATTAAATAGTTTAATTAGCAATTAATTCGATTAACAATTTAAGCCCTAATCCTGATGCTTGTATGATCAGCAAAACATCAAACTAACATATAAATGGTCATTATATGGACATTACATGCAAAAGACTCTAACTTTAATTGCTTAAAACATAGGATTTGGTTAATCACTATTCCTTAATCATCTATTGGTCCTAGACAATCAAGATTCAATATTTATGATTCAAGTGGTATCTTAAAACATAAAAATCAGATTCTAAGCAATAAAAACAGATTCATAAACATGGATAAACATGGATTAGGCTAAACTAAGAACAAACATGAATAAAGTATCAAAAACCATGAATTAAACTAAGCCATTACATGAGTTTCATCTCCTCTAGGGAGGAAAACAGAAGATTAGTCAATAACAATCATAGAAAAGCTCTGGAAATCGTTCATAACAAGAAACATGATGAATCAAGAATGAAGAAAACCGAAAAACCGAATTGTTTTAGCCGAAAGCTTCACTTTAATCTTCACTTTTGAGCTCCAATCCTTCCAAGCTATTGCCCCAAGCTTCCTCTGGACTTTAATGGTGTTTTCTGGTGATTTAGGGTTCAAAAGTCGGAACCCAAAGCTGCCCAACCGAATGGAGATCAAATCAATTTATAAAGCTGTCAAAGGGCCCTTTAGCGACGCTAAGTGGTGGCTTTTAGCGACGCTAGCGACCATTTAGTGACAAAATTTCGGAAATTTCAAACTTTGATGCTTATCTTCGAATTTTAGCCTTTTTTTATCCATATATATCCTCAAATATCCGAATTTGAACCTGAAAAAAAATATATAATGATATTAAACATATATTTAACATATTCTCATGATTTTTATCCAAAAATAATTAAATATCGCATTAAATATATATATAAAAATCGCGATATCAAAATACCCCACACTTGAACTTTGCTTGTCCGCAAGCAAATCACAATTTTATCCAGGCTAAGGTATTTAAATAAATAATATCATTCTTATAAATACTAAATACCGCTGAAAAATGTCAACACGTTTGATTAGAAACAAGTCATCGATTACACTCAGATTTATGCATATACCCGTGTTGTGGTCCTCTCTTAACTTCTCACCATCCCAAATGCATTCTCTTTTTATCAATAACCAATCTTTAATTAAAGAATTTTTTTTTCCGGTTAATTCACCCCCTTAAGAACCCCCCAACCTCAAGACTTATCGCATATTTCTCAATGTTATTTAACATATGTTTTTGATCTTTTTAAGCTCTTATTATTCCATATTAGCCTATGACTTTCGATGGAACCCATGTAGCGAACTTTCAACCCAACCGATCCCAAACCAGTTGGCTTTAGGTGATTAGGTGTAGAACACCCCTCAGAGTTTACTTGTTCGAGTTCCAAAGGCCACTTTTTTGACTTATAGATTAGCCTTTTGGCTTTATTCTATTTTTTTTTTTTTGATTTTTTTTTTGATTTTCTCACTTTATTATTTTTCAATATAGAAGCATATGATTAATAACAGAGGAAATTCACACTCAGCCTATTTTTGTCGAGCTTAGATTCAGAAAGGGCTTAACCCTTTATTTAAATTCAAAAATTAAAAGTTGGTTACCATAAATGGAACTTTCTCTGAAACGGTGAAAAGCCACTAAATACTATGCATAAATACCAAGTATAACCTCTAAACTTGTTCACACATCAAACATTTGACATCTTCAACCAATATTTAACACTTACTCGACTGATATTAAAAATTTAAAAATTATAGCCCAAATACCATCATGATTTAATCAAGGACAAATGAAGTTCAAGCTATGAATCTTTTTCTAGCCCTCTACCCCACACTTAAATCGTACAATGTCCCCATTGTACACAAAATCAAACACTAAGGTAGAAAAAGGTTAGAGAAAACTCCCTTCGGGCATCACAAATGGAGCAACAAAAGATAATACTGAGCAAAAGCCAGCATAAGCGCGTACTCCATAACCACCTGCAAGAAAAACACTCGGAGCAAAATGATAAGATAGATCTCGGCAAAGAATCAAACAACTAAAACACACAAAGAAAAACAAACCTAACTCACTTTCGTAGGAATCACGGTTGCATTTAGCATATGCAACAAGCCTTTAAGCCCCTCGGTAGCCCGAGAGGACGAGTTGTAGTCTCGTGAGGGTTTCTAGGCAACACACCCATAAAGTTGAAACAGAAAAGGAAAGAAATAACTAAGAAAGACAAACCTAAACTAAACACGGGTTGCCTCCCGAGAAGCGCTTGTTTTTGTCCGAGTCTCTAGCTTGACTCAGAATTTAGGCACTACTAATTGGAACGAAAGACCCCACACTTGCAATAAAGTGCGGGTGGTAATATGCATACATACAAGGATATATGTATGATTTACCGACTCCAAGAGCTGTTGTGGACGCCTCTCGCTCACCGATCTCGATCACCAATGACATCCTCCCTGCGTTCTGACTCATGGTTCCTCCTCTAGATTGTGAACTCGATCGCGACTCAAGCAAAGACTCCAACAGGCTCCCGATGCCTTCTAAATTTCTAACCCCCTGATCATTCTCCCTACACGACAGGTTCCAAATGGTCCCTGATGCCGGAGGAATTCCATATCCTAACTCTAACTCCTCACAATATCCCGCGTTTACCTCCAGAGCTGGTTTTGCAGTTTCCTCCTCGAATAATAGAAATTCTAAACGATCTAATATTTCATCTGCGCTTTCAATATATTCTCTTTCAAGAAGTGAAGGTCCCCAAACGGGTTTTGGTTCTAAACCTAACTCGGGTGCTGGTTTAATGAAGGTTGATGGTTCATCCTCTGTATGTTCTTCCGGCTCCTCAAACAGGTCAGCGAGGCCTTCCAGAATATCTCCATCAGATTGTGCATCTTCTCTTGATTTCACCTCCGCATCGGGCTCAAAACACAAACTCTCGTCAGAATCAGAGTCGTCTAAATAGTACGGTTCAGGTCTAAGTTGTGGCTCCTCGGGCAAACCAATCGGGCGGTCATCCTCATCATCTTTAATAATGAAGTCGTAATCATCCCGCTCAATGCCATCGTCATAAAACTCGTTCAACAGATCTTTAAGGAAAGACTCCCAATGGATCGGTTCATCCTCATCTTTAAGAATTAATCGAATCGGCGTATCCCCGTCGTAGATCATATTCGCAGAAAAGACATCGAAGGTGACGAAGAAAGACGAGCAAAACAAATAAAATAACTTCCTTTGAGCCGAAATTCGTGGGAAGGATCGTTTAATACTAAAATTAATATAATTAAATCAAATGAAACCATTCCCCGGCAGCGGCGCCAAAAACTTGATGTGCGTAAAGCGTACCAGTTTTTTTAATTTTATAAAATCCGTTATTATTTAGTACGACTACAACACAAATAGGCAAGATGACCTAATCGTATAGTAGTATAGAAAATAAGTACGGGTGTCGAACTCAAGGGGAACGAGTATGATTTGATAAAATTATATTAATTTAAATATTAAACTAACTAAACTACTTGCAATAAAATAAAGGGGGATTATGAAGTAAATGAGCTATTAACCAACTAACACCACTAAACAACCTAAAAACACTAAAAGCATGCAAAAGAGACAAGAAAACAAATAACTCGGAGAATTAATAATAATGAAGATGTTCCCTCCCTAGATTCAACTCAACTCAATTCATGGCAATAAATTCATGGAAAGATAAGCTAAAGATACTTATATTATTCATGCATCGATTTCTAAAGTGATTACAATCTTGGTCCAATCATAATCGTCTAATTACCCTAATTAGTTACCTTTATGGTCAAAAGTGCAATTAAATAGTTTAATTAGCAATTAATTCGATTAACAAGTTAAGCCCTAATCCTGATGCTTGTATGATCAACAAAACATCAAACTAACATATAAATGGTCATTATATGGACATTACATGCAAAAGACTCTAACTTTAATTGCTTAAAACATAGGATTTGGTTAATCACTATTCCTTAATCATCTATTGGTCCTAGACAATCAAGATTCAATCTTTATGATTCAAGTGGTCTCTTAAAACATAAAAATCAGATTCTAAGCAATAAAAACAGATTCATAAACATGGATAAATATGGATTAGGCTAAACTAAGAACAAACATGAATAAAGTATCAAAAACCATGAATTAAACTAAGCCATTACATGAGTTTCATCTCCTCTAGGGAGGAAAACAGAAGATTAGTCAATAACAATCATAGAAAAGCTCTGGAAATCGTTCATAACAAGAAACATGATGAATCAAGAATGAAGAAAACCGAAAAACCGAATTGTTTTAGCCGAAAGCTTCACTTTAATCTTCACTTTTGAGCTCCAATCCTTCCAAGCTATTGCCCCAAGCTTCATCTGGACTTTAATGGTGTTTTCTGGTGATTTAGGGTTCAAAAGTCGGAACCCAAAGCTGCCCAACCGAATGGAGATCAAATCAATTTATAAAGCTGTCAAAGGACCCTTTAGCGACGCTAAGTCACCTTTGGCTTTTAGCTACGCTAGCGACCATTTAGTGACAAAATTTCGGAAATTTCAAACTTTGATGCTTATCTTCGAATTTTAGCCTTTTTTATCCATATATATCCTCAAATATCCGAATTTGAACCTGAAAAAGAATATATAATGATATTAAACATATATTTAACATATTCTCATGATTTTTATCCAAAATTAATTAAATATCGCATTAAATATATATATAAAAATCGCGATATCAAAATACCATGACTATGTTTTTTAAATGAACTTTATTAAACACAACTCTAGAAATATAACATGTCTGAAAAAAAAAGATAAATCTATTAAAATTCAAAATTCATATATAATATCTTCATCAGATTTTGATATCTTTAAAAACCACAACCATAGGTTATTTTTTGGTTATATTCAAATTTAACATAGGATAAAAGGGGGTAGGGATAAAAATTTAAATTTTAGAAAAAGATTATGATAGAATATTACATATGTTGATTAATTCGTACCATACGTCCATACCTGCGGGTTGCTCTTCATATTACATAGCTAGAGGAGTCCGCTTTAAGATTAGGATTTTCTAATAAATATGGAAATGGGGACGGATTAGGAATGTGAATTTTAGGATTAAAGATTGTAACATTATATTTATTTGTAAACTTAATTTATATTTTTTAATAAAAGTTTCTATTAGTTAAATTATATTTTAAAAAAGAAAGTTTTTCTCAAAATCTTATTCTTTTAATTATAAAGTTAGATAAGATAGTAATGCAAACATATGTAAATTAGTGTGATTCGATATTAAATTTTTTTTAAATAAACTTAATACTATGTATAATGATTACACATGAGTAATTTTTAAATATAATAAGCGTATGTCAAGTATGAAAAATTTGAATATTACATAAAAGATGTTTAATGTGAATATATTACAAATATGAAACTAAATAAGTGTAGTATTGTACGTATGAAATAAATTAATATCTTAAATCTCTAACCTAGATAACGTTTATATTTGAGGTATATAATTATGTATCTAATCAAGTTAAATTAACGTAAATGAATTGTCTAAGAGATATAATTACTTCATTTTATAGTTTAAATAATTTTTTTTACTATCTTATCTCTTATAAGAATTAATGGTATGTTTGATAGAGAGAAATAGAATAAGCGAAATGGAATTAGAAATGATTCCCTTGTTTGTTTAGTAGAGAGATTTGATAAACGATAAATAAAACAATTCCATTTCTCTATTTTTGAATTCTCCGTGGGATGGAGAGAAATGCTGAGAAATGAGAGCTCATTTCTCTATGCATTAAAAAAAAGAAAAGCGGAGAGTTGAGACCATAAATCCTTCTCGAAAGATTTCATTCTTCACCTACCTACGTTCTTCTTCCGACGGTGCCTCTACTCCTCCAGCCACCGGCGAAAGGCGTCGGAAACTTCTTCTTCACCAACGACTGGAGGGGCGGAATCATCTACTTCTCCAATGACCGGCGACGGCGGCTTCTGCTTCTTCTCCGGCGACCGGCGACGACTGTTAAGGAGATGCAAAGTCGCCGGAAAGTATCGAAGTTGCGGAGTTAGACTTCGAAATTGCAGAGTTACAGTGGGAAGGAGACGAAGAGGGTAAAATCAAAAAGTCAATCTGGAAAATGAAAGAGAACACAGGTTAGACCATCAGCATCCATCACACGCTTCACACAGTCACATCAGCGCCACATCATTCCCCCACCATTCCCTCATCACATCACACAAACTCTGCATTCATCACATGCTTCACATCATAACAAAAAAAAAAGGAAACAAACCTGTTCACGAGTGTGATGGTGGTCGCGTGCGTGACCGTAAGCCACCCCTCCCGAAGGAGGGCGATGGTGCTCACGAGGGTGAAGACCTCTCACATACTCCAACTCGTGATGGATACGGAGAGTCTTAGAGTAAGACCACCAGTATTCATCACACCCTTTACACAGCCACATCAACTCCAAATCAGCGCCACATCATTCCCTCACCATTTTCTCATCACATCACACAACCCCTGCAACCATCACATGCCTCACATCACCAACAACAAAAAAAGCGCCGGCTCACGTACCTCCTCTCACACTCGCGATCCCACTCACGCAGATGACCGTGAGCAGGCTTTCACTTCAACCGGCGATACTCCTCACGTCCGTGAGGAGCCTTCACACGCCTCCCTCGCGATCCGATGCGCCCAGTCTAAGAGGGGAAAGTGAAAAGCTTTAACTAATAAAGGTAAGGCTAGTATATAAAAAAATTAAGTAGTCATCATTAGTTCATTGGAATTGAAGAGATATGTCATGTCAAATTCAATCTTGAAGTAGTTATATTCATATTTTATATTTTTGTATTTTTTTGAGCTAATTATATTCTTCATAGTAATAATTTTCGATCAAGCTTTATGTGCTGAAACTTTAGTAGGTATATATATATATATATATATTATTGTTAGAAAAGTATATTAATTGATGTTTCATTATTGTCTTTTCATTATTAATTTATGTATTCTTTTGTATGTTTTTGGAGTTTGAGTAAATAATTATTGTAGATGATAAAGTTGGAAGAATTCTCTATTGAATTTCTTGTTATACCAAACAAAAGAAATGATTTACTATTATATTTCTCTGTTAAAATCTCTATTTACCAAACAGGAGATACAATTCTCATTCTCTAGACTAATTCTCTTTCTCTGTAATTCTATTCTCTGCTGTATTTCTCTGCAATTTCATTCTCTGTACCAAACACGCCCTAAATTCTAAACTTTGAGTTTTCATTTTTGACTACTTAAAGTCAAAATTAGACTTTTAGTTTTAATCAAATGAAGGAGTAGAATTTAATTATACTAATATGAATGGTCAACAGCTTCTAATTAGATTAATGAATGTTAGTCTTTTATATATATTAGAAGATTTTTGATTTTCTATTAATTATTATTAACATTTGATTAAGTTAAGTTTAAATCAATGTTAGGAAAGGTTTGAATGTTTCCTAAGATTAGTTAATCTTCTATTAGAATTATTTTTACCGGCAAATAGGGACATTTCTCCGGCTCTCCAGTGTGGGTTCGAATTGCTTCGTGGCGGGTTTTTAAACGTCCCTCGTTATTTGGCTTTAACCAATGTTCGAGCATCACACCTTCACTCCATGGAGGAAACCTCTAAGGGAAAACCCCCATATTAGTATAAATAGAGGATTAGGAGAAGGGTTTAAACTTGCACCTTTTTAATTATTTAGAATACAATTCTCTCCTCCCTACTCTTGTTCTTGACTTCGGCCGAATATCCCACACCAAGAACCGATTTCGTTTTTGATCGAATTCGAGTGCGGGTCACGTGGTGGTGGTTGAAACCCATCCTAGCGGGTCTCAATTAGCTTTATCACGAGTGAACTACATCTTGTCGCAAAGGTATATGAGGTTAATCCTAATACTTGTTCTTTTTCACGTTCTTATTCAACTTTAACCGCCACCGACGCCGCCACCGGCACCACCGCCGACCACCCACCGCTCCCGCTGCCACCGCGTCACCGCCGACGACCACCCACCACCAACGTCACAGCCGCCGACCAACCACCACTGCCGCTGACGTCACCACCTCTGACCACCCACCGCTACCGCCGCCGCCGCCACCGTGACTGTGGCCACCGTCGCTGCCCACGTCTCCCCCGCTGATCACCCACCGCCGCATCTACCACCCACTATCGCGCCGCACGGTCACCACTGTCGCCGCCATCGTCACTACCGCCGGTCACCCACCGCCACCGTCACCGCCACCGACCACCCACCGCCGCAGTCTTCTAATGAATTTTGACCCGTTTGACGTCTTTAATTTATATACATGTTTGACCTGTTTAATTTATATACATGTTTGACCCGTTTAGTTTATATACATATTTGACCCGTTTAGTTTATATGCATTTTGACCCGTTTGACACCCTTAATTTATATAAGTGTTTGACCCGATGTTTGATATGTAGTTCATTCAAATGGTTGGCCAACCTCAATGGTCAAATGAGCAATTAAAATGCTTACTTGATTTATATACATGTTTAATATGTGGAAATGCAGCGAAATGTGAGTACATGGTTCGTTTGTGAGATCAAATTGCGGAACAATTGATGCAAATATAGAAATTTTAGTGACTTTGTTATGTTTGTTAAGCAAATTGTATAACAATTTTATTTTTATTTTTTTGAATTTAATATTTTGGATATTGGATATTTAATGTTTTAGATATTTGTTATTAATGTTTTGAACCTAAATATTTGATGTTACTTATATTGTTGAATTTAATTTAAAATTGGAAAAATATAGTAAATAAGACATTCCTTAAAATTAAAAAACAAACAATCTTATCTTCGCAGTTATTCGCAAACATAAGACCTTCTAAACCAAATCTTATCATGCGGACATGAAATAAGACATCTTATATATTCAAAAACAAACAATACCTAAGTGATGGAATGGACATCAAGGAAGGAATGAATGCTTAACTATGTAGAATTTATAGGCCAAATGGTCATAATCAAACTAACCTAAGGTGAATAATAACACACGTAAAATATTACTTTTATGCGACTCTCTTATTTGTTTTCCCCCCTTTTTTTAGTAGCTAGAAATCGAATACTAGTTCATGAGATTTGATTGTGTTACTAGTTCAAGGCTTCAAGTATGAGTATTCTTTTGTAACAAAATATTGGTTTCGTACCTTAAACTTTGTACGTTTGATTGTGCTTTTTATTTTTGATTGTTAGAATTTGTGGTTTATAATGCTTCATTGTCTAGAATTTGTTTGATTGTTCTTAAAGAACTTACAAAAACGTCATTTGGTAATTTTGTGATAAGAGAAAACATTTGAGTTGTTTGGGTTAGATGTTCCTTAGGTTTTGGATAAGAGAAAAAAAAAAGAAAAATAATGTGGCATTAGTTGATTTGGGCACTACTCATGGTTTTATACACAATTCTCACAATAATACCTCGAAATATATAAAGATATTCTATTCAGACTCTCTTAACAACCTAAATCACTAATATAATATGACATATGTAATCATATGGTCTGAATTAAAAACTGTAATTAATTGATTTAAATATATCATATCAGGTATATGAAAGCAAAGATATCCAAATAATAACACTCTTATAATAAACTCAATCTATTATTTAAAAACCGTGATGAAAGGAAAAAATAATATAATCTTATATATATATATATATATATAAAAGACTAAATAAATCAATTCTATTAAACAATCTTAACCATTAATTTAAGTAAAGTCAATTTTGAACCGTCTATTTGTATATAAAATTAATTTTTGATTTTAACTTTTCACAAGTAAAAAATGAGCAAAAACAATATTATAATAGCAAAGTTTGAATTATTTAAAAATATAACATTTATCAATGTTGTTTTCACTGTTCATAAGTTGTAGCTTATGAATAGTTTTTTTTAAGTTACAATTTTTTTACTTTGAATATTTCATTTGGGTATTTTTTTCTTTTTATCTTTACAATATTTTTTTTCTTTAGCTTAGAAATTGTGTTTAGTTTTTTTTTCTTTTAAGTTACAATTTACGGTGAGCATAGTTTTTTTATACTTCTAAGAACTCTAAGTGTTTGGTAAAAATAATCTTATGTTTTATTTATTAGTGTTTATTCGGTATTTGATAAAAAAGTCCAACTTACCTAAATGTGTTCAATGTTATATGGTCTACCAAAGAAGTTAAAGATGTAATACCAAGATGTTTCGTAATAAAAAACGTAAATTTATGTTTTTGACGTGTAATTTTCACCAAAAATTCTCCTATCGATTTATGTTACATATATAACAACTACTTTTACTTAACTTATGCCGTTATATATGTTAACCCCTCAGGCATCCTCGCTCCCACAACGCGGGGCTAAAAAACCTTATATATATATAATTGGCAATATTGATGCGACACTATTAATAGTGTCTTTTTTTTGTCTTTTTCTGGCTTTTCTTTAGTGATATATATTTACTGCTCAAATGTGACAAGTATTAAGGATAGATGTGGTGGCTAGCACTAGGTGTCCATATCCAATTGGTCAGCCTTCTTCTTAATGGTGTTTTTTCTTTTTTGTATTTCCTTCATTTTGGTTTCTACCTATATATCTCACGTGTACTTCATTTTTTTTTATCTACCAACAATTACTTTTTTTTTCTTATACTTTCTTCTCTATTTATTAATTACAATCATATATTTCTATCTATTTATTTTATTTATACTTTTATAGAAACATATATAGTTCTTTATATTGTTCTTTTCATTTTTAACTATCTATATAGTAAATTTAATACGATAGCTTTTACATAAAACAAAAAATATGTAAAATACAAATACATAAATTCTTATATATCTGGAAAGTGTATTGTTTTATTTACTAACTCATATATTCTTATATACACTTAACTTTATGTTATTTTAATATTTTTTATATTCATTTTTTAAAAGAAATTAAAGTCTCATTTTTCTCTTTTCTCTTCCTGTAGTGATTCAAAAGCTTTTATATATGAAATTCTATTAATACTAAATACTGTTTGTTATTTCTTATAAATCAGTAATACTATTTCTTGGTAAAAACTAAAGTATTCTACGATTCTTCTGTTATTTAGTATATAATTTTTTAATATATTTAAATAAAGCAATTCAAATTTACATATTTGAACAATAAATATAGTTATCAACATGTAATACACCAGAGACCTTTAAAAAATCATTAACTTTTATAAAATATTATGATTTATAAGATTTTCACCTAAACTTTTGCAATATCATTACTACTATTACTAAGATATAATATTTTTTTAACATTTCAAAGCTATAACAAACTTCCTATAATTTTTGGTAACAATATAAACAATTGGTGTAATAACATGTGCATTATATGAATAAAATAAAAGTTCTAAAGTTAAATTATTAACTTCTTTAAAAGAAGGGTAAAGTTTTCGTTTATTTTCTCTAGAATCGAACCTTTGTTTTTTTGTAAATTTTCTTTACATTGAAACATTTTTACAAGTTATTCACATTATTCAAGAATAAAAAGTTTACTATATGCAATAACAATTTACGTAAAGTTTGTTATATATCGGTTTAATATGCCCATAAAATAATGAGTTTACAAACTTCTGCAGCAAAGCGCGACAAAATATGCTAGTTTTCATTATTAACAATTACGAATTTGATTACTTAACATGGAAGGGTCCATGATTTATTAAATAAAAGACAACGTAAATATATTAAAGTTTGCTTCAATAGATATATATATGATCTATCAAGTATGAGTCTATAAGTCTATGATTTATTAACACCATCTATCTATTTATATTTGTTGGTCCCGAATGGATACTACAACAACAAATGTTTGTAGAATGGGGGTTGAATACAAACTTTAGCAAATTAAAATTTAAGAGACACACGGTTTACTTTTATATAATTCTTATTGACGTTAATCAAGAATTACATGAACTAGATGCGAAAAATTTAAGTTCAATAAAAGGTGACAACTAATTTTGTCTAACACATAGACAATGCTAATCTTAAACAACTAATGTCTAAGACGTTCAACACATGAACAAGTATGTTACACTGAAAGTAAAATGCTAACTCTTCTAATTCTCAACTTATGAGATTTCAGTGTTTTTCAACGCATTCGCTTCCTTAGCATGTTTCCATGCATGAATATATATAAGAAAAGTGTGTCCGGGTTGATGAAGAGAGAAGGAGACAAGGGTACTTGGTTTAATAATATTATAATAGATAAAGTTAGTGGGTGAAAAGGTAAGTTAACTTTATACACAAAGTGTGTAAAGTGAACATACTTTTCAGTAATGAGTATACCCACTATCTATTATTATATTATTAAATTACTACCTTTATGTCTTGAGAAAGTAACCTTATCCTTCCATGCTTGTGCTTTAATCGACACCATGCTTTCTGAAGATTTGACTTTACCAAGTATGGAGTTGTCAGCCATACTTAACATCATATCTTCGAGATCTTCTTTTCAAGAGTATCTTTCTCCTTTTCCAGGGGATAAAGATCTATCCTTTTTGTATCATTGTAGATCCAAAAAGTGCTAAGTACTTTTACAAAAGAAAGATCTAAGGCATAATAAGAACAACACATGTTCTGCCTTTGACTTTAAGAAGATATTACATAGAAAAGCTATTAACTGAGATATAAAATAAAGACTCAGTTAACAAACACTGAACTACAAATATAATTTTGCTCAGCTAAGGATAAGTGTGAAAGACTCAGCTGACTAGACTTGCTCAGCTGATCAAATTGCTCAGCTGATAATACAAATCGTAGCAGCAGCTAATAAACTGATTAACTCAACTGTCAGCTGTTCCCAAGGGCTCAGCTAATCATTTGAGTATAGTCAGCTCATAAAGAGAAGATTGGATAAGTAGTAAATACCTTATCTGACAGATGGAAGGCATCAGCTGATAACTTGTGATTGTGTCAGTTGATCCTTGACTGCTTAGCTGACCTTGAAATCTTCATCAGCTGATGGTTCTAGGCCATCAGCTGATCCAGTGTGATTCCTCAGCTGATGCTTCTTTGACTGATCTTTTCTTCTCAGCTGATCTTTCTGAAGCTGGTCCTTTGGCTGATACTCAGTGTTCAGCTGACACTATGATTCGTCAGCTGACATTTCTTACTTAGAAATTCTTTAAGTCTCAGATAGAAAAACAACACATGTTTTTCCTCAATCTAAATCCAAAACTGAATATATGGTTTTGTTAACATCAAATCTTATTTTACTTAATAGATAGGTTTGATTAAGGTTTGATATTGCTATCTCACCAACAATCTCCCCCTATTTGATGATGACAAAACCTTATCTTGTTTAAGAAGAATCAGTTTGACTAGGATTTGTAAAGATATAACTTTTAAGTGCAATTTTGGTTACCTAGCTATCTGTTTTTGGTAACTCTTTTAAGTATGTTCCCTGATATTCTGTTTTTGGGAATCTTTTCATTTATGAAGTATAATTGTTCTGTTTTTGGTATCTTTTCTATCCTTTTTCTGTTTTTAGGGTTTTTGATCTTTTCTATATTTACACTATGTAAGCTATCTACTAAGAGTCATCTATACTAGCATTTTAGCTAAGTAGTCCATGATCAAAGTTTCAAGCTTGATTACAAAACAAAGTATTTACATAAGAGTTTGTACAGTGAAATCTAACTTAAAGTTAAACTAAGTACAGAAGTTGAACTATTCTAGGAATTGAAATTACATCTACTCTAGTTATGAAGTGTGATCTTCATTCCCACCAAGGTTCTTCTTTTACATCCAGAAGTCTGTTCAGAGGATTGGCAGCCAACAACTCTTCAGCTCTTGCTTGAATCAGATTTTCAAAATGTTCACTTCCTGTCTGTCCCCTTGTTAAATGTGCAGCTTGAAAGATTAATTCTCCAGGGGCTCTTCCTAAGTCAGTTTCTCTTAGGAATCTCCAAACACCAGCTCTGTCTTTGAAGAAAATCCCTCTCTCAGGTTCAGTTATGTACTTAAACATTTCTGGCTCAATGTTGGAGGGCAAAGCAGTGTTGAAATTTTCATATGCAGACAGGTAAGGATGATCAGGATTAAGTATAATCCGTTCAGTAGGTACAAAAGCTTTGGAGGATTTCTTGAAGGCATCCTCAATCACATCAATGTGTTCCACAAATTGATCATGAGTGCATATCCTGTGGTAAACAGCCATTCTGATCCAGAATTCGAATTTGTTTATGAACCTTGGGGCAATTTCACTTTTGGATTTAAGGAGGTGGTACAGAGTCTCAATCATCTCAGTGAAGGAGAACAGTTTGCAGTAATGGATATAGGCATTCTCATGTGTTTGTCTTTCATCTCTTCTTACTAATCTGAGATATGGCCCTTCATCTGTTCCCTTATATGGAGTGACTCTGGAAATGAGATTTGGATCCTTTCTTTCTATCAAGTTCTTCTTGTTATCCAAGACCTCTTTGATCTCCCTTTCAGATTGATGAGTTGTAACTCCAAAGTTGAACTCATGCAATGCTTGAATGGCTTCTCTGTGAGTTCTTCCTCTTTTAGGAACTTTCTTGACAGAAGGATCATCTTGCTGTGATGTAACCTGTGTTGGATGTGATTGAGAGGATAGAATGATGATTTCTTCTTCTTGTAATTCTCTCAATTCATCATCAGTGACACCAACTGCAGCAGCAAGATCCTCAGTGTTAGTGAAATCCTGGTGTCTCTCTTTGGCTTTAAGAACTTCTTCAATGGTTGAACCAAGAGCAGCAACCAGTTCACTTAACTCTCTGAGATTCTCATCTTCTTGATTTAGCTCTTCCTCTTTTCTTTCTTCTTCTTCAATTTCCTCAGCAGTCATTATCTTCTTTCCTTTTCTTCTTGATGAACTGCTGGGAGTTGGTTGACTTGATTGAACTGGAGAGGAAGCTTGGACTGGTGGAGCTGTAGTGGAGGAGCTCTGCTTCCTTATGTTGAACATAGAGGACAAAGGCATTTCATCTTCATCATCATCATCAGAATCCTCAGATGGTAGTTCAATTGGAGCACAGGATTCACCTTGCTTTGATTTCTTTGTCCTTCTAGCCATTTGCTTTAGCCTTCTCTTTGGCCTCTGCTCTTCTTGAGCAGGTTGCTCCCCCTCAGATTTATTCTCCCCCTCAACATCTGATCCTATTTCATCGGGGGTTGATGCATCCTCTGCTTGTAAAACTGACTTTGTCCTAACTGACTTCTCCCCCTTTTTGTCATCATCAGAGGAGGGAAAAACAGCAGGCTTTGCAGGGGCATCAGGAGTGGTGAAAGAATAAGGAGTTGGGGTAGGTGTAGAGGTAAAGGGTGGTATGGTTGAGGATGAAGGTGAGGCAGTGGGTATGGGAGGCTGAGTGAAAGGTGATGTTAAGTGTCTAAGGTGAGAGGGAATAGGAGAGAAAGAAGGAATGGAAGGTGAGATAAGAGGTTTTAGGCTGTTGATAGCTTCAGTGAGATTGGAGAATTCTCTCAGAGTATCACTGTACCTTATCTTAGCAGAAAAGCTGGACCTATTTACCTCAGTATCAATGTCTTTTAGAAGAGAGGGGATAGTGAGAAGAGATTCAGGAATGGTAATGGAGATATCAGGGGGTGAGGGTCTAAGGGTTTTGAGTTGGGAAAGGAGATTGGAAATGGTATGGTTTAAGTTAGAAATGGTTTGGGCAGGTATAGGAGGGGAGGGTGTAGGAATAGGAGTAGAGGTTTGGTTTAGAAGTTGATCTAGTTTGGTAAGAATAGGGGAAAGATCAATAGGGGCAGGGGTGGGTTGGGGTTTGGGTTGGTTGGCTTTAAGTGACTCAATCTCATTGGTTAGGTGAGAGATTTGAGTTTCTGTTTGAGTTTGGAAAGAGGTAAAGGAGGCTTGAAGACTATCCATCTTTTGAGAGATAGATAATAAGGTTTGAAGTAGTTGGGGTGAGGGTTCAAAAGTAGTAGAGGGAATGGGTTGGGTTGGAATTGATTGAGAAATTGTGCTTTGAACTGGAATGGATTGTGGTCCCTCACTTAGACCTTGGTTTATATGCCTAAGATCACTAGGAGCAGAAGTTGTACCCTGTACTAATGACTGGTTTATGCCACTAGTATTGACAGGTAGTGCACTAGTATGTGTAAGAATTGAATCAAAAACATGTGCAAGTAAGTGAGTGTGAGTGAGGGTTGCACTCAAAGGGGTATCCCTTATTACAGTAGCAAGTTGTTGTGAACTTACTAGGGGATAGGCTTGACTCAATTGAGGTGTAGACACAGTATGACCTTGGGAGAAGGTCTGTCTTTCAATGGTATCACCCTGTTGGGAGGGTGACCCAGATTGTAGCAATCCCATATTTACAGATGTGCCCTGTTGTGAGGACACACCCACTGGTTGTAGGGTTATATCAACTTCCATGAGCTCCCCATCAAAATAAGAGGTAGCTATAGGAGTTGAGGTCAGAGGTGCAGTGTGCATTTCCTCTGAGATAAGTGCAGTATGCACCATCTCTATTGACCTTGTTTCTATTTGGGTTACAAAGTGAGTAGAACTAGCAACTGTTAGGAGTTGACTAGAGCTTGGCAGTTGTGGGGGTGTTACAACTAGAGGTGAGGATGGGTTCTCATTGGTGGGGTCAACCAAATGAGTGTCCTCAGAGATTGAGAGTGTACCTGTGATGTGTCTTGTTTTGCTGATCTCAATGAGCTCCTCCAGCTTATAAGAGACCTCTTCATCATCAGGGACATCTTCATTTCCACTACTTGGTGCTCTATGAACAGAGTCACTTGATCCTTGTTGTTGATCAGGGTTGGGATAGGCAATAGTACCTCCAAGAGTTCTACTTGGAGAATCATCATCAAATTCTTCATCACTTTCATCAGTGCTTAGGTGTCCGGACCTCTTTGAAGTTGAGGAACTAGAGGGAAACATTGGTAATGACATTCCATGTTGACTGGATGAAGTAGAACCAGATTGATAAGGCTCATTTCTCATGTAAAATCCACCAGTATCATCATTATGGCCATTACCACCATCACTGTCATCTAAATTTTCTCCTTCAAATATGGCTTCATCATGCGTAACAGATTGAGCCACTTCCTCAGTTACAACATCAGGGGACTCAGAATCATGAGCCACTTCTTCTTCATGCACTTCCTCCTCATCATTATCATTAGCAATATCAATGAGCTCTTGCATCTGTGCAGTGATTGCTGGACCCTGATCTTCCCTTATCAGATGAAAGATCTTTTGACCCATTTGTGGTATGGTCATTGTGTCCAAAACAGCAACAATCCCAGTGTATTGTTCCCATTGAAGATGATGAAGTACAAGTAAGCTTAGGTACCTGATATAGGGAACAATAATTCTGGTGGATTTCTTTGCAGTGCCAAGAGTGATCTTGTCCACCATCTCCAAGAATATGACTTGAGCAAAGTCAATATTCCTCCCTGTGACCAAGGCGTGCAGAATCATCAGTTCTGTTTGATTCATTTGGTCAAAGCTTCCAGACTTATGGCCAAAGCACCGAGTGATTACACTTGCCAGGTACTTCCATGGGTGTCCCAGCACAGACAACTTATATTGACCATGGGTGACAGCTTCATTGTAGCCAATCAGGGGTAAGACCTCCAAGACTTGATCCATTTGAGCAAAAGGTTGATATGGAGCTAAGTTGGGCAGAGAGATGGCTTGACGAATAGTATTGATATTGATGTTGATGTTGATTGTGCCATTTAGACATGTACAGGTAATGAGTTCTTGATCCGTATGGTACCTTGCAGTGTACCACATCTCACCGACAATGTTTGGAAAGATGAAGAAAGGATGTGCAGAGAGACATGGAAATAGGGGATGAGCATTTATGAATGCTACCATTGGTCCCTGGTTTGATTTATTTATGGGAATTTCAGTGTTGATTATAAAGTTGTTTGGACGAATGGTGATTTCTGAGTTTGGTGTGACATTTTCACCAGCAATGGCGTTTGGAGAAGTTGCAGGGTTGAAGATCACCATGATTACAGAGTGAATGAAGTTTGAGCAACGAGAGTTTAGGGTTTGAAATTTTGAGAGAGAAAGAGTGTTTGGGAATATTGAAAGCTTAAGAAATGAATAACCGCTCGAATACACCTTTAAATCTTCCTTGGAAACCTAAACTGTTACACAAATATTTTGCAAAAAGTAACTGTCACTTCTTCAAAAAGGTAATAGACGGAATAGAAATTAAATACACAGACAATAAACGGACAAATAAACTAAATTAAATAACCTAGTAACACAATAAATACAAATGAGAAATTAATAAAATAGGTGTGGGAACACAATATTTTTGACTTTTGAAAATCATCAGCTGACAGACGAGAGTGTCAGCTGATCCATGTTGAGATAAAATAAGTGTCAGCTAATGAATTCACTTAGCTGAGCTTCTAAGTCTTAGCTGATGGTTTATCAGCTGAGGTATAGTGTCAGCTGATGATCGTCAGCTGACATAATTCTATTAGCTGATCTACCATAAGTTAAATATGTATAAGCTTAGATAAGTACTTCATTTCACACACAAATAAAATTATTTTCTCACGCACAATTAACTACCTAAGAAGAGAATATATTACAAATTTAACATGCCAAGTTTGGATATTAGGAAGTTGAACCGAGACTCATCCAAAGGTTTTGTAAAAATGTCAACTAATTGAACATCAGTGTTGATATAATGCATTGAAACTTTCTTTTTCTGCACATTATCTCTAAGAAAATGATGTCTGATTTCAATATGCTTAGCTTTTTAATGCAAAACAGGATTATTAGAGATAGATATAGCACTTGTGTTGTCACACAGAATTGGGGAGTTTTCAAACTGTAAGTCATAATCTAGTAGTTGATTTTGCAGCCATAGCAATTGAGCACAGCAGCTTCCAGCAGCAATGTATTCTGCCTCAGCTGTAGAGGTTGAAACAGAGTTTTGTTTCTTGCTTGACCAGCTGACTAATCTTCCACCTAATAATTGACAACCCTCAGATGTACTCTTTCTGTCTAGTGTGCAACCTGCAAAGTCAGAATCAGTGTATCCAACTAACTCAAAATTAGAGTCTTTGGGGTACCAAAGACCTAGATTAGGAGTTCCTTTGAGATACCTGAAAATTCTTTTAACTGCAGCTAAGTGAGATTCTTTGGGATCTGCTTGGTATCTAGCACAAAGACATGTAGAAAACATAATATCTGGTCTACTTGCAGTGAGGTACAAAAGAGACCCTATCATACCTCTATAAGCTGTAATGTTCACTGATTTACCATCAGTGTCCTTTCCAAGCTTTAAGGCAGTGGACATGGGTGTTTTCATTGAAGAACAATTTTCAAACTCAAATTTATTAAGTAAGTCATTTACATACTTTGTTTGATGAATGAAAATTCCATCAACCTCTTGTTTAATTTGAAGACCTAGAAAATAGTTTAATTCACCCATCATACTCATTTGATAGTTATCAGACATGAGTTTGGAAAACTTTTTGCAAAGATCAACATTTGTAGACCCAAATATTATATCATCTACATAAATTTGTACAAGAATCACATCACCCTTGAATTTTCTTATAAATAAGGTGCTATCTATGCTTCCTCTTATAAATCCTTTATTGGTAAAAAAGGAAGAGAGGGTATCATACCAGGCTCTTGGAGCTTGCTTCAGACCATACAAAGCTTTGTTCAAGAAGTATACATGATCTGGTTTGCTTGTATCCTCAAAACCTGGAGGTTGTTTGACATACACCTCTTCTTTCAATTCACCATTTAGGAAGGCACTCTTAACATCCATTTGGAATACTTTGAAGTCTTTGAAGGCAGCATAAGCAAGAAATAGTCTTATTGCTTCAAGTCTTGCAACAGGGGCAAAGGTTTCATCATAATCAATATCTTCTTCTTGACAATACCCCTGAGCAACTAATCTTGCTTTGTTTCTGATTATCAGCCCTTGTTCATCCATCTTGTTTCTGAATACCCACTTAGTGCCAATGATGGATTTGTCCTTTGGTCTTTGCACCAAAGTCCATACATTGTTTCTTGTGAATTCAGCCAATTCTTCTTGCCTGGCATTTATCCAGTGAGGATCAGTTAGAGCTTCATCTACCTTCTTTGGTTCAATCATATAAACAAAACCTGTATATAAACAGAAGTTACAAGCTTTTGATCATGTTAGTACAGGTGCTTCTATGTTACCTATGACCTGATCAATTGGATGATTTCTGAGGTCCTTGTAGGCATTTTGGATTCTGGGAGTTGAAAATCTTTGGTTTGGGTCAGCTGATGAGACTTCTGGTTGATCAGCTGACAGAATTTCTTGATTACAATCTGATGAGACTTCTACTGATGAGGGAATGTTTGATATGGAATTAGAGTCCATTGATGTTGAATCATGATTCCCTTCATTTAGTAAATGTGTGGGTTGGTTTAGGATAGAATGTGTAGAGGTGTTTTGTAAGTTTGGAACAGGTTCATCTAAGTCATCTATGTCAGCTGATGAGATTGGATCAGCTGATGAGATTGGATCAGCTGATGGGAGTGGATCAGCTGATACTGGAATGTTGTCTTCAGTTTTCAGCAGATCATTAAATTCCTCACCTGTAGATGGATTAGTAGAACATGAAGCAACAAAGTCATTTTCATTAAAACTTACATTGATTGATTCTTCTATGACCTTTGTTTTGATGTTGTAAATTCTGTAAGCTTTGGAGATCACAGAATATCCAACAAACACACCTTCATCAGCTTTTGGTGCAAATTTTTGCAATTGATCTTTCTGGTTCAGAATGAAACACTGACACCCAAAGATGTGTAGAAAGCTGATGTTGGGCTTCCTTCCCTTGAGCACTTCATAAGGAGTCTTGTTGTGCCTCTTTATTATAAGAGATTTGTTCTGAGTAAAACATGCACAGCTGACAGCTTCAGCCCAGAAGTTGAATCCTAACCACTCTCACACAGCATGGTTCTTGCAGCTTCAATCAAAGTTCTGTTTCTTCTTTCAGCTACACCATTCTGTTGTGGAGTTCTTGGAGCAGAGAAGTTTTGAGATATTCCTTTCTCATCACATAAACCTTCAAGAGTTTGATTTCTAAATTCAGTTTCATGATCACTTCTAATCATCCTTACCAGATTGCCATTAAGCACTTCCATCTTTCTAATAAAGCTTATAATCTCTTCAGCAGCCTCACTCTTTGCTTTTAGGAAGATGACCCAAATGTATCTTGAAAATTCATCAACCATTACCAATGCATACTTACTTCCACCAATACTAGAAGTAGCAACAGGACCAAATAGATCCATGTGCAACATGTAGAAAGGTTCAGTAATGGATAAGGCTTGCTTAGATGGAAACGAAGTCTTGTGATGCTTTCCCTTCTCACAGGCAGAGCAAGGTTTAGGCTTAACATACGTCAGTGAAGGTAGTCCTGACACTAGTTCACCCTTGCTCAACTTGTTAATGTTTTTGAAGTTTAAATGGGAAAGCCTTTTGTGCTATAACCAGTTTGTGTCAGTTACAGACTTGGTATACAAACAGGTTAACTTGGATGGATCACCAGAGGACATATCAAGAGTATATACATCCTTGGTTCTCTTTGCATAAATTATTGTTTTACCTTCTTGATCTAAAATGGAACCACCTATCTTTGTAAAGAGGACTTTATGATCATTATCACATAACTGACTTATGCTGATGAGATTATACTTATGTCCTTTAACATATGATACCTTGGATAAAGTTAGGTTCCCATTATGAAGTTCTCCGTAGCCTTTTGTTTGCCCACAATTATTATCACCAACGGTTACTCTTGGACCTTTTTCCTTCTTGTAGTTACTAAGCAAAGCTTTACAACCTGTCATGGTCCTTGAACATCCACTGTCAAGATAACACGTGTTCAGACCCTGCATAGATGTGATTGAAAGAAGGTTAGTGAGATTTGGGCATCCACATTTAAGTGGACCCCTGTGGATTGCACCTAGCCATCCACTTTATATTAGGTTGTTTATGAATGAGAGAAACAGCTGTGTTATCATAATCAGTCCGCTGTCTTGAGTAACCTTCTAGAGAACAATTACCTGCCTTATGTTCTTTGCTCCCACATTTATAACATTTTTGATTTTTGGAGCTTTTAACATGTTTTGGTAATTGACTAAGAGATGTCTTGACTGTTTTCTGATGACTATGGGTCATCAGCTGACAGATTTCACCTTTCAGTTGTTGCAGCTGATTCTGTAAACTAATAAGGTCTTTGTTTACAGTCACCTTAGGTTGACCCTTAGTTAAAATGAGTTTTTGATCAACTTTAGGTGTGGCAGACTTAGACTCTTTGTAAACAAAATGTCCTTTTCCCTTAGTTTCTCCTATTAAAAGAGTTTGAAGTGAAGTTTGATCAGCTAAACAAACAGAAGAGGATCCATGATCAGCTGATAGGATATCAGCTGAGCAGTTATCATCTACTTTTTGATCAGCTGATGTAATATCATTAGCTAAGGAATTTTCAGTCAGCTGAGTTCCTAAATTTAATGTATCAGCTTTCAAGGTTTGACAACAGAATGTCTCTTTGGTATCAACAAATGATTTCATTCCTTTACTTACTTCCTTTACACTTAAATTTTTAGTACTTTTGCTTTCTGTCATGACAATAGAACTTGAACCAACTTTTGAAGAGGTTGAGTCTTTCAGCTGAGTACTTTTACTTTTGACAAATCTGTTAGTGATAATACTTTTTCCTTTTACAATCTTTTGAAAAGTAAGAGGTAAAATATCAGCTTCTTCTAAGATATTTATGTTCTTGCTAAAATCAACACAGTTAGCAGCTTGGGAATAATTTCCACCAATAATAGCTTGAACTTGTTTTGGAATCTGCTCATTGACACACTGAGTGGTCTTCTCAGCAGAAACACACCAAGATCTAACTACTTTTTGAAGGTCATTAAACTTTATTGTTGCTTCATTGGTTTCTTTTACCAAGATCTGATTAAGTATCTTTTGATTAGCTAAATCATCTTCCAGTTTTGTCATTTGTTTAAGTTTCTCATCTTTAAGACTTAATCTCTCTTTTAGTGATTCTATTTCTAATTTTAGCTTCTTTTCTCTTTGAATATTTGACTGAAACTCAACACACAGATAATCAAACATAGTGTTCTTTTCATTATCTTCATAGTTAATAAATTTTCCAACCAGATACATAGAAGAAGGATCCCAGTCAGGAGAAGTACAAGCTTTAGCAGCTTTCTTCATATCCTCATCAAAGGAACTTGTACTAGCTGTGTTGGCCATCAAACTGAACTAAGCTGTGAGGACCTCATCTTCATCACTTGAGAGATCTTCCTCAGCCCAATCTTCTTCTTCAGCAACCAACACCCTGTTCTGAGCTTTCTTCTTCTTCTTGTCAAGGACAGCAGCAAGAAGCTTCTTGTATTTGGCTTCATAATCAATCTTGCTGTCTGAGCTTGAGGAACCCTTGAAGCCTGTGTTTCCTTTGGACTTACATTCACTGGCATAGTGACCAGTCTTGCCACAAGAGAAACAACCTTCAGAAGCCTTTGGTTTTGACATGGCTCTTTCTCCTTTGAAGGGTTTCCTTTCAAACCTCTTGACACCCTTTCTTTTCAAGAAAGGTTTGAACCTTTTAACCAACATGGCAGCCTGCTCAACAGCAGCTTCAATGCTGTCCATGTTCTCCAAAACTTCATCCCCATCAGCCATTTGCTCTTCATCAGAAGATTCCTCCTCTTTCTCCTCATCACTGGACTCATCCACAACTGCAGCAAAACTCCTAGATCTTGTATCCTTAGATACAAGGGCAGTAGTTGGAGCTTTTGCAGCCTCCTTCATATCCTTGGTAGAGAGTTTCCTTTGTTTAACTGATTGTTCATGATTCATAAGATTTCCATATAAACCAACCAGTGAAAGACCCTTGATTTTCTCACCATGTTTAAGCACAGTGATAAAATGATCCCAAGATTCTGGGAGAGAGTCTAGAAACTTGTTTACAAGTTCCTTATTGCTTTTGTGAACATCTGCCCTTCTTAAGTCATTAATGAGGCAGTTGAACCTGGTGTAAGTCTGAGTGAGACTTTCACCTTTATGAGCAAAGAAGAACTCATATTCTCTAACCAGAAGGAGTTTCTTGTTCTCCTGCACTTCTTCAGTGCCTTCATATGCAACAGTCAAAGTGTCTAGCATCTCTTTTGCAGATTTACAGTTAAGAACTTGATGATAGACATCATTTGGTAGTGCAGAGACTAAGGCTGTTCTTGCTTTAACATCAAGATTAACAAGTCTTTTGTCTTCATCAGACCACTGATTTATAGGTTTTATAATCAGTCTTTCAACAGCAGGAGCTTCATCAGTTGCTTCAGTTACTTGGATAGTTGAGGAAGGAACATAAGGACCTTCAGTAACAGTTTTAAGCATCACATCATCAAGGCTTGACATATAGAGAAGAACTCTACTCTTCCAGAGAGAGAAGTTCTCTCCATCAAATATAGGACACCTTGTGAGTGAACCATTGTTAGAAGAACCATTAGAGGCAGCAACAGAAGTGGCCATTTTGTAGTGTGGGGTAGAAGCAGTTGAAGAGTAAGCAAAACAGATCTTAGATATGGATTATCTAGCCTGCTCTGATACTAGTTGTTAGTCCCGAATGGATACTACAACAACAAATGTTTGTAGAAGGGGGGTTGAATACAAACTTTAGCAAATTAAAATTTAAGAGACACACAGTTTACTTTTATATAATTCTTATTGACGTTAATCAAGAATCTTAAACAACTAATGTCTAAGACGTTCAACACATGAACAAGTATGTTACACTGAAAGTAAAATGCTAACTCTTCTAATTCTCAACTTATGAGATTTCAGTGCTTTTCAACGCATTCGCTTCCTTAGCATGTTTCCATGCATGAATATATATAAGCAAAGTGTGTCCGGGTTGATGAAGAGAGAAGGAGACAAGGGTACTTGGTTTAATAATATTATAATAGATAAAGTTAGTGGGTGAAAAGGTAAGTTAACTTTATACACAAAGTGTGTAAAGTGAACATACTTTTCAGTAATGAGTATACCCACTATCTATTATTATATTATTAAATTACTACCTTTATGTCTTAAGAAAGTAACATTATCTTTCCATGCTTGTGCTTTAATCGACACCATGCTTTCTGAAGATTTGACTTTACCAAGTATGGAGTTGTCAGCCATACTTAACATCATATCTTCGAGATCTTCTTTTCAAGAGTATCTTTCTCCTTTTCCAGGGGATAAAGATCTATCCTTTTTGTATCATTGTAGATCCAAAAAGTGCTAAGTACTTTTACAAAAGAAAGATCTAAGGCATAATAAGAACAACACATGTTCTGCCTTTGACTTTAAGAAGATATTACATAGAAAAGCTATTAACTGAGATATAAAATAAAGACTCAGTTAATAGACACTGAACTACAAATATAATTTTGCTCAGCTAAGGATAAGTGTGAAAAACTCAGCTGACTAGACTTGCTAAGCTGATAATACAAATCGTAGCAGCAGCTAATAAACTGATTAACTCAACTGTCAGCTGTTCCCAAGGGCTCATCTAATCATTTGAGTATAGTCAGCTCATAAAGAGAAGATTGGATAAGTAGTAAATATCTTATCTGACAGATGGAAGGCATCAGCTGATAACTTGTGATTGTGTCAGCTGATCCTTGACTGCTTAGCTGACCTTGAAATCTTCATCAGCTGATGGTTCTAGGCCATCAGCTGATCCAGTGTGATTCCTCAGCTGATGCTTCTTTGACTGATCTTTTCTTCTCAGCTGATCTTTCTGAAGCTGGTCCTTTGGCTGATACTCAGTGTTCAGCTGACACTATAATTCGTCAGCTGACATTTCTTACTTAGAAATTCTTTAAGTCTCAGATAGAAAAACAACACATGTTTTTCAACAATCTAAATCCAAAACTGAATATATGATTTTGTTAACATCAAATCCTATTTTACTTAATAGATAGGATTGATTAAGGTTTGATATTGCTATCTCACCAACAATCTCCCCCTATTTGATGATGACAAAACCTTATCTTGTTTAAGAAGAATCAGTTTGACTAGGATTTGTAAAGATATAACTTTTAAGTGCAATTTTGGTTACCTAGCTATCTGTTTTTGGTAACTCTTTTAAGTATGTTCCCTGATATTCTGTTTTTGGGAATCTTTTCATTTATGAAATACCATTGTTCTGTTTTTTGTATCTTTTCTATCCTTTTTCTGTTTTTAGGATTTTTGATCTTTTCTATATTTACACTATGTAAACTATCTTCTAAGAGTCATCTATACTAGCATTTTAGCTAAGTATAAATTGATCTTAATTAACCAATAGGAACCCTCAATTGCAAAATTAATCCATTATCAAAAACAATTTTGGCAAGATTCGGAATTTTAAATCAATTGCAAAATTGATCGATTAAAATTTTAAATCAATTGGAGGGGGTTTGATGAAAATTGTGAGGGGGATTTATAAAACATGTGAGGGACTTTTAAGAAAATATGAGAGGAAATTAATGTAATTAATTATGGGCTGTTTATAAATTATGTATAATAGCTTGTGATATAATTTGTTTAGATAAAAAGTAATTAAATATTTACGACCGTTTCATTTTAACGGTTTGGTGTAAATTTTATTGTAAAATGACACTTTTTTAAAATTAGTATATTCTTAATTTTTTGTTATCCATTAATAGTAGTGGACATTCCTATAATGAAAATGATTTCATCAGATACAAAACTTTCGGTTAAGTTTCAAAGAAGACAATTTTCTCTGATGTTGTGTTTTGCTATGACGATTAACAAAAGTCAAGTACGGTCATTTTCAGAAGTCGGTTTATTCTTCAGAAAACTTGTGTTTACACATGGTCAATTATATGTTGCCGTTGCACGTGTTAGAAGTAAAAAAAGATTAAAAGTTTTCGGTGATAATTCATTTATTGCATTATTTTTATTTGAAAATTTTTAATATCTCAAATACACTTCTGAACTACCCGTACGTGCACGGGTCAATAAACTAGTATACATTAATTGAGTTGATTTAAGTTTATTGCTTTTTGAAAAAAATAATAATAAGATAACGTATAAGGTAAAATAAATATTGTTTAAATTTAGAAAATATTGTAAATATATTACATAATTGTTATTATAATTAGAGTTAATTACAAAATTGGTAGTTTCAGTATACCACTTTTCACACTTTCGGTCATTTATCCCAAAAAGTTGCACAATTAGTCCTTTAAATGGATTTTTGTCACAAAATTGATCCTTTTATTAGACGGACGTTGATTCCTTATGTTAGTTGAGGGGTAATTTCATCTTTTTAAAATAAAGGACCAATTATGCAATTAAATAGTTACAATTGCTAGGTAAGAAAAGAATCAATTTTATAATTAACTTTAATTATTAATTGGTATTAAATACATCTTTCTCTCTCTAGTTCCAAGGCTGCTCTCTCTCTAGTTCCAACTTCCAACCATCAATAACACCACCATCCATCATCATGACCATCACCACCCCTTGCCGCCGGCTGCCTCATCGAAACCCGCCAGAATTCCTAAATTAGGGTCTTCTCCATTAGGGTTTTCACAAGAAGCCAAAAAAGGAGAAACCCTCTCACTAAACTACCCTTCCCTACCCACGGACACCTTAGACACATAACCAGAACCACCAACACTAACTTGAACTCTGGCCAACGGATGAGGAATGTCGGTAACCCCAAAATTAAGGTTTTTAGAAGAAAAAACTCGTAAATCATCATCCATACCATGATTAATTAAAGATATTAAGATCATAGGTCTACTAACATCATAAAAATGAGTTCCACCACGGCCACCACCACCTGAACCACCACGGGCAGCCGTCGCAACAAACCCTTGTGGCGGCTGTTGCGATTTTGAAGAAAACACGTCATCAGGCCAACAGTCGTCGCTTGATAAAAGCACTCACGACCTCTGCAGCAACAGTAACCACCACCACGTCTAGGGTTTTTAAACGGATTGATAACCCAAGTAGGAGGTGTTGACGGTGGTGACAGATCTGGTTGAGTTTTCACTAATTTAAGGCTTGCGATGAAAACCCAATAAGGAGGTGGCGACGGTGGCAAAGAGGTGGTGGTCGTACGGTGGCGGTGGCGGTGGCCGGCGGTAAGGGAGCGGTGATGTATGGCTCTAGCATCAATAATCTAGAGAGAATATGAAAAAAAGTGTGAGAGGTGTGAGAGGCAACGGGTGTTTGGTAACTAAGTTAATAGGCAAGATGTGTTTGGTAACAAGTATAATATTGGAAAAGACTAAATTGTTCTTTAACTAACGGTCAAATTTAACATCAATTAGTTAAAAGGACTAAAAGTGTGCCAAAAACCTATTTAAATGACTGATTCTGCAACTTTTTGAATAAAGGACTGAAAGTGTGACAAGTGGTATACTAAAAGGATAAATTTTGTAATTAACTCTTATAATTAAGATCGTTTTATTGTAGCTAAAGGAAACTAAATATGTATAAACTTTACTACTAATAAGGTGGTCTAGTGGTTAGGGCACATGTCATCTTAGAGGTCATGTGTTCTACCCTAGATAAACACCTTGGAGGTGGTATATTCCCCCATCATAAATGCTTGGTCGATCCGGTAAGAGAGACTTTGTGAAAAATAATCTCGGGTTTATTCCCGAGCCCTAGCCAATACAAGTGATCATTGTCTGCGGGCCGGTCCATGGGGAATGGTCGGTTCGGATCCAAAGGATCTCGGGTGTAAGGTTGGCTCATCGTAGATAACCTTTTTATGAAAAATATGTACAAACTTTATCTTATAATCTATAATAAATAAAAGATTACATAATATAATTACTAATTACATATCATAACAATATTGAATAAAAGAGTTACAACTTATATTTTAAAAGTCTTGATAGTTCAACATAATATTTATTTTATCTATAAAGACTATTTCTATGACTTATTTTAATACTATAAAAAGACTAATACTAATATATTATTATTTTATACTAAAATATTTATTATCATCCGTGTGATATACAGTGCATATTATATATCCCATATAATTACAGGGAATTTTTTTTGTTCTTTTCTACATCAAAAAGCAAAAGGGTTAAATATCTATACTTCCAAAAAAAAAAGGATGCTTAGAAGGAGTGGTAAGGCGTCTTGTCCGAGAAGCCCTGGGTTCGAGTCATGGAGCATTCATTTTTTCTGTCTTTTTATTATTTATAACATCTTGATTTTAAGTACGCTAAACATATTCTATCATTTTCATTAGTATAACTTATTATTTTTTGTTACATTGCTATAGCTGTATAATATTAATTAAATTATTTATTTAGATATTATTCTTATAATACTATTATTTAATATTTTTTTCATCGTCTTTATACTTCAACTCGCTGCTCGCATCATTTTATTTGTTTTATTTTTTTATTTTTCTATAACAAGATAAAAATTTATTTTCTAATTAGTTCTTTCTCCAAGGCTTTATCATATTATTTGTAATTCTTTCTACTATGAAATATTTACTATAAACTTTAAGTCAATGGTTTTTAAAATAGATGTATTTATAAAAATCGAAAAGGATAATAATAAAAGACCTTTATAATATATTTTTTAAAATCTTTTTTTAGTATAAATACACATGACACATTTATATCTCAAAAATGTTCTTCTACATCATATAGATTTACTTCTTATCTTTGTCAACTTCCGTTCCCAATTATCCATATAAGTTTTTAAGTCTTTCATATAAGTTTCTAGATAAAATGAGAGTTTTAGATGTTAGATAATAAAGCCTTAGGATGTGGATTTTATTCTTTATGTTACATTTATGTAGTTCTTTTTTTTATACGAGTACTTACCATTCTATAGAATCCAAATCACATTTGTTAGTAGTGAAATAAGCTCTCATTGTTTAAATATTTTACTTAGGTTCAAAATACAAAAAAGCTAAAATACTTTTAAAAAATTTAAGCGAGTCAATTGTTTTAAGCTACATATTCAAATTCAATTTACCATTCTTACATAAATAGTTTAAAAAAGACTTGGTTTTTTATTAAATAATAATATATCAATAATCTAATAAACTCGATTAAAAAATAATTAATTTCCGACGCGAAACGCGGGTAGCTAACTACTAGTTTTTAGTACAGTTATAAAAGAACACGGAGTATAAATTTATAATTACGCGTGTAAATTTAAAGGGTGTTGCTTTATACACCCCCTCTAACCCTTTATAATCTATTAATTACCCTATGTAACTAATCATTTAAACATTATTAAACCTAATAAACAATGAAAAGGCTCAAACATTAATTACGCAGATTTCATCCATCCAAACATTAATTACCCTATGTATCCACAACAAGACATTTATCCATCCATTCAACCTTATAAATATTTAATCTGCTACTTTTTAAAAAAAAATCGTAATATATATAGTATACTTTTTTAAAAAACGTAGTGTATATATATATGAATCACGTTTTTATGGGCACCATCAACACAATTAATTATTGTGATTTCTACACTTTTTTTTCTATTTATATTTTTCTTTAATACTATTATTTTAATTTCTAAGTTACATTAAGATAAAAGGTATATTTATTGAAAAATTATATACTTAGAATTTATATACACATTTGTTTTATAAAATTTATGTACACATTTATATAAAGGTGTTATGAAAGATAATAAGTTAATATATTTTGAAATATTATAACTTAGAATACATAACTCAAAAATTTTATCTAAAATAATACTAGTATCTGAATAGTAAGAAAGTTATATTTCTACACTTTCTTGATAATATTTTCACTTTATTTTTAAATGCAATATAGTAAAATACACCTAACAAAATGTAAGCATAACTTATAAAATTAATAATGACCTCACCGACCAACCAGGCAATGACAATGTGAAAACACTGGCTCCGTCTCAATTATCGTCCTCAAACCCTAACAATTTACATTTCATCCCTACAACCCATAGCCAATCATAGTCAAAAAGTTTTATTTCTCATGTAATTACATATTCATATAGAATAATTTTGATTTGGTTCTTGTATATTTATGACTATATTCTCTATTTAAAAGTCTTTTAAATTATATATATTTAATTTTTGAAAATATATTTTGTAAAAACATATTATTATCATAAATACAAAACATCGAATTAAACATATGTTAAAATATCTAAAAGGTTATATTGGATATTAAACAAAAAAGAAATGAATTAATTACTATTAACACAATTGTTTAAATTTTCTGCGTGAGACAAGTTAGCGTACAACAATAATTGCAAGCAGGTGAAAATACAAAGGTGACGCACAGCGTCCAAGAAGCCACCGCCCCAATTCTAAGCTCTCATCTCCCTTTAAATTTAATTTTTAATGCTAATTTCAGAAAATTAATAGTAGCAGTGGAAAATAATTACAATTTATATTGGGATTTTAAAAAATATAATAGGGTGAGGTGTATAATGAAAATAGGGTAGGGTGTATTTGGAAACACCCAAATTTAAAACATTAAATTCACGCCATTTCTCTTGCATTATTATTATTAAAATGATAATGATTATAACAAATATAAATGTATGACTACCTAACTAGTCCCAGCATGTCACTTTTCTGATTAGTTTATCATTTACTCGTGTTGGTTTCTGTGATTTCTGAATTTTGATTTTTTGATGTGATATCCCCTTTCCATGGCAGCTGAAGCCAAAACTCCGGCATCTCTTAGCCTACCCTGGAAAACACGATTTTCACTTTGGCTATTCACTACCGGACTCGATCTAATTACCCGGAGAGACGGCACCGTCAACCGCCGTCTCTTCAAATTCGTTGACTTCCGGACACCACCGACGTCCAAACCGATCAACGGCGTCAAGACATACGACGTAGTCGTGGATCCAACTCGCAACCTATGGTTCCGCGTTTTCGTCCCCACAGAGCATGACGGAACAAATCTCCCGGTGATGGTGTACTTTCACGGTGGTGGGTACATCACCCTATCCCCCGACATGTTTATCTATGATGCTATGTGCCGCCGGTTCGCGAGAAAACTGCCTGCCGTAGTTGTTTCTGTTGACTACCGTCTTGCACCGGAGCACCGACACCCAGCGCAACATAACGACGGGTTTGATGTGTTGAAATTTCTGGATGATGAGGAGAATAGGTCAAAATGGTTACCGGAGAACGCAAACATCTCACGTTGCTTTATTGCCGGTGATAGCGCCGGTGGTCATATCGGTCATCATGTTACTCAAAGAGCCTGCCAATTTAACTTTCAGCAACTCAAGGTATTTGACTACTTTGCATCAATCGGTCGTTTTAACATCCATTTATACTAGAATTCTTATCATCTTCTAAACTCCCTTCTACTTTACATACATCATATATGTAAATCTAACTCTTCCCCATACTCTCACGCGCGTATCATATAACTGTCGATCAACTTTCGTTTAGACCATTATCATCCAAGTCACTCTTATCTTATTAAATCTACTCATCATCATTCAAATTCATTTCCGATCGATCTCTCTAATACTAAAACTCCCACATCTAACCCATATTTATTTATCCTCTTAATATTTTATTATAATATATATATATGAGAGAGAGAGAAAAAGAGGATTAAAAGAGTAAAAAAGCAACACATCACTCCTTCGTAAACCGGCTAGCTTGGGAACCCGCCTCCAACCCTTGGCTAGGCGGTGGTGTTCTAGCACTGGCTAGACCCAACCAACTCGGGTTGGAGGCCCGATGCGTATGGTCTTACACCCTTCTCCCGACCCTCAAATCTCGCATCGATCCTACATGATCTTTGTTTATTTTTAAAAAAAGAAAAAATAAATAAATAAAAAATAGAGAGAGGAGAGAGATATAGCAATAGTGAAGAGAGAGAGAGAGAGTTTAGTGGCTCGTAAACTCGTTGAGGCCTTCAACCCGTGGGTGAGCAGGGTGAGTGGTGGTGGTGTTACTAGACATCTAGTGTCCATCTCACCTTCTCCAGTAGGTTGGATTCCCCATCCTTAGAGCATCGGGGTGTGCGAGGCGGCATACCTTCGGTACACTTACTTGGAGTTGTGGTGCCGAGGGGTATACCACCCTCTCCTTTGGTACCAAAAAATCAATATGTATTTCAACGTTTGAATGCCGAACAGATAGGAAAGAGATATGAGAGAGAAAAGAGGAGTTGGAAAAGGTGAGAGTGTGTTTTTTTAAAATAATTTTTTCTTGAAACGTGCAAAGCATGGATAGTACTAAGCATGAATTATGGAGTTAGTTATGTTGATTTAACGTTGATGTGACGTAAAACATGTGATACCCCAACATGGGTACATCGCATGCTCTTAGAGCACACCTAATAATGAACAATAATATAATATGTGGTGTGTGTGTGTGTTGTTGTATCTTGTTTGTGATCGTCTCATTATAACAATTGTTTTAAAAATTCATGTTGATCCGGTGTGATGACTGGGTCACTGTTCAGTCCGGTTTCTAATGTTATGAAAAAAATAAGAAATTCTAATGTCATGTAACAATGTAGTAGTATACTAAAATAAAAAATTAAATTCATATAAGTAAATATATAAATGCAAATCTATGTTTGAGAAGTCAGTTGTTGTTCTTGATTGTCAAACATATTTTCTAAATGATTGATTGGTCAATTGATTTGACCACCGGATTTAACCGGTTCTACCATAGGGTCAAGTCAACCGGCGGCCCGATCAGTTCAATCCGAGATAAAAATAGTTAAATAGAAATATTATCAACTTTTGACTTTTTAAAGTTTTTATTATTTAAATTTGATTTTAAATATACCTGATGCAAAATATTTAAATATATTGTGTTTTAAAGGTATTTAAATATTTTTAAATTTAACACAAAAAAATATCTTCGGTCAAAAACAAAAAGAAAAAAAAAAATTTAAAACTGAGAGAGTAATAAACTTGCAAAGATTCACCTTTCCTATCTAGAATAAGTTAATTGGAATCCCAAATGAAGCTTAAATGGTTAAAACCAAAGATTCACCTTTCATATCTAGAATATATAAGTTTAAAAAAAATTGCTAGTGAATTTGTATTTTCCTTAAATATATTTTAAAATATCATGTTACTCCTATATAATACATTTACACCCTAAAAATTCTAAATTTGTAAGTAAATTGAATTTCCTAATATACCCCTCAAATAACCTCCATCTCTCTCCTACTTTACACACTCACCAATAAACATTATTATATAATTACACACTTTCTAAATTGTAAAAAAAAAATAACATTCATCTCTCTCTTTCTTACCTTACACACTCACCAATAAACATATTATATAATTACACACTTTCTAAATTACAAAAAAAAAATTGTTTGATTGTTTTTTTAGAAATATGTTTAAAAAAAAGAAAATAGTTTATGAAAAAAATGAAATGAAAAAGAAAATAGTTTATGAAAAAAAGAAAAAAATGAAATGACATATTATCATGTAAAAATTATTTTATCATACTCTTATATTATATAAAAAAATGGTATGTTATCGGGTACAAACTATTTGCCTCCGCAGCATTGCGCGGGTACAATGCTAGTGTATAAATAAATAGATATAAAATTGTATATGTTATCTTTATTAATAGATTTTAATATTATCCTTTTACTTAATTATTCTTATGTATAGCTAGCTATAAAACAACATAAAAGTTGTTGTTCGTTATAAATAATATTTTTGGATATTTGATTTAGGACGGTATATGTCTTGATAAAATTTGATCTCGTAGTCGTATGAATTTGACATTGACGTACAATTTTTCATAATTGTATTTTATTGGAAATTACTAAAATAATGGTCATTTAGTTTGTATTCTATTGGAAACTAATAAAAAATAGTCTATAATATATGAAGTAAATTAATAAAAAATATTAAGTACTTATTGGAACATAATTATCATTTTATGATTTTACTTTGGCTTCGTTGGTTTAGTAAAATTTAAAGAAAAAAAGTTGTTTTATATTTTATTCGGCTTATCTATTAAATGGATTTTTTATTACTGAAGAGAAGTAAACATTTCAAAAAATTATATTCTATTAAAAATAAGTTTACCAAGCATACATAACACATAATTTAATTTCAACTGTATTATAGTTAAACATTTTTTTTTTGAAAAACCAGGAAATTTTTCATTCATACTTGAATCACTGTACAAACAATTCATACCCAATTTACAAGCAATGAAAGGGTATCTAAAACTGTTAGAATCATAAATGGAATCTATCTGATTACAATTAATATGCTAACAGTATTACCAGTCTAAAATTTTGTTATATCCAAGATGTTTGGGAAAGTTAGCCAAGTATCCCAGTTGAAACGGGCCGGTCTTCGCAACTTTACCATAATCCAAAAGAATCCTAATCTTTGAATTTCAAAAGGGATGTCTTCTGTTCTATTCGATCCATTAAACTCCAACTCGTTTCGACTTTTCCAGATACTATATCCCATAATTCTGATTATCACCTCCCAAAGCCTGAAGCTTGAAGAAGAAATTGTACCTTTTGCCATGTCTTCCATCTGCGCAAACAAGTCGACTGAAGTTGCATGCAAACCCCACCAACTAGCCGTAAAATCCCAAATTCCTTTGATGTTTGAACATTTAAAAATGGCGTGTGTAACCGATTCTATCTCCAACCTACATCTTGGACAAAGTATTGATGGAACGTCAATCCCTTTATCCGCTAAATTTTTTACTGTAGGGAGCCTGTCCATATCTACACGCCATGCAAAGATCAAAACCTTTGTAGGGAGCCTATCCATATAGTTAAACATTTGATTTTCATTTTTCTCTTGCAATATAAAAAGTATTGAAAATACAAAATCAATTTATAATAGAATTCACATAGGCCATCAATATGACACTCAATCAGTTACCCTTTCCTTCTTGTCACATCAACGTGACAAATCTTCCATTATAATTACTCATCTTCTATCTTTAGCAATTAAAATATTAAATGGGTGATTCTATATATCCCCCTTTAAAATCTATTTATTCCCCTTGATGTGATGTATGTGAGGAAAAAAACTACTTTGAAAATTGTGTTTAAGTGATTTGACATATATGTATGTGAGGGGAGGGGGGATAGATAGTATTACCCTATTAAATCAAATCCGTGTTTTAAATGTCACCACAAAGGCCATGAACTACTCATGTATTTTTTTTTTCTCTAAACCTAATCTTTAATCTACACTTTTTATTGTTAAGACATCATACACACCTGACACTAGTCACGGTGTAAGAAGATTTTTTTTTCTTTGCTTAAGTGGGATATCTCTGATGAGATCATTGGTAGATAAATTGAGCTGAAAAACCGACTGTTACTAGCGGAGAATTTTATTAAACTATCCAGAAAGTCGCTCTCGTAAACAGAGCCTCGTAGTTGTATCGAACAAAAAGAATTAATCCATGAAACTCCATGCTTTTAATGTTAAAATGACAATAAGAATATTCCCTATGAAAATATGCAAAAAGAATGAACCAAAACAATGAAAAACTTAGTCAATTTCAAAATCGGCAGTAGAAGTTTATGCTGCCCTGTTTCTTGATACTATTTGTTTCTGCATATGCGCTGGAAACAGATATAAAATATATGAGTTATAGATGAGTTTTGTTTTAAGGATCATGATTCATGAAATCTTTAATCCTGGTTGTTAATCTTTTGTGATCAATACTTAGTTATCCAGGAAACTTTGTTGATCTTTCATGCTCATGATAACAATGGTGACTGAAAATGGAGAACGAGTAAGGTTCAGTTTGTTTCACTGTAATGTGAAGTAATGTAATAGAATTGAAATCAATTTCCGTCTTATATTACGTTTGGTAACATTATTTGGAAATGAATTAAATTCTTTTAAGTATAAAAGTAAGATAGATGGAAATGAAATCAAATTCTATAACTAACATAGATGGAATTAAATTTATTTCCATTCATTTGCATTATGGTGAAACAAACGAGACCTAAGTGATAGATTTCATCAAGTTAAAAGTAAGATAATAGACATATTAACATTTTCTTGAACATGAATTGTAATATGTGTATACAAACTTTATGTATCATATTGGTAAAATGTTGTAGTCTTTTAGCAACTTTAACCCGGATATAATTTGTATAATGTTTGAAGGTCGTTGGCTTGGTGTCAATTCAACCATTCTTTGGTGGAGAGGAGCGAACTGATTCTGAAATACAACTCGAAGGAACACCTATCGTATCAATGAAGCGGACAGATTGGTTTTGGAATGCATTCATGCCGCTAGGCGAAGACTACAACCGTGACCACCCAATCATCAACGTTAGTGGCCCCAAGGCGGTGGATATATCTAAAATGGATTTTCCGGCAACGATGGTTGTTGTGGCCGGGTTTGATATTTTACAGGACTGGCAGAAAAGGTACTACTTGTGGTTAAAGAAGTCCGGAAAAGAAGCATACTTAGTGGACTACCCAAACACGTGTCACTTTTTCTATGTCTATCCAGAATTGCCTGAATCTAATCAACTTATGTTCGAAGTCAAGAGCTTCATTGACAAGGTATTAGATAAGGAGTGTGTTAACACCTATTGAATATTATAATGCAATAAAGAAAAAATTGTAAAAGAAAGAAGAAAAAGAAGCTACTTTTGATGAATATCTTCAAAGCAACTTATAGTTTTATTTTATTAAAACAAAGTTATCCAAACACGTTGTTGTAAAATAACTTGTCAAGTTATATGTTCCAAAGTTTGTGAAATTAAAAGTAAATAAAGGTTACAGGATTTCTAAGGATGTATCCTTTTCTTTTAGTTTCTGTTATTTCTTTATTTTATAAATAATGCAAGATTATTTAGTTTTCATAAATTCGTGAAAGGTTATTTTCTCCTTCAAAAAAAAGAGGCTGATCAAAGTAAAAAGGTTGGTTTGATTAAGAATTAATGGGTCAACTCTATTTGATATGTTATCAACTGGAAACTTTTTTACAAGGACTGAATTGGGGTGAATCATATATCTCTTGAGCTAAATTGTAATTCCATTCCTACTTTTTTTTAATAAATAATGGGTTTTAATCCTATTGTTAAAATGTGTAGCCATAAGAGTAGGTTTAGGATGTATGTGGTGTGTTAAAAAAAACTATATGATGTCTAGCTAGGTGTCACTTCCGACAAGATACACATGTAATTAAAGAACTTCATGCAACTTAATGTTGTGTTATGCTTCTAAAGTAAAATGTCTTACATTCAACGCTTACGAAATTGAGTAGTGTTATTATTCTGACGTAAAAAAAATTAGTATATGAAACCTACTTTAAGAAAGGTAAAACTTTGGAAGAGAGTTGCATATTATGACTTAATGACTTTTATCCCAAAATGTACCATGACAACATCTGCTCGGATTAATAGTCTAATGTATTCATGAGTCGTCTATATTGCCATCGGTAAGCGGTCAAAGTGTGTTAGGTAATATTAAAATACGGTTATTTTTTTACAGGTCAAGTTGCTACCGAAATCATAATAATAAGTGTTTCGTAAAGAGTAAAAAATATAACGTATATTTAAAACAACTATCATGTTGGGGGATGTGATTTTTTCAGGATGTTTTACTAACTTGTATGATAACTGTAAGATATATTATACCTTATCTTATAGAATCAATTCTTCCATAAAAATATCCTCCACATTCGGAATAGCTTCTCACAAATTCTTATAATATGAAACAATGTATGAATATATCTTCATTGGTATTGTGTAACACACCATTTTTAATATATGATACTACTCACTAGAAAATCATAAATTATATAGGGTCCGATTTTATTATTTACGAGGTCATCTATTATATAACTAGTTTAACACCCTGTGTATAAACACGGGGATGATTAAAATTAATTTTAAATGTTTATGTATAGTAAAATAAATTAGAACATACCAAAAGTATAAATAAATAATACTCCATGTATAAATACATATATCGATAACAAATACCCTGTATATAAATACTATCAAAAAATAAAATAAAAATCACGATAGAAAACATAAATAACAAATAAAAAGGTACATAGGTGGATATGTTATGACGTCATAATCATATTCTTTTAGATATACTAATAAAAAGTTAAATATTAAAGATATCTATAAACTCTATTTAAGTTTGAGTTACATACTATAGATATATTTTCCAAAATTTGATTTTTGGTTTCGTTATTAACAAACTAATTCCCGAAACTAATTTATAAACTATCTAAATAAAATATCTCACGTAATCTAGGTAAATTTTTAATAAAATGTCTCATGTAAGAAGTATTGGATTGAATTAAGGAATGTGAGAGTTGGGATTAAGGATGATAATATCATATTTATTTGTAAACTTAATTTATTTTTTTAAAAAAAGACTTCCATTGGTCAAATATATTTTTAATTAGGAGAGTTTTTAAACCTATTCTTTTAGTTAGATTAGATGAGATAAGGTTAAAAAATTAATATAAATTTAATACATCTAAATCTTAAATTTAAATTATATAATAATATAAATAATGAATATAATATTATAGTAAATTTCCGCTCGGTTAGATATCACATTTGTTATGTGGATCAAAATTTTTATTAAAAAGTGTTGGATGTTGTATTTAATCCCGATGATATTATTATTGCTTTGGTTAAGGTACAATCTTTATTTTAATTCACATTGATTAGTCATATTAGTTTGACTATAAAAAGTCAAAATCTAAAATTTTGAATTAAAGGAATGAATGACTAAGATTAGATATTTTACTAAATGAAAGGTTGAGATAATCTAATAATTTTTTATAGTTAGTCTTTTATATATATTAGAAGATATACACTTTTATAGATTCTAGAAAAATAGAAGAGTCTACTGACACATGAATATACATTATAATACTATATATTTATCAAGAAAAAGATACATGTTTATAATATATATTATATAACGTCAACTTTAACTAAAGGCTCGCCGAGGTGGACTAGTAATGCTCCTGTTTTTTACCCAGGAGACCTGGGTTCGACTCTTGCAACAGTAAAATCCATAATTTTTAATTTGCTGCTTCGCCTTCATTTTTAATTTTTAGACCATTTGGCCTATTATAACTTCTAATTTTTTAAAACGTGGATTCCCATTTTTTTTACTCTTTTTAAACCTGGTTATAATCTTTATATCCTTTTTAACCCTTTTTTAACTTTTATTTTCTTAAAACATCGTGTCTATCTTTTTTTTTTCTTTTGCTTAATTTAAATTTCATATATATGTTTTTTTATAATTTTATGTAAACAATAAGTAATATCTTTTTTTATTTAAGAGTTTTGATTAAGGTTAAAAATAGTTTAATCTCTATTTCGATTAAACTCTTAAACTTTTTTTTAATATTAAAACTTTAAAGCTTACATCTATTGTTTTGATTTACCATATGACCAATTAAAGATCATGTTTTTCTATTTCGTTCTTATATAGGACACCCATTGTGTCGCAGAGTTTTTTGGTCAGTTTCGTTGCATATACCCCTGCTTTTTTATTTTTTGAAAAGCAAATTATTTGATTAAAGTTAAACTACAACATACCGTTCACCTAATCAAAAACTAATCCGACCAAAAGTAAAACCTGCTAACCAAATCCAAACTAGCAAGCCAGATAAAGGCATACACGAACTTCAAACCACCCAAACAACGAAACAACTAGAACTCGACTTTAACTCTATCTAAAATTGGAGCACCGGCCGTAATGAACACGAACTTGAACTCGGATAATCTCGATCTTGACCTCTTGAACTCTAACCAAACTTGAACTACTCGAATCTGAAACCTTGGACCCACGAACTGAAGCAACGAATGTGACCAACTGGAGCAAGAAACCCGAACCTCTTACACGAACTGGATCAAACATGAAACTTTAGGCCCACGAACTGAAGCAACGAACCTGACCATCTGGAGCAACAAACACGAACCAAACACAAACTGGTGCAACAAACACGAACTGGGGCAACAAGCACGAAATGGGGCAAAGAACCAAAGATAACTTAATCCACATAGCCGAACCTGTTAAACTGAAATCTCGACCAAAGAAACTAACTGAATCAGCAACAAGATCTGAAACAACAACCACGAACTAAAATCTCGAAAACGAATAGGAATCTCGAACCAACCACTAACTCGAAAACGAAACTGGAAACTCGAACACTCGACCACAAAAACAAACTGAATCTCGAACTTGAATCTTGAACCAAACACGATTACCATCTCGATCTGAAAACTAGAACAAAAAACATGAAAGGACAACGGGCTGTAAACTCGAACCTGAAACTTGACAAACTCGATGCGAGAACCCGAAAACGAAACTCGATCTGAAAAATCGCACACGAACCGGAACAACAACATCCTTGACTGCAACATCCTTGAACAACAACTTGATTTGAAACAGCAACTCGCAACTCGATCTAAACAGGAACAACGGGCTGGAACAACAACATCCTTGACGGCGTCCTTGACCAAAAACGACCTTGACGGCGACCCGAACCTCGATCTGAAACCAAACGACCTTGCCGGCGACATTGACCAAGATCTTAAACCACGGCGACCTGAAACTCGAAGACGGCGACCTTGACCAAGATCTCTAACCAAAACGAACTCGATCTGAAAGTCGAACTTAGATCTGGAGCTTGTGAACAATCTCGACCGGAACTAACAGGAGCGTGAAAATTATAACGCCGAAGAAGAACAAACCGGAACAATAGAAGATGAATATACATTATAATACTATATATTTATCAGGAAAAAGATACATGTTTATAATATATATTATATAACGTCAACTTTAACTAAAGGCTCGCCGAGGTGGACTAGTAATGCTCCTGTTTTTTACCCAGGAGACCTGGGTTCGACTCTTGCAACAGTAAAATCCAGAATTTTTAATTTGCTGCTTCGCCTTCATTTTTAATTTTTAGACCATTTGGCCTATTATAACTTCTAATTTTTTAAAACGTGGATTCCCATTTTTTTTACTCTTTTTTAACCTGGTTATAATCTTTGTATCCTTTTTAACCCTTTTTTAACTTTTATTTTCTTAAAACATCGTGTCTATCTTTTTTTTTCTTTTGCTTAATTTAAATTTCATATATATGTTTTTTATAATTTTATGTAAACAATAAGTAATATCTTTATTTATTTAACAGTATTACCAATCTAAAATTTTGTTATATCCAAGATGTTTGGGAAAGTTAGCCAAGTATCCCAGTTGAAACGGGCCGGTCTTCGCAACTTTGCCCTTATCCAAAAGAAGCCTAATCCTTGAATTTCAAAAGGGATGTCATATGTTCTATTCGATCCATTAAACTCCAACTCGTTTCGACTTTTCCAAATACTATATCCCATAATTCTGATTATCACCTCCCAAAGCCTGAAGCTTGAAGAAGAAATTGTACCTTTTGCCATGTCTTCCATTTGCGCAAACGAGTCGACTGAAGTTGCCTGCAAACCCTACCAACTAGCCGTAAAATCCCAAATTCCTTTGATGTTTGAACATTTAAAAATGGCGTGTGTAACCGATTCTATCTCCAACGTACATCTTGGACAAAGTATTGATGGAACGTCAATCCCTTTATCCGCTAAATTTTTGACTGTAGGGAGCCTATCCATATAGTTAAACATTTGATTTTCATTTTTCTCTTGCAATATAAAAAGTATTGAAAATACAAAATCAATTTATAATAGAATTCACATAGGCCATCAATATGACACTCAATCAATTTCCCTTTCCTTCTTGTCACATCAACGTGACAAATCTTCCTTTATAATTACTCATCTTCTATCTTTAGCAATTAAAATATTAAATCAAACCCGTGTTTTAAATGTCACCACAAAGGCCATGAACTACTTATGTATTTTTTTTTCTCTAAACCTAATCTTTAATCTACACTTTTTATTGTTAAGACATCATACACACCTGACACTAGTCACGGTGTAAGAAGATTTTTTTTTCTTTGCTTAAGTGGGATATCTCTGATGAGATCATTGGTAGATAAATTGAGCTGATTTAGTCTTAAATTCTGGCGGAGAACTTTTTGTTAGCTAAATCAAGCTCATTTAGCTTCTACAAAGAATCAATTGCAGCAGGACCCTTCCGGGGAATCGATCGTTATGGAGATCAAGCATGGTTAATTGTTCAAGATTAAGTAACCGGCAAAGAGCTGAAAAACCGATTGTTACTAGCGGAGAATTTTATTAAACTACCGAGAAAGTCGGTCTCTTAAACAGAGCCTCGTAGTTCACTTTCGTACAAAAAGAATTAATACATGAAGCTCCATGCTTTTTGTGTTAAAATGACAATAAGAATATTCCCTATGAAAATATGCAAGAAGACTGAACCAAAACAATGAAAAACTTAGTCAATTTCAAAATCGGCAGTAGAAGTTTATGCTGCCCTGTTTCTTGATACTATTTGTTTCTGCATATGCGCTGGAAACAGATATAAAATATATGAGTTATAGATGAGTTTTGTTTTAAGGATCATGATTCATGAAATCTTTAATCCTGGTTGTTAATCTTTTGTGATCAATACTTAGTTATCCAGGAAACTTTGTTGATCTTTCATGCTCATGATAACAATGGTGATTAAAATTGGAGAATAAGTGATAGATTTCACCAAGTTAAAATTAAGAAAATAGACATATGAACATTTGCTTAAACATGAATTGTAACATGTGTATAAAAACTTTATGTATCATATTGGTAAAATGTTGTAATCTTCTAGTAACTTTAACACAGTATAAAATTTGTATAATGTTTGAAGGTCGTTGGCTTGGTGGCAATTCAACCATTCTTTGGCGGAGAAGAGCGAACTAATTCTGAAATACAACTTGAAGGAACACCTATCGTATCAATGAAGCGGACAGATTGGTTTTGGAACGCATTCATGCCGCTAGGCGAAGACTACAACCGTGACCACCCAATCATCAATGTTAGCGGCCCCAAGGCGGTGGACATATTTAAAATGGATTTTCCGACAACGATGGTTGTTGTGGCCGGGTTTGATGTTCTACAAGATTGGCAGAAAAGGTACTACTTGTGGTTGAAGAAGTCTGAAAAAGAAGCATACTTGGTGGACTACCCAAACATGTGCCACTTTTTCTATGTTTATCCAGAGTTACCTGAATCTAATCAACTTATGTTGGAAGTCAAGAACTTCTTTCACAAGGTATTAGATAAGGTGTGTGCCAACACCCATTGAATATTATAATGGAATAAAGAAAAAATTGTAAAAGAAAGAAGCAGAAGAAGCTACTTTTGATAAATATCTTCAAAGCAACTTATAGTTTATTAAAACAAAGTTATTCAAACACGTTATTGTAAAATAACTTGTCAAGTTATATGTTCCAAAGAGTTTGTGAAATGAAAAGCTAATAAGGTTACAGGGTTTCTAAGAATGTATCTTTTTTCTTTTAGTTTCTGTTATTTTTTTTATTATATGAATAATGCAAGGTTATTCAGTTTTCATAAATGCGAAAAAGATTATTTACTCGCTCTTAAAAAAAAGGCTAGTTAAAGTAAAAAGGTTGGTTTCGTTAAGAATTAATGGGGTTAAACTCTATTCGATATGCCCGTTTATAAACTGTAAACTTTTTTACAAGGACTGAATTGGGGTGAATAATACATTACAAGAAAATTTCTGATTAGTGACAAAAGCAATGTGGTCACTAAAATACAAAAGTGATCATTAGAAGGACTTAATAACTAAAATTTTAGTCGTCACATTTCGTCACTATTAGGTCCGTCACTTAACTTAGTGACGGAAATAGGTAAGTGGTCACTCACTAGTGACTAAGATATGGTGGTCATTATATCTTTGACAACTCATACGGTCACTGAAAATGGCCATTCATCCATGAATGTCGTCATTTTCTACTAAAACTAGCTAAGTGACCGTGTATCAACACGGGGAAGATGCTAAAATTTTAATTTATACAGATTTAAAAAGTACTAACATGTTAAAGAAAATTAGAAAACATATAGGAATATAAAAGCTCGTAAGAAATGATAAACATTAACAAAGTTTGAAATTCATACATAATATTATCATTAGATTTTCTGTACTAACATAATATTATCTAATTCCTAACCCAATTCCCATATAACTATATATGTAATCTTGAGTTCATGATAACTACATATGTAATCCTTATATAATAGCAATCCTATAAATGTAATGTCTTATATTAGTAATACTTTATATAATCCTTATATAACAACATCAGATAACTAATTTCAACTACTTGTTTAACATTTCTTATTTTACTCCAGGATAACCAAATACACATGAAATGAACCCAAACACATGAACTCCCCAACCAAATATAGGTAACTTCATCAAGCTGCTCTTAAGAACATATTTGATGCATCCTAAGTAAAACTGCAGCCATGGGACTAAAATAAACTAAAAACATGAATACTTGACGATTAACATTAGTACTAAAAGGATTCATTCAGCTACAAACATATAGTCCCTAAGATCTATTTAGCTGCGTCATACAAAACCATTAGTTAATCCCGCCTTACATGGGGGGATTAAAAGCTATGAAAGAGTTATGAAATCCATACATAAGATTATCATTAAATTTTCTATAAAACCTATTTATAAACAATATTCATGGTTTTATTAGTAGGGTTTCCTTCATCATCGCAAATTAAAACTTGTAACCACTCCTTACTCTTCACAAACCGTCACATATAACTGTCCATGAGTGAAAATATATATTTTTAATACTTTTTAATTATAAATACTCTTTTTAAGAATTATAAAATTACATTACTCGTCTAAAAGTTTTTAATATAATATTAAAGTGTTTCTCGTGATGAAACTTTATCCCGACATTGTAAAGACATAATTATAATATTATTGTCGATATTATAATATCAAGTGCTTTAAAGACATTTTTATTAGCCACTTATATATTTGAATATTTGAAATTGTAAACTAAATTTATTAAAAGTTAAATAATGATGATATACATCTAAGTATACGCAAATTAGATAAGATAAAAATAAGATTCTAACATAGAATATATTATGTCTATACATACGTAAATCACTTAAGTGTAATTTATTATTCAATTAAATATAATTAAAAACACGAGATCGATTTCACTTAATTCAAATATCCATGTAATAATAACTTTTATTTTATGTATCAAGTTATTAGTTAAAAAATAAGAAAACCTAGACAATTAAAATTTTTATATAAAATTTCAAGTTGTATGTATAGTTACAAAACCACTATCATGATTTCACTACCCAATAATTATGTAGAGTTCTAGCTTTTTTAGGGTTATTTACTCACAACTAACAATTAATTTTAAAAAACTCTAAGCGGTAATGGTAGTTTTGTAAACAACTTTATGTCACTAACCATTAGTTATAGTACATTTTTAATTCTTTTTATCGAAATACCAATGAATCAGTGGTTATATCGACTATATATATTATGTAGAGGGAATAATTATAAAAGACGAATAAAATGTCCAATAATTACTTAGATGTTGATAAAACAATTAAATTATACTAATTTTAAAAAAAAACCTCATATTCCGATAAAATTTAAATCAAAGCGTAGATAAAAATGAGAAGATTACAAATATATAATTATTTTTTCTCAAAACAAAATATATTTGAAGTTATTAAACATAATTTTCAAACAACTTATAATTAATTACATTAATATACAATTTTCTTAAAACCCCCTCACATATTTCATAATACCCTCTTAACAATTTACATTCAACCCCTTCAATTATATTCAAAGAAATGAAGAAACTTAAGAAAATTTTGCCTTTATGACATTTTTTTTTGATTTTTTTTTAAATTTTTTTTTTAAAATGGAGAGTTATAATTGGTGGAGAAGTTTTAGGAAGGAAGAGAAACTTTTTTTTTTAATAAGTATTAAAGATAGTGACCTGCACAAGTGACCAAAGAGAGGTCACTAATTCTGGTTAAGTTAACTAACTCCGTTAATGACAATAGAGACAAAAGTTTAAGTGGTCACTAATCAGGAAAATATGAGAACGTGGTAGCAACTACAACGAGCTGCTATTTACCATACATTTGATTCAAGTTTCAAAAACACAAAATCCATACGAGTTAACCTATTTAATTTTGACAATCGTAAGGTGAAATACTAATTTTCCTTCTTAAAACACAAAATACATATCATACATCTGATTCAAGTTTCAAAAACAAACATCTCAAATCAACTTTACATATCTAAAATCACTTAACCATAAAGCAAAACATAGCATTTTAGATGTCCAAATATCTAAAATCACTTAACCATAAAGCAAAACATAGCATTTTAGATGTCCAAACATATGCCCCAAGATGATGACTAAGAATGCCCTTTTACATGTCCCGATATACGGTGTAGCTTTTTCATATAGATTTAAGCTGACGAACAAGAATAAGCTTTCTCATTTAGAAATTTATTCTACATAATAAAAGCAATTAAGATTAGCAGGAGCACAACAGTAACACCCAAACATATTTTTCAACCAAATACCCGACCCAAACTACCCGAATATTGAACGTTTCCATCGATTTTTTTTGTTTCGGGTTTTTCGATAGGTCTACAATATAATCAGTAGAGGTATTTCAACCCATTTATGTGTAAGTGTAATATGATCATATGTATGTGTATGGATATAAAGAATACCCAAATTTCATCAGCCTTTTCATAGAACATTTTATCTTTCTTTTGCAAGAAGTGACCAATTTTGTATTGTTGAATCACAGATACTTCTTCTACTTCTCTCCTTTTCTGGATCATATAAAAATCATAAAGCAGCTTAGATATCATAAAAACAATAAAAGATTTAAATTTTAAAAAGATGTTTACCATATCAACAATCTTTGTAATTGAAACTGTACCAACAGCAGGTGGAACTTGATTTAATGATTTATTTTTCTTATTTCTAAGAAGTAAAAACCTTAAAGTACTCACTTGCAAATCCTAGTGATTTTATGGGTATGTCGCTAGAACTAGAGATAGCTCTGTCCACAAAATTGGTATTTCAATTTGGGATTTTGTTACCATTTCTTATTACTCCCAACCACATGAACCGATCGAATACGAATGATATATGTTTACGTTTGTTTGTTAAACATTTGTTTGTTAAACGTTAGTTGAACACAAACATTGAAACAAATGAAAAATTCTAATCGTTCGTGTTCGTTAAACGTTCGTGTTTGTTAGCGTCCTAATTCCTCGTGTTTGACTAGTTGTATGTTTTTACATGTGTTGTCGTGTTGACTAAAGAGTATATATTATATTGCAGTTTTTTATTATATGGAAAGTTAATACCACAATTTTCTTGTTTAGAAGTTATATCAAACAACATTTTTCTATTCGGAAACATAACCATATATAGTTCTGAATTATTCGGTCATTAAACCATTTTTTCTTAACCAACCGTATTTAACTATTTAAGTAATAAGAGAAAAAAAATTAAATTATAAGTTTGACGGACGGCATTAATATCTTTTCAACCCAAAATATTAAAATTTGTTGTCACACATGACACAACCGACTCGCAGACACAGGCCTCACTTGTTTTGCATGACACGTAGAAGTGAATCCTTATATTGATTCTTTTCCCCTCTCATCGTCATGGAAGCTGCAGCTAAATCTCCGACGTCACCCTCCTTGCCATGGACAACACGTATCTACCTTTCCTTTATTTCCACCGTAACCGGCATAGCTAGCCGGAGAGACGGCACCATCAACCGTCGTCTCCTCAAACTTTTTTCCTCACAAATCCCGCCCACTTCTGAACCGATCGACGGTCTCAAGACATACGACGTCATTCTGGATCCAACTCGCAACCTCTGGTTCCGAGTTTTTGTTCCATTACAGCACGCAGTAGAAGATCTCCCGGTGATTTTGTTCTTTCATGGCGGTGGATTCGTCTACCTCGCCCCTGACTCCAAGATCTACGACACACTCTGCCGCCAGTTTGCAGGAAGCGTGCCTGCCATTGTTGTTTCTGTTGGCTACCGTCTTGCACCGGATCATCGCTATCCTGCTCAACATAATGATTGCTTTGATGTACTGAAATTCCTTGACGAAGTGGATAACAGGTCGAAGTCGTTACCGGAAAACGCAAATATATCACGCTGCTTTCTCGCCGGTGATAGCGCTGGCGGAAACCTAGCTCATCATGTTGCTCAAAGAGCTTGTGAATTCAAATTTCAACAACTCAAGGTAGATCCACACTAACATTTCAACAATTACTCGATTTTAACTTATTTCAAATCATTATTGATGCCGGCAATCGGCTGATTTGATCAATATATATTTAAAATTAAACATATAATTCATATGAATATTAAAGGTAATCGGTGTGGTGGCGATTCAACCATTCTTCGGCGGAGAGGAGAGAACGGATTCAGAGAAAGAACACCAAGGGGCACCTCTGGTATCATTGAAGCAATGTGACTGGTATTGGAAGATGTTGATGCCGGCAGGTGAAGGATACAACCGCGATCATCCAATCATCAACGTTAGCGGCCGTAGAGCGGTGGACATATCAAAACTTGATTTTCCGGCAACAATGGTGGTTGTGGCTAGTTTCGATGCCTTACTGGACTGGCAGAGAAGGTACTACGAGTGGCTTAAGAAGTCCGGGAAAGAAGCGTATATGGTGGAGTACCCAAACATGTGCCACGGGTTCTACGCCTTCCCGGCGTTGCCTGAATTTGAGCAACTGATATCGGAAGTGAAGGAATTTATTAACAAAGTATGCTCTAATAAGTGATTGCTATAACATTCGATTAGCAGAAAACATAAAAATAAATGGTCAATGTAAAATAAGGTTAAAATGGCTTTTAGTGATGTAAGGTCGAGTATATCAAGAGGTGTCAAAATTTACAAAACAAACAAATCCGTTTAAACCCAAACTAACTTATTAGAGTCCAAACTTTAATTGGGATGACCAAACAAACCTAAAGTATGTATAGAGTTTGAGTTTCGGGTTGCCTTTTATGTCTTTATATATATATATGTATATCAATCAGCCTTTTGTTTTGAATAAGTTGGTATGTACACAAGTTTGAATAGTTAAAAAGCCTAAAATAAACTCAATCTTAAAAAGTATACTTATTTACGCTCGTGAGTCTTAGTGAGCTTTTAATTTTGGGCTTTTCGAGAAAATAAGCACAATACATTAAACATAAGCCAAAATAAGTCAAAAAAGTCAAATTACGAAAATAAGCATCAGTTTCGCCCCCAACCCCCTAAGTTTTGCCCCATGTGGGCCCCACATGTCTGGTTTCGCCCCCAACCACTCAGTTTCACCCCCCAAGCCTCAGTTTCTCCCCCTGTGGGCCCCACATGTCTGTCCCACCCTTAGATTTTTTCATTTCGCCCCCTTCTATTTCCTTCATTTTTTGAAAGTAGCCCCTAGCTATTTTTGTAAAATTTAGATTATATATATACATATAAAGACAAAAAAATTTAGGCTATATATATATATATATACGTTTGTATGTGTCTTATTTGTAATTATTTATTTAAATTTAATGTTTGTTGGCATTTATTTGCCCGAAAAGTGTTTATGACAACTCATAATTTGAAGGCGCAACATTATTACCGGTTGGTTTTTTTTCTCGTAAACTTATGACTGATTGTGAAAACTCATAATTTGAGGGCATGGTAGTTGTATGTATTGAGAAAGTTAAATTTGATTGTTAGTGTTCAACGTGTATAAGCGAAACATTGTTAACGTTGGTGTAGTTTTTCATTAATTTAAATTGATTAAGTTAAGCACACCAAAGTAGTATTACATTAATTATTGATTTCAATCACGTTAAACAGTGTAATACACATCATACAAAGAAAGGTCTGACTCAAATTGTGGCAAATCCGGCTGGGTCGGTTCCGCAGCAGTTGAGGCATTAGTTGTCTGGTTAGTTGACTGTCGTGATGAAAACGACATTCTGTAATTGTCTCGGTTGTGTCCACTATCACCGCATCTAGAGAAGCATGTAGGGGGTACCTGCTCACCCCGTGACGGTATCATTTTAACAAGTTTTGGTCTCCCATCCTGCCTTTTATTGAGCAGTGGAGGATGTAGGTTTATGAGATCTGAAGGTAAGTCCCACATATTTTTGTTGGGCACGGGGTTTATACAACCTCTATACGTCGTAAGATAGGTTTCACTAGTGAACCAATTCAACGCCCACTGGCTTGAATCGGTAAGCCTTAGGGATCTGGAAACTGCAATTGCGTGGCCACATGGCAACCCAGAAAGTGCCCATTTACGACAATCGCATGTCTTTTCTTCAGTATCAACTATGTTAACGTTTTGTTTATGGTCCTCAACCCCAAACCGGTAGTTTGTAATACCCTGTACCTGCCATGTCAAGCACTTTGCCATCCTATGAAGTATTTTCTTTTCTGCCCACGGCGTAACCTTGTGCTGGAGTTTCTCTGTTTAAAAAAACTCGTACAATTAATAAATTTTTTCAAAGTTGGTGTAGTTGTGGTAAGAGAGATGTTTACCTGCTTCGTTACGGCGTTTGAAGAACCAGTTTTGAACACTTGTACGGAAGAAATCAACAAGCTTGACCACCGGAAGTTTACGCGCGTGACGAGAAAGCGAGTTGATGGACTCTGCACTGTTAGAGGTCATGATGTTGTATCGATGACCCGAGAAGCAGGCTCTTGTCCATTTGCTTTTTTCCACCTCTTCCAGATACTCATACACTCGTGGCGCCGCCCGCTGAATCTTGTCGTACCAGTAATGGAATTCATATTGTGTGTACGATTTGCATGCCTTCCAGAATAAGAAGGCAATTTTTTTGTGTTTGTTAGCCCTCAGGTTCAGATTCATCTGCAGATGACGACAGCACAGGACATGATACGATTCTGGAAATACGTCTCGTATGGCTAGCTCAATAGACGCAGCTCGGTCAGAAACCAGTGTATAGGTCTTGTACGGGATGCATGGTCGTAGTTTCTCAAGAAACCACGTCCAAGATTCGTCACTCTCGGTTTTGCCTATCCCATATGCTAGTAGAAGGATCTGGTTGTTACCATCCATTGCAACCGCCAGGAAGTTGGTGCCCATGTATATTCCTTTCAGATGCGCCGCGTCTACTATAATTAATGGGCGAAGGTTGTATGAGAAGCTTCGTAACGATGGTCCAAGAGCAACAAACAACATTTCAAACCGAGAACAGTGATCCGTAAGTTTTTTTGTGACAGTACCGGGGTTTGCCAGCTTCAGATAATGACAGTAACCATGAAGGTCGGAGAAAGAACCAGCATGCGTGCGTCCTTACTATCAAAAAGTTAGAAGTGCTGACTCTGTACTCGAAGCACTCCTGAAGGCATTTCATGCCTAGCTGAACCTTTAGTTCGTCCTTACTATCAAAAAGTTATCCTTCATAAATGCATGATGATGAATTTTGGCTTGAAGACGATGTAGATGACACTAGCACTGTGGGTTCGGAAAGGGAGGCTGGCATGCCATGAAAGCTCATGTATGTTGATTCGCTCGGTTGTTTTTCATGTTCATCCTTGTCATCACCATCTTCTCTGTCTTCTGAATCTCCGAGATCACAATCTGGTTCCGCGAATGGGTTATTGTCAGGGTTATTAGAAGCTGGTTTTTCTGAACTGCCGATAATTTCGGGTTGTAATACTGATGGTTGTGTGGGTATGGTTTGTTGTTCGGATGAGTATTCGTTTCTAGCATAGTCTACGGGGACATTGAAAAACGAACCCGTATTTAGGTGCTGATTTTGAAAATTGGGAAGACGTGTATCGTATTCAAACTGTTTTTCGTAGGCGTTAGTTTATTTAGGGCCATCATCAGATGGAATGTTTACTGTAAACAACGTTACAGACTTATCGGAGGAGCGGATTTGTACGTACTCCACGAAAACACTTACTTCCTCATCGTCACATATATATAACGGAGAATCGTATTGTGGGTCTTCGTATGAGAGCATGATGTTGTTACCCGAGCTACACTTTCTACACATTAATTGAAACAGCTCCGTAAACGTTACCACCGTAGGAACCTTTGCCACACGTCTAATAAGGTTGGTTGAAATATAGTTGTGAACACCATCAACCAATTGCCACTCACCGCCAGTTCGGTATGAAAATTTAATTGTAGGAACGGAAGTACTCATGCTTGGAAGAAAGTAAAATGATGTTCTTTAACAGATTTACGTTGAAAGACTTAGGAAAATGGGAACTTGTCTAATAGTATTTATATACGATAAACTATTAAATTGATTGTGAACACTCAGCTTTTAGGGGAGAATCAATGTGTGAATGTGACTACCCATCTTTTAGGAGTGAAACACTGTGTAAAGTCTGCTTTTTCTGAAAAAAATACAGTTGATAGCGACTACTCATCTTTTAGTGGCGAAACACTGTGTAATGTCTACTTTTTCTGAAAAAAATATAGTTGATAGCGACTACTCATCTTTTAGGGGCGAAACACTGTGTAACGTATGCTTTTAAATATAAACCTTCATCTTCTTCCCATCCTCATACTCACCATCTTCACCCTCTTCCCATATTCATATACACACTATCATGGCTCAACAACCGACTCATCAATGTTCAATTAGTCCATGACCAAATCGGCAACGTCCGACTCCGACTCCGCAACACGATGAATACCCGGTACGGGTTCCCTCTCAAGCGGATCAACACTCTTTCCCGCGCTATTGTACGACCACTCGTCGTCCATCCAAGATCACCGTTAACTGCTACACCGGTGGTAGTTTCGAGGAATACCCGTCTCCACACTATTGTGGGGGCGAGAGGTGTACGTTTGAAGATATACATGTGGAAGGGTGGAGTGTGAAGCAGTTTTGCGAGTTCTTGAAGTGGAGGTTCCACAAGTTTGTCGACTTATATTATTGTGCCCTTTGCGACATAACCAGTCGGAGGTTCGTATTAGACGATACAGATTTGAAGGCAATAATTTGCCTTGTGGATAGGCTTGGCAGTGTCGACGTTTATTTTGAATATTTTGATGTCGAGGCCGCACTCGAGGAACTGCAGTCGGGCTACGAATCGCCCTACATAAGCGGCTCCGAATCTATCTCGCTTTAGTTAATTTACTAGTTTAAGTTTTTAGTTAATGTACTAGTTTTATTTTTTATTTTTAGGAATGTAATTTCTTTATTTTCAATGAAATGAAGTGTGTTTTACTTAATTTATTTGAAAAAAATATTAATTTGGTATTAATTTTATAAATAAATATTATTTAGGCTTTTATATAAATGTGAAAATAAAAAAGAAATTGGTGTTTTACTTAATTTATCACTACGGATGCTTCTGAAAAAAATACAGTTGATAACGACTACTCATCTTTTAGGGGCGAAACACTGTGTAACGTCTGCTTTTTCTGAAAAAAATACAGTTGATAGCGACTACTCATCTTTTAGGGGCGAAACACTGTGTAACGTCTGCTTTTATGAAAAAGATAATGTTGATAGTGACTACTCATTTTTAGGGGGCGACACACTGTACACGATTGAGATTGTATATATACATCCTTATGTAGAAGTTGTAGCATTAAAAAAAACGTACCAATCTGAAATTACTACAAAAAAAATGGATTGTTTGAAAAAAATAATGCTTGATATTCAACTAGAATATCAACCCTTGTTCGACGAATACTGTACATTAAAAAGACAACACGAGCAACCCCCGGATGAAAGTGTAATTCTTGATCCGGTAAATCTGGATGAACACAGTCATCCATGGACAGGAGAGTCACAAAGTAGCAGTAGTAACAACACCTTGTTCATTTTTAACGAAATGAAGTACAAGCTTGATTGCCTAACAGAAGAATACCAACAGTTGAATAAAATTATGCACATCCCTGAAGAAAAGGACAGAAGAATACCTCGTTCATTCGTAATTTGACTTTTTTTTTTGCTTATTTTAGCGAATGTTTAGTGTATTGTGCCTATTTTAGTAATTGATTTTTTAATATTTGTATTTTAGTATTTATAATTTTTTATATATTATTTTAATGTATACGTTAAACTAATACCCAACTTAAAGAAGTCAAATTTGAGCTTCATATATTTTAAATGACTCGAGCTTAAGCTCGAATTAAAAAAATGCTAAACGAACCTAACTCAAGTATTACCAAGCTTGGGTCATTTAGGCTATCAACATGCATATCATACAACTCATGTCTTCCCGTAGTTTACATATGCGTCATATCATCTTCTTCATTCACCATTTGAACCCACAATCCATCCCACAAGGCCCTTTTTAATTTTTTTTAAAAATAACGAAAAAGGTTGATAGGAGAGAAATAGAAAGAATGAAGAGAGAGAAAGAGGATAGAGGCTATGGAGGGTAATCAGTATAAACCCTCACTCCCGGGGCCGGGTTTAGGGGGTGGTGGCGATGGTGTTGCCTCATCCAGTGGCCGACCATTTCCACCCGTGAGTGGGATGCAAATGGTCTTACATCTCGAACAACCAAAGACATTACGAATGACGTCGAGAGATTAGGAGCAAAAAGATTTTAAATGCTAAACACACACATCCACATAAACTATATTGATGTCTTTTAAACCTTTAACCTTTTAAAAAATTACATTTTAATAGTTAATACCTTGGATCAAAGGCCAGACCTCCGCTTGCTAAGAACTAAATAGAATAAAAAATTACAATTAAAATAAAATAGAAAAAAGGATGTGGGCAGTTGTATGCCTAAATTAAGTTTTTAAAGGCTAAATACGTATTTAATCCTAAGGGGCGTTCGTGGAATTTCGATGGATTTCACAGAATTTGTATTTCAAATTCTTTGAAATCTAATGTTTAGTTGAAAATAAGAAGAAAGGGATTGAGATTTCAAATCCTATATGTATGAGATTTCAAAATCCTTAGGGGAGGAGTGTTATTTCTTAATCCTTCATATGTGTGATTTCAAAACCAGAACCAATCTAACCAACAATTCACAGTTCGCTGTCACCACATCAACCGATGCTTCACTCTTGTTGTCGCTACTGTAATCGGTCACCACCATAACCATCAGCGGCATCATCATTGTCGGCCACTACAACCGTCGTAATGTTCGCCCTTCATCGTCTTCGCTACGTTGTCATCTCCTTTTGTCCGTCGTCGCCCTTCATCGCCTCTACCTCCACCACCGTCATCCTTCACCGCCTCCGCCGCCCTTCCTGGCCTCTGCCTCCGCCGTTGTCACCCTTCACCGCCTCCGCCGCCGTCGCCCTTCACCGTACCCGCCTCCGCCACCGTCATCGCCCTTCACCGTCTCTGCCTTCTTCGAGTCCGATCCAGTCAAGTTGTGAAGGTGAGTCGACTCCTTCATCATCTTTACCTTAGAAATCTCATTATCTTTTATATGAACCAAACAAAAGATTAGATTTGGTTTGAAATCTCATAAGAGTTGGAATCATTAGAATTTCAAGTCTATAAACCAAACATGCTATATTATTTCATAGTAAACTTGAACTTATTTTACGAAACACCTAAAAATCGAATAAGGCTGACCATAAATGCTTTGATGAACCCCTAAATTAGGTGTTAGTGTGTCACACTTAAAGCACATGATAAATGAAAAGGTACTCGTTAAACGTGGGTGTGCCCATCTAACTTTGCCCAGTAAAATATTGGTCTTTCGCTAGCAAATCCGCTTTCAAGATCTCACAGCCAACGTATTTCTTGATTGTTGTTGTGCTGCTCACCAAATCCGCTCCCGTCTTTTCCCCTAAATCTGACGTATTTCAAGACCCACGATTTCTAAATTAGGGTTCTTCAATCTCCTCCAATTCAGTAAGAAAATTCACTCGAAATCATGGGGAACACATCATCAATGCTCACTCAATACGACATTGAAGAGGTCCAAGAACATTGCGACAACACGTGTAAGTGTTCAAGGAGTTGCAAAACTGGTTTTAAAATCTGTAAATTTGATCAATTTTTTGTTTAATTGGTTATAGTTTCGCAACAAGAGATAGTTTCATTGTACCAAAGGTTTTGTCAGTTGGATCGTAATAGTGGGGGATTCATCTCTGCTGACGAATTTCTTTCTGTGCCGGAGTTCGCCGTCAATCCCCTCTCTCAGGTTTATTTCAGTTGATCTCCATGGGTTTATACTATCTAGTTGTGGGTTTTCTTGTTATCGCGTCTATACTATCATCTTACTTATGATGATTATGGAAACTAAAGTCAAAACCTAGCTTATCTTTCACTGCGTTGTTAGTAAGAGCAGCTGCCAGTAGGCATAACTAACACATAACTAAACAGATCCATAATTATTTATATTAATGGATTTGCGGGTGCTCTAATTGTAGATTATAATTGTATCAATGTCACTATATTTGTTTATTTCTTATCTCAGAGATTATTCAGGATGATTGACGGGTTGAATTTTAAGGAATTTGTGGCATTTTTGTCTGCATTTAGTTCTCGTGCCACCTTACAACACAAAGTGGAATGTAATTACCTTCTCTTTACTTGATGACAGTTTGAATTCTAGTCTATATCTGCACACTATGGTGATTATCTTTCTACTTGCTGATAAAGGATTATACTCTATTGCAGTCATATTTAAGGTTTATGATTCTGATGGCAATGGGAAGGTTGCATTCTCTGACTTGTTAGATGTTTTACGGGACTTGACAGGACAATTCATTTCTGAGCAACAAAGGGAGGTGAGTTTATATATAACATGAAGAAGAACATGTTAATAGCTGAAATTGATAAAGTTAGAAAAGAACTCCTGAAACCTAAACTCGTTGGTGTGTTGCAAGAATCTGTAATGGTTTGACCCTAGACGCATACATATAAAAGTAATTGACATGGCTAACTAGAGTCTAATGTTGCAATTCTTGTGGGAAGAATAGCCTACAAGAATACTGATCTGTAAGGGATTATGACTTAAGATACACTTTAGCTTTTCCCAATCTAATCGAATGCTTTTCAGTTCTTAAATTGACTAGTTTCTATCTGAACGTATTGTTAGAAAAAATCATTAATATAATTACCTTTTTTAAATAATAAGTGGAGGCACATATGTTTGAACTGAACTTTGTATGTTGTGTGCCTTTTTCTTGGTACCATTATACTTATTTCATTCGATTGTCCTCTATACGAACATTATAAGTTGGAAAGATCATTCCTTATTACCCCTTTAGGATAAGAGATTTGCAAAATGTATTTTAGGCTAGAGGAGGCCTAACATTATCATGACAAAAGACAAGGCATCAATTTCATTTCGACTTCTCTAATCTCTATAAGCTGGAAAGATCACTACTTACCCCTTCAGGATAGGAGATCTGCAATATGTATAATAACGTGATGATGCCTATGAGATATTTTTGCAACCCAGTATTACAACGTCCACATTTACAATGAAATATCTAATATATTTGAGCACAAATTAGATCAAATCATACTGTACTTTAAAAGAAAGAGAGTGCATGAGAGTACTACTAGTGAAGTCGTTTATTGGTTGGATTGTTAGAACTTATGACGGAGTGGTGCAAGGAATATCTCTAGACACGTTTTCGTAACTTAATTAAGCTTTGCGGGCCCATGTTGGTTATTGGCCTTCAATTACATTCCAACACTTCCCCTCTAGCTGAAGCATAGATATAAATTTTTGTGAATCGATATAAGTAATGCTTTTTGGAGACATCAGCTAACTGACTTCTTGGTCTGCACATGGGGAGTTGTAATAGCTCCGTCTTCTAGCTTCTCTTGAGTAAAATGGCGGTCTATGTCAATATGCTACGTCATTTCATGGAATACTGGATTGTTTATAAATTATGAATAGTTGCTTCATTGTAAATTCCAAAACATGCTTACAAAATACTTCAATGGACCTAGATCCTCTGTTTTAAAGCGAGACCCAAGGAAAATCTTTTACTTCTTAATTCCAATGATTCCCACTAAGTGCTTTCTCATCCACATACACATCTACTAAAATGCAACTAGAAGTGGATGAAACGGAGAGTACTGAATGATCATTTGAACTCCTTCATAGGCCAAACTTGGTCACCACAATATTGAATTGCCCAACCTATAGGCGAGGAGATTCTTCAAAGCCATACTAGGATTTTCTTCATTTGTATACTTTCCAAACTCCCCCTGAGCAAGAAGCCCACAGTGGTTGCTGTATGTAAACCTCATGTAAATCAACATGCAAAAATTCATTTTCTAAATCAAGCTGATTAAGTGCCAAACTGTAAATAGCAGTGAAGGAAATAAATAGGTAGATGATAGCTTGGCAACAAGGTAAATATATCAGAATAATCCACCCTATACGTATGAGCATATCTCGTGGCAACTATTCGTGCCTTTAATAGAGCGAAGAACCATCCAGACTAACTTCCACAACGAAAACCCGTTTTACAACAGATTGCCTTTTGTAAGCAAGTAACTCTAGTAAGTTCCATGCGCCATTATGATCAAGGGTTTCCATTCTAGTCATAAAAACAGTCTCGATACATTGTCTGAAGTTGTAACCAAAAAACGAGAAGATGCAAAAAGCTTATCATAAGACACAAAAGAAGCGAATACATGAACTCTTACATTTCAGAAGAGCAATAAGAAGTTGTAGAGATTGTGTAGGTGAAGGTGGTGTCGGTCAGTGGGCTGTGGGCATACTAGGGCCATCACTAGGAGGAGACAAAGATAAAGAAGTTGGTTCCAAATCAGGATAGATTCAGGTTGGTGCCGTTGACGATATACTTAATAACAAGTGCCTATTTTCGTTATTAACCCAGACTGAAAGTTTTGTTTTTGACTTTAACTAAAGCCATTTGGTTTTCAATTTTTGATTATTTCACTTTTTCAACTAGACTTGGATTTTAATAGTTCGGATTGGCTTTTTTATACAAAAACTAACCTATAGGGAAGAAACTGACACATTGAAGCATAATATCATATAGTATAAATAAATAATAAACTTAGTAATAAAATAAAACGTAAAGCTAATAAATTTATGAAAATATATATAATTTGGTAATTATAAATCCTATCCCCAAATAGTTTATAAATAATACGCATAATGATAGAGTTATAAATACAAAATTTACATGGCATTTTAGTTTAGGCAGCTCAGTTTTTCCGGTTTGAGTTTTCATACAAAATCTAGACCGAATGGAAACTTTTGGTTCTTGAAATAACCAAATCCTGATTTTTAGTTTTAAGTGGTTTGGATTTTTTTGGTTGGTTTTTCGATATTTTAGGTATTAACTTTCAACTCGATTTTCTAGTTTTCCTGCTTTCCCCTATTGTAGGAGACTCTGCAGATAAGTCTGGACCAAGCGTAGTATACCAACAAACCATTAATTTCTGCTTGTTTACGAGAAGTAGATACAGGAAAAAAAGATACGTCTCTTCATGGAAAGTAATATCTCGAGAGACAACATATTAATCAAGTGTAAGAGAGAAACATCTATATCCCTTTTGAAATTGAGAGTATCTAGAGAAAACATATTTTGCAGAATTTTGATCCAAATTAAGTTGGTGACATGAGGTTGAGCGTTTTGAACGAAACAAATACACCCAAAGATCTTAGCGTTCGCATGAAACAAAGGTTTTCTAGGGAACAAAAATAAAAGTGAGATATCACCAAGAAAACAACCAAGGGATCCAATTTATGAGAAACAGGCAATGGAGAAAGCATCAACCCAAAAAGGTTCAGGATCAACTCACAATTTTCTCCATTACAATAGGTGGAGAACCATCCCAGCTCACATTTAATCGAGTGTGCATACATAAACTTACATTCAAAGAATAGATGCACACTTCTAGATCTATGATATGAAAATGATGAAGATTAGTTAGATAACTTAAGAATATTTGAAGCAAGTTTTCTGGATGTTAAAGAGAATGAGATGAATTAAACACCAAGTCTCTTTAAAGAAAAAAGTGAAAATCTCGAATTGTACCTGTATGGAGGAGCACGATCGTGGTTTGGCCGTCCCCGGTTTTGGACATATTTTGGTGCCTTTTCTTCTAGCTGTTGTGAAAATTCAAAGTCTGATTTGCAGGAACGATGAAGCATCATTATGTTCATTGATCCCTGGTATCATCGTTTTTCTTTTCTTTTCTTTTTTTTTTTGGGTGGGGGGGGGGATGGGGTGGAAGAAACCAGAGGTAAGATGGAAAGCTTTTCCAATACTTTACAGATAAATACAGATAGTCTTGCTCCATTTAGAAAAGTAAGCCGAGTCACAATTGCAAGCACATTGGTTGTACCAGCACTTGCCCCATAATCACCATAACCATCAGGGTCACCTGTAGCTATTTTCTTGAAGTATGAGCAAAAGATAAAAACACCCAAATGTAGAATTTGACCAGATCAGTCATGATGCCTCAACAGATCCCAGTCAAATCAGTTAGTAACGAGACTGAAAGTCAGCAGAAACTGACGATAACAAAAATCACAGATTTGACAATATCTCAGCCAGATCAGGTAGCAACTAAAAGAAGTCTTTGGAAGAAAAAGACCAGCAAACTGCCAGCTCATGTGCTGACATGTGAAGGACAGGCAGCGGTGATTGGCTGTGCGTGGTTGTTCGAATGGCAGCTGGACTCACTGTGTTTGGTCAGCGGACCTTATGGAAGCCATCTACGGCGGCAATGAGCTTTGGTTTGCACTCTAACTGGGTGCCTTCTCACAAACCCTACCCTAGATTAGTTAGGAATACTTACAGCTCTAATTATTATAGGCAAATGAAACTAGTAAACTCGTATGCTGATTTTGTATTTTTACGATGCGGAGATACAAGGAACATCTGTAGACGTGTATGCATAACCTAAGGAAGCACTACGGCTATTGGACCTCAAATTAAGTTCTAATGTTTACGTTAAATGATAATAACAATAAAAAACCCCAAGTATAGTGCAAAGAGCACAGTCATGAACCTGCCCTTGTTAACATCTTGACGAGTTTGGTCCCATGTTCTGATTTTTAAAGGAGATGTAATTTGAAATAATAAATGCATTGCGATTGGAGAGAAATATCTTTTGATGCTAATGATATATGGAGGCTGTATCAGTTGACTGAGTTGAATGAACTAACCAAGGCTTGTTGGTCAGCTCCAGTTATCATTAACTCCAATTGAGACAAGATCACATGAATAAAGAACATAAGATCTTTTCATTTCCCCAATTCTCTCATGAAATCTTTCACCATTTACACAAAAAATGCAACTTTTGTTTTCTGATGTTGCATCTTGTTACTATACATATTTTAATTCAACTTAAATTTATTCTTGTTACTTCAAGCATTTAGGTGTATATGGAAATTGTTAGGACTTCTTTTAACCTGAAACATCACCATCAGAAGCTATATGCATAAGTTGTCTTTCATATTATGTTAGCTAAAAGTGATCTTTATGTCAATTCTGCTTCTACAGCTTGTTCTGACACAAGTTCTCGAGGAAGCTGGTTACAAGAAAGATTCTTTATTAGTTTTATCTGATTTCATGAAGGTGATTTGTATTTCTATCTTCCATACCTGTTCCACAATTGCGATTGACTTTCATTATTTTGTTTGTTCTAATATAAATTCAACTTAGTGTAAATTAAAAACATTTTACTCGAATATGTTGTTCACAATTGCATTTTCCCTTTACTCTTCACAATAATTTGAAAATGAAACCTGATTGACCCAAAAAAATAAAAATCAAGGGGTGAAATGTGAATGACCCTCTATGTTTTAATGATTTTGGTTTGAAAAGATCAATTTATTTATTTCGTACTGCATGGTAAACATTTATGGTTTGTAATTGCAGATTCTTGGCAACAGTGGCTTGAAGATGGAAGTTGAGGTTCCAGTCGACTAGTTAGAAGATATAGAGAATGCCATAGTTGCTCAGTCTTCTATAATTTATATACTAGTGTAAATGACCAGTTGCCCTTGGTTTGAATCCGAACATAATCTTATATTTATACTCGGAGGTATCATGGTTTGAATCCGAACATAATCTTATATTTATACTCGGAGGTATCAACGTTTGTAGTTCACACTTGTTTAGCAGGTCATGATTTGAGTTAAGATTGCACACATTCAGACGTTGCTGTTGGTTATGCGTAATGTGTGTTTGAGCTCTCTTTCACGGTAATAAACTTTAACTTAGAGAATACAGTTGGTTGCATATAACCGTTTTCGTTGATGGTTGTGTGATAGAATATTGCATGTGGTCACAAAATACTGTGATTTTGGTGAGAGTGAAGAGGAGGCCCTGGAAAATTGCCTTCTAAAATGCAGGTGGGTGTTTTTCTTCTCTCTTTATTTAAGAGTAATCAGAGATAGAAGGAAGTTATCTTAGAAGCGAATTAATCTGGTTCAGTCATTTCGTCAAACACGTGCATATTAATGTTGGTCCAGCCATTTTGTCAAACAGTTGATGTGCGTCGTCAAGCTGGCCACGTATACCATCTAATTTCATAATCATCCGGTAAAAAAGTATAGGTTGTTGTGTGTCATTGAACTGGCCATATATACAAGAGATTGTTGGATTTTTGGTTCAGATATTAAGGATTTAAGGATAAGGATAAGCGCTTTCAGAGCTGTCTGCTATGTTACCTAGTGGTTTTGGAGTTGGAGATATACAGTTGTTCATGCATTTTTGTTGGAGGTTGCTTGAGTTAAGGAAAACCTGTTTCCTATAGTTCAAAGAGCCCTATGGATCAAGAATAGGAAAAGAGTTTAAGAGGTGTTTGGTTGTGCAAATCTCTAATGAAAGTTTTGCATATTCAAATAAATATATATAAATAATGATCGTTCAGGCAAATAAATATATAAATAAATGCATGGAGTAACAAGTCGTAAATCTTGAAGATATGTTGGGTCTATTATTGGCTGTAAAATATAGAATCTTAATTCATGTGGTGACTAAATTTCAATGATGAATGAGGAATTTCAACCAATATCAGTCAAAATTACGACATTTTTAATTAAGTAATCATACGCATTCATTTGGTCAAGATTGTAATCAAAGTTTACTTAAAAACTTATACTAATCATCTTATATTTTATATAAATATCAAAGTTTGATCCGCTTTATTAATAAATTGACTCAATTAAACAATGATAATCGATTCATTCAAATATTATCAAAGTTTTTAATTATTATTTTTTTTCAATTTGGATATATGCTTTTATTGATTATTTCACTACTGTAAAAATGATATTAAATCTAATAACTATTTAGGCTACAAAAGTATTATTATAATCGTTTGATTCGTTAGTTATTTCTTTATTGAGCGTCACTTAATCATTTGTTGATTTCTAAACTGTAGGATATACACATATATCTTTATAATCATTTGGCTACGAAAGTATTATGATCATTTGGTTCGTTAGTTATTTCTTAATTGAGTGTCATTTAATCATTTGATTGATTTCTAAATTGTATAGTATACACATATTTTTTTATAATCATTTGGCTACGAAAGTATTACAATCATTTGGTTCGTTAGTTATATCTTAATTGAGCATCACTTAATCATTTGATTGATTTCTAAACCGTAGAGTATAAACATTTGTTTAGTGTTTAAATACATTCTTTCTTTTTTAAATCTTATCATTTATTATCCTTTTAAATTCTTATTTCTTTCGCATATTATAACTATTTAATATCTTTTATTAGTTTTTTTAATATTTCTAAATTTTAAATCAACTCATATATCATACAAACATCTAATCTATAACCGGATATTTATGGATGGGTAATAGTTGTATGAACATTTTATATTTCTTTGTACTTTATATGTTTTGATACGATAATAGTTCTTATATAGTTAATAGGACGATGGTAAGAGCTTGCATGTTGTTAAGCCAATTCCTAGGCTAAATTGTGTTCTGCATGCAGGACACTTTTGTGGATTGTGCCTACAACATTGTTGTCGCCTTGTGGTCCACTGGCTGATCAGTTTGGGTTGAAGTGTTGTGCCAATAAATTATATTAGTATATGTTTGTTCGGTATAGTAGTTGGTATTAACTATAGTTAAATTCGGTTTTTGATGATAAATATTAACAAAAAATATTTGTTTAATTTAACTAATGCCGATTGTCTCAATACCGAACCAATTACACTATATGATTTGTTGAATAGGAACTAATACTGACATATTTTTTTTACCGATATAGTAAGAACCGGTATCAGTATATGCAGGTTTATACTGATGGGTATACTCCATCTTTAAATTGTTTTTGCGGCTTTAAATCATCTTTGTTGTCACACTCTTGGGAAACTTTACATAATATGTGCTTTTATTATCTTTAAATCACTTTTACTAAAATAATATTCAAATATCATGGTTCATCATCCTTAGACAAAGTGAAGTGGTTGATTTTCTCAAATGCTACACCTCATTATCGACTTCCATTAATTCACGCATCAATCACCATCTACATGTAGTCAAAATAGTGTTTTCATAGGTAGAAAGGGAGATATAGGCTGGTTAAGGATTACACCATTAAATATAAGTGTGGAATGAAGATTTAAAATTGAAATACAAAGAAGAACAAGGATAATTATGGAATAATTTCTGTTTGATTTTTAATTTGTACGTAATATCTTTTAAGTTGAAATTTAATTCAAACTGACTTGATGCTTTTATATTTTTCTATATTTAACTTGGTCAATGGTCTATGAGTGTGAAAATAGTAAATTTAAATTTCTCATAATTAAGATATAAAACATATTAAACTAAGTATATTGAGACTATATGAATGAAAAACTACTCGTAATTTTCCATCTTAATGGATATAAATTTAAGTGAATCAAAGTTTAAAAGAAGAATAAAAAGAAGTGACTGTTAACCCTGTCGAGCCTCAGAGTCTTTGGGTCACTAATGTTTAATTCCCCACTATGAGAGTTCAATTAAACAGAAATGACTGTTGACGTGTGGTACTTATATTAGGTGTACACCTTATTAGTGTGTGGTGATGATGTTTGTTTTATACACTTCTGTATACGAGTGATGCACTGGGACACGGACGAGGGTGCTTGAGAGATTCTACTATTGTTCTGTTGCTGCTTTGTGCAGTGTCGTCGTCTTGTTGATGCTATCATTATGTCGCCTTAGTGTAGATGCTGACGTTGTTCTGATTATTAATGGGTTTTACGTAATGGGCTTAGGCCCTTGATTGTTTAGTTAGTTTGCCCTAATATTTTCCTATAAATATTGGTTTTGGTTGTAATCTTTTCATTCAAGCAATATCAATCAATATTAAACTCTGATATTCAATATGGTATCAGAGCCAAATCTCTTCCCTATCCTTTAAATTTTTCGGCCGATTCCCTCTCTCTCTCTCTCTCTCTCTCTCTCTCTCGATATCTTCTCTTTTCAATCAAATATTCTCTGTCTTCTTCTTCTTCTCGATCATCCTCATCGATCGAGTATGGTCGGCCCTTGCTTTAATCGTAATGAAAAACCGTTTGGAATTGTTAGTATTAAATCTTATGTTCCCTTGGTTCTTGGTATGGACCAACTAAACTATGATGCATGGTGCGAGCTCTTTACTACTCACTGCATTAGCGTGTGAGTACTTGGTCACATCGACGGTACTTCCAAAAAGAATGGCGATGATGATCAAGAATGGATTACTTTGGATTCGTTGGTCAAGCTTTGGATCTATGGAACCATCAACAAATTTCTTCTGCAAATGGTTGTTATAAAGAATGTAACTGCAAGGGAAGTTTAGCTCACTCTTGAAACTCACTTTCGTGACAACAAGGACACCCGGGCAATTCAACTGGAAAACGAGATCCGCACCTTGGATATTGGCGATCTCTCCATTGGTACCTACTTTAGCAAAATCAAGGTAATTGCTGATCTTCTGTCTAATATTGGTGAACCGGTTCCAGATAAAACCCTAGTGACATATGCCATCAATGGTTTAAAAGGAAAATTTTCTAACGTTGTCACCATTATCCGCCATAGCAAACCCTTACCAACCTTTGTTGAAACCAAATCTATGCTTGTTCTTGAAGAATTAAACCAAGAACACAACAAACCTACCCATGACAACCCTAGTCCATCCCATGTTATGGTGGCACAAACCTCCAAACCTAGAACAAACAATCCCAATACCACGGTTTGCCGCAATTTTGCACGTGGATCATGTTGTTTTAGTGCAAAGTGTCGTTTTCAACACACCACCACCAACCCATGGTTTTCTTGATAAGGATCACCCGGATCATGTGTGCCTTTTGCGAAAATCCTTATATGGCCTGAAACAGGCACTTCGGGCATGGTTTCAACGATTTGCTCAACATGCCCTCACCATTGGGTTTCAGCATAGTAAATGTGACATGTCTCTCTTTATTTACAACCATGCTGGTGATACTGCTTATCTGCTGCTATATGTTGATGATATTGTCTTAACCGCTTCATCTGAGTCTCTTTTGCAGCGCATCATCACTTCTCTTCGTACAGAGTTTGCCATGACTGATCTTGGCCCTCTCAACTATTTTTTGGGCATCTCTGTTACACACAATGCCTCCGGGTTATTTCTTTCGCAAAGTCAATATGCTTCAGAATTTCTTGAACGGGCCAACATGGTTAATTGCAACCCTTCCAAAACCCCGGTTGATGTTGATTCCAAACTTGGAACTGATGGCCCTCCGGTTTCGGATCCTACGTTGTATCGTAGTCTAGCGGGTGCCCTGCAGTATCTTACATTTACTAGACCGGACATTACATGTGCAGTACAACAAATCTGCTTGTTTATGCATGATCCTCGGGAGCCTCATTTGGCGGCCCTGAAACGCATTCTTCGGTATATTCGTGGCACTCTACAATTTGGGTTACAATTATACAGTGCTTCTGGAGCATCGTTAGTAGCTTATTCGGACGCTGATTGGGGCTGGTGCCCTACCACACGTCGCTCCACATCCGGATACTGTGTGTTCTTGGGTAACAACTTAATCTCGTGGTCATCCAAGCGTCAACACACTGTGTCTCGCTCTAGTGCCCAGACAAAATACAGGGAGTTGCCAATACTATTGCTGAGATTGCTTGGTTTCGTAATCTTCTTCGAGAGCTTCACATGCCTTTGCCAAAGGCTATAGTTGTCTATTGTGACAACATTAGTACTGTCTACATGTCTTCCAATCCAGTTAATCATCAGCACACGAAACATGTTGAAATTGATATCCACTTTGTTCGTGATAAGGTAGCGAATGGTCAAATTCGTGTTCTCCATGTTCTGTCTCAATTTCAGTATGCGGACATTTTCACAAAAGGGCTTCCATCGTCTCTGTTTTCCGATTTCAGATCCAGTTTGAGCGTTCGTCCTTCTACCGCTCCAACTGTGGGGGCATATTAATGGGTTTTACGTAATGGGCTTAGGCCCTTGATTGTTTAGTTAGTTTGCCCTAATATTTTCCTATAAATATTGGTTTTGGTTGTAATCTTTTCATTCAAGTTATATCAATCAATATTAAACTCTGATATTCAATACTGATGACTTGGACACACTGTATTCTGTTTTCTGTTATATGATTGTGCTGCTCGGATGTGGTTACATTGTTGATACTTGTTGTTGATGTGGAAGACTGGAGATGGTTATTAGATATGGTACAGTCCCTACTGTGTTGCTGGTACCTTGATACCTATCCTGTCTTGGAAGTCGAGGTGGCGATACTGCGGGTCGGATGTGTGCTACTCTGTTGATGAGTGCTATCCTGATAAATGGTGATGTTACCGAAGTAATCACGTGACTCATGAGTGAGAATTAGATGTGAAGCTTGAGTGTTATTATGTGATGCGTTGATTATGTATGATGACATGGTGTGTAACTAAACCAGTGATTATAATGAATGAAATGCGCTTTTGATTGTTCAAAAAAAAGAAGAATAAAAAGAAGTAAAATATATTAGCAATAATAACTTAATAAGTAATAGTTATACTAACTTCTTAGAACTAATGCATCCAACCAATGAGTGTTAAGCTATTAGGTGCATTGGTTCACGCTACACCATCACTACCATGATATCCAAGTTTAGGGGGTGTCCATTCACGCTAAACTCTTCTTCTTCTTTTTTCTTTTTCTTTTTTTTTGTAGCCATTTGTGTATATATGGGAGGGTTCAAATAAGAATTATTTTTTGAACAAGAACTGCGAGAACACATTTTAACCCTGACTAAAATAAATCAATGACTAAGAATTTTTGACGGTTCATTAATGGCTCATTAACGATGCGTTAGTGACAGGTATTTTGGAAAAATCAAGTCTCGTAAATTAATGATGGCTCACCCAGACATAATTCACGGTTGGGTAAATATATGAATGACCTAAATACTATATTAACGAGTCATTATTGATGTTACAAACAGTTCTCACATTTCTCGTACAAATAATAGTAATTGATTAAAATTTTCCATATGTGTATGTGTGTGTGAAAGATGGACGGTTGAGAGAGAGGATGTGGGGTTAGAGTGATAGGAGTGGGATGGAGGAAGATGAAAAAAAATTGTTGTGGCGTTGAAGTGGCAAAGGAGAAGGAGGGGGATCGATGATTATTATGGTCTTAGCAAGAAATAAGGAATCTTCTTATATATATAAAAGACTAATTTGATAAAAATTTATTAGACGATCTGAGTCATTCATATAAATATATGTTTAATATTAATCATTATTCCTTTAAAATCAAAAAATCAATTTTGACTTTTTAGAGTCAAGTTTATTAGAGATAATTTCATATATGCTCCTTATTAAATCATATAAAATCGTATTTGCCCACCTTAATTTACAAATATCATATTTACCCTTTATTATATTTTAAAATATCATATTTAATCAATTCTTAGTTTTATGATTATAAAGTATTTTATTATCTTTTTAATTCATTTATAATTATAACTAATAACGTGTAACTTTATGACTCTTAGTTGTAAAAATAATAATTGATAATTATATAAGAAATACAATCACGTCTCTTCATATCATGCTACCATGTTTCTGCCGTCAAGTGTGCTTCCCGCTCACGTCGATGTTTCCACTGCTGGTTAGAGTGTTAATGTCGTACGTCGTCACTTTTTAAAAATTCGTGTTTTATTATTATTTGCTACGTTTTTATTAATATTTAATATTTATTATCTTTTAAATCAACTCGTGTATCACACGGGTATCCAGTCTAGTTAGATACTAAAAAAGTAATTCATAATGAATATTGAGTCTCCCATTCGGCAAGAATTACAGAATTAAATATATTTTTCGAATATGTTTGAAACAATATGTGGGAAGTTTAAATAAGAATAGATATATAGGTGACAAGAGACTTAATCCTGACTCTTCATTTGATTATTCGGATAATCTACATTTGACCATTCATATTATTCATTACTCAACCATGAATTACAATGGGTGAATTGCAACTATTAAATCTAATAGATAAACATCTACTGATGGCTAGGATTTATTCTTTTGTTTTCACCTAAATATTTATTCTCACAATAATCTTTCACAAACCAACAATCATATTAGACATTTAAAATATATTGATTTCTATAATATCCAAATAATGTTTATAACATTTTTTTCAATATAATGTGTTAGCTAACTCATAGTATAGTTCTAATACATTTTGGTTGGTTTGAGTTAAAGGAACAAGTCCTTTATAAATAAATTCTCAATCTTTGAAACTCTTGTAAAATTGAAGTAGTTATAATATTTAACTAGTTTAATACCCCGTGTATAAACACGGGGATTGTTGATGTGAATTTTAAATATTTATGGTGTTAAATCTAAAATATATTATAAATCCATATATCGATAATAAATCAAAAAAAAAATCATGAAAATCAGAAGATGACCAATCAAGAAAATTGACTTACAGATTTGCACCGATAGTTGTTAGCTTTTAGGAAATAAACAGAGTTGCTTAGTGGGTAAAAATTCCAAGAATAATTTGACATAGGGAAATTTGATTGGTAAAAAATATTCTAAAAATAATATAACGATCACATAATGTCTTTCTAAAAATATTTAAAATAATTTTAAAATAGGGAATTTCCATGAATGTCTTTCTAATACATAATGGGTTGGTTTAAAAATTGATAAAAACTAATCATTAGCGAAAAAAATAATACTTTTACAAAATTGTGACAAACAACGTCAAAACCCAAAACAACGGTTGAAGCATCAACATAATGGACGGAAAACGTGATATTATGATAACGTTATTGTATTTTTTATATAAATCATCAATCATTATGTTACTAGTAGAAGCAATATGGTCAAACATTTATTGGTGATAATTTACAAATACTTTGAACTTATTATAATAGATTTTAAATGATAAAACTAATAATTTGGTTAATATAATATTTTGAGATATTTATATTACATAAATAAGATTTAATTAAATAACAATAATAAATCAATTAATTATAATTATGATATTTATCCAATCTATCTACGATTGTTTTGTTATTTAATTGTTTATAATTTATTGATATTTATCATTGATTTAATTAAGGGTTATCTTTATCTAAACATAGTAGTTTGACTCTAAAAAGTCAAAATCAAAATTTTAGAATTAAAAAAATTAACGGTTAAGATTAAATCTTTTATTAAATGAAGGCCTTAGATTATCTAATAACTTTTTTCAAGTTAGTCTTTTATATATATTAGAGGATTCCTCTATCTTTGAAAAAAGTTGTAGTAGATGTTGAAAGAAAAGGCAGATAAACATCATATCAAAAGTATATGATCACGCTTTAATTAATATAGTGAATTGTAATATTCAAATTATGAATAATAATATATATTATGTTATTTTATAATTACACCTTGTTGTAAAAAACAATCTTTTTGAATAGAGAATGATCATTAGGTTGGAGGTGTGAACCGAGAGAAAGCATATCATCATTCAAGCGGAATGGCCGGGAAATGTGGGATCCAACGACTTTTTAAAATGCTTATTTTATTATTTTTGCCACCGTCTTTTCAATAATGTGGCCCCATGTCATTTTTTTTATTCCTTTTAGGGCAAATGTATACTTGTAAAATATATTTTTAAACTCGGTACATTTATTTATTATAAAATTCGAACTCTTCATTTTTTTTAGAAAAGAACATTATATTATAAATATTTGATACAAGTGAGATACAAACTTGATGACCTCATGTCATGTATAATAATATCTGGTATATTGTTTGTATAAACTGTATTTTGACATTTAAGGCTTGTATTGAACATAGATTTCAGAGAACAAATTGTGACATAATTCGATAAATTCTTCAACTACACGCAAGTATTATAAAATAGTGGGTGTTTCATGTTTAAGTTATCGGAGGTTAGATATACACGACCTAACCGGTATACATATGATCATTTACGAAGCATCCAGTATCTTAATAAACTCGGTGTGAAAAATGAAAACTTATGTAAAATTAGTCCAACAAATAATACCTTAATTGTTACTTTTCTAAAAAGAATTGTTTTTAAGAACTTTAAAAAAAATAATTAGGGGAGTAAATGAGCTGAGCTACTCGAGCTCGGATCGTTAAAAGCTCGAAACGAGCCGAGCCTAAACGAGCTCGAGCCTAGATTAAAGCTTATTTATTAAACGAGTTCGAGCCCGAGCCTTGTATACCGGGCTCGTTTAAGCTCACGAGCTTAAATGAGCTTTGATATAATATTTATTTTTCATTTTTTATTTAATACTTATATAATTGTATTATGTATTTTTATATTATAAAATATGAAAAAAGTTTAAAATTCAAAATTCAAATTGTTTATATATCATTATAAATGATTTTTTTTTTAAAAATAACAATTTAAATTTCAATTTCTATTTATTTATTATTTAAATAATATAAACTATTTTATAAAAACAAAAAAAAAATAAAAGAGCTTTAACGAGCTTCGTAAAACACTACGCGAGCCGAGCTCGAGCTTCAAATCACGAGCTCGAGCTCGAGCTTCTGCATATTTAAAAGAGCTCGGCTCGATTAGTCTAAAGCTCGGCTCGGCTCGGCTCGTTTACATCCCTACAAATAATGTGTGGTTTTACAGATGTATAAAAATAAAAATACTTGGTATAACAATACATAAATGCATTATTTGATTAGTCTTACTAGAACTAAGGCCCTGTTTGTTTCACTGTAATGCGAAGGAATGAAAATGATTTTAATTTCATTCATGTTAGTTACGTAATGACATTCCTCAACCTAAAGTAATATTAACACTTCGAAGAACTTAATTCCTTTCAAAATAATGTTACCAAACGCAATATACAACGGAATTTGATTTCAATTCAATTCCATTCCTTCACATTACGGTAAAACAAACTGGACCTAAGTAAATCAACAATGATTACATAGCGCAATAATGACTTTCAAAATATTTCAATTTTATTGTTTGAATATTACAAATATGTTGGTTTTCTGTATCCTTTAATCAACTTTTTAGAAACCTATACAATAACTTTACCAAATTACTTTAAATAAAAATTGTCAAGATATTGCATGTTTAAAAATTGCTCAAAGTAGAAATATGTGTATTGTATGTATTTCTTTATAATTATATGACCATTTTACTAAATTTTCACAACTAAAAGAAATATGTTCCATATTTGACCATAAGAGTTGATTGATTACCTTTTATATATTCCATAGGTTCAGTAAATATTGTATCTGAAGTCTAAACTGTAAAAATATATATTCAAATTGCTATGCCTTTTTCTTAGTCGTTGAAACATGAATTTATAATAAATGCTTAGATATCAAACTGACATACTCTAACGTATGCTTCGAGTTATATTATTTACCATATTAATGTAATCATGTAATAGTCTGATCGGTTGATAGAAAAAGTCTTTTAAGATGGTTTCCAAAAAAGAGGTTCCACATCCTCATTATAAATAAATCTACTTCTCGTTCTACTCATTTAATTAATAAAGATACGTGTTAAACTCAAATATTTAATCAATAAAATAAATTAACATATTAATTATTACACATGTAAATTATTAAATAAGTATTAGAGTTTTTCTACCAGAATTATATGATTTAAAAAGAAACGAATGCACCGTAAGATAGGTAAACTAATAACATAAAAGTAGTTATTATTACCAACCGTTTGTAGATTTTTATGATGCCCATGTTTGAACTTTATGAATCTAATAAATTCTGTAACAAAAAGTAAACTAAGGCACACTCCTACTCATTACAAATATGGTTGTAATGCATTATTATTTTAAATAAAAATTATTACATTTTTAATAAGACAGTGTATAACTATAAGTATTTATAATCGATACTTTTATACTAAAGAATATTTAAATAAATAATAAAATAACTAAAATACTTGTCAGATTTAAATATTTATAAGTGTAATAAATTTTACATAAAAAGATATATTTAATTAATTTGAATAAAAGATTAAACATGAAGGACAGTTCAAGAGTCGTGTTGATTACCCATGTATGGTTAGGCTTTCTCGACTACCAAAACTGAAATTCATTGACATCTTAAAACCTAAACCCCAAAATCAATTTCTTTGTTTTTTTGTTTTGATAAAAAGACAAAACAGCGAACAGTTACATTACCCATCGATTTCGGTTTGATCTTTTGATTTACCTTTTCTTTACTAGAATCGGCTTTTTTCTTTTTAAGTTACACTGGGTTGAAGTTGAATGATCGAATCTCTTCTAGGGCTCTAATCTGAGTTGGTTGATTGGTTTAGCAGTTGTTCATCTTGCGATTTTTCTTGAAACTTGAATGATCGGAGATTTATGAGTCGCTATGGCTTTTTGATCAACTGGGTGTTGCGTGGATTTTACTTTTGGATGTTCTTAAACCTACCCAGGTAGACAACCTTGAATGCATATAAACTGTTTGTAGAATTGTCTATGTGAAGTTTCTTTCACCTGTTCTTCCACTTTGCCATTCTTACATATATTAAATTCAGCCTTTAACATTCTTTTCAACTTGTTTTTGGTTTTAGTTTAATAATAATTATAATAATATTCCTTGGCCTTCAGAGTGAATTTCATTAATCATCCATATCAATACCAACTATATAAGTTCTTACATGCTTATCTTGCAGAATCCTTTTTGTCATATAACCTTGATCATGAATTTTTCGTTGTTCATATATGTTCTTGATATAAAAATACTGTGTTCAATGCACTTGCTTTAATCTACTTTTAGAAATGTAAAGCTAGGTTTTTTTGACGTCATCTACTTGATGAAAGTCACTCTGAAGGCAAAATAGCCTTAAACTAGAAGCGGGTTCACGATAATTCGAAACATTTAATGAAAAAAATGATGTAAATTTGTGGATTACTATTAAAGCAGGGGCTTAAAATTTTAAAGATTATTATCAGGATTACTTGCTGTTATCTGATCAAGTATTTTGATAATGGGCTCTTCCAGTTGCTGCTGCTTCAAATCGAACAACTTATGATTAAAAAACAACGCATATCAAAAAATGGCAGTAGAAACAAACACAGCTTTAAAAGAAGCACTTTGTGCTCAACAACAACTTCTGCAAAAACTTTACAACGAGTTAGATGTAGAAAGAGAAGCATCAGCTACTGCAGCTAGTGAAGCATTAGCAATGATACTGCGTCTTCAAGGAGAAAAAGCTTCTGTAAAAATGGAAGCCGAGCACTACAAAAGGCTAGCAGAAGAGAAGATGTTTCATGCTGAAGAATCTATGGAAATATTTGAAGACTTGATTCACCAAAAAGAAATGGAAATTGCTAATTTAGATTACCAAGTTCAAGCTTATAGATACAAGTTATCAGTTTTAGGTCTTGAAGATACTGGACCCCACGAAATAAAGTTTCCGGAGAATTTGTTGCAGTTGAATGGAACTTCGGCTGGGGAAACCAGCCCCGAGAGTCTTACAAGGAGAAACTCTGCACCTCCAAAACTTCTGAAACTGGCTTATTTGAAAAGGGGTAATCTTGAAAGAAATAGATCGGTGAGCCCGGAGTCTGATATGATTTCAAAAACTGGTGAGGACAGTGGGCGGGAGGATGGAAGTCCTCAAAATATAGATTCAGAGAAACAAACAACAGATGGGATTAATTCGTACTGGGATCAGATTCGGAAGTTAGATAAGATAGTTGAAGATATAGCAGGAGAGCAATACCTCAGTTTCAGGAATAGATCTTCAAGATCTTCCTCTGCGTTTTCTGAACTTAATGAACCGGATCATGGTCAAGGTCATAAAAAGTCAATGAATGATGAGATGCTTTCTGATATTTGTAATTTGAGTGTGCATGATGTATTTGAAGTCCCTGAAACCAGTGAAATCCTTGGTAGCCATGAAAAACAGGAAAAAGCAAATAATGGGAAATCAATCTTGAAATGTGAAAGTAAGGTTGAAAAACTAGTAACTTTCTCAGAAGATCATGTGAAATCATATGAAAAAATATTACCGTTGAATTACATAGATAAGCAGGTGTTTTTGGCGGGAGATAATATGGTTGTGGACTGTCACATGGCGGTTGATCTGGCAACCAATGATGTTGCAGAAGGTGGAGAGTCATCTCAAATAGTAAATACAACAGAAATAACAGAGGGTGTGAGAGAAGATGTAATATCAGAAGAACAAGGTACTACAGGAAGAGAGGAGGTGTTGACATTGTTATACGAGATAAACAAAAAGTTAGATTTTATACAATCCGAGTTAAGAAATGGGAAAACAAAAGTGAAGGAACCATCTCAAAAATTTGACTTCCCTATGCAACAACTTACAGAGGTATAACACATTCTCTTAACAGTGACAAAGATAGGGGGGGAGGGGAGGGGGGGCTGAGTAACAATCAAAATGGGCAACTTTTAGCATGTGTCAAAACGGGCCAGGATGGACTTACCCGCAAACAATCTTTAATCCATTTTTTATAATTAATGCTCAAAACATGACTAAAGAAGTTATATTATTGCAAAAAATAGTATAACCCTTTTAGTAGGCAATTTAGGAGGTTTTACTGCATTTGAATACACTTCAGATGACATTCAAATTTCAACCCTTTGTGGTTTGACCTCCCTTTTCAGTTAAACCATTTAGCTTGACCCATTTGACTAGTTTGTACTTAAATCAACCCATTTGTACTTAAACCGGTCAAAATTGCCACTTTTGCTCTGCGCCTTAATTTCAGGTTTTTTATGCCCTTTTATCTTCATCTGCACTAATAAGTATGTTTGCTGTAATACATGAACCAGGCAATGCTACATTTTTGGCTCTGATGTGAATAACAAACTTCCTAATTCATGACCTGGTGAAGGAATCACTGCTACTTGACAACTTCAGCTACTATGTAAGTATTTTTTTGTTTCTAACTATGAGGCTTGGCGTGTAAGGTGAGCGCGATTGTTGTGATTTGATTGCTTGGTAGCTTTTGTATATGTGTATGTATTGCATATATACTTGTACAGAAAGGTTGTGTTTGTTGAATGTATTATTGTATTTGGACTAGCAGTTTCATTGAAAGTTAGCCTAGCGATGGTGGGATTTTTTACCTTAACCGCTTGTGGACAGTAATATTTAGGATGCTTTGTGTTTGAGAATCATTGTATCCGGTTATGGAACATTTCTAAATCTAAATGACGAAAAAAGAACATTTTATGCGAATTATTTATGAACAAGGCGCTTATTCACGAGGATGCTATATGTTTTCATGACCTGCAGGTGTCGTGATTACGTACAAAAATAACACATCTTAGTGTGGGAGTTTTTGAATCATTATGTGTCTGGGTTATTTTTTGAAACTAATATTATACATGTTAAATGCAATAAGAGAATAATATAGTATGTCACTAGTGTTCATACTTCTATTTCTATAGGAAACAAAATATGACAAGGTATATGGTATTTTTTGTATCAATGTATTAGAGTTAATGTGCATATGCTAAAGTTTGATTTCTAGACCTCCACAACAAATTCAATGTCCCTAACTACTAGCTACCGTGGGGCGCTCACACATAATGATACAGATACCCGTATGATGCAGTGGGTATAATATGTTTTTTCTATATACATTGATTTAATCTATCGCTTTTGATCAAACTTAGAGAGAGAAAGGGTGTGATTAACGATAATATATGTTGTTTAAACAGATTACAATTAACTGAACACTTTGGTTTAGAAATGAACATGTTTTTGTTTGTTTATATAAATATTTTTGGTTTCTTGCCAAAAGAGGTTAGTTTACTAATAGTTGAATTATCAACTTATTTCACTTTAGATGGTCTTAATTTTTTACGTGAATCCCAAAATAAAAACATAATTTTTTTTTAATTTGATGAAAACATACTTGACCAAAGTTAGATTATCAAACTCAATGGTGCCCGAGATCATCCATGGCGGAGATAAATCAATGTAAAATATACTTGACCATTCTAAAATGTCCATATATGCTACAAAAGATTATTATGGTTCTGATTCAAGCGGATTTCTTCATCAACCAATTATGCTTGATCCATTTTGTATATGCTACAAACGCCAACTAGATCTCGACTTTGTCATCAGTCGATTCCACTTGTTCAAATTTGTCTATTCTTCAAACGACTAAGGTTTTGGTTTTGTTATCGACGCTTCTATTCCTTGTGTTACCACCTTAGAAGAGGTGAATTTGTTCGATTTCACAACAAATATGGGTTTGATCTTACAAGTGAGAGTACGTACAGGTCTGTTTCTACCATCACCGACTCTTTGATTATGTTCGATCGCATCTGTTACCGACAAAGTTACAATTTAGGTTAATGTTAGGGTTGATGTGAAAAAGAGGAAACTAGGTATTAAATAGTGTCTTCTTCTTCTTCTTCTTCTTTTTTTTTTTTTTTTTTTTTTCAAATGTGAAAAGAGAAATCAGAAATTTGCCTCAAATAATAAAAACACCTTAATACGATCTCTTTTACAAGTAAATAGCAAGAACAACGATGAAGAAAGGGGCAACTCGATGAATTTGAGCCCAGCACATTGATCGAATGATCACACAACTTGATTTAATTTTGGCATTTTGTTCAAAGCCATTATCATCCCAATTACTCTGTCTGGCATGAATAGAAACAAATTTCAGATTTAATTGAGAAGGCAGTATTTTATATGGATTGCATTACTCATTCCAACCCAGAATAACAATACCATTTTAAGAAATATAATCTCTAGACATCAATAAGGTAACAGGTCTGGTCAATCATACAAAGATACTGCATATGATCTAGCAAATGCAGAGTCAAGAAAGTAACAAATCATTGTATAACCAAAAGAATATACATTCGCTAAAACAGAATGTGCTAAAACTAACCAAGAAGACCAAAAGGAGAAGCTTTTTACAAGACAACACCATAAAACTTCAAGATCACAATCAACCAGATACCCTAATTGAAATGCATATGGAGTGCCTGCAGAAATCTTACAAGTCTATAGCTCAAGCTATATGATCTAGCTACATGATATTTTTACCACGTAATCAAAACACGATCAAAGAGAACGTTACATAGTATAATCAGAAACCAAATCAGACACCATTCATATATTCAATCCCTCCCATTCTCATAGTTCTTGCATAAAAGAACACACATTGACCAAGACTTAGATTATATGCAGATATGTCATGTAAAAATTGCTAAGCTGTGAATACCAAAGGACCAAAGTTCCCTTCTGCATCCTCATACCAAATTTGATTTCTATAACCAAAAATACACATCCATAGAGGTACTCAAAGATATAAGCATCCAAATGTAACATTGAAACTAACCAAAACACCATCAGAGCTTCAACATCACATAAAACTCGAAAGGGAAAAGCATACAAAAGAAATAAGTTGAAGAATTCTTGGGCTTATAGCTCTAGTAATATCATCTCACGCAAGAATATTGATATAAAGGAATTAAAACATGATCAATGAGGATATTATATACCCTTTTCTTGCTAAAATAACAAAGTAAAGAATGTTCAATCCCTTCCATTCACATAATTCTTGTAAAAACACCTGACCCAATACATGATAATATGTTTATATGATAATAATCTTAAGAAAAGCTTCTAAAACACAATCAAGAATCTCGAGATCACCTACATATCAACATCCACATAGAAAATTAGAAATGAAATTCAGTCAATATGCAAAAAGCACATAAATCCAACTCCAATCCATTACAGATCCAGTGCACCTGATTCAATATATCCAAATCATATTAAGGGTTTATAACTTCCTATATACATATGAAAATTTTCCCTGAATGTTTTAACCCTCATAAGAAACATCGATTTTGTAACTTGTATAGTACCAAAAATCGTATTAAAATAACCTAGCTCGTCGATGCTCCGTCGTCCTCTTTTGATCCACCGCAATCATGATCATGATCATGATCATGATCGTGATCGTGATCGTGATCGTGACAGTCCTCATCGTCGCTGGAGTCTTCATCAAAAGGTTTTTCTTTGTGGAAGATGCAACATTTCTTGGAGCTCTTCTTTTGAAGAAATTCATTATCAACGGTACCTTCTTTCCATGTGACCTTCTTCTTCCTTGGATTGAGCGTTAGGGTTAGGGTTGTTGTCTGCGAAGGAGTTGGGTTTTCTAGCGTTATGGTAGTAGTGGTGGTTTGCGTCGATGATGTTGCCGATTGCCTCGCAGGTCTAGCCATTTTCGCGAATATTCTAGGGCTTGATTGATGTCTTCCGAATTTGGGGAAAAAAGATGTATTTATATGTGTGTGCAGCAGAAACTCGATCTTCAAACAGTGGCCGTATAATTGAGATTTTTTTAACAACTTCAATCTTTTTTAACGAAATATACACATACCTACTAGAGTATTAAATTTATTTTTATTGTTCATTGCAAAGATTTTATCAACAACTTGTTTTATGCTTCGTTCTTAAGGTTTTATAAGAAGGAAAAAGAAGGAAAAGAAACATAAAGAAAAGAGAAAGAAAGGATCAAGTTTTGTTCTTGAGTTGGAAAGAAAATGAGGCATAGCTCTTTCTTCTCAAATCATCGCACGTTTGTAAGGATATGTTTTTTTTTTACAAACAGTCCCTCATTCCTCCTCTCTTTCCCTCCTTAAAAAAACTCAAGAACACATAATATTAATGTTTTCCTTCCCTTCTCTCCTCCTTCCTTTCCTTTCAAAAAACAACTCGAGAACACAGCATTAAAGAATGCTACGAGAATCTCAATATTCATGTAACTATGTAAGATAAACTATTCATACAACGTCCTAAGAATTGATGAGACGTCTTGCTAACGATGATATTAAATATGATTAGATGTGGTTAGGAATGATAAACGTGATTAAAGTGGTTGGTTAGTGACTTAGTGTTGATGATGAATGTTTAATATCATGATGAAGTTAAAAACTTAAGATACAGTTTATAAATAAATGTTTAATGTGATGAAAATATAGTAAATAAAATCATAATGTTTTTAATTATCGTATACTCCTTTCACTCTAAGTCGGTAAGTCAAGTAGCGTTCTTTAACATACTTTTTTAGTTCGACGGTTGTTTTGAAATCTTTATCCGCGTGTCCAAAAATTAGGGACAATAGATAATGAAAATTTGCGCTCAAAAATAATAATGAAGAATTTAAATTTATGATTAATCATTTTGTTATAGTCGAGTTTTGGTTATCAAAATTTTGTGTACTCATTTGTGTCAGCTATATGATATATCTTGTTAGCATCATTTAAGTTAGATATTGTTATACTTATATAATTCTTTAATATGTAAATACCGAAGTGACAAAATTACTCTATACTGAACAAATATATAAGTATAATAACACCTAACTTAAATGACACACGGTGATCTTGTTCTTGTTCATCTAATTGAATTGAGATTTGTATGTTTATATGTTAGGGTGTGTAATAGTCAAGTTTCATAATTAGAGATTTAATTTATCTAAATCATTAACTATTGCACATGGACATGGACTCCATAAGCCGGCCCATAACAAGAGCCCAATGTCTTGTGGGCTCATTGCCATACGACTGATAAAACTTACCACCAGGTGGCAGGTGTTCATCATATCGCCACCGGTGATTCACGACGACCTCTCGCCCTCTCTCCTCTCAGGTGAAATGTTATGTTATGCCATTTTAACCTAATTTTTTGTGTTTTTGAGGTCATTGTAGCTGTAGTTAGTTAATCAGGCTAGGTTATTCATGTTTTCTTTGATTATTATACTATTCTAGGAGGAGATTTGTAAGAACTAAGAGAAGATGAGATTAGAATTAAGAATTTGTATCTCAGGTTACTTCAAATTTGTTTTGGTTTAGGGTTATTTTGGTCTTATATATGTTAACCAAGCTCAATTACTACCTCAAATCCATCTTTACTAAAATCTGTAATGTAAATTTTGCCATAAGACTTGCTTTGATTTGAAACTAAGATACAGCTTGACATATGACTAGTAGTTAAAAGGGGGTATAGTTCTGATGTTTGAAAAAGTATCCATCTATGTTAAAAATTTTCTAACCAACAAGATCTAGCTTGTCTGGTATCCAAGGGTTTGCAATCATTCTCTCCAACCCAGTATATGGAGTTGTGTAATCTTGTGTAGAATGGCTTTATTGAATTGTTAGGTTTGATATAATGTAGTAAAAATGTTATTTATATGCTAATAACAAGTACTCTTCTTAATTTAATATGTTATGGCTTTTTTGCGCAACTGATTAACCGTGTAGGAGGTCTGGTATGCGAACATGAATTAAGGCGCGTAACCACTACTTGAGATTGAAATTAATTAGTATTATTTAATTTTCTTACTTATCAGAATGTTACTTTGTACCGAGTAAGAGTTTATATATAGATATACCTATTAAACACACTTCTTTTAACTTTCTCATTTTGTGGAGGTAAATTTCAGATGTGATTTCCTCTTTGCTAATATGAAGTCAGTTTTTTATTAATTCTCTAAATGATCTGCAAGCTACTTCTCCATTAGACATCCATCTTGAATGCTAGTTTTGATACTTCTGATTTGTAACCTGTGTTTGTTTGAGGATATTAGCAATTGTTTATAATTTTATATACTGAAATTGTTATAGTTGATTTATGTTTTATTCTTTTAAGTTTTAATATTCCTTTCGAGGTCATCAAGGTCATCCAAAAGGTGGAATGGGTTTAAGTGTGAAGAAAGATATGTTTGAGAATATTAGTCTTGATACTATTATTTGTGACTTTGCATCTAGAAAAGCTTGTGGGTATTTTTCTCTTTCCTTTTTGAAGTTGGTGGTGTAAGCAATTGTTGATGTGAACATTGTTGCAACAAACTTTTTCATCTCAAGTCTCAATTACATGCAATTGTCATTTTCTTTATTATATATAAATTTACTATTTTTAAGGGTTTCTTTATTCCCCGCCCGGGTCATGAATATTTTTGGACCGGCCTCGTACAATTGTTCGAGTGTAAAAAATATTGTTGTTATGCAAAGAATGTGCTGATTACAAATCCTTTTGACTGATTTCTAGGCTGGAAGAAGCAAACAATCTGAAATCTTATCAAAGCTTTCCCATTCAAAAGAAAATGGATGTAGACGAGGAGCGTGACAATCTAAGCACTTTAGGTACAATGATAAAAGTAACAAAGAAGAGATGCGAGGGTGTGATGGATACAATAGAAACTTTACCAAACCTGAGTCTATCCTGCAAGCATACTCTTGTCAGATTGATCCAATCAGAGCTCACTTTTCTGTCTCGCTTTTCATCAGCTGATTTCACTGCAAATTCTGAACAATCCATCTGTGCCAACATTGGCCATCTTGAGTCAGTGGTTCACATCCTCCAGCAGCCAAACATATCTGGAGTGTCACGTGTCTGCAAGACAATCACTTTCCAACCTGTACCACAAAATGAGCTTCATAATACTTCAAAAGGTGCCTATGTTGATATAGTTTGTTCTTTTGACGGGAACCCAGTGTGGTTTGTAGTATCTGATAGGAACCCAAAGTATATATCCTGGCACGGGCAACAGGTATCTTCTAAAAACAAAGGTCTACAAGCTAGGGTTCAACTGCTTCTTGAAGTGGCTCGCTATTCTGTCACATTAAAACCCACTTCTATAATATTCTTCTTCTCAAACGGGCTTGATGGATTCACACTTGAGAAGTTCCGTAGCGAATTTGGAGCCATTGACATCAGATCAAGATTCTCTAGTTTTGATGTTAATTTCTCCAAGGAGCTAGAAGGTGAGTGGATAGATATTCTTGCAAGATCATATCAACAAGCATCTGTACTTGAGATTAAGGTTGACTGTCCACGTGATGTCTCTAAAGAGTCCCTTGTGGCTAACCCGTTGGTAAAATCAAGTGACCACAATCTACGTGGATCTTTTGGGGCTCTTATTTCTCAGATGATTTTACCAAACAACGAAAAAATGGATGGCAACCTCATAAACTTTGATACCACTGCTTTGATTGCTATTGTATCGGGTATTAGCAATGGTAATACACAAAAGCTTTTGGCTACACCTGAGGATGAACTGAAAAACCGATTTAAAGGGAACACGAAGTTTGTAATTGACCAAGTGATGTCTGAAACTGAAAGTCCGATCCATATGGATATTAGTAAGGTTATATCTGGGAAAAAAGGCATTATATGTGAAAGTGTTTCTTCTGAATTTAAGGAGCTGGTTTTGATGTGTGGAGGGGTTAATGAGAAGTTAAGGGCAGATGTGTTGCTAAAACATGTGGTAATTGTTCCAGATACTCCTTCAACTCGCATGATTAGCCTTCCGACTACTAGAAAATTGGCTTTGAAGAACAAGGTTGTTTTTGGCACCGGAGATTATTGGCATGCTCCAACATTAACTGCTAACATGGGTTTTGTGAGAGCTGTTTTACAGACAGGAATGTCTTTGTTTACTTATGAACATCGGCCACGGGCTCTAACAGGCGATTAGAGGCAAAACCACTTTTTTGTGTTTCTAATGAGATATGGTAGATTTTCTATTAGATATCTTAACTTAGAAGGTTGAAGGTTGTGCACCCATCTAGGAATGGGTTTTGGACCGATTGGTAGGAGTAGTGACTACAATCAATAGAGATGTAAATTTACATGTAAACTTCTGAAATCTTTGCTTTTGGAAATAGTATGAATTCACAGTAGATGAACACTCATATATATTATAAAGTAATCTACTTGCCATTAAACGACAAACAAGGCAAGAATAATCCTTACTTTCTCCGAGAGACAAAGAGACTTGTAGTGTTTAGTATTTGTAAGTTTGTGTAGTTCCAACTCAAAATTAATTGTCTACGATATTCAAATAACATTACTGCTTTATAGGCTTTTCGCTCACATGAAAACACTTGACAAGGCACGACAGTGGAAACCATATATAGGCAATCGATCTTAACCCACTTATATCTAAATGCGGGGCTGTGATGTTCAGTTCTTTTAGTCGGATTTATGGTTAATTGGATATTTAAGTATCAAAAAATAATAAACGTTAACTGAAACGTTTGTCTATTTTGATTGTTATATGCGTGTACTTTATTTTATCTTTTTAAAGGAGGGAATAGTAGTTAATGGAACTGATAAGGATTGAATAACAGATAATAGCAGTAGAAAAGAAATGTGAACTGGTAATGCAATATATTGATGATAACTAAACAAAGAAGAAGGGTAGAACTACAATCAATGGATGATTGCTCAGGGATAACCCTCTCTCAAAGGTATAAACTAATAAGCCCTCTCTAGCCAAGCTAAGAGATCAATACAAATATGTAAATCTAGCCTATTGACAAAAGGACTCACCTCTCTTATTTATAGTTGTTCACCTCTAACTAACTACTAGACATATTACTATTATACCCCTTCTAGAATTAAGTATCAATTCTCTATGAGGAACATATCAAATTAAATCTTTAGAAGCAGACTCCAAGTTACAAAGAAGAAACCAACCTTCTATAAGACAGCAGAGCACTAGCACCTTCGTGAGTTACAATCTGAAGTGTCACAATGTGATGTCTTAATTCTTTGGTGAATTATGAAACTAGAATACATAAATTTAATTATTTTCGTTTCATTATACGTTGATGACCTGGTCTAATTGCTAATTTGTTTGTGTTAATTAATTGCTTTTGCTATTTTTTTGAATTGTTAGACACACACACACATAATTCCGCATCATTGATCCATACCGAACTTGAACCCACAACCTTAAGGTTAAAGAGCACATTTTCCAAACTCCAATACCACTCGGTCAAGACCCTTTGGTTGCCTTTTGATTAATTTTTTTGTTACCTGAACCACTCATGATGCCACCACCTCTAGTATCATATGCCACGATTAAGTATTTTCTTGGATCCGTCACTAGTGGTGTGGGGTGACGGTTGTGGGCTTTGTTTTGATGATGGTACTGGTGTGAGGATGGTGGTAGCGGGTGGTGGATGACCTGAATGTTAACATACCAGTGGTTGTTAAAATGAACATTTAGTTGTTTAATATGTTAATTGGTTGATTTGGACAAATCTTGGATTGATTCATACAAATGTCTAGCTAAACAGGTTCACCTATTGGATTTCTTATATGACCAATTGATCTAGTTTTTTGACCCGTTTAATCATATAAGCAAAGCACATCGAAATAGATGTGAATCAAGAACCATCACCACCCTATGTTATTAATGAATTGTATACTCTACTTTATAATAATATAGATTGATTAAAGAGGTACAAATAAAAAGAAATAACTATAAAGAGAACAAAATATAGCGAGTTAAAACTTAAAATACATGCAAAATTTATTAAAATGTTGACAACCTATTATCAGTCTATATATCTCTTTTTATCAAGACTGATCCGATTCGACTTAACACTGGTTTTAAGCATGCACAGCCGTGCATTATGCTCGACTGCACAAAAGCTTTATTCTTTTAGGACTTTTAGTTTTTAAGGGTACTACTAAAGTCTTAATTGACTTATTAGTCATTATACAGGATCAACAAACAATGAAACCTCTTCTCCCGAATGCCGTCTAGAAATGCGAAATTTAGTTGAGTATATTTTTTTCACATATAAGAAACAAAAACAAAATCTTGGATCCATGACATCAGATTAGCTCCACGACCATTTCAAATCATGCAGTAGTCCAACCTGAATTATTGTGTAATGATTTTCGAGCTTTTTCATCATCACTAACATTTCAAAACCATATTCGCCCTTGTTCCCTGCATCAAGAGGTGACAAAAAGGTCAGCAATCTTTCAAAAAGGTCACCATTTGGTGGAGGCCTCCAAAGGGTGGGTTATCCTTTATTTTATAGGCTTTATTGCTTGTATATCTTACTGTGTTAGATATAGTATTTATAACGGTTTCATGGGATCATAATTTTTGGTCTTATATATATATATATATATATATATATATATATATACAGGGGAAGGTTCAAACTAGAACTGTTTTTCATACGAGAACTGCGAGAACCAATCTTAGCCGTTGATTTGATAAATTAAATTCATGGATGTAGAGCATGGGGATCAAGTGTGGCAGGGTGCATGTGATGAATTCATGGGTGAGTGATGACATTGAAGGAGGGGGATTTGAACGGCTCAGATTGGTTCTCGCAGTTCTCGTACGAAAAACAGTTCTTGTTTGAACTTTTGCCTATATATATATATAGGGGAGGGTTCCATTGAGAACTGATTTTAGTGCGAGAACCAATCTTAGCCGTTGATTTGATAAGTGGAATTCATGGATGGAGAGCGTGGGGGGATCAAGTGTGGCAGGGTGTATGTGAGGAATTCATGGGTGGACAATGACATTAAAAGAGGGGGAATTGGACGGCTCGGATTAGTTCTCGCACTAAAAATGGTTCTCAATGGAACTTCTTTCTATATATATATATATATATATATATATAGAGAGAGAGAGAGAGAGAGAGAAAAGTTCATGCGAGAACCAATCTGAGCCGTCCAATTCCCCCTCCTATGTCATTGCCCACCCATGAATTCCTCACATGCACCCTGCCACACTCTATCCCTCCACGCTCTCCATCCGTTTAACTTCCCATATTCAAGGAACGGCTGAGATTGGTTCTCGCACTAACAACTATAAAGAACCTCCCTTAAACATAGAACCTAAAGAACCCTCCTGGTAATGACACGTGACACATTGTTTAGGGGCAAAAATGGAAAAATAAAAATAAAAAGAATTCTCACGCTTCCAAGCCAACGACCTGCAGTTTTAAAAAAAAAAACCCATTTACTTTAAATGATCATAACTCGTTCGTTTTTAAGAATTTTAACAAACAAATTATACCTTTAGATTCAGTTTTTCGTCCTCTTTCAAATAAGACCGGGCTTGATATATTTCAGAAAGTTTTTTTTTGAAATGCAAATTTTGCATTTGGAGCTGTGTTCATACTAAATGCAAAATGCAAAAAATCGTTAAAATGCAAAATATGAACATGTAGGTCATCCATATGCTTCCAAAATGCAAAATTATGAAATGGAAAATGCAAACACAAAACTGATTCAATGAAAAATGCAGCCCAAAATGCAAAATTACACATTCAAACCCAAAAATGCAAAATCCGTAGAACATAAATGTAGAATGCAAAAAACGAAAAACGCAAAATATAAACATGCAGGTCATCTAGATGCTTCTAAAATGCAAAAATTATGAAAATGCAAAATGCAAATCCAACATGATTCAAATGAAAATGCAGCCCAAAATGCAAAATCCGTACAGAAACACTACATGCTGCCAAAATGCAAACAAAATTTTCGTGTTAAAAAAAAATTTAGAAAAATATGGAAAGAGTGATCTTGTTTGAAAGAGGATTAAAAAACTAAAAGATTGGTATAATTTTTTTGTTTAAATTCACAAAACTTAAAAAGTTATGACAATTTAAAGTTTTTGGGGTTTTTTTTTAAATTGGTAGGTTGTTGGGGGAGGGATTTTCCATGTTTGCCCTTTTCTTCCTAAATTAATACATAATAATTACAGTTTTACCATCGTTCAATCTCATCCATTGATTTTGATGATCCAATGGTCCAGATTGGTGGGGAAGGTTCAAATGAGAATGATAAATTAAATGAGAATGGGAGACTCAATCTCGGCCGTTCATTTTGTAAGTGAAATTCATGGATGGAGAGTGTGAGGGGATAGAGTGTGGAAGGGTGCATGTGAGGAATTCATGGGTGGACAATGACATTGAAGGAGGGGGAATTGGACGGCTAGGATTGGGTCTCCCATTCTCAATTTATTTAAAGTTCTTATTTGAACCTCCCACTATATATATATATATATATATATATATATATATATATATATATATATATATATATATATATATATATATATATATATAACTATATATATATATAGTTATATATATATATATATAGGGGAGGGTTCCATTGAGAACTGAATTTAGTGCGAGAACCGCGAGAACCAATCTTAGCCGTTGATTTGATAAGTGGAATTCATGGATGGAGAGCGTGGGAGGATCAAGTGTGGCAGGGTGTATGTGAGGAATTCATGGGTGGGCAATAACATTAAAAGAGGGGGAATTGGACGGCTCAGATTGGTTCTCGCGGTTCTCGCACTAAAAATGGTTCTCAATGGAACTTCTTCCTATATATATATATATATATATATATATATATATATATATATATATAGGGGAGGGTTCAAACGAGAACTGTTTTTCGTACGAGAACTGCGAGAATCATGGATGTGGAGCGTGGAGGGATAAGTGTGGCAAGGTGCATGTGAGGAATTCATGGGTTGATGATGACATTTAAAGAGGGGGTATTTGACGGCTCAGATTGGTTCTCGCGGTTCTCGTATGAAAAACAGTTCTCGTTTGAACTTTTGCCTATATATATATATATATATATATATATATATATATATATATATATATATATATATATATATATATATATATATCCTATTAATATATATAGGTGGACACCTAGCCTTATGCCCTTAAAAACTCATGATTTCAGAACTCAAGTAAAGGGATCTAGTTTGAGAGGAGGGCCATATATGTGCCTAAGATAACAAAACATTATGGCTAGGATCGAGAGAAGAACAATAACCTACCAAAATTCAAGGCTTATAGACTTCAGGAAGCTGGAGACCAACACTTGCAGCAGATTTTCCAAGTACTTTCTTCATTTCAGCAGATCTATCGACTGCAATGTTGTAAGAGAATAGCAATTCCTACACAATGACATGAAAAACCCAAACTTGACGTGAGGTCGGCATTACAGACCTATAATATCATTACTACTTTCCACACAAGATTGAAGAGATAAAAAACAAATATAAAAAAGGTAAACTAATAGATACCAAATATAATGACACGGAAATGAGGCAAAACTTTCAAAACAGTACTTAATTTGCATTGTTCCTCATCTTCACACAGTGTGAGATGAATCACTTTCTTGATGTTTTTGTACACTTTTCATGTTACTGCTTGACCATTTTTAAAAAACATCATTAGGTTACCAATCATGCTAATTACAAAGAAGGTTAAATCTGTCTTATGTGAGTGAGATTTACAAGAGCAAATACTGATGCTTTACCTAATTATAAACTGCAAATCGTAATAGGACTCCCATTAACAAGGGACTACAATCAGGAAAAATGGATTTGTAGGATCATAGTGTACAACGTATGGAAATTACATTGATAAAATAATGCATACCTGGTGATGATGGACACTGTTCAAAAGGTATGCATAATCATGGGCAAGATTTACTTTGTGCTGAATGTATGATGGGTCTAACCCGTCACCATTTTTCTTGAATTCCGACTGTATATAGTCTTTAAAATGGGTTTTATGTTCTTCCTTCCCGATGTGTTTCTTCACTGCTTTCATTAGCTCTCTATAAACCTTTGCAGCTTTCAAAGCTTCACGGGATCCCATCCTTTAACTTCAAAACGATTCTAATTTTCCTTCTTCTCTTACACAAAATTCTCGATCCTGATTCAAGTTTAAGAAATCAAACAATATTATTAGGGATTTGACACAAGAGTCATAAGAATCAACTTCTAACCCAAGAACCTTCTCATTCCCAAATGCAAATTTCACATGGATGTTGTATGCACATCAACAGCAACCATATATTGTTTGAAGAAACAGATGCCAGTATTTTATACAGGGATGTCTTCTCTAGAACTTATATAATTGATGTTGTTTATTTGTTTTTGTCAAATTCAGAAGAAATGTAATAGAACTTAAATAATTGATGTTGTTTCTTACAATATTCTTTTCCCCTTTTCCAACACAATTTGCAGACTCTATTGTTGATACCCAACTGGTTTAAACACTTGTTTGTCTATCACTCAACACAAAGACCTACTGCCTACTGGAATTAAGTAATGAAAAACATTTTATAAGAATCAATCGGTCATAAATAAGAGCCTCTGTCTCTCACATCCATCAACAAATTCTAAAAAAACAGGAATAATAGCAACCAGAAATTTGAAAACTGGAAGCAAGAAACCTTATTAACCTGTCGAAGGGCAGTCGATCGAAAATTGAAATCGAACTACTACCGATTGAAGAAGCAACCCTATAAACCAGCTGCCGATTGAAGCCTTGAAGGAGATTAGAAGAAGAATTTGCTGATCAAAGAAGAAAAGGACGCTGCTTGAAGATCTGCAACACTGGCACTGCCAATCGCAGCTTGCAAGTAGTCCAGGTTGAACACTCGCACCTCACCTCTGCAAGAACCGACCGCCGATGTATGTTGATGTTCTAATCCTTGTGGGCTTAGTTTGTTTATTGGGCTAGGCTAGTTCCTTATTAATTACTTATGGGCTCATTAATTAATTCATTTAATACGTTAGGTTATTTAATTAAATTAAGAAAATGTAATTATCAATACAAGCATTTATCTGAGAAAAACCGAGAAAGAGGAGGGACCAACATCTTTACAAATTCTTACGAACTCATCTTGTTAAATTTTGGTGTAAGACTGGCTGTAAAGTAATAAAATGTTTAGACGATTTGGGCCGTTGGATGGAATTAGAAATTGAAGTAGAATGTAGTTAATTTCATGGGTTCTTATTAGAGGCGCATCAAAAATCCGAATATTCGATTTTGTGTAAAAACTATCCGAACCGATTTTTTATAAAACCGGTTTTTTTTCAAACCGGAACGGATTTAACCGGTTTTATCCGATCCGATCCGGTTTTAATCCGATCCGAAACCGGTTACACTTTTGTCCGAGAAAATCCGGTTTTAATCCGTACGAAACCGGTTGCACCTCTGTCCGAGAAAATCCGGTTACAATCCGAAAATCCGGTCCCAAAAAACCGAAAAAATCCGGTCCGGATTGGATTAAAATCCGAAGATGTGCACCTCTAGTTGTTATGATAGTTAACAACTATTCACGGTCATCCATGAGTTCCATGTCATGATATCATGGTTCATGATGAGTCGAGAAATAATTAGATGTTATATAAGCGTTTTTATATTTTGATAAATGGAGTGTGTTGATTCCATTAAGAAAATAATTTTTTTATAACTATATATATAAATTTAATAGGATTACCTTAAAATTATAAATTTGGCCCTAAAAAAATTTGGGCAAGTAAAAGAGAGAGAGAGTGTGTGTGTGTTTCAATCTTCAATGGTCAAACACTTTTATTAATACGTAGATATCTAGTGGAGGTCATAGAGTCTATTGACTAGGTAATGATATTGATTATTCATTTTTACATTGTTAATTCAAAATCCTGCTCTATTTGGTTTTACTTCATCATCCTACCTATTCAATGTTTGGCATGTGTAAGACACTAATTCTCTTTCCTTATATCATCCTTGATTTTGAAACTTATCTTGATTAAGTGAGTAGGAGGACATGTAGAAATAAAAAGTGAGGTTATATCATTTCTCTTATATAATTTAGTTTGCTAGTTAAGTTTTTTTTTCTTAAATTTTGGGTATGTTATATATTTTATTATTCTATTAGATTATGTTTAATCAACTTTCCTATTCATTTTTCTATTAAAGACAATGACTAAAAACTACTACAAGTGTAAGAAAAACTTTATGTTTAATTTTTTGTAGTTATTCATAATACTTTTGATCATACGATATTATTACCGCTCCAACCCATAATATTTTTAACCCGTTATTTAATCCTTCCGACCTACTAATCTTATAACATAAATTATATTAAACCACATTACATTTAGATCCTAAATTCGTCATTGTTATATATAATTAAAAATAACTATATACAAATCAACTTTCCTCGTACGTGTTTTGATGTAGAATATAAGTTATAGCTTGGTTGGATGACCCAAACAGGTCTATATATGTCTCCCACCAACATTTTATGTTACTTTTCATTCAGATAAGATTTTATTCACTTTCGGTTTGAAAGTGATTCAATCTGACTAATGTTTTCTTTTCGTTTTAGGCTCGAACCTTTACATATTAGACGCAGCTGTCTTTAAGAAACCAAGAGTTGGTAGGTGTTTTTGTGGTGAGGATATATGATCTTTTGGAACTAGGATTTGGCATTAGAGTCTAGAAATTATTTAAATAAATATGTAGTCAATGTTTCTAAACCCAGGTTTTAAGTCGCCTCGGTTTGATAATCGAGTCAAAGGTTCACCGATGCAACCCTGTCAACAACACCCCGTTCTCCAGACGGTTCGATAACTCGGGTCAAACCCGCATTTTAAAACATCATGTTTGGTGATGCAAATATATATATATGTGTACGTATATTAACACGGATAAAAGTATAACCAGATGTGTGAAGATATAAAAACAACCATATCACAGCATCATATTCATTGAATATATGTATCCTAGGAAATTCATCTTCTGTTATATGCCTAAGACACTAAACGCTCATTCAAAACCAAATGGACATGTTCTGAACATTTATTTATTTCTTTTCGTGGAAGATGGATTAGAAGCCACTAATTTGTTGTGAAGCAATAGTTTCGGATTCGATGACTTGGTCAAATGGTGGTCCCATGGAGGTTCCAGCTAAGAAAGACTTGAGGAGGGTCAGTGCTTGCTTCGGTTTATGCAAAGGTACCTCGTGCCCGGCTCCTCTGACCGTCACAAAAGTCAACCCGTCATACTTTTGTGTCCATCCTCCCACCTATTTCATATCATTCATAATCAAATATTAGACAATTTCATCGACTTTAATATAGCCCAAAATTGGTTTGTGGGATTTTGTCATAGAATTACATTTTTAACCAAGTTCATCAACAGAAACGACATTTTAACCAAGTTGTCGAATTACATTTTTAACCCACATTTTCAACATGCCCATTTCGTCACCTCTATGTGGGACTGACAACAAAATAACAACCAAGAATTGATATGTATATATTTGTAGATAACTGATGAAATTACCTGCCCATCTTCATACCAGGCATGCCATGGGCTAATTGTTGTAAGGTTGAGAGCATCTATGCTATAACGAGTAGAAGTAACAGGAATCACTGCATCATTGTCTCCACTGTAACAACATTAAATAAATTATAAAATAAAATTCATAAAAGAGCATAATGAGTGGCGTTATTTTCTAGAGGTTAATAAAGAACTATCAAGAAGAACCTGAATATCCAAGCGCGAAGTCCTGAACTTATTAGTTCTTGATGAACATCGAGCACAGATATAGGAGAGTCTTTCCAGTACATCCCTACAACATTACTGTGCAACAAAATCAAGTCATTAATGATCACAGAACATAATATAAATATGTTATTCTCGTGATACGGTCATTTTGAGGAATTCTAAATATATAGGTTATTGCTTGGTCGATGACCCGCGTTCTTAATAAAGCATGTATTATCCTAACTAAGCAAAACCAATTACGTTATAAATTATACAATTATTACTTTAAGTAAATAGGAATTCTTTAAGATAATAAAATGAGATAATTACATGATTATTTGATTTCGTTAAATTTATGTATGTATACCTACTAAGAGGTTATCATCACCCAAAAATTATCAAAATTAAATGTATGTCAGGTTCTTCTTGATAATTCTGTTTTAGGAAATAATGCCAGCTGTGATGTTCTTTTTAGTTTTATATGTTATCCATATCCTTAAGAAGAACCTGAATATCCAAACCCGAACGCGACCCAAATTGGCAGCCCCTAATAAGTGGTTATCACCCAGCATTACGTGAGAGACTATTATTCTGTTTTAGAAAAATGTAAATGTAATATGTCTATTTATATAGGTAGTCTTTTTAATATTTATGTTATTCATATCTTCAAAAGATATGAATTTTTGTTTTAGAGGTAAGAAGTTATAATTTAAAAGAAATTAGTTGGTTTTGTTCTTTTGTTAATTTAGATTTTGGTTTTAATATTTTGTATTTCTTTATGTGGCCTATAAATAGTCTTTAAATGTAAAATATTCCAGCTTTAGGTTCAGTTTTAGCACAATGATATGGAAAAAAATTAATATGTCATATGATAAAATATATGCGTTGTGTTTGAAGTTTTGTTGGTATTTTATAATACTTAAAGAGTGGTTTAAGATAAAGTAAAAAAAGAATTCAATGAGATAGTTACATGATTAAATAATGTTGTAAAATAAACGAATAGATAATAATTTAGACGCAATCCATAAAAGATACTGCGAAGTTCTAAGAAAATAACATGCAGGATGTTAAATAACGTTTTTTATGGTAACCCAGTGAGAACTATAAAAAAAGCTCCCTTTTAAGAATTTCATAATAAAAGCATCTTAGGTTGAGGGAGGGGAGACTGAGGTGGTTCGGCCACGTTAAAAGGAGGCTTCCAACAGCACCAGTTAGGAGAGCAGAAGCGCTTATAGTGGATGGCACTAGGAGGCGTGGTCGCCCCTTTCTTAGGTTGGAAGATAGAGTTAGAGCGGATTTACAGGAGCTTTCTCTCTCTGTGGACATGATCTCAGATAGGTCCTCGTGGAGAAGGAAGATTAGGACCCAGGACTAGGTGGTAGAGAGTCTGCTTTTTACGGCCTAGGGTTTATGGTTTGGGGGACTAGGTGATCCCACTTTTGCGGGGGATTTATTTTACACTTATACATATATACAAATATTCTCTCTATTTTTTATTTTTTATTTTCTTATTTTTCTCTTTCTTTCTTTTTTTCTCCCTTTTTTTTTACGTTGTTCTTTATTTTATTTTTAATGTACTTATTTTTAATGTACTTATTTTTATTGTTATTATTTTTACTATTTTATTATTTTTATTTTATTTTTATTTTTATTTTGTTCTACCTTTTTTTATATTGCCGGAGGTCTTTCTAGGAAGCAATCTCTCTACCTACGGGTAGAGGTATGATTGTCTACATCCCACCTCCCCCATACCCCGCTTCTTGCGGGATTGGGTATTGTTGTTGTTGTGATAATAAAAGCATCTTCATGATCAATAAAGTTTAACGATGTCCTAATTCAAATACGCAAGTTTAACTTCCAACTTAGCTTACACAAAAGTAAATATTTTCTTATATCATATATATGACAACAATATGCAATATGTTAATACTTAATATACAAGGTACCTGCAGGTTTCCCAGGTTCTTGATGTGTTACTGTGATAAACATGAAGCGCACTTTGAACCTCGGGTAAATTAAAGTAAATCAAAGAGTGTTGTTCGGTGCAAGGATCATAACTCTGCCCGACGTGCCCAACTTTCTGTCATTTTACAATATATTCCCTTAATTATTTTCTTTGGTGAATATTTGAAACTCTACCTTGCCATAAGTCCTCTTGCTAAAAGCATGCAACATTATAAAATATATTGTATCTAAATACATTTGAAATCTGAAAATTACAAGTACATAAGCTAAAATGTTTTCTTGAGAGGCAACGATAAGAGTACATAAGCTAAAATGTGACCAACAATATATACATGTCCTCTATAAAATTAACAAACTTAGAAGCATGACAACTACTTTTTTCTTGATCACTGTTACTAAAACCTTCTCATCAAATATGAGTTACTTGTAGGTGTCAATAATAACTTAATATCCATATCCGCATGAGTCCATGTTTAGTAAATGTGAATATTTAGTTTTCTCTAGCTCCCATGAAAACTACAATATTACCGTCTTGTCTAAATTTCCAAGGAAAATTGCATAATTTCCCTCAGATAGAGATAAAAGTTGTACTGTTGTAGTCCATATATTAGTAAATATGAATATTTAGTGTTCTCTAGGTCCCATAAAAATTACAATACTACTGTTTTCTCAAATTTTCTTAAGAAAATTGCATAATTTCTCTCAAATAGATATAATAGTCGTAAGTTTTGCAACCAAACGACTAGAAGAAGCTGAACATTGAGAATGTGGTGTATGTCACTAGACAGTAGACACTCTTAACAAAAAACCTAACTTTTAATGTGGGGGGCAATTCATAAGGGAATACTCACATGCCATCTTCTCAGAAGCCGCTTAGTGAAACCATTGGTGGTGCAAGGAGGAGTAAAGATGCTATAAGGATCGATGTTACCCATTTCTTGATAAGCAATATCTGTTATCTTGTCACACTCCCGTGATGGGTGAATAAACGATTCCTTGTCACATAATTCGTTTGATTTCTTGTATGTTTGATCAGATATCATACCAGCAGCCCACATAAATTGGAAAAGTCCAACATGATCACTATAATCATCCGTCAGGGCATTACCTACCTGCATTAGATATTTTCCATTTTGGTTTCAAGGAAAAAGAGGGTAAACGTGCAACAAATTTTGGTCAAAGAGAAAACTTACCATGTAACCCTTAATATTAATTGGACTTCCTGTGTTTGCTTTGTTGTATCTCACTATGGCTTGGCTTAATTGAGGAACATAATGTCCTAAGAAAAGTCCAAAGTAATCAAAGTACCATTAATGTGATATGTAAACGAACAGTACCCGAAACAAAATAAGTAACATTAGGACTTGAGGTCATATCAAATTACAAGTAACATGTATGATCCAAACACTGTTCGAAAAAGTGTGAGTTGTTCCGAGACAATATTCTGATGATCCATGGTAAATGCTATAAACTCTAATCTAGAGAGTGTCATTTAGGTGTTCATCCTATGCAAGAGGAAATATGAATACAAACATGGTAAATATTATCTGCCATGATTTGATCTAGATTCCATTGCTAAACAAACAAAATAGAGCAGAGTTTTGATAGTGGATTCAGACCGAAGATTAAATCAGTAATTTACTGTCATTTAGCACATAAAAACAAAAACAAACAGCAATTCTTCATTTAATGCTTACCTAAGACAGACATCATAAATCCAAACAAAGATTTTATCCAAACTTAATGTTGGAAAAACAAACAGATATTTACACTGATTTACCTGCATAGCTCTCGCCAGTTAGATAGAAATCCCTTCCCTTGTATTGAGGAAACCGTTCAAGCCAATTCAATAGAAATTGAAGTGAATCCTCAGCTGCAACATAATTTTATATATCAAAAGTAGTCGCATGAGCATTGAAACGACACACGCACACAAACATATACATAAAAGGTTTTGTGGATGTGCAATATTAAAGGTTTGAAGTTATACCAGTTCTTTTATCTCCATTGCTTGTAATATCAGAAGAGGTGTTAGAGTAAGAATAGCCAACTCCAGCAGGGGCATCAAGAAACAATAAATTTGCCACTGCAAATCAATTAATAAATATTAAAACAAAAACATTTTCAATTATTACACTCATACTAAATTTAGTACAATCGTAATATAAAGTATAAACTCCCACCAGTGTTCCAAGAATATGGGTTCAAGTAAACCGACTTTCCATCTTTATTGACATGAAATGGCCCAACTTCTTCAGCCATACCAAATGCAATTGATGAACATCCAGGCCCTAAACAAACATTCTCAGGTAAGTAATAATCACCCAAAGAAAAAGTAAGCACAAACATGATACTCATTACCATTCAAAATCCTAAAGAAATATTAGTTTAAATGAGAAAGAATTTAGCTGAAACACATAATACTGCTGATGAAAAGCCTTAACATCACACAAAATCAGAACAATCTGCTCTGGCAATGTTCTAGCCACAATGACTTACCCTGATCAAAGCTACCCAGAATCTGAATTTGAAGTTAACTAAGATTAAGTGAAAGTTCAAAAAAAAAAAGGGAATTAAAGAAATAACCTCCATTGAGCCAAAGAACAAGAGGCTTGGAAGCAGGATCCTCAGTAGCCTCAGTCATCCAGTAAAACAGAGCTCTTCCAGATTCTTGATTGACAGTGATATACCCAGCATAATGAGAAAAATCGACATTAAAATTTTGACCAGGCAAGTTCGACACCTGGTCCAACTTCTGTTGAGCAATCGGGTCTAATTCAGACAAAGTTAAGCTGCAATGAAGTGAAATTAGAACAAAAATAACAAAACCCCTCTTCCAAGTTGACATCTTCATTTAGGGTTTAATCTGGAATGGGGAGGAAGATGAAGATTGATCGCACCGAGGAGAGGTGATATATATAGTAGTATATTATTGCTAGTGGTGATTGAATGTTGGAAGTGATTGGAGATGAGTGGGGTTGGTTCAGACGCGACCATACCCTTTTCTGGTTAGTTTGTTGGGACGTTAACAAACGTTAACTTTCCGTTACCAAATGGTTCTTTCCACGCTAACGAATCCTTTTTTGAATACTTGATTTTATTTTATTATATTTTTGTGCTACACTTTGGACTCATATGCTAGTACAAATTAATCCAGTTATCTGATATATGTGAGTGTATTAAAAATTATAAGGACATACATAATACACTCTCCCTCCTCTTGATACTGCCTATGTGGTATCTCGTATCGGGGATGAACTACACCTTCATCTTTTTGGTACCGCAAAAGCACTAGCTTTATCAGTATTTCACTACCGGAAGAGATAGGAGAAGCACTAACTTATCAGTATTTCACTACCTGAAGAGAGAGGAGTGAGAAAAGATAAGAGAAGAGAGAATTTTAAAATAAAAAAAACTTTGGAGTATGAGTATGTGAAGTATGTCTATTTTCTTAGTTGAAGCATGAATGAAGTACGGATAATGTGACGCTGATGTAAAATTACCTCTTTAATATCTAGTGATCGCTCCCATGACCCCATTCACCTTAATCGTTATTTGCAATCGGTGGGCGAAGCCCGGATAACCCCTTCAAAAAAATTTAGATCACTCTTAAAAAATTAAATTTTTTTAATTTTATGTAAGTACTGACGAAAATTTATGCAACCGGTCATCTTGTGTAACCAAAAATAAACATTTATCCTACTTAAACGAACGCAAGTGTGTTTACAAATAGAGAGAATTTGAGTGTGTAAAAGGCATGTTCAAATAATCCAAGGTATGTCTTTTAGGTCGGTCGTAACGCCTAAGCCGAAGCCCTTCGGGTAGCTCGGGTAGAAGTAGGATGACCGGTACTCCACTATTTGGGTTCCCTTCTTCGGGTTACTAAACCCGTTTCACCTAAGTGTTTTCTTTTTATTTTTTATTTTTCTGTTTTTGTTTTGTAAAGAGTGTAAGAAGAGAGAAAAGATTTGAGTTATTTAATATTTATTTACGAGAATAATATAAATAGAATACATGGTAAAACTCTAATGGGCATGGGCCCTAATCTAATATATTCACTAATAGATTTTGGGTGAGAGGGTGAAAAGAAAAAAAGTGATGTGACATGTAATGTGTCATTTGAGTTAATTTGGGTTGGGATGGATGTTATTCATAGTCTTATAGGATAAGACAAATTGTGACAAAAGTTAGCTTGTTGAGTTAACGAGTCCAACTCGTAGTTGACCGTGGGCACCAACTCAACTCAACTTTTAACTTTTAAAATTTGAACGTTTTGTGTTGTCGCGTCTATCATTTTTTTTAAATTTTCATAAAGCAACCCATTAAGATAATAATGCATCTTGTGTAGTAACCATATAGGCAATGTGAGAGGCAATTTGAAATTCAAATATAGGATATAAAAAATGTGTTTATATATATATATATCAATTATTTTCTTTATAGAACTTACTTGTCTAAAGAGTTTTTATATGAGTGATATTTCCGAATTTAACTAGGTTTTCATCCGTAAATATTATAAGTTTTACACTCTATTTTATGTGCAAATGAGCAAAATATACACTAATATATGTTTTGGGATGCTTACAGATTGAATATGGGGGAATACTCGAAAAAAGGGCGGAAAAAGAGATAAAAATGAAGAAAATAAGAAAAACTGTCAACTCCGACACACCTCCACTGTTTTGATCATATCTCAGTCATACAAACTAGGATTGAGGTGATTCAAGCGGCCACGGAAACTAGACTCAGAGGGCTACAACTTTAATTTAATGGTCATCTCTCACAGACAAAGGCTCGGGTCGCGAGCCCATGTTCTTAGCGCCGTGAACTCGTGTCGGCTAGAATTTATCTTCATTTAGATTCAAAATTTGAATTGTTTTTCAATATAAATACCCATTGGCCGGCCCTAGAACCAGGGGACACGACTTTTAAACACTTTTGGAGCATCAAAACACCATTGGAGGCCAAGGATTGAAGATCAAACATCAAGATTCATGAAAGTTCATTCGGTTTGTCTAGATTTGCATTCTTTTCTTGATTAATCATGTGTTTCTTGGGATTCTTGTTTGTTCTAAACCCATTTATGGGCTGATGTTCTTATGTATTCATCTTATGATTGAACCCTAGTTGGGATATGCTTTGATTTCCTTGTTTACTTATGGATTGATACTAGTTGCATGTTTATTCAATTAAAGTTTGAATTTTTATGGTTTTCATCTTCGTTTCTGGATTTATGGTTCATATTAAGTATAAATAGGAAGTTTATATGTGTATGTTCCTCTTTAAATGATTTTTCTATGAATTGTTTAAGGGTTTACTAGGAAAAGTAATCAGAATCCAGATTCCATAACCTAAACCTAATTTTCTAGGGCTTTGCAATAGAGGAAACAGTTAGTTTATATTAAACTTGTTTAATATGCTTGATGAATTATGCACTAGGTTGTGTGGTTTTAGATGATCAATAGGAAGTTGTTATTCTTTATCCGTCTCACAATAGTTGTATGAAATAGGAAGCGGAATATGGCTAAGTCAATCCAGGTAATCAATTAAATTGATCTTGAAGTATATCATAACAGGGGGGAAAGATTAAGGTGGGTACTTGCTTTTAATTGGTTTTTTGCAAAAGTTCATTTATCTGCTTTGTTTATCTGCTTTTAATTAGTAGTTAGTTATTAGTTTTCACTCTCAAAACTGAAAAACCCCACATTTAGGTTAACTATTAGTTTATCATTCTCTTTGGTGTTGCACTGCTCTCCGTGGATTCGATACCCATTACTTACCTTTGCTATATTATTGCATGATCTAGTCATATTTGCTGGTAGAGTGTGGTAAAACTTAGGTGATTTTGGATTTAAATTTATAACTAGATTTCACACGATCAATGAGGTTTGCATATTTCAAGTATTTGGCATACTTGGACATAAAAAATCTCTTTCATTTATATTAACTTGGATATTATAAAAAATACAATTTTTTGTGCATGCTTCAAGAGCATGAGGAGTATCCACTTATATGTTTCTCATGATTAATGTCATATCAACATCATGTCATTTATACTTCATCCATGCTTCAACACAAAAAATAAACATATTTCACATATTACAAATATTTCAAAAGTTCAATAAATAATAATTTATCTCTCATATTTTATCTCTTCTCCCTCATCCTCTACAAATATTTCAAAAGTTCAATAAATAATAATTTATCTCTCATATTTTATCTCTTCTCCCTCATCCTCTCGCTTAGCATTTGATTACAGCTCCATTTTTATTTTTTCTTACCGAAGTATGAGGGTGGTGTGCCTTCTCAGTACCGAGCTCCACATCAGGCATACCAATTATTCACTGATAGTACTCCCTTTGTTGTAATTGCACTAACAAAACATCAAATAAACATTTAGGACAGAGATCAAGAAGGTGTAATTAGGGTTTTTCTTTTTTGGGTTATGAGTTTCATAAAAGTTGTGAATGTGGAAGAATGCTAACAACGTTTTCATCTCCTTAAGTTACTTTTGATGATTCTTTCAAATATTCATTTGTAATTGCTTGGAAACGGGAATTAGGTTGTACGAGGCAAGGGTATTTTATAATAATGTATATTTATTTGTTGTTACTTTTTAGATAATAATCAATCCGTATAAAGGTATTTTTTTTAATGATTAATTTAAATAATTGGATATATACAAGAGTTTGTAGGGTTTAAAAGGACATAAATGTAGTTTTCAATTTTGTAAGGATGTATATAAAATTATTAAAGTTTTCAACAATATAGATAAAATTCTCCCTCCTGTAAAATTAAAAATATAATATACATACATATACCTATTAAATGTTTTTGAGTGATTCTTTGCCGTTTCCAACATTAAGAACGTGGAATTTTATTGGGTGTTTACATTAAGACATGGTTTACTTTTGTAACCTATTTTTTTATTTCAAACTCTAGACACTCTTTGAAGCTATCATACCTAGAAGGTAATGAACTGATGATCTTAAATACTTAACGATAATTCTAATCCTAGTGTAGAAAAAGGTCTTTTAAATATAGATCTTAAGTATTTATCTGCCCATAGTTAGTTAAAACGTTATCCACGCTTACGGTAAAAAACCAATCCATGTCTCATTCTTGTAACACCAATATACTTTCATATGGTTACACCCATGGTTCTAAATAACGTAAGGCGTGGCGTGGCGTGGCGGCGAGATAAAGCCTCAAGCTTTAGGAGTCATGGCGAGCCATGACGTTTTTAAGGCGGCACTTAAGGCGACAATTTTGTATATATTTTAAAAATATTTATGTTCAATTTATCAATATTAATATACAAATTACACAAAGTTGCACAAATTATGAGCAAAGTAACATATGCAAATTACAAAATACATATGTATAGAAGTTCAATACACGAGATCACAAAATGTATATAAAAAAGTCAAATTTTCTAAAATAAATATTTTTTGCACGCCACGACATAAAAAACTCGACATTTGGCATGTAAAGGCGCGCCTTATGCCGCCTTGTCTTACGCCCACGCCTAACACCGCCGCCAAAGGCTGTTTCTTAACGTCGGAGTCGCGCCTCGCGCCTTGGCATCGCCATAGCGCCGCCATGGTGCGGTTTTTAGAACCCTGGTTACACCTATGGTTTAATATCTGGCACATTTTTTTCTCAAATTCCAACTTTAATCAACCCAATGAGTAGTAAGACATATATAATTAGAAATTATGACCGATATCCAAGTATTGACGGTAATAGATGTTTTTTTAAAACATTGGTGGTGGTGAGAGTCAATTTTTCAAGTGTCGGTGATGAGAGATATGGTTTGATTTTTTAGAAGTTGTTTAAGCTTCTTCGTCTGTCTTTGATGTATTGACAAACAATCTCTAGCAATATCTGATCTACACGAAAGCTTGAACATGTGACAAGTCTTACATACATATTCTTTAAACCTCATGTTATCAATAATACTAAGGCTTTCTGAAGTTAATGTTAGTTATATTTGTTATCAACATGTTTGATTTGTTGTTTTTTGGATCGAATCATTATTTACAACCTATTTCTTGTTCGGGTGAGGATCCTTTAATATTTGAGTCAAACATGACCCATCATGTTCTCTCACAATAATGAGAGTTGACCCTGTTGAGTAATGTCCCACATAGGACGGAGAGTGACTTTGTAATGAGTTTATAAAAGTCCTGGGCTACTCATCTCATAACCAATTGGTCTTGAGTTGGAACCCCACAAACTTACATGGTATCAGAGCAAGGTTCACCCACTCCACGTAACCCATAAGTATCTACGTGTTAGGCGCGAGAAAAATAAAAGAACGCCACACGTGAGGGGGCGTGTTAAGTAATGTCCCACATAGGACGAAGAGTGACTTTGTAATGAGCTTATAAAAGTCATGGGCTACTCATCTCACAACCAATTGGTCTTGAGTTGGAACCCCACAAACTTACAGACCCTACAAAGGGGACCCATTCTTGACTAATATAAGAGACCAACTCTCATGTTTGTGAGAGAAAATGATGGGTCATGTTTGACTTCATCATTATTAGGTGTTTATACCTTAACAGACCGAAAGAAACAAATTATTCTTATTGCATAGAGCAGTGAATTCTAGGTGGGTTTTGGCTATATTTTTCATATAAGTTTTGGATGACTTTATACCCTGATTAGAAGAATAAACAATTATAAATATCCAGGCCTTTATACAGACAGCACAGAGTGTTTAATAATATTAGTAGGAATTTGAGTTGTTCAAAAAATAATTACAGCAAGCTTTTATCGGGCTACTAAAGCTTATGCAAGTGTTGTTGGGCCTTCTACAATTGCTTCCATTTATGAAAATTTAGACACCAAAATCACATTCTCAAAAATGGCATCAAACCCATATTTCTAGTACCAAACAACTGATTTTATTGTCACTGATAAGTTCTGGATTTTATGAAATATAGATAAAATATGCATTATCTTGTATTTATTGGTTTAACAATAATCAGAAAAAGTCTCTTTACCCTATGAATATGTGTATGATTGTTTATATCTTGCCTTATTCATATCCATTTAGATCAGATTAAGTATCGTTGTTGTAGCTACTGATAAATTATCAAGTTTAACGTTAAGAAGATAAACACAAATACACCTTTAATAAACTTTATTAAGATAGCAAAGCAAAACTAATGGTTTTTTAACACTCAAGCTTTTCCACATGTGTATCTAATAAAAGACAAGGATAACATGTATACAAACTATTGAAGTTGGCAAAATATTTAAGACTAACTACCTAACTATAAGAACACTGATGAATTATTACGATCAGAATTACGAATAAATAAATAACTGAAATTTTAGAGGAAAACGTAAAGGCAATAAAATAGTTGCACGACAGTTTTTTGAGAGGGAAAAGTTATGAGGGAGAGAGAGAGAGAGAGAGAGAGAAGAACTTCGTACTGGATGCACGACAATGGGAAGAACATACAACGATACAACGGGAACCGATTTGGGAATGTCTATGACCAAGCGACTTCATACTTCATACATAATTTTCCGGAAGGTATCGATGAACAAAAGCTGTGGTATTTGTGTAAAACGGTTGGAAGAGTGATCGACGTGTACATCGCAAAGAAGAGGCTCAAAGATGGTAGAAGATTTGGATTCGTTAGGATGCTCGGGAGAGGAAACAGTGAAATTGTAGTTAAACAATTAAACAAATTGTGGCTAGGATCCTACAAATTAATTGCAGACGTGGCGAGGGATCCTCGTGACATGAGGACCAAACCAGGGAACCAGGATTGGAGATGGAGTTTTAACGCTACGAGGAAGATAGGTGGTGAGAGTAATATTCATGCAGATGAGGTAGGAGTTAAAAAAAAGCAATACCACACAAGGGACATGGAAGGTTAGAGATGGCAGGGCATTCGCAGAAGTAGTAAAAGGAACTCCAAGGAGAAAGGATGTTGAACAGAATAGTGAACATTCGTTGCATGCAGATGAAAAAAGTGGTAAAGCAAATCAAAATGTGAGGAAGCCAAAAGCTCCTAATGAGTTAGATGTCTTAAAAGAGGTTAAAATTAATCGAGATTTGGAACCGTTGTTGGACTGTAGTGTGGTGGCAAGAGCAAATAACACCGAGATCCTGGAAGAATTATCAGACTTATTAAAAATTGTTTGCCCTTCGATTGTATACTGGAAATACTTAGGAGGATTGGAGGTACTTCTAACGTTCGAGTCTAAAGAGGAAGCTGAACTGTCGGTTAAAAATAAAGGGAACGAGCTATGGAAGTGGCTTAGTAATGGAAGATTATGATCCACCGATTACTCAAGCAAATCGAGAATGACCTGGGTCAAAATATACGGAATGCCGCTAAATATGTGGTCGGAGGAAAACTTTGTGTCAATTGCGAAAAGGTGGGGCGAACCATCACTAACAACGAATTGCTCGTGGAGTAACTCGGCGTCTCTAGTTTCCGGCAGAGTGTTAATAACTACATCATACGAATATCCGTTACTGGAAAAACTTTACATCAGGTGTGGGCGGAATCTGAAGATGATCATCATGAAGGAAGAAAATTGGATTGATGAGGTGATGGATGACGACGAAGGGGATGGTGGATCGTTCAAATCAGAAAAGGAAGGGAAGGATTGGGCATCTGAAAACGAAGATAGTAGTTTAAATTCTGAAGACGAGAATGAGGACGAGTTTGCGATGAATGGTGACGAGGAAAGGAGTATGTCCGGCGAAGAGGTTAGTGAACGGCGGGAGGTTGCTCCGACGGAAGATGAAAAGGCAAATTGTAGTTATGAGTCGGATAAGTTGAATGGGTATCGAGAAGAGGGATCATGGGGAAACACAAAAATCATGAGTTCCAATAAAAATACAACGGCGGAAGACATAAATTCGTCCAACACAGGGCAATCATTCAACGTAGATATGAATGGAGTAGACGTGAGGGGAGTAGCAGATGCTAGGGTGGGAAGTGGGCCAAAAATTGTTGGGCCGGTTGTAGTAGATAGGTTGGATCGTAATTGTGGGATAAATGATTTAAATGGAAAAGAGTTTGGTAGGCCTGAACAACAAAATAAGTCAAATTCTGGTGGGTCTTCAAAACCATTTTCTTGTAACGATGGGAGAAACTTTTTGACAGAAAGAAATAATACAGCTAAGTCGCAGGAGGGGTCTGTTAATGAAAGCTCTTCAGAAGAAACAGATACAATCGAGGTTAACAGTACGCAGAGGAAAGAAGAAGTGAGAGCCAGGCAAGAAAATTATGACGCAGAAAATGCAGGGGATCAAGATACAGAGATCGATTTTTGCCCCTTAGGATCTGGTCGAAGGAGTATTATTAAGATCAAGGAGTTGGCTAGGGCTAAGAAGGGGAGACCTGTGAAAGAAAATTCCAAAGGAGACAGAGATAAAAAAGTGAGACAAGGGGGAAGAAGCATACGATTGAACGAGAAGGAGCCGTCAACATCTTCTCTAAGCACCAGAGAGATTGGCGAAAACCTGGGCTTCGTGTGGAGGGACAAAGTCAAGTAAGACAGATGATGTCCTTTTTCGTCTTTCAGGTTCGAATTTTTCCTGTTTTAATGAAAATTTTGTCGTTAAATGTTAGAGGGCTAGGGTCGATGGATAAAAGGGATTGGGTTAAGGAGTTGTGTTTTAGACAGAAACCAGACATCGTAGGCTTACAGGAAACAAAATTAGGAAACATTACAGAAGATTTCATTGAAATGATTTGGGGTTCTTGCAACTTTAATTTTATTTATAAGGAGGCTCGTGGTTTAGCGGGGGGTATTTTACTGATTTGGGATTCTGATTTTTTGAAAAATACAGTAGCTTACGAGGGGGAAAACTTTGTAGCTATTAAAGGGAAGGTAGCTAGAAATGGGGAGGACCTGATGGTTATAAACGTTTACGGTCCTCATGTAAAAGAAAAAAAGTCGGGCTTATGGTCGGATCTGGAAAATTTGTTGTATCTTAATAAGATGGAACATGTGGTGTTTGGGGATTTTAATGAAGTTAGGTGCAAAGAGGAAAGACTTAACACGTTTTTTTGCGAAAGCAATGCGTCAATTTTCAATAGTTTCATTAGAAATAATAATCTTTTGGACATCCAATTAAGCAACAAAAAGTTCACTAGAATCTGTTCCAAGAGTTTGAAATTCAGCAAATTAGACAGATTTTTGGTGTCGGAGGGTTTGGTTAATTTTTGGGGAAGTTTTAAAGTTTCAGTTTTGGATAGAAAAAGATCTGATCATCACCCAATTCTGCTACATGAGGAAATCGTTGATTCAGGCCCTAAACCGTTTAAGTTTTTTAATTCTTGGATTAACATGGAGGGGTGCGAAGAGGTGGTTAAAAGGGCTTGGGAGATGGGTACTAAAGCTAAAAACAAAGATAGCATTTTTATGGAAAAATTGAAGTTGGTAAAAATAGGCCTAAAAAGGTGGTACAATGAAGGAAAGCTTGTTAGAGAGGAAAAATTGGAGGGGTTAAAGAAAGATCTGGGAGTTTTAGAGACCAAAGCAGAAGAGGGGAAATTGTCAGAAAATGAAAAAATAACATGGTTGGATCTAAGAAAAAAATGGTTAGATATTGAAAAATCAAATATCAACATGTTGAAACAAAAAGCAAAAATTAAGTGGCTTAGTGAGGGGGATGCTAATACGAGTTTTTTTCATGCGGCTGTCAAGAGAAGGGTAAGGAAAAGTAATTTAGTGGGTATAAGCTTTGGGGGGTCGTGGATAAGCGACCCGGAGATGTTGAAAAAAGAGGCGGTTCGTCACTTCGGGAACTTTTTCAAAAGTACTGGTGGTAGTAGGCTAACGTTTCAATCTAGCAGGTTTAAAAAACTGTCAGGGTTTCAAGCAAAGGATTTGGAAGCTAAGTTTACAATAAGTGAGTTAAAAAGTGCGGTGTGGGAGTGTGGCAACAACAAGGCGCCGGGTCCTGATGGTTTCACCTTCGGATTCATAAAACACTTTTGGGAGGTTATAAAAAACGACCTCATGGCAGCGCTGAATGAGTTTTGGTTAATGGGGCGTTTTTCAAAAGGTAGTAATTCTTCCTTCATAACTTTGATCCCTAAGTGTACTGACCCGATGAATTTCAATGACTACAGGCCGATCAACTTAGTAGGATGCTACTAAAAAATAGTCTCAAAGGTGCTAACAATTCGATTAAAGAAGGTAATTGATGATTTAATTGGAGATACTCAATCTGCTTTCATTAAAGGTAGATCGATTTTAGATAGTATTTTGTGTGCGGGTGAAATTATTCATGAGTTAAAAAAGAAAAAATATAAAAGCTTTTTGTTTAAAATCGATTTTGAGAAGGCATATGATAGCTTAGTATGGGATTTCCTGTTTAATGTGATGGGTCAAATGGGATTTGGGGCTAGATGGTTAATGTGGATAAGGGCTTGCCTATCATCTACTTTAATGTCAGTATTAATTAACGGGTCGGTCTCGGAGGAATTTGGGGTGGAAAGGGGGGTTCGGCAAGGAGATCCTATCTCTCCATACTTGTTTCTAATTGCGGCGGAAGGCTTAAATGTTTTATTCAATGAGGCTTGCTCAAAAAACATTTTTAATGGGGTATTAGTAGGTAGAGACAATGTGGAGGTGTCTCATCTACAATATGCAGATGATACGGTGATTTTTGGTAAATGGAGCTTAAGCAATTTTAAAGCTATGATGAGTATTTTGAAAAATTGGCAAGAGGTTTCGGGTCTTAAAATAAACTGGAAAAAGAGTAGTGTTTCGGGCTTTGGGGTTAGTAAGGAGGAGGTTGTGAGGTTTGCTAGAAAATTTGGATGCAAAGAGGGAGACAATGTTATTAGTTATTTGGGGGTTCCTGTTAATGTGAATATGAGGAAAAAAGATTACTGGAAGAAAGTTACGGAGAAATTTGAACAACGTCTATCTTCTTGAAAAAAGAATATGTTGTCGTTCGGGGGTCGTGTAACATTAATCAAATCGGTTCTCACCGGTATTCCGTTGTACTTCTTCTCGTTGTTTCGTGCACCGGTATGTATCATTCGTCTCCTTGAGAGCTTGAGAAGAAATTTTTTTTTGGGGGGTGACGGGAAAAATAAAAAATTGGTTTGGATTAAATGGGAAGATTCGGTAAGATGTTTCGAGGGGGGGGGGGGGGCTAAATTTGGGTGACTTGAAATCTTTTAATTTGGGTTTGTTGGGCAAGTGGTATTGGAAATTTAAAGTTTGTAGAGAGTCAAAGTGGGTCAAGGTCATTAGAAGTATACATCGTGAGTCGGGTCGTTTTGATTCGAGTAATGTGGATAAAGGGTCCATGTGGGGCGGGATAGTGACGGCGGTCAATGAATTGAATGATTTGGGGGTGTCACTAGAGTCGTGTTTTAGAGTCATCGTGGGTAATGGAAATATGACTAGTTTTTGGTACGACAAGTGGGCTGGGAATTTTAAGCTGTCAGAGTCTTTTCCTAGACTATACAATAGATGTAGGAATAAAGTTTGTAAAGTCGATGAGGTCGGGTCTTGGGCTCAATCATGTTGGGTGTGGGATTTTAGTACATTCGAGTCGAGTATTGGTAGAGTCGGGATGGAACTTGTGAGTCTAAAAGATGTGTTGAGTCGTGTGTCGTTAAGTAAACAGGTGGAAGATCGGTGGGAGTGGTCGTTGAACAATTTAAACGTCTACTCCGTTAATCTCATCAGACAGAAGGTTGAAGAGAGAAGATTTCAATCTCAACAGGTGCAATTACCAACAGAGTGGTCTAAATTAGTTCCAAAGAAAATAAACGTGTTCGCATGGAGGGCTTTTTGTGATAGATTACCGGTTCTTGTCAAGCTTAGAGATAGAGAGATCGATGTTCCATCAGTTCTTTGTCCAAGATGTCTTGAAGCGGTGGAATGTATTAGTCATGCCTTAGTTCAATGCTCGAAGATAGTTCCGATTTGGCGAGATTTTTACAAGTGGTGGGGCCTGGATTACAAATTGGATACTGATATTCGTGAACTTTGCAACAGAAAATTAGCAGCTTGGTCCTCTCCACAGTTTGACTTATGGAAAGCAGCAGCAAAGGTGGTTGCGTACAATATTTGGAAGGAAAGAAATGCTTCTGTGTTTCGCGGCAAATCCTATGTTGGGCCTGATGTCCTTTTTGATGCCCAAGTGTTAATGTTTCAACGTTTAAAAAATCTGGGTAAGAAGAAAAATCAATTGCAGTGGGCTAGCTGGGTAATGGACCCGGCGAGTTTAGTAGCAGCAGTTTCGTAATTGTTTTGTTTGTAATGCCTTATAGATCTTGTTTAAGGTTGTAAACATATAGTTGGCAGGTAGGTTGTTTTTTCTACTCGTGCACTGTACTTTGAAGGCCCTCTATCAACTTGTAGAGACCTTCTTTTTTTCGTAATAATATCGTTGCCTTTCGAAAGAAAAAAAATAGTTGCTTATTTCATGTTCATTCACCGATTAAAAGTTAAAACTATTATAAACAATGTTTTTATTTTATATTAGCTAACTCAGAGTTACTCAAAAAAACATTTTTTAAAATATTTGTAATAACTCATTTTAACTCATGTAATAATGATTCAAAAGATCACTGTGATAATCAAGACGAACTCAAGATTTTAGTTGACTAGTGACATCATATAATGAAAATAATAAAATTAAGGATGTTGTTCGGGGTTTTTTCGGGTTTCCAGTTAATCGAGTCGGGTTAACGAGATTTCATTTGTTGTTTATGTATTTTAGGACCAGAATTTGAAACAAAAACACAATTTATATGAAGCCATATAATTAAATTGTTATTATTAAGGTAAACTAAATTATTTTAAAGGTATAAATAGAAGATTAAACCATATCTTATAATTTTTTATTTTTTTTCATTTTTCATTAGATTTTGGTGGCATAAAAAATCACTGGTGACACCCTAAGATTTGAGTGGTGGCACGGGCTCAAAAACGTTGAAAATTAACACTGCGTCTGCAAAATTGACTGGTGACCCGTGTCACCACTACCTATAGTACTGTGAGTGGCCCTGACAATAATAGTCTAGCAATTGAAGACATGAAAACTATAGTGAAGTTTAAAAGATCAAATCTTGTTAGAAGATCGATTAACTTTTAGTTATATAATTTATCTTTTTCATTTAATTTGGTTATAAAACCGGTTGATGAAAGCTTCCAAATGTTCGCTACCATTATAATGACTCCAAGGCACGATTTCCACTTCTATATGAGGAGATGTGTTTTCGCAACCCACCACCAAACTATGTCACCTTATTCTCTCCTAAATTGAATGCCCAAAGAAATAAACTGATAAACATTTAGTAGCTATTATACCTATGTGTACTAAGTAAAAAGAATTCATATACAAGCCACCTCCCTTACATAAAACGTCATGACTAGGATTAGGGGAAATAGACTACAATTAAAAGTTTTAGACAAGTCTTAGACTAGGTTAAGATAGCAAATTTGAATATGTTTACACACAATTCCAAAGCATTTATTGTCTTATGATCTTTATTTATTTATTTTCATTAATAAAATCTTTGTTATCCTTTACCCTAGTTTTTTTAACAGCAGAAAAGGATCTAGATCGGGAGCTTTGGCATGGTCATCACCCTCAGCTAGACTCCAAAAAATTCATTAAATATCACTCTAGCAAGAAGCTAGAAAAAGATTACAAACAAGTTATAAAAGAGGAATTGGGTTACAACACCACATGACCCATATCAAGCTATTACACTTGGCTTTAAATTTCAACCATGAGAATAAATTCACTTGGCATTCCTCTATTACCAAAACACCATAGAATTGTTTACCACTAAACACTACCTCATTTCTGAATACCCTAGTTGTATTCATAGTTTTATTTTATTACAAATATGCTAAAATCCTAAATAAACATAATTAATCTAGAAATAAATAAAGTGACTACATAACTCTTACAAGCTTATGTCTCGTTAACGGTGATGATAATATTCGTACGATGTTTATCATATTTTGGGCTTGTTAACATTGTTAGAAACTGGCCGGAATGATTAAAACTAAATACAACAAGCTAGATATGTTTTTATAACCGGGTATAGATATTACAGAACAAGGAATATCAATACCTATCTTGGTGTCATCCTCACTTGTGACAATGAGGCTAACCTAAAGCCAAAGGGAAAATGGTCCAACATCACAACTCTTGGGTTGTAATCAGTGATTTTCGCACGTCCATGTGAGTCTGTTTTTTTTTATGTTAGCAATTTGACAAGCTAAGTGACATTTTTATTTCTCATTCTCATGGTCCCCTAGGCTTATTTCAACTTGTAGAAAGTGAACAAAAATGTACTTGGAGCAACATTCATGCACTTATTTTAGACATGATGGTACAAGTTTTAATGCACTTGATACAAGTATGATAGCATTAAAATGTGGTCGTTCGATCATATGTTTAAAAATATTTAAGGATGTTTTGACGTCCAGTTTTATTTTGGAACCAAAGGACATATTCGTAGAACTAGACGTTTGAATATTCATCTGGTTTCGTGGTACCGTACTATGTCATTTGACGAACTTTTGTTTGCACGTGCTTTAATGTATATGTAATTTTGAAAAGGTTAATTACGTACATATGTTCGAATGTTTTGTGTTTTAGTAGAGTCATTCTATACAACCCCTTAATAATCTAGATACTCCATTTTGACATGAAATATGTGTGTATTATATTCATTGGAATTTTTAATTGAAAGATTTGACCCATCTGGTATGTGAGAGTAGGGGGGCCAAATAGTAGCACACGTTACAGTGTACAAAAATTACATATGACATGATGAAACTTTTATTGCATTATTGTTTTACAGATAAAACATGGACGAAACTCTTATCGCGTTATTGTCTTTACAGATAAAACATGAATGCAAGATTCATGGTCATGTCATTGTTTTAAAAACCGGATTAGTCATTGTATAAGTTGTTTTACTAATTTTTTTGTTTTTTAATCGGTTGATTGGTACTATATAACATTATTATTATTGTTATTGTTGTTGTTGTTATTGCTGCTGTTGTTGTTATAAATATTATTATTATTATTATTATTTTAAAAATATATAAATAGGATAGAAAGATTTGGGGGCATGTTTAATTAGTATATATGTAGATCTAAATAAGTAAAAAACGCTCTATATATATTAAAACTCAATTTAAGCTTATTAAAAGAAAAAGAGGTTTGTGGACGAAAAGCAAAACCATGAAAATTTCAGAAATAAAGCCAATTAAGCATCGGTTTAATAAAGGAAACAAAAAGTAGCTTTAATGAACCCGGAGTTATTCTTTGAACTAGCGTCGTCACCTTATCAATCAATTAATAATATCCTTTTCAAAATTTGTCTCATTTGATCGTTTTAAAAAAGTGAAAAGATATATGATGTTTAGGTCGCTTATTATTGTATATTGATGATGTTATACTTAGAAACATTTTAAAGAAAATATATTTTAAATATTTTAATGTTTATATTTAGTTTGTTATTTAATTGGATTGTGAGTACAATGTACATTAGACCGTGTGTATCGGCTCGCGAGGGACGTCCGTGAAGGCCCCTCACGGATGTGAGGAGTATCGCCGGTGTTCGTGAAGGGAGTTGATTATTCCACTTATAAATTTGATTCATCCACTAAAGGTATAACACCTTTGAAGCTATGTTACAAGTTAGTGAAGCATGAGTTTGTAGTGAATGAATCAACTTTATAAGTAGAAATATCATCTCCCGTTCGTGAAAGCCGGCTCACTGTCGCGCATGTGGGGTTTGTGTGATGGCAGGAGTCGTGAGAGAGAGAGAGAACTTTTTTTTGTGTGATGTGAAGCATGTGATAGATGCGGGGTTTGTGTGATGAGATGAGGGAATGGTGGGGAAATGATGTGGCGCTGATGTGGCTGTGTGAAGGGTGTGATGGATGCACATGGTCTTATCTATATAAATGATGCTAAGACCATGCGCATCCATCACACCCTTCACACAGTCACATCAGCGCCACATCATTCCCCCTCCATTCCCTCATCCCATCACACAAACCCCGCATCCATCACATTTTTCACACCACAAAAAAAAGAAAAAGAAAGAAAAAAAATCGCCTCCCTCACGCAATCTCCCTCACGCAAGCGACGGTGGTCACGTATGTGACCGTGAGGGCGCCCTCACGGAGGCCGGCGATAGTGTGGCGCGACCGTGAGCCCTCCTCACGCACTCCCTGCGCGATGGATGTGGCCGGTCTAACATCATATATCATTTCCCCTTTAAATAATTGTCTTTTTGGTATGGAAAAATGTGGTTTGGTCGTGGTCGTTTTGTAAATTGTTTATATGATAAATATTTTCAAACAAGATTATGCAAAAATTAAATACTTGGTTTGAGAAATCGGATAACAAAATTTAAACCTCAATATTTAAAAATTGGATGGTGTTTATCAATATTCGGTATTCATATCCCCAATTTCAAATTCGGAGATGGAATTATTTGAAATTATTCAAAAATTATATTTTATAAAAGAAAGTATATGTTCCTAATTTATCGAATTCAGATATCCTCAAATGTTTGTTTAAATGAATATAAACAAACTTCTCATTAAATGATTTTACGAATGAGCATGAACGTTTTCATTTAAGATTCTAAATATGCCACATTGCCACTTGAGTTTGTAGGCTATGAAAGTTTTAGCAAGAGAGATTTTGTCTTGTATTCAAACTAACCGGAAGCGCACCATAATAGCATATATTGTGCAATTTTTATTTTAAGAAATGCACTCAATACTTTTTATTTTTCTTTTATCACATCTTCCTCACTTTTCTTTTCTATAACTTTAGTTTTACAGTTTACTTTTTCTTTCCTTACCAAATCTTTCCTACACCTTTTTTAATTTTTCTTACTATCAATTATTAAACTAAATAAAATAATTTGAATATTAAGACAAGACTACAATAGATAATAACAACTAGATTACAAAATAAAAATCTAAAAATTACACAATTTCAAACTTAAAACTAATAAACTAAGAAATATATATATATCTCATTCCTACTTGTACTTATTTCTAATCCTTTCCTTACTCACGGGCATCGTCAAAATACAGTATCATAAAATGATCATGCGGCTGAATGTAAAATTTGTAATCCTTTTCTATTCGTTCCTCCTCTTGTATTAGTGACAAAAATGTCAGATTTAGTATTATGGATAGCCTAAGTGGCAAAAACATGTTTTTTTCTTATCGTTTGGAGGTTTTTTTGTACGGTTTATGTTTCATAGATATCACATGGATTACAAGTTTAAATCTTTTGTTTTCCACAATTTAATAAAATAAATTTCAAGTTTTTACGAACTTAAAAAGAAATAAGATATTTGGTTATATACCCGACCAAATTACCGAATCACATTACAATTTAGGTCAAAATTGTTTAAAAAAATTATTGAATACCCGATTAACCCAAAGCTATAAAAAATAAAAAAAATAGAGACTCCAAAATTTAGACATACTTTTTCCTTTATTGAATAGTTAGCCGTTAAATTAGTAAGATCCCTAATCATTTCTTAAATTTGTTAATAATAGCAAAGTTATTTTATTTATTTTATCTTTCGTGGTAATTACTAAATAAGAAAACTATCAATAATAGTAAGTTAGCATGCATATTTTTTAACATTAATTATAGTTTCTTTAGCTTGTGTTGCTATGATAGGCAACAGAATTCAGGTTTGTTACTACTATAAATAATTAGGATAACATCACATCTTTCTTGATAGCAATACACATTCTTGAAACTTAATCAAACAATAGACTAAAAGTAAAGCTAACTCCAACTCTTAAATATGTTCCTTCCCTTGAATGCAAACTTACCATTTATAAATCCTCATTCTAAAAAAAGAATTTTCCAAGTTAACTTCACTCAGTGACAATAAAGAATGTTGACCTCAAATCTTTTCTTTGCCATTGCCATTCTCTTGTTAATCTACTTCTATACTTTACCTACATATTGTGATCATAACCTCCAAGACATATGTCCAACAGACACATCCCCTCATCAAACCATGTTCATCAATGGTCTTCCTTGCAAAAACCCATCAAATATCACAAGTTCTGATTTTAAAAACTTAATATTAAGTCAACAAGGCAACCCTGACCCTTTTCTACGTTCATCTGTGACCATAGTCACGGCTTCTGAGTTCTCGGGTCTTAATACATTAGGGTTAGCCACAGGTAGAACCGACTTACAAGTTGATGGGCTCGTGATGCCTCACACACACCCTCGAGCAACTGAAATGATGTTTGTGGCTAAAGGTGTCGTGATCGTTGGGTTTATTGATACAAATAGCAAATTGTTTCAAAGTGTTTTGAGGGAAGGTGATGTGTTTGTTTTTCCAAAAGGATTGTTGCATTATTGCTTGAATTCGGGATCTGATGATGCACTTGTTTACTCGGTGTTTAATGCCGAAAACCCAGGTGTGGTTGATATATCTAATGCTATGTTTGTGGACAATGAGTCGAACGTGGTAAAAATGGCGATGGCTAAATTGGTATCGCTTAATAAGGTGGAAGATGTTCGGGTTGAGGATAATGTGCAATTATATAACTAGCTTTAGTTGTGTGGTTATGAAAATCCAAGTGTTTGGATTTGAAGTAGTTTGTGGGATAAGATTAGAATGATAGAAGACATATTAATTAATGGTGGATTTATTTTTTAAGGTTTATTTATTGCTTTTTTATGTTTTTTGAATTAATTAATTATGATGTCTCTTGTGTCTCCATACGAAGGGCCAAGGCAATGAAGGCATTGTTGTTATTTAGCGTCCATTATTTAAACGGATTTCAAGGGAAATTATTGAAAATAATTATTAAATTATAAAGTGTTTTAAGGTGAAATGATTTAACAGTGTTTTAAGGCATTGAGTTTAGTGTTTTAGGTGATACTATTTGGACCTCCTTTTTTCACTTTACAGACATATCACATCAATCAATTACAGTTCCAAATACAGACCATATACTTACATACATCACATCAGGGGGGATCAAAATAGACAATCAAGGGGGTCCAATTTTTTTTTTTGAACGGCAAAGTTAGTTGTTAGTAAGTTAGTAACACCAAATTAGAATTAAACTCCATTGTCAAGGTTTGAATCCTGAACCTCCTAGAAGACATTGTCTCCCCTCACTCTTAACCAATTAGTTTTACCCTTAAATAATTGAATTCAACATTGAATCATTTTACTCAACGTAATTAATTTTTTTGACAGGATAAACACATATAGTACCTAAACTTAACCCTAAACATAATTTTACACTATTTTATTCACTACAAAACTTAAATCTATAACCTTGTGGAACACTAAATCACATGTTACTGCTAGACTAAAACCTTTTAATAGACGCAATTAAATGGCATGATATTATGAAAAGAAATCTTGCGGGGACCTTAATGACATATTTAGTAGTTGAGGGCATCAGTTTTCAATCTCAAAGAAAGATTTAACAACCTTCGTCTTATAAACATGACTGGAAACTCGATTTTACAAAAATAAAAATAAATTAAAGATTGAAAAAAGATGATGATGATGATGTTATCACTAACAAAAACCCACATGAATAGGAAACGACGATTGAAATAGTTAACACGAAACAACGTTCGGCTCCTTTCGGTAAAATTAAAACACACACACATATAACTATAAAAATTAAGGCTGCACTTCTGTTCTTCCCAATACTTGATTGTGGTTGTGGGTGTGGCGGAAGAAGAAGATACAAAAAAGGATCAAACTTTCTCTCTCTCTATTTGGTGCAGTGCCTTGTGGGTTACTCTTCTCAGAAGGTTCTTATCTATATATCTGACTATTTGTCACCCCATATGAATTTTTATAATAAAAATATTCTTCCCAAGAAGAAGAATGATCACATAATTTCATTAATTTATTCATAAATACTAATTAACAGAACGTGTTTCGTGATTAACTTGTTTTTTCTTCTACAAATTTTAAGTAATTCCCTTTATTATGTTTTCTCCCCTCGCTTCACGTTATCGATTTTGGATGCTTTTGCATTTACTGTATGGATTGTGGTGTATTTCGTTGAACCCATCGTTGGAATCAAGAGTATAAAGTATACTCTGTTTTATCTTTTGTCATTATCTGTGTGGGTATTCGTTTTCTGACTGAAGTTAGTCTGATTCTTTACTATTTAGAGAATTTGAGTTTTCTAATTTCCACGAATTTTGGGTTCGGTCAACTTAATCTTGGTGTTTGGTAAGTATTTAGGGTTTTACTAACAATGATTCGTTGGATTGTTCTTTTAAAGATTGCATTACTTTTTTAGATTTGGTTGGTGGGTGTTGATTTTTTAGGGTTTATATTAAGATTTGAACTCATCTTTTTGCAGATAACATTGAAGATGAAAAGATAGATGAATGGTATCCAATTTAGCGAGGGCATAGTGGTCTTTTACCACTCTCTGTATCTCTATAATCTTGAGAATGATTTAAGGGTTTTTTTTATAATTGAACTTTGAGATCATTCTGAATCTTTATTTGGTTTAAGATGAGTTCAAGTGGTGCTTCAGAAGGTGTAATTCAAAAGGGAAAGCTTCTAGTTCATGTTGCTGAAAACGGGCATTCGTTTGAGCTTAATTGTGATGAATATACATTGGTGGAAGCGGTTCAAAGGTATCTTGAATCACTTTCTGGAATTCACTTAAATGATCAGCTTCTTTTATATTTAGACATGAAATTAGAACCACATCAGCCACTTTCTGCATACAAACTCCCTACAGATGATAGAGAAGTGTTCTTATATAATAAATCAAGAATGAGAAGTAATTCAACACCACCTCAACCAGAAGAATTTGAATCACCTGAAAGAATTCATCCTGACCCTCCACGACCATCATCATCAGACGATCCTCATCCATTGGATGAAGCTTCAGACCCTGCTTTAAAAGCGTTACCTTCATATGAGATGCAATTTAGGTACCATTATCAGCTTGGAGACACAATTTACAGACGTACCCTTTTGAAATACGAGATCTGTGAGCGGCTTTCAAGAGAGCAGAGGGTACAAGAGAAGGCATTAGAGATTGCCAGGGGTAATTTGGACCATATTTATAGAATGATCCTCCAAAATTACTCGGATTTTGCTAAACGTTACTCACATCAGCAGAGATCACATTCAAATCTTTTAATGAATTTTTGGAGGGATTTGGAGAGATTAAGGTCTATTAAACTTTTACCTGCGTTACAGACTGATAATCGCAGGTGTTTATTGGATTTCGTGAAGGAAGAAAACTTTAGAAAAATGGTGGATGATTGCAGCAATTCTCACAGGCAGTTTGAAAGTAAAGTGGGAGATTTCAAGCAAGAATTCAGAGAGCTAAAGGGTAGTACAGAACTTTTATTTTCTAGTGAAGCTTCAATCATCAATAGAGATTTAGTGAGAACCATCAAGGAGCACCGGCAATATATCAATGAGCAAAAAAGTATAATGGAAGCTTTAAGGTTGGTAATCTTTATCTCCCTTTATGTAGTTTAATTTAAGTAATCAATTTTATTGTTTAACAAAGTGCTCTTTTCATGTCATTGATTCATCTTAATATTCTTCTTGAATGTTCATAGTATAAATGAGAATTATTACTTGCAAATTTTTGTTTTGATGCTGAGATTTGATACTTATAACAACTTGTATGATAATTACCATTTGTGTCAATGATTTTTGTATTGATAATTTCTTCTCTTTGACTTTGGGTTTACGTTAATACAGCAAAGATGTGACAATGGTAAAGAAACTTGTGGACGGTTGTTTGACCAGTCAACTTTCCAATTCACTCCGTCCTCATGATGCTGTTTCAGCATTAGGCCCCATGTATGAGGGTCATGACAAAAACTATCTTCCTAAAATGCATGCATGTGAACACGCCATTTCAAACCTTTTTATGTTCTGCAAGGACAAAAAATCAGAAATGAACAGTTTTGTTCATGGGTACATGCAAAAGATTGCATATATTCAGTACACCATTAGAGACATAAGATACAAGTTTTCGGTTTTTAACGAGGCAATAAACCGCCAAAATGATCAATTTGAGCACTTGAAGGTGGTTCGTGGGATTGGGCCCGCTTATAGAGCATGTCTTGCTGAGATAGTGAGAAGGAAGGCATCAATGAAACTTTATATGGGAATGGCGGGACAATTGGCTGAAAGACTTTCATCTAAACGGGATTTTGAAGTGAGGAAACGAGAGGAGTTTATTAAAGTATACAGTTTATATATACCTCGGGATATTTTAGCATTAATGGGCTTGTATGATACCCCGAGCACATGTGATGTTAATGTGGCTCCATTTGATAGTAATTTACTGGACCTTGATATATCAGATTTGGACCGTTATGCCCCTGAACAGTATAGTGAGACTGAGGATTTTTTTGAGGCTTTTGAGTTGGCTGAGATTGCTGGGACAAGCAAGATGGAAGTGGAGAATGCAAAGTTAAAAGCTGAACTTGCTTCTGCTATAGCTCGCCTTTGTTTTTCTCCCTTGGAGATTGAGTTTGAATCTTTAGATGAGGGTAAAATGGACAATTTACTGAAAGAGGGTGCTGAAAAGACGAATGAGGCCTTGCGTTTGAAAGACGAATATGGGAAACATTTGGAATCAATATTAAAAGATAAACAGATGCAATGTGGGCTGTATGAGAAACGGATAAAGGAGCTGGAACAAAGGTTATCTGAGCGGTGTTCTTCGGATAACAAGTTTGATAAAGATGATTCCTTTTCAACTGGGAAAACCGGGATATCAGGTATTGAGGAAGGCCAGGGGCATAATTGTCAATTTTCTGAGCCTATGGATGATGCTTCATATGGTTATAATTCATTAGTTTCCAAATCAGGAGTTGATAAAATTGGCAAGAGTTTGGATGATAACATGAGTGATTCATCTGGGATGGTGAACCCGAACCTTCATCTGGACTCGTCGATGCAGGACCCGAACAGGGACGGGTCTCGTGTGAATGAAAAAGACGAGAAAAAGGAAACAGTGCTAGATGTCGGGATGCGATTGGTTACAAGTTCAACAGCTGATAATATGCTACAACTTTCAAAACCTTGTGATGGAGTTGAGCATAGGAAGAGTAGTGGTGATCTTGTGTTGGAATTGCAGAATATTCTTGAAGAGAAATCGAATCAACTTGTTGAAGTAGAAGGTAAACTTGAAGCTGCAAAAGAGGAGGCTGCAAAGCTTGCTCGGGAGTTGGATATTAGTCGGAATCTCTTAGACAAGTCTCAGGTAGTTTTGGTATTGTTTGAATTTAATTCCATTTATTGTGTCTATTTTTAGGCTTAAAATTTGTTAAAACATTTCTAGAGAACATTTCTTTTAGTTTTTGCTGTATTTTTTATTTGACTGTTCTTAAATGTGCATCTTTAAGACTTTTTCTGCAGGTTGTTACTTGGACTGTTGAACATGGTGCTTAATGGGATTTGAAAAGTTGTATTAAATTATTGAGTTAAATACAGATTCTTATTAGTTTCTTCCAGACCAACCCATGTTTATTTTGATCAATCTTATGCAGATGAACTGCGTTCACTTAGAGAATTGTCTTCATGAAGCACGAGAAGAGGCTCAGACTCATCTTTGTGCAGCTGATCGAAGATTATCCGAGTATAACACATTGCGTGGGTCCTCTTTAAGAATACGCAGCCTCTTTGAACGCCTAAAAGCCTCTGTTTCCTCAGTTGGTGTATCTGCTTTTGCTGACTCACTACAATCTTTAGCTCAATCTCTCACCAAGTAAGTTGCAAAAGGTTCCTTTTAAGTCTCGATGTTAGCTACTAGAAAGATGAAATATATTGCGGGTAATTTACCCCCAAAGCAAATTTCTTTTCTATAAAGTGTGTTTTTCTCTACTTTCCAGTTCTGCAAATGACAATGGAGATGATGGTACTGCTGAGTTTCGTGAATGTGTTCGAGTGCTTGCTAAAAAGGTTGGGATATTGGCAAGACATCGGGCCGAACTGATGGACAGGTACACCAAGGTTGAGGAGGCCCACCAACAGCTTTCAAAGGAGTTGGACGAAAAGAAAGCGTTGGTCAGCACTTTGTACATGAAGCATCAATCTGAAAAACAGGTTTGTTTTTTCCCTTTTATACAATAAAATATTTCTTTTATAAATGTAATACAATGCAAAATGTTTATAGATAATAGGCTGGGGGACCAACATCTTAACTTGACCAAAGTATTTTTGATCTGCATTCTTCTACTACTGATTATTTGATCATTGTCACTCATGGCTGCAATAATAAGTTTTGTTTGATAAAAATATCCCCTGGTAACCTGAACAGGGAAAACCTCTCTGTTACCCGTTTATTTCCAGTAGTCTGTTTTTCTACAGCTGATTATCTGATTCTGGGCATAATAACTTGTTTAATCAGGCAAACAAGGAAAAGATATCTTTTGGCCGTTTGGAACTACATGAAATTGCTGCATTTGTACTCAACACTGCTGGACACTACACAGCAATCAACCGAAACTGTAGTCATTACTTCCTCTCACCAGAGTCGGCTGCACTGTATGCTGACAACGTCCCCCATCGTCCCGCCTATATTGTGGGCCAGATCGTGCATATCGAGCGGCAAACCGTGAAACCATCACAACCTTCCGTGGTTCAGCCCGAGTACAACAGTGGCTCGAGCGAATCGGGCTCGAATTTAGGCCCGATTGATGTAAACCCGTATGGTTTAGCAGTTGGGTGTGAATTTTTTGTGGTGACAGTAGCTATGTTGCCAGATACCGCCATTCATCCGCCACCTGCCGCTGCTTCCTGATCTGAAACATTTGATATGACATGATGGAAGAAACAAAAAGGCTGCAGGAGTGAAGTGTATATACATACTTTACTTGACATGTTAATTGAATTTGTTCTGTTTGATGATCTCTCCTGCCTTTGCTGATTTCCACTTATTTGTATACAAATTCTCTAGCCCTATGAAGGACTGTATATATTTCATTTAACAGAGCTTTTAGTAACACAAGTGATGTTGGTATCTTCCGTGCAATATGAAAAAATCTATTCAAGATTGTTCTTATAAGTTATTTAATAAGCTTTAATTAACTTATTTTTCTGACTTGTGAGCGTATCAAAATCTTTATAAGAAGCTACAAGTCAGTTTTTCCGGCTTATAAATATATCAATACAAGCTTTATGACTTATTTAAGTTTATACTCTCGAATTAATAAGTTCATATGCGAGAAAAAGTTGGCTTATGAGCTTACTCATCAATCTACTTGGCTCAAAAACCGGATCTATATATTTTTTATGCTTATTTATAAATTTAATAAACTTATAAGCTAGATAAGTCTTAAAATCTGTTAGATTTAAGTAGGGATGACAACGATTTAATCTCATCCATCAATTAAAATGATCGATGTACGCTGGTATGATCGTTGTTCAGATTTAATCTCATCTATCAATTAAAATAATCAATGTATGCTGGTATAATCGTTTTGTTGTCATAATATTATATTTTAAAGCGAATAATCGAATAATCATATAGCAAAGAGCTTTCCTACAAGATTGAGTAGAACATTACCTCAATAAATATGTTACTTTTTTATGTCAAATATCAATAAATTAAAAGTTTGTATCATAAAATGTAAACTTATAAATAATTATCTCGACTCTTCATAGTAAATTGTTGGGCCCTTTGATTGTTGCATAATGATTAATGAGAATGATAATTACATCGGGCCGGCCCTACAGAATGCAAAACTATAAATACAATCAAAGCCCTAAAACCTCTTCCTTTCTCGCTGAGTCTTGAACTCCCGCGACCAAATTCTTCTGCCAGACTAATTACGATAATCCCTCTGTCGATCCGCCGATGTTTGTTTTATAAACCCTTCGGTTTCGATTGACTAATTAATCTGGTGAGTGATTTTACATTGATCTATAATTGATGCTCCAATTTCGTATCTATTTAGGATTGATAAATTAGGTTTTCTTATGAATTTGTTGATAGTTCTCTTCGTCATTCAGTTTTTGGATTGATGTGTGATAAAATCATGCGAAACTTACTATACAGAGAGTGTTGTATACGATTTAACAATCTGTCAATACTACGTAAGAAGAGAATAGTAGCTAGGGTTTGCAACAACTTTAGCATCTTTATATGTCATTTACTGTTTTCACTGTAATGAATTACAAGACCAGATTAACTTGATAATGAAATTAAACATATGTGAGTTTGTGCTCATCCCATGAGCTTTGAATTTTGCTTGGGCTTTGGAATATAGCTGATTCAGCCATTCAGGTTACCAGATATGACTGCCCACATTGTTTTATGTAAGAATAAGTACACCAAGTAGGTCTTCATTAATTAATTATAAGGTCTAATTCTTGTCCCTTTAACATTTTGTTCTTTGGGTCCTATTTACATGATGTGAAAGGAACAGAAATATTAGGTCTCAGTTACCTGAAGTGAGGTGAATAAAGAGGGGAACTATGAACTGGTGTATGGAGAGTTCTGGGAAGTGATAAACAATTGCTAACTAGCTTGTATCATTAAATCTCATATAACTATAGTAATGGACTATATTGAGTTGGTATATGGATCTCGCATTACCTAATAAGACTATATAAGAATTTTATAACATGGACGTTTCTGCTTTTGTTTGATATCTGTTATAAGTATAAATATATTCATTTCTAGCATCAAATAGTAGTTACGTTAAAATTATTCATGTTATGCTCCATGTATTCTAGTGACTTTAATCATATTTGGGCATTAAAACAGAGAACTGCAGCATCATTTTAGTAATGAAGTAAGAACCTAAATAGATCTTTTGAATCTGATTCAACTACTGCAAATTAAGATATTATTCTGCTTCTGTATAAGAATGAGGTCTAAACATCTGTTGCACACCCATCAAATAACACCATGAGAATGATATTTGATCTAAGTAGTGCATTCTCCATAACCATGATTTATGTTTTATTGATGCTACCAAACTCTCCAGCTCATGTCATGCTATCTTTCTTAAAAATAAGGAGGTCAAAGCATATATCTTGCTTTCATTAAATACCACGACAGCATACAACATATCTTACAGACAGCCTGTATTCTCCATCTGTAGTTCAAATTTAAGATCTTACCCTTTCGGCCTGTTCTTTACAGTTTTTGCTATGGAGAAATCTGTTGAAAAAACTTATCAAGTTCAGCATGCTGGCAAGGACGACTCCAACCAAACTAAGAAAAGATCTGTGGTGACTTCTTCTAAACATGGAGCTTCAAGAGGCAGTAACAGGGACAAACTAGTAGGTAAGAAACGTCAGTTTTCACCCTTTTCCCCCATTGCTCAAGCCTTGTATGCATTATATAAGATTAGTTGTATCTTGGAAGTTGAACATGTTTGAATATGACCTCTGGCCAACCTAAGACAAGTGATCACATTGGTTACTGTGTCACTATGAACATATTCTTTGGGCCAGAATGTTATCTGAATCAATTGAGAAACAGGTTAATTAGTGATGACTTTATTATGCAAAGTTGTCTTAGTGGTTACTATTTGAACTTCTATTGGTTGGTGCAACAGTGTGTTTTATAGTGTTTATATAAATGTCATGCTCACTTTGTTTTAAGGATTAAAAAACTATTGCTTTCAAATCACTGGGTTTTTACTTTTTATCATGAAATCATAGGATTTGGCTGTTATATTGCAGTTAATGTGTTGTCCTATCTTGGATAGATGTCATTAATATCCCTTGTACCATTTCCAGCTTCATGTTTTCTAACTTGTTCCTAATTAGATTATTGTTAGAGTTTCATACTTTAAAGGAATTCTTGCAGGGCTGGGCGACCGATTTGATAATTCCCAGCAGAATAATCTGAAAAAAGTGACCAAACCTCATTCACTACCTGTCATGAAAAGAAAATTACAAAAAACTTCAGGCACAGGCCCTAAGGAACCTTCAGGCTATTATTTAAGGAGTAAGGATCAGAAATCTGAAGGTGCTAAAGGTTCTCCAAGTTATAATCTGAGGAATAAAGTTCAGAAAACAGAAGACCAAAATGCCTCTGCAAATATAGAAAAGAGGAAACCCCAAAAAGATGATGGTTTAAAAGATTCTTTTGTTGGTATTCATAAGAGTGGAATATTTAAGAATCTTGCACCTAAAAAGATCGAAACTGCCAATCCTCTAACTGCATCCTTGGCTGACCTTGACAAGAAGAACCGTGCTTTGACAAGTCATTATGAAGCATTCTTCCATGAACCAATTTACCATATCAGATGGGAAGGTATGTGTAAAGATATCTCTATAAGCTTTTCTTGCCACGTGTTTTCCTCGAAACTTTAGTAACATTTGATTATAATAGCAAATTAGCAAGCCACATAGTAGCAATCCAGATATTCCATCTCTTATAATATTAATAAAAGACTAACATTTATTAATTTAATTAGACAAGTACATCCTAGCCATTCATATGGTCAAAATTAAAACTCAATTTTGACTCCAAATCAAATTCAATTCTAATACGAGACAAGGTGGGAGGCAAATAAATTATTGCTTAAATTCATAAAAATAGCGTAAATATATTTATTACCTAATGGTTATTAATGTATTAAGAGATTGTATTCTTGTCCAAGGAAACCAGATATGTGTATTTGAATGAATTTAAGGCATGCCATTATTATTCTATATAAGCAGTCCTCAATTATCTAATAATATTGTTCTAATTAATAGTTGATATGATAACACTGTTGAAGAAAAAAGTTACAAGTTAAAACATTGTGATAGTTTATCTACATAATGTTTATCTTAACTATCAAAAAATATCTTCTATCTCTTATCTCTTCTTTTAGTATTCATTAATGATTAACATTCATTCATTATTTATTTGCATCGAATATTTGTCGTCATTCGTGTAGTACTCGGGGCACATAGCTAGTAAAGGTACTAAAAATGGTGTAATATTAAATAATATTTGTTGCAAATCATGTTAATTGCAATTACTTGGAGAAAAGCATTAATATTTTAAACTCTACGTGGATAATACATTTTCAAGAAGTAGCTTAGACCTTTATTTTATGGGGGTTCATTGTGACTGAATTTATTTATCTTTTTTTCCCGATTTTGTAGGCGATGATATGGAAAATGGACCATTAGGGCAGAAATGTATATTGTGCGATAAGGATCTTTCTGGTGCAACAGAAGATGAGTCTGAACATAATGATGATTTCCAATATGATGATGATGATGACGATGACGATGATTATATGGATGAAATGATGCCTACACTTCTTCCTGCTGTTGATATTCTAGCATGCGGTCACGCGTACCATACTGAATGCTTGCAGCAAAGAGCACCTGAAGAACAATCAAGTGATCCTCAGTGTGTTTTGTGTTCAAAGATGGGTTGAAGAATAATTTGGTGGATTCTATTTGATGAAGGTGAAACCAATTTTATTACTTGATGAGAATTTGTTACAGGTGTTATATAGAGAGCTGAGTACATAAACTAAAACTGGAGGTTTTTGTTTATGTGATTGGATCAATGTGCCATTTCTTTATGTACATCTTACATATTTCATTAACACTCATTTGGAGACAAATTTGCTACACTTATCGTTCAAATTTCAAGTCGAGTACCCTCTTTATTTCTTTTTTAATTTTGATTGATTTGTTATATTTTAACTATCCAATTGTTATCAGTTCAGAGAGGCTAATCTATTTATTATTAAATAAGTAACTACGTTGTATTACAAAAAGCCTAAAAAACTAAAGAAAATAACAAAAGGTGAATAGGTGAGTGGTAAATGAGTGAATGTCAGTAAAATATTATGTAATTTGTATTTAGGAGAAGATGGTAGAAATATCTTTGTCGCATAATATACATTTCTGTGCTAATGATAATGATACACGGACGTCATTATAATGCAAATACAATATCATTAAACACTATATAAAAACACATACACACACATAAATGAACACAAACGAACGAATAACTGAATATTCACGAATATAAATAACGAACAAAAGCTCTGTTCGTATTCCTTCGTTTAATTAAATGAACGAAAGATCTTGCTCATGTGTATTCGTTTATTAAACAAACGTATTAAACAAACTTCCCACCAAACAATTATCCCACATTGCTATATTTTTCAAATGCTTAGTAATGAGTTGTTAAATGTTAATTTTTGATTTTCACCTTTAGTTTTTTTACGGTAATTCTCAACTCTAATTTCAGTTTCTTAAAGAATAAAGTAGTGATGTGTATTTAGTTTGTATGTTTTAGGTTGTTTTACGTTACACTTTTTAAATATATATTGGCTGTTTGTTTGTTGTTTAATGAAATCATTCAGCAATGTTGAATCGTTTAGTATTCAACGTGTTTGATTGTTATCCTTAAATGAAGACTGTGCTGAATAAAACAGAAGAACGTTGCTGAATCATTTTACCTTAAAGTATATTTTGAATCATTAAATATCAAGTATTTTACCGTAAGACTCCTACTTTTACACGTTGTCTTGTTAAACAATCATCATATCTTATAAGATATCACTATTAAGGTTAAGATGGTAATTTGTATCATTCAGATTGTTCATTCAAAATTTTTATCAAACAACATGTCATATTTAGAGACAGATTTATTTAGAGCCTTTAAATTATTTAGACTACAAAATCATTCAGATCTTAATCATTCTACTTTTACAAAATCCTCATAATCATATTTTGTTACTTGATTAGCATGAGTTTTTTTAGGTAATGGAAAAAGCAAATGTATAAAATTTTACATATTAGATTTTTTAATATTAATAGGCCTATTTTATAGTCACGGCAAGGCCTACCGAATTCTCCTTCCATAGATGGAATTAAGGATCGAGATTTGGTGCAAAACACCCGTGGGAATGTGGGGAACAGGAGAGGGTTTATGCGAGAACCATTGTTAGTGCGAGAACCGCGAGAACCAATCTCGGCCGTTCCTTGGATATGGGAAGTATCATGGATGGAGAGCGTGGAGGGATAGAGTGTGGCAGCGTGTATGTGAGGAATTCATGGGTGGGCAATGACATTGAAGGAGGAGGAATTGGACAGCTTAGATTGGTTCTCGCGGTTCTCGCGCTAACAACGGTTCTCGCATGAACTTTTTTCGTGGGGAACAAACCTATGGGTTCAATTGACATGGATGTGGGCGGTGGTGATTCCGCCTTCGCGTTTTCCGCTCGAAAATTGCAACAATCATTTGGTAAGGCGTCCCCCTTCCTAGTAAGAGGTTAGGGATCAAATCCTGCTGCATGCAGTGGGTTTTGGGTTTTCCCTTAGGGGTTTCCTTCATTGATTGAATGTGTGGTGCTCGAACCTTGGTTAAAGCCAAATAACGAGGGGCAGTTGAAAGCCCACCACCAAGCAATTCGAACCCACACTGGAGAGGCCGGGAAGTGCCCCCATTTACCGGTTAAAAAAAGAGTGTTGTGACGGCTGCTACCACTTATTCAAGTGATGGAAGCCATGGTGGGGGTCATAATGATGTGCCTAAAAGTCCTATGATCTCTAAAGTTTCATCAAATCAAGGTAAGGGCTCCGATTTTGTGGTTTCAAACTCGAAAATCCTAGCTTTTTCCCTTGTGGTGGTGACGCGTCGCTAGCCGCCAGTCAGGAAGGTGGTGGGGGATGGGTTCGGTCGTGTGTCACAAGTGGCCAAATCCAGGGTGGTGTCACGAGTTTAATCAAGGCAGTAATCGAGGTCCAAACCCAAGCTTCAACTTTGACATGCTAACATAATAATAATAATAATAATAATAATAACACCATTAGCAACGTTATAAAAAACAAACAACAATAATAACTAGAACAACTACAAACAACATTTTGAAAATCAAGGTAACCTGCAAACCTTCAATTGCATGTCACATTGCAATAAACGTAAATTTCAGATAATTTAATGTATTTTTACGAACTTTTTTAGTTCGTTACACATAATATTAAAAATAGCATAATTCATTAAATTTCGATGAAGTTAACCCTTTTGTATCAAACATTGCCGCATAACCTATGAGAGGTGATAATTCCACTTACAAAATTGATTCATCCACATGAATACAATACCTTTAAAGCTATATTACAAATTACTGAAACATATATTTTCTTGGATGAATCAATTACATAAGTAAAAATATCATCTCCAGTAACCTATAGCTTCAATTTGCAATTTTAACTAAAACCTCGAGGAGTATATATATATGAAGAAAATAGCAATAATGTAATTACATAGAGTCTGCATGGGGAATTTGTTTGTTTTTTTTTTTTTTTCTTTTTTGATTTTGATCGGTGGTATGGTGGTAGATAAGTCTTATATACTGAGATGGCCTACTTCAATTCACCTTTTCCTGATTCTCACCTTCAGCCCATCTTTCATCCTCATCGTCAACGACAATACATGATCCGGCGGATTCTTCACCTCAGCCACCGTCACCAACTCCACCTCAAACATCTCGATAATCGTTGCTGCCACCAGCTTCATTTGAGTATACGCCATCTCTTTCCCTAAACAAATCCTCGGCCCACCATGAAACACCGGAAACTTAAACGGGTTTTCCGATCTATACACCACATTTCCTCCGCCGCCCTCTTCTTCCTCCAACCACCGCTCCGGCCGAAACTCACAACATTCTTTTCCCCAAACACTTTCCATCCTTCCCATTGCGTATGTATGATACGTAACAAACCAACCTTCCGCAACAAACGTCCCGTCCGGCATGACGTCGTTTTTCAGGCAAGCTTTTGTGTCCACGGGCACCGGCGGGTACAGCCGTAATCCCTCCGAGATAGCGGCGTGCAGGTATTGCATCTGCCGGAGCTCCTCAAAAGTGAAAATTTCAAGACGGCTTTTGCCTGATCGGATTATTTTCAACTCGTCGAGTATCTTCTGCTTTACTTCAGGATGTGAAGATAAAATCCAAAAGAACCAGCTGAGAGCAGAGGACGTCGTATCACGACCTGCTAAGATGAAACTCACGACGATGTCTCTGAGAAGCTCCGGTGAATATTCCGATTTATCCATAAATCGAGACAACAAATCTTCGCTGTTTACTGTTCCCCTGCCCTCCATTCTCGATTTTATAATATCGTCGGCGAACTTATGAACCGTAGCAATCGATTTTTGCAACTTCGCTTCTGAACCAAAATTCAGCAATTTCTTGATTTTGTAGAGGCCTGGAATAATATACATAAATCTCCCTGAACTAAGAGTTGCAGCTTCTTCAAAAGCATTCATGAATTCACTACCGGAATTTCCGTCGCCGGCGAGACAATTCGAGTCTACGTTAAATGCTACCTTACATATATTATCAAAAGCGAACTTTTCCAGAAGCTCTTGAAGATCAACAACCCGATTCGAATCAGCAGCCCTTTCAAGAACCGGTATGAACCGGGTGTGAAACTGGACCGCGGCGGTTTCCATCACAAAATTCCGGAGTGAGCGGGTGTTGAACTCGTAACTGGCGGTTTTACGCTGTGCTCTCCAGACTTCGCCGTCGGCGTTGAAGATGCCACAGCCGAGGAAGTCTTCAAGGAGGGAAATAAACCGGGTTCCTTTTGGGTAGTTATCGAAATTGGTTTTGAGCATGTGTTCGACGTTTGCAGGGTTGGCGGTTATGACGCCATTAACTTTTCCAGGACGGAAGAAGACGGCGGTGTTGGTGGGGCATTGGGAGAGGATTTGGGTGCTCCAGTCAAGAAAACGGTGACGGTTTAGGATGAATTCCGGCAAGGTTCCTAGAAGTGGATGGTTTTTGAAGCCGAATTGAGTGGTGGTTTTGGAGTTTGTTGGGCGGAAGAAGAAGAAGAATAAACAGGGGATGAAGAGAAAGATGGAGAAGATAATAATGGTGGTATGAAGGGATGTTATCTCCATCACCATGTTTGCGATGCTGTGTGAAGAAGCTTGAGCTTGAAGGAGCTCCATTCGTTTTTACTTGTGAATATTGTATCCTAGAAATGACTCATACATTTGTTTTAATAGGAGAAAAAGAATAATCAATAAATGGCTCACACATACATAATATCTAGAATTTAGCATTCAATTATTGTTTATTTATTTATTTATAATTATTATTATTGTTTTTGTTTTTTGTTGTTGTCGCCGCTCCATAGTGCATTAGTCGAATGAACGAATCGCAATTTATGTCGGCTTCCTTATAACGATGCCATATTGGTCCATATGAGACATTGATCAGATGCTATTAGAGGTGTATAAAGTGTAAGGTTACTCTTCTTTTATTTCATTTTGTATTTCATATTGTGAAATAATTAGGGTCCCATTTTCAAAAACTTAGCCTACTATATATATGTATGCATTAGAGCATCTCCAACCCACACTCTATCCCTTCATTTTAAAGTGTTAAACCATTCCAAGCACACTTCATCCAACACTTCAAATATGAAGTGTTGGAAAATACCCTTCAGATATAAAGTGCGAGATTCAACACTCTATCCATAAGACCCACTTTAATAAATTACTTTCTATTTAATTTACCCACTTAAATAAATTTCTTTCTATTTAATTTTAGTGGGTATTTAATAAAATATAACAATTAAATACATATGTCTCACTTTTAAAGTATTAAATAGAGTATTGTGTTGGAGATGTTCTTAGTCCACTAGAATTAAAGGTAAGCCCATTCGCTCTCCACCAAAAAACGCTCTCCACCAAAAAACGCTCCACCAAAAAAACCCTAAATTTCTTTAGCAGCCGCCGCCACCCCTTTCTCCGGAGGAACTACCCTTTCCTCTATATCTTTATTTTTTCCTTCCCTGTCACGAAGATTGAGGTTTCAAAGTTTTGGGTGTTCTTCATTGATGTTCGAGGTTTCCGGCGAGGTAGCCTTCCATGGCATCAATTTCTCCGGCGGAGTTCGAGGTTCATCGTTTCGAGGAGTTCAGAGGTTTCGAGATGGTTCGAGGTTCCAGGGTACAGGTTCGTTCTTGCCGGTGCAAGGTTCAGATCGAGGTTGCTTCGAGCTACAGGCCGTTGTTCACAGTTTCAACGTTCGAAGGTTAGATCTTGATTTTGTTTTCAGATCGTGGTTCGAGGTTTCAGTTTTCAGATCTAGGTTACGGTTGGTTTTGGTTCGAGATCTTGGTCGTTGTCATGATCGGTGCTCGAGATTCATGGTCGTTCGTTGCTCCGAGTTCAGGTCGTTGGTCGTTTCGTTGTTGTTCAGGGGTACAGGTTCGAGATTCATGGTCGTTTGTGGATCCAGAGTTGCTTCGTGATTCATGTTGGTTTGTTCAGGGGTACAAGTTCGAGATTCATGTTGTTCAGAATAGGGTTCAGGGGTACAGGTTCGAGATTCATGGTCGTTTGTTGCTTCGAGTTCAGGTCGTTGGTCGAGATTGGTATAGTTCATGTTCAGTTCGTGGTTCAGTTTATGTTCAAAGTTCGTTGCTTCAGTTTATGTTCAGTTCGTGGTTCAGTTTATGTTCAGAGTTCGTGGTTAAGAGTTCGTGGTTCAGCTCGTTGGTCGAGAGTTCGTGGTTCAGGTCGTGGTTCAGTTTATGTTCAGAGTTCGTGGTTCAGTTTATGTTCAGAGTTCGTGGTTCAAGTCGTTGGTCGAGATTGGTATAGTTCATGTTCAGTTCGTTCATGGTATAGTTCATGTTCAGTTCGTGGTTCAATTTCAGTTTGGTATAGTTGGTCATGGTCCGGTTTATGGATCCAAAGTTCGTTGCTTCAGTTCGTGGTTCAAGGTTTGTTGCTCCAGTTCATGTTTACGGGTCCAAAGTTTCAGATCCGAGTAGTTCAAGTTTGGTTAGAGATCAAGAGGTCAAGATCCAGATTGTTCGAGTTTAAGTTCGTGTTCATTGCTCTGGTTCATTATCATGTTTGTGGTTATTTCAAGGTCGTTGCTCCAACTCTAGATAGAGTTAAAGTTCGAGTTCTAGTTGTTTCGTGTTTGTGTGGGTTCAAGTTCGTGTATGCCTTTATGTGGCTTGCTAGTTTGGATTTGGTTCGCGTGTCGGGTATTCGGTTAGCATGTTTTACCTTTGGTCGGTTTCTGATTAGGTAAGACTGGTTTTGTCCTGGTTGTTATGTTGTACTACTAGCACCTTGCTAGTTTATCTTTAATCAAATAATTTGCTTTAAAAAAAAGCCCATTAATATTAAAAGGAGGCAGCTCAAAACAGGTGTAGGCTACTACGCTAGTCAGCAGTACGCTCTCCATTTTTTGTTTTACGTGAAATTAAATTTGGAACCGGGAACGGCAGAAGTTACAGGGGAAACGCAAACTGCGATCGGGTATGGAGAAGTTTTTTTTGAACGGCTTCGCCTCAGCGGTAGAGGCACAAGGTTGAACCCGGTTGAACTTTATCTGGGCCCCGAGTTCGAACCCACTCCACTACACCCCCCTAATTAATTTCGGTAGGGCTGCTTTCACCAATGAGGAAAATCCTCCACCATTTTTGGGGAAACCACCACTCCCAAGGCTCGAACCCGAGACCTTGAGGATGGAGTAAAACCCTACCGCTAGGGTAGAACCCCGTTGGTAATTCCCCTAGTCGGGAAACGCAACGAAAGTTGGCTAAATTCACTCTCGATTTTCAATTTTAGGGCCCCATTTTCATACTCGGTTCTCGATTATCTTCTTCTTCAATCTTCATCTAATATTCAAATACAGAATCGGTTGAATCGCATATGGCAGATTCGAAAAAAATCAGAATCAAGAACACAATGTAGATTAGAATCGATGGCAGATGGTGGATTCTCAACAAATAAGAAATCGATGAATGATAAAAAAATATAGTATTGTTCTTCTTTTATACTACTTGTTCAAGAATCTTAAAGGGACTTGCGACCAAATTTGAATGAAGATCAAAAGCCACCAACACTGTCAGTTGAATGTACACTAGTCCAGGTAATATATTGAAGCTGTTTGTTGATTCTTTGGTCCTTAAATCCTCCGTTTCATGTGTTTATGAACTGATTTTTTTTAAATTGATCGATCTGTTATCATTTTCGTGTATTAATTGGTGTTCTTAATGGTATAGAACGGGAATATGGTTTCAAATTTCATCTCCATGTAACTTGAGAATCATTTAGTCCACCTGAAACATGCTGAAATAGACTAGAGAATCATATATAATGATTAGAAAAATCTTTACCAATCTTAAGAATGTTTCTCCATAGCCCAGCACATTTGCGTATGATATTGTCTCACCAATACCTTCTATTTCCTTAGGCCTTCCGTTATACAAGGCTCGGAGAGGGCGAGTTCACGGAGAGTGAGGGGCGAGCTCGCGAGGAACACCATTACGGGTGTCCTCTACTCGGCGGGTTCAATAGCTTCCGGGTTGTGAGACTCGCTGTCGAACTCGGACGAAACATTCCCACCCCCCACCCCATACCCCCACATTCAACCAATCAAAATTTAAATATTTTTTTTCTTTTTAAAAAAAGTGAAAAAGAAAGGGAAAGGGGAAAGGGGGAGTATAACGGGTGTAGTAAGTAAGGGAAAGGGAAGGGGAGGAAAATGATGTGGCACTGATGTGGCAGTGAGTAAGGAAAGGGAAGATGGGGAGTATAACAGATAGCCTTATGAATAGCTGAAATAACCTGCTTCCATAGGGAGCCATCCTCATTTAAGAAACGCCACCACCACTTGCATAGTAATGAGATGTTTTGAGCTTTAATACTACCAATTCCGAGCCCACCCGATTCAAAATCAGCTAGGACTTTATCCCATGCCACCCATGATATTTTCTTTTCATCCACCGAAGAACCCCAAAAAAAGTTAGCTCTCATGCTTTCTAAAATCTTGATTACTTTAGATGGAGCTTTAAACAATGAGAAAAAATAAGTTCCTAGGTTCCCTAAAACACTTTTACACGGATGCATACGTCCACCAATCGAGAGAGAACCAGCTTTCCTTTTAGAAAGTTTTTTTTGAAATTTAAATATAAGAGGGGACCAAGACTCGCAACGGTTCATCGAAGCACCTATAGGCAAACCGAGATAAGTAATAGGGAACATACCTTGAGCGCATCCTATGTTCCTTGTTCTTTTTACTTAATAGTTAGTTCTTCAGATCAAAAATCAAAATTTTGATCAAGTAGTTGTCTAATCTAGAATTGTTCGTTGCCTATTTGCCTAATTTTTTGCTTCAATTGCTGGAGTACTTGTCTAATCTTATGCTTTAATTGCTTGATTATTGAATATATGTTCTACGTGACTTTTACTTAGTTGAAAAAATTACTTTAGAGGGCCCTTTTTTTAAGATTATGTCTGGGGCTCAAAAATTGTTTGGAACGGCCCTGTATAAATATAAAGTGTAAATAACATAAAGTATCACCTTAACTAGTAGCTCATAGCAAAGGAGCAAAGGGGCTCAAGGCTGTCAGACTTGTGGTATTAGAGTAGTGTAGGTGCAATCAACGAATAAATAGTTATCTAAATGTCTTGATAACGTAATCTTAATATTTATTTAAATATAAATTATAATACAAAATCCAAATTAGTATGAAAATAATAAGTTTGGCAGAATAAGAAGTTAAATATAAATTTGCATCGATCACAACACAAACATCTCATGAGGATTAAATATGCAAACTTTATATAAAGTCAAACACATACAATACCCATTAAGTAAAAACGATTATTAAACAATAACGTCACATATATTGAAAAGTTGCTTTTTACTTAAATGTATTTTCATTTTATAAAATCAATTACACATTATCTTAAAGATATTTATTTTTAGAAATTCTCTTACAAAATCGTTTGCCACAATTATTATCGAAATATTTTTTTTGACAAATATTTACAAACGTGAAAATACATATTTTTGTTTACAAGTAAAATACGCTTACGATGTATTATTATAATGAGTATTATTTTTTGTTGGTTAAGATAAGATGAAATCTTTAGAAAAGATCTCACCTTGATATATGTGCACCTCTAAAGTACATAGGTGTCACAATGTGAACCGCATATTTCAAAAGCAATCTTGTCTTGATCTTTGTGCCAACCAAAGTACATAATACAATAATATAATATTCTGTGTATTGTACTAATAAAATACAGATTTCAAATATAAGCTAGTGCGTAACGATAACATTTTAAATCTGACTAGAAAACTGAGCTAGTGACGCACGATCGCAAGCCACAGTCGACCGTGTGCCTGCGACCGTTCGGACACTAGACAGCTCAACTTTCTCTCTCTTCCAACTCTATAAAATCAAGCTTAGAGTTTTTCATTTTAAAACCACCTCTTGCATCTGAAATCCTCTAAGATATTAATCACACTTATGATCTTACAACTTTATATTTATAAGTGTGATTCTTGAGTTTGTAATAATCTTTTTTATTCAAACACAACTCAAGTTTTGCAAGAGCTATAGAGAGAGAGAGAGAGAGAGAGAGAGAGAGAGAGAGAGAGAGAGAGAGAGAGAGAGAGAGAGAGAGATCATTGAGCATTGATATATACACACAATTGCCTCTTGTATTTGGTGAGAATCCTTTTACACACCATTGTTGGTGTCTTAAGAGATTTCATTCTTGTTCTTATGGGAAGAACATTGTTGTTTTAAGTGGGTTTGACTATTCCGTACTTGAATTCTTGGTTATAGTTTTTGGAGAAGAACTTGTTTGTAGAGCTCTTGATTAGAGCTTGGTGAGGTTGTCACTAACCTTAAAAAAGGTAATTGTATTCGGTGGTCTCTTTCGGTCTAAATAAACTCTTGCATGTTGTACTAGTGAAACACTTAACAGAGGTCAAGGAGTGAATACTTACGATATATTATAATCATAATACGACAAATTTGTTAATTCTTTGCACTTTTATAATTAATTCGCACACCTAAAAAGATAAGGATATCATGAACATGTGTGAAAACAATTTAATGTGACAATTTTTTTGTAAAACATGATGTTTAAAAATAACGAAATTATAGTAAAAGTCTAACATATATTAGTATAAACAAATAATATAAATCTTTATAAGAAGTTTTAAGTATGAAAATGAATAACGAATCTAAAAAAGAGGGTTAAAGAGAGAAACTCTCTCTCTAGAGAGAGAGGCCATTTCTAGATAAAGAAAGATGTTTTTCAAGCCTTTTAAGCTTGGATTGATCATGAAGGATGTTAGCAATGATTTACTAAATTTGAAACTGAGAGATAAATAAAGTTACTATATTTAACTACCATCTTGTTTTTATGTTTATATTTTGCCTTTGTGGATCCTTTGGTTATGTTATGGATACTATTTATGTTTCCACGTTCATTGTGATTCTATTAAATTCGTATACATTTTTATTAGACATTAAAATATTTTATTTGTCCGGTTTAATTTATAAATATCATGTATACTCTTCTTAAGTTTTTATAATATTTTATTTGTTCAGATTAACTTATAAATATCATATGTATCATTTTTAAGCTTTCATAAATCTTATTTACCCAAATCACTAATTTTATCTATTTTCAATCATTTAAAATGAATTACAATTATAAAATATAATTAAATGACTATTTACCCTCTTTTAAATATATATATAATATTTTACGTATACCCTAATTTCAAAAATTAATTGTTTCTTGTAAATCAATGAACTTCAAATATCTAAGGAAGGAGCAAAACAGCATATGCTCTCAAGCATAGCGAAGGCAAAAGCTCTTAGTCGGCCACTACGTATGTTTCTGAGAAACATGCATTTAGATTATCATCACCCGTTTCAACAAATAAAAATTAATAAAAATCAAAAAATCAAAATCTACCACCCTGTAAAATGATCAGCAATCTGTAATATTAGACGCATCTTATGACATTGTTGACAAAGTGATGAAGGTGAACTGATAAGCAATCGTAGATTTGCAAAGGGGCAGACGACCCCCGATTTAAAAAACGAAATTGCTAAAACAATAATAATAAAAAAAATCATTTGAATCGAGCGGGAGATCTTAGACATCCAAGGAAGGAAAGTAGCAACACGAGCTCTCAAGCCTGGTGAAGGCGAAAGCTCAATTAGGCGGCAACGTACCGCGAATGTTCATGAGAAACAAGCCTTGTGATATTATGAAAGCTTTGAGCAAATAAACTATTATGAAAGCTTAAGAAGGGTATATATGATATTTATAACTTAAGCTGGACAAATAAGATATTATTCAGACTTAGGAAGTACATATATGATAAGTTAAGCTGCTAACAAGTAGTTTCAATATCTAATGTTCATGTTTAGGTGAATTTTTGTCGATATTTATTTACTATTATTATTTCTATACATCTAAAAGTACAAACTTTTAAAAATTAGTTTTACATGTTAATGTGTAAGGCTTTAATTTGTTGCTGTACCATAATGTATGTTTAAATTATTTTCATACTTTTGAATGTATTTTTTTTTATTTCTACATGATTTTTATAATTTGTGAATAAATAACGTATTTTGATATAGTTTAATTATTTTCAGTATATAACTTCTCCGAGTAATAATTTATCATAGAGATGCATGCATGGACGCATACGTTCTACATAAATATATATTTTATTTTATTTTTCTATTTATTATTAGAAGAATGTATTAAAAGCTATTAAAACAATAAAAAAGATGATTTTAGTTTTTAAAAAATTGTTTCACATGTGAAAAATTCAAACTAAGATAATTATTAAAGGCTATGAATAGCAATAGTCGAAAAGTAGTCTATTTTTGTCGTGTAGTGAACCTTCTGCAACGACACACGTCGTCACAAAAACCTTTTGATATTCTTTTTTCATTTTTTCTTGTAGTGTAAGATTGACTATAAAAACATAACTTATAATTGTTCTGATTTTTAAAAACTAAAATGACTTTTTAATATTCTTACTTCCATCTCTTAAGATCGTGTGATTAAGTCGTTTTTTATTATTTATGAAGATATAATTTCCAAATGACCTCATCTAATTCTTTAATCACTTGACCTCGTTTCCGTTGATTTGCATCGTGTATAATACTGCTAGCACACACACACACACACACACACACACACATATATATATATATATATATATATATATATATATATATATATATATATATATATATATATATATATATATATATATATATATATATATATATATATATATATATATATATATATATATATATATATATATATATATATAAGAGGCTTATCAATTTTCCTAAAATAACTAAAATTGAGACTTAATTAACCAATTAAAACCTTCAATTTTAAAATTATTCAATTTCAAAAACAATTTTGGAAAGTTAATCTCGATGGAATTCAATTAATAATCAATTAGGAGAGGGTTATATGAAAATTGTGAGGGGGCTTTATAAAACATGGAATGGGCTTTTTAAGGAAAATGTAAGGGGGCTTTATAAAAATTGTATACTAATATAATTAATTATAGGTTGTTTATAAATTATGTTTAGTAACTTGTGATATATTTTGTTTCGAGAAAAAATAATTATATATTTACGATCGTCTCATTTTTATCTACGTTTTGGTATAAATTTTATTGTAATATGACACTTTTTATAAAATTACTATATTCTTAATTTTTTGTATCCATTAATAGTAGTGGGTATTTGAAAGATTAATGACATCGAATTTCAAATCTATATCAATTGGGAGGAGGCTGAATAAAAATTATGAGAGGGTTTTATAAAACATGTGAGGGGTTTTTAAGAAAATTGAGAGGGTTTTATAAAAATTGTATATTAATATAATTAATAATACGGTGTTTATACATTATATTTAGTAACTTGTGATATATTTAGTTTAGAGAAAAAAATAATTATATATTTATGATCATCTCATTTTTATCTACGTTTTGGTATAAATTTTATTGTAATATGATACTTTTTAAAAATTAGTATATTCTTAATTTTTTGTTATCCATTAATAGTAGTACTTCAAAAACAATTAGTTATTGTTTTTTGTTAAAATTCTGATATGTAAATGTTTGGTGATATTTTATTATTTTTATCTGAAAATTTCTGAAACACTTTTACATTTATTATACCTTTTATAATTTCATACCATCAAATTTTATATTTTTTTAAACATCTCCGTGTTTTTACACGGGGTAATAAACTAGTATACATCAAGAGGGAGGTTTAAATTAGAATTAGAGACTAAATAAGACTAAGAGACTCAATTTCGGCTGTCCAATTCTCACTTCTTCAATTTGATTGCTCACCCATGAATTCCTCACATGCACCTTTTTACACTCTATCTCCCACACGATCTTCATCCATGAATTTTACTTACAAAATGAACGGCTGAGATTGAGTCTCTTATTCTTGTTTAAATTCTCATTCACATTTGAACCCCTATACATTAATGCATCATATATACGTAAGTATGTAAGTTGTAAGCATGTTGGATGTATAAGGTACATCGACGAAAAATGTATATGGTCACATGCATATGTTTGCGTAACGTAATTAATGTTGATCTTGTTTGTGGATTAGCTTGAATGGATCTAGTTTTGGAAATTTTAATAGTGATGTTACATTACTTGGTATATAGTTGGATAGACTACGGCAATAATGTATGGGCTGTTTAATCAATTAATCAACAATGGTCATAGAAAGGGATTATCATGTGACAAGGGTACTTTGTCATTCTTTTTGGCATGTCACCAAATGATTTGTGTTTTCTTATGTTTATGTGAGGGTCTCCTAAGAGTGGATACTTATATATATTCGTTTTGATATCTTCAACCATTCATATTACTAAATAACTATATACATTCGGTACATATGACTTGATATCATGTCTAAAAAACGGAATATGTAAATGTGCGTCAAGTTGGGCCTTAGTATACGTCAAACCTTACACCCAAGCCTTGGACTTTGACGTGACGACAAGGTCAAGTCTCAAGCCTTGACGAAGTCAAAGTGAGCTTTTTAAAACCATGAATATATATACCTAGCAAACACAGTGTAATGACTAATGAGTATAAGTATGCATCTGGGTCCTGATGTGTGAGTATACGCATATTGCATACCCGTGGAGACAACGACTTTGGAAAAAAGACTAGATATGCACGTGGCCACGTGCTAGAATATTCTGGTGTTTAGGTGGCTTATTGTATCATTTTTTATAGGCTTCGGTGTAACCCTGGAGTTAGGGCTATAGCTTGTGATTCTCCTTAAGGCCAAGAATACCCCAAACCTCAACCCAAATCAATCCAAATGTCACCTTAGTTGCCACATTTGCTTTTTATACTTGTTCATTCCCAATCCAAACTCAACCCAAAACCCAAGTACCCCTCATCCCAATCAACCCAAACAACCCCAAATATTTTCTCTCCTTACTCTCTCACAAAACAAAAGGCAAAAAAAAAGCTACCTTTCGCATCGGGTTGGCAGACCCGGATGAGAGACAAATAACCTGAACCCGACGGAGGCGTAGCCCATTTGGGTTGAGAAGCCGGCGGAACTGAAGGCAACCTGAAAGGGAAGCCAAAGCGGCTACGGATGGCCTAACTAACTTGGTCAAGATCAATGGTTCATTACGCGTGTGTCAGGTGTGAAGTTTCCCGCTAGCATTAGCCTAGAATTAGTCTGGACATTTTAAACGTCATTAAGTATTATTTTAAACAGGTAAATGGACATGTGAGTCTTTGACTTAGATGTACACAGTCTAATCGGGGATGACCGTTTTCGGATCATTCCCTAACCATCACAAGTTGTTTACCTAGGTGGTTCGAACCTAAAACATCTTTTGAGGACTTCAGGACACTTTCCCACTAGGCCACCTTGGCGGCGGTGGTTATTGTTGTTATTTCTTCTTAATATTGTTGTTTGTTGTTATATTTAATAAAATAACGTTGCGGGCTTGCGGCTATTAAAGCTAGCAACCATCATCACCATCCGCGAAAACCATCACCAAAGCCGCCATCATCTGCAACTGGTGCTGAAGGTTACCGGTGGTGGTTGCAACAACGGTCGGTGGTGGTTGCAACGATGGTCAGTGATGGCAACATATGTGTTTGTGGTGCCAATAAGTGATGGTGGGTTGGCTATGGTCTTGGTTATGGCTGCAGTCGGTAGTGATGGTAGTGGTGGCAGCGACAGGTGGTGGCGGCGGCAGACACAAAGGTGTAGGTGACAATGGGTGGTGATCAATGGTAGTTGGCGGCTGTGTGAAAGGTTGCGGATAATTGTGCCATTATGGTGGAAAAAGAGATGACTTCAAGGGGGTGGTGGCGAAATATTTAGAAGTTGTTAAGTGATTTTGTTGTCCAGTTTGTTCTTTAGGATTGCCAATTTAGACTCAAAATATTGCTGGTAAGGTGTTGTTTTGCAAAGATGTAATGTGGAGTATTGGGGAAACAAATGAAAGGTGGAGGTTAACAATTTGGGTTGTGTTATACCTCCTTGGAGGACTCGAAGTAATGTGGATTTTCGTCAAAGTCAAAGAAAAGTAATCGACTTGGCGTTGGAGCTATAAAGTCAAATTTTCATTTCGATCATCAATAGAAGAGCAACACGCAATATATATTAGGCTCCATGGCTTTCGAAGCCAAACTCGGCCTTGAAGTAAGTTCGAGAAGCCTTTTGCAGCTGAAAAATGGTAGAAGTGCTCGTTGGTTTTGCGATGTGAGGGCCAAGGTTAACCTGCAATTCTGCAAATTGCGTTGGATGTTACAATGTCATGATTTTGCTTTTATTAACTCTTGTCTTCTTTGTTAGCTTCTGGAATAAGGGGACTAAGTTTTTTTGCTTCTCGCAAGGATTTACAAATTGCCTTATACGTTGTATTTGGCTTTAAAGAGTTATTCTGCAATTCCAAAAAAAATAGACATAAGTGATTTGCGATTTTTAAGGATGAGCAAAATAACTGTATGGACTGGACCAGACCAAAACTGTATCAATACCGGACCGAATTACACATAAGTGGGGCGGATCTCGGTTCTAGTTTTTCTTTTTTTTCCGGGTTCGACTCTTTCGGTTCCAATTCCAACGAGTTCGGTCTTTTACCAGGAACTGGACTAGAATATCAAAAGACAATCATTTTTTAAAATAAAATTTCAAATTATCTTATCCTTAATTAATGTGTAACAAAAAACAAGAAGTCAAAAACACAATCTCACGTCTTTGCTTTTCCGTAATTTCATTCCTGGTCATCGTGAACCTTAATCTTCTCCATCACGCCGGCAGTATTAGCCTCCTTTCACGTAGATTGCATTCCCAAACCCTATAAAGTTTTTATCTTCTTTATAATCCGTAATTCATTTTGTTTTTTTCAAGTTTTCTTCGGTCATTTTGGGTTACCTTTTCTATGAAAGATACTCAAGTAAGTTTGTATGTAATCTTCATATTTAATCATCTCTTTCAATGTTTTTTTTGAAAGACAAATAAATATATTAACATTGTTGATTGACGTATGATATTTCTTTTGAATGTATACATATAGAAAATGATTTTCCAACAATCATCATAAGTTAATTAAACTGACTTAATAATTTTTTTGATATGTAATATATAGCATGCAAACTTAGGTAGAGAAAACTTTAATACATGTTTCAAATATTTGGGGTTTTGCTAGTTTTGAAATAAAAGAACCGGAACCTGTTATATCTAAACGAGGTGGTTCTCGGTTCTAAATCTTGACCATTATTAGGTTTTATTTTCTTTAGCTTTGATTTGGTTTTGAAACTGAGCTCATTTCCAGCGATTTTAAAAGCCCATCATTTGCACTCGTTTGAGTAAAAGCTATAACACATATGTTCCACGGACTGTGAAAAAGTTACTCAATTTAACCCAAATAATCTAGAATAAAACTGATATAACACATGTTTATAGTCTAAGGTAAAAATTGCTTTCTATAAAGAAAAACAAAAAACAAATGGGTTGATTTCTCGCTTCTCACAGCTTTTGTGTTTATAATTTTTCTAATCATAACCTCCTAGTAACAAGTGAATTATTCAATTTTTATAGACGAATCAATTTTTTCTAGAAAAGAATCAATTCTAAATAATTATCTATGTTCATACTAGTCCGTAATTAAAAACTAAACGATCATTACGAATTTTTTTTTTTGATGAATGACATATATCATAGGATGCAATCTTTTATCAAACATATATTTATATTTATTATATTTGTGTAGCATCTATTAATATTAAGTTATTAAATATGAAACTTAATTAGAATTTATCTTCTCCTTACTCTCACCTTGAGCCCATCTTTCATCCTAATCGTCAACGCCAACACATGCTCCGGCGGATTCTTCCCCTCCACCACAACCACCTGAAATCTCTCAATGATCGTCGCCGCCACCAGCTTCATCTGGGTATTCGCCATTTCTCTCCCTAAACAAATCCTTGGTCCACCATGAAACACAGGAAACTTAAACGGATTTTCTGGTCTATACACCATGTTTCCTCCGCCCCCCTCCAACCACCGCTCCGGCCGAAACTCACGGCAATTCTTCCCCCAAACACTCTCCATTCTCCCCATTGCATATGCGTTATATGTAACAAACCAACCTTTCCCGACAAACGTCCCGTCCGGCATCACGTCATCTTTTAGGCAGTCTTTTGTGTCCACCGGCACCGGCGGGTACAAACGCAATCCCTCCGAGATTGCTCCCTGTAGGTAATGCATCTGCCGGAGTTCGTCGAAACTGAACCATTCCACACCACTTCCGCCGGAGTTTCGCCGGATTTTCTTCAATTCGTCGAGTATTTTCTGCTCTACTTCTGGATGTGAATTTAAAAGCCAAAAAAACCACGTGAGCGCTGCCGACGTCGTATCACGACCTGCTAGAATAAAACTTATCACTATATCCCGGAGAAACTCCGGTGAGTATTCCGATCTACCCATAAAACGCGATAACAAATCGTCGTCGGTTTTTCCATTCTTTTCCTCCATTCTCGACCTTATAATATCGTCGGCGTACTTATGAACCGTATCAATCGATTTTTGCAACTTCATCTCTGACCCAAATTTCAACAGTTTCTTAATTTTATACAGATCAGGGAAAACAGACATATATCTACCCACAATCAGAGTAGCTGCTTCTTCAAAAGCTTTCATAAATTCACTTCCGGTAGTTCCGTCACCTGCCAGACAACCGGGGTCGACGTTGAATGCCACCTTACATATATTATCAAAAGTGTATCTTTCCAAAAGATCTTGAAAATCAACAATTCTGTTTGAATCGGCAAACCGTTCAAGACGGGGGATGAACCGGTTATGTAACTCGACGGCGGCGGTTTCCATGACGAAATTCCGGAGTGAGCGAGTATTGAATTCGTAGCTGGCGATTTTACGCTGTGCTCGCCAGGATTCGCCTTCGGCGTTAAAAATACCGCGGCCGAGTAAGTCTTCAAGGATGGAAATGAAGCGGGTCCCTTTTGGGTAATTTTCGAAGTTGGTTTTAATCATGTGTTCGACGTTTGCAGGGTTGGCGGTGATGAATCCCTTGATTTTCCCGGGGCGGAATAAGATGCCGGTGTTGGTTGGACTCCGGGAGAGAGCGTCGGTGGTCCAGTCAAGGAAACGGTGGCGATTTAGGAGGAATTCCGGTATGGTTCCGACGATCGGGTAGTTTGTAAAGACGGTTTGTGTGGTGGGGGGTCTCGGAAGTGTTAGGCGTAAGTAGAGGAAGAGAAGGATGGGGATCATCAAAAGTAGAGCTTGGAAAGAGATTGTCTCCATGTTTAAGATGAAAGGTGATGAAGAAGAAGAACCTTGAAGGAACTCCATGTATGACATTGTCTTTTGTTCTTCTTGACTAATAATGGGAAGTGTTTAAATCTGAAAGGGTGAGAAAAATGGTGTTCTAGCTAGTTAGTTACACTCTTGGAGTCTTGGATAATAATGTAATATAGTTCAACCATACCATCCATAATAGATTTTAAATGAAGATGCAAATTTTCATATCAAAATTCATATCATCTTTCACAATAAACTCTCTCTAACACAAATCCTCGTATTCAATCATTTTCAACCCACGTCAAATATTAATATAAGATATATATAAATGAAGAGAGAGAAAGAGAGAACAAAAGGAAAAAGAAAAAAAAGAAACTCGTAGGGAACCAGCTAGGGATGGAACCCTCTTGAACCCACTTGGGGTGATGGTAATCTAGCTCTAGATGGGGAACCAGCTAACGCTAGTTACTCCGGATGCGAATAGTCTTATGTTAGAATGGGTTATTTTTAAAGAATAGATAAATTATAAATGGACAAATAACTAGTATACTAAAGCCATTTAAATTTGGTTATTCTATATAAGCATTTGAATTAAAATTATCTATGTTATTAGTGAAACAACATATAACTTGAATGTTATTAGCTATACTGATCAGTGATCATCTTAAAGAAAAAGGTAATTGTAAGATGTGAATACATATTCGAAAGTATGATTTTATATAGAATTTAATTTGTATATAACAAACATTTGTCATACATAATAATCATGTTTTTATGTCTCATAAATCATTATCTATTTATCTCATTCACATGTCTATGGGTTTCATGGTCAAATCATAAAAACATGTTATGTAAGATTACGTTATATTGTAAATGGTTTAGTATCTAAAAGTGTACCAAACTTGTCACTTTTTGCTATTGTGTACCATTTAATATATAATGTTACTTGTTACTTGCTATGTGCGTAGGTGTATCAGGTGAACATGACGTGACTAGTGATTTGTCATCCATTTTGCTTATGTGGCAGATGATATGGAATAATAATAATAACAACAACAATAATAACAACAACAATAACAATAATAATAATAATAATAAAATCATACCCACCAAGATTTGCAATTGAAGATTTGCCACCATCTTCATCTTCATCGATTAAAGTTCAAAGAGTTAAAACCTGCTACCATCTATTGATGTTGCGCACCACCACTACTACCATCAATTCTTCGACCGCCACCATCTTCATCTTCATCTTGCTTCATCTTTATCGAGAACAGATGCTTCATTTTCATCTTCATCGAAGGTTCGACCACCACCATCTTCATTTTCATCTTCTCTACTTCGAACCAAACACATATCTGTTCTTCACATATCGATTTGAGGTTCACGAAGATATGTTTAATTGATTTGATATGTATTATAAAGGTATGTTTATGGATTTTGTTTCCGATTTAGGGTTTTGTTTATTTGAGTGTTATCATTCAAATAGGATTGAATCATCTGTTCCGATTCATCTGTTGCTAGGGTTTAAGTTAAATTTAGGGTTCTTTTGTTTGATTTTGTAAATGCAAATACAAAGAAGGTTGAAGATAAGTTTGATTGAAGAATTCATGTTTATCAATCTTGTGTGTTTATTGAAGGATTCATGTTTATCGATCTGGTATCGAAATCTTGTGTGTTTATTTAAGAAATTATGTATATTATTTCATTTGAAGCTTCATCTGTTCTTCATATTGTATTAATGTTCATATTTAGGGTTCTTCGTGATGTTCATTAATGAAGATGATGAATTTCTTCATGATAGACTAATGTTAACAATAATGATGAGGTGGAAAGTTGAAATATTAAATATAAATAAAAAATAAAAGAAATTACCAGTAACCTGTTTAGTAGGTAACCAAGTATATCAAATGATAGTTTCTAGAAATTTAGATACACTAAATGGTAATTTTAAAAGTTGGGTATACACAATAGCAAAAAATAACAAGTTCAATACATTTTCGGAAAACTAAAACCTATTGTAAACAAATCATATCCTTTTATATATACAAGGCTAGGTGTTTAAGTGGCTCAAGGGTGATGTCCCCCTTGTAGCCTTATTGTATCATTTGTTGTAGGCTACGGGTAACCTTCTGGTCGTGGTTTTTGTTGTGATTCTCCTTGTCTAACCTGATAAAGACCAATCGCTCATTATGCATGTGCTAAGGGTCGTGTTTCTCTGACATTGCTAGCTTATTGATTTGGACGTTGTATACTTCGTTAAGTATTTATTTTTGCAATCAAAGATATGAATTGAATTAAATATTATTGATAACATTTTGATAATACAATTGTAATATTTGGACAAAATATTGCATTGTTATAAATTCGAAGTTAATACGAAAAATTATAAGTTTAATAAAATAAAATTTTAAAATATAAAGTTTTTCATGATCACAACTTAAATAATAAGATATTTCTAGTGTCCAAATATGCAAAAAGTAAAAAAAAAATAAAAAATAAATATATATATATATATAAATAAGAACTCTATTAGTTATCCACAAGACTTTTAAAGAAATTCGATAATATGTTTGTTTATACCTTCTAAGAATACTGAAAACTGAAAAACAAAAAACTAAAATTGAAAATAAAAACTCTACCTTTTACAGAAAATGAAAACTCGAGTCTCCACCCTTTCATCAAATATGTTTTCCACTTTTCTTTGAAAATGAAACGCCACCAATTCATTTAAACATATTTACACTTATCTTAAAAAATGAAAACTCTACGTACCATTTTTCATAGAAAACTAGAAAATTTCTCTCAGTAAGAACACCACCTAATCACTTTTGATATTTTAATCGAAGACCCGATTGTAGGGTTGAACATGGTTTTAGTGTTTTGTAAAAATGCACATATAACATATGTCAGTTGACATACAACAACGCTTCTAACACTTTTAATGAATACTTACAAATGTTTAAGTAAACTTCTAAAGAACGTTTTTATAAAGACCCATCATCTATATCAAGCACACCCGATATGCATGGTTTTAATAGAATGCTTCAAATCGTTTATAGTACGCATTAGCTACGGGAAACGTCTTATATACATAGAAACATCAATATATAGAGATGACCAAGGATGGGTGGCAATTATGATTGAAATTTTAGAGACTAGACAATACTAACCTTATTTTATTATATAATGAGAATTATCAAACTGTGTTTATTATAGTTATATAGCATAATTTATCCATAAACAATTATTTGAAGGGTATTTTATAATTTTTTGAACAGGAAAACAACTCACACTCAAAACCCGCTTCTAAACTACATATTGTGTTTACAACATGACTAGAATCCATGCATACGAGAAGATCTTTTCAACATATTGGTACCGCTAGGCTATAAACCCTTTGGTTTGTATCAGGGCTCTAATAATTATAAGATAAGAAAAAATAAGCAATCTCAAACACTTATTAGGAACTCGATATCAATATAGAAAAAGATCGTGATATATTACTAGACTAAAGAGCGTTTTGTTTTATCTTTTTGTATTGTAAAATTTCTAACCGTAGTCTTTTTATTTCAAATATTTAAGTAGAGACATACTATCTAAAAGTAAAATATGATTGATGTTTTTGAAGATTTTCCAAACAAATCTACTTTGGCAACATTATTATATTAACAATTAACTATAGTTATAGAGGTTATATAATTATATCAAACTTGTACACTTGTATCATACTTAGTAGATTTCGCTATCAAAATTAGAAATACGGGTCGGGTCCATAAAGAATTACCCGAATAATATATTGCAAGTGTTAACTATAGTAATTCTATATATTAAAGTTGTAAAAAGTAAGAAAAACTCTCTCTATATATTACAGTCTTCAATTATAATAATTTTTCCTGCACATTTTACTTTTGTGTATAGTTATTATGTGTTTTCTATGAGCGTGATTAATTAGCTAGTGATTACCTAACAGATTACCAAATATAACAAGCCTGTTGCGTAGTTACTTTCTCAGTGCCAAACATGTAAAGCAACTTTCACGTGTAAATTGAGTAAAAACTTTGAAACGAAAAACATGAAAGTGAATATGGAGTAATCAATACCTACATTCATCCATGTATGTATCCGTCTACATATTATCTAGTTATAATTAGTACACATGTATGAAAAAAACGATGTATGAAAAAATTGACTGACCCATTTAAGTTTGGGTTCAGTTTTCCACAATGTATTAAACTATACTCAAAAATCTTTTGTGTGTATCCACCTTTCAAAATTTCTATTGTATGTATTGAACAATAAAATTGGTGTTATTGTATGTATTAAACTTCTTATTGTATGTATTAAACTTTCTATTGTGTGTACTAAACTTATACTTTTTTTTGATTTTTTATGTATCAAAATACATACAATAACACCAAATTTAAAGTTCAATACACACAATAGAAATTTTGAAAGGTCACACACAATAGATTTTTGGGTATAGTTTAATACATTTTGGAGAACTAAACCCTTTAAGTTTCTGCTAAAGCGGGTCGGTTAAATAAGTTATCAGGTATGATTAATCATTTATTTGGGCTATCTATATTATTTGTGATTTGGTTATCTTTTAGATTCTATTGCATTTGAGTATACCCGATTTTGTTTTCAAAGAAAACACCCAAGCCAACGAAGTAGTCTAGTGTATACGGAAAAAGTTCATACGAGAACCATTCTTAGTGCGAGAACCGCGAGAACCAATCTGAGCCGTCCAATTTCCCCTTCTTCAATGTCATTGCCCCACCCATGAATCCCTCATAAGCACCCTGTCACACTCTATCCCTCCACGCTCTCCATCCGTTTAACCTCCCATATCTAAGAAACGGCAAAAATTGGTTCTCGCGGTTCTCGCACTAACAACGGTGCTCGCATCAACCCTCCCCTTACCTATACTATCAATTCACAAACTATTTTTGTCAAAATCTCATCATATTTTGAAGGGTATTATAGATATTTAACAATAAAACTTGATATGTCCTCATCTCATGAGATATTGAATGTGATGCGATGGTTTTGTGTGTATGTGTAGTGTTTGAGTTTGTGTGTGTTAGGACTAATACATAGATACATAAATATAGTATAAGAATATAAAGCACCTGCGCTTCCTTATTGAAATGCTAGATATATTGATTTCGAATATTTTTTAGGGTTTAGTATCAAAAAGTGTATTGAACTTGTCACTTTTTGCTATTGTGTATACCCAATTTTCAAAACTACCATTTAGTGTATTCAACTTTTTAAAATGACCACTTAACGTATTCTGAAACCAGGTAACAATGAATTTTTTACATATTTATTTATTTTTAATTCCACGTCATTTGCCAAGTCATTAATTCTTGCCACATCAGTATTAATTCTAAAAACTAAAATCATAATTCATACAAGAACAAAGTATAAGCATATTCCTAAGATGAAACCCAGATGAATAATTGAAAAAAAAACAACTGAAAAGGAAAACCTTCAAGGCTTCAATCGATGAACTCAGATGAAGAACTCATTGTTTTAAAAAATCATCTTCTTCATATGAACAAACCCTAAATTTCGATGAACTTAGATGAAGAACTCCATGGTTTTTATCATCTTCTCCTTCATATGAACAAACCCTAGATGTCGATGAACTCAGATGAAGAACTTCGTGGTTTTTATCGTCTTCTTCTTCATGTGAACAAACCCTAAATCTTGATGAACAGATCTGAACAAAAACTGAAATTGCATATGAACAAAACCACGAAGCATATCTACACCAATAACAGGAACAAGAACAAAAGCCTTAATCATAGGAGACCATGGACTCGATTAGAACAAAACCCCAATCTATTAACAGATCGAAGAAGAAAAACCGATTAAAAAACCCTAAAAAGAAACCGATTTAAAAACCCCTAAATATTAGCAAATGAAATCAAAGAACAAAAACCTTAACAAATGTATAAATAGAAGAAGAAAAACCGACCAGCATAAATCTTACCTTTTGGAAAAGAAGCATAAATCTCGATTCTTATGTATAGTACAGGTAATGGGAATGGATGATTATCTCGATTTGGAAAACAAGTGTATAAACATGGTGCTACCAAACTCATCTCGATTCTTGTGTATAAAATCATAATACAGGAGATGATTATTGTGTATAAACTCTTTTTTTTTAACAACAAGAAAGGAAGGTAAAAAGGGAAGCTTCGACATTGCCATCACCCCCAAGAACCCACCAATTTTATTAATCTAAATAATACTAGCAAGGCGCTAGAATACACCCAAATACAAATGCAAGAACAGAAACATCATAAACAGTTGTTAGGAGATAGAATCCAATCACTTCAAAGACACGTAACAGACCCACCACCCGACCTATGTTTAGCCCAAAAGGAAGACTGGACCTGGATGTTCATTATGATGGAATCCATAGAATTTTCTGAATTTCCTTTAAAAATAGCTACATTGCCTCCAAGCCATATAGCCCAAAAGTAAGTATATACCACCGCCGAAAAAGCCTTCAATCTATGTCCTTCTAAATTTAAGTGAGAATACCAGTTAAGAGGGTACCAAAAGCAGTAGCTGCTTATCCAATTTCCACCACTCACAAATACGCTCCAGGATTTTTTTTGCCATATCACATTCATAAAACAAATGATCCTCTGATTCCTCATATGATTTGCAAAAGGGGCATAACGTGGAAACCAAACTGACGCCTCTCTTTTCCAAATTCTTTTAGTGGGCAAATGACAATGAAAAACCCTCCAAGCATGAATATTTACTTTAGATGGTACCCATTTATTCCAGTAGAAAGGAAAGAACCTGGGAGATTTTAGAAAAAAACTATCAAAAGCCTTTCTAAGGGACGAAACAGTGAAGAGGCTTGTAGAGTCGATGACCCATCTCCTGTTGCCCATTTGATCACATTGAAACCAACTCTTTAACAAAATATTAACTCTATCACAAGAGTTAAAAACTTTTAGCATGCTGTTCCATACCCCTGAGCTTGTTCCTTTCGGAATTGTTTTATCTAGCCCACCCGAGGGCCTATGAATGGCATGTACCACGCTTTTCCAAAGGGTTGTTTCTTCTTTATAAAACCTCTAGATCCACTTTGCTAGTAGGCAATGTTCAATGCTTGTAAGCTACGAACCCCGAGTCCCCCTTTCTTTTTATCTGAGAGCACCATCTCCCATTTAATCCAAGAAATTTTCCGCTCTCCATCTTTTCTCAATATGTGATTGTTCTTCACATGATGATATAAGTTTAATAGGTTAATAAATTTTTCAAAAATGTATTTTTAATACATAACCTTCCTAAATCATTTTATTCGAAGTAATCGCTTATTATTGAAATAATCTAAAGAATTCTATATCGAGATCGAAACCAGCCTAACTTTCATTCAAGATATATATTTACATGCAATGAAATGATAATTATCCATACTTATCCTATGTGGTAGGGTTGGCCCGGCGTAAACAAATCTTTATAAAATTATCCATACTTATCAAAAAGTTTATAGTTTAGCAATATATAAAGTTATAGAGTGATCAGTGATGTACCTTTTAAAAAATTGTAGGTTCATGTTTCACAAAGAACAAATAAATTAAAAAATCCTCGCTTAATAAATAAAACCTAAAACACGTGCGCAAATACCCTCCGAGGGCGAAAATTAGCAATTTTTGAGTTGCAATACCTTCCCGGCAACTCTTTCGTTTAGCCCTTCCTCTCCATCCTAAAACCCTAACAATGGCGTCAGAAACCCTAAAGCAATTCCACAGGCTTCCACAATCAACCTACATCGACGCTCTTCGGTTTCTTCCTCCTCTTTCCGCCTTCGACCGCTACCTCGTTGTAGCTTCATTTAATTCTGATTCTGACGAAACCTCCATCGGGATCCATGCCTTAAAACCACAAACTCTTTCCCTACAATCCTCAGTTTCAACATCCTCCAGAATATCATGTTTAAAGGTTGCTCAACTGTCCCTCCAAAACCCCTTAATTGCTGCCTCCACCGTCGTTGGCTCCCTTCACATTCTTTTCCCAAACCCCATCGACGCAACATTTGAATCTGAGGTTTCTATACCCGAAAAAACCTTACATTTGGGACCAATTGCGTCTCTGGATTTGCAGGAAAATGGTTCGGCGTGTGTCAGTGTTGGAGAAGATGGGAGAGTGAACTTGATTACTGTCAGTGATTCGGGTTTGGATTATCGTCTGATTTTTGATAGTAAAGGGTTAGTTTCTTATACTGCAGCCCGATGGGCGTCTCCCACGGAATTTGTTACGGGCGGTTTGAGGAATTCTCTTCAGTGGTGGGATCAGAGGAGACCTGGAGGGCCAGTTTCTCAGTTTAAGGGTAACTGGTAAGTAAAAGTAAAATCATGCTGAATGCTTCTCTGGTTCCAAAAGAAAACAGAGCATTTTCTTCTTCTTTTTATTTTTTTAGTCAATTCTGATACTTTATCGAATTCAAAGCAGACTTGATACCAATTTACCGCCATTTTCCAGTTTATAATGTTACTATAAAGTGAACGTGAAGTATCCAAAATTTTTCAGAAAGTTCAGCATCCACCATACTAGTATCTTAAATTATAAATCCTACCCCAGTTTTCCTTTATTTTACGGTTCTTAATTATATACTTTTGGTGTTCATTGTTTGCTCTACTCACAGTCTTTTCTTCAACCAAGTCTTTTTTTTCCAAGGTACTTATGTCGAGTTATACTATCCAAAATTTCCAAGATCACTAAATATGAACATCCTTGTGGCCTTTGCATCCGTTAATAGCTTTATTTGCTTCTATAATGATACCTTAGTGCCGAATTGTTGGAAATGGGTTCGAGATTTGGTTTGGGCATAGCAGTAATGCAGTATTATGAAGCTTGTGCAGTTGTACTTGTAAGGGATCAACAGCAGGAGTTATTTAAACCAATAATGGCAGGTTAGGCTTACAATGATAAAATAGAACAGTTTACAATGACGTAAACTAGGCCAAAGAGTACTCAGGAACACAGATAGGTTCGTTCCATTTTATGTAGAGATGCTAATCACTAAAGAAATCTGCAAATTATGGAAGTTTATATGCAATGGACGAGGTTATCCTTGTATGCAGAAAGAAGTTAGGTTAGGTCTTAGTGCCTATGGATCCATAATCACGTGATACATTACCTTGCTTAATGCTTATCTGATGTCCCTACCTTGGGTGCTTGTATAAGATCGAGTAATCATTATATTTGGCACATAAGAGTTGGGTGAATTTTTTTACTTACCAATTAGCTTTGCTATGTAAACAATTGAATCCTGTAAGTTGCAATTTATTGGGACCATCCTCTGAGGGTTAACTCTCCTGCGCAGCTGGTGGTGGCTGTGGGTCGGGTTTGCCTGCATAGTAGGTTATCCTGTTTTTCGAAGAAGTATGTAAGAAAAGAAGTGAAAATTTCTTTTCATTTTGGATATCAATAATATGGCTGACCAAGACTAGGTTATAATCTGTAGCTATATATAATCAAGAAAGTCAAAAGGGAGTTGGCTCCCATTGCTGCTTTCTGCTTGCAACAACTAGCTACTATTTTTTATTTGTATACCGTAACACTAAACCATACAGCTTGATTAACACAAACAAGTTCTGGCCGTTGCACGAGGGCCTGCGTTCATTGTGCTCACCTCCCCTCTATTAGGGTAGGGGGAGACGGAAAAGCTGTTGTTTTTCCGCATACTTCCACTAGAGGGTATGGGGCCGCGTCGGTCGTTTGGCATGCTTTGGATCGGGCACTACTTGTAAATCTTCCAGCGTGGAGTCTTTTAGTTTCTGCACACCCATATCTCAATCATGGTTGTTCTGTTTGTAGCCTGAGTTTTGCTTCCGAGCTAGACAAGAAATTAGGTGATTGTTTATCACTGCCATTTCTTCGTTCAAGACTCCCTAACCCTATGTCCTTGGAGAACGCTCTTCCTCTGCAGCTACAGTTTCCATGATCTCTAACAAAAATCGACTAGCTCTCTTCTAGACGGAGGCGAGCTATCAACCAGCAACAAGTGAGTGGATGCGAGTGATCAACCAGCAACAAGCTAGTGGATGCAAGCAATAACCTATGATTGCAATATATAGTATCTACCTCAAAGCATAGAGTGCTTCCCTGGTGGGAGCATGAACAGGTGTCTTTTTTTTCTTCTATTTTTTGTGAGAATGTGTGTAAAGCACCCAACTAAGTTATTTGCTCACGGATCAATTAAGTACTTGCACCTTTGTAGCAAACTCATCACCAAAAAAGTTCTGCTGTTCCAAGCTCCTGCTCAACATGTCAATGTCAAAAGGGCTTTTCGAAAATAAAAATCGTGATGTTAAAAGGAGAGGAGGGGGGGGGGGGGAGGGTCTGGGCTGGGATTACTTTAATTTTATTTTAGTAATTAGATATGTTTCCTAGTTCACGTGATTTGAAAATCAGGGAGGAAGTGTCTCGGCTGTTTTGGGGGCCTGAGGGTTATGGTTTATACATCAAACATCGATCATTACAGTCTGGTAGCTATCTTCTATTCTTTTTTCTACTTTTCTTTAAAAAAGTCATTAAATCTGACTAGTTCTAATTGATTCGATTCATTGGTCTAAAGGCACTCTCCTGGATTTTTAAAATTAAAGAAAAATTAAAGTTTCAAAGTTATAGTTCATCCTGGAAAACAATGCTCACAGCCGGATTTTGCTGTTCTTGGGTCAGAACACAGTTCTAGGTAAAAAACTGTGGCTCACAATGACAGAGATAGTTAACATGGAGGTGACCATCAGCGAAACCCGAGAGGCTTTAAAGGCAAGGGCCGCAAGGTCTGCGGCTTTTAGAGGCTTATGTAGGCCATGTGGCAGTGTCGAAAAGTGGATTTCAACCGGAAAATGATGTTATGTTATGAAGCTAGCAAACTGTTGACTTTGCTGGCTAGTAGTGTGTCTTGCCTTACGCCGGTGACTCCTGTGCAAGGCTAATAAAGAAACCTGAATCGAAGATGCTATCTGGGAAAAATCATCGGGAAAACTTGTGCATGTGCCAATATTTCATGCCGAGGCTAGTGTAGCAATTGCAAGTGGAAAATAAGGGGGTCGGATTCGAAAAATCAAAGAGGATGATAGAGATGATTACGAGCAGGGACAGTGCCTACATTCAAAGGGAATACACGCTTAAGTGCCGCGTAAAGAGCTAAGTGGTGAAGCAATGAGGGTTAGCGCTTAAGATGTACCTAAGCACTACGATTACATATAGCGAGAAAAAGCAACCACTTCAGTCTTGCTTTAGGAGAAGCACCAAGCAATGCTTAATAGCGATTGAAGTAGTCGATTGATTAGTTTGGGCTTTTAGCGGGCGTTATGTTATTAGTGGCTAGGTTTTCTATACGATGGGGCATGGGCTTAGGTTAGGAAATGAAGAGTTATCATTCAAGTGGAACAGTAAAAAGACTAATAGTTGACTTTTGAATCGCTAATCATCATCTTCCTTCTTGCATTCACGAAGCAAAGAAGTTCTTCAATCCTCCTGATCATGCCAAGGCCAAAAAGCTGATTCATTAAAACAACGGGCTTTGAGATTGATGCTCATATGTTTTATGCATTTTAGACTATTTTTGGTAATTGGTATCATGGTATGATTAATGGTATATAGGTATTTTAAAATTATAACTTATTAGTAAATCGAGAAATATATATTTTGGTGTTTAAGTACTTCTGAATATTAAATATATGCCTTGACATTTGTGTTTAAGTATTTAAAAGGTTGTATATGACTATATGTAGAAGTTAAGTATTTATAAGTATTATGTATTTTTTTTGTGAACTTCAGGCGCTTCGTGTGCTTAAAGCGAGCACTTTTGCTTAGCGCTTCAGCTTGAGGATCCTTAGCGCATTGGGGCGCTTTATGCCTTTTATAACCAATAATACGCATATGGATGGATTCTTCAGATGGTGTGTTAGTTTGGGTTCAAGATACTGACGGGTTAGATCGAGCTGTTTTTGTTTATGTTTGGAGGGGATAGCTTTGTCTTGGTTCTGGTGGCGTATGAATTGAGTGCCCTTTAGGACCTGAGAGGGGTTTAAAAGAACTAAAGAAGTTTACTCGGAAATTTTTAGAAATTTTTTGAAGGAACATTGTACGAGTAGTTTTTGGCCATTACGAAGAGGGATCGTTGAGAGAGTATCTATCATTGTTCAAAAAGCTTGCTAGCTAGCTTGATGGGGGTACTACAAACTCTATTGGAGGGGACGTTTACTAAAGGCCTTAAGCAGTTACGCCCCGAAAAAATTAATCAAGCTATAAAATTGTCAAATTGTATTGCACTGATGATAAACTGAAAGTGCTCCAAATTATGAATTGATGGAGCCTGTAAACATCTGATTTCTTATGCACTGATTTAAGATAAAATGCTAAGAATGTATTCTGAAAGAGTTCCCGGGAATAGATTGCATCTCTTTTTCTAAAATTTATTGGTATTATAGTTGTACTGATGTAAATCTTTTATTTCCCAAAAAGTTTAATAAAAGAATCAAGTAGTGCTATAAATCCTTCAGACTCTTTTCTGACTTTATAAGAGTCTATTGCAGGGCTCAGGGAGCTACTTCTGGGATTGTACATTCTATAGATATCCATCCATCACGAAAGCACACATGTGTGGTGAGTATGCTGGCATGTATTGCCCTTATGTTATCTAGGAGAGTACTTATGGGATTGTAATATGTTGTTGTACACCATCATCTTCATCTTCCTTATCATCATAAAGAGATATATGTATATGTTTTCTTATGATTCTACCTTTTTTCACATTTTATCTATTATATGCTGCTGTATGTATGTGATACACTGTGTACCACCAAGATTTCAAGTAAAAAACCAGCAGCTGTCACTTAGTCATGTAGTTTGCCTTTAGCATTATGAATCCAATAATTACTTAAATTAACGTTATATGTTTCACAATATGAAGGCAGGAGGCTCGTATGGTAGTGTATTTGCATGGGATTTTCGGAGGCCACAACAGCCAATACTTCTTTCAGGAATTGATACCAGTGAGGCAACTCCTTGCATCTCTGAAAGTGATGTGTGGGAAGTTCAATATGACACTTTTATGAGCCCTACAAATCGTGGTAACATACCATCTGAACGAGTCTTGCCTGTTATGATTTGCTCAGAAGATGGGTTTCTTGCAGTTATTAAACAAGGTACATAAGATAATTTATCTGCCTCTCTCTCTATATATAATCTTTGTTCTTCATAATATACAATTATTATATTGTAAGTGAGTTTGGATGATAATTTATGTAGGTGAAGAACCTTCTGAACTACTAGCTGAAAATTGTGCCATTAATAGCTTTGACATTGATCGACAGAACCCCTCGGTAAGTCTAAACTAACGCTGTGTTAATCCTTGCCATTATTATAATTTTTCTTGTTTCTATTGTACTAACTATTTCTTATTGGTATCCATTTTTTGTGTGCCCAACTAGACTAGTATTCTGTATAGATGACATATGGGTTGGTTAACGGATTAAAATATGTAAATTTTTGTACTTGTTCTAATGGGTTGGTCATGTTGGCTCGGCCTAAGAACCTTGTTTTTCTAAAAGTTTTAATTAACTATTAACGTGTCAAATATGACTAATAATAAAATGGGGTATTTTGTGCACGACCTGTTCTTTTTGTTTAGTTTTTATTATTAGTTTTTCTGTATTTTTACGTGTTTGACACATCCATAAAAAAATTGTTTGAATTTGCCACCCCTGGTTTCACGTAGATCAAGTTTTTTAAGCATATATGCACTGACCGCGATCTATTACAGGATGTGGTATGTAGTTTGGAATGGGAATCCATTGCTATCTTGACAAGGGCATAGCTTTGTTGTGATCAGAATGAAGGTTATTTTTCCTTTTCCTGGTGTTATATTCTTCTGAATTATACTCAAAACATATGTAGTTAATTAGATGCTGATGAAAGTCGAGACGATTTCCAGCTGTTGCTGTCAACTAATAGGCTCTTTGTACATGAGTTACCAGCAGAAAGAACCGATTATATTATCCAGACATCATTTTGCATCTGATTTCTCTTATCTTTCATGAAGCATTTCGGAACGACAATAATTCTACTCAAAGTGCAAGGCAAATTGGTAGTTGGTGTTGTAATATTCTTTTCGGTTATGACTTCTTTAACAATCATTTTCTTCAAAGAATTCATGTTTTTGTCGTTGAAGCGATCTTATTAAGTTTATTCTTTCTTAAATGTTAAATGTGTTTCGTTTGACTTGCGACATCTATATTTGTTAGCTGTCAAATCCGTTCTCATTAAAAGTTCTAACCCATGGTCAGTTACACACATCTCATATATATTTTTTATTATATACTCAATTTAATAGATTCATTTATTATCTAATTTCGTATATAAATAATATAATTTTTCTTTTTGTGATGAAACTTTAAAAAAAAAATTAAAGTATCCAATTTATGCAACGATTTTTATTGTATCAAATAAAAGGTGAAGCTTCAAACTGGCCTTTATCCATGATCTTGTCGAGATACCCTGATCGCATAGGGTTCAACTTATTTTTTCTCTGCGATGGTGAAGATTATCAAGCTTAAATTTATTTATTTAAGGGTTTATTTTATGAAGTAGTAAAAGATTTTGACAATTGTTTTATAAAGGTTATCTATGAGAAAATTTTGAACTGTTTTATAACTTTATTACTATATTGTGAAAAATTTCTTTTATAATATTTAAACTAGCGTCTAGTTGATCAACATCTATTCAACATTACATATTTGCCTGCATCCTCAACTTTTTTTTACCAATATCTATTTAATTTTACCTATTTAAGTCTTATTTATGATCAAAGGTGTAGATTTTGGGTGTGTTTGAGTTTATTGTACTAATTTTTTTTATTGTACTAACCTTTGAAAGTTATCTTGTAGTTTACTCTAACATATGATAGTGGGGTGCCATTGGGCATACTGCGTTCTCTAGCGACTTCATCATCCTTGATGACCGCATCTTCATCTATGTTCTAGTCAGAAACCCGCATTTTTGTCAACACTATACGCGGACATCATCTATGTTTTTTGAGACATGACAATTATAAGGGGAAAAATGATTTTTAGAGGGTGTTTTGATTAACATACCTTTTTAACTTATTTTTCGACATACGAGCTTATGAACTAAGATGAGCTATAAGCTTAGATTGATAACCTCAAAAGACTAAAAGGATTGACTTGTCACATTATCAAAATTTTAGTAATCTCGTAAGCTAGAAATTTAAACTAAGCCAGTGACACTTATTCTGCAATCTCCTTAATTGATATCATTGTTATGGACCATCACTCTCTACATCATAATCATATTTACTTCCAATGGATCATTATTGAAGTAACAACATTTTTTCTAGTCCTTATGAATTGTGACTATCAGATTATTATTATGGTAATAAATGGATGGTTGTTCTATTCCAATTCTTGTGTGGATTACAAATATGCTACTTTATTTGATAGTCTATATTTAGTATAAATGTGTTTCAATACTTTCACAAGCACGATACAATACACAATTTCATTTAAAATTTGACAGGTTTGTACTCTTCTAAAAGGAGCACTTCTTCTAACACCGCACATATTAAATCCTATCATGGCTTCTTATGTACCAAAACAACGCTAAACAAGTCAATTTGAAGAATGTCGAAATCTTGACAAGTTCAAAAACATATTAGAGCATAGGTTCGTAAAAGGATTTTATCAGACTCTATTAAGAATCTGCATGATAACTTGCAACTAACTTTGCTAAAATGGAATGTAACATATTAGTTAAGCAACTTTTCTTTGTTTTCCCATGGAAATTCATGGATTTCAAGTGACCAACTTTTGTGAAACTCTAAAATCATCTCTAAAACATGTAATCAAAATCAGTTTCCAGGTACCATGTCTCAAATGGGTCTCCAGATGGTCAAAATGGGTACCCGGTGTCTCCTGTTGACTAAGTTGAATCACCGGTTAGTTCAGTAGACTCTCCATTAACTATCTATCACTAAAGAAGCTTGCGCCGAAACCCCTACATAGCCAATTTCGGAAAGGTTTTTTTTGAAGAAACCCCTACAACTAATTGATATTTTCTTTCTTACTATATCGGATGAAGTAGGAGGAAATAAAAATTTCTATTATTAAATAATGTAACGTGAAATCTATTAATTCTTTTTCTTGATTTTATTTTTTGTTTATGGCACTTTATCTTACGATTTTATACTCATAAGCAAGATCATATATATGCTTGCAGAGATCTTATACGTGATCAACATTTTTTTACCCTGAACAAATCCATAAAGAGGTATGATTTTATTGAGTGAAGATCGTATTTGTTTTTGTTTTTTTTTTAAATTTTAGTGAAGTTAGCCAATTTGTAGTTTAAATTCAAGTTGAAATCAAGATGAAGACTATAACAAACCATGGTATAACAATATAATTAAATTAATATAATTTTTGGAATTAATGTTTCTAGCTTAAAAGTTCATATTAGTACAAACGTATTTCCAAAAGTTGGAAACAAAACAACTACTCACTACTCATTCTGAACAAAGTCACAATCAACTTAATTACTACTTTATATATATATTAGACCCAATAATATAATTAGCACTTCGTGTCACATCCAAGTTGTTCCAGCAACACATCGTGCCGGCGACGTTTGGCGCAAGTTCATGATCACAAGAGTAGCAGCAGCGTGTGCAAGAGCACCACCCACAACAAAAACATGAAAAATCTGATGACTATGTCCGGCGATATCAAACGCGCCAGGCTTCCATCTCTCCGGAATCCTCTTAACATAAAACATAGCCCCAATGGAGTAGAAAACAGCCATAATCACCTCATATACAAGAGCCATTAATATCTTAGGGTCATGCCAATGGAGGTACACAGCATGGGTTGCCGGAATGACTCCGGAGAATCCCATGGCGAGGAAGATGGTGGCCCGGAAGGAACGGTAGCGAGGAGCGGAGAGAGCCGGCGAGAGAAGGGTGGTGATAGCTAGAAGGCCGATGGTGGTTATGGCGGAGAGGTAGAAGAGTCGGGAGAATGGGTGGCAGTTGAAGGCGTAGAAAATGGGAGCGAAGAAGGAGGTGACGATCATGAGAGAGATTCCGGCGTAGTCAAGTCGCCAGAAAAAGAGGTTGAAAGCTTTAGAGTGACAGGCGAAGAGGTGGGAGATGGAGCTGCAGATTAAACAGCCCATTGCTCCTGTTAAGAAAACAAACCATGGCCATTTGGGGATCTCTGAGTTATTGATTAGGACGATTGACGGTTTAAGAATATCTCCTCCCATCATGGATTCCTCCTGCACAACGCCATCAACGTACATTTTATTTCATTAAAAGTTATATTTTAGTATACTATTGAATATAATAAAAAAAACGCAATCTTTTAATTTGTTAAGATAGTAATAAAGACACTTTTCATAGATGCTAACTAAAGAGGCCTTCATTTGACATATTATTGTTACGTCTTAGAATAAATTAGGTAGTTCGAAGGATCACCAAAAAGATATGGTGACGGTTAAAGCTCACATCTTATTTTATTTTTATTGCTTTTTATTATATCTAAATAGAATATATAGGAGGAAGGGAAGCCACTTTCAATTCATTGCTAACGCAAGCGGGTAAAACAAAGGTAACCTTATCAAACAAACTCGACGTATATTTATATCATAAATCTCATATTAAAAATTAGTATGTTGAATTGTTATTTGTTTAGTTAATTTGATGTTTTAATAGCACGGATCGACCAGTCTTGTATCAATGAAATTTTAATTAACTTTATGAAGTACTTCAGTCATTGTATGAGTGTGGCAGTTTGTTTTTAAATGGGGCACTTTTAGAGCAAACTCCATGTCTCCATCAAGATAAGGATCAATGAAATTTGGACATGAAATATAAGAGTAGTTAACTAGTTATAGACCACCACCAAGGTGGCCTAGTGGTAAGGCATCTTGTTCTCAAAGAGATTACGGGTTCGAACCTTCCTAGGTAAATATCTTGAGGGTGGTCACGATGGAACAAAAAACGGTCATGGAATACCACGGTAGGACTGCGTACATCTGAGTCAAAGACTCGCCCTCCCGAGTAACCTAAACAGGAAAAACCACTCCGTTTACCCGTTTAAATGTAAAAGTAGTTGTAAAGAAGGTGTTTGCAGGCATATGTCTCTTTCATAACCGTATTATGTTTTTATAAATAAGGATTTATGATTGTCTCTTAATTTTTTTTGCGATTAAGAAGTATGATATGATATATATAAGAGAGAGTACAGTCGATCAACATGTATAATCAACATCACCCTGCATAAACCATTAAACTCCAAATTCTCATATATCAATTGTGTTATCATATAATTAATCATAGAAAAGTTGACCATCAAAACGTACCTCTACCATATTTGTAATAAGTATATCTTTATTTTATTTGATTTTTTAAGTATCATATAAAAATTGCAAGCTAGGTTTTTTTTATTTCATATCTTTTAAGGAAAAAAAAAAACATCATGTCACATTTGATTTGAAGTATCCTTTAAGAATTGCAAGGTGATTACTTTACGAAATTAGCCAAGTAACAAGAAAAAGCCACTTATTACGATATTTGAAGTGACACAATATTATTTATGTTTAAAAAGTATTTGATAATGAATTATTACTAAATAGAAGTGGGCCATACCATTTCACTCATGCTATGATGCACGTCGCAACATGTTTATTCGGATCATATTAACTTGAAAATCATATCGACTAATTTACCATAAGATGAATCAAAACTTGCATCTTACCGAAAAAAACACTATAATATTCTGATGTGATATATGGAGTTGATCGAGTTCATATATTCTTGTTTGTTTAGTAGGAAAGGATTTGATTCCGACTTTGTTATTAAGTGCAGTGAACTTCAAGGAGTGATTGGAGGCAAAATTAAAAGTAGAATAAAACGAACACTCACCGCCATTAACGTCGAAACCACGGAGCCATTAACTTTCGGCATCGTCGACATGGCCGGTTCTTGGAATAGGTGACTTCTGCATATGTAATTTCGCTTACTAAAAGGTATCAAATATTATATATCACGGAGTAGAAGATGAACTAAAATTGTTATATTAATGTTAAAAAATTTACGATTACATGCTTGATGCCATGAACGGACCTGGAGCAGAAGCTCGCGATCAATGATTCCACTCTGTCCTTGCTCAGTAAGCTCCAAATTGCCAATGATAAAAATATGAAGAAACCTATAAGATGCCTTCACAAATTCATCACCAACAGATGATCAGTATATACAATTATCCAAATTATCAACGGTATTTAAAATCTATAATCAATTGTTGAAGAAATCGACGGATCGATTACTTACGTCCATATATTTAGGGTTTCATTGTGCCAACAGAACACGCTACAAATCACATCCTTCAACGGCCATTCGCATCTGTAATAATCCAATATGAACTCGTTATCCTTCAAATACTCCGGCAATTCATCGTACTTCATTAATCTCTTCCCCGATCTTTCCTTCGACATCTCCTCCGTACACTCCGACGACGTGTTAACAACTCCGATCACAACTCCGCCCTTACTCTTTCCTCCTCGCCTCTTCATTCGTTGCCGGAAACAAACAAAACTCTCACTCTCACCGGCGTTTCATTCGCCGTCAATTCGCTCCCCGATCACTATTTCTCTTTTGCTGAATCTGTCTCTGTATCCAGACAAAGCTTTGATGATTTATAGCCTGCTATTAGACGTGTGTCGATTTTTTTTTAAAATCTGGATTCTGGAGTTTGATCCGGTGTGGTAATCAGATCGTGTTGTGTTACACGTGTCAACAGATAAATAAGTTTCCTTGTTTGACCGTTCGGGGTTGAAAGTAGTTGAACGGTGCACAGGAGATAGAGCAGGTGGGGTGGAGTTACAGGTGATTAAAGTCGTCGTCAACCGTACTGTTTAGAAACCGTTGGTTGTTCTTTTTGTTTGAACAGGACTCAACTCATAATCGATGTTGTGGAAGGTATGAAATGTGAAATGAATGAGTTGTTTATTTTGGTCAATGCCACGTGTACGATGTCAACTTAATTATAATGGCTAGTGATTGTTTATTTTATTTAAGATATATATTGTAGTTGTTTGTTGGGACTTTGGGAGTGATAAATGTTATTACTATTTTATTTTATTCTATTTATTTATTTTTTATTTATAAAATTAATATAAGTATAAAATTAATTAATAATATAAGAAAAAAATTAGTGCATTCCATATGTTATTTATAATAATTATGAAAAATAAATAAGGGAATATATATGTCAATTTTCTTTCGTTCGAGTCTGGTAGTCTCCCATATAGGGTTATAAACGAACCGAACTTTTGACGAATTGTTCGTGAACCGTTGGGGAAAAGTTCGTTTATATTCATTTATTTAATAAACAAACGAACACAAACAAAAATATTTGTTTGTTTAGTTAAAGAAACGAACATAAATAAAGGCCTCATTTGTTCATTTATGTTTGTAAACGTTCGTTTATTCATTCATCTATGTTCGTTTACATGTAACACCCTGAAGTAAGTAATTATATTTTATAACTTATTATATTTATCTTTAGTGTGTATATTAGTATATTTTTTTAGTTTTGGTTAAAGGGTTTATGTGTGATTATTATTATAATCCGAGGGACCATCTACACCATATCATAAAACTATTTGTTTGAAATAAAAGGTTGTGACTAATTTATAAAAGATTAGAACTTAGAGTGTTGGTTTATTCTTAACAACAGCTTTTCATCTTTTAAAAGTAATAAAAACATTAGATTTATTTTTTTAAAAATAAACTCATGACTTTCTAGTAGAATCATCAATGAGAGTGACATAGTATCATGATCCGTCTATTGATGCAATTGATGTAGGCCCGTACACGTCAGTATAAATCAGCTCCAACTTTCCAACCTTCGGTGACTTTTTAGAAACCAACTTACACATGGCTCACAGAAACCAACCATCACCTTTTTCAACCCTAGGATTCTACCTTTGGAAACTATCTCCTTCATACCCTTCTAACTCATATGCCCAAGTCTTTGGTGCCATATAATGGAACTATCTGCATGTTCATCAACATGCCGTTTTTACATCATTAGCTTGTACCTCTACCATGTATAATGCCCCCGTTTTGTGACCTCGGGCAACAACTATATTCCCTTTTACTACTTTTCACTCGTGATTCCTGATAACTACGTGAAGTCATCCATCATCCAATTGCCTAACGGAAATTAACATTTTCTTGAGACAATGATTGTATAACTCACGTTTTTCAGAGTCCAATATGTACCAATTGAAGTTCAAAGGATAACATCTCCAATACCCGTAATATCAAATTTCTTGTCATCAACTAGTCGAACCTGACCAGAATATGACTTGGAATTTCGCATCAGTTCCATGCATGGGGTGGCATGGATTGTGCACCCGATACATAATCCAATATTCAACCGAGCACTCAACACTTTAGATTAAAACACTAGAGTTATCAGCTGCAACATTAACCTCATTGAGGGTTGTAAACGAACTGGACAAACACGAACGCGGTTTGTTCGTGTTCATTCGTTTAACTTTAGCCGAACAAATAAACGAACAAGAACGGATTTCTGTGTTCATGTTCGTTCGTTTAACTTTAGCCGAACAAATAAACGAACACGAAATATAAACGAACGAGCATGTATGTTCAGTTGTTTAAAAGATTGGTTAGTTCGTGTACATTTTTGTTAGTTCATTTAAATGATAAACAAACGTAAACGAAGAAACACATGCTATAATATAAATCCAACGTTATTAAACACAACAGATATCTAAACACACACATATACTATAAATATATATATATATATATATATATATATATATATATATATATATATATATATATATATATATATATATATATATATTTATATAAAATATAAATAAACATAAACAAACGGATAAACGAACGTTCACGAACATAAATGAACAAATGAGAGCTCCGTACGTTCATGTTCGTTCGTTTAATTAAACGAATGAAAAATCTTGTTAATGTTCGTTCGTTTAAATAACAAACGAACATAAACGAACTTCCTACCCAACAATTTCACGAACTTCGTGGCGAACAATTTCCCACTTAATTTTTTTATTGATTATACCTTTATATATGAATTTGCTCACCGTTCTAATTTGATTAAAAAGAACGAAATTATCACACTCGTTCATCAACAAAGGATCTATAACCGCTTACAAAAAGCAAAATTGTTATTCGATGACCTTTTTAAAGATAAATCTACGGAAGTGGAGAAAATTGATCGCACTTTCAAACGGAATTAGAGCAAATCATGATAGACCAATACGTCATGTACAATATTTATGATATTAGTGTGCATGACATCCACCGTTGTTAACCACCCATACGAATATTAATATTTCTATAATTAATGTGTTCTTTTCTGTATCCAACACGTTAGGGGGTCATTAATATAACCTTTTTTTCTCTTTTTGTTAGGAATTAATTAGTGATTACAATAAACAAACAAGACGATCAAATAAGAAGATATCTCAACCAATCAAATAAGAAGATATCTCAACCAAACCTAGCTACAATTAGGTAGGACACAAATGACCAAAGTAGCTTACTTTGATAAACTCGCTCCTTGATCACCAATCTACTGCTAGCCATATCAAAAATCATAACTTGATTCATCGTAACCATGAATTCACACTTGTAATTATCCCTTGGATAGAAATCGAAAACCCCCCGTTTCCCTAGGGTTAAGCAGACGAATAGGAAAAGGGAAAGAGAGAAGAGAATTTTTAAAACCTTGTAAACCTATCTCCCAAAACCCTAATCCTCTTTATTTATATTTATGGGCTATACTTAATTATTCTCTTTCTTGATCATGATCATACAAACTAGAAGCAACTGGTAGTTCTAGTACGTAGTTTGATATGGCTATGCACACATCGCTAATCATATATCACGAAGAAGGCATGAAGGTTATCAAACTATAAGAAAGTGTTCTTTTACTTCTTGCAAAACTAATGTTTTTCGTATGAATGATACACTTTATATATAGAGGCACAGATCGACACACCTTTTTCTAAACATAAACACAAAACATAGTTACCATGGGGAAACTGAAACCAAATTTTATATGGCTCCCTTTGTTTTCGTAAGAGTTAGTTAATTTACAATTAAAGTAGTTCTTAAAGTGGATTGAGCTCGACCGTTTATTACACAATTTCTCAAGAAGACGTTAAGTTTTTTGATTGGACTAATATTATGAAAGGTATGTCCGTGGACGCATATATTCGTTTGTTTGCGTTGATGTAAACCTTATGATAGTTTTGATTAATTAATATAATTATACCACATTTAATCATAGTTTTAAATGTTAAAATGAATACTTTATCAATGAATTCATTTATAAAGGTGGTGATCCATAAACAACAAAATTGATTATACACAACTCGTTAATATATCATGAGCTTGTATCATATGTTATTAACTATATTTACCTATTATGATGCCTGAATATGTTGTGTATAGGTAAAAGTTTAAACGGGAACTTTTTTTCATACGAGAACCGCAAAAACCAATTTGAGCCATCCAATTTCCTCTCCTTCAATGTCATTGCCCACCCATGAATTCATCACATGCACCCTTCCACACTTGATCCCCTCACGCTCCACATCAATGAATTCCACTTTATCAAATCAACGGCTAAGATTGGTTCTCATACGAAAAACATTTCTCGTTTGAACCGTCCCCGTTGTGTATATGTATATCAGCCCCGGATAATATAGATCACAAAATATAATTAATGAGCTACATGCATTTATAGACACCACTCCAAACGATATTATGAAGACCACTGCTGTATAAATTACTGTAATTCCTTACCATAATGTTGATATATACATATGTATATATATAGCTAAAGCTAGAAATTGTTTTTTATTTATATATGTGTTTGATAAAGTAGATGTTAACTAAAAGTGAATAGTTTAAGACGAAAAATCTTGAAAATAAAAGAAATATATGGTAAAAATAATTAAAGAAAGTATTTAAATAATATTGTATGTAAAAAACATCGACTAGTTTCAAAAACACTCTAAGAAACTTTTTGTTTAATGAAAAATTTCCAACCTTTTTATTCATACAATAGAAATAGTTTTTTTAAAACAAAAATACTAGCGACTTTAAAAAAACTACGCATCAAACACGCTAAATATATAAATAATTATGGCCAATATTTTTTAACGAATTAAACCAACTTTTCAAACTATAACTACTTGTTCATGTAAAAAATGTAAAATATCAAACTCTTAATAGATAGTGACCGAATTTAAAATCATTCATAGTATATGAGTTTGTCAATGGGTTGTTGTCAGTGTTATCATGGTAAACCACTAGTCGATAGTCACACGTTTGTTCCAAAATATAATGAGATGATAATGATGAGAATAACGACCATGATAGGAACATTCTGTTTTGCTTATAAAATTTCAAATTCTTATTTTTTCTATTTGATTGAGTTCATGTTACAAAACCAATGAAACAATTAACTGAACTGTTTTGTAAAGAAACCGAATTGAAGCGAACCTATGAATATGGGTTTCTTTTAGGGTAAAATTATAATATGCAAGTCTATATGTCATAATTGTATCAAGTATCAAGCAAGTTAAATCAAATCCACGATATCTATGTATGAACTTAGTATGAATCAGGTTGTGAGAGAAAACTAAGAACACAAACAATTTTAAGACTAATGAAAATGCATAATGAAGTAGGGTTTAGTTACAAAGTATTTATACCCCAAAGGTATTTATATCCCACAACACACTAAACTTATACTAATATTGTATGTAATACTAAATTTAACTAAAATGTATTAAATACAATTTATAACCTAACAAAATCTAAACATTAGACATCCATTTTAATCTTCCAACCACACTCATCTCTCCTAGTCTCGAGCCTCCCCCGAGTCTCGTCTCTCCTAGTCTCGAGCCTCCCCCTCTCGAGTCTCGACCTGCAGATGACTCCCATTATGATACGCTAGTCTTTCCCAGCCTCCCACGTAGTCACCTATATTAGTAGGGATTTTGGGAGGTGTTAAGCTTCAACGAAACCTAGACCTTTAATTTTGGGTTTAGAATTTCACATTCTAATAGTTTTGATTTATATCAGTGTCTGTTTTGATACGTTCATGTCCTTAGCGGTTTAGGTTTATAGATTGAACCCACCTTTTCTTAGCCCAAAATCCATATTATTTGTTTAAATTTGTTTGTTTTAGGGCTTTAATATGCTATGGTTTAAAGTTGTTGTTTAATTCATTTAAAAATTGATACAATAATTCATAAACTAATAAAATACAATTAATACTTAATAGTGTTCATTATAAAGTAATACTAGTGGGGTACCCGCGCAATGCGACGACGACGATCAAATGGTGAATATTTGTAGTGACGAGAACGGAGGAGGTGATGATGCTTGCGAATGATGCATGAATGTTACAATAAATTTGAAATAATTTAAGTAGTATTATTCATTAAATGTTATATGAAAGTTTTTACTTAATAGTGTGTTCATATTGTTTATACACTTTTACTTAAAAGCATACTAATATTATATGTTGAACTTGAGATATGAAGTACTATTTAAAACTTATATCGCTTTCATGTTAGTCAACAACAGAATATTAGCATAGGCACTAAAAAATTGAAATATATTAGAGAAAAATAAATTAAAATTGGTTGTAATTAAGAAATTTATTTCTTAAAGAAGAGAAGAAGATGAAAGGTTTAATGAATTGATGGATGAGATTAATGTAAATAAAATTAAGGGTGGAGATTTAGTTTTGATTGAAAACTAAGAACTCTTAATTTTTAGAGGAGAGATAGTGTTAAATGATTAATATAAAACTAGCCTAGTGCCCACGCAATGCAGCGGCGGCAAATAACTTGTGCTTGACAACATGTCTTGTTTCAATAATGTAAGGGTGTTGTATCTATTTGTATCTGTGGAATATTGTAATAGATACATTCTTTCGACAAAATATATGTTTTCTTTGTTTTCTCTCCTTTTTCTATTTAATTTTTTATATATTCTGTCATCAAACTTTTATTTGTTTTTAAGTAACTTTATAAAAAAAATAAAGATAAGCAAAAACACATCTAATTATGTTTAATGAGTTGTTTAAAACATCGGTTACCATAACTTGTTGAGTTAATTAAGGAGATGATTGAGTAAAAATATTGTTTTGAGTATTTGTACTATTTGCATAAAGACATGTACTACTTAAAATTAAGTAGTCTTAAAAATTTTAAGAGAGAGAATGTTAAATGCTTTATAATGTAGCATAGATAATATAATATAATATAATATAATATAATATATATAATTAATGTATTTAAATATTTGTTCGAGCGTTTTTTAATGATGTCGTTTCTTTATTAAAAACTTAACATGACATAAACCATTGGTTTATTTCAAATTTTAAAAACCAAATCATCGATTTGATTTGGTTTAACATCAATAACTTTCTTGCTAAATTTCTCATAAACTATAACAATAAAAAAATGTGAATTTTAGGAATTTAAATGACAATTACATCAATTTAGTTTATATATGAGAAAGATAATAAAATCTACATAAATATTTATCGAGTTCATATAAATTATTATTCATGTCTCACAAAAATTGGATTTCCTCACTTTTGAGTATTATGGGTCATGGCTTGTTTTGATTTTGGGTTGCTTTGTATTCATCATTTTTGGTGTTGTTTTTATTTCTAACTCTTCGTGTACTTCTTGATTTAGCATCTTGCTAAAAAATTTAATAAAAGAGGAGTAGTAAGTTTATGATGATAACAATGTCAAAGCTCTAGTCTTGTGTGTCTTTCCTCTTGCTTTTCAAAAAAAATTATTCAGATCTTACAACTGATGAAACCAAGCAAAACTTGTTTCTTATATGTGTTGATCCAAACATATTTATTTTCATGTCACGTAAAAAATGGTCACTCCTAGAGTCCTAGTTTCTTTAACTCCCCTACCTTTAAGCAAAATTCGATGGTTGATTTGCGGGTGAGTTTATCAAATTCTATTCCTATAATAAACTTCAAATTTTCTCGTTTTTAAAGTTCGATGGATGTCATGTTTTGATGTTAAAATGTTGTTACACTATGATGGATGGAAATTTTTTGTTCGCTGGTACGATGTGAAAGCTTAATTTTTATGACTTCTTCAGTTTGATTAATATGTGATGGATGACACGTTTTTCTTGATTCTAATGTATACTATAATTTGTTCATGACTTCTTGATTTCAATTTGTTAAACTTGTTCTTGTGTAATGCAAACTTCATTAGAAACACTATAAGAGAATCAGACATAAGAAATAGATTTTCCACAGACCAAATTCCGTGGAAAATTTTCAACGGATTTCCCACGAATTTGAGTTAGAAAGCAGATTTTCAACCGAATTTCCCACGGGTGGGAAAATCTTTGGAAATCCGAGAGAGGGGTTTTCCCACGAAGCTTTTAGCCACGGTTAATCCGTTGGAAATCCAAGAGCAACATTCTTTCCACGGATTTTCTATTGATTTGTTCGACACAAAAAGTGTGCTTAGTTGTAGTGAAAGGTGACATAGAAGTTTTAGAAAAAAGTTTCAAAACAGAATTGAAAACCAACAAAAAACAAAGCCATGCCACTTTATAACCAAGAAGTCTTGGTTTCGTTTTTCAAAAATCATTTTTTTCCTTTAATTTGATTTTATGTCAAAATCGAATCAAACCGATCGAATAGTGTACGTCTCGATCGATCTAGTACGTTAATATACTTAAACCTAGAATAAGAAAAAAAAGAAAAAAAATATTAATTGACAGGCATAGCATTAAACTATTTTGAAATGAAACGGTTTTTAGTTAATAAAAATAAATAAATAAATAATCGAATACCACCAAAAACATTGTTAATATCTAATTATTGCAGCTAATAAATCTTACTTTTTTTTACTATACATTACTTAATTAATTTATAGCAGCTAATAAATCTTATGCTTAATCAGTTGCAGCTAATTAATATTAATAAATGATTAATAAAACCATAATAAATTATGCAGATTATATTCAATCTACGTACCGCTCATTTGAAACGTAATAAAAGACAAAATAAAGCATGAAAACAAATAATTAGAATGTAATCCTTTGCACCGTTGCTCGCCGGCTGCCACCTCTTTCGCCAGCAACGATATCTCTCTCCTCTTACTTGTTTATAAATACGTACATATCATGACTTAGTCTAATTAGTCTCCCTCAAGTTGACATTTCCATTGATTCATTGATTATAATTTGGCTCTTAATTGGAAATTAATTTGTTCTCTAATTAAATGACGAAGTTGGTAGTGAAACAACGTATGAAGAGTGATGATGGGACAAAGATGCACACAGATTCCGTTGTGGTCGCTAAGAAACGGACACGGAAAACGGTGCCTCGTGACTCGCCTCCTCGACGTAGCTCGATTTATCGTGGCGTTACTAGGTTTTATGGCGTTTTTTCTTTCTTTTTCAAGGATTTTTATCACTTTTAGTAGGTTTTATTTGATGTTTTTATTAATATCTTTTGTGTTTTGGTTCAGGCATCGATGGACGGGAAGATATGAAGCTCATTTGTGGGATAAGAACTGTTGGAACGAGTCTCAAAACAAGAAAGGCCGGCAAGGTTGGTTTTTTAGTACTTCTTCATAGGATTTCTATTATTATTATTATTATTTTTATATATTTCGAAATGAAAAGAAATTAATGGATTTGCTAATGTTCTTCTTGTTGCATATTCATAATGTTGGTTGATTTGGTGGAACCCTGATGCAAACTTCAGTTTATCTTGGTAAGTTTACACATACAATTAATTATTTTTAAGGCATTAATGAATTAATTATGCTATGTTTTTACTGATTAATATATAAAATATTACATATAAATTTATAAATAATTAATTCGATGCTCTACATATTTGTAGGTGCTTATGACGATGAAGATGCTGCTGCTCATGCCTACGACTTGGCAGCACTTAAGTATTGGGGTCCCGATACCATCTTAAACTTTCCGGTAATTAATAAAATTAATTGCATGTTTGTATAATATATAATTGCTTAATTTAATCAATTAATCACATAATTATTATAAACCTAATTGTAGTTTTTAATTAATTTGTTACTGCTCATTGTAAGTTATTAATCAACTTTTATTTTCTTAGTTAATGACCTATCATAAGGAACTGCAACAAATGGAAGGTCAGTCGAGAGAAGAATATATTGGATCGCTAAGAAGGTTTCTTTTTTATTTATTCTTTATTTTTATTTTCTTACTTAACATTTTCAAAAGGAAATAGCCTACGAACTAACGAGCCTACCAGGAATATTGATTTTATTTCTTACGAACTGACATATTTTTTATTTTAAAAAAAATGTAGAAAAAGCAGCGGATTTTCTCGTGGAGTTTCCAAATATAGAGGTGTGGCAAGGTAATTTTGAGAATTTATTTTCCATCCAATCATGTAACTATTTGGGAAAAAAATGAATAAAATTCAATAGAAATCACCCAATGATATATCTTTTTTATATTAACTGTCATCTGATTGTCTACCGAGTAATATATTTGTCTCTTATAGGTAAGACCGAGAATTCAAATCTTATGTGGTTTTATGGCTTAAATTCATACACGTTCTCAATCGTTACATGTTTAAGTATTATTTATGTAACTTTTTAGTACAAATCAAACGCTAATTAAAGTTTTTCATTAATTGTATAGATTCTGATTAACTATATGTTTGCAAATATATAACGAACAGGCATCATCACAATGGAAGATGGGAAGCTCGAATTGGCCGAGTCTTTGGTAACAAATATCTCTATCTTGGAACATATGGTAAGTACTTTTACTTTAATTTATACAAATACGGTTATATTTCTAATCTGATTCAAAGTCATAGATCTATTGTTAATGCTACTTCTAACTGAAAAATATTATTAAAAACACTCTACGGATATTCTAAAGATCAAGAAAAATAATTACAACGCGTTTTTACAATTGAAAACGGTATTTAATAACATCCGAACAATCTTGATTTTCTAATTTAATTCTATTTTGATCTACTTGAGAGATTGGGACATATAATTCTAGTTTTAGGAAATATTTTTCTAGACTTAAGATGGCAGAATACACTTTTTTAGTCTTGAAACCCAAATTTAAAAGGGAGAGAAAGAGGGGGAGTATTAAAACAATAAAACCCCACTTTTTTATTTGAACGACAAAGTTAGTTGTTATTAAGTTAGTAAACCCCAAGTTAGAAATAAACTCCATTGCCAAGGTTTGAACCCTGGACCTCCTAGAAGGCTTTGTCTCTCCCTCACTCTTAATCACTAAGCTAAGAGATCATTGGTAATAAAACCCCACTTTTATTAGGAAAGTATTGAAACCCAAATTTTGAAAGATAGTTTTTGAGAGACCCAATTGAATTAGAAGAGCCCAAATATCTAGGTAGATTAGGAAATAACTAACTCTGAGAACCATGAATTGATTTAATCAATTTACTCTAAAGGGCTTTGGGTTCATGAAGAAAATTCACAATCATTCTAGTAAATTTGCACACAATACACTTTTGTTATATACAGTTGATATTTTCATCCATGTAACATCATTAAATTTTTTTTCTCAACCACATATTAACTAGGGATATTATAGTACAAACATATAATTTTTATTGTGTATGACAAAAAAAATATTATGTGCAAATCACATTCTCTGGCAAATCGGTATATAATAGAAGCTTTGAATATTACCAATTCCAACACCATCACCTCACCTGCCCCCATTTTTTTTAGCAAGAACTTTGTTTCCAGAAATCTGCAGAATTTTTTTTTAATATTTCGCGAGTACCTTCACACACAAAATTTCTACTAGGAGCTTCTAGTTTGTATACGAATTTTTTTTTTTTGGACTTTTCATAAGTGAAATAGTAAGGGTTTTAATTAAGGACCGATTTAATTAAGAACCATAAGATCGATAGAATCTTAGCTTTCCATTAAAAGAGTTAGTTTATGGTGGAATTTGTCTACAATTGAATTCCAACTTTTTGTGCATTAAAAACCAAGAGGATATGTTCATACTAGCTAGTATTTGATGATTATATAAAAAATCAGTATATTTGATGATCTACACCTTTTGTCCACACGGGACTTAAACGCATGACCATATATATATAGACTATAAGGAACACCTTCCAACACCTTGATACCGCTATGTTACAGACCCTTTGGTTGTATATACTCTCTTAAGACTAACAAAGTCATAAGAGAGGATTTAGATATAGTTTTAGCACATCTAATTAAATAACTAATAACATTTAGATATAGTTTTAGCTATGAACCCATTGATTTTGTTATAAGTATTAAAAAATTTAGTTATGAATTCATTAAAGAATGTTTGCAGCTCAGTCTCTGTTATAGAACAAATGATCAAATTAATTATATATAACGACGTATTTTTGCAGCTACACAAGAAGAAGCAGCGGTGGCATATGACATGGCAGCAATAGAGTATCGTGGACTTAACGCCGTTACAAATTTTGACCTCAGCCGTTACATCAAATGGCTAAGGCCAGATAACAACAATCGAACCATCGACGCCACACAAACTCCTAATATCAATATCATTGATCATGCCACTTTACCACCAATTAGCAGTAGCAACCATGACGTAGGATTAGCCTATCACCACAACCACCGCGGAAACCAACCGTCTCAGCCGCCGGAGTCGGTGGTTTCCCCCACCGTGACGGCCGCCGCCTCCACATATTCCTCTAGACCAACTACGGCCACGTCAGCACTAGGACTCCTGCTACAGTCTGCTAAGTTCAAAGAAATGATGGAGATGACCACCGCGGCTGAGTTCACCTCAACACCGTCTGAATCAACCGTAGCGCCACCCTACAACAAGTTTCCTGAGGAAATTCAGATGCATTTTGAGAGCCAGGATTTCGGTGATTACAACAACGGTGGCGATGATTTTATTTTTGGTGATATGAGTTTCATGCATAACATGGTGCATTCTGACTTTGACAAGTGAATTACGTACACGACGATGAAAACACCACCGGCGACGTCAACCACCGCCGGTACCCCGGCCAGTCCGAGAATGTTTTGGGTTTGGAACAAATGTAATTTAATTCGAATAGTAGATTTTCATTAATTAATATTTGCATGGTAAATCATGAATTTGCATGCGAATTAATAAAAAATGGAATATTGAGTACCCCATATGAAAAGAAGATACATATTTCTTTCTTTTGTATGGAGAGGGAAAAAGTCCATTTAGGTCAATTAATTAATTTGTACTGGAATATTAATATTCTTTGTAGATAAGTTTAAAACACATAAGATGTTGTAATTTATCTTTGTCTTTATTCATCGTAATAAAATTTATATTTATTCGTATACCGAATTATTTTTTTCTTTTCGTATGGGATTTGTATTACAGCTGTAAACAAATACACCCACCAAATCTATAAATAGCAATAATTAGAAATATCTTAATCAGTAATTGTTTTCTCAATCAAATAACACGATACTAATAGTAAACAAGTTAGCTAGCGGCTAAAAATTAATTAACAAAGTAACAAACTTTACCACTGACATAACAAACACAATGCTATTACTATTAGATTATAAGTTAATTATATATTGATATCACTACACAAGTGAGCTCCTCCACTTTGCAGAAATATATTCTTTTATTCTATTCCTAATTAAATCTTGCATATTTTAGAGAATCAGATTTCAATCTTATTTGGGTATAGAATAGAGTGGAGATCCCTGATTAATGGGTCATATAGTTTTCAACTGCCCAATTAACCATATCCATGCATGATGTGTCATTTACAAGCTCTCCTTAAGAATTTGTTTCTTTTTTTTTTCTTTTTTAAAAGGGATTTTCTACATCACTACTAATTAGTAGGGTCGCAAGGGATCGAGTAGTCGAGCTATGCTACATATAGTCGTTTATTTCTTATACTTAACCAAAAAGGACATATATAACGAGAGTCCCATATATACATGATTAATTCTTAAATTAAGGTAAAACTTGGAAATATTTATGCATAACATAAATATATATTACATTGTTCACTATTACTAATCACATCTTTAATTCATTGTTCAATGATAATACTGGGAGATGAATTCCATAAACCCCTGAGAAATGATTTGCATATTTCTAGCCATAACCTTCGATCTGGTTCTGCAATTTCTAGCATTGACCTTGCCTCTTCTGCGACTCCAACCTGTAAATTCATCTTCTCCTTATTAATTAAGAATTTTGATGATAAAATAAATTAATTGTTAGTTACTAAATATTTTTGTTTCATGTATAGAAGCTGATAACTAATTAAAAGGTAAGTATGAAAAGCATAGAAAGTTAATTAATTATGAAAACATGATCAGTTGAGATTAACATTTTTAAAAAGTGATACTGCCTTTTTTAGAGTTGTGGTTATCAACCTCAATTAATTAATTATTATAATATGTAAATCAAGAGCATGATTATATATAACATGGAAAATCTTGTTTCCTTCTATAAATCATCCTACAGTCCAACCTTTTAAATAAGAAACCAATTATTCTCTTAATATCTTTTCTTAATTTTGACCCTCGCCTTAATTAATCTAGTGAGTAGAAAGCATAGTATAGTAGGAGTATGTAGAAACTTTTTATAGAATTCAAGAAGCATAGTTTTAGATTCCAGAGTTCACTAAAAACTTTGGAGCCACAGTCAATATACATAATTAGGCAATTAGCTGAAACTTTTTAGTACGTCTTGTATTTTAGAAGTCTTTAGATTGTTCTAAATTAAGATTCTTTCAAACAGTTGATCGAGCTAGCTAAAGCTCTGGTAGATCAACATGCATGCTTGCCATGGATTACGCATACCTCAATGGATTCTTGATTGAGAAGGCGGTCTATAAGATTGTTTAAAATGTCTTTGGTGTATTCTGGATGACCTTGAATCCCAAGAATGTTGTCTCCCATTTTAAACATTTCGACTCCTGTTTTGTCTGAGAATGCTATCACTTGTGCTCCTGCTGGCGCCTCCCACACCTGTGCGTAAAATCACATTAGTTCTTCAACTTGTTAATTTAGGATAACATATATATAGATGATCAATCACTAGCTAGAATATTAAACAAGATTCACAAGGCAGGTGATATATATATAAAGAGGTAGCTAGAAATATATATACCTCATCTTGATGGCACTCTATGATAGAAAGAGCTGGAAGATCAATCTCACCCAAGTTTTCAAGAGAGCTGCAAGGGCAGAGATCTTTGACAATCTTCACTTTTCTAAGCCCTATGTCCCAACCACTTTCTGATTTCCCTACCTTCCCACCCAATGCCCTACACAAAACCTATATATTCAACCCCAAAACATAAACAAGTTAGGTTATATATAGTCATTTTTTAATTTGTCTCTTTCATTTGTAGGTGTCATTTACATATATGACACTGTATATGGAGAATTTAAGATAACAATAAGTTGTTATAAATGTTACTACTTGATTTTAAAAGAAACCAAAAGGAAGTAAATACTCTACTTGATTCCAAGATACCAGTGACAAAAAAAATGTCGTATCATTTTGGTTTGTAATCGAAGAATTAATCAAGATGGCCTGATCTTCTAATATATTTCGGAATCTGCGAAAGATGGAAATCCCTTTTAATGAACAATTGGAATATTCTCTATCACCGGGTATCTTTAAGATGATATATATGCTTACTATGGGAACTTGAATAGAAAATTAAGAAAGATACTTATATCAGATATATAATTAGGAAGAATAATTAAGCTATCATATATGCACAGATGAAATAACAATTAAAGTTACAAATTTGAAAGATATATAGTATATGTACCTGGTGACCAAAGCAAATGCCAAGTACTTTTTTTTGCATGGAAGCTAGTGTTTGAAGAAGAAAACAAAGCTCAAGAATCCAATGGTCATTTCCATAAGCATCATAAGGACTTCCAGTGACAACAAACCCATCATAGTGTTGAAGGTCATTCATGTCAGGGAACTCCCCATCAACAACCCTAAACATATCCCATCTCTCATCTTCATCTTCTTCACCAAAAGCTTCAACAAACACATTAAAATAACCTCCATACACCTTCTTCACATACTCTGAATCCCTTGCTGCTAACAGTAATGCATACCTTCTAATATTCTTCTCACCTTCCATCCCCATTTCCAGTCTCTTTTTTTGTGAATTAATGAGATTGAGAGAGTGTGTGTCTCACAGAGAGAGTGGGAGAGAGATTGGTATGATACTTTGTTGTACGTTTTGATTGATTTTTAAAGAGGCATATGATCCTTTTATATATAGAAAGAATAGAGAATAATAAAAACAAATTAAAGCATGTCCAAAAATAGATTAAATTAAGACCAGAAGCTAGAGTATGTGCCAAATAAGTCAGTGTGAATGTGAATTATATATTGAACAACATTAATTTGATGAAAGATATACGGTGGGAATCAAGGATGACCTAAGAAAGCTTAGATAAGTCTCCTCCCGTCAGCATCACTTCCATTTTCTCTATTTGTTATGTTGCAATCAGGTGAAAACAACACAGTGACTAATTTATCGCGTTTCCTTAATTATATATTATTGATTGGCTGTTCAAAGTGATATGATTCATTGTGTTTACACGTCTAATTAAATGGTGAGATTTCCATAATTTTTTTAAAAATAATGTTATTTTAAAAGAAATTATCAAACATAGGATGTATTTTTTTATAAATTGGAGTTTTAGTGGTCCAAAATTCCAAATTTGAATGAAGTCGGAACCCCAAATCCCAAATTTTGTACGTGTTTCCCATACAAGTCACATGTTTCTCAGTACATATATAGTACACTCGATTTTTTATATTATTTTATAGAATTCGATATCCGTACACTTTATTATACCAGCTGCGCGCATAACTAGTCACGTCAATAGGTTGGAAACTATGGTTTAAATTAGGGATTTTGGATCCCGAATTTGACCATAATAGCAATCAGATTTAACTCTTACGTACTCAAGTCACCTATATATAAACATCACGAACATTAAACAATTCTTACACTTCTTTCAACTTAATAAACAACACCTTCAAATACCACATTAAAAAATCGACCAACATAACATATCTTTTTCTACATATACCACCTTCTTCAATCTTCTACTCCAAAAAATAACCATCTTTTCTTTCCTACAAAAAAATGTCAACCTCTACGTCAAACAAAACAGTATGTAGAAATTTTCGTGCAACACGTTGTACCAACGTTAATGATTTGCCTGAAGAATTAAGAGCTCGTATAATCTCTTACCTTAAAACACGTGAGGCTATCTCGACGTCCGCAGTATCTAAGGAGTGGGTGCTAATGGTAGTTCGTATGAACTTAGAAGACGACTTGTCACATTCGACAGGTTTGTTGAAGCCTGAAGGAGCTCTAACCGCACGTGATGGTAATATATCTATTCACCCGAATAAGGTTATATTCATCGAGAAGGGGTATGTAGTCAGAAAATTTTAACAAAGGTATATATTTGATTATGTGATTTCTCACAATGTTATTGAGTTTGAAGCGTCAGTTATATGCTAAAAAAACAAACCTTGTCTAATACTTTTAACAAAATAGCGGAATCAATTTCTACTTTTAAATTAGAAAGTGTTTATGACATGAAATGTATTTTTCTATGCCCAACATCGGGACCCTTTAGAAATCTTAAATATTTGTTTCTAAAAAAGGTAGTATTGACAATACTGATCCTTTTAGCGGGTTTCCATTTTTAGAAAAACTAGCATTAGTTTATTAGGTGTAATATAGGCACACCAAACTTTGAACACTGGAGTTTGTATTTTCTAACTTTCCACTTCTACAAAAGAAAGATATTGGATTTTCTCTTCTTGAGACGGTGGTCGTTAACCATAGCATGCATATTAATCGAGGAAATAACAAATTTTAATGATTTGATGATGTTCGTCAAAATTGTTTCTAACGTGAAAACGTTATTGATTAATAAGCCTGTGGTGGACACTTAACAAGTTTCTTGTTGAGTTGTGTAAAGCATATTTGAAATGGTCACATCTGAAATGTTTAAAGATGGATTTATTATAATACTATAGAAGGATTTTGTTGTTGCTAGAAACTGTTAAACTATTTTCGCTATGAAATACGGCAAATATGCAATCAGTTACCATTCATCCAATTTGTGGAAGATTTAGAACTCAATGTACTTCTACCTTTTAGTGTATTAATGAAGTTTATCACAACTTTTATCATTCTTATTAGTTATTGTATATATCATTCTTATTATATCTTGTTTCTAACTAATATGTAGAAATAATAATTTTATTATTAAGCCATGCATAAAAAGTTACCATGGAAAATAAATTATGAAAATATAAATAATTTTGATAGATAATTTAATAATATATAGTAATAATATCCTTTGTATTGAGTCGAAAAGAAATTATCACAAAAATTAAATTACGAAAATAAATAAAATTATATTAATCGATAATAACTAAACATAAAAATAATATTATTTATATGGAATCGTCAAATCATTTATTTTTATAAAAAATGTAGACTTATTGAATCATCAAATCATCTCTTTTTCAGTTGATATAAAGTAAAAACATATACTCTCTGTCTGATGTAATTAATGTGTATGAGTAGACATTTTAAATGGTCAAACCGCAGAAGAAAAAGTATACTTATTAAATCATCATATCGTCTTTTTTTAGTTGATACAATTTAAAGAATATATTCTCGGGTTTAATTCATAAATGTGTATTCAACTTGTCACCTTTTGTTATTGTATGTGTCGAAATTCCAAACTTACCATTTAATGTACCGATTTCTTCATGGTTTAACTCACGTGGCAATTACTTGATGGTGACATGGCACAAGTTTAACTGACGTGGCAATGACTTGATGGTGACATGGCAGCTGATGTGCTTTTTCATCATTATAATTTTTTTTAATAATAATAATAATATAAAAGAAGATGTAATATTCAGATTTGTTTTTCATCTTCAAGGTTCTTCATCTTCATTCTTGAGTTCTTCATCTTCATCCTCGAGTTCTTCATCTTCATCGATCTGAGTTTGGAATCTTCATGGTTCTAGAGAATATCGATGGTTTTATGTTTTGATTTTCATTTACATCGAGGGCTTTCTCGAGAGTATCGATCTTTATCTGTTTCTTGAGGGTTCTGTTTGAAAGGGTCCATGGTTCATCGATGTGCTTGTAAGTCTTGAGGGTTCTGTTCTTGACGGTACCAAAATCGCACAATTCACTGTCATCTTCAAGTAAGTTTAGGGTTACTATTATTATTGTTGATTATGAGATAGTGAACTCACTAAGCCTAGTGCTTATCAAGATTGAATATGTTGTTTTAGGTAAAAAAATGTGGCAAGGCTCCAGCTAAGGATTTATGATTCCTACTTCCGGTGTCTTTTGAGAAACAATGTATTTTGTGTAAATATGATAATCATGACAAATGGGCTTTTGTAAAACTATATCTACATATATATACTAACGTTGACTTTGTTGTTATTATTATTATTATAAAAAAGCGGTCTTAATTTACAACGCATGCCAACGCACCTTCATAATGTCTTTCAGGACCCTAATATATATCTCCGTAGGATCTTTCTATCATTTAACGTCCTCCAAATAAGCTCCCTAAGGATACTATCGTAAACTTTCTCTATATCTAAGAACACCATATGCATATCTCGTTGTATTTTCCTATATTTTTCCATTAGGCTTCTAATCAAATTAACAGCTTCCATCGAAGACCTCCCTGTCATAAACCCGGATTTATTTTTCGTTACTCGTGTTTCCCATCGCAACCTGTTTTCTATCACTCACTCCCACAATTTCATAGTATGACTAAGAAGTTTAATACCACAATAATTCACACTAATTTGGGCTTGGGATAACCAAACTACTTCTCCATTCCTCCGGTATCCTAGTTGTTCGAAAAATCAGTTAAAAATGTTCGTTAGCTCGTTTATGTCCAGCTCTCCAAGGCACCTCCACACCTCTATGGAGATTTGGTCATGTCCCGCCGCTTTTTCTCTCCCCATCTTGGCGTAGAACACGCGTAACTACTCCTGAAGAAATCCTAGTGCAATAACGGTTGTTATAAACGTGAATGTTAGCCTCAAAGCTCTCTCTACTACCCCTCATATAATGTGCCGTGTCTCCTGATTAAATAAATAAATAAAGTTTCAATTTTAAACAAATGAATTGTTAATATATAACTTTGATTTAATATGATGTTAGAATTCTCTGATTAAATTGATGAAAGCTAATCTTCTATTTATAAACTAGAGTAAATCCCCGTGTGATACACGAGTTGTTTAAAAAAAATATAAATATTAAAAATTAATAAAAAATATTAAATGATTGTAAGACACGAATTTTTTTAAAAAGATGATAAATAATGCTAATTTATATTACTATTAGATGACTAATATAATTTAGGATTTTGATAACCACAGCCCTTAGGGCTATGGATAACAATAAAATTTAGGTAATATTTAGCTTTTAAAAATGGTAAACTTGTTTCATGTATGGAAAGTTGAAAACTAATTAAAAGGTAACTATGAAAGTACGGAAAGTTAATTATGAAAACATGAGTTGTGATTACTATTTTTAAAAAGTGATATTACCAATTTTTATTCTTATCCACAGCCCTAAGGGTTGTGGTTATCATCCTCCATAAATTTAGTTTTAAATTTAGTTTTATTCAAGATAAGTATAATAAAGATTAGTTTATTAAGTTTATTTTTATTTAAGATTAGTATAATAAGGATTAGTTTTTAAAATTAGTTTTTATTTAAGATTAATATAATGAAGATTAGTTATTTTGTAGGTCGTAGATAAATATTAGTATTTTTAAATTTATTTTAAATAATGCTAGTTTATTTATCATTGATTTGATTAAATGTTATCTTTATCTTAATTCATATTGATTAGTCATATTAGTTTGACACTAAAAAGTTAAAATCAAAATCTTAGAATTAAAGTAATGAACAGTTAAGATTAAATCTTTTATTAAATAAACGGTCCAGATTATCTAATAATATTTTTTAAATTAGTCTTTTATATATATTAGATTAGAAGATTTATAAAATATTATCTAAGAAAAGAATCTATTTATATTTGAAGGTGCTTTTTATAGTGGAATACGAATTAAAACCTAAACGTGTTTTGAAATATTCCAATCCGATTCTTTCTTTAGGTCACGTCTCGTTTTACCTTATTCTTTTTATAACTAAATAAATTCGTAATTCAATATTTATGCTGGATGCTTTGACATTTGTCCCTAAAAGACATATATCCTAATTATCGTCCATAAGGAAATTCCGATTCTATATTAAAAAAATTTAGAAGATATAATTTATCTAATAAAGAGGAGAATTAAAAAATCAAAAAACAAACTTGAGCAGGACCCGATCAAATTGGTAATTTAATGTCCGTCTGACCCCAAAAAAAGGTTGTAATTCAATGAAGAATCCTTAACCGGCGGTTTTTATTTATATAAACAATATTTTTGTAAAAATCATTCATTCAATCTTTTATGACTTAAATTTTTTAGCAATTTCTTAATTAAGTAAAATAAATTAAAATCAAACACTATCTGGCATAAGCATGGGTAAGTTCTTTTGAATTTTATGAGTATATATATTTCGTTGAATTTGTAAAACTATTTGCTATAAACAAAAGCTTTGACCAAGTCAACACATTTGACATATATAAGTATATAACTTCTCGTATAAAAGGAAGATAAAAAATTTAAAGTGATGTGTTTGCTTTCTAAGTGTTTGATGAAATAAAAATGTAAAGAAATTATAAAATAAAATAAAAAGTTTGGAATCCACTCAAATGGATTGGTCATCGACTCATCGGAGGAAAAGCAAAACGAACATAAGCTGCAGCTCCACTAAGAAAAAGATATTTTATCAAATTGTTTGTAACCTAACGGTACAAGTTGTTAGAAGATGTTCTTCTAACAAAATATGTGTTCAAGTCTCGCTATACACAAAATATGTAAAATTTAAAAGTAAATTAATATGTCCATGTATTTTTTCCTTAAAAAAAATTGATATTCTAGTGGGCTTTCCTGTCTACAGGGCCAAATATAAATTAAAAAAGGGGTTTGGGCCATAGACTCATTCAAGTTATTTTCAAATTAAGTTAAAAAAAGAAAAAGTATATTTTATTCTATTAAATACTTCTATCGAAGACTTCTAGTTTAGTGGTATTGGAGCATTTTCTATTTGATGTTTCATTGTCTAAGACTCTAAGGTCATAAGTTCGAGTCCCGTCGTGATCAAATTTGGGTTGATTTAAGAGTCGTTAAACAAACAACTAGACGATAACATAAAATATGGAAATTAGACAAATTCAATAATTCTATTTTCTTATCTCCTCCTATGATTTTGATAAATGTTTTAATTCAACGTGACTCGAACTTAGTTAAATTTAAATTTTAGTGTTATTTTATTTTTTTATTATTTTGTTGTTTTAAAAGTTACATCACGATTTTGAATAAAAAGAGAGATACTTAGCGATAGATTTGGGTTCGTGAAATACCTAAGTGAAGAAGACGATACCCATAAAGGCTTGGAAGGCCCTAGAGAGAGACCTTGGCTAATTTAAGCATGTAATGTTTGGACCTAGTGGGCATTGGCGAAATTTGAGTAGTTAATTTATTATATATATATTGTTAACATAGCTAACAGAAAAAGTGATGTGACAAAAATAATGACGTTATTGATAATGTGTAAGTGTGATGTGGACAAATAATATGTTATGATTGGTAGATAATTGAAAAAAATTCGTAATATCATATTTAAATACAGTTTAATTTGGAGGGTTTGAATGTAAATTGTGATGGGGTAGTATGTAATATGTGAGGCGATTTTAAATAAATTGTAAATTAATGTAATTAATTATAGGTTATTTGAAATTTATGTTTAATAACTTGTAATATATTTTGTTTTGAGAAAAAATAATTATATATTTGTACTCGTCTCATTTTATCTACGTTTTGATATAAATTTTATCGGAATATGACATTGTTTTAAATTAGTATATTTCAATTGGTTTATCCATCGAGAGCAACGAGTAGGTAATTATTAAACATTTTATTCGTCTTTTATATTCTTTCCCTCTACATAATGTAGTCGATATAATCACTTATTTCTTGGTTTTTCGATAAAAAGAATTAAAAATGTATTATAACCAGTTGTTAGTGGCATAAAACTGTTTACAAAACTATCACTACCACTTAGAGCTTTTTAAAATTGATTGTTAGTGTGTGAGTAAATAACCGTACAAAAACTGTAAATCTACATAATTACTGGGTAGTGAATCAACTGTAATGTTAGTGGGTTTTGTAACTACACATACAGCTTGAAATTTTATATAAAGATTATAATTGTCTAAGTTTTCTTATTCTTTAACTAATAACTAGGTATATAAAATTAAGATTATAATTACATGGATATTTGAATCCAATGTTATCTTGTGTTTTCAATTATATTTAACTAAATAATAAATTATACATAAGTGATTTATGTATGTATAAACATAATATATTCTATGTTAGGATCTTACATTTTTGTGATCTAAAACAAAGGCGTCATAATTCAAGATTCATATCTCAACACAAACAAGGCTTAAATGAAAAATTCATAAACATTACGACTGTGTTATTTATGTATCAACTAATTATGACATTAAGTATATTTTGAATAAAAACGTTACTAAGTTAAATTAAAAGTAAGTAAATAAATAGTAAATGATAAGATTTATAAATGTAATTGACTCGTTAATTTAAATAAAACATATATTTACTAATATCTATGTTGAAAAATGAAATATAGATATTGACTTTAGTAATAATTTTTTTGACTAAATAATTGTCGTATGCAAATATTGATTAATTTGTTAGTATAGATAAACATACAAATAAAATTTGAATACTTTAACCTTTAGGTTTTTCGGTTAACCGTCTGTCTCTAAGATCATGAACCGTAACCTAACCAAATAACCGAATTTTTCTTAGGTTCGGTTAACCAAACCGGAAGAATTAAAATATTTGGTTTGGTTAACCTAGAATTCGGTACAATTTGTCGGTTTTTAGATTCGGTTTTTCGGTTTCAGATATTTTGAACACCCCTAATCTAAACTATTCATTTAAAAAGTATTTAATCTTAATCAATAATTCACTTAAATAAAAAAACAATTTTGACTTTTTAGAGTCACATATTAGAGATAATTTCATATATGCCCTTATTAAATCATATAAAATCGTATTTACCCACCTTAATTTATAAATATCATATTTACCCTTTATAATATTTTAAAATATCATATCTAACCAAATTCTTAGTTTTATCATTCTAAAATATTTAATATCCATTTTTAAATTCCTTTTAAATTATAATCAATAACGTTTAACTGTATTACCCTTAATTGTAACAATAATGATTGATACGTTTCTACCGTCAAGTCTGCCCTCCCACTCGAGTCAATGTTTCCACCATTTGTTAGAGTGTTTATGTCGTATGTCGTCATTTTTTTAAATTCTCATCTAATTATCGTTTTATTATTATTTAATACGTTTTTATTAATGTTTAATATTTATTATCTTTTAAACCAACCCGTATATCACACCGGAATTTAATCAAGTAAAATATATAAGGTTACAACAAATGAATTGAATCCTGGGTTTAAATGAAACTAATCTATGCAAAGTAATAATACATGACATATATATATATATATATATATATATATATATATATATATATATATATATATATATATATATATATATATATATATATAGGGTAGGGATATGGTAGACAAAATCTTATGGTACAAAATATAAGGAGAGATCTCAACCATTGGATCTCTCCAAAAGTCAAAAAGAAAAGTCAAAAAAACTTTTTAAATTTGGATTTAAAAAAAAGAAAAAGGGCAAACTGGACAATCAACAAACCAATAAATCAGGGAACGGTTACTATTATTTTGAAAAAGAAAAATATGGATTTTGCTTAAATCATCCTTCACCGGAATTTAGTCGTCAGCCGTCGACGGTGCACCGACGGCGATAGTGGTATCAACGGCAACAGTGCATCGATTGTGCATCTGGCGACTGTGCATCGACGGAGGATGTAGATCTGGAGACTGTGTATCAACGGAGACTGTGTATCAACGACAGTGCATCAACGGTGGCTGTGGATCTAGAGACTGTGCATTGATTGTGCATCTAGCGACAGTGCATCGATTGTGGATCTGGAGACTGTGTATCAACGGCGGCAGTGGAAACGAAGCAGGTAGTGAAGATTAGGGTGCGACAACTTCGCTGCGGTGGAGGATTAGGTTGTGACGGCTTCAAAAGGGGGCGGTGGAGAATTAGGGTTCTTGTGAGGGGATGTGGCTGTACGGAATCTACCAAACTATGACTCAACTTAATTCGCTAACTAACTATCGGATAACCCGGAATCTTGAATCTTTAATCTTCTTATCTTGAGTCTTCAATCTTCAATCTTGATTCTGGAATCTTCTTATCTTTGCCGTAGATATAGAGAGATAAAAGATGAATTAAAAACACAATTAAATTATCTTAAACTGACTTCTTTAGTCGGGCTTAGTTACTCAGCTTGAAACTCATCAAGCTGAGTTCTTCGAGAACACACTCGAAAACAAACATGAACTGACACGTATATTTATAAACTCATCCTCAGAAGTCCAAAGAGTTAACTAAAACATATTTAGCAACTCTATTGAGCTGACTCAGTATGCACACTGAGTCACTCAGCTTGAGACTCATCAAGCTGAAACTCAATATAGATATCTTAGTTTACATACACATCTTGAGACTCATCAAATGTTGTAGTTGGAGAATCTGGTTATGAATCAGAGTGATGTTGAGAACTCTGAGGTGAACACACATCCTCAGTCTCAACAGCAGCATTGTCAACAAACTGATGATCACTAAGATTCTCAGTCTGAGTGACCTCAGCTCCAAAAGGATTTATGAACTCATCATCTCTCTCAGCTTGAGAGTTCCGTGGAGCTTGTGATGATTTCTTGGATGAACACACATCCTCATCACTATCATCTGCTACGACATACATAGGATTTGACTTATTGGTTTCCCCTGGCCTTTCAAGCTCACTCAGACTGACCGAGTCAGCTTAAACGAGGCAGCGAGGGATTAGGGTGCGACGTCTCTGGTTGGGATGCACAAGCGGTGGAACTCCGGTGGAAGACGGTGGCTAACCCACTGGCGGTGGTTGACTGTGCAGGGCGGCAGAAATATGGCCGCAGACTCGCAGGGATGGGGGGAGCTTTCTGAAAATCTGAAACCCTAATTTAGGGGAAATAGGAGACGTGGGGTTGGAAGTTTATGGAGAGAGAAATTTTTTTAGAGTTCCTATTTTACCCCACATATTTTAAGGACACGTAGCACATTCTCCTTTCTCCTTACATTTAGTATCTTAACATTTTTTTTACTTGAAAACAATTTTACAATATATATATATATATATATATATATATATATATATATATATATATATATATATATATATATATATATATATATATATATATATATATACACCATTCGATTTATATCAACTTGCCCGTATCCTAAATATAAACATGTATGACAATCCAAACAATGACTATTTATTCTATAACTGTCACTTTAAAAACTTTTTTTATGAATTGTATATAACGAGTGTTTATTACCCGTGCTTTCGCAGCGAGATAAAATTACTATTTAGAATGCTTAATCTTATATTATTTACCAACTCCCTACTTTAATTCTTTTTACTAAAAGAGTCTAAATGAATGGATTTATAAAATAATCTATAAAAGGTATACAAAGTTAATGTTTATTTAACTTTTTAAATTAATGTTCAGACAAAATGTTTGATACTATTTCTTTTCATATAATTTTATAAAACCATATCTTTTTAAAAAAGACAGGAAAAAAAGATTTTAGAACATTTAAGGTTATATTCTTATCGGGTTTTGTTTTTATAAAATCATATAAGATGACAGTTTAAGTAATAACAATAGTCATAATATTAAAAAAGAAACGTATAGTAAAATAAGAGAACTATAATATCATAATCATCTAAGAAGAAATTTAAATTAAATAAATATTTTAGAAAATTTTTAAAGTTATATATTATATACTAGTTTAAATACCCGTGTAACACACGTGATGATTTAGAAAAGTAATAAATATTAAACATTAATAAGCGAAAAAAATTAGAGTTAAAAAAAATAACGACAGACAGACGGTAATTCTAAGACCAACGATGAAACCACCGCGAAAGAATTAATACTTAAAATAGTAAATTATTTATTTAACATATAATTATATAACATGAAAGAAGTGTGTATAAAAAGATGATAAATTAAAAAAAAAGGTATATCAAAAGTAAAGAAATACTTGTATAGTACACAATTATAAGTTATCTGATATTAATATAATTATTAATTTATTATTATGACAATCTTCTAATATATATAAAAGACTAATTTATTATTATTTATTAATACTTAAAATTTAAAGATATGTTTTTATAAAATAATAATGTGATGCAAATGTCGGATAATTTTTTTACTTTATGTGGATACAATGCAAAAATGTAAGAATGTCCATTTGATGCTTTTTAAAATTTCAAATAAAGTGAGATTATAAATCTTTTAAGTAGATGTGGAGCATAATTTTATTGAGGTAATTCGATTGTTTGAATATTTTAAAAAGATAACAAATATCAAGATAAAGTTTAGGTATTCTTTATTATTTTATGAAGTTTTTTTTAATCTCAATGATATTTAACATTAATTTGATTAAGGGTTATCTTTATCTTAATTCACATTGGTTAGTCAAATTAGTTTGACTCTAAAAAGTCAAAATCAAAATTTTAAAATCAAATGAATGAACGGTTAAGATCAAAACTTTTATTAAATGAAATGTTCAGATCGTCTAATAATTTTTTTCTAATTAGTCTTTTATATATATTAGAAGATTATATAAGACCAGGAGGGGGGAGGGGGGCTCTGCCATTTTAGAGCGCATCTTATTTTATATTGTATCCATTAAAATTTAATAGTAAATCTACTTTGAAGAAGTTAAAAAAGGTAAAGATAAATATAGGAATTGGAAAGAAAGTGGCGGGTAAAAAAAAAACACACAAATGTACAACAATATAATCGAACGCGGATCATGTTTAAAAACACAATGGTTCAAACCACCAAGCCCAAATTGCATATTGGTTAAGGTTCTACAGACAGTATATTTATTAAGAGACAAAAATATATTGAAAAAAAATAAAATTTATTCTTCATAGTATCAAATCATTTCCTGATAAAAATATTATATGTATAATATGTTATTGTGCATATTCCACTAACTAGGACTCCCAAGAAGGTAGCAATGCCATACATGGTGCACTATATATGAAGACAAATCTTAGCCATGTGAGGGTAAAAAAAAGAGAGAACATGCATGGTGGTCCTAACTCTACCTCCACCCACTCTACCCCCACCCCTCCCTATACTCCTTTTAATCTCCTTTTATACATTTTGTGAAGAAAATATGGATGTAGAACTTGTAACAACTTCAAAATAATGTGACCACCAACAAGTAACAATCATGACGATTTTTTTGGATGAATCCAATAAACTAGAAAACAATCATTCTTCTATGATATATTTAGTTTAATTTTATTAATAAATTAAGATTATTGATTGTATTTTAATGTTCTAATTTACTTTTGAGTGGCACCCTAGATGCATCTTTCAGAGTATACAGAAGTATCAAATCTTAGTGTTCTAATACATTAATAATTGTGTTCATGTTTATAAGGAAGCGTATCTTATGTTCTTTTATAATCTCGATTACTATGTACATCTATATATAACTTTTATTAAAGTACATGAGAAATGTTCAATATGGTCCATACTTAATTCATAGTCCTGAATGACTAATTTTAGCCTTTGGATCAGCCCCATCAATGGTCCAGATTGAATTTTAAAATTTTGGGCGGAGTGGTATTTCGTAATTCACATGTGATGTTTTTACAATCACATGTGATTGTATACTAAATCGCATGTGATTGAGTATTAAAATTTCAAGACTGTTTTTTATATGGACTATATTGAACACAATTCTAAAGGACATATATAACAACAATAAAATGGTAAAAAAACTATTAAAAATTATTGCGCTTCGCTGCGGGATTTATATATTTATTTTTCACTGAATTTTTTATAAAAATTATATAAAGTTTGTTATAGCAATTAGGGTTGTAAACGAACCGAACGTTCATGAACCGTTCGTGAAATTGTTCGGCGGGAAGTTCGTTTATGTTCATTTGTTTATTAAGCGAACGAACATGAACAAAAATTTTCGTTCGTTTAGTTAAACGAACGAACATGAACAAAGCTCTCGTTCGTTCATTTATGTTCGTGTACCGTTCGGTTAGCTGTTCGTTTATGTTCATTCGTTTATGTTCGTATATTTATGTTCGTTCGTATATTTATATAATACATATAATTTGTAATTAAGTAATTTAACTTATCTTTCATTTAAATTAAGTTTCATTTAAAAAAACTAAATAAGTAAATAAGTAATAAAAAGAAGGGTTTGAATTAGAAACCCTAGCCACCCCTTTCTCTCAATCGTCCAAGTCCAGCCGTCCTTCAAGTCCATCGCCTCTTCTTTCATTCTCTCCTCGTCGTCCACCCTCAGAGGGTCCTCAGCAGCCGTCCACCGTCGCACAACAGCCCTTCGCCAACGTTGCACAACAACCCTTCACCACCGTCGCACAACAGCCCTGCTTCGTCGACAGCTACCGTCGCACAACAGCCCTTCACCACCGTCGCATACCGTCGCACCACAGCCTCTTATCACCTGCTTCGTCGACCTCCGGTCCTCCGATCTCTACCCTTCAGTCGAGCTTCAGCCGATCTCCAGCCCTCCGATATTTCTCCATCAGGTTAGTAGATTTTTTGTTGATTTCTTGTTGATTTCCTACTGATTTCTTGCTGATTTCTGCGGTATTATCTTGCTGATTTGTATAGCTATTATAGTATTAACTAGATAGACACATTTGAAATTGTTTTTTATTATTATCTTGCTGATTTTATCATAGCTATTATAGTATTAACTAGATAGACACATTTGGTATTTTTTTTTATTATTATCTTGCTGATTTTATCATAGCTATTATAGTATTAACTAGATAGACACATTTGGTATTGTTTTTTATTATTATCTTGCTGATTTCATTGCTACATATATAATATTTCCTGTTTTGGTGTGGTTGTTTAATGTTGAACAAATGTCACATGTTTCCTGTAGTGGTACTCCTTTATTCAATGATGATCCGGATTTAGATCCGTTTTCACCATTCGAGTCATACGAGTTTGATTCAACGGCCCACACTCCAGCAACGGAAATGGAAAACAACCCAGAAGTTGTTGTCATTGAAGGTGATGAAAATGTAGATGCCGGTGTGAACAAGCAAATGTAGCCAATCAGGAAGAGCCTATTCCATTCACCAAAAGGAAAAGAAAGTTAACTTCTGGAGTTTGGGCGCATTTTCGTCTGTTAACAATAGATGGAGTTAAAACGGGCGTGTGTAACTATTGTGGATTTAAAATAAATAAGCTCAAAGACGGAACCACAACACCTTTTCATAGGCATGTCAGTGATTGCCCAAAGTTCAAAGCATCTGATAAAGGTCAGTTGAATTTAAAGGTTTTGCAAAAATCAGGATCTTCATCCATGGTACAAAATTGGAAATTTGATAATGCTAGAATGAGAGAAGTTATATCTCATATGATAATGGTTCATGAGTTGCCTTTTAATTTTGTTGAGTATGTGATATTTAATGTGGTGATGAAAGAAGCTAACCCTGGATATACCAAGATCTCATGTGCATCAACTAGGCAAGATTGCATATCTAGTTACAAAATTGGAAGAAAAAGAATTCAAAACCTGTTAAAATATGGGTGATCGTGTGAGTATCACAACTGACATGTGGACGTCTGTTCAAAATAAACATTACATGGTAGTAACATGTCACTTTGTTGACTCTGATTTCAAGCTTAACAAATACATATTGAGTTTTGTGGAAGTGCTTCCACCATATTCTAGAACTCACATATTTGATTATCTTTTCAAGTATTTAAAAGAGTGGAATATTGAGACAAAGGTGGCTACTTTAACAGTCGACAATGCAAAAACTAATGATGTGGTGGCTAGAACAACGAGGGACAATTTGAATGTTCAAAAAAAGCTTCTACTTGATGGAAAGCTGTTTCACGTGAGATGTTGTGCACACATCCTCAACTTGTTAGTTCAAGATGGTTTGTCAGAGATCACGGGGATTATTTATAATGTGCGAGAGAGTGTTAGACATGTGAACTCATCTCCGGGTCAGTTACACCTGTAACACCGCTATTTTTTTTTTTTACCATGCGGAAGCGAATACAAACAACTACAAACCTATTCACATAGGTAGTATAAATATTAAGTAATTAAACTGACACCAAAATATTTGTATCCCAAACTCGGCGTTACATAATTTACAACAGGCTCGACCGACACAAAATATTAGAGTGCAGTTCAAACATTCCCAAAAGCAAACACAACATCCGGCCAACAGCCAAACTTACCTCAACCTGCAAAGGGAGGGTTTATGTGGGGGATTAGCATAAAGCTAAGTGATGGAGATTTAACAAACGAACAGCAGCAGTTACAACAAGTAACGACATACAATCAGATCACATAATTGTCATCAAACAATTATCACCCAGGTCATGCAATCAGGGATATCCAGAGGACCGGCGGTGTTGCAACACCTTCAACCAAATGCCGGCCTAGCATAGGTTTACCGATAGCATAATACTACTCAGATCAGTTAATCATTTCTAAACATATTAGAAACCTTTAACTAAATTTGATAGCAAACAAGCGCCCAGCCTACAAAACTGTCGCGGCTGACCTCCTTCAAACAACTCAAAGTGTCCAACATCACAGTTGTCCCCGATTACAAAGCACGTATACAATTCATATTCTCAAAACATAATTCAGCGATTACTATCATATATCAAGAATCATCAAATTATCATGCTGAACATTCTGCTCATAGAATCTGGCATAAAACATTGCAACCGTAACCGTTACAACTAGCACAAATTCGTGAGTTAAAAGTCCACTCACCTGTGTCCTTGCCAATCCAAGATCCACACTCAGTTGTCTCATATCACTGAGTCTTTGAGTTCCCTGAGAACACAATATAAACAAGTCAATAACTCAAATCATAGTTAACTCCAAAAGTCAAACCAATTCACCACCAAGTCAAAGCTTATTCATTTAGAATATCCATGTAAGTCATAAGCAGTATGTAGCAGTCAACGAAATATTCATAAGTGTCAACTATTTCCAATTATTCCGCAAATGGGTCAAAAACCCAATCCGTTAGACTTCATAATACCAAACCAGCTTGAAACATATCAAATACCATTTAGGAGTGCTTCATAAATCATATGAGACATATAGAAATCAACGGATCATAAACTCAGGCTATCTAACATCATTTCACGAATTAAGCATGCAATTAGCATATAGAATCCAATCTTGAAGCATCATTAGTAAACCCTCTCATATGTACCATATAATCAGAACTTAACTCATTTAGTTAATCACACAGATCATAAGCAACATACAATTCTTAACAGAACATGTTTCATCATCTAAATCATTCATATATATATCCTAAATCATGCATGAATATCTCAACCTCATACAACAACAAACTGAATTAACATCCGAGTCACTACGCACGAGGTGGATTCACTGCGCACGTGCTGAACGCACTACGCACGGACTGGACAAACTACGCACGTAGAGAACTCAAATACACTTAACAAGTTCCACACACTACGCACGCCAAGGACACTGGTACGCACGGAGTGGACCACACCACGTGCGACCAAAACTCATCGACTTCATCTTCTTCATCATGCACTTCGTACGAAGTGGAGCCACTACGCACGGAATGGACTTCACTTCGCACGGCTAAAACTCAACTTTTCAAGAACTTCTTATCAAAACTCGACATACACAACACAGCCTCACCTCTTGCTACAGAATCTATATCTTGATCGGAATCCAGACGTTAATCCTCGCCTTAAGCTCGAAAACAGAATCAAGTTTGAGTAAGAGTGGGTTAATGGTTCGTTTCTCTCTTCTTCTAATCAGCCAGAACCAAACAAACGGGCACCAATATAAACAAATGCTATATATATAGGTCAAGAATGAAAATATTACACTACACAGTGCAAATACTGATTTCTGATATACAGGAACCTAATTAAAGCGGTCCTTTTCAAGTCCATAGTATGCAACGAGGTATTATTTAGAACCCTTGTGTAAAACAAAATCATATGACATCAATATTACATAAAAACATTAAACTTAATGTTTCACCTTTTTATCTCGCGTTTCAATTAAAATTATCCTATCATATCGAATAAATAACAATTAATAATCAATTAATAAAAATAATTAAATATAAATTATTATAAATAATAAACAAATAGTTTACCATTAGCGCGTAAACTACCAGGCCCGATAGGAGGATGTTACAACACCTCTTTAGTGAACTTGCCAAACAATTATTAATGTCAAAGAAGCACTTGATCTTGGATGTGTGTACTCGTTGGAATGCTACATATGCTATGTTGTCTACTGCCATAGAGTTTAAGCAAGTGTTTGCTAATTATGCGGATCGGGAACCTACGTACACTTACTTGCCAAGTAAAGAAGATTGGAGTAAGGTGGAAGATGTTTGTTCATTATTGGCACTTTTTGAAGAGACTACCAAAATAATTTCAGGTATTACACGCATCTTTTTTTTCCTTTTATATGAAATGATGTTAATTAAATATAATTTTCATTATACAGACTCCGAGTATCCCACCTCAAATTTATTTCTTTGTGAGTTGTATGTTGGATTATGTGCAGAGATAATTAATGGGTACATTGTATCCAATGTTATAAGAGACTAAAGAGTCACACTGCTATACACCCAAATTATAACATTTGGAATTTACCATAATTTCGTGTGGGAATAATTAATCAGTTGGATTAATTATTAGAAAGAGAAATAAATAATTAATCAGTTAGATTAATTATTAGAAAGAAATAAATAATAAATAGTTATTTATTATTAGAAAGAAATTAAATTTCTTTTTAAAGTTTTTGAATTTGTGTTGGCATGGTTTGCTTAAAACTCTTGGGATGACACTATGGTTTTAATTTTTGGAATTCTGAATTATTTAGTTTATATCCGTACACGTGTACTTTTGATGAATCAGGTTAGTCCAGTTGTGACTAAAGGATACTAATAAGTCAAGTTTTTTGACTTAATAGATGGTTCATAATGATCTTATGCAATAATTGTTGTAGTTACTTAATTCTCACTATATAAATACTTGGATAAACAAGTCGTGTTTATGAGATTAGATAAGTCTCTCTAATCTGCAAGTATTTAAGAATTTTTTTTATGAAAGACAAAAGTTCAAGGCTTTGAACATGATCAAATAAGAAATGATAGTTATTATTTCTTGATAAAAGTTTTTGGACAAAATATTTGAAAGGTATAAAGGTGATTATAATAGTTATTATAATCAAGATTGTTTTATACTAAATGTTTTAGGCAAAAAATTTAAAATATCTTTACATGTGTTTTATACTTGTAAATATGTTAATGAAACCACATTCCGTAATTGGAAAGATGGATATATGCGAAATCCAAGTTATGGTTTCATAAAATATTTAAATTTCTCACAAAAACTGAGCAAGTGTTTAAAAACACAAGTTTTAGACGTATTAGTCAATGATTGACTGAGTCTAAAAAGGGTGTTTTAAGGTAATGCACTTTTTCATAAAAGATAGTGGGAGCACCTTGACTAGTGTATTTGTCAAGTTATCAAGGATTGATCTAACTAGTATGATAAATACAAGTATGAATTTTTAAAGTATATAATTGTCGGATGATTTTAGAAGTGATCTAAAATAAAAGTTCTTGAAAGGCAATTAATCCGAGGAACGCATGACTTATTGAAAAGTTCTCAATAAGGAAGTCATTGCAAAGTTTTAAGGTCAAGACATGACTTAAAAGGGAATTATATATAAAAATGTTTAAAAGGTCAAGATAATTAATGTTGGTGGTTGATTAACGTTAGAGATGATTTGATAGGATATTTTTCGGTATCCTTAGTAATGAAATTAGATAAGTGTTTCGTGTACACTGGGAATCTAATCTCAAGTTTACAAGTTTGTGTAAATGGTTTTATCATATCAAAATGAGGATATGAACTTAGTAAGGTTTATCACATCTACAAGTGTAATTATAGTTTTAATTACAAGGGGATTATTTTATAAACTCATAAATTTTGAAGTTATTTTCCAGTTCTCCAAGTTTAAGGAATTTATAAAATAAGTAAGTTTAGAATTGATTTTTGGGTTGCAAAACCGGTTTCTAGCAAAACCAAGAAAGAGTACCTTAAAGTACTAGTCTTAAGTTTTAGGTTTATAAGCATATTATTTTCTCTGTAATCCGTGATAAATTACAATGTAAAATAATAAAGTAATTCAAATAAACGCTGTGAATTGAGTCAATAAAATGGTAGAAATTATGCATCTTTATTCCAGGGTGGAATATGGAGGATGCAGAAATTAGTTTCGTTGTTCTTCACCATTTTGTATGTTTTGGTTCATCCAGGAATAAACTTGGTTTATTCAAAATATTATCCGTTACTACTTATCTTGGTGGGAACCTTGGTAGGGTTTTAAAGTCATCGTAATTTTGGGGTAGAGTCGAAGGTATATTGAATATAGCTGCAAAAGTCTTTTGCGGACCAAAATTTACGGATATTCGTTAGGGTTACGAATATTGGATGACCCACCGTGAAAATTACTTCGTGGATTCGTGTCAAAAGTATTTATCACATAGGTTATCCTTAAACTTGAGGTATTTGGTTTGGGATGCGGTAACTATTGTCTTCTTAGTGCGTCTTAACGCCACGTCGTAACAGGGTGGTCATAAGGGGCGTATCTAGATTCAGTGGGAGTCATATTGCCAAATGCAAATATGCAAGAAGGTATTTGCACCTCCTTTTTAGGAGAGATATTTCTGGGCCCCTTGACTGATTAGAGAAACTGGTAAGTGCACGACCGTGCCCAAACGAACTGATCTGTTCTTTGTCGTTTATCACGCAGTTTTGAGATCAAACATGTCATGAACATAATTCTTGAGATTTTGAGTTGAAACTCTCCATGCTCATGCTTAAAATTGAAATATCGCGCTGCAAGGGACAAACCTATAATAAACGTACCCATTCATAAACAGGTAGTTTATGATAGTTGATCTATGAACAGTTGGTTCATGGTAGGTTGCTCATAAACAGTTGTTTTATGAGAATTTACATTATCACATTTTTCTTTGGGGTATAAGAGTTCTTATGATCTGGTTATCCTAAGTGTCTGGCTAGGGACCTCTTTAGGCCAACAATGTACAGTAACTATTACTTATCTTGCACAAGTGAGAGTCTGTTGGATTATGTGCAGAAATAATTAATGGGTACATTGTATCTAATGTTATAAGAGACTAAAGGGTCACACTGCTACACACCCAAATTAGAACAGTTGGAATTTACCATAATTTCGTGTGGGAATAATTAATCAGTTGGATTAATTATTAGAAAGAGAAATAAATAATTAATCAGTCAGATTAATTATTAGAAAGAAATAAATAATAAATAGTTATTTATTATTTAAGGAGAAATTAAATATTAAGTTTAATATTTAACGGACCAGTTAATTAATAGTTAATTAATTAACTAGTAAAGTCCAGGGGTCAAAGTGAAAGGAATGAAACTTCAATTAAAGTCATAGGCTTTAATTGAACGGACTTGGGCTTGAATAAGGTTTAAGTATTTAAACCTAGATAAGGCTCGTTTTATCATTAAGCATTCAAAGAGGGGAGTCAAAGAAAAACCCTAGCTTCTATCTCTCTCTCCCTCTCGTCGACTCTCTCTCTCTCTCGTTGACTCTCTCTCTCTCTCTCTCTCTCTCTCGGCTCTCTCTTTGCGTCGAAACCAAGAAGGCCCCAAGGGGGTTTCGGTTTGTGATTCACACATACACACACATACTCACGCAAGTTTTGTGTGATACTCGGGTAATTCCAGGAGCGGTCTCGCAGCCAGTTCATTGGTGGTGCAGTAGTGGTAGACTAACTTTAGCATTCCCAAGATCAAACAGGTATTGTTATTCTAAACCTTTTATCTGGTTTGTTGTTAAGAAACTAATATGATCATTAGATAGATCCTAACCCTTTTGGGGTTTAGAGGGTTGTGTTCAATCTGTTTCCGCTTTAGGATTGAACCAGTAGAATCAGATCCAGGATTGGCCAGTTTGTGTCTTAGGGTGGTTTGGTCAGATCAAAACCCTTCATTGTATGGATTCAAAGAAGCTTTAGATGATGTGGTTTTGGATGAGAATGATTACATGAAAGCTATGGCGCTCAAGATGCAATTGAAATTTGACAAGTATTGGGGTGATTCTAACTTGTTGCTTTCAATTGCTGCCATTTTAGACCCTAGATACAAGAAGAAGTTGATTGACTTTGCTTTTAAGTCTATTTATTCCGAAGATGAGACTCCTCAACAAATTCAGATTATTGATGATACTTTGAAGGCTCTATTTCAGGAATATGTTAATGCTCATAAAGCAAGTGTTTCATCTAGTCTAGCTACTAATGAGGTTGTAAGTACAGCTAGTAAGAGTGATTCGTTCACAACTTCTAAATTGTTATTGTTATTCTTATTTTTCCTTTTTGATGTTATCTAGTTTTTTACTAATTTTAGGATGGAAGCTTGTATTGGAAACAAATGGGAAAAAGAAGAAAGTTGTTTCAAGTCCATTTTGAAAAACTATGTTAAATGCATTTTAATTTAATATTTGGACATGTGTTTTGCTACTTGATTGTATTACTGTGTACTTGAATTCGTTCATTTTAAGTTCTGAATTTCTGCTCGTTTCAGTCATTCTGTGTTTGTGTTCGTTTATCTTCATTTATGTTCATTTATGTTCGTTTGTGTTCAGGTTCTGTTCGTTTGTGTTCAGGTTCGTTCATGTTTGTTCATGTTCGTTTATGTTCGTTAAAGTTCGTGAACCGTTCGTTTAGTAATTAAATGAACGAACACAAACGAACACGAACACCCTCATCTTTTATACGAACGAACACGAATAGGAAATTTCGTTCGGTTAAATGTTCGTGTTCGTGTTTGTGTTCGGTTAAAATTAAACGAACGAACATGAACATGCCTCCGTTCGTGTTCGTTCGGTTCGTTTACAGGCCTAATAGCAATCAACGACTAAAAGTTATTATATTCTAGCAAAAATAGTGATGATATAAAGCAAAAGTAATGAGAAAAAACATCATAGTTTAATTTGATATTTTATAAGAAAAATCCCATAAATTATATATTGTAAAAAATAATCTTTTTAAAAAAGACTCCGGTGTATTACAATTTAATAACTATATATATTGAAAGAAACAAAATTATATAAACTGAAATAAGGAGAAAAACATGCACATAAAAGATATAATGGAGAGAGATTCAAATACCTAACCTCGTAAGTTTTAGTAAAACTTTATATACTTGTTAAACTTTAAAATTGCTTATATATGAGATGTATACTAAACTTACTTTACTAACTTTATTTATCCTTCATTTTATTAATGTATTTAGGTGAGTTTACATAAAATTTTACATTTTAAAAGACATTTCAAATGATCTCAAAGAAATTTTAGACCATTAATTTATAATGTTTAAAATTATCATGTTTACAAAAAAAGGTTTCTAAAAAAAAAAGAAAAACTGAAGTATTGTCATTAAACACAAAGTAAATTGTTATAACAAAAAAATATATAAAGAAAAAAATGGGATAGAAAGAAATAAAAGGGAAAAAGAGTGAACATGCAAAAAAGTAGAAAAAAAACATATACTGCAGTTGAACCTTGGACCAGAAGGATAAGAAGCAACTACGTACCATCTTCGTTGTGCTACAATTGTTTAAGAATTTCATAAACATGTATATAACGAGGGTGATTGCCGTGCTACGCTGCGAATTAAAAATGTTAAACCTTTTCAAATATAATGTTTACACCTAAACGATTTAAATCAAATAATTATGTTAACAAAAATGATTATAAATATAAGACGGTGCTCACACTGAAAATTGAAAGACTATGATTAAGAATTTAAAAAGAGAGAAATGGTTAAAAAAATATCTAATGAAATACTTAACTAAATGCGAGAGACAAAAAAGTAAAATAATTTATAGAAGGCGAATGTAATTCAGGCGACCAAAACTTTATAAAGTATATAAATAAAGATATATATTATGTTGTTTGCTATTAACTAAGCCAAAGTTGCTTCCACCTCCTGCTAAATGACATTACCTAATTTTCTTCCACCTCCTACTTCATTATTCATGTACTTGCTTTCACCTGTTATTTACCCTCCACGTGCACCTTTTTCCTCATGATTTTCCAGATGGTAATTTTATGATAAGAATTGAAAAAAAGGTGGGTGTAAAAAGGTTGTAGATGATTGATGAAGAATAACCAATAATATTTTAGTTAACAGTAACATTTGTGAAGAATGTATATATGAAGAATAAGAAACACCTTAGGTTAGAGAAATCAACAAATATGCATATTATAATTCTTCCAAATTGTATATATTATAAATTTAGTTTATAATTAACATATGATTATAAACATTTGAATCATAATCTCTTTCATCCGAACAAGAGGTATAGCAATTTTTTTTAAATAAAAAGACGACCCATTTGGATAGTTGTGTACCAAACATTATGACTAACAATTGTAATTTAAGACGACACGGACTTGACCCGAAAAGCTCAAAAGTGGGTCGACGTTACCCGACACAAAAAAGTGACACAAACACGGCAGCCTGACTGTGATCCAAATGACCCGGTAGATAAAGGTAAAATCGTAAAAGTTTTTTAAATGAGATTGATTATAGAGCGCTTGTGTTTTGTTGTTAATTTGTATTAAAACTATAAGTCGGAATTATATTTTTCATTTATGATCTCCCTTTTTCTTAAATTAACCTCGTGTTCAAAACCGAAAAAGACCGATCCAACACATTGGCTAAAAATGAGTCCAAATGAAACATGATACGAGAAAACATGGCATAACTCAAACTGGGCATGAAAATAAATGGGTCAAAGACGTATCCTCATGAAACAAACACGAAAATGAACAAAACGAACCTGACAACATCAATCAAACATGGAATGCAAGTCCTACCGAACATACCCTAAAACTAAAGCCAACACCAAAGCAATAGCCAACAAACATGAGATATCATTAACAACAATCTTATAAACGTGTCATATAATATTATAAAAAAGCTATGACGTGTGTCTAAAATATTCCTATATATCTATCATTGCACTAATAAACACAATCCTAACTACCGCATCAAGTTGGTATTACTATTTTCAAAACTATTAATCGGGTGTTTAGATATATTGAGCACCCGTAAGACCATGAGTAGCGCACCCTGTAAACCTACTGAACCCTGCTGCCACATCAGCTTTTCTCTTTCATACCATCTTTCTACCCTCAAATAGAGTACAACACTCGATCTACCCCCAACCTTTTCCACTTTTTTTATTCTTTTTTAAATTATTTTAATAATATAACAAAATAAAATATTCTTATATTGATTAAAAATTAAAACAATACAAGTAATAATAAAAAAAATCCTAACATTACTAAACATCAATATTAAATATAAATTAGTTGTCTTTGTAAAATCTTGCAACTTCTGTTATATAACCGCTTTTTTCTTCTTCGTAATTTCTAAAAGGGTTCCCGTAAGGTGCTCGTACGGGGTCATTAAAAACTCATAATCTTTTTGCAATTGGCCTCCTCTTTTACCCTCAATGCTCGTTCCGCCATCTCAAGCTTTTTAATCTTGTAAGCATTAAACGAATCAACATTTTGATTGTAAGTGCTTAATTGGCTCAACAAAGTGTTTACGCTTTCCTTCAGAGTAGACCCACTCGCGCCCATTCCTCCCGAAGCTGATTGTGCCCTTTTTGCCTTGTCCCTCCCGATGGGACGTTGAGACTCCTTGGGCTCGACTTCATCATCATCTCCATAAGTACCCGCAACACGTACATCGGAAGAATCCGATGTTTTGCTACATTTTGTAGCCCGAAAAGTTTCCATCAGTGGAACATTTGTCCATTTAGGACTTTTGTATACCACCTCCGAAGCATGGTCTTTCTTAAATGCATTCCCGTTATTTTCCGCTCGATAACGTTGGTGTTCGATTTTTATAAAGTCTTCATCGCTTTGACCGCTTTTTCTTGTATTTTGCAAGTTGTTGTAGATGCTGGTAAAAAACGTTATCATACGGTTCAATTGCTTGAACTTGGTGTTTAATTGAGAGGATGATCGGTATAGATCATGTCCGAGGCGTGAGTAAAAAAGCGTTTCTTCTCTCTTCCAAAAGCAATCTACATAATAAATAATAAATAAATATTAAATAAATTGTACATAATAATATATATTAATAAATAGTTACGGTAATAATAAATAATAATTATACCGTTTATTTGTGTGTTGCCGACGACGGGGTCCTTGGAAATCTCCGTCCATACGGATACCAACACCACTTCTTCTTCCATGGTCCAAGGTTGCGCTTTTGTTCGGTTTTCAAAAGCTTTCTTTTTTCTTTATCCGTTGTAGGGTTTGGGTTTGATTCTTGTGTCGGGAAAGATTGAGGTGTTTGCGGTCTTGAGTCTTGGGGACATACTCGTCTTTTAAAGAAAAGTGTAGGTCCGGTAGGTCGGGTTGGGAGGGGGTCCGGAATTGACCGAGTTGGGTTATGTAGGACGGTGGAGGAAGATTGAAAGGGGCGGGGTGCCATCCTCGTTGTATCATCCATGCTTGTGAACTAAAAGCATCCGGGGGAAGTGGTTGAAATTGTTGAAATCCAACATTAGGGTCCGGTTGTGGAATGTAACCCGGTTGAGAGAAAGCTTGAAACCCGAGGTAAGGGTCCGATGTTGGTGTTGATCCCAAACCCGAGCCCCTACCACGACTTTTACACGAAGAATTTGGTGTTTAATCCATATGAAATAGCGAGAAAGAGTATGATGTAGAGAGAAAGATGAGATTGTATTTGTGTGAAAAGTGTGGAATAGTGATGTGGTATTTATAGAGTTAACTAGGAAAAAAATAAATCAAACTAGCCGTTGGCTAGGTTTTTGGGAAAAAGCCAAAAAAAAAAATTTAAAAGTCGACCGTTGGGTGTATGAAGTAAAAAAAAAAGGAAAAAAGGGCGAGGTTTCAACGGGTGTGAGGAGCCGTGGGTGTAATCGCGGGGTTCAAACTGCTTGGCTCACCCTTGAGGGAGCTACGCTTGGTCTAATGAGTGTTTGTCTTCTCCAAGGTAAAAAAGAGAGATAACGAGGTAAACCTCAATATACGAATTGCAGTTAGCCAGTTACCTTGTTTGCTCATGGCGTTTGAGCTTGTAAATGGGGCAAGTCGTTGCCTCATAAATGCATTTTCTTTTTTTACAAATGGAAATATATAAAATTATATATATATAGAGAGAGGAGAGGGAAGGGGCAAGATCAAGAGAGGACTAGTGTTTTAAGGAGAACAAGTCTGGTCCTTTAGAATCTTGATTTAAGGGCTACAAAATATAATTTATCTACTAGATACATATACTGTATCTATCAAATTTCGTATCCGTTGTTAATATAATTTATAAGTTTATTGTTTGTATGTTATCTATACTATCTATACTACTATATAAATCATTTAACACTCTCTCTCCTCTTAACTTTTAAGAACTTCTTAAAATTATGTCAATATCTAATCCACACCCTTCTTTTTATCTAAATTAATCTCATCCACTCAATTTTTAACCATTTCTCTCTCCTAATAAACTTTAACTTTTTATTAATTTAAAATATATTCTCTCACTAACACATACACCCACATCAATATAATTTTCAAAATTTTATTAACTTCTCTCTCCTTATCTATACTTACTACTATATAAATCATTTAACACTCTCTCTCCTCTTAACTTTTAAGAACTTCTTAAAATTATGTCAATATCTAATCCACACCCTTCTTTTTATCTAAATTAATCTAATCCACTCAATTTTTAACCATTTCTCTCTCCTAATAAACTTTAACTTTTTATTAATTTAAAATATATTCTCTCACTAACACATACACCCACATCAATATAATTTTCAAAATTTTATTAACTTCTCTCTCCTTATTTCATAAATATAAATCTTTTTTAATTTTTAATATTTTTAGAATCTAATAAAATAGTTGATACAAATATAAAATAAATTGAACAAAAAATCGGACATGTTGTTGAATTTCTTTTCGTGATATTGAATTACGCGTTACATCCTTGAAAATGACATGTTACAAAACAAAAATTATTTACCGCCGCAACATTACGCGGGTACACTGCTAGTTATGAATAAAAAATGAAGGTAATTTTGTCAAATAAAATTTTATTTATACAATTGTTCTCCATGTACTCCGCGAGAAGAATGTTCTTCTTGGAACCACACCCTGTGTGTTTGTGTATAAACTCACATACATACAACATTTTCTCTCAAATCATACATTTTCTTCATCTTCTAGTAAATCTTCTTTATATTCTCCACTACCATCTACAAGTTTCTCCCAAATCATGGCATAAATTGCTAATTTATTAACTGCAAACAAACACACACGCACACGCACACACCTAATCTACACCTTATGTCCTTAACAGGACTTGAACTCTCAATGTTTAAAAGGGAGAAAAACCTTAGTCACACCTTGATACAGTAAATTGTTATTGTGCCGGTGAAATGGAATTGTCCTGTTCCCTCATTACTACTGAGGCAAGATGTACCGGTTTACGGATCTTGACATAACTGGATGGGATGTTACGGCTTCCAAAACGTTCATGCTCTAGCAAATTCGCAAGCTTTTCATATTTGTACTATTGCGCCCGGGAGATTCTTTGATATTTGACACTGCTTTCAAATCTTGATTTGTTTTGCAAGTAGGCATGACAGTGTCGATGTTTATTTTAGTTACATATATATAGACGTTGAACTCGATGAACTGAAATTCTGGCTCGTGCTCTAGTTACGTTAGTGACACTTCATATATCCGGTTATAGTTTAGTTTTTTGAATGATTATATTAGTTAATTTATATTGTATTTGTAGTATTTTAGAGAACAAAATTTAGATTATATTAGTTAATTAATATTGTATTGTAGTTAAGTTAATCGTTGTATTTGTAGTATTTTAGAGAACAAAATTTAATGGGACAATTGGCATACCCAAGGGTTATTTTAGACACTCCATAACTGAGTAGATGAGTAGATCGGCTAAATATAAAAATGCGACCTTGAAATGTGGCCTGTGTTATCTTTACTGTATTTGAAGGAACCAGTTTTCCAAGTGTAGTATGTAGTGTAGGATTTCCCAAGATAAAACAATAACATATACCAAACACCCCCCACTCCCCTACCCCCTTTGAAATACACAACCCCCTCCCCCTTCATCCTCTCTCTCTCTCTCTCTCTCTCTCTCTCTCTCTCTCTCTATATATATATATATATATATATGAACCTCTCCCAGTATCCTTTGATTTTATCAGCATTAATACATTGGACATAAGAAGCCTGTTTTCTTTTTTCCCAGACAAAATCAATCACAATGTACAGAAAAAACTTTGTTAGTGCATACATGGTCACGCATTAAGAAATGCACTCCTTATTTTGATGATGATAAAAATATGAACAAGTAATATTATTGCTTATCAAATTTATTCATATGTTCATATGCTACATTCTTTAAAGATCAACAAACCTAAAATTAATGATCAAGTGAAGAACAAATAATTGAAGACTTCAATTCAACAAAAAAAAGAAGAAATCAAGATAAATCAACATTCACGGTCGATACCACGGTCGACCGTGAATCAACCGTCGCTGCTCAGCTCACAACTCTTAAATGTTGTTCTTCTTCAAGTCAACCGAACTCGTACTTAACAAGTGAAGATTATATCTTCAAAGCCGATGACGGAGATATCTACAAACAAGAGTTCGAATTATATGAGCTTACAAATAAAATAATTAAATTAGTTTATGTTTTTATAAAATTATTTTTATAAAAACTTTATAAAAATGACAAAGATTTTATAAAACTCAATTGTGTTGGTTGATTAAATCTAAGAGTTCCTATTTTAAGCTAATAACAAACACAATCCTACTTTGAAACAATACACCACCATAATTAGCAAAGGAATCTCCCAAAGGGGTAAAATTCCAACATGCTTTGTGTATTGGTTTCCAAACTTCCATATATGTGTTTAAATTCAAACTTTAAGAGTATGGGATCAACCAACCTTTTGAACATATACTTTTCAGTTGATTTTTATGGTAAAAATGAGTTGAGTGTGGTTTTAAATAAAGTCCAACGTCTATATTGCAAAGAACAAGAAAGTTCAGGTACCTCACGGTTTTAGCCACGGTCGACCGTGGATCGACCGTGAGGGTACTGGACAGCTTTTGGACTTTTACCTTTTTCCTTATTTAAACCAACTCAAACCTCATTTTTTAGTAATCTCTTGCACAGCAAAAACACTTAACATATATTCTTATCTTGTGAGCTCATATTCTTTGATAATTCATCTATCATTCAAGATCAAGAATCAAGCAAGAGCAAAGCTTTCAAAGCTTAAACACTACATCATCTTTCTATGTATTTTGTAATAGTGTAAGGATCAACTCTATCCTTTCAAATTAGAGTGAAGTAAGGATCATCTCTAGCCTTTAGAATTAGAGAGAAGTAAGGATCAACTCTAGCCTATAGAATTAGAGTGAAGCAAGGTTATCTTTACCTTACTTGCAAGTTTGAAGTGTTAATTCTTGCAAGTGAAAAAGAGAAGTGTAAAAGGTTTATCTCTACCTTCAAAGAGAGAAGCTAGTGGAGCAAACTCTTGGTGGGTGAGGCCAAGGAGTGGATGTAGTGCAAGTTTGTTAACACTTGCATGAACCACTATAAATCTCTTGTCTACTCTTGGTGATATCTCTCTACCCTTACTCTCTTTATTTCAAGTATATATATATATATATATTTGTTGTGTTATAAACTTCAAGAAAAATCTTCTATACACAACTTACAAATTTTATTTGTGAAAAATTGGTAAACTAAGTAAAATAACCTATTCACCCCCCCTCTAGGTTCTAACAATTGGTATCAGAGCAAGTTGCTCTAAAATTTTTGTAAAAATTGTTTTGAGATACAACTTGCTTTATGAATTTTTGAGAAAACAATTTATTACAAAAATATCTTGAGTTAGATCCATGGACTTAGAAGATAACCTAAGATTGGGGGTTTATATGGCGAATTTACCCATGTTTATTGATTATACATTTTTAGGTTGGAAAACCTACATGTTGACTTTCTTAAGATCAATAGATTATGACATGGGTGATTTTATTGAAAGTGATTTTGATGAAAATAAATCACTAAATAAACAAACATTGATATTTATTCATAAATCTCTTAAGGAAAGCAAATATGAATATATGTGTTCTTACACTTGTGCCAAGAGATTATGGAAAGATATAGGTAAATTTGAAGAGCTTGAGGCAAGAAGAAATAAAGAAAAAGAGAGATCAAGAGAACTTGCTTGCTTCATGGCTTTTAAAGAAAATGAGGTATCTTTCATAAATGATTCTAGTAGTAAAGATTACTTACATAATCTTCATGATGAGCTAAAAGATAAATATGATATGTTACTTGATATTAATTCAAAACTCATTACCAAGATCAATGATTTGAAAAATGTTGAGAATGATAATTTTAAACTCAAAGATCTAAATGAAATCTTGGTCAAGGAAATAAATGAGTTAAGAAAATCTAACATTATGTCACAAGGTTGCTCTACTTGTGTAAACTTCAAAGAAAAGAATGTTAGAATTCAAAAGTTATCAAGTGATGAAGGAGGTCATGAGTTATCAATTGAAACAAGCAACATATCATTAAAACCATTCAAAATTGTGAAAGAAAAGGCAAAAGAAAAAATCCAGAAGGCTCACGGTCGATACACGGTTGATTCACGGTCGACTCACGGTCGAACCACGGTTGATGCCATGCATCTTCCGTCAGCTCGCTGGAATTTTCAAAAGTTTGAAAAATACAAGATTGCCCCTAGTTCTTTCACTAGTATGCCTAAGGTTGGATGTAATAAACATATGATAAAATCTTATACTCCAACTTCAAGGAATGAACAATGTTTCAAGATAACACCAAGGTGGATCAAAGTAGGTGTTTTTGATACTAACAATCCCGGACCCATGAAAAGATGGGTACCACACATATGAAATATGTTTGAGTTGTAGGTTTCAATTGAGGTTGAATATCATTCTTGATGCAACTTGAAGTTTTGTGTGGATGAAAGACTTGGATGATAAATCATCAAGAATAATGCTTTTGAACAACACTAGTGAAACACAATCAAGATAAGTTTCTCTTTCACTTCTCAAAGCTTTATATGTTGACATCTATGTATTGAAAGTGCCATGAGAACTTATGTGAAACTACTTGACATGTTTAAATGTGTTTATAGTATCTAGTGCTTTACATAAACTTGGTTTGCCATAAAGAAATAAATGGTAGCAAAAACATTAATAAAAGACATGAGAAAATATGTTATGTATCATAAAATGCTTTAGCAAATATTAAAATTGTCATGGCTTATTAAAATGATTTAAAGTCACACTTTGTATTAGAATAGCATGACGAAATCTTAGGAATTACTTAGGATTGAAATTTTATAAAACACATCATTTTAAATTAAATCTTGGGATCCATCAAGAAAAGATATATTTATATCCAAGATTTTATTGATATGTGTAACTATTGAAAAATTCCTAAGATATTCTAATAATGATGTGTGTAAAGATAATCATTTAAATTTGCCATGAAAATCAAAAAGTATCGATATAAAATCAACTTAAGTTTAAATAAATTGTATTGCATGACAAGGTAATTAAATATCAAAGACATAGAAATACTTATCAAATACCTAAATGTCTTGCAAAGCTCAATCCACACTCATGTGAAATACTTTTTAACTAAGTTACAAAGTTGAAATATGTGATGCTATAATGACATATTAATATCATTTGGACTTGTGCTCTAAATCATAACTTGAAGTCCGTCTTGATATATGCTCAACAAACATTAAACTATCTTGAAGATCATTATTGTGAAAATAATTCTAGATGTATGATTTCATAAAGTTAGAATAATTAAACTACATCTAAACAAGAGTAGTTGCTTTTGAATGTGAGAAAATTTGTGCTTAAAGTTAAAAATTGCATATTGATGAACAATACTTTAAAATTTGATATACCATGTTCATGTTCATCATATTACCTAAGTAATCATATGCAAATGCTTAAATTTCTCACAAATCATGTTTTGGCTAAGAGTATCTAAATGATATGGAAATATATGGTATATATTTCTATATATATTGAAATGTATAATTAAATAATAAATTATTTGTCAAAAATTGATGGCTTGCTTCAAACCCATGAATTTCATTGTCATATACTTTGATTGGGTTTAAGTGATTAAAGAACAAAATTAGATTTTATCATAAGTAATATTGTCTTAGAATTGAAAAGATATCATATCAAAAATTAAGACAACTTACTTTGATAAATCATAGTTGCGGACATAAATACTAGACCACTTAAGAAAGAAGTAGGCAATGCAATAAGATTTGGTTTAGGAATGATGGAGCATATGCCTTAGAAGAATATGCATGATTATGTGAAAAATTCAAAATTGGTGCCCAGAGGGTTCACGGTCGAATCACGGTCGAAACCGTATATCAACCGTGGGCTTACTGTCCATAATGTACAAAATTGATAAAAGAACACGCGGTCGACATACGGTCGACCGTGTATCGACCGTATGAACAAAAACGAGTTTTAACCCTAGGAGGCCACTTTTCTTTCTCTCTCCTTCACTTTATCACTTCCATCTCTCTCTCAAAACCCTAGCCGCCATTAACGATTTTTAAGCTCAAGATTTGCGATTTTTACAACAAAACTTCAAACAAATTCAAGATTTACCTCAAGATTGAAGATCCGGTTACATCCAAGAAGCTATTTTCAGAAGATCTCCCGTGAAAAATCTCGTGTTCTTCATCTTCTTCTCGGTTTTCTCTCGGATTTTTCTCTCACTTCACGAAAACTTCATCTTCAAAAGGTATATTTCTTGACAAATCTTGCTCTCTTGCTCAATAGGATCTTGTTTTTGCACCAAACTATCATGTGATTTTAAGATTTGTGTAGTTTTCTTGGGTTTTTGGTGAAAACTTGAAATAAGTGGGTATTGTTGTGAGTTTGGTTTAAAATTAAGGATTATGAGAAAGTGTTAGATTCTGAAGTTGATTTAGACTAGTATTGTTTATGTTTATTTAAAAATAAAAAAAAATAAAAAAAAAAAAAAAAAAAAAAAAAAAAAAAAAAAAAAAAACTGAACAGCAGACTCACGGTCGAACCACGGCTGATACCGTGGTAAAACCGTGAGCTTGCTGGAAAATTTTCAAACTTTTTAGTTTTTGATTTTTAATTCGTAACTTAATTTTATTTACATCTATTATAGTATAACTAAGCTTAGTAATCACATGATGCACTATTTTGCTAAAATCTTCTCACATTTAGGACACATGAACAAAATTGGTATACACATACATGTTAAGTTTACATTCACATATGTGTTTCAAATAAAATGAATCATCATCACTTCATCACCTATTACTTTGAGATTTATACAAACTTTTTGAACAACATCGTAAATAAATGAATAAAAGCATGTTTATGGTACTAAAATGCTATGCCTAAACCTTTGTGCATTAAATAAATTATATTACCTTGGTTTAGTGCAACAATATGCTAACATGCAACTCCCTATGATGTTAAAGTTTGAATATCTTGTCTTGGGCTCAAATTCTAAGAACTTAATTCAAAAAGTCAAGACTATTAGTAAAGTTGACAAACTAATTAAACTTACAAAGTCATAAAATGATTATTATAAAGTTAAGATAAGATTACATTAAATAAATAAGTACTTGCTTATATCTTATATACTTCACAATTCAAAGTAATCACAAACTAAAAGTTGAGTTATGACATAAGAGTTTGAAAAACCATTTTAGTCAAACATTTCATGTGTTACTTTTATAAGAGCTCATTAAGTAATTGCATACATGGAGAAATAAAAATAATTTACACAAACCTTATGCCTAAATTCTATATCTTACTTGGTTTGAAAAGGTAAAATGCTTGTATACAACTTATATGTGATGCTCATGATATCCTATCTACATCAACAAGATATGTTACCAAAATAACAATACACGCTAAATGATAATACTTTGGTTCATGTTTGACATATCCTTGTTTTTAATGTTATCAAATTACATATGTGATTCTTACATGAAATATCACTAAACATATGTAACATTACGATATGTCATTCATGCTCATCAAGTGTTGAATAATTATCATGTAATGAATTGTGGTCAAGCTACCTAACACATAGATTTTTCATATAAGATCACTATCAAAAGAGTCTTTGAAATAAGTTTGTGATGAAAGATATATGAATATGATTACATCGTGAATCAAATATAAATAACATATTATTTGTTGCAAGTGGTTCTCTCTTACTATCTTGTCATGGTACTTAATGAATTACTCTTTGTAATCAAGATAGTTAAAATAGATGACAAGTTATGCCTCATATAAGAAATCATATTATTTGTCATCTTGATGTATGCTTGAGTATGCCTATATACTTAAATGACTAATCTCATGTGTCACATACTTAATTGGATTATCACTTGCCACATGAAACTATGTGGCATACATGTATAAATAATGATTGGAGCATTGGTATTGCATGCTTTGTACTCATGAGAACACTTTTCATTTTAATCTTGTTGAATATATAATACACATAAATGGAAAAACAAATTTAAATATAAGATAAAAGAACAAGTAAACTTATACTTAAGCCTATTTTATCTATCAAAAGAAGATAAACTTAAGTTATCATGAACCAAACATGTAATTACTAAATCTTTGTTTGACTTGCTTGAAATTAGAAAACTTTTGTGTTGCTATAATAATGTGAGTATATTTTTGTGTGTATACGTAGGTATAAAATTAACTTAAAATATGTAATACTTAAGAAATATACATATCGATGTTGATTGTAATCTTGAAAAGTTCAATTTTATATCAAATGTGTTATAATATGTTGATCTACATATACAATGAATTATTCTTTGAAGTTCAAGATATTATACATAAATGACATCATGTGCTTCATACATAAAATCAAAATAATTGTCAATTTAGTGCACACATTGGTCACTTACTTGATTAAATCATCCATTTGCTACATAATGTATATGAATAAATATCAATTAGAAATGACTAAACTAATATTGAAATAATCTCCACAATCTTGAGCTAAGAAATTCTTTATATTTAACTTATGATTATGATTGTGGATTTTGGTTGTCCCTAACTTAATTTGCATATTTTAAGAGGGAGTCACCAACCAAAAAGAATATTTCATATATATTTGTTCACACCCTCACTTCCTATAATTAGTATAAATACAAGATAATGATGCATAAATCTCTCATGCTTCCTACTTGAGTTTATGCATATACTTTTGTATATCTTGCACTTGTGTTTTGTTTTGTCTATCTTTTGTCAAGGGCTAGAGCAAAGGGATCATAAATCAAGGGGGGGCTTTGATCAAGGGGGAGCTTCATCACAAAAGGAGGAGGAGAATGTTCCTTTTTGTGCTAGATCAATAGGGGAGAAGAATGTTCCTTTTTGAATCGACAAAAGGGGGAGAAGAATGTAGATGTGCAACATTGTTAACATGAATACATTTGTGTAGCAATATTAATTAAATGTTGCATATTTTGTCATCATCAAAAAGGGGGAGATTGTTAGTGCATACATGGTCACGCATTAAGAAATGCACTCCTTATTTTGATGATGATAAAAATATGAACAAGTAATATTATTGCTTATCAAATTTATTCATATGTTCATATGCTACATTCTTTAAAGATCAACAAACCTAAAATTAATGATCAAGTGAAGAACAAATAATTGAAGACTTCAATTCAACAAAAAAAAGAAGAAATCAAGATAAATCAACATTCACGGTCGATACCACGGTCGACCGTGAATCAACCGTCGCTGCTCAGCTCACAACTCTTAAATGTTGTTCTTCTTCAAGTCAACCGAACTCGTACTTAACAAGTGAAGATTATATCTTCAAAGCCGATGACGGAGATATCTACAAACAAGAGTTCGAATTATATGAGCTTACAAATAAAATAATTAAATTAGTTTATGTTTTTATAAAATTATTTTTATAAAAACTTTATAAAAATGACAAAGATTTTATAAAACTCAATTGTGTTGGTTGATTAAATCTAAGAGTTCCTATTTTAAGCTAATAACAAACACAATCCTACTTTGAAACAATACACCACCATAATTAGCAAAGGAATCTCCCAAAGGGGTAAAATTCCAACATGCTTTGTGTATTGGTTTCCAAACTTCCATATATGTGTTTAAATTCAAACTTTAAGAGTATGGGATCAACCAACCTTTTGAACATATACTTTTCAGTTGATTTTTATGGTAAAAATGAGTTGAGTGTGGTTTTAAATAAAGTCCAACGTCTATATTGCAAAGAACAAGAAAGTTCAGGTACCTCACGGTTTTAGCCACGAAGCAAGAGCAAAGCTTTCAAAGCTTAAACACTACATCATCTTTCTATGTATTTTGTAATAGTGTAAGGATCAACTCTATCCTTTCAAATTAGAGTGAAGTAAGGATCATCTCTAGCCTTTAGAATTAGAGAGAAGTAAGGATCAACTCTAGCCTATAGAATTAGAGTGAAGCAAGGTTATCTTTACCTTACTTGCAAGTTTGAAGTGTTAATTCTTGCAAGTGAAAAAGAGAAGTGTAAAAGGTTTATCTCTACCTTCAAAGAGAGAAGCTAGTGGAGCAAACTCTTGGTGGGTGAGGCCAAGGAGTGGATGTAGTGCAAGTTTGTTAACACTTGCATGAACCACTATAAATCTCTTGTCTACTCTTGGTGATATCTCTCTACCCTTACTCTCTTTATTTCAAGTATATATATATATATATATTTGTTGTGTTATAAACTTCAAGAAAAATCTTCTATACACAACTTACAAATTTTATTTGTAAAAAATTGGTAAACTAAGTAAAATAACCTATTCACCCCCCCTCTAGGTTCTAACAATTGGTATCAGAGCAAGTTGCTCTAAAATTTTTGTAAAAATTGTTTTGAGATACAACTTGCTTTATGAATTTTTGAGAAAACAATTTATTACAAAAATATCTTGAGTTAGATCCATGGACTTAGAAGATAACCTAAGATTGGGGGTTTATATGGCGAATTTACCCATGTTTATTGATTATACATTTTTAGGTTGGAAAACCTACATGTTGACTTTCTTAAGATCAATAGATTATGACATGGGTGATTTTATTGAAAGTGATTTTGATGAAAATAAATCACTAAATAAACAAACATTGATATTTATTCATAAATCTCTTAAGGAAAGCAAATATGAATATATGTGTTCTTACACTTGTGCCAAGAGATTATGGAAAGATATAGGTAAATTTGAAGAGCTTGAGGCAAGAAGAAATAAAGAAAAAGAGAGATCAAGAGAACTTGCTTGCTTCATGGCTTTTAAAGAAAATGAGGTATCTTTCATAAATGATTCTAGTAGTAAAGATTACTTACATAATCTTCATGATGAGCTAAAAGATAAATATGATATGTTACTTGATATTAATTCAAAACTCATTACCAAGATCAATGATTTGAAAAATGTTGAGAATGATAATTTTAAACTCAAAGATCTAAATGAAATCTTGGTCAAGGAAATAAATGAGTTAAGAAAATCTAACATTATGTCACAAGGTTGCTCTACTTGTGTAAACTTCAAAGAAAAGAATGTTAGAATTCAAAAGTTATCAAGTGATGAAGGAGGTCATGAGTTATCAATTGAAACAAGCAACATATCATTAAAACCATTCAAAATTGTGAAAGAAAAGGCAAAAGAAAAAATCCAGAAGGCTCACGGTCGATACACGGTTGATTCACGGTCGACTCACGGTCGAACCACGGTTGATGCCATGCATCTTCCGTCAGCTCGCTGGAATTTTCAAAAGTTTGAAAAATACAAGATTGCCCCTAGTTCTTTCACTAGTATGCCTAAGGTTGGATGTAATAAACATATGATAAAATCTTATACTCCAACTTCAAGGAATGAACAATGTTTCAAGATAACACCAAGGTGGATCAAAGTAGGTGTTTTTGATACTAACAATCCCGGACCCATGAAAAGATGGGTACCACACATATGAAATATGTTTGAGTTGTAGGTTTCAATTGAGGTTGAATATCATTCTTGATGCAACTTGAAGTTTTGTGTGGATGAAAGACTTGGATGATAAATCATCAAGAATAATGCTTTTGAACAACACTAGTGAAACACAATCAAGATAAGTTTCTCTTTCACTTCTCAAAGCTTTATATGTTGACATCTATGTATTGAAAGTGCCATGAGAACTTATGTGAAACTACTTGACATGTTTAAATGTGTTTATAGTATCTAGTGCTTTACATAAACTTGGTTTGCCATAAAGAAATAAATGGTAGCAAAAACATTAATAAAAGACATGAGAAAATATGTTATGTATCATAAAATGCTTTAGCAAATATTAAAATTGTCATGGCTTATTAAAATGATTTAAAGTCACACTTTGTATTAGAATAGCATGACGAAATCTTAGGAATTACTTAGGATTGAAATTTTATAAAACACATCATTTTAAATTAAATCTTGGGATCCATCAAGAAAAGATATATTTATATCCAAGATTTTATTGATATGTGTAACTATTGAAAAATTCCTAAGATATTCTAATAATGATGTGTGTAAAGATAATCATTTAAATTTGCCATGAAAATCAAAAAGTATCGATATAAAATCAACTTAAGTTTAAATAAATTGTATTGCATGACAAGGTAATTAAATATCAAAGACATAGAAATACTTATCAAATACCTAAATGTCTTGCAAAGCTCAATCCACACTCATGTGAAATACTTTTTAACTAAGTTACAAAGTTGAAATATGTGATGCTATAATGACATATTAATATCATTTGGACTTGTGCTCTAAATCATAACTTGAAGTCCGTCTTGATATATGCTCAACAAACATTAAACTATCTTGAAGATCATTATTGTGAAAATAATTCTAGATGTATGATTTCATAAAGTTAGAATAATTAAACTACATCTAAACAAGAGTAGTTGCTTTTGAATGTGAGAAAATTTGTGCTTAAAGTTAAAAATTGCATATTGATGAACAATACTTTAAAATTTGATATACCATGTTCATGTTCATCATATTACCTAAGTAATCATATGCAAATGCTTAAATTTCTCACAAATCATGTTTTGGCTAAGAGTATCTAAATGATATGGAAATATATGGTATATATTTCTATATATATTGAAATGTATAATTAAATAATAAATTATTTGTCAAAAATTGATGGCTTGCTTCAAACCCATGAATTTCATTGTCATATACTTTGATTGGGTTTAAGTGATTAAAGAACAAAATTAGATTTTATCATAAGTAATATTGTCTTAGAATTGAAAAGATATCATATCAAAAATTAAGACAACTTACTTTGATAAATCATAGTTGCGGACATAAATACTAGACCACTTAAGAAAGAAGTAGGCAATGCAATAAGATTTGGTTTAGGAATGATGGAGCATATGCCTTAGAAGAATATGCATGATTATGTGAAAAATTCAAAATTGGTGCCCAGAGGGTTCACGGTCGAATCACGGTCGAAACCGTATATCAACCGTGGGCTTACTGTCCATAATGTACAAAATTGATAAAAGAACACGCGGTCGACATACGGTCGACCGTGTATCGACCGTATGAACAAAAACGAGTTTTAACCCTAGGAGGCCACTTTTCTTTCTCTCTCCTTCACTTTATCACTTCCATCTCTCTCTCAAAACCCTAGCCGCCATTAACGATTTTTAAGCTCAAGATTTGCGATTTTTACAACAAAACTTCAAACAAATTCAAGATTTACCTCAAGATTGAAGATCCGGTTACATCCAAGAAGCTATTTTCAGAAGATCTCCCGTGAAAAATCTCGTGTTCTTCATCTTCTTCTCGGTTTTCTCTCGGATTTTTCTCTCACTTCACGAAAACTTCATCTTCAAAAGGTATATTTCTTGACAAATCTTGCTCTCTTGCTCAATAGGATCTTGTTTTTGCACCAAACTATCATGTGATTTTAAGATTTGTGTAGTTTTCTTGGGTTTTTGGTGAAAACTTGAAATAAGTGGGTATTGTTGTGAGTTTGGTTTAAAATTAAGGATTATGAGAAAGTGTTAGATTCTGAAGTTGATTTAGACTAGTATTGTTTATGTTTATTTAAAAATAAAAAAAAATAAAAAAAAAAAAAAAAAAAAAAAAAAAAAAAAAAAAAAAACTGAACAGCAGACTCACGGTCGAACCACGGCTGATACCGTGGTAAAACCGTGAGCTTGCTGGAAAATTTTCAAACTTTTTAGTTTTTGATTTTTAATTCGTAACTTAATTTTATTTACATCTATTATAGTATAACTAAGCTTAGTAATCACATGATGCACTATTTTGCTAAAATCTTCTCACATTTAGGACACATGAACAAAATTGGTATACACATACATGTTAAGTTTACATTCACATATGTGTTTCAAATAAAATGAATCATCATCACTTCATCACCTATTACTTTGAGATTTATACAAACTTTTTGAACAACATCGTAAATAAATGAATAAAAGCATGTTTATGGTACTAAAATGCTATGCCTAAACCTTTGTGCATTAAATAAATTATATTACCTTGGTTTAGTGCAACAATATGCTAACATGCAACTCCCTATGATGTTAAAGTTTGAATATCTTGTCTTGGGCTCAAATTCTAAGAACTTAATTCAAAAAGTCAAGACTATTAGTAAAGTTGACAAACTAATTAAACTTACAAAGTCATAAAATGATTATTATAAAGTTAAGATAAGATTACATTAAATAAATAAGTACTTGCTTATATCTTATATACTTCACAATTCAAAGTAATCACAAACTAAAAGTTGAGTTATGACATAAGAGTTTGAAAAACCATTTTAGTCAAACATTTCATGTGTTACTTTTATAAGAGCTCATTAAGTAATTGCATACATGGAGAAATAAAAATAATTTACACAAACCTTATGCCTAAATTCTATATCTTACTTGGTTTGAAAAGGTAAAATGCTTGTATACAACTTATATGTGATGCTCATGATATCCTATCTACATCAACAAGATATGTTACCAAAATAACAATACACGCTAAATGATAATACTTTGGTTCATGTTTGACATATCCTTGTTTTTAATGTTATCAAATTACATATGTGATTCTTACATGAAATATCACTAAACATATGTAACATTACGATATGTCATTCATGCTCATCAAGTGTTGAATAATTATCATGTAATGAATTGTGGTCAAGCTACCTAACACATAGATTTTTCATATAAGATCACTATCAAAAGAGTCTTTGAAATAAGTTTGTGATGAAAGATATATGAATATGATTACATCGTGAATCAAATATAAATAACATATTATTTGTTGCAAGTGGTTCTCTCTTACTATCTTGTCATGGTACTTAATGAATTACTCTTTGTAATCAAGATAGTTAAAATAGATGACAAGTTATGCCTCATATAAGAAATCATATTATTTGTCATCTTGATGTATGCTTGAGTATGCCTATATACTTAAATGACTAATCTCATGTGTCACATACTTAATTGGATTATCACTTGCCACATGAAACTATGTGGCATACATGTATAAATAATGATTGGAGCATTGGTATTGCATGCTTTGTACTCATGAGAACACTTTTCATTTTAATCTTGTTGAATATATAATACACATAAATGGAAAAACAAATTTAAATATAAGATAAAAGAACAAGTAAACTTATACTTAAGCCTATTTTATCTATCAAAAGAAGATAAACTTAAGTTATCATGAACCAAACATGTAATTACTAAATCTTTGTTTGACTTGCTTGAAATTAGAAAACTTTTGTGTTGCTATAATAATGTGAGTATATTTTTGTGTGTATACGTAGGTATAAAATTAACTTAAAATATGTAATACTTAAGAAATATACATATCGATGTTGATTGTAATCTTGAAAAGTTCAATTTTATATCAAATGTGTTATAATATGTTGATCTACATATACAATGAATTATTCTTTGAAGTTCAAGATATTATACATAAATGACATCATGTGCTTCATACATAAAATCAAAATAATTGTCAATTTAGTGCACACATTGGTCACTTACTTGATTAAATCATCCATTTGCTACATAATGTATATGAATAAATATCAATTAGAAATGACTAAACTAATATTGAAATAATCTCCACAATCTTGAGCTAAGAAATTCTTTATATTTAACTTATGATTATGATTGTGGATTTTGGTTGTCCCTAACTTAATTTGCATATTTTAAGAGGGAGTCACCAACCAAAAAGAATATTTCATATATATTTGTTCACACCCTCACTTCCTATAATTAGTATAAATACAAGATAATGATGCATAAATCTCTCATGCTTCCTACTTGAGTTTATGCATATACTTTTGTATATCTTGCACTTGTGTTTTGTTTTGTCTATCTTTTGTCAAGGGCTAGAGCAAAGGGATCATAAATCAAGGGGGGGCTTTGATCAAGGGGGAGCTTCATCACAAAAGGAGGAGGAGAATGTTCCTTTTTGTGCTAGATCAATAGGGGAGAAGAATGTTCCTTTTTGAATCGACAAAAGGGGGAGAAGAATGTAGATGTGCAACATTGTTAACATGAATACATTTGTGTAGCAATATTAATTAAATGTTGCATATTTTGTCATCATCAAAAAGGGGGAGATTGTTAGTGCATACATGGTCACGCATTAAGAAATGCACTCCTTATTTTGATGATGATAAAAATATGAACAAGTAATATTATTGCTTATCAAATTTATTCATATGTTCATATGCTACATTCTTTAAAGATCAACAAACCTAAAATTAATGATCAAGTGAAGAACAAATAATTGAAGACTTCAATTCAACAAAAAAAAGAAGAAATCAAGATAAATCAACATTCACGGTCGATACCACGGTCGACCGTGAATCAACCGTCGCTGCTCAGCTCACAACTCTTAAATGTTGTTCTTCTTCAAGTCAACCGAACTCGTACTTAACAAGTGAAGATTATATCTTCAAAGCCGATGACGGAGATATCTACAAACAAGAGTTCGAATTATATGAGCTTACAAATAAAATAATTAAATTAGTTTATGTTTTTATAAAATTATTTTTATAAAAACTTTATAAAAATGACAAAGATTTTATAAAACTCAATTGTGTTGGTTGATTAAATCTAAGAGTTCCTATTTTAAGCTAATAACAAACACAATCCTACTTTGAAACAATACACCACCATAATTAGCAAAGGAATCTCCCAAAGGGGTAAAATTCCAACATGCTTTGTGTATTGGTTTCCAAACTTCCATATATGTGTTTAAATTCAAACTTTAAGAGTATGGGATCAACCAACCTTTTGAACATATACTTTTCAGTTGATTTTTATGGTAAAAATGAGTTGAGTGTGGTTTTAAATAAAGTCCAACGTCTATATTGCAAAGAACAAGAAAGTTCAGGTACCTCACGGTTTTAGCCACGAAGCAAGAGCAAAGCTTTCAAAGCTTAAACACTACATCATCTTTCTATGTATTTTGTAATAGTGTAAGGATCAACTCTATCCTTTCAAATTAGAGTGAAGTAAGGATCATCTCTAGCCTTTAGAATTAGAGAGAAGTAAGGATCAACTCTAGCCTATAGAATTAGAGTGAAGCAAGGTTATCTTTACCTTACTTGCAAGTTTGAAGTGTTAATTCTTGCAAGTGAAAAAGAGAAGTGTAAAAGGTTTATCTCTACCTTCAAAGAGAGAAGCTAGTGGAGCAAACTCTTGGTGGGTGAGGCCAAGGAGTGGATGTAGTGCAAGTTTGTTAACACTTGCATGAACCACTATAAATCTCTTGTCTACTCTTGGTGATATCTCTCTACCCTTACTCTCTTTATTTCAAGTATATATATATATATATATTTGTTGTGTTATAAACTTCAAGAAAAATCTTCTATACACAACTTACAAATTTTATTTGTGAAAAATTGGTAAACTAAGTAAAATAACCTATTCACCCCCCCTCTAGGTTCTAACAATTGGTATCAGAGCAAGTTGCTCTAAAATTTTTGTAAAAATTGTTTTGAGATACAACTTGCTTTATGAATTTTTGAGAAAACAATTTATTACAAAAATATCTTGAGTTAGATCCATGGACTTAGAAGATAACCTAAGATTGGGGGTTTATATGGCGAATTTACCCATGTTTATTGATTATACATTTTTAGGTTGGAAAACCTACATGTTGACTTTCTTAAGATCAATAGATTATGACATGGGTGATTTTATTGAAAGTGATTTTGATGAAAATAAATCACTAAATAAACAAACATTGATATTTATTCATAAATCTCTTAAGGAAAGCAAATATGAATATATGTGTTCTTACACTTGTGCCAAGAGATTATGGAAAGATATAGGTAAATTTGAAGAGCTTGAGGCAAGAAGAAATAAAGAAAAAGAGAGATCAAGAGAACTTGCTTGCTTCATGGCTTTTAAAGAAAATGAGGTATCTTTCATAAATGATTCTAGTAGTAAAGATTACTTACATAATCTTCATGATGAGCTAAAAGATAAATATGATATGTTACTTGATATTAATTCAAAACTCATTACCAAGATCAATGATTTGAAAAATGTTGAGAATGATAATTTTAAACTCAAAGATCTAAATGAAATCTTGGTCAAGGAAATAAATGAGTTAAGAAAATCTAACATTATGTCACAAGGTTGCTCTACTTGTGTAAACTTCAAAGAAAAGAATGTTAGAATTCAAAAGTTATCAAGTGATGAAGGAGGTCATGAGTTATCAATTGAAACAAGCAACATATCATTAAAACCATTCAAAATTGTGAAAGAAAAGGCAAAAGAAAAAATCCAGAAGGCTCACGGTCGATACACGGTTGATTCACGGTCGACTCACGGTCGAACCACGGTTGATGCCATGCATCTTCCGTCAGCTCGCTGGAATTTTCAAAAGTTTGAAAAATACAAGATTGCCCCTAGTTCTTTCACTAGTATGCCTAAGGTTGGATGTAATAAACATATGATAAAATCTTATACTCCAACTTCAAGGAATGAACAATGTTTCAAGATAACACCAAGGTGGATCAAAGTAGGTGTTTTTGATACTAACAATCCCGGACCCATGAAAAGATGGGTACCACACATATGAAATATGTTTGAGTTGTAGGTTTCAATTGAGGTTGAATATCATTCTTGATGCAACTTGAAGTTTTGTGTGGATGAAAGACTTGGATGATAAATCATCAAGAATAATGCTTTTGAACAACACTAGTGAAACACAATCAAGATAAGTTTCTCTTTCACTTCTCAAAGCTTTATATGTTGACATCTATGTATTGAAAGTGCCATGAGAACTTATGTGAAACTACTTGACATGTTTAAATGTGTTTATAGTATCTAGTGCTTTACATAAACTTGGTTTGCCATAAAGAAATAAATGGTAGCAAAAACATTAATAAAAGACATGAGAAAATATGTTATGTATCATAAAATGCTTTAGCAAATATTAAAATTGTCATGGCTTATTAAAATGATTTAAAGTCACACTTTGTATTAGAATAGCATGACGAAATCTTAGGAATTACTTAGGATTGAAATTTTATAAAACACATCATTTTAAATTAAATCTTGGGATCCATCAAGAAAAGATATATTTATATCCAAGATTTTATTGATATGTGTAACTATTGAAAAATTCCTAAGATATTCTAATAATGATGTGTGTAAAGATAATCATTTAAATTTGCCATGAAAATCAAAAAGTATCGATATAAAATCAACTTAAGTTTAAATAAATTGTATTGCATGACAAGGTAATTAAATATCAAAGACATAGAAATACTTATCAAATACCTAAATGTCTTGCAAAGCTCAATCCACACTCATGTGAAATACTTTTTAACTAAGTTACAAAGTTGAAATATGTGATGCTATAATGACATATTAATATCATTTGGACTTGTGCTCTAAATCATAACTTGAAGTCCGTCTTGATATATGCTCAACAAACATTAAACTATCTTGAAGATCATTATTGTGAAAATAATTCTAGATGTATGATTTCATAAAGTTAGAATAATTAAACTACATCTAAACAAGAGTAGTTGCTTTTGAATGTGAGAAAATTTGTGCTTAAAGTTAAAAATTGCATATTGATGAACAATACTTTAAAATTTGATATACCATGTTCATGTTCATCATATTACCTAAGTAATCATATGCAAATGCTTAAATTTCTCACAAATCATGTTTTGGCTAAGAGTATCTAAATGATATGGAAATATATGGTATATATTTCTATATATATTGAAATGTATAATTAAATAATAAATTATTTGTCAAAAATTGATGGCTTGCTTCAAACCCATGAATTTCATTGTCATATACTTTGATTGGGTTTAAGTGATTAAAGAACAAAATTAGATTTTATCATAAGTAATATTGTCTTAGAATTGAAAAGATATCATATCAAAAATTAAGACAACTTACTTTGATAAATCATAGTTGCGGACATAAATACTAGACCACTTAAGAAAGAAGTAGGCAATGCAATAAGATTTGGTTTAGGAATGATGGAGCATATGCCTTAGAAGAATATGCATGATTATGTGAAAAATTCAAAATTGGTGCCCAGAGGGTTCACGGTCGAATCACGGTCGAAACCGTATATCAACCGTGGGCTTACTGTCCATAATGTACAAAATTGATAAAAGAACACGCGGTCGACATACGGTCGACCGTGTATCGACCGTATGAACAAAAACGAGTTTTAACCCTAGGAGGCCACTTTTCTTTCTCTCTCCTTCACTTTATCACTTCCATCTCTCTCTCAAAACCCTAGCCGCCATTAACGATTTTTAAGCTCAAGATTTGCGATTTTTACAACAAAACTTCAAACAAATTCAAGATTTACCTCAAGATTGAAGATCCGGTTACATCCAAGAAGCTATTTTCAGAAGATCTCCCGTGAAAAATCTCGTGTTCTTCATCTTCTTCTCGGTTTTCTCTCGGATTTTTCTCTCACTTCACGAAAACTTCATCTTCAAAAGGTATATTTCTTGACAAATCTTGCTCTCTTGCTCAATAGGATCTTGTTTTTGCACCAAACTATCATGTGATTTTAAGATTTGTGTAGTTTTCTTGGGTTTTTGGTGAAAACTTGAAATAAGTGGGTATTGTTGTGAGTTTGGTTTAAAATTAAGGATTATGAGAAAGTGTTAGATTCTGAAGTTGATTTAGACTAGTATTGTTTATGTTTATTTAAAAATAAAAAAAAATAAAAAAAAAAAAAAAAAAAAAAAAAAAAAAAAAAAAAAAAACTGAACAGCAGACTCACGGTCGAACCACGGCTGATACCGTGGTAAAACCGTGAGCTTGCTGGAAAATTTTCAAACTTTTTAGTTTTTGATTTTTAATTCGTAACTTAATTTTATTTACATCTATTATAGTATAACTAAGCTTAGTAATCACATGATGCACTATTTTGCTAAAATCTTCTCACATTTAGGACACATGAACAAAATTGGTATACACATACATGTTAAGTTTACATTCACATATGTGTTTCAAATAAAATGAATCATCATCACTTCATCACCTATTACTTTGAGATTTATACAAACTTTTTGAACAACATCGTAAATAAATGAATAAAAGCATGTTTATGGTACTAAAATGCTATGCCTAAACCTTTGTGCATTAAATAAATTATATTACCTTGGTTTAGTGCAACAATATGCTAACATGCAACTCCCTATGATGTTAAAGTTTGAATATCTTGTCTTGGGCTCAAATTCTAAGAACTTAATTCAAAAAGTCAAGACTATTAGTAAAGTTGACAAACTAATTAAACTTACAAAGTCATAAAATGATTATTATAAAGTTAAGATAAGATTACATTAAATAAATAAGTACTTGCTTATATCTTATATACTTCACAATTCAAAGTAATCACAAACTAAAAGTTGAGTTATGACATAAGAGTTTGAAAAACCATTTTAGTCAAACATTTCATGTGTTACTTTTATAAGAGCTCATTAAGTAATTGCATACATGGAGAAATAAAAATAATTTACACAAACCTTATGCCTAAATTCTATATCTTACTTGGTTTGAAAAGGTAAAATGCTTGTATACAACTTATATGTGATGCTCATGATATCCTATCTACATCAACAAGATATGTTACCAAAATAACAATACACGCTAAATGATAATACTTTGGTTCATGTTTGACATATCCTTGTTTTTAATGTTATCAAATTACATATGTGATTCTTACATGAAATATCACTAAACATATGTAACATTACGATATGTCATTCATGCTCATCAAGTGTTGAATAATTATCATGTAATGAATTGTGGTCAAGCTACCTAACACATAGATTTTTCATATAAGATCACTATCAAAAGAGTCTTTGAAATAAGTTTGTGATGAAAGATATATGAATATGATTACATCGTGAATCAAATATAAATAACATATTATTTGTTGCAAGTGGTTCTCTCTTACTATCTTGTCATGGTACTTAATGAATTACTCTTTGTAATCAAGATAGTTAAAATAGATGACAAGTTATGCCTCATATAAGAAATCATATTATTTGTCATCTTGATGTATGCTTGAGTATGCCTATATACTTAAATGACTAATCTCATGTGTCACATACTTAATTGGATTATCACTTGCCACATGAAACTATGTGGCATACATGTATAAATAATGATTGGAGCATTGGTATTGCATGCTTTGTACTCATGAGAACACTTTTCATTTTAATCTTGTTGAATATATAATACACATAAATGGAAAAACAAATTTAAATATAAGATAAAAGAACAAGTAAACTTATACTTAAGCCTATTTTATCTATCAAAAGAAGATAAACTTAAGTTATCATGAACCAAACATGTAATTACTAAATCTTTGTTTGACTTGCTTGAAATTAGAAAACTTTTGTGTTGCTATAATAATGTGAGTATATTTTTGTGTGTATACGTAGGTATAAAATTAACTTAAAATATGTAATACTTAAGAAATATACATATCGATGTTGATTGTAATCTTGAAAAGTTCAATTTTATATCAAATGTGTTATAATATGTTGATCTACATATACAATGAATTATTCTTTGAAGTTCAAGATATTATACATAAATGACATCATGTGCTTCATACATAAAATCAAAATAATTGTCAATTTAGTGCACACATTGGTCACTTACTTGATTAAATCATCCATTTGCTACATAATGTATATGAATAAATATCAATTAGAAATGACTAAACTAATATTGAAATAATCTCCACAATCTTGAGCTAAGAAATTCTTTATATTTAACTTATGATTATGATTGTGGATTTTGGTTGTCCCTAACTTAATTTGCATATTTTAAGAGGGAGTCACCAACCAAAAAGAATATTTCATATATATTTGTTCACACCCTCACTTCCTATAATTAGTATAAATACAAGATAATGATGCATAAATCTCTCATGCTTCCTACTTGAGTTTATGCATATACTTTTGTATATCTTGCACTTGTGTTTTGTTTTGTCTATCTTTTGTCAAGGGCTAGAGCAAAGGGATCATAAATCAAGGGGGGGCTTTGATCAAGGGGGAGCTTCATCACAAAAGGAGGAGGAGAATGTTCCTTTTTGTGCTAGATCAATAGGGGAGAAGAATGTTCCTTTTTGAATCGACAAAAGGGGGAGAAGAATGTAGATGTGCAACATTGTTAACATGAATACATTTGTGTAGCAATATTAATTAAATGTTGCATATTTTGTCATCATCAAAAAGGGGGAGATTGTTAGTGCATACATGGTCACGCATTAAGAAATGCACTCCTTATTTTGATGATGATAAAAATATGAACAAGTAATATTATTGCTTATCAAATTTATTCATATGTTCATATGCTACATTCTTTAAAGATCAACAAACCTAAAATTAATGATCAAGTGAAGAACAAATAATTGAAGACTTCAATTCAACAAAAAAAAGAAGAAATCAAGATAAATCAACATTCACGGTCGATACCACGGTCGACCGTGAATCAACCGTCGCTGCTCAGCTCACAACTCTTAAATGTTGTTCTTCTTCAAGTCAACCGAACTCGTACTTAACAAGTGAAGATTATATCTTCAAAGCCGATGACGGAGATATCTACAAACAAGAGTTCGAATTATATGAGCTTACAAATAAAATAATTAAATTAGTTTATGTTTTTATAAAATTATTTTTATAAAAACTTTATAAAAATGACAAAGATTTTATAAAACTCAATTGTGTTGGTTGATTAAATCTAAGAGTTCCTATTTTAAGCTAATAACAAACACAATCCTACTTTGAAACAATACACCACCATAATTAGCAAAGGAATCTCCCAAAGGGGTAAAATTCCAACATGCTTTGTGTATTGGTTTCCAAACTTCCATATATGTGTTTAAATTCAAACTTTAAGAGTATGGGATCAACCAACCTTTTGAACATATACTTTTCAGTTGATTTTTATGGTAAAAATGAGTTGAGTGTGGTTTTAAATAAAGTCCAACGTCTATATTGCAAAGAACAAGAAAGTTCAGGTACCTCACGGTTTTAGCCACGGTCGACCGTGGATCGACCGTGAGGGTACTGGACAGCTTTTGGACTTTTACCTTTTTCCTTATTTAAACCAACTCAAACCTCATTTTTTAGTAATCTCTTGCACAGCAAAAACACTTAACATATATTCTTATCTTGTGAGCTCATATTCTTTGATAATTCATCTATCATTCAAGATCAAGAATCAAGCAAGAGCAAAGCTTTCAAAGCTTAAACACTACATCATCTTTCTATGTATTTTGTAATATAGACGTTGGACTTTATTTAAAACCACACTCAACTCATTTTTACCATAAAAATCAACTGAAAAGTATATGTTCAAAAGGTTGGTTGATCCCATACTCTTAAAGTTTGAATTTAAACACATATATGGAAGTTTGGAAACCAATACACAAAGCATGTTGGAATTTTACCCCTTTGGGAGATTCCTTTGCTAATTATGGTGGTGTATTGTTTCAAAGTAGGATTGTGTTTGTTATTAGCTTAAAATAGGAACTCTTAGATTTAATCAACCAACACAATTGAGTTTTATAAAATCTTTGTCATTTTTATAAAGTTTTTATAAAAATAATTTTATAAAAACATAAACTAATTTAATTATTTTATTTGTAAGCTCATATAATTCGAACTCTTGTTTGTAGATATCTCCGTCATCGGCTTTGAAGATATAATCTTCACTTGTTAAGTACGAGTTCGGTTGACTTGAAGAAGAACAACATTTAAGAGTTGTGAGCTGAGCAGCGACGGTTGATTCACGGTCGACCGTGGTATCGACCGTGAATGTTGATTTATCTTGATTTCTTCTTTTTTTTGTTGAATTGAAGTCTTCAATTATTTGTTCTTCACTTGATCATTAATTTTAGGTTTGTTGATCTTTAAAGAATGTAGCATATGAACATATGAATAAATTTGATAAGCAATAATATTACTTGTTCATATTTTTATCATCATCAAAATAAGGAGTGCATTTCTTAATGCGTGACCATGTATGCACTAACAAGAAAGTTCAGGTACCTCACGGTTTTAGCCACGGTCGACCGTGGATCGACCGTGAGGGTACTGGACAGCTTTTGGACTTTTACCTTTTTCCTTATTTAAACCAACTCAAACCTCATTTTTTAGTAATCTCTTGCACAGCAAAAACACTTAACATATATTCTTATCTTGTGAGCTCATATTCTTTGATAATTCATCTATCATTCAAGATCAAGAATCAAGCAAGAGCAAAGCTTTCAAAGCTTAAACACTACATCATCTTTCTATGTATTTTGTAATAGTGTAAGGATCAACTCTATCCTTTCAAATTAGAGTGAAGTAAGGATCATCTCTAGCCTTTAGAATTAGAGAGAAGTAAGGATCAACTCTAGCCTATAGAATTAGAGTGAAGCAAGGTTATCTTTACCTTACTTGCAAGTTTGAAGTGTTAATTCTTGCAAGTGAAAAAGAGAAGTGTAAAAGGTTTATCTCTACCTTCAAAGAGAGAAGCTAGTGGAGCAAACTCTTGGTGGGTGAGGCCAAGGAGTGGATGTAGTGCAAGTTTGTTAACACTTGCATGAACCACTATAAATCTCTTGTCTACTCTTGGTGATATCTCTCTACCCTTACTCTCTTTATTTCAAGTATATATATATATATATATTTGTTGTGTTATAAACTTCAAGAAAAATCTTCTATACACAACTTACAAATTTTATTTGTGAAAAATTGGTAAACTAAGTAAAATAACCTATTCACCCCCCCTCTAGGTTCTAACAAACTTGTTTGACCAGCTTACAACCACAAAATGGAGGAAACTCATAAATTCTCTGATGTTTCTAGCAATGATGCCTGGCTTTATTGTCTTGTAGTCCGGTATAGGGTGGTTTGTTGCTGCTCCGGCGGCGGCGGCGGTGATGGTGGTGGTGGTGATATTGGCGAGGACGGCTCAATCTAGATGTAATGCTAGAAGGAAACTACATGACTGTTTTGTTATTTTAATTATCAGCTTTCATATGCAACCAAAGCTTTTGTTATGACAGGTTTGTCATTTCGATTTATTTATTTAATTTCTTTATTTCTTATTTATTGCAATGAGATCTTATTAAACTCATCGTTTATTGATTTATTCAAGAATATTATTGATTTATTCATTTGATTGTAATATTGTTTAATTGTTAACAAAAGTTACAAACTTCAGAAGGAATTCAAAATAACCTCTCTTTTTCACTAAAACTATTAATTTATTTCTTTTTAAGTTACAAGCTTAATTAAAAAATAATTTCACTTGGATCTTATGAAAAATTTTATGCACGTAGTTTTATTTTACAATAATTTAGGAAATTTTGTGATATTAATTGGTTTACACGATTTAAAGAAATTACTTATGATCATTGTCTCTTTTCTTAGTTTGTTGGAGTTATGTTTTAAGCATTGATTGACATTTATTCATATAATTCCAAGAATATGCATACTTAAAACTTTTAAATCGTTTGTTTATATTTAATTGTATTGTGTTTTATTAAACTAGTATTTTAGCGGCACCATAGAGACATATATGTTTCTTTTGATAATATGTTAACTTAAGATAATTTTATATTTTATATATGTGTCTCTTAAATTATAAAATATTTTATATATCTAATGCATACTTTAAGACCATATATTGTACTTTATGAATAAAAAATCTTATGTTTTTGAAGATACTTTACAAATTAAAAGAGAATATATGATATAATCCCTTAATTCAAATAGTTTGATTATCAATAACATTTGGTATTTACATATATTCTAAATTAACTGAACACTTAACTGTGTAGAATGACATATTTTGTTTGCTTATATAAATAAATTTAAAATTTCTTGCATAATCAATTTAGTTTACTAATAGTTAGAATTTCAAACTTATTGGATCAACTCGTTACATTGTCCATAAACGGACATGAATCCAAGATCTTGTAAAACATCTTAAGCATCTGGTATCTAAACGCCCTTTTACAATTACAAATTTTTTAAAATTAAGATTATCAAAATAAAAACTAATTATTTAAAAAATTTATAATAGTGTGTCCTATACATACAACGTTATTGGTTTCTTCACCGTTACTATTTGGTACTTTAAATATTATATCTGTAACTGATTTAAATGATTATCACATATTAAATTTGATTTATTGCATATTAAATTCAACCTAGATTTAAAACAACTATTTATTATTTTAAATATTTTATATAATAGTAGAGATAAGTACTCTATAATATTTCGATTATGTTTGAAAATGAAAACAATATATGAAATGGTGCTTGATGAACTTTAGTTTTATAAACAAAAGTTATTATAATTCCTATTTTTATGTGTGAGTGTGTGTAGCGTGATTGTTAAGAGTTAAGACTGGAACCATCTTTTACTTTCTTTTTATATAATCTTTCTTTATATTTGCTCATAGCGACTACTAAAGTACTAATCCATTTTATATGATCTTTCTTTATATTCGCTCAAATGATGTCAAACAAACAATTTTCTACTTCCAAATTTAATATAAACGTTTTAACACAGTCCTATGTTTTTAATAAACTAATTATATATTTTCATCGCTAGACTCTTCATCATAAGTGATATCAGTGTTGGGGTGACGTTGGCAAGTCAAGGAAAGATTGACGTTTATGCCTGCCTGAAGTAAGGCTTGATAGATTGCATGTGTGTTATCTCAAACACGTAGCTTATCCTAGAATTGAGAACATTGAGACGCAAACATGACATCTATCTCAGCCTGTGTATACAATCTCTCAGTAGGCCGTGATTGTGCGCTCAATCGTGCAACAGATGAAGATGAAGAACTTAATGTTCTACCTATTCCACGAACATGTCAGATTTATTGGCGTTCACCCAACACCAATCTCGGGATTTCTTCTTGTAGTGTGGGGGCTGGCGACGACATCACTATAGATTTCATCAGAAGAGCTTGTGAATTTAATTTTGATATTTTATAGTTTGTAAAACTAGTTGACGAGAAAACAATAATAACATAGAGCTCACAAAGCTAGTATGAACTAAACAAAACATTTTTTATTTGAAGTTATATGTATTTGTCTAAATTATAATTGATTTATAGTAACAGTCGGTCAGTCACTATATATAATGGTCTAAACTATCAAATAGCAAATCCTAGTAGCGACCAAATTTCTTATACTATTTGTTAAATATAAAAAATTACTTAAATAATTCGATAAATTTAGAGTCGATAGCGGTTGAGAGAATTTATATGAAAATTTCATAAAAATGTCTTTTCACTATGAGTTACGTTATTTATTGCCGTAATATTAGCCGTGGGATTGGTTGACCAAATTCCAGTCATTGATACATTGGGCATGAATCAAGTAGAGGGGAATAGAATCCAATGGTTGCTATCGTGCTAATCTTAGATATCTTCTTACTTTTGATAAAAGTAGATGCTTTAAATTTGATATTTCCGAGAGATCTTTGTTGCATGTTATGTCTCTTTATGTTGTATAATATATTAATATATGTTAGTTTCTACACTACTTACATTGTTAACTAATATTAGACACCAACTTGGACGTGTGCTAGTGATAATTGGATTTTACAACATTCTCAAGATTTGTTCTAATGGAATCTGAATTTTACAACATCTTCAAGGTCTGGGTTCAAGCATTGAAGATGGTGGTTTACTTTAAAAAATGGCGGAGGTATTATTAGTGGTGGAATCTCTCATGGTGAGTGATTTGGGGTTCACATACTGCCCGTATGGATGTCACTTTAGACCCGGCCCACTAACATATTTTGATGTTAACAAAAAAAAACTAATATTAGACCATAAATTTGTTATTGTATTTGAGATATATAATTTCATCTACGTTTCAAACTATATCAACACTAGATAAAACATTTAAACTATGTTAATATTGTATTAAGAGGGTGTTTGTTTTAGTTTATTTTTTGGGCTTATTTTGTGGACTTATCAAATTCTATGTATTTGGATAAGCTTATTAGCTTAATCATATTATCTTATTTTTATGAAAATAAGCCTGTTTTTATAAGTATGTCCTTTTTAATTTATATTATATTATATATAAATAAATAAAAGTCGAGAAAAAGAAATATACAGGATTAGTGAAGGAAAATGGAAAAAGGCAGGGGAGGGACGTACCCCCGGCCCCTTCTCTGCCCATACAACAACTGTCTTGTCATTGTAATACACGTTTCTCCATGCATCCTCATTTTTAACCTTCCTTTTTCTATTCTATATATGCTTCTTCAATTAATTCCTTTCCACCAAGACACACGCACGGGTGATTTTTTACATTATTATTTTTGTTTTGTAACTCATCTCTTATGCATGATAGAAAGAGTTGTTTGTAATTCCATCTCTTCTTCATGTAAATATACCAATTTTTCATTAACCTCCTTTGATTAATTTATTTAAAAATTATAGGGCACTTGGATCTATGTAAAAGATTATTCAAGTGGAATTCTTGGTTCCCTTGATCTTAAGGTATATATATTAGCTCATGTTGTTTATGTCTAAGGCGGAGATAAGGGGGTTGATAGGGCCGGGTGCTAGGCCCGGCTTTGTCAACGAGTTTTAAATCCTTAAGATTTTAAAAACGTAAGTCCAACATATATTGTTAAACCTCTTATTAGAGTTCATTAGTAGCTAAAGTATAACCCAAACCAGAAACACCGAAGGAAAGGCTCAAAGTGGTGATTTTGATTTTTGAAAGAGTTTTCTCCACAATGAAAATTATGAAAACGAGACTTCATAATTTCATAAAAGCATGAGTGATGATTATTTTTAAAAACAATTTAGTTGTTTACATTGAGAGAGAGATTGCTAATATGTTCTCTACGGACAATATATAATAAATGAGTTATATTCAAAGAAACAAAGACACGTCCAACGACAAATATGCGAAATATGATTTTCTTATCATGATTTTTTGCTTTCATTGAAGTTTTAGCAAGATAAAACATTCAATTTGTTGTTTTAGTTAATATTATGCTTCTAGCACATTAATTAGTAACAAACAAACTAGTGATCATGTATAAACTTTGATGGTTGATTTTGGCAAAGCATAAGTGTTATTTTAACACGTAAATTTCTTGTCTTTAAATGAACTTTCCCGCGAGTAGTCGAACAAATTAGAGGTTGTCGACGAGGGGGTCAAATTATTTATATAGACAAATAATGAAACTTCTTTGTCTTACATAAGATAGACCCCCGTTATACTAAGATCTTAGCACCGCCCCTTTTTATGTCTGAGCGCTTTGAAAGATTCATCACATATATGATATATTCTTCAACTGCTCAGAAATTGTACCGAATTGTTCAGAGAAAGTTCTTAAGTTGGTGGAATTTAAACATCCTCTCTGTCCTTTCACTACTACAAAATTGACTTTTAGTCTCCCCCATTTAAACCCATTTTTAGTAAAAGTTCAAAAATACCGGGGTTAAAAGGTGTGCAAGGGGGTGAAAAATAATGTGGTGGGATTCAACCCCAGTTTTTTAATAAAAAACCGGGTCTATAAGTAACATGAAAGTATATGTCATTGCTAATTGTTTACTTTGACCCACTATCCAAACCCGACCAAACTCATCCGTTTTGCCATGGGCAAACTGCACCAAAAAAACGAACCTACTTATATCTCCTATTTTATTCAACTTTATCTTCTAAACTGGTTATCAACAGGTTAACATCATGTTAACATGATTTTTTTTATTTTTCTGATTTTTTTTATTCTTCAAAACATGAAGATCTGGGTTTGGAGCTCACAAGATTGATTTGGATGAAACCATAAAACCCTAGATCTAACCCTAAAACCACATCTCAACATCCACCTTCAAATTTTAACCCAAAACCACCATGTTTGGGTTTTGGAGCATGATATGGTAACCACCACCACCGCTTCAAACCACCACCCCTATCGCCACCACCACTTCAAACCACCACCACCGTCGCTTTCATGCTCGGTTCTCCAAGACCTCGATTTCGGGTTGATGGTGCTTCAAATCACCACCATCGTTACCTTCATGTTTGGTTTCACAGTCTTCAAACGACAACCACTTTGGCTTCAAACAACAACACCGTCGTTGCCATATTACCAAACACCACCGTCGTCGTTTTCTTTACAAAAAAAAACCCGTCGTTGTACCCTTTGAGATTAGGGTTTCTTGTGTACGTTCAAACAAGCGTTGCGTCATCCCCTTTGCAATTAGAGTTTTTTGTGTCTGGTTCAAAAAACCGCCTCCGTCGTCGCCTTTGCGATTAGGGTTTCAAATTCACAGGTCTTTCTCTCTCTCTCTCTCTCTCTCTCTCTCTCTCTCTCTCTCCCTCTCTTCATTCAGATTTGATGCAATTTTGGTATAGATATGAAGGTGTATGTTTGGGTCTTGAATTTTCTACTTTGATTTTTGATTTCAACATATGATTTTGTTACTGATTTAAGATCTTTGGATCTGAAGAACACATATCTAAAAATGTTCTTGGATTACAGTGAGATCTTGAGCTCATCTTCAATTTGATATGTATTGGGACTTTGTTATTTGTGATTTTTACTTTGATGTATGATTTGGTTACAGATTTGAGGTTTGAATGTTCTTGAATTTTAATGGAGTTTTAAAGTTTGAATGATCTTGAATTTGAAGAACAAATATGATGAATACAATAATTAAAAAATTAAAAACTAAGCAAAAAATAAAAATTTTAACAGGTTACAACTTGCATACAACGGGAATAATAAGCAAGTTGGTTGTATTTTTTTAAATTTCGGAGTTCGTTATATATAATGGTAGCTTAGCAAAAGTTCGTTGTATTTTGAAGCAGTTTGCCCGTTTCGCCATTTATAAGGCTATATGGCCTGAGTAAATTTGTTGTTAAATAGGTCTAGTATTAATTTATTGGTGATGTGAACTAAACTTCTTTTTATTGAATTATAACATATAGAGCTTATTTTTGCTTCTTTTGTTTATATTAATAGTTTGTGAAGTTATTGTAGAATATTCGGAACAATGGAGCATATTCAAGTCTTCAAATGAACAATTGGGCTATTACTTGCTCTTGATTTTTCCATCTTGATGGTATTGTTTAGGAAGTTTGTATTGAACATGAACTTGTAGTTTGTTATAAGTTAGAAATTAAAGACGGATTTTTGTAATTACTATTGGAATTCAAAACTTCTATGGTTTGTATAGTTTCATGTATAAAAAACCACGGCTAAACTTGTATGGTTTGTATAATTTAATCACACATCTTTTGTTATGTATGGTAGTTTGTAATTTTGTGCTATGCATAAATCGTTTTTCATTATAATAATAGTTTGTAAAGGTAATTATCAAAATAAGATGGCTTATACAAAATTTCCAAATATTAAATTTATGTTTTATTAAAAAAACAATTAAGCACAAACTAACCGATAGTTTATATAAAATAATACAACGGGTAAAAGTGGCAAAATAACTAAGTTTTTCCCCAAAAATTTCATTATATTGCGTGAAGTTTTCTTTTACACATCCGAACTTACAAAAAAAGTGTCATTATGCCCATATTATAGATTTTAACCTGTTATTGCAGGTCAAATTCTTCTCACTGACATTTCATCGATCGTCTTCATCATTAACACTCACAAAAAGGAGTATTTAAACTCGAACTTCTTCATGAATACTTGATGAAATGATTTTGTAGTTTATGAAAAGATAATTGAGTTGTCTATAAAGCACAAACTAATACTATAAGAACAACTAAAACCAAAATCGAAATGAGCTTAATCATTAAAAGATGGTAAGGATGACGAATATGCTAGGTTTACGACATACCCGACTTTAATTAATGATCTCTTGGGCTACGCCTAATGAAAATCCTTGAAGTTGGTGTCCTTTGACATGTAAAAAGATTAAATAAAATAATCTTTAAAAGCATTAGGTAAAACAATAAAAAATTGAGCATAAAAATAGTTTTCCTACCCTGTTTTGAAAAAATAACATGAGGTTTTGCTGACACTTTAAACTCGAAATTCTCCATGAATACTTGATAAAATTTTTTGATTCTTAGGCACGTGTAAAGTTAATCGAATTATCTATTAAGTAATACAAAAGGAACGATTAAAACGAGTTTAAAATGTATGAAATCATAAAAAACAATAAGAGGTGCCGAATGGTTCGATTTAAGACATACTCGACTTTAATTGATGATTCCTTGAGCTACACTTAATAAAATTTTATGAAATTGATGCCTTTTGAAGAATAAAAAGATTATCTACATAAAAATTAGATAAAACATCAACAATAAAGCAAATTGGGTTTATGAAAATCATACAATAAATAAACCAACAAGTGAAGTTTATTATTAACTTAAAAACTAGAAATCATGCAAAATATAAATAATAATAATAATAATATAAATAATAATAATAATAATAAAATAATGATTATTATTATTATTATAATACTTTTTGAAATTGATTAAAAATGAGGTGGTTTATAAAAAATATATAAATTTTGAAATGAGCGTTTGTATAGAAAACCAGTAAGTAAAAGCTAACCAATAGATCAATATAAAATCATACATGTGATAAAATCTAAAATCATACATATTATAAAATCTAATGATATGGAAATTTTTGCTTTACTAAAATTGGTATTCTATAGATTTAAGTTCTATTAAGTGTTGGTTATTATAATGAACTTTAATGGTTTGTGCAATAAAATTGATATTTATACCACATCATATAAAATATAAATTTTCAAAATAGATTAATTTAAAATCATAAATATTATAAAATCTAAGGACATGGAAATTTTTTGCTTTGGAAAAATTGGTATGCTATGGATTAAAACCCTATAAGATGTGTTTTATTTATAATAAACTTAAATTGTTTGTGAAATAAAATGATTTTTACACCACATCATAGAAAATGTAACTTTAAATAAAATTAGACCCCAAGATGTAAAAGTAGGTTACTTATGTTAAAATAGGCTTATCAATGTCTTAGTAAGCTACTAAACTTAAACTTATGAGTTAAAATAGACAGTTATTTTCTAATAAACTTCCTAATAAACCAATAAGCTTACAAGTCACCTAAATAAGCTAACACAAACACATCTTACATTTAATACTCAAGGGCCTAAAGCCAATGATTTTAAATATGTAATAGTAATTCATAAATTATTATTTATTACAAAATGTTGGAAATAAAATACGATGTAAACTTAATGCTTAATAACTTAATATCATTAAATAATATGTACAAACGAAATCAACCCATTAAATATAAAAGACGATTATTCGATTGTTCAATAAGTAACAAACGATGTGTTAGACACAAATGGGCTTATGGGCTTCTAAACTTTGGGGCGTTGTTGCCTTGTTGGCATCTTCCACCAACGGTTCACAGTTGACAGAAGTATGCTACTAATTGTTTAATATGATACTTAATTGGCCGGATATGGATCATGATAATCCCCACCTTATGAAGTATATGAAATATTTAATTTATCTATAAGATATGTTTATGTAAGAGAGAGGGGGATAAAAAGAACAACACTCTCAAAAGATTCTTAAATATCTAGTTTGTTTGTAATTTGATTACTATTTTTGAAGGATGTTCAATTAGTTCATGTTTGAGTTATAGTCTTAAGAAACTAATTCTATCATTTGGATTAATGACATTAATGGTCCATATTGCATTTTAAAATTTTAGGTGAAGGGTGGTAAATCACATGTGATGTTTTACAAAATCACTTTTGATTGTATACTGATCATATGAAATTACATTTTAAAATTTTAAAGTTATATTTTTTAAATTGGACTTTAATAAACACATCTCTACTCTTTTATATTATCTTTGTTAAACATACTATAACATTGCATACACGAATGTTCAATTGTATTTTGTACAATTTCTAGCGCACAACACTAGTCACAAAAGTAATTATACATTTTTAATTATAAAAAAAGTCAACACAAAACAATTTTCCCATATACAAGTAGAAACCTACACGGCTACACGATATTCTGGAAATCGCCAAGGTGTATAGCAATAGTTCTTTCAAATTACCAATTGATGACAACAAGGTATATGAAACCCGTGCATTGTATCGGGTGATATTCAAATAATCGTATTCTAACAATTTAATTTACACATAATATTATATATAAGATGGTAGTTTAACAGTATTATAGTTTAACATGAATCTAATGCATTTGCCGATCACATTATGTACATAAGGTTACATGACCTCGTAATTTATAAGATCAAGGGTAAAATGTAAAGGCTACATGACCTAGTAATGCTATAAGATCAAATAAACTTATATAAACTAAAGGGCAAATAGATATTTATTAAGGGCTGAAATAAATAATTAAAATGAGGTAAAGAAGATCTGACAGTTAATCTTAAAGAGGAAGACAACTTAATAAACCTGGATACCACTAAGTCATCCTGATTTGTAAATAATAGTAAATAATATTATAAAATTAAATGTAACTTGTATAAACTTCAGGCTAAAAAATAAAAATTTATTAAAGAGTTAAAAAAATAATGTTCTTATGTAACTTATATAAACTTAAGGGTAAAAAGTGTAACCTGGATACCACTAAGTCACATTGATAATAAATAAGATTATAAGATTAAATGTAACTTATATGAACTTCAGGCTAAAAAAATAAAAATTTATTAATAGTTAAAAATAAAAGTTAAAAAAATAATGTTATTATGTAACTTATATAAACTTAAGGGTAAAAAGTATAAATTTATTAAAGATAAAAAATTAAAAAGTATAAATTAAAATCATTAATATTATTAAGGGTAAAAAGTTTGTAAATAATAGTAAATTATAATAGGAGATAACATGTACTTTGTATAAAATAAAGGGTAAAAATAAAAAATTATTAAGGGTAAAAAGTGAAAAAAATTGAAATGAATAGTGTATTTATTTTGAGAATTGATACAAGGAGATGATATAAATATAAGTTTTTTTTAATTTAAACAGTTAAATACATGTATTTTCCAAGTTAATTTTTAATCTATATTATTTTTGTCCCATAACAGATTTTTTGTACCTACAATCTATTGAGACACATAAACACCATATACTACTAGTTTATAAACCTTTTGGTGATAATAATATAAGTGACTACCAACATGTCACTTATATAACGAATAGAATTGCGAGAACTAATCTTAACTCTTTATTTAAATTAATATGGCTAAATTTTTTTGAAGGCTCATTTATGACACTTTAATCAGAGGGATTTTGGAAAATTAAGTCTTGCAAACTAATGACAGTTCATACAAACGTAATTCACTGTTGGGTAAATATATGAATGATCAAAACATATAAACGTCTACTATAAATAATTCTCACAAGAAAAACAGCTCTCGATTAAACTTTTCCATAACAAACATATTTGTTATAAAACATTTATTCAAGAATATATCTGAGTACTTAATAGATATCATAACGTTCTCTTTGTTATTTATCAAATCATTTATTCGTAAAACACATAAAATCGAACCATTATTATAATAGAGTTACATACTTATAAAATTAATATAATATCATAATACAAAATGGTGAATTAATAGATATTTACTCCATGTTTGAACCTCTTCCCAAAAGCAATAGGCTACATAGTGCGTTTTTATTTGTTGTAACACAACTTACAACCGTGTTTACATTACTATATAAGAGAAAATTTTAAAAAAGCTCTATGCATTATAAAAACCACGATTGCGGATCCAGAAGTTTTGAATGTTGGGGGCCTATCTTTTAAGTACTAAAAAAAACTTAAATGTGCAAAAGAAGTCGATAAGTTATAGCAAACAAATTTCATTGAGTACGGCAAAACTAGAGTTAAATTTAATAAACGATAAACCAAAGAATAAGACAAATGTTTCCTTGTCTCAACCATGACTTTAGAAAGTTCGGCAATACCATTCAAGTTGGCAAAATCTTTATCATTTCACACATTATAATGGTACTTGTCCAGTTGATGTTCAAGGTTAATTCTTTCCACATCATCAAAATTACAAGGATACAAGTCACTTAATCTCATTAACTTTGATGCATCAAACTTTGAAAATGAGTCACATGGATGTTGACAAAGACGACGATATTCTTTTAAAGAATCTCTCCATTATACTAACATAAATCATAAAACAAAATTTCAATTTACAATTAACCCTAAATATTACAATTCACAAATTAACAATTAGTAACTCCACAATATCTACAAATTAAAACTAAGTTAACAATTACCAAGTAACAAGTAAATATACCATAACTTTTAAAATGATTTCACACTTTACTATCGGCAGTGCTACTGCCACAAATAATAAACTAATGAAAGTATGAAACCATGTGGCAAGTTCTACAAACATATAAGGTCCACATAATAATTTCAAACTTCAAATAATTAAATCCCTAATTTCTTATGTGTGTGCCTGTGCGGTAAATTTTTAGAGAGAGAGAGAAGGGCCATTGGAAAGCATAATCAGAAAGAAATGAAGGATTGCCGGCAGGAGGGTTGTTCAATCGCAGCATTGGGGGTTGTTCTCGCCACTTCAGTTTAGGCAGTCCGTGATTTTCTCATTTAGCTCTCACTCTAACACTCTTAGCTGTCACAGCTGTAGGCTATTCAAGTTTCAGTCGAGAACGAAGGCTAGGTCGACGGCAGCTATGAATTGGTTTCAATGGGCTGTAAAAAATATTCACATCTTGATAGGGGGCCTAAAAACTTAAGCTCAATAAATCGTTAAGAATTTTTTTTAGTCATTGAGGCCTTTCCCCCAATGAACTGGATCCGCCAGTTCATAAACTTAATTTTAGGAAAATATTATATATGTCTTCTTAAATTGCAAAATATTTTATATACATAAAACACAAGTTTTTAATACATAAAGTACAATGGTTTTAAAAAATGCTTTGGATATAGAAAATATTTTGCATTATAAGAGAAACATGGCTTATTATCTAAACTTATCTTCGCTAAAAGAATTTCAATTTACTTTAGAAAAATATGCATATGACACAACAAATTGGTGATAAGAGATTAATTGGTCAGATGACCAAGATCAAATTGGAAATCACATGATTATTTAGAAAGAGCTCTTTTGTCAAAATAAACAAAAATGCATGTAGTAAAACTAAAATATGCATAAAAATCACATACTTACCAATTTAAACATACACTTCGCCGATCTATCTCGCTCACTACCTTAAGTTGCTTACGTCACGTATTTGACGCTCAGCGCCTTCTTGAAATGAGCGTCTTGGCGGCTTATTCCACCATATACACACAAGAAAAGTCCAACCAACACAGAACAACTTCCTCATAAAATTGAAAACCATCAAAACCCTAACAGTAACGACCATTAACAAATTTCAGGCACTGATGAACAACTGAAATCTCCACCTCTCTCTCATGGCCTCCGTTCGCAGACTCGTTCCTTCTACTGCTTCGTTCCTGGTATGCTTCTTTCTCTCTGTTTCTTGGTTCAAGATTTGATAATGTGAACTTGTATTTATGTTTTCTAGTTCATCTATACGATGTTTACGAATGTGCGTTGTACGCTTCAAATTACAACGCAAGGGCTTAATTTTTGGTTCACGGTCGTTGTTTGGTGATTTTGGGTATATTTATGAAATCCTGATCCGAATGGAATTCTTGTTACTTACGAGTTGCATCTTTCTGGATCTTGATGCAGTGGGCTAAATTTCCGATTACTGGACTTCCAAAAGGTACCTTTCCCTGTGATATGTTTGTGGATACTTGTTTAAGTAAAAAGCCTTTATCCTACAGGGGATCCTCCATGTGATCCATTGTATTACACCTGTAATGGATTATTGATTGAAGATAAATTCTTCATGTATACAGGTGGTTTTGGTCATTGGTTATGGAACTTATGGTTTTCTATGTTGGAATTTAGGGTTTGGCGGAGGATGTTATAGCCAAAATGCGAGTATATCTTCTGATATAAGTGTAGGTAAATTGCTGGAAGAAGAACCTGTAGCTGATTTGGGTTTCTCGGATTCTAATGATGAGGTAGCTAAAATTCGGGAAAAGTTTGACCTGGCAAAGAAGAGATTTCTCAAGATTCCTGATGCTTTAGAGAGAATGCCTAAAATGAACCCCAAAGGTAGACATGTAATTTCATATTTAGATTGAGTTGGATGTTAACTTTCACAAGATTGTGAATGTAATTTGTATTCGTTATGTTACTTTTGTTGAATCATAGGTATATATGTTAATAAGAACCTTAGATTGGACAGCATACAAGTTTATGGGTTTGACTATGACTATACTCTGGCGCATTACTCTCCTAGCTTACAAAATTTGATCTATGATCAGGCTAAGCAATACTTAGTAAATGAGGTATGTCTCAAAATATGTTTCAACACTTTTCTAGAGTGGTTTCATGGCTCCCTCAAGCATAATTTTTCTTGCAGCTTAAATATCCAGATGGTTGCTTGGCGTCCAAGTACGATCCAAGTTTTCCGATTAGAGGTTTGTATTATGACAGGTTAAAAGGGTGTCTTTTGAAGCTAGATTTCTTTGGATCAATTGAGCCAGATGGATGCTACTTTGGTCGACGCAAGGTATGGAGCTGCATTGCTAGGAGATATCTTGTCTTATCTGAGTTTTCATCTTTGTAAATTCAGTTTCTACGTGTTATACACTTATACGTAAAGCTAAGGGAAAGTTTCCAACAAAGTCAACAAAGAATCCCATATTTGATGATGTTGGTAACAAGAAATTTTCTCTCTCATCAATAGGAGCCGAATCAATTTTTGACTAATTTTGAAATGAAAGTTCATTTCTGACAAATGTAGGGAAACCAAACCATCTACCTTTCTTAGCAATTTCACTCCTAACTTTGAAGAGTGATGATTTTGTACACAATAATTTTTTGCCATACATAACAAAAACTAGTTATTTCGACCATTATGCCCTTGAATTTGTGGATAAAAATAATAGATAGTGGGTTGGTAGGGACATAAATGTCCTAATTGTTGGGTATGACAAAAAGTTGTGTACAAAGCATCACCCTTTGTGAAAACTTAACTTCCACTACTATTGATGAGAGAGAATTTCTTGTTCAATATATTGTCAAATTAGTGGAATATCACATTGATAATAAGTTTATTAGCTGTATTATGTAGTCAAGTGAATGTTTGTGGCACACTATTGCCATGATAGAGTGTAGGCAGGCGCCACAGGCCAAGATGAAGTTGGCAATGGGCATCTGGGTTATTTTAAACGAAATCTGAGTACTTTAATTGAAGATGACTTTGTTAGGAAAACCGCAACTAGTGATAATCGTGCATGGAGACGTCATCACACAAAAACAAGGAAACAATGACAACACAAAAGAACATATTGGATTTACATGATTCACAGATTCATTCGATCAATGTGAAGCAATCCAATATTCCAATTGTAACGCAATTAATTTATCTTGGGGTTTGTTTTTCCCTAACTTTAGTTTCATATAATTAACTATAGGGCTTAAAATTAGCATGTTTATGCCCACATATTCTACTCTTTAACATTGAAAACACACTTTTGCGCAATTGCCTAGGTCTCTCGGTATACACACCTCTGCCAATATGCATGCTGATTCAGTGTGATGTAGATTTTATCCTGCATGCACCCATAGATCGAGTGTAGTTCTTTGCATTCATTATTTCCCTACCATCTTTTTATAGAGAAAAATTAGAAACGAAAACAAAATTCAGGACAAAGTAGTATATGATCATGCTTATAGCAACTAATTAAAAATATCTTGAGATATCTTCCTTTTAATTTCTTTGGTGGTGATATCTGATCCTTTTAGTCTTTTACCTTAAAAGGAAATAGCAGAACATATGGTAGTTGTCCTTGATAATGCAATCATGATTGAAGTGAATCATAGCGTTAGATATGTCCATGCTTTCTTTGGCTTACATGTGTGCCCTCACATGGAAGACTCCTTTGGTACACCACGACTTAATAATAAGTCGAAATATGAAATAAAGTTGTTGACACATAATAAGTTCAAGAAAATGTCATAACTGAACCTGCTTGTTATGCTATTCACAGCTTAGTCGAAATGAAATTGAAGAGCTGTATGGAACACGACACATTGGCCGTGATCAAGCACGGGAACTTGTAGGATTGATGGATTTCTTTTGCTTTAGTGAGGTTTGTAATCTTATCTTGTCTTTCAAGTGAAAATATTTTCTATTTACAAAACAAAAGTTCACTTATGGACAGCAGTTCATGCTATGCTATATTGATATTTCACCTTCCACAAATAACATTAAGTTTTTCTATTTTCAGTCGAGGTAAGTCTGTTTCAGTATCCAATATCTGTATTTTAAAAGTGTATTCACTTCTATAAGAGATCACTTAGTTAGTAGAGCAGCAGCTGGGCGTCTTAATGAATTTTATATGTTCTTTTCTTCATTTTATATATTCCTATGCATCTTTAGCCAATTAGTAAGGATATATGCCAAATTGAGTTTTGACTATTGGCTGTGATCTTAGATTTCTTTTCTTACCTTCTATTATTTGCCTTCCGATTTTGTAGGTATGCCTTATTGCAGATATTGTGCAATACTTTGTTGATGCCAAGTTGGAATTTGATGCTTCCTACGTATATCAAGATGTACGTTGTGCAATTCAGCATGTTCACCGAAGTGGCTTGGTTCATAGAGGAATTCTTTCCGATCCCCACAAATACCTAGTTAAAAATGTGCGTTTTTGTGTAATTTTATACCATAATCTTATTTAAAATCTCTTGGTCTTTATACCTAGTTCAGGCTTTGCATCTTCATTTTTACAGGGGCAGTTTATATCTTTTCTCAAAATGCTGAAGGAGAATGGGAAGAAACTTTTCTTACTGACCAATTCTCCTTATTATTTTGTTGATGGTGGGATGCGCTACATGTTGGAGGTGAACCTATAACCATTTCCCAGTATAATACTTTTCTCAATTGAACTATCTAGGAGACTAAGACAGTGCTTTCTTTTAGTCATATTCAATGTAATCGTTTATCTTTATAATTTGATTTATATAGTGATAATTGTACTTCTGTTTCTCTTTATATGCCACTTCTTAGCTAGTAGATAGTGTTGCAAATGCCAATCTTATGTTTCAAGTTACTAAACAAAAATTCAAATGATACTAGAGATGCTTCCTCAAATTTCCAAGCCTTGTTTTTTGTCTACCGTTTTAATACTTAGGAGTCTTTGGGTGGAGATTCTTGGAGGGAACTTTTTGAAGTTGTGATCGCTAAAGCAAATAAGCCCGATTTCTACACATCCGAGCATCCATTCCGGTTGGTCTGCTTTTCTCCATATTTGATTTCTTTGCATATACATGATTTGGGTTACATGGATGTCATTCATATAATAGTTAGTTTTACATGATTCACAGCATTAAGGGACAACCCTTTGAGATCATATGAAATCTTCAAATTGCTTTCATATTGTGTATGAGCCATAAAGATAAAAATTCTTATAATAAAATGTATATAAGAAGGGTACTCCTGCTTACGGAAATTAACAGTTTCATTCTTTATTTATGTAGTTGCTATGATGAAGAGAAGGATAACCTTGCCTTCTCGAAAGTGGATAAGTTTCTTCCGGATAAAATTTACTACCATGGATGCCTTAAATCTTTCTTACAAATTACCAAGTGGAATGGTCCAGAGGTATTCTTTTAAATATGATCTGAATATTGATTTTCAATTCTCAAAGATTCAAGTAAGGTACACTTGATCTTGAATTATGCATGCTAAGTTTCGGTTGCAGTTCTTATAGATAGTAATGTCTTTTTTACTAAGGAGTGCAGGTAATATACTTTGGGGACCACCTATTCAGTGATCTGCGGGGACCTTCGAAAGCTGGCTGGCGTACTGCTGCAATTATCCATGAATTAGAAGTATGACTTCACTTTGTACATGTTTCAAAATTAAAAATCAACCAGATTATTGTGTAACTTCACAGTCAATAAGGTTGAGAAAAAGAAGCAATATAAAATGACAATAATTTGTGATGAAAATTTGTTTGCTAAGCAAACTGCTAAGCATTTTTTTTCCAATAAAGTTTGGTGTTTATTATATGCAGCATGAGATCAAAATACAGAATCAAGACAGTTACCGTTTTGCACAGGTATCTTTGGCATAATCACGTACACAATTGTAACCGTTTATTATGTTTCTTACCCTTCAATGTAAACCAAATGCAGGCTAAGTTCCATATCATACAAGAACTTTTGGGTAAATTGCATTCAACTGTATCTACTACTGACACTTGTGATGCATTCAAGTCTCTATTGGCTGAACTAAATGATGAGAGACAAAATGCACGCCGCACAATGAGAAATATGTTCAATGAATCTTTTGGGGCAACTTTCCTAACTGACACTGGCCAAGAATCGGCTTTTGCGTATCACATACATCAGTATGCAGATGTGTATACCAGTAAGCCAGAGAACTTTATGTTCTATCAACCCGAGGCCTGGCTTCATGTACCATATGATGTTAAGATCATGCCACATCATTTAAAGGTTTGCTATCTGTTTTTCTTTTTTTTAACTTTGTATGCATTTGGTTAGAAATTTCGTATTGAAGATCTTGCATATGTTGTCAAAGACTTTTTATGTGCAAGTATGGTAAAGAATTTGTATATGACCTGTGCAGGTCTCCTCAAGCTTGTTTGGGACTTGAATGTTGTGATTGGAGTTTAAGGAATATAAAGAAAGATGAAAAGGGCCTGAAGGTGCAAGTTTTGAGAGGGTTAATAGGTTTTGGTCTCTGTACAGATTCATTAGTTTTTGATAAAATTTCATGCCATAGAATCACAGTGTAGAATGATGTCCCTCCAACGCTACACTATACAATACCATCTCACTATTTTTTCTTCCGTAAGGAAGCATTCAATTGTCAAATAATCCGCAAAGCTGAATATTACTCATGTAGAGCATGCGAATTTAGTGATTTCATAAGCATGTATTGCTGTTGTAACATAGATCAAAATCTAGATACTTTGCATTTTCTTTTCTGTTCTGATTTGATCGACTTCATGTGCTAGCTTTGTAGTGATATTATTGATTTTAGATGCTGTTAGTTTAGACATGAGTTAAAGTTATGACAAATATTGACCTGAATGAAATAAAAAGGTCACCCAATTTGACTTAAGTACACTAATATTCCTTAATTTAACCAAAATTCAATGATTTTGGTTGAAATTGACAACGGTAAAGTTAAGGATAGAGATTTGAATGTCCGTTATTACTAGAGTGGTCACAATGATCACTCTTGACAACTTCGACTGTCATGCTAGCTTTTCATTATCGCCTTTTGATTCGTCACTCAACTATAGTGTGGTCACCCTTACCATACAGAACTTCAATACTTATGTATCATTCATTTAACCAATCAAAAAATGAGAAATAAGAAAGAAAAGGATCTTTCCTCCAAGTAATCGGAGGAGGTGTAATTCAGCTGTTTCGGCGCCATTTCTCTGAGGAACTTTCCTCGACAAGTCAGAGGTCACTGATCGGGTTTTTACCTGCGTGTAAATTTTTCATGAAGTTGATCCATCGAAGGTAAATTAAAGTGATTTTAAAATGGTTTTGTATATATGTGAACAGGCTTTTCAATCAGGTTTTTAGTTGATACTATAATTGGGAATATTGATCTTTAGGAGGACCCTTATATGAATATAAGATGTCAGAAATGAAAAGTTCCTGATAACAGAGAATCAGAGATCAAGCGGCCATTCAATCTCACGAGTTTATTAAAGGCATCTCATGGACATTTACAGGAAAGAAAAAGGATAAGAAGGAATGTCTAAGAATTAGAATGTAATATATGGCCATATATATTTCTGTTTGTAAAGTTCTTAGTAGGCAGAGTGTGGTGTTTTTCCAAAATCATGTACTAGCAAGTTGGCTCTATTTTTTAGATTGCTAATGCTTGTGTTGGTTATTAGAGTTTTTTGGTGGCGGAGATGGCGGTGGTGATGGTGGCAGCGACAGAAGGCGGTGGTGTTTGTAGAGAGAGAGAGAGAGAGAGAGAGAGAGAGAGAGAGAGAGAGAGAGAGAGAGAGAGAGAGAGAGAGAGAGAGAGAGAGAGAGAGAGGTGAGGTGAGGTTGTGGTTGGGTGTAAAGAGGGGAGAAGAGAGAAAGAAATTGATGTGGGAGTGGCCGGGTGGGAGTGTGTGATATTAGAGAAGTGTGTTTTATTATTATTATTATTAAGAAAATAAATAAAAAAAAAGTATAAGGGTATAATAGTTAATTTGATGGCAGTTAACGGATCAAGAGTAACGGAAGTTTGCAAAGGACTATTATTGCTTCAAGTTTTGCAAAAAAAAAAGACGGTGTAAGTACTTTCAATTTTAAAGGACAAAACATGCATATTTGGAAAACCTTTACGGACAAAAAAATCAATCAACTCTAATAAAAAGGGATTATTATATCTATCAATTTGTAAAAGTAGTTTGTCATTTTGTCATTGTATTTTTAGGAGTATTTTTATAAATTTACCAATTTCTTAAGAGAGATAAATTTATAATAAGATAAGTCTTTCTCACAAGAAATTCATGATAGTTTTCTATTCTTAATGCATTTACTAAACTTTTTATCTTATTATATTAAGATAACTAATTTTATATATTACTTATTTTTTTTAACATCAATTTTCTACGTGAACACGAATATATAATTTTGATCTTCTCATCTTTATTCCACTTGAATATAAATATTATTGTAATATGATATTTATCTAAAATATACATTTCTCAATCAGATGACACTAAAACTAGGTATCATTAGATAGTAGATTATTTTCTATGAAAAAGTCAGATACATGTAAAAAACTAATACATTAATTTGTTCTAACTCGACGTATTTTGCGGGTAATTAAAAACACTTTACAAGTTGAGTGAAAAACTGAAAATACCAGAATAGATTTATTAGGAAACTAAAAGTACTACAAAAAAACGTTTTATGGCATCACACGAAGGAGGCCAAAAACGAAGTAAGACTAATCACAATGGACAATATTTTGTATTGTGGAAAGAGGGCACCATAGGCATAATGTGATAAAGCTCAGTCTGCATACTTCTTTTCTTTCTTATTTCTCATTTTTTTTATTTGCTTAAATGAAGAATACATAAACATTTAATGTTAGTGATTTTAGTGTTACCGTTCATTTAGTGTAATGGAATATATATGTATGTTTCAATGAGATTGAACTTTATTCTAAAACAAATATGAAGAATGTGGAGTACACGTTTATATTAGTCTAAGCTCGTCCAGATAATATCTAGTGTACTTAAGTCAAATTGGTTTACCTTTTTACTTCATTGGGGTCAATATTTGTCATAACTTTTACTCATTTATAAACTTCTAAAATCAACAATATCATTACATGTCCAATGGACAAACCTTAAAACAGACAAATCAAATTCACCCAAAGACTTCTAGAATTGACCACAACCACCACAACCATGACACCAACCACCCCCACCTAGGGCTGTCAATGAGATGGATTGAATATTTAGAAGATCTGATCTGACCCATAGACCCATTTAATTGAATTTGGATCTGACTCATTAATATGAAGATTCATTTACTTGAATTTGGATCTGATCCACTAATGATGGATCTTAATCCAGAGCGATTCATTTTATTTTAATTTTGGTTTTATATTATATTTATTATTAGTATTTATATAACAATATATTTCTCACTCTAATAACCACCCCACCTGGCCCTGCCGCCACCCATCACCACCGCTAGAGTCGCCGCCATCCATCGCCACTACCGCTGCTGCCATCCATCACCACCGTAACCACCGCCACCATCCATCACCACCATAACCGTCGCCACCATCCATCACCACCGTAACCGTCGCCGCCATCAATCACCACCGTAACCGCCGCCGCCATCACCAAGATCTATTTTCTGCCGACTCAGTTGTCCACGTTGCTGTCGTTAAATAGAGTTAGGTGGTAAGCTAAGAAATTAAACTAAAAAGCTGTTAGTTATCGCGATTTTAGTGGCAAAAGAGGAAAAGATTAATTATACGCTAATTTGCTAATTGATATTAAAATGATAAGTTTGAATTTGATTTTATTGTGCAAACTGTAACTAACCTTATTCTCATTTAATGTTATATTCTGGAAAAAGTACTACAAAACAATTCGGTAGAACTCGAACTTACACACTATATACATCAGAATACAACTACCAAGCTAGCACATGATGTCGATCAAATTAAAACAGAAAAGAAAATGCAAAGTATCTAGATCTTGATCGATGTTACAACAGCAATACATGCTTATGAAATGACTAAATTCACATGCTCTACGTGAGTAAGATTCAGCATTGCGGATTATTTTACAATTAAATGCTTCCTTACGGAAGAAAAAATAGTGTGGTATAGCTATAGTGTAGCCTTGGAGGGACATCGTTCTACACTTTGATTCTATGAAATGATATTTTATGAAAGGGAGAATTTCACTCATGTCCTTGCAAACTTTCAATATTACTTTAATATCCTTGTAAACTTTAAAACTACATATATATCCTTATAAAACTATTAAACTCACATCTATATCCAAACTTATTTTCTAATTAGTATTAAATCATTTTAATATTTCTAAAAATCAAAATATCTTATGATATTACCAAACTACCCTTATCAATTGATGATTCATATCCTTGATCAAATAGTGACTTTTCTTCTTCTTCATCTCAAGTTGGAGATCTTATCGCAATAGGTATCTAGCTATCTCTCTTTATGCATTCAGTTAATTTTTAATGGAGACTTCTAAAACTAATACTGTAAATTCGTACCTGTTGACAAGAGAGGATGCGAGTAAATGGGAGGTGGTAGAAAATCAATTGCTAGCAAATGTCATCGAGGAAGGGAATTGATTGTATCGATTGACTTTTCGTTCATTTGTCAATTTTTTTTAGTTGTTTATTATTTACCTATTTAAAATCTTGCGCTATTCAATTAATCTTGACTTAATGTTGTGTAAATACTTTAAAATACGAACACAGATTCATAGGTGTGATACTAAAATTATAAGAGACGAAGTTACAACTTACGACATTAGTTTTAGGAAGTTTCCATAAAAATTAATTGAATGCATAAAGGGAGGTAGCTAACTATGGAAGAAGATGAAGAGGACCCTTAGGATGTCTCTGCAACTTGGGATGAAGAAGAAGAAAAGACGTTGTGTCTAAGATCAAGGATATGAATCATCAATTGAGAAGGGTAGTTTGGTAATATCATAAGGTATTTTGAGTTTTAGATAAGTTTATCAATATTAAAATAATTTAATAATAATTAGAAAATGAGTTTGGATATAGATGTGAGTTTAATAGTTTTAGAAGGATATATATGTAGTTTTAAAGTTTACAAGGATATTAAAGTAATATTGAAAGTTTGTAAGGACATGAGTGAAATTCTCCCTTTATGAAAAACCAATGAATCTGTACAGAGACCAAAACCTATTAACCCTCTCAAAACTTACACCTTCAGGCCCTTTCCATCTTTCTTTATATTCATTAAGTTCCAATCATAACATCCAAGTCCCAAACAAGCTTGAGGAGACCTGCACAGGTCATATACAAATATTTTACCATACTTGCACATAAAAAGTCTTGACAACATGTGCAAGATCTTCAATATGGAATTTCTAACCAAATGCATACAAAGTTAAAGTTAAGAAAAAACAGATAGCATACCTTTAAATGATGTGGCATGATCTTAACATCATATGGTACATGAAGCCAGACCTCGGGTTGATAGAACATAAAGTTCTCGGGCTTACTGGTATTAGACATGGGCCCCGAGGACCGACCGGACCGGTCCAACGAAGACCGCAAGAGTCGAGCCGGTCCAAGACCGAAAGTGAGAGAAACGGTCCGAACCGGTCCAAGACCGGTCCAGAACCCGAACCGGTCCAAAACGGTCCAAGACCGGTCCAGGACCGAACCGGTCCAAACGCGGTCCAAGAGTTCAACGGGTATTTTTTGAAAAAAACGGTAAAAAACCGGTCCGAACCGGTCCCAACGGCTAGTTTTTCAAAAAAAAAAAAATTTTTTTACCGAAAATTTCCCTATAAATACCCCATTTTTTTAAATTAACAAGTCGCTTTTTTTTTCAAACAAAAAAACGAATCGAAAACCGAAAAATTTTAAACCGAAACTAAAAAAAAATCCGGAAATGTCTAAACCGAACCGGAAAATACCCAAACGAAAAACGGACCGGTCCAGGACCGAAGTCGGACCGGTCCGGACTTGGACCGGTCCGGAAGTGGTCTAGGACCACCCGAAGACCGAATTTATCGAAATGGTCTTACGCGAAGACCGGTCCGCCGAGGACCGGACCGGACCGGCTGTGGTCCAGGACCGGTCCAGGACCGATTTTGCCCATCTCTAACTGGTATACACATCTGCACACTGATGTATGTGATACGTAAAAGCCGATTCTTGGCCAGTGTCAGTTAGGAAAGTTGCCCCAAAAGATTCATTGAACATACTTCTTATCGAGCGGTGTGCATTTTGTCTCTCATCATCTAGTTTAGCCAATAGAGATTTGAATGCATCACAAGTGTCATTAGTAGATACAGTTGAATGCAATATATTTACCCAAAAGTTCTAGTATGATATGGAACTTAGCATGCATAATTCAAGATCAAGTGTACCTTACTTGAATCTTTAAAAATTGAAAATCAATATTCAGATCATATTTAAAAGAATGCCTCTGGACCATTCCTCTTGGTAATTTGTAAGGCTATCCGTTATACTCCCCCTTTCCCCTTTCCTTATCCACTGCCACATCAGCGCCACATCATTTAAAAGGGCCTTACCCACTACAAACGTTATACTCCCCCTTTCCTCTTCCCCTTTCCTTTTCACTTAAAAAAAAGGAATACTAAAACTTGATTGGTAGAATGTGGGGGTGTGGGGGTGGAGGGGGGGGGGGGGTTGGTTTGTTTCAGCGAGCTCTGGAACTCGGAGACTCTTCCTACCCGCCGAGTACTAACCACCCGAGGTGGTGTTCCCCCTCAACTCGCCGCTTACTCGCTTGGTGAGTACATCCCACAACGGATGGCCTAAGAAAGACTTAAGGCATCCACGGTAGTAAATTTTATCCAGAAGAAACTAGCTTATTCACTTTCGACAAGGCAAGGTTATCCTTCTCTACATCATAGCAACTACATAAATAAAGAATAAAATTGAAAATTATCTACTAACAAGCTTAATTTTTTTAAGATGTTTGACAACAAAATGAGGCTTTTCTAATAACTAGTATAAATCCAAAATCATACATTTTTGTGTGCGTAAAATGGTTATATCTTATAACTATAGGTTAACTGTAAGGAAACGCGGAATGGACCACCCGAGGTGGTGTTCCCCCTCAACTCGCCGCTTACTCGCTTGGTGAGTACATCCCACAACGGATGGCCTAAGAAAGACTTAAGGCATCCACGGTAGTAAATTTTATCCAGAAGAAACTAGCTTATTCACTTTCGACAAGGCAAGGTTATCTTTCTCTACATCATAGCAACTACATAAATAAAGAATAAAATTGAAAATTATCTACTAACAAGCTTAATTTTTTTAAGATGTTTGACAACAAAATGAGGCTTTTCTAATAACTAGTATAAATCCAAAATCATACATTTTTTTGTGCGTAAAATGGTTATATCTTATAACTATAGGTTAACTGTAAGGAAACGCGGAATGGACCCAAACAATAATCACCACAAACACAAACAAATAGCAAAACGAAAACAAGAACACGAGAAATTTACGTGGTTCACTTGATCGATGTGATCAAGCTACGTCCACGGCCGAACTAGAGACTACTTTTTATTATCTTTGAGTGCATAAGAATTACAAATACAAGCTATGTATTTATAGGAGAGAACTAGGATACAATCCTAATCGTAAACTACTATTTGAGTCGGCAAACAAAACCGTAGCCATGCATATCTTAAACAAAATTTGAAATATCTAATCCAAGTTTGAATTAGTTTCAAATTCTTTGAATATATCTCCACGTGGTGAGATATAGTAGCTCCACATGAAATATTCAAACTATTATATTTCAAATAATATCATCATGAACTCTCGGTAATAGTTATCAACATTAATAAGCCTCCACCAACTCAACAATCTCCCACTTGGAGGCTTATCAGCTCAACTGTCATCCAAGAACTTGTAATCTCTGTAACCTTTCTCTCTGTCTCTAGCTCGGCGTCTTCATTCATCACTGAATCTGAAGACCAGCTGAAGCCATGCAAAGCTTCAGCTTATCTGTTGTCACCACCTTAGTAAACATGTCTGTAGGATTTTTCGTACCAAGGATCTTTTTCAAAGACAACGTCCCATCACTTATCAACTCCCTGATAAAATGATATCTCATCTGAATATGTTTCGTTCTACTATGAAACACCGGATTCTTAGCAAGGTGAACTACACTCTGATTATCACAATAGAGAACACTGTCATTCTGTTTCATGCCTAACTCTGACAGAAAATTCTTCAACCAAATGAGCTCTTTACTTGCTTCTGCAATCGCCATATACTCTGCTTCGGTGGTTAAGAGAGCAACACTTTTCTGTAATCTAGACATCCAACTGACTGCTGTTCCACCAACTGTGAACACGAAACCCGTAGTGCTCTTGCCTGAATCTGAACAACCCCCCAAATCTGCATCAGCAAAGCCTTCTAAAATGACATCATTCTTTCTGAAACACAATGCAGTTTTAGAAGTCCCCTTTAAGTAGCGTAACAACCACTTAACCGCCTCTCAATGCTCTTTACCAGGATTAGACATAAACCTGCTTACAACTCCCACTTCATGAGCAATATCTGGCCTGGTGCAAACCATTGCATACATCAAACTGCCAACTGCCGACGCATAAGGAACTTTAGCCATTTCATCTTTGTCTTCGTCCGTTTATGGGCATTGTTTCTTAGATAATTTCAAATGAGTAGTCATAGGTGTGCTCCTGACTCTAGCGTCATTCATCCTTAACTTATCTAAAACTTTCAAAATATATTTTTCTTGAGAAAGCTTTAGAGTGCCTCCTGTTCTATCTCTGATAATGCTCATGCCAAGTATCTGTCTTGCAGCACCCAAATCTTTCATCTCGAATTCTTGAGATAACTGTTTCTTTAACCTGTTGATTTCTGCCATATTTGATCCTGCAATCAACATGTCATCAACAGTATTATATAAGAGGATCTGAATTTTTTCAAGTAACAACAATGATCCATTTAACATCTTGTGTAACCATTCCTCTACATAAAACTATCAAACTTCAAGTACCATTGTCTCGGTGCTTGCTTCAACCCATACAGACTTTTCTTTAATTTGCACACCAGATTTTACTTACCAGCAATCTGAGAACCCTCTGGCTGTACCATATAGATGTCTTTCAAGGTCACCATGCAAGAATGCTGTCTTAACATCTAGCTGCTCTAGATGTAAGTTTTCTGCTGCAACGATACTCAGGACCAGTCTGATTGTAGTCATCTTCACAACTGGAGAGAAGATTTCATTATAATCAACCCCTCTTTTCTGTTGGAACCCCTTAGCTACCAATCTCGCCTTGTACCGTTTACCGCCGTTAGATTCTTCTTTAACCCTTGAACACCCATTTACTCTGTAAAGCTTTCTTTCCCGCTGGTAGCTTGACCAAGGACCACGTCTGGTTCTTTTTGAGTGAATTCATCTCATCCCTCATAGCCTTCTCCCACTGTATGGATTCTTTAACTTTCAAAGCCTCTGAATAAGATTCTGGTTCACCATTTTCGGTCAATAGCAAATAGTTTGCTGATGGAGAGTATCTAGTTAGAGGTCTTCTTTCTCTCGTGGATCTTCTCAAAGTGGATGCATCATCACTATCACTGTCATCTGAGCTCCCACTATTTCCAAGTCCCCCACTACTTTCTGAACCCTGACTGGTTTCTGAACTCTCACCATCTTCTAAAAGCTTACTAGAATCTGCAAGGTCTTCATCTGAGTCATCTTCAAACACTACTTGATCTTTCTTTTTGGATTCTGTTACAGTCTTAGAATCTGCTGAAGACTTACCTTTATAAAGTGAGTTTTCATTGAAGGTGACATCTCTGCTTCTGACGACCTTTTTAGCCTGATCATCCCAAAACCGATATCCCATCTCATCTGAGCCATAATCAATGAACACACACTTCTTCGCTTTCGCTTCAAGTTTGTCTCTATCAGCATATTTGACTTTCACATAAGCATCACAACCAAATACCTTCAAGTGTGAGTGACTGACCTCTTTACCTTGCCATTCATCTTCTGGAATCTTGAACCCTAATGGGATTGAGGGTCCGCGATTTATCAGGTACGCCGCTGCATTAACTGAATCTGCCCAGAACATCTTAGGTAACCCTGCATGCAACCTCATGCTCCTTGCCCGGTCATTCAGAGTTTTGTTCATTCTTTCAGCGACACCATTTTGCTGAGGAGTTTCTGGCACTGTTTTGATCATTCTTATCCCATTATCTGCACAAAACTCAACAAACTCCTTGCTGCTATATTCTCCCCCATTATCAGACTTTAAATATTTAACCTGCAGATTAGTTTCATTTTCAACAGCAGCTTTCCATCTCTTAAAGGCAATAAAAACATCAGATTTATTTTTAAGAAAATAAATCCATACCTTTCTAGTAGAATCATCAATGAAAGTGACATAGTACTGTGATCCGCCTATTGATGCAACTGATGTACGCCCATACACGTCAGTATGAATCAGTTCCAACTTCCTAACCTTGGGTGACTTTCCAGTCTTCACAAAAGTAACCTTTTTCTGCTTACCAAGAACACATGGCTCACAGAAACCAACTGTCACTTTTTCCAACCCTGGAATTCTGCCTTTGGAAACCAACTCCTTCATATCCTTCTCACTTATATGCCCAAGTCTTTGGTGCCATAGAGTGGAACTACCTGCATCTTCATCAACAGCTGCATTTACATTATCAGTCGGTACCTCTGCCATGTATAAAGTCCCTCTTTTGTGACCACGGGCAACAACCATATTCCCTTTAACTACTTTCCACTGCCGATCCCCGAAAACTACGTGAAGTCCTTCATCATCCAACTGCCCAACTGAAATTAACATTTTCTTGAGACCAGGAACATACCTCACGTTTTTCAGAGTCCAACTTGTACCAAGGGAATCTCCGAGAACAACATCTCCAATACCCGTAATATCAAGTTTCTTGTCATCAGCTAGCCGAACCTGACCAGAATATGACCTGAAATTTGGCATCACTTCCTTGCATGGGGTGGCATGGGACGATGCACCCGAATCCATAATTCAGGATTCAACCGAGCACTCAACACTGCAAACTAAAGCATCTGAGTCATCATCAGCTGCAACATTCATCTCTTTCTGAGTCTTAGGAGCTGTACACTGATTTCTAAAATGCCCACTCTGCTTGCAGTTCCAGCAAGTAATATCATTCCTGTTCTTTGATTGACCCCTCTTCCTCGATTTTGACCTGTTTCTGTTTTGACCTTTACCCCTGTCAATCTTTCTACCCCTGTCATCAGCACTCAGTAAAGAACTCGATGACTCCCCGGAGTTCCGCCTACGGATATCTTCTCCGAGAATCAAATCCCGAATCCCCTCAAAAGTAAGCTTAGTAGTTCCAAATGAACTACTAACTGCCGTAACCGTGCCAGACCAACTCTCAGGTAAAGACGATAAAAGTAAAAGAGCTTGTACCTCATCATCGAATTTAATGTCAACTGATACTAACCTCGAGAGTATCGAATTAAACTCGTTCACGTGATCAGTAACGCATGCCCCTTCCTTCATCTTCGTATTCACCAACTATCAGATCAAGAAAACCTTATTTGAAGCCGCAGGTTTTTCGTACATGTTGGATAACGCCTTGATTAATCCAAACGTGGTCCTTTCATTGACGATATTATACGCAACATTCTTCGCCAACGATAACCTGACCACACCAAGTCCCTGCCTATCCATCAAGTCCCAATCTTCCTACTTCATATCTGCTGGTTTCGTCTCCGATAACGGTAGATGTAACTTTTTCTGATACAAATAATCCTCGATCTGCATCTTCCAGTGTAACACGGCGCTTTTGAAAACCAGATTTTTCATTTTAATTATAGAAATTCAAGAATCCAAACTGCGTGGATCCGTTTGTAAACTGAACTTAAGCCAAACCTGTTTTTCAAAACTCAGTAATAGCAGCGGAATTATAAAAGTGGCTATAGTTACAACCCAAAATCAGCCATAGTATACAAAAGATCAATTGGTGTTACTTAAATTGTTCACCGACCACACAAACAAGTTTATACAAACATAAACAGTAATATAAGTAACAAAGACAAGTGTTCCTCCAAAAGATAAGTAACAACCAGCAGGTACCCAAAGCTCACGCGCCTAAGTGTCACCTGCAGACATGGGGAGAGTATCTGTTAGCTAATTAAAGCTAGTGAGCATAAGATAGCATAATCAGTAATACAAACATATCACATATCATCAATATATCAAACAGTGCTATCCTAGCATCTCGAGATGAGCTGGCACAGCCAGAAGGAAGCATAATCTTGCAGGGTAGCGAGCCCGGCTCAACACTCCTAACTGGGGAAACCAGACACATCAACCGCACGGGTGGTGAGTGGGTAGCGGTCCACCGTTGCGTTATGAAGCCAAAGACTCCATGGGGTACAGTGGGTAACTGATCCCCTAATCGCACGAGGAACATTGGGTTAGCCAAACCCTAAATACCTAACCAGGTACCGTTGACGCTATCATCGACCCGCAGGCCTCAAGGCATCCCAGACCGCAGTCTGGCCTCGATCAAGGACTATAACTAGCCCCCATATCTCGGATCCGTTCATAAACACAAAACTGACCCATTTCGGGCCCCATAGCGCGCATACATATCATATCACAATCATGATTCAACGGTTACGTATGTCATGCATAAATACAGCATACAGTACGTATTTCAAGCATACAACAATGTTAATTACATTTCATGGAACTACTTGCACATACTAGTAACATGTAACATGCTTATATTAATTCGTATGTTATCCTATACTCACCTGAGAGGCTAAAGCCTAAAGTAAACAAATATTGTGATCGTCTCGTTCTTCTTCGGAGTCGTATAGTTTACCTATAAGATAATACTCATGTTTAGTCACTTCACACAAGTACATTAACTAATATAACTCATATGATACCCCTAATAATGTCCTCAAATTACTTAGAACCCTAAACAATTGTCCCGTAAAACAAAACGTCGAAAAACAGTACAACAGTGCACTGTTCATAAACACAAGCCCCTACAGCCGTACGAAAAAGGCCCTACGACCGTAGGACTATCTTTGATCACCCTCCTACGGCCGTAGGGGAAACCTACTACGGCCGTGGTAACAATCTTACAGACAGTGTGCGAGAAACAGCCCCTGTTCAATCCATTTTCATCCCAAAACCAATTCCAGTAATCCCAGTCCAATTTCCAGTGTTTCCATACGATTTTAAACATCAAAATGAATCCAAAAACATACATATAACATCCTCAAATCAAAGATTGAAGGTATAGGATCAAATTCTTCCATTTTGACCCATTTGGTGATTATTATGAAATTTGACTCAAACCATCATGTTAATTCAACATAATGGTTTCTAATCACTTAGAAACGATGTAGGATCAGATTAGAACACTTAATTTCAACTCTTGATAGCTAACTCGAATTTTGCCATATTTAACCTAAAGCTTCAAGAAAATGAAAAAGATGAAGAAGATGGACTTACAAAGGGGAAGAAGATGATTTAGAACAGATTGAAACTCAAATTTGCTGCAAGAACAGATAGATTTGATGATTTCTCCTTTGATTTACTCCTTCAAAGTTCAAGAACAAGAGAGAAGTGAGGAAGTGTACGTACGTGTGTCTGTATTGGTGTAAAAGGGAGAACCGACTTTGGTTCTATTATTATCCATAAGGGGTATTTTGTTTCCTTTCTCAACTTACAAGTTAATACCCGTTTACCCGTTTCAACTAACGGGGATGTTTCTGGAATCCTTATTCAAAACCGTTTAATATTTTATTAAATTTATCTATTTTCGTTATAATATTTATTATCATGATTTCTTAATTACTTTAATAATAATTCTAATATTTAATAATAAACTCGAGATTTGGAACGTACCGAGAGTATAGACGACTAGGCCCATTTGAGGATGTTACATCCAGAAACCAAAATCGTGGCCGTCAAACGTGTCGATCTTGACCTTCTCGTCTTCTGCCATTGCTTCAACTGAGCCAAACAAACAGCCTGGCTCTGATACCAGTTGTAAGGAAACGCGGAATGGACCCAAACAATAACCACCACAAACACAAGCAAATAGCAAAACGAAAACAAGAACACGAGAAATTTACGTGGTTCACTTGATCGATGTGATCAAGCTACGTCCACGGCCGAACTAGAGACTACTTTTTATTATCTTTGAGTGCATAAGAATTACAAATACAAGCTATGCATTTATAGGAGAGAACTAGGATACAATCCTAATCGTAAACTACTATTTGAGTCGGCAAACAAAACCGTAGCCATGCATATCTTAAACAAAATTTGAAAACTGTATGCACTTATATAAGTTTGCCCAAAATTTCTAATGAATTGATTGTAGCATATAATATTCACTAGAAAATATATGTTATATTATATATAAAATTTCTTACTTCAGATTTTTGTCACCAATTGTTAGTCAACTAGGATTTTATAGCCCGCGCGTTGCGCCGGGTTTTATAAATATAAAAATTTTATTATCAAAATAAATCATAGGATTAGGTTGATCTACATGATGATATATTAATAATTATATAAAAAGACATCCAAAAATAATTGAACGTGTGATATAAGAATATAATCACAGGATTAAGGTTCTAATATGTTGCAAGAATAATGAAACAAAAAAAAAGTCAAAAGAGATTTCAAATCTTATAGATAAAAGATTGACTTTTTCATCTTCAAAAAACTTATATTTACCCGTCAAGTTTAACTTTAAAAAAACCCACTTTAAGTAGTATAATATACTGAGACCACATTAACTCAATACTAATAGTAAATAATTAATGTGAAGTTTGTGAAAAAAGTAAAACATACTTGAGTTATTGTTTCTTTAAACATAACCATCGTATGAGACACATAAGAAGTGATTAATATACACTAATATTAGAAAAAAATATACAGTAATAATATAACTTTTTATTAGAACATTTACAGTAGTTTGTAAGTTACATGAGAAGTGATTAAATATAACATATATTGTTTATATAAGAAATACAAAAAAATATAAGAATAAAATATGTAAAAAAGTACATAAATATTTTATTTAACAAAAACTAAAACGAAAGAATGACATAATTCTTAATTAAACTTCTTACCAAAAGGGTTAATATGGTTTAGTCCTTAAAATTGAAGCTTTATTTTGGTTTAACATTTAAACTTTATTTCCTGATTATATCGTTATTGGAGTTTAAGACTATTTTGATTTAATTGTTTGACTTAATCTATAAATTGTTAACTCTAAAATTGAAAGATTAATTCGGTTTAACATGTACTTTTATTTTCAAAAAACCTAACCTTTCAAAGTATTAAGGTATTTTGCTTTTATACTTAAACATTATTTTCGTCATAAAAGACTAAGCTTTATTGGTTTAATTTTTTTCGAATGGTTGAGTAAATGATCATTATATAAGATGATACACACCTACATATGATTAATTCTAAAAACAAAGTTTAATGGTTAAATCAAACTAACTTAAACTTTAATGCTTATATAATTTAAGAATAAAGGGGTTTCAACATAATAAGATAAGTGTTAAAGTTAAAATATTATAAAAAAGGTTTTAAAGTTTAATCGAAATAGAGTTAAAACTTATCCTTAATTAAAACTCTTAAATAAATATATTAAATATTGTTTACATAAATTATAGAAAACGTATATATATAAAAGTTACGCTAAACAAAAGAAAATTGAAAAAAAGATAGATACGATGGTTTATAAGAATAGAAGTTAAAAAAGGGTTAAAAAGAATACAAAAATTAAAAAGAAGTAAAAAAAAGGTTAAAATTCGAAATCTATGTTTTTAAGAAATTATAAGTTAAAAATGACAAAAGGGTAAAAAAAATACAGAGCTTTAAAAAAGAAGAAAGTGACAAAATAAAAATTCAAGTATTTGTATATGTAATGATTTGAACACATGACCTCCAACCTAACAAAGGAATTCCATACCAAAGAACCTAAGACACAGGTCCATATTTTGATGACAAAAATGAAATTTAATATATATTATAAAATTATTATTTTTCCTTAAAAATGTATGGTTATATAATAAGATAATCTTGATTTCCCGATTATTAATCTGATATGTTTTCGATTTTATCTCAATAGTTAAATCGTATTAATTTATAACTGAAATTACGTGTTAATTTTACTCATTTCAAAAACCAGGAAAAATATAGTGGGATGAAAATGAAATCAATCAAGTGGGTCGGCAAACACTTGTCAAAAATTCCCTACTCCTTGAAACCATAGGTTTTTACAGCCACAAGAAGTTTGACTTTTTGGAGTCCACCCAACCACATCAAAATCTCCACTTTCACTTCCTTTTCCACTCGCACCGTGTCCACTCCACCATGCAAAACTACTATAAATACATGACCCATCTCCACATTCATCTCATATCCTCAAAACATTATACATTTTGACCTTTCATCAAAAGTCAGCCCAAATACACTTACTACACTTCTTCAAAGCATAATGGCATCCATGAAATTCCTACCTCTACTTCTTGCTTTGCTTCTTGCTTCTTCAACCATTTTATGTTCCGAGGGGCGAGTTGCACGCAAGGATTTAGGTGTAGATCTTGGCGGTGTTGGTGTCGGGGTTGGGGCGGGTGTTGGTATTGGTTTAGGGGGTAGCGGAAGTGGTTCCGGAGCAGGTGCTGGATCAGGATCAGGATCAGGTTCAAGGTCTAGTTCCTCCTCCTCATCTTCATCAAGCTCTTCAAGCTCAAGCAACGGTGGATCTGGAGGAGCTGGTTCTGAAGCAGGGTCATCTGCAGGATCTCATGCCGGATCCCATGCTGGATCAGGACACCGAGGTGGTGATTAAATGAGGATGTCACGTGTATCATGTTAGATAATATCCCCATATTGTAACTAGCTATCTAAATAAACAAATGCTTATTGTAATAGCATTACATGCATGGCATCTTGATCAAGTTTGATATGAAATTGCATTTTACATGCGGTTGGATATAATTGATGTTGTTGTTCTTCAGTAGTTCAACTTCTCCAGGTGCTCTATCCGTGGGTCACTTCTCCATTCCAGGGACGTCTCAAGTCTTTCGGGGACCTAAAGCAAATTAAAAAATAAAATAAAATAACAATTAACGTATTTATATTGAGGAATAACACCTCTTTTAAATTCATATTGTTAATATCTTTAAAAAAGAAAATGTAACAGAAGTACGTAGTAATATCAATGTTAAACATATACAAGTTATTTTACCTCTTTAACATTTTAATAATTTTCTAGTTTCAATTCTAATAATCAACATAGATACAATGCATTTTTTTCTAAATCTTTTTATGGTATGATTACATACTAAATTATAATTAGAGATATGAATGTATGTAATAAATACATCAATATAAGTCAAACTCATGATGCGTCTTTCAAAAAAAAGTCAAACTAACGATGAAATTAATAATGATTCACATCTGTATAAACAACTGAAAATGTTGCTATAAGTATATTCTAACGAGTGTGAAAAGTGGCACATAAACTTAACAGTAAGAGTAGAAAGCTTAAAACCACTTGTAGTGGGCTCGTCAAATGACGATGACTAACTCGTTGAATCGATTTCACTTCGTCATCCCACTATGGTGGGTTCATGGTGTAGCTCATCATCACGTTCCTCGTCGTCTTGGTGATGAGCTGCTGCTAGCTCGTTATTTTTTTAAATTTTTTACAACCAGTCATATTAATGTAAAATTAATACTATGTGAGTCCATTAATGATAATAATTGTAACGTGAAGATTAGTCATGATTAAGACTATTGGTCATGGGTTAGTCATATTGGAATTCATATATGTGCCATATCCTCTCCTTATATATCTCGATCATATCCCAGTTTATATCCCAATTCTCTTGCCTAGTTTTAGGCTTTTCTTGATGCTTGTTTTCTTGTATATATACTTGGCTTTATGATTGATAAAAGATATCGATAAATTTTGAACCATCGGATTTTAGATGGTATCAGAGCGAGTCTGACATAGCAACACCAAAACTGGCCGACACCATCTTCATCCATGGTCGGCGACAAAAAAAAACCCACGAGACCTGATGCAAACTCACCCCTCTACATACATCCTTCGGATTACCCAAAACAATTACAACTTACTGATGTCCTCACCAACAAGTCAGCAACTACGTTGATTGGTCACAAGAGATGACAAATTTCTTGTTTTGCCAAGAATAAAGTTGGGTTTATCGATGGATCCATTAAAAAACTAGAGAAGACTAATGATGATTATATGGTTTGGATGCGTTGTGATGCCATGGTGAAAGGATGGCTCATGACTGCCATGGAAAAGGATATCCGAAATAGTGTAAAATACATGGCTACAATGAAACTACTGGAGAGTTTTGGAAAAAATGCACCCCTAGGGCATATGAACTAAAGCTAATCTTCACCGTAACGCAGTAAGGAGACGCTTTATTTCAACTTAATATACTAAATTACTTGGGCTTTAAGATGAGATGCAATATGTTCTTTCTATCCCACGTTACATGCAGTCGCTGCAAGTGCAATGCTGCAAAATGTACTGGAACTTAGAGAGAAGGAAAGGCTTTACGAGTTTCAAATGGGACTTGACAGCAAGTTTTCTGTCATAAGAACATAGATCCTTGCCATGAGTCCGATACCCAAGCGTGGGGAATGATTACGATCTTGTTGTTGAGGATGAACAACAAAGAACCATAGCCAGTGACAAGAAACCCGCAACCGAATTTGCAGCTTTCAAAACCTTCACGCACGGCCGGAAAGAAGGAAACTTAAACCAACAACAAGACAAGCCATCCATCAAAGACAGCAAACGAAACTAAGTATCAGAACATTGTACCTTTTGTGGCAAAGATGGTCATAACCGGGAGGGTTGTTTCAAATGGATAGGGTATCCCGACTGGTGGCCAGGAAATAAAAAGAGAGATGAGAACAAACCAAAGACTGCTTGGATTGAAACTGGTACAAGTCCTATTTCGGGTTTGACTAATGAACAATATGAGACATTCCCAAAACACTTCGCGGGTAGTAGAGAGGGAATCAAGGATGATGCAGTTCTAACGACCTTCATGAGAGGTAAAATTTATTCCCGGGTCGATTGGGTGATTTGAGATCCACCAAACATATACTCACGATCCCGAGATACTTGAAAATAGGATCCAAACAAGTAATGAGGATCCTATCGTCGTTCCTAATGGAGATCACATACCTGTTGAAGGAAAAGGTGAATGTACCTTACAAGGGGGTGCAAGAATAAAAGAGTCCTCCACATTCCCAAATTCATTTGCAATCTTGTGTTGGTTAGTAGGTTAAGCAAAGATCTCCAATCTGCAATAACCTTTTTGCCTGATTTTTGTCTCATGCAGAAACTCCACACAAGGGCCTTGATTGGTGCCGGTGAGTGCACAAGAGGTCTTTACCGAATGTGAATGTTAGGATCCGAGAAGAAGGCTTTTATGGCAAGGCCAACATTCCACAAAGATTTTGGGGGTAAATGTGTTTTGACTGTTGCATATATTATTGATTGATTTCCCTCTAAAGTAATAGGGAACAAAATTCCTTACGAAATCATTTTAAACATAAAACCAGACTATGAACATATGAAAGTTTTTGGATGTTTGACATACTTTAGAAGCAATGAAACGAAAGGAGATAAGTTTGAAGCGAGGGGGAGGCCCAGGGTGTTTTTAGGTTACCCGCATGGGACCAAATGTTATAAATTTTTTGATATTGAAAACAAAAAAGTTATTATCTCACGAGATGTGAGATTTCATGAAGAAATTTTTTCCCTATTACGAGAAAGAAGATGAACACGAAAATGATGACCTGTTAAGAAGCGATGATGGGTTCAATAGTGGGTCGGCCCATTATGATATAGTACAAGGTGCTTGTGAAAATAATGATGGACAAACCGCCAGGCTACAAACCAAAATATTTTAGGCAACAGTACCCAAGATTTGGGATGGGATGAAACATAACAAACATAGGTACGGACTGGATGCTCCTCCTGCTCGGGCAGGATTATCATGATTCATAGGACACTACCACCGAACCAGCTGCCACTCTTCCAACCGTGAGAAGAGAAACATAACCCAACCAAGACACTTTTGCTGATTATGACATCCAACTCCCTTATCGGTTGACCATGCACAACCTCCGTCAAGGCAAGTGTCCTCAACGGTACATCCCCTGTCTAATTTTGTTTCATACAAAAAAAATTCTGATACTCACATGGCTTACTTGGCTTCCATCGACTCACATTATAAGCCAAAACACTTCCATCAAGTTGCTAAAAGTGACAGGTGGAAAGAAACTATGGAAAAGGGAATTCAAGCTTTGGAGAAAAATGGAACTTGGAGATCTGAATATCTTCCCAAAGGAAAGAAAGCCATTGATTCGAAGTGGATTTACAAAGTAAAGTATAAAACCAATGGAGAAGTTGAAAGAAACAAGGCACGTCTCGTTACAAAGGGTTTTATACAAATGTAAGGGGTTGACTATTATGACACATTTGCTCCGGTTGCTAAGCTCGTGATGATTAGATCTCCTCTAGCTATGGTGGTAAAGAAGGATTGGGCTATTCACGAACTTGATATTAATAACGTATTTTTACATGGCGACTTGGATGAAGAGATTTACATCAAAATTCCGCAAGGTTTTGCAAAGGAAGGAGATACTAGAGTTTGTCGTCTTCGAGTCGTTGTGTGACTTAGAACCGGCTTCACACAACTGGTATAAAAAAATCACTAATGCTCTTGTCAAACTCGGCTTTAAACAAACTCGAGCAAGGTAATAGTTTTATAGTGGCCCTTATTTATGTTGATGATGTCGTCGTGGTTGGAAACAACCCACCAAAAATGCAATCCATGAAAGATGATTTGAGCGACAAGTTTAGCATCAAGGACCTGGGTAATCTTAAGTATTTTCTTGTTATAGAGGTTACTCGAACATCCAAAGGCCTTGTGTTAAATCAACGTAAGTATATTCTCGACATTCTTGTAGACTTTGGGTTACAAGGTTGTAAACCGAGCTTGTTTCCCATCGAACAAAATTTGAAATTTGATAAAGCCGAAAATGAACTAAAAACCGATGCCAGTCGTTATGCTGCATAGTTGGTAGACTACTTTACCTACAAACTACGCTAACGGATATAACATACTCTATGAACCTATTGAGCCAATTTTATAGCTGACCTGAGACAACCACATTTAGATGCTGCACAAAGGGTCCTTCGTTATTTAAAAGGGACACCAGGTCAAGGAGTGTTTTTTCCACGAGAATGAGGTAGTATTTTCACAGCCTATTGTGAGGGCTGGCTCGGTTGCCCTTATACCAGAAAGTCACGAATTGGATATTTGCTCCTGCTTGGTGGTGCACCAATCTCCTACAAAACCAAGAAACAATCAGTTGTCTCGTGTTCCTTTGTTGAAGCAGAGTATAGATCCATGGCATCCACCGTAAGTGAAATTCTTTGGGTAAGATGGCTACTGACTGAATTGGATATTCACTTAATGAACCAACTACTTTGTTTTGTGACAATCAAGCCGCTCGTCACATTGCAAACAACCCTGCTTTTCATGAAAGAACTATACGCGTGGAAATGGATTGCTTCTTCGTTTGTGAAAAGGTGGAGTCTCGTGAGATTGATCCACAGTCAATCGCTTCAAAAATGGAAATTGCCGATCTTCTTACGAAAGGATTAGGAAATGAGCAACTGTGGTTCTTACTTGGCAAGTTGGGCATTCATAATCTACATGCTCCTACTTGTAGGAAGTATTGGAATTCAAATATGTGTCATATCCTCATCTTATATATCTCGATTCTCTTGCTTAGTTTAAGGCTTTTATTGATGCTTGTTTTCTTGTATATATACTTAGCTTTATGATTAATAAAACATATCAATCAACTTTGAACCATCGGATTTTAGAAGTCTTAAGTTAAAAAAACTGATATAACAGTCAGACATGACAATTATACATATCATAACCACGTATAATCTAAGAATAATATGTATTAGATTACAACAAATTAATAATATTATCTGTTTTATACATAAGTTTGTCTGCAAGAGGGATCCTTATCTTCTCCGTTATTTAGAAGTGGATTCTACACTTATTTTGAAGTGTGATGAAATAATTAAATTAATTGCAAGGTAGGTTCCAGTGTTCCACTATGGTATGTATAAAGTGCTAGCTAGAATCCTGGCCGGTTGAGCAACAACTGTATGTTTTTGTGAATGATGGTATTTTTGGTCCCTATGTGAACACCTACTCGCATGCTACCTTCATTGCTACACTTTTCTCAGCCGCAACTCTCTGGTTCTTTCTCACTTGGGTGTTATATATAAAGTGACTTGTTTTTTATAAAAAAAGAGTTAGGAAAACTACGTACGTACGTATAGTTTCTTCTTCAAGTTTATGATATCTGGATTTGGTGAAACAAAAATAATTGTTTTCTGCTTTCCCAAATTCGATAGTATGCATACTTGTTTACGTTTTTTTCTTAAACCCAAATCAGAGACGTGTACGCACTTGCTCATGTAGTTAATACAATAATACATTTACAGTAATCTCACTACTCGGATTTTAATTTGAGACATACATAATTTATTTAATTAACTTTCACTGATACACTAACAAGTTTCGTGCTTTGGTTTGTCATTAATTAATTTCATATTTTGTACTTGACCTTTGAAAATTACACTCGCTATCCTTATTTTTATAAGCTAGCTTGTTGGTTACAGTTAAATGAAGTCTGTAAAGATTATTCAAATGACAATTTTCCCATGCAATAGTACTCATTGCCAAACACATTAACACACGGAACCAACCAAACACGCCAAAACTTAACCTAAATGTAAAAAATGTAGAGTTAAATTTATAAATGGCCCATTACCAAAGGGCTTGTAACCCAATTAATGGTATGTGGAGTAGTGTCCTTTTCTAAGAGGTTGTGGGTTTAAATCTCGCTGTGAATATTAGAGTAAATTTAGGCGTAGGTTTAGTAAATGTGTGAGTTTGCTGTTAAAAAAAATAATAATAATATTAATTATCCTCATATTACAAGTTTGGTTCTTTTTTTTCCCAAATTGTTACATTTTTTTCCTTTATTAATTACCATTTTCTTGCAAGTTTGATCCTTTCTATCAGATTCTTTCTTTTATTTCGGTTAAGATACGACCATTTAGGTTTTTTTTACTGTTATTACATTTTTAATTAGTTTTAAATAATAATTAATCTTTTTTAGAATAAAAACAATATGACACACTCTTCCTCATTTCACTCACTCTCTCTTTATCCCTGTAAACTTCCCTCTCTCTATCATCTCTCTCAACCCTAGAACCACCGCCCCTACACCCTCCTCCCCATTTCTTATTTCCCATGTCCAGCCATCACCCCCTATCATGCCAACTATCAGGGGCGGAGACAAGGGGGGCTAAAGAGTGTTTGACCTTCTTCAATGAGCTCAACATCCTTAGTATTTTGTAAGTCAACATCTAGCACATATACATTAAACCCCCTGTATTGTAACTAATAGCCTAAGTGTTCTTCCAAAACAGAAAATGTGTAGAGAAGGCTTGAAGTAGTGACTCTGATATTTGAAAGAGTTTCTCAACAATGAAATCTATGAAAACACGGTTTCGTAATAGCATGAGTGATGATTATCTTTAAAATAGTTTGGTTCTTTACATTGAGAAATTGCTGATACTTGATGAGTTATATTCAAATGAACAAAGTTGCGTCCAACTACAATACACGAAGTATGATTTCTTATCGTTATTTTTTGGTTTTATTGAAACTTTTATCAAGATAAAATATTCGAGTTATTATTTTAATTAATATTATGCTTGTAGCACATTAATTCATGACAACCGAACTGGCGATTGTGAGAAAATGTCATTGAACACCGATTTTCGCAAAGCTTAAGTGTTATTTTAACACATAATTTTTTTGTTTTTAAACGACCTTTTATTATTTGTTTATCTAGACAAATCATAGAACATCTTAATTTCATTCAGATATATGTTTATCTTTATATAAAGTAAGGTCGGCCCCTATACTAAAATCCTAGGTCCGCCCTACCGACTATGACACATTTTTTGAAAAGTATAAGTTTAGTACATAAAATAAGATGTTTAATACATACAATGACACATTTTTTGAAAGTTTATACACACAATAACATTTTTGGAAATGTTGAATACACACATTAACATTTAGGGTATAGTTATATATATTTTGAAAAATTAACCCAAATTAAAAATAATAACATTAAAAACTAATTTTCATTAAAATAAGAAAAACTACATGTAGTTGATTAAATTAGAAATATGACAAGTAATATAGAAAAAAAGTAAAACTAGTAAAATAGCATAAATGGCTTATTTTTTAACCCATACTAGCTAAGCGACCCGTGTATTAACACGGGATAATATAAGTCAATTTTAAATTTATATAGTTTTAAAGAGTATTATGACGTTTAGTAAAAATAATTACAAAGCATAGATATGAATATAAAATCTCGTAAGAAATGAATAATCATTACAGAATTTTGAAATTCATACATAAGATTATCATTAGATTTTCTTTATAACCTCTTTATAAACAACATTCATAGTTTTATTTGTAGGGTTTCCTTAATCATCTCAAATTAAAACTTTTAACCTCTTTTTACTTTTCACTCAATAAACTGTCACATATAACTGTCCATGAGTGAAAACGTGTCTTTTTAGTACTTCTTATAAATACTCTTTTTCAGAAATATAAAGTTACATTACACGTCTAAAAGTTTTAGTATAATATTAATGTGTTTCTCGTGATGGAGTTTTATCCTGATATTGTAAAACCATAACTATAATATTATTGTTGATGTTGTTTATAAGCGACCCGTGTATCAACACGGGGATAATATAAGACAATTTTAAATTTATATAGTTTTAAAAATATTAACACATTAAAAAATTAGAAAACATATATATATATATATATATATATATATATATATATATATATATATATATTATTGTTGATGTTGTTTATAAGCGACACGTGTATCAACACGGGGATAATATAAGACAATTTTAAATTTATATAGTTTTAAAAATATTAACACATTAAAAAAATTAGAAAACATATATATATATATATATATATATATATATATATATATATATATATATATATATATATATATAAAATCTCGTATGAAATGATAAACATTACAGAAGTTTGATATACATAAGATTATCATAATATTTTTTGTAGATACTCTTTACAAACAACATTCATAATTTTATTAGTAATTTAACGCACACGCAAAACTAAGCTATTTAATTTGAAATGGGCTAATGGCGTATCTAACTTGGGTATTTTTCATACTTTTATAATTGTTGCCTAACTTCACGATTTTTTTAATCTACTGAATGTTGTTTTTTCCTTTTTTGATATCATAAGATATCAAAGATATCTTTCACAGTTGATTTGTGAACTCACTACCTCGCGTTTACTAAATGAATTGCAAACAAAATCAACGAATTTGTAAACCCACGCCCGTGTAAACATTTAAACAATATCGTAAATTATAGGCCCGTGTTTGAATTTTCAATTAAATTCAAATTCAAATGGTTGTTATATTATCTATGTATATATCACCGCCTACTTCCTTTTCCTTTTTGTTTATATTTTCAAACTTAATCTATCAATTATTATTCCATTTAAATCACATTTTAAAATTTTTTAAATCTAATTCTAAAAGTAACTTCCTTAGCTAACAAAGTGGAGTAATTTTAAACCAATTAAATACACGTCAATTAGAAATATGTATTCATTTCAAATTTAAATATATATATTATTATCTTATCCACGATTAATTCAAATATATATTATTATCTTATCCAAAATCAACAAACACATAGAAGTTTGTTATAAAAAAATTTCCCTTAAGGGATTTGATGGAATGTGACGTAATAACTAATATATTTTTGATTTTCTTTAATTTTTTTTTAAATCAAGGGCTATAATTGGTGGAGATTTTTTTAGGGAAAGGGTTGATGATGTAAGTAACCCTTTTCTTTTAATAGTTTTATTTTTAATAGTTGCTTATATATAGGGGTGTTCACTCATCGGATAAAACCGAATTACCGAACCGAAAATATTGGGTCGGACTATTTGGTTAGGATATTTCGGATTTTTGGATCGGATTGGATCAAAACCGAATAGTTACTATGGATTCTGGTTTGGTTCTGGTTACTATAATTTAAACCGAATAAACCGAACAAACCGAATAAGAATTTTTATATATATATAACACTAGTGTAACAAAGAGATCCATACGTGTCATGTCTATATTTATTTACAACTTATTATTTTTAATTATATATTTATAAAGTCACTACCCCCACTAGTTATTGTAACTTGGACAACTATATATTAATCTTAATAGCATATGTATCGAATATAGTTTTTAAAATATCTCGACTCTTTAAACATGTATATGTGTTACAATGAAAACCGAATTGTAAAAATCGATCCAACCGAATTGTAATTTGGATGGTTTGGTTCGGATCTTAATATTGTTTGGATGGATCGGATCACACTTTTCAAAACCGAAATCCAATTGGATTTATTCAATCGGATCGGATCAAACCGATCCATCCGAACGTACACCCCTACTTATATATATGATTCATTAATTTTTTATATTGATTGATGCACCTTTGTCTGTTTTAAATGTTATCTATTTTTATATAAATTTATCTTAAATAGAACAAAATTTAAAAAAAATCATTTTAATACTTTTTATCGAAAGACTGAGGAATCAGTTATTATATCGACTATGATACGTAGATAGAATAAATATAAAAAAAGATATAAATTGTTTTATGAATAACCTACCCACTACTATTAATGGATAACAAACAATTAAAAATATACCACTTTAAAAAAAGTGTCATATTACAATAAAATTTATACCAAAACGTAGATAAAAATGAGACGGTCGCAAATATATAAGTATTATTTCTCTAAACAAATTATATAATAAGTTATTAAACATATTTTATAAACAACCTATAATTAATTATATTAATATACAAGTTTTATAAAACTCCCTCACAATTTCATAAAAGCCCCTAACATATTTTATAAAAACCCCTCAGAATTTTCACAATGCCCCCTTCCAATATTTTTCGATTTTTCAAATTTTTTTTTAAAATTAAGGGTTGTGATTGGTGGAGAATTTTTAGGAAGAGGGAGAAACCATTTTCTTTTAATTAGAATATAAGATAGTTGCGGTGGAGCAAAAACATAGGGTTCGATACGTATAGCTAGATTGATGGTTAGAAGGCATTAAAACCTGATTGTTAGGGGTTAGAATGTTGGAAAACAAAACTTCATTTTTAACTGAGGTTGATAAAAAAGATAAGAATTATATAAAATATATAGAGATGAATAAGAAAAATGTTGACTACAAAAAAAAGGCTTTTGCAGCTAAAGGTGAAAATGTCGCCGCTAAACGTCATTTGTGACGACATATCGCCGCAAAGGGTCGCCGCAAATGCTTCGTATCCAAAAGTTTTTTGCGACGACAATTTTGACTTTTTGCAACGAAACTCAACGGAACAGTCTTGTGCCACGTGGATAACTTTTTGCGGCAACGTTAATACTTTTTGCGGTGACATGTATAAATTAAAAAATTAAATTAAATTAATTACTTTTTGCGGCAACGGTTAATATTATTAAAAATTAAATTATTTACTTTTGGCCTTTGAAAAAAAATGTATTTACTTTGCGACGACATTATTTCTTTTTGCGACGATATTTTGGTTTTTTGCGACGACTGGATATTTTGATTTTTGTCTTTTGCGACGACATGTCGCCGCAAAAACCCAGTAAAAACCCGGCAGCATATTCCTGTAATTTGCGTATTCCACCCGTTTTTAACTGGGCAATATACAGAAAACCTGTTTTTCCAGAACTAAACAACAAATATAACAACGACATTTTTAACACCTTTTGCAGCGACATCAGGCCTTTTGCGGCGACACCCAATTTTTTAGGTGGGAAAAATCCCGTCATGGTTTTCGGTGGTGGGAAACACCTTTAGCGGCGACATAGCAAAAACCCTTTAGCGGCGACACGTAGTTTGCAGACGAGTGTGACCCACATTTTTATCGTTTAGCTGAGATTTAGCAGCGACAGCCGCAAAAAGTTGTCGCCGCGAAAACCTGAATTTCTTGTAGTGTGTGTAAAATATGTAAAAAGTGTGTTTTTATTTATAATACGGTAAAAACTGAAAAAAGTTTATTTCTTATTTTTGAAAAGTCAAATAACCTTGCTTACCTTGAAAATATACATATTCTTTCTCCTCTCTCTAGTACTCGAATGTTAATTAAAGAATTTTAAAAATTTTCAGTAACAACACCTTGAAGGTGGTGTGTCCCTCGATACCGAGGCTACGCATGAGTATACCAGTGATATATATCTCTTCTTCTTATGGCTAGCAGGTTCAAACCCAAGATCATAAAGTTTTTAAACCAAAGCTGTTGCACCCCATTAGGCCGGTCGTTATGGGTACCCCGAAGCCATCGGCTTCCATCGAGTTGGTTCGGGTACACCAAAACTCGATTTCGGGTATGGCCTTCGAGTTCGGCCTTCGGGTCCGTGAGCTCGACGTCGAGTTCCATCCCCACCCCACCCTCCCTACCCCCTCAACCAATCACAATCACACACATATTTTTTTATTTTAATATATTAATAATATATTAATAAAAAAATAGGGATAGTTTTAAGGTAATGTATAACTTGGTATTGGGTAAAAGAAAAAGGTAAGGGAGGGAGAATAATGTGGCGCTGATATGACTACAGGTAAGTCTTACCTGCAGGTTACCCATAACTAGTAGCCTTACCAACAGACGCCAGATGTTTCAAAGTTGAATATACGCGTATAGTTGTTATATGATTTGATGTGATTTCTTTAAATAATGGTGGGGACAAACAAATTATAATTCTCATTCATCACGTTTCAACACCGAAATGCCAATATTGTTAATCATGAATATATCCTAGTGTCCACCAATTCCCTTTGATTACTTATTCATCACCCACCCCTACACCCCTACACTCCTCTCACAACTATATATATAGACCTATGCCTTCCTCTTGAATGATCACCAAGAAACAAGCTAACCATTTTGTTTTGGTAATTAATTAAGGCTTTCATTTGGGTTGAGATATGGTGAAACTCAAGGCATTGAGTCTGGCTAGTTTGCTGCTAGTTTCAACTTTAGTCATGGTGTCCGAGAGTCGAGTGGCAAGAAAGGACTTGGGTTTGGATTTGGGCGGGATAGGTATAGGTATAGGTGCTGGAGTCGGGATCGGATTGGGAGGTGGTGGTTCAGGGTCCGGTGCTGGTGCTGGCTCGGGTTCTAGCGGGTCTAGTTCCTCATCTAGCTCCTCAAGCTCTAGTTCGAGTACAGGAGGAGGAGGAGGAGGTGCAGGGTCAGAAGCTGGCTCGTCTGCTGGTTCTCATGCTGGATCAGGCTCAGGAGGAAGAGGAGGAGGAGGAGGTGGTGGTGGTGGTGGTGGTGGAGGAGGAGGAGGAGGAGGCGGTGGACGTGGAGGAGGGTCTGGTGAGGGTTCAGGCGAGGGAAGTGGATATGGGTCTGGACATGGTGGTGGTGGTGGAGATCGCAAATAGTCAAGCAAATATATAGTACGCTGGAAGAATTATGAATAACTTATATACATGCATGCTTCCATTAAATGGTTGCATGAATTTGTATTTTTTTTTCAGTTTTATATATATATGTAATTGTTCTATATAGTTTGATTAAGTCCGTTTGGTTGGATGTTATTTGTGATATTAATTATATTACGTCCATAAACCCCTGCATTTATAATTGAAGCTTTGATTAACGTCACCTCGTAATTTTTATTTTTCATTTTTTCGATAAACAGATCGAGTTGATCTCATTTAAAAATAAAAATTAGAACAAGTTAAACTCTCGGATTTAAACATCGCAAAATTGGTACGTACCAAGAAATTAAGAGCTTCCAAGAATCAAGATGGAGATCTATCGACGTACTTCAGAACTATAAATTAATTAACTATCAAAACTTAATTATATAATAATGCCTTCCTAGCGACGTACGTACGTACGATGAGGATATATATGTTTTAAAGTTTTCGATCGATCCCCTCTTTCAATTCCCACACAGATCTACATACTAGCTAGGGCAACTGATCACATCTTAAATAATGGCATCGATCGCTATTCACTAGAATTAATTAATAGTTCAATTCCTGCAGGATAACTAGCTAGCTAGTTGCAGCATCATGGATGTAAATGTAGGTCGGGTCGGGTCGAACCACAAATAGTTTTACCCATCTTAAATTAAACTGTATGTGACAATTGAAAGTAGGAGAAAAGATGCAATATGTTTTAATATCATAGCAAGTTTATTCCTTCTTTCCATATATGATATTCGTGATCTTGAATCCCTATTTCTCGAGTAACTAGTTCCATGGATCTCAAATCCTGGTTTTGAGGCTCCTATCTTACCCCCGACAGATTGTCACATATTGTCTCGGTGACTAAAAAAGTATAAATCCACAAACCGGGGTTTGAGATCCTGGTTTATAACTTTTTGATCATATTCGAGACAATAAACAGGAACTCACTTAGGTGGCAGTCTAGTAGGAGTCACTTAGGTTGTAGCTTAGTGATAAGCACTTAGATGTTTTGATATAATGATTGCCCATTGACCAAATGCTATGGTTTCAAGTCCCGCTAAGGATAAATTTAGGAGCCCTTAAAAAATGAGAATATAAAACCTTCATCGACACCTACGATCGAGCATGATCACCTTTCTTCCACATGAATCCTGTCCACCGGTTATCTTGAACATTTATTCCTAGCTCGATTTGACATTTTATTTATTATATATTTACTATATTATAAAACATTTACAACGTTACTTAAACACTTAAATTTAAATAAGTTGTAATGACTAATGTACCCTTTAATAGGTTCGTTGGAGTGTATTATACGGATGGATACTTGTTTTAATTAAAGGATATTCCTGGAAAAATAGGTTTGATTATCGATTATTTGCTTGCCAAGGTTATCGTAGTTGAATTGGAAAATTAAATGGATCAACAAGGAAAGTCGCAAAAATTAATAACAAAATCTCACTTAAGATGTGAGAATATTGTTACAGCCAATCACATGCACTTTCATAGTTTCACCTCTATTTATACATAAGTGTTAGGAATCTATATAAAAGAATCAAACGAAATAAGTTATCGAGAAAAGAAAATATAGTTTCACTCCTATTTATTGACCCAACAGCTAGTATAATTTAGAAAAGAAACACATCATCTATATATGTTTTAAATACAGACAAGTTATCGAAAAAAATATTCATTAATCATACGGATACGATACTAGTATATATAGAAAAACATCCAAGATCCTGAACTGTAAGCTTTGGTTTTTAAACCATATTTTTTGATTGATTTGGATTTTCTTTTTCGATTCCTATTACACATATTTATAAATTAAAAGGTACGTCGATCTATTACATAAATAGATTAATATACATATATACTAGGATTAAAATATGTCGATGTAGCTACTTAATAAACATAATTTACGATAAGTGGAGATCAAATTGTGGGTTGGGCAACAACGCCAATTATGAACAACGTGGCCATCAATTGGATCTCCACTAATTTCATGCTACATATTATATCCTTTTCATTTCTAGCCACAAATTATTATACATTTGCTTCGATATCCATCGATCGATCTCACACTTCACATTAATTAACTTTTTTGAAATACAAAATAAACAAAACCTAGCAAATCACTACACGTATATATATATATATATATATATATATATATATATATATATATATATATATATAGACAAAAGTTCATGCGAGAACCGTTGTTAGCGCGAGAACCAATCTAAGCCGTCCAATTCCCCCTCCTTCAATGTCATTGTCCACCCATGAATTCCTCACATGCACCCTGCCACACCCTATCCCTCCACGCTCTCCATCCATGATACTTCCCATATCCAAGGAACGACTGAGATTGGTTCTCGCGGTTCTCGCACTAACAACGGTTCTCGCATGAACCCTCCCCTATATATATATATATATATATATATATGTATATATATATATATATATATATATATATATATATATATATATATATATATCATATTATCATTAAAGTCAAAATGCGCTCGACTTATCATTACGGATTTAGAGTGGTTCACTACTTTACTGTCATATAACAAACAATATGTTATAGTTGGTCATAAATCCGTGTGTCCTCCACTTCACCTTGTAAAATGAATCCACCAACCCAACTATATATCCAAACACAACTATAAATACGCCTATGTATGTCTTCCATCAGTCTCACACTCACTTGGTAAGAAACAAGAGATCAATCCTACTTATAACAAATTAAGGAAAAAGTAATATATTTTGGTGTTAGTAAGGCCTTTAATTCGTTTGGCTTCAATCATGGCGAAATTGAAGGCACTTAGTTTAGCCACTTTGCTCTTATTTTCGACTTTGATCATGGTGTCCTAGAGTCGGGTGGCCCGAATGGACTTAGGGTTGGATTTGGGTGGGATTGGTATAGGTGCTGGAATTGGAATCGGACTAGGAGGTAGCGGTTCAGGGTCAGGAGCAGGTGCGGGTTCTGCAGGCTCTGGTTCTAGCTCGTCTTCTAGGTCTTCGAGCTCTAGTTCTAGTTCGAGTTCCGGATCAAGAGGAGGAGGAGGGTCAGAAGCGGGGTCCTCTGCTGGATCTAGAGCTGGTTCTGGTTCAGGAGGAAGGGGACGTGGAGGTGGCGGTGGTGGTGGTGGTGGTGGTGGTGGAGGTGGTGGACGTGGAGGAGGGTCCGGTGAAGGTTCTGGGCAAGGAAGTGGATATGGATCTGGACATGGAGAGGTGGTGGTGGTGATCGCAAATAAGCAAATATTATGGTTTCCTTGGAAGCCTTATGAATAAGTTATGGATGCATGCATAAAAATAAATTACTTGTTTTAATTTAATAACCGTGTTAATTTAGTCGATCATATATGTTACTTGTTTTAATTTAATAACCGTGTTATTATAGAAAGAGACAGACATTAATATATGTTATTTGTTTTAATTTAATAACCGTGTTATCTTTACTACTTTATAAAGCATTTAACCTCTTTTTTTAAGATAATTTTTTAAGTTAAGTAGTACAACTAATATAGCATAAATTACAATATGTTATGCAATGATCTTTAACAATTTAAAACTGTCCAAAAATTTAAATACATAAAACTGCCACAATTTAATTACATAAATGCAGAAAACAGACCAAAATACATAAAACTGTCAAAAAAGATGTTGATTTGACAAAGAATTGTAAACCCTGATATTAATTACATGATGAGGTTGTTTTTTAACATTATATACTTGACGCTATCTAATTTGTAAACCCTGATATCATTGCTAACTTCCTATGGTGCAGGATTTAATGGATTTAGAGCTTCTTTATGGACTTGGGATAGAGGAAGAAGATGTTGATTTGACAAAGAATCAACCATCAGAAATCTGTCACATGAAAAGCATCAAACGAAAAAAGAGGAACCAGATTTCGGTGTTTAGCCGAAATAAAGTCTACAGTTTGATCGATGAAGTTGATGACAATGATGAATGATGAACTTGCTAATTATGATGATTAACAATAAAAGAATTTGATTACGATGGATGCCTTGAACTTTAATATTTTGTGTTTACTATTTGAGTTCATTTAGTCTAATAAGGCTTTGAGCATTGAATTCTTCATTATTATTTATGAATTGTAGTCGTATTTACATATTTTATATTTAGGATTTTTAGGTCATGAGTTTGACTCTATACCTCTAAACCTAATTATTGTAATTTGGGTTATTCACTTTTAAATAACATTTTCTTGCACAACAAAAATTGATTTAAACAACACACAAAGATCTTCTCAAAGAATGGGAAAGAACAAAAAGAGTGGGTATTAGAAGTCTAACCATCATATTAAAATCCGAAGTCGTGTGTTATGCAAAAGTAGCTCCAATCCCGGCAAATCCAACCTAAAAAGACGAACATTTGTTACGAGGGTGGATGCACCATTCAATAAATAAAAGATAAGACATGATAAACTTACAAAAAATGAAAAGAAACATGTGATGTGTCTTAAAATAAATTGTATATGGATGCACCATTCAAATAAAATATTAACTAATATAAAACTAACACTTATTAATTGTCTAAAATTATTATATATAATTACTTAACAGAAACATGTGATGTGTTTTAAAAATAATCTATACATGGATGCACCATTCAAATAAAATGTTAACTAATATAAAACTAACATTGAAGAGCTGAATATTATATTTAATTAACTTAAATTCTGGAAGAAAATATGTCATATATTTTAATGATTTCATCCATGATTTAAGTCATATTACCAAATATGTAATCGATTTGCTAGCATAGAGTTTGCTACACGTTATCATTGTAAGTCATTACTTCCATTATTTCAGCCCTTGTAGTAGCCATATTACCATACATATCCTTCTTTGTTGGTATAAATAAAAATTGATGCCCAGAAAAATTATCCAACTTATTCACACATCATACAATCAATTTATTTTCCTCTTACCAACTTTTGAGTCTACCAGCTTCTGAGTCGACAATAGCATTCCGGCAAATCCATTCAGGTACACTTCTCATCCATCACTATGTCATATGCTTTCTGCAAGTTTTACACTAATAAGTCATACAACAACACATTCAAGATTAAAAGCAGAACTTAGAAGAACTACCCTATGTGTAAATATTGTCCTTTCTATCCACAATTCTTTCAAACAGACAACAATCTACATCAGGAACGCAAAAATCCAAACACAATATTAAACAATTATTTTGAAAAAATAAAGCGAACTTACTCACGACTTATTTTATAGAGATATCAGATGAATATACCAGATGAATAAAACAAACTAAAAGTTAGAAAATTGTGGTGGGTAGTTTTTTAAAATATTCCATCCTATTTCCCAAGTAATAACTACAAGTATGGAAACTCTGTCGCTTTGCATCTGAATGCATCTTCCAGTTATGAACTTCTTTTTAGAAAAAAAAAACTCCATCCTTTTCTAAAATAACAGAAAATACAAAACCAGAAGATAAGTCCCACAACTAAACACACTTTTATGTTTGGTGTTTTCATGATATTTTCAATTGGTTTTTGTTTGTCGAACAGGGTTATAGAAAAGACGAAGGTCTAATTCTTGAGAGTGATGCAGATAAGCAACTTTTGATTTACATACCATTTACCCAAGTTATCAAATTGCATTCTATTGTTATTAAAGGACATGAGGAGAAAGGTAAATTATTTAGCTCTTTGTTCTTCCCGTAATCCTAACATTCATATGGTTTTTTGGTATTTACTTTTAATACTCTTTCAGATAAACCTAAATAAGTTATCAACGAAATTGAAGAAACAGAGTAGAAGATAGCTCTAGATGGTTAATAATCAAGTTAAACTAACAATATTACTGCATATAACCACATAGGATTGAGGGAGAAAGAGTTACCGGCTGCGTGGTTAGATTTCAGCGGTGGAGATCGACGAAGAGAGGATGGTCAACGTGGTGTAGTAGCAAGTAGAACCTTCAAATGCTAGCAGAATTCCGATCGTGGTGACCCGCTGACATGGAGATGTAACCCTGCCGATACGAAGACCGAAGAGGACGGAGAGGGAGGCGTAATCCCTAACGAGTGATGAGTCATGACCGTCGACCAACGTTTGCGGTCTGCTGAGTTTCCGACCTCTCGCTGCCGTGAGTGGAGGAGATTCGGCGATGTCTCGCAGAATCGCCATAGCGCAAAGGGAGGGGGAACGGAACAAGGAGAAGCTGCGATTTTGATTTTTCACACTTTTTAGTTTTAATGTGGGCTATAATGCTTTTGGCAGTATTGGGCTAAATGGAGCAATGGGCTGTGTAATTATTGAATAAATGGATTCGTTTTTAGTAAACATCAAGTAAGTTATAGAAATAGATAATACCCAATAATTATGACTGAGGTTTATCTAAAAGAGTATTAAGCTAAGATATTAGCACACTGTATACATGAATATTAAATTAGAAACAACTAAGTAAAGGGTACATGAGTTGAAATTAAATCATAAAACAAATATCATAACTGAATGAATTATATAAGTATTAAAATGGTATTCAAAATATATAAATATATAAGAATATTCATTTATTCGATATGATGGCCTTTTTTAAAATTTTTATTAACATTATATATAGACATATACAAACACATGAATTGTAATTAGCCCTCATTAACTATTCGTTATAATTTTTATGTTCATAATCACTAGGTATAACATTTCAAATTGAAGAGAAAGCAGTTTCATGTCCGACTTAGTTTTGCTATGACAATTAACAAATCTCAGGGTCAGACCATTCCAGATGTCGGTGTTTATCTACCAGCATCTGTATTTTCTCATGGGCAACTTTACGTGGCGCTCTCCAGAGGGATATCACGTGACAATATAAAGGTATTAGTGAAACATGCGAAAGAATTCGACCAAGATGGAGTTTACACTTCAAATGTCGTCTAGAAAGAAGTGTTGCGTGATGAGTGAAGTGAATGTGTATTTAGCTATCAGAATAGTGTGATTCTAATTTGTTTATAGGGCACATTTAGCATGATCTAAATAATTGTCACATTTACTTACTGTTTTCAAAAACTTTTATATTCAAATATGTAACATGATCGTAAAAGATGGTATGGATTCGTTCATACAAGAATATAATCTTGTCATTTAAACGTAAGTGTTGCGTTAACTTGATATGTGTACGAAGATCACAACCACCATATTCTCCGGCAACATCACAAATAACATGTTGAATTGACATGTCGACAAATGAAACTATTTTACCCCGCCGCATCGCGCGGGTAAAATACTAGTAATATAAATAGATAGACATTAATGTTCATCCAAACATTATATCTTATTGATACAACTGTAGGTATTTTCAGCAAATTATTTGAAATGGAGCTAAAATTGAAGCTAGGGTTGTAACCGGAACTAGAGCTATGAATGAATATATGAATGGTTAAGCCAATGGATTTCAATTTTTTTATGTGTTTGTTTGACTTTAGCTAAATATATACAAGAAGACGAATGTAGAGACAAACGGATTTATGTGTTCATGTTTGTTTGTTTAATTTTAGCCGAACATATAAACAAACACGAACAACAACACGAGTTTTTGTGTTTGACCGTTTAAAAGATTGTTTAGTTCATGTACATTTATGTCCATTCTTCTAACTAATAAACGAACGTAAACTAAGTATGGCGCAAACAAATACATGCATACACAGTTACACTTACCATAATGCAAATCAACATTACTAAACACAAATAATATATATATATATATATGAATGAAACCATTGTTCATGTCCATTCGTTTAACTAAACGAACAATAAATTTTGTTCATTATCGTCCATCTATTGGTGAGCAATAACAGTCGGTTTCTAAAGCTTCTCGTCGAACACTCTTTACGATTAATACAAAATGCTTACAAAACACAAATCCAAACACCCTTGTAGGATCGCAACGAAGGAACTGCCCAAAGATACTGCCCGCTTTGGGTTGCCCTCACGGCTTTAAAACGCGTCATATAATAGGAGTAAACTCCACCCTCCTTATAAGAGAGAATGAATCTCCTCGCCTCTCCGATGCGAGATGCTCCTACATTACTACAAGAGCGGTGAGTTTAAGAATCACGGATTATATCGACTTAAGGAAAGATGAACCCAACAACCAACAACCCTCCAATATAATCTAGTCAAATGTTGATTTAATAAGTGGTAGATGGCATAGAAAAATATCCAAGTTCAATCTTCCATACCTAAACATCAGAGAGAGAGAGAGAGAGAGAGAGAGTATCAAATTAACTGCCACAAAATTGATTACATAACAACCATAAGATCTGGCATAACTCGACTCCTCTGAAAAACCTAATAATATGATAAATATATTTAAAAATATGTTTTAGCATTATCAGCAATTCAACCACAATTATTTTCTCTTTTCTCTTTAGGTTAACGAAGATTAACAAGCAAGATAGTTACCTTATTCTCTTCAATGGGAAGTCCAAGAGATATGCGAGCCCAACTTTCTTGTATATTAATTCTTTTATCTTTAAGTGAATGGGCTTCTATGCATTGCAGGCTTAAATCTTAAATCGTTAAAATTATATATTGTATGCGAGCCAACTTCTTGTAGTATCAAACTTTTATCTTAGGTTACACTTTATACAAGTAAATTGTATAGATATAATAGCAAAAAATGAAATTGCAAACAGTAAATAAGTCTGTTGAATGCCGAATCAAGTCTTTACTTTGCTAACCCACATATTTCAATACAAAAACGTAACTGGAAATCATTTCCCGTACTCGTAATTATATTTGCAAGTGGTTTGTTTTCTAATTAAAAAATGTTGGCAATTTAATTTTTTTTAGCATGATTTCATCTCGATTTTTGGCACAGTGTAATAAAACGTTGTCTTAGTGTTATAATTTAATCATTAACGACGTACAAATACATAAATAATTAACATAGTATACATTAGTTTTAGACGATATATTTGATTTATAGCGTCGTGACAATCAAAAAAAGATTATAACTTATTCTTTCTAGTTAATATAGAAAAGGTAAATTATATAGCCTATAAGTTAAATGACACGTTTTAGAATTTCATTATTGGACCTTGGCTAGTCGCAGTCAATAAATGTCGTCGCAGAGAAATCAACGATAGACTTTGTGTAACAAATAAGAGAATTTTTATGATAGATAAATATGACGGTGCTGACTATTCAGGCACAAAAGGCCTAAAAAGATCATTAATTTCATCTGGTATATATCTAAATCTAAAATTTAAAATTTAAATTTAAAATTTAAATATACACGTACTAAATAGCTACAAATTAATTAATTAATATTAACGATGCATATAGCCATATGGCAAATACAAATAATCTCCTTATAAAATTACTCTCACATCTATCTATATCTATCTATCTATATCTATATCTTATCTATCTATATATAAAAGACATGCAAATTTTCCTAAAATAACCATAAATTGAAACTCAATCAACCAATCACAACTTTCAATTTCAAAATTATTCAATTTCAAAAAGAATTTTAGAAAGGTTAATAGGCATGAATTTTAAATCTAAATTAATTGGGAGGGGCTGAGTGAAAATTATGAGGGGGTTTTATAAAACATGTGAGGGGTTTTTAAGAAAATGTGAGGGGGTTTTATAAAAATTGTATATTAATGTAACTAATTATATGGTGTTTATAAATTATGTTTAGTAACTTGTGATACATGTTGTTTAGAGAAAAAATAATTATATATTTACGATCGTCTCATTTTTATCTACGTTTTGATATAAATATTATTGTAATATGATACTTTTTAAAAATTAGTATATTTTTATTTTTTTGTTACCATTAATAGTAGTACTTCAAAAAATTTAGTTATTGTTTTTGTTACAAATTCTGACATATGTAAATTTTTGGTGATATTTTATTATTTTTATCTGAAAATTTTAATATCTCAAAACACTTCTAAAATACGATTACACTTATTTTACTATACCTCTTATAATTTCATACCATCAAATTTTATATTTTTCTTTAAACATCCCCGTATTTTTACACGGGGCAATAAACTAGTTTATTTTAATGTTCATATAATTAGGTCTTGGAATACCTTGACTTCAAAGCAACCAATTTTTAATTATTCTCCCTTCTTTCTCAAGGGTTTGTTTTGTCAACCTTGTATCATCTACCTACTTGTCTCATAATCATATATGTTTGGTTAAATATAAAATATTTAAAAATAAATCAACATATAAATTTCTATGAAACCATAAACTATAGCTAGTTACTTAGTCATATTATTAAATTTATAAAAATACATGAGAGTCATTAGCGGTCTCCTTCGTCCCCCAAATCGTCATATACGATAGCAAAATTGTAACAAAATCACATGTTAAAATGTTTACTAAATGTTGCTATATATGATTAGTAACAAATTCAAATTGTATATAATTATATATGGAATTTATGGAAACATTTTCTTTGCTCATAAAATTGTAAAGTTATATTACTCCTTTACCACCAAGGCACCAATTATCAAACAAATTAAGCTTACTCTCAAAAAACTTTTGACTTTTACCTTTGTTGAATTGGATCTTTAATAATGCTGTCTTGCCCTTGCCAATGGGCCTACCTAGATTAGTTTTATTGGATTTTACGAATAAAATGTCATTATCAGTCACAAACATTTAAGATAAATGGCAAAAAGATACATAAAATATCATTAAGAATATGAATAATAGCTTTTTAAAAGACACCGGATTTTCTCCCTGGGTTTAATTTAAGTCACCAACTTTGGATCTCAAATCAGTGTAGGAGGCTTCGGTTTAGACTTTTTTGAACGGATTGACCTCAGCAACTTATTAGCTTAGAGTGATGGGAGTGGTTACCTCTCATCATACCCACCACACCATCACGTCAGCTTTTTTCTACCACTACTCAGCTTATCACATAGACTTGTAGTGGTCACTACTCACCACATCAAATTCTGGGACCCGTCTTATTTATTAATATTATATTTAATAATACTCAATAAAAAATATATAAGTAAAAATTAAATAAAAGTTTAAATTAAAACTACTTAATATTGCCAGAAAACTTAAGTAAAAATTTCATATTTAAAAACTTATATTCCCAAATGCATATACCTACCAAATTAATTTTTATATTCACACATACGCGCACAGAATTTAACTTAAATGTATATATTAATACTTATGTTTGTACCTTATGCAATATAGATTGTAAGCTGCTTTATACTTTTATATTTTCTTGATTCAAATGGTTGTAAGCTCTGCTGCATAACTGAACTTCTTTCCTATAAATATTTATTCTAAAACTAAATAGTCAACAAATTATTTTTTTCCCTTACCACGTGACCTTCTCAGCGGTGGTGGTTTCCACGTAAATTAGCTACAACGCCGCCATGGTGTGGTAATTTCTTTGACCACGGCGCCATTCTCAATATTCACGTAAAAAAACTTCTCCACTCCGTCCGCTCTTAGAAAGGTAGAATTAGTGGGTTGGGATCTGTTGAACTTAAATTTGGATTTTGTTTAGTGTTCTTAGATAGGTTTGCATTTGACATATTAATGTAGCAAATTTTTTATTTTGATGAGGCGGTATGTCACATTTTGATTTTAACATGTGGCGTCCTTGGATCTCAAAAGGCGTTTATTACAAACTTACAATTCAATCAATGGGTTATTGGTTAACCATCCACGAACACCCTTAGTTTAGACATTCTTCGCCATTGTTATATGTATTAATGGGAGCAATACTATAAATGAAAATGGTAGGTCCTAAGAGCTACCTAAAATTTGAACATATATCTCTATCTATTAGAAGATGTAGAATGACGCTCCCAACATGATGCTTGAATCGTGAAGCTATTAATCACAGCGTGGCAGGATCGGATAAGATATCTGACATGAGCCCTCTCACCAGAGAAGCCTCACGTTGTGTGATTGAGTTATTTTTGCTATTAAAGTAGTTGGTGATAGAGTGTGATAGTATGATTGATTGAGAATCGAGTGTGATAGACAATATATATAATGATGGACGAAAGAGACTAACAAGGCGTTACAATAAGATCATATACCAACCCCTTATGTGAACTCATTCTCAAAACATAACATAATGGTGAGATCATCATTATTTGAGCTCATCTAAGAGATCTTGCATATATTCTAAACACAAAAAAGATATCTAATATTATCTACTTTTCTTGACACATAAATCAACATACCAAGCATTTAAATGAAGCATCGAGAATCAATACGTTGCTAACAAATCCAGCTACAACCGAATACAAGCAAAACAACCTTACCTTGTATATATCATACTTACTATTCTCTTTTCATAGTTACACATTAATATTATATGAGGTATTTGTTAAAATGAGCACCAATTGGTTAAATAAAGCTAAAATAGTTATTAAAGGCACATTTTTATCAATTAGGCACTTAATTCTCCGATTCATCTCGCCGACCACTATATATTTGACACGTGGCAGGATTTTATGCGTCTCGAGACACTGTTTCTCTTACAAGATCTTCTTCTCGTCGATTTTCTGTCTCGGGCCTCGGGGTACTGTTTCTCTTTTATTGGCAAGATGAATTGAAATCCCCATCGGCGAGAATGATTTTTTTTTGCCACGTGTCGTTCATTTAGTCATCGGGGAGGGAGCCGTTGGGGGTGTTTTGTTTTGTTTTTTTTAATCCATTTATCTACTATAAATACACATTATATTCAACCATTTTTTTCACACAAAATTTTACTCATCTCATATATTCTCTACATTCATCTTTTCTCTCATAAAAAATATACATTCATCTTTTCATCTTTTCAAATATATATTTCACAAATGGACAAGGGCAAACAATCGTTCAAAACCCCACGACGGGTTTCAAAGACGGGAAAAGGCACGAGCTCGCAACCGACCCCACCGGATAACATGTTCGGGATGTCATCTCCACCACCGAATTACATCCAAAATATACAACAATTTCCGATGTATTCACTTACTCCGATTCCCGGTGGTTTTCATAGTGGAGTTTACCGGCCACAACCCCAGATGTTCAATCAATTCCAAATGGGTTTTTCAGATTTTCAAAACATGAGTCAAGGTGGCTTTCCAACCCTCCTTCAAAGCCAAACGTATCTGGGTGACGATGAGCCTGAGCTGGAGGAAGATGAGGACGAGGAGGCTATTCCCGACACCCCACGCGAGGAGGTGGTACCCGAAACACAACCCGATCCCGTGCAAAAAGAAAAAAGAAAGGCGGTGCCGTGGAGTGTCGGGGAAGAGGTTTTGTTGGCTACGGCATGGGTTACAATATCCGAGAATTGTGTGACCGGCAACAATCAAAAAACAAGTAAGTATATATATATATATATATATATATATATAGGGTGAGGTTCAAGGGAGAACCCTTTTAAATAAAGAACAGAGAGAACACGTGTAAACTTGTAATTTATTATTTCTTCTTTACGTTCATGTTCATCCATAGCTACCCAAAAGTCAACTTTACATCCTAAATCTTAAAATCAAAATTATTTCTATAATTATTAACAATTTAAAATTTTGGATGCATTGATGCATCAAATAACACTTTTGTATGCATCGATGCATCAAGATTATATTCGAACATATTATCAAAAAAACGTGACATATTTTAAATCCGATAATCAATGGAATCAAATGTCTAAATAAATTGTGACAATTTTTGAACCATCTGATCAATGAAATCAAAGTTTCAAAAGTTCTCTGTTCTCTATTTAAGAGCGTTCTCCCTTAATCCTAACTCTATATATATATATATATATATATATATATATATATATTAAATATATTTATGTATTTATTTAAATGTATATATTATTATTTAAATGTATATATTATTATTTAATATATTTATGTATTATTATTTGTAGTAAATTTTTTGGGGAAGGTGCGTGATTTTTACAACGAAAAGAGAAATGAGTTCATTGAACGCACCAAAGACCAACTCACGGGCAAGTGGAACGATATGCGGAAAAAATAACTTTGTTCAATGGCTTGTACAATAATTTCGCCAACAACCCCCAATCCGGATGGAGTGAGGTGGACATCCTCAAGAAAGCCAACAAACAATATCGGCTAGAAAATAAAAATCAAGCGTTTGCTCACGAGGAGGCATGGAGGAAATTGAAAGACCATCCTAAATGGTCAAATGTGCCCCAAATGATAGTTGAAACCCCGAGACCATCTAAAAGGAGCAAGTCTTCGGACCCGTCAACCCCGCACACTGCGTCTTCCAATGCCGGGGTGAACATTGATCTTAACTTTGAAATCGACGAGGTTGACGATGATGTTCAAGTTCACGAGCCGATACGTCCACCGGGGCGGGACAAATCTAAACGTGTTAGCAAAGAAAAAAACATGGGAAGAAGCTCGGGCTCGGGGTATCATGGACGTGATGGCGGAATTCAAGGATTACGTTGACAAGTTCGCATCCGGGAACGAAGAAGTGATAAAAGCCGAGCATCTAAAAATAAACGCAATGAATAACGTAGCCGAGTCGATAAAAGAGAAAAACCGTCTACTGAAAGAAAGACAAGAAAGCAAAGATTTCGATTTTGTCTATGGCCGGCACAATCATCTCACGGGGGAAGCGTTGGATGCGGTGAACAAACGAAAGGAAATTATCAAGAAAAAATACGGGTGGTAGATTGTTCTTTTTTTAAAAATTATGTACTTTTTATTTTTATTTTTTTAAGTTATGTACTTTTTAATTTTTAATATTTGAATTTATATTATTATTTAGTGTTTTTTATAATTATTATGTTTTAATTATATTGTTTTAAAAATTAAATAATGTTTAAAAAAAAGAAAAAAAAAAGATATGAAGGATGTGATGGATACAAAGGTTTGTATGATATGATAAGAAAATAATGTGACACTGACGTGGCACTGATGTGGATGTGTGAGAAGTGGAATGAATATGGATAGCCTTATATTCCTCACTCCTTCAACGGGATAAAAACTAAAGCCCTGAACGTGATAACCACTTCATGAAAAACTAAAAATCCTATCCCTCTAAATTAAATTCTCCCCCCTCTCAAATCTCTATCTCCTCTCTCCCCTTAGCTGTCCCGTCCGTCCTTTCACGCGTATATTGGTGGCCCTATATATTGTCCGTCGTCTCCTCCATCCCTCTCAGCAGGTGTCGACGAATATTTCCCGCCGTTACCTGCATCTCTCTCTACAATTTTCCGGGAAATAACACAATACGCAATTTGTATTTCAAATTTATTCTGACGAAAACCGAATGAAGCTTTGATAATTACGTCTCTGTTTATCGGATAGTTCAAAAATGCCGCCATTGGAGGAAGAAGTATTTCCTTCAACCCCAGGTAAAATTAAAATCGAGCGTGCCCATTATCACATGATGAACAGGGCGTTTCACCGGTGTTTCATATCTACAACCACCATGTTCCTTTGGGCTTTGTTTTTAATAGCTCTAACGGCGTCGTATATGAGCATTCAGAGTTTTGTTGATTCCGGTAGCCGGTTGCTCCAACACACCACCTCCCGTGGTCACGGAGGAATTCTTTGGGAGAAACAGATTCGTTCGTCTGCACAGATCCATCGTTCTAATGGCATCTCGGTGCTTGTTACCGGCGCAGCCGGTTTTGTCGGTTCACACGTCTCAATAGCGTTAAAAAAACGCGGCGACGGCGTCGTCGGAATTGACAACTTCAACGACTACTACGACCCGTCGTTGAAACAGGCACGCCGTGATCTTCTCGATTCCCACAACGTATTCATCGTCGAAGGTGATATCAACGACCGGCGGCTGTTGGAAAAGCTTTTCGACGTCGTCGCGTTTACACACGTTATGCATTTGGCGGCTCAAGCCGGCGTCCGGTACGCCATGGAAAACCCACACTCTTACGTTCATAGCAACGTTGCCGGTCTGGTCAATCTTCTAGAACAATGCAAGTCGGCGGACCCGCAACCCGCCGTCGTATGGGCGAGCTCCAGCTCTGTTTACGGGTTAAACGATAAAACACCGTTTTCGGAATCGGACCGCACCGACCGACCCGCTTCGCTCTATGCCGCCACAAAAAAAGCCGGTGAAGCGATTACGCATACTTACAATCACATTTACGGGTTGTCGATAACCGGGTTGAGGTTTTTTACAGTTTACGGGCCGTGGGGCAGACCCGACATGGCGTATTTCTCTTTCACCCGGAATATTCTTCAGGGGAAACCGATAACAGTGTACAGAGGGAAGAATCGGGTCGATTTGGCCCGAGATTTTACATACATTGATGATATTGTGAAGGGGTGTTTAGCGTCGTTGGATACATCGGGTAAGAGTACCGGGTCGGGTGGGAAGAAGAAAGGAGCAGCACCGTACCGGATATTTAACTTGGGAAATACATCGCCGGTGACGGTGCCGGCGTTGGTGAGTATACTGGAGAAGAATTTGAAGAAGAAGGCAAAGAAGAACGTGGTGAGTATGCCTGGAAACGGTGACGTTCCGTTCACACATGCGAATATCAGTTTAGCTCGGAGAGAACTCGGGTATAAACCGACAACCGATTTGCCAACCGGGTTGAGAAAATTTGTTAAATGGTATGTATCTTATTACGACAAAGATCACGGCAAGTTTGTAAAATATTAGTTCTTTTTTTATCTTTTAGTTAGATTTTGTTTGTTAATTAATTTTCTTATCTATTAGTAGTTCTAGGGTAGAAAGGAAGTTTTTAATATTAAAAAAGGAAGAGATTTGTTTATGATATGAGGGATAGGATAAGGTAAAGGTAAGACAATTCTTATCCATGGTTAGTTTTCTTTTTCTTTTTAATTGACAAATATTTTTTCCCAACTTGAGATCGTTTTGATTATCACTTGTTTTATAACTCTATTTGTGACATTGTAATTTGATTTTTTGTCATTGTATATATTAGTAAAAACAATTCTTGTTCTCTTATGCCATCTAGTGAAAATGTTGAAAATTATGCGTCATTTATTATGGCGACCTGGCTTCCCCTTGGTCTTATGTTTTCTCAAGTTCACAATATGTAGATTTATTCACGAATGGCCCCCCTTCATCTCTTTACTAGAATTTGGTTAGCTGTCGTCATGCTTAAACTACAAGGGTGTATTAATGTCGATGTATTTGCACTATATATGTTGAGAATTCTATATTAGTCCTTAATCGTACAGACCTTAAGATTTTATTGAACATTATTTTATTTATGTTTGTCAACAGAGTACCTCATTTTTTTGAGAAATATAACAAGGGTAATTAAATCTGGACACTTTTAAAATCTTAATTGGCCCTATGTTATATGATATATATAAGTATATGATTTGTACTAAAAATTATATTTAATTGATATGATATGTGAAGAAATAATGTTCAAATAGCAATAAGGTTACGCGTTATACCTTACCTGCAGATAAGGTTTACCTGCAGCCACATCAGCGTCATATCATTTTATTTCTCTTTTACCCAATATCAAGTTATACCTTACCTTAAAACTATCCCTATTTTTTTATTAATATATTAAAATAAAAAAATGTGTTAAAGTATGATTGGTTGTGTGGGGGTTGGGGGGTGTGAAAGAGTCCATCGAGTTCTGCAACCCGATTCACCTACTCGCACATGCTTACCCAAAATCAAGTTTTAGTGTTCCTGGGGTACTCGAGCTTACCCGATGGCCTTCGGGTCATGTATAACGTGTAGTCTAACCTATAACAACCTTCAAAGGATACCTTTTTCTCTTTCTAAAAGTATCACTCACAAACACACAACTAATTATAGAAGTTTATTATTCATAGGTGATGGATTCATTCTCATCTTACTTCCAATAAATCTTTGATTGATAGAACGCATGATATAGTTGGAAAATAGTTATTTTGCTTGTACAATTGGTAGGGTTATTTATTTGTGGGACTAATTTGGTTAGAACGAGGGACTTGGTGTTTACATTTATTAAAGTCAAAAGTACAAGCAGCTAAATATCAAATCCCATCATGAGAGTCGACAACGAAATGCAGATTCGTACGGGTTTTACCCCTCCTTTTCAATTTTTCATCATACCTCTAAAATTACATGTTTGTTCCTTGAAGTTTTTCTTTTATCCAAATTGGCCCCTGTGGTACTAAAATTTTTCTTTCCTCCATTGTATTCTACAAGTCTTTAGATTGGGGCCAATCTATTTTCTGTGGTTCTTGTTTTCTTTTAATTTTTTTGGAATCAACTTCTCTCTTTCTTTAGGAAAGTAATAAAAGGAGGGCATCCAATGATTTGATTTTGAAGAATCATTCTCATAAATGTTGCTTTTTTGAAATTATGTGTTTATATTTATTCATTTTGTACATCAACCAATGTTATTCTTAATAACTGGATATGTGACAAGTAGTAAATTTATACATGTGATTACTGTTTAACCGAAGAGCAAAACAAAACAAATAACATGATTGAATGGGCAGATATATGTTTAACACAATCACTTTCATTTTAACTTACAAAACTTACTATATCAATGTTAATCATGAGAACAGTAAAACTTATGTCCCCTCTTTCTAAAAATGATAAAAGAAAAAATATGACACCTTCAAAAGTTCAAATCATCATTATTAGGGCCAGATATATACTTTTAATGATTTAATGATAAAAAAATTGTAAAAGAAAATCATGGATATTATGATTTTTATATCTCTGAGTTAGAAATGGAATGTGAATATTTTCATGTTTTTATTGCGAGAGAGAAAAAATGACTAGTTTAATAACTACACATTTTTAAATGCGTCTAATTGGTTTTTGCTAAATTTATAATACATGGTCATTTTTGTTATTACGAGATGGGAGGTGTTTTGTATACAATATTAATTTTTCATAAACAACATTTTTATATCCATACAAATCTACTATTTACTATTCTTATCTACATCTTTAAAAGTAATATAGTTCAAGCAAATACTTTTTGTTGTGTGTGATAAAATGTATGATGCACAAATCATCTCCATCATTAAAAATCATAAATGGTTTCATTTCCAAAGTAAAATTAAACTTTTGAGAAAGAAACAAATCCCCTCTCTGTTTCCTTCCCTTTCATTCTCATAAATCCAGATCTTGCATAAACCATGAAGTATATATATCTAATTCATATCAGAAAGCATGAGTCTTGTACTTCATAAACAAAAAATCCTAAAAATAATCAGTATTCATATCTTTCAAGTAAAATAAACAAAAACCATACCATAACAGAATTAACATAAATGTCTAGATCAAATAAAGTTTAAAAAATAGCATTCATGAAGAATATTGTTAAATCTTTAATTTTTCTTTAGAATTTTTCCTGCATATCCATTTCATAAACGGCTCTCCGGTAGACAATAAACCTTACGAAGCAAATCCTGCTTCCTGATACGAATCTAAGCAAATGAAGACACATATTTATAAGATAATCATGTATAATTTAGGAGATATTGCACAGGATTTTGACTATAGGATTGTAACATCTCCATTCTTATGCACCGGACCATCTCCATCCTTATGATTCTAATCTTATTAAGATAAACATGTAATAAAAATAAGATCTTAATTTTGATAACCTTATTCCAAAAATAATTAAAATGTATTATGTTTTAGCCATTTTTCTCCACCACCACAACCAAAAATCATAACGCTAAAAAACATAAATATATATTGATGCATGTGTATCATGAAACTATGGCCGGTCTAAAGATTTTAGGGGCCCGGGATAAAAGAAAACTAGGACCCCCCTTAAATGTTAAAATGTATTTCATTATAATTATGAATCACAAAACCACATAGAGTATGATAAAGCCATCACCAAATCTACAAGTTATAAACCCTCAAAATCTCCTAATTATGTCAACAATTACAACCTAAACTAGTAAACCATGCACTAACCTCCCAAAATTCCTAATTATGTCAACACTTAACAACCATTATAACTCAATATACTATCCTACTCAATTCTTTGTGTAATCTAGTTAATGGTCCACTAAAATTTGAGTCCAATACAACTATATTAATCTATTATGAATATGTAAGCAGATTAGTAGAAAAGTCTAATTACATGGCATGGAGCTCAAATCCAACAAAAATGGACAGACTTCTACATACATAACTTCATACTTAACAAGCTAAATAAAAGAGCATGGTGGTAAAAATAAAACAATCTACATATAATTAAAATTCCAGCTAACTGAATTAAAACTAGTGATTGGCAATCAGGGGCGGACCCAGGAATTTTTTTGACCGGTAGCATCATATAATGTGAAAATAAAATTAAATAAAATTGAGAGTCTGGTTCGGGTTTTTTCTCGGGTTTTCGGTTAGTCGGGTCGAATTAACGAAGTTTCGGCTGTTGTTCTGGTATTTTAGGGCCAAAATTTAAAACAAAACACAATTTATATGAAGCTATGTTAATTAAAATGCTATTTTAAAGGTAAACTAAAGTATTTTAAAGATATAAATTGAAAGATTAAACTATTTTTTATCATTTTTTTATAAAAGTTTCATTTTTCCTTTGATTTTGGTGGCATCACCGGTAGCACCCCGAAAATTTACCGGTAGCACCGTCTCATAAAATCGATAATTAACACTGCGAACCGTCAAAAGACCGGTGTCCCGTGACCCCTCCCCACTACCATTAGGTCTGCCATTGTTGGCAACAATACTGATGTGGAAAACGACGGGATATTAGAAAAATAAAAAAATTGCAAATAAATTACCAGCTACCTGTTGTATAAGCGGATGCATCAAGCAGTAAATTTTTTACACTACAATACATTAAACAGTTAGTTTGAAAGTTTAAATACATATAATAGCAAAACGTAACAAATTAGATACATGTTTATAAACAACGCCCATATTAAAACCTAAAGAAGAGAAAAAAGTTGATTGGTAATAGGTTTTCAAAATTTATAATAGTGATAAAACTTACATTTGGCATTTCCCTCAAAAAGTTGGAATTTCATTTATCAAAAAAAATGGCATTTTATTTTAGTTTAACACTTAAAGTTTTTTACCAATTAGTTTAACTCTTAAAATTTTGTTCAAAAATGATTTATACATGAAGTTATACTTTGTTCAGGTTAAAAGTTAAAGTGGTTTTCAATGGTCCTTAAGTTTTGTTAAATATGTTTAACACTAAATTTTATTTGATTTTTAATTTAATCCTTAAGTTTTGTTTTGATTAAAGTTAAATACACACTTTTATAAATGAATCTAGCTGTTTCCTTAACCAATTATTAAACCAACTAGATAAAAATGTTACAATTTAGGAATAACTGGGTTCATCTAAATGATAATCAATACACGTCGACGGCCATTAAAAAAAATCAGTAATAAGTAATAATGGATTCCACATTTAAATAAAGAAAGAAATAATAGCGGCTAAAGTAGTACTTTTGGTATCACTATAAATTGTGTGGTAGAGAGATTGCGGTAGGTGGTGGTGGCATTAGGAGTGGGTTGAAAAACTGAAACCGAAATAAAAATTGAAAAAACCAAACTAATATAGTAACTGACGGTTTTAGTTTTCAAATATTTAAAAATCGACTTTTCCGGTTCAGTTTTGGTTTTTGAAATTTCAAAAACCCACCAAAACCGAACCGAACCATTCCAAGAAGCATTGTTGTAAATATCACTCTATTTCAAGTCGCCGAATTAAGTTCTTCTTGATTTTATCCATTTACAAGGTAATGTAAAGAACCCATGTCTAGTTGTTTATCTCGATTTTTAGATTTTAGTTTTATGAGTTGCATCCAGTTTATCTGAAATTGGTTTTTTATCTCGGTTTTCACTTTTGCTAATATGTTTTTGCTTTGAGTTTTGATTTGTTTCAACTTTGGCTTTAAAGTTTGAACATTTGACACACATTTTTCTTGCATCAATTGCAATGTATATAGCTTGAAATAGGTGGCACACATCTTGATATTTTAATATAACTTCAACCCTATTTAATTTCATAATTTCACAATAATGGTTGTATGACTTCAAATTTGATGGTTAAAATATAAAAGTTGTAAAACCGACTCCAAGTCTGAAAATTGAACCAAAAACCGACTTAAAACCGAAAACCAAACCACTCCAAAACCGAACGGTTTTGGTTATTTTTTCCAGAAACCGAAATTTTCAGTTTGGTTTCGGTTTTATGCCAAAACTTAACCGTGCTCACTCCTAGGTGGCACGGGTACCAGCCAATTTTATCTGCGTAGTGTAAATTTCAATATTTTCCAGAACCATCGCTTAGTGTAAATTTCGGTTTTTTCGAGGCGGTGCTACCATCGCATAGTGTAAATATCGATTTTTTAAGACAGTGCTACCACCTATTTCAAATGATGTCACCACCCATTTTAAATTCTGGGTGTAGCATATCGTCCTGTCACAGGCACAGCCAAGGGGGCATTTGCATTTTAGTATGTAGTATGGTCCATGGAAGGTGCATGCTTTACAGCCTGGAATTATTGGCAAATTAAGGCCGCTAGATTTTGTTGACTTCATAATGTGGTCACTGTTTTTTGGAATTTTCTTCAGTCACCGTAGAGACCGTAGTACCGTACCTCATCACTCATCGATATCTGGTACTTTTGTAACTATTAGTTAGGGACGAATAAAATTAGTGGATTCTACGTTTTTATAACTTCATGTTGATAATATTATTTGAGATAAGTTATTTATTATATGTAATGCTATTTTAGTTAAAATTTATTATATTTTGACGCATTAAGTTCTACCAAGTATAAAATTTTATTGTAGAATTTGTTCATAAAAAGCAGGTAGCAAATTTATTCACACAAAACTTACAAAGAAAAAGAACCAAACAGGTCTCCATACAGGAGCATAAACAGTTCTACCATCTTTGTTTCAACAAGCATAAACAATGTCTTATTTTGTCTTTATTTCAAGGGTGTAATTCATTCAAATACATCCAACTTTGTTGTCATTGAATGCAACAAATTTTGTTTTTATTAATAAATGCAGTCAACTTCCATTATCTTCTTATTGTATATAAACATAACTAATGCAAAGTTTTTTATTGCATATAATGGTAACTTAAAATGACATCAAAAAACATGATTACATACATGACAAGATTATAAAAGTTTATTGTATTTATCGGAAAAAAACAAAGTTTGTTACGTACAATGATAACTTTTTTAGTCTCAGACATCTATGTTTGACTAGTTAACCGAATACAGAAAACAGAAACCAAACTGGGTTCTAAAGACCAAACTGTAAAACGGAACTCAACTTGAGGACGCTTGCAATCTTATCTTCATAATGTGCTTTTTCTAACACTTCACATGTTCTTAAGCTCCCGTACTTGTTTGATGTTGTCAATAATTTTAAAGACGATACTTCGAAATAATATGTAACAAAACAAGTCTCGATATTTATCATAGAAGCGTCTAACTATGAAAGGTCAGTAGCTAAAAGAAGAAGAAAATGTAAGCAACCTGCAAACCCAAAACACAGATTGATTCGAATTGCTTTTGACATTGCCGAGTTAAGTAATAAAAGCAAAAGGATATATGCGAAGTCGATACATAGTTGTACTGTAAACCTGAAATATAAAACTTTAATCTGCCAAAAATATTGCATAATAGGTGAAGCCGAAATGCAATTGTGACCTTGTAGAAAAGGGAAGTTCCCTTGCCCTTCTTGTCTCCACCAATCTCAAAATGCTTGCACCTCTGCAAGATAACCCAAACCCACAGATAAGCGATAACTGTTATGATTTGGCTTTTAACAATGTACAAGGACATATATAACATCAAAGCTAAACTAACCTTGATAGGATGTTGGGAAACATGCTTGCAGCCTTGGCATTGCAACCTTAGCACGATCTTCTTGGTGGTTTTTGCCTATTCATTGACAGAAAATTAACAAATAAGAACAAAATTTCCAATTTTCTGATAAAAAAATGCTACTTAATAAAGATCACTTATCATTTCACCTTTTTGTGAAACACGGGCTTTGTCTGCCCACCATAACCGGACTGTTTTCTATCATAACGACGCTTTCCTTGTGCAGCCAAGCTATCTTTTCCCTTCTTATATTGTGTCACCTTATGCAAGGTGTGCTTCCGGCAATCCTTTGACTTGCAGTAAGTCTTCTTAGTTTTAGGGACATTCACCTAGAAATTTAAAACCATGAGGCTACAAGTGGTAGAGTAAGTAATTACATGTGATCATTGAACTCAATGTCCATAGTGTCTTACCTCTATAAAACAAGTACAACCTTTACTAAAGTATAACTCACACCTCCTTAAACTACGATACCAGTTTGAAATCACTTACAAAACAAAAGAGTGCATTATCTATTGAAATGATGTGAAAAGAAGAGTGATGTTAAGAATATTAGAAATAGGATCAAGAGCCTGATAAAAAGTATAAGGCAAATTGCTGATTTTGAAGGTTTCTCAGCCAAAACAAGAGAAACATGCACTGGATGTTTTATTCCAGAGATTAATAATAGGATTTCTTCAATTTCTTTAACAATATCTCATCCCAAGCTACAACCATCATTCAAACCCTTTAATGTAAATCTCATCAATCGCTCAATCTTAGGCATGAGCTCAGAATTATTGGTGAAAGAAAATAGTACTCAAATTCAGACCCAAACTGTCCAAGTCCAACCACAAACAGAAAAGTAAAATTGTGGGGGGTTTAATCAGTGTGATTATGTAAAGGTTTACGATAATATCAAGAGTTTAATCAAGTTAATCATTAGCCGGCATAAGTAGCATTTTCATGCTAATTCTACTCGACGTGTAGCTTTTACATGAGAAAGATACTATTCGGTGTATAAAGTCGTGTTGAATATTTGCTTTCATCAACAAGAAGAATGATAGTTACAAGATAGCAAGAAGCAGGTAATATGTTTAACATACACATATGGTAAAAACATCCATGACCAATCGAATGACAGGTAGCCACAACATTACTTGGCATTCAAAATCAAAGTCTAAATCTAAACATGGAAGAAAAGAAAATCAAGACTTCAGAAGTAATTATTACATCTCTTTTTATTGCTGCGAACATTTCTGACGCAGTGGTAAACATATAGCAAAAAATGTCTTGACAATTGCTTACATATCCAATGCATCCACTATCATGTTCAAAAACAGAATAGACTCAAATCCATATGAGTATAGAACTCCTAAAAACCTCTATTGAACTTTATCATCTTTATGCTTGCAAATAGTGCATCCAAATACAATTATTTTAATAGAACACTTTCTGAGAAACAACAGTTTTAACGGGTCTACAATTGTCTTTTATGGGTCACCAAATGTCGACTTCTCATGTTTTTTTTTTGTGTGTACAAATCTCAATCATATTTTCAAATTAAAGCTTCAAATAGGCTGCAAAATCAAAATCTGCATTATAATGCTAGCACTGGTTGACGTGACAAACATATATAACTCGGATATACATGCGGTACGACATAGAAGAAGTTACTAATAGAAGATTTGTTTGTATTGGTATTGAGCCCAAATCAAAAGGCCCAATGATAAAAATAAACTTTGACCCGAAATCCAAAAACTAGTTCCCATTTCTTTAAACGGAAGAACACACTCCCTGAACTTATTTCCGAATTTACACTTTCTTGTTTACTATAAGAATTGAATCCATAATTTTGTGAGACACCTAAAACACCTGATAGTATTGGGCTTTAAGTCCTAAACCTAATCCTAAATTTATATCATTTGGTTGAAGTAGACATGTTGGTTGAATAATTTCGTTTAAATATTTTTTAAGCTTGTTGAAGCTAGAAGGTTTTTGTTTTACAAATAAAAGTTTCTTGTCTTGTTTGGATCCGAAGCAGAGAGTTTATTATTTTTTAAGAAAGCTCCAAAATGAAAAATTGAAATAGTTCTTTAAAGATTGTAATTTGTAAAATTATATATGTTGGCTAAGGATTTGTTTTGTTAATTATTTTTTAACATTTGAGTTTTTGGTTATGCTCTTGCATTTCGTTTTATACTTTTATGTCTAAAATTAGCTACTTTGCAAAAAGACATATATTGATTTAATGGTTGTTTAAATCATTCTAGTGCGTTAAGTTTTCAAGCGTTTTTTTCTTTATTCCTTTCTGTATCGCTTCCGTATCAGAGCGGAATACACCAAAACATGTAAATTGTAGTTAAGAGAAAAGAAGCAGGAAATGCGGAACCAAGGTTTTGGCTTTCTAAAAAACACGGGTTAGGATCCTCTCATGTTGGAGTCAAACATAACCAATCATGTTCTCTCACAAACATTAGAGCGAGTCCCTTATATTAGTCAAGAATGGGTCCCCTTTGTAGACCCCCACTCTTATGTTTATGAGAGAACATAATAGGTCATGTTTAACTAAAAGATGACACCCAACAAGTAATTACATTAAGAAAGGGTATTTATTATATTCTTTTGTTTGAACCAGAGTGACTAAGGGTTTCGTGACTATAGGGACTCAACCTGAAATTTTAAAGGACCACCAAACGTGTAATCATATAGAGAGGTAATAACTTGTGACCATGATTTCAATTGAATCGAAGATGAGGATAGCAACATCAAAAGCAATGGAGAGTAGAATAAAGGTACAAGATATTACATGTCATGTCCCTGTGGAATCAAATGCACCACCTAAACAAGAAAAACATATTGCCATTTTCCTAACCAGTCAAAGGATTAAACGAAGCAAACACGATTACTGCTGTGTTGAAAAGCAAAAAGATTGTCTTCATAGTTTGAGGGCAGCTTTGTGAACCATGGTTTCCTTGTGAATTTGGTGGCAACTTTTCTCAACAAGGTCCAGTAGCTTCTCCAAGTTCATGGCCCATGAGTTCAATATGTCATTGCTGTCCTTGGCTGTCTCGAAGCACACTACACCCATTGGTCGGTCTACTTTTGCTACCAGTGCTTTTGATACCACCATATCAGATAGATGTTTTTCAGCTTCCTGAACACATATATAAATTTAAAACTAAAATATTAACCATCCCCCCAGGCAGGGTACAATGTACAAGTTGCTTATTATATGCACCATGCCACCATCTCTAGTTAACCATCTGGATCGACCAGAAACACTTTCTATCCTAAATTTATATTTTCTAATAATAAGTAAGTCAAATATGATTATATTATCTCAAAAACAAATTAACTAATTAAAGACAACGATCATCAAAAATAAACTCGGTGACTTTTGGCCAGTTCAATCCTTTTACTTTTAAGGTGTTTTTTGTTTACATGTTTAAACTGCTACGGAAAATATCTTTAGAAGGATCAACAACCTACACAATACTATACGGGGGCACCTCAAAACAAATATGTAACTATATACTAGGATAATATACCTCAACAGTAAGACATAGAAGCTCTGCCAGCCGTCTAACAGTTATCCTTGCATAGTACTTTGAGACGACAAGGATATTCTGACAAAACACATGGTTTCAAGTGAGCAAATGGATGCTTAATAATAAAAAAAGCAGAAAAAAGATGCATTAGAAAGAGAGTATAACTACATGCTCTATAACTCTCTCCTTGAGATCATCAGCGGCTTTGTCTCCTAAAGAGCCACCTAGCATGTTTTTTTCATTCTCAAACTCGTCCTTAAATGTGTTCCACAAAGCAGTCCACTGAACGACCTCCATAGTGATCAGTTGTTTTAAAAGCGACCTTAAAAACCATAAAAAAGCATCAATGTGTTTCAGCTTTCATTGGGATTCACAACTACTTATTTTTATACAAAAATGGGAGGCAAAGATGGATAGGTCAGGAGAATAGTGTAGCAGTTTGTCTTTTTTGAAACTTCTATAAAGAATTTTCTTAACCATGTAGGAGGTTATGAGCATTACATATAGACTTTGGGTAACCTTCAAACTTTTAACCCATTTGTCCCACATCCCCTTTTTTGCTACACGCCTACACTTTTAATTCAACCCATTCATAAACAAATGAGTCAACATTGCCACCTTAAAAAAAAGCATAGAAAAAAAAAACAGGTTCCATCAGAAACGCATACCTGAAATGAGGAATTTCAGATAGATTTTTATCATCCAAGGTAGAGTTTAGAAGGCTTGACTGCATAGGATCATGTGGTGCCAGTACTAAATACCAGCAAATTTTTCTCAATACCTGTTACATATATCAAGCATGTATTATATATGTGTTATGTGTATGTATATGTATGCCTATAAATATGATGTACGTATGTATGTATGTGTTACACATATATAAATGTGTGTGTATATGTATGTACACATGAACACACACGCACATATGATGTGTATGTATGTCTGTACTCTCACCTCACACATGCACACAACCACCTTAAAATGTCTAAAAGACCAAAACAAAATAGAAGTGAAAAGATTGTTTACTGGAATCCACTTAGCAGGGTCCTCTTTGACAGAAGGGATATCGTATATTGATTTGTAACACCGACATATTTCAAGATAGTCATTGCTGTGCGAGTAGTATCTGCATATTTTGAACAGCAACTAACAATAAAAAAAATAGCAAAGAGAGTGCAAACTTATTTGTAAAATTCCTAAGCTGAATACTTAACTAGTTAGGAAATGCAGCAGTGTTCTTATTCTTTTAAAAGGTTCTTCAATTTACATCACAAGTTATCACATCCCACTGGATCTATGTGCCATATTATTTAGGGGGTGTTACACATTGCATTTCAAACATGATTATGAGATTATCTGATTATTGTATTTTCAAGTCATAGATAATGATGAGTGGGCCCAGGGTAAAAATAAAAAATTAACATATAGAGATGAAAAAGCAAGTTATCACAATTCTTGGTCAGGTGGGCATGTGAATTGAACCCATGTTATCAGTCTCAGACAAGGCATATGAAAAAGGATCACTTTTGCTAGATAAATTCTCATGTTGAGCAGCTAAATCAATATTTATTTATTTTTTGAAAGAAAGATTATAAGTTTCAAATGAATAAATCATTATTCTTGAAAAACATCTACATAAGAAACCTGCAAACAAATCAAGTGAAGGATGGGTAACTATTCGAAAAAAATGATAAAGAAAGATGACATGATCCATGTAAATAATCGCTGCATACCAGAACTTCAAGTAAGAATAATGAAAGGTAACCTACCGAATCATGAGTTCATAGTAAATTCGCTTCAGTTCCAACAATGATGGTATATCGGCGGGGGCTTCTTCCACAATGCTCTCGCCTTCTTTTGGCTTCTTCTTCTCTTTTGACGTGTCAGCATCAAAAACTCTTGGACTAATCTTTCTAGAAAGGATTTGTGCCCGCACGTAATCTTGGCGGTCTAGACACAAACGAACCTGTGCAAAATAAAAACTTCAGGGTATTACAAATCTTGCTCTAGATAATAATATTCAAAAGCATAATGAAATTGCCTACTTGTTCCAAAATGAATGCAATCTTTTCAGTTTTTGCCATAGCACCAAAAGTTTCCACCTGTGAAAGACGCATCAAAGACAAGTGGTATTAATAAAAAACTATAGTACATGATTTCATGCAAGGCCTATCAAAAGAGAATACAAATTGACTGAAACGAACTTGTTTAACAACTGACCGCAATCTCCTGCATCAAATCAGCAGCCTCCGCTATTTGCCCCTGCTCCTCCTTAATCTTAGCTAGCCTCTTAATCAATCGGGCTCTCTCAATCTCTACATAAATCTAGCAAACACAAAAATTATCTAAAGAGTTAAGGAAACAAGCATATGTTGAAAATACATCAACATTTATATCAAAAGGTTTACCTTCCCCGCAGATACACTGTTAAGTGTTTTGATAAGCTCAATCTTAGTGTCAACATCTAGAGTCTCGTCAATATATTGCATTGCTTGTTGCACCATAGCAGTGACAGCCTTAAGTGTAAAAATAACGTCACATAAAGCAAATTAAGAAAATATTAGCATCTTAAACGGGGAAATTATATACTATATGCATACAGTCAAAATAACATCCCATGTGAAACCGACTACCACACAAACAGTTCGTCTGGTTGAGCATCTAACCACCTCACAAGACACTTGGTTTTTTCTTTCTCCATATATCTACTTAAACAGTGAACAAAGTCACTGCAATGAGATATAGAAAAGCAACTAATTGCAAAGCCTCCTCAATAAATCAACACAACCCAGCCAAAGCCTACAAAGACGAACCTGATCAAAGGGGCAACATTGGAAGATGAGTTTGGAAACATACCTTGGGTGAGCCCATTGGTACAACTCTACCAGGTACAATGTTTAAGGGTTTAGTTTTACTGTTTCCATTTTAGAGGAAAAGAATATAATGATAACAGTCTTCTTAGGTGCCATTCATCATACCACTTTTCTCCATAGGTCCATCACTCCATCAGTCCATCACTCCGTTCTCAGGGTTCCGGCTTCATCTATCCTAACGGCTCGCATCAAGTAAATGGAACAAATATTGGCTTTCCTAGGGACCAAATAGATAGGCTTTTAATCACTTGATCCTATTCAGGCAGTAAACAGCTCCAAAAATGAGTTAATGACACCTGATCATCCAATCTTAGAATAAAGAGAGTCGGAGATGATTAGGATTCTAAAAAACATGGATTTTAAGATGTCCTAAGCTCTCGAATGAAACCAAACAGCACATACTCATTAGGCATCATTGAAGGTTGGTCCAGCTAGTTACTTAAACGAGTCACCAATCCTAGAAGGCTTTATTGTAGGGAACACCAAACACGTAAGAGTACGAACTCCACATGCATTGATCCAAGATTCGTTCAATTGTCAAGCTTACAATTGTCATTTTCAGCAAATATCTAGATAAATATCAAGCTCCCAAGTCCGAATCACAAGATAAAATAAAAGAGTATCTAAAACTTATCAAACTCCTGATAGTCCTTCCAAACATACATCGAGTAATTTTTACTGCTGTTAAGGAACATCCATACTACCCAAAAAAAAAAACTCAATTCATCAGAAACAGTTTCAAGTTTCAACTATCCACAAAATCAAACAACCAACCCCACCCCCCGGAAACCCACCCCCACCTCCCTTAAAAAAAATAAGAAAAAAAAAAAACAAATGCAAAAAAGCAATAAAATTAAATAAAGGAAAAGGAGGATTGCACACTATCTAAAGTATTAAACAGTATGTTTAGGTGTACGTACATGATGATTCTCTTAATCTCTTTCTAAATAAAATCTCCTAAGTTACTCCTATAATATCCGTTAAACACTCAACTCTGAGTAGAATACAAGAACATATACAGCACCAATAACTTATAACTAGAAGAGCTCTTAACTTGCCACATTAAAGACTTCTTATTCATGCAGCTGACATTTTCAACTGACCATATATCCCACCTAAAGAGACGTCGAAACCAAACATAACTCAAGTCTGGGAAATGATCGTCCATCAAAAAAGTAAGGCAGAGTTTATACACTTACCAAATGCACTCAGTTAGAACATTCAGTAACAGGCTCATACAACACTTAATTCCACATAATTAATGACATTGTATAAAGATGTGACCCGGCAATTGACCCCCATAGATCCGTTATGCGCATACATTATTTCATGAAAATTTCGACAGAACAATATGTCATCTTGAAACCAGAAGGCACTCAATTTTAAGCCCATAGAGTAATCTCACCTGCTTCAACTGACCACGGCGCTTAGACAACACTACAATCTGATCATTTAGCGTTTTCCAAGCACGCTTTTCGAAGCAAAGTTGTAAAATATCAATCGCTGCCTTCTTTGTACCGGCGACGTCGCCGTTAAGTCTCATCTGCTTCTCCAGATTCAACAATGACTCTATTTGAGCATCCAAGCTACCTCCTCCTTCCTGAAAAAAAAAACACACAAATAGAGAATTCCAATTAGCATGAACTAATTACGACCTCCGTAGAGTACAACATCGGAATTGTTACAAAACCTTACCATTTTGGATTTAACTATAGAACGGGGGTGAAGAAATCGTCGAATCCAATGCAATTTGGGAATTTGTATGAACCCTAGAGGAGAGGGGGATCAAGGAAGATGAAGAATAGTAGTATGAAAGAAAAGAATCTGTGATTTGACGAGCAAGCCGCAGTGAGCCGATGAGAATAGAAGTTTCAAAACAGGCCTTCTGAAGCCCAATTAAACAAAATGGCCCATACTTCATCTAACTCTTCAACTCTTCCGGCATGTTCTCGAGTTAATTTAAAGAGGTAAAGGAAAGGAAGGAGAGTAGAAACTGTGTTCTTGAATTTTTTTAGGAGGGGATGGAAATGGTTAGGAGGGGTTGGGAAGGACAATTTTAGCATTTTTGTGTGTAAAAACTCCCCCCTCCCCCCACCCCACTTTTGGGATGATTGGGAGGGAAAGCTTTTTTTATTCTTCCTTTTCCTTTCCATCCTTCCCCTTCCTTCCCTTCCCTTCCCTTCGTTTAAAAACTCTAAAACAGGGCGTTCAAGTATGTTTGTTATAGTTGCTTTTATAATTTCGGTTTATTTTAATTTAGTTTATTTTTTATGTTTTAATTATATAATAGAATTTAGATGTTATTAAAAAATTTTGTTTAAAGAATAGACTTATAAGCTCTTAAAATTGTTGATATATTAAGTGTATTGAACAAATTATAAGGAATCTAAACATTCTTTAATAGGAATGTTCATTGGAAGAAAGGTAGAATGTGATTTTATTATTAAGGAATGTTGTAAAAAAGAAAAATATTCACTTGGTTTTATTCTAACCATACATGTTGATGATTCAAACTCTATACATGGCCACCTCCTATGTTGTTTATCTCCACCCACAATCTCTCGCACCTCCCTTTGTCGACCTTTTGTTCAACATTTGTCTATGTTTGATTGTGTTCGATTTGTTCTTATGGTCGTATTCTTGGATCTGTTTAGATTTTCACCATGTCATTGACTTTGTTTTAAGTATTACTGGTAAAGAATTTATTATAAGAGATAATAAACGTTGTATCAGTTTTTTTTTAATTATAACCAATAAACGCTTAACCTTGTCGTCCCTCATTATAACAATAATGGCCGGTGAATATTACAAGAAATACAATCATGTTTATTCGTATTATGATACCCTCTTCCGTCGATGTAAGTGTTAACGATATTTGTCGTCATCCTTTTAACTTCTCATTTCATTGTCATTTTATAATTATATTATATCTTTTTATTAAACAATACCGTATATCATATATACATTTAATCTAGTTGATAATACAAAAACACGTTAAGTTTGTTTAATGCGTAGCAAAATGAGAGTTGGACTAGTTTAGTTATCGAGCCGAGCGCTTGTAATAAGGACATAAGGTATACAATTTGTACAAATTGAGGATATTAGAGTAAGATTATAATTAGGAGATAATTGGTTTAGTTCTTAATTTTTTTTATTAATTTACTAGACTAAATGTTCGTATGATACACGATTGGTTTAAAAAATAATAAAAAGTTAAATATGATATTTGTAAATTAGAAAAACAAATACAATATATTAAGGTTTAAATCTTTAAGAAAGACATATATTATTCTTTCTAATGATTTCGATTCAAATTAAAGTCAAACTAACAAAGGTCAAAATTAATATTGATTAGGCTGATGGTTAAGATTAAGCAATCAAGTTTGTTTTTTATATGAATGGCTAAGATGATACAATAAATTTTCATGTATGTTAAAATTTATTTATATTAGAAGATAGTAGGTATATATATACTTGTTCAATAATAAGAAAATCATGAAAATATTTATTTTTATTTTTAAACAACAAAACACACATCTACTAATCCTACTCTTAACTACAACTTATAAAGATTACTAGGCTTTAATCCATAACCGTAATAAAAATCTAAAACCACCATTTTTTATATTAAGAGATATAATATGAAGTGTAGGAGAAGTGTTAGGAATTCAAGATTAACTAAGAGAGTTTGAAAGGAAGTGTTTAGAATGACGGAATTATGAATAACTCTTATCACTTATCAGTTGTTATTGATTTCATTGGAGTGATTTTTTACAAATGAAGTAATTGCTATATATAGGCAATAAAAGACAAACAAACAAAACATGAATCATTAGATTCTAAAAAAGGTAAGAAAAAACAAAAGCAAAAAGAAAAGGAAAAGTAATACAATAGTGAAAAAGAAAATGCTATGTATAGTACTTTTTGCCTGTGTAGTGCTTCTTAATGAGATTTAATGTCATTACTTACATCATCTTCCAATAATTATCTTGTATACTTGTTTTAGAAATTTTTGTGTATCAACCAACTCTCTCTCTCTCCCTCTCTTTGAAACACATGTACATATTTTCCCCTATATATCTATATAGAGACAGTTCAAACGAGATTTCTCTCCCTCTCTCTCTCACACACATATCAACACAAGAAACTTGTAGCAACTTCACATGCATGTATTGCCATATCAAAACTGTCATCACTGTGTCCACCATTTAGATGTAACCTTGTTTTGTTGTAGCTTTTGAACAAAATCACATTAATTTAATTTTGGTTACCATAGTGTCAATAATTACGTTATGCTGTTAAGCTTTACTCGAAAGCAAAAGAATTTCACGTCACACTATATTACGCGTCATATGGGCAGATTACACACTTGTATAAGCTGATAAACCGGACCTGACAAACGACAAAGGTCAAGGAGGTCTTGCCCCCTCACTACAAGAAAAAGGACAGTTTGCAACTATTATCAGCCAAAATGTCGTTGCTTCTGCAATGAACTTTTGTCGCGTTGGATCATGACAAAGAACTTAGATAATCATACAAACCCTTTATAACTTTTAACCGACTTTGACACTATTCTTTTTTGTTTACATCTTATTAAAGATAATCATAAAAACGTAGATAGATCAAAATTGTCACCTCTAAAAGTGTCATTCATGGGGCTGCCTAACTATAAATCAAAACAACATTTTTCTTCTAGTTAAGTGAAGCAAAGTAGAAAACGGAAATTATAATCATTGACATTCATATATATAGTGAATTATAGATCGGAATAATGTTTGTTGGTTGGATTTCTCAAAGTACACATGAACAGTATATAAACCGAAGGATTTTACAGGAAGAAAATGAGATGATACTTACCCATGTGAAACAAAACAAGCCTTGATGATTTCGCAACACAACACCAACTGGAATTCATTCCTTAAATTGCCATTCCCTACGGCACATGGGACAGTGTGCTTGAGGTGTCTGTGAATTCACCCATTTCAGAATGCAGTGAAGATGAAATGCGTGATTGCAAGCACCCCATACTACACATAAATAAGCAACATCCATTTAGTTGCAATGTAAGTGTGCATAATAAAACCAAGCAAGATACTTGACAAATGACTTTAAAGATTCGAATATAAGATTTAAAAAGAGATTTTCATGAGGTACACAAGACATGTAAACAATTGAAAACTATTTAGACATCTAAGTAAAATTTGTGCTTCAAAATATGCCAAAACTCTATTTTTTAGCTACACAAGCTCCGATGTTAATTCAAAGACTAAGATCATTGCTATTGCAACATTTTTTCATGATGTTATTACAGTATTTATTAATAAAATATTTAAACCACATGACAAACAAGTGTTTGCAAGGCAACCGAACCTGACTAGATTCGACCTATTACGCAACCCACCCGACGAGCCCATCATGTTACTTTAAGCAACTAGAAAAGACAATTTTTACCATCATGAAAGTAGAAAAGACAATTTTTACTTTTTCTGATTTTTTTAAACTAACATACATCTCTAGTATATGTGTTATTTCTTCAGAAAAATAAGTGAGGTTTGGAATCCAAGACCTATCACACAAAAAGGGTAACTTTACCATTAGGTTGGTGATATTAGGCTACTAATTGTAATCAGGAAAAAAAATCAAAAACTGTATCTTGTATTATGAGGTTAACACCTCAATTTACAGAGGATACAAGAAATGTAAAGAGAGATGAAAAGGAAACAAGATAAACTGGAATAGTAAAACAAGTGTGATGATTATCTTTAAGACTTTAAAGATTGCCAGCTTAAAGAAACGGATGCAGAATTGTTTTAATGACTTTTTCAAGAAAAAGTCAGTTGATAGATATTCGAATATCAAGCAAAAGATTTACAAGGATTAGCTCAGACAGATTTTTGGTATCGAAAGAGGTCCATTGGAGCATGGAAGGACCTTTCTAGTATGAAAGAATCCCATTCTCTAGGACAACATTTATTTTGAGCAAACCATAAACAAGTGCGGTTATATAAATAATATGATGAAAGGCGCACCGCGCATGGATCAATCTAATTCAAATAAAGATTTGGCAATCTGGTAAATTGATATCTTGAAAGATATAGCAATGAGATGGGAATTGAAAACAGCAACAAGTAGCTTATTTAATGGGGAGTCATTTATTAAATGGAATTTAAATAAGATAACAGGTAGAACAGGATGCAGCAAGAAGGCAAATTACAATATATACCCACATGATATGATGATACAAAAGGTAACAAAAGCTCAAGTTTCTTTATGTTGTGGTAAAATGAAAAGACTATAAAAGAACATCAAAGGATTGATGATAGATGACCAATGGAGTCTCTATTTAAAGATGGTGCACTCTCTCTAGCTAACACAAGTGAGTAGGCAAGCTCTTGTAAATTAAGACTTCGTAAGTTGACAAATGATGAAATGAAGAACCTAGTAATCACATTAGCTTAGGAATTGATTGCTATTTGCGATTGCAATAACTAAAAAATGCCATGCATCCGAAGGTCGCAACGTCGATTTACTAAAGAATTCTAGGATATTATCAAGAAGATTTAGATCTCTAAGGAATTTTGAAGAGGTAAAGATCGGTTCAGATGAGACATTGATTTCACATTTACAGTAGCTGAAGATGATGATATGCTCTTTGGATAGTGGAACAATCAAAAAGCTAAAACCTTAGGGAAATACTCAAGTTCATCCAACTGGTCTCAGGCTTACAGGTGAAACTACCGCAATAGGAAATTATACAGCTTTAGACTAAACCCTTGAAAGGCAGACGGCATGGCATTATGGCAAGAAACCTAAAGTGTAGACTTCGTTCGTTTCTATTGGCTTATTTGGAAAACCAGATAGGTGTAAACATTAAAACATTGTAGAATGAAAACCAGATTTGGAAAATTCAAGAATGAACTAGTAGATTGAAAAGCAAAAAACAATATCTTTAGGACGTGATGAACATCGTTGAAATCCGTTCATGGAAGATTGTCACAATACTACTTTCCTCTTGTCTAGTGAGGGTCATTGGTATAATAAAGATGAGAGTGTAAAGAGAGTAATTTTTTTATTTCTATTTCTATTTCCTATATTTTTTTTTGGGGGGAGGGGTGGAGTGAAAATGGCCTGGGTTAAAATAGAACAGTGTATCCTCAAACTTTGAATCTGGAGATTTAAATAATTAGGAGAATTTCATATATATCCTGCCAAAACTCCTAGATTACATTTCTATCCTAACAAACATCAAGACTACATCTATATCCTCCTTCCAAACCTTTTAAACTCACATATATCCAAATATCTATTTTAAGATTAATTAAATCATTTAAATCAGTGTTGTAAAAGTCGGCCTAGGCGGTAGGCGGCCATAAACCTTGGAAAATAATGGCTAATCGGACTTATTCCTCGGTTTAGGTCAAAGTTGGGGCTAGGCGGCACTAGTCGGGTCTAGGCGGAAATAGTTGGGTCTAGGTGGCCAGGCGGTTTAAATTTTTTCATTAACAGCTCAGGGATACTTCATATTTCATTATGTCTTAAGTATTACTTTGATATATTCATTATTTGAAATTGAATAATACATAGTTCACAATTTGATATTTGATTAGTATTGGATACTTCAAATTCAAAAGTGTTTTGAACTAGTATTTGATGTTTTAAATAAGAGTTAATTACACGGTTGGTCCTTTAAGAAATGCTCAAATCACACTTTCAGTCCTTTATTAATAAATCTTGCAATTTCAGTCCTTAAGTTTCAAAAGTTGAACACGGCTTTTCGCACCCATGCTACGCCTGTAATTACAGATCGTACACAATCTTTCCACACACCCTTTTAGGCGCATACCATGGTATTCCACTTGAGTATCAAACTTCTATAAATAAAAATTTAAATCTTGATAATACATCATATCATTAATGTCAAAATATCCCAAAAGGCAGAAAGTGCACTGTTTATGACTTTATTTGGAACAATTGATCATAGTAATAATAATACTTAAGACAATTCAACAAACGTAAAAGTATTGCCAAAAACATCATGTAAAAATAAAGATGCCAGAAAGACTTACTTAGCGGGCAATCATCACCAGGGAGTTTACAGTCAGGACAACAACCATCAAAAGCCATCCTACATATCCCACATGTTTCATCATGTGCATCCCATGTCCATGAAGCTACTGCATGCCATCTATACATCACAAACAAGAATTTGAGTTCCTAACATAACCCATATGCTTTTCTTTTGCAACTAAAGTGAATGGCAAGAAACATACTCTGTTTAATAGGTTTGCCACCGTTTCATCGGCAATTGGTTAAGAAATAGCAGAAACAATGAATATGAAAGCATTTCATGAACTATTATCTAAAATGGAAAAACTTGCAGCTTTATGAATAATTGAATACAGATGATAGTTTATATAATGTTACAAATGCTAAATGAAATGACATGGTTGCTTTTTTAATCCTTGATGACCATTCCCGAAATCAGTAATAAATATGAAGCACACGCAAATGTCATCTTTTCCATTTTGGATCTGTAGCACAAGCTACCACTAGGGCTTGTAAATTATAAAGGTGGCAAAATGGAACGGTCACATTAGGATCAGGTCAAGAGTAATCATCACCAACACTTTCTTGTCCTCTTTTTGAATCTTTACAACAATTAGTGTATAGAATACGATTACATAAATAACGCTATCATAATAACAATCTGAGTTTTAAACATAAAGCAATACAGGAGCTTGCAAGAATTTGAATACGCGCCTTGGGCAAGTTTTGGCCTGTTTGACCCGTTTCACTTTTAGCCAAGGCTTTAAAACTAACCCATTGGAGATGACATATGACAAAAAGGACCAAGTTTAAGATAATAGACCAAAGTTGCCACCTCTAGTCGATGATGAGGACACAATGGTCAATATATTAAAAAGCAAAAGAATTGCGTAAAGAATATTGGAAAATGTAGATATGGTGGTAAGCATGGAAGTATAGAACCAATGTTATCAACATGTTCTTTAAGTGTCAAATAACAGCATTTGTAAGGATACGCAAAAGCTTAACCTTCATGTCTCCACAACTGCAAAAAAATGCATTTCATACATCAGCATGATAATAAAGAGAATTATAACTTTCAATTATAACTGTATTGAAAGAATCTACTAATTACAAGTGTAACAAATGGAGTATTTGCTTAAAAAGAAAGACCATTTCAGTTCATAATGCTTATATGAAAGTAAGTGGAAGGAGGAGCCACAAAGAGAGCCAAAAAAGGATAAATTAACAGATATCATCTATTTTTTTATGTCAATCCTGTGAGGACTTAAATAAGTAAACCAATCATTTGAACTTCAACAGAAACAATAACCAGCTTATAAGAGGACATACTATGAATTAAAAATGTTGTGAATCAGATATAGAAGCTTGTTCTAGCTGTTGGTCTTATCACTTATGTGACCTCTAATTGGTTAGCTAGGTGAGTTCAGCCTACATCTACATGTATGTAGCCACATTTCACCAGATAATTATCGTATTGATATGCAGATAAATGTCATAACCATGATATACAAAAATGACTAAATGTAAGCTGTTTATGAAGTGTTATTAGACTGGATAGTTTCGATCTAAAATTCTTGTCATTAACCTGGTGCTTGTTTTTTTATAGGAATAAAATGTTTTATGTATAGGAAGAGATGCTGAAGTATTTTTCTGAACCAAGAAGACTGACTGCTTTTCAATACACCAGACCAGTCCATACAAATCTGTCTCCATATTTTAATCAAGAAACATACAGTATGTCTCCATATGCTTTTATCACACATTCACACAATATAACATATCCGCAATATATATAGCATTTGCAGATGCTTTTGACTAGTGGTGGCAAAATGGTCATTGGGTAATGGGTCAGCACTTGTTCGGATTGGGACGGGTTGCTTTGTTTTTTCATGATTAAATTATCAAATATCAAATCTTCTTATTCATGTTTTTAGCAAAAAGATTGTATATAAGCACCAATGTAAAGTCTAAACAAACTATTAATCATTTGTGTTCTACATATATCAAGGAATAACAAAGATCACAACCCCAAGTCCCCAAGTAAGGCCATAGCTCCTGTGGCACCTCCAACTATTGCCAAACTTTGTGATGTAAATTCATCTATACATATTTGATGCAGGAATGAGAAATACTGTGACCTAACTTTGTAACATAGTTCATCAAGATGACTGACAAGTGACTAAAAGACCCAAACTGATGAATTGGACAAGAGAGTTGGAATAGAAGTAGCTTAGCAAGATCCCTAAAAGACCCACATTCCACATCAGTGGCTATATAGCCAGCATCAACAACAATCCATAAAAAGTATGAAATAATTGCTGTTGATACCTTCGGATTAAGCACTAGACGTAGACATCAATTGCTTCGGAACTCAAAATCAGTTCTCAATTGACTCACTCTAAACAGCAATAAGATTTCTTACTCAGTGTCGGTACACAAACAAAGATATTTTGTTTTTTTGGAAATTGTTGTTGATACCTTCGCCGTCGAGACTAGATAGGGCAACAGAGGATGTCTTCGTCGTCAAGAACCCGTTCGCGACGAATCAAGGCAGAAGAAAGCAGTGCGAGGGTGGATGGAGGGCAGAGCCGCAGCGGGAGGCGGAGCGGAGCGGTGCGAAGAGTGGAGTGTTAGTTTCGAAAGAGGCCAAGAGGGAAAAGGTGAAAAACCAAGGGGCGTTCTGGTTTTTTTTGGACTTATCTTTCGTAATCTTATTTTTTTCAGTTTATTTTTTATTTTTATAAGTTCCGTTTATTTTTTTCTTATAACTCGTAACAAGGGGTGTTTGTTTTAGCTTATTTTTATAACTTACTGATTTATTACTTTATTAGCTTATTTTTTAGTCTTATTATGTTTTTAGTGTTTGTGTTAGCTTATGAGCTTAAGCTTATATGCTTATTTTTAAGTGATAAAAGACACTTATTTTCTTCCATATAAGCTTATATTTAACATTTACCATTATAAGGGTGTTTGTTTTAGCTTATTTTTTGGGTTTATTGCCTTTTTAGCTTATTATGTTTTATGTGTTTGGATAGGCTTATTAGTTTAAGCTTATTAGCTTCTTTTTGTGAAAATAAGCCCATTTTCATAAGCCATCTTGACTTAAATTATTTTCTAGGATGGGGACTTATTTTAACATATTTACCCTTTTACCCCTCCTTGACACCCTATTTACCATACAAATAATATAAGGATATCCTTTTTGGTTATTTTCATTAATAAGTCAAGTCAAACATCTTTTAAGTTAATCCAAACACTTTTTGCTCTCATAAGCTTAAGCCCTAAAAAAAGCTTAAACAAACACCTCCTATATCCTTTCTTATAAACTTGAATCAACTTTTTCTTATTTTAAAGTATGTCATTTTTAATCATTTTATAACTTTTTCTTATTTTCTCTCGTAAAAGCTAATCCAAACCCTTTTTTCGCTTATATGCTTATAAGTTAATAAGTTAAAAAGCTTAGCCAAGAAAAATAAGCTTACACAAACACCCCCTAAGTTAAAAATTCTGAAAATAAGTTAGAAAAAAAGTAGTTTATAAAAGATAAGCCCGAAAAATAAACTCTAAATAAACAAAAACAAACACCCCCGGAATGCTTATTTAATTGGTTAAAAATTTCATTAATCTAATTATACATACTAACATTTTGCAATCCTTAATATGTTTTTTTATTTAAATTTTTGTTTGAACGGTAAAAAAATAATTAGGTGGGAGTTTGTGTATTTTGATCACTCTTGTTAAACGGACTCAATATTTATTATTGAAGCTGTAAGTGTTTGTACGGGTGTTGACTAAACTCGTTTAAGAGTGTAAGTTGTTGATGTTCAAATAGTTGTAATTGTGATTAGTGTTTTGTGAGTTGTTGTTGGCTGTAGTTAGGCTGTTTCTTGCTTTTGTTGTAATTGTGTTTCTTATGGGGTTTCTGTGTTGGAACTGGAGTGGGTTAATTCGGCAATGATATTGTCGAGGAAATCCAATTCAGTAAATGTGATAGAGGTTCTAGTGTTTCTTGAGATAAGTGTTTTAACTCGATGTAAATAGCTGAAATGCATTGTTTGTGTTGATTAACTGTAAGAATTTGACTTGAGACAGTTAGTTAAGGATGAATGACAATTATGTTAAATAAGCGCGAATGCGATCAGAGAAGTAAAGTGATATTGTTAATAATGTGAAAGAGTATTGTTAGTTGTAATAAAGTAAAACTTGATTAATGTGTTAATAAATAATGTGTGTTAATACGGATAGTCGAGAATGTCCGAGTGTGGATAGATTGAATTGGTGAATAGTAGAAAGATTTTAGTAATGTTTTGTGTTTGTACTAATTAAGAGTTCTTTGATTGCAGTAAAATAGATAGAGACACGGATAGACAAGCTGGAAGTGAGAACCGTGAAGAGACCTTGGATTTAACTACTATAGGAGAAGTCTAAGACTATATCTCCGTTTATGGGAGTAAACGCAGGGTTGTGCCTACGCGTCATCTTCGTGAAGTAATGACAGATCAATTCGATAAGGGTTTTAAGAGAAATATGCCTCCCATTGTAGCGGGCATAAGAAATGAGGTGAAAGAAGAAATGAAGGACGAGATGAGAGACGCGGTACGAGAAGAATTTTCGTACAATGAAAGAAGAGCGAAATGAGGAAGTCCAAAAGACGAAGACTCAGGCGGCTGAGGCCGGAGGATCTAGACGTCGAGTTGCGTGTGAGATTTGTGGAAAGAGCCATGCTGGGGAGTGTAGGTACAAGGATAGAGTGTGTTATTTGTGTGGACTCCCAGGGCATTACTCGAGAGGATGTTTGGGTAAATTTTGTGATAACTGTAATCAGCATGTGCATAACTCCTCGGAGTGCCCTAACTAGTCGAAAGTGTTGTGTGTGAACTTCGAGGTATTAGTAGAGTGTTCTAATGTAGTTAAGTGAAATGTGTGTAAATGTAGTGTGTACTTTTCGGGTGAAGTGTAATGTTGCAGTTAGTCGAAATAAATAGAGTTTTGTGTTAGTTGTTTTTCGTGTTAATTGTGGTTATGGCCTGACACATGATGATTGTGTTAATGTGTGATCGTGTAAGTGATCGTGATTAGATTCCGAGGACGGAATCCTCTTTAAGAGGGGTAGATTTGTAACATCCTGAAAATGGGCCTAGTAGTACCTAGTTGTACTTCTTGCTCAAGGGGTTGTACCTTGACTTTAAATAAGTATTCAAATAGTTGTTTTATATTTTAGTTAGTCAAAGTGGATTTATGAGGTGTTATAAGAAAGTAAGAGTTAATAAGTAAAAGTGATAGAATGTTAAACGGTTTCGTGTAATGATTCCGTGGATATCCCCGTTAGTTGAAACGGGTTTGTGTGTGACAAATTGTAAGTTGAAAAGGGAAACAAAATGCCCAGTGTTTAAAAGTAAACACCACAGGGTCGGTTATAGCTTCTCCCTTATCCCTCCATTCCTTACTAACACAGTAACACACATTCATACATACGTGAACATATATACACACATACACTTTGGAGTTTTGAAGAACAAATCAAGAAAACAAGTGGTTTCAACCAATTTCAGTAGCAAAATCGAGTTGTAGTTGCTGTTCTTCCATTAATTTGTAAGTGATTTCATTAAGAACCCTAGTTTTAAGGTTATGAATAAGAAACACCAATTGGATGGTGTTTGATGTGTGTTTATGGTTTGAAATTGTGTCAAATGTGTTTCTAAGCTCTAAATGGTGTATAGTAAAGTGTATGAACAATTAGAATCGAGTTTTGATCGATTAAAGTGGTTAAAATGGGATTTTTAGAAGCTGTCGCGAAACAGGGACGAAGCCTTCTGTGCAGGTGCTTCCTACGGCCGTAGGGATATGTTTCTGCGGCCGTAGGGGGTGGGAGGTTCCTGCGGCCGTAGGAAAAAGTCTCTGCGGCCGTAGGGAGGTGTTTTTCAGATTTGTTAAGATTAAGCCTTCTATGGCCGTAGGAAAAGGTTTCTGCGGCCGTAGGAGGGTATTTTATGTGGTTTACCACCTACGGGTGAAGGAACGAAGCCTACGGGCGTGGATACATAACCTACGACCTTAGGAACCCAAAGAATTACCTCTGCGGGCGTAGGGGGTGTTCTCTACGGCCGTAGTAGGGTGGTTTGGTCTTCTGCGGCCGTAGGCTTTATTATCTGCGGCCATAGGACCCTGTCCAATGTTGTTAGAATTGTGATGCGTATTTTAACGAAGGTTTTTTAGTGTTAAGTGATAACCCAGTGTTGTGTGATATGTTAGGCGTTCTTGAAGAACCAGAAGGCGTTGATCGTTGTGTTAGCTAATCGTGAACTTAAGGTGAGTACCGGTTTCCCATGAGGCTCAGTAAGTAGTGCTAACCTCTGTGTGTTTTTAATGTGTAATTGGTGCTCCCACATGTGTGTGCGTAAGGTATGTTATAACGGGATATGCCATGTTACAGTGTTATATTGACAGTGACTAAAAGTATGTAACGTGAATCATGTGGTAAGTGTATGTTGTGATTAAGTTATACTCGCATGTTCTGTTCACTAGTATGAACAGTATTTGCTGTGACTATATGCGCGCATGTTATTGGATCCTGATTGGATAACTTATTGTTTGTGTACTTATGTCCGGACACTCGGGAAACTGCTTATAGTTTCCAACTCGGTTGAGGTCAGCTGGCTATATTGCGGCTGGATCCCTTGAGGGCCTAGATGGCTGGTTATTCGGGATCAACGGTGACTCGGCGGTGCACGCTGGGTCGTAGGTTCTGCAGGACCGCCGTTCCTTGACAAACAGTGGGGTCTTGGTTTGTAACTAAGGCCTAATTGAGCCCAGGTGGCTCCGCAACGTGCTCAGGGGGTTGCTCTTTGCTTCCCCACCAGCATGGATTGGTGTTGCTGATTTCTCAGTTGGATTTGTTGAGCGGGATTTGCAACCCCGCGAGATATGACTCCCTCTGATATGTTGGCACTCCACGATGTGATAGGATAGCCTTGTGTGCTTTTCCTGTGTTGTGATAGCATGCTTATTGATACTTATGTGCAACCTGTACTCACTAGCTAGTGTAGCTAACCGGTTCATGTTTTACCCTTTTACAGGTAAAGATTTAGGCAGCCTGGCGAGGCGGGTGCTTGTGGGTAAATATATTTAGCTTTTATGGAACACTTTGTTGTTGTAAATTGTTTGTGATCCGATGGTCGGTTGGTAGTCGGTAATACCGGTTTGTTTTGTTACTTGGCCTTTCATGTTTATAATCGCCAAGTTGGATAATAACACTTTATATATTATAATCAGTGTTTAGTTTCCGATGCACGTCTTGACAAGTATACTTAAAAAGTTTTAAATATTACTGATTTTAAGCTCGTGAAACCCGGTGTTACAGAACTGCCCACTCCAAGGCGCCGCGATAGAAGGTTGATGGTAGAGAAATCCACGCCTTTAAAGGCTACGTGGTGTTGGTGCAATGGATCCCAACTACTCCTTCTCTCATTTCTTCTTTTTTAAAATTTGTAATAGGTATTAAGTGGGTTTTGTAATATGGTGTGGTAAAAAGTGATGATTACATGGTTGAGTGGTGGGTTAAGTGATAGGAAAAAACAAACGTATTAGTGTGATGGGTATGATAAAAGATGATCATACCGTTTACTATGATATCCTTATGAAACTTACCATTACAACAAAATTAGAATTACACTATTTTGAAATTTCTTTTGAGATACTTTGCAATTTACTATGTTTACCATTTTATAAATTCTTAAATGATTGGTAGTATATGATTCCATAGTTATGAAGGTACCTTTTTTCTTTATCTAATAACTTAAACTGATTTTTTTATAAAATTTGTTACTATGGTTAATTGATAGGGTTTAGTTAATAATATATGTATCCAATTTGTTACATTTTGCTATCGTGTGTATCAAACTTTCAAATTTACCATTTAATATACTGGACTCTCAAAAGTTACCATTTTGTGTATCAGACCCGGTAAGATAGGTCATAGTATGACGTGGCACTGATTTAGATGACATGGCATTGACATGATGTTGATGTGGATGCTGATGCGTATGCTGATATGTTTTTCTTCTTTAAAAAATATTTCAAACAATAATATTAGTAATAATAATAAATAAGTAAATAGATAAACAAAGTCATCGTCATCACCTCCGATTCCTTTTCTCGTCTGCAATTTCTTTTTCTCTTGTGGGTTCGAGAACTGTGATTTTAAAATCAATCTGCGATTTTGTTATCTTCATACGATACATCTTCTTCATGGGTTTCATCTGCTTCGGTTCAAATCTCGTGAATTGAGTATTCGATTTAGATATCACCAGAACGAAGCGGGAGAACATTCAAACCATCAATGGTCATCTGATTAGGGTTCATGTGAGTTCAAAATTTGCTTTGGGGTTATGCGATTTAGTATTTTAGTTATTGTTTTTGTTGTCAAATTCAAGACATGCTTTGGGGTTATGTTTCAGTTCAAGAATAGATAATGGCTTTGAACAGATTATGTTTCGAACATGTATGAATTTCTTGTGATTTGAATAGATTAAGTTCACATCTGCTATCATCTCCGAAAAATGAGATTCGAAAACCCTAAGTTGATTCCAAATCTAAGTACGCTTTTAGGTTTCATATATGAGTTTCAGATGTGATTGTTTCGTTGATGGCTTCCTAATACCCAGATTCGGTTTAATCAACTTGTAAGTTTCGATTTCATATTGTTCTTAAATGCAGATTTCTGGTTCATAAACAGATTTAGGGTTTTGATTGTGTTGATTTCTTTAACTTCTGATTTAAGAACAGATTTCGAATTTAGGGTTCATAAACAAATTTCCGGTTCATAAACAATTTCATTTTGATTTAAGTTCTTGATTGGGTTATATGTGTTCTTCCAGATCTAGAAACACATGATTGTTCCTTAGAATGAATTTAAGAAAATAGAGGTAAATGTGATGTAGCAAATGAGTGACACATAATTAAATAAAAAGAGTGAATTACCGGTTATCTGCTTACATGTAAACCAATACATTAAAATGTATGTTTTGAAAGCTTGATTCATTAAATGATAACTTTAAAAATTTAATACATACAATAGTAAAAGATAATAAGTTGGATACATAATAATAAACTAAACCCTAATTGATATTGATATTACTTAATAATTGATAATGGGTTTTGTCACCTTTGATTTAAAACTTTTGATTGTGTCATGTCAAACAAATGAGACTCCGATGTAATACCATAAAGTGAGACTATGTGGTTGTGTTTTTTTCTTTTTTAAAGAAGTTTTTTAAAATTAATAGTGTATGTTCTACATACCGTGAAAAAATCAACTTTGATATATTTGAATTAAAAACAAAATATGCGAAGGATTACAAATTCTTAAAAAGAAATTTCACTATGTTTGTATTTAGACGTTAATTTTAATATTCTTTTTGTTTCTCATCGCAACGCTTATGTGATGTAAACCTCCGAATAGAAGTATAGGTTTGGTCTTCACGAATTAGAATTATATATTTGTGGAGTTTATTTTATGAAAATTGTTAGTATTTTGGTCTTTGATAAATTGTTAGGACCAACAGAAGTCTTTTAAATTTTGTAAAGTAATTACTTTGTCCTCTATCATTTTAAAAATCAGAGTTATTTATATTTTTTTTGTCTATTTGGCTTTTCCAAAATTACGAATGATCTCTGGATTTGACTTTTCACATAGGTCCTTAGTGATCGGAAGTTCTTGCAGAATGCATATTTGTCTCTATCCAACTTGAGTCGACTAAAATATCTTTATCCCAATTACTATATTTTCCTTTGGGTTTTACATGTTAAGTTCTTGCAGAATGCAAATTTGTCTTTATCCCAATTACTATATCTCTGGCCATCTTCTTATCATCATCTTTGGCCAGGGGCGGATCCAGAATTTTTTTTGACCGTTAGCACCATATAATGCGAAAATAAAATTAAATAAAATTGAGGGTGTGGTTCGGGTTTTTTCTCGGGTTTCCGGTTAATCGGGTCGGATTAACGAGATTTCGGCTGTTATTCTGGTATTTTAGGGCCAAAATTTAAAACAAAACATAATTTATATGAAATTATGTTAACTAAAATGCTATTTTAAATATATAAATTGAAAGATTAAACTAATTTTTATCATTTTTTTTAGAAAACTTTCATTTTTCCTTTGATTTTGATGGCATCACCGGTAGCACCCCGAAAATTTACCGGTAGCACCGTCTCAAAAGGTCGAAAATTAACATTACGAACCGTCAAAAGACCGGTGTCCCGTGCCCTCTCCCCAATGTATATAGGTCCGCCACTGTCTTTGGCTGGCCGGCCACCACCATTTTCTGACATGATTCAAACCAAGCCAATGATTTAAAACCACTAGATAGTTCAAACAGAACAACAACAAATCAAAATGATTCAAACCAACAAATATGTTATATGAATCAAATGACATAACTAACGACCAAGAATGAGTTCATGAACAAATCAAACATTTGCACCTCTAGAGATCAAACAAATCGAACAAATCAATATCCATAACAACAACCCAAAACCATATGTAGACCTTCATTGTTGGTGTCTTGGTGATCTCATCAAGTTGAGACAATTTGGATAACTTATGATATGACGGCAACCATGGAGACACTAGATGGTGTGGTATGGAGGTTACCCATGGTGTGTTGCCGAATATGAAGATAGAGTGACGGTGGAGATGTTCTTGTTTATGTATAGTAGACTATTAATGTTGCTACACTATTTTCTTAAGAATAAGAGAAGATACAGAAAATGGGTTGGGGAAGAGTATGGTTGTAAAAATCCCTAGGTGGTATATAGTTGGTCGGCTACCTTCGAGTAAAAAAAGTGGTCTAATGGTGAGTAATCGGTTTCTAGGCGGGGACTTTAAATTATAAAAGAATTTATTTAAAAAAATATAGGCAATACCCTAACAAAATAAGCCAACAACCATAAACGTTATAAAAACATGTCTTATACTCGTGTATATTACTTAGAAGTTTCTATTTTGTGAGAAGGGTGCTTTGTTGGATAGTTTAGACGATACTTGCAATAGACTTTGATTTCCAACATGTTATTCCAATCATGATTTGACTATAATTTAAAGATTGGTAAGTATCATTATAGAGTTACTCGATGAATTTTATCAGTTTCAGTCGATTATCCTTGAATATGGATTTGATTAGGCCTTCCATTGTAATTACTTTAATAAAATAAAAATAAAAATTAAATTACAAATTTTGAAAATCAATCACGTTATAAGTTATGTTTAGAAATTAAATTATATGAGAAATGTTTAATATAGTCCATACTTAATTCATAGTCCCGAGGGACTAATTTTAGCCTTTGGATTAGCCCTATCAATAGTCTAGATTGAATTTTAAGATTTTGGACGGAGTGACATTTTCGTAATTCACATGTGATTGTATACGGAATCACGTGTGATTGAATATTAAAATTTCAGGACTATATTTTTTATATGGACTATATTAAACACAACTCTTATACATAGCTTAGGAAAGTTAACATGTAATATTTTAAACCTACTGGTTTTTAAGTTTTTTTTTAATCTATTAATATTTAGAAGAACGGTTTAGGAAAAAATTACGAAATTTACTAAAATTTGCATGACGAATAGTTACATAACTAATTTTTAATTAATAGAAGTTAAATTTTTTTTTTTTTGAAAAGCTGATGATATTATATATTAATTTCCCAAATTTACAAAGAAAATAGTCCCATAAGCGATGGAACCGTTCACTCAAATCCTAATTGTTATTATAATAAATGAAGTAACAAACACTTCATTTACTATTATAACCACTAGTATTAATTGAGAATCAACTTATACTATTACAAAATACACTATAAATTGATAGCATTTGGGAGAGTTATCCACGAACTCCAGTCTAGTTTTCTCTTGTACTTCATCCTTGAACTTATCCAAAGAAACCCAAGCAATTGAATTTCATATAGTAACTTATGCAGGTTGTTTTTACCTTCAAAGACCAACAGATTTCTACTCCTCCAAATACAATATGTTGCTATTCTAATCGTAACTCTCCACAGATCGAAAACACCTTTTGAGCAACCTTCTTTACCAGCTTCCTCCAATGAGACGAATGAGTCCCCGTTCCGAAACGTCATACCCCACCAAGAATGTAATGATCTCCAAATTTGTGATACCTTTTGACAGTTAAAAATAGCGTGTTTTGTAGTCTCTATTTCCATCTCGCATCTTGGACATAAAATGGTCGGGAGATCTAAACCTTTATCCACTAATTTAGATCTCACCGCAATCTTTTCTTTTTCCACTCTCCAAGCTAGAATATTTACCTTCTTTGGAGCTAACCGGTGCCAAAACGTTTCATTGTACCCATTGCCATTATTGAGCAGTCTACTTTCTAACCAATTTCTTGTTGCCTTTACCGAGAAGCCACAATCAAACTCTTCACACCAAGTCCATCTATCACTCTTATGCTTGATTAAATGTACTTCTTTCAGCTTAGTCAACAGTCTCGTGTATTCCTCTTGCCCTCTACCTACCAACATTGCTTCTGGATCCAGTTTCCAATACCAATCTTCACCGCACCAAATACCCCAATCCGTAACTTTGCTATCTTCTTTGCCAAATCTTGTAACACCCCGGTTTTGAAAACCAGATTTCTCATTTTAATAATAGAAATTCAAGAATCCAAACTGCGTGGATCCGTTTGTAAGCTTAACTTAAGCCAAACCTGTTTTTCAAAACTCATTAACAGCAGCGGAATTATAAAAGTGGCTATAATTACAACAAAAAATCAGCCACAGTATACAAAAGATCAGTTGGTGTTACTAAACTGTTCACCGACCACTTAACCAAGTTTATACTAACATAAACAGTAATTAAAAGTAACTAAACAAGTGTTCCTCCAAAAGATAATTAACAACCATCAGGTACCCAAAGCTCACGCGCCTAAATGTTACCTGCAGTCATGGGAAGAGTATCTGTTAGCTAATTAAAGCTAGTGAGCATAAGATAGCATATTCAGTAATATAAACATATCACATATCAACAATATATCAAACAGTGCTATCCTAGCATCTCGCGATGAGCTGGCACAGCCAGAAGGAAGCATAATCTTGCAGGGTAGCTAGCCCGGCTCAACACTCCTAACTGGGGAAACCAGACACATCAACCGCGCGGGTGGGTGAGCGGGTAGCGGTCCACCGTTGCGTTTCAGGCCACAGCCTTCATGGAGTACAACAATAAGTCATCCCCATATGACTCGGGGAACGTTGGGTTTGCAACCCCAGGTAGTTGACGCTATCATCGACCCGCAGGTCTCAAAACGCCCCAGCGCACTGGCCCCGTTCGTGGACTATAACCAGCCCCCATATCTCGGATCCGATCACAAATACAAATCTGACCCATTCGGGCCTCATAGCGCGCATATCATAACCATATAATATCCATGGTTCAATTCATACATGTTTCTTGCATAATCATAATCATATCATACATCATGATTCATTTGTTACATGTGTCATGCATAAATATAGCATACATCGGGGTTAATTACATTTCATGGAATTACTAACACATATTGATAACATGTAACACGGTTATATTAATTCTTATGTTATCCTATACTCACCTGAGAGGCTAGAGGCTACAGTAAACAAATATCGTGATTGTCTCGTTCTTCAGAGTCGTACGGTTCACCTATAATAGAGTACTTATGTTTAGCCACTACACACAATACCAATAAAGTCAAGTAGTACCTAAAAATACCACCATTCATGTTTAAGCACCATATAATAGCATACACATAAGCTCAATAGGCGAGATATATTGCTAAACATCTCACACACCCCATATGCCATGACTACCCATCACTAAACTAGGTATTTAACCAAAGTCATTTCCGTATAATCCCTTGAAATTATAATATTATGAAAATAGACTCTCTTAGCTTCGAAACGACAGGTCATACGCCTCAAACGGAGTTACGGTTGATTTTATATGATTTTTCAAAGTTTGGGTTGCTGTGCAGAAAAAACCTTCTGCGGCCGTAGGGAAAATCCTCTGCGGCCGTAGGAGAAAATCCCTTCTGCGGCCGTAGGGAAAACCTTCTGCGGCCGTAGGAAAGTCACAAACAGCAGACTTCGTCCCTGTTCGTGAACAGACCTGCAAATACCCATTTTTGACACCCAAATCGACTAAAACTCAACTTTAATCGTTTATATACTTTATTTAACATCTATAGAAGTTGGCTAACATCTTATGTACATAAAACCCACATCAAAACACCATTTAATCCTTCCATTTGAGGTTTAATAATTACAAACTCAAAACTAGATTTGGAGCTCAAGAACACTTACAAATCTGTGAGTACACAGCAGATCGGAGCTTGATCTGATATTGAAATCACTTGCCAATCCTTTCCCCTTCTTGATTTCTCTTCAAAATCCAAAGAAACAAGTGTGTGTGTATGCATACGTATGTATGCGTATGTGTGTGTTTTGGGAAAGAAGATAAGTCTTAAAGACTTAGACCGACTTAAAGTCTATTACCCCACGCGGGTATTTTGTTCTCCTATTCAACTTAAAACATAACTTAGGATTACTCGTTTCAACTAACGGGGACATCTACGGAATCATTACATGGAACCATTTAACATTTTATTACTTTTACTTATTAACCCTTCTTTTCATATAACCACTCATGTATCCACTTTAACTAACAAAATATTTATTTAATCACTACTACTCATAATTAAAGTCATGGTACAACCCTTTGAGCATGAAGTACAACTAAGTACTACTAGGCCCATTTTCAGGATGTTACAAATCTACCCTCCTTAAAGAGGATTCCGTCCTCGGAATCCTGTCTTACTTACACTCACAATTATAAGTCACCAACAGACTTCTTTTAACGAACAATGCCTTCAGCTAAACTTATCATCAATTAGCGGTTCACAAACATCAACTCCTCAAATCTAGTCAATTTGAACCCGCAGGTTTTATCAAATTAATCTCTTAACTCTAAACTATCGGACTAATCTGCTCTCAACAGTGCAATGGTGCACAATGAAAGAGGATTAGACCTCTTATACTCTTATTACAACTACAGTTCAATTTATTGTTACATCGAATATTTTCCATATAGAAACGTATTTATAGTTCCACTTATTACTATAATCACACGTTTAGTTATAAACTACCATCCTCATTCTACAATAAACCAACATGAGAATCCTCCATTCCATAATCTACTTACTTCCACTAACTACAATGTTAACACTACACAAAAATGCTCTCCTTAATTATTTTCTCATTACTTCTGCCTTTCAAACTCTCGTCTCACAACGAAATTAGTTGTGCTTCCTTTATCAATACATATCCGCATCGTTCCGCCTTCCGCGTCATTCCACATTTTCTGTAAACATGTGAGGATATCAGACATTAATGTCTTCTCCAATCTTTCATATCCAATCGGGCCAGAGATTGTGATTGCACTTTACTATGACCAACTGGTTATTCTTCTTTCTTAACCGTTTGACCTTTACATAAAATATCCTAATAGGGTTCCATATTAAAATTTAGCATACAATGCTCACGTAAAAGAATATCAAAAACCATACGAAGGTGAGTCTCGTGTTCTGCCTCGAACTTGGAATATATAAGAATATTATCGATGAATACTATTACAAGGTTACCAAGAAAAGGACGGCAGACTCGATTCATCAAGTCTATAAATACAGCCAGAGCATTTGTCAAACCAAAAAGCATCACAAGTAATTCATAATGCCCGTATTTGTTTCGATAAACTGTGATTAGATTATCCTCGTCACATACCCAAACTTGGTGATAACCAGATCGAAGGACGATCATAGAAAAACAAGTAGCACCCTGTAGCTGATCGAACAAATCATCTATGCGAGGAAGAGGGTACTTATTCTTTATTGTTCTTTTATTTAACTCCCTGTAATCTATGCACATACGCATCGTCCCGTCTTTCTTTTTAACAAATAAGACTAGAGCTCCCCAAGGCGAAGAGCTGGGACGAATAAAGCCTTTATCAAGGAGTTCTTGAATTTGCGTCATCATCTCGCGAATTTCAGATGGAGCGAGACGATAAGGAGCTATTGCCACAGGTGTAGCACCTGGAACAAAATTAATCTGATATTCTACATCTCGTACAGAAGGTAATACAAGTAGTTCGTCAAGAAAGACATCATGGTATTCCGATACCACCCTTATGTCACTAACAACTTTCTTCTTTTCCATCTTTGTATCAATCACACGAGCCAAATATAATTCACACCCTTTGACTATTGATTTGTGAGCTTTAATTGCTGAGATCAAAGGAATTTCAGATTTCCTCCATTCACGACGAGTCATGGCATATGACCCGTTTGGAAGAGGAATCTTAATTAACTTTTTAGAACATAGGATTTCAGCATTTTGACTTACCAGCCAATCCATTCCAACAATTGTATTAAAACCAGATATAGGTACAAGCAACGGAGATATCTAAAAAAAATAATGACCGTCAATATCAATTGAGGCTCGAGGAACTGATGAAGTAACCGGTCATTAAGTTGCCATCAGCAACTTCCACTTCAATAGGACTCTTCATAAAAAAAAAAATTGACAATTGATTTCTTTCACAAACTCGGAGAAACGAAGGAGTAAGTAGTACCAGAATCAAATAAAATACATGCAAGCATTGAATTAATTAAGAATTGCCTGTGATAACATCACCTGCTGTCTTGGCCTAGTCGACCGTCATCTGAAAAGCCATACCAGTCGAACGAGGTGTACTCTCCTTCTTTTGACCTAAAGATGATCCTCCTGCTCCTCCCGATCCCTGACCCTGCCCAGACCTACACTCTGACAAACGATGTCCGGGCTTGAAACATTTGTAACACACATTACCTTTGAAACGACATGTTTCAGCATTATGTCCCTTCCGTCCACACTGGGGACACCTTGCTATTTCCTTGGTACAATTGTCAGTATGCCTGGAACGGCATTGCGAACACCATGGAGCAGTTGATTGATTATACTCTTGACCTCCCTGTTGTTGCCAAAATCCACCTACCAAATCTTCTGACTCAGAAGATTGCTCAAATTTTCTTTTGGAACTTGCACCAGTGGATTCTTTCTTCTCTACATTGTCACTTTCATACTGTCGGGCCATTTCAATTGCAACATCTAAAGTTGGAGCACTCCGGACTAAAGCTCGGTAGTCTGGTGGTAAGGTTTTCATAAACCGTGAAATCTTTGCCTTTTCATCAGACAATAAGTGTTTATTACCCTTTTCCAAACTCATATACTTCTCTTCTAGTGTATCCAGTACCTGATCAGAATAATACTTGCTGCGAAGAATCCTTAGAAAGTCCGTCCAAGTGAAGGCAACTGTCACCTCTGGAGGCGTAGATGAAATCACTGTGTTGTACCAGGCAATTGCATTGCCCCTCAGTTGCTTCCGAGCAAAGCCTACCTTGTTAGACTCCTTACAATTGATGCTTTCAAAAGCTAGCTCCATCTCACGGATCCATCTTTCAGTTACACTAGGATCCCTGCTACCGTCATAGGTAGGAAGTTGGCAAGATAAGATAATTCTAAGATCAGGCGATTGCTCAGATTCTACAACCGAATGCACGAGCATCCGTTTTTCGAACGCCTTTATACGAGCCTCTAACTGTCGGATATAAACCTCTCTATCCTCGTGCTCATCCATACTATTCTATTAAGTGTGCTGGCCAAACAAAACTTATATAGTATTATTATCACATTTTACTAGCATAACAAGCAATTAAACATTAGCATTTCAAGAATACAGCACTCTTTTACTCACCCCATGACCTCCCGAGGAACACTAAACAATGGTCGGGCCTGGGTTTGAGACTGAATACTCTTTCAAGTACCCAATTCACTCAAACCTAGGCTCTGATACCAACTTGTAACACCCCGATTTTGAAAACCAGATTTCTCATTTTAATAATAGAAATTCAAGAATCCAAACTGCGTGGATCCGTTTGTAAGCTTAACTTAAGCCAAACCTGTTTTTCAAAACTCATTAACAGCAGCGGAATTATAAAAGTGGCTATAATTACAACAAAAAATCAGCCACAGTATACAAAAGATCAGTTGGTGTTACTAAACTGTTCACCGACCACTTAACCAAGTTTATACTAACATAAACAGTAATTAAAAGTAACTAAACAAGTGTTCCTCCAAAAGATAATTAACAACCATCAGGTACCCAAAGCTCACGCGCCTAAATGTTACCTGCAGTCATGGGAAGAGTATCTGTTAGCTAATTAAAGCTAGTGAGCATAAGATAGCATATTCAGTAATATAAACATATCACATATCAACAATATATCAAACAGTGCTATCCTAGCATCTCGCGATGAGCTGGCACAGCCAGAAGGAAGCATAATCTTGCAGGGTAGCTAGCCCGGCTCAACACTCCTAACTGGGGAAACCAGACACATCAACCGCGCGGGTGGGTGAGCGGGTAGCGGTCCACCGTTGCGTTTCAGGCCACAGCCTTCATGGAGTACAACAATAAGTCATCCCCATATGACTCGGGGAACGTTGGGTTTGCAACCCCAGGTAGTTGACGCTATCATCGACCCGCAGGTCTCAAAACGCCCCAGCGCACTGGCCCCGTTCGTGGACTATAACCAGCCCCCATATCTCGGATCCGATCACAAATACAAATCTGACCCATTCGGGCCTCATAGCGCGCATATCATAACCATATAATATCCATGGTTCAATTCATACATGTTTCTTGCATAATCATAATCATATCATACATCATGATTCATTTGTTACATGTGTCATGCATAAATATAGCATACATCGGGGTTAATTACATTTCATGGAATTACTAACACATATTGATAACATGTAACACGGTTATATTAATTCTTATGTTATCCTATACTCACCTGAGAGGCTAGAGGCTACAGTAAACAAATATCGTGATTGTCTCGTTCTTCAGAGTCGTACGGTTCACCTATAATAGAGTACTTATGTTTAGCCACTACACACAATACCAATAAAGTCAAGTAGTACCTAAAAATACCACCATTCATGTTTAAGCACCATATAATAGCATACACATAAGCTCAATAGGCGAGATATATTGCTAAACATCTCACACACCCCATATGCCATGACTACCCATCACTAAACTAGGTATTTAACCAAAGTCATTTCCGTATAATCCCTTGAAATTATAATATTATGAAAATAGACTCTCTTAGCTTCGAAACGACAGGTCATACGCCTCAAACGGAGTTACGGTTGATTTTATATGATTTTTCAAAGTTTGGGTTGCTGTGCAGAAAAAACCTTCTGCGGCCGTAGGGAAAATCCTCTGCGGCCGTAGGAGAAAATCCCTTCTGCGGCCGTAGGGAAAACCTTCTGCGGCCGTAGGAAAGTCACAAACAGCAGACTTCGTCCCTGTTCGTGGACAGACCTGCAAATACCCATTTTTGACACCCAAATCGACTAAAACTCAACTTTAATCGTTTATATACTTTATTTAACATCTATAGAAGTTGGCTAACATCTTATGTACATAAAACCCACATCAAAACACCATTTAATCCTTCCATTTGAGGTTTAATAATTACAAACTCAAAACTAGATTTGGAGCTCAAGAACACTTACAAATCTGTGAGTACACAGCAGATCGGAGCTTGATCTGATATTGAAATCACTTGCCAATCCTTTCCCCTTCTTGATTTCTCTTCAAAATCCAAAGAAACAAGTGTGTGTGTATGCATACGTATGTATGCGTATGTGTGTGTTTTGGGAAAGAAGATAAGTCTTAAAGACTTAGACCGACTTAAAGTCTATTACCCCACGCGGGTATTTTGTTCTCCTATTCAACTTAAAACATAACTTAGGATTACCCGTTTCAACTAACGGGGACATCTACGGAATCATTACATGGAACCATTTAACATTTTATTACTTTTACTTATTAACCCTTCTTTTCATATAACCACTCATGTATCCACTTTAACTAACAAAATATTTATTTAATCACTACTACTCATAATTAAAGTCATGGTACAACCCTTTGAGCATGAAGTACAACTAAGTACTACTAGGCCCATTTTCAGGATGTTACAAATCTGCTAAACAATCTTGGAAATTCCTGCATTAGACATGAGTTCCCTAACCAAGGGTCCATCAAAAAATATGTATTTTTCCCATCACCAACAACTACTTTTTGTAAGGAATGGATGTGAATTCCTTTTTGATATAACAACTTGCCCATCTTTATTACCCCACCCCACATTCCCGAAGAGTTACATTTAGAATTAATATCCAACCCCCCTTTCCCCATATATACTTTTGATTACTTTACACCACAACGAGTCCGATTGGTATGAAAATTTCCACCACCATTTCAACAAAAGACTAATATTAAAACAGTTTAGACACCCGATACCCAACCCCCCTTTATCCCGATTGGTTAGAACATCCTCCCATTTGACCCACGCTAAATACCTAATATTTTGAGACCCCCCACCCCCTTTCCAAAAGAACTTTTTTCTAATTTTATCTAACAAACAAAGGATACTGGAGGTAGCACGAAACAAGGATAAGAAGTAGACCGGAAGACTTGAAAGAACTGACTTGACCAACGTCCACCTTCCCCCGAAAGAAATATTTTTGCATTTCCATCCAGAAAGAGCATTATCGAATTTAGCCACCACTTTTTCCCAACTATCTACCTTTCTCATATTTGCATTGATAGGCACCCCCAAATACATTAATTGAGTAGTGTTTACTTTGCAACCCATACGACCAGCGAATCTGTTTTGCTCCTGATCATCAACACCAATCCCAAGTAACTCAGATTTTCTCCAATTAACTTTCAATCCCGAAGATTCTTTCCAACATTTTAACAGTGAAGATATAGCATTAAACTTCTTAGTACTCCAATTTCCAACTATGATTGTATCATCTGCATATTGAAGATGGGATATTAAGATCTTATCTCTTCCGATTGATACCCCATCAAAAATATTCTTCTCTGTCGCATCTCTTAACATGATGTTCAACCCTTCTGCAACAATAAAAAACAAGTACGGCGCAATTAGATCCCTTATATGTTGGGACTCTTATGTTCAACCCTTCTGCAACAATCAAAAACAAGTACGGCGCAATTGGATCCCGTATACTGAATTACCTTATATTCTTCTCTGTCGCATCTCTTACCTATTATAATATATTATGTAAAAAATTTATTTTTAAAATTTTAATATATAATAATAGGTAATTCAGTATACAATCACATATGATTTGTAAAAGCATCATATGTAAATTACGAAAATACCCATTCGTTCAAAATTTTAAATATAATCTGAACTATTGATATAATGAACCAAAGATTAAAATTAGTCAATTAAGAATTTAATATTATAAATTAAGTATTAAATATATTGAACATTATTATATATAACATAGAAAAAATGACGTATGTAATTTATAGTTTTTATTAAGTAGCAAAAACTTATTGAGAGTACGTGTTAGTTATATATAACATCCGTGTCTTAAGTATTTTAGATTTAAATTAAATATAATAAAAAATATCCCCCGACTAAAAATCTCTTGTTAAGAGAAAAAGTCTTTGGGCAGAGGGAGAATGAAACTTCCAAGAGACCTTCCGTTACCGTTTCGAAAGCGGAATCTCCAAACACTCAACGCGTGAGAATTCACTTCCGTCCAAATATACACCATTATTCCTTTCAAAATCATTAAACTATCAAAACTGGTCCCCCACTTATTCAAATAATACAAATGCACCCTTAAGATCCAATTCTACTAAACGATGAAATTATATCCTTGTAGTAGATCTACAAACACCATCATACTTATTATTTCATTTGAAAATACAACCATGTAGTTAACTAACTCCAATCTTTTTCTACAAAAATATATAAGAGCTTTGATGATAACCTTCACTTCAAAATATTCCCCTTAAGACATGTAAGGATGCAAGTGATAGTTCTTTGAGAGATCATATTTTATTTTACGAGTAGATGTACGACTATGTATATATTACTTTTCTCAAACTCATGAAACTGAGAATATGCTTGATGTGTATTTTGATTAGGGGTGTAATCGAGCCGAGACAGCTCGTAAGCTACTCGAGACCGACTCGGAAAATACTCGAAATCGACTCGTAGTGAACCGAGTCGAGCTCGAGCTTGAGCTACTCGAGTAGGCTTTCGAGCCGAGCTCGAGTTCCATATTACTCAGCTCGTCAGGCTCGCGAGCCTAATCGAGCTTCTACAAATTTACCCTTTTACCCTTTTATATATGCATAAATTACATACTCGAGTAGGCTTTCGAGCCGAGCTCGAGTTCCATATGTGTTTTAACATTTATTGTTACAAAATTTTATTAAATTAAAATTCAGCCGAGTTGAGCTCGAGAGTGTCGAGTACTTAGTCGAGTCGAGCTCTAGCTTGGAAATTTAAACTCGACCGAGCTCGAGTCAAGTTTCGAGCCTCGAGCTTAAGAATCGAGTCGAGCTCGAGCTTGGCACTGTGCCGTCTCGACTCGGCTCGATTACACCCCTAATTTTGATTTATACTACATGTATGAATGTGCGATTGATCATTACAAATAAAAGTTAAAAACAAACAAAGACACTTATGATTACCAAATTAGTTATATATCATCCAAACTCAAAGTATTTTTATCTCGTAATTACTACATATAATACAAAAACGCATGACCAAAGAACTCGAGTAACAACTAACATTACGAGAGAACATAAGGAACTCGTGCAACACCTTCTTATCAAGTTATAATAAAACATAATCATATCCATAATTGTATATATTTCCAATAAATTAAAAAATGATGGTTTTAAATACATCAAACAAAGGAAAAACAAAAAATATAAACGTTTAACTTTAAGGGGGACAAATACTATAATAAATAGATAAGGGTTATAATTAACACAGAAGTCGTACCATAGGGGATGTTTCTGTAAATTCATCCATACCACAGGTAGTACAAAAGGCCAGCCAGCCTTGCAATGTGCAAACGGCATTGCATATATACATTTCCATCTTTATAAACAAATCCTGAATAATAACCCTTTTCGCCGTCAAAATTTCCAGTGGGTTTTCACTTTTTCTTCATCTTTTCATCAATTCATCACCCAAAATCTCCAAAAAGTCGATAAACTTTTCAAAAGATCATATCAAAGTTGAAGAAAAAATGGTGCGTCTTAGCAACAGCTTAGTCGGCATACTTAATTTCGTAACGTTCCTCCTATCTATCCCAATCTTGGCCGGCGGCATATGGCTTTCCCGTCAAGGAACCTCCGAATGCGAGCGGTTTCTCGATAGACCCGTCATCGCACTCGGCGTTTTCCTCATGATTGTCTCACTCGCCGGACTCATCGGCGCGTGCTGCCGCGTGTCGTGGCTGTTATGGGTTTACCTAGTCGTCATGTTTCTGCTTATCCTCTTGCTCTTCTGCTTCACGATCTTCGCTTTTGTCGTTACGAATAAAGGAGCAGGTGAAGCGATTTCAGATAAAGGGTATAAGGAATACCGATTAGGGGATTATTCTGGATGGTTACAGAAACGGGTTAACAGTGACAAAAATTGGAATAAGATCAGGAGTTGTTTACAGGATAGTAAGGTTTGTAATAGCTTGATTGATGATGGATCTCGTAATACTCCGGTTGAAGTTTTCTACTCCAAACATCTATCTTCAATTCAGGTAATTTTCGATAATTTCTTTATGTGAATCTATTGTTCTTTGCAATTTGTTGGATCTGAGATTGTTGACAGTTTAACATGATCTTTGATGCGTTCTGTTGATAATTCATTCATAGCATTAGAATTAATTCAAGCAATGACTTTTCATGACCAATGATTGAGGGATTGATGCTAATTGTAGCTGTAAATTTACTGATCCATGTGAGTGTAAACTGGGTCAACATCATGATTAGGTTGGTTTTGACTACATGGGGTTGTTTGGATTGCTTATGATAAAGCAGCTAACTTATTTCTAAAGAAAAAGAAAGCAGTTTTCAGAAGTATTCAACAGAGTGTTTTTGAAATTATCAACTTAAAGAAAGCACAATAGTCAGATTATCATTTATATAAGCAGTCCCAAACTCCCAAACACCCTCTAACACTAGCATACAGCTCTAGCTTTGTAAATTTGACCCTTTGTGAACAAGGATGTATAATTTATCAAGAATATTTCAACTTTTTCTTGGTAAGCAATTTTTATCCTTTGAAACCCTTGTCATCATTATATATGATTTTATCCTTTAATTTTATAATAATTAAAGAAAGATTGAACATTAGAGTGTATTTTTACTACTAATTTCCACTATAAGATGGTTTAAGTATAAAGTAAGGAACCTTTTAAAGAAAAAGTTGACTCTGACCTTAATGGATGGAGAAAAGGTCTTTTGGCGTTTATTAAATTGTGAATCCAAAGCCATGATGGGTTTCTTACTTTCTTTTCTTAATAGAAAAGTGACCACATCTTTAGTTGACTTATTATTCTAGTTGAACCTAATCTATTTTTAATAGTATTAAATTTGAATTTTCTTGAATAAGTTCAGTATTGATTATGTTTTTGGTAAATCATTTTGTGGACTCCCTCATGTTTAAATACGCGTTGAGAGTTCGAATCTAACCACATATAATAGCTTTTGTTTCTTTCTTCTATGTATCTTGACTACTTGTGAAAAGCTTATGCTGATAAACCCCTAAAATTGAAATTGGAGATGACCAGGTTTAAATTGGGTCGAGTCAAAATATGTACTTTTTGAATACGGGTCGGGTTGGGTTGGATTGACTCACGAAGTTATTCCATTTCTTCTATAATATATATTTAACGCGTATAAATATGATTGTAGAAACTATAATATGTTGTATACTATAAGTACAATTAGGGTGTGACCATTGAGATAAAACAACTCTTAAATTCATGTAAAATGGTAGAATAACGTAACATGTTTTCTGTTTATCTTAATCAGTATATGTATTTCCTACCTATATTTCTTTTTTAACTTCATTTGATTGATGTTATTTTATTTGTGGAATGTTTTTGTAGTCTGGTTGCTGCAAGCCTTCAAACGACTGCAATTTCACCTACGTAACTCCAACCAATTGGACCAAGACACCCACAACGTCTACTAACCCCGACTGCAATGCATGGGAGAATGACCAAAATACCCTCTGCTTCAACTGCCAATCATGCAAGGCTGGACTGCTGGATAACATAAAGAGTGATTGGAAAAGGGTCGCTGTCCTCAATGTCATCTTCCTCATCTTCCTCATTATCGTATACTCCATTGGTTGTTGCGCGTTCAGGAACAACCGTGAGGATAATTCATGGAAACGCTACCCTTAGAGATTCGTTTCTTAATACATACATGTTCTTTACAGATCTATCATTATCCGGGTCGGGGTCTTGTCTTTTTATAACTCTACATATTCTTCTTTGTTTTTTTAAAGGTAAGATTAGTTGAATCTATGGAGCAACGAGTATGTTGCGTAGGAGTACATATTGCATCGAGACATTGGTTTAGATTTGTTGAAATTTCATTTGAATATTTGGTATCATATATTGGTTTGGATTTTTGATTATGATCTATAAATAGCTGCTTTGGTGAACTTAAATTATTAGTTGGGTAGATAGAACAACTCAGCCGCAGAATAAATACTACCAGTTGGCTGCTCGTTTCTTTCCAAATCTCTCACGAGCTTCCTTGCAGCCTATCAATAAAACCATCGTTTTCGTTGTCAAATGTCTGTTTCAGGAAGCAATCTTTCTATCTATAGGTAGATATATGGTTGCCTATATTTTACCTCTCCCGTGAATCTTCTAATTCTCCTAATTCTCTTTACCCTAGGATCTCTCCTTGATATCCCTCTTTACGATAAGTTCCTCAATTAAATTCTAGTTTCAATACGGTACTTTTCATTTCAAATTACACCTAACAAACACTCACATTCAAAATTTTCCCCATGTTTGCTTGGTTAAACCGCTAAATTTAATTGTACTTTGTGCATCGTATTTTTTTTACTTCGTGTAAAAACTAGTTTTTTTAAAAAAAGTTAATTTTGAAAAAGCACCGCCGTCTACTAAATATGGACGTACGTAGGAGCAAGTTGTCGTTAGCAACAAACCCGTGTTAAGTAACGCTAGCCCATTTGCTACACAAGTTGCCCACCAACCTCCCCCATCCCCATCCTTGATTTATTTTAGGTAGGTAACTAGGCCTTGAGTCAAATTTCAAATGTACTTCGTATAAGTAAGTTAATTTACGAGAAAACATAAATATCTACTTTAGAACGTACCATTTTAGATGAATGTAAATGATTTTAATTCCATCCATATTAGTTATGGAATGACATTCCTCTACTTAAAGGAATATTAATACTTCAAAGAATTTAATTCTTTTCCAAAAACTATTACCAAACGCAATATATAATTGAATTTGATTTCAATTCCATTACATTCCTTCACATTACGGTGAAACAAACTGGACCTAAGTGATATGGAAAGCCCCTAAAAGAGATACGGGTTCAATCAATAATTAACATTTTGGATGGCTACGGAAAATAAAAGAAACCTATCATGAAAACAGTTGGATCCATGTATATTCAAATTACAACGTTGACTCTCATGAAAACCAGCTGAAAAACAGAGAAAGAATGTACTTTATGTTGAGTAATGTATAACATCGAATAAAAATTGACTTTGTAATCTGCTTAATAAGGGTTCTGTGATACTCTATCTCATTGTTAATTGATTTTGAGTATAAACTCCACAAACTTACATGGTATCAAAGCAATGATCACCCGTGATTGATCAAACGCTATACATCTGCCACGTAACTCATAAGTATTATGTATCCACATGTTAGACGCGAAGAAAAGAATACCACACATGAAGAGGCACACTGCTACCGGCCTGATTTTAAAACTAGTGTATCTAGTTAGTAATCCAAGTTTGTTTTTTTGGGATGATTTGATTTGTGTATTGCGTATAATTTGAGTTGACTTGATAGTTAATATGACGAGTTTGATGATAAATTTTCTTTAATCTAGAAGTTTTTGTGAATATTGAAAATTGGACATTGGTAACTTTGGTTTGAATTGATAGATTTTATTTTTCATTTTTCTTAGAATTTTAAATATTTCAGGTTGATATATTTCAGATCTATCATCGGATTTCGGGTCAAGGTTCAAGTTCGGGTAAAACAACATTCCAATGAGGTGCCTCGAGAAAACCATTCACAATGAACGATTTGGATTGTGAAACAAATTCTAATTTCAAGTTCGTGGACACGAATGTCATAATTCTTTCTAAACTCTTCCCATTGTCATCCCTAAGTTTCTGAGATGATTACGCTATGCTTCAACAATTCCATTGGTGAAAGAAATTTAATAAAAAACTAATATTAAGAAAGGCTTAAAAGCATTCTTCCTAAGGCTGTTGTTCATGAGTGGTTATCATTTTGTTTGAAGGGTATTATTCTAAGAGTAAAGGCTGGTAGTCATTATTTGAGTCGGTTGGGGTTGGTAATGGTGAGAATGATTACTTCTCGTCACACCCACCACACAATCACATCAGCTTTTCACTTCTACCACTCAGCTTATCATATAGACCTTTAATGGTCAATTCTCACAACATTAAATTTTGAGAACTACATTATATATAAGTTTTATATCTAATAATATGTAACACTGTTCTTACTAACACTATTTCAAACACGCGTGGAAGCTTAATTGACAAAATATAATATAATATATATATTTGATCAAACACAACTAAACAGGTTTGCTTTACAAATCATTTACAGTGTTACTACAAAACAGGCTCTTTCTAAAAACATCAGATATCAGAGTTAGATCAGTCTCAAAATTTCCAGTTTAGCTCTTTAATCCATCTACCTGGATTCTCCTAAAAAGAAATCAACAGTGGGGAATTAGCACAAAGCTAAGTGAGAGAATAGATACCACAAACATACAAGGCATCAAGCCCAAACCAACAATGCTCAAACAAACAAGAGAACCGGCAGTCTTGCGGGACCTTCAACCAAATGCCGGCCAAAGCATATGTCTACCGATAGCCAAGTTACAACAGATAACAATAGTAGCACTTCTTGATTACAACAAATGCTCATCAAGACAAATACTAATACTGTATATCTCTAAACATAGGCCCAGCTGAATAACAACCGCCAAGCTGATCTCACAACACGTCATGTATATATACAGAAAAGAGCAAACAATCAGGTGATATATCTTATACATCCAAGATATATATCCACTCACCGATATCTTCAAATGCTCAGGGAACTCAGTTCTTTCTAACTACTGAGTCTTGCTACCACCTGAACAAATATTCAACAATTAGTATTTGCTTAATTAACAAACAATAAGCATAATACTGAAATCAAACATATATGTACATATAAATCCACAAGTACATATCAATTCATGTATATGCTACAATACACCATGATTCACGATTACCCTTAACTTACTGTAATCCTGTGAATTCATCAAACTCCTTAGCTTAGGCATTTCTTACATCCTTTCATAAGCAAAGGCTACAAGTTCATGTTTATCTTCATATCATCAATAAATTGATCTTTCATAATATAATGTTGACATCCAATGCAATTGATCTTCCATGCAATTCTTCTCATTCGAATCGAATACAATTTCCTTCACTGCGAATCGCATGCGATTGATTCCATGCGAATCGAATCCACTTGTGAATCGCATGCGATTGGTTCATATCATTCGCGTGCGATTAACACTATATATTTCCATGCGATTAAAACACAACTTTCTAAGTCATTCCAATGCGATTCATTCCAAATGCGATCCAAAGAGTTAGGGAATATTCAATCCATTATCATTCAATGCTATTCTATAAAATCGAATGCGATCCAGATTTCATGTGATTCAACTTAATCGAATGCGATTCAAGAAGCTATTCCACTTGATTCATGATCAATGCAAATCCAATATGATTACATTATCAAATGCGATTCAATTCCAGCAAGACATTTCTAAGTATACATATTCTATGCAATTCGAACCCATAGAACTCGGATTTCATCAAATTCCGATGGCTTCAATCCTTAATTCCGATTCATTCATACTTTCATCCAAAAAATCCATTTCGATCCAGATTAATACCATTCTTAGCATGCATGTTCTAAAATCTTTTAAAACACAGAAATGGCATATAAACATAGTCATTCTAACATGGATTCACCTACATGTATAATATGTTTATCATGTTTGATCAAGAATAGCATGCAACTCAAAACCGAATTCAAATAGCAATTAACAAGCAAGAATCATATAATCTAACCTTATGAAGCTTGAATACTTGAGCTATAATATCAAACAATATTTTAAAGATTAAAATCGGATCTTCTTGTTCTTCTTTCAGCCGAGAGCAAAACACACACAAACACACTCAAGTTTTGCCAATTTGCATGTAAGAATGAAAGTGGAATGAAGGTATGGTGACTAACATCGACTAACACACATGCATGTAAGAGATAAGTGGCAAGTCTAGGTTTAGGGTGATGACTAATCACCCCCACTACGGCCACCTAAACACCCACCGCCCCACTCACAATTAAAATATAAATTAATTAATTAATTACCACATTAATCAATTAATTCCCAAATAATAGAATTAAATCACATAATTAATTCAAATACCAACTTAAACTTGATTAATTACCTTAATTAATCTAGGCCGGGAAAGAGGGTGTTACATAATATTCGATAGTTAATGTATTTCATGAAAATTTTCTTTGAAACCTTGGGGCTGCTTTTGAGCTATTTCTTTTACATCTTTTAACACTTCCCTTGTCTCTTTTCTTTTTAAAACACTAACATAATTTGGTCCTCTATTAAAATTTCCTTGTTAGTAACTTGATAGTTTAAGATTATGTATTGGAAGCATCATGAAAATTATTGGAAGTATCATGCAAAGGTAGTCAAAGCCGATAGAATTTTTTTTTGAACAACTAAAAGATTAGCATAGCCAGAGTTTTGGCATTGCCATCACCCCAACACAGCAAATCGAAATATATTAAAAAACCACTAGCAAGGCGCTAGAAAAGTACAATTAAACTACAAGATAAACAAAGGATTATCACACCACATTTCCCAAGCTAGCAACTTACCTCCACCCCTATGTTTTAACCATGAGAATAACGCCGCTTGGATTTCCCTTATAACTTTAGACGCTATAAACTGTTTCCTATTAAAAATTAAATCGTTTCTGCTTTTCATATATGCCATGATGATCCACCAAACAATGCTTCTAAAAAATCTGCTTTCATCTTGAAACTTTGACTATCGACCATCCCATTTAAAAGATGCTCCAAGAAAGAATATTGGCCTATTTTCGAAGCCGATAGATGGATACCCTATTTTCAGTGTGAGCTAGATCATGTTGGATGTAATAACACCTCTTTTCTTGCTCATTGGTATTCAGGCTCTTTTATGGTTGATTTTTTTTCAAAGGCAATAGGCGTTTCATTTGTAGCTAGATCAAGTTAGATGTTATCTTTATCTTTGTTGGTAACGGTAATCTTATAATATTATTAAAAGAAAAGGATGATGACATCATCATCTTTATTAAAAGAAAAAGATGATGACATCATCATCCTTAATTATAGCAATTTTTTTATCAATTACAACCTTATATTTTACAAATATTCTTAATAACCCCCTCATAATCATCCCTTAATTATAGTAATTATCAATTACAATCTTATATTTCACAAAATTTTTTAATGACCCTTATAATTACCGATAACATCCTATTTTTAATATATTTACTTTTGTTATATCAAGAGTGATTAGTTAAAAATTGAAAATAATTTTAGATACTAAGGTTTTTTAAATTTTCAAACTTTCCATGTTTGTAGGTGATTAGTTTTGGTAAACATATAATATATAAAAACAATATATGTTAATTATTCTACAAGACATGTGTAAATAGTAACATTAAGAATGCATTCTGTCTAATTATATTAATTATACACATTGACATCGGTTACTCATTATCACCCTTGCCTCTGGAGACAGAGGTCAAGGGTTCGATCCTCACTCTTTGCAAGACCGGAGGTCCTTTTCTACATTTAGTAGAACTGGAAGCATCATCTCTACTATAGGTAGAGGTATGAGTGTCTACATCTCAACCTCCCCCATACACCGTGCAAACGGTATTGGGACCCATAACCCGTGAAAGACGGTATTGGGTGTTACTTTACTTTTTTTTATATCGGTTACTCATTACCCTCGTATTTTCCTTGAATTGTGACTCACACAACACCAAATATATTGTAAATAGATTGGTTTTCGCGGTTCTCGTACGAAAATAGTTCTCGTTTGAACTTTTGCCTATATATATAGGATAAAGTTCATGCGAGAACCATTCTTAGTGCGAAAACCGCGAGAACCAATCTGAGCCGTCAATTTCCCCACCTTCAATGTCATTGCCCACCCATGAATTCTTCACATGCACCCTGTCACACTCTATCCCTCCACGCTCTCCATTCGTTTAACTTCCCATATCCAAGGAACGGCTTATATTGGTTCTCGCATGAACCCTCCCCTAAATATATATATATATATATATATATATATATATATATATATATATATATATATATATATATATATATATATATATATATATATATATATATATATATATATATATATATATTTGGTGTTGTGTGAGTCACAATTCAAGGAAAATACGAGGGTAATGAGTAACCGATGTCAATGTGTATAATTAATATAATTAGACAGAATGCATTCTTAGAAAGGTAAATATATATGTACATAATGATTATGTGTGGTAATGGTGAGAAGAGTGATGTCATTGTGATACATATGACGAGGTGTTTAATATAGGATAATATAGAAGTAACCGTACATGTCAAAGTAAAGATGTAAACATACAAACATGAGAGAGAACAATAGACTATGCCTACACACACATATATATATATATATAGAGAAAAGTTCATTCGAGAATCGTTGTTAGCGCAAGAACCTCGCGTATCAATCTGAGCCGTTCAATTATCCCTACTTCAATGTTATTTCCCATATCCAAGGAACGTTGAGATTGGTTCTTGCGGTTCTCACGCTAACAACAGTTCTCGAATGAACTCTCCTATATATATATAATAGAGAAAGAGACAGGAGATGAGTGAGAGATGAATGAATAAAGTAGTAGCGGTTTAACATGTAGTAAAATATATGTGCCATATGCTTACATGATTAAATGAGTTCAGATTGAGAAAATAGCTAGAGTTATAAACATAGCATGTGTAGCTATAATTGCAATAATTTATAACTTGTCGATTTAATTATGTGTGGAATAACAGAGTACGGAATATATATATATATATATATATATATATATATATATATATATATATATATATATATATATATATATATATATATATATATATATATATAGGGATATGATCAAATAAGATGTGATTTTGAGTAAGATGTGTAAGATGTAATGAGATGATGACACTTGGCATTGGGTGCTAAAGGGTACAATTGTCTTTTTAAATACATAATTAATTTATATTAAATAACAAAAACCTACTTTAATTACCTTGAAACTTACCGAAACAAATAGGCATCTTGAAACCTTAAAAAAATACGTACGCATTTGATCCTATCCCTGCTTTGAAACCGAGAGAAAGCAGCCGCCGCCTTCAATATCGTCGCCCTCAACGTCTGCTCCGCCTCCCTCAACCGTCCCCTGCAACCGAGAAGTCAACCTCCTTGTACTGCTTCATTACTACCGGACGCATATCCACCACCACCCACCGTGTATTTCTTCTCTATAGCGGACGCACCGCCGTCGCCATTCCCGTCCCCTATTTAGAAATCGTTGTCGTCGGAGCAAGCATTGCCGACCACCTTCATCTATTGTGGCTGAGTTCACCGTCGTTCCCGTATTCAACTGTAACCCTAAACCAAGATTAGCTCCGCCGACCCTATTTTCGTAACCCTATAATCACGTTAACCGCCCCCATTTTTTTCCGATCGAAGATCTTGCTTCCAATTACCCGTGAAGATATGTTTTTGCTTTTCAGATTCATCATTTCTATCGAAGATTCGAGATCAGTTCGAAGACTAATTCATCATTTTTTTCGATCATCAGATTTGATTTCTAATTTTTCTATGTATAAATGTTTATCTCATCATTTGTAATTTCTGTTTGTTGTAAATCTCGAAGATTCATTTTCATCAATCTATAGTTCATAACATCTAGTTTTTTATGGTACACAGTTAATTCATCAATTTTTATTTACAGATGGTTGGATGACTTTTTCATCTGTTAGGATTGGTTCATCACTTTTCTTTGTATAATTTAAAGCCTCGATGAATCAGTATAGTTATTTGATATTTTTTTGTTAAACTGCATTTAGTGATTGTTAACTGCTTTTTCATCAATATAGTTGTTTGATGATGAATCTGGTTTTCCTTGAATCAATGATGTTCATCCCGGTTGAATTGTATTTTTAAATTGAGTTATTATTTGTAATAAATCGAGGTTGTTATTTTTTATGGAAGGTAATTTATATTTTGATTTGCACTGATTTTTATTTGACTAATTTGCTCTTAAAACCTATTTTAATTGGGAGGTACGTTTAATAATTTTTGACTATTTTTTGTTGACTTTTGATGAAATCTTGTGGTTGAGATTGTATCTTACCCATCTTATATATAATAGAGAAAGAGACATGAGATGAGTGAGAGATGAATGAATAAAGTAGTAGCGGTTTAACATGTAGTAAAATATATGTGCCATATGCTTACATGATTAAATGAGTTCAGATTGAGAAAATAGCTAGAGTTATAAACATAGCATGTGTAGCTATAATTGCAATAATTTATAACTTGTCGATTTAATTATGTGTGAAATAACAGAGTACGGAATGAATATATATATATATATATATATATATATATATATATATATATATATGAAGGTTCATGCGAGAAGCCTTCTTAATGCGAAAAGTGCGAGAAGCGTTCCTGGCCACTCGTTTTAATTTGTATTTATTTGTTATTTATTTAATTCAAAAGGCTAATTATGTCTTTTAACATTTTTTTCTATTTATTAAATTTAAATTAAATTAATATACCTTAAATATCTCCCTTTCCTTTTATGCATTTTGAAAAATTCAAAACTTTATTTTTTTGAAATCTTGTGTAACTTTTCACGATTTGTTTATTAAAACAAATCTGGGGAATCTTTTTACTGAATTTGATTTCTTTAATAAAACACAAAATCGATTTTTTTAGCATTGGATTTTTCTCCATCGCAAGTTCTTCTTTTCCAGATTGTGGCTTGAAGTTTTGTTTTGTTCATCGTGGGTTTCATCTTCATCGTGGGTTTATTCTTTATCGTACGTGAGTTTCTAGGTGTTTGTTTAGGGTTTTTTTTACACTCTTCATAGTGACCTTTTTCATCATACAAATCTAATTAATTTTGCAGCAACAATCTGTTAAAATTTTATTGATTCTTCATTGTGGGTTTACAGGTTGATTTTGTATAAAACCACATATGTTACTTTATATGATTAACATCCTTTTTGTATTTTTTTTATCATGCAATCGTTGCAAAAGATCATCCAGTTCTTCATTTGTGTTTATATATTTTAATTAGTTTATTCTTTGATTTAGGTTTCATAATCAATGTCTTGTTCGTTGGATTTATCTATTGAGGACAATTCCAATGGAAGTTCACCGAGGGAGATGGAACATCTTGCTTCTAATGACCAAGATAAGTTTATTATGTATTTTGTGTAATTAGTAAATTCTTGGGTTTAGTATTCTTTTGATTTACTGAGTTCCGTATTTGTTCATTGATGAACATAACAGTGTTTTGAAACCTGTTTTTATTTAATCATTTAAATTTAATTAATAGTGAACACATCAATTTACGATACATAGTATATTATAAGTTTTGTATCATTTTGTAGATCCTATTTTGGAATCAGACGATAATTCGGATTCAAATGCTAATCCGGATTCAGATGCTACTTCGAATTCAGAAAGCGAATCAAATTGTAGTAATGTTGTTGAATCGCCTAACGGAACAAAGTTCTGGATTCCTGATGTTCCAGATGAGTTCAAACCAGTTGAAGATACATTATTTCATTCTCTTGATGAAGCTCAAACAATGTATATATAGTATGCTTCCAAGGCTGGTTTTGGTACTCATAAAGGAACTTCGAATATACTTCGTTATAATTTTAAAAAATTCAATTAAACATCATCTTCATTATCTATATTTTTTTGGTTTACATTTTCCTATTCTATGTGATAGTAAAACTTTTTTCTAAAACCAAGTTAAAACATAGGTTTGATAGCAATGTAAGTTATTTTTATCTACTAGTATTAATATTATATTGGTACTATAAAACGAATTTAAGTATTTTCAAGCCGTTCACTAATAAACACCAAATAATATCATTATAAACACCAAATCTCTATTGAAGTTGGTCTAATTTAATACAAGTCCCAACTAGAATTAGGAACAAAGGATGTGGAACCGGGAAAATAATATCATTTTGTATCTTATAAGAATGCTTTTTATTCACTATTGAAGTTGGTCTAATTTAATGTTGTGTTAACACATACTTTTATTCACTATTGACATTTAGTTCTCAACGTGTTCATTAGTGAATATATTTATATAATGAATATACTTAGTTCACTATTGACATTTATTTCTCAACGTGTTAAGTCTTCTTAATAATACGTTACATTTTTCTTCATGTAGATAAATATATTTCGTTATAATTTTAAAAAGTTCAATTAAACATCACTGGATTTACAATTTTTTTTCGGTATACATTTTGTTATTCTATATCATAGTAAAACTTTTTATAATACCAAGTTAAAACACAGTACTGTGTTGATAGCAATGTAAGTTATTTAATCTATTAGTATTAACATAATATTGGTACTATTAAACAAATTTAAGTATTTCAATCTGTTCACCAATGAACTCCAAATCATGTCATGATAAACGCCAAATCTCTTAAAAATACTCATTCAGAAGTTGTAAACATGCAACCTACGCAACTTAATGTCGTAAAATCCATTAATAATATTGGCTAAGATAAAAGAACAGGAAAAATATTTAAATTAAGCTACTAATGTCACCGACTTCGACTTCTCAGACTATTCAAGCATTTTGTTTCGTAATATGTTGTGATCCGACAGCAACATCTTCACCACATATTTTTGTCTCAATTTCTTCAGAATTGTCTTTTGCTTACGTTTATCCGCTTCAAGTCCAGAACACCATTTTGATATCCCTTCACCCATGTACGTCTCCATATGCCTCATAAGATATATTCCTCCACTCATTTCATCACTTTTTGTTCTCCAACTCATTTCAAGTACTTGTGAATGTGCATTTTCCATTATTACAGCTTTAGGATGATCAACCAACTTCATATAGTATATGAACGCGTTATGCTATAATGAAAACATATTAGATCACTAATAACTTGTGTACATACATTAGTAATTCATAAGACAAAAACCTTTTACTTACCAGGTATGCAGGCAATCCCCTATACTTCATTTCATTTGTTTGATCATCACACTGGTGGTCAATTATATCGAACGCGGCATTCTTTAAATCAAAGAAAATCAAATAATAACGAGTATCCATAACCGGAAAGAAAACCTAAAAATAACATAATACGAAATATGTTAATTGTAAGTTAAATACAATGTTTTAAACTGTTTATGTTCACTAGTGTTTTAATACAGAAAAAAATATTAACTTTTTATTTGATAGAATAGGGCACCTGGACATAAAAAAAGTAGTTTTTCTAGTAAATATAAAAGTACTTACCATATCAACTGTCCTGAGTTTCATTCATTGTGAATCTTGATTCAATATGTCTCCAAACATTTTCGTTAAACAACTTTTAGTTCTATATGCTTTTATACAATTTAAAAAAGGATTGTAATAATCAATTAACATATTGGAGTTCACTAGTGAAGCCTAAAAAATCACCTTTTGCCAATCTCGTCTTGCTTACACCAACTTTTCCGTTGCCTTTTGACACCTTACAACTAGTCTTACCCTTCACTTCTATACACAATAATCAAATATCCAGGAGTTATCTTTTGAACTAATATACTAGAAATATATAAATTTACAAAAAAACAAATTACTTTAGCTTTATCTATTAAAGTTTTACACTAGACATATATAAATTCATAGGTTGTTGATTATACCTTCTACACCCACCGAAGTTTCAGATTGGTGTTCTTGTTCAGTAATGATCAAATTTGTGTTGTTGTTTTCTTCAACAACCAATCCTTCAGCTTTTTTTTTATTTCAAGAACAGACTTGGTAACTACATGTTTTTGAAATAAGGTTAATAAAAACTGGTTGATGCCAACCAAAATATAAATTTAATCAAAACCGAGTACATAAACCTTTGGTGCATCCTCTTTTAACCACCTCTTTGTTTTTAGAATGTTCTTCACCTATACATCATGATCATATAAATCCTTATAACTTGCAATTATAATTTAATTGCAAAGAGTAATAGTAATGTAAGTTCACCTATATATCATGATCATAGAAATTATAATTTACTTCAGCAAAATTAAGACAAATTTTTAACCTGTGTATATCCCTAGTATTCGGATATATACAAAAAACAGAGTAGCCCATATATTTACGAAGAACAACAGATAATCTATCACAAAACAAGAGATAATCCATCATGAACTAAAATCAGAGAAAGACATATATGTACGAAAAACAGAGTAGGCCCATATATATCAGAAAAACAATAGATAACCTAAAATCAGAAGTTTGCATATCCCCTACAAAAAAATCGAACGATTATTGTGCTTCCTTGGTTCATTGGATTTTTCGCACCTTGGTTCAACGCCTACAAACAAAAAATCGAACATTAAAACAAAATACTAACATGTGTTCTTCGATTGGACTGGTGTCTACAATCGCCTGCTCCATTTTTCATAAACCCTTGCCGATGAACACAGTATTCACGAACGATAATGGTGCTTCCTTGATGACTTCGGTTTACAACTTGTCAACTGAACCAAGAAGAAGAGAAGGTTATTGTGGTTAATCTTCAATCGATTTGATGTTTGTGTGTGTCAGGATGAAGATCGATAAAGGGAGAGGGAAGGAGATATTCTTTGGTTGAAACAACCGAGATTTTGGGGGAGTTTTGAAATTTGTGATATTCTATTTCCTTTTTTAAGGATATTAATTTTATTTTTTAAAAGATATTTTACAATTGTACCCTTGAGCTTTATTACGTTTCTTAATTAAGGTTCACTATATTTAGAAAAATGCCATCCCTAATCCTAGCCCTTGATCCTAAATTTAATGGTCAGGAATGCTTCTCGCACTTCTCGCATTAAGGAGGCTTCTCGCATGAACCTTCCCCTATATATATATATATATATATATATATATATATATATATATATATATATATATATATATATAGAGAGAGAGAGAGAGAGAGAGAGAGAGAGAGAGAGAGGGAAGTTCCATCGAGAACAAAAAAAATGCGAGAACTGCGAGAACTGATCTAAACCGTAAAATATCTACCAAACGACAAGATATTAAATTATGAAAATTATACCAAATATGCTCTTTTAATATGACATCCATATTGCTATATTTTTTTCAACAAAAAAAATTCGTTTTTTCCGGGTTTTTTTAGCACTATAAGGTATGTTACATATATGTAATCAGTACTAACATATATGTGATCAGTACTATAAGGTATGTTACATATATGTAACGAATTTTTTTTGTTGAAAAAATATAGCAATATGGATGTCATATTAAAGAGCATATTTTTGTCGTTAATTTGGTATAATTTTCATAATTTAATATCTTGTCGTTTGGTAGATATTTTAGTTTTAAAAAGATGGGGATCGGTTCTCGCAGTTCTCGCATTTTTTTTTTGTTCTCGATGAAACCCTCCCCTATATATATATATATATATATATATATATATATATACGGGAGATGATATTTAAGCCAGTACGGCTATATAAGATATGTGTCCATGTGATATTGATGGTTTAATTATTTACGATGTCACTTATAATTGGTTGAATATGTTATCTATGATATGATGAGATGTCTGAATGGCAAACAAGATGCCTGAGTGGCAAATGCGATGCCTGAGTGCCAAATACGATGTCAGAGTGGCAATTGAGATGCCCGAGTGGCAAACTTGAGGCCTGAGTGGCAAAATTCGATAAGTGTACAATTATATTTTAGTTATCATCATTTGATTATTTTGTTGAGTACTCATTGGGCTTTTTAAGTCATCCCGTTGTTGTTTACTCTTTTCAGGTTTAGTGGCAGACAAGGTTTCCAAGTGAACCTATGAGAGAGTTTTGTGCATCTTTAAATGAAAACTGTTTTTATATTACCTGAGCTAGTTGTGCCCCTTTATATAATATTATGAGTAAATTACAAAAATCGTCCATGTGGTTTGTAAAAAGTAACACTTTTGGTCCTTTATAATAAAAAAGTACAGAAATCGTCCCTGTGGTTAACATTTTGTAACACTTTTGGTCCTTTAGTCAAACGGTCGTTTGTTTTTCTGTTAGGGTCCCTCATGTGCAATTTTGGTCTTTTTACCAGATATCCATGTTTCCAAACATATTTCCTCCCTTAAACATATACCCAATACCCCCTCTCTCTCTCTCTCATCCACATCTGCCAAAGTCATCGTCTCTCTCTTATCCTCCATCTACCCCCTCTCTCTCACTCCCACCGAGAACCAAACCGCCGCCACCATCACAACCAGACCAGCGGAGAAATTCGCCATGTGTTCACAACCACCATCTGTCGCCGTTGTTCACCACCACCACCACCGAATCGCACCACCATCTCTCTCTCTCTCTGAAATTGAAATCCTCCATGACTTTCTCTCTCTCAAAAGTCGGATCTAAAGCCGAATCGCACCACCACCACCGAATCACACCACCGTCACTGCTACCGTCACCACTGTGGAACCGCCGCCGTCACCATCACCCATGTAGAACGCCGCCGTCATCGAAAACCCAGATCTAGTGGTTGCCGTCTCACTTGAAGGTGATTCCAGCCACCACGATGGGGTTCCCTAGGTGATTCCCGCCACAAAAAACGTTGAAGCACCACCATCGCTGACATCTCTGTGGAACTCGATCTGTGCATCTGGGTTTCATCGCCGCCATCACCGTAGCAGATCTAAAGCACAAACTCTAGCTTTCTGGATTTTTTGTTTATCACCGTAACCACATATCTACAACTTTTTTTTTCTTGTTTATCTGTTAAATTCGAAGTTTTGGGTTTTTTCTTTCTTAGATTTCTGGGTTTTTGTTTATCAAAATTTAGTCTCTTTCTCTTAATCGATCTGTTAATTATGGATGAGTTTTTGTTTATAACTGATTAAGGTTGTGGTTTTTATAATTGATTTGATGGGAAACAGGGTTTGTTGATCTTAGGGTTCATATGGTTCGTATTTAAGAACGATGAATCATCAATTTGTGTTTGATTTTCTTGGTTGATCTACATGTTTGTGTTCTTGGTTCATTTCATTATCTGTGGCTGATTCTTAAAAATTTATTTTTAATTCTTAACTTGTTCTTCCATCTATATTAGTTAAAGGAATGAATTGTGATGAATTTTGAGATCTGGATCACCATAGTCAGTTCTTCACAGGGTGTTCATGGAGGGTAGAGAGAGAGTCGAAAGAGAGAGAGAGAGAGAGTGAGAAAGAGAGTTGGTAGGGTGTTTTTTAGTGTTTGGAAACAAGGATTAGAAGGTAAAAAGACCAAAATACCCTCATGTGCAAGGCACATGAGGGGGCTTTTAACGGAAAAGTAAACGGACGTTTGTATAAAGGACCAAATGTGTTACAAATCGTCAACCACAAGGACTAAATTGTTACAAAATATCAACCACATGAATGATTTCTGTACTTTTTGATTATAAAGGACCAAATGTGTTACTTTTTGCAAACCACAGTGACGAGATTTGTAATTTACTCTAATATTATTGTTATTTCCTTGTTGCACAATTTAAAAAAAACGGGCGTTACATTAGTGATGTAATTTAAAAATGTTTAGTTCATTATGCAGTTTTTAAATTTATTAATTTAAATTAAGGAAGTTATATTGTTTATTGATTAATACATATTTAAATTAAAAGTTAATTAAAATAGAAAATAACAAATGGGTGAAATATAGCGAAAAACATATGAGAATATGGGCAGAAAAAAAAAAGAGTGAATAGATTTACAGTAGTAAGAGAGTTCACAAGTCAAGCAGTAATAAGCTACTCTCCTTTGACTCGTGTGTATAGGTTGATAATATTTTAGCTTGAGTTGAGTTCGAACAATATTGATTACTCGATTAGTTTCTAAAGCCGAGCTAAATGATAATGTTCGGCTCAAATCATTCGAAAGCTCGTTTAATTATCTCGAGCTGAATGAGTTATTCAAATCTTACCGGTTAAGTCAGATAAATAAACTATATGAACAAGTTCTTAGCTAGACATGTACAAAATTGTACTAACACGACAATGTATGAGTTAATGACCAAACTAGGGGTATTGAAAAATGTATTTACTAGAATATGGTTGTTTTAAAAATATTTACTAAAATAGGGATAATACATCCAAACAACGCCCTTACTCTCTCCCAAACGCACCAAACTCCCCATCTCCCTTCTAATATCAAACCCTTCCCTGATCTTACATCTTTCTCCCGAAAAATACCCCATCCTGCCGCCACACTGCCGCCGGACGCTGTCGCCGGCCATCACTGCCGCCTTAGACTCGTCGCCGGCCACCACTTCCATCTTACACTCGTCGCCGGTCACCACCACCACCTCACTTGCAATCGTCGTTGGTCACCATAACCAACTCACACTCGTCGAAGACCACTGCCCCCTCACACTCGTTGATGACAACCGCCTCACTCGTCTGGACAACCACCGCGCCTCACCGCTGCCGCCTCAAACCCTTCGACGACCATGGCGGAGACCGGTGGTTAGATTCAGGGGTTGTAACAGAGGTGCTCGAAATTGCAGGTGAGTGTTGGTTCTCCGGGGATGGCGGTGGCTAGGGTTTCGGGGATGGTGGCGTCTAGGGTTCCGGTGATGGCGGCGGCTAGCTTCCGGCGACTAGATTAAGGCGGCAGTTGTGGCCGAAGACTAAGGAGGCCCCCTTTACCGACGAACGATTCACCAAAAGCAAGAGAGAGGAAGAGTTGAAAGTTGAGGCGGTGTGTGAAGCGTCGTTGGTGGCCGACGGCGGTAGTGCCCCTTGTTCTTGAGAGAGATGTCGACGGGTTTTAGACAGCGGGGTGGCCGGAAACGAGGGTAAGCGACGGTGGTGGCCGGCGACGAGGGTAAGCGACGGTGGTGGCCGGCGACAAGTGACCGGCGGCAGTGTGAGGCGGGAGGGTGGTGCCAATTTCGTGAGAGAGAGTGAGATTTGGGATTGGGGTTGGGTTTTAAGTGTAGAAGGGAGTTTGGAGAGTTTAGTGTGTTTCGGAAGGTTTTAAGGTGGTGTTTGGATATAGTAACACTATTTTGGTAAATATTTTTCAAACGATCCTAATTTGATAAATAATTTTTTCAATCCCCCTATTTTGGTCAAAAACTCGACAATGTATACTACATTTTTAGATGGACTTCTAATGTTTTATTTTCCATATGTTGGATAAACTTTTTCTTTTTTAATCTTTTTGTAGTAAAAAAAGTTCTACTAACTATAGCTTAAAGAAAATATGTATTAACTACTAAGCATTATTCAACTTCTATAAATCATGCTAAATATTCCGAGATCTTAGACAGATTAATTTTGTAGTAGATTAATGTAGATTCTTATAGATTAAGGTCTATTTAAATTAATGGAAGGTATAAAAATATAGTGAGAGGTTTAAATTAATGTATATTTAGGTAAGATTGAGAGACCCAATTTAGCCCTCTATTTGATTTAATCTGGTGGTTTACAATTGACCCTCATTTAATTTATAACCCAATCATGAATTGTGACGATCATGATTTGCGATGGGTGATTACGACCGTTAGATCTAAGAGATCAATATATAATTAATAACTAAGATTTATTTTCTTATTCTCATATGGGTTAACTGGCTTCTTGGAGTTGTTTACTTATTCCGGTTAAGTATTTTCTATGTGGGTCACTTCCTTTGGTTCAAATGCTCTGAGGTTACGCCTTTTTGGGGGCTTCACTCAGAGCTTGGAACCAGTGACCCCAGAGAAAATACTCAGCAAATCAAAGCAAAGTTCCTAAGGGTAACAGACTTGTTCCTGCCTATCCATTCTCATAATAACTTTCTCCTAAAAAGATAAATACAATGTAACATTAGATGAGTGAAACAAAAAGTATAGAGGGAAAAGAATTATAAAAGATAGGGGATTTTAGCTTTTATTTTAAGTGTACTATGTATAAACATACTTTTTTTTATTAAGTTTAGTACTTAAGCCTTATTAATTACACATAAATGTTTTGAGTTTAACGAGCTTTTTCTTGCCCGTCACCTTGTGACGGGTGAAATTAGATTATAATATATAAAGCGACAATCTATCAGATTGTAATATTTGTTAAGTTTCGATTTATGAAATACTCATTTGTAACATTAGTTTTTACGTATATATACGTGTGTGTGAGATTAAATGTAGTGTACAAATTGAAGAGATTTGTTTGTATAATTAAGTTATCTTAGTGACTTAGTAGTATTTTTTTAAGAATTCACATATTTTGAAAATGAAAAATGTTACTTTTTGTTAAAGATTATAACATTAAAAATTATTTAAATTTTTTATAAACTTGCTATTTCTTGTTCTATCACACTATTCAACACTCTGGGAATAAAAGAGGTTTTACAGTTCATATAAAATAACATACAAATAAAATAAAATAACATTGATACAGTTCAACACTCTGGGAATATATATTTCTTGTTCAACACACAAATAAAAGAAAGGTTTTACAAATAAAATAAAATAACATTGATACAGTTCATACTCTCATGTATAGAAAAGAGGTTTCTACCTTTCTTGCTTCATTAGTTTCTCTCTGTTTCTTACTTCATTAGTTTTTACATATATATGTGTGTCTTTGTAAGATACTAATCTTTAAGACATGCAGAAGATGAAATTTTATATGAAAATTCGGAATTATAATCAAATATTTTTTACCACAGCTTTATGAACATGTCATAAAAAAGATAATTAACACCTGAAAAGATACGTATTCCACCATTGTTGATTTAGTTACTGCAAGTAGTGTTCCAAAATATTTATATTTTTTCATAGAATCATAGTGTTCATTAATTTTTCATCTTCATATAACCAACATCAAACCCTAGCTAGCATTTGCAAGCCCCTACTCACCAAGTGCTATACATTTTCCGGCCATCACCTCCTACCATCACGACCATCATTTGACATGCAAATCTCATATTGGACACACAAACACACTAATTAATTTGTAAGAAGGCACATGCAAGCGACTACAAACGATTTTACTATACGCTGGAATTTTAGATTCAAACCATGATTTGGAGATAATCTATTTTTGAAGAATTTGGGCAAATTGCTATTTTGTTTCCTTCTTTCTCTTGATATAATATTCTTACCGCTGCCTACTATCTCTTGCACCATCAGCTTCTGGCCAATTTACTATTGGAGTTCTAGACGGTAATTAAATAGAATAGATCAAGAAGAATAGCATATGCACATGGTCTCTCACCAATGTTTCCATGTGTATGAAAAGTGGGAAGCAAGGAGTACACCTTTATTTGGTGTCCTACACGTGTCCAATCAACATCATAATAAATCAATTTCTCATGAGAAATTGAAAAGACTTGGTCAATAATTAGTCAACGAAAAAATGCTCAATATCTCATGAGAAATGGTCAAATTAGTTTGAGAATTGATAGATATGATAATTAGTTTTAAAAGTGTGTTTTATAGCTCTATTCAAATCTATAGTTTTTTTATAAACTTAAACCCAGGGCATACTTATCCTTTATCTGGCGGTGTTATTGGACATCAGCCAATTATATTTACATAGTGTAAATTTTGATTTTTTCAAAATATAAACTGTTATCATCGTCTAGTGTAAATTTTGATTTTTTCGACCCGGTGGTACCACTCATTTTACACATTTCAAATGGTGGCACCACCCATTTCAAATTCTGGGTCCGCCTCTGCTTAAACCAACTTATATATATATTATATAGGGGAGGGTTCCATTGAGAACCGATTTTAGTGCGAGAACCGCGAGAACCAATCTTAGCCGTTGATTTGATAAGTGGAATTCATGGATGGAGAGCGTGTGGGAATCAAGTGTGACAGAGTGTATGTGAGAAATTCATGGGTGAGCAATGACATTGAAAGAGGGGGAATTGGACGGCTCAGATTGATTCTCGCACTAAAAATGTTTCTCAATGGAACTTCTTCATATATATATATATATATATATATATATATATATATATATATATATATATATAATGAATTCGGACTAAGAAACACGCTTATTGATTGAACTATGGAACATACTACAGCCCCAGGTGGCGAAGAGCCGACATCGAGGTGCCAAACCTTCCCGTCGATGTGAGCACCTGAAATGGCTGGGGAGAGCAAAGTTCCTTGGTACTCAACTTCTTGAAATCAGAATTTGATTTACAAAGATTAATATAAAAAACATAATAAACAATGAGTTGCTAAGATTAATTATTCTAATACCCGACTAGGGTTATAATCCTCATATCATTAATATCACTAGAGTAGTAGAGTATATGAGTATAACATATTGTCTAACGTCTTAAAAGAATAAAAGTTATATATAATCAATATTTTAGAATGACTAAAGATTTGTAGTTTAGTAATATCTAATTTTACGAAGTGATATTCTTTTTTAAAAGGTTATTACTTCAAGTAATTGTTATGAACAATATACTAAATTTAAAGATAGATATATTAGATATTTAGACGTGTATTTGACATTAAAAAAACATTAGATCGCAAGTTTGACACGTACTCCACTTTCTAGAGGTTCTTTTATAATTGCATAATTGCATTAATTCTCTTGCCGTATAATTCATAGAATCAGTGGACACGAGTCGTGCTTTCATTGAATCCTTTGGATTTTATAATGGGTGGGTATAAAATTATGGTGTATTTACATCACTCAGGATAATTTTTTTATAAATGAAATATAAATGATTAGTTAATTGTTAATATTAAATTTAAAACAACTAGCTGTTCAAAAATAAAATAAAATATAAAACAACTTCTTTCCTTCAATCATACATGTTAAAAATATTGTGTTGTTAATTTTACGTATTATTTATCTTTATTTAACAATTTATCATACTTTAATCTAGGTACAGTTATCTATAACATTATAATGTACATATTTATGCTAAATGACGAAAATGTTAAGACGATTGGTGGTGTTGCTTTGAGAGAAAGTGTTTATCGTTGATTATATAAAAACGATGATATATACTGAATAAAAGTGACTTGAGCTACTGCATGGTCGATTGAAAAACGTAGTAAACTTTGAGTCTTTGACGTAAGTTTAATTATTTGCTTAGACGACAATATATTTTACCTTTTGTCCTTGACAACTTTTTATATATATATATATATATATATATATATATATATATATATATATATATATATATATATATATATATATATATATATATATAGTTTTAATTTGCAATGAAATGTTTCAAACATAGACCGCAAATTCTAATAAAATGATAATCTATATTGGGTATTACACATAGATTATTTCGTAATATACATCGGGTATTACATATAAGGTCTGAGTTAGAATGAAAACTTCGAATCTGGTTCACAAGTAAACCTTAATTCGGGTCGTAGGTATGACCTATATCCTATGCAGTCAATAGCGGTGGGATAGCGGTTAGCGAACCTAGGAAAAATAGCGGCCTGAAATAGCGGTGTGAAATAGCGGAGGCGCTAATAGCGCCGCTATTTCCACTATTTGAGCGCTATTTCCGCTACTTGAGGCAAAATAGCGCTGAAATAGCGGTTTGCACTTTTCTGATTTTTTTTTTTGGCATAATTTTCGGTTTACACTCCACAGTCGATTCCCATATTACTATTTACTATATTAGTGTACTAAGTTTTATACAATACTTTTTAATTTGTGTTTATAATTTTAATTATATATATATATAAATATATAATTTACGTAATATTAAAAACCGCGATCCCACCACTATCCCACCGCAATAACCGCTATCCCAAATAAGGGACTTTGACCGCTATTTGATTTCCCACCGCGATAACTGCATAGCCTATATCATCCTCTTGTTTAATAAAATAGACACCGAGTCATTACATTTTTGTTAATCCAAATTTAGGGTATGTTTGGGGGAAGTTATTTGGAGCTTTTAAGAGCGGGAGATTTTAGTTTTTAGAAAATAAGTTTCATTGTTATTTTTGGTTGCAGGAGCTTAAGCTTTTATTATTTAAAAAATAAGTTAATATAAGCTCCAAAATGAAAAGCTAATTCAAGTAGCTTTTAGGAGCTGCTGGGAGCATTAAAAACCAAATTACATAAATAATCTTTGATTAATTTTGTTTCTTATTTAATGTTTATTTTTGTGTCTTTTGATGTCTTTTTATAGTCTTAAGCTACAGTTACAGCTACTTCGCCAAACACTTTCATACTAATAAAGCTCTAGCTTTCGGCTCTTGATAAGAGCTCCAGCTCCAGCTCCTAAAAGCTTAAGTCCCGGCTTCAGCTCCAACTCCTAAAAGCTCAAGTCCCGGCTTCAGTTCAAGCTCCAGCTTTCAACTAGTTACACCAAACATATTCTTAACAAATAACAAGCTAGAGCTTCTTTTAGCATGTAAAACTCTATGGTAAAGGTAAATGATATAGTGTTCCATATTATATGATTTGAAATACACGTCGTGTGTAACCATTAAGAATGTGTATGCTTTCACCAAATAGCAAGAGGCCTTGACCTTAAAACTTTTTATTGCGAGTCTGTCATCATTACTTATAATAACTATATCAATTGCTTATACGGTAATAAAGGACATATATCAAGTGAATTTAGCAGACCAACGATCGGCACTTTGATTAGGGTGTGTGGAATATTTACTATTAAATTTTTTTTGAGGTGACAAATTGTATCATGGTCACTGGGGAATACCACCCCAACCTGCTGTGTTGAAAAAAAAGTCACCTACTGGCATAAATAATAACATTTATCATGAGTTAGATGTATAAATATTATTGTTTATAAAATATCACCTGATCACTCTCTAGTCTAATGGTAAGTTCCTTAAGAAAGTAAACGGGAAGCAAAATGGCCTGGGTTTCAAGCCTTTCTTTCTGCATTTTCAATTTTTTTTCTTTCTTTTTGATAATCTAAAAAGATGCCTTTTTTTTTTCTTCTTTTTTGTCCTAAACGCAGCGCTATCCCCTATCAAAAATTAATATTACCGTCTGTTTGGTTTGATTAATTCCTTGGGAATTGATGGGAATTGGTTCAAAAATAATTAAGAAAGAAAAAAGATTTTGAAAGATGTAAAACGTTCCCACACCTGATGGATTTTAAAATCTTTCCCTTACCCCATGGATTCTAAAATCCTGACTTGAACTCGTATGACATCGATCAAAGGGCGATGGGCTTCGACGGTGGGCCGTCGACGACGACCAAAGGGCGATGGCTAAAGGACTTTGATGTCGACCAAGGGCGACGACGATCTAGGATTTCGACATACGGCGAGCAATGAGGTGGTGGCGATCTAGGGTATCGACAACGACCAAAGGGCGACGGCGATCTGGGGTTTCGACAACACGTTCACCTCTGTAACATGTGATCTAGGGCGCGGCAGTGAGGTGGTGGCGATTTAGGGTTTCGACAACGACCAAAGGGCGACGGTGATCTAGGGTTTTGACAACAAGGTAACATCTTCTTCTCTTCTTCATTCTTCTTTTCAATGGTGGTGGTTAAGGTGGCAACGGCAGTGAGGTGGTGGCGACGACAGTGGGGGCGGTGTAACATCCTAAATCCGGGCTCAGTCGTTTAGTAAGTTTTCTTTTTAATTGATAAGTGTTTGTTTTAAAAGCATGCCTATATGGTATCGTTAGATTCATTTTTAAATAAGGATTTCGAATATATTTTTATTAGAAATTAATTAATTGTTACTAGTTGGTTATGTGACGAACTGTATATTCGAACGTAACGTTTTAAATACTGAAATACGTATGTGAGTAGTAAGGGGCCAAAAATTAAAGGGTTAAATATAACTTCATGAGTAAGTTATGTGTATGTTAAGTGTGTGTTTTCTAAGGTGTGTTTTGAGAGAGAAAGTTACTACAACTTGATACTTGGTTTTTTCATCTTGATTCTAAGTGTTGAATAATTACAAATCAAGGTAGTATGATATTCATGGTTACTAAATAACATGATTTCAAGTTGTTACCGTGCTTAATTTTATGGAGTTATCATGGATGAAGTTTTTGTTTGAACTTGAAAGTGGGTTTTATTTATTTAAGGATTTTAAAGTGTTATTAAGTATTCATAAAGAATAGAAATATGTTTTTATGATGATTCATGAGTTTATGAATTAAAATCATGATTTAAAGTATGTATATATGAAAATTGAAATTTTGGATTAAGGTGCTTATTCATGTGTGTTCTGGAATTCTTCAATATATTCTTGAAAATGTATGTACGTAAGTTTGATTGTAGAAGATGTTAATGGAGATAAGTTATTAAAAGAATTTAATATTAAAAGAGTTTAATATTAAAAGTGATGATAAGTTTACGGAATGAATAAATTCTATCTTGACTTTTTTGACATGGTTGCTTGCTTAGATTGTATAAAAATGTATATTATATGTTTGTGTAAGGAAGATGGAAGAAAGGAAGCATGGATAAATTTTTAGTTAAGTATATGATTCTATAAGCCTTGTTTTCTTGTTCTATAGATCACATGCTATAGATCCATGCTATAGACCTTGTTCTATAAGCCTTATTTTCTTGTTATATAGATCCCATGCTATAGATCCATGCTATAAACCTTGTTTTTTTATAGTGCAAGTGTTAGATAATCTTGAGTGTTAGTATATATATATTGTTTGTACGTAAGAACGCACAGGTACATATTATGCAGCAGATCGGAGTGAAGGAGGATTGGATGTTTGGTCTCTCGTTGCGGTGGTTAACCCCGAGCTAGGAAACGGTGTCCATGGCGGGGGTAACATGAGGATCTCGTGGTGTATGAACCCATGGTCATTAGAGATGGAAGGCATGAGTATGATCATGATGATCATATGATTCCTTTGTAAGGAGATAGAGAGAGTATGTGTGTATGGAAAGAACTCCATATGTGGGTGCAAATGGAGGGGGAGAGAGAGCCCCTTAAACCTTGGTGCCCTCCCCTATATATAGGGAGGTGTCTAGGGTAAGATGAGCCCAAGCCCAATGGGCATACCACATGTTTGGGCCTTACCTAAGGCACACGCATAGGGTACACCAACAAGTCCCCCCAGTTTGGTGCGACTGTGCCATACATATCGTGGCAAACTACTTCAATCAAGTGGGTCAAACCAGAGATCCTTTATGATTAAAAAATGTAAATGTAAATGCTTTTCCTATGAAAAATATGCACTTAATAAAAAAAATACTTCAAAACCCATAATATAGAAAATAAAGAGTAGGGATCGAACCCTCATCAAATATAAAAAACTAAAAACGCTCAAAGCCTTATCCACTTGATCCAAACAAGATACAATTGACATTTTGGTTTCAGTCTTAAATATATATTTTGCTACGAAACAACTATTATATATACACTATGGTACCCTATTCTAATAGAATCCAAAGAACGACATAAAAAGCCCCAAAACGACGGGGTTACTTTCTACGGCAGAAATTCTCGGCATACAAGTCCACAAATTAACGGTTGCTAAACATAATTTTCGGCATATTCATCAGTAACTCCATCGTCATGGATCAGATTGATAGGAGATGCTGGGTTGAGCAGCATCGAAGAAGGTCTAGGAGTTAGGAGACCTTTCGTTCTCGTTCTTCACAGTTGGAGGTAAGTATCTGATCAAACTTGAAATCAATTTCTGGTTTCATGTTAGTAAGGTTATGAATTCATGTTGTGATTATTTTTTATCACTGAGTCACCACTTTTACTAGGTTATAATCTGTTTTTTAGTAGATGCAAGTTAGGAAGTTTATTTAGCAGATAAGAAGCATGTTTCTTTTCGTGTGGATTGTTCATCTTCTAATACTAAAACGGGATACATATCAAGATATCATATTTGAAACCAATTGTAAAATAACAACGGAAGTAAAAAATATATAATGCAAAACACTTGCAGAAGCATAATACGTAATACAAAATAAAGGAAATCAATTGTGTTTTAGGAACTTCAGTGTCAAGCTAAAAAAGTCATATGTAACTATGAAATTGAGATATCAAGGCACATGAAAGCCATAGAATCAGATACTTGAACATATGAGCCTTTTTCTTTGACCAAAGATACATAACCTGGAAATTTTTATATATGAATCCAGGAGAAGGGGAGGGATTGGTACCCAAAGAGAGCCACCAATCACACCTTAAACTTGTAAATCATGCAATATAACTTGTCTGTTATGCAATTCAGGCTATATATTTTGATAGTCTAAATTGTTTTTGTACTTAGCTAAATTAATCTGAACTTGATTTCAACCCCTGAGGTCCTTTAATCAAGCCTTGTTGATGATTCTTTTCCTCCAGATTATTGCAACTGGCCTTCATTCATGCTTGTTTAGAGTTACACACTAGACTGCACAGATTTTAATAAATAGAAAACATTACAACTTATTTGAAACTTTATGATCAGTAATTGGTTTGGGAAACTGTGGGTTATTTGGATTCATCTTTGGCTTTCTTCTGGCAACCCCTGTACGTTCTTCATTCCCTTATATATCCAACTCTTCATCAATGGTAATATAGCAGTCAGTGTGTGTGGGAACTTTATCCCTTGTTTCAGATATGGCTAGAGGAAGGGGAGGGCATGTAACTAGGGGAGGTTCTTCACATGCTAGAAGAGGCTCATCTGATGACCATCGTAATGGTTCAACAACCAACACTGATGGTAATCAACCTTCACAAGAGAATCAGATTGTTACACATTTGGGCTCCGAATCGAACGTTGATTCACGAAATCCACCACATGAAGACACAAGAGAATACGTGACTGTTGAGGATGGGCTGTAACAAATTTTTATTTTGCAATTCAAGAATGATAACATTTCTAAGTCGGTTCATTCTTTGTTTGTCATTATAACAGGTTTGACAAGTCAAGTGATTGTTCACGCACAATTAGAAGAAATTTTCAAGAAAGAATTGATGATAAAGCATACACTTGGACAAAGGTGTCAAGCAATACAAAAAATTTATACTTTGAAGAATTCAAGGTATTCATTCTATTCTTTAATATTTGTTTGCGAGAATTATATCATATCTATATATATATTAATAAATTGGATATTCATTAGAAAATTTATGTATGGGATGCCGAGTCCGAGGCACAAGTAAAGAAGGCATGGAATGCAAAATCGGCATTGCGCTACAACGATATGCTTAGAGATGTTAGAAGTAGTGGTGAAAAACCACCATATATGACTGATGATCAATGGAGTGATTTTAAAGCTTATTGGGATACACCTAAGTATAAGGAGAAGAGCAAAATAAATACCCAAAATCGTCTCCAAGGTGAAGGTTCATCAACTCATATCGGTGGGTCAATTTCATATCGCGAGCATGCAAAGAAACTTGTAAGTATATCATATTTTGTTCTTAACATGGAATGCGTTTTATTATTTGACCTCTTGATAACTTATAGTACAAAAAGCCTCCATGTACTAGGAGTTGTATCTGCACAAAATAGTTATTATATGTGAACTTTTGCCTATAGTTTCTTTGTTACATTTATCTAACCTTACCATGTGTTAAAAACTCTAAAAAGAAAGTGTTGTCACTTTGGCTTGATTAATAAATACTTGTTGGGCTGTGAGATCTGAAACAATAGTAAAACTTGGTTACCATTGTGGACTATGATCAACAAACATGTCAATTTATGTTGAAAACTTTCACAATATATATAACAATAACAGTGATAGGAATTTTACTTCTTGCCAGCATATTTGAAGCTGAAATATAGCACAACCTTTTGTTCCATGTATAAACTTTATGTAATATATCAAATGTAATTAATATAATTACTCTGTAAGATGTGTAGTAATCTTGTTTTCTTATAATTTATATTTGTCTTGTTGTTATATTCGTCTCAACGTTTAGTTCCATGGATGCCTCTATTTTTGTAGCTTGTAAAGTGAGGCTGAATTTTGATATATACTAGTTTTATAATGGCTGGTAATAAAATGATAATTAGCCATAATAAAAGATGGGAATATGTGTATTTTAACTAGTCTATTGGAGGAGTACTTAAATGCATATTTACTTATCCAAACTTATTTGTTGATCTCTCTAATTATTGTATATTGTTGTAGGAATCTACACTTAAGCGTCCTCCTACGCCATTTGAACTATTTTTGCATACTCATACCAAAGGTCATGATAACTGAACTTTTATTAATGCAAGGTCAAGGACCATAAATGTAAGTTTTGATTTCAAATCCTTACATTATTCTTCTTATTGTAACTACTCGTGTTTGCATGTACATAATTATAGGATAACATGCTGCGTCTGAGGCAAACACTCCAGCAAAATCAACAACAGCAAAATCAACAACAAAATCATGCATCTGGAGCTGCTGATGAATCAACACTTTATCATGAGGCAGCTGGTGGGGTGAAAAAAAAGAAGAGTGTATGGCCGTGGCCCTATAGGACGTGAACCGACACGGTGCGGAAATGCGACTACTACTTCTAAGGAAAATGAAGGGTGGAAGGACAAGTACCTAACAATGGAAAGAAAGGTAGAAAAGTTAACTAGGAGAAACAAATCACTTGAGGAAACTCTTGAGATTGTGTGCCAACGTGTTGGTGTTCCACTCGTAGGTACCGAAAATGAGGAGAGTGATGAAGGACCAAGTACTGCGGATGCTCGTCAAAACACAAATGCTAGTCACTCCGAGGCGGATACAAGTGAAGATCATCATGACACCCCTATCTAGATGTTATGAAACATGATTGATAAGTTTATTTGTCCTTTATTTATTTACTTTATAATATGTTTAGACCTATGTTTTTTGGACGGCGATTTAGACCGATGGTTTGATTTAGTATTTATGTTTGAGTACATTTTCTACAATATTGTCGTTTATATTACGAGGATTTAATTTATAATGTGTTTCTTATAGTACATGTCGTTAATTTTATCCATGTATTATAATTGAGTTTATGTAATATATCTACTCACAACTTTTACCTACAAATATCCTTGTGTGCTTTCACCTATGGTTTACTCACGACTTCATTTGTGGGTATCTCCTGGGTTTCTTATAAAATTAGTCGATCATTTACTCACAACCTTAAGACATTTACCCACTAAAAATATTGTGGGTAAACTTACCCACATAACACACACAAAATGATTTGTGGTGTTTTCGTCGTATTAAATAATTTGATCAAGTATTTACACACGAAAAAAAAACGTAAACACTCACAAAAAGTGTTGCGGGCAAACTTACCCACATAACACACACAACTTGATTTGTGGGTATTTTCGTGGTATCTCGTAAGTCTAGTCAAGCTTTTACCCACAAAAAAAAAATAAGTACCCACAAAAAAATTTGTGTGTAAACATACCCACAAACAAAATAATTTGTGGGTAACAAATTACCCTCGATGGCTTTCCCCACGAACAGTACTTCATGAGTAATCCGTGGGAATTAGACATTTACCCACGATTTTAGATCCTTTACTTACAAATTTTATTCGTGAGAAAATGACAGAATTCTTGTGGTACAGTGGACATGGGTGTTTTCATTGAGAAACAATTTTCAAACTCAAATTTCTTAAGTAGGTCATTTAAATACTTTGTTTGATGAATGAAAATTCCATCAACCTCTTGTCTGATTTGAAGTCCAAGAAAATAGTTTAGTTCACCCATCATGCTCATCTGATAGTTATCAGACATGAGTTTAGAAAACTTTTTGCAAAGATCCAAATTTGTAGACCCAAATATTATATCATCTACATATATCTGTACAAGTATCACATCACCTTTGAATTTCCTTATAAACAAAGTGCTATCTATGCTTCCTCTTATAAAGCCTTTGTTAATTAGAAAAGAAGAGAGGGTATCATACCAGGCTCTTGGTGCTTGCTTTAGACCATACAAAGCTTTGTTTAAGAAGTATACATGGTCAGGTTTGCTGGCATCCTCAAAACCTGGAGGTTGTTTGACATACACCTCTTCCTTTAGTTCACCATTGAGGAAAACACTCTTAACATCCATTTGGAAAACTCTAAAGTCTTTGAAGGCAGCATAAGCTAAAAACAGTCTTATGGCTTCAAGTCTTGCAACAGGGGAAAATGTTTCATCATAATCAATACCTTCTTCTTGACAATACCCCTGTGCAACTAGCCTAGCTTTGTTTCTGATGATCATCCCTTGTTCATCCATTTTGTTTCTGAATACCCACTTAGTACCAATGATGGATTTATCCTTTGGTCTTGGCACCAAAGTCCATACATTGTTTCTTGTGAATTCTGCCAATTCTTCTTGCAGGCATTTATCCAGTGAGGATCATTTAGAGCTTCATCCACCTTCTTTGGTTCAATCATAGAAACAAAACCTGTGTATAAAAAAAATTACAAGCTTTTGATCTTGTTAGTACAGGTGCTTCTATGTTACCTATGACCTGATCTTTAGGATGATCCCTGTGGTCTTTATAGGCATTTTGGATTCTGGGAGAGTTTGAAACAGTTTGGATTAAGGGAGTTGAAATTCTTTGGTTTGGGTCAGCTGATGAGACTTCTGGTTGATCAGCTGACAGAATTTCAGGAATGTTATCTGATGAAACTTCTACTGATGAAGGAATGCTTGATATGGAATTAGAGTCCATAGATGTTGAAACATGATTCGCATCATTCAGTAAAAGTGTGGGTTGGTTTGAGGTAGGTTGAGCATTGGCTGGTTGTGCATTTGGAACAGTTTCATCTAAATCCTCTATATCAGCTGATGGGAGTGGATCAGCTGACACTAGAATGTTGTCTTCAGTACACAGCAGATCATTAAATTCCTCACCTGTAGATGGATTAGTAGAGCAGGAAGCAACAAAGTCATTTTCATTAAAAATTACATTGATTGATTCTTCTATGACCTTTGTTCTAAGGTTGTAGATTTCGTAGGCTTTGGAAATTACAGAATATCCCACAAACACACCTTCATCAGCTTTTGGAGCAAACTTCTGCATCTGATCTCTCTGGTTCAGGATGAAACACTGACACCCAAAGATATGCAGAAAACTGATGTTGGGCTTCCTTCCCTTGAGCACTTCAGAGGGTGTCTTGTTGTGCCTCTTGATAACAAGGGATCTATTATGAGTGAAACATGCACAGCTGACAGCTTCAGCCCACAGATTAAATCCTAACCCACTCTCACATAGCATGGTTCTTGCAGCTTCTATTAATGTTCTGTTTCTTCTTTCAGCTACACCATTCTGTTGTGGAGTCCTTGGAGCAGAGAAGTTTTGAGATATACCTTTATCATCACAAAATCCTTCTAGAGTTTGATTTCTAAACTCTGTTCCATGATCACTTCTGAGCATCCTTACCAGATTTCCGTTTAGCACTTCCATCTTCTTTATGAAGCTTATTATTTCTTCAGCTGCCTCACTCTTTGCTTTTAGGAAGATGACCCAAGTGTACCTTGAGAATTCATCAACCATTACTAAAGCATACTTACTTCCACCAATACTAGCAGTAGCAACAGGACCAAATAGATCCATGTGTAACATGTAGAAAGGTTCAGTAATAGAGAAGGATTGCTTAGATGGAAAAGAAGTCTTGTGTTGCTTTCCCTTCTCACAGGCAGAACAAGGTTTAGGCTTTACATAAGTCAGTGAAGGTAGTCCTGACACTAGTTCACCCTTGCTCAGCTTGTTTATATTTTTGAAGTTTAAGTAAGAAAGCCTTTTGTGCCATAACCAGTTTGTGTCAGTTACAAATTTTGTATACAAACAAGTTAACTTGGATGGATCACCAGAGGACATATCTAGAGCATATACATCCTTGGTTCTTTTTGCACGAATTATTGTTTTACCTTCTTGATCTAAAATGGAACCACCTGCCTTTGTAAAGAGGACTTTATTATCACCATCACATAACTGACTTATGCTGATGAGATTGTACTTAAGCCCTTTAACATATGATACTTTGGACAAGGTTAAGTTCCCATTATGAAGTTCACCATATCCTTTTGTTTGCCCACAATTGTTATCACCAAAGGTCACTCTTGGACCCTTTTCCTTCTTGTAGTTACTTAACAGAGCTTTACAACCTGTCATGGTCCTTGAACATCCACTGTCAAGATACCATGTGTTAATGCCTTGATACATAGAAGAGGGATCCCAGTCAGGAGAGGTACAAGCTTTGGCAGCTTTCTTCATGTCCTCATCAAAGGAACTTGTACTACCAGTGTTGGCCATCAAGCTGAGCTGAGCAGAGAATACCTCATCTTCATCACTTGAGAGATCTTCCTCAGCCCAATCTTCTTCTTCAGCCACCAACACACTACTCTGGGCCTTCTTTTTCTTGACAAGGACGGCAGCAAGAAGCTTTTTGTACTTAGCTTCATAATCAATCTTGCTGTCTGAGTTTGAGGAACCCTTGAATCTTGTGCTTCCTCTGGACTTACATTCACTGGCATAGTGACCAGTCTTGCCACAGGAAAAGCAACCTTCAGAAGCCTTTGATTTAAACTTGGCTTTTTCTCCCTTGAAAGGTTTCTTCTCAAACCTCTTGACATCCTTTCTTTTTAAGAAAGGTTTGAACCTTTTCACCAACATGGCAGCCTGCTTAACAACAGCTTCAATGATGTCCATGTTCTCCAGATCTTCATCCCCATCAGTCACCTGCTCTTCATCAGAAGTTTCCTCTTCTTCCTCCTCATCACTTGATTCATCCACTACTGCTGCAAAACCCCTGGATCTTGTATCCTTGGACACAAGGTCTGTGGATGGAGCTTTTGCAGCCTCCTTCATATCCTTGGTAGAGAGTTTCCTTTGTTTCACTGATTATTCATGATTCATGAGGTTTCCATATAAACCAACCAGTGTGAGACCCTTGATTTTTTCACTATGTTTAAGCACAGTGATGAAATGATCCCAAGATTCTAGGAGAGAGTCTAGGAACTTGTTTACAAGCTCCTTATTGCTCTTGGGAACATCTGCCCTTCTTAAGTCATTAATAAGGCAGTTGAATCTGGTGTAGGTCTGAGTTAGACTTTCACCTTTATGAGCAAAGAAGAACTCATATTCTCTTACCAGAAGAAGTTTCTTGTTTTCCTGCACTTCTTCAGTACCTTCATATGCAACGGTCAAAGTGTCTAGCATCTCTTTTGCAGATTTGCAATTAAGAACTTGATGATAGACATCATTTGGTAGTGCAGAGACTAAGGTTGTTCTTGCTTTAACATCAAGATTAACAAGCCTTTTGTCTTTATCAGACCATTGATTTATAGGCTTTATAATTGCAAATATGCAAATATGCAAAATATTTGCACAGGTGCAAACACTTTTGCACAGGGGGGTTTTATTAGGAAATTTAAAAATACAAACAGGTTGTTTTCCATCATCAAACAACTAAACCCATAATACTATACAAACCAAATTCATCGAAATTTTTAAACTTCAACTACAAGAAGGTAAAATCCACATGTTAATTTAATACCTTCATCCTTTTATTTTATATTTATTTTAAGCTTACATCCAGGGGTTTTGCCTTCATGTCACATCCTTTTATTTTATTATTATTATTAGTTTTGAGAAGCAAACTTTTATTACCATATTTCAATCAAACCACATGACCATATAACCAATTGAAACTCTACAAGCTGTAGAGTTAGAGTTTTCAACTTGTAAACAATTAACTAGCCCATGACTTATTTTATTATTATTTTTTCAAAAGTTTTTTTTTGGATTTGATAGGTTTTTTTTACTATACACCTCGATATTTGCACAAGTGCAAATAATTGCGAAAGTGTAATATTTGCACATGTGCAAAATTTGCACACATGCAAACAGTTACGAAATTGTAATATTTGCACAAATTCACCTAGTTTTTCTACAAAGATGTAGATATGCACATGATAGATTATCAACTATTATACAATGGCAGGAACTTCATCAGTGGCTTCAGTTACTTGGATAGTTGAGGAAGGAACATAAGGACCTTCAGTTACAGTTTTGAGCATCACATCATTTAGGCTTGACATATAGAGAAGAACTCTACTCTTCCAGAGAGAAAAGTTTTCTCCATCAAAAGTTGGAAACCTAGTGAGTGAGCCATTATTTGAAGAACCATTTGAAGCAGCAACCGGAGTGGCCATTTTGTAGTGTGGGGTAGAAGCAGTTGAAGAGTAAGCAAAACAGATCTTAGATATGAGTTATCTAGCCTGCTCTGATACCAGTTGTTGGTCCCGAATGGATACTACAACAACAAATGTTTGTAGAAGGGGGGTTGAATACAAACTTTAGCAATTTAAAATTTAAGAGACACACGGTTTACTTTTATATAATTCTTATTGATGTGAATCAAGAATTACATGAACTAGATGCGGAAAATCTAAGTTCAATAAAAGGTGGCAACTAAATTTGTCTAACACATAGACTGAGCTAATCTTAAACAACTTATGTCTAAGATGTTCAACACATGAACAAGTTTGTAATACTGAAAGTAAAATGCTAACTCTTCTAATTCTCAACAAATGAGATTTCAGTATTCAACTATCTATTCGCATACTTAGCATGTTTCCATGCATGAATATATATAAGCAAGGGTGTCCGGGTTGATGAAGAGGAGAAAGAGATAAATGTACTTGGTTTAGTAATATTATAATATATAAAGTTAGTGGGTGAAAAGTAAGTTAACTTTATACACAAAGTGTGTAAAGTGAACATACTTTTCAGTAATGAGTGTACCCACTATCTATTATTATATTGTTAAAGTACTACCTTTATATCTTGGAAAAGTAAACTTCTCCTTTCACGCTTATGCTTTAATCAACACCATGCTTTCTGAAGATTTGACTTAACCAAGTATAGAGTTGCCAGCCATACTTAGTTGTTGAAGCATATCTTCGAGATCTTTTCTTCTAAAGTATCTTTCTCCTTTTCCAGAGGATAAAGATCTATCCTTTTTGTTTCTTTGCAGATACAAAAAGTGCTAAATACTTTTACAAAGAAAGATCTAAGGCATAATAGAACAACACATGTTCAGCTAACAGACACTGAACAGCTAACATAATTTTGCTCAGCTAAGGATAAAATGTGAAAGACTCAGCTGACTAGATTTGCTCAGCTGATCAGACTGATCAGCTAATCAATATAATTAGGTTACAACTAATAAGCTAATCAAAACAAACTCTCAGCTGATCCCAAGGGCTCAGCTAATCATTTGAGTATGATCAGTTTATTGAGACAAGAATGAATAAGTGTAGAATACCTTATCTGACATGTGGGAGGCATCAGCTGACAAAAGAGATACTGTCAGCTGATCCTTGACTGCTCAGCTGATCCTTGAGGAATCCTCAGCTGATGGTTTGTACTATCAGCTGATGCTTTGTGGATGCATAGCTGATGTTTCTTGATTTGTCTTTTCTTCTCAGCTGATCTACCTGAAGCTGGTCCTTTGGCTGATACTCAGTGTTCAGCTGACACTATGATTCGTCAGCTGACATTTCTTACTTAGAAATTCTTTAAGTCTATTATGAAAAACAACACATGTTTTTCATCAATCTAAGTCCAAAACTGAATATATGGTTTTGTTAACATCAAATCCTATTTTACTTAATAGACAGGTTTGATTTAGGTTTGATATTGCTATCTCCCAAACATTTATATAATATTATGGAGAAACAAATAAGAAACGCGATATGAGGATTTCATTCAAGTTTTGAATGAGATCAAAGTTTTTTAAAGTTTTGTTAAAAACTAGTTTGGTCAAATAAATTAGAAGTTCATAATTCTCATTTTTGGTTAATAGGTATTAATCAAAAGGGTAAATGAGAATGTTTGAACAAATCAGGTTATGTGCTTAACAACACAGTTTATTATTAATATATTATAACTGCGTGGTTGACTTTTATATATATAGTGCTTATATGTAATTGTGTGGTTGTGAAAGCTATAGTTTTGCCGACTTAGGACTCGTTTTTTTTCTTTTGGTTTTGGGAAGGCTTGCGTGCCAATTACAATCCCTTTCTTATATGTAATTTTGTACTGGTTCGGGGAGGCCTGCGTGCCACTTACAACCCCATTCAATATTGTATTTGTAATAGATTAGTTGTAGTTTAATCCCTCAACCGAAATGGACTCCAAGAAGGTGATCAAGAAAATGGTGTTTTCACACGAAGCATGGATACTTCGGGGAGGTGTCAAGGCTAGTGGGAGCATTGTATCAAAAAGGCGAATCCAAGTCATTTTGTCCTTAAGTTTGACCTTAGGATTAGTTGGCAAAACTATAGGTTTTTTCATATGCTTATTATTATCTGCGTGGTTGTGATTTTATTTACTGTTTTTCATATTTGCATATGATATGTATGTGATGGTAAATAAAAGGAGGTTTAATGACAGGTTGTTATTAGATAGTGAAAAACCACGAATTATGACAAACTGGGATATGACTTCAGTCTGGTAGTCGTATTAATTAAATTTTTTAAAATTTATAGTTTTGTCAAGGTCATAAGTTTGGAACTTGTAAAAGCCGTTTTGTGCACCTAGTTCAAGTACACATATAAATCGTATTTTTGAAACAGTTAGTTTTAAAATGGTTTTTCAAAACTGGAAAATTAAGTTTTTCATTGAACTTAATTAAAACCCAAGAAAAATCTTAGATCAGTGTGCTACCCACCTAATGGTACACCTTGACTGTTAAACGGTACTCGGGTGTCGGAAGTGCCCAAACCTTGGGCATCCGGGTTCAAACCATTGCGGGAAAGGGCATGAAAGATTCTGCGATAATCGGGAGTCCCAGCCAGAATTCATGCTGTCTTAGGTGGTGCGATCTATTTTGGTGATAATCGGGAGTCCCGGCCCAAAATGCACTAGAGTAGAGTTAAACATACTAGACTAAGTCTAAGTGCTCTACGAGGTTCAAGGAGTCGTATCAGCTAGGTACGATTGGTATAGGGTGTTACCTACCAGAAATAGCATGACTTGGCCGGAAGTGCCCAAACCTTGCGTCAAGTGTGTGAAATATGGGTCCTAGGTCTAATATATATTGTTTATGGGTTTGATGATATATGATTAGAAAGTTTATCTGCAGTTACTAATTAAACCAAGGTTTTAATTTGTAGATGACAACCAACGTTACTAGTACTAACAACCTCTCTCTCCGCTCCATCCTTGAGAAGGACAAGCTTGCCGGTCCTAACTTTCTCACGTGGGAGAGAAATCTCTGGATCATGCTTAGGCACGAGAGAAAGTGGCATGTCTTAGAACAACCTCTAGGAAATCCTCCTGCCAGTAATGCTAGGGCAGACGTCAAAGAGGCTTTTCAGAAGCGCTCCAATGACGCCCTAGATGTCAGCTGCCTCATGCTTGCAACTATGAGTCCAGAGTTGCAGTCTAACATGATGGAGACTCCTGCCTATGACATGATCCGCCAGCTGAGGGACATGTTCCAAGAGCAAGCTCGCACAGAGCGTTATGATGCCACCAGGGAATTTAACTCGTGCAAGATGGCTAAGGGGACCTCGGTCAGTAACCACATCATGAAAATGAAAGGTTACATGGACCACCTAGAGAGACTTGGGCACCCAGCAACGTTGCAGCTAGCAATGGATATGATACTCAACTCGTTGTCAGATGACTATAAGCCTTTTATAGTCAACTACAACATGAACAACTTGGAGAAATATGGAACTAGTATCAATCCAACGATAAACAAAGAAATCAAAGCATATCCCAACTAGGGTTCAATCATAAGGTGAATACAAGATGAGTTTAGCCCATAATTAGGCTTAAACAACCAAATAAAGTCTGAGAAAACAAGCCTAATGGAAGACTAGCCATAGATTTGACAAACCGGGTTGTTGATGATGATGAATGGTGATGGAATATGAATCCTCCAAGCTCCAAGGGTGTTTCCTCACCCTCCAGGGTTGTAAACCTCGGAATATGTCGCCTGAACTCGGCCGTAGGTCAAAAGTTGGGATCGAATGAATGAAAAATCGAATTTATAGAAAACTGTTTTGCGATGCTTCGCGGCGCGAAGCATAGGTGGCTCGCGGCGCGAAGAGGTTTGGCCCGAACTTTGATTTTCGTTGACCGAGCTCGCGGAGCGAAGCAAGGATCCTCACGGCATTAAGCAACCACTGGAAAAAATATCACTTTCTGTAGTGCTTCGCGGTGCGAAGCTCTTTAGGCTCGCGGCGCGAGATCTGCATAACTGAACAATTCTTCGTTTTTCTTCTATCTTCAGCTGGTTTCTTCACATTTGTCCATCATTTATCCAGTTAACCTGCAAACACCCCAAACATGGTGGATTAGTGTAATATATGGTCTTTTTAAGCACTAAACACATGTAGAACATGCAATATTTACGGAGATAAACATAGTTTAATCCGGAAATATCAACAAGTTTGAACTTTTAGGGTATATAATTAAGGTAAGGCATGAAAGTGGCCAAAAATCAGGTTATACTATCAACAAACGCTCAAAGACAAGAAAAGTTAAGTTTACTTAACCCCAATTCCCACACAATAAAGATATGCATTGTCCCCAATGCATTCGAATAAGCATAAATAGAATTAGGTTAAGAAACTTCCTGGGATGTATATGTAGTGGAAATGAAGCGCGGTCTTGTCTGATCAATCATCCATCATCATCTGCAACATGCAAACGGCTGCCAACACTAACAAACAGGTTACAAGCACACAAGAACAGAAAGAAATAAACTAAAATAAAAAAGAAATAAAATAAAGCAAAAAGTACAACCCACTCGAATGTTATCCAATAAGCACATCCAGAATTAAAAACATCTATCTAAAATTGGACTCCAATTCCCACACAATAGAATTGGAGTACTCTAGCATGACGAAGTAGAAAAAGATAGAGAAAAAGAAATAAACTCCCCAATTCCCACACAATAGAGTGAAAGTGTGAACTCTATTGTGTTCCATGTGCCGAATATATGACCTAGAGCATCTGGGGTGGTTATAAAAATTTCTGGAAAAGATAAGCGTATTCGAGGGGAAGCACTACACGAACAAGCACACAAACCAAACCAGAAAAGGAAACAAACAACCAGAACAAAAGAAAAACTAAACTAGACACGGGTTGCCTCCCGCGAAGCGTATTTTTATTAACAAGTCATAGCTTGACTCGACCGTGGATCCTCACGTTTCTCCTGGGTGGAACCTCATCTCTACCGAATAGTTAATGTTGCACATCGCCTTTAACTCCTCTAAAGCTTCAACGGGGTTGGAACTCATATTTTTCTCGGCAATTGGGTTGACTCCAGTTGATTCAACTCGAAAAATAGCTGCCACCTCTTCTCTCACGCATTCATCAATGACGTCCACAGAGAAACATGTATCGTCAGATGTTGCAGCTGGGTACTTCATTGTTTTTCCCATCGAGAGTGTAACTCTCTCATCTCCTATGCCTAAGGTGAGTCGTTTGTCAGAGACATGAATGATAGCATCGGCTGTGTTGAGGAATGGTCTCCCTAAAATCAATGGCACTCTACCCTTTTCTGGCATGTCCAACACCATAAAGTCCACAGGGAATGTGAACTTATCTACTTTTACTGGTATATTTTCGACAATACCTAATGGACACTTGAAGGATCTATCGGCTAATTGAATAGCCATCCTAGTGGGCTTGAGATCACCTAGGCCTAGTTTAGCATAAAAAGAATATGGCATTAAGTTTATACTAGCACCTAGATCTGCTAATGCATCACAGACAAGAGAGTTATTTAAATAGCAAGGGATGATGAAACTCCCTGGATCGCCGAGCTTTGATGGGCCATTTGGCTGCAGCATGGCCGAGCATTCCTCACTCTGCACGGTTGGCGAGACTTCCTCTAGCTTTGACTTGTTGGAAATCAGGTCTTTAATAAAATTTCCATAGTGAGGCATGCCTGCAAGAATATTGACCAAAGGCACATTAATTCTAACCTGTTCAATCATATCACAAAATTTTTGGTACTGTGCCTTTAATTTCTCCTTTTGCAGCCTCTGACGGAATGGGATTTTAGGCTGGTAAGCTGATGATTGAGGTTGGGTCGGCGTCTTCTTCGGTTTCGGCTGCGCCTCCTTCTCTCCCGTGGTCTCCTCTGCATGTACCTGCACATTATATGAATCGTTAGAACTACCTTTAAGAACAGGGGAACTCACCTCTTTACCACTTCGGGTGGTAATCGCATTGACATGCTCATTTCTTGGTTAGCTTGAGTATTCGGAGGGAGGCCCCCGGCTAGTCTCTCTGATAAGGCTTGAGCTATCCGGCTTATATTCCTCTCGAGGTTTCGAATTGTAGCCTGCTGGTTCCTTTGATTTTGCTGCAACATGTCTTGACTCTGCCTTAGCTCCTTAGTTGCTTGCAACTGAGCTGTCATAAACTACTTCATGATATCCTCCAATGAATTTGTAATGGGTAACCTTGGGGTCACCACTTGTGCATTAGGATTCGGATTATAATTTGAATTCGGATCTGCCCTTGGGGGCGGAGGATTTTGTTGGTGAAAACCGGGCGGTGGGTGGTTGTAATTCCGGTTGTGGCCATGATTGTTCCAGCTGGAACCACCTGCCTGAAAGGGACCCTTGAATCCATGATTCATGTAGTTGACCTCTTCGGGGTCATCATAGGCTCATTCTCGCAATCTTTCGTCAGATGCAGTCCCTTGCAATTCTCACAACCTACCTGCATAGCAACAAGAGTTTTAGTTAGTTCATCAAGCTTTTTCTCAAGTGTACGCTGGTTGGTTTTTAAAGCTGCCACTTCTTCATGGGGATCACTGGCTAGCGCATTGACCAATGCTCTCTTTTCGTTGCTCCGGCGGTCCGGAGCCCATTCCAAATTATGGAGGGACATATCCTCCAAGAGCTCATACCCTTCAGTGGGTGTCTTGTACATGAACACACCCCCACAGGATGAGTCGAGGGTCGCTCGGGCATCTTGATTAATGCCTCGGTAGAAAGTCTGGACTTGAGCACTCTTGGAAAATCCATGATTCGGTTAGTTTCTCAAAAGACCTTTGAATCTTTCCCAAGCTCCCGTGAGGGTTTTATCATCATGCTGCTGAAATCCGTTGATTTCATTCTTGAGCTTATCGGCTTTGGATGGTGGAAAGTATCGGGTAACAAACTTGTTGCGCAATATTTCCCAAGTGGTGATGGCATCAGGTTCTTGGGAACGTAACCAATTCTTCGCATCTCCGGTGAGAGTGAAGGGGAAGATACGGAGTCGGACTGCATCATTTGATGCGCCTTGGTTTTGGAAAAGGTCACAAATGTCCAGAAAATTTTCAATGTGCTGATTTGGATCATGGACGACCTTTCCATCAAACTGGAGATCTCTTATCATGCTAAGGAACTGGCCCTTAATCTCAAAGTTCTCTCCAGTTATGGCGGGTTTACGGATGGCTGGTATGGGTTGTGGCGGGGCAGTTTGCCTCGATGTCCACATAGGTTGGTCATCTTCTCCGGCCATGATTGGATTTGGTTCGGGTGGAGGACCATGTATCGTGGGCGAGGGTGGTGGTGAAGGTGAAGGTGGTGATTCTATGATGGGTAAGGTAGGGAAGGGTATGGCTTTCTGTGCTTGTCTTCGGGAACGGAACACTTTCTCAGGCTCAGCAAAAGATGGAACTAATTCCAAGCTCGAATGACGTGTAACCGGTCAGAAAAGGAAAACACAAGAAAAACCAAAAGTGAATGGCAACAGAATAAACGGGTCACTTAAAAGTGAAGTAGATAATAGAACAAGTAACTTTCTAAGGCACGAGGCCCCGGAAAGGATCGATTAGCTAAAAGCCTACTAAAATCTTGGCGTATTACCACTCCCCGGCAGCGGCGCCAAAAACTTGATCGTGTGAAATCTAGTTATAAATTTAAGTCCAAAAATCACCTAAGTTTCACCACACACTACCAGCAAGTATGACTGGATCATGCAATAGCATAGCAAAGGTAAGTAATGGGTATCGTATCCACGGAGAGCAGTGCAACACCAAAGAGAATTATAGACTAATAGTTAACCTAAAGATGGGGCTTTTCACTTTTGAGAGTGAAAACTAATAACTAACTACTAATTGAAAGCAAATAGACACAGCAGTAAAATGAACTTTTGCAAACAGCCAATTAAAAGCAAGTATACACCTTAATCTATCCCCCCCTGTTGTGATATACTTTAAGATCAGTTTAATTGATTACCTGGATTGACTTAGCTATACTCCACTTCCTATTTCATATAGCTATTGTGCAACAGATAGAGAATAACAACTTCCTATTGATCATCTAAATCCACACAACCTATTGCATAATTCAACACGCATATCAAACAAGTTTAATATAAACCAACCGTTTCCTCGATTGTAAAGTTCTAGAAGATTAGGTTTAAGTTATGGAATCTGGATTCTATTTACTTTTCCTAGTAAACCCTTAAACAATTCATAGACAAATCATTTAATGAGGGACATACATCATAAGAACTTCCTATTCAAATTCAATATGAACCATAAGTCCATAAACGAAGATTAAAACCATAAAGATCCAAACTTTCATTAATTGAACATGGAACTAGTATCAATCCAACGATAAACAAAGAAATCAAAGCATATCCCAACTAGGGTTCAATCATAAGGTGAATACAAGATGAGTTTAGCCCATAATTAGGCTTAAACAACCAAATAAAGTCTGAGAAAACAAGCCTAATGGAAGACTAGCCATAGATTTGACAAACCGGGTTGTTGATGATGATGAATGGTGATGGAATATGAATCCTCCAAGCTCCAAGGGTGTTTCCTCACCCTCCAGGGTTGTAAACCTCGGAATATGTCGCCTGAAGTCGGCCGTAGGTCAAAAGTTGGGATCGAATGAATGAAAAATCGAATTTATAGAAAACTGTTTTGCGATGCTTCGCGGCGCGAAGCATAGGTGGCTCGCGGCGCGAAGAGGTTTGACCCGAACTTTGATTTTCGTTGACCGAGCTCACGGAGCGAAGCAAGGATCCTCGCGGCATTAAGCATCCACTGGAAATAATATCACTTTATGTAGTGCTTCGCGGCGCAAAGCTCTTTAGGCTCGCGGCGCGAGATCTGCATAACTGCACAATTCTTCGTTTTTCTTCTATCTTCAGCTGGTTTATTCACATTTGTCCATCATTTATCCAGTTAACTTGCAAACACCCCAAACATGGTGGATTAGTGTAATATATGGTCTTTTTAAGCACTAAACACATGTAGAACATGCAATAATTACGGAGATAAACATAGTTTAATCCGGAAATATCAACAAGTTTGAACTTTTAGGGTATATAATTATCGGATGATTTTAGAGGTTATCTAAAATAGTAAGTTCTTGAGAAAGAACTAATCCGAGAAATGTATGATTTATTGAGAGGTACTCAATAAAGATATCATTGCAAGATTTTTGAGTCAAGTCATGACTTAAATAAAAGTTATACTCATTAAGTTCAGTAAGTCAGCTTAATTAAATGTTGTTGTGTAGTCAACGTTAGAAATGATAAAATAGGATGTTATTTAACATTCTTAGTAATGATATATTTAAAACGGATTATAAAATCCAGTATATCTACAAGTGTAATTAAAGTTTTAATTACAAAGAAAGTTATTTTGTAAAATCAGAAATTTTGGAGTTATTTCCAGTTTCTTCAAGTTTAAGGAATTTTATGAAATAAGTAAGTCTAGAATTGTTCTTACGTTGCAAGAACGATTTCTAGCTAAACCAAGAAAGAGTACTTCAGGGTGATTGTTTTGAGTTTTAGGTTTATAATTATATTATTTTTCCTTGTAATCCGTGATAAGTTACAATGCAAAATAATAAGTAATTCAGATATACACCGTGAATCGAGTCAATGAAATGGTAGAAATTATGCACCTTTATTCCAGGGTGGAATATGGAAGGGTGTAGAAATTAGTTTTATTATTCTTCACAATTTTGTATGTTTTGGTTCATCCAGGAATAAACTAGGTTTATACAAAATATTATCCGTGACTACTTATCGTGGTGGGAACTATGATAGGGCTATAAAGTCATCGTAATTTTGGGGTAGATTCGAAAGTATATCGAATATAGCTGCAAAAGGTTTTTGCGGACCAAAATTGACGGATATTCGTTATAATTACGAATATTGGATTGACCCACTGTGAAAAATACTTCGTGGATTCATGTCAAAAGTATTTATCACATAGGTTATCCTTAAGCCTGAGGTATTTGGTTTGGGATGCGGTAACTGTTGTCTTCTTAGCGCGTTCTAACGCCACGCCGTAACAGGGTGGTCATAAGGGGCGTGTCTAGATTCAGTGGGAGTTGTATTTCCAAATGCAAATATGCAATATGGTAATTGCAACTTCTTTTTAGAAGAGATATTTCCGGACCCCTTGACTGATTAGAGAAACTGGTAAGTGCACGGCCGTGCCCAAACGAACTGATATGTTATTTGTCGTTTATCACGCAGTTTTGAAATCAAGTATGTCATGAACAAATTTTTGAGTCTATGAGTTGACCTTTTCCATGCTCATGCTCAAAAATGAAATATCGCGCTGCAAGGGACAAACCTATATATATATATATATATATGCAAGTTTGTATATATAAAAACGTACCCATTCATAAGCAGGGAGTTTATGATAGTTTAGTTTATAAACAGTTAGTTTATAACAGGTTACTTCTAAGCAGGTTGCTTATGAATTTTTTATCACAAGTTACTTTAGGGTATAAGAGTTCTTATAACCTGGTTACCCTAAGTGTCTGGCTAGGGACCTCCTTAGGCTAACAATATGAAGTACCTGTAACTTATCTTGCACAAGTGGGAGTCTGTTAGATTATGTGCAGAGATAATTAATGGGCACATTGTATCCAATGTTATAAGAGATTAAGGGGTCACACTACTACACACCCAATACGGAACAGTTGGATTACACCATAAATCTGTGTGGAAGTAATTAATTAGTTAGATTAATTATTAAAAGAGAAAAGTAAATAATTAATCAGTTGTATTAATTATTGAAAAGAGAGATATAAATAATTAATCAGTTTATATTAATTATTAAAAAGGAATAAATAATAAATAGTTATTTATTATTTAAATAATAAATAGTTATTTATTATTTAAATAATAAATAGTTATTTATTATTTAAAGGAAATTAAATATTAAGTTTTAATATTTAATGGACAAAGTTAATTAATAGTTAATTAATTAATTAGTAAAGTCCAGGGGGTCAAAGTGAAGAGATTGAAAGTTTAATTAAAAACCAGTGGGCTTTTAATTAAACGGGCTTAGGTCCATTTAATCCTTATAAATATCCTTAAGCCTTAAGGATTAAGACATAAGTAACAAGGGATTAAAACCTAGCCACCATACCATATCTCTCTCGATCACGCACACACTCTCTCGGATCTCTCTTACTCTCGTCGAAGTCGAAGAGATCGACTCTCTCTCTCTTTTGTCGATTTCGAAGAACACCACAAAGGGTGTTTGCGTTTTTGTGTTGATCGACGCAAGCACACACACCAAGAGGGTTTCACGGTTTGAAGCTTTGGTAATCCAGGAGCGGTCAAGCAGCCAGTTCCAAGCAGGTGCAGTAGTGGTGGACTATCTTTAGCAATCCTAAAGGTTTTGATCAGGTATACTTCTATATCCTTATCTATGGATTGTTGGTTAGAAACTATGTTGATCATTTAAATTTTTAAAGATCCTAACCCTTTTTGGGGTTTAGAGGGTTGTGTTCAATCCAGTTCCGCTTTTAGGATTGAACCAGTGGAACCAAACCCATGTTTGACCAGTTTGAGTCATATGGTGGTTTGGTCAGGTTTAAAACCCTTCAATACTGCTACTAATGAAGATGATATGACGGGTATGTTCTATTAAGCTTTATACTTATACGCATGATTATTTTATTATGGAGCTGATTGCTCTAGTGTTTATGTGGTTGTATATGATGATTTGAGAATGACTACTTCTGATGTTACTGTTTCACTAGAAGTAGAGATAACTGATGATAACCGTTTACTAGTTGATTTTGTTGATATTTATATCTGAGATTAATATCATGTTGAGTATGTGATAGTTGAGCCAGTTTAGAACGAGTATTAAATACCATGAGAATTTGTTTTATGAATAATTGAATTACATGCTGCATGATGTAATATGTGTGGATAAGTGTTAAGATTGTCGTTGGTTTCATCTTGACTTTTGAAGATTTATCTTCTCATTTTGGATAAGTATGTATTTGTAGTTTGATTGGAAAAGAGGAGCAGTCTGTTTCTGATGCTTGAGGGATCTAGAATATACAGAGATGTTTTCGAAGAATATATGATTGATTTATGTACCAGATGTAGTCTTTACGAATTTTTAATATGCTATTCGGTGTGATTAATGCTCCTGCAATATTGATGGATTTGATGAATCGAGTTGTCGACCATTACTAGATGAGTTTGTAATCATGTTCAGCAAGGATGTATCTTGAACTATTCAAAAACTGAGTCTGAACACGAAGTTCACTTGATATGAGTTCTAGAAATTTTGAAACGAGATTAACTTTATGCAAATTATTTAAATTCGAATTTTAGTTACAAGAAGTACATTCTGAGACATGTGGTGTATATTGACGGAGTTAAAGTTGATCTTGCGAAAGTTGAGACTGTGATGAATTGGAATGAACCGAAGTCGTGTTCCGAGACTAAGAGTTTTCTAGGGTAAGCAGGTTAATAGTGGGGAATTAATAAAGATTATTCTAAGATTGTGAGTATATTGACAAAGCTAACTCGTGACGATGTGTAATTTCGATACTGACCGAAAGGAAGCGTTTCAGACTCTGGAGTTGTTGTTGTATCAGACTCATATCTTAATACTACTTGATGGATTTGATAATTTTGTAGTGTAATGCTATGTTACATTTGCAGATTTCAGTTGTGTGTTGATACAGCAGGATCGAATAGTTACCTATGCTTTGAGATGGATTAACCTCGTGGAAAGAATTATCCAATATATGAATTGGAACTTGCGAATGTTATTTTGTGTTAAAACTATGAAGACCTCATTTACATGATACGAAGTGTGTGATTTATACTGAATATGAGAACTTATAGTGTGTGTACACAGAAAGAGTTGAATATGTGGCAGTGATAGAGGATAGATTTTATCATAGATTATTATTGCGATATTCCTTATCAATCTGGAAATTTATTGGTATAACATCCCCTAATATGGCCTAGTATAATTAAGGTAATTAACTTAATTGAATTGGATTTTAAGTTTGATTAATTGAATTGTTATTATTATGTGATATTTATTATTGATTGTATTATTGTTTATAATGTTATTATTTTAATTAGAATATGATAATTAATAAATGAAGATGGAAATGATGATGATGTCCTTTTGTTTACTTCACACGCCACTATGTCACCAACTCTAGCCCATACCCCTTTTCTTTTACAAAATAAACATTGTGTGTGTGTGTGTGGGTTTTTATGTCTCTCGGCCGAACAAGAAGAAGAAGAAGAAGAAAAGGAATTCTATAGTTGGCAATTGATCTTGTTTGCAATTAGTAACTGAGTTCTTAACATCATAAGAAAGTTAGATTTCATTATCATATGTTAATTGATGTTAATCACGGTTTTATAGAATTTTATTTATGAATTCCGATTAAATGTTTTACATGATGAATTGATGATTTTAGGTTGCATGTATGCTAGATTGATGTTAATATGTTCAATAAATGTTAGAAATCAGTTCTGGAATATATATATATATATATATATATATAAGATTGCATGCTTAAAATCAGAATTTAATTGGAAGTTATATATAAAAGATGAGTTTATCGGATTTCGAAGGATGAATCGATCGGATTTGATGTGAATCGATCGGAATCCGATAAGATTGATCGGATTTGGCAAAATCCGATAGAATACGATTGGAATCCGGTAAAGTTGATCGGATTTTGGGAAATCCGATTGTTTGGTCGGAATCCGATAGAATCGGATTTCAGCTTTATAGGAATTGAGGTTTTGTCGGATTTGTACTTTTAATCGGTTTTGCCTATGTTTGGATTTAGGAATTCAATAATGAACTTGAATGAGGATTTAATGCGAATCACCATGATGATATTGATGAACAGGTGTTAGTAGATCATTGATTCATGTGATATGTAGAAATATGTACTTGTTAAATTTATGTACATATAAGATGATAGTAGTATTATGCTTATTGTATATTATTAAGCAAATACTGATTTGTAATTGTCTTCTCAGGAGGTGACAAGACTCGGTAAATAGATTACTGAGTGATCAGAGTTGGAAGACTTTGGTGAGTGGATTCATATCTTCGGATATGCGGGATATGATATGCTAAAAGTTGCTTTGCTCTTAATTGATATGTATACATGATTATTGTTTTATGGGAGATCAGCTTTAGCTGGGCGGCTGGGCCTGTTTGCTTGGGGATTTACAGTATCTGATCTTGAGTTGCATTTGTTGCACTCAAGGGTGCTGGTACTGTTGTCCATGTTAGCAAGGATATCGGTAGACCTTGGTTTTGGTGGCCGACCTTGGTTGTGAGTGGTTGTAACAGTGCACCTTGGTTTTGGTAGCCGACCTTGGTTGTGAGTTGTTGCAACACCGCCGGTTCTCTTTGATTTGATGAGCTATATGTGTTTAGAATGATTGTCTTGTATGTGCTTAGATGTGGTTCCCTCACTTAGCTTTGTGCTAATTCCCCTCCAGTTTGTTTTGCAGATACTCCTGAGTGAGTTTGTGAATACAGAAGGCTGGGAATATGGACAGACCACTACTCTGATGTCCAAGAATTTTGTTAAAGCCTGTTTTGTAATTAACACCGTAGTGGCGATTTTGTAACTATAAACCAGTGAAAGTTTGTATTTAACTTTGGGTTTTAAATGTAATTATATGTAATTAGCTTCCGCACGCGTATTAAAGTTATTTTAAAAGTACGGTGTTACAATTGGGATAGCATGTGCTTTGAATTGTAAGGGAGTTAATAGTAATGTTCGAATTATGCGAATTGAAATTTTTCTTGACTTAGTGGATGAATTGAAACTTACTTGATTGGAAACTTGAAGGACGAAGATTTAAATTCAGAGATTATGACCAAGAAAAGATAGGATTTAATTGATGATTTTCGAGGATTAAAGACTTACAAATCTAATATTTGAGTTCCTGTGATTGGAGAATTTTGACATATTTGAGTTTCTGTGCTTGGAAAACTTTGACATATTGGAGTGCCTATGCTTGGAAAACTTTAACAGTTAATTTTATCGGAAGCCCATAAATACGCATCGTATGTTTATTCTGGTAACACCCAAATGTATAACAACTTGAAGGTGTTGTAGAGTTAGAAATACCATAGTGGAAGTGGGAACATATCACGATGGATTTTGTAACTAAACTTCCTCGAATGTAACGAAATCATGATTCGATTTGGGTAATTGTCGATCGACTGACGAAGAGTGCCCATTTTCTAGCTATGAGTGAAAAATCTCCTCTCAGCAAATTAGCTCAGTTGTACATAGATGAGATTGTTTCTCGACACGGTATTCATGTATCGATTGTTTTTTACAGAGATTCCAGGTTTGTTTCTAACTTCTGGAACAGTTTACAACGACAATTGGGTACGCGTGTCAACTTGAGTACAACTTATCATCCTCAAACTGACGAGCAGACTGAACGAACGATTCAAACTCTTGAGGATATGTCAAGAGCTTGTGTGATTAAATACGGTGGATCTTGGGATTCACACTTACCGTTGATTGAATTTGCATATAATAATTCCTATCACTCGAGTATAGGAATGCCACCTTACGAAATGTTTTACGGTCGTCGTTGCCGTACTCCTACTTGCTGGTTAGAGGCAGGTGAGAAACAATTTTCGGGCCCTGAAATCGTACAGATGACGGCCGAAAAAGTTGATATTGCGAGAGATAAACTGAAAGCCGCCAGAGACTGACAGAAAATGTATGCAGATCCCCGTCGACGTTCAGTATCATTTGAAGTTGATGAACTGGTTTACTTGAAGGTTTCACCATGAAAAGGGGTTTTTCGTATTGGTAAGCATGGAAATTAGCTCCGAGATATATCGGTCCGTTTAAGATCAGGAAAATGGTAAACGATCAGACAGTTTCTCTTGATCTTCCTCCAGAGCTAGCAGGGATTCATGATACCTTTAACGTCTATTACCTGCGAAAGTGTAAAGTTGAAGATGAGAGTCAGATTCTTCCTGTGCACAAACTGAAACTTGATTCGAAAAAAAAGATTAGTAGAATAACTGGTGGAACTATTGGATCGTAAATTTACCAAGCTTCGCATGAAACAGATCCCTATGGTGCTAGTCAAGTGGAAACATAGTTTGGGTTCGGATCTAACTTGGGAAACTGAAGCTGATATGAGAAATCGTTATCCTCAGTTGTTTGATCGCGACGTGATTCCGAGGACGGAATCCTCTTAAGGGGGGTAGATTTGTAACATCCTAAATCTGGGCCCAATCGTTTAGTGAGTTTTCTTTTTAATTGCTAAGTGTTTGTTTTAAAAGCATGCCTATATGGTATCGTTACATTCGTTTTTAAATAAGGATTCCGAATATATTTTTATTACAAATTAATTAATTGTTACTAGTTGGTTATGTGACGAACTGTATATTCGAACGTAACTTTTTAAATACTGAAATACGTATGTGAGTAGTAAGGGGCCGAAAATTGGGTTAAATATAACTTCATGAGTAAGTTATGTGTATGTTAAGTGTGTGTTTTCTAAGGTGTGTTTTGAGAGAGAAAATTACTACAACTTGATACTTGGTTTTTTCATCTTGATTCTAACTATTGAATAATTACAAATCAAGGTAGTATGATATTCATGGTTACTAAATAACATGATTTCAAGTTGTTACCATGCTTAATTTTATGGAGTTATCATGGATGAAGTTTTTGTTTGAACTTGAAAGTGGGTTTTATTTATTTAAGGATTTTAAAGTGTTATTAAGTATTTATGAAGAATAGAAATATGTTTTTATGATGATTCATGGGTTTATGAATTAAAATCATGATTTAAAGTATGTATATATGAAAATTAAAATTTTGGATTAAGGTGTTTGTTCATGTGTGTTCTTGAATTCTTCAATATGTTCTTGAAAATGTATGTACGTAAGTTTGATTGTAGAAGATGTTAATAGAGATAAGTTATTAAAAGAATTTAATATTAAAAGAGTTTAATATTAAAAGTGATGATAAGTTTATGGAATGAATAAATTCTATCTTGACTTCTTTGACATGGTTGCTTGCTTAGATTGTATAAAAATGTATATTATATTTTGTGTAAGGAAGATGGAAGAAAAGAAGCATGGATAAATTTTTAGTTAAGTATATGATTCTATAAGCCTTGTTTTCTTGTTCTATAGATCTCATGCTATAGACTTTATTCTATAAGCCTTATTTTCTTGTTATATAGATCCCATGCTATACATCTATGCTATAGACCTTGTTTTTTTATATTCATCGCGATTTGTATTTTTTTATTTTATTTTGCGTAAAAGTAGCCATGAATATGGATACCTTGGGTAGTTAATTAAAATTGACAAACTCCGGTGATTACCATTAGTTTTGTTTTTCAACCTTTTAAGGTTTATTCTATTTATGTTTCTAAAACTTAATTCATTTTATAGTTTTATTTATTTATCTAGCATTCCTATTCTTTTGCTAATTTCAGGTTTTTTTATTTATTCAGCATTCCTATTCTTTTTGCTAATTTCAGGTTTTTTTATTTTATTCCATTTTAATTCTAGCACTTTAATCTAAAGATATTCTATAAGTTTATTAAAAACCCATGACAACATACAGGTTATGGAGAAATTCGTTAAAGAACATATATCAAGTGAATTTTAGCCGACCAACGATTGGCACCTTGGTTACTATTAGTATAACACCTTCAAGTTAATAATTCTTTGATAAATAATAATGTAATGTTCCAATTTTTTTTATAAAACCAATCATTTATTTAAAACATCCAAACAATTAAAAAGTTCCAACCATACGTTAAACAATTCATGATAAAATTAGAGTTCACGATAAAACATTTCTTAAAAACACGAGCGGAAACATTGCTGTGACGCCGGAGACTTCCCCTTGTCCTTACCCGATATTCCTGAAAAGAATAAACATAACAACGGGTAAGCATAAAGCTTAGTGAGCAACACACTATTACCTACACCTTATAACGGATATAGCATACACCACATGCATAATACAACATATCCACATAATCACATATGGTATATCTGACCTTGAGTTTGGTTAAATATTGCAAAAGTGGGAGCTGTTGTGTCAAAATTATATCTGAATCTTGATGAGTTTTTTACAAGGAATATGGGTAATGGAGATGAAACCTACTTTTGGACTCATCGGTGAATTGGATAATTGTCTATTACATCCATTCTCCTGATTTGTTCAATTTACAAAGCAACAAACTTTGTTCCATTTCTTCGAGAATTGCGTGAAACTCAAATGGAACAATGGTTTGGAGGTGGTTGTGGTTGAATGATGATGAACCTGAGTGACTTTCGGGACAAGTTGCTGCCTTGGAGAACCTTATACAACGCATCTCACTTTCAAATACAAATGATATATGGAGATGGGAGGGGGAACCTAATGGAATGTTAACTGTAAAATCCATGAGAATTATTGTTGATAATATTGTCAACTCTCCTTTACAGGTCCTATTTTATGGAATAAATAGCTACCTCCTCGTGTTAATTGTTTTGTGTGGAGATTCATGTTAAAGAGTATTCCAACTAGACTTAATCTAAGTCTTAAAGAAGTTTATTTGTCATCTATTGCTTGTCCTATTTGTTGGTGTGATGTGGAATCTCTGGAGCATCTCTTCTATACGTGTACAACAACAAAGGAGATCTGGATATGGTTGTTAGAATGGTGCGATTTAAATGGGGGATCTCACAATTCCTTGGAACAACTTATATTCAACATCTCGGATAATGGAAAACAGCTAAAAAGAAGAAATTTTTTGGGTGCAGTGGTCGGATGTTCGTTATCCCTAGTATGGAAATCGCGTAATAATCTAGTGTTTAATGGGAAGAAATATCTTGTGACGATGGTGGAGGACGAACTACAAGCTTTCTTATTTACTTGGATGAAATATAAAGCTAAATATAATTCCTTAATTTGATCTATGTGGTGTTATAATTCAGTTACCTTCTTTAATTTCTTAAGTAACTTGTATCCTATCTAGCCTCTTGCTATTTACTATTAATAAACTCTTGACATCTTTAGACGGGGTGATAGTTGAGCCGAATCTTCTTACCTAGTGTATCCTTTCTTGCTGTTATAACAAACTATCATACACCATTTTTATTTACAAACAAATAATAAAAAGTAGCGAAGGATTAAGAAGAGAGAAAATCAATATAGAGAGAAAGATATAGAGAAAAAGAGTGGGTGATCGTAAACCAACAACTCTTGAATCCATACCAACCCATAAAAAAGACGATCTGATTGTATTGACTTTCAACACACACCAACGAACACCCCCCACAACTATGGCTAAGCAATAAAAACACTTTCTTTTACTAGTACAAATTAAACCCATGGTTGCTATACCCTACGTAAAAAGCCTATACATATGTCAAGATCATGGGTTTTTGTATATTTATTTGGCTTAACGAAATGTCCATGAGATACCTTTTAAAAAAGGCAAAATGCTACCTTTTCACAACTTTGACTAAATGAGTAATACGGAATCCATTGAAATGTGTGTAAACATAGTGAAACTCGTGGGTGGAGTCAACTTGAGGACACGGGAGAAATGGTTGTGGAACAAATTAACGGTGGAGCCATTGCTGTCAATTCAATGAGGGCGTGCAAACCTTAATAACATACTCATCTTTTGTATTTGTATGGTGCCAAATATTTTAACAAAAGATTATCATAACTTTCTTTATTGTAATCTATAATGAAAATTAACATGTAAATTATTGGAAATTTAGTAAGAATTGTATTTATTATTGACTTTAGATACAAATGATTACTAAAATTTCTTAAGATAGTAATCATCTTAAGTAGTTATCTCTAATTTTTTAAAATAGTAACCATCTACAAAAACTCATAACTATGTTATTCATAGTCGATACTCGACTGTGGAGACCGAGCATAGCTCAATTTGACTTTTGAAATATGAACGTTATGTGTTGTCTACCTTTATTTTTTATAGTAGTTTCAACAAGCAACTCATTAAAATATTATCTCCAATGTACATAATGTCTAGGTAGTGTGAGAGACCATTTGAATTTCAAATCTTTAGATATAATAAAGGGTTTATTTCTTCAAAATGTATCAAACTATACCCCATATGTTAATGTATCCACCTTTCAAAAATATTATTGTGTGTATCGAACTTTAAAAAAATATGTTATTCTGTATTTTAAACTTCTATTGTATATACTAAACTTATACTTTTTTGTTTTTCTATGTAATCAAAATATGTACAATAACAACAAATTAAAAGTTTAATATATACAATAATATTCTTGAAAGATAAATACATATATTAACATTTAGGATATAGTTAAATATAAAAAAGAAGTAAATCCTATAATTTTCCCATTCCTTCCCTGCCGAGCCGCCTCTCTTCTTCGATGCCTCCGCCTTCCCTTTCTATAACATAGCCAAGCGCCCTCCTTTACAATCACTAAGAAAAAAGAAATACCAATCAAAGCCCTATCGTATCAGTACGTCTATGTGATTTTTCCGGCCCCAGGTTAATTCTTCTATAACATAACGGGGCGGGGTTGCACGCGAGCCGAGTGACGTAGGTGCACAAGAGTTCGCGCTACAACCATCTCTTTTTTATAGGTACCAAAATAATGGGTTTTTGAAAACTTAAATTTTGGAACATATTAAGTTATTGGGTTTTGTTGATTTTTATTATAAGTGACAAGACACTCTTCTAATGAAAGATTGTGTGGATTCTTTTCATTTATGGAAAGATTTATATAGATTCTCACCAATATTTTCTCTTTATTTATTATCAAAACTCATCTTATTTTTTTATAAATCGCTTTATTTTTATAAATTTGTTTGCTTAATGAGTTTTATCCCAAGATATTTAACTGGTGCACTTATAAATATAAATTATAAGTTGCTAGATTTATCAAGATTAATGCTTCGTGATCTAAACTTTTAGAATTTTTCTTATTTTATGAAAATCAAATTTCATTAATTATCAAAATAGAACTTATATGTTTTTGGCATTTGGCATACATAGACTTGAACATATCTTTTTATTAAATTTGTGATAATGTAATGTTAATTTTTAATTAGTAATTTTAAACTTATTATTTTCATATACTTTGATGTTATAAAATTACATTCCTTTGTCTAATATTAAAACTGTATCATCAGAACATTGAAATTATTTCTAATTAAGATTGAGATCTTAATTGCACTAACAGTATGTATACGTGTTTATCGGGATTGTTATTGACCATAATACTATTTAGTGTGAACTTCATGAAAATTTAGTATTCTATACACGCACAACCGTTGTATATATACATTTACAAGTTATCAAACCATAACCAAACTTGTGGTTAAGGTTCCTGCGTACTCGTCTAGCTCAATAAGGTTTCTGTTACGTATTACATATTATTTATTATTTAATTAGGATAACATTTATTAGAATTAATGCTCTAAAATATATGAGGTGACTTAAAAAAATCAATAACACGAAGGAAATGAGAAATTTAAAATTTACCGTCATACAAGAAATGTTGATGAGAGAGGAATGACACAATTGACGGCATAAATGTAATATCATGATACAATATGAGACATGATTTTATTTACAATGATTAGAAAATATTTTAAAATAATAAAACTAGAAATATGGTTAAATACGATATCTTGAAATACTATAAAATGCATATATGTTATATATTAATTAGGAAGAGTAAATACGATAATTTAAGGTTTGTGAAGAGCTAATATATAATCCTCTATAATAATTATGATTCAAATTAAAATAAAAAATGAATTTATATATTTTGACAAGGAAAAGCTAAAATTTGATTTTAATTTTTACCAAAATAAATACGTCTAATTTGGTAATTAAAGTTTATATCTAGATCAAACAACTAGAATTATTTAATAGATTTTATTTATATTATACGATGTTAATTATTAAACCTGAACAATTTATTTTGTAAAAACTGAAATCAAGGTTTGGGTTTTTTTGATCAAAATTTATAATTGGAAAACATGTAATAGATAATGAGTTGTGTTTAATGTAGTCAATGTAAAAAATATAGTCCTAAAATTTTAATATGCAATTATAAGTGATTCAGTATACAATCACATGTGATTTATAAGACATCACATGTAAATTACAAAAATACCCCTCCGCCCAAAATTCTAAAATACAATATGGACCATTGATGTCATTATCCAAATGTCAAAGTTAATCTCATACAACTATGAGTTAGAAATAAACTATATTAAACATTCTTTAGTAGACAATACTATCTAAATTTTGGTAAATAATATTAATTTAATATCTAGATAAGATAACAACATGGTTAAAATTTATAACTAAAAAAATTAAAACTTAAATTTATTAATGATTTAAATCCCTTCTATCAATATCCTTTTTCTTATAATCTTTTAACTAATAAATAAAATTCTAACAATTAGAAAATTCTAACTATTGATTTAGTCAAAATCAACATCATCCTCTACTCCTCTCTAACTTTTCATCTAGTCAAAATAAAAACTCAATTTTAACTTTAAATAAAAAATAACTCGAATTTAATTATAATATGAGATAAAGTTTGTGGTGTAAATAAATTATTTTACTTAACTAAAAAAGTGTAAATACATTACATAATGTTTACTTATTTTATAATCTATAATTGATTAAAAGTTATATAATAAAAGTAATAGTTAGATATAATAGTCGGTTGAAAAAAAAGTTCCAAGTTATAATATTTAAAACATCGTGGTAGTTTATAATCTACATAATATAAATCTTAATTTAAAAAGATAAAATCTTATCATTTGTCTCTTAATATTAATTAAACACTTATATTTATTCATAATTATTTTATAGTGGTTAATTAAAAATTGAAGAGTTGAGGTGTTTTGTTTTTTGAGTAAGAAAAAAGTAATTAGGTAGCTGATTTTAAGTTCATTTAGAGTAATTAATTAACACAGCCTATTGGATTAAATTAAGAATAAAGAAATTATCCTTTAGGATATTAATCAACCTTGTCATAGATTTTTAAATCTCTTTTCTCCACCCTCACATTTCAGCCTCCAAGCTCTAGATCTTTGACTTGTGGTGTTAAAGGTGGTGTGTATGGTCTTGCTTTGGTGAACGGTTATTATTTGGTTGTTTGTGGCTAGTAGGAGTAAGTAATTTGAAAGTTTTTACAATGAAGCGTTACTAGTTATAAATTTTTTAGTTTGGTATTTTGAGATATCAATGGTTTAATTTCGGTACTTTTAGGTTCGAAACCGGCTGGCATTCGGTTTCAAGATATCAATAATTTTGATTTCGGTACTTTTGGGTTTGGTACCGGCTCGGCTGGTTCTGATTGTGGTGAACGTATTGGCTTAGAAATTTCAGAATTGTATAAAATTTTAGAGATGATCTCTATCATTCAATTCTATCCTAGGATTCTCATCATTCTTCACGTCAGACCTACTTTGGGATAGGGTGAGTTAGTGTAAATATGGTGAAATATTTCCGGCTAGCGATATTTGTCTTAATTTTATGTGTTTTATCGGTGATTTTAAAATATGATTAGTCCCAAAAGTAAATAGGATTGAACATGTTTAGACTAACATCCAAAGTTTTATTGTAATTATACGAGTCATATACGGTACGATTAATAAATCCGTTACCTGTTATAAATAGCATGTCCAATAGAACACGCCAGACAAATGCACGCTATGAGACTGTGCATGCATGTGTATTAGTAGTACGTTATGAATTCTCCATCATCAAATAAATATACAAAACAGTTTAATTATATTATTATCAATACATTAATTACCAATTGCTCAATGACAAAAGTTCATGATCAACTTTCTTCACAAAATTTAATATAATCCCTTTCTCCCACCCTCCAAACCACCTCCTAACTCCAAATTGAGACTCAGCCAGGTACATATCTACCATTTCTTGTCCATATCTCAATTTCATGTAGGCCCATATTGCATTTTTTCTTCCCTATATAATCTGCATTTTTACTTCACTTTGGCCACAAAAGAAAAACCCCAAAAATACCCTTTTGTGGTCTCTCTCTCTCTCTCTCTCTCTAGTCTTTTTGGTGGTCCTAGCTAGCCCTTGGTTGTGTAGGAAACCACTTTGGTTTTCTTGTTGAGCCTTGCAGCATAACCATACACCCTTTTGGCTATTACAAGAAAAAGCTTCACTTTGTAGCCAAAACGTTTTAAAGTAAAGATTTAACACGGTTTTGATCCATCTATCACCCAAGATTACCTTTGTTCCTATCTTTCTTTCATCTCGCTCGACGTTACAGTCGTCTTCTTGCTAGCTAGTACATGATGATGAAGAATACTATTGTTCCTTTATCTGCATGGCCTTGGGAAAATTTTGGCATTTTCAAGGTAATTCCTCCCACTTCATTTCACGAAACCTATATAAACATCATTTATTTGATTGTTTTAACATAAAATTTCTGTGGGATCGATTTGATGAAATTGTAGTATGTATTACTTGGACCATTGGTGGGAAATGTTATACATTCAACAGTTCAAGGAGATGATAATCTAGCAAGCAATTGGTGCCTCCATGTTCTCTTGATAAGCTTGCTTAGATTTCATGTATACATGTGGTATACTAACTTGTGTAACATGCTTTTCCTCACTCGAAATCGTCGGATTTTTCAGCAAGGTATCGACTTTGACCAAATCGACAAAGAACGCGATTGGTAAGTTTCGAAATTTTAATTTTTAAATTGATACAAAACTATTACCAAATAAGCGCTTAACATGAAACATGAAATACCTATTTTATATTTCATATGTGCATCGTTTTAATGAAATTTTGATTTCAGGGATAATTTTGTAATTTTCCAAGCTTTGATAGCTTCATTGGCTATTTACTCTTTCCCTAATGGATTTGAGAAGTTGCCTGTCTGGGAAACCAAGGGGCTTGTTGCGATTGTAGCGATACATGTGCTTGTTTCAGAGCCACTTTACTATTGGGTGCATAGATTCTTGCATGGAAGTTACCTTTTTACCCCTTACCATTCTTTCCACCATTCATCAACTGTACCACAACCAGTCACAGGTAATGGCATTCATAACTCCATCTTCCTTCATTTATGATATCAATTAGTGTTGTCACATTCATGACATCTCATGGTGTCCTGCCTTGAGCTATTTTTAAATTCATAAGTATGATAATTAAACCTTTTTTCCTTTTGTTGCTTTTTTTGTAAATAAGAGGAACAATAACTATATAAACCTTCAAGAGTTCTAATTACATATTATCAAATACATGTAACAATTAAACGTCTAGAATCAAAGACGATTCTCTATTCTATCAATGATTGTTGATATTTTACAACATTTGCCCAATTTGGGTGACTTTTAACACAATCTTATGTCTTATAACGTGTTAATTAACCTTGAGTAACGTCGAGGGTCCACAACCTCATGCTTTGTACTTGTAGTGGACATCTCGACGTGTGTCAAGTGTCCATGTTGAAGCGAAGATCATTTAATGTTCGGAGATTATACTTACCAAACACGTTTCTTAAAATGTCTAGACATGATTCTTACTTGACTGGATTGGAGACAATTCCCGCAACACGACAAAAATAAAGAGATAACAAGAAATCATGGGACATGTAGTCAAATTAACTACAGAAACGTGTTGTTGTTGTTGTTATTGTTATTGTTAGGTTATTATACATTTAAAAGGCAAGATTATGAATATACTAATTAGGTTATAATTATTATAATTGCAGTTGGAAGCACTACGTTTTTGGAGGAGTTATTAGCTTCGACAGTGATTGGATTACCAATAGTTGGGTGTATTTTGAGTGGATTTGGATCTAAATCCATAATTTACGGCTATGTTATTGTGTTTGATGTCTTAAGATGTTTGGGGCATTCAAACGTTGAGATCGTGCCTCATTGGATTTTTGACTATTTTCCTTTCTTCAGATTTCTTCTCTACACCCCAACGTAAGTTATTCATATCATACAAATTATATTAATTAATATTAAACTATCTTAAAACGACACGAAGTCTAGAATATCTTAAAACAGACTCGTATATATATTCACTTCTTGCTAAATAAACATTTTTAATTACCCGAGAAATCAAATATAAGAAAGATCGAGTTATGGAAAAATATTTAAGCCATGCATATATATCATGTTTAGACTTTTTTAAGAAATATATTAAACGGAGTGTCTTTTTTTTAATGATATTATATATATCAATATTGGAAATGCTAGTAGTGTTCAAGTATAAGAAATTTAAATAAAGTAATAGTATAGCATCATAGATAACATGTGATTCACTAGCAAGATGGCCAATGTTGAATAGCAGTTTGTAGGAGAAAATTTAACTACATATTTATGTTGTACAACTGGTGAATAATTAAATAACATTATAAATAAAAGTCAATAATTATGCCTAATGCATTAATTGTCCCTACTGTTTTTTTTTTTTTTTTTTTTTTTGAAAATTTTTAAATCAGAAATGGATGATATTTGGAACACGTTAATATAGAATATACGATTTAATTAATCCAAATTATTTATTATTTGTTGCATTTTTATTATAATGAGTTTGAAGTTTTGAACTCCATTGTTCGATCATTGGATCGACTTCGTACGTAAACTGTAAGGGTATTATGGTCCATGTAAATCTGGTTTTTATGTTATTCTTTTTATTTTGTTATTTTATTTTTGAAAATATTGATATATCATTAAATAATGATAACTAGAATCTACTAAAGTACTAATTCTTTTTGTAATATTATTTTTTGATTTTGAAATTTATTTTAATTCAACGAAAAGGAGGTATTTAAACACATCAAAATCTATACGTATCGATGTACTATGGTTATAATTCATGTACGGTATATATTATTTATAATTTCTAATTTTTAATAATTTTGGCATGCAGATATTATAGCCTACATCACAGTGAGATGAAGACCAACTATTGCCTGTTTATGCCTCTCTATGATGCCATATGGAACACTTTGAATACGGATTCCTGGGATTTACAAAAGAAAATAAGCCTAGACGCAGGTATGTAACCATTTATAATTATACTTTTAAAAAAATTAAGTTCTGCTTTTTCGTAATAAAAAATGAGAAAAATGACATATATATCTCTCAAATTCATTCTCTAAATTGCATATATAGAATTACTATATAGTTATTCTTTCAATCTCTTCTTTTAGATATATCATTTCTATGTAAGCTATATATATATATATATATATATATATATATATATATATATATATATATATATATATATATATTATAAAATTTAACTAAAATTGCTAGTTTAAAACAGTTTATATATATGTTTTTCATAGAAACCTCCCCTAATAGATACTGGTTTTTGAAAATAACCGGTCCCTAAATGTTTTGTGTAGTAGTGTGTACCGGTCATAACGCTATTGAACCTGCACTAGGTAGGTATTGATACTAATATCCATAAATTTCTTGTACCATTATGGTACGGTTTCAGATTCGTGCAATCACACATCCCTATATAAAAAGAACGGATAGCAAAAAAAGATGATGACACATGATGAGCGTGTATGAATTTTGAAGCATGTGTGTATAAGTTTCTTTTGAATAACAGAACACATAAATACATAAACATATACTCCTAAATCAAGACACTTTGTTTATGAAGAGACTGAAACCGTATCTATAGTGAAGACCTTTCCAACATCTAATATGCAATTAGAAATAAACGCAATGTTCAACAAGTGTGCATGTTTCGCTATTTAATTATGTGGTTTTATTTTACGAAATATCTTTTATTAGTTAATAGTTAATGTTAATGTGTGCTATTTTAAAACAAATAGGTTATGAAAACAATTCAGAATTGGGATAGGGGCATTTTATATGATTGAGCAGTTAGATTAATTATGTGGTTTTATTTTACGAAATATCTTTTATTAGTTAATAGTTAATGCTAATATGTGCTATTTTAAAACAAATATGTTATGAAAACAATTCATAATTGGGGTAAGGGCATTTTATATGATTGAGCAGTTAGATAAATTATGTAAAAGCTAATATACGCCGCTCGAATTCAATTAGTGGCCCTTGCAATAAATACTAGTAGGTTTTGAGTCGTAATCTATAATTTCTACAAGTAAGGGACTGTTTTGGATTTAATATAATTACTAAGGGGGTATGCAGCATTAGATCTTAACCTTACGTTGCAAATCAGAATTCAGAACACGTATATACGGAAACATATGTATTTACATAAGTTATCCATCTACTATTCAATATTGACCAATAACCCCCTTATACTTTTGAAATAACCAATTAACCATATTTATAATCAATCTCATTGCGAATCTTATTTGTGGTGATGTTATCAAATGCATACATAGGTAAGTCAAAAAAGGTGACGGATTTTGTGTTCTTGGCACACGTAGTGGATATTTCATCATCGATGCACGCCCCCTTTGTCTTCAGATCATTTGCATCAATGCCCTATAGTGCTCGATTGTTCTTGATTCTATATTGGCCATTTGGATTCATCGTGATGCTCGTGATGTGGATGAGGTCTAAGACATTCCTTATATCGTTTTACACCTTAAGAGGTAGATTGCACCAAACATGGGTTGTTCCTCGTTTTGGTTTTCAGGTAAATTGGTTCATCAAGCACTTCAGACAAACTGAAATCCAGAAGTGTTGAATTACACATTATTCGAGTTTAGCATTGCAACACTTTGTTGTGTTTATATTGTAACAAGATAATCGAAATGTATAATGTGCAGTATTTCTTGCCATTCGCTACCGAAGGAATTAACAATCATATCGAGGAGGCAATTCTAAGGGCTGACAAATTGGGTGTGAAAGTGATTAGCCTAGCTGCTTTAAATAAGGTATGTTATTGGACTCTCAGATCACTTATATCATTAAGTTGTTTTAAATAAGGTATGTTACACACATTGGGTGTGAGTACAATAACATTTAACTTAGTTTCTTTAACGGTATATGTCTGATATGTGGTTAAATTGTCGGTTTCACCTATACGAGACAAAATCTTGCTAACAAGGTACATAAGGTGGCAAAATGATGGAAATATACCATTCTATATTTGGTATTTTGCAACAATAAAAGTTTTCTGAAAAGGAAAATCGAACTTTTTGAGGTTGTTTGGTTAACGACATGTACCCATTATGAAAATGATTCATCTTAAACCAGTGTCACCTCAGGAATAGTTGTAAAGCATTTATATTGATAAGGTTGTTAAAGGACCCTTAATTAATTAATATGACCCTCTTGTAGGTCCAGTTGAGAACCTTTGAATCGAGAAACTTGATTTTTTAAATTTTATTGTTGGTTAAATATGGAAAATGTAGAATGAAGCACTTAACGGAGGTGGAACGTTGTTTGTTAAAAAACACCCGAATTTGAAAGTACGAGTAGTCCATGGGAATACATTAACGGCCGCTGTTATACTTAACGAGATTCATGACGACGTGAAAGAGGTGTTCCTCACTGGAGCCACGTCAAAGCTCGGACGGGCCATCGCCCTTTATCTTTGTAGACGAGGCGTTCGTGTTCTAGTAAGTCTTACTATCACCATTACTTAATACTTATAATTACAATTCGTTACGTTAGTGTCATAACCAAATACGATAAATTACCAACATCAAATGCTACCACAATCATCGTAGCAGGCTCTGCTAGTTGTATATATCTTACTCTGTTGGGTTTATTGAGCTCATCGTTCTCTCGAGTCTGTCAAATCCTCAATCCATCACTCATGTAGCAATGCAGGAGCATTCTACATTGCTGAGGTAAGAGGAGAATAATCTTACTCCTACTATTTGACACGTTTTAAAACTGTGAGGAGCAACCCAAAACAAACAATATCATTAGTCAGTTCACAGATTACGATCCTAACATACTCTCATTAGATAAGGATGTTTATGACGATGATAAGCAAGGTCAGTTCATGAATGATGCTGTATTATAGGTTGAAGACATTTGGTACAGTAGCTTTTAACGGTTACCTAAAACGTGACGGCAAGGGGAATTAAATCGCCAACAACCAGTCATAATTCAAATAAATGATTTAGAAGAAAATAGTAATATTTTGCAGATTAAATATTAGATGCTAGTGTACGTACAAGTTGGTAATTGGTTGTACTGCACACAGATGCTGCACAGTCTATAATGATATTGTCTCAGTCTCAGTTATACAAGAACAGTATATATCCATTAATACATACGGACATACGGTTCTGTATAGAGTAGGAGTGGGTAAGGGTACCGAAAATACTGGAACGTACCGGTACCTAGTTAGAGTTTCCGGTCTGGTACTCGGTACTTGAAATATTGCTAAATCGGTATTCCGAACTAATTCCAAACCAACTAGGTAAAATAAATATTCAGTATCGGTACTATATATGAACATTTGGTACGATATTCGATACAATATTTAAACAAAATTCGGTATTCAGTAAAATCGGTACATGTACCGGTCCAGTTACCATAATCACCCCTGGTATAGATTGATGTCGTATCAAGAGGTCAATCCATTCATATATATATCATAAGATGAGAAGTGTAATGATCCATACAATTTGCATATATTTGGATGATTACATTTTTCTCATTGTTATATATAGCTTTTATATTTTCTTCATTTGAGCAATAATTAGTTGCAATTTTTTCTTTGGGAAAAAAAAATACAGATGTTGACTCTATCGACAGAAAGATTTCAAAACATACAAGAAGAAGCACCGGTAAATTGCCAGAAGAATTTAGTTCAAGTCACCAAGTACCAAGCAGCAAAAAATTGCAAGGTATATATGTTTAATTATTATGTTGAAGCCTTGAGAAACATGTTCTAGAAATAGATCAATCTTTTTGTGCATTTAAATTTAAAAAATATGATTTACAATCATTTCAACAGGATGATTGAAAAGTCTTTCAAAAGACTTTCTGGGTGCAACATGTTGGACAACCAAGTGGAGTATATACATGAAATGACCACGTACACCAAGTGATTAAGTCGTGTAGATCAAATATGACTCGAGTTTTTGTAAGAACAATGCTAAAACGGAAATCCATTTTAAAATTGTGAACTATTTACATTGAAAATGTGGCATAAGAATTTTAAGGAAATACTGAAAATATCTAGAGCCAGTCTCACACTTAAATTAAGCGATGACAAACTGACTTAATTTCCACAGTGTGCAGAAATTGACTTAGGTGGTGTTTACTTTTGACTTAATTAACTTAATAGAAAAAAAACGTATTCTGGTAAGTTATAATCGTATTGTTTGTTTATTACTTAATCCAGAAAGACGACTTAACACAATAAGTTATGAGTAGGATACTTTCTACATTAAGCTCATGATTTTAATCTTTTTCTTATTCAGACAGTTTATTTAAGACATAAAACAAACAACAACACTACTTATTCCATACAGACCATATTTTTCCAGACAGACACTTAATCCAGATAGCACTTAATAACAAGAAAAAGTAAACAGACCCTTAGATTAATGGTCTACATTTGTTGTGGACTTGTGACATGAAGAGGTTTTTATTTTTAATTTCCTATAATTATTATTCGCACACATATTATCTATAAGTATAACACAGTTTTTTTGTTTTTTTATTTTTAAGTGTTTTAGATAACTAAATCTTACAGAAATAATAATGAGTTATTGTAGTACGTACTACAATTTAATTGATTGATATATATATATATATATATATATATATATATATATATATATATATATATATATATATATATATTTAATAATGACAGACGTGGGTAGTTGGAAAATGGATAACACCTGGACAGCAAAGATGGGCTCCCTCCGGAACTCATTTTCATCAATTTGTGGTGCCACCGATCTTCGCTTTCAGACGCGACTGCACTTACGGCGACCTTGCTGCCATGAAACTGCCCGATGATGTTCAAGGCCTTGGATCTTGCGAGGTACATATAAATATACTCTCATTAAAATAAAAATAAAAATTAATAAGCATTTATTGAAAATTAAAAATTTCAATAATGTTGTTATAGTACACAATGGGAAGAGGAATAGTGCACGCATGCCATGCAGGAGGGGTTGTACATAGCTTGGAAGGATGGACTCATCATGAAGTTGGTGCTCTTGATGTTGACCGAATCGACGTCGTTTGGAAGGCTGCTTTAAAACATGGTCTTCAACCTATTTCTAGTCTTCCTAAATGATCATTTTCTTCATATTTTTATTTCTGACCATTCTCTTCTTACATACTTCAATTTGGTTATCCTAGGTCTCATTTCACAATGTATTATTATGTTCTAGTTGAAAAGTAATTAATATTTTCATAAATTCACACTTACAATTACATCTCATCTCACATATATATCCCAACTGCTAGTGTACCAAAACACGAGGTATGATGTAGTATTGATCGACAAACTAAAAGATGACATAAAATTAAGGATACATGCGAAACCTTAATATATAGTCTCTAAACTCGTATATACAATTGTATGTGTTGGACCAAGCAGATCTATCTAACATGCACCCCGCATACGTTGTAAACATGAAATTTCTCCAATGAGCAGACCAAAGTTGGGGTTGAAAAAGTTGAGCCATAAGTATATATGGCCAGGGCAAGCCATTAGGTGGATTTAATTAAATAAAGTGTAACATATAAATTATATGGTCAAAAATTATATTTTGATCAAAATGTTAAGACAGAGGACTAATTAGAATTGAGATGCATTGATGACTTTGTAATGTGTCTAACACGTGTAAAATATTTACAGGGCCAGTTCTGGCCTTTTTGATGCCCATGGCAATACATTATAAAAATGGCCCATTATATTTTTAAACAAACAATATACTTTTTTTAGGTTTAAAACCCAGACAAGGTAGGAGGCTATTCCATAAGTTCTGTTTAATGTATTCATGTTTCACTTGTTTAGCTACTTTGGTCAATGGTCATTAATTAGTTCATGAAATTAAAATTTGGGTCAAGTGTTTTCAGTTTCGAGTAATGGGAACCAGAAAAGCTAGATTAACTAAAAACTGGAGCAACATTAGTTCACTAGTTCAGCTTTTCATCAACACAAATCATAACTAATTAATCAGAATTACAAAGTTTAAAATCAAACTCAAATCTTTACACTAATTTGAGTACCCTAACACACAAATACATGAAGATAGAAAAGTTAATTTGCAACTGACCTGCGTGATGAAACGTATTGATGATTACAAAAATTGGCTCTTGCTCTTGCTTGATCTTGAAGTTCAAGACTTGAACAGATGTAAAGTCGGGTGAGGGAGAGGGATGCCTTGCATATAACGGATTTGGCTAAGAATTTGCTACCCTTTAGTCCCTTAGTCCTTACTATGACGATGTGCTGGACAGAAGCCCAGGTCCCCCTCTTTTGGGCCGGCCCTACTGTTTAGCTAATCAGGAGTAGATCTAACTCTATATATATATAAGATTTCAACTTAAATTTAATTGGTTTTGACTTGAAACTCGGTCAAACTGTCATACACACTCTACGTAGCACATAAAGTATCCACATATTTGACAGAAAGAACGTTAAAAATGAGCAAGGTCATGTATATTGTCCCACATTAGGTAAATATCATTTCGTAATGTATTTAATAAAAATTCCAAATTACTCCACTAATTATCAATTGGTATTGAATTACAACCCCTCAAAATGGCAAACTTACATTTTCCCTCATCCTTTATGCCCAAATATATCAACGAGTGTGTCAATCCCCTTGGCATCAGTATTGTATTTTTTAAAGCAATTTCTTTTGTAATTAAATTTCAACATATAATTTTTACCTTGTTTGGAATCGTGCTATTCTGCTGATTTGAAACTCAACTTAAAGTTTAAAATTCATACATCAAAATTTCGTATTACAAAATTTGAAATAGTTGTATATACTTGTTTTTCTTGTTTTTATGGAATCACTTGTTTTTTTGTTGGTTTTACAAAATATAATAAGGATATTTTGGCTATTTATATATTTACCTAAGAGTTGTGTTCAATAAAGTCCATCTTTTTTGTGTAGTCCCGAGGGAAAAATCTCAGCCGTCGGATCAACAAAACGGCAGATCAATTTTCCGGCGAACCCACCGTTGGATCATCGTGATTTTTGGTGAGGGTGATCGGTTTTAACTCCCCTACAAGACTATGGAGCCTGATCGTCCTCACGATCCTATATTAACGAGAAATCGAGCAAAACAGAAAATCCGACCACCATGGCCGCCGTTGCAAAATCCGACCACCACGGCCGGAGTTAATGGTGGTGGCACACATGGTTCAACTCGTTTTGATGAGAGGAGTTCAGATCTGGTCTCGGATTCGTCATTGGATGGTTCAAAAAAAGATTTCGAGTTTTATGTCTCAGATCCGGCGCCGCTGAGGCCAAATTCGAAGGCTGCCGGAGTTGTTCAAGGTGGGGATGGTGATGGTTCAACTCGGTTTGGTCCAAGGAACCCAGATCTGGCCTCGGTTTCCTCTAAAAGTTCCTCGAAAAAAGATTTTGATGCGATAAACGAAGGTGGTGGTCGGCGGCGGAGGTGGTGGTGGTTGGCAGTGTGCAATCACATGTGATTGTGGCTTCAATCACATGTGATTGTGTCGCCGGAGGTGATGGTCAGTGGTGGTGGTTAGCGGTGTGCAATCACATGTGATTGTGGCTTCAATCACATGTGATTGCGTCGCCGGAGGTGGTGGTCGGCAGCGGTGGTGACGGTGGTCGGCGGTGTGCAATCACATGTGATTGCCACAATCACATGTGATTGCGGCGGCCGGAGGTGGTGGTCGGCCGCTGTGGTGGTGGGCGGTGGAGGTGGAGCGCAGTGGTGGAGGTGGAGCGCAGTGGTGGAGGTGGTGTGCAGTGGTGCTGGCGGTGGTGGTGGTGGTTGTGTATTCAATCACATGTGATTGTGGTTATGGTGGTGGTTGGGAGGTTGAGCTTGGTCATTTGACATTTTTTGATCATGTGACTGAGATTTGTCCATTGGGACTACAGAAAAAGTTTGGACTAGATTGAACATTTCACATTTCACATTTACCTAAATATAAATTACATCTGGTTGATAAGCCATTATTTGATTGACTTGATTTTTCTAAAATATCCTCATTAATGAGTCAATAATTATCACTAATGAGCTGCCAAAATTAGTAATTGTTGATTTATTTTAATTAAGAATCAAGTTTTGTTCTCGCGATACTCGTATAGGAATGATTCTCAAACAAAATATCCCTCATATTCGAATGGTCAAATTAATATTCATCTTTCTTATTGGAAATAATTGTAAAAATTTCAAATTTATTTTGAAATAAAAATCTTAAATTTATTAACTTAAAAAAAATCATATTTATTTTATAATAAATGTTTGACCGAGAAAATAAAATAGAAGTTATTATAAAAATGTTATGTCATTGTTGACTGGAAAAAATGACATGACAGAAAAACTGTCAGAGTAGTATAACTATTAAGGATATTTACGATATACTATAAAAAAATCAACAATCTACATTTTTTTACGACAATGTAACCGCATATGTTTTTGCCTCTTTCGTGGATGGTGATAAGAAGACGGAGGGTATATGATGAGATCGACGGTCTGAAGCCACATATTGATAGACAAACTAATAATCCTAGATACAAGATCCGTAGGGAAATACTATTAGCCACGAGCTAAAACTTAGATCTGCTACAAAATACTACATGCAAAAAATAAAGTTAACAAAACCATTTACGAAGGTTGGATATGTGAAAATAAGCATCGATGAGGATGGTGACAAAGCGACGGCATTCACTGTTCGTGACGGTGGCCGCCAACGGAGGTATAGGCTGTGATTGCGGTGGACACACGACGGTGCTCGAGTCGTTAGAAGGTGCAATGAGGTGAGAGGTAGGGCAACTATGGGCTGTGGGAGTATGGTGGTGGCCGGTTGCAATGGAAGTGGGAGATGGCCGATATGAGGCAGTGGGTGCGAAGCCTGTGATGCTGATGGTGGTAGGGGCGGCCAAATATTTTACGTGTCGCTGTTAGTAAGGCTAGGGTTATACATATTAGGGTTTTGAAGGATATTAAGACTATATAGAACCGATGGGCTTTTTAATGGGTATATAACATGTAGATAAGGACAAATAAGGAACTGAGCTTGGTTTTATAAGCTTGATAAAAAGTATTAAAAATTTAAACCCATAACTTTTTTTAAGATATCTTCATGTCTATTTTAACTAATGGATAGTTTAACATGGGAGATAATTATTAAAAATAAACTTTACTTGAATTAATTATATAATATAACTCTTAAAATTTAATTATATGATATAATTCGTTAGAAATATTATATATTTATTTTTAGTTTATGTAATTTATTAAATTAATAATGTAATATAATACTTTAGAAATTAAATTAAATTTATAAATTTATAATATGAACATGTTTAAATATACAATCATTTATATGATGAGTTTGTAACAAGAGACGGATTGAGATGGATAACTATGGGATGATGAATAAAGATTTGATACATGAGACGAATGGCTAAGATTTCTGATGACGAGCAGATGGTTCAAATATGCAAATCTAGAGTTTTAGTGTTAGAAATACGGTTAAAATATGAAAAATAGATACACGGGATATTATGTTTTTATTTATAAGAAAATGTTATTAAGTATATCTTTTAGAATTTTATGTCATTTTCAAAAGGTTGTGTGTAAAAACAAATTAACTATAAATAAATTTAGTTATAAATATCTAATCTCAAGTATCATACACACATGTATGTACTAGAAAAACTAACCCAGACAATGGAGGAATATAACCAAACTCTAGACACCCATATTTTTTAACCTCTTAATGAGCTGGCACCTTTCAAAGGGTCCAAAACACTTGATTTCAAAAATAAGTTTTTCCATGAAGAGTCTCGCATTGTCATTTAAAAAGAAGGCTAAGATTAAAGGACATTCGTAACCAAATATATATATATGGGAGGGATCTAGAGAGAATACCTCTTAAGTAAATAATCTTCTCACCATTCAACAAAAAGGACAAAGTAGTAATTTTAAACAATTTCTCTCTCTTCTAATAAACTTTCTCTAAATAACATTTTTTTTACCTCATTGATTTTATAATCTATATATCTTTCACATAAATATTTATTATATTAAAAAAATTATACCATTAAATTCATGTTTAAATCCTCTTTAAGATGATATCAATTTTAATGTATTTCACTACAACCAATTTAGATGCAATCCCAATCGTTTTGATGCAAACAACCCAAAAAGTCTAAGCTATAAAAAACATAGAAGTATAACACTTTGATGCAAATTATAGATAACTTGAAAATCAAAACAGATGCAACATATAGATAATTTCAATATGTACACACATGCAAATAAAAACATAGACGCAATACACATTAAACATGTATTTTTACGTACATAAAACTTTGTACATAGACAAAAATAGTGAGATGCAAACATCTAGATGCGAAAAATATTCTTGTTTTCATCTTCATCAAACTAGATGCGGGTTTAGTGTCCAAATGTATAACACAAAAATCCATATATAAATCGGAATTTTGGCTACGATATTAACTAAACACTACCCAAGTAAAAATAAAAATATGCAAGTTCATAGAATATGAAAAAAAAACAATTGGAATTTGCTGCACGTGCAATGTATCTCACAAATTGTACATATATCATTTTTTTAAGAAACCCATCAAATATTTTGGTTTATTTACCTAAAGTATGCATTAAGAGGTAAAACAATTGTTACCTTTTTTAAAAACATAAATGATGAATGAATGTAGAAGAGAGAAATTTATTTCTCTTTCCTAAAATGCTCTTTTAACCATATAAATTAATTTAAGAAAATGAAAAATTAGGAAATTAATAGGAGTCATTGATTGGGAAATCCAAGGGCTATCAAGTGTTCTTACGGTTCTCCAAACAAAAAGTGTTCTCATTTGATCTTGCCTCTCTCTCTCTCTCTCTCTCTCTCTCTCTATATATATATATATATATATATATATATATATATATAGGAAAAAGTTCATGCGAGAACCATTCTTAGTGCGAGAACCGCGAGAACCAATCTGAGCCGTCCAATTCCCCCTCTTTCAATGTCATTGCCCATCCATGAATTCCTCACATGCACCCTGCCACATTCTATCCCTCCACGCTCACCATCCATGAAACCTCCCATATCCAAGGAACGGCCGAGTTTGGTTCTCGCAGTTCTCGCATGAACCCTCCCCTATATATATATATATATTTGGAGCCCCTTAAAAGAACGTACTCAATCTTTCCAAGTGTAATTCAATTTATTGTAACTTAAAAAAAAAGTAACAATAACTTCCAAATGTTAAGTACCAATTTTACTAGAGTTAAACGACCTTCAATGAAGGCAATATTAACACTCTATTTAGACAAGTGTTGTTCATGTTTGGACCCACTAAGGCACCAACAACGATAGCTAAGAGATAATGAACCAACCTAACACTTATTAAGATTGGCCATGTGTTTAACTTCAGTTTTGATGACACCTACCCAAGTAAAGAACTTTTTAAGAGATCATTTTTAAATGGGTAATAATCGGTACAACAAAATTAGTTATGTATAATACATTATCAACTTGTACAATATACTATTAACCATTTGTATTTAATGTGTACGAAGAAATTTTATCGTATACAAATTGGCTAAACATAAATAATGTAAAAGCTATAAAAATGTGAACAAACTTTCTTTGAGTTTTCAATAGACTACTTCCTCAAGATTATGATACCATTATTCACATAAGCACACATGGATCAAAGGGCTTATAGCCCAACAATATTTTATAGTTGTGGAGTAGTACCCTTTTCTAAGAAGTTGTGTGTTCAAATCCGGCTATGAATAATAAAATAGATCTGAGAGCAGATTTAATATGTGTGTTAGTTTGCTTTAAAAAAACATAAGCACACATGGAAGAACCCTTTACAAGGATCAGTATCTCACCCTTTGGGTGGTTTAACCTAGGGGTGTTCAAAAAAACCGAGTAACCGAGAAACCGACCTGCCCCGCGTTAACCGAAACCGAAAAAACCGATACCCGTAAAACCCGTGACCCGAAAAAACCCGAAAACTAGGGTACCCGCTAAATGCGGGGCGGGTACGGTTTTTAAATTTTGATATCCGCGGGTACCCGCCCCGCCCCGTATGCTTTAAGATATATATATATATATATATATTGTTTAATATGAAATAACAAAACCATTATAAAAAACTTAAATTGCTCAAAACTACCTAACTTACCTCTAGTAGCCCATACCGTCTCCCCCACTTCATATTTTTAGTTTTGATATCGAGAATTTGCAAGCCTACAACGATCGAGAGTTCAAAATGGAGATACTTAAATCGATCAGAAGTGCCAACTTTGATCATATCGGTTTTTTTTTTTGTTTTTACAAGGTTCTCATAGAAGATCTGTTTGATTTCTACTAGTGATTTATTCATTATTGTTGACTTGTTTCTTCCGTTGTTTATTGTTTTATTATGAATCTAAACTTGTTGAAAACAACAAATATATAAAAATTCAATTTTAGGGTACCCGTGACCCGAACCGTGGATACCCGCCTCCCTTCGGGTACCCGCACAACGGGTACCCGCTGCTTGCGGTTCGGTTTCGGTTTTTGATATTAGATACCCGCCCCGCAGTTGCGGGTTACAAAAAAGCCACTACCCGCCCCGCCCCGCCCCGTGAACACCCCTAGTTTAACCTATGACTTCCATTAATATAGATTTAATGTACCAAATTGGTAAACTATACTAGTCTGGTCCATTTTTAATAATATGTCGTCAAGAAAACATCACTTAATTGTATCAAAATCAAAGTCAACTGTATACAACTCAATTTAATTTTTATTTTAAAGGTCAAGTTGATTGATTTATCTAAATATAAACACAAATTATAAACTTTATTGCTAATCTGATTGTTTTCGAATTTCTTTTGAATTACTCATAGTGACATTTAATAGTTATAATGGATAATATGTATTTTAGATTATTTTTGGTTTATAGTTTGTACTTTAGTATTATTTACATAAATTGACGTAGTTTAAATGATTTTCTATTTAATTTTATTGTATTTTAAATGTACTTCTACAATACCTGTACGTGTACAAACAAAACAACAAACGTAGTGTACAAAGAAGTGCTTCAAAAAACTTAGTTTCTTTTTTTTTGTAAAAAATTATGCTATGTATAAGCTTTCGATGATATTTCATTTGTTGTATTATTTTTATTTCAATTTTATAATATCTCAAATATACTTCCGTTTTAGTATCATCATTTGATTATTGAGTTGAAATCTTTTGAAACCTGATTTCTTTTCTTTATTTGAAGACAACAAGGAAGCGTTTGTTATTGAAAGTTTTTTTGTATGTATAATTCTAACATTTTTTATTTGATTTAACATATCTCAAGTTTACTTCTTTAATACCCGTGTATACACGGGTCTATAAACTAGTTAACAATCAAGGGACCAACTGTTAGTTGGCGGATCTTTAAAAAAAGGCTAATTAAAGATAATTTAAAGTCACTTTTAATACCAGCATAACTACATAGTACATAAGTATAAAAGATTTCAATTTTTTACAATTGGGTGTGTGCGGTTGGCACCTATGTGAAAAATCAAGGTATTTTAGCGTCTTTCAAAGCTTGATGATGATAAAAATTCTATTTCATATGCACCACTAAATTCAAGGATTTGTGTTTATGCAAGGTCTCTTATGAAATTAGTGTATGGGCAAGCTTAATTTTTTTTATAATAGTTTTTTAACTTATTAGCTTATAAGCTTTTAAGAGAAAAATATTTGGATTGATTTCTAAAAAGGGTGAAAATAAGGAAAATTTGTAGAATTACTAAAAATGACATACTTAGTATAGTTGATTCAAGTTTATAGAAAGGGTATAAAGTTGTGTTTCTGTTGTTTTTCCATTTTATGTCACATTGAGATATCTTAAGATATATGTCAATAGGTAGTCTTTTATTGTTTGCTTCTGTACGAAGCTTTATTAAGATATTTGAAATTCAAGAACCTGCTATCCTTGTTTGCATAAAGTTGATACATAATTATAAAATCGTATTTTCTATAGAATAATTATTCAGTGTCTAGGCAAGCTTATAAGACTATATATTGTTTATGTCTTGATCCATCTTCATATCTTAATATAGCTTGAGGAATAACGGTAGACTCTTCATGGTAAACTTGGAATGATAATTTCATGTCACTATTAATATCACCCAACTTTGATTCTAATTGATAATCAGTATCAAAACTAGTACTAGAGTATGTTGTTTATATGCTTGTAAGAATGCAGCCATGTTACTAATAAATTTTCTTATGGATGTATGCAATGAAGAGATCAATAAATATGTCTTGAGGCTTCGCTAAATGTATGACCTTAAGTAACATATGAATCATGTTGGTTTTAATTGTTTTTATCAAGCTGTAAAATATATAACAAAGAATCTTGAAATCATGTTAGGTCACATGGTTTTGTATTTCTTTGGCATGCTTATTGATTTTCTAATATTTTTGTTTTCCAAATTAGTGGTATATATAATGTTGTTTGCCATATTATTATGATGTAACAACAATAACTATTATTGTAACTATAATTTTTTATAGGACAAACTTTACCAAAAATACAACGAACTTTTACTAAGCTACCAACATATACAACCAACTCTAAAATTTAATAATAATACAACGGAGTTACAAAAGTATACCATTGTATGCAAGAGAGTTAATTGTACAGATGGTCCTTAAACTTACCCAAATCTGCCATTTTGGTCCTTTCAAAGTTAAAGTGGCACAGTTAGTCCTTTATAAAACATTTTGTAGCCGAGTTGGTCCTTTCTAACGTTGACCGTTGGTCAACTCCGTTAAATGAGGGTAAAATGACATTTTTACCCCTCTATTATTATTTTATTCTTTTTATTTATACTTTTATTTATTTTATTTAATTATGAATTAAGATTTATAATTTAAAATATATTAGATAATTAATCAACAGTCACACCACCATCACTCTCTCTCACCTCATTATCTCTCTCCATCGCCACCCACAACCGCCGCTGACGCCGGTGATCACCACCACCGCTCCTTCTTTCTCTCTCTCTCTCATATCTCTGTGACACTCTCTCTCTCTCTCATTGTTACCACCAACACAGACCTCCGCCACCTCCATTCAAACATACACACATTTAAACAAACACACACTACCACCGCCATCGTACACCAACTACCACCCGAAACCATCACCGCCGGACTGACACCACCGCACACACAAACACACACAAACGTACACACACACACACACTTTCAGATCTAAAAAACAAGAAGAAGAAGAATAAGTGGGTGTTAGACATCACCACCATCGCACACACATTACGACCACCGTACGATTAGGGTTTTCAAAACTAAAACATTTTCTTCAAATGATGTTTGTGTGTAGATCTAGGGTTTTCAAACGATTTTCAAATGATTTGGCTATAGATCTAGGATTTTCACACAATCTGGGTGTAGATCTAGGGTTTGTGTGTGTTTGGGTGTTGCACAGAGATGGTGTTTGTGTGTGGTTGTCGGTGGTCTTAGGATTGAGAGAGGGAGAGAGACAACGGTGTGTTTGTTTGTGTTGCAGAGAGACGGTGTGTGGGTGTTGCAGAGAGACGAGGTCTTCGGGTGTTGCAGAGAGACGACAGTGTAGTTGTCGGCGGCGGAGACAAAGTGCAGTGGTGGTGGGGTGGCGGCGGCGGCGGTCCTTGGACAGAGAGAGAAAGGGGGGGAGTTTGTATGTGAGAGAGAGAGGAGAGAGCAGTGGCGGTGGCGGTGGATAGTGGTGGCAGCGGAGGTGGATGGTGGTGGAGGCGGAGGTGGATGGTGGCGGTGGCGGAGGTGGATGGTGGTGGAGGCGGCATGAAGTAACCGAGAAAGGAGAGGGATAGATGAAGAGTGAGGGACTTTGTGTTGTGTTTGTGGTGTAGAGGGTATTATATATTTTTAATTAAAAATTATATATATTATTTTCTATAGTTTAATTAATTAAAAATTAGAAAAGTGATAAAAAGACCCATTTACCCCTGATGTAACGGAGAAGATTAACGTCCTCTGTTAAAAAGGACTAAATTGGCTAAAAAATGATTCATAAAGGACTATTCACACTACTTTTAAACCTAAAGAACCAAAATAACATATTTGAGTAGGTTTAAGGACCATCTGTACAATTAACTCTATGCAAGACGATTTGTTATACCAAGTCACCACCATATATAGAACCGGTTACTCTCGACTTTTTTTACTAATTTTATTTTTTAATAGTTTTAGTAAATAAATATTTAACTAAAATCTTAATCTGATAATCTCCTTCATCTTCATCATTCTCCGTCATCCTTCATCTTCATCATTCTCCATCATCCTTCACCCAGTTGAACATTCTCTACTGTAGCCTAATTCAACCGCCGCCGCCGCCACCTTGGTCCGACCACCGCCTGAACCGTTATAGACATCCACCTCCGCCCTAGTCTGCTGTAGTCACATCCATCTTTATCTTCTCAGTTCTTCATCCTCTACCCCCACTGTTGTTGTGGTCGCCGGCCCATCGTCATCAACCCACCACCACTGTTGCCGTGGTCGCAGCCGCCTTTAAACCATCGCCATCGCCATCGCCGTCAGTTTTTGGTTGTTGAAGCCCTTGAAGGTTAGATTTATGTTCAGACCACCTTTAGGGTTTTTAAATGTCGATTTAGGGTTTTCATTCTTCATCTTGTTCGTTTTCATTCACCATCTTGTTCAAATCACCATCTGGATTTAGGGTTTTCATTCTTCATCTTTTTCATTTTTTAGGGTTTCATTCTCGATTTAAGCTTCAATTTAAGCTTCTGATTTAAGCTTCGATTTAAGCACCAGATTTAAGCTCTGATTAAGCTTCGATTTAAGCTCCAGATTAGGGTTTTTTGTTCGTGCGTTTTTGTGTAAGTACTTATTCAAGACTTCAAGTATTGGTCTAAATATTCAAGTTTGTTCTCGGATTTAGGTTTGTATTCTGAATATAATTGGAACACAATAATTAAAAAATTAAAAAATAATTAAAAATAAGAAAATTGTATTTTGTTTTTAAAATTTTAAAATTTATTGTATTTATTATTGATTTAGCAAAAATTTGTTGTATTTTAAAATAGTTTGTCCATTTTTTATATTATTATGATGTTTGTAGTTTTGATTCGTATTACAATCGATAAAACAACCAATCATTAACATTTGTGGGCCTTGGCCGAAAATGTAACTAGTATTATTATGTAACAGTTAATTCCGTCACGTCAAGGCACCAAGCCACCAAGGGACCATGTTGACGTGTTCCGTATAGACTCATTACTCATCGAACTTCCGCCCTTGTATCGGGTAGTTTGGTTCGTCCGTCCTGCTTTAGTTTTGTTTTCGTCGGAGCTCGTACGCCTCTTCCGTCCGATCAACTATGGCGTTGAAGGCTTTTCTGGAAGTTAAACCAGACTCTCACTTCTCCATACATAACCTTCCCTACGGTATTTTTAAGCATGGCGGAGGTGCTACTACTACTCCAAGGCCCGGAGTTGCGATCGGAGATTACGTACTGGATCTCTCGGCGATTCATTCTGCTGGTTTGTTTGACGGTCCATTCCTTTCCACTTCCGATTGCTTTCATCAGGTTTTGGTTTCGTCCTTCTCTTAATTTTGTATTTCTACTTTAGTAGTTATCGTGTTCGCATTCTTTCAAAGTGACTGTACTTCCTTTTGCTTAATTACTAGGCGTGCTACATTAACGTTCACGTTTCAGTTTCAAAAGTTCCTATAAGTTATCATATCAATCTGATTTTCACTTAAGTACAAGTGTGTGATCCAACATTGATAATTACTCTACTATCAGAGTCTAAATAATAGGGTTTTTTTTCATTTAATATGATATTTTAGAGTTAGAGGATTTTGGTTATGGAGTTGTGAGCAGAAAAGAGTTTGTTATTTGGAGTACTAGGTTTGATAAGTGAAGTTCTTGTGGAGATCGAGTATTCTATTTGCGTAACTTACTAGATTAAGGTTAAATCTAGCTTTCAGGTGAATAATGAAAAAAAATGGAAGAAGAAGAAAAAGAATTAAGGTTCACATTAGCTTTCAGGTGTATCTAGAAAATTTTGATGGTGAGTTGTAGCATCAACTGTCAAAGGAGGATCATGCTCCCAATTTCCGCCCTTTAGAGGACAAGGGGAAAAACAGATTGAAATTGCAGAAAAGATTACTGTCTACAGGTAATGTATAAGCACATTCAGCTGAAGTAGAACATACTCAACAACAATAATACCTAATCCCACCTGGCCGGGTGGTCGTTTGGGATGTTGAAATGTTAGTGAATAGGTTGTAAACGTTATGGGAAAGATGGAAACTACTAATATGTTATTGAATTAAATATTATTTATGAAATTGCTTTTGAATTATTTTTGAAAGCTTTGTTTTATTATACTATACTATAATAGTATCCTAAGGAGGCCTCCTACTTTGTTTTGAAGGAGAACATACAATAAGTGTGATAGAAGAGTGTAGAGAAGTTTAAAGCAGATACGGCCTTATAATAGTTATAGAACGTAATTTTGTTATGTTAACTTCTATTAGGTGGTGATATTTTTTTTTGTATTTTTCATACAATTTTGACATTCAATTGTAACCATTGTATATCGCGGCATGACACTATCAATATTCTGTTTCTCATTTGACTATAATGTGGAATTCCTGCAGCAAATGAATTCTTATAACTAGATATAGCTCACCTTATATGCAGCTATTGTGTGTCTTGGTAGTGTTGGCTGTTGAGCTTAAGTCCTGTGTTGATTGCAGTGCCAACAGACAGTATGAACACTATGAAATGAAATGTGAAGGCTATTGTTAACACCTTCTTTAAATGTCAATTCTTTTGAATGCAGTCAAATCTTAACAAGTTTCTGGAACTAGGAAGACCAGCATGGAAGGAGGCTCGTGCTATACTACAAAAGCTACTATCATGTACGATATATGTCATGAAAGCTATCTTTCTTCCCTGACAACTTGCATATATAAATATTCTGTCTGTTATTTGTAAAAAGAACTTCACGGATGGGATTAGCTTGTTTGATTAAGATTAGACTTCACGTATTTGTTAAAATTTAACAATTTCTGTTTTTCCTGGTGTAGCTGCTGAACCCGCATTACAAAACAATGCAAGTTTAAGGGAGAAGGCGCTTTTGCCTATGGTAAGCGATGTATTTAAGTGCACATTTTGTAAGTTTTTATTTGGGCTAGAGCTTAATTAACACATAATGCTTCAGGACAAGGTAGAAATGCTTCTTCCCATATCTATAGGGGACTACACAGACTTCTTTTCGTCGATGCATCATGCTAAGAATTGTGGGACCATATTCAGGGGGCCAGAGAACCCGATTAATCCCAACTGGTATGGCATTTAAGAATTAAGATTTGTATATACAAATTAGAGACTCATTCTTTGTAGGAATTTACATACATCCTTGTTGTTTATACTATTTTTTTCAATTTTACAAATTCTATGGCTTTTCAGGTTCCATCTCCCCATTGCATATCATGGAAGAGCATCATCTATTGTGATATCTGGCACTGATATTATTAGACCAAGGTAACATAAATCTTATTCAAACCTGAAGATTTAACTGAAGGTTGGTAGGTATTGTTGCTCTATGTGTTAACCAAGATAAAAGAAAAAAGGAATTTTATTATCTTGTCACCCATCTAACAATGAAAATGCATATCAGTTCGCTCTACCATTAATATCATGGACCAGTTCAATGGCTTCTAAAATTGTATAAGAGATAAAAAAAACCCAAACTTACAGACTGAGTTTCTGTTTTTCCTTTCTCCAGAGGTCAAGGTCATCCAACTAGCAACTCTCCACCATACTTTGGACCTTCAAGAAAGCTGGACTTTGAGCTAGAAATGGTGCTTCTAACCACCCACCATGCTTCTACAGCTTATCTATGACTAAACCTTTTGTCACCGTTTTTTAATTTTTAATATTGCTTCAAGGCTGCTGTAGTTGGACCAGGAAATGAACTAGGAAAGCCTATAGATGTTAATGAGGCTGCTGATCACATTTTTGGAGTGGTGCTAATGAATGACTGGAGTGGTAGTTTTTCTTTTCCTTTTACTTTCATATTTGCTATTTATGTGGTTGTCTTTTAACGTTGACTAGACTATGATCTTGGCAGCCAGAGATATTCAGGCGTGGGAGTATGTACCTCTCGGTCCCTTTCTTGGTAAAAGTTTTGGTAAGAACTTACTTTCTTTCTTTTGGGAAATATATGGTTGCTATGTATCTAATTACCTACCATACTTCTTAGTGAACTCGTTTGCTCTAAATGATCAACTGCCATGGTGGGCTGTTTTGTAGGGACTACAATATCCCCTTGGATTGTGACTCTAGATGCTCTAGAACCATTTGCTTGTGATGCTCCCAATCAGGTATCTCTGTCCTTGTAAGACCAGACGCCAATCAACACTTTAAACTTTTACTGCTTTACTGAAAGCATTTAAATGGTTATTCACCTTTCAAAATTACAGATCCCTCAGCCTTTGCCATATCTTGCTGAAAAGATATCCAAGAACTATGATATTTCTTTGGAGGTTTGTTTTAAATGCTTTAACTTTTTTGAATGCCCAACTGAGATCTAACCCGTCTGTCACTTCAAGGTTCGGGTTAAACCAGCTGGCGAAGAAGATTCATTCATTGTCACGAGGACCAATTTCAACCACTTGTAAGAAAATGCACACTAATAATACTGTAATTTTTATTCTATGAATCAATTTGATTCAGTTTCAAAAATCCAATAATACATGTTTGCAGATTTATGGATAAAATTGAGAGTTCTAGACTCAAAAGTCAAAGTTGTTATTTGTGCAGGTACTGGACTCTAACCCAACAACTTGCACACCATACGGTCAATGGTTGTAATTTGAGGCCTGGAGATCTCCTTGGAACTGGAACAATCAGTGGACCTGTAAGATGTTAAGCTTTATTTATACTATGTTGACGTCTGCATATCCTTCTATACTTGTATAAGTTATTTTATACATTCTTTTCGATAAGACAAGTTCCATTATCAGTTAACTCCGAGCTATTGTCATCTAAGTTCTTGATTTTTACAGGAACCTGAATCGTATGGATGCTTGTTAGAATTAACATGGAATGGAACAAAAGAGATATCTCTTGGTAAAATAAGTCGCAAATTTTTGGAAGATGGGGATGAAGTTATTATCAGTGGTTGTTGTAAGGTAAATTATGTTTTCATTTGAACTCCTGTTTTCATTTTTTACTCCACTTATTTAGTGTCGTTTTTTAAGGCTGATTAAATGACTTTGTGAACTCTTTACTGCAGGGAAATGGTTACAATGTTGGATTTGGTATATGCTCCGGGAAGATCTTACCATCTTTGCCCTAATTACCCTGATTATTTCACCTGTAAGTCTAGGTAGGCACATTGTGCATTTCATCATCTTAAAGTTAATTTGGTCTTCCTTCTTTCTTCATATAGCTTGACTTTTGACAAGCCTAGCTTTCAAACTGAACATTGATGCTGATCATTACAATTTCGATTATCGCTTGATAGCTGCACAGGCAATAAATGTTTGGTTATAAGTCGCAATTTCTACTCATTTACTTATGAATGGTTGATTCGGGTAAAATGAAAAAAGTTAGCTAGCACGGTCAATCTGTCTCCCCGCTTTGCCAATGGTGCTAATAATTGTTATCGACTTCATATTAATCTTGACACTAAAACTCAGCCTTTTGTATTCAGTTCTGCCCTATTGGTCCCTTCATAAATTTATTTTCTTTACATATTAGTTTATTTAAATCTAACACTTAATGGATTCTTTAAGGGATTAGCCACCGTATTAGTTTATTTAAATCTAACACTTAATGGATTCTTTAAGGGATTAGCCACCGCCACCATGGCCACCACCCGACCACTGTCCTCCCTCCACATCTACCTAAGTCTTAAACACGAACTAGAACACCACACAGTCAAATCTGAAGTTGGTAAATCTATATCGACAAACAAGGACGCACCTCTCAAACAAAGAACAAATATGAGGCAGAACCCCCAAAGAAGTTAAGTTTATAGCAACTCCAAAGAAACACAAACACATACCTCAAACGGTCAAACCACAAACAAAAAGAGACGTCTTAAATTAGAAATACAAACATAACACACCCCTCAAATCCGTGGAGAGAAGGCTCAAGGATAGAGTTTGCTAGTAGTGTGCTAGTGTGTAAGTTTGGTTGGTCCTTTTCTTTAGCTGGGATTGTAGTCAAAGTTTGTGGGCATTTGTAACTTGCAAATTAATGCAGCTTTAGGCCTTATGTGTAAAACTCCTATTAACGTGATGGTAATTGATATTGTTATTCACCAAGGGGAAAAAAACCATCACAATATTGTAATTATTGTAATTTTTGAAGCACATGAATTAAATTTGTAATGTAATGTAAACTACTGGGACCAAAAATGTTATTAACTCTTTGAATTTACCTTAAAAGACTATAATACCCCTCTATACTTAATAAATTAAAATAACTCATTTTTCCTAACCAACTTTCAGTGCATGCAAACAAAATTTATCTTAATCACTTTTTATTTATATTTTAACTTTTTATACGTATGTTGATATTTTTAAAATTTCATAATTTTTTACTTTGATCCACAACCCTAGTTTGTAGTTATTATTTTCCAAATATTTATACAAATAAATCAAAATAAAATTAAAATAAATGTATTAATAATAAAAGGATAATTTAATCATTTCAGGTCGAGTAAAGACTTATAGAGCAACAAAACGAGTTGAGATGGAAGACACTCCTAATAGCTGTTTACTTTTTACGACAATTTTTTTTTGAACGGCAAAAGGAGGTACACCAGAGTAGTGCTTCGGCATAGCCATCACGCTACCTGACATAACCCAAATATATTAAAGTAAAGAACAATAGCAACAGAATGTTGCCAACATCGTACAAATACAAAACAAGAAGGCGACGAGCAATTACAGGAAAGATTCAAAACAAGAAGGCATAATGCACCAATCACTCCATTTATAAGACTGAATATGACCCCCAAATCAATGCTTGATCCAAAAGAAAGCGCAGGCCTGAATTTCGCTGAACACTGCAGCCTGTTCGAAACCGACGAAGAGAAGACCCTTTGGTTTCTACTTTTCCAGATCCACCACATGTGTAGAGCACCCCCTTAAAAGCTTCTGACTTTTTGTTGCTCCAACCCAGGACATCACCCCAATTGAGAAGAGTTCCCAATCAGCTGGAGTCTCCCCTTCAATGTTCCACCATCTTTTTATATCTTCCATCACCCCTTTACCAAAAGAGCATTGCAAAAAAAGGTGATACTCTGTTTCATCACAGAAAGGACAAAGCTGGGATAGAAGAATAACACCCCTTCTTTGTAGATTCGTCTTAATAGGTAGACGTTTGAGCAAAGCTCTCCAAACAATAAAATTAACTTCAAGTGGCACCCACTTGCACCAGTTAAACTGAAAATTACTCGAACTCTTGAGAGAAAGAGCATCAAAGGCTGACCTCAGGGATGACACCGTAAAGTGCCCCGAGTTTTCAAGAGCCCATTTTGTTACTAGAATATCGGATCCCGCCTGCTGCTCAACTTGAAACCAATCATTAAGTGGTATGTTGTAGTCCTTGAAAACCTTCAGAATGTTCCTCCGTACAGCAGATGTTTTGCCCTTCGAGTTGATCCCGCACAAACCCCCATTCCCTCCATGGATTGCCTGAATAACACGTTTCCATAGCCCACGTTGATCGGTATTAAACCTCCATATCCACTTGGATAGTAAGGCGAGATTGAGTGCTTTAAGTGAACCGATGCCAAGCCCCCCATTTGATTTGCTGTTTAGAATCAGCTTCCAAGAAATCCACGCTATCTTCCTCTCACCGTCACTTGTTTGTTCCCCAAAAAAATTTCGATTGTAGACTCTCATACTCTAATTTACACTCTGTGTATAGGCGGGCTTTAAAAAGCAGATAAATTTCTACATTTCAAAATTTTCCTATACTCTTACCTTTTCAAACAACTTTTATTACAAAAAGAACTTAACACAACATTATTAAAATATAATTTTTACCCCCTCATATAAACATATTTTTTATATTTTCTAAAAATTGATATTTCAAAAAATTTCACAAAAATAGAAAACAAAAAAGCACAAAAATATTATCCTACTATATAAATTTTGGTGAATGCTATATTTGTGAATCTGTGACGCAAAATTGGGAAAAGTTGTCCTTAATCCGTTAATCTGGTTTGACTTTAACTGGAAATCCGGAAGCGACTCTAAACGCTGTGGCCTGTGGGGCCCTGATCGTCGAGTCGCGTCTATTAGTTATTTGAATGGGCCTTAGTCGAGTTTTGGGCTGTTTCTATCGGGTTTCAGATCAGCGGCAGATATTTTAATTACCTTTGGGCCCACAGGCCACAACTTCAGTATCTAAATCTACGTTGCTTTTTTTTTTTTTTTGAAAAGCATCTACGTTGCTTTATACAGTTCTAATTATCATAGAATTAATAAAGTTTTCTAATTAAACTAGTTTAAATACGTGTGTAAACACACAGGTAACCATAATTATTTATGTGAAAGTATTAATTTATGTTTGTTTAGCTAAATATATGATTGTATTGTATGAGCAAAAGAAAAATTCGATCCAAAGTCAATTTTAAAAATGATATATAATTTATTTATGATAAAAAAATAAAGTATAAATATATCATTTTTCTTATAGAGATAATAGGAGAATGATGTAAAATATTTTTAATAAAAGCCCATAGCTATGTGAAAAGAAAAACTCGTTGGAGTGTTAGGACTCTTGAATCCAAGTCAATCGAATTCCTTCAGTTGCACAAAAAATCCGAATATCCGATTTTCTGCAAAAACTATCCGAATCGATTTTTTATAAAACCAGATTTTTTTCAAACCGGAGCGGATTTAACCGGTTTTATCTGATCCAATCTGGTTTTAATTCGATCCGAAACCGGTTAAACCGGTTACACTTTTTTCCGAGAAAATCCGGTTTTAATCCGTACGAAACCGAAACCGGTTACACCTCTATCCGAGAAAATCCGGTTACAATCCGAAAATCCGGTCCCAAAAAAACCGAAAAAATCCGGTCCGGATTTTATCCGATCCGGATCGGATTAAAATCCGAAGATGTGCACCTCACCATGACTTAATATTTGATGCATGAGATATTTATGATTCTTATCCTAAATAATTTTCATTAATTATTATTATTATTAGAAGATTAAAAGATAACGTCAGGTTTAAATATATTCATAAATATTATTGATTAATAGCAACCAAATGCCAATTTTTTAAATTATAAGTCTATCTCTTTAAGTAGGTACGTATTATTTTGATTTTATAAAGTCAAAATTGTTTTTTTAATTTTAAGGAAACAAACGGTCAAGATTAAATTAATTATTATATAAAAGATTAATATCGTATAATAATTTTTTTCTAATTAGTCTTTTATTAATATTAGAAGATAACAGTTTTGGCTTTATTAGATTTCGAAGATATATATATATATATATATATATATATATATATTACTATTCCGAAATACTATATTTTAAAATTTCGATTTAATTTTTTCTTTAAAAAAACTTACACACCTACTTACTTACTTCTCTATCTACATCTTGTCGACTATAAAAAATTGAGATACACCTTAAACACCTTATACAACTAGATCAAACATGAAATTGTTATTAGAGTTAATTGTCTAAATGGTCCTTTAACTTAGGAGTTTCTGCCATTTTGGTCCTTTAACTTTAAAACTGGTAGGGATCATCCTTTAACTGTCATTTTCATACCGTTTTAGTCCTTTCTAACATTAGCCGTTAACTATCTTTGTTAAGTCAGGGGTATTCTGGTCTTTTTACCATTTTTAAATATTTAATTGCCTTTTAATAATTATATTTTCTTTTAATAATATAAATATATTTTTAATAATAAGAAAAGCAATCATCAAACTTTCTTTTTCTTTTTCATTTCAAACACCCACTCTCTCTCTACTCTCTCTCTCTCTCTCTCTCTCACACACACACACACACAGACTCTCTCTCTCTCTAACCCCTAAGAACAACATTCTCACCCTGCCTCCGACGCCTTCATCTTCGGCGACCACCTCCCCGCCGGCAACCACCTCCCTGCCGTCAACCATCTCTCCGCCGTCAACCACCTCCCCGCCGTCAACCACCTCCACCACACACTAAATCTCTCGTCTCTCTCCTATCTACCCATTTCTAGAACTAAACCCATCACTGCCGCCTTCATCTCCGGCGACCACCACCGTCGCCATAGCTAGATCTGAACACCGCCATGAAATCAGCTAGATCTGAGCACACCACTGCTGCCCTCATCGTCAAGCACCACCATCGACGCCCACCTGCTCCGGAGACCTGCTCCGTCGCCTTCATCTCTGAAACAACCACCTTTCTTTGAAACAACCACCTGCTCCGTCGCCTTCATCGAGGTTTCTTTTTTCAGATCTGAGTTGTGTGTGGTGTTGGTGATGTGCGGTGGTGGTGGGTATGTGTGTGTATGGATTCTTTTCTAAACACCCACATGATTCTTCTTCTTGGAAGAAATCTTCATAGGAAACTTAAACAAATTCCTAATCATCTGTTTTTGAAAATTAGATCTAAGATTGATGAAGAAAACCACATGGTTCTTGAAAATTGTCAAATTAGAAATCTTCATAGGATTTTATTTTCAGATTACTAAATTGTCAAATTAGTAATCTTCACAACCACATGATTTGAATGTTGTTCTTTAGATCTGGATTGTGGTGTTCTTGAAAATTAGAAAATTGTCAAATTGTGGAGTTCTTGAATTTTGAAAGCTATGTTTTTTTAAATCTGATATTATGATTAACTGACCGGAAATGGAGGAGAGAAAAAGAGAGAGGTGGTGGTGGGAATGTGTGTGTGTGGCCGGAAAATGTTACCGTTGTGTGGTGACCGGAAATAGAGGAGAGAGAGGGAGAAAGAAGTGGTGGTGGTGGTTGTCTTAAAGTGTAGAGAGAGAGAGAGAGGCATGAGATAGACCTGTTGGAGAGAGAGAGATGGTGGCAGTGGTGGAAGTAGGTGGTGGTGGTGGTGGTGGTGGTGGTTGTGGTGGAGTCTGTGGAGAGAGAGTGTGTTAGAGAGAGGTAGAAGAGAGAGAGGACAGATGGAGAGATGTGGAGACAGAGGGGACACGTGGAGAGAGACAGAGGAGACACATGGATAGATGTGAGAGAGGACACACATGGACTTTCAACTTTGACAGATTTGGAATTTAACAAAGTTGAGTTTGACTTTCAGTTATTAATTAATTTATAAAATGAGTAAAAATAAAAAGTAAAACAATAAAATATATATACAAGGGTAAAATGGTCATTTTACCTATTTTAACGGAAAAAGTTAACGGAATTTGTTAGAAATGACCAAAACGGCATGAAAATGACAGTTTAAGGATGATTTGTACCACTTTTAAAGTTAAAGGACTAAAATGGTAAAAACCCCTAACTTAAAGGCCCATTTGGATAATTAACTATTGTTATTATTTAATGTATGCGAAGAAAATTACACTTCAGCATTCCGGGCTATGTAACATTTTAATAATAATCTGATTTATATATAGTCTTAATTATGGTACAACTATAATCACCCATATATATAGTTTATGAAGAATTAATATATTATCTTTATCTAAAAGTTAAGTAGAACCTACCAGTTATTATTAATTTGTGAAAATGACATTTTTATTTTTATTTTAGATATATGGTTAAGTGTCTGTTTAATAAAAGTGATGATTTGCTATTACACTATCACTCCTATGATATTTATCTCAGACAATATTTTTCAATCAATAAATCAAACAATCTTTGATGATTAGTAATTAAGCTATTTACTTACTAAACAAATTAAGGTAAAATTGACAATATCTGAGTTGTTTAAACCATATATATGCGTATAATCGTCAGTAATTGGATTACATCTTGTTGATCAACAAGTTTGATTGCCTGCATTGCTTCGAGATCAGTTAATAATCACGAGTCGGGTCAAATATATCAAACTATGAATCAAATCCCTATTTATATATAGTTAATTAGTTGCATTGAATAAAGAAAATGTCTACACCATGCGTATATATATATATATATATATATATATATATATATATATATATATATATATATATATATATATGAAAAAGTTAATGCGAGAATCATTCTTAGTGCGAAAACCGCGAGAACCAATCTGAGCCGTCCAATTTCCCCTCCTTCAATGTCATTGCCCACCCATTAATTCTTCACATGCACTCTGTCACACTCTATCCCTCCACGCTCTCCATCCGTTTAACTTCTCATATCCAAGGAACGGCTACGATTGGTTCTCACGGTTCTCGCACTAACAACGGTTCTCGCATGAACCATCCCCTATATATATATATATAGGAAAAAGTTCATGCGAGAACTGCGAGAACCAATCTCAACCGTCCAATTCCCCCTCTTTTAATGTCATTGCCCACCCATGAATTCCTTACATGCACACTGCCACACTCTATCCCTCCACGCTCACCATCCATGAAACTTCCCATATCCAAGGAACGGCCGAGATTGGTTCTCGCGGTTCTCGCATGAACCCTCCTATATATATATATATATATATATATATATATATATATATATATATATATATATATATATATATATATAGGGGAGGGTTCATGCGAGAACCGTTGTTAGTGCGAGAATCGCGAGAACCAATCTCGGCCGTTCCTTTGATATGGGAAGTATCATGGATGGAGAGCGTGGAGGGATAGGGTGTGGCATGGTGCATGTGAGGAATTCATGGGTGGGCAATGACATTGAAGGAAGGAGAATTGGACGGCTTAGATTGGTTCTCGCGGTTCTCGCGCTAACAACGGTTCTCGCATGAACTTTTGTCTATATATATATATATATATATATATATAGGGAGAGTTCAAACGAGAACTGTTTTTCGTACGAGAACTGCGAGAACCAATCTCGGCCATTCCTTGGATATGGGAAGTTCATGGATGGAGAGCGTGGAGGGGATCAAGTGTGGCAGGGTGCATGTGAGGAATTCATGAGTGGGCAATGACATTAAAGGAGGGGGAATTGGACGGCTAAGATTGGTTCTCGCAGTTCTCGTACGAAAAACAGTTCTCGTTTGAACTTTTGTCTATATATATATATATATATATATATATATATATATATATATATAGGCAAAAGTTCAAATGAGAACTGTTTTTCGTATGAGAACTGCGAGAACCAATCTGAGTCGTCCAATTCCCCTCCTTTAATGTCATCACCCACCCATAAATTCATCACATACACACTGCCACAATTGATCCCCCAACGCTCTACATCCATGAATTCCACTTATCAAATCAACGGCTAAGATTGGTTCTCGCAGTTCTCGTACGACAAAACAGTTCTTGTTTGAACTGTATATATATATATATATATATATATATATATATATATATATATATATATATATATATATATATATATATATAATAACATATACCTAGCTAATATTCCGGAACATCCATATATAGCTAGGCGCCTAGGCCTGGCCATAGACGTGGGGCCATATATGTTGTGTGTTTGTGTAGGACTGAGTATTGCAGATGTGTTAAGAGGTGATCTGCAGACGTACATGCATGAATCTGGGCAACAGTTTAAAGCAAGTTCAAAGGCAGGAAGAATAAGATGCATGTATGTAAGTAATAATAGAGCTTATAACAAGTACCAAGTAGCCCAATCATGTTTGTAAACCACATGTAGTTTCAAGCCTTATCAGAAGGAAAATTTATATAAAAACATATATCTGGACACAATTACAAAGGGTTTAAGATCTAATTAAACAACAATATCTTCACCTTTATTTAAAAAACAGCTTTTTTGAAAAACCATCATCTTAAATCGATCAAGATGTTCTTTTTAAAAGCATGGTTACTTTGGTTTTTATATTGCATACAACATGACACTTTTAATTACAAATTAAACAAAAAAATTCGATGTAGGAGTTTGTTAAACTCGAACTCATATACGACACATGTAATCATGGTTATCAAAATCACGATTTTGATCGTAGGAATCGTATTTATAATCGTAAATAGGTAGGATCTTACATAAGATCGTAAGTAAGATTGTAGGATCTCTATACAATCCTACGTCCTACATATGATAATGTGTATGACGAGTTTTTTGGTTTTTTTCTTCTTAATACTATTATTTCATTATATTAGTTTTTACATTTTATGATATCGTCAACTTTGTATTATGAACGTTGGCACTTTTCTACTTTAAGCTCGTGTCACCCATTTTTATTATTCTTTCATCATAAGAGATGCAAGTTTACAAAAAAAAAATTCTTATGGTAGAATAAAAAACTGCTCTTGATATTGTTGCTCTAGATTTATTGATTATGTTAAAAGAATAATATATATTAAAAATTATAATTATAATAATGTGTGAACACATAGATTGTGGTAAAATTTAATTTATTTTATATTTTTAACAGTTAAAACATGGATTGTCGAGTGTATATCAGTTTGTTTATAATAACAATTACAACACATAAAAGATATAGTTTCAGTGACAAAATCGTATGATCTCGATTCAAATCTTACAAAAAGTAAAAAATTAAATTTTAAAACAAGGGCCTATTAATAACCTTTAATGTAAGGCCAAGTGTAATACCTTTTTTAACTTAAACCAACGCAAATAACACATTGTTGTCACATCAGTTTTCCCCACTTTTTATTTATTTATTTAATTATTATATTTAAATATTAAATAAATAAAATATTTAAACAATTCTATAAAAATAAAAAATAAAAAATAAAAAATAAAAATAATAAAAACTAAAAAAAATTTCATTAATAATAAAGTAAAATATAAATTACAAAACTCTAAATCGAAACTAATAAATAATTAAAACATCTACTCATCCTCGTTGTCGGAAAGTTGGATACGTGAAATATGTTCGACCAAATCTGACCGAAGGTTAATATGCGTATCCCGGTTGATACGGAATCTGACGAACCGCTCGATAAAACATGTGGTGGTTATTCCATATTTTGTAAAACAATAAATTAATATTTGAAGGAAGTAAAGATATAGGTAAGAAATAAGTTGTTCGTACAAAATTTGAATAAAAAATATTTGTATATATAGAGGAGAATGAAAATTAATATATATATATATATATATATATATATAGTCGTTGGGGTATTAATTTTATTTATTTATTTTTCCAATGTTTACCGTTAATGTAAAAAAATCAAAAAAAAAGTATTAAAATAATAGAAAAAAGGGGAAATGCGTTCGGTTTGGCTGACTCGAGGGAGGGAAGGCGGGCTCCAACCCGAGACACCCGTAGCGGTGTGCTCAGTGAACCCAAAGCCAACCCGAGACCTACCCGCCTCCGCTACAGGTGGACTAATAAATAAAGATTTTAAGTGCAAAATTTATGGTTGTCAGATATCCCATTAATAAAAAATAATTAGTTTCCATGAATAACACAAGAGTTGTTGTCCAACATGTTAAAAGCTGAAAACAATCATGTATGCTCATGAGGGGGGTCACCTGAATTACTATTGACCATTCATCTTATGGTCAGCTCCTACATTTAGGCTCAAAAGTACTCTTTTCATAACAAAACAAAAAAAGAAATGGATTTTGGTATTCTTCATTCACATTCTTTCCTTTCCAACTAGATAACATTATTGGAGGTGATTTATCCATTTAAAAAGTTAATTAATCCATATAAAATAATTATATCAATAACTTATAGATATGTTTGACGGAAATAACTGGTAAATGTAGCTGAAAGCTGGTAGCTGGTAGTTAAAAGTTGAAGATGGTAGCTAGAGTTGGAAGTTGTATATTTTAGTTATATATGTGTTTGACAAATTAACTTTTAGTTGGAGCTGGTAGCTGATAGTTTAAAAAATGTATTTAGGTAATTTGGTATATAAATAGCTTTCAGCTAGTTTTAAAAACTAATTCAAATTTTTTTATATTTTAGAGCCTTTTGTTTTAAGAAAACTTTCGGTTTTATATCTGAAAATGATTTATAGTTTTTTTTTTCTTTTTAATCAAAACAAAAGGATATTCCATCGTAACCTTTTTAGGGTACGGCTTCTCCTTCTCACACGGAAATCATGTTTAATAATGCAAATAGAGCATGGCTTTACAGAAGCCTAAAAATAGAGCCCAATTGAATAAACAATCTAAAAGTCTTTTTTTATAGTTTGGTTATTGTTTTGAAAGAAAATTCGTTTAGCGAAAGACATTTAGAGCTCGATTAAATATAATAAAACTGAGATCAAAACGATTTTAGAGTATGGTTTCTTGCATGCGAACTAGCTTTAATAACCAAATAGAGTTGTATTTTTATATGCAAACCAGATTCGATAACCATAATAGAGCTTGGTATATAAATATTTAACTAACTTTATTTTTTACTAAAAAAATAGAACATTTTCTTAAAACTATCTTCCTACTGTAATTTGGTCAAAAAGTTATTAATTTGTTTAATAATTTATTTCAAGCTCTGATTGTTTCAAATCATAATTGGTCAAGAAAAATTAAAAACCAACGACAAAAATTTAAGAAGCATTATATCAACTCGCAAATATTGGCCTACAAAATCAAACAAACCACATACATTTTAGAATGTAAAAAAAACTAAAAAATATTACACCAACAGTCCAAAAATTATAACTCTATACTTGTAAAAAAATCTACCAAAAAATAATTATATTCACCCGACTTGTATGTATGAGTCAAGAATTCATGATAAATTGATTCAAGTTCGTGTTTGTAAATTGTACTTCACTAATTGTTTAAATAAAATCAAATTAAATGGGTTATATATATATATATATATATATATATATATATATATATATATATATATATATATATATATATATATATATTTGAGTGGCAATATAAAAGTAACTTATAATTTGTTGTGTTGTATGAAATCTAAGTGTTTAAGTAGAAATGTCAAAATAGATGAGTTAGGTAAGTTAAAACAAGACAAATATATACATGTCAAGCTTATTATTTTAGATAGCGGGACTCAATTAACTGATACAAACCACTTATTTTGACATAATAACACGTTGATTTCATACAACATAATACTTAACAGAAAATTTCTTTGATTTAAACTTTCTAAATGTCTTCTCACCTATGTTCAATGTTTACCCACACATATAATCTTTCATTTTATTTTCTTTAATTTAAATTATTTGTAAAATACAATCAATGGTTAATCCCACACTCAAAAATCTCATGTTACCCTATGTGATCTCGTAAATGAACAAGGTTAATCCAAAATTACCAAACTCCAATAACTTAACCTAGACACACAACCCATCTTCATCATACTTAAATCATACAAATACCTCTACATAATTTAAATGTGGTGAGAGAGATCACATGTCTAGTTGTAGTACTTAGGTGTTGGGTTATGTTAATTAAAGAGTCACTTAAAACTTTCGTCTTTAGAAAAGTGTGTTCATCTTCACTAAACCCAAAAAAAAAAGGTGAATAGACATTATATTTAAGAATTAGCATTAGCTTCACTAATCCTAATTTCTTAAATATATATCTTTTGATTCAAGTTATTAATATGTTCTCATTTTTAAAATTTATCTTCTATTTCTTCTAACTTTAATTGTTTATTTGTTTCTTATTTCTTTTACATACTTAAATTCTTCTTTTAATTGTAACTAATTTACTTAATATTTAGGTACAACCTTTAAGTCCAAACTTTCCTTAATTCTCTCTTCTTTTATCACTTGATTTATTAAAATTTTCTTTGATAATTCATACTTTATAAAAAGGCGAACTACATAAAAAGACATCAAAATTTCCATAACTTCCTATTTGAGGTATCTAACTTCATTTTTTAAGGATTTAAGGCATAAAATTTAGATCTTAGCTCTAACTGCTCATTATGATTTTTAGTTAGAGCAATTAGACGTAAAAACAGCTTTTTGCATGGAGATCTAGAGGAGCAAATATATATGAAACAACCATAAGGATTTGAAGTAAATGGAGATAAAGTGTGTTTATTGAAAAAGTCACTTTACAGGCTAAAGTAGTCTCCTCAATAATGATATAAGAAGTTTGATCAACATATGATAAAACATGAGTTTAACAAGAGCTGTTATAATAGTTGTGTTTGTTATAAGCAATACAAGGCTGGTGAATTCATTTATCTTTTATCGTATGTGGATGATATGTTAATTGCTTGTAAAGATAAACATAAGATTGAGCTAACCAAAAGGGTGTTGAAGCCTGAGTTTAACATGAAATAATTAGGAGTTGCAAAGAAGATTTTGGATGGAGATTAGCAGAAACCTGGGGTGTTAAGGTTTTGAAGTTATCTCATAGTGGGTATCTCAATAAAGTGTTGCAGCGGTATCGAATGTCTAATTGAAAGGTTGTTCAAACACCTTTGGGTCAACAATTCAAACTTTCAGCAAAGGACTCTCCATGTTCTGATGAGTTAAAGGAGAAAATGTTTAATGTCCCGTATGCAAATGCGGTTGGGAGTTTGATGTATTTGATAGTTTATACAAGACATGATATATCATATGTGGGTAGTGTAGTTAGCAAATATCTAACAAATCCTGGTCGTGCACATTGGGAAGGTGTGAAATGGATTTTAAGATATCTAAAGGGAAGTGATGAAGTTGGTTTAATCTTTGGTAAAGGTGATGTTGATGATAAGAAGGTTGTTGGATATGTTGATGCTAATTATGCTAAAGACTTAGACAAGGGTGGATCCATCATTGGTTATGTTTTTCGAGTTTTCGGATGCACCGTAAGCTAGAAAACATGTCTTCATTATGTAGTTGCATTGTCATCGACGGAGGCAAAATACGTAGCTCTTACTGAAGCAGTTAAAAAAGACACATGGCTTAAAGGATTACTCATTGAGTTAGGAGGAAAGGCTATTCACACTGTTATTAAGTGTGATAATCATTAGCTATTCAGTTGTCAAATAATCATGTGTACCATGAACGAACAAAACATATACATGTTAGATACCATTTCATCAGGGAAGTCGTAGAATCTAAGGAAGTTGAAATGGAAAAGGTGCACGCTAATAAAAATGCAGCTAATGTCCTAACTAAGTCAGTTGGTGGAGTAAAGTTCGAGAAGTGTTTGACTTTACTGAATGTTGATATTTAGTAGCATAATTATTTTGATCTGATTAATTCATGACTCAATCAATAATGTGGAGATTATTATATGTATATTGAATGAGTCATGTAAGTACAGGGGGGTAAAGTGTCAATATAGGGAGTCTTGGCGGTGTTTTTTGTACTAAACTTAGGTGTAAGATTATAAATCAGATATGATATCTTAGTTCATACATGAGGGAAATTTCATATATGCATTTTTTGTTTTGAAGTTTGTAATCAGTTGTTCATAATCATGAAATCATCATTGGCTTGTTCTTGAATCTTCTCTTATTCTTAATTTCGTGTATGTTGCTGTGATATTCAACATATACTATATATATACATTCACATTCATCATGCATCTAGCTTTTGTAATAAGTATATATATATATATATGCATGCATTGCATTGCATGATGTCAACCTAAAACCCCATTTTATTATTAAAAAAATATTAATGTAGGATCGTAATCAGAGAACCGACTAATGATATTATCCGCTTTGGGTTGCCTCTCACGGCTTTAAAACGTGTCATTTGGTAGGAGTAAGATTCACCATTCTTATAAAGAAGACTGAATCACCGATACGGGATGCTCCTGCATTGCTATAGGAGCGGTGAGTTTAAGAGTCGTGGATTTAACCGCTCGAGTGAACGATGGGCCCCATAAACCTAACATCCCCCCCCCACATTGGTGTGGCCCCAGACGTACTCTGATACCAAATATAGGATCGCAAGTAAGGAACCGACCAAGGATATTGTTCACTTTGGGTTGCCCTTCACGGCTTTAAAACAAGTCAGTTGGTATGAGTAAGATCCACCCTCCTTATAAGGAAGAATGAATCCCCCTTTGCTCACCGATGTGGGATGCTCCTGCATTACTACATGACCGGTGAGTTTAAGAGTCACGGATTTGACCGAGTTGAGGGAACGATAAGCCCCATAAACACTACAATTAATTAATTCATTTAAAGCAATGTTTAAATTATTAATTGAAACTGATCAATTAATGTTTAACTACATGCCTTGTATTTATGAAGAGATCCACTAATGTCGACCTAAAAGCTACCTCCATCGTTCAACTGAAAACCACTACCAACGTCCTTTATCTTCAAGCACCACCATCCTCGTCATCTTAAAAACTTCTTCCTGAACAATTTTCATATATGTTCTAATTAAGAAATTAATCATCAACACAAATCAGAAAAACATCTCCCAAACCCTGAATCAAAAATTCGTTTTTAAAAACTAAAGAACGCAAACCTAATATTGAAAATACAAACAAACATAGAAACTAAAGAATGCATTAATAAAATTGATTTTAAACTATTTTTCTATATATCTATAAAATAAATAAGCAATAATATTCAAATAACAAATACATACATAACAATAATGAACGAATAACCACATGAATTAAGAAGCATAAACCTCTTATTAATTTTTACCAAATCGATATCATGCATGCGATCATCGAATACTAATCAAAGAAGTGATCATGACTTATGTGGTGCCGAACGACGAATTGAACCAGCTCAATCTCAATTTCATTTTCCAATTATTGTGAAAAATAATATATTGTGGATAAAGACCATCAGCTCATGTGATCAATTATTTGACATTCTTGCAAACCTCCAAAACTTTTAATTCTTTTTAAATAACATAGTATTAATGCTTTTATAATTATAAAAACCTGCAAATCAATTAATTAAATATGTTATACGTACACCTGTCAAAAATTTGAAATTATATATTTATAGCCCACCCACTCATAACTCACAAGCAAGCTAGCTTCATCAATTCGTAATATCAAAGTCTCACTTGATGACAAAAACCACATACAACCATTTAAATTTTCAAAAGGCAGGCTAATTATCTTTCAACACGTACGTACAATTAATATATATTAATTAATTAATGGCGAAAATTGACCAAACCAGACGAGACACACCAAAATTAAAATTATTGAATTTTGCATGTACGTGGGGTTGATTATGGTTGACGAGGCACACGTGCATGGTAGGACACCTTCATTCATCACCAAACTTGTATCAGTTCCAATCGATCGATGAATTGTCTCCATCTATTATTCATTGGTCTTCTGAATTTCACTCTTCAATTCCTTAATTATTCTCCACACAAATAATCCTATCTAGAGATTGTATTATAATTACATACATGCAATTACATATTCAAGTTCAATTACTGGATGTAAACTTATGTGAATGACCAGGAAAACGCAGGATATATACCACTAATAAAATTATTATACGACATACATTAATTAGAGCATAGTTTGATTTTCTCTAACAATTTGCTAAAGCAAAAATCTCTTTTAAAGATTAACATACGTGATTTAATATGCTATTACTTCTTTCACCAATTCTTTTGTGAGATACTTGGTAGGTGATATTTACCGTAATATATTTGTTACACAAAAAGCTTTAAAGGGTAAGGATAAAAGTATGTATCATTTTTTAAGAATAAAAGAAAATTCTTCATGTATTAACCATACACTAGTCGATATATATAATTTATTATATAAAGTTATATTCATACAATTACTAACTTACTTTTAAATCTATATAATGTTCATAAAAGACTTTTTTTTTAGACTTATATTTATAATCTTAAAAAATATCTTAAACACTTGCTACCACCGGAACTAATTGTCCTGGCTTTTATACACTAGTCGATATATAGATAAACCTAGAGATGTAAACGAGCCGAGCCGAGCCGAGCTTTAGACTAATCGAGCCGAGCTCTTTTAAATATGCACAAGCTCGAGCTCGAGCTCGTTCGAGCTCGTGATTTGGAGCTCGAGCTCGGCTCGCGTAGTGCTTTACGAAGCTCGTTAAAAGCTCGTTAAAGCTCGTTTATTTTTTGTTTTTGTTTTTATAAAATAGTTTATATTATTTAAATAATAAATAAATAGAAATTGAACTTTAAATTGTTATTTTAAAAAAAAAATTCATTTATAATGATATATAAACACTTTGAATTTTGAATTTTAAACTTTTTTCATATTTAATGATATAAAAAAACATAATACAATTATATAAGTATTAAATAAAAAATAAAAAATAAATATTATATCAAAGCTCGTTTAAGCTCGCGAGCTTAAACGAGCCCAGTATACAAGGCTCGGGCTCGAGCTCGTTTAATAAATGAGCTTTAATTTAGGTTCGAGCTCGGGCTCAAGCTCGTTTAGGCTCGGCTCGTTTCGAGCTTTTAACGATCCGAGCTCGAGTAGCTCACGAGTAGCTCGGCTCATTTACACCCCTCATAAACCCAGGAAGACAGCGGTGCATACGAGCCATTCATCAAACCAATTAAATGTGACATTAATTATTCACCCAGCATATGATCATGTTTTCAGGAAATCTTAACCCGACTTAACGCAACCACTCCTCCTTAAATTCATAGGAGTCTTTACTTAATTAATTATTAATTACCTACACCAGCAGGAAACACGCGCATGCATGCTTCTATCAAACATATATATTCTTGTCTCTAAACACATTTTTTCATAATATATATAAGAATTACCTCGTCTATGCACTCTTATTTCACTTTCTTTATGTCCAGGGGCGGATCCAGGATTTTTGAGGACCAGTGACACCCTATAATGGTAAAAATAAAAGTAATTAAATTACGAGTGTTTTTCGGGTTTTTTTCGGGTTTCCGGTTAATTAGGCCAGATTAATGACGTTTAAGTTGTTTTTCTGGTATATTATGGTTAAAATCTAAAACAAAACACAATTTATATGAAGCTTTATTTATTAAATTGTTATTTTTAGTGTAAACTAGAGCATTTTAAAAGTATAAATCAAATATTGAACTATAATTTATCATTTTATTATAAAAAAACTCATTTTTCATTGAGTTTTTGTGGCATGAAAAAATCACTGGTAGCACCCAAAAATTTGACTAGTAGCACCGGCTTAAACAAGTCGAATATTTCCACTACGCTTGCAAAATTGACCGGTGGCACGTGTCACCGCTGGAACACATAGAAGTCCACCCCTGTCTATGTCCATTTCTTGGACGTGGTTAAAAGATTAAAATGTATTGGTGATTTTAATGTTTAGTTAATTATATTTATTAAATGACGATTTTAATGCTATCAATTATATTTTAGTTAATTGTGATTTACTAAAGATTAAAAGGGGTGTCAAGATAAACTAATTATACGAGTTTATGAGGTGCGGTGTTCTCACTCGCTTTAGTTGATTGAATACCGAGCGGGTCGGGGTCAAGGGGCGGCAACCCCCTCAATACGTCTAATGACTAGACCCATATTTTTCCATAACATACCCGTTGGAAGGTACTTATTTTCGGTTTTGATTTGTATTAAAAGAACATATATTTTGATGTGTGGTAGGGTTCATCTGTTGTTCTTACACAAAAACCAAGAAAATTATTGGCTTATCGCAAAGTAACTCCGTGCAACCTTCATTAGTAAGGACAAATAATTACTTTTGAAAAGTGTTTATACATAATCCAATCGATTATCCAAGTTGATTCTTCCATTCGTCAATATTTCTCTACAAAACGGGTTACCTGACTTGATAACTTATTCCTACGTGTGTGTATAATATATATATATATATATATATATATATATATATATATATATATATATATATATATATATATATATATATATATATATATGTCAAAAAGTATTTATCAACCAAACCCTAATATCATCACGAGACAGCCGTGTATAATTGATGATTATAGCATTTTTTATTCTCTATCAATTACCCTGACTTGATAGAGTTTATATCTTGATCCGTTAATTTCTGTTACTGATAGCCATCTTCATTAGACCAAGATTTTATTTTTTATAAGGCATATTCGGCATCAGAAAAGGTAGTAGTTGACGAAATTGACTATTTCTGAATTTTGAACTTTTAATGCTTTTGTTGTTGCTTCAAAAGGAATCACGAAAGAGAAAAGATGTTGAATTTTCTATTAGTTTCTTTCTAATTTTCTCTCTCCCTCTCTCTCTCTCTCTCCCTCTCTCTAGATATATATATATATAAAATTAGGATCAAATAATTAGAGTTTTATGGTAAAAAGAGTAGGGAGAAACGTGAGCCTGACACGTGACATACATATTAAAAAAATAAAAATTAATAAAAAAGGGTATAATTGGAAGTTAAAAAAAGTCTCTCTCCCCACTACCCCCACGTCTGCGTTATCCCATTCTCTCTGTACGCAAACAATAACATCGAGAGAATCCTTCATCTCCACCAAGCCGACGACTGCCGCCTTCATCTCCACCGTCTGCGCCTCCTCCACGCAGCGCCTCCGCCACTCGTCTCTCTCATCTTTGATCCCCATGTTTAATAACCAGTAGCCACCCCTCACATATACCTAATCGCATAGCATCTGGATATCTCGCAAACGCAAACCCTAGAAAATGTACAGACGCCGCCACAACCATCTCTACATCTCAATCGATCTAGGGTTTTGAAGAGGGTTCGCTCGCCGCCATCGCCCCAGTCATACGCGACCGTCGAAGAAGTATTCAACAGCCGACGGAATCAAACTGCGCGAAGGTTTGATACACGACAGAATACAGTCAGATCTGGACGATCTCGCGTTGAAGACGCTCCTGTGAAGTCGCCCCTGTGGCGCCACTCGTCGACCATCGTCGACCATCGATCGTTGATGTGCATCGAAGACCTATCAACTGTCTGCAAACCGTTGTGTATGCGTCATCTTCCGCCTTCAACCGCCGTGTATGAAAGCATCTCTGATTTCGGAAATTTATCGTGCATCAAGGTTCTAAGGTTTTTTTTTGTTGATTATAATCGTGCATCAAGAAATCGTGCATCAAGAATCAACGTTTTTCGTTGGGTTTAATCCATTGGGGAGAGAGACTTTTTTTTAACTTCCAATTATATCCTTTTTTATTTATTTTTATTTTTTTAATATGTATGTCACGTGTCAGGCTCATGTTTCTCCCTACCCTTTTTACCATAAAATACTTTTTATTTGATCCTGATTATATATATATATATATATATATATATATATATATATATATATATATATATATTATCATGTGTTTTACAATATCTTGCATAATCTTCACGTGGTACATTTTTACTTCGGATTATAAACCACGTGTCTTTTGCATTCTTTTAATTCATTGGGGCAATGGTTTGAAACTAAGGCTAGCAACATATTGGGTTCACACGAAACTCAACCCGGACCTGACATGAAAAAAGTGGAAACAATCAGAATAAGATAGTTACCCTTAGGCCTTTCTCTTTCTTACAGCTGTTTTTAATACTGTTCTTACCCCCCTCAAAAGAAAACGAACCCGACACGAATCCTAAACGGGTCAAAAGAGGGTTGACACAAAATCGACACGAAAATAAATGCGTCATAACCCGGCAACCCGAAAGTGACCTATACGACCCATTTAAGGGTAAACTATAACATTATAAAATTTTCAAGAATACTTAAAATTTGAATTTTGAAAAATTGTGAATTTTGAATAAGAGAGTGATATCTTAGGGAAATAAAACCTGTCAAACAAAAGTATAAACCCTAAAGCGTTAAAACTTAAAATAAACAATAAATGATTTACACTTAAAACAATAGTACGTCATTTTGTTATATATTATTTTGACTATATGATTTTAGTACTTTTACATTTAATTACTTGATAGGTGGTACTTTAGTATCTTGAATCAATTCATAATTCTATTTAATGATGAATAATTTTAAATGATTTTGTTATTTAATAACATTATTTATTGGTACTTGATAGAATAACAGTACATCATATTTTTTTTATTATGTTCATTTATATATGTTGAATAAAAATGTAAAATCAAAATGTGAATCAAACCAAAACAATCACCAAAAAGTTTGAATACATGCAAAACGAACATTGAATATAGAAGTTAGACTATAAATGAAAATCATTTTCGAAATTCTTACAGAAAGTTGGAATACAAACTTGAAATTTGAAAGATTGACGAAGAGAGTCGTAGTTGAAAGAAAAACCGTATGTAGATACTAGAAAGAGAGTCGTAGTTGAAAGAATTTAAAATATTTTTATTTATTTTACTCTTTTTAAAAGATCAATCTCTTTTATATAGATATATTTTTTAGCACAATGAAATCAATCAATAATAATAAATGACAAAAACATAAATGCAAATAAGTAAAGAATTTAAAGGTTTAGAAAGATGACACCAATATTTAAAATAGATCGGCTAAACATCTGTCAAAACTTCCACTAGCACAGCGTGCAAAAGTCTCCTTAATTAGAACCGAAGAGATCATCGCTTACAATAACCTTTGATATGAGGACTTGATCACCTCACGATTTTCTAATCCAAGAATAGCAAACCCGAGCACTTCACCAAGAACCCGGAATGCCTCCAATGAGGACTTCCTTGCCTTTACCGAGGTTTTCAAATAAATGCCTTCACCAAGGACTTTTACAAAGTGTTCTTCACCAAGAACACAAACACAAGAACAATATGAGGAATAGTCAAACCTACATATACAACAAGTTCTACAACTAGAACTATCACTAAAGAAATAAAATCTCACCAATACCAACAATGGTGTGTATAATTGATTTCACTCTTACAAATCGATCAAGAGGCAAACGAATATATATTTGAAGCTCTTGTATTTCTCTCTCTTGCTCTTTATGAGTTGTTGAATGATTTTGTAGATCAAACAACTCAAGAAGCACACATATAAATATGTAGATGAATGATCACAAGTGTGTAATAAAATATTACACAAAATTTAAATGCAAGAGGATGAGTAAAATGAGAGATCAAGAATGCATTTTATAAAAATGAGAGAGAAATCTTTAAAATTGTCAGGGTACCGGACGGTTGCAGCTCACAGTCGACCGTAGCCTGGTACTGTGGGTTTCCCACAACTTTATTCGATAGCTGTAAAATATTACCTTAGTTAGGTTGTACCTTTTTGGCACAATGTTCAAGAAGGTTATAGTTTTTGTACTTTTATCTTTTCCATTTTATCACAATATCCAAGTTAATAATACCTTTTAAAAATATCTCACACACAACTTGAGAGGGTAGGTGTTTAACCAGTACATTTTATCTATATTTTCATTTGCATAAAATTTACCAACTAAAATATATTTTATTTTTTATTCGTGTAAATATATTTTATAAAAACATATTTTCAAAATAAGTATATCTTTTGAGCATATGGAATTGTTTGCATAGTTCAAAAATCGATATCTGTATATTTGCTTGTATTCGTTCAAAAATTATTTTTAACTAGATGAGTATTGTATACGTTCGGTTTTTATAAAATTTGCATACTTGATTCCTTTTGAATCAACTTATTTCATTGTGATAAATGCAAATTTATATTTAATGATTTATTTTCCCAAACTTATTATTTTCATATTAACTTAGATTTTTATAAGATGTTTAATATTAAAGCTGAATATTAAAATTGCGTCATCATAATACTTAAATAAATGTTTATTCTTTGATTGCACTAACACCGTATTCGAAAATCGTACTCGAAAATCATATTTCAAAACCAAAAAAATAGTAATAATAATAATAATAATAATAATAATAATAATAATAAGACTAACTTAAAAAAATTTAATCATATATTCCTAACCTTTTATTTAAATAAACAGTTTTAATTATCAAATCTCAACCATCCATTTTGATGAAATTTAAAACTCAATTTTGACTTTTTAGTCAAACTAAACTTTATTTTGCTTTCAAACCAATATATCAATCCAAGTCAAATTTAACATATGATAAGATAATAGGTAAAAGATATTATCGAAAGTAAAAATAAAAAAAATTAAAACACATAGTATAAGTGATTTAAATTCTCACAAAAAATGCAAACATATATATTGTCTACCTTGTTAATAAAATAATCTGTGTAATTATATATTTTATATATTATCATAATATTACCTTATATTTTATTGGTTAATTACGAATATTTTAGTTTTAAAATGTAAAATAAATATATAAATAATATATATATATATAAAATTTTAGATACGATATATAGATTCTGATTTTATCTGTTATTCAAAGACAATGAATAAAAGTGCCGTCAAGATCAGTTTTTCTTTAGAAGGCATGTTTTTTTAATGTACAATTGTATTTCACATAGACCTTGTGTTAAGTAAACGGGTATTGAAAGTACATGTTTTTAATAACGGATGTAATTGGATTTCAAATAAAGTGAATGTTGTCTACAACGAAGTTATACAAAATATTTGATTTCAATTTTATTGAATGTACTATTATATTTCTAAATTTATTTATTATTTGATAGTAAATACTTTTCGTAACCCATGTAACACGGGGCAATTTAGGTAGTAATTATTTATTATTTGATAGTAAATACTTTTCGTAACCCATGTAACACGGGGCAATTTAGGTAGTAATTAATATAAGATCAAGTTAAATAGTTTTAACCCTTTTACGCTTTGGTTTATTTGATCATTTCAAACAAGACAGAATAGTTAAAACCATCTATCAGACTGTATGACTATAATAAGTAAAGTTCGAATCAACAACCAGTAGTCAACATTTCATATAATAATCTATTTATGTACACAGTTTTTTGATTTATTTGTTATTTTTCAAAAAGTTGATACACGAAAGAAATTTTAGTATGTTAAAATAAAAAAAAATAAGAAGCTTACGTATACTTTTACAATTCAATGTATTTAATTTATTATTCTACATATATAGAAATATATACTAAAACTTGGATACATAGAATACATATATATAGATGTATAGGTGAAAATATCGTCAAATTTACATGTTTATCTTGTATTAATTTGTTTTCTATATTGTATGAAAGGCAAAGTTTTGATTATTCCCTTTTAGGGTTTGATGTGGAAGTAGGCCATGGACACCATGTGAGGCCATGTGCAGTGTCTTTCTCTAAATGCCCCACCCTTTTATTTAATTATTTTCTTGAATAAATAATGCTCTAAACTCCAACTTCATTCTTATTCATCGATCGTCTCCCAAACTTATGTTTTCATCCCCAAAAATTGATCTCTCTGCAACTGCAAACATACCTTGCTTTTACAAATCTCCACTAATATAAGATTTAAGGAAAGCTAAGGTAATCATCAATCATCCATACGTAAATTAATTATGTTTTCGTGTGTTAATATTAATTAATTATTACAGCATATATATTGAATAATTTTCTTTGATCATATCCATAGTGTTAATTTTCTAGATTAAAATCATCCTTATTTCATACTACATACTTTGGGAACTGGAAACTTACGATATGATTATCGTTTTTTCCACAAGAAGTTTTGATTATTAACATGTTTTCAGGAAAAGAAGATTTTAAATACTAATTGTAAAATACTACGATGATTTTTTCAAGCCAAAAGGTGTTCTTAGACACACATATAAATTAATATACGGATTGGGCTTAGAAATTATTATCTTTTTATGTATGTAATCTTTCCAACATAAGTTAACCTAGCTCCATTATGAGGAGCTGACTGAATTCTTATGTAAGAAATCAGTATCTTTAATTACTAGCTATAACATATTCGGCTAAATTGATTTTCGAGTTCTTGATTACGTTTCTAAAGTTTCTTATGACAATCTTAATTACAAATTCATAATATTTATTTTTATGTGAAGAAAACTTTTGTAGGTCTCCTAAATGCATATAATTAATTCTTTTTTTAACTGTTTAATTTATAACGATCTTTCTAATATTTACTGTTGTAATTAATTTTAGGTTAAGGATGCACACTTCAAGCATGCAAAAGAAAGAATTTCTCAAGAAATGGATACAGGGTCTTGAAATATGTTGTTCTACAAATAAGCATATGAATGTGATGGAAAGAAAGAAAAAGATAAAGCTTTGTGCTGACATTGCCATGGTTTATTCTAAAAAGACATCAACTTCTTGGAGCAAGGCGTTGATTTCAAACGCTAAACAAAATGAACAAGATACAATTCTTGTGAACAAATTACTAGGCACTGAATTACAGTTGAAGTTACAAAAGAATACTACCAGTTGCCATAAGAAAATATTCATGAAAAGGATGATGATGAAGAAGAAGAAGATGGGGACATCTGTATCGAATTCAGCAACTGTTATTGCAAAAAGATTAGTGAAGAAGAGGACTAACGTGCTTAAAAGATTGGTACCTGGTGGAGAATCCATGGATGAGTTCTCCCTCGTCAAAGAAGCTTTGGACTATATTATTTCCCTTAAAGGACAAGTTGATGTGATGAGGAGTGTTGTTGCTGCAACTGATCAGGTTTTGAGTGATGGTAAATTGCTGAAATTTGTAGAATAAAGAAAGTATAGAACTTATAGATCGAAAATCATGTACAGGCATTGTAAGTATCTCTAGTTAGTACTTAGTTTCTTTCTTTATGTTCTTAATTAATTTTATCGTTTTGTTATGCATGGTGAAGAAATTCAGAGAGAGATTGTTTGAAAGCTCATGATGGCAGAGCTCAGTTTCTATTATTATGAAAGAATTAATTACATAAGAAGAAGAACGACTAATATATATACATGAATGAACAGAGAAGCAAGCTAACTAACTAATTGAAAGCTGTTACATCTTGCCACAGTGTACATAGCGTTTAGAGTGAGTTGACTGTTGTGTATTGCTTCTGTGAATCATGTTGACCTTGCTGCTGACGTGTATGTTATTACTCCCCTCACAAGTTGGCAATGTGAAAGGATCACATATGCCTAATTTGGATATGCAATTGGTATGAAGGATTTTGCTTAAAGCTTTGGTGAATACATCAGCAGCTTGTTCTTTTGAAGGAGTAAAGACTGGTTTTAGAACTCCATCTTTAATTTTATCCCGAACAAAATGGCAGTCAATTTCAATGTGTTTGGTTCGAGCATGTTGAACAGGATTGGAGGCTAAAGCTATTGTTGAAGCATTGTCACAAAGGACCAGAAGGGGTGTTGAAACCTGTATTCGAAGGTCCTTGAGAAGACAAAGTAAACAGGTGAGTTCAGAAGTACAATCTGCCATTTCTCGATATTCAGCTTCAGTTGAGGAGCGTGAAACAACTGATTGCTTTTTCGATAACCATGAGATTAAAGATGAGCCAAGGAAGATGCAATAGCCAGTGACGGATTTTCGAGATTCTGGACAATTTGCCCAGTCACTATCACAGTAAGCAGAAAGTTGAAGTTGATTTTCCTTTGGAAAGAAAATACCTTGGGCTGGACTTAACTTGATATAACGGAGAACTCTCTTTAATGCTTGCATGTGAGGAACACGTGGAGTTTGAGAGAAATGGCTAAGGATTTGAGCAGCAAATGAGACATCTGGTCTGGTTATTGTGAGGTAAAGCAGTTTACCTACCAGTGCTCTATATAAAGAAGGATCATCAAGTAAATCTCCTTTGTCTTTGTGCAAGGAGTGATTTGCTTCAAGAGGTGTGCTGACTGGTTTGGCATCAAGAACATCAGCCAATTTTAGGAGTTCCATGGCATATTTACATTGGGACATGGCTAATCCATTTGAGTTTCTTAAGAATTCAATGTCCAAGTAATAGTGAAGAGGTCCAAGATCCTTGATGCTGAATGTAGAGTCAAGTTGCCGTTTGATCATTTGTAACATTTTAGTGTCATTACCAGCCACTAAGATATCATCTACATAGATGAGAATATTCATAGTGGTGTGAGTTGTATGATATGTGAAAAGAGAGGTGTCATCATAGCTCTGTTTAAAACCAAGATTTTGAAGAAAAGTGGTGAGCTTGGTAAACCAATTTCTGTTTGCTTGTTTTAAGCCATAAAGTGACTTGTTCAACTTGCAAACAATGTTGGGTGGAGATGACTGTTTGTAGCCCTGTGGTAATGACATGTATACCTCTTCAAATAAATCCCCATGTAAGAAAGCATTATTAACATCAAGCTGCTCAATAAACCAGTTTTGTTGTATAGCTACAGCTAATAAAGTTCTAACTGTAACCATTTTAGCTACTGGAGCAAAGGTTTCTGTGTAATCAATTCATTCTTTTTGTGTAAAACCTTTGGCTACTAATCGAGCTTTGAATCTTTCAATTGTACCATCTGCTTTATATTTAATACGGTAAACCCATTTGCAGCCTATGGGTTGTTTACTCTGTGGTAAGACAGTGAGATCCCAAGTATTGTTAGATTCTAATGCTTGTATTTCCTTTTCCATAGCTTCAATCCATTTAGAATATTTTGATGCTTGATTGTAGGTTCGTGGTTCTACATGGTTGTCTAGATTGTGTATAAGATTTTTGGTGGAAACATAATGAATATTTGAGTGATTGACAAAGTGAGTGTGATGATGTTTATGATGGACAGAATTAATGGATGGTTGAGAAATTTGATGTTGGTAATCCTTGAATTTTGTGGGTATTGTCTTTGGTCTAGTGGACACACGGGTAGGAATAGGTAGTGGGGCAGCGGTAGAACTAGAGGGGGGCCTGTTGTGAGAGGGCTGTTGTGATGGATGAGTGTGATTGGAGTTGTCATGTGGGGAAGAGTGAGTTGTTGTCCATTGACACGTCGCAACGCAACGACCATGTTTTCCCTTATCTATTTAGACAACCATCCAAATCTATTGGAGAGTTTTATAACCTGAATTTTATCACCATTATACGACTAAAAACATCCCAGAGACGGCTTGAAGCAGATTGGAGCTTAAGTTGTGAAGATCAAGGCTATTCAACATACTTTCTACGGGTTTTCCATTCCTATTACTTGTGTTCATATTTCTAATTGATTTCCAGTATGTTAGTACGTATGATTGGCCAGATCTTCTGTTTTCCTCCTGAGAGGAGATGTAACTTTGAATAGTTGATTGATTTCAATAAACTTAGAGACTTTTTATCATATATTTATCTTTAAAGCTTAATCAAAGAACCATATATGTTTTAGGATCTGTTTTTTTATGTTTAGAATCTGAGCTTTCATAAATTAGAGGACCAATCTATTTATGTGTAACACCTCAAATTTCTAGAAGTTATTACAATAATTAAGTTGTGAAATAAATGTGAGGAAAATAAGTAGAAATTATAATCTATTAAACGGTTTAAAGTAATGGTTCAAAATATATTCTCGTTGGGAGTTACGGAAATCGTATGGATAAGTTGTAAGTCGAAAAGGTGGGCGGGATACCCACCAGAAGGAGGACCACCACCAAAGAGGCGGCAGTCCCTTCCTTCACCTATCTTCTTTCTTCTTCTTTTTGATCTTTCTTTTCTTCTAATATTTGTTTTACCACAACACACCTCCAACTCAAAGCTTACCCAAAGGTTAATTGGAAGAAGGAACTAAGAGCTAAGGATTGAGTATTGAATTTAGCTCCTTTGTCATCCAAGTGATTAGTTCTACCATATTCTCCAGCAAGTAAGTGATATATATCTTGTTTTCATTCTTGGAAGTGTTGGCGTGATATGGATTCAATTAAGTTTAAATGATGATTTGTAATTTAAGAGTGTTATAGGTGGTATAATACTATTTATAGGGGTTGTAGAATGATTATAAACCACTAGAAATACCTTCGTAATGGATTAATTGAAATCTGGTCGGAAAAACAGTGAGTTTTCGTCAGACTGTTGTTGTAAGTTGCATGGCACAGGGATGCCCTTCAAGAACAAACCATGCCCCAGGGCGTACCTGAGGAGGCACGGGCGTATCTCAAAAGGTATGGGCGTGCTTAACCCTAGATATGTCTATGGTGTGTCTGTTGATCACGGGCGTACCAGTGACTAGGGCACGGGCATATCTCAAACGGTACAGGTGTGCCTAACCCTAGATATGTCCGGGGTATGTCTGTTGATCACGCTCGTGCCTGTGTGTAGGGCACGGGTGTGCTTAAAAAGCCATAGGGGTGCCATGTCCAGAAGAGTGTATGAAAGTTGTATTTTGATTTGAGTTAGAGTATTGATTATCATATACTTATTGTAAGGTATTAGAGTGTTAGTGAGTATGTTGAGTCCATTAGATTAGGGCCCAGACCCGTTAGCGTTTTACTATTTGTACTCTATTTATATGTTCTTATGAAATGTAATTAGGGGGAGTTATGTAATCCAACATAGAGGACCTGAGGAAGAGATATAGGAACATTTTGGAAGTGATGGACCACAGGTGAGTACCTAAACCTGGTACTTAGAGATAATAATTACCAGTACTTGTACGTGTACAATGTTAGAGTGAGATTTATTACATGATTGCTATAAACTAGTGATATTTAGAGAATTGCTATTAACGAAATATTAACGAGTATAGAGACGAATAGAAATTAACAGAGAAAAATATAAATGATATAGGAGAGTCTTGAGACAAAGATATGTGTCTATTAAGAAGAGTGAAAAATTATGGTATTATACTATATGACGAAAGATGAGTATGAATGATTAAATAATAAAATGAAAGCCAAATGATTAAAGAGAGGAAAGGGTTGGAATTAATAACTAATTATTAGTCCTCCATTGTAAAGTGTAACTATTATTAGTGTTGTGCGATTCACAATTACAAATAGTATGCGAGGGTTTTAATGAGTGATGTTGATATGTATAATTACAAAACTAAAGAAAGTGTGTTATTAGAATGTTATATATTAAAAAATACATATTTAACTGTGGTACTAGTACGTGTGGGTAAATGTGTAGAGTAATATCTCTGCATGATATATATATATATATATATATATATATATATATATATATATATATATATATATATATATATATATATATATATATATATATATATATATATATGATCTATAGAGAACACCCCTTAATTGAAGAATGATGAGAACAATTCTAACCCAATCCTTAAAAAGGGTACAATAGGAATTTTGAATGTTCTCCCCCTCTCTCACATGTCTCATAAAACATTTCCATAGATAACATATTTTTATACCATTGATTTTAAAATATATATATCTTTCGCGTATGTAATTATTAGATCAAAATTTTTTTACCATTAGATTCATATTTAAATTCTCTATAATTTGATATCACTTTTGATATATTTCGGTATACGTGAACTAGATGCAATCATTAGATATAGGCACAACATTTTAGATGCAATTAGCCCCAAAAAGTATGTGTTGCAATGAGAATCATAAAAAAAACTTGATAGAAGTAAAATACTTTGATGCAACACATATATAACTTGAATCAATAAACAAATGCAAACAAAATCAGATGCAAGATGTAATATGTAGATGCAGATCGATCGATAAACATATGTAACTCGACGTTAAAAAGATATCGTCAATATAAACAAACGCGATATAACTAAAAATATATGCATTTTACCATTCCAAACCACATACAAATGCGATCGATATTCTAAATCAACGAATTAAAGACTTGCGTCCTGAAAAACATTGATGAGAACTACACAATCAAGCTTCCAAAGCATGTACTCTACCTCATTTTAAAACCGATATTCAAAGTAATTTGTATATATCGTAGTAATATTAAAAAATTATAGAATTCATATACATGCATCCTAATTTGTTTTAATTTATTCAAACGACTAATGCTTAGTAGGAGTAGTTGGACTTCTTTAAAAATCTAAAATTAAAACAAGATAAAAATGGGATGGAGAGAGAATTTTTTATTAGGACTAAAATACCCTATTTTACTTATATTATATTTAGGGAAAACAAGAAATATATGAATTAAATGCAACCATAGATTAGAAAGATTTAGTGGCTAAGAAGTGTTCTCACGGTTCTTCAAATAAGAGGTGCTCTCATTTGATCATACCTCTCTCTCTCTCTCTCTATATATATATATATATGTATATATATATATATACATATATATATAGAGAGAGTGAGGTTCAATAGAAACCCCCCTTAAACAAAAATCCTAAAGTTCAATCTCAGCCACTCATTTAAAAGGGCAAGATGAGAAATTAATAAATTGATCAAAAAACCCACGCCATGTTCCAGCATTCTAAAAAACCTATTTTTTTTTAAAAAAAATTACTCCTCAAATCTTTAAATGACCATAACTACTTTAGTTTTTTGAATTTGAGCAAAAAAATTATACCAATCTTCTCATTTTTTAATCATCTTTCAAACGAGACCACTCTTCCTATATTTCTGGAAAAAAAAATTCGATGAAAAATGACGAAAATGATAAAAATGACGAAATTAATCATTTTCGTCACCTGCTGTTATATCACATAATAGCCGGTCCCCGAAAATGATAAATTTTGTCATTTTCATCATTTTCGTCACCTGTTGTTACATGATATATAAGGGAACGAAAATGATTAAAAATGACGAAATTTATCATTTTCGACTGCCCCTTATATATCACGTAACAGCAGGTGACGAAAATGATGAATTTTCGTCATTTTCATCATTTTAGTGTCCTCTTATATATCACTTAAACAGCAGGTCCCGAAAATGATAAAAAATGACGAAATTTATCATTTTCGTGCCCCTTGTATATCATCTAACAGTAGGTGACGAAAATGATAAAATTTCGTCATTTTTATCATCTTCGTGTCCCCCCTTATATATTACTTAAACAGCAGGTCCTGAAAATGATAAAAATAACGAAATTTATCATTTTCGGCTACCCCTTCTATATAACTTAACATCATGTGACGAAAATGATAAAATTCGTCATTTTCATCATTTTCGTGTCCCCTTATATATGACTTAAACACCAGGTCCCGAATATGATAAAAATTTCGTCATTTTAATCATTTTTGTGTCCACTTATATATCATGTAACAGCAGGTGAAGAAAATGATGAAAATGACAAAATTTATCATTTTCGGGACCTGCTATTATGTGATATAACAACAGGTGACGAAAATGATTAATTTCGTCATTTTAATCATTTTCGTGTCCCCCTTATATATCACTTAAACAGCAGGTCCTGAAAATGATGAAAATAACGAAATTTATCATTTTCGTGCCCCTTGTATATCATCTAACAGCAGGTGACGAAAATGATAAAACTTCGTCATTTTCATCATTTTCGTGTCCCCCCTTATATATTTACTTAAACAACAGGTCATGAAAATGATGAAAATAACGAAATTTATCATTTTCGGCTGCCCCTTCTATATAACTTAACATCAGGTGACGAAAATGATAAAATTCGTTATTTTCATCATTTTCTTGTCCCTTTATATATCATGTAACAACAGGTGACGAAAATGATGAAAATGACAAATTTTATCATTTTCGGGACCTGCTATTATGTGATATAACAGTAGGTGACGAAAATGATTAATTTCGTCATTTTCATCATTTTCGTCATTTTTCGTCGAATTTTTTTTTTCCAGAAATATAGGAAGAGTGTTCTCGTTTGAAAGAAGATTAAAAAATGAGAAGATTGGTATAATTTTTTTGCTCAAATTCAAAAATATGAAATAGTTATGGTCATTTAAAGATCTAAAAGGTAAAAAAAATAAAAAAAGGGGAGGCTTTGACCATAATACCCTTCCTTCTAAAATTAAATTTTATAATTGTTTACTTATTTACAATAATGTCATTATAGATCTGAACCATTGATTTGATCGATCTAACGGCCAGGAATGGGACTTATTGCCACATGTCCATTTTTTAGGCATCCTTTTTCTCATTTTCCCGCTCATTTCCAATACATTGTACATCTGCAACGTGTCCTATTTTTATTACATGCATGCTTTTTAGACCGGTTTTAATGGATAAAAAGACCAGTTTTCCTTTGGTCTTATAAAGGCTGGTCTTTTAGACCGGTTTTAATAGATAAAAAGACCGGTTATCTTTGAACTTAATGGGGTGATCTTTTAGACCGATTTTAATAGATAAAAAGACCGGTTTTTCTTTGGTGTTAATAGGGGTGATCTTTTAGACCGGTTTTAATGGATAAAAAAACTGGTTTTCCTTTGGTTTTAATATGAGTGATCTTTTAGACCAGTTTTGATGGATAAAAAAACCGGTTTTCCTTTTGTCTTAATAAGGGTGGTCTTTTAGACCGATTTTAATGGATAAAAAAACCGGTTTTCCTTTGGTCTTAATAGAGTGGTCTTTTAGACCGGTTTTAATGGATAAAAAGACCGATTTTCCTTTGGTCTTAATAGGGGTGGTCTTATCTATAACATAAAGACCGATTATAAACTGGTCTCCAAAATCACATATAGACCGGTTTTTATCATACGTGACCCTAATCAAATTCTACATAAAGACCGTTTTACCTCACTCTGGAGACCGGTATTCATCCCCTCTCTCAATGAAATTATTTATAGACATGTTGTATTAAAACCGGTCTCTATGTAACTTTTAAAAAAATACAATAATACATGGCTACTGTGTATGCCATTAATTGAATTGAGAATATATAAGAACAACAATATAAGACAAATCTAACTTATTATTTCATAAACAACAAAGATATAACTATAAAAAAAGTCTCAAAGATTGAGATACAACGTTGTTACAAATTAAGATCTTTAAATATAAACTAACATAACAAATATTTAAACCTTTTGAGAGTACAGCCTTATGTTACAACTAATAATAATAATGCTGAAGACAAGGTTCTAATAATTCTTACTTTTGCTCAAATTTCCAATTTATGATTTATATCTGATTTTGTATTTCATTTCCTTAGTAATTGTTCTATGTATTTTTTATATTTATAAGTTATCTATAACCAACTCGTGTAATACACGGTCTCTAAACTAGTATATATATATATATATATATAGGAAGAAGTTCCATTGAGAACCATTTTTATTGCGAGAACCGCGAGAACCAATCTGAGCCGTCCAATTCCTCCTCTTTTAATGTCATTGCCCACCCATGAATTCCTCACATACACCCTGCCACACTTGATCCCCCCACGCTCTCCATCCATGAATTCCATTTATCAAATCAACGGCTAAGATTGGTTCTCGCGGTTCTCGCACTCAAATCGGTTCTCAATGGAACCCTCCCCTATATATATATATATATATATATATATATATATATATATATATATATATATATATATATATATATATATATAAAATGCATCAATAAAGAACCTAGTCTTAAACAAAGAACCTAAAGAACCAATCTAGACTATTGGATCATCAAAATCAATGGATGAGATTCAAAGATGGCATAATTGTAATTATCATGTATTAATTAACTAATAAAAGGGCAAACATGGAAACTCCCCCTCCCAACAACCCACATTTTTTTTAAAATACCTCCCAAAACTTTAAATTGTCATAACTTTTTAAGTTTTGTGAATTTAAACAAAAAAATTATACCAATCTTTTAGTTTTTTAATCCTCTTTCAAACAAGACCAATCTTTTCATATTTTTTTTAATTTTTTTTAAATGCAAATTTTGTTTGCATTTTGGGCTGCATTGTAGTGTTTGTGTACAGATTTTGCATTTTGATTTTGAATATGTAATTTTGTATTTTAGGCTGCATTTTTATTGAATCATTTTGGGCTTTATTTGCATTCTTCAAAAAGAGGATCAAGGTATGGTGGAACTAAGTGATGATGTAGATGAAAATGGGCTGAGCAGAAAGAAGCTACGACTTACAAAAGAACAATCCACATTTCTTGAAGATAGCTTCAAACAACACAATACCCTCAATCATGTACGTAAGCTTCTTCTATCTATCTATCTATCTATTTATCTATCTATCTATCTTAAGATTATCGTACGTATGTATTGATACCACATGATCTTAATTACCTACTTGAAATCAAGTACTTACGTACAACCATAATGCTTGAATTGAATTATAATCGATCATGACATATTAATTTTTTTTAAAGACATGTCACTTTTATCAAGGATAACCAATGTCTGACCATTATATAAATACCTCAAGCTTCAACCTAACTTTGAGTACAATATAAGGCGCATAACTTACAAGTGGCCATTGCACAAACCTATCTCCTTGAAGACTTTAATGAGAACCACATATCTGAAGTCCTTGTTTGCATCAGACTTCCTACTTGACTCCTGTAACCTTTACCTTGTTATTACCAATGTCTGACCATTACATATAAATGTACATTGCTATATATATCCAAATTAACTCCTACAAATCGAATCAAGTACAATCAAGTAACAGATGACATTTCATGATCACCCACAAATGAAATTAGCTAGGCCGGGTTAACTCCTGATCTTTAATACTTGATCTCACTTAATTTCTTAAGAAAAATATTCCAATGCATGTTTGCATTAATCAACGTAAATTAAAGAAAAATCTATTTAGCAGATGAAATTATGGAAAGATAAAATCATGTTATCTTCAAAGCATTGTTAAAGATAGTAGTTTTGATTATGTAATTTTGTATTTTGGGTTTTAGTATATAATTTGCATTTTGAGCTGCATTTTCAGTGAATCAGATTGTGAAAATGCAGATGAGAGTTGTAGGTTTGCATTTTGCAATTTCATAATTTGCATTTTGGAAGCATCTACATGACCTGCAATTTCGATATTTTGCATTTCGGTCTTTTTGTATTTTGCATTTTAGAATGAAACCCAGCTCAAAATGCAAAATTTTGAAAAATTTGCATTTGCAAAAAAAAAGTTTCAGAAGTATATCAAGTCTGGTCTTGTTTGAAAGAAGACGAAAAACTGAATCTAATGATATAATTGTTTTGCTTAAACTCATAAAAACGTACGAGTTATGATCATTTAAAGTTGAGTGTGGTTTTATTTTTAATTAAAAGGTCTTGCCCGGAGGGTGCTGGAGTTTCTCGCGTGAGTTTTTTTTTTTCCAGTTTTGCCCCTAATCAAAATTCCACGTGCCATCACGAGAAAGGTTCTTTAGGTTCTATGTTTAAGAGAGGTTCTTTATAGAACCTTACCCTATATATATATATATATATATATATATATATATATATATATATATATATATATATATATATATATATAATATTTACAAACTTTTCCTTAATCTCTTAAATTTTAAACCATTTAAATTTACTAAAATATTCTTCATTCATTCCCATATTTAGGAGTAACAATATAAAGGAAACTTAAAAAAAATATCTTCAATATAAATCTATCAAAAGAAAAGTAAATATATTCACAAAGTTGTAAACTTGCTAAACTTGTACGACCACATAAAAAATACCCTCTTTTTGAAAAACAAAAATATTACCAAGCAAAAATTATTCGCCACCGCCGCATAGCGCGGGTACAATACTAATATATATATATATATATATATATATATATATATATATATATATATATATATATATATATATATATATATATATATATATCAGAGTATTAAATATAAATGTAATCGTGTGTATGTGTCATAGCAAATATGAGAGAGTGTGATGGATTATGTCTATGTACCTAAATAAATACGGAGATATGTATAATTATATATGTGCTTACACTATGATTAACGAAACAAGAGTAAGTAGATAACTAGTGTTATAAACATTACATGTGTGGTTGTAATACTAATATAATGACTTATTAAGGCGATTATGTGTATAATGATTGTATGATTATTTGTGAGACGTAAGATCTTGGAGTCCCTTGGGTATAGTAGTCAGATGTTATTGTGAGAGATGTAAGGCCTTTGGAGTGCCTTGGGCAGTCAGATTTGGTGGTAAGAGAAGTAATACCCTTGGGGTGCCTTATGCAGTGAAATAAACAATGAAATCGTCATAAGTACACTGCGTCGGTATTATGTGATTTGATTATGTAGATTATGCATATAGCCATTTGTGTCTGTTGTATATGATATTTGTGATATGTGTTGATAACAGTGGTTTGAGTGACGTACTTTGATGAAATTACAATTATATGTTAATTATTATCATTTAAGCCTTTGATGGAGTTATTCATTGGGCGTTCTAGCTCATTCTCTGCGTTGTATATTCTTTTTAGATAATGTGGCAGACGAGACTTCCGTGTGGACATGCTAAAGAGTTTTGTGCAACATTAAAAAAACATTTTTATTTCACCTGTGCCAGTTGTTGCCCTATTTTAATAAAGTGTCATCGCTATTTTTCCTTGTTGCACACTTAAAAAATAATTTGGGTGTTACATTATGTAACTTGAATCTTAATTATCTAGGATCAATAGGTAATTTTGACTAGTGATTGACCAATTCTAAGAATGAACAACCAAAGATAGTAACTTTAATGTGTGTGTTTAACATATAATGACCTTATTATGTTATTTGAATGATTTGTTAATAAAAAATAATCATAAAAGATTAAATCTTTCTTGATTCGAACCATATAGACTAATTATGCTTTTTAATTAATCTCATGACCATAAGGTTAATTAATTGCATGATTATAAAGTTAGATAATCTGATCAAGAGTCTAAACACATTAGAAATCGGTATATTATATTAATTTATCCATTGCACGAATTTAATTGAAATCATTTAACTTGAAAAAGGTAAAATCGAATCTAGTGAGGAAAAGTTTCTTTCCATAAGTTAAAACCAATAGAGTTTTTTGCCTTTTGCTTTCTTTAAATTACTAAAGGTGTTTTCTTAGTAAATTAGTGGTTAAAGTTTGGTGATTAGTTAAAAAATCTGTAAAAAATTCCCCTTTGTTTTCTTTTAATTGTTCTTAGTAGTTTTTATTAGTTTAATATATAAGAATTATATTCAAAATCATACTCATTCCCGTGAGATCGATACTCGTACTTATTTAACTATACTAGAAAATCGATTAGATCCTCTTATATATTCGTGTCGTTTTGGTGCTAAATAATTTGGCTTTATAAATTTAAAACATGCACATTAAACGCACATCACAAATAAAGTCAAGTACACCTGCTCGCTTTAATACCTCGTCGATATCTTGTCATCTACTATTCGTTTGTTCTAATATCTATTGAATGTAAGACATGGATATATTTCGACAGAGAACTTGAATAGTCTCGGCTAACTAAGTTGACCAACAATCAACTTTAGCAACTCCTTATATGGACATACACATGCATCAATCAACATGCCTGAAAAACGATATCAAACTCTCAGCCAGTAAAGAAACAGATCTCGTTTTAACAATACCGGATCTTCTTGTGATTGAGACCATATATGATATTACCCTTTATTATAACTGCCTTATTCAGATTAGCATTTAGCTAATCAAGGCATGATAATTCACACAATCCAAAGCCTGCGTATACCTAAATAGGTAAGTTTTTAATTCAGAAACTTACCATTAAAATTTTGGACTATTCACAAGTTACTTCCTATCAAACCTTAGGTTCAAGTAATTCTAAAACACCATCTTAAACCTTTTATACCAATATACTTTATTATCATCTCTAAATATTTATACGATTAAATATTTAATAAGGTCACTACAAAAAATATATCGATTATTCATACACTTTTAGCAATATTAATACACTTAAAAGTGTGAAAAATTCTAATCAAGCGTGAAAAAAATAAGTGTGACAAAAATTGAGGTAAAAATCACATTTATTAGTATGGAGAAATTATCAGAATTTTTACACTACTAAGCATGAAAAATTTGAAAATAGTTCTAAATTTTTACAAAAGTCCAGGCCAATAAGTGTGCATTTCTCTAATTCTCCATTTATTAGTAATCTTACACATTAAAAAGCGTGGACTTTTAAAATCAAATTTAGACATTTACAAATGTAAAGTTTTTATAATATTTCTAACAATCTTTATATTAAAACTACTTTTCACAATTATAAGTGTGATATATTCTAGAATTTTTACACCCTTTTTTATAAAGCGTGAAGAAATGACATTTTTTATAGTGGGTTATAATTTACTCTCTTATAAATTACTTTAAAAATCATATATTAATTATCCATATACACGATTGATTAATTCCACATTCGGTTTTAGTCGGGTGTGTGCCAATGGTATTTGCAAAACATTACACGAACAATAAGTTATTGAGATTTGTTAAAAATGACATCTATTAGTGATGAAATTTGATATTTGCCGATTGAATGTCTAATATCTTTAAAATGTGTTTTGTAGGCTCCAAATGATGACTCGATGATAAATGAAGTGAATACGAGAAAAAAACCGTTAAAGATGTTCAGTCCTACGAGAAACTGCAATTGATACACCCTTGATACGCTATATTGACCATATGACCTCAATATAGTCATAAAAACCCTCCCGGATACCCTCTTGTTCAGACTTAAGATTAGGTTCCATACAGCCCCGGAATGACTATATGGAATTGCCCACAAAATAAATTATGGGTTTTTTAATGGATCATTAGCTAAATAAAATAGAATTATGATGCCAACACATTCTTGTTAGATTTTGCCAATCAATATGAAATATTATTGACATGTGTTAATTTAGAAAAGAAACACACAACCCATGTGTGCATTAGCCATATACTTATCGGGGTTGTTGCGTGCGTGCACATAAACCAAACAGTCATATCATAGAGGATGCAGCCTTTTGGTATTGTGTGTAACCAAATAAAACTTCAGGAATATCCTGAAGTGCAAAATTTTCTATTGTGTGATTGTATGCAAAGGCCTAATTATATCGTATGATTCTCAATTGTCTAAGGTTAGTGGGGTTTTGGTATAGGAACTCATATGGACTGCCGACTGGTCATATGTTTCTATATATCCATAGAGAAGAAGCCTCTTCAGCTTGAATATCTTTACGGATCTTTTATATATATATATATATATATATATATATATATATATATATATATGCTTATCTTCATCGCCATTTTGGCATCATGATCCATCCGAATCTAGCTCACAGGACATAGCATAATCACATATAAAATCAGACACATCTCATCTAACAATCTAAGTTCTGCTTCTTTGATAGCAGAAACATATTTTGCATTATCATAACTTTTGGTTGAACCCCACCGTATTATACCAAATTAGGTAAATTGTGTTTCACTAACTTAATTAGAGATCATTAGATAGGATATCAATTTACAACTACATACTATAGCATAAACTGACCATAGTCTAATATGCCTTTATATAAGGTTTAGGAACGACCCACACTAGGAATGAGCTTTTTGACCGAAAAATCGAACCATAATCGAAAGTCGAAACCAGTTGGAACCCGCGTGTTAGAGTATTTAGTCTGGTTATCAGTTCTCCCAAGACTTTATTTTCAGTTTTCAATTATCTCAGGTACGGTTTCATCGGTTATTGGGTAGTTTGGGCTAGGGCCGTCAATGGATCGGATCATGATCTAGATCCGATCCGATCTGCTCCATTTAAATGATCCAACGGGTCAAAAAATCCGATCCATTGATCCAATAAAAGATCCAATGGGCCGATCCATTTAAATAGATCACTACATGGATCGATCCAAGATCTGTCTGGGTCGATCCATTTAATATCAAAAAATCCGCCACCACCGTCACCACCACCGCCGACCACCACCACCGCCACCATCGCCGCTGACCACCGCCGCCGCCGCCGACCACCGCCGCCGACCACCGTCACCGCCGGCCACCGCCACCGCCGCCGCCGACCACCGCCGCCGCCGACCACCACCGCCGACCGCCAGAGCCGCAGCCACCGCCGCCGCCGCCACCGGTAGGGTAGGGTGTGGGGTAGGGTATATAAGGTAGGAGTAGGGTGGGGTAGGGGTGGGGTAGGGTAGGGTGGGGTGCGGTAGGGTGGGGTAGGGTAGGGTGATGTGGGGTAGGATAGGGTGGGTATGGTGGGGTGGGGTGGGGTGGGGTGGGGGTAAGGTGGGGGTAGGGTAGGGTAGGGTGAGGTGGGGGTAAGGTGGGGTAGGGTGGGGTGGGTTGGGTAGGGGTGGGGGTAGGGTGGGGTGGGTTGGGTAGGGGTGGGGGTAGGGTGGGGTGGGGTGGGTAGGGTGGGTGGGTAGGGTGGGGTGGGTGGGGTGGGGTAGGGGTAGGGTAGGTAGGGTAGGGTGGGTGAGGTAGGGTAGGGTGGGGTGGGGTGGGGGTGGGGTGGGGGTGAGGTAGGGTGGGGTGGGGTTGGGTGGTGTGGGGTGGGGGTGGAAGAGTTATTTGATATATTTATTATATAAATAAAATTAAATTAATAATATTAAATGGGTCGCTCCGGGTCATGATCAATTAATTATTGATCCGATACAAATCCAACTAAATGGATCTCAATGTTATTGGATCAGATCCAAATCCAATTAAATGGATCAGCGGGTCATATCAGATCTTTAACCGATCCGATCCGATCCAACACATTGACAGCCCTAGTTTGGGCCTAGAATCGGAATCTTTTGGTATATGATTGTGTATTTGTCATATGGTTTGTTATGAAATATTATTTTTGGTGATATTATCATTGACATATGGTTAATGGTTATTGTTTGTAAAAACAAAGTTAATGAACTGTTAGTTATTGGTCATATGTTAGTGTCGAAGATACATGTATGTTCATTTGTGATTTTAAGTATTTTTAGTGTTAACTTTAAACTATTTAGTGTTAATCTCTACGATAATTTCAAAAACTTCGTACCAAACTTTTTGTGTAGTCACCTGGCAATCAAAGCATAAACATTACCTTATTTTGCACCTAACTTATTGTTTGGTTATTTAAATTTTTATAGGTAAAAAACAACTAATATAATGTATCATACTATCATATTTGTTGTTAATAGCAAAGATATTCACTGGATATTGGTTCTTTTCAGTTCCCGCAATTAAAACCAGTTTCAAAGTAAACGTACTTTCGGCCTTATCCGGTTCCATACCCGGAATAAGCGATTAATAACCGGAACCGAAACCTTATATGTTATATGTGTTCGGTTTTCGGGTCAAGTCTTCATTGTTTTCAGTTATCAGTTCCGGGCCAGTTCCAGAACCGAACACACCCTAACCACACTTTGTTTGTTAAAATATCTTGTAAAGTTGGCAGTAAAGACTTTGGGACTTGTTCATGAACAAAATGAGACAGCTTCTACAATTTTAGTAAATGCATAAAAGATTAAATTAGCTAATAAGTAGGTCACTCCAAGATTATCACACCACAGGAGACGAGATTGTTTTGGTGCAATACGAAGCTCATGAAGAAGAGCTTCAAGCATGTAAGTTCAATGGGCATGTTAGCAAATGCTTATGCTTTATACTATTCTCTAGCTGAGGATAGTGATGTAGTTTGTTAGGTTTGAGCCCCTGAAATGTATTTGGAAAAAAAAACATATATGATGGCTGTGGATCTGACCATGAGGTTGAATGTTTTGATACAATCAATAACTTGTTGAAAAAACCTTTCACAACAAAATTACAGACCATATTAATGATAGTTGTTAGAAATGATAAAGGAACTGTAACGGGAGCACACATGGATAGTATATAATGCATGGTTCAATGCTTTGACATGAGTTAGGTCGTTAGGAGTTCGAGATCTAGATGTTGATGTGAACGTTGGTTAAGTGAGACGAGAGTCGATCAAGAAGGTATTAGATATAAAGGACCATTGTCATGTATGATGGATCAACCATTATTGACAATAGTCACAATAGGGTTACAAGAAGGAGAATTCTAATATAGTGTGGCCATACCCATCTGGTGTTGGAGGTGCCATGTGTATGATAGAGGTTTAAACTTTAAACCCTTCTCATTTCCAACATTTTTTTCCATGTTTAGAGAGAGGAATTAGTGGCAAATCCTAGAGAGATCGCTTTTGAAGGATCATTAAGACGGGTTTTTTTCATCCTATGAAATCATTAAATAGGGGGGAGAGCTAAGCACACTTTAATCTGGTTGCATTTCATAAAGAAAACCTAGAACAATTTGGGGCAAGGGCTCCTAAGCCATTAGGGTATGCTATAATGGTATATTGGTATTGTATATAACCCTTGGTATCAAGTATCGATCGTATATTAAAGCAATTATTACAATGATTATGAATCCTAGTATGAATGTATGCAATGTACATAAGAAACGAGAGAACACGGAATGATAAGAATGAATTGCTTATTTGATTTAGAGTTAATAACATAGAATTTATACTCCTTGAACATTTTAATATCTACCATATACTATAACTAATATCATAAGTAATAACAAACTTTACTAAAACATATTTAACACAACTTTAGGAACCTAACACATTGTAGACGTATACGTTATTAATACTAGCATATTATTCGCGCAATGCGGCGGCGTCAACTAATTTCTACTCAGTAATTTGCTTGTTTTCGGTATTCATCAATACAGTGATAACAAATAATTTTCCTTTGGCAAGTGGCAACATGTCTATTTTCTTTATCTTTTTTCCATTTTCTTTATTATTATTCTATTCTCAATAAACTCTTTTATTATTTTAAAATAAATTTTGAGAACAATTAAATAAGAAAAACGATCTCTACTTATAAAGTAGGTTAAATTACATGACAATACAGAGCGTAAGTTAAAATTTGAAACTATTAAAAATTAAGAGATTAAGATTATAGAATAAATTAATTTGAAACTATTAGTTATATGAGCTATTTTAAAAAATTAAAATATATGTTTATAAATTCTAATTATATGTTATTCACGTTTATAAGCTCTACTTAATTATACACATTTTTTTGTTAAATAAGTTAAAATGTTTATAACATAATTGAATATTTATTATTTGATTTTTTTTAAATATGGAAGGTTTAGTTATTAAAATGAAATATAAGAATCTTATTAAATGCATCTAGTAGTTACTTTATATAATAATTTCCATTTATATATATGAAGTATAATTTAGTATATTCAACTTACTTAAAAATTAAGAGTTTTTAGGTTGTAAATGTTTTATATAGAAGTAAGATAAGGCATTTGTAGCCTTAAATGACTTTTAGGAATTTTTGAAGTTATATCCTTAAGGAACCACAGTCAAGATTAACGTGCGCTACATGTCTTAAACCTTTATAGACTAGCTTATTATATTGTAAAATGTGTGTACAAGTTAATCAAATGATTGACTTCGGCTTTGGTTTTTCTCTTCTATTTTTTACAGTTTTGCTAAAATCGCCCCGGACAAGGATTGACTAGCGAGCCACTCGATCAAGGAGGCCGAGTTTTACAACATTGGTCTAACCAATGAGTAACTACAACTCAAACGTCTTCTAATGTACATTTTACCCTTACCAAATTTATTGGTTTACAAAAGTTTATATTATCAGAAGATAACTAAACACCTCTTGCTGATTTTTGTAAACAAAAATCACCCAATGTAACGATAAATTGATCCTATACAATAAGGCAAACATTAAACGTTTTAACTATATATAACAATGGTGGCTTGAAGTTTGTATTATTACCAATCGTAGTTGTGGGGAAGACCCATCCACAGAAGAAGCCTTCGGGGACGATCACGAAAACGTGCCTGCCATGCAGGTTCTTCACTCTCGTAAACAAAACCACATTTCGTGTAAAGATTCTTGGCCGGTATATTGTCAACAGCAACATGCACATACAAATCACTAATACCTGAAAATCCCCGAATATTCAAACTAATCACGTGGTTGCAAACCCTTAGAATTCGTTAAGGAATTGGAATCGGAAGGAATTGGAATCGGAAGGATTCCAACGGAATCCGTTCCTTCGTATGTTTGGTTCGCGGAATTGAATGAAATTCCAAATTTCAAGTTGGTGGTGGTCGGTCGAGGTGGTGACGGTGGTGGCGGTGGCGGTTGGTGGTGGCCGGTGGAGGTGGTGACGGAGGTGGTGGTGGCAGTTGGTGGTGGTTGGAGGAGGTGGTGGCGGTTGGTGGTGGTCGGTGACGGTGGTGGCGGTTGGTGGTGGTCGGCGCGGTAGTGACGGTGGTGGCGGCTGGCGGTGGTCGGCGGCGGTGGTGGCGGTCGGCGGCGGTGGTGATGGTGGTGGCAGTGGCGGTTGGTGGTGGTGGTCGGCCAATTCCGACCAATTCCATTGGTTTAGTGATGAAATTGTAATTCCATAAACTTAGGATTTGGGGGAAATTCAAAATCCAATTCTTAGAATTCTGTGAACCAAACACGACTTGGGATTAGGATTCTTCAATTCCAATTCCGGGAAATTCCGACAAATTCCAGCAAACCAAACAGGGCCTTAGAGAAAAAAAGACTACAAGTGAAGGGTCTTATAGTGATTAAGTATGATCGGATTGGAATGGGTTATTTTTATCAGTAGTCAAAGTAGCCCGGGCTAATCATGACGTAGACCCATAAACACTTTCTTTGTCCATATTTCATCCGATACTTGTGCTTACGAAAATATATATTTTTTTAGTCATAATAACTTGAATCTTTGAATAAAATTATTAAGGTGGTTGTATGCGTTAAAAACAGAATCTGAGCGAGTTTCAACATGATTGACCGTTCCCCTTTTAGCTGATTTCTTTTAATTGACCCTTTTGAGAAGAAAGACAACACAAAGCAATCCATTTATTATCAAATTGGTTGCAACAGAATTAAGAGATTTTACCCCAATCTTGAGCAACTAATTTTGATTTCTCAACAAGGAAGAAACCAAGACCGTTCCTCTGACATTCATTGGCAACACATACATTACTTAGATAAGCTCTTGCAAAATCACCTCCAATTCCCTGTTTTAGATTATAAGTTAGGTTCAAATAGAAATAACGTTAGAATTCTAACGATAAAATTCTAGCAATATTTAGCAAACAAATATCAAAAGCACAAGGAAAACATGAAATTGCGAGAACTAGAACTTACGCAGTTAGTTTCTCGATTTAGTATTTTATATTATGAATAGAAAACGTAAAGAGGAAATACGGGTATGATCTCCACTAATTAGGACTTATAAGAACATGTGGCTACCGTTCTTTAATGGCCTCATGATCTGCCACTAACAAAGTAGTAATTACCTTTTTTAGTCAACAGAAGCTTACCCAAGATATCAAGTATCAAATACTGATACTTCAATTGATTCATATGAAGTTGGTTATAATATATTTCTTAAAATGATCGAGAAAGGTAATATATATATATATATATATATATATATATATATATATATATATATATATATATATATATATATATATATAATCAGGATCAAATAAAAAGAATTTTAAGATAAAAAGAGTAAGAAGAAAAGAGTGATTGACATGTGGCATAATAAAAAAAACTAACAAAAGGGTATATTAGTAAAGCCTGTAAAATTTATCTCTCCTCTTGATCCCCACCAACCCCACGTTTGAATAATAATCAGTAGCCCCCACCCTCACAAAAAACCTAATCGCTTCATTCTCTCATTTTCGCCGCCGTTGCAGTTCTGCGCCGGTTCTTTATCCGGCCACCGCTCCTTTTTCCGGCGTCGCTACCTCCACCGTTCGGTATTGCGTCGCTAAGCGACGGTTGCTTCCTTCTTGTCGCCTTCATCGATCTGCCCTGTGTACTCGCCTCTATCGATTTTAGGGTCTGTGGTTGTGCATCAACGTCGGTGACTATCACCATCGATTTAGGGCTTCTATGGTTGTGCATCAACGCAGAACCACCGCCTTCTGTGGTTGTGCATCAACGCTGGTGACCACAACCATCGACTTAGGGTTTGCAGATGCACACTCGCTGCCGTTGCAGATGCTCCTCCGATTCTGCCGCTGCTTGCAGGTAACTGTTTGCGTTTATTGAGACACAATAACTACAGATCTGTCCGATTCACCGTGCACCGTTAATGGATGCACCGTCCACCGTCGATGGATGCACCGTCGCCACACGATCGATCTGTGCCTAAAATGTTTGTGATTTTTGAATCAAATGTGTAATCTATGAATCAAACATCTGAACTCTGAAGGATGCATCGGCGGCAAGTGTACTTTTTTTCTTTTGAACGGCGGCGAGAAAAAAACGGAAGAAGGAGGTAGTGGGGGTGGGATTGCCAAGTTCGTTTTTTAATTTTACAATTATACCCTTTTCGATTTATTTAATTTTTGTTTTTTTTTACTTTTTAATCTTGACTTTTGGTTGATCAAAGGGTCAGGATTTCTCCTTACTTTTTGTAGAATAAGACTCTTTGTAGGATATCCACTCCCTATATATATATATATATATATATATAGGGGAGGGTTCATGCGAGAACCGTTGTTAGTGCGAGAACCGCGAGAACCAATCTCGGCCGTTCCTTGGATATGGGAAGTATCATGGATGGAGAGCGTGGAGGGATAGGGTGTGACAGGATGCATGTGAGGAATTCATGGGTGGGCAATGACATTGAAGGAGGGGAAATTGGACGGCTTAGATTGGTTCTCGCGCTAACAACGGTTCTCGCATGAACTTTTGTCTCTCTCTCTCTCTCTATATATATATATATATATATATATAGGAAAAAGTTCATGCGAGAATCATTCTTAGTGCGAGAACCGCGAGAACCAATCTGAGCCGTCCAATTCCCCCTCCTTCAATGTCATTGCCCACCCATGAATTCCTCACATGCACCCTGCCACACCCTATCCCTCCACGCTCACCATCCATGAAACTTCCCATATCCAAGGAACGGCCGAGATTGGTTCTCGCGGTTCTCGCACTAATAACGGTTCTCGCATGAACTCTCCCCTATATATAATATATATATATATATATATATAGGGGAGGGTTCAAACGAGAACTGCTTTTCGTACGAGAACTGCGAGAACCAATCTCGGCCGTTCCTTGGATATGGGAGGTTCATGGATGGAGAGCGTGGAGGGGATCAAGTGTGGCAGGGTGCATGTGAGGAATTCATGGGTGGGCAATGACATTAAAGGAGAGGGAATTGGACGGCTCAGATTGGTTCTCGCAGTTCTCGTACGAAAAACAGTTCTCGTTTGAACTTTTGCCTATATATATATATATATATATATATATATATATATATATATATATATATATATATATATATATATATATATATATATATATAAATTTGCCAATAAAGATGACGTGTAATTTTTTGTGCCAAGAAAGGATTATAAATTTCTAATTTGTTATAAAAAAGGATTGTAAATTTCAATTTTGCATAAAAAGAGGTTATAAATTTCAATTTGTTATTTAAAAGAGTATCATCACATGCTAAAAATCAAGGTTATTTGGTCAAGATTCCCTTTTTTTGTTAGAAATCAAAATTTATGATCCTTTCTTGGCCAAAAAAAATTGGACGTTACATTTATTAGCAAATTTCGATATTTAGGTTACCTTTATTGGCAATTTGCCCTAATATATATGATCTTTGGATCTACTCTAAACATGAGTTTTAAATTAACATCATACTGTATACATTTTAGGTACACAGGTTAAACACCCCAAAATGTAACATTGTTACACCTCATCAAATGAGACATGCATTCTTTGTTACCCATTGCATGTGTAACATATTTACATTTTAAGGCAATTTCAGGTAATATAATTGCAAGAAGTACCTTTGGCTTCATTCCTGTTATCTCATTCGGGAGGCTCAGACACTGATTAAGATCCAGAGAACCTACTACTATTCGATCCTCTCCATTGTGAGAAAACTACACAAGATTTATCATGAAAGAGTTGGAAATTTCCTGATAAGACCACACACGAGAGAATATATATATATATAGCATATGAAGATGTATATAGTATTTATTGATGGACACTGATAGTACCTTACATGAAGAACATAGTTCCTCTGGAAAATTCTTTGTTTGTGATAACGGTAGTGTGGCATTGATGCAAGAGACTTTTTCACCTTGTTTTGTACCAGAGAGGCGTTCTTTCAAAGCTTCAAACTCAAGATCTGCCAAGTATTTCTTATGATCCTAAGAAAACTTAAGGAAAAGAGAAAAGAACATCAGTAATGTAACATCAAAAACTAAAAACTGAAATTGTATATGTAACATATGACCTCTCTAGAGTGATCAAAAGGTATCAACTTTATACACAGCAACGGAAAGACTCAGGAATCGGATTACACTAACTTCATACATTAAATTTTGTTGAAGCTACTACATGCCATTATGGAAACTTGACTGAGTTATGTATAACAAGAATAACTAATTGAAAATGAAATGCTAAACAATGATCGTGAATTACAGAAAATCCATAGCATCAGGTCCACATTCCTGATGTTGATACACTTAATCACAGGTATATGAAGTTTGAAAAATATGCATACTTTGTAGACTCTTAAACTCAACACACACTAGCATGTACAAATGACACCAGTGGGCTGAAATTTGACATTAATGATTTTCAATCAAACTGCTGAGTGCAACATGAAGAACATTGCAATTAAGCTCCTATGTTCCCTGAGATAAAATGTAACAGGAACTCGAGTATTTTCCATGATCTTCCGACTTTCTCATACATAATTTGGACCCAGACAAGTGAACAACCATACACCAGTCAGATCATATTAGATTTATGTGGGTTTTGGTTGCTAATCTAATCTAACATATACTTCACAACATATGGAGTAAGGGAATATGATTTGGAAACAAAACTAGATAGCAGCATTTACGGTTTACCACCAGGCTATAACTTGATCTGCAAATTTGATAGTCAAAGGTCAATTAATCTCCTCTAAAAAAAACAAAATATTGATATAGATAATTTACTTTGTGCCTTGAAACTATCGTTTGATAATCAAAGATGGCATGTATTCATTCATTGAATTTACGAGTCAGAATTCAGCTCTAATTTTTGCAAATATTCGTTTTAATTTCACAAAGTTAACAACAGTTGGACTTCAACTACAGTTTGATTAACATTCAATACTTGATTCACGAGATCATCAAGTATCATTTCCAGAAATAGATAGACAACACCAGCAAGAATTAGTAGTACCCAAAAAACCTAGGTCAAGGTCAAATTGGACTCACTTGGATGCCAAAAGTAGACTTGAAATTGTAGAAAGATCTCACTCGAAGAATCGATGTGGCCCAAAGCTCAGCCTCTGAGCATGCTTCTTCTATCTTCAAAGCTGCTTTATCGATCTTTATTCTCTGGAATTCCGTGCACAGCTCTTGCCGCTCTGAGGCAACCGTGCACCAGCGACGACCACCGTTATTACACCGTTTCCGGTAATTATTACTCCGTCCGTTGAGCGATTGTAATGGAAGACAGCGTGGTAATGTCAGAACCTCCATTTTTCTATCCTCTCACAGTGTCGCTCCAAGAACGTGCGCGCCATTGGTTGTTGGAATGTTGATGTTTATCTTCGCTTCAGTTTAGCAAGTTGCCAGTAACCAATATAATGGGCCTGTAATATGGGCCAAGGCCTTGGTATATAATATATAGTAACTTGGGCCCAACTTGACAAATGTTTAGTAGACTTAATATAATTTGTAAGAAGCCTGCAAGTAGAGGTGCACAATCACATCTTTGGATTTTAATCCGATCCGGATCGAATAAAATTCGGACTGGATTTTTTCGATTTTTTTAGGACGGATTTTCGAATTGTAACCGGATTTTCTCGGATAAAAATGTAACGGGTTTCGTACGGATTAAAACCGGATTTTCTCGGATAAAAGTGTAACCGGTTTCGGATCGGATTAAAACCGGATCGAATTGGATAAAACCCCTTAAATCCGCTCCGGTTTTATAAAAATCGGTTCGGATAGTTTTTGCACAAAATCGGATATTCGGATTTTTTGCACACCTCTACCTGCAAGTACCCCACTCTTCTAGTCTTCTGCACAGTTTTGGGCCAAGTTGATGATGCAATATTTAATATTTCTCAATTAATGCTGGGCTGTTGGCTGAGTTGAAATTTTAATCTTGAAGCTGTTATTCTCATTTAGTCTCATTTAGTCATTGAGATTAGGTTTGTAAATGAAATAAAAGAATATGAATTACATTTGTTCGCGTTCGTTTGTTTAGCCGAATAAATAAACGAATAATATAGGATAAATGAACGGATTTTTGTGTTCGTGTTCATCCTTTTAAATTTTAACCGAACAAATAAACGAACAATAAGAGATAAACGAACGGATTTTGTGTTCGTGTTCGTTTGTTTAACTTTAGCCGAACAAATAAAGGAATAATAAGAGATATACGAACGGATTTCTTTGTTTGTGTTCGTTCGTTTAACTTTAGCCGAACAAATAAATGTAGAGAATGATAAACGAACGAGCATTTGTGTTTGATTATTTAAAAAATTGGTTCATTCGTGTACAATTTGTTCGTTTTGAAATGGTAAATAAACGAAAACGAAGGAACACACGCTAAAATACAATTCCAACATTATTAAACACAAATAAACACTATATATAAGCACGTGGGAGGTTCAAATGAGAACTTATATATTTTTGAGAATGGAAGACTCAATCCCAGCCGTCCAATTCCCCCTCCTTCAATGTCATTGCCCACCCATAAATTCCTCACATGCACCCTACCACACTCGATTCCCCCACGCTTTACATCCATGAATTTCACTTACAAAATCAACGGCTGAGATTTAGTCTCTTATTCTCAATTAATTTCTCATTCTCATTTGAACATTCCCCATATAAGCACACACACATAATATAAATAATTAAATAATTAAATATATATATATATATATATAGGGGAGGGTTCATGCGAGAACCGTTGTTAGTGCGAGAACCGCGAGAACCAATCTCGGCCGTTCCTTGAGCATGGGAAGTTTCATGGATGATGAGCGTAGAGGGATAGAATGTGGCAGGGTGCATGTGAGGAATTCATAGGCGGACAATGACATTGAAAGAGGGGGAATTGGACGGCTCAGATTGGTTCTCGCGGTTCTCGCACTAAGAATGGTTCTCACATGAACTTTTTCCTATATATATATATATATATATATATATATATATATATATATATATATAATATAAATAAACATAAACGAATGGATAACCTAACATTCACAAACATAAATGAATGAATGGAAACTCTGTTTAGGTTCGTTCATTTGATTAAATGAACGAAAAATCATGATAATGTTCGTTCGTTTATTAAATAAACGAACATTAACGAACTTCCCACGAACAATTTTATGAACAATTCATGAACGTTTCGTTCATTTACAGTTGGTATTAGAAGGTTTACAATCCTATAACATTTAGAGTTTGATCGAGAAGCTGTTATTCTCATATAGTCTTTGTATCGTTTACAACACACCCCTTTTTTTGAGAATTTTTATAATTAGATTTCTTTATACTTGTTAAAGATTATAATATTATTATCATCTGTATGTTCAATGTATATTTTTCTAAACAAATAATTTTTTATTGTATATGACAAAATAATATTATGTATAACTCATTTTTATCATAAAAAACGTTTATAAAAGTTGAGATTTACTATTATTATTTCAAAGGTTTGGTTAATTGTTATGTTGAAACTCTTCGACTTGTACGTCCTTCTCTTGCCGTTATAAAAATTATTTCAGAGGCTTTATAATAAAATTTGAAATTGAAAAATACGTAAAAGTTATTGTAATAAACTATTATCCTTTTAAAAAAACGAAGCTTTTTATAAAAAAAAAAAGGGATGAATGTTTGCTATGTCTAAACACATATTAGATCATAACTATAGTCTATCTATTATTTTTTTTAATTCAAATGTCATATTCGCGTCATATTATTTTTTCCTTCTAACTGAACAGCTCAAATTTTTTTACTCTCCTACTCTCTAGTACACAATAGAAAAAAGGAAAGCATTGGGTTAGCCAGTTTTGTGAACCGAAGCCGAACACAAAAGGGGGTGTATAACGGTGTTCCCGACCAAACCCGAGAAACCCGCTGTCGCCCGAACCCCTTCAGCTTAAGCGGTGCTAGCTTGGCCTTAATTTGATTGTCGATTTTGAATTTAAACTCAATATATATTAATAATAATATTTGTAAAATCTGATATTCACTTAATGATAAAAGAAAGGAAGTTAATGCTAAGGAAACGAAGTTGATGTTACAAGTAACCTATAAATATTTGTAGCGCTGACCACTGATCGAATTGATTGCGCATATCTATTGTGTAGTCAAATCTTCAAAGTCTGTGGATGTTTATTTTCAAAAGCCTGACTGAAACACTTGATTTTATCATATTTCACTTAAAGCACACCTTCTGATTCACACTTGTATTTATATTATAAACTAAGCTCTTAATCTCAAAGAAAAAGCAATCTTAAATTACATGATACCGCTATATTAAAATATCTTTTGAAACTTGATCTTATATTATAATATATATGAGATAACTTATAAATAAGATCAAAGTGTTTTACACGAGTCTTTCATGATATACGAGATGTATATAAAATATAATACCAATAAACGGTTGTAATTGAAAGTTTAATGTTGTTTATGTTAGATAATATAACTCCTCAACTAATTACATTACACGAAACATATAAATAAAGTACAAACGGTAAAATCTTAATGAGTCTGGACCCTAATCTAATAAACTCAATATACCTACTAATAGTTTATCTAAAAAAGAAGGTTTGGCTTACTCTTTCAACCAACAGCTAAGGCCGATAGAAGAAAAAAATCCTCCCCACCAAAGCGTACTCTTTAGAGTATAACTAATGCCTATACCTAGGAAAGAGTGAAACTCTGATCGAACCTTGGTGGGGAAGGGCAGACTCCCCAACAAGTATTATCTACCAAGGAGTGACACTCTGACACTCTGATACTAGGGGGTGGATTTGGTTAAGGCATCCCTCCTATATGGTTGGGTAAATACCAATAATGTCTGTCTAATTGCTGATGTACAAGGCAAAGTGCCCTTGTACCTCTCATAGCTTTCAAAACTGTATACTAGAGTACGCTCAAAACTATATACTAAAGTACGCTCAAAACATGGGGTATCAGATGCCGGAGTAAAAGTGATACGGCTCCAATTACGGACTCCGAGGTAGAGGCCATTGTCGGCCTGAAGAACGATATCGTTGCAAGAATGTCCGAATTGGACCCCGACCCCTTGTGGAACACTCACCGGAGCAGAATTTTAAGAGACTTCATACAACCGCCCCAGGGCGGGGAGTTTAGAATTAAAGTTTTGGAAGGCAAATTGATGTCTTTATTTGGGGAAGACCCCGCTAGCTCCTTGATGTGTAAACAACTTATAAAATTGCGGAGCTCCTTCCATATAGATGCACTGCTTTGCGGTCCTAGTGGGCACTGAAAGTGCGCGGGGCGGTTCAAATGAGAACCTATAATAAATTGAGAATGGGAGACTCAATCCTAGCCGTCCAATTTCCCCTCTTCAATGTCATTACCCACCCATGAATTCCTCACATGTACCACCCTGCCACACTAGATCCCCTCACGCTCTCCATTCATGAATTTCACTTACAAAATCAATGGCCGAGATTTAGTCTCCCATTCTCATTTAATTTCTCATTCTCATTAGAACTTTCCTATATATATAGGGTCAGAATCCTGTAAAAAGAGAATTAAAGTAAAAAGGGTAAGGAGAAATCTCAGCCATTAGATTCATCAGATCTGATATTTGATAACTAATTTTTCTTTTTTAATTAATTAATTAAAATAGGTTAGTTAAGGATATATTAGTCTTTTAATTTACCCACCTTCTAAAACTATGTAACCATATCTTAATTCAAATTCAAAAATCGATGTACTCATCTGGTTTTCTTAGTGCATTATCTTCAAAATGATTATTTAAAAACTAATTATATATAAAATGATGAAATCAGAATCAACAGGAACCAACAGAAAACTTGATGAACACCAACAATCAACAATAAATGCAAAAAATAATCAACAAGAATGCACAAAATAATCAACAAGTACTTGATGAATACATGCGATTACATTCATCAAACCAAAAAATAAAGAACAAGTCATATACATATAAATAACTTACTAAAAATCGGATGCACAACTACTTAAATACATCACAAAAATGAAGATGAAGATCACCAATATTACTGCATCAGGGGTGGTGGCGACGGATAAGCAAACCAGAGGCATCGATGGTGGGATGAACAGAAACCCAAAATGGTTGATGAAGCAAAAGACTACGGCAGTGTCGATTCTTACATCGGATGCGAAATAGGTTTTGACGTGGGTTTGTGCATCGCCAAAGGTTGCGGAGGGTGAACGGCAAACGACGAGCATCCATAGACGACAGTGTAGTTCGTCGAGCACGTGCACCTATCACCGACGTGCATCCATCCTTTCCATCCCTCTCCGTCGATTCTTCACTGCTGCTTAATTATACTTTTTTCTGTCGCGGCGGCGTAGGAGAAACAACTAGCGACGACGAAGGAGAAAAAACCAGCGGCGTCCAGGGGAGGTAGCTCGTGGCGCCGGCGATGACTAGGGTTTCGTGAGGGGAAGTGCGCATATGCAGGCGATGAACGGTATCTAGGGTTTCCCGGCGGCTAGGTTCATACTCGGCGGCGAAGAAGGGTTTGCGTCAGTTCGTAGTCGGCGGCGAAGAAGGTTCTGGTGGGATTGTACATCGACAGGCTGCTTGGGAATAGGGTTTTTTGTTTAACGTGAGAGAGAGATAGAGAGGGGGGAAGACGTGTTAGAGGAGAGAGAAGTTGCAGGAATTAAGGAGGGATATATTTACCAAAATAACATTTTAATTAAAAGGACACGTGTCACTTTCTCCTTTCTCCCTACATTTTTTACCATAAGACTCTTTTTACTTGAACCCAATTTTATATATATATATATATATATATATATATATATATATATATATATATATATATATATATTAACCCCCCTAATTGCAATTAATAGCACAAGTATTTCTCAAACAGAAAAGGTGTAGAGAATACTTGAAGTGGTGATTTTGATATTTGAAAAAGTTTTCTCAGCAATGAAAACTGTGAAAACAAGGTTTAAATGATCATTATCTTTAAAAAAATATTTAATTCTTTACATTGAGAGATTGCTGATACTTTCTCCACAAACAATATAATAGATGAGTTATATTCAAATAAACAAAGGCGTGTCCAGCTACAAACACAGAAGTATGATTTCTTATCTTTTTTTTTGTTTCATTAAAGTTTTATCAAGATAAGGTATTCAAGTTATTCTTTTAATTAATATTATGCTTGTAGCACATTAGTTCATGACAACCGAACTGATGATTGTTTGAAATCTTGGTCATTGAAGACAGATTTTGGCAAATTTTAAGTATTGTTTTAACACCTAAATTTCTACGACCTTTTATTATTTGTTTATCTAGACAAATAATTGAACTTTTTTAATGTCATTCATGTATATATGTTTATTATTAAATAAAGTAAGACCGACTCCGGCTATACTAAAATCATAGTTCCACCCTGGCTACTTGTGTCATCTAAAAAAAGGAATGCATGTAAAAATAAAAGGGTTTCAAACGCCAACATGCATGCAAAGAGTTGACCATAGTCTTGTTCAAAAACGATATGATTATTCATTTATTCTTCGTTTAAAACGTAATATTTGTGTTTTCTATATATAAGAAAGAAGTATGTAACTAAAAACATTTTCATATTGATAAACATTTAAATGATCAACATATCATTTATTTAAAATATTTATAAATATATAAAGATTTAATATATATGTGTCGCTAAAAACATATATGTTTTTCTAAAATAAATAAATAAAAACGTTACGCGCGATATAAAATAAAGATCGAAAAAGGGAATGAGTTGGTTAGTTGAAAACTTAAGAGAGGGGAGGGGGAGTAGTAGGTATAGATGTAGCCATGTACCCTGCAAAAGCAAAGCACAAGTCCATCCATTTTCCAAGAGGAAGGAAGTGATAAGTGATAACTCAATGCACACCAACTTCAGATTCTGATACTTTCTCAGGTTTTCGATCCTCCTATTCATCTCAAACTAACATAACATATATAACTCCATCTTCTTTAAACAATTTATTACCTAGGGAGATAGGTTATATATAGCCTTATAGGTAGGCATAACTCTTGTCAATTAAAAGTGAGGTTGTTTGCGCAAGGAAAACCTTTTGGTCATACACCAATATATTTGAACTCATAATTCTATTTTAATCATTTGTAAATTTAAATTGAATATATGTCCACAAAAGATTGTTTACACCGGACCAATCCTGCGTTCGGGATCCTTTAGATCCGAACCGACCCTTTCCCAAGGACCGGCCCGCAGGTAGTGAGTACTTATCTTGGCTTTCCAAGTAAGGGGTCGAGATTAAACCTGAGACTATTTTCCACAAAGTCTCCCTTACCGAACCCACCAAGCATTTGCGGTGAGAGAATATATCACCTCCAAGGTGTTTACCAAGGGTAGAACCCATGACCTCTATGAGGGCATGGCTTAACCACTAGGCCACCTTGTTGATAATTAAATTAAATAAATGTGATATGAAGTTTGTACGTAATTGTATGGTATGTATTAAAAATTATAATTAGTTGATGTAATATATCTGATATGTAAGAGAGGGGTTGAAATAGTAGTATTGGAAACTGTAATTGATTTATATGAAAAGTCTGTATGTAAAAGGAAGATGGTCCAAATAATCGCCTCTATTTTTTTATTTTTTTTTGAAAGGCAAATGACATTATATTATATAAACCAATGAAACATGATACATCCCATGAGCAATGGGCATTAGACAAACGAAAGGATTGTTAGCTCTATAAATGCCAAATTGAAGATGGCATTTACTCACTAACAAAACCTAAATTATCCTATTAAAATCTTGCTAAACGTCTTATAGAAAATACCAACGACTCAAAAACAAAATTGACATTGTTAACCACCTGATATATTCACCAGATCCGGACCCGTAAGCCAATCATGCCACAATAATGAACTACCTTTTTTGCATCTCGCTTTCAGCCATTGGAATAATGTTGCCTTAACTTGAAAAGTTGCGTTCCACAAATTCGTACTATTGGACTTGAATAACTTCTCATTCCTTAGCCTCCATATAATATATGCCGAAGTTCTTATGACAACATCCCAAATCTTCCAATTCTTCCTTGAAATCAGTCTTCTCGGCTCTTCCTCTAGATCCTTGAAAGAGTTCCCTCCGATGAAAATTACTCCCCACCATTCATGAATTTCATCCCAAAACTTACGAAGGGACTTACATTGAAATAGTGCATGAGAAGTAGTCTCCATTTCCTCCATACACCAAGGACATAGCACTGAAGGAATATCAATACCTTTATCCACTAGCTTCGTAGCCACCGGTAATCTCTGACGGTCCGCTCTCCACGCAAATATACAAATCTTTTTAGGAATCAACTTAGACCAAAAGGTACCATTTGGGAGTGAACTTTGACTCCTTGAAGTAGCTTGATCTATCAGATTTCTGCACTCTTTGACTGTGAACACACCATCAGAAGTGAATGAGCACCTCCAACTATCTTTTGCATTCTTGTAGATTGTAACATCCTTCAACTTGTTCATAAGTCGATCGATCTCCTCCTTCACTCTACCTTTGATTTGATTTTCTTCTCCGATCTTCCACACCCAAGCTTCATCTTCCCACGAACCCATCTCACTTATGACTTTATCTGTAGCACCAAATTTTTGAAACGCTCTCGGATAGGAATTTTGAAGAGATGTATCAAGTAACCATGGATCTTTCCAAAACTTTGTATTTTTACCATCCCCAATTACACATTTAAATAAAGATGGTAACTCTACACCAATTTTGAGAAAATCCGAGCCAACTTTAATAATATCCCCCCACATGCCCGACCTATTTTTAGTAGAATTCAAGATTAATCCACCGTTATCCCCATAAATACTTGCGATGATTTTGACCCAAAACGCATTTTTTTCGTTCAAAAACCTCCACCACCATTTAGCCAAAAGACTCATATTTAAAGAACGTAATGACACAATGTTTAGACCCCCACGGTCCAAAGGCTGGACAACCTCATCCCAAGCAACCCACGCCATTTTTTTATTATTAACCCCCCCCCCCCCAAAAGAAAGAACGTCTGTATTTATCGAATAACAAAAGGATACTGCTGGGAGCGCGAAACACTGATAGGAAGTATATGGGCAAACTGGATAACACTGCTTTTGTTAAAATGAGACGACCACCAAACGAAAGAGCATTTGCTTTCCACTTACTTAATCTCTGATCAAACTTGGAAGAAACCTTTTCCCAATTTCTTTGTTTATTCATGGAAGCATCAATTGGAACCCCCAAGTAATTGAAAATTGCTCCCCCTTCCTTACATCCCACCAACGATGCCATCTGAGCTTGTTCAACTTTATTGACCCCCACCCCACAAAGACAACTTTTCCCCCAATTTACTTTCAATCCCGACCAATATGACCAACATTTGAGTAAAGCAATAATTGTATTAATATTCCTCTTTGACCACTTCCCAAATATAATGGTGTCATCCGCATACTGTAGGTGTGAAATCAAGACTTTCTGTGAACCAACTTGTAAGCCATGAAAAATATTTTTCTGTACCGCTTCTTTCATCATAATATTAATGCCTTCCGCTGCAATCAAGAACAAGTACGGTGCTAAGGGGTCACCTTGTCTGACCCCTTTCTCAACAGCGAATTCCGGTGATGGCGATCCGTTTATCAAAACTGACATACGTGAAGACCCAAGACAAACCTTGATCCAACTTCTCCATTTGCTCCCAAACCCCATCGTTTCCATTAATTTCAACAAGAAATTCCAATCGACATTGTCATAGGCCTTTTCGAAATCTATTTTGAAAACCATTCCTTTCTTTTTTCTATTTTTTAGATCCCTCATAACTTCACTACAAATAAGAATCCCATCCAAAATCGATCGATCTTTCAAGAATGCCGATTGCTCATTTCCAATCAATTTACTCATAATCCTTTTAAGTCTAAGAGACAACAGTTTAGAAATGATCTTATAATAACGCCTCTATTTATATTTGCCTTTTAGGTAGGTTATGACTATTTGAATCCTTTTAGTACTTTACTTTAACCCATGATCTGTGAGTGTATGATTTGAGTTGAAAATTATCTTATATCCTTATTAAAAGAAAAGAATGCTTACATCATCATTTTCCTTACTTAAAAATTCTTCACCAATCCCTTCATTTTAAAAAGAGAAATTAAAAAAATGGATAATAAAATCATTATGACATCACATGGTCAAATGCTAAGTCTTCATGGATTACTTTTGCATAATTACATTAATTGGAAGGGGTAGAATGTAAATTGTTAAGGGGGTAGTATGAAATATGTGAGGAGTTTTAAGAAAATTGTATATTAATGTAATTAATTATAAGTTGTTTGAAAATTATGTTTAATAACTTCAAATATATTTTGTTTTGAGAAAAAATAATTATATATTTGTAATCGTCTCATTTTTATCTACGTTTTGATATAAATTTTATCGGAATATGAGGTTTTTTAAAAATTAGTATAATTTAATTGTTTTATCAACATCTAAGTAGTTATTGGACATTTTATTCGTCTTTTATAGTTATTCCCTCTACATAATGTAGTCGATATAATTACTGATTTCTTCGTATTTCGATAAAAAGAATTAAAAGTATACTATAACTAATGGTTAGCGGCATAAAGTTGTTTACAATACTACCACTACCATTAGAGCTTTTTAAAATTAATTGTTACTTGTGAGTAAATAACCCTTCAGAAACTAGAATTCTACATAATTACTGGGTAGTGAAACAACTGTCATGATAGTGAGTTTTGTAACTACACATACAACTGGAAAATTTATATAAAAATAGTAATTGTCTAAGTTTTCTTATTTTTTAATTAATACCTTGATACATAAAATAAAAGTTATTATTACATGGATATTTGAATTCAGTGAGATCTCGTGTTTTCAATTATATTTAATTGAACAATAAATTACACTTAAGTGATTTACGTATGTATAGACATAATATATTCTATGTTAGAATCTTATTTTTATGCGATCTAATTTGCGTATACTTAAATGAATGTCATCATTATTTAACTTTTAATAAAGTTAGTTTAGAATTTCAAATATTCAAATATATAATTGGCTAATAAAAATGTATTTAAAGCACTTGATATTATAACATCGACAATAATATTATAGTTATGTCTTTACAATGTCGGAATAAAGCTCCATCACGAGAAACACATTAATATTATACTAAAAACTTGTACACGTGTAATGTAACTTTATATTTCTTATAAAGAGTATTTATAAAAAGTATTAAAAATACACGTTTTTACTCATGGATAGTTATATGTGACGGTTTCTCGAGTGAAGAGTAAAGACTGGTTAAAAGTTTTAATTTGCGATGGTGAAGTAAATCATACTAATAAAACCATGAATGTTGTTTATAAAGAGGTTTTACAGAAAATTTAATGACAATCTTATGTATAGATATCAAAAAAATTTAATGGTTATTCATTTCTTATTTTCTTACGAGATTTTTTTTTCTATCTATGTTTTATAATTATTTTTACTATACGTGTTATGATTCTTTAAAACTATATAAATTTTAAACTGACTTATATAATCCCGTGTTAATACACGGGTCGCTTAGCTAGTAATTAATTAATATGACATGTCTGGTTTGTGTGTGTGTGTATGTGAGAGAGAGAGAGAGAGAGACTTTAAAGAGTGGCTCCTTTCAATCTTTCGAGTATGCTTATTTGGACTCCTTTAGTATCTAAATTAACCCTTTGTGATGTGATTTATACGAGTATGTGACATTTAATAAAATATTGTAATTAATTGTTGTAATATTATGTAACATGTGTCTATTCCTCGTTCTGAAAGCTTTGAGAGTAATGCTAAGTAACACTACTTTTGTTTTATTTTCTTAATTTTTAAACACTCACATCATAACCAAGGATCCTCGTTTCTTATAGGCTTTCATTGCCTTCTATTTATTCACCAAATAAAATCCTTCAAGCTCTATTTCATGTATACCTATCACAAACACAAAGCTAATTAATCGAAACACAAGTATATCATTATGTTGAAAATGTTAAGAAAGGTAATTAATGTTAAAGCTCCTATGCAAATATAAAGTCAAAGAACTAAGATTTAGGGTAATATGAGGCATATTTCCAAGGTGCATTCTCAACCCGAAGAAGATATACAAGGTAAATGACAGGAGAAAATGGAGGTTGACATGCCTATAGTCTCAAACGAATCTAAGATTGCAAGTTCAAATTCTTTTGAGACTTTGGGTGGGTTGAATGATAGGATAGATGTTTCCAAAGCTGATAATGAAGAGTGGGGTAAACAGTTGGATGAGGTTGATGCATATATCAAAGACAAAGGTAAACCAACTAAGGATGTTTTAAAGAATTGGACTGAGAACCAAAGGGATTATTTTGAAAACAGATGGGAGTCTCACTTACTTGATAAGTTGGCTTCTAAAACTTCTCATGCTAATAGTAATTTCAAGAAGGATATGAAAGAGGTGGAGGTATTTATTGATTTAGAAAGAAGACCAATCAAAGCTGTTTGAAAGACTTGGAGCTCAACCAAACATGTTTAATTTAACACTAGATGGGATTCTCTTGTTCAAAGCAAGATGGAGAATTTGATGGATGAGTCCGAGGAGGATGTAGAGTCTGATGAGATGGTTGCTACTCAATTCGTGAAGAATGACGCTTGTTGACTTTCTAGTTAGGATCTATTGTTCTTGTTTTGATTGTATCATTAATATATCCTATCCTAGTTGTTGTTTACTTGTTCCTAGTGGGGTCCTAGGCATATATAGGGCCCTTTAGGTTGGTTTTTTTGCTTGTAACTATGGTGTTTCTACAAGGTTATTCCTTGGAGGCCACAATGTGCTTTCTTATATTCATTCATTCTTTTCATTAATATATTTTGTCTGGTGAACCCTTTTAACCAAAACACAAGTTTATTAGACAAAATAGCCAAATTTATAATCAATATATGCATGTAAGGAGTATATACACAAGACACCCCATCACATATGACCAAATAGAATGACATTTGCTTCTTTCTTTTTCTCGAAGATCTTTGCATTCCTATAGGACCAAATAATCCAACATATGGAGAAGATCAAAGTAGAAAAGGCCTCTGATCTTGTTCCTTTGTAGCCCAAAGTCGAACCCCATGATATTAGAGATTGGATTGATCATGGAAGGTGTGAGTCAATGTTCCACCACCCATGAATATACAAGAGCAAAGTCTTGGCCACACCAATTTAAGAAATAGGTGTTCCTCTTATTTCAAAATTTGCACCACAGAGGGGACATCCAAGACTATCTAGTTAAACTCCCCTATTTAGAAGGTTCAAACGAGTGAGAAGTCTTATATGGTTTAGTCTCCAAACCATAACATTGATCTTACTTGGGGGAGATTTTAACCAAAGGCTTTTGACAGTAGGGGATCCTAAAAGAGTATGGTTATCGATGGTCAACCTTAGTGATGTGGTCATGAATGTGCTTGAAATTTCAAGTCCCACGACCATTTAATTTGACATCCAAGTGTTTTGTGCATTGGAGTTGAGCTAAACAAGTCTTTCAAGTTGATGTTTTGAGAGGTAGAATTCTAGATGTGAATCGGGATGCATGAATTACAAGTCCTAGCTTGTGTTAGTGTGTAGGTCTTGATGTCTTGTGGTTTCTTTTGTGGAGATGATTTGCATACACTACTTTTTTGTCATATACAATAAAAAGTGTATAATTGGACAACAATACACTTGAACATGTGGTTCAAAAAATAGTTAGCAGATTTGTAGGGATAAAAACATCATAATTATTGTGTCTAACAAATAAGTATTGTGTACAAATCATATCTATTTCTTTTTAGTATACCTCTTTTTTTGGACTTTATATTTGTGAATATTTTGTCTTAGAGTATTTGACCTTATAATTTTGGGTGAGACTTTTTCTTAAATGGTGTGGAACGTGTTAATAATTTAAATTGATTCCTATAATATAATCTTTATTAAAGATTGTAATTTATTGGTATGACATGTTGAGAAAGATACAATACAAATAATAGCATAATTTCTTAAATAGTAGTTCCCAATAATAATGTGAGTATAACAACAATTTTACAACACATACACGTATAATATCATCTCACAACTAGTAAGGTAAAGAAGATTAATATATTGATAACATGAGTGAGTGATCTTGATTTGGTGTGTTACATAATTCATCAAATCAAATATTAGGTTGCATTTTAAAATTTTAATATAAAGGGGGTCTTATAAATGATTTATTTTCTTATTTTGTGTTTTAAATTTATCATTCTACCTATTTAATATCTGACATGTTTAAGACATCAATTTTTTTTCTTACATTTTCGTTTGACTTTGACATTTGTTTTAATAAAGTGAGTTGCAAAATAAGTAAGAATAACAGTAGGAAGATATATTATTTTTTATAAATATTTATACAAGGTACTTGCTGTATAATTTTTATTAATATATAAATATAAATAAAAGCATTAAAGACGATGAAAATGAAAGAGTTCCATTGCTCAGTATGAAAGAAGCCTTTATTCTTTTAACTGGTAGACGTATCTCAGAAGTAAAATATGTGTGAGCAGTGATTGTTTTTGTTCCATCACATTACACCTTTCTCTCTCCTCCTCACTCTCACTGTACTTTTCACTCTACCACCCTTTTCTTTCATCCTTTTATACTTCCAGTCCTTTAACAGTAAACACTTCATACACCAATCCCTTAAGCTATGTGTTATACTTATACCTATACTTTATCCTTTCCTTACCCACTGACACATCATTGTCACATTAGCTTCTTTTCCTTTTCTTTTTCTTTACTCTCGACTAGTGTTGTACCTATCATTTTCCCTTTTCCTTTCCTTTTCACTTTTTTAATTTTATTTTTAATTTAACAATTACTTATTTAACTAAATAACATTTTTTTAATAACGAAAAATATAAATTAATTAAAACTACTAATTCTAATTTTCGCAGGCCCTTCTCCTTTGTCGACTCGAATTTTCTTCCTCTTCGTCATCATCAAATAGTAGGCGTACCGCTTCTCTCGCAATGACAACCATAACCCTCATATTTTCTTCGAAAAAATCGTCATCACCAAATGGTGGATCCATATAATTTTTTATAAACTAAAGTGTGTAAAATATAAAAAGGAAGAAGAAGAGAGAAAGAAAGAGTAGAAGGAATGGTGAATATTTGATAAAGATAGGTTGTATATATAGTGTGTGTATATGGATTAAATAAAAAAAAAGCAAACGGCTATTTATTTAAAAAAAGAACCGTTAGAGGTGGGGGGTGGGGGGTGTTGGGGTCGCTTTTTCTCTCGGGTAAAAAAAGCCGCATGCCACTACCCGCACCCTAAACCGCAACCACGGAAGTGGTGTTCCCGATTTACCCGCAAAAATCTTTCTCCTACCCGAGGCTTTACTCGGGAGTATAACACTTAGCTTTATAGATCCTTCGAAGCTCTTTGGTTTTTACAAACCCCAGTTCCTTTTCACCAAAATAAATTTCTAAAGCTCTTTGGATAAAGAAGATGTTAATGTTAACTAGTCACAAGTTACCAAGGAGGTAAAGTGTTAATAGTTAAAGTATAAGGACTGAAACTAAATTATTCTATTAGACACCTTAGATATTAAATGCAGGATACTCTCATTGTAAAACGGTCTATATATGTAAGACACCCTTACCAGTCTCTTCAAATGGCATCTCAATTTGCCTCTTTCCATCACTTCACAATCACACCACCACCAACCACCGTTGCCACCACCTCTATTAAAAAAATGCCGGTCATTTCAACCTCCTCTCCTCCTCCACCACCACCACCACTGAAATCAGACAGCAAAAACCCATGTTCGTCGGCCACCAACCACCGCCGTCCAACAATCTTTTCAAAGTGGTCCATCAAACATCCTGGAGAATAATATGTCACGTGACGTTATCCCAACTGAGCTTCTCTATAATTTACTCGTTTTTTTTTTACACCGTGTGTTATTTTTTACATACTTTCCCAACTAAACTTTCTCCTGCTATTTTTGCTTTTTCTTGATCTTGCAAGACTTTTTTTACATATATTACCGATTCTCCACACTTTTCAGCCCCTTCTTATTCAGACTTTTTCTTTCCGATCGATCCAGATATTCCTACTTCTACACCTTGACTATCCCTCCAGAGCTTTTTATTTCAGTCTATTTATATCCTCATATGTAAGTATTGTACTTCGTAACATTGTAAGTTGTAATATTGTCTTTATATATCTACCTAGCCATTGTAATTGTAATTAATGTCATTTTTGTTTGCTTTTATAGTTTTATCACCACTTCAACATATATAATAATATAATATTAATCCTGGGACTAAACTGAAAGTATCAGTAACTGAAATATATACTTTAGTAAATGTTATAACTTTATAATAATATTATTTAATTGTAGTTGAAAAGCAGCGCGGTCAAATCATTTGCCTTTCGGCCCCGGAAGAATCAATGGAATAAATGCTACAAAATTAGTATTATTTATTTAATTAATGTTAAAATAGATAAAAGTTGAAATCTGGATATTGAAGAAATAGATCAAACAACTAAAAGTTCCCTGTGACATTATCAAGCTAGTGTTCTGATCTATGATTTATTTTCCCCCTTAAAGGCCATTATAATTTAGTGATTACATTTGGTAACTAGGTTAAATACAATCTTTAAGTATCACTTTAAATACTATATTAAAGTATCAAATTTATAGTATATTATTTTAAATTTGTTACTTTTTAGGTTGAATGCTCATCACAACCTAAATTAATCACTTGAAACCATCAACCACCGACTACCACATGAAATCAAAACGCACCATCAAAACTCAAACCACACGACCCAAATTGAAAACCCACCACCAAACAACCCTGGATCAATCGAAGCCAAGATCCAAATCATTAAGAGGCGATAGTGGTGATGCATGGGTGTGTGAGTGAGAGTAGTGAAGAGAGATCCGACGAGAGGGAGATTTATATATATATGATGATATTTACGCCTTTATAATATTCAAAAATGATAAGGTGTTTGTTTTTTTAAATGTAACACGAAGAGTAAAAATATCATTTTAACATGATTTATCAACGAATTTGGTTTACAGAAACTATTTAAAACAATCATTTATGCAGGAAGAAAAATGGTAAACAAATAACCACTTTTTGCAACCTATTATTAAAAAAAAAAAACTAGACTTGCAATTAACTCTGGTTTCTATTACATGACGTTATTCATTTTTTTTATTCTAGGAAAAGGACAACCACGTTAAAGTATCAACAAATGGTGTTTGAGATTGAGAGTGATAATGAATGTTGAAGGTGCTATTCTTTTTATTAATTTAAAGTTCCATGACATTGTTTGCGTGTTCAATATTAAAAAAAACAATTTTTTATAACCTCATAAAAAGTCTACTCAAAGAAGCTTATAGACGAAGATTAAGACTATGATTAGTCAAAATTACCGACACATTTTTAAGAAATTCAATTTGTTTTTATTTATTCTCATTATTTTTTTAGCCGCTATTCACCTAACCAAACAACTTTGTATAAATATAAAGTTCAACTCTACATTCAGTTTTATAGGTACAAACAAATCTTTTTTTCCACGCTTTAAAATTTACTAAAGTGGTATATACAAAAGCACCATTAATTCATAAAGCAAAAATCAAATCTTAGTTTAAAGAAAATTAAAAGGAAAAATAAGCAAAGATCTTGAAAAGATCCAATTTTTTTTGCTTTTTCGTTTCTTTCTAAGCCCAATTCAATTTAGTAATCACTGGGAGTTTCTACTGATTGATTCAAAGAACACAACCATGAGCTTCTGCCTTTCAATTGCGATCTTGAGTAATTGGTCAGCTGAGATCGCCTAACCAGTGATGAGATTGTATCCGTACCGCGCATACATATATTACTCTCAAGTTTAAAATATGGAAACTTTTGAAACCCGAAAGATTGTGATACGGCTTTCGGGTTGCATAACGGGGTTGTTTCTCTAGTGTCGTTTTCAGGCATTGAAGAACACGGGCAGCATGAGAGGGATGAGCTCGGTTTGAAGGTTTGAATGAGTGGTTTTGTGGTTGCAAGCTTCTTGAATGACACGATCCCGTGGCGGCAGAGCGGGCAAGGGACTGACCCGGGTGGCCCGTTGGGTGAAGTTGAGGTGTTGTTAGTGGAACAAAGATATAATGCACATCGAGTGCATAATTCGTGTAAACAACCTGTAATTAAGATGATATGTTCATATGATTATGTGATCTTTATGAAATAATTTTTTTTTTAATAAGTATGGTTTGGAATTTAGTAGGTATACCTGATGCTGCTACTGTGCATTTGTTTTCCAAGCAAACAGCACATGGATCAGTACAATTTGAAAGTGAATCACTTGTCCAGCCACATTCTCTGCTTATGCAGAAACAACAAAGAAAATGTCAGGGTTGACTTTTAAAGTCAGAATAGGTGAATTTCAGAATTGACCATGCTCTCAGTCAATGCCAAAATGTAAATAAGACTTGATTTTTGAAGTCAAAAGAACAGTTTTTGAAACTGGTCTAACTTCTTTTAAAAAAAGTTCAAGAATTGGATAAATGTACAACCCCTTTTTGATATTGGTGTAAATGACCATAGAGGTTGACTTGTGAAGTCAAATAGACAAATGGTCAAATGCAACAAAAGGTCCAACAGTTTGATATATCCATGACTCCTTTTGCATATTAGTAGTAACAGGTTCCAAATCTTGCTTGCCAATGATCTGAGCCAAAAGATGTTTTGGAATGAAGAACTTCTTCCAAGTCGATGCTTACCGTGCAATTTTGACCACACTCATAAGGGGGAGGCATAAGTATGGAGAAGGGAGAGTAGTTGTGCAGTCTTGTGGCTGTGCATTAAGAATATCCTCGAGCCAATCTCTATGCCATAAACGAGCAACCTCTAAAGGACTCCATCTTTCATGTTATAAAATACACAAATAGTAAAAGTTAGCCCGCAAATAACAAGAAAAGTCAACAAATTATTACTAGCAAAGATATTGATGAACATAAAACACAGGCAAACAGACAGCAGTACATCAGAAAATATTAAGAAAACATGAGATTGGTAGATGAAATAGGTACCCTTTTGCATTTTCTGCTGTTAGACTGGCACCCCTGGCTATCAGAATCTAAAACATATGCAAAAAGACAGCCATTCATCAGCAAAAGGTGGTTTTAACATGCAAAAATCTCATTTAATATCTTTTCAAAAAAAAACTCAATTGATAATAATTCTTTTAATAGAATAAACGTACTTGACAACAAAACGGATTTCCGCCATATGCCGCATAATGGAGGGGTGTGCTTCCAGCACCTGAAAGCAGCAAAAAGTGTTTTGATTCTACTTTGTAATTAAAACTTAAAAGCATTGTTCAAAACATCTGGGATACTTTTTTACTAGTGATATTTATCGTTGTTGAGGAATTTTAGTCAAAGGTTACATAAACAGTAGTACTACAACAACAATCAAAATCTTTAAATAACAAGATTTAGGAAGTTTTATGCATTGTTTGATTCGTTTGACCCGTTCCTCTTTTACCTCAACCTTTTGGTCTGACCCATTTAAGATACAACACGACCAAAAATCAACTCATTCATGAGTGAACCAATTGAAATTGACACCTATACATACGGAAAAAGTAAAGGATTTTAATACCTATTAAGTCGATTGTAGTGCCATCTTCCACTGTGACCTCATTCATAGACGCCCCCAAGTCAAGGAGTAAACGCAAACTATCAACATGCCCGTTTAGTGCAGCCATATGAAGAGCAGTCACCCCTCCATCAGCAGGTGCATTAATTATCTCATAAAGCGAGGTTCTGAAATAAAATTTCAATATCTATCAAACCACATATAAAAAAGGACTGCAGGAAAAATCTAAAAACTTTAATCTAGTAACAAATCAAGGTTTCTTGAAGCATACCCTTCACTGGATTCAGAGATACATTCTTCGATTCTTGATTTTTTCTTTAAAAGTTTATACAATCTAGGAATACTAGGGATATAATCAGCAAGTAGGATTCGAATGCAACGTGAATGTCCATTAAGAGCAGCCAAGTGCAATGCAGTACCTCCGTTTAGGTAATCCGTCTTATGGATCTAATAATATTATAGTTATTTGTCAGCATAAGTTTTCATTTGTCAAAAGACACACTACAGTATTAAAAGTTTATCATACATTGGCTTTGAAAAGAATGAGGGTCAACACAACCTCCCAATGACCATATTGACATGCTTGCATCAAAGCAGTCTGTTCACATGAATACAAGTAACATAATTTGAATACTGCCACAATTGCAACATATTTTTCAATTGTAGAATGATTATGACAGTTATAAGTCCCTAACCTGGCCGCGATAATTCCTGATATTGATATCAACCCCTGATTCGATCAAAAGCGAAACAATCTAGAGGCAAATATGGTAACACAATATTTAAAATGTATGATTAGATGTAGTAAACTTACAATTAGATATTTTTAATCAAGATTCTTGATGATATATTAATATGAGCAATGAGCAAGAGAGAAAGTATACCTCATAGTGACCCTGAGCTGCAGAGTGATGGAGTGGTGAATTTCGACACCCGAAAGTGGAATATTTAGCAAGTCTTGGATTATAATCCAATAAAGCTTTGGCTTCTTGAAGATCACCATCTCTAGCAGCTGAAACAAGGCGCTCTCCTGAGGCTGAACATCCAAAGGAATTCCCAACAAGACTCAAAAATCTCATGCCTTTTTTTGTAAAGAATAAACTAAATAATCCCACAAAGAAACAATGAAAACACCTTTAATTAAGTTCAACCTCTTTCTTATATTTGGTAGAACAACAACAATGGTCTACATCAAATCAAGTGTCTTTGTTTTTGGTGAATTTTCTGTAACTAATACTATGACAACCTAGTTAACTTATGGTTGATGATAACGTTGCCATAGATGTGAAATGTTGTTTGTTGCTTCTAATTGCACACAACTTCTTTGTTTTTTACCAAACTAATAACTACTAATCAACCAATTACTTTAAAATAAAATAAGATTAAGACGTCGATTATGCAAAGAACATTAATCGCACATGTAGGTTTACACCGATTGTAAATGGAATTATCATTTTTGAACAAATTAACACGAATACAACACCAAAATTCCCTTGAAATTATCAAAAAATTTAAAAAAAAACAACTCAAAGAAATCCAAGTATATCCAAAAGATTTAGTTTTTTCACGAATTGACACAACCCCACTTCGGAGTTCACTCTAGATTCAGAATATTCGACACCCAACTGAAATTTTCCCGGTAAAATCGGATATTTTGAGAAAGAAAAGCAATGAAATAGAAATGTGTTGTTGAGATGAAATGTCCGAATTCCTCCGAAAATGACAAAGATTGCCTAGAACTGGAAATTTTCTGTTGTATTCCCAAACTGAAGTTGTGATCGTGATCATAATTTAGGTTTTGGGAGAATTTTGGGATCGAATTGCCAGAAAGACAGTGATGCCCCACCAGGTGTTCGATGAGAATCTTGAGGTCGATTAAAGCTTCATAAAAATGATACGAAACTTTATCAATTGAAGTGCAAAACAGTCCCTGGATTACATCATATATTCTAAGTTTTACCCTTTGACTTCTTTTTTTAATTAATCTAACTCAATAAACTATTTCTAATCGATAAAGACGGAGATCGACTACGCCTTTGTAATAATGATATAGTTAGATATCGTCCATGGCCTGTTTCACATATTTCCTTTTGACTACTTCTACAAGTTAATCAAAACAAATAAATATATTAATACATATCGTGTGAATCATAAATTTAACTTTACATATTAAAATTAGTTATAAAAAAATATGATTAACTTTTCGTGTAAAACTAAGATCATAATAATTCACGGTTTATATCTTCAAAACTATTTATTAGATACAGTTTTATCGTTTTTAAAAGTCTTAACTTGGTCTTAAACTTCATTGACTTTGATATGATTTCCTTTTTCTAATTCTAGTTATATATCTAATAACTCCGATCTAGTTTTTCCTATCAATTAAAAAAAAGTGATTATTTAGAAGAACTGCATCCAACACAAAATTAGGTTAACCTTACAAGTCTCAAACAAACTATCATGCAAGTTAATCAATAATCAATGCATTAGATTGTATATTAATATATTACCATTTAATTATCTAAAATTTTTGTCTTTTATTATTGAATATTGACATTGAATTGAATTAATGATTGATGTATCGTTATTTTTAATAGTTTTAATTGTATGCAAGTTAATCAATGCATTAGATTGTATATTTATCTATTACCACTTAATTATCTAAAATCTTGTCTTTTATTATTGAATATATATTGACATTGAATTGAATTGATGATTGATGCATCATTATTTTAATAATTTAAACTGTACTGTTATATTTATACTACTATATAAACCATTTAATACTTTCTTTCCTCTTAACTTTTAAGATCTTCTTAAAATTATATCAATCTCTAATCTTCACCCTTCTTTTTATCTAAATTAATCTCATTCACTCAATTTTTAACAATTTCTCTCTCCTAATAAACTTTAACTTTTTATTTATTTAAAATATATTCTCCCACTAACACATCCACCCACATCAATATAATTTTCAAAATCTTATTAACTTCTCTCTTCTTAATTCATAAATATAAATCTTTTTTAATTTTTTAATATTTTTTTAGAATTTATTTTTATATTAATAAAATAGTTGATACATATATTAGATAAAAAGTCGGACATGTTGCTGAATTTTTTTCCGTGACATTGAATTACGCGTTACATATTTGAAAACGACATTTTACAAAAAAAAACTATTTACAGCCGCAGAATTGCGCGAGTATACTGCTAGTAATAAATTGAAACATGCACCTCTTAGTACGAAACATATATATTAGTTATATGTACTGTGTAAAAAAAGTTATATGTACTGTGTAACTCTAGTTTTCATACTCTCCCAGTAAAATATTGTCAATATTCAGTTCATATTACATAATATCTCATCCAAGTAATAATATAAAGTTAAATAAATAAATAAAGTTTTTACTTGATGGAATTTAGGTTTAATGCTTTTAGTTGAAGTATATTTCCATGTCTAGCTAGTAATTTGTAATTAAGATTTTATATCTTGTAAGTTGTAACTTGAGAATAAGTTAAAGTTATAAACATGCATGTAGTCGCAAAAGATAACTAGATAATACAACACATTATTCACAAGATGAAAAGAAAAATAAAAGAAAAATATATAATATGTGCATAATATTCTAATGACACATAATTACTTTGCAAAATGACGTACACAAGATTGCAATTTTTAAGAACATATTATAGGAATTTATGTTTCTAAACAGAAGGTTCTCCCACCTTATCATGTTAAATCATCAAGTAATATCTTTTTTCAAAGCTTATAATAACAAATTTGTCCATGGGTAACCATATTACACATTCTGTTAACCCAACCTATCTAGTCAGAAGAAAGTAATAATATAAATAATGAACATAAAATTTGTGTAAACAAGAAACAGATGTTGCAACATACCTGAATAAACAAGAAGATGAAGTTTGAGTGAAACCCTGGACATGATAGCAATAGATACTAAATCTCATCATTTTATGTTATCTACATTAAGAAGTGCTCAGGGGATTAAATGAAAATGTCAAAATGTTAAAGGTGATAATCGATAATTACTTAATACTCAAAGGGGGTTCAGTGTAGATATTTTCTTACTTAAATAGTGGTAACGTCAACGGGGCGAGTCAAGCGTGACTTCCATGATTGGTCATTATCAGCCCATCAAGTATGCTCCCGTTCACCTCTTTCTTTTGTTTCCTAAGATACTTTTACAATGTGATTGCTCTTTGCTGGCATGCATCTTACCTATAATTGAATTGCGACTCATGTCGTTTTATTTATTTTTATTTTGAAGAACGTAGAAAACATTACAACTGATTGAGACATATACGAGAGAGTTAAGGTGTATTCAGCGATTTTTGCTTATTTTTTATTTTATATATACAAGTATGGTATCCGTACAATAGTTCTCATCTGATAACATGTCGTTACATAGAATATAGAGGTTTGTTATTCGGTGAAAAGTTTATACATGGTAACTATTAGGGATAACTCGAATTAGCGGTATGATGGATTCAGAAAACTAGGAAAAACAAGACTGGTGATGCACGACGTGCCGCTTAGGTCCACGAGGAGAAGACATATTCAAACTTGTTGTTTGGGATTTTCTCGAAGAGTCCACACCGTGGAACCAAGTTTTTGGTGTCCAGTTCGTTATCGGTCCTCGTGTATGCGGCGGCACATTTATTAGTTAATCACATTTTTTCTAATTAATTAGGGTTTCTTGTTTTAGTTATAAATATCATAGTCAGAGTGTCTTGTCATTCAATCTTTGTGGTTCATATACATCTTGCGGTGATATCTAACACTTTCAGTTAATAAAGAAGTCTCTGGTTCCTATCTGTGAACGTAAGTTGTGAGTTTGATCACGGAACCACGTTATATCTTGGTATCGTGTTTATCTTGTTATTGTTATCTACATCTTCTAATGTGTTCTTGTCAAGGTTTCAAGTTAGATTCTTACAAGGCGGTGTTTTGATCCTTATAGTAACATGTTGTTTCATATCATTTTCTTTCTTTGCATCAACTCAAAATTGAATAACAATATGTTTCTTTATTTTTGTGGGTGGAGAAGTGTAAAGTTATGGAATAATGTTTTTCTTGATAAGTTTGTAATATATGAGAAAGAAATTGGAAGTTGTATGAGAAGTATATTAGTAATCTCTTATTGCTGAAATTTTAAGTAATTAAGTAAAACAGGAGAAAGAGTGTTAAATACATTATAATTTTGTATAAATACCAGATTAAATGTTCGTGTAATACACGAGTTAGTTTTATAGAATGATAAGTATTACACATTAATATAAACAAAGGCATCAAATACTTATAAAACACAAAAGAAATGATAATATAAAATTGGCAAGATACGACGTTTACACCCAGGCAAACGGTGGAAGAGTCTATGCGAAGAGGATCAAAGACTTGATGACAGAAAAAAAAGAGATTAAAATCATATAAAATTTTAACATAATTAATCTTTTCTTTATATTTGTAGATATTGTATAAGGCTAAATTATTTAACATAAGTTCCAGACTACAAGGAGTTCATTATTTTACAATTGATGGGCTGAAAATTACCTTATGCATTAAGTGGACTGGGCCGAATGTTACTGTTTATGTACTCGATTTGACCAAGGAACTAATGAAATAGAGATTATGAATCATAGTTATCATTTTTAGATTTTTTTTGATTCTTTCTTCAATTTTTTTAACAGTTGCGCTGTTGGTGAGGGTTTTATATTGAAATTGTAACTTGTGAATTATGACATTGTCATGTGCCGTTATTTTTTTGTTGAATAACATGGCTGTAATGGGTTATGTTTATGTTGGTTGTGAGTAAGCCATATTGACAGTGATTCTTATTTACTATGATTCTAATATTATGCATCACATACCTTGAGAAGTGGGCACCTGTACAATGTAGTATATTCTACGTATGTCAAACCTTTACCATCAACATTCCAGCGGTTATTCACCAACCATCTAGTAAGAGTAGTCTTCCCAAAGGCTGGACGATTAACAACTTCACTTAAATTACAATTGTCATCAAATGTTGTGCTTTGCATATCTTCTAGATGTACAGCTAACAGCTTGTCTTAAATTAATTATTAATTAAAAAGATTAATATAAAACTCAAAGGGTAAAAGAGGCTATTTATAACCCAAAGTTAAATCATTTCCCTATTTTAATTTCCTTCCCCATTTGACATTCACGGCCCCAAATACCTTTTCCTTATTTGCAAGATCAGTAACAGATATCTCTCTTTCTATAATCCCTCAATTCACTCTTTCTTTCTCTCCTTTATTTTGGTTTCATCGCCGCCTGCTACAACCATGGATGATGTAGTTGTTGCCGGCAAACATAATAGCAACTCCACCGCCAATCGTGGTAACTCCCCTGGCTTTATCTCCGTTTCAATCAACGTTTCCGATCTGACCCTGTAATCCGCCGCCACCTGATCACCGTCTCCGTAGTCCACGCCCCTCCTGTAAGATGTTTCGCCTCCTCCGCTGCACACCCTCGTCTCCGTAGTCCACACTGACAGTCGTGAGGTGTTATTCGTCGCGTACTAAGCACCACAGAACACCGTTGAATCCCTTCGTTGTCATTGTACCACCATCGTACAACATAAATACATGTTTTCTTTTTACCGTAGAACACCGTTATCCCTTCGCTGCGGGCCTCACACCATCGATCTGGAATCTTATCGCCGATCTGCAATTTCATTGCCTCTCCAAACTGGATGCCATCGGAGCATGTAGGTTATGACATCGGAGTATGTAGTTGATGCCATTGGACCGGCCCAAAAACAAATTAAAAAAAAAAAAAAAACAGAAAGCCCCAAAATTGAAATCCGGCCCAAACCCAGTTTCTTACCCAAACCCGGATCCGGGCACAGTTCCATAGGCCCCAACGCATTTTAATTATTAGATATATAATATATAATATTCTCTCTCATTATCAATTTTTAACAATTCTTAACTTTTGATCTATACAACATCCTAATCATCCATTTTATCTTGAATTCTTGATTAATCATATCTATCTAATTATTAACCTTCTAATATAGATTAAAATTACTAAAAATTGAAACTAATGTTATATTTTGTATGCATATCTATACTACTATATAAACCATTTAACCTTCTCTCCCCTCCTTCATTTTAAGAGTTCTTAAATTTAAATCAAGACTACATCATGACCCTCAATTCTATCCAAATTAATCTCACCCATCCAATTTTTAACCATTTTAATCTCTTTCCTAATTTACTTTAATTTTTTATTTATTTAAAAATACTCTTCTACTAAAACACTCTCTCATACAACATAATTATTCACCACATCAATATAATTCTCAAGATTTTATTAACTTTCTCTCTCCTTATTTCATATATATAAATCTTCTTTATTATATTAATATTATTTAAAAATTAATAAAAAGTTGATGGAAATAAAATAAATAGAAGAAAACGGACTTGGTGGTGAAGAAAAACTATTTAGTGACATTGAGTCGTGCAAATAACATACAATTATATTCTTAAAAATAATATGTTGCTAACCAGAAATTATTTACCGCCGCCGTATTACGCGGGTATGATGCAAGTATTTCTAAAAATAAATTAATGATAAGCTCTTAACAAGACGGTAATAGTGGGTGGTGTTCCTTAGAGGTAGAAAGGGAGAGAGGATCAAGACGATAACGATGGTGGTTGTATAATTATGGCCAAGAAAACTATGCAGGTGGTTGTATCAAGTGAACATCGACCACATATGAAACAAAATTCAAATCAGTACCGATTCCAGCATAATAAATGGAGTTTAAGGGACTGTCATTGCAATTGGTGACAAAACACATGAGCGAAATTTGTAATTTGCTCAAGTTTTCAAGAGTAAAAACTTTTTATCTTCTGTCTATTCTATCACTAGCCAGCACAAAAAAAAACACGCCACCATATTAGGCGGACACTGTACTAGTATATTTGAACACATGTTAGTAGATAATATAAGATAGCTAAATTAGGCAAGATTTTATAAGGTGGGAGAAATAACCGATGTTCAAGTCGTGTCCCGTGCCCGCCTAATTTGGCTATAATTTACTTTTGATTTTCTAAGGTGTTTCTTTTTCTAGTTTAAAGTTTTTTTTTTCTTTTTTCAAATTACTATATATTTATTATTTTGAAATTAATCTTAAAGTAAATTCTTATTATTTATTGATTATTCTTCTTTTACTATCTATTTTGTGTATTTCCTTTTTTTGATATTTTAAATTTTAAATATTCTTATCATTATTACAAATTAATCTTAAAGTTTTAAACTTGGGTTAAAGTCACTGAACACAAAGATGGTTTCCCCAATGTTTCGATATGGCACATTAAGTTTTTTTTTACACATCTGGCCATTTAACTTACCAAAACCGTGTCGATGTGGCCAAAACGTGACCTGCAACCTGCCAGCCCGTTTTTAGCCGGTTTTTTTGCGATTTTTGGGTCGATTTTTTATCCTTTTTTGTTATTTTTTGTAGAATCTTGTAATTTATCATTATACCTTTCAAATGACACCAAATTCATGAATTTTCGTCAAGTATTGAGGGAGAACTTGGAGCTCAAAGTCTCGATTTTGGTAGGTTTTTTGTTCGAAAACAGGACAGAAAAAAAGAGTGTTTTTTTGCTCGATTTTTGATCGTTTTACATCATTCTTTTTTTAGATTGTCGTAGATAATCTTTTTACCTTTCAATGGACACCAAATTCATGAAAAACCATCAAGTGTAGTCCAAGTTATTGCTAATTAAAGTCGGTAATGACCCTATTCGACACCCTTACGGCATTTTGATGAATTGACACATTTTAAACCCGTTTTTGTTCGGGTTTTTTGTACTACTTGATAGAAAACTCGATTACCTTTCCATAGAATCAAGAATCATTGATTTTCGTTAAGTGTAGAAGGAGAATTTTGGCTTCAAAGTTTGTATTCGAAGTGAAGGAAATTGGGGAAGAAGATGACCTGCTATTGCAAGTCAAAATCACCAAAATGGCTATAATAACATGTTTCTTACAAGTTAAATGGTCATATGTGTAAAAAAAAGTTAATGTGCCATATCGGAACATGGGGGAAAACATCTTTGTCTTTAATGACTTTAACCCTTTAAACTTTTATTAGTTTACAACTTTTTCTTTACAATGGTGAGTTTCTTCCTGGCCACGATATCCGAACTGTGGAACATCAAATGACTTTAAATAGGGTGGATCGTTTAAGGAGCACCTTGGGGACCAGTGTATTAGGATAGAAGTGAGTTCAAATGAAAACCTTAGATAAGTTATGTCCCTGATATCGCATTTATTGTCTATATATTTTACGTGATATTTGTATATTTTCAGCCTAATATTGTTTAAAATATGTCAAAAAGGTACCTATTACCTTTGTTTATCATTTTTAGGTTCAAAATACAAGAGTTGAAAAGTTTTGAAGCTTAAATAAGATAAAACGAAGAAAATGAGAAAAACTGTCCGCTCCGACACACCTCCACTGTTTTGATCATATATCGCTCATACGAACTCGGATTGAGGTGATTCAAAAGGCCACGGAAACTAGACTCAAAGAGCTACAATATCGATTTTATGGTCTAGTTCAGGAAGAGCCAAAAAGCGACGCGTTTAATGAAACAAACGCGACGCGTTCTGAAGATAAGCCGAATTCAAAATTTTGTAAATAGGATAACGCGAGAAATATCAGGAACGCGACTCGTTTTATAAACAAATGCGACGCGTTTGCGCAGAAAAGCCTTATCTATATAAACAAACTTTGAGATCGGTTTTGAGGAGATATATCCGACTTTTACCACCATTACAACTCTAAGAACACCCCAGAGGAGATCCAAGGCATATTGGAGCATAAAGCTTAAAGATTTGGCTTTTTGGAGTGAAGATTCAAGGATCTCTTCATACTTTCATACTGGTTTTTCGTTCTTAACTCTATGTTTCTAGTTGTGGACGATTCTAGTATGTTTATTATGATAGTTACGGGCTAAAACTCTGTAATCTCTGCTTAGACATGATGAACCTTTGATTTTTAGTTTGATTTCAATGATTTGGATAATATGAAGTTATATATTTGTTATGTTTAGCTTTTTCAAAGATCCTTGCATGTTAAAGTTTCTGACTTTATGATCTATTGCTAAGTTTTCATGGGTGAGATGACCATTCTATCTATGTTTGCTTTAATTATGAATTGCTATGACCATTAGGATTCATAACTAGTGATGGACCAAATCCTAGGGTTAGATTGTAAAAGATTAAACTTTAATGTGTTAGCAATTGCATGTGATGACCATTCAATGTTAATTGATTGATTTTGTGACCAATACAAATCAATAGATTAAGTCTTTCATAACACGAACCAATTTGACTAGTTATAGGAATAGTTAATGCCATGAACATTGGGTTAATGTTTCTATATCTATAGGGCTAGTAAGTCTAACCATGAGATCTAGCCAACTTAGGAATCGGTATATGATTGCATGTTATCCATTGCACTTTCTTTGAAATCAACTAAATTGAAAAGGGGATACTAAAGTCTAAGTAGAGATACTTCATATTGTTTAAATCCAAATCTAGTGTTTTCTTAGGTTGTTAGTGATTAAAGTTTAATTATTGGTGATTAATTCCATAAAATCCCCCCTTTTATTTTATTGCAGTAGTTTAGTTAGTTTAATATTTAAATTAATGTAATTTTATCAAATCATACCCGTTCCCCTTGAGTTCGACACCCGTACTTATTTTCTATACTATAATACGATTAGGTCCTCTTGCCTATTTGTGTTGTAGTCGTATTAAATAATAACATATTTTATAAATAAAAAAACTGGTACGCTTCACGCACATCAAGTTTTTGGCGCCGTTGCGGGGGAACGGTTTCATTTGATTTAATTATATTCGTTTTAGTATTAAACGATCATTCCCGCGAGTTTCTGCTCAAAGGAAGTTATTTTAGTAGTTCTGCTTGACTTTATTTTTGTCCTTTAATGTCTCCTCTGCGAATATGAACTACCCCGAGGATCGAACGATCCATTGGGAATCTTTCTTCAAAGACTTGTTGAACGAGTTTTATGACGATGATATTGAGCGGGATGATTACGACTTCATCCTTAAAGATGATGAGGATGACCGCCCGATTGGTTTGCCCGAGGACCCACAACTTAGTCCTGAACCGTACTGTTTGGACGACTCTGATTCTGACGAGAGTTTAGAGTCGCGATATGGAATCCCTCCAACACTAGGAAGCCTTTGGGTTCTGTCATGTTCGGAGAATAAGGAGGTCGTTAGTGAAGTAGGCATCGGGAGCTGGTTGGAGTCATTGCTTGAGTCACGATCAAGTTCGCAATCAAGGGGAGGATTCAACATTCTTCACGTAGGAGAGATGTTTGTGGATATAAAGAAGGTTCAGTGGAACGATTTGCATGTAGTCCGTGTCGGTAATAAATATACATCGCCCGGTATGTATAAATATTACCACCCGCACTTGATTGCAAGTATGGGGTCATTCGTTCGATTTCCTAGTAAATAAATTCAGAGTCAAGCTAGAGACTCGGACAAAAACAAGTGCTTCTCGGGAGGCAACTCGTGTTTAGTTTAGGTTTGTCTTTCTTAGTTATTTCTTTCCTTTTATGTTTCAACTTTGTGGGTGTGTTGCCTAGAAACCCTCACGAGACTACAACTCGCCCTCTCGGGCTACCGAGGGGTTTAAAGGCTTGTTGCATACGCTAAATGCAACCGTGATTCCTACAAAAGTGAGATAGGTTTGTTTGTTTTCTTTTATTTGTTTAGTTGTTAGTTTTTTTTGTTCTTAGCCTTGATCTATCTTAACATGTTGCTCCGAGTGTTTTTATTGCATGTGGTTATGGAGTACGCGCTTATGCTGGCTTTTGGTCAGTATTATCTTTTATTGCTCCATGTGAATACCCGAAGGGAGTTTTCTCTAATCTTTTTCTACCTTTGTTTTCCCATCATGCGAAAATCTTCAACCATACTCCCTTAACCAATATGCACAACACCAACCCGTGATTGAGGTCTTCACTTGCGCCTCCACAGAACACACTGATGGGAGAGGGGATGTGACCCCTCTTTTAATAAGTTCCAATTTCATTGTTAGACAATCTAACAGTCCTCTCAAATTGTAAATGTTTGTCTTTCCTTGTATCAGACTGTTCCAATAAAAGTTGATGCTAGAGATGTTTGGTTCATTAAGAAATACCTTATAAGACATCATGGATGTAACACACCGTCTTATCACGGAGCAATATAGTCCGCTTTGCCCCACAAGCTCACGGCTTTGTTTCTAACGACAATAAGATAACTTCCATGGGAGTTATTCCATCTTCTGTCCACGGCCGATGTGGGATTCGTCTAAGGTGTTTTAAACACCCTCTTGGGACTCATCGTTCTCGATGAGATTTGCCCCACCATCTGGAGCGGCACAGCAGTCGCTCTGATACCATGTAACACCCTGCCTGACCAAGACACAATATTGTCTGATTTGCCCCAAAGGCTCACGACTCTGTTTCTAACGACCAGACGAGAACTGTCTAAGGGTCACCCATCTCTGGTTTGCTCCCGCCCAAGCACGCTTAACTACAGACTTCTCATGAGATCCTCCTTGCTTGTAGCCCCAAAACGTGTTGTGTCATGTAAGGCTAGGGTTTACTTATAAGCCCATCACCTCCCCAGTTCACGAACGATGTGCAATTTTCCTAAGATGTTACAATGGAGAGCTTTTTGACAAGAACTTGACACAAAGAGTCTAGTTTCCAAGTCCACCCGTCCTTTTAGTTAGAAAAGAGTGATTTCTTCCAAGATCTTAGATAAGGTTTCTATATCTTCTACCAATCTACCCCCTTGGAAGGATTCTCCACACCAGTTATTTCCCCAGATGCCTCCCACAAGTACTCTTCTATCTTTGACCAAGCAATCTTTGATAAGTTCCATATGGTATAGTTAAGGAATTTATCACATGATCTAGATCCTACTTATCCTAACTATCTAGCCAAAGTCTTGTACTATTCTCATCACCAATCTGCCTTATTATTGATGGATTCAAGAAACACTGTATGCATTAATTTTCCGTAGACAAACTATGATGCTACCCACACTCCCTGCTTTCTTGATCGACTTTGGCCAAGATCGTATCCTAAAACCCCATTCAACTCGTGAATGACTGGACTCCATAGCGCCTCCTTTTCTGTTGCAAGCCTTTACTTCCCACTTCCTATCAGAAGAAAGGTTTTAAGCAAGGAAGCTACCAATCCTAACCACAACTGACTTTCTACTTGATATAACTTCGGCCCTTTTGATCAATGCAATATTCCTTGAACTTGCTTTTACAACCCAAAAAAATTACGATGAATGTTTTCTAATCGTTTGATAATGCTTAACGTTGCCTCAAATATCTACATATATAATAGTGGGAGACTATTGGCCAACAACTTGATTTGAGTTAGGTTTCCATGAATTTAGAGGTTCTTTTTGTTTCAACCATTAAGTTTTGACTTAATGTGTTCCACTATCTTGTTCCAACCCAATTTTCTATTCATGTTACTACCAAAAAGTAACCCAAGAAAAAACTTATTTAAGATATGAATAAGGTTTTTTGGTTTTCTTGGGACAATTCCCTAAAGAAGTGTGTGGTCTGCAAAACGAGTAAGGAGATTTGGATCGTCATGAACCCCTCTTAAAATGATGCCTTTGTTAGATGCTTCCTTTGTCATCACTTGAGGGCTTTAACCTTGGTTATCCAGTCGTAACCCTTGATCCACTTCGCCACCTAGAACCAAAACCCCAATGACAGCATGACATCATCAAGAAAATCACAGCTGACCGAGTCAAATGCTTTTTCGAAGTCCACATTGAAGATAAGAAGTTTATTTTTTTCTTTTTAAGTGTAATCGTTGATCTTGTTTGCAATTAGAATTCCATCCAGAATTTGCTTGCCTTTTAGAAAGGCTATTTGGTTTTTGTTAATAAACCTTGCAATTCTCGACGCCAACTGATTAGCTAAGAGCTTCGATATCACCTTGTAAGCACAAATTATGAGACTAATTGGTATATAGTCTCAAAGATCACGAGGGTCTTTCTTTTAGGGATCAAAGCTATAATGATGGGTTACAGCCATTTGATAATCTTCGGGAAACTTCTAAATGATGAATATGGTTAATAAAGTCATTCCCTAGGATAAGCCAATCTTTTTCATGAATTTGAAATTTAGCCCATTAAGCCCCAAGGCTCTAGATTCCTCACAACCCCATACCGCATTTTTTATTTCTTCAAAGGGAAAAGGGGATTCAAGGTACAAGCAATCCTCTTTACATAGTTTTTAAAAATCATCAATCTTTATTTTTTCCATTTGTATAGAGGGTTCTTAAATCTATCCTTAAAATAATCTATAGTGACGTCCTTAGCAATCAATGCATGCTCCACTCAAGCTCCATTGATCGATAACCAATTATTAACTGGATTATGAAAGAGCTTGGTATTCTTATCCCTTTCCACAACCCATTTGGTTTTTGCTTTTCGTTTAAGAATATTTTTGTTACCTTGTCCAGCTATTTGCCATGCGTGAAGCCAAACCAGCCTTGCAACACTACCTAAATCAATCAATCCTAGTTTAGAATTTTCATCCCAAAGCTCAAGTTTTGTTTGCACTGTTCTCTTTGTTTCATCATTCTTTTTATTGTATTCCATACGTTAAAGGTGAATATCTGAATTCAGTTTATTCTACTTGTTCTTATTATTTATATCATTTGATCCTCTATACGCCCTTGCTTCCCAAGAATTTATAACTACCAGATTAGTCCCTCAACCAACATCCATTGATCACAAATTTTGAAGCACTAAGGGACCAAAGTTTCTTTGTTCCACCTTTAAAAGAATTGGACTATGGCACGAGAGGGTTCAATTTGGAACATTGACTTAAGCATCCTTCCACATGCTAAAGAAACATCTTCTTACAAGAAAACTGTCTAAATTTCCATCTGTATTCCATTCTTATATATTTGAGTGCCCTAAATGTAGACCCGACAAACTTATGAACTCGTTAAAAGGAATTCACACCATATAGCGAAAAGTTTTTGCCTAGTCTTTCTTCGAACAACATTTAAGTCACCACACATGATCAAAACAATATCTCTGCTGCTTTCTAATGTTTTTAGATCCATCCACAATTTATCTTTTAGTTCCCTTTTTTGTGGTCCAGATATGCTAAAAAAACCGATTTCCACTTTATGAGAAAGGCATTCCCCAATGAAGACATAAAAGCTATTACCAAGTAAAACATTAATTTTAGTGAAGACCTTACTTAGTATCCCACAGAAGGGTCAAAATTTCAGCTCTCTTTTTAGGCTCCATGTGCGAGTTAAGTGGGCTAGGCCCATGTGAGATATATGAAGTTTCTAGGGGATTTAAAGTTTCATTAGGAGTAGACATGCACATATACCGGTTTTTACTATATCCGGTTATAGTAAAAACCGGATCGGATTTTTCGGACAAAAAAAAAAACCGGTTACGAAAAAAACCGGTTTAGTATTAACCGGTTTTGATATCGAATTCCGATACTATTTTATCCGGTTTCGGTTTATACTATAACCGGTTTTTATAAAAACCGGTTTTTATTCTAGGCAAAAAATCCGGTCCGCGTATGTTTTATGTAGCCCACTGTTTTTTTTTTTTTTGTTTTGTTTTTGTTTTTTTGTTTTAAATACATTTCCTATAATATATACTATAAAAAAACATACATGTGAAAGAAAACTCAAATTTTGATTAATTTAAATACTTAAAAAGTACAATATTAAAATTACAAACTTCCAAATTAAAAATATTCAAACTACAAACATCTAAATATTGTAATAAAAATACTTAAAACCATTCAAACTTCGAATTAAAAGTGGGAAGCCAGGGAGGAGCTTCGGCATCGCCATCACCCCTACATAGCAACCCGTTCACGCTTCTTCTTCTTCTTCTTCTTCTTCTTCATCGGGAGACGATATTCCAAGTTCCACTTCTTCATTGTGTATGTTTGATTCCAAGTCGACGTCAATTGGGTCTTCTAGTGTGGTCACGTGTTGTCTTCTAGCCGCACCATCCAAGTAATCTTTTAAACAAATACACACTTCCACAGATTCGGGACTCAACCGTGATCTTCTTGCGGATACGACCCTGCCACTCACAGAAAAAGCAGATTCCGAAGCTACCGTAGAAGCTTGGACGGTTAGTAGATCACGGGTCATGGCGGCTAGAACCGGAAATTGTGATTCCCTTTCCTTCCACCAAGCCAAAATATCAAAAGTTTGAAAATCCTCATATGTATATTTTGCTATAAAATTGGTTGACATGTAATTCCCCAACTCACTACTTGGGGTGGAACCACGTGCTCTCTTGGATTGAGAGTTCATAATTGTGTTAAAAAGTGACAAACCCGCATTACTTTGGCGTCTACTAGATTCCGCTCTCATTTGATCATGAATGGCACTAGATGTCCCGTATTTACCCAAATAGATCTCAAACATATCTCGAAAACATTTATTGAAATAATTGGTTTGGTTAGTTATAAAAGCGGGATCATCTTCGGTAAGGTTAAAAGAAAATGCAATTTGTTCGATTAATGTTTCAACTCCACCAACGTTTAAACAAGGGTTTAAAGCGGCGGCACAAGTAAATACCGGGGGAATTTCCTTAAAATATTTTAAAAGTTTTTCTTTCATTTTTGCCCCAACGAGTTTCAATTCTTCACCTTCAAACTCAAAGTCACCAATTTTGCTAGCCATAAAAAACAATTGGTTAAGCACCAACGGACTAGTGGGATAATAAACGCCGGATAAACAAGTTGTTGCGTCTTTAAAAACCTCAAGTAAATCGTGTAGTTTTGAAATCATTTCCCAACCGTCATTCGGATACTCTTGTGCTACAAGACCTTTATCAAACAAGTTTTTGTGAAAAGTTTGCAACGTATCTCTTTGCCTTAAGGCGGAGTGCATCATCATCCAAGTGGAGTTCCAACGAGTTGGACAATCCAAATTTGGACCCAAAGCTTTACAATTAACCGACTTGCAAAAACGTTTATAATTATTCAACCGTTTGTTGTTGGAGCAAAAAATCGATTTTATCATTTCTTTGAATTCTTTTCTTTTGGAGTCAATAACCTCCAAACCGGCTTGAACGGAAAGATTGATGATGTGTGCAGCACAACGAGTGTGAAAAAACACACCGTCTAAAATTGGTGAAAGTAGTATCTTTAATCGTGGAACCGCGTTTGTGTTATTTGACGCATTATCAAAAGACATAGAATAAACTTTGTTTTGTATGTTATAAACACAAATCACCCTTTTTAAAAGCGCAAATAAATTTGCGCCGGTGTGTGGTTCACCAAATAACTCAAACGCGATTGTACGTTTCATCATTTGCCAACTATCTTGGTCTAGCCAATGGGCCGTGACGGCTAGAAAAGAATGTCCGGTGTTATGTGGAGAACTCCAAACGTCACATGTAAGTGACACACCATAACGGTGTTCTTGGAATCCTAAAATCATTTTTTCTCTAGCCGCACGCCACATTTTTATTGCATCACGCCTAAGGGTAGTACGACTTACAGCGGTGTAACGCGGTTGCATTAGTGTTTGGATGGTTTCGGTGAAATCTTTATCATCAAAGTGGTCAAACGGCAAAGCTTTTGTAATCACGAACCTCGTAAAAGCATCTCGTAATTTGTCGTTGTCGTAAATGAAAACACCACCTTGATTCGTCATGTTGGCTTGAGTTGCATCGGATGTTGCTCTTAGCGCCTTGCATGACTTGGAAATATGAGCCCTCAAAGTAGAGTTGCCTTCGGGTGCTAGAAACTTGTGACAAAGTTTGCACCGAGCCCTTTTTGAACCGTTGGACATCTCGCACAAGTCGAAATGTTCCCAAATTTCTTTATTTCTATTATGCTCGAGAATCCTCACCACATCGGGGTTTCCTCCGACGGAAGATTCTCCCGTATTCGGCATGCTACTACTACCGGCCATGATATCAATCTCAAGAAAGTGTATGAAAGTGAGCTTTGGTGAATAAAAGTAGAGAATTTGGAGAGAATTTGGAAGATGTAAGTTGTGATTTAATCCCACAAACATACCCACACTATATATAAGTGTCTTGGGTAGCAAAATGGTAAAAAAATAAGAAAAAAAGGTCAAGAAACACCCCAAACGGCTAGAAAACGGCTACTTTTTTGAACCTAACGGCTAGTAGTAAAAAACCGGATAAAAACCGGTTTCAAAAATACCGGTTTTTTATCCGGTAAAAAATCTGGTCGGCCCAAAATCTTTATAACCGGTTATACTATCCGGTTTTGGAAAATCCGATCCGGATAAAAAAAAACCGGTTTCTACAAAATCCGGTTTCGGATATTTTTTCGTATAAATCGGATATTCGGTTTTTTTGTGCACCTCTAATTAGGAGAAGGGAAGACAACGAAAAAGCATATTCTTTTCCACTAAATTCAGTAAACAGTTGTCAGGTGAGCTAAGACTGATCATATCTTCTCAGGCGATGCATTATATATTCTCAAATACTTTTGGTTTCTAAGACTGATCACCCTCCGAAAACATATCATAATCCAGATCTTAACCTAATCTTCTTTCTTGTCGTCCTTCCCCACTGTATGGTTATATTTTTTACCAAACTTTTCCTAGGTAATTTTTATGAAATTGTGTTGTTTCCTTTCTAAATGGACTGTGTTAAGTCTTTCAAACTTCAGAACATTACCCACATTTGTAAACCGGATGAACCCACGATTTATTCCTCTCTTTGCTTTCTTTTTTACTTCACATGTTTCCACAATCGTTCCATATTTCTCTAACAGTCCCCATAACTCCATAATATTCTCTGATCCAACGTATCTAAAAATCTAATGAAGAATAAAGACTTGACATCCTTTGAATTAGGTTCAAAGGTTTTCCTTAATTTTTCTTCTTAGCACTGTCTTCCATCTGTCTTCTTCCATCAGTTAGTCATATATTTTGACTTTCTACTTAGTAAAACCTATACTAGTTTTAATAATCTTAATAAATAACTCACCACCTGCAACATAATATTAGAACTTAGAATCAAACTGGTTAAACTATATTATTAATTTATAATTAGTTGTGGTATTTAATAATAAATAAGTTATACATATAAACTTTAGTTATAATAACATTAACCAAACAATCATGTAATAATATAAAATAATTAAAAACATAAATGATGTAAATTAGAATGATGGATTGATTTGCTTTATAGAATTCTACTAATTGCATAAAACATTATATCACTTCATTCTTAAAAGATTGAAGATTTTTAGCTAAAAAGTTATAATAAATAAAACAAGTTACTTTTAGTTTTCTTTAAATACTTGTTTGAAATAATTACAAGTTTTATGGTACTTTCTTTATATGTAATTCATTTTTCTATATTTAGGGTATATTTATTAGCAAGAGTTATTAACGCACTCCATTGCATCTCAAAAAGGTTGCTAATGTAACTACTTTTTACAATGAGATGTTTTTAAGAAGAAATTAAATTTAGGATGTCATTGAATAAATATATATATGTACTTGTATAATACTTACGTAGAGCGATAAAAACTCGATAGGCATTTTGTATATAAAACTATAATGTAATCATATATCTAATTCTTAAGAAGAAATTTAATTTAGGATGTCATTGAATAAATAATATATAAAACTATAATGTAATCATATATCTAATTCTTCTTGGTAATGAGAGTGGTAGAAAATTGAAAGTCTATCTTGAAACGTAAAATTACAATGAAAAAGAAATAAAATACACAATAAAAAAGAAAAAGATATATAGAAAAGAACTCCATGGCGGCAATGCTGCAATGGTGAGGGTAGGAGCTACAACTACAACGGCATGAGTGCATGATCTACAACAGAAACAGAGAGGCAATGAATGGAAGGGGGTGACAGAAAGAGAGAAGATATGACAAAAGCTCTAAGACGCTTACAACAATAACAACAGTAATAAATAATAATAATAATAATAATAATAATAATAATAATAATAATGATGATGATGATTATTATTATTAATAATAATAATTTTGTAGTATTTTGTACTTGGTGACAACTATCTATATAATATAATTAATATTATAAAAGAAACCTATAACGGTTATTTATACAATACCATGTTATAAAAAAACTAGTAAGAAAACCTAATACATCTATACAATTTAACCGAGCCTAAGTAATAATCTAATCATAATAATTTAATTTTTTTAACGAACACACAACTATTAAACTTACTTCTAATCTACTTCACTGTCCATATCATAATTTGAATCCACAACTTCTTAGAAGAGGTCATTACTCCATAACAACAGGTAACGCTGGCTGCAAACACTTTAGTAATAATTTAATTTTTTAAAAATTGGTTTTAGTTACATTTTATCTTTTTCGCATGTTGCCAAAAAGAGACATAAAGTTGGAGATGTTCCCCTTGACGTGTGTTCGTGCTTTCTTACATGTATATTGTATAACACCAAGAAACTGATAAAATAATTGCATTGCCAGTTTGACTTTCATATCATTTCGTTTACCAACCCAACTTTTTTACTTTGACTTCTGCCAAACTCTGTCCTTAACCAATAGAGTTTATGCATTTCAAAATTTCATTGCTCCATTTTAACATTTTCGCAACATAAAATCTTTAATAGTGAGACGTGTATCAGTTTCACTGCTGCATACTCTATTATTACGCAAACTCTTTCATTCTGATATTCTATGTCGTTACTATTCGAACACCCATAATGGATACTCCTTAATATGCATAGAGTGAGGAAAAACGAGATCATTACTTAATATTCGTTATGCGCTCATGATGAACTTGCTCGTCAACCGGATAACGAGCTCATCAACTCGTTATGCATTCTCTTTTTTAGTTATCAACCTATAGGATGTAAGATATATAAATAGACCTATGTGAGTCTACTAATAGTAGTGATGAGTGTTATCACTACAGATGGTTAGTGATAAGTTAGTGATAATAACGTGACAGGTGGAAGCATGGAGTGGCGCTTGGGGTGGACAATTTGCGTTGTAGTCAGACTTCGAGTCACACCACCGCGCCGTGGTATGTGGTGGCTTTTGTTGGAATTAATCTTGATATGACATTTTAATTTGGTAATTTAGTAATAGGTTTATCTAGTTAATTAAATATGTGTACGTGGTAGTTCCAGGAGGACTGACCGGTTATTTAGGAGTCAATTTCATGATAAGTTGTTAGTTTGATAATTGCAAAGTGGGTTAGTATTGCATGGGGTATATATAGCCACCCAATCATGAATAAAGTAGCAGAATTTTTCCTCCATAAACGTCTGATACATGCTTTCTTCTTCTTTATAATTACAAACACATAAACATATATATTTAGCCATTTAGGGAGGGCTTGATATCCTACAGCTTTGGGGGTGGTAACCATATCAAGGGGGTGGGAAGATGGTTGGGGTCCAAGGTGTTTTTTCTTTTGCTAATAAATCATTTGTTATGATCGAGACATCTAAAACAAGCATTAAAATAATGCGGAAAACAAAAAATAAACGAACACGAGATATAACGTGGTTCGGTCGTCAACAACACGACCTACATTCACGGACAGAAACAAATACTTCTCTATTATGACTCAAGATAATTTAATTGTACATGTAACTTGACCATAGCCTTAATATATTTATATGCAAAACACAATCCTAATATTAATCAAATACATGAGATAAGCACAAAAACTGAATTCTTCGGCCGTATCTCAACTTTGAATACAAGATAAGTATTTACGATAAAGATTAAATCAATTTTGAATTCGAACACCCCTCACGACGTGCCCCTAACCCTCTCGCGCGATGTGGCAACATAGCAGGTTTAATTTCCAATCCATGCAAATTTAATTCCATGTATGTCCACGTCGTGCACTTGGACTCCACAACGTCCGACGACCTTGATGTCTTACGAAATCAAAACCCGTTTATGGTATGCCTCTCGCTGTGTACCCATCTTTCACGCCGACCACCCATTCTAGTCTCAAACACCGTATTGCTAATCAAGTCACACCCAACATCATTCTCTCTCATCCTTTCACCCAAATGCAAGCTTTCATCTCGACAAAACAAGTTCATCTTGGTCGTGGCGAGGTGATGCAAAGTGAAACTGATATGGTGGTCAGTTGGATCTCCAAATAGCTTCAAGACCTCGATTTGCTACTTGATCCTCTCCAACTTCTTTGTCAGTCTAACGCGATTGTGGGTTGTCGGTGGGTGGGGGTTTGTCATTGGTGGAGGGTTGTCAACGATGGGGGTCACCAATGGTGATGGCTTGGACCCGATGATGGAGAATCACCAATGATAGAGGGCTCCGACAAAAATAGACCTGACAAGGTAGCTTCATCAAAGGCAAATTACTGTTGTCCGGTGTGTAAGAGAGAGATGAAAGAAACTCGTAAATGATTCGAGAATGTCGAACTTTATCGTAGATTTTGCAACAAATTTTCTTATGGCGTATCTTAGATTTTTATGCTATCACCAATTGCTATGATCGATTTTTCAAAACACAATTAGGCAATTATATTAGTTATTAACTATTGATTGTATCATTATTTCAAAATAACTACCTTGTAAAAATAAAGTCAAACCAAAGCTAAACCAAATTTTTGGTCAAATTACCTGAAAAATGGTCCTGGAAAGTGGAAACAGTAATAAAATAAGAAACTAATGACATAGAAGTGTGAAAAGAGAATTGGGATTAGAAGAAAAAAGAAGCATATGAGTTCAAATTCCAAGATTTTGTTTTACTGAAATAATGTATGATGTTTCTTATGCTTATATTTAATTGCTTCCAAAACATTATTATTGGTTGTATCATTATAATAATAAGTGTGAATTAAATGTGCATTGATTTGAGGGTGTTTTCCCATTGGCTGATTTTGATTTGAAAAGTCAACTAAAACAGCATCATCAAGTGAGTGATTAAATGTAAAATTAAGTTTCTGTACAGTATTAATTGGGTGTGTTTGAATTATATAGTCCTTTGAATATAGAAACAGAAATGATACACTCCTTTTTAGCAATAATCCTTTTAAAATAATGTTAAGATGGAGAAAAAAAATTAAAGAGAAGAAAAAAATGGAGGAAAAGTAAAAAAATATTAACACAATGTTCTTTAAAGAATGATGAATTAAATGATCAAATAACATTACAATATAAATTTTATTTCTTTTCAATTGGATTATATTTAAATATTTTTAAACATCTAAAAAATCTATAATTAAATTAAAAAAAACAAGAAAAGAAAAGAGAGACAGAGAAAAAACCTTATTAAATAACGGACTCTATCATTAATGGACTTGCAATTCTAATCTCAACGAATTTAGTAAGAGAAAATAAAATTCTACTATGAATAAAAAAAACCCTTTGAAATATCTAATCTAAAATACATCGAATCTTCCGCTTTCTAAAATGTATTAATTCGATTACTCGATTATATTAAGGATTGCCCAAAGATTCGGATTTTAATCCACATAGATGAATCCAAGTGCAATTTTGAGATCTCAAGGATATTGAGATAAAAGTCATTGAGGTACTAACCCTTAATGTGAGAGAAATCCTAAAATTCTTTTTACTTAACTCGAGAGTGAAGGTACGAGTGAAAAATACCTTTTAAATTTTTTGTGCGTTAAAATTGTTTTCATATTAATTATACTAGTTTTTAAAAATTTTAATCACTCAGGGTAATATTATTTTCCTATTATTATCTTTAGTAAATTTGCATAAACAGTCGCACATTAAAAAGTATTATATAGTAATGAATGATGACATTTTAGAAAATATGCTCATGTATACCCTTCCACTGTAATGTGAACTAAATGAATAAAAACTAGAATTTGTATAGTATGAAAATTGGGGGAAAAAATCCTTTCCATCATCAACATCAAGGATACTCTGATATTGGGTTGAATAACTTAAATTACAGGTATAATTTTACAATAAGTCAATAACTAACACTATGATAATTTATTTGGAATTAAATTATAAATTTAAAGGATCAATGCTTGCTGGCTCATCTTATTATTATTTTTCTGGAAATTAAAAGCTTCCATAGATGCAAAATTTATTTCTATACAGACTGTCCTTTTCATCTCTCTCTCTCTCTCTCTCTCTCTCTCTCTCTCTCTCTCTCCACTTCGTTTGACTTGCAGCAGAGTCTCTATCCAAGTACTCTCTTCAAAAAGCTTCAAAACCCGTTAATGGGTTCTTCGATTCAAGATATGGGTTTTTTTCATTTGTTATGATTTGACCACAAAGTTCCAATCTTTTCAGTTTTCCTCATTTTCCCCAAAGAAATGGATCGGAAAATCCTTCTTTCTCCATACGAAAAACCTTATTTCTACGATCAACCACCGCCATATGCACCGCCGCCGCCGCCGTTTCAAGTCGCCGACGTTTCTTCAAATGTAAACAACAATGTGAGTCCAAGTGTTCTGCTAATAATCATTATCCTTGCTATCATTTTCTTCATCTCTGGATTACTTCATCTTCTTGTTCGATTTCTTGTTAAACCATCGAATAGAGACCCTGATGAATTTGACAATGTGACTGCTCTTCAAGGCCAGTTACAACAGCTCTTCACTCTCCATGATTCTGGTGTTGACCAATCTTTCATTGACTCACTTCCTGTTTTCACTTACAAATCAATCATTGGAGTGAAAAACCCTTTTGATTGTGCTGTTTGTTTATGTGAATTTGAAGGTGATGATAACCTTAGATTATTGCCAAAATGTAGTCATGCTTTTCATATGGATTGTATTGACACATGGCTTTTGTCTCACTCTACTTGCCCAATTTGTAGAAGCAATTTGCTTTCTGATTACTCTCCAAACACTTGCTGTTCTCCAATTGTGCTTGTTCTTGAATCTGGTAGAGGTGAGAGTTCTAGAGAGATTGATGCTGATCCCACAATCCAAAGGGTGAATTCCCAATTCAGTATTGATGTTCATCATGATGAAGAACCCGAATTCGATTGTTCAAATTCGGGTCAGAATGAAGTGAAGGAAGAGGAGAATAAAGAGAAAGTGGTTACAGTTAAACTTGGGAAATTCAAGAATGTTGATGGTGTTGGCAGTGAGGAGGGTGATGAGAAGTGCAAAATTGATGCTAGAAGGTGCTTTTCTATGGGTTCTTTTGAATATGTGATGGATGATAATTCATCATTACAGGTACCAATTAGGACCCAAATCAAGAAACAAGCTTACAAGAAGTCAAATCTTCCAATTACCCCTCATCACAGGCCGGCAATGTCGGAATGTGGCGGCGATTCAAGACGAGATTTCAAAGGAATAGAAGCATTTAGAAGCGTTAGTGGCGGCAATGGCGGCAGTAGTATCAAGAGGGAGAGCTTTTCAGTGTCCAAGATCTGGCTTAGAGGGAAGAAAGAAAAGCCTAGCTCAACAGTGGTGGCGGCAGCCGCCATTGAGCCACCGCCGACCACCGGAATGTTCTCATTACAGTTTTTGCTTCGCCAGAACGCCGCCAAAGATGAGGCAAAGGCTTTTGAAGGGGGTTGTGATGAGCAAGAAATACAGAGTTGTAACAATCATGATCAACAACCAGCAGCATCAGCAAATCCAACATCATTTGCAAAGAGGAGTCTGCTTTGGCTTATGGGTAGGCAGAAAAACAAGGTGGTTACTTCATCTTTGTCCACAAATGTTTGAATTTTTATTATTATTTTTTTGTCCCCAAATATGTTGTTATCCTTTGTTAGATAATTGAAGGATGTTTTCTTAAAGATTCATATGAGTACAAAGGAATTCAGGATTTTAATCAAATTGTTGAAACCTCAATACAAAGGGCATCCATTTTCACTATAATTTCTTTTGGTCTATGCGTTTTATTTTATCCTAAGTTGATATCTTTTATAAAAAAATAGCATTCATAAAGAATAGATTAAGATCAGCAACTGTCAAAAGGTTAGTTATTTGATGAAAAAGTTCAAAATTAGCATATGCAAAATGTCACCTCAAAGATCATGTTTGTTTTCTATGAAAAGATTGTTGGGACCGTTTGGCTCTATCAATCAAAATGCACATAATTCATAGAAGTGCAAGATTAAGTTGTCTTGGGGTACAATTGGCTAAGGTTGAAGCAAGTTGTGCCCACGCCATCAAGGCCGATACTTTGTGTGATATGGCGCTGATGTGACATTGAGTAAGGGAAATGAGAAAGGCGGGTATAACTTATGATCTAATAGTAGTTTAGTAAGTATGGCTTTGTTTTTCAAAGAGAAGTAGATAGCTTGATTTGAATATTTAGGCATTTTTAGGTTGTTAATTATTTATATGTTTGAGCCTTGAATTTTGTGACATTGGATAATGACTCGTAAAAAGAAAGATTTGATCACAAGTATTGTTTGTACGTTGAATAGCCGAATCTTTGATACATAATTCATTAGGTGCACATATAAGTAAGCTGTTGCGGGCTTTTGACTTTTACTCGTGACCCATGTTAAGTCCATATCAGTATGCAGTTTTAAGAGGACTTTTAAAATCAAACGAGGAAAATATAAGATTAATTATATAAAAAAAACCCGTAATTTTGGGGGTTTTAATAATAATTTATTTACTTGTGTACATTATTACATAATGGTAGCAATCAATTAGATGATTTAGATTCGGAAATGATGGGCAGGTGTAAGGAAGGGAGGGGAATGCATGTGGTGTGGTTGTAGACCTGGCCCAAATGCTACCTAAAAAAAATAACATTATTATATTATAAGAGGGAAAGATGGAACCTAATTTGGGGAAACATATGATACAAATGACCTAAACATCATTAACAGCAGTCACGAGCAGTTTCTTCTTTTCCCGTCTCGCCTTTTATGGTCCCCTGTTCCCTCCTTCACTTTTTAAAAGCATGACTATGCCCCGGCTTTCTCTTTTCATTCATTTTTAAATGCTTCAAGCTTAGTAGCTTCATTTTTTTTAATAAAGGACTATTTTTTATACAGGAGGTGTGAGAATTGTTTGTAACTTATGTAACGACTTATTAATAAGGTTGTTTTGGTCATTTACATATTTACTTAAATGAAAATTACGTTAGTATGGACCATTATTAATAAATGAGACATGATTTTTTTCAAAATACATCTTATGAACGAGTCATGAATGAATCATTAATGAGCCATCAACATTTTTTAGCCATTAATCAATTTTAATCAAGAGTCAAGATTGGTTTTCGTACAAGAAAGCCCTTTCCTTACTAAATAGCTCTTTTGCGGGCTAGACGGTAGGCAAGAGATGCCACCAAGTGGAAGGAGTGAGGAGCGATGGGGGTGATCCAGGGGATTGCAATTTGCAAGACCAATTCAGCACCTTACAATGGTTACCGTCTCTATACCTGTTGCTTAAAATGAAGTTTTTCTTAATCAGAATGAGAAATTACATGGTTTATAAAATTATAAAATTACTTTTTAATTACTCAATTCAATATACAAGATACATCTAAGTAAAAGCATAATAATGTATAATTCTTTTCATTAAGTTGCGCAAAAAGTTAAACGTAATAAACCCGTTTTGTGGGTTTGCACCAAAATGTAAGGAACTATCTTCAATTTAATATTGTGTGTAACGAACTAAATTTTCTTCGTTAAAATAACGTAAACCATCCGAAATTTACAATTAATGTAATTTAGACCCATGATCACATGTTGCCGGTTACTTCTAAACACAGTTGACAATTATTTTTAAATGTTAACGTGACACTCCACGTAGGATTAACTATAGTTTGACGCATTTTGACTTAAAAGTTGGACACATTTAGGACCCAAAGTCTCATTCAATAATAGTTTGAAATCCTAACTCCCGACCACTTGGCTACGTAAACTGCATGCAATCGAAGAAAAAGAAGCAACAATTTTCATTGGGTCAAGCGAAATTCTTCGTACTAAAGCACTTGTTTGAATTTTCGACCCATAACAAGGTATGTAAACTCGATTTTGATGGGAAATTTTGGTTATTTGGGAACCCTTTACAAATGCACTGTAACCGTATTGTTGTTGATATTTGCTTTAGTTATAACGAAACCTTATACATTTGTTTGATTTTTGTATTTTTTTTTTTTGTAGTTTGTTTCTACCAATGGGGTCTGGTGAAGAAGTATTTGAAGTCGAAATTCATCATGATGGTGCTTTTATGTTTTAACTTCTGGGATACGGCCATGGATATATGATGAAGGTAACAATTTCAAAAATATAAATTGAGGACTTTAAAGATTTTGTTGCTAAAGAGACAGGGTTTCTTTCATCATTTCTTTCTTTTACCTGAAACCTAAGTTTAATCTAATACAAACAACCCACGGATTTTTCCTCTCCTTACTCTCTTTTACACAAAGAAAAAAAACAACCGGGTAGCTTGGGTTTGGAGAACCAAAAGCTAACCGGAGAAAGAGGATATAACGGTATTCCTGAGCCTCCTGCTGCAACCCAAAATCACCCAAAGTCCTTTGGGCCATGTGGTACGCATGGCCTAAGGTGGGCCACCCAAATAAGCAATCCAAAACATCCTTGAATTTCAACTCTAAATTTGGTGATGAATCTTCAAAGTAGGCACAATAAATACGTAAAATTGTTGACGATAAACAAAAACACCATGTTTTTCAAGATAAGCTTGAAAAAAAGGCAAAGACCATGTTTTTCACGAAGAATCCTTCCAACATTAGGATTACTAGAGACACTAATATGCTCAAGATTTAAAGCATGAAATATTTTATAAAGAATCCCACCAACGAGCCTTTCCAATTTCAAGATTAATTAACATAAAAGACATCACTAAGAATTTTGAAATATAAAGAAAATGTTAGTGATTACTTCAATTACCGCGTATTCATCGCTTATGGAAATATATAACTTCAGATATTAAACTGTTTGTAAGTTCTCAATTGTATCAACTATCAATATTATCGAAGCAGATCCATAATGATGATATATGAACTTAGTATGAATGTTTGAGAGAAAACTAAGATCACACTATTTGATCTGAAATATTGAAATGCGTAAATGAATTAGAGTTAGTTACATTGTTTATATACTTTTTTAGGTATTTTCACAATATACCCAATACTTTTAGAAAATACAACTAGAAGCAAACTTAATCAAAAATAATAAAATAAACACAACTTGAATCTAATAATGTTAATTCAAAATATATTGATTTCACTCGTAAATGATCACATTGTCACCTTGAATAAGCAATCTCAAATACCCTCAAATCGGCTATTTATAAAAACTAGATAAAGAGTCAATAAGCAGTTCCAAACACCACCTAATTTCAGATTTAATCTTGACCATGATATCAAAATATCAGTAAGAGTGTGTATATGTTTAAAGCATAAACAACAAATATGTAAAGGGTTAGATAAAGATGACAAAACATGGTGAAAATTAAGTGTGGCGGCGTGATGATGATGAAACAGAAATTAGATATATAGCGTAAAAGCAGGTGAAAAAATGAAGCTAATTATATCATGGTTAAATTTCTAGATGCCCTAAATTTTGTCCAAAACATGAGTGAAGATGATGAAGCAAAATCATAACTAGGGATGAAGTGTCTCAAAGCGCTAAACTTTGTCTGACATAGGGAGAATGTCTAGCAAATATAGTCTTAGAGGTATTAATATGAGAAAGAAAAATACCCTATGGGGGAGTTTGGTTGGATGCATTTGGAGGGATTTCATGGGATTAGGAATTCGGATCTCTCTAAATATAGTGTTTGGTTTGCAAATATAGGGAAGGATTTCAAATCCAAGAAATCTTCAAAATCCAATGACTGAGAGATTTAGAAATCCTCCCACCCCCTGGTATTTTGAAAACCCACACCTGATGCATTTGCTCCGGTGACCCTCCGGCGACCCCTTCGCCATTGTCGAAACCCTAGCCGTTGTTCTCTGTAACCCTTTGCCGCTGCAACCCTAGCCTTCAAAAGCTGTAACCCGTCGTTCTCTGTAACCCTTTGTCGCCTTCGAAAACCCTAGCTGTAACTCGTCGTTCTGTAAAACCCTAGTCATCGCCTTCGAAAACCCTAGCCGTCGCCTTCGTCCCCTTCGAAAACCCTAGCCGTCACCGTCGAAAACCCTAGCCGTCGCCTTCGTCGCCATTTGAAAACCCTTTATCGTTCACAGATCTGGTTGGTAGTGGTTGGTTGGTGGTGGTGGTGGCGGTGGCGGTGGCTTCACCGTCGCCGTCGCTGTCGCCAACTGAAAATCTAATCACCGCCTACAGAGGTGGTGGTGTCTTGGATTATGGGAGGTTAGTGGTGGTTTTGATGGGTTTAATGGTGAACCAAACACAGGTTTGGGATTTTAAATCCCACCAAATGAATTCCCACCAAATATAAATCCCACTATAAAATCCAAATCCTTCCAAAATCAATACTTCAACCAAACACCCCCTAAGACCTTGCGCATCCATTCATTGGATGGAGCTTGATGCATATTCACACCATTACCCCTCTCTTCACTCTAAGTGAGTGTATTGAGCTGATTCTCACTCACTAGCGAGTATCTTTTGCTCTCTTCTTCTCTCTATCATCTACTCTCTTTACATTTGTGTGTGTGTGTGTATATATATATATATATATATATATATATATATATATATATATAGTTAAGTGAGATTAATGTGAGGGATAAGATCAAAGAAAAAAAAATATAATGCTGATATAACAAAAAAATAAAATAAAAAGATGAATACTTTTTATAGTGTCGTGTTCAATAAAATCCATTTTAAAAAACATAGTACTAAAATTTTAATATTTTATCACATGTGATTCAGTATACAATCACATGTGATTGTAAAAGAATCATATGTTAATTACGAAAATGCTACTACGTCCAAAATTTTAAAATTTAATCTTGACCATTGATAAGGTTTTTTTCAAAATCTAAAATTAGACCCTTAAAACTATGAATTAAGTTTGAAATATATTAACACTAGATTATGAACCCATGATTACACGGGTATTACTTTGTAGTTTAAACACGTACACATACAATTTAAGAGTAATGCAATTTATTCAAAATTCAATAATAATTAACGGTATAAATAAATAATTGTTAAAATGTAAACAAATTTTTATTAATCATTTTTATAAAGAAGGCAAATATTGATGTAGTTGATATTAATAAGACGAGGATCCATTTTTTCCTTACGAAGCTAGTTGTTTTTAATATAATTCCATATGTGATATTTTAAAATTTCTAAAGCAAATAAAGAGCATCAATCCACAATCACATGCATAGAACATTGTATTTTCATTTGTCCAATTGACTATGTTCCAATGTTAAAAACCACACATTCACATATCAGATATCCAGGTCCCTTACTAATTTCCAATTTATCAAATGACTCCATTGACGTTTCTCACTTTGCATACCACCACTTATATATGGACCAAAGGTAGCCCTTTTACTTTCTGAATACAGGTCCTTTGATATTCAATATTGATCATTCAGCAACAATCAAAGTTCCGGCATCCTCTGCAATGGTATCGAAGCTACATATATTACATGATCTTTAAAAACAAACTATGTGACCGAAAAAGAACCACAATCCAATTTTAAAAAAATACCAACTGTGGACAAGTATCTAACCTTATATCACCAAGGTTATAAACACAACCAGCACAACTCCATGCTTTGAAAAGGACTCCATATATGCACCTAAACACATATATAACAACAATACAGAAAGACAAATTTAGGGGTGTGAGTGTGAATTATTTTATATTATCCCCTTATAAGAGTGCACGGTATGGATGGTGTGTGGTGGATAACCGCGCCGTTATACCATACCATGGCGCCGTGAATCATTTTCAATGTGGAGTTCTCCACATTTTGCCATCCACGTGATTAGACAATTCATGTGGGCCCACATAAATTTCAACCTGCACACCAATAGATAATAGTGTAGGTTTTTTGTTTTTATTTTTATTTTTTTATTATTCTTGATTTTTAATTGGTTAGTTTATAATATGTGGGTCCTATTATTTGGTGTGGTGAAAAATGGTAGAATGTGACCACTAGGAGGGTGTGTGGTGGACTAAGTGATAGAAGAAAAAATTTGACGTGACGGTGTGATAGAGTGTAACCATACCGTGCACTCTAACACCCTCTTGGAAACAAATAACTGTTGTTTATGTACTACCCATTCACCCCTTATCACTCATTCCCTCACCTAAAAACTCAAACAGTTCTACAATATGATATTGCGTTAATCGGACATTATCTTAAAATCCTTTCAAACAAATTAACGAACACAATCAACAATATCTATATTCTATTGTTGCATACGAAATCAAAGGTAGTAAAAAAATACGGATTTGTTCAATAAAGTAGAAAGAAAAAGGGAGATTAAATCTGCATAAGCTTCCTTAATTATACTCCAGTTTAGAAAACATGTAAACTCGTGCAATATTGATACAATTTGAATTGTACATGAACTCGCATAACATATGCGCAAAGTGAACCTTTGTTTTTTTGTCACCGAGTATCAACTTTGGGAATCAATTAATGAAAATAACAAGCTATCATTTTTTAACAATAAACAGCTACTATTCTATCTAACAAAAATACGTAGATCACACTTGCGCCAACATGTTCAAAAGATTTTACACATAAATACAGAACAAAATATTAAGATATTAAGATATCATAATCATATATTTATTAGCGAAGAAAGATGAATACTTTCTTTTAAAATCTGAGAAGAGAGACAAAAATTAGAATCATCAAGTCTAAAATCAATTGAAAATCATAGGAAAAATTACATGCATGTGGTACTTACTAATGGATTTATAACATGTATGTGTTGGAAAGTTTCAGAAACACAATAAGGCCTAATGAATATATATCATAGATGAAGAAATTTCGGACTTACGTTTTGAACCCCAGAATTGAAGTCAGTTGAAAGTAATAAAATCTAGGAGATAAGGTTAAAGCATCCAGAATTATGTAGAAGAGATTGTCGATTTAAATTTTGGAAACCAAAAATTGACGACACTTGAATCAGCGGGCATCACGATTGAGTAGATTCGTCAGAATCGTCAGGATTGAGTTGATGATGGTGGATGTTGAAATTGCCTTTCCAAACTTCTCCCGTTTTAATTTTGGGGATGAAGTAACCGTCTCTTTATTATAACGTAATTATTATCCAAATTGAAAGGTAATTTGAATGCCTAATTGCTTGACACGTCATAAATGGGGGGAAAACCGTCATAATTAATCTAATTTTAATCTAATTGATCTAAAGTTTTTGGAAACTGGAGAACAATTGAGAATCGAGAAACTGATTTATTATATTTGAGAATCGAGAAAGTGATTATATTTTGAGAATCGAGAAACTGATTTAGTTTTATTAATAATAATTAAAATTAATTTAATTAATTTAATAATTTAATTTAATTGGCGTACATGGCATGAAAAGGATGAGGTTATTGACTGACACGTCATCAATAAGAAGTAACCGTCAATTTTTAAATATTTTAAATAACTCTCTTTTATTAGGGTAAAAGATTCTACACATTTTATAATCTAAATTAATTAATATTAACAATACGTTTGATTTTCACGAAAAACTAACTTAAAATACCCTTAAGAAGATAATTTGTTTGAAGATGTAACTAGACGGGGAGAAAATCTTATATGAGGGTGAATATTTTAGAGATAAAATATACAAAAATCCGGCCGTAAAAATGCCCCGACATTCAATCCGTCACCACCAATTTCCACCGCCTCCGCCTCTCTCTCTCCTCGACCCATACCAACCACCACTTTCTCTCTCTAAAATATACAACCAAAACCAAAATTCCCCCTTATCCGTCTTCCTTCCTTCCCAAAATTGAAACCCTAAATCCAATCTCCCACGATTGACATGCCAAACCCCAATCTTCATCCACACCACCATGTCAACCCCACATCACCACCCAAACCCAGCCCTAAACTCCTCTCCATCTTCCTTAAATTCATTGTCATGTCCCTAATTCTATCCCTGTTCCTCCTCTTCCTTGGCCTTGCTGCCATCCTCCTCCTTCACCTCCTCCTGGCCGGCTCTTTTCTCCACCGCCGCCGCCAACGTCTCCTCCTCCGCTCCACCCCGCGACGCACCTCCTCCTACTCCCTCCGCGACATACAGAACCACCTCCCGCCGTTCCAGTACTCCTCCACCACCACCGCCTCCGATGATTGTTCGATTTGCTTGGAGTATTTTAACGAAGGCGAGATCTGTCGTGTTCTTCCGGTTTGCGATCACGTTTTTCACGCGAGATGTGTCGATACATGGTTAACCAAAGTGCCTAATTGCCCGATTTGTAGGACCCGGGTCCGATTAGACGCTGGTGGGTCGTCAGATTCGGTGGTCAGTGATGATGAAACAAAATTCTTGTGGGCGATCGGTGTAGGTAGGTAGATGTATACGGTCACTAGTTCGAATTGCTAATGTTAAATCGTTGTGCAATCATCTCGAATTCTGTTTTGGGGGTTTCCCCATAGAAAAGTGTGATGATTTGTGCACAACTTTTTGCCATACACAACAATTAAGACCTTTTTGCTCCTATCAACCCACTAACTATCAATCTCATCCACAGATTTATAGGCATGATGGTCCAAGCAACAACTTTTTGTTGTGTATGGCAAAAATTTATTGTGTACAGATACTGTAGATAGATGTCTTCTTTAGATTAAAGATTCAAGTTTCTTGGTGGATCTCAATGAAGTTTAATATAGTTTGCAGTTCTTAATCTTAATTTTGATGTAATCAGGTTATATAATCAATCACAGATGCTGTAGATAGATAGTTTTTTTATATATTAATCAATTATATATATGGTTGAGACAGCAAAGAGAAAATCTGATGTGTCAATACAAAAGCCACGTAAATGGTGACATGTAAATGTGACATGTACAAATAAGGTATTGTGATTGGTGTAACGTGGGATGAAGTTGAGAAACCATAAATTCATTTGATTTAAAATCAATTGGTAAGGGGGGCTGGATGAAATTTGAGGGGGTTTGATGAAAATTGTATTTTAATACAATTAATTATACGTTGTTTACAAATTATGTTTAATAACTTGTCATATATTTTGTTTTGAGAAAAAATAATTATATATTTACAACCGTCTCATTTTTATCTACGTTTTGGTATAAATTTTATCGTATTATGACATTATTTTAAAAAGTAGTATCTTCTTAATTTTTGTTTCCATCAATATAAGTGAATTGCAATCAGGTAGACCGTCATTAAAGAACCATTAATGACTAATTAATGAGCCGTCATTTTTTATTAGCCAATGATCTAATTAAATCAAGGGTCAAAATTGAGTCTCGCGATACTTGCAATAAAAATGATTTTCAAATAACTTTTCCCTACATATGTATGTATGTAATTGATAATTTGGCGTGCATCCATATAAAAAAAGTACATTTTTGGAATAGTAAAAATCTACTATCCTAATATTTCTCATTCATACGTCCTAACGTGATAAAGGTGTTTTTTCATTTATCCGTTACCTAAATATTATTTTTATTAACAGTAAACATATTAATATTACATTTAACACTATTAGATGTGAAATATTATTTTAGCAATAAAAAGGTAAAACATTAAGCTTAAACAATTATATATAAACTAATTAAAGTATGTTATAACAAAATATGCAAAAGTTACCCATAAGCATATTTTAGATTACTTCCTTCTAAAATATATGTTAAACATCTATAATATATATGATTAACATTTTACCCTGTTTTGATGTGAAAAGAACACTTTTTAGAGTATGTTTATGTAACAAAATTCTACCTTGAATTAATTACATTTTTATTAATGGGTTTTGCTTAAATTTTTACGGGTCATTCGTTAATTTAAAACGATTAAATTTCCCACACTCCTTTTATATATTTGTTTTTTCTATCAAATTTAAATTGAGAATTTTTTAAACAAATTTGTTGTTTAAGATGACGTTTGTTAGATATGGATTTTAGAAATTTTCACATATTTACTTCTCTTTTTTTTATTTCTAATTTTCATAAGCATCTCATTTATTATGTATCATTCTTTCTCTATACTAAACCTCCATTATAGTCGCAGACCACCATTTTGGTATAAATTTTATCGTGATATGATAAAAATTAGTATATTCTTAATTTTTTTATCGATCAATAACAGTGGATATGTAATTCTCAAATCAATTTTATGTTTTTTATTTTTATTCTCTCTACGTATCATATTTGATATAATAACTGATTTCTTGGTTTTTCAATAAAATGATTAAATATACGTTATTTTAAAATTTTATTTTTAAGATAAAATTTATATGAAATAGATAAGATTTATAATAAACTAAGGTGTATGTTAGATAGTTGATGCATTCAGAATATTATTAAGAATATATTATACTCATATGTCATGGTTTAGTAACCAGATGTAAAATATTTAAAATTTTATATTTAAACGTAATATATAAACGTACATGTACCAATTTACAATTAAAAGTTCTCATCATAATAGAACTCAATCCGAATAATAAACACCAATTGATATATAAAATGAAGAATTACATATATATATATATATATATATATATATATATATATATATATATATATATATATAGGGGAGGGTTCATGCGAGAACCGCGAGAACCAATCTCAGCCGTTCCTTGGATATGGGAAGTATCATGGATGGAGAGCGTGGACGGATAGGGTGTGGCAGGGTGCATGTGAGGAATTCATGGGTGGGCAATGACATTGAAGGAGAAGGAATTGGGCGGCTTAGATTGGTTCTCGCGGTTCTCGCGCTAACAACGGTTGCTAACAACGGTTCTCGCATGAACTTTTGTATATTAGTGTAATTAATTATAGGTTGTTTGTAAATTATATTTAATAACTTGTGATATATTTTATTTAGAAAAAAAATAATTATTATATTTGTAATCATTTAATTTTTATCTACATTTTGATATAAATTTTATCGTAATATGACTTTAAAAAAATAGAATATTATAATTGTTTTATCAATCGAGAGCAACAGATAGGTAATTGTTGAATATTTACTTTTTATTACTACTCAAATACCAGACTACAACGATAAAAAAACAGGAGACCCAATTTTCACTATACTATTCGAACTTACATCTATACACTTATTCTGTAAGACATAGAATAGGAAATATAAAATTGACACTACACTCAAACACAAACAATTTAAACCTCTAATTACTTCTTTTTAAAATTGATCTTCGGTCCAAACACCACGTATTCCATTCTAGATTACCATTTATGAATTTGGATTTAATCCATAAAAAGTCCTCCATTTGAACTCTACAAAAAATATTTGACGCCCTCCAACTCTTATCTCGAATATATTGTTACGATGATACCTTATAAGATTATAAGATATAAGAAATATTAACTTGCAGCTCTCATAATCTGTCTAGACTCTTTTCTCCAATTGGAAAAAGGGCCTAAATGCGTTTTGATTTTTCTAGGCCCGTACTAGCCCAATAACTAATTTCCCTTTTAGTTAATTTTATATAATGATAATTATGCAAGCTTGTAGACATTGTATAGCTTATAACAAAAATATAAATTTTAATTATAGAAATCTCTTTATATATATTTTATAAATATTAATCATGTATATACATTGTATAATTACTATACGTAATATCTACTAAATTATATATTGAATATCTAAGTGTTAAAAATGATTAATTATAGAGGTTTTTTCTATATATGTATCGGATTTAAAATTATGTATAAAACATGTACTTAATACTGTAGATTTATAATGACTTTGATCATTGATATAGACACAAGTATTTATACATTAGAAAAACTGTCCCATACGACGAACGGGTATATAACACTGGTGTACAATTTTATGTATTTGGATAAAGAACTTATGGATTTTATGTTCTTTATGCACCATTATGTGATATGTAAACTTTAAATATTTCTATTTTACGAACGGGTATAACTCAGCTTAATGACCTTTTTACTCATCTTTTAAATTTGTAAAATAGGTACGAAAAATTTACACACGTACATTTATATATGTATTAGCAAAACTAACACACATAGACATGCATATATATGTATTAGCAAAATTGACCCGGCCAACGGACGGGTATAGCACTAGTTTAAATTATTTAAGAACACACTGTGATTACATTCATCCGCATATCTATCGCAATTCGCAAATCCCAATAACTTAACGGGTCTGGTTAACATTTAACGTCATGTTTGGGTAAGTTTATTTTTAACCTAAGCGTAAGTGTATGAGTTTATGAGCTTACTTATTAGATAAAAAAGTGTTTGTATTATCTTATGACTTATAAGATAATAAATTATTTTATTAAAAGCGTGCAATTTAACTCATTTTTGTAAAATGACTAAAAATGAGAAGACAAATGATACGTATATGTATCGGAAAGAGCAAATGAAGGGTGAAAATATAAATATATAAAAATAAGTCCACCTAATAGAAAAAAAAACTATTATAGATGGACTTGTTTACCTAAAAAATAAGCTAATTTTTTTATATCCTTAAAAGAAAAGCTAATAAGCTTTAAAAAAAATTCTGTTTCTGTATAGGCCCTACAAGGAGTTACTATTACTATTCTTAGGCCTACAAGGAGATACTATTGCTATTCTCCAAGAATATGATATTTGAGTATTTGACAGAATCTCAAAGAATTAGACTCGGGATATAGAGGTTAGATTTGAGATGTAGGTAAGTGTATTTTGACTCACATGGTCACTGGATTAAGTGATTAACTCCTTTTTAAAAATTTTCAAATAATATATACCTATATAAAAAATATATACATAACATGAGGAATTCAATGAAAAACATAATCTACAATAGAAAAAAAAACATAACCATCAATTTAAACATATTAGAAAAGAATAACATAATTAAACAACATTGTCAATAGGTTGGCAATCATGTCGATTCTATAAAGAAAATAACACAGGCAAATGTGTATATGGATTGTTAGGCTTCATTTAAAAGAACAACTCAAAGCCAACCCGTCTAACCGTAAAACCTGACGGTTTGATCCGAGTTGGAAATCAACAAAAAAGGGCTCAATGTTGAGCTGTTCTACATACCACATCACGGGGTTCGACCCAGGTTTTAAATCATTACTCAGATTAGATATACATATATCTGATTATAAATCTTGGCCATATCTGAGCTATCAAATGACAAAATAAGATTCGTCAGCTAGCATAGCATAAAGCACTAATTAACGAGTAAAGATGGCTTTGGCATCACAAATGATCTCTTGTTTGTACTGATATATTCCGTGATGATCGATCAGCTACTCATTTGGAGCTAGGGTTGTCAATGGATCGGATCGGATCGGATCGGTTAAAGATTTGACCTGACCCGTTGACCCATTTAATTGGATTTGGATCATGATCCATTAACATGAAGATCCATTTAATTGGATTTGGATCGGATCAATAGTTAATGGATCATGACCCGGAGCGACCCATTTAATATTAATATTTAATATTACTAATTTATTTTAATTTATGTAATAAATTTATCAAATAATTCTCCCACCCCCACCCCCACCCCCACCCCACCCCTACCCCACCCCTACCCCACCCCATCCTACCCTACCCTACCCTACCCTACCCCCCACCCTACCCTACCCCCTCCCTACCCCACCCCACCCTACCCCACACTACTTTCTTTATTTTTGAAGGACAAAAATTGGACATCCATTGCTAGGCTTGGTCACAACCAAACTATTCATGTGCTGGACTGATAACTCATAACTTAAAAAACATCAATGGCTAAAAAAAAGAGCATGTATAATCCAACAGCATGCAGACCAAATCTAACTATTCATGTGCTGGACTGTTAACTCATAACGTGTCTCGTCAATTTTTCTTCCTCCAACGCTAAAGCAGACTCAGATGCAACTGTTGTTGCTGGAACCGCCAAAACATCCCTTGCTACTTTTGCTAGCACTGGATACTTGCTAGCGTTTATCTTCCACCATTGTAATATAGAAAAGTCGGCTTCTCGAGGAAACAATGGTTCTTTCAAGTAAGCATCCGCCTCGGATTCTTGATTCTCAACATGAGGTTCATCTCGCTCACACCATTGATCAAATCCACTAAATCTGTCGTGAGATTGGCTAACAATACTATGACTCCGACGGGTTTGAATCACCCCGCTAGCATTGTTTCTTTATTTAAAATTACAAGATATACACTTATTAGTTAATTAATCTTTCCAAGACTACTGCTAGTGGTTTATGTCAATTTCAATTTATTTAAAATCTTAATCGAATTCAAAGTTTCAAACCATACAAGTCTATTTCTTCTAACTGCAGTCATCTTTCCAAGAATCAACATAAAGTATCCATACAAAAGACTTAGCATCAGCAAGGAAGCTTCCATTAGTATTTCAAGTATCCATCCATATACCCAGATTATGTTTCCATATATTCAAAAGAAGAACCAGGGAAACTTTAATCAGATTATGTTTCTAATTTATGTATTAACAGTACCCATTTAAGCCATTCAAGCATTTAGTCGAACAGTTACCGGGCATGATTCAAAGAACGGTATGTCCCAAATATGCAAATTAACAGTACCCATTTCAAAATCTAAACACTGAACAAGAGTGGTAATGAGAATGAAGTGATTGGGTTCTTTACAGTAATCTTAAATGAGAAAGATTGAGCAATGATTACCGGAGAAAATCGCCGGAGGCAGTCAAGCAGTCGACGGAGGCAGTCAAGCAGTTGACAAAGGCAGCCGCCGGAGGTAGTCAAGCAGTCGACGGAGGCAGTCAAGCAGTTGACAAAGGCAGCCGACGGAGGCAGTGACGGAGGCAGGCGGCGGAGGCATGTGGCGGAGGCAGGCGACGGAGGCAGGGGACGGCAGTTGATGACTCGACGGTGAGTTTGAAAATGTGGCGTCGCTGTTTCTATTAGGTCACGATGAGGTCAAATAAAAGTGACTTTCACACATATATTTATAATACTAGTATTTTACCCGCGCGATGCGGCGGGATAAAATAGTTTCATTTGTCGACATGTCAATTCAACATGTTATTTGTGATGTTGCCGGAGAATATGGTGGTTGTGATCTTCGTACACATATCAAGTTAACGCAACACTTACGTTTAAATGACAAAGATTATATCCTTGGTAGTTTGAACCTGAGTTTGTATGCTTTTCCTTTCTTCGTTGATAATATTCTCTATTACGAGTTTTCCTTCTTTTAGCAACCTTGTCTGCAGTAAATTGTGCATTTCTTTTATTCTGTTCAAATAGTTGTGTCTGACATGGTGGTATATTTACTTTGTACACACATGCAATGTCATGTGAAGTTGATGCTTTTGTAGAACTTGATGAGATTATTTCATGTAGTTCTATATTCATATGAGTAATTTCATCCTCAACAGTATTTGTACCGAGTGTTGTATTTCGACTACTTCCTTCACCACTGACAATTCTTCTCATTTTATTTATGTCCATCTGCCGTAAATAATATTCTTTATTATAGTGTTTACGTTTTGCTGCAAGTTTTTCAATAAACATTAGTCCACACATAATACAAATTATAATATAGTTTCATATTTAATCTATATACCAAAACATATCTTTTTTCATCTCTATATTGGCACGAGACTCATCATCATTAGCGATCGTTCTTTTTTTGTCATTCTCCTTTCGTCGTGCATAATATTCTTTATTATATTCTTTTCGTTTTTCTGCAATGATTGTTTTGATAGGCAATGAATTATGAGTTAATAGTTACAACAACAAAAAAGCTAAAGTATTGATTTTACATATTATGTATACCTTTTTCAAAATCTTCATTAACTCTAGTGATATCATCATTCTCACTTTTCTCATCTCTGGTACTCATTTCGTACTACAACAATGCAAAAATAAGTAACATGCTATCTTTAGCTTCATGCCATCATGTAAAAACCGTCATATCTAATTTTTTTATGACTCAAAGTTTTCATTAAGACTTGAAATGTTATACCTAGTGATTATGAACATAAAAATTATAACGAATAGTTAATGAGGGCTAATTACAATTCATGTGTTTGTATATGTCTATATATAATGTTAATAAAAATTTTAAAAAAAGCCATCATATCGAATAAATGAATATTCTTATATATTTATATATTTTGAATACCATTTTAATACTTATATAATTCATTCAGTTATGATATTTGTTTTATGATTTAATTTCAACTCGTGTACCCTTTACTTAGTTGTTTCTGATTTAATATTCATGTATTCAGTGTGCTAATATCTTAGCTTAATACTCTTTTAGATAAACCTCAGTCATAATTATTGGGTATTATCTATTTCTATAACTTACTTGATGTTTACTAAAAACGAATCCATTTATTCAATAATTACACAGCCCATTGTTCCATTTAGCCCAATACTGCCAAAAGCATTATAGCCCACATTAAAACTAAAAAGTCTAACCCTAAACTCCTAAAGTGAAAAATCAAAATCGCAGCTTCTCCTTGTTCCGTTTCCCCTCCCTTTGCGCTACGGAGATTCTGCGAGACATCGCCGAATCTCCTCCACTCACGGCAGCGAGAGGTCGGAAACTCAGCAGACCGCAAACGTTGGTCGACGGTCATGACTCATCACTCATTAGGGATTACGCCTCCCTCTCCGTCCTCTTCGGTCTTCGTATCGGCAGGGTTACATCTCCATGTCAGCGGCTCACCACAATCGGAATTCTGCTAGCATTTGAAGGTTCTACTTGCTACTACACCACGTTGACCACCCTCTCTTAGTCGATCTCCACCGCTGAAATCTAACCACGCAGCCGGTAACTCTTTCTCCCTCAATCCTATGTGGTTATATGCAGTAATATTGTTAGTTTAACTTGATTATTAACCATCTAGAGCTATCTTCTACTCTGTTTCTTCAATTTCGTTGATAACTTATTTAGGTTTATCTGAAAGAGTATTAAAAGTAAATACCAAAAAACCATATGAATGTTAGGATTACGGGAAGAACAAAGAGCTAAATAATTTACCTTTCTCCTCATGTCCTTTAATAACAATAGAATGCAATTTGATAACTTGGGTAAATGGTATGTAAATCAAAAGTTGCTTATCTGCATCACTCTCAAGAATTAGACCTTCGTCTTTTCTATAACCCTGTTCGACAAACAAAAACCAATTGAAAATATAATGAAAACACCAAACATAAAAGTGTGTTTAGTTGTGGGACTTATCATCTGGTTTTGTATTTTCTGTTATTTTAGAAAAGGATGGAGTTTTCTTTTTTCTAAAAAGAAGTTCATAACTGGAAGATGCATTCAGATGCAAAGCGACAGAGTTTCCATACTTGTAGTTATTACTTGGGAAATAGGATGGAATATTTTAAAAAACTACCAACCACAATTTTAGACAATTAATAAGTGTCAGTTTTATATTAGTTAACATTTTATTTGAATGGTGCATCCATATACAATTTATTTTAAGACATATCACATGTTTCTTTTCAATTTTTGTAAGTTTATCATGTCTTATCTTTTATTTATTGAATGGTGCATCCACCCTCGTAACAAATGTTCGTCTTTTTAGGTTGGATTTGCCGGGATTGGAGCTACTTTTGCATAACACACGACTTCGGATTTTAATATGATGGTTAGACTTCTAATACCCACTCTTTTTGTTCTTTCCCATTCTTTGAGAAGATCTTTGTGTGTTGTTTAAATCAATTTTTGTTGTGCAAGAAAATGTTATTTAAAAGTGAATAACCCAAATTACAATAATTAGGTTTAGAGGTATAGAGTCAAACTCATGACCTAAAAATCCTAAATATAAAATATGTAAATACGACTACAATTCATAAATAATAATGAAGAATTCAATGCTCAAAGCCTTAGACTAAATGAACTCAAATAGTAAACATAAAATATTAAAGTTCAAGGCATCCATCGAAATCAAATTCTTTTATTGTTGATCATCATAATTAGCAAGTTCATCATTCATCATTGTCATCAACTTCGTCGATCAAACTGTAGACTTTATTTCGGCTAAACACCGAAATGTGGTTCCTCTTTTTTCGTTTGATGTTTTTCGTGTGACAGATTTCTGATGGTTGATTCTTTGTCAAATCAACATCTTCTTCCTCTATCCCAAGTCCATAAAGAAGCTCTAAATCCATTAAATCCTGCACCATAGGAAGTTAGCAATGATATCAGGGTTTACAAATTAGAATAGCGTCAAGTATATAATGTTAAAAAACAACCTCATCATCCGAGTCATGAATATCAATAACATATTCCCATTTCCAGTTCTTCAAATTTTCTTCACGTTTACGTTTTAATGAGACGACTTCAATCTGAAGTTGTAGAAAATACATCAATATCAAACTAAATAATGCAGCTTGCAGCTGTAAAAACTACAGATTAAATAACTTTAACATAAGAGTAATGGAAATTATTACAAGTAAACCCAAAAATAAAATGCGAAATTACCTCAACTTTTGGTTGTGTCTCATTATCAATTTCACCAATCACAATAGCATTTATACGGTCATTATGCGAGTCCATTTTTTTTTTTGGTTTACAGGTCTTTCACTATCAACTTCGGTTGAAGTGTTGTTTGTTATATGAGTATCATATATATAATACTACGTGTGTGTCCATATTGTGTGTAGGTTAAATAGTGTACATCAATATTTGTAATATCATGTGTAACAGTAATAAATCATAAAATGTAATAGAAGGAAGTAGCTTACGTCTCATCTACAATAGTTATGTCACACTTAGGAATGGTGTCATTATTGATCTTCCTTTTAATGCTCGTTGTTGATGATACATTTTGCACAACACCAATCACATCTTCGGGTCATGATTAAGTTAAAGTTTTTACGGTTAGCAAAACGTTATTTTGTCAAAAACATTGCAAAATGGTTATGTTGGAGTCTCACCAACAAGCAATTCCTCAGCAAGTAATGAACCCAATCTATCAATGAGAACAAAATTGTACTGTGGTTTTGGAATAACCATAGCTTCATTGATTGCATCTTCCACTTGAGACTTTGAATTTAGGGTCATTTCGTAAACATTTTGAACGGTGTTAAATTTCTTGTTAGCTACTTTGACAATTCCCTTGGATATGTAATAGACATTTCCCATACAAAACTTATCATACAATTTTGTTGCAGTATCGTTAAACATGGTTGCTTGGATTTGAGTACCCTGCAAAGTATCAAAGAAGGTATGTCATAATTTTCCTAGTCTCATGTTGTTTAACACAGAGTACAAAACATATTAGGGAAATACGTTGTACTTACATCTTCATCTGTTAAATCCACATTAAAAAAACAACCTTTTCCCCTTCGGTTTTTGTATGTCTGCATGCTACCTTTTCTTGTTATTTGAACCTTGATAGTCCATTTACCTTGATAAGGGTTCAAGGAAATCAATGGATGGAATTCTCTTGGCATTGACATTCAAACTGCATAAACTTTCATATAGAATTAGTATTAATAAAACAGTTATATGATTGGTTTTGGAGTTGTATGATTGTTATAGACATATATATAATTCGTTTTTGGTAGTATGCTTGAGCTTTGCAGAGTGAAAATTGTGTAAAACACAAGAACGATGCTTCATTGTGGAGAATCTCATCCATCAATGTTTGGATCAGAAAGCTTTTCAAGAAAAAAAAAAGAAACACCCACATTGTGGAGAATCTCATCCAGCGTTGTGGAGAAACACACACAGATGCGCAGCTTTATAATTTTTTTTATAATTCTTTTATAAACTCATTGCTTGGTTGACATTCAAACTGCATCCGTGTATGATTGGAGTAAACTCATTGCTTTTATAAATTTGCATTAAACAGAAGCTTGCTTACACAGATTGGAGTGTGCAACCACAACAGGTCAGTCAAGTGGATCTTTGTGGATAGTTATAAGGTATATATAGGCAGAGTATTTTGGTCTGTTTCTGTCATTAAATTCAGTCAGTTTTTTGTAATTATTTTTTTGTCAGTTTTAATGTATTTATTATGACAGTTTTATGTAATTTAATTTTTGGACAGTTTTATTATGACAGTTTTATGTAATTTAATTTTGGACAATTTTATGTATTTTTATCTGTTTTCTGTAGTCAACTGCAGGACAGTTTTATGTAATTAAATTTTTTGACAGTTTTATGTATTTTGGTCTGTTTTCTGCATTTATGTAATTAAATTGTGGCAGTTTTATGTATTTAATTTTTTGGACAGTTTTAAATTGTTAAAGATCATTGCATAACATATTGTAATTTATGCTATATTAGTTGTACTAAAAAAATTGTCTTAAAAAAAGAGGCTAAATGCTTTATAAAGTATTTATAATATATATAATTTATTATTTAGTAAAGTTAAATAGATCGACCCAGACAGATCTTGGATCGACCCATATAGTGATCTAATTAAATGGATCGACCCATTGGATCTCTTATTGGGTTATTTGATCGGATTTTTTTACCCGTTGAATCATTTAAATGGAGCAGATCGGATCGGATCTAGATCGTGATCCGACCCATTGACGGCACTATTTAGAGCAATATTAAAGTCTCTTTCTTTTCTGTTGAACCAGTAAAAACAAGGATTAATTTTTAATGTTGAATTAATCAAGGTCCAGACTAGAGACGTACGCAGAAATTTCTTGGAAACCTACAAGGATTCAAGTCAATCTACAAAGTCATCCATTAATACTTTATCAATTGTTTTTGTATTATTCTTCATTCTATGTTTATTATATAAACCGCGTGTATTGTTACATCAGTCTTTTTGACTAATCAACTCTATTATGAAGAAGTGTTCCCCCATAGAAAATTATTGTGATTAATGGTGGAAAGATAACGTAATCAAGGGGATAGAATTGAATAAACTCTATAAAAACCTCCAACCTCAATCAAATTAAGATATATCATTGAAAATATGGAGAGTGAACTGCTCAAACAATGGAATTCCAACCCGAAATCTCGATCTCCATTGGGGATCTTTGGAGTTCTCAAGGAGTCCTTCAAAACCATAAAAAGAAACCGAAAGCTGCTGCTTCCAGTTCTAGTTCTTGTGTTTCTTTTCTTCTCACAACTAGAGTTTGCTGAGATCTACTTTCTAGAACCAGTGGCTAACGATTTCTTGCAGCAGGTATCCGAAAATCCTAAACTGTTTGAAAATCTTGGCAACAATAATAACATGCATCAAAATGATCATAACAACGTGTTCAAACCTATCCGTGAGCTCCTCCTGGTGAAACTCTTAATCTTCACTTTGTCTTCCATAATCTCGATAGTTTTTTTGGTAGCCACTGTTTCTTCTTCATCTGAAGCTTACACCTCAAAAGTCATAGACCTGAAAGAAATGATATTGAAAATAAAAAAGTCATGGAAAAGGCCATTGCTCACTTGTTTTTACATGATTTTAATGATCATGGGTTTGTTCTTTGTGATCTTCTTTAATATCGGCATAATAACCATCTTGGCTAAAGGTACATGGGCATATCTGTTCTATGGAGTACTTGCTGTGTTGACCACAGTTGTAGGAATTTACCTTAGTGCCCTTTGGATGATGAGTGTGGTAGTTTCGGTTTTAGAAGATGTTAGTGGTCTGAAAGCAAATGTTAGAGCTTTAGAGCTGATGAAAGGTAAAAGGTTACAAGCATCGCTTATCATGGTTTTCTTCGCCATTGCTTACTTTCTCATAGATCCGATGAAGATTGCCGTCACAAGCCAAGGTCTTGACAAATGGACTCGATTGGCCATCTCAATCCCATTCACTAATGGGCTTTATTGTGCTCTGAAACTCTTTATATTTGTGGTATTTACTGTATTCTACCATGAACAGAAAGAGTGTTATGATGAGAAAGAAGAGAAAGGCGTTTATCTTCCTATTGTTGTAGGTGAAGCTTAGTGTACGTTGATGAAATCTTTCCGGTATGTAACATAAAGTTGTTTACTGTATCTTAGTATGTGTTTGTGGTTATTTTCTCATCGGTTTTCTTGTAATTAAAAGCTAATAAAAGCATGTTCTATATAAGTTAGTCTTTCAATTTCCTCTTGTATGTGGAAATTGGACTATATATGTTTTGATTCTTTCTCAATAATCAATTGTATTTTCTCTGTATTATCAGCAAAATAACAACAAATTAAATACTGTTTTAATCTTGAAAATATGGACAAAAGAAGCCGGCTGAATCTAGCTAAGAGATGCAGACAGCAGGTTCGAGTTTCTACTTAGACGACACACCAAATTTGTTTTTGGTTATTTTCTCATCGGTTTTCTTGTAATTAAAAGCTAATAAAAGCATGTTCTATATAAGTTAATCTTTTAATTTCCCCTTGTATGTTGAAATTGGACTATATATGTATGTTTTGATTAAATGTTTATTTGTCAATAATCGATTGTATTTTCTCTCTTGTATTATCACACCATAGAAGTTACCCTACAGACATGCATGAACTTCTAGCCATCAAGTTGTTACTCTTGTTATGCTCCTGCTGCGAAGTTTTGTTCTGCGAATTAGTTACAGTTTCTTATAACATGAAGCTTATGTTTACACAACCGAAGAGGCTATAAGATTGAAAATCAAAATGTGTTTTTGAAAACTAACTCATGTTGAAATGGGTCATTCAATTCATCAGGACTGACTAGATGTCATGTGTAATTATTAAGCTTACGTGTTGCGCAATAAATAATTTGCCATTTGTTACTTCATGAGATAAACTTGATAAATGCTAATTCTATACCAAATTAACAAGTACATATAATATGCATACATGAATGCTCTTTGAATATTGAGTGTGACATATATGCATGGTTTAATTATCTCCAAGAGGAATTGAAGAAGATGGTGCCACTACCCAATCTTCATCCACACCACCATGTCAACCCCACATCACCACCCAAACCCAGCCCTAAACTCCTCTCCATCTTCCTTAAATTCATTGTCATGTCCCTAATTCTATCTCTGTTCCTCCTCTTCCTTGGCCTTGCCGCCATCCTCCTCCTTCACCTCCTCCTGGCCGGCTCTTTTCTCCACCGCCGCCGCCAACTTCTCCTCCTCCACTCCACCCTGCGACGCACCTCCTCCTACTCCCTTCGCGACATACTCCAGTACTCCTCCACCACCACCGCCTCCGATGATTGTTCGATTTGCTTGGAGTATTTTAACGAAGGCGAGATCTGTTGTGTTCTTCCGGTTTGCGATCACGTGTTTCACTGTCTTGGGGATTGTTTAAGTCTTTCATTCCATTTTCTTGGGGCTTGTTTAAGTCCATACAAGGATTTCACAAGCCTACAAACTTTGTTATCATTTTTATCAAAGTAACCCTCGGGAAGAGACATGTAAACTTCTTCATTTAATTCCCCATAAAGAAAAGCATTGTTAATATCCAATTGAAAAAAATGGCCAATTGTTATTAACGGCTAGATTTATAAGGCTTCTAACAGTAACCATTTTCACAACAGGAGAAAAAGTTTCATCAAAATCTATACCCTCCCTTTGGCTATAACCCTTAGCCACTAATCTAGCTTTGTACCTTTCTATTTCTCCGGTTGATTTATATTTTATTTTATAAATCCATTTGCATCCGATGGCTTTCCTACCGGGAGGTAAGTCGGTGATTTCCCAAGTGTTATTCCTATTCAAGGCCTCCATTTCTAAGTTCATGGCATTAACCCAATTAGGGTCCTTGGAAGCATCATAGAAGTTAGTAGGTTCAACACTTTTGTTAAGATTAGTAGCAAAACAAAAAGATTCTGGACTGAGATTAGAATAGTTTACCACCTTGTTTAAGCCATATTTTACCTTGCCTTCCATAACAAAATCATTGAGCCTTTTTGGCAAGGTAGAGTTTCTTGTTGACCTCCTAAGCGTTTCATTAGAGTTTGAATCAGGGGGAGTGATATTATGATCGGGTGGCAATGCATCTTGATTACCATTAATATTTTCGGATATGCCCTCAGGAGAATTATTCTCATTAGTTGTATCATCATGAGATGTTGCAACCCATTCAGAAGTGCTGGTAGATTTATTCAAAATTCCAAGCCCATCTAAATCACTGCCATCATCCTTCGATATCCCTTCCCCTTCATCATTGGGCGAATTAGATTGGAAATCTTCAAATCCATATGGTGTATCAAAAAAATTTAGGTGATCAACATTATTTGATTGCTCAAACTTTGCCGAAAATTCAATTTTTTCCGAGCTAGAAACCATAGTGAGAGGATATATATTTTCATAAAATTTTACATCTCTAGAAAAAAGGATTGATCTTAACTCAAGACTATACAACTTATAACCTTTTTTATGACTTGAGTAACCAATTAAAACACATTTTTCTGCTCTTGAATCAAATTTATCTAAGTTGTTTAATCTTGTTGCAAAACACAAACAACCAAAGTTTCTTAAATGTTTCAAGGATGGTTCATGACCATACACCATTTGGAAGGGAGTTTTTCCATTTAAAATTGAGGAAGGAGTTCTATTAATTAAGTAACAAGCGGTCAAGATGCATTCAGTCCACAAATTCAAAGGCAATCCCCCCTGAAACAAAAGAGATCTAGCAACATTTAAAAGATGTCTATGTTTTCTTTCAACAACTCCATTTTGTTGAGGAATATATGCACAAGAGGTTTGATGAACGATTCCCTCATCAGTCAAAAACTTGTTCATTCTTTTATTTACAAATTCGGTTCCATTATCACTTTTAAAAACTTTGACAGTTTTTCCAAATTGGGTTTTGATCAAGTTATAAAACGAAATAATGTTTTCAAAAGTCTCATCTTTTGTTTTCATTAAAAAAACCCAAACTGCTCTTGTAAAGTCATCAACAATTGTAAGAAAATATTTAAAACCTTCTTTACTTGAGATTTTATATGGACCCCATATATCAAGATGAACAATCTCACCTAAACTCTTGGTTTTATGTTCACTTATGGGAAAAGGCTCTCTTGTTTGTTTAGCCTTATGACAAACCTCACAAGGCAATAAAGACTCCTCTCCAAAATGGAGTTTGTTTTTTAACACATGAAGAACTTGGTCATATGGGTGGCCTAACCTAGTATGCCATAAATGTTTAGATTCAAAACACATATTAGCAGCATTGCATTTGTAACTTTTACAATCATCCTTCAAATCAAAATAATATAATCCACCAACTTCACTAGCAGTCCCCAAGGTATTCCTTTGAGGTAAATCCTGAACATAACACTTGAATTCATCAAATCCAATAAAATACTTGCTATCTCTAGCCAACTTGTGGACAGACAATAAGTTAACACAATATTCTGGCACGACCAAAACATCATACAAGGTTACTAACCTTGTAAGTTTTAAGTTACCAATTTTTTTAACTTCGGCATTTGTTCTATTCGGGTGTCCAACTTTTAAGTTCAGATCAGAAACATCAACTAAGTTTTCAAGACCTGGTTCAGAAAAAGTCATACGTTGGTTCGCACCCGAGTCCATGATCCATCCCATTTGAGATTTATTGGTGTGAAAACTGTTTGAATTAAACCAAACATTACCTGCCATGTTAGCTTGAGGAGCATCAGCAGGTCGTTTCTCATTTAAGAGACTTCTCAAAATTGACATTTGATCAGGAGTGAAAGGATGAGATGGAGAACAGGAAGTTGAACTAGGTCCAACTTCTGATTTATCAGAAACACAGTTATAGTTTGAAAACCTTTTGTTGAACCGTTTATTGATGTCCTTTTTCTTGTAGTTGTTAGGATAACAAACAATTTTAAAGCATTTATCAATCATATGGCCTTTAATATTACAATTTTCACAAACCGGAATAGTGTTAGAACTTTTTTCACTTCTGGGTCTATTATCATTAGTTTTTGAGACAAAAGCAGAAGATTATCCTTTAACAGTAGATAAGTTTAATGGAACACCTCTGTGAGACTCTTCTCTAGAAATAATAGCAAAGGCAGTCTTCACACTAGGTAGAGGGTCACTAGTGAGAATATTGCTTCTAATAGGCAAATAAGTATCATCTAGACCAATTAAAAATTGCATTAGCTTCATCAAGTCATTATGTTCCTTAAATCCTTTTGAAGCATTGCAGGTGCATTCAGGTAGTCTAACAAGTGCATCAAATTGTTTCCAAAAGGAATTCAATTTTATGATAATAATCAGAAATGCAAGAACCATTTTGACTTAGAGAATTGATTTTATGATGAAGATTGAACATAACGGCACCATCTATTTTATCATTGGTTTCTTTCAGCTCTTGCCATACACTCGCAGCATCTTTAGAAAAAATTTGACCCATGTATAAATCCTCACTTATAGACCCCAAAATCCACGATAGAACAACAGAGTTGCATCTATCCCATTGTTTTTCCAACACTTCATCGTTATAAGGTTTGAAGGTTGTACCATCTATAAATCCAATTTTGTTTTTTGTTTCTAAAGCAAGTCTCATAGCACAACTCCAAACATTATAATTTTCTGTTCCAATCAATTTAAAAGATATCAAAGGAGTTCCACTAATATCACTGGCATGTAAATAAAGGGGATCACCAAAGTCCAATTTGCTAACTTGGGTGATCTCCTCATCATATTCTTGATTACTCATTGTAAATAGAAGAAAACCAGAACACAAAATAAAAAAATCACAAAAGCAAATCAATTAATATCACAAAGATCACAGAGCAGGCAAACCGATTTTCACAGAGAGATCCTTGTCAATAGTCCAAGTATCCTCACTAAGGGCAGTTTACCCCCGTCCGACACAGGAGCTCGTAGGAGGAGGCACTTGCTACTGAACAAGGTAGGAAGAGAAAGACTTACAACCAGTCTTCGAAGAAAAACCAATGCCACTGATCCAGAAATCTCAACTGTGCCTTTACCAAAAGTAAATCGCAGCGGAGAGGATGAGTCACAGCAGAGAAGATGAGTTACACCAGTTGTCTATTATGGTATGAGTAAAGATCAGAACTTTATGGATCGGTCACAGATACACCGATTTTGAAACACCAAACAAGTAAACTTCGCTGGATTAATTTTTTTTCTCAGTAATCCAGAGATAAAAAAGTTTTAGAAAGAGGGGTAAAAACCCTAATTCGATATTGGGCCCTGAAATATGAACACCAGATGCCTTGATAAAAAATAAAGAGCACAAAGAACGCAGAGTAGTTTATATCCTGTGCTCTGATACCATGTAAAAAACAGTGATCGATGTAGTTGAAGTTGAAGGTATTTTGCATGTTCCAGCGTGTGAGAAGAAGAGCCCCAACCCTGAATATATAGGTGCTATAAGATGTCTCTGAAGCATAGTCACATAGTTCGCTCATATGGCCACGATCTGCGATCTGATCGTTTCGTTCCCGATCGTGGTACGAAATCGATCCAATCGCTAGTTGGATCGCAAGTCGGAACGATGATCATTTCTATCCCGATCGCTTTTCAAATCGATCCTATTGGTCTTCAATTCATGAACAGGAACGTGTCTAGGATCGATCTAAATAAACAAAACAGGAACCGTTAATGAATCGAAGAGATGGAAAGCTAGAACCTTAATTTGCCGGTGGGAGCCTTGATCTCCATCATCATCTTCGTTGGGTTTTAAGTTTTAACCTCTTCCTTTAAGCCTCTCTGTCATTTTCGAATTCACAGGGTCTTCTATCTTCATATGTAGCATGATATAATAAAGTTGTAACACCGTGATTTCCAAAAATGTCATTTAACAAAAAATTTAAAATCATCATTAATCATTTGCAACGGAAGTCTTAAACCAAATGTGTAATAAAAGCAAACCGATAAAAATCACAGTGTCACACCGTAATTCTTGGTCAAATCCGTTACATAAATCAATCAAATGAATTAAATAAATAACGAATGTCCAAGTGGTATCTCATCTAGTAGTCAACTACCCAAGCACCCCTTCTCACAAGATGGAACTCCTATACCACCTGCACGAGTACATGACACGTTTCAAGAAACAAGTGTCAGCTTACGCGTCGTGAGTCAATACGAGTTAGATTATGAAACCATAAAGCGTTAGCTAAAATCAAATATATGTTCAATAATTAATTAACCACGCCTGCCCCATCGTGTATTTGACCCGAACCCGTAACCAAAATCATGTACCACATACGGGTCAAATATAAATCATATCAATAATAATCATCATATAATCATATCATATTCATCATCGTAATCGTAGTCAGATCATGTATAATATCATAGTCATCATATAATAATAATAATCACATAATCATATCAAATTCATCATCACCGTAATTGTGATCGTAATTCATCTCATGTGTCACATCGTATATCAAGAAGGTAACCCTACTGTAGAGTCTAAACCCACAAGGAAACCCACAAGTTCGCTAATCACGTGCCCGGCCAACCTATGTACCAAGTGGGGCGCGACTCCCACCTAAGAACATAAATCCCGAGAGTATCGCCGCTTTCGCTACTCCGACGGTGCGAGTACAAGTACCGCGTTGTCGTTCAGATGTAAGTACAAACGGAAACCCCCGTTCATCTCCTCCTTACACCCACGTGATGTTTGATCAAGCCCCCCGTTCGGCCAACACCACTCCAGCATACAGGCACACAAGGCACCTATACACCATGTCCCGCCAAGGTCATCTAGAAAACCCGGCAGCGTCGTATATGGCTAGCACTTTATCCTAGAAGGTCCCCGTTTCCTACTAGGTCCACTTACCGCAAATGAGCAATTAGGATTGCTACCCCCGTCCACTAAGTTCAATCCATAACCGTATAAAATTCATAGCATGCAAGATACTAGATTATAATCAAGTAAGTAACCACGTATACATATCATATCAAATAAAGTGAATCAAATACCCACGTATGAACCACATACCACGAATTAATCATTAAAGTTAAACTTATAAAACCTTTCAAAAATGGTTTTGTCATTGTACTCGGTTTTAGAAAACTATTGAACTCACCTGGTGCCCCGAAAGATAAACGCCAAACGTTAAGCCGAAGGATTAGTGAGCAACCTATACGAAAATGAATCCTAATAAGTTAACGAATAACGGGATCCGCACGAGAAATTGAGTAAAGAATAAATCAAAGAAATCTAATCTCAAATTACACTTTAATCCCACTTACAACCCATCACATTTTAACTAAGTATCTAATAACAAAACTAATCCATGAATACATGTACCCCTAAACTAAATCTAACTGCAAAATAATATTTCAAGGGAAATAATCACGTGTACATGTTTATTAGCTCACGATTGGCCACCTAACACTTCTAATCTACCATAGCATTATATATTGCAAAGTTATGAATCTTACCTTCAGCTGCCTGCAAGTTACCACCCACACACCTTACCTTTTTTTTTTAATTAATCACATAGCCATATGTGCCAACTATAAGCATATGTACCAGATCAATTACTAGTCATGCGTTCGCGATTAATCTCGGGTTCATTTCGTTGTATTTAAATAATTACTAGCCAATTGAACACTTACCAAACCTTAGATTAACCGTCCTCTACGATACCGCACCACCGACCAATGGTTAAGACCCTAAATCTACAACCGTAAACATATGTCTCGATTCACGAAGCTCGTGGCCAAAATCCTAAGACAACAATCGAAATTATATATATCTCGCACTCCATTAACAATTCCTACCCACTTGAATTTCCAAATCACTATATCATGCATCCAATTGTCGGTCTCAAACTTGTGTTCATCCCCACCATTAATGTGACTAGTAATTCCATTAATTAAACACTCACACACCCACATGGAAGCATGAAACTTAGACAATACTAATTAACAATCAATCCATGTCTAATCCACCCTAAACCTACGGCCGACTTTAAACCATGCAGTGTACAAATAGGATTTGAAGTTTCATACCTTAATGATGAGTTGGTTGTTGAGTTCTCTAATCCACCAACAATAATATCGAGTTGTATGCTTCCTCCTCCCAAACTGTTCTCTCTACTTTTTTTTTCTTTTACTAGGTTTTGTGGCCGACGCCCCCTCATCCACATATGCACGTCATGTAATCGGAAGATTAGGGCTTCTTAATAGGTTAATAACTTACCATTTAACACCTTTAGTCCCCCGCCAATTTACTTGGTCGTTTAACACCTCAAACTTGTATCACTATTGTTATTTATAAGATTAAAACATAATTATAATTCCTATATTAATTAACCCTTTTTACCAAACTTATATCACATATCAACAATTATAATAGAACTTCTAATAATACTCTAAGATTCTTTCATTCTAAAATGGGTTGTTACAAAAGTAGTATAAACAATACAGATTGTTTTCATCGGGATTCCTCACCCATTTATTGATAATAAATGTACAATTTTTTCAGTTCTAAGATCACTAAATGCATCCTTTCAGTTCTTCAACTACCACCTATACAGCTCTTTAATAGCCAACTTATTAAATACTTAAATATTTAAAATTTTATAAACACTGTCATATTTATAGATTATAAACAAATTATTTAGAATATATTATATTACTTCAGATATAGAAGATAACAACATAGAAGAATTTTGTTTTTGGGTTAGGTTTCTATTTTCTATAAATATTTCTGGCACTTTTGGGTTTTTGTAATTAGAAACATTATCTAAGGTTTGGTTTCTGGAATCCTAGTTTTAATATTGGGTACACCGTATCAAAACTTAGGGTACAGCGTACCGGATACGTACCGAAATAAACCTACCCCCTCCGTACCGGATACGCCTAACCTAGCGAACCGCGTTCCCGATCCTCGTTCCCGTACCGAATCGATCCGCGAACTATGTGACTATGCTCTGAAGCATGGAAAAGGAAAGCAATCAATTTGGCTGATCTTTGGAAATAAAATCAATTTGCCAGCCATTGATCACGTAAACAAAGGAGATGATGGAGAGGACTTTGCAGACTAGTCCTCTAAGCTTTTCTATGATCAAACTTCAGCCACCAAACTTTAATACACTGCAAAAAAATAAACCAAATGAGAGAACTTATAAACTCCAGGCTAAAATGACAAAGAATATATTTTTAACACTTATAACATGAAGCTTATGTTTGCACAACCCAAGAAGTTAAAGATGTGTTTTTGAAAACTAACGCATGTTGAAAAGGGTCATCCAATTCAACCGTACTAGCTAGATCGGATGCCATGTGTATTTATTAAGCTTGCGTGTTCATAGATCGGCATATATCCTTACTTGTGCAATAATTAATTTGCCTTTTGTTACTTCATTAGATAAACTTGAATGGAGCTAATTCTATACCAAATTAACCAGTACATATAATATGCTTAGTGCTTACATGAATGCTCTCTGAATAATAAGTGCATGTGCATATATGCATGTATGGTTAAGTGGTTTAATTATCTCCAAGAGGAATTGAAGAAAATGGTGTCACTCTGGGCTTAATTAACATTTAATTCTTGTTGTGTGTATTACTCTAATCTTTACCACGAACGCAAATTAAAATGTCCAAAAGAGGTATGGGATGACCGATGTTCGATCCTATTGCTACCAATGAAGCTTAGCCAAAAGTTGTTAATGTTCAATTTCTAATACAGTTTGTCAAATGTAATTAAAGAACAGATAACGTAATATTATTAGTGGTCTAATTTGATTTGAGTTTGACACTGTTTTGTTGATCTAAATTTTCATGCATTCACCTCTAAATGATCTTACTTTTTATGTACTCGGAAGCATGAAGACATAACTCTGTAATATCAGCATTCTTTGCAACTTTTCTATGCTCTAGGGCTTAGGTATGCCCAGAAATATACTTCTAGGATAGCCATATAGATATATAATTAGAGGTAGTACATGCATAAAACTAATAAATCTCGATAAAATTTAACACTATGAGCGAAACTTTCCAATTGGTTGTTAAGCATTGTCCTCTTATGCCCTTGTACCCTTATTTATTATTATTGTTAGACCTGGAAGGTTTTTACACCTTAAGGACCTCCAAAAACTAAAAGTTTCCAATTGATTGTTCTGTTTAATCTACTCTCTCTACAAACGACATCTAAATACTAAAAGGGGTAGGCCACTGCCACTTGGACCTCCTATCATTTCAACCAATCAAACAAACAAAAGAAAAACATTTTAACTTATATATTTATTAAAATTAGTAAATTTATTGAAGATGAGTAAGTTGATATGAAAAAGTTTTTCAGTAATAATCTGTTGGATCTACTGTTCCAAATTCAGCTGCTGGGTTTTCAAAGTATTCGAGCTCGCTTAAAAAACAGGAAAAAGCTGAATTGGAATGCATGGCTTCTGGCACACCAAACATTACAGTTAGATAAAATTAGGAAAAAGTTAATTTGGAAAAGGGGGGGGGGGGGGGTTCGCAACCAAATAGTAGATATATTGCGTGGGTTAAATGGGATGATGTACTTATGGATCGGGAAAAAGTGGGGTTAGGGATTGGGTGTTTAAATACTTTTAATTTAAGCCTTCTTTTGAAATGGTGGTGGAAATTTGGTAATGAGCCGGATGCATTGTGGTGTAAATTAATAAAAAGTATATATGGGTTGGGGGGGATAGCAAATGTTGGAAATGAATTATGTAAACTGGGAAACTCAATTAATTCCTTACAAAAATTAGAGTTAGGTGATGGTAAAGATGTTTTTTTCTGGAAGGAAGCATGGCTGGGTGACTCAATTCTTTCACAAGATTTCCCAAGGCTTTGTAAAAAATTGTGCAGGGAGGATAGTAAGATTGCAGACTTGGGATATTGGCATGATCAGAATTGGATTTGGGACCTGGAGAAAGAGGCTTATCTAGTGGGTAGATCGAAGGAGGAATGCTCAAGACCGAAGAAAAAACTCAGGGAGGTGAAGCTAATTCGTCAAAGGAAAGATAGATGGATATGGTGCGGAGAAACGGTAGAAGGTTTTACGGTCAAAGCTACGAGAAAGCTAATCGAGAACATATTGAATCCACAATCACAACTACGCGAGGGTACTTTCTGGTCGCATTTAGCATCAAAGAAAGTTATCATTTTTTCTTGGAGACTCAATCGAGACAGGTTACCGGTGAGAGAAAGGCTAGTGGAAAGAGGATTGGACATACCTTCCGTTTTATGTCCCAGATGTAGCTCCGAGATAGAATCAACGGTGCACGCTCTGTTTGAATGCCAAGTGGTGAAACAGGTTTGGCAAGCTTTCCACAGATGGTGGGGATTTTTGAACATCACAGGTAATAGTCTACAATCACTGGATTCGGCTGCTACTTTGGTACCCTATAAGGACAGTAAATTAATATGGAAGATTATGATCCGTTTTGCTACGTATCTCATTTGGAAGAGTAGGAATCTATTAATTTTTGAAGGCAAAAATAATCTCTTGGATCTACTGTTCCAAATTCAGCTGCTGGGTTTTCAAAGTATTCGAGCTCGCTTAAAAAACAAGAAAAATTTGAATTGGAATACATGGCTTCTGGCACCCCAAACATTACAATTTGGTTAATTGCATCTGATGGAGTTTTGACAATGTAATCCTTTTGTTAACATCCTCAGTTATAGTAGTAAATGTTGAAGTGTATCTACATTTATTATGATAACAGATGGATAAGTGTGTAAAGCCCATATCTTATGGGTTTTGGCTGTATAGTTCTAATTGATATATAATACAATTATGTTTTTCAAAAAAAAAAGTAAGATGATGTGACAATGTGAATAGGAGTGGACCTAAGATCTTAAATGGATGGTGGAATCATTTAAAATGAGTGAAATGAGTGGTAGCAGTGTCTAAAAAAATCAGAATTTACACTACAAAATGGTATCATCGTCTTATAAAAATCAAAATTTACACTACGCAGATACATGTAACTGGTGTCCCGTGCCCCCATCGGCTTACCCTTGGGTCCGCCCCTGAGTGTGAATGTTTTTCGAGTTTTTGCACTGTGAATGACCGTGGTCTAGGGCCATTGGTATAACATCCTGTTAGACCATCCGTAGCACCCAGGCAGGTAGGCTACGGCTTCGTGGCGGTTTGGGCAGAACACCCCTACGGCCCTACGCCCCTTGCGGGTTTCACCCTGCGGTTAGCCCCACGGTTTCTGCAACCCACCGAACCGTCGCCATTTTCCTTTTTTTTGTTATTACTTTTTGACCGTTGAACGGTCAGATTTAAAAAAAAAACTTTTTCAAAAAACCTAGCCAACGACTTGATTTTTTTTAAAATTTTCCTAATTAACTCTAAAAATACCACATCAAACATTCCACACTTTTCACACCAACAAAACCTCATCTTTCTCTCTATTTCATATGGATTCAACCACGCCAACTTCATCGCGTAAAAGCCGTGGTAGAGGCTCGAGTTCGGGTTCAACACCAACATCGGACCCTAACCTCGAGTTCAAGTTTTCGCTCAACCGGGTTACATTCCACAACCGGACCCTAACATCGGGTTTCAACAATTTCAACAACTTCCGCCGGATGCTTTTAGTTCACAACAATAGATGATACAACGAGATGGTGCTCCGCCCCTTTCAATCTTCCTCCACTGTCCTACATGACCCAACCCGGTCAATTCCGGACCCCCTCCCAACCCGACCTACACTTTTCTTTAGAAGAAGAGTATGTCCCCGAGACTCAAGAATCGCAAACACCACAATCATTGCCGACACAACAATCAAACCTAAGCCCTACAACGGATAAAGGAAAAAAGAAATCTTTTAAAATAGAGCAAAAGCGCAACCTTGGACATTGGAAGAAGAAGCGGCGTTGGTATCCGCATGGACAGAGATTTCTGAGGACACCGTCGTCGGCAACGCGCAAAAAATTGGTATAATGGAAATGCATTTACCAAAGAACATGCTTGGGAGGCGGTATACAAAGTCCTAAATGGACAAATGTTCCATTGATGGACACTTCGGGCTCCACTTTTCGGGCTACTAAACATAGCAAAACATCGGAGTCTTCCGATGTACGTGGTGCGGGTACTGATGGAGATGATAATGAAGTCGAGCACGAGGAACCTTAACGTCCCACCAGGAGGGACAAAGCAAAAAGGGCACAATCGACTTCCGGAGCAATGGGCGTGAGTGGGTCTACTCCGGATGGTAGCGTAAACTCTTTGTTGACCCAATTAAGCACTTACAATCAACACATTGATTCTATTACAACTTACAAGATTAAAAAGTTTGAGGAGGAGAACGAGCATCTTATATCCTTATTAAAACATCATCATTCCTCTTTCCTAAAAATTCTCCACCAATCACAACCCTTCATTTTAAAAAAAGAAATTAAAAAAATGGATAATAAAAGCATTATGACATCACATGGGGTACTTTTGCATAATTACATTAATTGTAAAGGGTAGAATGTAAATTGTAAAGGGGGTTGTATGAAATATGTGAGGGGGTTTTAAGAAAATTGTATATTAATGTAATTAATTATAAGTTGTTTGAAAATTATGTTTAATAACTTTAAATATATTTTGTTGTGAGAAAAAATAATTATATATTTGTAATCGTCTCATTTTTATCTACGTTTTGATATAAATTTTATCGGAATATGAGGTTTTTTAGAAATTAGTATAATTTAATTGTTTTATCAACATCTAAGTAGTTATTGGACATTTTATTCGTCTTTTACAGTTATTCCCTCTACATAATGTAGTCAATATAATCACTGATTTCTTGGTATTTCGATAAAAAAAATTAAAAGTATACTATAATTAATGGTTAGCGGCATAAAGTTGTTTACAAAACTACCACTACCGTTACAGCTTTTTAAAATTAATTGTTAGTTGTGAGTAAATAACTCTTCAGAAACTAGAACTCTACATAATTACTGGGTAGTGAAACAACTGTCATGATAGTGAGTTTTGTAACTGCACATACAACTTGAAATTTTATATAAAAATAGTAATTGTCTAAGTTTTCTTATTTTTTAACTAATACCTTGATACATAAAATAAAAGTTATTATTACATGGATATTTGAATACAGTGAGATCTCGTGTTTTCAATTATATTTAATTGAACAATAAATTACACTTAAGTGATTTACGTATGTATAGACATAATATATTCTATGTTAGAATCTTATTTTTACGCGATCTAATTTGCGTATACTTAAATGAATGTCATCATTATTTAACTTTTAATAAAGTTAGTTCACAATTTCAAATATTCAAATATATAATTGGCTAATAAAAATGAATTTAAAGCACTTGATATTATAACATCGATAATAATATTATAGTTATGTTTTTACAATGTCGGAATAAAGCTCCATCACGAGAAACAAATTAATATTATATTAAAAACTTTTACACGTGTAATGTAACTCTATATTTCCTATAAAGAGTATTTATAAAAAAGTATTGAAAATACACCTCATGGATAGTTATATGTGACGGTTTCTCGAGTGAAGCAAATGATTGGTTAAAAGTTTTAATTTGCGATGATGAAGGAAACCATACTAATAAAACCATGAATGTTGTTTATAAAGAGGTTTTACAGAAAATTAAATGACAATCTTATGTATAGATATCAAAATTCTGTAATGTTTATTCATTTCTTATTTTCTTACGAGATTTTATTTTTCTATCTATGTTTTGTAATTATTTTTACTATACGTGTTATTACTCTTTAAAACTATATAAATTTTAAATTGACTTATATAATCTCGTGTTAATACACGGGTCGCTTAGCTAGTTGAAGATAAAAGAGGATGCCCTATTGCAAAAAGACTACGAGTTTCTAATGAGCTCGCACGAGCACCTTAAGGGAGACCTCTTGGATATTACGAAGGCGAAAAAGAAGGCTATAAAACGAAGGTTGAAGAAATTTTACAAATCCTAAATGTAATTGTTTTTTTATGTCGTGCAATTTTATTTTTTAGAAGAGTAGTATTTTTTATTAATGTCTTTAAATGTTTTTTAGATATTGTAATCGTTTTTTTTTTATTTTAATGGAATGAAATGATAATTTAGTTATGAATCAAGTCAACTTATAAATTCATCCATTAATTCTTTATCAACATATTGTTTTTGAATTTTTCTTCACTCTATGTTTATTATAATTATAAACCGCGTGTATTATTACATCAGTCTTTTTGAATAATCAACTCTTTTGTGGAGAAGTTCCTCTCCACAGAAAAGTATTCTAATTAATGGTGGAAAATTAACGTAATCAAGGGGATAGAATCGTAGAATTGAATAAACTCTATAAAAACCTCCAACCTACATCAAATTAAGATATATCGTTGAAAATATGGAGAGTGAACTGATCAAACAATGGAATTCCAACCCGAAATCTCGATCTCCATTGGGGATCTTTGGAGTTCTCAAGGAGTCCTTCAAAACCATAAAAAGAAATCGAAAGCTGCTGCTTCCAGTTCTAGTTCTTGTGTTTCTTTTCTTCTCTCAGTTAGAGTTTGCTGAGAACTACTTACTAAAACCAGTGGCTGAAGATTTATCGCAGCAGTTGGCCAAAAAACCTAAACTGTTTGAAAATCGTGGCAACAATGATTATATGCATCAAAATGATCATAACAGCTCGTTCAAACCTATACGTGAGCTCATCCTGGGGGAACTCTTTATCTTCACTTTGTCTTCCATAATCTCGATAGCTTTTTTGGTAGCCACTGTTTCTTCTTCATCTGAAGCTTACGCCTCGAAAGTCATAGACCTGAAAGAAATGATCTTAAAAATAAAAAAGTCATGGCAAAAGCCAATGCTCACTTGTTTTTTCATGATTTTGATCAATTTTGGCCTGTTCTTAATGATCTCCATTTATATTGGCATAGTATCCGTCTTGGCTAAAGGTACATGGGCATATCTGTTCTATGGAATACTTATTGTGTTGATCACAGTTGTAGGATTTTACCTTAGTGCCCTTTGGATGATGAGTTTGGTAGTTTCGGTTTTAGAAGATGTTAGTGGTCTGAAAGCAAATGTTAGAGCTTTAGAGCTGATGAAAGGCAAAAAGTTACAAGCATCGCTTATCATGGTTTTCTTCGCGCTTGCTTACTTTCTCATAGTTTTGATGAAGAAGGCCGTCACAAGCCAAGGTCTTGACAAATGGACTCGATTGGCCATCTCAATCCCATTGACTAATGGGCTTTATTGTGCTCTGAAACTCTTTTTGTTTGTGGTATTTACTGTATTCTACCATGAACAGAAAGAGAATTATGATGAGAAAGAAGCGAAAGGCGTTTATCTTCCTATTGTTATAGGTGAAGCTTAGTGTTGTTGTCTTGATATGATGAAATCTTTCCTGTAATATATATAAAGTTGTTTACTGTATGTTAGTATGTGTTTATGGTCACTTTCTCGGTTTTCTTGTAATAAAAAGCTAATAAAATCATGTTCTATATATATTTTGATTCTTTCTCAATAATCAATTGTATTTTCTCTCTATTATCAGCAAAATAACAACAAATTAATACTGTTTTAATCTTGAAACATGGACAAAAGAAGCTGGTCGAATCTAGCTAAGAAATGCGCGCAGCAGCAGTTTCAAGTTTCTACTCAGACGACACTCAAAGTTTGTTCTTGACTTAGCGCTACAAGTCATGTTATTGGACCAAGTCTTGAGTAATTAACTACAAGTCATAGTCACCTAATTAAATCTTTGTAATAATCATACTAATTTCATAAAAAGCAACGTACTCCTAGATACGTCTTCTTCAAGTATGACGAATGTAGAGCATCAAGAATATAAATTACCTATATAAAGCTAATTAAACCGCATAATTAACAAAGCGAACTATAATAAAACCTAAGTAAATCAGGAACTAATGGAGAAACAAGAAGACCAAGAAATGTTCATCCTGCAGCCTCTACAGAATTTGAGCATCAAAACAATATTTGAATAATGGAAGCCAGTGTGGTTTTTCCTTGTTATAGTAATATTAATGTTGATGATATCCCAATTGGAAATCGCTGTTACCCTACAGACATGCATGAACTTCTAGCCATCAAGTTGTTAATATTGTTATGCGAATTATAGGTACAGTTTCTTATAACATGAAGCTTATGTTTGCACAACCCAAGAAGTTAAAAGATTGAGAATTAGAAGATGTGTTCAATTTTGAAAACTAATATATTGAAATGGGTCATTATGTGTAGTTATTAATTAAGCTTACGTGTTTATAGAATGGCGTCCTTCCTTGTGGAATAATTAATGAGCCATTTGTTACTTCATGAGATAAATTTAATTGGAGCTAATTCTATACCAAATTAATTAACCAGTACGTACATATAATATGCATACATGAATGCTCTTTGAATAATGAGTGTCTCATATATGCATGGTTTTTATATCTCCTAGAGGAATTGAAGAAGATGGTGACACTACTGGGCTTAATTAACATTTTTTGTTGTCTGTGTTACTCTAATCTTTACCTTGAAGGCAAATTAAAATGTCCAAAAGAGGTAAGGGATGACCGATGTTCGATCCTATTGCTGCTACCAATGAAGCTTAGCCAAAAGTTAATGCTCAATTTCTAATACAGTTTGTCAGATGTAATTAAGGAAAAGATAATGTAAGATTATTAGGTCCAGTTTGTTTCACCGTAATGTGAAGGAATGTAATGGAATTGAAATCAAATTCCGTTGTATATTGCGTTTGGTAACATTATTTTGAAAGGAATTAAGTTCTTCAAAGTGTTAATATTACTTTAGGTAGATAAATGTCATTACGTACCTCACATGGATGGAATTAAAATCATTTCCATTCCTGTGCATTACGGTGAAACAAACGGGACCTTTAGTGATCTGATTTGATTTGAGTTTGACACTGTTTTGTTGGTCTACATTTTCTTACATTCACCTCTAAATTAGATGATCGTACTCTTTATATACTCGGAAACGTGAAGACATATATCTGCGGTATCAGCATTATTTGCAACTTTCCTATGCTCTAGGGCTTAGATAGGCAAGTATACCAGACCCAGAAATATACCTCAAGGGTTGCATATTTATAATTAGAGGTAGCACATGCATAAAACTAACAAATCTCGAAAAAATTTAACACTGCTAGTGAAAACTTTCCAATTGGTTGTTCAACAGTGTCTACTCTCTTTACATACTAGGTCCTCCTACTAATATTTTGTTAGATCAAGATGCTTACCACTAGGCTAAAAGGAATTCCCGGCGCTACGTATTTTTTATATATTGAGTAGTCTAGCTCGTCTGTGAGTCGGATTATTTTGGAGATGTTGTCCCATACCAACATCTGCCGCAAATGCCTTAGACTCATGGGATTCCAACTCGTCACAACCTACAGACGGATTTAGGAAGATGGTGGCCAATGACTCATCCAACTCCTCCCCTCCCCCCACAACATTTTTTTGCATGTTGTGAGATTCGAACCCATTACCTCGCTATGATACCAATTGTTAGGATCAAGTAGCTTGCCACTAGGTTAAAAGGATTCCTGGTGGTCAAGACGCTACCTCTTTCTTATATATTAATTAGCCTAGATCGCCCATGAGTCAAATTATTCCGGAGATGTCCCATATCAACATACCTTTATTTATTATTATTGTTAGACCATCTGCAATAGAAGATTTTTACAACTAATATTATTTAACATTTTCACTAATATTTAAGTAATATATTTCTTTGATTCTATCTCCTATGAAATTGTGATCATCGCCCTTATTGTATATATTGACCCGTTTGAAACAGGACAAGCATGACCCGCCAATATATATGATTGCTATAATTTAAATTATATATATAAATAAATTCTTAGACATTTATTATCAAAAAACTAAAATCACACATGGAGAACCAAGAAATCAAGTACCACAGGCGGCCTTTGAGTATGCTTGAAGTTATTAGAGAAACCATGAACACAATTGTTAGAAACAGGAGGCCTATGAAATTCATCATATGCTTACTGATTCTAACAAATATCCAGTTCCATGTAGCTACCAGATATGATCTACCATCCCACTATAAAGCTTTCTCATTTCATATCTCATATCAAACGGGCGGGGAACCTGTAAATATGCGAAAATATGCTACGAATGAAGTCCATGAGCAACTGATGACAAAGATCCATATATTAATCTGCTCCTGTTGCTTGTTTTTATATCTTGCAATTATCACCATCTCTTCTTCATATGAATCTTACACTAAGAACACCTCAAACATCTCAAATGCTTTCTTTAGAATATCCAGAAACTGGAAAAGGCCACTTCTCACTAGTGCCTGCATTTTGTTGCTCAGTTTGGGAATTTATGTAGCTTACGGAATTGTTTTTGGGGTGATTTCTTTTCTTGCACGAAGATCAGATGCTGATTCATTTAGTTTCTTCTATATCTCAGCACTAAAATGGATTTGCAGCGCGTATATGGCTTCGCTGTGGATGATGAGTCTTGTGGTTACAGTTGTAGAGAATGATATCAGTGGGCTTAAAGCTGTAAGTAGAGCAGGGGAGCTAATGAAAGGAAAAAGAATTCACGCGTCTTTCTTAATTCTGGTTTATTATGTCGCATGTCTACTTGTTAAAGAAACATTTGAATCAATGTCGATGATATTACAAGAAGCGCTTGAAGAACGGGCAACATGGGCTATAACGATTCCTTTCATCGTTGGATTCACGAGTTTTTTTGAAGTTTTTGTGTTTGTTTTCTACACTGTATTTTACCATGAATGCAAAATAAATCATAAGGAGGATGGGATCCTACATGCTGGTAGTGTTGTAGATAAAACTTCCTAGGTTGTACTGAAGTTTCAAAACAGGATTTTGTTGGTGTTTTGACTAGCTCTTTTGGGTAAAGAATTTGGTTGAAAATTGGTTGTGGTGTTTTTGTTTAGGTTGTTGACTTTTTGGTTAAATATGGGTTGTTTTAGTTTAGATTAAACCTAGGATATTTAATTTCTTGTTGCAGATTTGATTAGGAATTGTGGGTTGTTGTGGTGTGGGTGGTGATTGTTGGTGAGGGTGGTGTTTGGTGGATATTCAAATTGGCACAATATTCATAACATTTCATTCAAAATACAATTAGAAAGAAAAAAAAGACAATTAGAATTAATCATACTATATCAGACAACGAGTTTATTATAAATCTAAAAAAAATAGATTTTAAATTGACTAAAGAAAACTTATAGCGAGTAGCTAAACAGGGCCCTACCCTTGCCCCAAGTATGTTCCACCATGGTTAAACAAACATAAATTGCACACAATGCATGTATCTTCATCACACACGCTCCTCTCATCCATAATCAGTATCATCTTTAGGGGGTGTTTGGTTCGCGGATTTGGGGGGATTTGGGAGGAATTGGAATTCAAATCCCATGAAATAAGGTGTTTGGTTTGCAAAGTTGAGATGGAAATCAAAATCCTAGGATTTTATAAAATCCCTTCAATGAAGGATTTCAAAATCCTTAGACCCCCCCTGGTATTTGGAAAACCCACGAACATGGATTTGCTCCGGTGACCATCCGACGAAAATTCCGGCGAACCATCACCATTTTCGCCGTCGCCTTCGTCGCACTACCGTCGCCGTCATCGCAAGACCGTCGTCGTTTTCAAAACCACCGTCGTTTTTTGCCACTGTAACCCTAGCCGCTGTTTGTTCGTCAGAACCACCGTCGAAATCGAAGAAATCGAAGAAACCCAAAACCGAAGAAGTCGAAGACGAAGACACCCCTGCGAGATCTAGTTCAAAAAAACCCTAAACCGTCGCCGTCGTCTGTAATCGCCGCCGTCGAAGACGAAGAAACCCTAAACCGTCGAAGTCGAAGACGAAGAAACCACTGCGAGATCTAGTTCGAAGAAACCCTAAACCGTCGGCGTGGTCTGTAATCGCCGCCGTCGAAGACGAAGAAACGAAGAAACCCTAAACCGTGGTCTGTAATCGCCGCTGTCGACGTTTGCCTTCACCTTCACCGTCGACGTTCGCTTGCTTCGTCGAGCTATAACAACCGCTCGCGGTTCACCGTCGCCATCGTCTTTGCTGCTCGTGGTTCGCCGTCGCCGTCGTCAGAAAACGTGGTGGTTGTGGGCAGGTGTGGTGGTTGGGGAGAAAACACAGATTGCAATTGGTGGTGGAAATCCCACACATCTATTTTGAACCAAACACAATATTGGAATCTAAATCCCACTAAATGAATTCCTCCCAAATGCAATTCCCATCCATAAATCTCATTCCCTTCAAAATCAAAGAATGAAACAAACACCCCCTTAGAGTAAGCAGAGTCTTTATTAAGTATCACAATAAAAAACTCATCTTTTGTTTATAATAATATGTCTGTTCTAGGAAAATATGTTCAATTCATCAATGATTCATTATCAAAATCTAGTATGTAACTGATATTTGAATATTGGTTTGTTTACTAGTTCAGTGATTTATGTAGTATAATTGATTAATTGGTATTTACATACTAATTAGTTTGTTACTTTACATTTTTATATAAGTTTGTTTTTATATATTCTAATATTTTTAGTAGTTTCGTTTTTTTAATTTTACCTTAAAAATGTTTTGAAGACCTACCAAGACTTTATTTTAAAGTATGTCTTCTTCGACAATCACTAGTCCACTACCGCTAATAAGAAAAAAGCTATGTCCAAAAAGAACTTCACGTACCTTATCCTTTAAAAAAGGACCTCATATTACATTTTCACAAAGTCTGGGAAGTGAATTGGATGTTTTATAAGTGCGGGACTAGAATTGTAAATATACCCTGCAACGCAAACCCCCAACCTCCACACCTTCTTTTTTTGGCTCAGGTTTGTTGCACTTATGGATGATGAAAGAGATAGCAATCAACAATTAGAAACTCCATCTTTGGTTCTGAGAGAAATTGAGCTGATAATATGGTCTGTTCTTCATCATCACTGTGGACTGCCAATGGTGTTCTCCAGCTCCAACACCCATCTTCTTCATCTATCTCCAATAATCAACACTCTGCAACAGCGATCAGGTAAAATTTTACAATACCCAGTTTCCTATTTGATCGCTATTTTCTGCTTAGTTATTTAAATTAGGTTTTTGTGACTCTGTATAATTGACTATCATGGAAAACTGTTTAGAACCGAATCGAGTGTTCTTGGAATTATTGAAATCGATTAACTTTTGCACCACATGAAGAATTCCTGCACTAATGATTATTTCCTAAATTGATATGTTTATATGCCATTTCTAGGGTTTTAAAGACGTTTGTATATATAAAGGAAGTTTTAATGTCTCGATTGTACTAGTCAACTCCACTCATTCCTTTGGATATGCTTAAATAAGTATAAGCGTAGCTTTCATCTTAAAAGGATAACTGTATGAATCCCATAATTAGAAAGAAACACGAGCTAAATTAGTCACAATCAATCATGAGGAATGTACAAATCAGAAATCTGAAGGATACAGAATGCATAAGAATAGGTCAAACCCTAGAACAAATTAGTTAAATTGGTATTTGAGGTTTAAAGGTACATTAATTTGCAAATTCTATCTTTTTACTCTCTGATTGTTTCCAGATGGGGTTTGAGGAGAACGTTCGATCTGCAACCGGGCATTCGTAGAACAAAAGGCGAAGCAATTCGTGTATCTAATACTAATGTATGCATAACCAAGGCTTCCCCATGTATAATGCCAATATATCTGGTTTGAATATGCTTTTTTAGGTATGTGATTGATGATTGTATACCAATGTAAAAAGACACATCACAAATATATTCATGTTCTTTTTTTTTTTATATTACTTCTTTAACTTGATTTGAAAAAATATTATTTACATTGGTGTTGGAATGAATCAAATTAACAAATATGTATATTCATATATGAACATACCTTAGACATCGCTAATTTCAGATTTTCAAAGATTTATACACGTTTTCTTACTAATTTCATTCTGGAGAAGATCATTTTGACTTTTGAAAGTCAATCCAGTTATTGCTCAACTTCTAAACAGTTCTGGATTCTAAAGGTTCTTGTCAATACACTGATAACAGAATTTTACAAATTTAAAGATTGTGACGATTAGTATAGCACTATAGCTATAATCTTATCATATCTCTATATGTAAAGTACGATGTTTTACATCTCATAATCTACTAATTGGACATGTCGGTGAGGCTCCTAAAGGGGAAATCTATAAACTGATATGCTCTTTGATATCTATTCTATGATTCAGGCTACCTTTCTTTTTTGTCCTCAATATTGTTTCAAGTTACAAGAGCTTTTTCTACCATGTAGGTTACTATCGCAAGCGGAAAGGCAAAGAAAGAGGTGATTATGGTTGATCCAGCTGAAGCAAAGCGTTTAGCTGCTAAACAAATGGAAGCTATAAAAAAGAAACAAACATTTGTAGTAAGTTTCCTGAGATTATCGCTTTATTCCTTCTCCAGTGGTTTTTGGAGTAATTTTGATGTAGGATTCATGCCCAGTCATGAGTATAATGGTTCTTTTGTTGTGGGGGCAGAGGAGGCGTCAAATAGAAGCTATAAACGGGGCATGGGCTATGCTTGGTCTTACAGCTGGCTTAGTCATGGAAGGCCAAACTGGTAACGGCATCTTGGCTCAGGTGAGCTCATGTGAGGTTTAGCCATTTAGTCATTCGGCTCGTGTAACATGGTTTATTTAACCTCTGTTTTGGTTCTTGCAGTTGGCTGGATACTGGGCAGCTGTAGTCAACTTTTTTGTAAGATAACTCACAATAGTTAGCCTGCACGGCTCTACAGTCTACATGAACCATTTTCAAACCTTTTGCACTTCATTTATACGTACTTGTTTATTTAATGAATACATTAAACATCATCCTGAAAATTCATTTTGTTATTTATAAACTTCTTTTTATAAGGTAAATGGAAGCATACCAGATCATCGTATATATTATCCAAGTGTAGTCTCTGTTTGATTTTGGTCCGATCCCTACTATGCTAAAATCGTCCCTATGTGAATTCCCGATCATACCCTCTTCCATATGCCTGTATAACACATAAACATACTCCCCTCCTACAGTCAGTGATATAGGAGACCTCTTTGTATCAAGGGCAATTTCGTCAAAGACTTGAGCTTTGTTCCACCCGTCTTCACTGTCAAGGTAATAAAGCTTGTGTTTTGACATCAGTAAAACAACACCGTCATTTTTCATGTCAATAGCGCGAATTTCCGTTAGATTGATGTTAAGCTCGACTTCTCGGGCCATTCCATCTTCATCATAGACTTTGAACAATTTCCCAGTGTTTGATTGGATGACAAGGAAGTGTCCATTGCTATCATAAACGATTCCGTTTAGCCCGCTAGCGGAAGTAGGTTTATGGTGGTCGTAGGCGGAACATGATGAGAAGATGGAATGCCGCCCTTCAATGCCGACTTTCCAGATGTAGTTGTTGGCGGAGTTTGTGATGACAGCATTTCCAAAGAAATCTAATGCAACTCCAGCGGCACCAGGGGCAGAGGCGGAGGCGGAGGCAGCCGGCTCATGGAGGGATGTGAGGAAGAGGCGGCGGTGAGGGGGGTGGAGTTGGTAGGTGGCAAGGGCGGCATTGGAGGGATTGGAAGGTGAGTGGACTGTGGTGAGGATGCGTTGGCGGATGGGGTCCACTATGACGGTAGGGAAAAAGGAGTCAGCAGGGAGGGATCGATCAGAAATGAGAGTCTTGACGGTGCCGGAATCAGAGATTGATATAAGGGACGGATGGCGGGAGGAGGTGACAATGAAGCGATGGGAGGTCGGATCACGGGTAATTGATACCGGAAAAAGGGCAGGTGAACGGAAATTGATAATGCGGTGGTTACTGGTGGCGAATATGGAGTCGCTATGTATGGTGAGTAAGGCGATGGTGCTTAGAATCACAACGGAATCGAAAAATGACATGATCAATTGATAGATTTTTGCAATGAAAGTGAAGATCTGGTGTTCCTGCAGAACGAATCGATAATCTACTACGAAGTGCAGGAACTGTGGGATTTAAAAATTTTAAATAAGAAAAAAAAATTATTCATTCATATCAAGGTGAAAGCAATGCATGGGTGCATGAATTGGCTTTAGATCCGATGAAGAAGCACCAAGTAAGGAAAAATTATATTCTACTTAGAAATTTGCGTTTTTCTTTACCTGACTATATATATAATAACTAGAGCATAAATGCGGGTTTGTGTTTTATGTTTTAAGTTTTATTTAGCAAGTATAAATTAGTGTATAATTAAAACATCATGAGTTTTAGGTTTTAGTTTGTTACAATCATCAAAAGTCATAAAATAAATATATAAAAATTTCATTTTGACAAAAACTAAATAAATAAATAACAGATTTCATTTAAAAGATATATAAGCACGTGCAGTTAAACTAGAGATAACAATTCTAACTTCTTTACTTAAGAACGAATCAATTCAAAATATGTTTTATATCTAATATTCAAGTGGTTAGGACCATTTAGATAATCCTAAACGGATATGATTGAAAAGCCTATAAGTATTGGGTATAAATAGTGTCATAAGTCGACCCGACCCATTATAAAGATAATCACCAAGTAGTCGGTGTTTGATCTGCATTCGTTACCTAGTTATAAGTTGCAATAATCATTTTTAAGTTTGGAAAACGCAGATTTTGCTTCTAGCTATTTGATTATGACGGTCCTAGATGGTAAATTTCACATTAGTTATAGCGGAACTTGTTATTTAAGAAAAAATAAAACTAACAATTTACTACATGTATTATTGTATAGTTGTTCATTGTTACTGCTATCCCATCAGTTAGGTATCCCACCTTACATAGGCCATTTCTCAATTTGATCATGGACAATATTTCCTATCTAACAAGTTACACGAGTCATGTTGTAACAAGTTAGGATTTTCACGATATCCAGTGGTTCATCTAAAGACATGACATATGATACTAAATTTGCCAGCCACTTATAGTCGAAAGGGAAACATTATAATTTTGCAAATTAAATTGTATAAACAACCACCTACATTCTTTCTAAAATATATTGTGATGACATTGACCCTCATATGAAAAAGGTGAATTCACTTCCTAGTCATGCCCAACAACCTGTAGGGTGATGATCATGGTTTGACTATTTTTTTAAGACATAATTAAGGTTTTTTTTGTAATAAATCAAAATGTTTACAGGATAAAGTTTAAATTATATAGAAAAATAGTTATGAAATAAAAAAAAGATATTAATTTTTAATAATTTTAAAGAAAATTTTATTAATAACACTAAGAATAGTGTTAATGTTATTCTAGAGTCTACAATTAAATACCATAATTATCATAACACATCATATTACGATCATACATATATAATATTACATAAATCATTTTCTCTAGTTTGACTCATAAACTTTAAATTGTCTTTTCTCTATAACTAGTTTAGAGTATATTAGACGAAATGAACTTTATTCAAAATTCAAAAGTATGACTTTTAATTGTATACAGTTATGAATGAATAAACATATTAAACCATACAAATAAAACCATAAGCATAAGTCATAACCACAAGGATATTTAATATAATTTATCTAAAATTTTATTTAAATATATCTCGTGGAAGGACAACAACGGTGGTCTTGAGTCAACAACAGTGACCGGGCCCACTCTTCACTTGCTCCCCACTGCTCTCTCTCTTTCTCTCTCGTGACGATGACACCATTTTCATCATCTTTTCGCCATTTTTTATACAATTAAATCCCTTCTTTTTTACTTTACCATCCCCCAAATCACACAACTTTCTGTCAATTTATCGGTAAGAATCCGTTATATGTTTCTTTAATCACATCGGATTATACTCTCTTAAACATTCCTAGAATGTGCCTTTAAATAAACAATTGTATGTATTAGTTTAAGATTTCCTCTGATATTTACGTTTTTTGGAAACAGACACAGACCCATTATTCAATTATTGCTTTCTCATTTATTGTTGCTTTCACTCCTTCTCTGTTGCTAAAGTTTCCCCCAAAACCCATGAATATATTTACCTAAAAACACTCCTGTAGTTAGGGTTTGTGAGCATCGTTGTGCGCTCTGTTTTGATCTTCGATTCTGTATGACTATGTGTTTACTCATCCTCCTGTGGTGAGTGGCTGGCAGCTGACGAGTGATTATTAGTTTGTAATCTTTACTAACTGTGTGCTCTCATGGAGCCAAACAAGGAGAAGCTTGTCAGGTTAGTGTTGATCTAACTCTTTTCTTGGTTATTTTTGGAATTTTGATTGTATTGACGAGAAACTGAATTGGGTGTTCTTCATAATTCGATCTTTACTGTGTGCAAGTATCTTTCTTTACAAGTGTTTATTGGTCAGATTCATCGAACGAAAAGTATGTCATTTGGGAATTGGCTTTTTGTATGGTTTAACATGGTGTTTGTTGGTTGCCAGCAAAGTGTTGTATTTATGCCTAACAACAAAAAGATACTGAACAACTTCAGTAAGCTATTCACACAAAGTAAATAAAATTTTAATAGAACTGTAAAACCAATTCAAGTACTGTTAGAAAGAATGGAATTGGAATTCAATCCTATCAAAATCCCCAAATCATACCCTGGATTTGCATGTAAAACTGATATCATGGCTTACTTCATAACTATATTTGTAGGTTTTATCCTAATGGCAAGCAAAAGAGTGATTTTGTTTGGGGAAGAACAGAAGCTTTACATCTTGAAAAATCATCATCCGGGTACAATTTCGGGTTACCATTTAAGGGAAAGCTCAATAACACTCCTAACACGAAGCGCGGAACCAGTAATTTGTTTCCCGAAGACCATGAGCCATGGCAGAAACGGATACTCGATCCGGGTAGTGAGATTGTATTACAATGGAACCGTATCTTCATTGTATCATGCTTGCTAGCACTTTTTATCGATCCACTATATTTTTACTTACCCGGTGTAGCACAGAACCAAGACTCACGGTGTGTTCAGACAGACTTGAATCTAAGAATCATTGTGACTGCTTTTCGCACTTTGGCAGATTTATTCTACATGTTACATGTTGTGATTAAATTCAGAACAGCTTATGTTGCCCCTAGTTCCCGGGTTTTTGGACGGGGTGAACTTGTTATGGATCCTAAAAAGATTGCTAAAAGATACATTAAAACTGACTTCTTCATTGATCTAATTGCAACACTTCCTCTTCCTCAGGTACTTTATTATCTATTTGAGTTGTCTAAATAATCTATTTTAGTTCTTTCCTATCGTGTTGATATTTGTGTGATGTTGTGCAGATTGTTATATGGTTCATCATACCTGCAACGAGGAGCTCACAAGCTAATCACAATAATAACGCCCTTGCATTGATTGTTTTACTACAATATATTCCAAGATTATATCTGATTTTTCCTTTAAGTTCAGAACTCGTGAAAGCAACAGGAGTTGTCACAAAAACTGCTTGGGCAGGGGCTGCATATAATCTAATGTTATACATGCTAGCTAGTCATGTATGTTATTTATCTATAATTTATTCACATGCATAACCACCTTCTATTTAGAGGTGACAATATGGGCTGGTCAAACGGTCAAACCTATTGACCCCTTTGAGACACAACCCAAATCGACCCGTTTTAAGTAATGGGTCGAACGTGCCACTTCTACTTTTATCAATGATAAGAAACTATAAACAAATCTTTGTTTTTCTTAGTTTCTTCATTTGACACATGCTTTTGTTGGTAAATAGGTATTGGGTGCAGCTTGGTATTTGCTATCAATTGATCGACACATGTCTTGTTGGAAATCGTTTTGCAAAATGGAAAATCTCTGCAAAGTTAGCTATCTTGATTGCAGCACTATCAATCATTCTGATCGCAAAAATTGGGCGAATGTGACAGAGGTTTTTATGAAGTGTACTGCCGATGATAATTTGCCTTCCAATTTCAAATACGGAATATTTGAAGATGCGGTGCAGAAAAATGTCATATCCTCAAGTTTCTTTCACAAATACTTCTATTGTTTGTGGTGGGGATTGCAACAACTAAGGTATGCCTTTTATTCCTAGTTTAATATATCATTAAATTTTAGACAGCCCATGCGTCATTCATCATAGTAAAACAAACAATATGTAACACATATAACCTTCATGCAGAGACATTAGCTTTTTAGAAACATAAGTATATAGTTTTCATAAATTTCTTCTTTGTAAACACAAAACACACCCTCACAAAAGCCTTTCATTAAATATGTATGCCCTATTTCATAGATATTAATTTGTTAGCGCTTTGATAGGCTTGCACCTAGGCCTCGGCCCATCCAGAATTGCATCTAGAGTTTATTTATTATATTAATAATTATGTAGTGTCCATAACAAAATGACTATGTATATAGCGGTTAGTTGACATCGATTAGTATGCTTGATTTGAATATTAGGGTTTTATTGGAGTGTTATTGGAGAAAACGAAGAGTCTACCTCTCAAAACTCAAAAGTCAGTGCTTTAGGAGAGATGGTTGTATCTCCAAAACAACAACATTTGTTATGTTTGTATCTTGTTAAATCTTTTTTTTTCAAAATTATCTGGTTTCCACCATGTTGTCACTCACCCCTACACCCTGAAAATTTACAAGTACTTAAAGTAGTTTTTCCTCTAATAGTCTAATATAAATATGAGGTTCATTTGAGAACCACAGAATTAATTTGGGCCCTTAGATCAACAAATGAAGGGTCAAGATTACGTGTACACGAATTGTAAATCGCATGTGAATTAAGGTGTGAACATGTGCATATTGTGCATTGACATGTTTACATCTTGAATGAAGGCGTGCACATATACATGACTAAATTCACATGTGATTACTCAAATCTTGAGATGAACCCATATCAGTCGCTTGGTTCTCAGATAAACCACCCCAAAGTGACTTTGGGCCGTTAGGCTGATCTGAAAAGTTTGAACAGATTTACTCAATTTGATAATTTGGTCCATTTGATCGAGCTCAACCTCTATTTTATATAAATGCACGCACACATACATATATAATACAGAAATTCTAATAAATACAACTCTTTAGTGAAACTTTATTTCAATTGCTTGTTTTTTAAGGACAAGGGATTCAAATCTTTTCCTTTGATGTAAATCAATTTTATCTTGTTATCCAGTTCATATGGGCAAAACTTGTCAACAAGCACATTCATAGGAGAGACATCATTTGCAATACTCATTGCCATTCTCGGCCTTGTTTTGTTTGCACACTTGATCGGCAACATGCAGGTATCTTGAAATACTTCATCTTAGCTTTAGTATATTGCTCATGTCTATATCAAGTATAAAAAGCTTGTATTCTTATATCATCAGTTATATCTATAAACATACATGCTGTGGGGTGTGTGTGTGTGTGTAGACTTACTTGCAGTCTTTAACAATGAGACTTGAGGAATGGAGGCTTAGGCGAAGAGACACTGAAGAATGGATGAGGCATCGTCAACTCCCTGAAGATTTGAGAAAACGTGTCCGGCGTTTTGTTCAATATAAATGGGTGGCAACACGGGGAGTTCATGAAGAAGCTATCCTTCATGGTTTACCTGCAGATCTTCGCCGGGATATCCAACGCCACCTGTGTTTGGATCTTGTTCGCCGGGTATGCTTTCTTTTATTAAATATATAATTTTGCTTATGATTATTTGATTGTTGTGACTTGTCTGGATAACTAGATTTTGCTTATTAGTATCCCTTTTATGTATGCTTCAATAAAATAAACTAAACTAAACTAAATCTCCTTTTTTAGGTCCCATTCTTCTCACAAATGGATGATCAATTGCTGGATGCAATATGTGAGCGCCTTGTTTCTTCATTGAGCACGGAAGGTGCTTACATGGTTCGTGAAGGAGACCCTGTGACAGAAATGTTTTTCATAATCAGAGGCCGTCTCGAGAGTTCCACAACAAACGGAGGTCGTACAGGCTTCTTCAATTCCATAATAATGAGGCCCGGAGACTTTTGTGGTGAAGAACTTCTTGCATGGGCTTTACATCCAAAGTCAACTGTCAACTTACCATCTTCAACCCGAACCGTTAGATCACTCACGGAAGTCGAAGCTTTTGCTTTACGAGCCGAAGATCTCAAGTTTGTAGCCAATCAATTTAGAAGACTTCATAGCAAGAAGCTGCAGCATACTTTTAGGCATTATTCCCACCATTGGAGGACATGGGCTGCTTGCTTTATACAGGCTGCTTGGAGAAGGCATAAAAGGAGAGCGATGGCAAGCTATCTTTCAACAATGGAGTCTTTTGTTGAGCATGATGAACAAGATGATGATGGTGAACAAGAACAAGAACACGATCATGATCATGATCAAGATCAAGATGAGCGGGATCGTGATCCAACGGCTCGCGTGAAGTCAAACCTTGGGGTGACGATACTGGCATCTAGATTTGCTGCAAACACAAGAAGAGGAATTGCTCAGAGGCTTAAAAGTGGAGGTGGGCTGCCTAAGTTGCAGAAGCCTGACGAACCAGACTTTTCTGCTTACCCAGATGTCAGTTGACTTCTCGAGACAACAAGATGATACATATATCTATATATATACACACACGTATGGAACATCGCCACCACAAACTGGACATCGTTATTAGTTAAAGTCTGAAGTTGTAGTTTTTGGGTTGTGGCCATATACTGGGAATGAGAGTGAAAAGTTTGGAAGATATGAGAAATGTTGTAGCAAGTAAATGTAGAGCTGTAGTTTCAGTCTCTTGAAATGAGTAGAGGTTACAAGTCTGTTTATATATTTGTGTTGGTTAACTTTCAGAGTTTCAGTCATTTGTTTATGAGCAGGGTAAATTGATAGGGCTTCGTTGAATCACATGGAACTGGGTTCGCTAGGTCTCTAAGTTCCCGGTACGATTGGGGGTAGGTTCATTTCGGTTCGTGATAAGAATCAACTTAGAAAAGTAGAAGAAATAGAACAGAGAACGATGAATAGAAGATCGATAGGTATATTAAGGTACTGTAATAGGTTGGATTACAAGAACCAAAGGAAATACAAGAAGAACAAGTAAAATCAGAAGGAGATCAATCAGATGCTCCCCTGCCACGATCAGAGAAGAACTACGTTCTTTCTGCCCAAGCTTCACAGCCGATACCCAAACCAGAAACTCTCAATGCCCTCCTCTCCCCCAATATGCTGTATATATATAATCTTTTCTAACTAAACAGGCTTGGGTCCATTGGGCTGTTGGTTTATTAAAACTGACCTATACATATTCTCTATCAGTTCGTCTCCGGTACAAAGTACCAATTTCCTAGGTACGACGTACCTTGTACTAAAATATATAATTATATTACCATTAGTTCTCAAATATATAAATTTCTTGTTGATTGAAGGAAATAAAAAACGGAAGTTGTGAACAGGTTAGGTAAGTGGACAGTGGGAGGGAAGAGTGGAATTCAGTTGTCGTAATGTTGAATATGAAATAAATTAAACATTCTAAACACTTAAATAGGATTTAAAATCTGTAATCGAAGAACCAGAAGATGAAATCGACAAGTGTGAACAAACTGAAATCGATGAGTCGGGGATTGCGGAACGGCACAGTCTTTCCCTCCTATGAAATTAACGTTCTAATTGTGTAACACCACTTTTCTAAAATAGCTTTAAAAATTCGTTTGCTTTTGATTAGCATTCTAAAACATCAGAGTTTGCGGAAATCAATCTTACATTACTTTAATGCTAACAACTTAATAAAAAGTAGTGTTAAAAGTACTCTTTTCAAAAGCTTGGAGCTATCCAACTTTGCAAAGCACTGGGGCCTTACCCTTGCCGGAAACTGGTTACCTGCATGCACAACATACTAAAACATAAGCTTTCGCTTAGTGAGCATACAAACTGAACAGATAAACATATAAAGCATGAGTAACTCTTCTTGGCTGTCTCACTTTCAAGCTGAATACTTGTAAAACTGTTCAAACTGTTAACTAGTTCAGGATATAATTACACCTCGCGCGTAATCAATTCCCGATACTCTGTTTGGGTATAAGGATCTCAATATACCTCTATCTCTGTACTGAATAATATATCTGAGTTCTATTATACCTTGAAACAATAATCTTAACTCATTACATAATCATATCACAACGCTGATATCATACTGTTTACCTTGTGCATATATGTATATTAATCATACTAACTACTATAACACAGTGCTACTGAATCTCACATAATCAATCACATATCAAGCATACAATTGATATACGAATCATTTTAAAGCATATACATATGCTAATCTGGTTAAAGGTAAGTACACTCACCTTATCAGCAGCTAAGCAATTAAGCCCCTCTCACAGAAACGTCAGTCTCTTATTGCCTACAAGCAATAGACATGTGCTACTTAAACTTCTATATACTCTGCGACATCTTAAACTGAACATTAAATTAAGAAACATCTTAACTTGATCCTGACCCTCCCTACGGCCGTAGGATATAATCCCTACGCCCGTAGGACTAATTTTATACCAAATCTCTGTAAAAGCTTTCTACGCCCGTAGTCTACACTTCCTGCGGCCGTAGGAGTTAATATATCAAAAATACACTAAAAAGCTTCCTACGCCCGTAGGGAATAATCCCTGCGGCCGTAGGAACAGTCGGCACAGCAGACCAGTTTACTCTGTTCGAACAGCAGCCGAAAAACTTCAGGTTTTGCCATTTTTATCAATTCTAACTCTGTTTTCCAGCATTTGAACAATTCCAAACATATACTACTACTTCAAACACAATAAAATCACAACAAAACACTTGAACACCATACAAACCAAAGATTCAAACTATGAATCCATTTCTTGACCTAAAACTTCAAAGAACTCAAAAAGAATTCATACCTCTTGTTTCTGAATCACTAAAATACTGAAATCATCTAAAAACTTCTTGCTTTCCTGATCAAAATCTCGAACTCCACTCTTGGATGTGTGTGTTCGTAAATGTGTTTTTGGTTTCCTGAACTTTGACTACTAATGAGTCAAATAAGACTCATATATATCTAGAATTTACTGAAATGACACAAACAGTCCCTGAACTTTTCAAGTTTCTGAATTGGCAAAACTAACCCCTTAACTTGAATTAAGAAACTTTTAAACTTTGGGATGTTACAAATTGACCATCTATTCGTGTTTACATTCCTCGGATTGTTCTTAATTGTGTTCCCGTTCAAGATTTAAAGCAAACAGACTCGAAATTGAACTTCAATTTGGTGCAATTTGACAACCGTTCCACTTGACCATCGATTCGTGTTTAACATCGCTCGGATCGTTCTTGATTGCGTTACCAGTCGCGATTTAAAGCCAGTAGAATCGAAATTGAGTATCGGTGTGGTTCGATTTGCCTATCGTTCCAATTTGCGTACCATGGTACGTTTGGTTTGAAATCGTATCGCGATTTGGTACGAAAAGTACCGATCGCAGATCGCGCCTACTTCAACCAACCATGTGACTATTATACCTGCCAATTTCTTATTAAGACAATTACCCATAGTAGTAAAAGTCCTTTCTGTTCATTTCTGATATGCAAATTGCTTCACCTATGCTGTGCTTTGAGCAAATTTTCTTTAAGCATATATTTTTCTCCATGGAGATGGTGTTTTTGAATCGGCTTTTCTTCATCATGTGAGTTCATTTTTATCTACATAAGCTTTGCTAGAGGTTCATCCTCACCCATTGAATTCAAGTTCAACTACTTGAGTTAAAGGAGATTATACTTTAGTAATAACAATAATTAGGTGTAAAAACAATTCAAGATTATAACATTTACGTGCAACCTGCTAAACATATTACCTAGTACACACGATAGCCAAATTTTAGAAGTTTCGCACATATAAGAGGTATCAAAAGTAAATACATACATTAGTAAAAATGTAAAATTTGATACATTTTGAACAAGTTTAGCCCTTCTCATTTTTGGAACAATTTTAAAGAGAAGTCTGGCATGTGAAAATACAGCAAAAGAACCCTTTTCTTCTTTTAATATGATAGAAGATTATTGCAACATCTTTGGTTGAAGAACCACATGCTGAAAACAACGACAAAACACGCAAGAGAAAATTAATCAAACTTATAATAAAGAAAAAAGATTCTCATTACTAGAAACAAAAGTATCATACCTTAATTTGTGTCCGGTTATACGTATATGTGATATGAACACATCCATCACTTGATTGGATAACAGCCGGATAAGAAAACTCCATCCCTTCAGTCTCCTCCAATGTTGCAACATCTTGCCACGAATCTCCATCATCTTCTGAAACAGCAACTTTGAGCACAGACCTGGAGATTGTGTTATAAGCAAGCAACACCCGACCATCACTTAGCTTTACACCATCAATACCTGTAAATTTCTTAGTGTTTCCTTTTGCTCTATAAAAAATAACTAAAAACTGCAAACCAAAAACAAATATGGTGGCTTATAAAGTTAATCACTTCTTGTTTAGTTATGTTGGTAAACCTGAATTTGGGTTGGGTAAATCAGTTGGCACCACAAAACTCCAGTTTTCACCTCCATCAAGGGATTCTGACATACAAACTCGACCAATGCCATCAAATGATCTTAATAGAACACGTAGGTTTCCATTTGCAGTTTGATAAGGAACCGGTTGGATAACACTGAGTGACTCATTTTGTATATAAATTGGTCCGTATTTTTTCCATGATGTGCCTGAATCTGCAGTCATCTGTTTAAATGTAAGAAAATCTAATCGCCTTAGCTTGTGTGGTCTGATCTCTTATGTTAAAATTATAGTAATTATCACGTTTTTACCTCCACCCATGCTCCCCACGAGTTCCAACTCTCAACAGACGAACCACACAGTAATTTCCCGTCTTCAAGTAAGATCGGCTACAAAAAGAGAATATAAAATAAAGATTCTACATAAACCACATCCAAGTACCTCCTTTATGTACAACCTTATTCTTTATAGGTCCTAGAATGCCAGGAGGAAGTTGTTCTCTATTACTCCATGTTATACCACCATCATATGACCTCTTCATGCACCCGCTCCACCTAATATAAATATATTCTTGATATATTAGCTTATTTCAAGTATAATAAACAAACACGAGTTTTGTAGTATTTTGTAAAAGATGATTATTCAAAAACTAACTTTTGAACCTCCTGCCCAATCTTATAGAAGAGAAGCAACTCATTGGAGGGAAGCTTAAATAGTACAGGATTCCACATTGGAACATCTTCTTGCTCATCAGCAATAATAGGGGGGCTCCATTGACCATTCTGCCCAAGTCAACACCTTGACCATTGACTATTTTGGAAATAAAATTTTAAAAATAAAGACGATAAAAAATGCAAATCTCTTAAACCCCTATCATTCGGTGGGTACAATTCTTGATGATAATTATAGTAGTGTGATATGCGTAAAAGCATACATACCTTTTGCAATTGTAACCAGATTTTGACATCGGGTGCCCCCTCATATGAACCCCCATAGTATGCTACCAAAAAGCAATCTTTATCAACCTTAATAATCAAAATCAATCGGTTAAATCATAACCATTAATTTGGTATTGTTTAGAAATAATTGTTTTGTAATAAAGTGCTAAATTTAAGAATTAACGGGTTGGTAAGAGTTTTAAATGAAGAATCTTGTACCTCAACTATCGTAGACGAATGACAACTATTAAAAGGAGCCGAGTTTTCTGTAAATGTGAACTCTTCAAGCAATGGCTCCCATGGAGACTGTTCCCTTTTTATATTCAATTTCTTTTCCATTTTAGTCGTATTTCTGCATTCATGATAAACCACACTACAAAAGTCTTATTCCTATGTCAAAAGTACTTCAAAATTTCAAACACATATGTCCCAAATTAAACTCGATCTTGTAGAAAATGTGGTATGTTGACTTTGATCAAATTTTGATCGAAAAACAGTCTGTTGACTTGATCAAATACAAAGAATGTTATATCATGGAAGAAACACATACATTGGAGTTATATTAACTAGAAATGATGCACATACAAATAAAAGTGAAGTTTTTGGTAATGGGGTGTTTTTGACTTTGATCAAATTTAAGTCAACATTGTCAATGGATAGAATCGAATACAAGTAGCATGTTCAGTTACCTTTCAGAAAGCATACGATTTGGATGAAACCATATTTCAGAATGCAGAATGATATCAGATTTGAACAAATTATGGTCAAGATTGGGAGTATGACTGTTTCTACATAGAATACAAGGCTTAAAAATCTTGTAATTTGACAGCATAGTATGCAATGCCAAGAGCAAGAACAAGATTAGTACGATCACAAGGCCTAATTTTGGCATTCCTAGTTGAAGTAATTTGCAAGGAGTTAAATTCAAGAAATTGAAGAAAATCTTCAAGTTGAGCACATTATGCGTGGAGTTGGGATAGAACCTTATTCTGGGAGTGGGAATTTACAAGAAACTTCAAATCTTGTCTTAATTTTGGTTGAAATTAAGCAAATTTTGACGGTTTTAGATCGAAATAAAGAACATTTATTAACTTATCCATCTACACCAAACCCATTGAGAGTGATCTGACAGAATAATTGGAATTAAAGAACTCAAGAGAGCGATAGGAGTACCTGTTCGATTGAAAGGCGACGAAGTGAAAAGGTTGTGGGTCTTTTATTAATCTCTAGCTATTACAGGTAATCTGAAACTCGAGAAACGACGAACATTGAACAACCTCAAATTTGCAATTTGTTCGTCTTTTCAATTTAGACAATGACAGCCCACAGCCTTAAATTAGGTATAGGTTTAATGTTGTTGTTAGTTTGCAAAAAGTTTACAAACTAATTTAACAAATAAAAATGAAAATAACTAAACTATCGTTTATAAGTATGGTTTGTGAGTGTAAAAATTACCTAAGTTATATTAACAAAATAAATCATTTCCTCTTAACTAGTACGAGTTATATATTATCTTATTAATTACTTGATTTATACTTTAGAGAAATGTTCAGTATAGTTCATACTTAATTTATGGTTTTGAGAGACAAATCTTAGTCTTTGAATCAGCCCTATCAATGGTCCAGATTGAATTTTAAAATTTTGGGCAGAGTATCATTTTCGTAATTAACATGTGATATTTTTTCAATCACATGTGATTGTATACAAATTCACATGTGATTATACACTGAATCACTTGAATACTAAATTTCAAAACCATGTTTTTATATGGACTATATTGCACACAACTCTTATACTTTATATTGTATAATTTTAAACGGGGTTACGTTAAATAAAAGTTTTCACATGAATAAAAAAGAAATTAAAAATTCGATTTACACATACTAAATTTTAATATGTTTAAATACGTAGCGATAAACGTCTATTTGGAAAAAGAAATAATCCAAAATAAAACATCATTCAATATATAAAATTACATAAATTACATAAATAATGTTATAAGTTGTTTTTCTTACGTTAATATAAATAAGTTGTTTTATCATTTAACATCTTTTTATTTACGGTTTATTTTGTTATTTATCTTTTTCATGGTTAATTTTAAATTACTATGATAAATATTAAATAATTAGGAGGATAAAATGAGAATAAACTAAAACAATATTTCATTTTCTATTGTCATTATATAAATATTATATAAATATATACACTTTAAATTTTTTTTTATCTTTTTGTACTAGATATAGATAATAATAATAATAATAATAATAATAATAATATTATTATTATTATTATTATTATTATTATTATTATTAAATAGACATGTATATATATTTTATATTTTATTATTAAAACCTATTATATTTGGTTAATTCACCCGTACATGAGGGCTTAAACCATGCGCTGGTCTTGCAACGGGTTGAAGTTGGTTTGCAAGGGTACCATCGCCAAGGTGAGAGTTCAACAGCCCTGAGTCCACACGCTGGTTCATCAACCCGTGAGGGTATCCTTTTACACACACGAAAATTTTTTATTTTTTTTTATTTTATAATAAACTATTAAGAGGGTAAGTATGGATTTGATACGAGGGTTTAAGAGTTAGAGAGGATTGAAAGTAGAAATAGTGTGAATGTTAATATTGCAATAGACTTAAGAGGATAAGTATGAGTTGAATGCGCACGATCAATATATACCATTGACCTACAGGTACCCGTTACTTCAAGACAAGTCACAAGTTGAGGAGTATTACGCCTAAAGTGCTTAACAATAGAATATTGCTGCGACTGCGAGGCCTATGTAGTGAGCCCTCCTTTCAGCCTTCAGGAGTTGGGTATTGAAGTTGATGGTGTTAATGGCGACCTCTACTGAAACCTCAAAATGGCTCATCACACTCACTTTCGCTACCGTTTCCGCATCCCTTGCCATCTCCGGTAACATTCTCTTGTTTTCTCTATTTCCCGTACAAAATTAAGTCCGTAAATTTGATCCCTTTTTCAGTTTACTTTTGGAGTAAGAAAAGAGAAGGAGAAAAGGAAAGAGATTTGAATGATAAGCTTATTAAGGAACTTGAGAAATCTCTCAAGGAATCATTAGAGAAGTGTGCTGCTGAAAGACAAGGTCGAATTAGAGCTCAACAGGTTAAACCCTCCCAAACCCCTTTCCCGATTTCGTAATTAATATGCACTCTGTTTTACAAGATACATGTGTTTTGACTACGGGGTCAATGGGAACCCTTTTGATACAAATGGCAATTAGAAACCATCAAGGGCCAACTTGGTTAATACTATTTTCACAGAAGAGCCAGAGTTTTCTAGTTTGAAACCTTCTTCTTAGAATAGATATAGTAATGCGTAATAAGAACTGACTGTCTATATGTATAAGTATGTGTTCTTATTGTTTTACATGCACAATCAATATACAAAGCTTTTGGGGTTCAACTTGGTATAGAGTGGTTCAAAAAGCTACCACATATCACAAACCCTAGCCACTCACAAAAACACCAGGAAACCCTAGCCGCCAGCAAGGACCGCTCCGCAGAGCCATAGCACCACTAATATGTGCGCCTCAACCCGGTAAAGCTCATGCTAGAATATCTCCTATGCTCCGCCACACACCATTACAACATGTGGCCAGAATGTGAAATCCGGCTATGACTCCCTACTGCCGACGCGTTTGAGAAGCAGGCCATGTTGCAACACAATCTGCTGTCACCATGACCCTAATTACCGGTTTACCATAGTCGAGAAATGAAGATAATTGGGCATGTAGACATAACAATTTCTTATCTGTTTCATGCTTGGGATAACCTCAGCCTTTATCACCACTATGTTTAGAAACAAGTGGCTGCTTACTTTGATCCAATTTCACTAGCTCTTGGTTCTCGGCTGGTATAACTTATAAGGTCCTCAATTATTGTTACTGTTAGCCTAACAACAACAATGGTGGCAGTCAACAGTCGTTGATGTGGGGATTTCTATGATGACAACAACCATGGTTGTGGTGACGGCCACCAATCTGGTTAAACAAGGTTATCAGTTTAGGGCACTTGCAATCACTGTGGCACTGGTTACATTCCATCACAATTCCCTAATTATGATCTCTTCGCTATTTGAGCAAGGCTATCAGCCAATTTTTCCGACAAGAACACTTCTTCATTTAATGCTTCAACAACCTTGTTTTAGACATGAGAGCAGATCATGGGAATGATGCACTTGATGTTGGTAAGCTAAGTGGCCTATTTTGACTTCACGTTTCCACCTAGGCCGAGTTAGAACAAGTTGGCGCGTGTTGGTCCTAGTTGTAACTGAAACAGAGTATTTTGGCCGATTTTTCTAAAATCCTTCGAACACCATACACGATGGAGTAAAATGACTTCGCCGAACTTACATTGATGTCTTTAGAGTGGTCTCACTTTTCTTGCTCAAGATAGTCTTCCTTAACCTTTTTCACACTATCCATTTGATAAGGTTGTGTACTCAATCACTCGAATGTTGTCGCATACATCAACAAACAAGTCAGCTTTTGAACATCTTTTAAATAGTCTCCCCTTTACTTCTTTTCTTCGGGTTGCAAGATGTGTTTTCCTCATCTTCATTTATAAACACGTTATAAGATGGATTTTTGGTCCGTCCCATGTGTCTTTCTTGGCTAGAGTCCTCTTCACCATGTGTTTTCCAAGGCTCTTCATACACTTGGTTTCGCAGGTTCTTAGTCAAATCCGTTGCTCTGTATATATCTAGTGAAGTGTTTTTATATAAGCATCATAATATTAAAAATATGTAACAGTAATTAGAAAATGATGCAGTATTGCGCTTTCCATTGAAGGTTCACCTATTTGCATTAAAGTTGGACTGTCAAACTAAATCTTTTGTAGAATATGCGTCAATCCTCCAAATACCATTGAAATGGAATAATATTTTCTATTTGGTATATAACTTTTATATTTTGAATATGGTAGGATTTGAGAAAGGAAATGCTCCAACCTAAAACTGACAAGTTGGAGACGACTTATCCCTTGTCTCCTATTGCCATTATTCGTTCTTGTTTCTCTACCAGGTAATTTTTACAATGTGAACAAACTTTTATTTTAAACAGATAACATTATTCATCACCATTAAAATTAATGTGAAGAAACTTTTAAAATGAAATATTTCAGAAATGGAACACCAAGACAACCTCTGATTGTACCACTTGCAAGGGCACGTTTGATGTTTAATACAACTCGGGTTCCACCTGCTTCTCTTGAGGGTCTTGAAGAATATTCCCATTGCTGGATCATTTATGTTTTTCATCTTAATACCGATCTCGACAAATTGTGGAAAAATCCATCTAGGTCGAAATTGAAGGCAAAAGTGGGTTTTTTTTTTCTTTTTTGTTTCTCATCTTGATAAATTTTTATCTTTCTAAAGGCTTTAAACCATCTTAAATTTTAAAATTTTTGTAGGTAAGAGTACCAAGACTGAAAGGTGAAAAGATGGGGCTATTTGCTACACGATCTCCACATCGCCCCTGCCCAATTGGTCTTACAGTTGCTAAAGTAAGTTAAAATTATTTTATTTAAGCTGATTTTTAATATTACTATAATAGTAATTATTATTGTTAATATTTGTTATTAGTAATCATTACAAGATATTAGTAGCTTTGGTTTTGGTCTACATGATTCCGTTAATTAGTTTTGTTGAAGGGGATTTTACATATTTTTTACAATTGGTTGAATTGTTTTTAGACTACGTGCCTAGTTAAATGTTGCATATTGAAACGAGGCAAATGCTTTTCATTCTATGGTGAAACAATTCAATTTTTATTATAAATCCATAGGTGAACATAGGAACGATTAGCAACTGAACTATTATTTGAAACTGTAGAAGATCTACTATTAACTAAAAGTTTAATCTTTGCAAATGTAGGTGGAGTCGGTTCAGGGAAGCAGCGTCCTACTTTCTGGTGTGGATTTGGTTGATGGCACTGTAAGCCACACACACACACACACCATGTGAAAATTGGAGTTCAAATGAATATGCTGTATTCATTTGTGGCATTATTTGAATGTTGATGGTTTTTTTGTTGTGAATAGCCTGTTCTGGATGTAAAGCCCTATCTACCATACTGTGACAGCATTGAAGGAGCTGTTGTACCCCATTGGGTTAAGGTACCCCCCTTCTACTACCTCTTGTTATTTTATTTATTTAATTATTTTTTTGTGGGTTGGGGGGGCAGGGGGTGAATAATGACATTAACCAAACCTCCAATGAGGAAATAAAAATTGTATTGTTTGACTAGTCATATGGTCAAATACAAGTGTTTGACTGTTCTTCCTGAGCATTTAACTTTCAACATTTGAACAGATGGATGATTTGTTGGCTGTGGCTTCTGTTGATTTTTCCGATGATTTTTTTGCAACTTTGACTAATTGCTGGACAGTAATGGTAAAAGTTTTGAATTCTTTCAACATATATTTGTCAATTGTTAATGGCATTCGTGTAAAATTACATTTTAAAATTTTACTGTTCATGTGTGTGTTTGCATCTTCGTTTGATTTTTCTGCATTGTTACAGGATAAGAAGTCGCTATATGCATCACCCGAAGAATTTAAAATCTTGATCAAACAAGTGCTTTCATGGGATATACGTTCAGTATCGCAACGAACCCAAGTTGAAGAATTTAATGGAGAAGCCGAATATGAGCATGTTTCTTCTAGTAATATTATTTATCATCTGAATTTAGAAGGCTTAGATGTTGCATACAGAATTACATCCAATAGTAATGTACTTGTTGAGAATGTTACCCTTTCTCCTAACACAAACATACATCCAGAATAGCATCAAGGCCACACCACCAGTCCCTGTTATGATTTTGTCAAGCCGAACCGGACCAGCCTTGTTAGGACCGTTGTAACGATCCTGAAGAGCTTCACATTTTGACCATTAATGGAGTCAAAAGACGTTAAAAAGATCATATTTAGTTCATACTATTGGGATCTCACTTTCTTATTAATTTTGAAAATATCTTTCAACGGAGTTGATTTAGTTTATATTTTATTATCTGTGTTTTAATTCCTATAGCAAGACATGATCAAGGGAGGGGTTACTTCATAGAGAATAGATGTGAGCCCTTAAAAACTTAATTTAACAGTTATTAAAATATGATTAAAAGTTTACTGATTCTATGTTATTAGTGAATAAAAAAATAAAGGTAATTTTATTATTGTTTTGATTTTGCTAGCTTCGCAAGAAATATGTTTTCTTGGAAGCTTACCCTATCTATAGCTTTGTAAATCGTTTAATATTTAATAAATGTATTATTATTAACTAGTTTTAAAGTGCATGTACATACATAGGCAGTCATAGTTATTTATGTAAAAACATTATCTTACAGTTATTTATGTAAAAACATTATCTTACATTTGTTTAGTTAAATAATAACCCAATCTAAAACTATTTTAAAAACCAAAAGAATTTTATATTAACTAACTTTGAATTTTTAAAAATAATACAGTTAATATTCATAATCCCTCATTGTATGTAAACAACTTTTTTGTGTCTGTTGTTTGATTATTATTGTATACAATGAACTTTGCCATAATATATAACAAGTTCATACAATGTGAGAATTATAAAATTTGGTTATATTATTTTTTCAAAAATAAATTGATTATATATATGGTAACTAAAACAAAATTTATTATGTTTCAGTACAATTTACCTTACGAGCGTAGCAGTACGCAAGTACCAAAGTGGTACAAAGGATCCTTTATGGCATTACCCCTAATTATATATGTTATTCCGATGTTAATACGCGGATTATTTTAATGAGAGATGATATATTCTTCTACTTTTTCTTCCTACTTATCATTCGACTCACAAGTTCAACACAAGTATCAAAATCAATGAAGGAAACGAGGAAAAAGAATTAGTGAACTTCATATGTCATATTTGATATGGGTTTAGCGTGTCCTTTTCGAGTGGGTCGTAATAGTCTTTTATCACTTCCTTCCATATTTGCTCGTGGGGCCAAATATATTCTGAATAATTATTTGTATTTTAGTAATTATCATGTTGTAAACAATGGAATGTCTCGTAATTCTAATGAAGAATAAGGTGGTAATATTTCGAAGTGTGACACAAAATATAAAAATCGAAATTATAGTAATTAATTAATAGCTTATTATCATCTTTTGATTTTCTTTGTGTAACCTACCTTTGGGGTCCATGTGACCGGTCTTATAACTAACCATTCATGTTATTGAAAACCCGAGATTTCAAAGTCGGTAATGTTAGAAGGTCGTTTATGGTCAGACATTCGGATTCGGAAGTTAGAGACTCAAGAGGTTCTATGACTTAACAACCCTAATCATGACTTACCTTCACATTACCAACATTACGATTAAAATTTAATGCTTGAATTTTTTTTTCGAAATAACTCTTTGCCGAGCTCGTCATCACGGTGACAAGCCAAACAACAAACACCACCTAAATACCTAATGGATGATGAGCGTATTTGTGGACAATGACGAGCAAAATTTGCTCCACTACGGCTGGTCTTAGCTCCTTTATGAATCATCTTGCCCCTATTATGTACCTTGATTATTATTTTTTGTTGAATAAACATGGACACGCAAAGATGATATAATTTATAATAGATTATAAATCACGAAAAGAATCGTTGGACTACCATACCGATCGCTTAAAATTCTGTGCTTTTACAAAATCAAAACCTTCTAATATTTTATAACTATAAAAAATAAAAAAAACAATAAAAAGAATAATCAAGTCAAGAGGAACTAATTAATGTTTATTAATTAATAAACTGGTCTATTTGACTTTTACTATTTGAAGCTTGTTAGATTTTTCAAACCATGTGACGTATTGATTTCAATGATGACTACATTCCTTTACATTAAAAAATTTATATTGATTTAGATGGAAAATATATAGGAAATGATATCCATGTCATTATATGGTCAAAATTTATCAAAAAGTCAACTGTAGTTATAAAAAGTCTAGTCTGGATAAGTTTTGGTCTACGTACGTACGATGTGATTTAAAAAGTTGTCTACTATACGCGTATACTATACAAAGTACAAGTTGCAAATATTATAAGTATAAATATTATGCATTGTTAGATTTATTTGATAGTTACAAAAAGAAATTCGAGAACGAATCGGTTGGGATTCATGTCATATGCATGCCAAACTTACCCATGCAAAAGGGCGGACCTACCAAAAGTCTCGTGGTGGCATGAGTTATCAACCAAATATACTAGTGTAATAAAAATTTTACACTTTTTTAAATTGTTGTTGTTATTAGTTAAATTTTGGGTGTCATCTATGATTTTGTTATGTTATCAAAAACAAATGAAAACTGGATTTTCTGTAAAAAATAATAACTTATAGTTTAACATTCGAACTATACTTTTAAAATGTTTTAATTTATCTTAATAATAATAATAATTTAATCAAGAGGACTTCATATAATTTGTGTTTTGTTTGAGATTTTGGTCTTAAAATACCGGAACAATAACCGAAACCTCATTATCCCTATCTGATTAAATAGAAACTCAAACAACACTCGTAATCTTAATTAATTTTAATTTACCATAATATGATGTCAATAATCACCAAATGAACCCTCCCCTTAATCTATTAATAACCAAATGAACCCTATATATGGAGAAGTTCGGTTGAGAACCCTTCTTATTGCGAGAACTGCGAGTATCATTTGTAACATTCATTGTGATCATTCATAGGGGTATATAGGTCTTTTATATATCATTTAGCCGTGAATTACGTCCAGGTGAACCGTTATTAAAAAGGGAGACTTGATTTCTCAAAATACAACTTATTAATGCGTGATTAACGAGTCGTCATTTTTATTGGCCATTGATTTATTTAAATCAAGAGCTAAGATGGTTATTGTGGTATTCCTAATAAAATGGTTCTCTAATGAATCATTCTATATATATATATATATATATATATATATATATATATATATATATATATATATATATATATATATATATATACACACACACACATAGGGGAGGGTTCATTTGAGAACTATTGTTAGTGCGAGAACCGCGAAAACCAATCTTAGCCGTTCCTTGAATATGGGAAGTTCATGGACGGAGAGCGTGGGGGTGATAGAGTGTGGCAGGGTGCATATAAGGAATTCATGGGTGGGTAATGACATTGAAGGAGAAGGAATTGGACAGTCAAGATTGGTTCTCGCGGTTCTCGCACTAAGAATGGTTTTCGCATGAACTTCTTTCTTTCTTTCTATATATATATATATATATATATATATATATATATATATATATATATATATATATATATATATATATAGGGTAGGGATATTGTAAAAAGAAAATTAAGGTACAAAGAATAAGGAGAATTCTCAGCCACACATTTATATAAAAAGTCAACAAAACCCAGTCGACCCTGATTAATCGTAACTGCCAAAATAAAGCAGTTTAAGGGTAATTTCGGAATAGGAAAAACTTGAATTAGTTACAGGTATTTTGTCAATAATTAATGAAATTATAATATGTTTTTAAATTCCATTGTATTATCATATATACATTGCTTATCATTGCAGATGCACGATTCATCATTTTGACAACAAATTTATGAGACCGAAACTGATGTACAATTTAACTGATGCATACAAAACTGATAAATAACAATCCTAAAAATCGAAATGTGCACAGAAAACGTTACAAAAACGAATTATGTATTACATATCCAGCATTGATGCACAAAACTAACCAAAAAACTTGATTCACAATCAACGAAGAAACTTGATTCACAATATTTCAAAACTGATGTACAATTTTGAATGAGGTAAAAAAACTGATTTCAGAATTCTTTCGTAAAAAACGATTAAATGTGATGCACATACACTTTGGTGTTAAAGAAGCTTCATCAGAAATGCAAGGATGCACAATCAATCTACAGATCTGATTCAGACATGCAAGGATGCACAATCATCAATCTACAGATATGCTGTGTCGGTGTTGTCTGGCTGTCGCCGCCCGACGTAAGGCATAAACATCGGAGTCAGCGGCGGCGGTGAGGGCGTCGGCGGCAGAGGTGAGGACACCGGCGACTGGCATATGGAACGATTAGGACTGAAATCGGCGGCAGTATGGCGAATGGCGCGGGTGAAGGGGAGCGGCTGCTGTATCGTCTTCCTCGCAGGGCATATGAACGACTAGGGTTTGCGGGATTCGGTCGAACTGTGCTGCATCTCTCTCTCTCTTAGATCTCTGACGGTGCAGCAACAAGCTTCGATGAGGAAACGGCACACGCGGCGACTCAAGGGCAGCGGCAACTTCGGTGGGCAAAGCAGAGACTAGGGTTTGCGATTAGGGATTGGGGGCGGTTAATGAGATCAGAGACGTGGGGGTAGGGGGTTATTTAGGTGAGAGAATTATTTTTTTATTTAAAAACTTCCTATTTTACCCTTTTGTTGGTTATGCCACGTGTCAAGTTTATACTTCTCCTTACTCTTTTTACCCTAATTCTCTTTTTATTTGATCCTGATTATATATATATATATATATATAGAGAGAGAGAGAGAGAGAGAGAGACTACAAAAAAATGTCATTTATCCATGCTTCATAAAAAACGTGTAAAAGTTTTAAGTGTTGTCACACTTATAATTGTGAAAAATAATTTAAAAATAAAGATTTGCTAGAAAAATGAAAAACTTAACATGTATAGATGTGTAAATTTGATTTTAAAAGTTCACGCTTTTAAGTGTGTGAAGTTAGTATATAAATAGATGATTATAAAAGTTCACACGTAAAAGCGTGGACTTTTGTAACTTTAGAATTATTTTCAAAATTTCCACGCTTAGAAGTGTGAAATTCTAGATAATTTGTTCACACTAATACATGTAATTTTTGACTCCGATTTTCACACTTTCTACTGTAAAGATTGGATAGAAATTAGTAACACCCGATGATTCCACACATGATCGTAATTCTCCATGGTTTTAAGTGTATTAATATTGATAAAAAAAAGTGTGGATAATTGACATGTTTTTTGTAGTGGAGAGAGAGAGAAGTTCAATCGAAAATTGTTTTTCATACGAGAACAATTTGTAACACTATTAATGACTTATTAATGGGAGTATTTTGGCCATTAATTTATATATTTACTTAACCGTGAATTATGTGAAAGTGAGCCGTCATTAACTTGTGAGGCTTGATTTTCCCAAAAAATTCTCATTAATGCATCATTAATGAGCCGCCAAAATTTATTAGCCGTAGGTTAATTTTAATTAAGAACTTAGATTGATTTCTTAGTTCTCATACGTTATTTGAATCCTCCCATATATATAAACATAATGAGAGGTTCAAATAAGAATGTATATTTATGTGAGAATTGGAGTTTCAATCTTGACTCTTTATTTGATTTGATATTTATGTGTTTGTGTGTATGTGTGTGCGCACAATAAAAAAAATGTAACTTTCATGCGTCTTTCTGGATTGAATCGGATATAATATTTGATTTCAAGTGGCGGTTTGTTACAAATAATACGTACACGAAGCTAGAACTTTTTTCAATTAAGTTTATCGATCACCTACCCAAAAGTAAATGAATGTGACGTAAGCATATATATACATGCATGCCGACTTATATCTTAGTAGATCGAAGTTTGGTGTTACATGAAGTAAATGTTACATAATGCATGCAACTACATACAATACAGATTTGGATAAGAGATCGACCAATTAAGGATATTATATATTAATTCGAGTTAATTTGGAAACGTACTCTTCCTAGCTTACAGAATATATAAGTCATCTTTAGACGATACCTGGGCCTAGATTATACTACTACTTATACATCAGCTGTTTGCTGCTTCTCTAGCTAAGCTAGGAACAGTAAATCAAATTATCAAAGTCATATATTTTGGGTGGTAGCTAGATGGCTGCAACTAATTAATTATATACAGATATCATATTATGCAACGACACTATTGTCTTTGTAATTAAGTTTAAACGAGGAAATTGTACCAGCGCGTTGCAGCGGGGGTTTAAAATATATATGTAACGTGTATTAAAAGTCTAATTCGACTTATATAAATAAAGTGATTTTGTACGTTACAACAAAAAATATGAATCATTTTTTAGTACTCGTACTTTGCTATATGATTTTTATGTTGGAAATAAATGAATTTATTTATTAACCAGATTTGAATTTTTAATGCGCTTTTACCTAAAAATTTAGATTGTTATAGGTTATTATATATAATAAGGTGCAAAAGATATTTGTAAGAAATTTGAATACTAATAGTTTAAAAGTATATTTATTAAAATAAAATAAAAACTCTCAAAATTTTCTAATTTTTTATCTTAAAATTTAGTATTAATCAAATTAATATTGATAATAATAAACTAAAATCCTGAAATAATATAATGAATAGATAAGATCATGAGTAGCACACCCTCTGAACTCTGACATCTGCGCCACATCAGTTTTTCTCTCTCATACCTCCTTCCGCCCTTCCCACCCCAAATGGAGTACCACACCCCATCTACTCCAACCTTTTTCACTTTTTTAAAAAAATTTAATAATATAACAAAATAAAATATTCTTATATTGATTAAAAAATAAAACAATACAAATAATAAGAAAAAAAAAATTCTAACATTACAAATAAAAAGTAACATAATATTTAATATTAAATAATAAAATATCTAAAAAACTAATTATCCTCGTTGTTGTCATTACCAAGTATATAAGTTGTGATATTTATAGTGGGTGAATTGGAAAAAAATTATGAAAAATAAAAAAGTAGCCATTGGCTTTTAAATTAAAAAAAAAAATTTAAATTTGAACCCTGCATAAAGATGGTAAAAAAGGAAAAAAAAAAATCGAACACATTGATGTTAAAAAAAAAATTAATAGCCTAACATTTTGAAATTTCTTTGTTTGAGAAATCGGATGAGATGAATAATTCTTTTTTAAGGTAGACTTTAGCTTAAATGAGTTAAAAACGATCATTGTTTTATTTTAAAGGATCAAAGGTACAAAGAGCTAATCAAACTGCTTTCATTAAAAACGATAATTGTTTTACTTAGAACATCCGCAAATATGATATATATATATATATATATATATATATATATATATATATATATATATATATATATAGATCAATAAAAAACCATTGTTAAACAAAGAACCTAAAAAACTAATCTGGACCACTGGATTATCAAAATCAGTGGATGAGACTGAACAATGTCAAAACTGTAACTATTATGTACTAAATTATGAAAAAAATGGTAAATATGAAAAATGTCCCTCCCAACAACCTAGGAATTAAAAAAAAACTTACAAAAACTTTCAATTGTCATAACTTTTTAAGTTTTGCGAATTTAAACAAAAAAATTATACAAATCTTTTAGTTTTTTAATTCTCTTTCAAACAAGATCACTATTCCCATATTTTTCTAAAAAAAAATTTAATATGAAAATTTTGTTTGCATTTTGGAAGCATTTTGCATTTTGCATTTTCATATTTTGCATTTTCATATTTTGCATTTTGGAAGCATATGAATGACCTGCATGATGATATTTTTTATTTTTTTATTTTTTGCATTTTGCATTTAGTATGAACACAACTCAAAATGCAAAATTTGCATTTCAAAAAAAAAGTTTCTGAAATATATCAAGACCGGTCTTGTTTGAAAGAGGACGAAAAACTGAATTTAACGGTATAGTTTTTTGATTAAAATTGTTAAAAACGAACAAGTTATGATCATTTAAAGTAAGTGGGGTTTTTTTTTTAAAGTTTGTTGGGGGTTGCTTGGGGGGAGGGCTGTGAGACGCAGATTTTTTTTTATTTCCTTTTTTGCTTCTAAACTATGTGTCACGTGTAATTACCAGAGAAGGTTCTTTATGTTCTATGTTTAATGGAGGTTCTTTATATAACTTTACCCTATATATATATATATATATAGACAAAAGTTCATGCGAGAACCGTTGTTAGCGCGAGAACCGCGAGAACCAATCTAAGCAGTCCAATTCCCCCTCCTTCAATGTCATTGTCCACCCATGAATTCCTCACATGCACCATGTCACACCCTATCCCTCCACGCTCTCCATCCATGATACTTCCCATATCCAAGGAACAACTAAGATTGGTTCTCGCGGTTCTCGCACTAACAACGGTTCTCGCATTAACCCTCCCTATATATATATATATATATATATATATATATATATATATATAAATTGAATCAATAAAAAATTATGTGTTAAACAAAGAACCTAAAAAAACCAATCTAGACCATTGGATCATTAAAATTAATGATGAGATTTAACAATGGCAAAACTGTAATTATGATGTATTAATATAGAAAGAAAATGGCAAACGTGGAAAATCTCACCCCCAACAACCCACGATTTAAAAAAAACCCACAAAAACTTTAAATTGTCATAACTTTTTAAGTTTTATGAATTTAAACAAAAAAATTATACAAATCTTTTAGTTTTTTAATCCTCTTTCAAACAAGATCACTCTTCCCATATTTTTCTATTTTTTTAACATGAAATTTTTGTTTGCATTTTGGGCAGTATGTAGTGTTTTGTACGGATTTTGCATTTTGGGTTTGAATGTGTAATTTTACATTTTAGACTGCATTTTTATTGAATCATGTTGGATTTGCATTTTGCATTTTCATAATTTTTGCATTTTGGAAACATATAGATGACCTGCATGTTTATATTTTGCGTTTTTCGGATTTTGCATTTAGAATGAACCCAGCAAAATGCAAACTTTGCATTTCAAAAAAAAAAAATTCAGAAATATATCAAGCCTGGTCTTGTTTAAAAGAGGACGAAAAACTGAATCTAACGATATACTTTTTTTGCAAAAATTCTTAAAAACAAATAAGTTATGATCATTTAAAGTTGAGTGGGTTTTTTTATTTATAAAGTTGATTTTTTTTAGTTATTTTCCAATTTTGCCCTTAATCAAAGTGTCACGTGTAATTACCAGGATGGTTCTTTAGGTTTTATGTTTAAGGGGAGGGTTCCATTGAGAACCGATTTTAGTGCGAGAACCGCGAGAACCAATCTTAGCCGTTGATTTGATAAGTGGAGTTCATAGATGGAGAGCGTGGGGGGATCAAGTGTGGCAGGGTGTATGTGAGGAATTCATGGATGGGCAATGACATTGAAAGAGGGGGAATTGGACGGCTCAGAGTGGTTCTCGCGGTTCTCGCACTAAAATTGGTTCTCAATGGAACTTCTTCCTATATATATATATATATATATATATATATATATATATATATATATATATATATATATATATAAGATTGTTAACATAATCGCTAAAGTTATCTCGTAAAAATGATACCTATAGGTGGTTAAATTACTGAATATATAAGAGATAGATAGCGCATTCACCACAATAAATTTCTTTTGGCTTAATGATAAGCACCTTAATTATAACACTATGTATATACACGAAAAAACTAGAAGTAACTAATAAAACTATGAACTTGGCAAAAAGGGGTCCGGTAACTAGCTATTTACCTACGATGATTTCATTTATGGAGTGCTTGGTTAGGGGTTTTAAAGGGTAATAAATGAGAATGATAATGATTAATGCTGCTTGTTTAGGTGGAATATAACTATTCATTACCTATTAATGGATAATGAAACATTCTCTAGTAAATTGGGAGTAATGAATGTAGGGTAATGGATTCAGGTATGTGTGCCCCCACCGATCACCGACACCATCATTGATCACCACCAATATCACTACTACCACCGACCGCCGCTACCACATGGCAACAACCACTACACCATCATAAAACGTCAACAATCAACACCAGCTCTAATATCGCTACCACCACCCTCTAGCACCATCACCGACTACCACCATCGTCGTTGCCGACATCACCGCCGCCACCACCACTACATCATCGTAACTTGTCACAAAATTACCACCAGCGCCCCGCCACCGCCCTACACTTTCTACCACCATCATAGACCGCTATTGCTATCACCACCACCACTACACTTTACTACCATCATAGACCGCCTGCTGTTGTTGCCAAAGCCGGCATTTCCACCTCTGATTTCCACCTTTATCGCCTACCAGAACCGTCTGTTGCAACCACCGCCATCATCAGCTGCTACCACCTACTACTATTAAATGACATTAATCGTTATGTCAACCAACATCGTAGTTGCCGTCACCGATTATCAGCACTAACGGTTGTTGTCACCATCATCACTCACTAACACAACTTAGTATTGCCACTAACACAACTTGGTATCGGTTCGGCTTGTTATTGGTTCAGTTACGTGTACTAAACCGAAATCGATCCACTAGTTAAAGGGTTAGCCGAGTGAAAATTTATGAGTTTTTCATTATTAGCCCTCAGACTATACATATTTATGTTTTTGGCTACCAAACAGATATAAGTTGAGAGTATGTTTGTTATTTTGGTATAAATAACACCACTCAAAAGTTAAGGAACTTTTTCTTCAACTTTTACCCAATTTTTCCAGTTCTATTCTAGAGAGAAAGCAATTGATTTGGAATGAAACGAATAATATATAAATACATTTTTAAGTATTTCCAAAATAAAACAAGATAGGATTGTAAAATAAAATTTGATCAAATTTTTGGTTGTGTTTGGTAGGCGAAAATTCTCTCAGTTTTCTAAAATTTTATTTTTTAAAAAACCGAAAAACTTAAAAGCATATTTGGTTAATGTCTTTTATTAAAATTTTCTAAATAAAAATGTATTTTCGCTTTCCTAATTTCGTGAAAAATTAGAAAAGTCTCTATACCCTTTTTTCCACCTTTTTCTAAGCTGTGAGTCATAATCCCATTTTCTTCGAATTTCATTCTTTTTACAAAATAGGGTCAAACCCATAGTGTAGTTCCCACTTCCCTCGCAATTTTATCAGTTTGATATCACGAGTTTTTATTTTATTAGCAATCCATTTTTATTTACTCTTCTATTTACATAGTTATGTTTTATTCTTTTTTTTTTCAAATCGTTCATATAACATCTTTTTTAAGTTTTCATATACACGTAAAAGTATATAATTTATTGAAAGATATTTTGAATTTGATTCTTGTATTTAATTTTTTTCTTAAAAGCATTTTTGCGTTTGAAGCACATATTTTTAAAAGAAACAAGATATTATGATGTATAAGATCAAACTATTTCCATGATTGTATTCTATATATATTTCCTTGATGATCCAAGATGTTTACATATTAAGGATTGAATTTAAGTTTCTTTTGAGACTATTCTGAATTATATTGTATGGTTTTTCAAGACGTTGGCAATCTTGATTCTTGATATCATTGAACTAGAGAAAACCGTCTTTTTTTATCTTTACTTTTATGATAAATTAAATTTTATGTTAAATCATAAATTGTATTTATGTTAACTCTCATATTAAATTTTTGTTTCAGATATTCCTTTTAGGTATTGTATTATTTGAAATAAAAAAACTGAAAATTAAATCCTATTAGAAAATTTTAACCAAATGAGTTTTTTAAATTTTCTATTTGAAACTGAAAATGAAAACTCCATCTCCTTTTCAGAAAACTTTTTTATAGAAGTGTAAATAATTTTTCACGACCAAACGTAACTTTTATTTCTTGAACTTTTTTTCCAAAAATACAGATATATATAGAATAAAATAAAACAAAGACTTTTATGTATTCCATTAATTATTAATCACCTTCGAATTATGAATTTATAAGTCAGTGATTGGTAATTAGAATATTACTATACGATGATCTTTTTAATATTTTTACTTTCTTTAGAGTACCGGTGTACTAATGTTGGGGAATCCCATGTTTCGCGCTATATCAACATATATTACTCACTCGATACTTCATTCATGTTTAACCCCCGTACTATCTATGCTTCATACACTTTAAAAAAAATTATTTTGAAAAATATCCTCTCTTCTCTCTACTTTTTCATCTATCCTTTTTTCTCTCTTTATCTCTTATCTCTCTCTCTCTCTCTCTCTCTCTCTCTCTCTCTCTCTCTCTCCTTTCTTCTTTGGTACTCAAATGTCAAAACCTTTTGAAAATCCCAAGCTATGTGCGAGCTGGGCTTGGGCCCAGGGCAGCAAAACTTAGGGGGCATAATTTTATATGGGCCATAGGTAATAGGGTAGGTTCAGTTGGGCAGCCCATATTCCATATTTTCAATATACGGCCCAGTAGGTTTTATTTTTTCATCTGCGATTACACAACAGAGGCAACAGCGAATCGAGCGACTAAGGGCAACAATTACGAAGAGGTTTTTCAAATTTCGAGGAGATGGGAGAGGGCAACGAGGCGTCAAGAGATTCGGTGTAACACCGCTATTTTTTTTTAACCATGCGGAAGAGAATACAAACAACTACAAACCTATTCACATAGGTAGTATAAATATTAAGTAATTAAACTGACACCAAAATATTTGTATCCCAAACTCGGAGTTACATAATTTACAACAGGCTCGACCGACACAAAATATCAGAGTGCAGTTCAAACATTCCCAAAAGCAAACACAACATCCGGCCAACAGCCAAACTTACCGCAACCTGCAAAGGGAGGGATTATGTGGGGGATTAGCATAAAGCTAAGTGATGGAGATTTAACAAACGAACAGCAGCAGTTACAACAAGTAACGACATACAATCAGATCACATAATTGTCATCAAACAATTATCACCCAGGTCATGCAATCAGGGATATCCAGAGGACCGGTGGTGTTGCAACACCTTCAACCAAATGCCGGCCAAAGCATAGGTTTACCGATAGCTCTGCTAACATGGATAACAGTAAAAGCACCCTTGAGTGCAACAGATGCACCTCAAGATCAGATACTGTAAATCCCCAAGCAACAAGCCCAGCCTACAAAACTGTCGCGGCTGACCTCCTTCAAACAACTCAAAGTGTCCAACATCACAGTTGTCCCCGATTACAAAGCACGTATACAGATCAATTCATATTCTCAAAACATAATTCAGCGATTACTATCATATATCAAGAATCATCAAATTATCATGCTGAACATTCTGCTCATAGAATCTGGCATAAAACATTGCAACCGTAACCGTTACAACTAGCACAAATTCGTGAGTTAAAAGTCCACTCACCTGCGTCCTTGCCAATCCAAGATCCACACTCAGTTGTCTCATATCACTGAGTCTTTGAGTTCCCTGAGAACACAATATAAACAAGTCAATAACTCAAATCATAGTTAACTCCAAAAGTCAAACCAATTCACCACCAAGTCAAAGCTTATTCATTTAGAATATCCATGTAAGTCATAAGCAGTATGTAGCAGTCAACGAAATATTCATAAGTGTCAACTATTTCCAATTATTCCGCAAATGGGTCAAAACCCAACCCGCTAGACTTTATAATACCAAACCAGCTTGAAACATATCAAATACCATTTAGGAATGCTTCATAAATCATATGAGACATATAGAAATCAACGGATCATAAACTTAGGCTATCTAACATCCTTTCACGAATTAAGCATGCAATTAGCATATAGAATCCAATCTTGAAGCATCATTAGTAAACCCTCTCATATATACCATATAATCAGAACTTAACTCATTTAAGTTAATCACACAGATCATAAGCAACATATAATTCTTAACAGAACATGTTTCATCATCTAAATCATTCCTATATATATCCTAAATCATGCATGAATATCTCAACATCATACAACAACAAACTAAATTAACATCCGAGTCACTACGCACGAGGTGGATTCACTACGCACGTGCTGAACGCACTACGCACGGACTGGACAAACTACGCACGTAGAGAACTCAAATACACTTAACATGTTTCACACACTACGCACGCAAAGGACACTGGTACGCACGAAGTGGACCACACTACGTGCGACCAAAACTCAACGACTTCATCTTCTTCATCATGCACTTCGTACGAAGTGGAGCCACTACGCACGGAATGGACTTCACTTCGCACGTCTAAAACTCAACTTTTCAAGAACTTCTTAACCAAAGCTCGACATACACAACACAGCCTCACCTCTTGCTACAGAATCTCTATCGTGCTCGAAATCCAGACGTTAATCCTCGCTTTAAGCTCGAAAACAGAATCACGTTAGAGTAAGAGGGGGTTAATGGTTCCTTCTCTCTTCTCCACTTCGGCCAGAAACGAAAAAACAACAAAGAACATGAACAAAGCCTATATAAAGGGTTAAAACATACAAGATTTACACTACGTAGTGCAATTACTGATTTCTGAGATACAGGAACCTAATTAAAGCGGTCCTTTTCAAGTCAATAGCATGCAACGAGGTATTATTTAGAACCCTCGTGTAAAACCAAATCATATGACATCAATATTACATAAAAACATTAAAATTAATGTTTCACCTCATACCTCGCGGTCCAATTAAAATCATCAAATAAATATCAAACAATTAATCAGTTAACACAAACAATCAAATATAAATTATTATAAATAATAAACAAATAGTTTACCATTAGCGCGTAAACTACCAGGCCCGATAGGAGGATGTTACAACTCTCCCCCCCTTAAAAGGATTCCGTCCCCGGAATCTCACCACGTTACTAACTCAACGTTTCTTCCACTGATCACTTTTCAAATCAACCTTCCGTTCAAGTACCAAGATAATCTGACTTCCATATTCTACTGTACTCTTATGTAAATAACAGACATGAATGTGTATCATAAACACCTGTCATCTCAGCGTAAAGTTAGAAGTAATCATCTAATCATTTACCACTTATCATTGTCAAACTGATCAAATATATATAATGAAGTGATAGCATTCAGTGTTTCCCGGTGCAAATTATTCCCTTTTAGAGTAGTGGATCTGCGTACCGTTTCTGTGTCTGACACAAAAGCAATCTTCTTAGATGCAACCTAAACAATATCAGAACCCGCAAACTATCTCTCATCTGCCACTAATCAACACATAGAAGTTTTGCAGTGATGATCATATAACATTTCGAAAGGTATCACATCGACCTTCAAGGATAAGAATTATCATACACACAATCAATCAATGAAGGGTACAAATCCCAAAATCTAACACACCCCACCCACACGCATGTAACAAATCTTCAAGTTTCTGAATGGTTCATTCAATCTAACAGTCTATCCGAGGCTAGAATGTTGGACTCAATCAACTCACATTCACAATTCTCACTGTAGGCTCTTCTAGAAGTTCAGAACAATCAAAGTCTCTGTTGAAAACAGTTAATACTAGAATACTGTGTCAAGAAGCAATCACATCAATATTCAGTTGAATAAATCTGATGCGAAGAGTTGTCTCACTGGTAGCGAGAAAACAACGTTACTCATCCGATAGTCAACAATTTACCCAAATCTTATCACGACTTTGCTGAGTTCGTGGGAGTTTAGTTACAAAAATCCATTATAAATAGCTCCCAATTTCCATTCTGGTATCTTTAGCAATTTCAAAATTCGTAAAATCCTTGACGTTCTTCTACAACATGAGCATAAATATATCAAATTTCCACAATTTAAGCAATATCTGTCTTCATCTAAGACCTCCCAATTCAACAATTTTAAGGTCATTATTCATTTTCATGCTACATGATGAAGCAGGCAATTTGGACTTCTAAGTCTCTGTCAATCTCAGATCATAAAATTCTCCAAGCAACGGCATACAAACACTGGATCATAAGTCTTTAATCCTCAAAGTTTGTCAATCAAATCCACTTTTGTTTATCAAAATTTCTGACTACACTTTTCATCGGTCAAAACTTTCATTTGAACAATATCAGTCTATCCACTAATTCAGAATAATCCCCATTTGCACAAAACAATATTATTATTGACTCCATCGCATTTCCAAGCATAGGCTATTACATTAGCTTTCCAAGGTTGATAATGAAATTTCGCAATCAATACATCAAATCAATTCTAAATATTGTCTTTGTCACATATTTAATTCTTCTATAGAAAGCACATATCACAAACCCAACTGATCAATACAGTTACACATTTCATATCATATCAATAATATCTCCATAGTGTTTAAGGCAATCAATCGTTATAAACTCCAAGTCATGTAAAGGAAACAATACAATGCACTACGAAATCATCAAATCCATCAAGTAGTGCAGAAATAAGGGTCTGACAAACAACCATTTCAAAATCTGAAATACTACTATTCACTGCTTTTTCAAATCAATCTCTTTGCAGGTTAACCAGGTCAACAGGGTTACAATTTTGAATACCTCTTCATCAAATCATTTCTGGTAATTCAAAATCCCTCAAATATCAAACATTGTCATCTGCTATTTTCACTTCAGGCCTATCCCAAATACAATCATACACAAATTAAGAAGATAAATCTTCCTAGCCAGGTCAGTATGATATCCGTTGTGTTTTAACCATTGTCTAAACATAATGTATCATATAGCATGCAATTCGACTAGTCAGAAAACAACTTTTATGGCAATTACTAATTGCTCTATACTGGCCCAAACAATACACGTGTAACAGTATATCAAACTCAAGTATAGGTATTTACAAAATGAACTATAATTCATTTATCATAAGTTACCTCTACTTTTAATAGTACTATAGCATCAGAAGCAGACATATTCAATTATCACATAAGACCACATAGATAACTGAGCATTCGACTCTATAATCAAATATCATACCTACAGATATAGAGTTCATCAAAGCATACCTGAAATATCATCTTCAGCAATGGTAGCATCATCTACCAAACTCTGAATTGCTCTACCCTTTGACGAAGAAGGGTTCTTTCTCTTTTGTCTCACCACTGACGAAGATTCCCCGACCGTTCCCTCTACCCCTGACCCTGACCTTGATTTCTTGCCAGAAGTACATTCACCAGATTTATGACCCTCTTTCTGACAATTCCAACACACTTCACTACGAAACAAACAGCAATCTACCATGTGCCCAAGTAATCCACATCGGATACAACGTAAGGTCTGAAGTGAGCAAGGCCCAAAATGAGAAGATCTGCAATCTCTACACCACTGGAACCTTTCATTAGACCTACTCGTCATAGGTGTAATGGGCTGGCTCCCTTGTTCCTGACTAACATGTCTTTTCCGCTTTTGTGAAATATCACTTTGTTCAAATCTAGATTTCTGTTGCGGAATCATTTCCCGATTCATCATGTCTCTAGCCAATGTATCTCTTCCTAACATAATAGGTTTCATACTGCCACTATATACAGGCAGTTGATAATCCAAAAATGGCTTATGGTCGAAAGGTGTGATACATCTCATATATGGATAAGGATATACTCCCGGAGGTACAGCTGGATAATCAAACTGTGGTTGTGTCCATTGTGATACAGAAGCAAACGGAAAGGTAACCGGAGGAATAACTGTCGAAGAAGTCTTAACTTGTTCATTCAGTATAAGAATCCGTTGTTCTAATCCTCTAACAGTATCTTTTAATCTCTGTGTCTCACTTTCCAATTTAGAAATATACTCAAGCAGATCCAGTTCAGATTTAGTACCGGAAATCACAATATAAGTAGATGTTTCCACATTAGGAGTTGATGATAATTCTGCTGGTGCCAGGGTTACAGGAATCTCTGTCGGGACTTCTTTGTCAGTCATCTGTGACAATCACAACATCTCGCCACTTATTAGGTAAACCGTTAGTACATACATACTAATCACAACACGAAACAAACTCCAATCACTCTAATCCCCACACAAACAAGGAATGTTTGACCAGACTCGAGCCAAGATTCGGGAATTGGACACTCTAACTGTGCACGCATCCCAAACCAGGGCTCTGATACCAAATTGTAACACCGCTATTTTTTTTAACCATGCGGAAGCGAATACAAACAACTACAAACCTATTCACATAGGTAGTATAAATATTAAGTAATTAAACTGACACCAAAATATTTGTATCCCAAACTCGGCGTTACATAATTTACAACAGGCTCGACCGACACAAAATATCATAGTGCAGTTCAAACATTCCCAAAAGCAAACACAACATCCGGCCAACAGCCAAACTTACCGCAACCTGCAAAGGGAGGGATTATGTGGGGGATTAGCATAAAGCTAAGTGATGGAGATTTAACAAACGAACAGCAGCAGTTACAACAAGTAACGACATACAATCAGATCACATAATTGCCATCAAACAATTATCACCTAGGTCATGCAATCAGGGATATCCAGAGGACCGGCGGTGTTGCAACACCTTCAACCAAATGCCGGCCAAAGCATAGGTTTACCGATAGCTCTGCTAACATGGATAACAGTAAAAGCACCCTTGAGTGCAACAGATGCACCTCAAGATCAGATACTGTAAATCCCCAAGCAACAAGCCCAGCCTACAAAACTGTCGCGGCTGACCTCCTTCAAACAACTCAAAGTGTCCAACATCACAGTTGTCCCCGATTACAAAGCACGTATACAGATCAATTCATATTCTCAAAACATAATTCAGCGATTACTATCATATATCAAGAATCATCAAATTATCATGCTGAACATTCTGCTCATAGAATCTGGCATAAAACATTGCAACCGTAACCGTTACAACTAGCACAAATTCGTGAGTTAAAAGTCCACTCACCTGCGTCCTTGCCAATCCAAGATCCACACTCAGTTGTCTCATATCACTGAGTCTTTGAGTTCCCTGAGAACACAATATAAACAAGTCAATAACTCAAATCATAGTTAACTCCAAAAGTCAAACCAATTCACCACCAAGTCAAAGCTTATTCATTTAGAATATCCATGTAAGTCATAAGCAGTATGTAGCAGTCAACGAAATATTCATAAGTGTCAACTATTTCCAATTATTCCGCAAATGGGTCAAAACCCAACCCGCAAGACTTTATAATACCAAACCAGCTTGAAACATATCAAATACCATTTAGGAATGCTTCATAAATCATATGAGACATATAGAAATCAACGGATCATAAACTTAGGCTATCTAACATCCTTTCACGAATTAAGCATGCAATTAGCATATAGAATCCAATCTTGAAGCATCATTAGTAAACCCTCTCATATATACCATATAATCAGAACTTAACTCATTTAAGTTAATCACACAGATCATAAGCAACATACAATTCTTAACAGAACATGTTTCATCATCTAAATCATTCCTATATATATCCTAAATCATGCATGAATATCTCAACATCATACAACAACAAACTAAATTAACATCCGAGTCACTACGCACGAGGTGGATTCACTACGCACGTGCTGAACGCACTACGCACGGACTGGACAAACTACGCACGTAGAGAACTCAAATACACTTAACATGTTTCACACACTACGCACGCAAAGGACACTGGTACGCACGAAGTGGACCACACTACGTGCGACCAAAACTCAACGACTTCATCTTCTTCATCATGCACTTCGTACGAAGTGGAGCCACTACGCACGGAATGGACTTCACTTCGCACGGCTAAAACTCAACTTTTCAAGAACTTCTTAACCAAAGCTCGACATACACAACACAGCCTCACCTCTTGCTACAGAATCTCTATCGTGCTCGAAATCCAGACGTTAATCCTCGCTTTAAGCTCGAAAACAGAATCACGTTAGAGTAAGAGGAGGTTAATGGTTCCTTCTCTCTTCTCCACTTCGGCCAGAAACGAAAAAACAACAAAGAACATGAACAAAGCCTATATAAAGGGTTAAAACATACAAGATTTACACTACGTAGTGCAATTACTGATTAAAGCGGTCCTTTTCAAGTCAATAGCATGCAACGAGGTATTATTTAGAACCCTCGTGTAAAACCAAATCATATGACATCAATATTACATAAAAACATTAAAATTAATGTTTCACCTCATACCTCGCGGTCCAATTAAAATCATCAAATAAATATCAAACAATTAATCAGTTAACACAAACAATCAAATATAAATTATTATAAATAATAAACAAATAGTTTACTATTAGCGCGTAAACTACCAGGCCCGATAGGAGGATGTTACATTCGGAGTCGATTACACAGCCGGTTGGAGTCGACGTTTGGTGTTCTCGATGTATTCTCCATTCACGATGTCGGCATGTCGATTACACAGCCGCGCAGCCGGTTATGTACTTATGTTTTGCAGGTTTGCTATTTCGATTACAATTCCGATTCTTGGTTGCTAAAAAATTTTCATATTTGCTATTACTCTATTAGTCGATTACAGATTTACAGTCACGATTAGTATATTTCAGTCACGAATTCACGATTACGGTATTACACAATCATCTAAATAGAAATTGCAAGTGCTGATTGCCATCATCCCATCTGGCCATCTGAATCTGAGACTCCATTCCATTCGTGTTTGTGTTTGGCATTTTACAAGTGTTGATTGTTGAACTATCACTGCTGAAACAGGTTTGTTTCATTGTTTGGTTTTTCTGTTCTTTATATTTTGTGATTATTTAGCTATTTATGTTTCTGATTGTTGGTTCTCTTTGGTGTTTGCTTTTATTGAAATTATTTTTGCACACATAACAGATTTGTGAAGTACTGAAGTGGTGATTTCGGTTTGGTTTTTTACAACTTAAAAGTGCTGAACTATTCACTGCTGAAACAGGTTTGTTTAGTTTTTCTTTTTTTATATTTTGTGATTATTTTGCTATTTCTGTTTGTGTTTGTTGGTTTTCTTTCTTGTTTGTTTTTACTGAGATTCGTTTTTGCACAGATAGCAAAGTTGTGAAGTGGTGATTTTTGTTTGATGTTTTGCTGTTTGATTTTGGCCCTTTCTGTTTGCTGAACTCAGAACTGGTATGAACAACCCTGTCTACTTTTTTCCAACTTTCTTGGTTTTCTTGGTTAATTCATAACTTATTTCTCATGAATAACAGTCAAATGTTCATTTGTTTAAGCTGAAAATTTGTTTGTTTATTTTGAAAAGCAGATAAATACAACAATTAAATCATAAAAAAGATTGCAAAGAGAAGGGAAAAAGGTTGCAACCATTTTGATCAGGTTCTATCTTTCTAAACTTGAGTATAACTTATTCTATTTTCTCAAATCAGTCATTACTAGTTTCTTTGCTTAATGCTTAGTTGTTAGATTTCATGATTGATTAGTTTGATTGCTAAATGCTTAGTTGTTTGCTTTCATATTTGCTTTATTGATTGTGTAGTTGTTTGATAAAAAATATAGCATGCCTCCTCGATCTCAACCATCGGGTGCTCAAAATAGAAAACGTAAAAAAAGAGAACAAGAAATTATTAGTTCATTGCAAGGATCTATAAATAAATACTTTGTTAGAGAAGAAACAAATGTTGAAGTAGATGCTCAAAACCCCATAGGTAATGATTTTGTCGAGAACAATGAATTTGTTGAATTTGCTTCAAAAAATGCGCGTAGACATCGGTTTAAGTAATTTGTAAGTGTTTATGTAATGGTTTGAACCTTTCAAGTATTAAACATGTTACTTTTAAGTTTCACGTATTCATGTTATGTGTTTTTCATATGTTGTGAGAAATAGGGGCATTTTTATCCAACTTTGCATGGGGCATCCAAAATCATTGGACCGGCCCTGGCGGTGCGTTGGGGGTGATGTGTCCCTCGGTACTAATTGCAGATGTCACCATACCAAAGCAATACATCAAATACACCTGATGCTCTTACTGAAACTCGAAAAGACAAGAAACATATTTTTCTTCCTCATTACTTATTTTCTTTTAAAGATAAAAACTTAATAAAAAAATCAAATTTGTCATTTGTCCCCTTAACTTTAATCTTTTTTTTCTAAATATGGACCAAAGTGTTACGGGTTTAATTTATTAAAATGTACTCAATTTGTCATTTTTGCTAATGCACGTATTAAATTTTAAAAGTTCTCATTATGTGTATCAAATATTTAAATTCTTGTTATTATATATATTTTGATTATATAAAAAAGTATAAAATCTAATACACATAATAACAACAAACTAAATTTTGATACATAGAAGAAAAAACTTCAAAACTCAATATACACAATAACAAATATGATAAATTAGTTATTTTTTTTTATAAATTAAACCCACTTGTTAATAGTTGAACATATACTACTCCATACAAATTATTGTCTGGCATATTCTATTAAAATTTTTAAGTAAAGTACAAAAAAGTAATAATAATATTTGTATTATACCTCTTAAAATATACAATCGGATATGATTAATTACGTATTCAAATATGTTCTTCCATGTGACAACGTATAAAATATTTGCTTACAAGGTAATATTAGGTGGAAAAATCCGAAAGAAAGAAAGAGAAAAACATGTCTAGTCGGATATGGCATTTTATAATAAAAGATATTAAGAAAGTTGAATAGTTTTTTAGCAAAAAAACATATTTATGTTTGTAATTAAGTTAGATATATTTAAAATAAATTCTTTTTTTTTGTAAGAAGATCCGTAGTCCGTAGTCCGTTCATAAACAGGGGTAGACCTTAAATTTTTTTGACTGGTAGCATCATATAATAACAAAAATATTTATTAAAATTTAGCGTTTTGTTCGGGTTTCCGGTTAATCGAGTCGTATTAATGAGGTATTAGTTGTTGTTTCGGTACCGAAGGACCAAAATTTAAAAGAAAACACAATCTATATGAATACCTGCTAATTAAATTGTTATTATTAAAGTAAACTAAATATTTTAAAGATATAAATCAAATATTTAACTATATCTTCTATTTTTTTTAAAGATTATTTTTATTAGATTTTGGTGACGTCAAAAAATCACTAGCGACAATCCTAAATTTGACTGGTATCACAGACTAAAAGACAATGAAATTTTCCACTACGTCTGCAAAATTTGGCTGGTGACCTATGCCACCACCCGCAGACACCTAGGTCCGCCCCTGTTCGTGAAAGCCCATATCACGAGCAAAACTAACCAGCAACGAGGTAAAGAGGTTGTGTTCTCCATTGAGTCCGGTTCATGATCGCTAAATTCGTCATGGATTATTATGGTGGTAATGAGGTTATCACTCATTATTTTCAACTAATAGAATATATGATAAACTATTGTATGTGTGTTAAGTGATGGTTGTAGTATATGTTATTACCACGAGGTGTTAAAATGAGCTATTGATTCTAAGATAAAGTTTTGTAACGTTAACATTATGTGTTATTATTAGAGATGATTCAAAGAAATTCAAGATTATCTTATAGTTGGTGTTGAAATAGTGAAGTAACAGGAAGTATTATTTTTGTTTGCTCAAAGGTTTTTAATCATCATTAATCTTTTTTCTGATAATAACATTACTCGAAACTAATTACTTTAAAAGCTAAAAAAAAGAATATGTTAACAGAAAAAGGGTGTAATAAATACCCTGTATATCTGGAACTGGGGCAAACTATTCCATTTGGCACCTTGCTTTTTAGGTGATTTTCAAATTAAATGTGACAAAGTTTAGGTCTTCACCCCAAAGATCAATATATCTACAAGTTAACCCCTTCTAGTTACATAATTTATCTTTTCAATGAATTTTGCAGTTTTTTTTACTAAACTCTAAATTTGTATGTTATTTTTACATTGCTTAAATTTACATTTTCTTTTCCACTTCATATTCTTGTTTATAGTGTCTTTACTAATGAGCAAGCTAATAAGGAATTAATTGGTCAAAATATATATATATATATATATATATATATATATATATATATATGTGTGTGTGTGTGTGTGTGTGTGTGTGTGTGTGTGTCTTTTTATTCTCAAATCATGGTAACACTGAGTAGAAGAATTATGAAAGCACGACGATGTATTGTTTGTCAATTGATATTGTAACTCTTTTCGAAATTGTTTAAATAAGAAAGATAAGAAAAGAACATGTATGAGGCCAGAAAGACAATTCTTATAAATACATAAAATGAATGCACAAAATGACATGTTTGTGGATTTGTGTCTAGGTTAGATCTCCTACGAATAGTCCAAGTCTACACATGTGCGAACATGGAGATACACCAAAGAATCATTGCATCTAGGTGTTTTGAGGCTACCGATTGAATCACAACCATGAAAGTCCTTGCACTTATCCTACAAAGAAGAAGATAGTTGTCGTAAGTTTTGTACCAAACTCAATGTGGTTCATCTAATAGATGCAGTACAAAGGCAAAAAAAAAGGCACATCTCACTAATCCAAAGCAAAATGAATACAAGTTAACCAACATATAACAAAACTTAATGAGAAGAGTTATAACTTTAAAAACGATAAAATATATTAAATCCAACGTAAAAATCCTGATGCAGTTGTATAAATATGATGCAACTTGATGCACCAATTATGTTTGATGCAAAAGCTTACAATCCATGAAGAGACTGATAGGGAGATAGATGATTGTGAAGAGATTGAATAGGGAGATGAATGATCGTTAAAGGGAAGATAGTGAGAAAGTAAAGTTATTCGATAAGGAGATAAATGATCGATTAAAGAGCAGATAGCGAGAAAATAAAGAAATTAAATAGGAGGAATGTAAATGAACATGGGAAAATGGATTGAACGTAGGGATTGATTGAAGTTAGGAGGAATGTAAATGAACATGGGAAAAATACTCCTATCAACGAGTTACTAATAGAGTTAAAAGACGATTCTTGTATAAGAAACAATTTCGATAAAACTTTTGCCTATATATGTGTATGTATCTATAAAACATTGAGGCAGTTTAGTAGATTTCACTTCAAGAATAGGGACCTAATATGAAATAAACATTTTCATATAAAGACTAAAGTTGTGATGCAAAAGTAAAGTAGAATTTTCAAAATGCACCCCACGCCGGAGTTCCAAAACTGCACCAACCCATCACCGGCCCCATATTCACACACATACTCACACATCGCACGCGCCTCTACTCTCTTAAATCAAAGTCAATTTCCAGATTTCCACACGTAATAAGAAACTTGGGTTTCAACTTTCGCTAGCCTTGAGGTTTAAAACAGGAACATATTCGACTCTTGCCTCAATCATCTTAGCTTCCCTGAGCAACGCAGAGAAACATAATCAATAATGGAGGATTTGTCAGGCCCGGAGACGCCGGTGAATAAAGTAGCCGTAAGATCGTCGGTGATAGAATCGATCAAGGGTTGGTCGTCTTTATCTGGGGTGCGGATCCGTAAAGAGGAGCTGAGGCGGAAGATTACGATGCCGGAGTACTTACGCCTCGCTATCAAGGATGCCATTGCATCTAAAGATATTGATGCCGGAAAACGCCATTACGATTTCAACACCATCGGTCACGATAAGCCGCCTCTCACCGCACCTGAATCGCCGTTGGTGGTTTTCATTAATTCCAAGAGCGGTGGCCGCTATGGCCCTGAACTTAAAGCTCGGTTGCAGGATTTAATGAGCGAAGAACAGGTTAGATTTAATTTGCCCTATTAATCCGTTACAATTCTTTGGTGAAATTCGCTTGATTTTACGATTCCTGTGTTCTTGTTTATCTGCCTAAAACTTACACTAGTAAGAGTAAACTTCTATAGAAGTAATTGGCATCCAAAAATTGGATTGGCAGTGAGGGTTTTTAGACTATGTTGTTTAATTTTTTGGGGTCCTTTTTTATGTTAAAGTCTTATTACAGCTTGTGTACTGATTCTTCTGCACTTTTTCAACCATAGAATAAAATTTATTCTAGTTCTATGTTGCAACAAGAAGGAAAACATAGACAAGTTTCGTGATTTTTCCAAGTTTTTCATGCTCACTTCGATTTATGTCTTAACTACGCTGGAGAAATCTCTATGTTTGATACCAATTGAAGGTCCTGAATTGCCAGATTGATGCCTAGGATTTGCTGTATCTGCAATGCGCCATATAATAGATGACATTTTCGTTATTATTCTTTTGGTGGCAGGTCTTTGACCTTCTAAAAGTGAAGCCCAACGACTTTATTCAGTATGGCTTGGGTTGCCTTGAGATGTTTGCTAGTCTTGGTGATGGCTGCGCCAAGGATACTCGTGAAAGATTGAGGATTGTGGTATGTGTAATAACTAATAAGCACAATCTCAACATAAAACTAGACATGTTTAGTAATTCCATATGATATGAACATATATAAATTAAGAATTCTGGTGGTTATATGACAGGTTGCAGGTGGTGATGGTACCGTTGGATGGGTCCTCGGGTGCCTTGGGGAGCTTCATAAAGCGGGTCGGGACCCGGTTCCACCAACTGCAATTGTCCCTCTTGGTACAGGAAACGACTTATCGAGGAGTTTTGGTTGGGTAATGTTTGTAAATTGTAATGTCTACTTTCAGTTTTCTGGTACGGGTCGGGTTCTTCATACTTGTTTGAACTTCTTCTTACAGGGTGGTTCGTTTCCTTTCAACTGGAAAACAGCTATAAAAAAGACTCTTGATAAGGCTACTTGTAATCCAACTAGCCGCCTGGATAGGTGAGTTACTTTTTCTTGAGCTTTTTATAAAATTACTCATCTCCATGCTTACTGTCTACATATCTTATAGGTTATATAAATATAGTGCACAATAAAAGTTTTCATTTCTTATACTAGACATGGCTGTGAATTTGTTTTTTGTGTTGTTCATTGCGTACTCTGTTATGCACAGTTGGAATCTTGTGATATCAATGCCAGCGGGTGCAGATTTGGACACCCCTTATTCCTTGAAAAAATCAGATGAAGTTGTTCTTGATCAGGTTAGGAGGTAGCTGTTCATTAAATTGTAGTTATGATGCATAAATCAAAATATATATTAATATTATTTTCACATATTTATTACAAGAAAACATGGGAATTGATTTTGTTGTTTTTTCTGAGTTTATATGCACTTGTTTTCAGGATTTAAAAACTGTAGGACCATTACCTGAAAAAGTCTCTTGCTACCAAGGAGTCTTCTACAATTACTTCAGCATAGGTATGCTATTTTAGTTTTGAGATACAAGTATTACCTTTTATTGCAGATTGTGCTTCACTTTTTTTTCCTTTCTATTTTTTTTTTCTCTAGCTAACTATCAATATTGCTTATATTTGGGTTTCTTCTTATCCTTTCTTCTCTGTTTCACTTCTTATTTATATAGGGATGGATGCTCAAGTGGCTTATGGCTTTCATCATCTAAGGAATGAGAGACCTTACCTTGCACAAGGTCCTATTTCAAACAAGGTCTAATCTTTGTTCTGTTTCTCATTGAATTTCATATATTATTATGGTATTTTTTTTCATTTTGCGGTTTTTCTTGATTAAATATATGTAAGCATATATGTTATAAGGTTAATAATTTGATTAATTGATGAGCGATTAAGATTTTTTTGGACTACTTTTCGATTGCAGATAATTTACTCAACTTATAGTTGCAAGCAAGGGTGGTTTTTTACTCCTTGTATAGCTGATCCAGGTTTGAGGTAAGAATTTCTCAAATTGAAGTGTTCAATATGTCTCAAAATGTATATCGTATTTGACTTTGCACATATCATATTTACCTTTTGGTTTAACTTGAATAAAAAGTACGTCTCTTCTTGAACAAAAACTGTAGTAAAAGACTTGTATTACCATGCGCCAAAAAGAAGAAAAAAAAAGATTTATAAAAATATTACTTCTTACAAAGACTTCCTCCAAGACACCTGGTGCATAAAGGTAAATCCGTAAATGGTGGGGAAAGATAATCGGTCAAAACAGTAATTTGTGTTGTACAGATTGAAAATAGGCTGGGTCGGACTTACCCGCAACACGTTTAGTTTAAAGCTGTTAATTTTTCTCATAACTAGTTAGTGTGTTAAATATGATTAAAAATTTCTTTTGCATTGAAGAAATCATCTAATTTTTTGAACAATTAAAAATGCAGCTTGGGAGACTTCTTGACTCTTTTTAGCTAATCTTTCTAAGATTTAGCCATTTGACCTGTTAGAGATAAAACAGTACTTCAAGCCCGGTAATTAGTGAATTGCCTGAAATTCATTTCTAATTGACCATCTGGTGAATGCAGGGGACTAAATAACATCTTGAAGCTGCATGTTAAAAGACTCAACAGCACGACATGGGAGCCAATTACTATTCCTTCGAGGTAAGACTATTTTATTTTATATTTAATACTATCATTTATTTGAAGTGATTAAAGTTACTGGAGGTTGGAACTAGATTATTGTAGGAAATTACTATCAAAATTTGCAGTTTTCATGTGATTTATGGGTTTTGTGCTTCCATCTCACTGACTTTGGAAACAATCATCTTATACGTCAAAGAAATCTGATTTTTGTTGCTTATTATCAATCTTTTCCTTTATTCGTTAAGCTTGCATAATTATTGACCGACAAACATGTGCATCTCTCAGTGTTAGGTCTATAGTTGCTTTGAATCTTCATAGCTATGCAAGTGGACGGAATCCATGGGGTAAATTGAAGCCAGAATATTTACACAAGGTAACATTTGTCACTTAAATCTAGTAACTACTAGATACGGATTCTAATTTAAACATTGGCCCGCAGAAAGGGTTTGTTGAGGCTAAAGCAGATGACGGTCTTTTAGAGATCTTTGGGTTTAAACATGGATGGCATGCATCCTTTGTCATGGTCGAGCTTATTTCAGCCAAACACATTGCACAGGTACTTCTTACAGAAGGGCCAAACAAATTGCAAATGTTAAAGCTATATATAACTCGATCTTTTTTTTTTTATAAAACGATTTTCAGGCTAGTGAGATTCGATTCGAGTTAAGGGGTGGGGCATGGAAAGAAGGTTTTATGCAGATGGATGGAGAACCATGGAAACAACCGATGAACAATGAGTTTTCAACATTTGTGGATATCAAGAGGGTGCCTTTTCAGTCAGTTATGATCAATGGAGAGTGAATTGCAGTCTCAACAGGTAAATTATGTAAAGCATATCCATGATATGATGATAGGCAGGGCTAATGTTTAAAAACTTTTTGTCTTATAAATGCATTAGTTTCTATCAAGCTGTGTATGATCCTGTAAAGAAGATGAACCATGAGTGAGAGAGATTGAGAGTTGGAAACTGTTGGTGTGGTTGGTAATTAATTGTAAAGTAGTGCCTGTTATAGCCCATTTGTTACATAGGTGGAAACATTTGGTAATTAAAGTTGTGTATGATCTTGGTAGAAAAGGTTGTCGCATGGGATCAGCGATCCGAAAACGTTTAAAAATATACGTACATAGTGGAAAAGATCGTATCTAAAACGTTTAAAGTGTTTCGTAACTTGGATTAGCGATCCGGTCATTTTAGTTTGTAAAAAATAAATAAAAAAATAAATCATTATAATTTGGAGATGATGCATTTGAATTATATATCGCTGTACAAATATGCAGACCGTAGTTTGGAATAGGATAGATTTCAGCCTCCTTCCTTTTATGCAAATCATAACAAACTCGAAAGGGTAGAAATCGTGCAAAGATGATAAAACGTAGAATTTTTGGACTCCCTATTTTATAACAAAACGAATCCCTAAAAAAATAAGTTATTTTTTTCCTCCCAAAAGTGTCCAATAATTATCAAATTTATATTTTATTGACTTGTCGATAATTACCACAGATAAAAATCATACTAGATTTTTTCAAGTCTATGTAAATACGACCCAACATATAATGTCTGTGATATCTATGTTTAATTAAGAATAATTATGAAAAAGAAACATTAGCATAGAAATTTAACACAATCTTATCATTAGTTTATTTTGCTCAAATGACCAGATAAGTCTACATTATCGCATAAACAAAAATAATAGCATATATTTGTTTAATAGTTTGTTTCACTTGGGATTGAGCTTCGTAAATAGCTGCAAAAAGTTAATGCCGCGTTTTGCTTCATAATTCTTTTGCTTCGATTTTTAAAAAAAGAGGCTACACAATATAGATATCAAGCTCTTCATCAGCTGGTTGTATTTTGCCCTAATAGAAGCAGCTCTTCTAACTCGAACGAATCATGCAGCAAGATTGATGAACGGTTGCCAACCAAAACAATATGGTCTCTTTGTCTTGTTATTTGTCTCCTATTATCACCATATGTTATTAACCTCATATATATTGCGTATGAGGAAGAAATTACCAAAACAAACTTGTGGATGTGTTTATGAAGGTTCATCTCTCTCGTGAACCAAGCATGAATTGTCTGTATTGTTACAAAAATATGTGTAAGTTAGATAAGATAAAGGTAAATATATATGCTTTGCAAAGTATTGTGTGTAATGTTATTTATTGGTACCGTTGTTTTATTACTGACAATATGTGAGCATGTGAGGTTAAAACCCGTGCGAGTACTTATTGTTGAGGAGCTGCATTATTCATTGACATACACCTGCAGCATAATCAGCCTAAGTAAGTTTGTGTTTCGTAATTGTGATCTTGTGTTGCTATTTTGATATATAGAAGAAAGAAAATTAAACATGAAAAGAGCATAATAGAGTCACAAGCACAATTATTTGCTGCTCATTTTATATGTTCTTATGATTATCAGTGCATACTATAATTCTTCATTGTAATAGTTGTCTTTTGAAATGAATATTCAATTCTTTACTTCACACAGAATTTTTGCTACCTATGTTCAATATATGGTGTGGCTAGTGGCACTATTGAAACATATATAGAGTATATTTGTGTTTTACTAGACCTTTTATACGCATTTATTTTTGAACCGTAAGAGGCACACTATAAGTCATATAAATGGGTTGTTTGCAAGATTGTAATGAGTAGTCGTAAAGGAATGATTTAATTAATTATTGTTAATGAGTGTATTAAATCAGTGAAAAAGCCTAGAGATCATGTAACAATCGTAGTTATTCTCAATAGATATCTATTTTGTTTTGGTTAGTGACATATCATTAAAGTATTAAACCATATATTCTAATTTGCTTCGACATTGAAATTTGGACTCAAACACCAATGTCACATATGTTAGATACATGTTTTAAAGAGGATATAGATTGCATATTTGTCTTGTAATCGATTTATTCAATAGTTAATAAATAAATTTTTAAAATTAATTTGTTAATTAATGAACCATTGTCATTATTTTTTTTTTTGAAAAGCAAAACCATTGTTATTAATTACATATATTTACTCTTAAAATAAATACACACAATTAAGTCATTTATTTTTCTAACAAATTAAAAGTTAATTAAATAAAATATTTAATAATATCATATATAATTAATTAAAATTAATCACTTGGTCATATTTTCTTTGAACGACAATTACTTAATCATATTCACTAGAATATACTTTTACGTCATTGATAAATCAATCATTAGAAATATATTTATGACTTGTTCAATTGATACTCTCTGATATCATCCTTGAGTATCTTTCACATCGGCTACAATACCATAGTATTTGTGTATGTATGTAGAAGAGAACTTTACTAATAAAATTTTAGTACGAGGATAATGGAAGCCTTGAGGTATATATAGGACTGTAGGTATAATACATTGAATAGCCAAATTGATGATACTCTAAACTCTTTATAAAACATATGCTGCTCTCTGTCCAACAAACCATCTGTTGCACCAAAATTTCAGAATCAACATATACATTCAACTCCCCAACATATGAATTTGTACTATGGTGGACAACAGACATATCAACATGGTATAAAAGACTTTAGATTTAGCCATTTGAGGTTTCTTGATTTATATTTACTTTTGACATTCGTTTTAAAGAAAAACTTTAATTGTGAATTGTATGAAAGATGCGCTGCTACTAGTTTCACCCGACCCGAAAATGTTTCAGTTCATCATCTAAGTCATCTTTTCATCTTGAATAAAAGAAGCCCCCTGGTAAAATAATTTATGGATCCGCCATTGCTTGAGAGTTGAGACTTGTATAAGACTGTCATATGTATACTCTAGTGATGGAAATTCTTACATTTTAATTCCTAGAGATGTGGTTGTAAACCATTGCTAATAGTTGATGCCATCAAAACATGCTCTAATATCACTATATATGTTGAAACCACATAAGAGATACGAATATAGTACTCCAACTTTCTTATACTATATGTATCATTCATATATAATTTCTGCATGTTGGAATAATCTTGATGTTTCGGGTTGGTTTTTCAGAAACGGGTATGGGTACGGTTCAACTAGAATTTGGATCGGATAGAGTCTTGAGTTGACCGAATCAAGTGGATATGCATGACATAGTAATTGTGTTGATCGAATAGTATACATAGGAAAAATTGAAGTGGGTGAGTGGCTACCAGTAATAAAGGAGATCATGGCCACATTTCTGTTAGGAGTACGTGGTTAGTAGTATAAATAGGCAGTAGGTAAGGAAATGTAATGAGCAGAAGATTAATCAAAATGTAGTTCTTTTGTGTGGGTTTCCATCGAGAGCAGACTGCTCCTTTTTCTTCTGTTTATTTTCTTGTTCGTGAGTTTATTAAAAGAGTGAGATAAGCTCTTTGATATCCAACAATTGGTATCAGAGCCTAGGGCTCGTAAAAAAGGCCGGTTTGAGAGTCGGTTCAAGAAAGAGTGTATGTTAGTTACAACAAGGTTGACCAAGTGGTGATCAAAATAAAGAAGATCAAGACCGATTAAAACTCTATGTAATCAAGCTTGAAGACTAATTCATGTGATTTGTAGAAAGTAGACCGAAAAAGACCGACGCCGATGAGACCGAAACAGTCCGGCGTGAGACCGGAAAGAACGAGGAGCCGCAAAAGTCCAGGTGGCACCTAGACCGAGATAGATTAGACCGAATACCGAAGGTGGTAAACAAGACCGGTAGTTGTCCTGAGAAAGAGAGACCGAATACCAAGAGCAAGTAGAATGAAACGGGTCATGTGTGACTCGTAGCAAAACTGGATATTATGGTTCGAATAGTAAAGTTAGAAAGCAAGAAGATTCGATGTTAGCAAGAAAGAGAATTGAATCAAGCAAGCAAGTAGCAAGTTGAACGTATTAAGATCATCAAGATTATGGGGGTGAATGTTGGAATAATCTTGATGTTTCGGGTTGGTTTTTCAGAAACGGGTATGGGTACGGTTCAACTAGAATTTGGATAGAGTCTTGAGTTGACCGAATCAAGTGGAGATGCATGTCATAGTAGTTGTGTTGATTGAATAGTATGCATGGGAAAAATTGAAGTGGGTGAGTGGCTACCAGTAATAAAGGAGATCATGGCCACATTTCTGTTAGGAGTACGTGGTTAGTAGTATAAATAGGCAGTAGGTAAGGAAATATAATGAGCAGAAGATTAATCAAAATGTAGTTCTTTTGTGTGGGCTTCCATCGAGAGCAGACTGCTCCTTTTTCTTCTGTTTATTTTCTTATTCGTGAGTTTATTAAAAGAGTGAGATAAGCTCTTTGATATCCAACACTGCATACTTACAAGAGTTTATACAAATATATATGTAACACACATAACCTTTACAACCATTCATGGACGGCAGTTAGAAATAATTGAATTAACTACCCAAGTTTAAATTAATGCTAGCTATGTAAGAAACTCCTATCAGCTTATACTTCAATAGTGCCAAGTAACTTTAGTGTTGTACAAATTAGCTCCCGTTTGATCTAAACTAGTACGATATATAGTAAAGTGTTTGACTTCTTTTTCTTTATCTATGCTTCAAAATATATCATCTGTCCACCATGTGAGCTAAAATATTGCTTGTTTAACATTGGTTCTTGAGCTACTGCTCATTTTCCGCATTCTGTGTTGAATTTGCAGAAATAGTTCGAAGTGGAGACATGTGTAATGATATCACAGGAGATATTTGGGCAGTTTTACGCTTGAGCGAGATCTCTGAGCAGATAACAGCAATTATAGTTGCAAGCCCCATGAATATAAAGAGTAAAAAGAAACTAGGAACATCAAGACTTTGCGGTAAGGCTTCAGCTGGTTTTGTTTGAATATTATTTAATACTCCAAGATACTTTTTCTTCATTTCGGCCATAAGTTCACTTTTAGTAATTACCTTTACAACGGCCCTTGAAACTTCTTGTTGTAAATCAGGATTTCTACGAGAAAAAGCCTGAGAATTGAGATAGTTCAACACATTCAGTTTACTTATTTGATTTTCTGCACATATATGCATTCAATAATTGTTATGTAAGAAGAGAAGCAAATTAAATATATCAACTCTATCTGCACAAGGCTGTAAACGGTTAAAGATTTGATAACCTAAAACTGCATCAGAGCTAATATGATGACTAAGAAGTTCTAGATTAACCTTTCTACATTTAAGATTTAGTTATAGGTTTTCTTACTATATTATTTTCATCTCTTATAAGACCATCCGCATCCAAGGGATGGGATGGCTCGGGCTCTCCATGGGTTCCATCCCACACCATCGCCGCCCATGTGGGTTAACTCGGGCTCCACCTCCTTCGGGCTCACCCTCTCGACCCCGGTTCCATTTTTTTTTATTCCAACGGTAATATAACGGCTAGTTTAGTTTTTTTTAACCTTTATTACCTATATATACCACACTCTCACATCCATTTTAATCATATTTTCATTTCTCTCTTCATTTCTCTCTTCATTTCATTTCTACAAAATGAGCCAACAAAAAAAGCATCAAAATACACCACGCAATTCGAAATCGAAAGCCGGAAGCTCGCAACCCCTGGAGAATATGTTCAATATGACACCACCGCCTTCAAACTTTTTTGACAACATACACAAAATACCATTGTATTCACCCGGGTTTGGAGCATATCAACAAGGCGGTTATCAACAACAGTATGGTTTTGGTCAATTCCAACAAAGTGGCGGATCATTTACGCAATTAATCAATCACGCTACATACCCGGCTAACGACGACGTGTCCGTCAACTTGGATGACGAGGTAGATCTTGCGGATGAGATTTAGGAGACACAACCGGATGAGATTGTTCCCGAGACACAACCGGAGATTGTTCCCGAGACACAGGGCAAAAGAAGCTACAAGAATAAGACAAAAGCGGTTACGTGGTTTCCCGACGAAGAGGTGGCGTTAGCAAATGTGTGGCTTACCATATCCGAAGATTGCATCCTTGGCAACAATCAAAGCTCAGGTATATTTATTTCTAATAGTTAATACTTATTATTATATTATATATTTTTTTGTATGTTTGTTAATATATATATATATATATATATATATATATATATATATATATACTAGTAAAGTCTTTAGGCTGTGCGTAAGACGTTCTATGCGATTTTCTTTAACATAGATGTATAATTATGTAAAAATAGCTATAAAGGTAATCTATACTATTATATAAACTATTTAACATTCTCTCTTCTCCTTAAAATATGAGTTCTTCAAATTCAATCAAGACAAAATCTTGACTTTTCATTCTATCTAAATTTATATCACCCACTTATTTTTAACAATTTCATCCTCTTTCTAATTTACTTTAACTTTTTATTCATTTAAAATATAGTCTCCTACTAACACACTTTCTCTCTCACACAAACACAATTATCCACCCATATCAACATAATTTTCAAAATCTTATTAACTTCACTCTTCTTATTTCATAAATATAAATCTTTTTTCTTATTTTAATGTATTTTTGATCTTTTTTTAACTTAATAAAATAGTTTATAATTTTGAAAAACAGAGATGTTAAAGAATTTTTTTTCGTAACATTAAATCGTGTGAATAACGTATCATTACATTTTTAAAAGCGGCATGTTGCAAAAAAGAAACTACTTGCCGCCGCAACATTGTGTGGATACGATGCTAGTTTCATAAAATTACCAATCTAATATTCTCTTTAAGCATTAACTACCAATGAGCATGATAAACAAATTGGAAATGGATATATGCAACACTCGGACGACTGCCGGTCTATACCATAAGATCCTTTTCTAGCTTTTATGTTAATATACAAATAAATTCTTGATTATTATAAGCCTTTTCTTTTGTTTCTAAACATGTAGAAACTCCTATTTTAAATAAGACAATAGAATATGTTATTCAATTTTTTTAACAGATTGTAGTGAAAGTTATTTTATTTCTATCAAACATTATTATTTTAACAAAACAAACATAGATAAATGAAACATTGCAAAACTAAAAAAAAGAAAAGAAATAGTTTTGATAAATTGACGTACTATACGTGATCGCATTAAATTTCATTTTATTTGCTTCATTTCAATGTTGCAAAGAAAGGAAGAAAATAACATGTACTTGTAAGTTATGCAAATGGAAAAAAAGAGAAATGGGAAAAATAAGTAGAATAGTTTGTAACTATTTAAATAACACGTCAATCAATAGAGATATAGGGTTCAAAAGAACTGTTTTTCGTACGAGTATTCCGAGAACCAATCTCAGCCGTTTCTTAGATATGGGAAGTTTATGGATGGAGAGCATAGAGGGGATCGAGTGTGGCAGGGTGCATGTGAGTAATTCATGGGTGGGCAATGATATTAAAGCATGGGGAATTGGACGGCTCAGATTGGTTCTCGCAGTACGAAAAACAGTTCTCGTTTGAACTTTTGCCTATATATATATATATATATATATATATATATATATATATATATATTATGTATTATATTATATATTTTTTTGTATGTTTGTTATATATATATGTATTATATTATATATATTTTGTATATATATATATATATGTATTATATTATATACTAATATATATATATATATATATATATATATATATATATATATATATATATATATATATATATATATATATATATATATATATATATATATATATATATATATATATATGTATGTATCTTTGCTAATTAATATTTATAATATGTAGGTAAGTTTTGAAACGCGGTATAGAATAATTTTAAAGAAGACGTCCCGGACTACATCAACGAACCAAAGACCAAATATATTCGAAGTGGAATGACATGAACAGGAAGATGACTAAATTCAACGGGATCTACAACAATCTTAGGTCCGAGAACAAATCCGGTTGGAGTGACGCGGACTACATGGAGAGGGCGCCGGTATTATGGAGTATGTGAATCGATTCAACTTGGAGAACGAAAAATTGCTTACCGCCGAGAAAGAAAAGCTTGATGTTTCGAGAACCAAAGCCGAGACTGCAAAACTAAAAGCCGAGGCGGAAAAAGTAAAAGCCGAAGCTTTGAAACAGCGAGAACTACGGAAAACACTCGATAGAGAAAAAGAAGATCTCGTGTACTACCTCGAGTAGCACGCTCATCTCACCGGGACCGCGAAGTGCGGTTTTAGCCCATAAGGAGAAGCTCCGACAACTTCATAATTGGGATCTATGAAATATCGGTTATTTATCATCATTTTATGTTTTTTATGTTTTTAATTTCGTTATGTAATGTTTGAATTTATGTTTTTTAATTTCGTTATGTAATGTTTATCATCAACTTAACTTTATGAAATTTATGTTTTTTTATGTTTTTAATATTAGTTGTTTTATTTTATACTAAATAACAAATCACAAATTAATTAAATTACTTAAATTATTTCCAACAAAAAATAAAAAACAAAAATTAGATATGGGATGGCTCAAGATGGATACAGGTGTTCGGGATGGTGTGGGATGGGAAGAGAGAAATGATGTGGAGCAGACGTGGCAGTGGGATGACATGGGTTACCTCAAGATGATGCGGATGGTCTAATAATATACATAAGATTTGAGTGATGATGAGAGGCTTTACTTCAGAAAACAAACTATGCTCTTACTTTGTCAAGCCACATACGCATGAGAAATATTAAACTAGACATTCAAGAGGAGGGCGATAGATTAACTTACAAAACCAAATCCAGGTTCTTCTGCAAGTGGTCCAACCTTCATGTAATTATCTCCATACTGGGCAAGAAACATGTCAATGAAAGGAAGCTCGTCAAATATGGCATCTACCGTGCCTTTATCCAAAGCATTTTTATAGTCATCCATGCTTGATAATGGTTTTACGTCATCTACAGTATTGGGATATTGCCCCTTATCCCTTGCGAAATTTTCAACAAAAGAACCATATTGATATCCAACGACGTGAAAATGTTCTGGCACTTTGGGTTGTAGTTGATTTACAATTAACCATGAGGACAGGCATGCTGTGAAAATCTGTATTACTATGAAGGTCATAGTAAACCAGATAACAAGCACAAATTTGGAGCACTTGTTGAATATCCTTCCTGTAACAAGATCAATTTGTTATGGTGATTAGCTCTATATATGAATGTTTTTTCTTAAAAATAAGCTAGGTAACATCTGAGATAACCTCCGGCCATCAAGTAAGTAATTACACATACCTTCGTGGAAAAAGAATGTCGAAATAGGAAACCACATGATCATAAGAAGTTTTTGATAGAAAGGAACTTTAAATTCAGGGTTGCCTGCACGGTATTCCAAACTCCCAATAGCTACACCAATAAAGATAGAAGCGCATAATATCGCGAGCCAAAGCCTCAACGTAAAAGGTTTGATCAAAGTCACGAGGGTTTGGTTCCATTTTTGTGCAGCGGGCACAAGCATGTAGATTTCAGAACTCATATATGGGATTGTAAAATCAGCATATTCGGTTCGGTCTGCTGAGATAGTAATGTCTCCAGCCGCAGCTTCACATTCCTATAGAATAAAAAACAGTTAAGAAACTAATAGCAATCAAATATCAATTAATAATCTTGCCATGCATGCTATTTCCCATGTTCGAGCAGACTTTATTTATATCCAATCAAGCTAGTTTAAGAAAGTTGACATAATATATACCTTGCCTTCAATTTTCTTAACAAGGTCATCATAGGAAACCCCAGCACTTTCATCTGTCTCATTTATGAATGGTACAAAAGCAGGTTGAATCTTGAAAGGTAATTCTTGTAACGCTAAGCAGAATATAGCTATGGAGAATCCGTCTTTCAGTTCACCATCTTTGTTGAACTCTACGAATTCTGTAAATGCTGGGTTTAGTGGTACATGTACAGTCAGTGTCTGACATTCATTGTATTTTTGCTTGTTCTCATTCTTCCAGTTTCGTCCTAAGATGTCTTTATGGGTAGTAGTAGTATAGTGAACATGACAAAAGTGGAATTTCAGTAAGGAGCTAGAAAAAGGAACACAAATTTGAAAAAACAACCTGCGGATCGTTGAGTCTTAATTATGAGATGAGCGATAACTACTAATTACAATAATTAATTTAAGATCGATGATCTTGTTAAATAATAATTTATAATTGTTATTTATGTATAGTGTAGGGCAATACTATGTATTATATATTATGATGAATGAATGCAATACGCTCTTAACGGGTTTCCACAATACGTAACATGGTTTCGAGCCTCTGACCCTCGACCTCGTACGTTTTTTTTCCGATCGGTGCCCTCCCGTCGCCGCCTTTCTTCCGCTGCCAATCCCGCCGGAAATCTGCTTGCACAGCCGCCGCCGCCCTGCTCGCCTTTGCCCTGCACTGCCGCCACAGCTGCCTGCGGTCGCCGGAACCCTAGCGCCGCCTCTGCTGTGGTTTCTGTCGCTGTTGCAGACCAATACCTTAGCGCCGCCTTTGCTGTGGTTTGCTTTGGTTTTTGCGGTCGCCAGAACCCTAGCACCGCCGGCCTTGCTACCGCCGCTGCCCTGTTCATCGGCTACCTTGCCTTTGCCTATTTCCGGCTGTCAACGGGACCAGTCTTTGAGAAGCAGCAGTCAACCGACCAACAGCCCTTCCTCTTCGAAGAGTGTTTTTTTTGTGGCTTGGCAGAAAGTCAAAAGTTGTTTGTTCTCTGCAAGTGGTTCTATTGCATCTGCTCTTCCTTTTTTATTATTGGTTGCTTTTGGATATTTGCAATCCTAGCATTGGTTTTCGTGACTCTTGGTGATATAAGCTTTTTATAAGCTTTTTAATTAAAGTTAGTAGTAGATTTGTGGTGACTCCTTTTAATTAATTGGTTTGGCGATTTTCAACACCACATCCAAGACAGAATCAAAAATTTTGGTTTTTTGTCTTTACCTCTCCTGCTGCTTCTTGCCGCCGTGCATAGCCGTTCGCATCTCAGCGAGGATTCTCTACCTTTTTTGGGATAACCCTTTGGTGAGCACATTCCTGTTTTTAATTTCTTGTTATCTTTATTTTTCGTGAGTACAATTATTATTAGTCATGGTCGCCAATAATCCCATCCAACCACGCACCTCCGCGGCTTCACAACTTGTTTTTTATATTGGTAATGTTTACCCTTAGTTTAGTTTCAAATTAACAACTGACGGGTCTCGTTATAAATTGTGGCGTCGTATTTTTACTGATATATGTAAAGGGGCAAAGGTTATGGGTCATATCACTGGAAAAACAAAACCCAAGAGTGATGATGATGAGGATTGGGAAGCCATTGATTCTCGTATTAAATCTTGGTTCTACTCTACCTGTGAACCTAATTTGCTGAATATAATTACTAAAGACAATTGTACTGCGAAAGATTTGTGGGAAGCCCGTGATGCTCATTTCTTGAATAATAAATTGTCTCGTAGCCTTCAACTTCAAACTATTTTCCGAAACACCAAAAATGGTACTATGTCCATTACCGATTACTGTCACACTTTAAAAGATATAGCTGATTCTATGGCTGATGTTGATACCAACATACCTGATCAGGATCTTGTTTTACAAATCCTACAGAACTTACCACCCTCGTACCAAAGCTTGGTTGATGTCATCACTCACAACAAACATTTTCCTTCCTTCCTTGAGGCCAAAAACATGTTACTCTTGCATGAGTCACGTGAAGACCAACATGACCCCACTATTGATACTCAACATTCCCCTAGTTCTGCCCTTTATTCTACCTCTAGTACTAATAATAATGGGAAAGGGAAAAATAAAAATAACCGGGGAAACAAAAACACGGGTCGGGTTTCATCTAAAGGTAATTCCGGGGGAGGGAGTTCTTCTGGTACTTTCACTGGTAATTCTGGTCATATAGGTAATTCAGGTGGTCCACCAGCTTTCAACAATCAGCTTCTCCAGCTTCTACAAAATATCATGCATCAACAGCAGTCTCAAGCCCCTCAGCACGGCGGATCTCACCGCTTGTCGGCGCCTCCTGCGCCGCCATCTGCTCTATATGCTGCACCTTCTACAGCCCCTCCGGCTCCTGCAGCTCAACCTCAGTTCACGGATCTAGCTTCGCTCTTCAGCACAATGTCTATCCAGCAACCTACACAGAATCAAGACAACAACTACTATATGGACACCGGTGCAAGCTCTCACATGTCATTTAACCAAGGTAACTTACTTTCTCTTAAACCTTGTGGCAAGTCAAAAGTAATCATGGTTGGTAATGGTGCTTTACTTCCGGTTGTCTTTTTCTTTTTCTAGGTAAAACATTGCCGTTTATCTTTTTCTAGTTCCGTAACTAAGACTTCCAGGGTTTTTGAGCTAGTTCATTCTGATTTGTGGACATCACCTGTGACTAGTTTGAGTGGTTATAAATATTACATATTATTTTTGGATGACTTCTCTCACTTTCTATGGGTGTTTCCTTTGCGTGTGAAATCTGATGTGTTTCAGGTTTTTAGTACTTTTCGTGCCTACGTTGTTAATCAGTTTAAAACAGATATTCAATCGTTTCAGTGTGATAACGGACGTGAATTTAATAATACTAAATTGCTTGATCTTTTTCAACAAAATGGAATTAAAATCCGCTTTTCTTGTCCGTACACGTCACAGCAAAATGGTAAAGCTGAACGTGCAATTCGCATTATTAACAATGTCGTCCGCACTCTCTTGTTTCAGGCCTCTCTTCCTCCCAAATTCTGGGTTGAAGCTCTCAACATGTCAGTTCACATTCTCAATCTTCTCCCCACAACCACCTTAGCTTTCAAATCCCCTTGTGAAATCTTGTTCGGCACTTTCCCTACCTTCACGCATTTGCGTGTTTTCGGATGCCTCTGTTATCCTAATCTCTCTTCCACGACGCCTCACAAGCTCTCCCCTCGTTCAACTGCTTGTGTGTATCTGGGTCCATCGTCTTCTCATCGGGGACATCGATGCTATGATCTTGTCTCGCATCACATCATTGTTTCTCGACATGTGGTTTTTGATGAAGATCATTTCCCGTATGCTTCGTTTAATGTGCCCCCATCTAGATCCGACTATGATGCCTTCGTTGACAATCATACCTCCCCTACTTTGATGTCTGACGTTCCTTCTGCATCGTCTCCTGCTACTCATCCTGTGCCCCCTCCTGACCCGGATACCTCGACCGCTGACTCTCTTTCCCGCAATGGTCATGACCATTCGCCTGTAGCTGCGGACTCGTCAGGCACCACTTCTGCGGTAGATACTACATCTCCCGATGACACTACTGATGCTTCTTCTCCCTCACCTTCGACTGCTGCTTCCTCTACTCATCCCATGACCACTAGATCGCGTACTGGGAATCTCAAACCTCGTCATATTCTCAATCTATCGGCGGTTGACTCTCTTTCTCCGATCCCGAAATCGACTGCTCAAGCAGTCTGTGATCCGAACTAGAAGGCAGCCATGGACTCTGAAATGTCTGCCTTGCTTTCTAATCACACTTGGGATCTGGTTCCACCTCCAGCTAACGTTAACATTTTTGGTTGTCGGTGGTTATATCGTCACAAGTTTGATAGTCAGGGCCGTCTCGACCATTACAAAGGTCGTTTGGTTGCCCAGGGCTTTTCCCAGCAACCAGGGCTTGACTATGATGAAACTTTCAGTCCGGTTGTGAAACCGGCTACTATTCGGACCATTCTTAGTATTTCTATCTCTTTGAACTGGCCCATCCATCAACTGGACGTCAAAAATGCTTTTCTCAATGGTGATTTTTCCGAGGAGGTATATATGAAACAATCTCCTGGCTATGTTCATCCAACCTATCCGAATCATGTATGCCGGCTACGCAAAGCTCTTTATGGGCTTAAGCAAGCCCCGCGTGCTTGGTTTTAGCGATTTGCCGTCTTCATCACCTCTCTTGGTTTCTATTCCAGCAAATCGGATAGCTCCCTTTTTGTCTATCATCATGGTCGTGACACTATATACTTATTGTTATATGTCGACGACATCATTTTGACGGCCTCCTCCCCTGCTTTGGTCACCCGTGTCATTTCTCGACTATCCTCTGAGTTTAAAATGACTGACCTTGGTGCTCTCTCTTTTTTTCTAGGGATTGTTGCCACACGCTCATCCTCGGGCCTTTTTCTGTCTCAGTCAGTTTTTGCCCAGGATATCATCTCTCGTGCTGGAATGGATACTTTTAATCCTTGTTCCACACCGGCGGAGACAAAGTCCAAACTTCCCTCTTCTGGTGCGCCTGTATCTGATCCAACCCTTTATCGGAGTCTTGCTGGTGCTCTGCAGTACCTCACGTTTACTCGTCCGGACATCTCTTATGCTGTTCAGCAAATTTGTCTCTTTTTTGCATGATCCTTGCAAACCGCATCTGAATGCCCTTAAACATATTCTGCGATACTTAAAGGGTACTATTTCCCATGGTCTTTTTCTCCGTCCCTCATCTGTTGATCGTTTGGTGTCTTACACTGATGCTGATTGGGCCGGCTGTCCTGAAACGCGCCGGTCCACCTCTGGGTTCTGCATATTTCTGGGTGACAATCTTGTTTCTTGGTCGTCCAAGCGACAACACGTTGTTTCCCGCTCCAGTGCTGAAGCTGAATATCGTGGCATTGCCAATGCCGTTGCCGAGTCTGCCTGGCTTCGCAATCTTCTGATCGAGTTGCGTCTCCCTCTTTCCCGTGCCACGGTTGTTTTTTGTGATAGTGAGTGCCATGTATTTAGCCAATAACCCTGTACAGCACCAGCGTACCAAACATGTGGAAATTGACTTACACTTTGTTAGAGAACGTGTTGCTTTGGGGCAAGTGCGTGTGTTGCATGTGCCCTCGTCTCATCAGTTTGCAGATATATTTACTAAAGGTCTACCTACACAGCTGTTCTTAGATTTCAGATCCAGTCTGAGCATTCGCCTTCCTCCAGCTCCGACTGCGGGGGGTGTGTTAAATAATAATTTATAATTTTTATTTATGTATAGTGTAGGGCCCTTTATGTAAATACTGTGTATTATATATTATGATGAATGAATGCAATACGCCCTCAATGGGTTTCCATAATACGTAACAGATCTAATCATTAATCATAATTAGGGAGCATATTCTAGATGTGGACCAAGTTTGAATTTAAACCTCTTTTGGAATTACTCAGAGGTTTTGTGACTCTTGTACCTTGCTTGTTTCATTGTTCTATTATATATTTGACGCACACACACAATAATAATAACAATAACGAAGAACAACAAATTTCTGTAATAGCATTTACCAGCAGATATGTGATGTGGGCCAATTAATTTTTTCTTTTACGAGTGAACTACTATTTGGTTCTTCATTTATACCTTAAATAGTTAAATTGTTAGATTAATCTTTTAGTTTTTGAAACTATGTTGACATTTCTTACATTTGAAAACTTTAGTTCTTCGTTAAAGGATTTCAAATACGATTCTTATTCTCGGGTCTTGTAGATAAGGATAAAAATGATCGTTTTATATTCAGAATTTTATCATTAAATTAAAATTAATAAATAAATAAAGTTATAAAGCCAACCCCTAAACCCCACACGTAACTAAACCCAAAAATCTCCCCTCTCTCGACTATAATGCACACATACACATACACATACACATGCACTCCATCTCTGATCTATCTCTCTCTCTCTGTCTCTCTCTAACCATCACAAATGCCCATGCTATGTGTGGTTATTGTGGTTGTTTTTGACAGGTTGGAGCTAAAAAATCGACTCTGAGCATGTGGAGCACGGGGGTGGTAGATGGGTAGCATGATGAAAAGATAAGCGGCAGAGAAGGTGAACTCCTACAATTGCTGTGGGGATAGGGTATGGTGGTTGTGGAGGTGGAGGGTGGTGATGATGGTGGTGTTGGACTCGAGTACTTGTAGGATGGATGCAGTGGCGGATCCAGAAAATTTTCATACGGGGGGCATCATTTGCAAAGATGGTAAGACGACGTAGGCCTTAACTAACGAATCAAACTAATTTTGGTTAAAACGGGTCTGGTCACGATCAATAATCAAAAGCGAGAGCCAAGAAAATGTTCAAGAAACCAAAATGAGCAAAGTTCTATTCTCTAGTTTTCATGTGATAAAGGAAAGGGAATGATTTGAAGGGAGAGTTTACGCTAATGTACGTTACTATAGAATTTATCCTCACTAAAGTAAGAGAATTTGGAAGGAAAAGATTTCTTCATATTTTTCTCTCTCCTCTCATTATTAAACTCAAGAACATGCCATAAATTTAAAGTATAACACTTAAATTAAATAATAAATTTTAAATTTCCTAGCCTAATCAAATAATCAAGATCAAGACAATGTTTTAAAATACTCATTTATATGTGTAACTTTAACAAATTTACATTTTGGGGTTACAAATTTACCATTGTTTTCATAAACAAGTAATATTTTTATATTTCCTAGAAGGAGCGAGTTGAGAATGCATGGTTGCGTGCCATAATTATGAAAGAGTGTCTATTTTGTAAAATAGGCTAGGAAGATGGGGCCTAAAAGCTTAATTAAAGGGGGCCTAAAACAAAATTAATGTACTACAACTAATGATGTGAGGATTAGACGCCGGGGGGGGGGGGGGGGGGGGGGCAACTCCCCCCATACCATTATTTTGCATCCGCCAATGGATGGATGGGTAGTATATGGAGATGATAAAGTACGTGATTGATCAGGCTTAAGTAGGTGGAAATTTATGCCAATGATCGACAACCATCGAAGTACCACTCACACCGTACGTTATAGGAATATAGGAGAAACTATATACAATGAACACAAAGAGGGAGAATGTTAGACCGAAGTTGTGTTCATTTCATTATTTTAGATTAAGTTTTCTTTTAGTTGTATTTCCTAGAAGTATAGGGTATATTGTGAAAATACCTAATAGGTATATAAAGAATTTAACTAACCCTAATTCATTAATTTAAGCATTTCATTATTTCAGATTAAAGTGTGTGTTCATGGTGTTTTCTCTCTTGTTCATACTAAAATCATACATCATCATTGTGTATTTGCTTCAATACTATTGATACTTGACACCATTAGAGAAATTATCTATGTGAAGTACAAAGAATGAAAGATAAAGATAACGGAAGGATTACAAGGATAAATTACTGTACTTAATTTACATTCAAAGGATTAATTTGATTCCCTGAAATGAGTTTTGTAACTAACGGGAAGTTAAATGGATTCTTGCTTTGCCTCTTTCGTCTTCTTTAATGAGAGTTTATTTCTTTTATTATAGAAAAGTATATGTTATTAAATCAAAAAGATGGGTAAGAATATATTTTTTATCATGACAAGTTAAAACCTAAAAACAGAATTAGATCAAACAAAAAACTCTGGTAGGTCGAGAAGATTGAGACAATTTCTATTTATAAACTAAAACCGAAACCATTAATCCGAAACTAGCAGTTTGGTGCTTAAAGCCGCCCTAAATCGCTTCACACTCACTCCTAGTGAGTTGTGTCATGAAGAAGTGAGGATTGAGAAAGAAGTGAGGTTGTGATTTTTTTCTAGTTAGGGAAGGATGGATGGGTTGGCTGTTGGGGAGAGTTTTCAATTTTATTTTTTATAAGTTTTTGATAATCTAATAACCGTAAAAGAAAAAAATGTATGACATCATCATCCTTTTATAGAATTTTTTTACCAATCACAATATCCTATTTCAAAATTTTAAACCTCTTGATAGTTAATTACCAATAACAACCTCATACTTTCAATATATTTACTTTTCTCATATCAAGTGTGGTTATTTAAAATTGAAACTAAATTTAGATAATTAAGTTTTTTTATTTTTCAAACTAATGATATTTCTAGGTGATTAGTATTGGTTATATCTAAAAATAAAAACAATATATGCTTATTATCCTACAATATATATCTAAATAGTGAAATTAAGTTAAAAGAACTTTTACAACTATTTGTTGGTACTTTCGATGATGATTTCTATTTTTAAAGCTGACAATGCTATAGTGAAAAACGAGATAGATTCATGTTTCTAAAAAACATAAAAGGTGAATTCGATCACTGTATCATCAAAGTAAAAGTAATTTTCATGTGAAAGAACTTCTTTAATAACAATCAAATTAATTAATCTAGCCTTGAGATGATGTTCATGTATGAATATGTAATCTTTAATATTCGATATAAATCATATATATTTATATATTATTTACCCATATTTCATAATTGTTAGATTGTGTGCATAGATAGTGTACACGTGTTATCATATCCGAGCACAATAAGGCACTAAAGGGTTACACAGTTGCACACTCAGCTCAAACCAAGTTAATAGAAAATATATTGTGTGTAGATTAATAGTTAATTAACTATCAAGGAAATAAATAGTAAATGGTTTATTTATTATTTGAGAGATTAAATATTAAGTTTAATATTTAATTAAAAAGTTTGATTATAGTTATTAATTAATTAGTAAATTAATTAATAATGATTAAACCTAAAGGGACCTTAAAAAGTATTCAAGGAGATTAACCTTTATTAACTGTTAATTAAGCAATCAAACACAACTTAAGCCACAAGAAAAACACAAAACACTCTCTCCCTTGCGTCGATCGGCCGAGAGCCAAGGACCGCCGCACGACGACTGTGGTTTGTGGCGGAACAGAAGGGTGGCAGGCCCCTTGCGGCGGCCTGATTCCTTCTCTGTGGTGCCCCTTTGTGGCGGAAAGGCGGCGGCGGCAGCCCTCAAGGGTAGCGGCGGCGGTACAAGATACACATACACGCGTTTTGAGCGAATATTTTTCGAGGCGGTCTAGCAACCAGGTTCCAGTTGTAGTAGCTGTGTACCCCCTATAGCAGTTTAAGAGTATAATTTTCAAACCCTTAAACTCAAATATATACGTGTTAATACTTATATATGTTGTCTGTTTGTTCTCTTAGTTGATCCAGTTGAGATCTTTGGGATTGAGTGGTTATTATCTGCTGTGCATGTTGTACCTCACAAACCCAAACAATAATTTCTATTACTATTTTTTATTTGAATATTTATTCTCAATATGGTTTACAAGATAACCGCCACCATTATAATAACGTTACTAACAACGTTCGAGTGTCAATTAGAAGAAGATGATTTTTATATAATTTCAAATTTCAGGGTTGCATCATACTCTTTTAAACCTAAATTGGTTGATCATGTGGCGAAAATTAACTTCTTCCAAGCACCATTGTTGAAGCTACGGATGATTTTTCAAGTCCTGATAATGATTCAATATTGTCGGTTAAATACATTATATATTCTACGTATGCTTGACATTTTTATAATCTATACATCTAAGTATTCTAAAAAAGCTAAAATAGTTTAAAAGTAACATTTAATCATCTATATACACGGTGTGTTAAGCTAGTATTAATATAGATATGAAACGATCATTATTTTTATCCTCTATTGTGTTCTTGTTTTGAAATATAAATACCCCCTTTTAATGACAATATATAGGATTTTTATTAAAATAGATAACGATCGAGAAACTAGTTATACTATCTATCAATTTAATAACTAATCTTGCAATTTAAGTTCTAAAGAAAATGAAAGAAGAAGTGAAATATGAAACGTTTTTTAGTTCCTTTTAAAAAATTCTCAACTTTGGGAGAAAAATAAATAAAGAAAATAAAGGTAATTTTTGCTTTCAAAATCTTTTTTTCTTTCCTAACAAACTTAGGAACACAACTAAAATTCATTTTTCTTTCTAAACCTTTTCTTTTCTCCCATAATTTTAACTAGGAATCGACATAAAGACAGACCATGATTTACCCTTAATTTGGCTTACGAAAGATGGCCACAAAAATGTGATTGTATATCAGAATTTGTATTCGGTATTTTTTAACAAGAATAATACAATTTAAACTTTAGATAAAAATAATGTAGCCCCGCCGCGAAGCGCGGGATACATAATACCTTGTGATTAATAAAACATGCACCAAATATATAGAAAACATGACAATACGAGCCCCTACAAACTCATACTTTAATATACACCATTACATATACTGATTTAGGTGCATCGAGGAAAACTCCACTTACAACACCTAAACATCAGACATTCGGACGAAAAATCTGAAAGTTTTTTTAAATAAAAAGCTTTAAAACAAAAAGTTTCTTTATGTAACTTAAAAAAATTAGTTGAAAGTTTTTTATATACCAAATTATCTAAATATCCTCTTTAATTATTTTAAAATTCCTGCTATATTTATAATTTGTATTTTTTATTATTTTACACTATTAAACTCTAGCTACCTGCTAATTTGCCAAACACATATAAAATTACAATATACAACTTTCAGCTCCAGCTATTAGCTACCAACTACTATCTATTTCCGCCAATCATACCCTAAGGAAAATATATTAATGCTTTTTTATTTTCAAAAATATTTTGAATATAAATAAAAGACTATTTTGTTTAGTTCCAAATTAAATCATAACCATTCATTTGTTTAAAATAAAACTCCAATTTTGACTTTAAATGACGAAAATTGAAACATATTATTGATTTTAAATTCTCAAAATTAAAACTTAATTTTGACTTTAAATCAATATAATTTTGGTTAGACTATTTGTGTAACTCAATTCTTTATCCATTACAATAATGTAGGAATAAATATATCAAATCTTATTGTAGGTTTGGTAAGATATGTAGAAGATGAAGAACATGCAAATAAAACAAACTTCACATTCAAAGACACACTAATCTCTTTCAAAGTTTCATTATATATATATATATATATATATATATATATATATATATATATATATATATATATATATATATATATATATATATATATAAAGTTTAGAGATTTGTTACTTACCAAATCTCTTTTATACAAGGAAAATTACAAGAACTATCGTCAAATTCTGGACATATTACAAAATGGCGCTTGCTTTTTACTATCTACTAGTTTATTATCCCGTGTAAAAACACGGGGATGTTTAAAAAAAGTATAAAATTTGATGGTATGAAATTATAAAAGGTATAGTAAAATAAGTGTAAAAGTGTTTCAGAAATGTTTTGAGATATTAAAATTTTCTAGAATAAAAATAATAAAATATCACCGAACATTTACATATGTCAGAATTTTAACAAAAAACAATAACTATTTTTTTTGAAGTACTACTATTAATGGATAACAAAAAATTAAGAATATACTAATTTTTTAAAAGTGTCATATTACAATAAATTTTATACCAAAACGTAGATAAAAATGAGACGGTAATAAATATATAATTATTTTTTTCTCTAAACAAAATATATCACAAGTTACTAAACATAATGTATAAACACGGTATAATTATTTATATTAATATACAATTTTTATAAAACCCCTCACATTTTCTTAAAAACTCTTCACATGTTTTATAAAACCCCTCATAATTTTCATTCATGCCCCTCCCAATTGATTTAAATTTGGAATTCGATGGCCATTAATCTTTCTAAAATTGTTTTTGAAATTGAATAATTTTGAAATTGAAGGTTATGAAAATCAGTAGATGAAGAAATAAAATTGACATACTCACATGTTTACCTGATAGTTATTAGCTATTTAGAAAAAAAATATAGTTGATTAGTGGGTAAATTTTCCAACAATAATTTAAAGCAATTTTGAAATAGATGATTTTAATTGATAAAAAAATGTTCCAAATATAATTTGACAAAGTCATAAGCCTATATTTATTAAAGATTAAAGATTAAGGGTGTGTTTTTATAAAATAATAACTTGATGTAAATATCGAATAAATTTTTTACTTTATGTAGATATAATGCAAAACTGTAAGATTGTTAATTTGGTTTCTTATAAAAAAATTTAAATAAAGTGAAAGATTTAACATAATACAAAAAAAATTAATAAACCTCGTACATAATTTATGGATGTAATTTGATTTTTCCGAATATTTCGAAAAGATAACATATAGCAAAGTAATTTCAAATCTCAAAATAAAAAATATATTAGAGAAAATTGGAATATAAAATAACCATTATTCTTCCCAAAAAGTGAAAGGTTATCTCAAAACAAAAACAAAATTAGAGAAAAATAGAATACATGATAAACATTGATTTAGAAAAAAACGGATCGGAACTTTTAAATATTATAATAATTAGATATATAAGTATAAATTATAGGATTGGGCATGGCGCGGGAGAGAGAGTGCGAAGGTAAGATCGGCTGCGACGGGTCTTCAGGTGAATGGAAATGGATTAGTAAGGAAGGAAAGACCATCGCGTCCGGGCAGGAAGTACTTTTCAACAGAAGAAAAGGTTATCAAGCAGTAGGAGCTTACCATTGGAGAGCAAAGGAGCGGGTAAATCGGGAGCTTGATGGAAGAAGGTTTGACGGTAACGGTTGGTCGTCGATCTACGTGACGAATTTTCCGAACCATTGGAGTGTAAAGGAGCTGTGGATGGCTATGAAGGGAGCGGGTAGAATTTGTGACGTGTATGTAGCTAAGAAATTGAAACTGAGTGGTAAGAAATATGCCTTCGTGCGTTTTGCTAATGATGGGAGGAGTGAAGGGAGGTGGCGTTACCTTGAGAAGATCCATTTTGAGGGTGTGAAGGCAGTCATCAAGGAGGCAACTGCAAGGAAAGGAAACGAAGTTGTTAGTAAGGGTCGTAAAATTGCTGTGAAGAGGCAGAATAATATGCGGGGTAGCATGAACTACAATCCAAGGAGAATGGCAGAGAGGGTCGTTGGCAGAACCTTCAAAGATGTCCTTCTCAATCATCAGCTGCCAAACAGTGCCTATCGAGGAGGTACCATGAAGACGAAGACGAAGATTCTTGATGGTTCTACGGGGGTGAAAAAAGTAGATTCTCATGGGCTTACTTTTAACACTGTGGAGGATGATCGTAAATGGTTAGAAGGTGCGTTGGTTGGGGAAGTATTGCTAGAGGACGTTGAGGACGTTACGGGAACGATTGATAGCTTAGAAAGATTGGCATCAAAGTATGAATTCATTCCAAAAGTCATGGGAGGGAAGCGTTGGTACTAAGTAGAAACAGTTGGTACTAAGTAGACTGGACCGATTCCTGTTTGATGCGGAGGTTTTGGAGATGGTCCCGTCTATCCTTCAATGGATTACGGAGGACAGAGTATCAGACCATTGGCCGGTTGTGTTGGGACTAAAGGAGGAAGATTGGGGTCCCACACCTTTTAGAATGTTTAATTGGTGGTCGAAGGAGGAAGGTTTTAGGGAGTGTGTAGCCAAGGCTTGGGAGGGCGAGAGAAAGAGCAACTTAGCGGTTAGACTTAAACATGTGAAGATAGCTATAAAGAGAAAGTTCAGTTTTAATGGAAAATCACTCATAGAAAGGATTGTTCAGTGTGAGAAGGAGTTAGTAGAAATTGAGAAAAAGAGGGTGTTGAAACCTAAAGAAGAGAACTTGTGGTTGGAATGGAGAAAGAAGAAGGATATGTCGTGGCACTGGAGACAAAAAGAATTTGACCAGGCAAGACAGAAATCGAGGTTGTTGTGGCTGCAAAAAGGTGACTGCAATTCGAGGTATTTCCATATTATGCATAGATCTAGATGTAGGCTTAATAGAGTTAGTAATATTGAGTTGAATGGCAAGGTTTTAAAAGAGCCTGGTAGTGTGAAAGAAGGGGTTGCAAAGTATTTTGAGAAGCACTTTGACAGTAGGGGTTGTTGTATTAGTACTAGGGGTTTAGGAGTTAAACAACTTTCTGACTCGAGTGCGGCTTGGTTAGAGAGAAAGTTTGAGAAAGATGAGGTGAAACTAGCTGTGTGGAGCTGTAATGGTGAAAAAGCCCCTGGTCCGGACGGATTCAACTTACAATTCTTCAAGGATCATTGGGACTTGATTGGTGATGAGGTGGTGAAACTACTAGGGGAATTCTATAGAGATGGAGAACTACCTCGTGTCTTAGGAGAGGCTTTTATCACGCTTATTCCTAAAGTGAGTTCTCCTGTATCCATTAAACAAACACTACAAGAAAAATAAGATTTAAACATGAACGTTTTTCGCGAGGACATATGTCCTCGCTAAAGGGTAATAAACGACAAACAACTTTGCCTTTTTGACATCGGAGAACTAAACGGATAATTCATGACTTTCTGCGAGGACATGTCCTCCCTAAAAGTGAAAATTAATTTATTTTATATTTTCTTTAATATTGATAAAGATACGCGGTAGATAACCCGCCAAAATGAAAATTTTCACTACCTTCTGCGAGGACTTTGTCCTCGCTAAAAGTGGTTATTTATTTTTTTAATATTTATGCTACGGAAAGAAGAGGACGACGTCGCATGAAGAACCTACGGCGAGGACTTAGTCCTCGCGAAAAGTGGTTATTAATTTTTTAATATAAATGCTACGGGAATTAAAAGGAACGACGTCGCATCGAAGACCTACGGCGACGACTTTGTCCTCGCCGAAACCTTGCCCTGATATAACACTACAGCGCCGTCTCTTTTCATCATTTCACCACTTCCTTCTCTTTTCATCTTTTCACCATTGTCGAATACTCGAGTTTTATTCATTGTTTTGGAGGTTCTAAGGTGCGGTTAAGGCGTGTGGGTTTATGGTTTCCATTATTTCCGGCGAAATTACGACTTTTCCGGCGAGATTTCGGAGCTTCCGGCGGTTTTTTTGTATTTCCGGCGAGCTTTTGGAGCTTTTGGATTTCGGTCAAGATTGACATATAAATGTGAGTGTTTTACAATAAATTAGTGTTTTTTTTATAATATAGTATATAAAATCTCGTTTTTTGTTAAACAGTCACCTCCGGCGACATTTCCGGCGACTGCTCTCGTTCTCCGGCGATTGCTGTGGTGCTCCGGCGACTGCTCCGACGACCAATCTGGTGCTCTGCGTCCGCTCTATTTGTTTAAAAAATTTCAGGTTTTTTTCTCTAATTTTAATATTGAAATGCATGTTTAGAAAATTGTTTAGTTTATGATTATTGCTAAAATTATTTCTATGAATAAGTATTATAATTATTTCTATCAATTTTGTATGATTAGTTCATACTAGTAATAAAATGCATGTTTAGATTATGTTTAGTTCATAGTTAGTGTTAAAATGCTCTTGATATATGGCAATAAGTTGAGAAGAGACTATAAGTATAAGAAAATGGGGTTAAAATGCACTAAACCCATAAGGTTATATATAACCCTTAGAAATAATCGGTAATTTTCACTAGACTACATAAATAAAAAAAATATGATTAACTCTAAATCTTATGATAACTTTTAACAATATGCATAAACAACTTAATGTCAATGAATCCATGTTTAGCTTTGGCTAGGGGAGTACTTCTGATTAAAGTTTTTTGTCGGATGAGGCTTTGCCGGTAACCATGTGGCACCCTTAGTTATTTGTAAGAATTATATAATCAATACTATTGATGAAGATTAAAACACGTGAGAGTAGAATGCATCAAAAAAATGAAGTACCTTTACTTTTTTTAGATATGTATATGTAATGAAGTATAATGACTTTGATAAGGATTACTAAAGATAGGTTGTCATTATTTGTAAGCCAAAAGAGAAAAGTATCAAAATTTAGTTGTATATATGATAAAATAAGTCCTATTTATTTGTAGCTGATAAACAAAAGTATTGGTACAAATTTTGCCATGAATAATAATTATAATAAATGCTTTATACAAGCAATCGATCACAGCATGTAAACCTTAATATATATGTAAGAAAAATAACATATATTTAAATTAATATAATATAAATTAAATATTTATCTCTTGTAACAAAACGTGATACATAAGTTTAATTTAAAATTAAATATTTTTCTTAACCAATACAGTATCTGTTTTATGCCGCGAGGACAATGTCCTCGCTAAATCCTATATCAGAAATTAAATAATATATATAAAATGACTTTCCGCGAGGACATTTTCGTGGCTAAAACTTTTAAAAAATAAAATAAAATAATGGAAATAACTTTTTGGGAGGACTTTGTCCTCGCGAAAGGTAATTATATATTAATTTCGCTTTATTTTTATATTCAGTTTTTCGCGAGGACGTTGTCCTCGCTAACCTTTCGCGACGACAGATGTCCTCGCCGAAAGTTTTCCGACACGGGCTTTCCGCGACTACTTTTTGGCGACGAAATGTCCTCGCGATAGACTTTCTGCGACGACTTTTCCACCTTTCGCGAGGACATTTGTCCTCCCTGAAAGCGATTTTTCTTGTAGTGAATTCAGACCTATCTCGCTGGTAGGGAGTGTGTATAAGATTGTTACAAAAATCCTAGCCAGGAGACTTAGTGTAGTATTATTGGAGGTCTTAGGAGATTACCAGTTTGCTTTCACTAAGGGTAGGCAGATCCTGGATTGTGTGATGATTGTGGAAGAAATAATACATACGATGAAAGTTAAGAAAGAGGAGGGTGTTTTATTGAAGTTAGATTTTGAAAAAGCATATGATTCAATTGAATGGAGCTATTTGGAAGGTGTGTTGAGGGAGATGAAATTTGGGAATCGGTGGGTCACGTAGATCATGGGGTGTCTTAGGATCTCATCTCTATCTGTTCTTGTAAATGGGTCTCCTACTCGCAGGTTCCCGATGAGGAGGGGACTAAAACAAGGATACCCGCTTTCCCCGATGTTGTTTAATATTGCTGCGGAAGGAATTAATGCGCTGTTCAGTAAAGGGGTGGGTTTGGGTCTTTTTGATGGTTTTAGGGTTTCCGGTCAGTCATCTATGACCTTTTCGCATATCCAGTTTGCTGATGATACCATGATTGTCAGTAAAATGGATACGGGGCAACTTAGGAATATGTGTGATGTACTTAAAATGTTTTATCTAATGTCAGGAATGAGGTTGAATATGAAGAAGTGTGTGGTGTATGGGGTGAATGTGAGTGAGTATAGGTTAGCTGAGGTAGGGTCGATGTTAGGATGTCAGGTGGGTAGTCTACTATGTACTTACCTTGGATTACCGATTGGAGGGAATCCTAGGAATCGTCTCTTTTGGGAGCCAGTCGTAGAGAGAATTAGGAAACGGTTGGAGATGTGGAAGACTAAGTTTCTCTCTAAGGCTGGGAAGATTACTCTGATTAAGTCTGTAATTAACAGTCTACCATTGTACTACCTATCCTTGTTTCCTATGCCAGCTAGGGTGTACAATGAACTTGAAAAATTAAGGAGGCAATTTTTGTGGTCAAAGGTTGGGGAGGGGAGAGGGATGCATATGGTAGCATAGAAGACGGTTCAGAAACCTAAAAGGTTTGGTGGTCTGGGGATTGGAGATCTTAAGCAGAAGAATCAGGCTTTGTTGACAAAATGGGTGTGGAGATATTGGAATGAAAACAACTCGGTATGGAAGAAGTTAGTAAAATGTAAATATGGAGATTTTGTGTTTGGCTCTAGGGATTGGTGCTCGAATCAAGGTAAGATGTCAACTTTTTGGAAAAATTTATCCACGCTGATTAAGTCCGATGATAAGATTTGGAAGGCCATTGATGAGGGTATTGAGGTTGTGTTAGGGAACGGCAATTCAATTGATTTTTGGAATGATAAGTGGCTAGGGGGGAGCTCGTTGAAAGTTAGGTTCCCTAGAGTGTTCGCTCTAGCTACGAAAAAGGAGGGCACAGTGAGTAGCTTTGGGTTTTGGAGAGATGGGGGTTGGGAGTGGATGATCCAGTTGAGAAGAAAGGTATTTGATTGGGAAGTAGGATTGTATGATGAATTCATGGCCTTACTGAATGCTCAGGTGTGTCAGAAGGATAAGAATGATAAATTTAAATGGAAATTTGAGAGTAATGGTGTCTTCTCTATAGGTAGCTTGGTAAATGTGCTCAATGAGGAGAGTGAGGAACATGGGGTAGCTAGGGTATGGAATTTTTGGGCACCACCAAAAGTTAGGTTGTTCGTATGGCAAGCAGTGTGGAATAGTATTCCCACAAGGATGGAATTAATTAAGAGAGGAGTGGGAGTTTCTAGTGGGTCGGGGTGCCCTCTGTGTGAAAGTGAAGAGGAATCCACTGCTCATCTTTTGCTTCATTGCTGCAAAGCGTGGGCAGTATGGTCTAGTGTAACGAGCTTACTAGGGGTTTGGTGGGTGGTACCTGGGAGTTTAGTAAAGTTAGTCAAGTGCTGGCCAATGTTATGTAGAAGAGAGTGGGTTAGAAAGGTATGGGTGTTGATCATGTATGGAATCATATGGTCAATATGGACTGAGAGGAATGATGTAGTTTTTAATAATAAAATATGGTGTCATGAGAGAATAATAGATTTGGTCTGGTTGAGAGTGGGGCAGTGGTGCAATGCCAAGTGGCCTAGCTTGGCGGGATCAACCCTAGATTTGAGTATTCGTCCGGTGGCGGTACTAAGGGGGGAGAACTTACTAGTATCCTCTGGCATAGGGCTTGATCAGGGTGGAGTTGAGAAGATAGCGGTTTTCATAGATGGGGCGGTGTCTAGTTTCAGTCCTAAGGCGGGAATTGGTGGTGTTTTTAAAAATAGTATGTCGGGTGTGCAATTGGGTGGTTTCTCTAAGGCCATCCCAAAGCGCTCCCCTCTGATAGCTGAGTTGGAAGCTATGTTCTTTGGGTTATTGGTATTGAGAAGTAATAAGTTGATGTGTGATTATCCAGTGGTGGTGTTCACTGATTCCCAAGTGGCTGCTAATTTGGTAAAGGGCACGGTGGGTCCAAATGAAGAGGTGGAGGAGGTGCTTCTTAGAATAAGTGGTCTGATCAGTTCATGTCGGTATGTGGAGGTTCAGAATATCCCTAGAGAACTGAATAAGGAAGCTGATACACTGGCTAAGAAAGGCACAGTAAGGGTAGGGACTTGGATTGGGTGGGTTTGAATAGTAGTTCTGGATGTTCAATGGGCTTGAGATGGGGATTGGTACCTACCTTAGATATGTAGGTGTGACTTAGGTTGTCTTTCAAGTGATTATGTATACTAATGGATTATGAATACTAATGGATTATGAATACTAATGGTTTAAATGTTTTGTGCATTAGCCTATGGTGTTTTCAGGTACTCTCTTGCTGGAGTCAAGGTAGCATGGAGTGCTATTGTGGTGCAGTGGTGCGGGTAAGCAGGGGCCAAGGTCACTATGATGAGTGTTGGTAGCATGTGAGTGTTTTAAAAATGTCAATGTTAACATGATCGGGAAGTCAAAGGGTGGTCAGTCTCAGATAGTGTGGGTGGTCACTGTCAAAAGGCTACTGTGTGAAATTGTGTGGTATGTACCTTGTTTGAGGGAGTAGTGGTGGTAACTCTAGTGTGGAGTGACCAATGTATTGTAAATAAAGTGGTCTCTGTTGGGTAATTCGGGTATGATATGGCTTTGGTCTTGATTATAGAGTCACGTAGGGTTCTAATGGGGGTTTGTCATGTCGTTGTGTGTGCGTTATGGAGTTAGGTAGCGTTATAGATGCTTAAGCGGTGTCGGGTGTCTAATGTTGCTGAGGGGTCAGGGGTATGTTTATAGAGTAGTATCCTTGATAGGTTTTGTGTGTGTTGTGTCGGGTCCTTGGTGGTTTTGTTGCCTTGGGTGGATTGGGTTGGGTGTAGTGACTGTGGCTTAGAGTAATGGGATGGTTAGAGAAGATCTTGTGGGGTTCCCTGACTTATGTGGAAGTATTTGTGTGTATTGAACATTGCAACTTTGCTATGGATGGGTGTCTTTTGTTGGATTTAATCGGTTCAGTGCTCATGTTGGTTTCAACGTATGCATGGCTGGAAGAAATAATAAGTGTTTATTATTCTTAATAGTTATGTTTTCTTATTAATTATTTAATAGTTAGAATTAGTAAGTCAAATTTGACCGAGTTTTATGTACATGTACGTTGGGCATGTGCATGTGAGAGTGGGTCAAGTAGTTAGATTTTTGTTGCTGTTTTCCTGGTCCACGTTTCTGTCAATGTGAAAGGCTATATATAGCTTGGTCCATAATGAATAAAATAAGCTTTTCCCTTCTGCAAACTTCTTCAACTTTATAAACATAAATCCATTTGCTTTTCTTTTCCGTGTGATACAAAAAACAGCAGGTGGTATTTTCTTTTTATCTTTTGTGTGCAACATATATCAACACTACGTGAGAAGGCTCTTACCAACACTTGGTATCAGAGCCAGGTTCATGTGAAGAGGGCTGTAGTCAGCAGGTGGAAGCCATATGTTCTAGGGGATCAAAAGGGTAGCGAAAACAAGTCGTGATTCCGGCCAAAATCAGGAGGGCTTGTTAACCCAGTTGTTGATCGAAGAACAAAGGAAGATTAAGCAACCAGAAGGTGTTAATCAAAGATTTTAAAACAGCAGGAGAAAGGTAGCAAAAGGTGCTTGCAGGTAATACTTTCAGCAGTGTTTTAATTGATTATTAACCTTGGTAGTGCAGTAAATCACGAGAATGGCTCCACCGAAGGATCAAGCTTTGGTCACCGTCAAAGATAACAACACCATATCTCTTCAATGCCCGGTGTTGTCATCCACAAATTACACGGTATGGGCCATGAGGATGAAGGTTATTTTCAATGTTCATGGAGTATGGGAGATGATAGAACCAGGAACAAAAGAGGATGCCAAGAAGAATAATCTTGCAATTGCTCTCTTGTATCAAAGTATACCCGAAGAGCAGATTCTACAAATCGGAAATCTCAATACCGCAAAGGAAATGTGGGGTGCTCTTAAAACCCGTCATTTGGGTGCGGATCGAATCCGAGAGGCAAGACTTCAAACTTTAATGGGAGAGTTTGAAAATCTCAAGATGAAGGACCAAGAAGTTATTGATGATTTTGCTAACAAGTTGTCCGAGTATGCTTCTCGAGCCGCCTCACTTGGGTCGACTATAGAAGAAACAAAATTGGTTAAGAGGTTTCTTAATGGTTTACCTAAACGTTTTATTCATATGGTGGCTTCTATTGAACAGGTTGTAGACTTGAAAACCATCGGTTATGATGATGTGGTGGGTCGGCTTAAAGCATATGAAGAAAGGATCAAGGTTGAGGAGATCCGAACTGAGCAAAATCAACTTTTATTTTCAAGTTCAGATGAAAAAACAAAAGGAAAGGAGCATATGTGTGAGCATTGCGGTTGTGGAAACTCGAAGAGTGAAGACTATGGGCGTGGCCGAGGTGGAGGTCGGGGGTCCGGGAGAGGTCGAGGAGAAGGTCGAGTACAACGGGACAAGAGCTACGTGAAATGCTTCAAGTGTAATGAGTTCGGGCATTATATATCGGAGTGTCCAAAATGGGAGAAACAAGAGGCGAACTTGGTTGAAGAAGAGCCAGCGTTGTTGTGAGCGGACGTACATATAACCGATTAAGGGGGTGATTGTTGGATTTAATCGGTTCAGTGCTCATGTTGGTTTCAACGTATGCATGGCTGGAAGAAATAATAAGTGTTTATTATTCTTAATAGTTATGTTTTCTTATTAATTATTTAATAGTTAGAATTAGTAAGTCAAATTTGACCGAGTTTTATGTACATGTACGTTGGGCATGTGCATGTGAGAGTGGGTCAAGTAGTTAGATTTTTGTTGCTGTTTTCCTGGTCCACGTTTCTGTCAATGTGAAAGGCTATATATAGCTTGGTCCATAATGAATAAAATAAGCTTTTCCCTTCTGCAAACTTCTTCAACTTTATAAACATAAATCCATTTGCTTTTCTTTTCCGTGTGATACAAAAAACAGCAGGTGGTATTTTCTTTTTATCTTTTGTGTGCAACATATATCAACACTACGTGAGAAGGCTCTTACCAACACTTGTTTAGGGTGGTTACTGTCATATTGTGTGGGTTGTCACTGTCTAAATCTGCTGTGGGCTAGCGATCTGATGGGAGGAGGGGTAGTAGCCTGGTGGGGATGGGGGCATTCATAGGTGTCAGGGTTGTTATGAGGGTGAGGCTGGGTATATACGGTGTAGGAGGTTAGGAGGTGGTGGTGTGGTCAGGCGGTATTCCCTACCCTAATTAGCCTGTTTGAGCCTCAGATTTCTTTGTTTCTTGTGTGATTGGAGCTTGTATTTGTGAGAGTGATGTGTAAAAATTGAGGGGCTGTTGGTGAGAGGACTCCTATTGTGTGTAACCTTTTCATGACTCAGAGTTTTTGATATACCTAGTTTGATGCCTATCCCCACAACAATGAGAGTTCATATTGGCACAGATGGGTATTTGGGTGCTAAGAACTGTCTGCTACACGTTATTATGGTTGCTACTTAGAGTACCATACGTAAGGTACTGAAATCAGAGAATTATATAAGCTTTGTGGGGTTAATGTAAGTGTAGTGTATCCTTTTGGGTGGACTAAGTTAAGTGTGTGTGTATACTATCTTCCACGGTAACTATAGTGTCAAATGATGCCAGTGCATTTCCTAAGGATTTCAACAGCTATAGTGTGAGTGGTCATTGTCTAAGGTTCCAAGCATGGTGAATGTCTATGTGGAAATTGTGCATAGTAAGTGTGTGAGAATGGGTGAGTGTATCCAAATTATGTTATCGAATGGAGGGGTGTGGGTGGTCACTGTAATATCATAATATATGAAGGGGTGTTTTGTGGTCTGTGTAGTGAAAGTGTGTGGTCACTGTGAGGAAATTGTGTGTATTCCAGATAATGTTATTGAATGATGAGGTGTGGGTGTTCATTGTAATATCAGCTACGAACAGGGTTTTGTGGTATGTGGGTGAGTGTGTTGTGGTCTGAATTGGAATGCAGTGGGTCTTGGTGGGTTTGGTTGTAATATATCTTACACGTCATATGGCCTTGGGTGGCATGTTATGTTCCTGATAATGCAATATGTTTTGTTTCTTGGCTGGTCAAAAAAGGAAAACCACCGAGTTGTTCTCGAGTATTATAATGGGTTGGGTTGTTGCGGGTTGGGATGGGTAGAGCGGTGCATAACTTGCTTCCCTCTTTCAATTTCACTACCAATTAATAGGAGTTATAAGGATTTTGCAACACACACGAGCACGTTTGCATACACAATGCTGCAAGGTTATGCTGTAGGTTTGGTGGTTTTCTCAATGCTGGGATAGCTGTTGTACTGAACCAGGGGCTATAAGGTGAAAAACCCATGGCTTGCTACTATTTTTTTGTAAGCCTTTGGAGAGTTTTTTGTTGATCGCTAATTGAATCAAATATGAAACAGTGCATACGAATTGCAGGTTGAAACCTTTGTTAAATTAGTTATGCAGATTTGTAGGTTGAGAATATGCAGACTGAATGTTGGAAAACAAATGGATAAAGTGAGCAGAAGGATCAGATTTAAGATCAGCAAATTAAAAATTGATGAGTTTTAAGAACAGAAAATCAATAGAAATGGAGAGCTTTGGATATGGTTATTCAAGTATACAAGGGTTTAGCTAAGCACCTATTTCAAACATTGAGAATGAAAATAATTCCTTCAGCAACCATGAGCAGAGGACTGAATTTAATATCAATAGGGAGTTGCCCTAATTCCGAGAGTGAAGAACGTGGTCAATTCCTGGTGGTGCAGGGCCAAACTTCAAGCTCAAGCAGGTAGCATAGCCTAAGGAAGCAGGTAGCATCATTGGGAGTGTTAAGAAATATGTTGGTGTAAGTTTGTTGGTTTGGGTGGACAATATCAAGTGTAAAGTAGGAAGTACTAGATGCTTGTTTAGTTGTACAAGTATGTAATCCATGTGAACTGTCATTTAGCATGACTGTATTTGTGAGTTGGTTGGTAATATTAAATATAGCTACTTTAATGTTAAAAAAAAAATAATAAGTATAAATTATAAACAATAGAATGGGATAATGGATGGTCAAACTAAAACATAATAATTTTGTTGATAAATTTGTTTAATATTTCCAAAATTGTTTTGAGAATTGAATAATTTTGAAATTGAAGGTTGTGATTGGTTAATTAAGACTCAATTTATAGTTATTTTTGGAAAATTTGCATGTCTTTTATATATATATATATAGATTAATGTTTGGGTTAAATATGATTTAACCACTAAACTTTATATTGAAAAATGATTTAACCCCTTAACTTTTTTAATGATTGTTTTAATCCCTAAACTACTTTTAATATTTAATTTAATACTTAATCTTGTTTAACCTAATCGTCTTTATCCCTAACCTAATCAAAAAAATACCTACTACCTTCTAAACAGGTTAGCTTAAAAAATGTTCACCTCTTTAAAGTAGTCAACCCTAAGGATACATGTACCCTCCAATCCTGCTACTAATTTATTTTAAAAAGACTTGCGATCACCTTCGTAAAGGAAGAAGGTACGCTATTTATGGTTCTTATTTTCAATATATCAGCTATTTTTTTTATTTTTTTTGTAAACAAATAACATGTTATTTTGCTGCTTTGTGTTACAATCTTTTTACCAGTGCGAATGGGTCATATGGAGATTGACCAATCAGACTCATCAAATGAAAGAAAGCTAGAAGCCACTTGTTTAACATGTAAATATCACTTATATGAAGCCCCTGTTTCTGATAAGTTAGGTGTTTGCAAATCGATGTGGGTTCACAACCGATGTGATGTAGTTGAAGAGATGAAGTCAGGAGCTGTGGAAGAAAACTAACTCGAACAATTGTTGGCAAAAGTAACATTAACAACATGATATTTAAAGTCAAAGGGCGATAAGAGAGTATCAGAACAATTGATATTCAACTTTTGTGTTGGTTCCTAGAGTTGCTAGATAGAATTTTTGTGCATTGAAACATGGTATATCGTGCAATAGAGGTAGTACTTTTACATTTACAGGTAATAGGAATGTTCGTGGTGTAATGTATGTGATATGTTTTAAGTTGCATTTTTTACGGCGTATGTTTGTTAGGGTAAAAAAGTAAGAGTTAAACCATTTATAAAGTAAAGTTTGAGGATTAAAGTGTTTATTAAACTTTATTAACCTGTTATAGCAGGTCAAGTGGTTAAAACAAATGTTGGTAACAAGTTCAGGGATTAAAACGGCTATTGAAAAAGTTTAAAGATTAAACCATTTTTCAATGTAAAGTTTAGGGGTTAAAACATATTTAACCATTAATAGGTAGCTAAATCTAGTTTTTAATAATAAATAACAAATACATCATATGTAAACACCACAAAATATATTCCTAACAATTTCAATACATCAATAGTAAAAAAATGAGCATAGTTCACTAAAATTTATTCAACTTGTCACATTTTCCTATTATTCATATCGAAATTCAATAATTTGTATAGTGTGTTTCGATCAAACTTTTAATTTGTTGCTTTTTCCTGTATTTTGGTTATATAAAAAAGTAAAAATGTAAAGTTTAGCACAACAATAGAAAGTTTTAACATATACAATAGCGGCTAATTAAATGTTCGATAAGCACGATAGAAAATTTTAAAGTCTGATACACATAATAGGAAAACGTGACAAGTTGAATAAATTTTAATGAACTAAACCCTAAAATAATACACACCATTAAAATTCTTTGTACTTTTCTATGTTTATTATATAAGTTTAATCTTATTGTAATGATATTTTACATCATTCCAAAAATTGTTATTAATTTCTTTTTTATGTCGACGGAAATTAATATAAATTAAATTCTTATAGTTTTTAATAATGTCTTAGATTAAGCTATTTTTTAGCTAAATGATAATACTTAAACAATAAAAATAATAGGTTAATATTCTCTTATGTTGCGGTCAAACATAATCTATCATGTTTTGTAACAGATATGAGAGTGAGACCTATAAAAGGTCACATTTTTTACCTAAAAGAAGGACCCACTTTCATGTTTTGTGAGAAAAAAAATAATATATCATGTTTAACCATAACATGAGAGAATCTTAACCTAAAATTAATATATATATATATATATATATATATATATGCAAAAGTTCAAACGAGAATAGTTTTTCGTACGAGAACTCCGAGAACTATTTGTAACGCCATTATAATGACTCATTAATAGGGACATTTTGGTCTTTTATATATTTACCGGCCTACCGTGAATTACGTCCGGGTGAACCATCATTAATTTGTGAGGCTTGATTTTACAAAAAAAAAATTCCGTCATTAATGTGTCTTTAATGAAGCATTAATGAGCCGTCAAATTTTTTTAGCCATTGATTTAACTTAATCAAAGGCTAAGATTGGTTCTCGCAGTTTTAGTACGAATAACACTTCTCGTTTAAACTCTCCCATATATATATATATATATATATATATATATATATATATATATATATATATATATATATATATATAGAGGAGGGTTCCATTGAGAACCAAATTTATTGCGAGAACCGCGAGAACCAATCTTAGCCGTTGATTTGATAAGTGGAATTCATGGATGGGGAGCGTGGGGAAATCAAGTGTGGCAGGGTGTATGTGAGGAATTCATGGGTGGACAATGACATTGAAAGAGGGGAAATTGGACGGCTCAGATTGGTTCTCGCGGTTCTCGCACTAAAAATGGTTCTCAATGGAACTTCTTCCTATATATATATATATATACGTTCTGTCATTAAAGAAACTAACTCTTGCGTTTTATATATACTAAACATGATTCATATTTTATATCGTACTTTTAATAATGTCCGTAGTAATGTGAATAAAAATTTGATCATCAATATAATTTATATTTACACCGAACATTATATTATATGTTAAATGTTAAAAAGAAACCAAATAGCATGTAATATTAGTTGTTTTAGTTTGATAATAATAATAATAATAATAATAATAATAATAATAATAATAATGATAAATATATAAATTAAAATTAATTGTATGAAAGCTGGAATAAAATATCATTAAAAGAAAGTGGCGCACTTGCTGCAATTGGCTAGCAAACCTAGATGTAAGATGGAAATTTAAAAAAGTAGAAACTGCATCCAAGAAGAATCGAACCTTTCATCATGTCTGCATTCAAAATCCTATATTGCCACTACGCCAACCAAGCTTTAGTAAAATTTCCCATCCTTAAATTTAATATACTAACAATTAGCAGGTTACTGTTCATTCATGCTAATTGTTAGTATATATAATGAAATAGTTCGTAATTAAACGATTTAAAGGTTGTAAAGTTGTAACATTTTGATAAGTTAACTATAAAAAATCATATATGCATTCTATCTAGCTAGCTTTATGACGATTATGTGTTTCCGGAGTTTAATTAAGAAAATAATTAATTCCTTCCTAATTTTCGATCTATATATCCTGTGAAATTAATTATATAAGAAAATTCCTTGTTTACTTGATTATGTAATATTATAGCTTAATTTATAAGTAGATAGTGATTAATTTACATACATACCTGAGCATTTGTTTATGGTTCCATTCCTTTGTTTTTCAATCCATCTTTTCCTGCGAATATCGGAGTTGATTTCTTTTCTCGTTGTAGAAGCACTCACCAACTGATCATCATCAGCAGATAGACTACGCTGAACGTAATTTAATAAAAACAAAACCAACACAAACAACCAAATGCGTTTTCTTATTATACCCATCTAGCTATAGCTAGCTGCTCCCAAACGTAAACTTGACGATTATTATTTGATCTGTTTCATTTGTGTGTGTGTATATATATATATATATATATATATATATATATATATATATATATATATATATATATATATAGGGAGGGTTGATTTAAGAACCATTATTAGTGTGAGAACCGCGAAACCAATAGTTTAAAAACCGGGTTTTTAGTTGACCCAGTCTCATGACCGGGTCGCGGGTCAACATGGTTTTTTTTATTTTTTATATGTGTACACATATATATAAACTCCAAAAAGTAAAAAAATATATAAACCTACAATTATATCAATTCGTATACAATATTTAAGTTCAACATACAAAAAAAAAAGAAATTCAAATATCAAACAACAATTTTCATAAGCTCACAATCAAAACAAATTAAAAATTTTAAGACATTGGAGTATTGTACTAGTTCAAGATTTAAGTTAAAAGTCTCACTCTAAAAATAAATAAATTGCAAACCGGGTCAATGACGGGTCAAATTGGGTTGAAATCACCGACCCGACTTGTTGAACATTTAACCCGACTGGGTCACTCCAGACCGGAAATTGCCAAAAACTCAGTATTAGTTGACCCGCTTTAGGGACCTGGTCATGGGTCAACCCGGGTCTTTTATATATGTGATGTCATTAATTAAGGTTGAATTAGCTTGGGAAATTACAAGGAAAAGTCCCAAGTCTTTTATATTATTATTTTCTTTTATGTAGAATTGTAGTCTGTAGATGGAAGCCTGGAAGCCTGGAAGGTTGAATTAGCTTGGGAAATTACAAGGAAAAGTCCCAAGTCTTTTATATTATTATTTTCTTTTATGTAGAATTGTAGTCTGTAGATGGAAGCCTGGAAGGCCGGCCAGATAATTTATTTGGAAAAATAGAAAATGAATGACATTAATTTTCATGTATGTATAACTTAAAGCTTAAGCAGAAGTACGTACACTCTCAGGCTCTCAGCAGCCACGGGTTGAAGTTGTTTTTCCAATACTAAATCTGACCAATTTTAGTTTATGTAATATTTTGTAAACAGTGGGATTTAAACAAGTATACCTATCATGCAACTAGAAAAAATCATAAGGAAACGAGTATCCCGTTTAATATAAACCGGTGATTAAATGAATAATTGAAGATTTGAGACATTACTGTCGCCTCTTAGTTGGGCCTGGACGTGGGTAACTAGCCTCGCCCCTGTAAGCTCTCTAACGTAGTGTTTCCTTCTGTTTTGTAGGTCATACCCTTCAACCGGATTCTCTCCCGAAGATAATCCTATACTTTTCATATATACCTTGCACTTGTTCATCTTATGAGCAAACAAATGGCGCCATCCGTGGGACCGTGTTCTTGAATAAGGGACTTGATGACGTACCCACGTCCAGGCCCAACAAATGCCAAAGGGTCTGCCAGTAATGTCTTTTCAACATCCAAGTCCAAGCCAGGCTTGGCTTAGTCCAGGGCAACTGGTTGCAGGTCAACGATATCCTCGTCAGAGACGGTTGCAGGCCAGGCCTAGTTCCTCGCTACATGGCCAACACAGGCCTGACACACTTAACAACTTTGTCACAAGTCATGTCGCCTCTTTCAGACCCTGGATTAATAACACACTATACTACAGGTAAGCCCTGGAGCAAGCCACTACAACCTTGCTGCAACTATTACACGTGTCTTAAGGTCACAGGCCCGAGCAGGTGTGCCATGACTGCGCTAAGACACACGTAAGCTCGCTTTGATTGGATGACACCGGTAATGGGGAGCAAATCCCCCTTTACAGTACAAAGGTACTGTCAGTAGCCTCACGATTGGCTGACACCGAAAGTGGGGAGCAAATCCCCTTTATAGCAGAAAGGTACACCCTTTCTGGTCTTTCACAGGAGATTGCGACACCTGTCCCTCATCCTAACGGTTCATCTACATGAGCCCTCAACTATAAATAGGAGATGATCGTCTCCTACCAAGGTATGTACCTTATACAACCCAAACTCTCTCCTCTAAGCTCTTTACCATCGCAATGGATAACTTGAGCGTCGGAGCGGCTTACAGGGCCTCGCCCCTGTAAGCTCTCTAACGTAGTGTTTCCTTCTGTTTTGTAGGTCATAACTTCAACCGGATTCTCTCCTGAAGATAATCCTATACTTTTCATATACACCTTGCACTTGTTCATCTTATGAGCAAACAAATGGCGCCATCCGTGGGACCGTGTTCTTGAATGCGCCATTCCACATTCTCATTCACGATAACCTAGAACTCCTCCTTTCCAAAACCTTCGTAAGAACCTTTCCTCGCTTTTTTCCAGAAAGATGGAGCGACCAACCGCCTCTGCTGGTCCATCCTCTGGAACACCACAAGCTAGCTCGGTTCCGACCACCTCTTGTGAAACTCCGGTCTTCTCCACCATCTCTAGCCAACCCAGCACTCCCCAAAGACCATTGCAAAGTACTATCCATAGCGGGGCAACACAGTTCAGCGCTAACCCGCCATGGTTCTCGTAGATGGGAACACCCGAAACCCCTTTACAACACAGTACCGCTGAAGGAAAAGACATTACTGGCAACCAGTTGCCCGGGACTAAGCCAGGCCTGGCTTGGACTTGGATGTTGAAAAGACATTACTGGCAGGCCCTTTGGCATTTGTTGGGCCTGGACGTGGGTACGTCATCACATCCAAAAAATAAAAACCGAACAATACAGATAATATGATAACGATTACAGTCTGTTCTCGAGTTTTTAAATGAAGGGATATAAAGGATTGGGAAGGGGAGGGAAGGAAAGGAAAGTGAAGGATGAAAAAACATCTCCTCCTAATCATTTTAAAAGTAGGAGGAATGTTTTTACATACAAAAATGGTGAAAATGTGAAATTGCCCATCCCAACCATTTCCTTCCCTTCTTAGGTCATGTCACATCAACGCCACATTAATTATTCTTCCAATTCCTTATTTCTACCAAAATTAAGTGTTATACCTTTTATTTTCTTGGGTTTAGTTTCCGAAAGTGTATCAAAGTTGTCACTTTTTGCTATTGTATATACACAACTTTCAAAACTACCATTTAATGTATCGATGTATTAAAAACTACTGTTTAATGTATGGTAACTTGCTATAGCTGGTTAATGTTTACTAGCTTAACACCCCGTATATAAACACGGGGAATGATTAAAGTCAGTTTTAAATTTTTTTAAGTTTTTAAGAGTACTAACATGTATATAAAATACAATTGCAAAACATACATTGTAATATAAAACGTATTATGAACATAATTGTTTTCTCTAGAATTTCTTAATCGTGATTTCTTCTTAGGAGTTGAATGTTGTTCCAATAAAGGTCTTTTTGAAGATGATGTAGAAGATTGTTAATTCTCTGTAATTAAGAACTATCAAAATAAAGAAGAATCATAGCAACATGTGTGATGTCGAAATGCAGTAATGTTTATAGATTTAAGATATAAATGCCTACAATATTTACGATCCTCCCGTTAATAAACATCTATATTTGAAAAGTAATTAAAAAAGGAAATAATGAGTTGCTAATATTTCAATTCATATTGTGACGAATTTAAACATTTTAAAATAGACATGTTTTTAAATAATAGATAATAACATTAGAAAGTTTCTAACTTAATGTTACTATTTACACATATCTTGTAGGATAACTAACATATATTGTTTTTATATATTATATGTTTACTAAAACTAATCACCTAGAAATATGGGAAGTTTAAAAATTTTAAAAACTTTAGTATCTAAAATTATTTTTGATTTTTAACTAATCACCCTTGATATAACAAAAGTAAATTTATTGAAAATAGGATGTTGTTATTGGTAATTATAGGGGGTTATTAAGAAAATTTGTGAAATATAAGGTTGTAATTGATAATTGCTATAATTAAGGAATAATTATGAGGGGGTTATTAAGAATATTTGTAAAATATAAGGTTATAATTAATAAAAGTTTTGCTATAATTAAGGATGATGGTGTCATCATTTTTTTCTTTTAATAAGAACTAGTTTATTATCCCGTGTAAAAACACGGGGATGATTAAAAAAAGTATTAAATTTGATGGGATGAAATTATAAAAGGTATAGTAAAATAATTGTAAAAGTGTTTTAAAAGTTTTTTAAGATATTAATATTTTCAGATAAAAATAATAAAATATCACCAAAAAATTTACATATGTCAAAATTTTTAACAATAAACAATAACTAAATTTTTTGAAGTACTACTATTAATGGATAACAAAAAATTAAGAATATACTAATTTTTAAAAAATGTCATATTATAATAAAATTTATACCAAAACGTAGATAAAAATGTCAGATTCAACTTTTCCATATTCAAACTTTTACTTCTTTTATGCATTTTTTATTATATGTGTTTTACCATATCAACGATATTGGATTGATATGAAGGTTTCTCAACTCCGGTCGGTACAACCATCACCACCACCGACTTCTGGCAGCACCACCACTTCTATGAACACCATCTATGAACATCTTCAGCAGATCTGGGTTTCTTGGATGGTTCTTCAACACGATTTAGGGTTTTCAAGTAAGTTTTGATTAATATAATTTTGGGGTTTTCTTCAACAGATCTGAGTTTTTGGTTCTCGGTTATTGTTTGTAAGTTCCCGGATCTAAGTTTCTGATTTTCTAACACGGTGGTGGTGGTGGTGGTGGTGCTTGTTTGAATATATCTGAAACCAGATCTGAGTTTTTGGTTCTCGGTTCTTGGTTGTGAGTTTTTGTTTCGATTGTTTGAATCTATTCCAACCAAGATCTGAGTTATTGTTTGATTCTCGTTACACATATTTAAGTTGTAGGGTTCTTATTTGATTGGTCATCTTATAGGCTTCGAACGCAGATCTGAGTTTTTAGGGTTTTGTTTGAATCTATTCGATTTTCGCTACCCAGATTTGTATCAGATGGGTTTACAAATAGATTTCGTTAAAAATAGATACACAGAAAAAAATGAATCCCAAAAAAGTTCAATTTTAAAGAGTTTTAGGACATGATTTCGTTACCCATATTAGAAGATGAAATGTTCTTGAAGATGAAATCTTCTTGAAGATGAAGATGTTTCTAAATCTTAGATGAAGTTGTTCTTCATATTCATCTTGTTAAAATGATGTGGAAATAATTAAAATGATATGGAAATAATTAATGATGTGGCAAATGAGGTGTAAATTATTGTAATAATTAAAAAAGTAAAAATATAAGAAATTACCGGTTACCTGATGTGTAGGTAACCGGGAGTCAGGTAACCGGGTATATAAAATGGTAGTTTTTAACAAGTTGAATAACTAAATGGTAGTTTTAAAAGTTTGATATACACAATAGCAAAAAGTGACAAATTTGGTACACTTTCGATACTAAACCCTATTTTCTTTCCTAAACATCTCCCGCCTTTTTAGTTTATTTTTATATTAACAAATAATTGTTTAAGTAAATAATATAATTTATCAATTAATTAATTAATTAAATTTTCATACAAGACTAATAATAAAAAATTAATAAAAATCTAAAATTGTATAATAAAAATAAAAAACTACATAATTTTAAACTTAAAACTAAAAAATAATATTCTAGTCAAATGGAGACCACTCGTGCTTGGCTCGTATCTTCTCTTTCAACATCAACATCGTCGTCAATGCACCTCCTGTAAGATGATTCATCTGCTTTATGTAAAATTCGTAGTCTTTGAAAGTCTGAAACGTGTCTTGTAGTTCAAATTTTTTTTCGCGATACGAGAGAAATCAGTCATTTTTTGAATTTATTGACGCTAATTCGTCCAACAACAATGTGATGCTCTCTTTTTTCGACCCGGTGCCAGTTGATGTTGATGCCAACCGCTTCCCCCGATTCCTACCGTTTGTCCGTATAGGTTTGCTTGCCTCAACATCCTCGTCGTATTTGTCTTTGTTTGAGGTTGATAGGAGCTTGTGCATAGGAAGAGCCCGTAGTGGATTGGGGATTGGATTCCAAAGTTTTGCTTATTTTTAAGGACGGGGGTTGTTTTCCACGGGAGGAACTTGGTGCCATTTAAGAGCTCTTAAGAATTGTCCCCCATTTGTCGTGACCAAAAGCTGTGCCATGATTATCATCTCGGTAACGGTTGAGCGCAGTTTTTAAAATATCCGCGTCACTCATTCCACTTCCTCTTGTATTGAAGAGGTTGTTGTAAATCCCGATAAACTTTGATACTTTAGCGTTTATATCTTTGAACTTGGCACCCACTTGATGCACGTTGCGGGTTTGCCAAATTGACTTTGAGACAATGCCAAGACGCGGTTCTAAAAATTTATAATATATAACAATTGGGAAAGCTAAAGATGCGCCCGGGTGCTGTTCATAAGGGCTTTTCTAAAATGCGCCAGATACTATATATATTCTATAATTACAGAATAATAATCTACCTGATTTTTAGCCTAGCTGGTTAGTTCATTCCTTGTGGAATATGATGATAAGGAGGTCGTGAGTTCGATTCCCCACTCCCTTTAATATTTTTATGAGCCTTTTCCTTTCCCCAATTCCCTCCCTTCTTTTTACTTTTTTTCTCTTATTTTCTTAGCCAACGCATATGATCTCATTTGGTTTTTTCATTTACCATTTTTTTAAACTTTTTTTTTCTTATTTTCTTAGCCAACGCATATGATCTCATTTGGTTTTTTCATTTACCATTTTTTTATTCTTTCTTATTTTTATATTAATACAATTAGTTTTATATAATTTTTTATTATAACTTTTAATAAATAACGTCATGAACATGTATTTACGATCGTCTCATTTGTATTTAACATTCGATTTTTTACTCTTTTTTCTTATTTTCTTAGCCAACGCATATGATCTCATTTGAGTTTTTCATTTACCATTTTTTTTAACTTTTTTTCCTTATTTTCTTAGCCAACGCATATGATCTCATTTGGTTTTTTCATTTACCATTTTTTTATTCTTTTTTATTTTTATATTAAAACAATTAGTTTTATATAATTTTTTATTATAACTTTTAATAAATAACGTTCAGTTTATTTATGAACATGTATTTATGATCGTCTCATTTGTATTTGTACTTCGATATAACTTTTATTATAGTAACATATTTTTAAAAAATAAAATTTAAAAATCATATTACTAAAAAACTCACTATGTATGTCATACATATCTGTGACCATTTCTATTGACTTATCGCGAATATTACGCTATTGCTATTAGTATTAATTTTTTCATTATTACTTTGTTTAATTATTATTACTTTATTGCTTCAAATCATTTTTGTGATTATTCGAATTGTATATATTTTACACCTAATTGAATGTAACTCCATACTTTTCTAGATAAAAAATATTTTTTCAAATTTGATAAACTAAAAAACTTAAATCTATTTAACAAAATATATATGTTTCAAAATCCCGCAGCAAAGCGCGGGTATTAAAAACTCGTTTACTACATATAACAATAATAATATATTAGTAGTATTACTAACAATAATTACAAAATATAATAATAATAATAATAATAATAATAATTACGGAAAAATAATAAAAAATAACTATTACGAAATAATAAAAAAATTAGTAAAGAATAAAGATTGATACTTTGTTTTTGTGCATTTCCAACTATGCGATCCTCCGAAATGCCAACCCATGCCGTGACCAATGCGATCTCTTCATCGTTTGTCCACTAGATATGTTTAGCTCTATTCAAATATGCCCCACCCTTCTTCTTTTGTGATGGTCCCTCTTCTTGTGTTTCCGGTTGTGGTTCCGGAATTTGTGATGGTTCTTGATGTTGTTGCTGGGTTTCGGGCACATAATCATAGTATTCGTCTTCTTGTTCCGGAATTTGGGTGAGTGGAATTTATTGTTGTTGAAACGGGTAGCCAAGATGTGAAAGGGGAATTTTTTGGTGTTGATTAAACATTCTCGTATAAGTGAACTGTGGTGGAATAAAAAACGAGTTAGGTTGGTAGATGGGTGGCAGCATGTTTATAATAAAACGAATTTTTGGGCCTTTGCGGTGTGGAACTCGTAATCCTTGATCGGTTACGTCCGAATGAAGAGGGAGTTTTAAAATTTTGTTGATCCATGAATAGTGTAGAAGAAGAGCATTGAGAAGAAAAAGAATTGTGAATATGACAAGAAAATGGATGAGTAGAAAAAATGGTGAATAATGTAGTGTATATAGGTAGAAACATGGGGTTTTAAAAAAGAAAAAAATAAAATTATTTTGACCTTTGAACAGTGATATCACTACAAAAATATGTCGATTATTCACATTTTTTATCAATTTTAATACACTTAAAACCGTGGAGAATTACGACCAAACGTGAAATAAATGGGCCGGTGTTACTAATTTCTACCAAATATTTACATTTGAAAGTGTGAAAATTGGAGTTAAAAATCACATTAATTAGTGTGGACAATTTATCTAAAATTTAATATTTCTAAGCGTGGAAAATTCGCAAATAATCCTAGAGTTACAAAAGTTGACGCTTTTTAGTGTGGACTTTTATAATCATCTAATTATTACTAAATTTACAAATTTAATAGCGTGGACTTATAAAATCAAATGTATACGTCTATAGATGTTAAGTTTTTTTTCTAGCAAATCTTTATTTTTAAAATATTTTTAATAGTGTGACAACACTTAAAATTTTTACACGTTTTTTATGAAGCGTGGATAAATAACATTTTTTGTAGTGTATTTAAAAAATGTTGAGAGGGGGTGGGGGGTTACGGCTTCTCGATTGAGTCATTTTACCCGATGTGGCTACCCGATATCCTATCCCATACATGCGGAATGGTGTTCCCCCTTTCTACTTGATAGAACCCGATGGAATCGGGTATACACCATATAGCATGCTCCTAAAAAAAACTCAAGAACACAATTTTTCCTCTCTTTCCTTAGCAATCCTTTACTTAACCTCTAAAATAACTCAAGAACGGACCGTTAATAATAGAATATATATTTTTTATTTAAAATTAATTTTATCTATATCAATATATATAGTTAATAATAAATAATTATCAGGTATCGGTACCGGTACCAGTAGGTTTTCCAGCACACTAGCTTGATACTGACATTGACTAATCCATATTTATATCATAATCTGCAAATTGTCCCAAAACGCGAAGGAGTTCGTTATATTGTTCCATCCTAGACCTAGTAGTTGTATTAAGCATCTTTTAATTTATCAATTACTCATGGAGTGATTTGCTATAAGCAACATTCGTCATGCATTTGAATTTTAAAACTAATCCCATAACTCCTCCGTAGATTCAACATTTTTACATATATCATAGAGAGAGTCAGACATAGCATTGAGACTCTTGCCACGACAAATGTAGTCATTATTCTCAGAAGAAAACTTTTTTGTAAGCATCGTGGGAGTTTGTTCCGGTCTTTCATTTTTACTTCCATGGGCATGGGTGTACTTAGAACATCGTGGGGGAGTTTGAGTCTCACGGTGAAAGAAAATTTGGGCATGTTAGAAATTTTAGTGTTTTACAGGGTATGAAGAATCAATATAAGGACATTCAAACGATCGAATATAAAGCTTCCTTAACTTGCATTTCTACCCTCTATATGGGTTAACAAATATAAATCCAATGGATTGAGGTTGCAAGCTTTTACCACTATGTTTTATGCTCTATGTTGGGTGATGTGGAGAGTTTAAGAACACTAAGGCTTTTCCTTCTTCTTCAAACTCAGAACCAACCTTTTTGGAGCTGTCCAAAATTGGTCATTTATATGGCGTATACTACGCTTAGTAGAAAATTGAGATGGTGTAATTAGATCATAGATCCTTTATCGGAGCTATGCATGTAATGTTTTTATGTTTGTATTTTGCTCCTAGCACCTTGCTAGGAGTTATTTTAATGATATTGCTGCTTTTCCAAAAAAAAAAAAAAAACAAAAAACAAATATCAATACAAGCATAATAATATGATATACGACTTGACAATGTTCTAAAAAGCTTGTTATGGTTTCGCAAAGGATTGATGTTTGACTATGCTGCTAGAAAAAGATCCAACACTTAAGTGTAAAACTTAGTGTACGTTAAGGCCTAGATAAATTAGATATGCTTGTCTTTATCCGTTATAAGCTGAAAATATATAGTTCATTACAAAAAGGACATTAACTATCCACACTTTTCAGCAATATTTTTACACTTAAAACTGCGAAAAATATCAATCAAGCGTGCAAAAATTGGATGTGATAAATTATCTTATCTATCAATTTACAAACTTTGTATGCAATTTATCATGAAATTTCTAAGGTTATTTAGTAAATTTATCAAAGAATCATGAGATTTTGATTTCTCATAAGTTGTCATATATATATCTATCTCCCTATTATTAATTAATCATTTCTTCCCCCTTTTCCTCTGTCTAAACATTTATCATTTAACTTTTTTTGTGCCTCAGATTCTAATTTACTTTCTCTAAAATTAGTTTATTAGACTTAGTTTAAAAAACAAGATACAAATTCAGTGAAATAATATTGGTATGAGTGAAGTAATCTTCAAATACATGAGAGTGGTAGTTTTAAAAGTAAATAAGGTTTGTTATAACATGTGAGACAACAATATTAACTATGTTTTGTTCAAGGAAAATAGCTCTCATAAAATAGTCTTATTAATTTTCTCCAGATTTAATAAAAATGCAAAATTCTTCTGTATTATTTTATGAATACTTTAGTAGTTAATTTAGACGAATAACTTATTTGCTTTTTAACAAAGGTTATGATCAAATACGTTAAATTACAAGGTTGTTCGATTTATAATAAATTATACATTATGAAGTTTTTCATATAAGAATTAAGTTTGAGTGACTTTTTTGTAACAATATAAAACTTGGTTTTTATTAAATAAGGTTTTTCAAAAAAAATATAAAAGAGCTATATGTAAGAAACTGATGTATTAATTTATTTTAACCCGACGCATCGTGCGGGGTATAAAAGAACTAGTTTATATCAAATATCTAAATTTAAGTGTGAAGATTGCAGTAAAAAAAACACATTTATTAGTGTGGGGACAAATTATTTAAATTTTTACACTTCAAACGCGAAAAAATTTAAAGTAAATTTAAAATTAGAAATAAATACGCTCTTAAGTGTAAACTTCTCTAATTCACTTTTATATATAAAAAAACATGGCCTTTCAAAATTAATTTACACGTACATTTAATGTAGTCTTTTTTTCTTTTCTTAACATTCGCTATATTTAAACTTTTTTTTCACAATTATAAGTGTGACAAGCTTTAAAGTTCTTTCACGCTTTTTTATCGAGCTTAAATGATTGACATATTTGTTAGAGTTAATTACAAAGATGGTCCCTGTGGTCTAGCCCAAATTTCACATTTAGTCCTTTAAACTCGAAAATTACACTGATAGTTCTTATGGTTAACGTTTTGTTTCACTTTTAGTCCTTTAGACTAACTGGTGTTAAAATTGACCGTTAGTCAAAGGGTATTCTGGTCATTTTCCATCTTATCCGTGTTACCAAACACCCATTTTCATTGTTCATCAATTAAAAATAATAAAATAATACAAACACACATTTTCATAGTTTATTAATTAAAAATAAAAAAAATAACCCAAAATGTTCTCAGAATAAGAACAAGATGAATCCAAAATCGTATGCAAATAATTAATCCAGAATCTAGACGTCTACTTTGTTACCACTTTCACTTGTTGCTACTTAATCAAGAAGCAGATCTGAGCGGACTCGAAGCAAAAGTAAACAGATCTGAAGAGTCTGCAAGCCCTTGTTTATGAGAGATGAGTGCAGAGATTGAGTAAACAGATCTGTGTTTGTATCATCGACCTTTAATCATCTGAAACCCTAATCGAGCAGCAAGTTGCAGAGATTGAGTAAACAGATCTGTTTATTGATGGTGGTCATTGGGTGTCGTGCAGCGGTTCAGAGGCGGTTCAGAGGCTACAGATCTACGGTGGTGAGAGGCTACAGAGGTTCAGATCTACGGCGGTTCTTCGAAGGCGGTGGTACTCACAGAGGGTGGTGGTTCTTCAAAGGCGGTGGTGGTTCTTCACTTACAAAGGGTGGTGGTTCTTCGAAGGCGGTGGTGGTTCTTCACTTACAGCGAGATGGTTCAGATCTACGAGATATGATGGTGGTTCGGGTCGGTTCTTCATACAGCGGTGGTGGCGACCTCGAAGGCAGTGGTGGATCTTCACATACGGCGGCGGTGGTGGCCGGATCTTTTAGAGGTGGTGATAGTTTAGAGTGGCGGTGGTTATTTTCAGAGAGAAAATAAGTGTCGGGTGTGTGGTCGCATGGTTGTGGTGGTCGGCGGTTGAAGATTAGCGGCGGCAGTTGTGGAAGGTTTGAAGATTGGCGGTGGCTGTTTTGGAAGTTTTGAAGTTCTGGAAGGTTTGAAGGTTGAAGATTAGTGGGGAGGGAATTATAGACGGGGAAGAAGGAGTGTTTGGGAGAGACATGGAACATGGTGTTTGTTTAAGGATAAGATGGAAATACGTGTTTGGTAACTAGGATAAGATGGAAAAAGACAAAAATACCCTTTGACTAACGGTCAACATTAACACCATTTAGTCTAAAGGACTAAAAGTGAAACAAAACGTTAACCATAAGGACTACCAGTGTAATTTTCGATTTTAAAGGACTAAATGTGAAATTCAGCGCAAACCACAAGGACCATCTTTGTAATTAACTATATTTGTTATGTTTATTCAGTTATAACGATAATTGGATATACCGAAAACGAAATGAATAATGATGAATTTTTATTCAGTTATAACTCTTTTTAATTTTTGTTTGTGTAACTCTCTCTCTCTCTCTCTCTCTCTCTCTCTCTCTCTCTTTGTACGTGTGTATTTATTGTAACGCCCGAAATTTTTAAAGGAATTTTTATTAGTAATTGAAGAAATAAAATATTGAGGTATAGATTACTAAGGGATGGTCATTTTATTTAATATATCGAGTGTAAAAGAAAATGGGACAATTAATTAAGAAAGTTTCTAATATTGGCAGTACGTAAAATGAATAAGGGGTATTAATACTCACTTAAAAGAAAGTCACTATATAAATGCTTAACATATCTAAACACACACTTTAAGTGTGTGATCTGTAGTGTGAGTTGTGTGTGTCTCGTGAGTTAGAGAGAGAGAGAGAGATTAGAGAGAGAGACCTATTTTCTAGTGAGAGAATGTGTATTAAAGTGTGATTAAGGGAAGATTAAACAAGATCAAGCATGGATTAAGGGATTATCAGCTTCAAGAACAAGATTTGGAGTCAATTTCTCATCAAACACAGATCTGGAACACACACACTTAGTGTGTGTTCTTGATGTGAGAGAGAGTAGAGAAAGAAAGTAAAGATTTGGAGGATTTAAGCAAAGATTGGTGCATGCATGTGAAGATTAGCAACCAACATCAAGATTTCCAGCTTCAAATATGAGTTTAACACCACAAAATCAAGGTTAGACATCCTTAACGTGTGTATGAATGTTCTAGAGAGAGAAAGTAAGGATTTTGAGCCAAATCCTTGTTGCATGTTAAGATTAAATGATTGAATACTGTTATCAATAATCAAGGAACATAGTGTACCAATTGCATGTGATTAAATCTAGATTATAAGCAAGAAATCATGATTTTTAAGCGGGAAGAAAAAGGGTTTCAAACTGTGCACATATGCGACGCGTCGTGCTGCTGGACGCAACACGTTCGCGGCAGCAGACTGTGGCTTTTGACATGTTTCGATCAATGGTGTTACATTGTAGGTTTTTTATGGTTTCTATATTTGGACCACGAGGTGAGTAACTCAGTTCTTTTCTTGTAAGCAATAAGGTATAGATATGTATGTTGATGCTTTATTTATAAACTTGGCATGTTAATTAGCATGATTATTTTAGTGTATTGAGTGGTAGATAAATTCTTGAAATTTAAAGGTATTATAAAAAGTTAAGATGCTAATTATTTTATTAATGAAGGTATGAGTTTAAGAATATATGGATAAGAATTTATACTTGAAGTGTTAGCTTAGTATACAAACTGAAAGGGGAAATGAATTATATTGAATTTGTACTTAAGGTTAAGAAGAAAGAATATGAACTATGGATTAATTATTATTGTTATATTGTTGTGTTTAATATAGCATAGTTTTATAAATGAAATAGATATAGCTGTTGGATTATGTGCAGAGATAGATAACATGTATCATCGTATCCAATGCTATGTGACACTAAAGGATCACACCGCTGCACACCCAATTAGAACCTTTTGGATTATAACTTTTAGTGTGGAAAAGAATAATTAATTAGTTTAATTAATTATTGAGAAAGAGAAAAAATAATAATAGTTAATTATTATTAAAAGAGAGATGTTAATGTTTAGTTTAAATATTAACGGGACCAGTTAATTGATAGTTATTAATTAACTAGAAAGGTCAAGGGGTAATTTGTGTAATTGATTAATAGTTTAATTAAAGCTGGACTTTAATTAAACGGGTTTGGCCTAATAAGGGTTTATTATATAAACCTAATTAAGCCTAATTAATCAAGTAAGTCAAATACAAAGCTATAAAGAAAAACCCTAGGGCTCTCCTTTCTCTCTCTCTATCTTGGTCGACCCTCTCTCTCTCTTCGTGAGATCGACGGCGGCGCAAGGCCGCAGGGGCGGTGGTCGACGGAGGCGCAAGACCGCAGGGGCGGTGGTCGACGGAGGCGCAAGACCGCAGGGGCGGTGGTCGACGGCGGCGCAGGTCACACACACACACGGGTCACGGCTTGATACGAGGTTTAATCCTTAGGCGGTCTAGCAGCCAGTTCGAGGCGGTGCAATAGCGGTGGATAGCCTGCAGTTGTTTAGAGGTCAAAAAGAAAAGTTTTAATCCCTAAAGGTATAAATTTCTAACCCTCTTTTCTTTTAGTTCCTATACGAGTTAGATGAGATCACTGGAGGGGGTTTTGATTTCCGCTGTGCATGTTTGATAACCTGTTTTTATACCCTACAAAACCCTTCAGTGGTATCAGAGCCACTTCTAACCTCATAGGGAACTAGGTAGGATTCTTTTTATCATGATGAATAGTTTTTCTTTTATCAAGGTTTAACTTTTTCTTTTGTTTATCCAAGTATTTTAAAAATCAAGTTTAGATTTTTAAGTGGATAACAAGAATTAGTTATGATAAAAGGATAAGGTTTAGGGTTTAAATTTTAAATTTTAAATATTATTATTATTTTTATTGTTTGCGTAAAGGGGTGGTGGCCGGCGGCGGTTTCACCACCGTGGCCGGCGGAGGCGTCGGCTGGCCAATCGCAGCCACCAGTTTGGTCGGCGGCTAAGGTGGTCGACGGCCCAGGGAACCTGCGGCGTAGGGGCGGCCCAGCTGCGGCTTGCGCCTGCGGCCCAGATCCAAATCGGCCCAGTTTGTGGTCGGCCCACGGTCTCACCTTTTGGCCCAGTTTTGAGGTCCAAGAGTGCCTTTTTAGTTTTTTGGGTTTAGGGTAACACCTAACAGGATTAAAAACTAAAATATTATATGTTTTTTATTTTTTATAAAACTCATATATATAAAATATTAATTTTAATCAAGTATTGGTTAGAATTAATTATTTTAGTAATCCTACATGCATAACAATAATTAAATAATTTTATTATTTTAAACCAGATGATTTTAACAGTTTGTTAAAGCCTAGATAATTCGTCGAGATATGATAATTAGAATCAGTTTTGTATGTTTTTAGTTTAAATACATGTTTGGGATGCCATAGCCGAGCCCTCTTTTTAGACCTTGTGGATTGTTTCCTTTACTGCACTTGTGGTTGTGTTTTGGTTTATTATTCTATGGTGTGGGGAGGCCTGCGTGCCACTTACAACCCCTATTCTATTTTGTAAAAGTACTAGAATTAGCGGGCCTGCGTGCCTTTGATTATCTTGTAATTTTTATTATTTCTAGTTTTAGATTATAGAATAGAATTGTATTATTAGAATATTATTTTTGAAGCTGATTCAAGAACCAAGGAGCAGGAAGCAGGATTGGATGTTGGAGCTAGTGGGAGCTTCAGAATGCCATGCCATGTGTGTTGTTTTTCCACTTAGGTTTTGACCGTCGTGTTTTTCGTGTGGCTCACGAAACCGACATTAGTAAAGGGCAAGGCTAAGGCATAGTTGTTTGTGGTTGTTTTATTTCTTTACATATTATATATTTGCGTGGTTGTGATTAACACGATGAAATAAAACAAGGGTTTTAATAATAGTTAATTATTGAAACAGATGTTTTTTTTAAAAGAAAACTGGCATTAAAGTTTTTCACGTTAAAAGCTTGGAAATCTTTTTTAGAAAAATCTTAGATCAGTGTGCTACCCACCTAATGGTACACCCTTGCTGTTAAACGGTACTCGGGTGTCAGAAGTGCCCAAACCTTGGGCATCCGGGTTCAAACCATTGCGGGAAGGGGCATGAAAGATTCTGCGATAATCCGGAGTCCCGGTCAGAATTCATGCTGTCTTAGGTGGTGCGATCTATTTTGGTGATAATCGGGAGTCCCGACCCAAAATGTACTAGAGGGATTAAACATGCGCGGTTCTCGTAATCGATGTACCGCGGATCTAGGAGTCGTGTCCAGCTAGGATACGATAGGTATAGTTTTTACCTACCAGAAATAGCATTGTCCCGGTGGGAAGTGCCCAAACCTTGCATCGGGAAATGTGAAATATGGATCCTAGTCTAATAATTATTGTTAAAAGGTAATAATTATTAGAAGATATAATCAATACTGAATCGGTTTTATCTTTTTCTTTTTCTGTAGATGTCTATTATATCTGTTATTCCGTTTTATTCACCAAGAGAATCTCTAAGTCTCATCACTAGCAAGTGGAAGCTTTCGGGTCCAAACTTTGCTGTTTGGAAGATGCATCTGAAAAATGTTTTGGATGCACAGGGAAAGCTTCACATCATTGAGATATTGCCTCCAGAACGACCAGGAGTAGATGCCTAGGATAGTGAGTATGACACTTACTATCAGTATCTGGCTGACGAATCTGATGTTATGTCGATTCTCGTTCTCACCGCATCATCCTAGTTTACGGACGATCTCCGTGAGAAGTCATCTTATGAAGTTGTTCAAGGACTGGAGCAGAAGTTCAAGTTTAGTGAACGGATATGTCGTATGCTATTGATGAGGGAAATCCTTTTAGCCAAGATGAAAGAAAGTTAGCCTATTAGCGATCATCTCATTAATATGAGAAGACTCTTGGATTGCTATGAGAGCTTGGGGTCAAAATCAAAACCACATGAGCTAGTTATGCTCTTGTTCGGTTCCTTGTCGGACTACTACCAGAAAAAAGTAATGTATGTCCTCGGTGATTTTGAGATGACTGTCGCAGGGTTGCACGAAATCCTCATGTGCATTAGCGACGAGTTGAACCCAAAGCAGCTAGAGTCACCAGTTGTGGACCCTATGCAGGAGGATGACTGGCTGGAAGAACTTGGAGAAATTTGTTGCCCAGACTGTGGTAGCAAGGATTCATGCGAGCACTCACTCGACATAGATCAGCTGGACATTGGTTCACCCAATGATACAGGTATCTTTATGATAGATTGTCTTATTACCTCTTATGAATCATGGGTATTGGATACTGGATGTGGTCATCACATATGCAATCATTTGCAGGGATTCAAGAGAAGTAAGAAGTTGAGACAAGGAGATATGGACCTGCGGGTAGGCGAAGGCTCCATGGTTGGGGCTGAAGCTGTAGGGACATATTGTCTTAGTTTGCCCTCGGGCATGGTCTTAGAACTAAAACCTTGTTATTATGTTCCAAGACTAATTAAGAATGTTATCTCGTTTGATTTGCTTATAGACTGTGGATTTGCTTATGTTTTAAATGAAAAGATTATTTCTTGTTTCAAAAATGACGTTTTCTATTCTAAAGCTACTCCAGAAAATGGTCTATATAAGCTAAATCTAGATAATAATGACATCTATCATATAAGTAAAAGATCCAAGAGTAACTTGAATCAAACTTACCTCTGGCATTGTCGTTTAGGACATATAAACGAGAAACGCATAGAGAAACTCCGAGATGACGGAATTCTAGAACCATTTGACTTGGAGTCATATGATGTTTGCGAATCTTGTTTGTCTGGTAAAATGACAAAGCAGCCTTTCAACAGTGAGAATGAAAGGGCCAGCGAGTTATTAGGGATTATACACACAGATGTGTGCGGACCCTTTACTCCGGAGGCTAGAGGAGGATACCGGTATTTCATAACCTTTACTGACGACTTCAGTAGGTTCGGTTATGTCTACCTCATGAGACTTAAATCTGAAAGTTTTGACAAGTTCAAACAGTTTCAGAATGAGGTACAAAATCAGCTGGACAAGAAGATAAAGTCGCTTCGGTCAGATCGAGGTGACGAATATATGAGTCAGGAATTCGACGATCATTTGAAGGAATGTGGGATTGTTTCACAACTCACACCTCCGTATACACCTCAGATGAATGGTGTATCAGAAAGGAGGAATCGTACACTGCTTGACATGGTACGATCAATGATGAGTCGAAGTTCACTACCATTGTCGTTTTGGGGACACGTACTCGAGACAGCAGCGTTCATGCTGAACCGGGTTCCAACCAAAATGTCTTTTCTAAAGGTTTGGGGATGCGAGGTGTATGTTAAGAGAACATTCACGGATAAACTCAATCCCAAATCAGATAAGTGTATCTTCGTGGGCTATCCCAAGGAAACTATGGGATACTATTTCTACAACCCAGATGAGAACAAAGTTTTTGTTGCTCGTAAAGGGGTATTCTTGGAGGAGAAGTTTCTAAACTCAGAGACTCCAAGAAAAGAAATAGAGCTTCAAGAAATTGAAGAGAAGAAGATTACACCACCACCGATAGTTGAACCTGTAGTTCAACAGAGAATTGTTGAACCTCAACCCGAGTCTGTGGTTGAGGAAGAGGTGCAAACACAAGACCTTCGCAGGTCTAGTAGGCCTCGTATTGAGCCAGATAGGTATCTGGGATTCCTAGTTGCTCAAGACGAAGGGGATCTTTTAGAACCCACTACCTACCAAGACGCTGCCTCAGGTTTAGAATCTGAGAGATGGCTAGAAGCCATGAAGGCAGAGATGCAATCCATGTATAACAACCAAATTTGGGAGTTAGTGGATTTGCCTCAACACAGTAAAGCTGTTGGGTGCAAATGGGTCTTCAAAAAGAAGACAGACATGGATGGAAATGTGCATACTTTTAAAGCAAGGCTAGTGGCAAAAGGTTTCACGCAAACTCATGGCGTTGACTATGATGAAACTTTTCCCCCAGTGGCAATGCTTAAGACTATTAGGATTCTAATGGCCATATCAGCATATTTTGACTATGAGATATGGCAGATGGATGTCAAAACCGCTTTCCTTAACGGGAAACTGACAGAGGATGTATATATGATACAACCGGATGGTTTTGCGGATCCAAAGAACCCTAATAAAGTATGCAAGTTGCTTAAATCCATTTATGGACTAAAGCAAGCATCTAGGAGCTGGAACTTACACTTAGATGAGCGCATCAAAGAGTTTGGTTTTACCAAAAGTGAGTTCGAGTCGTGTGTTTACACCAAATTCAGTGGGAGCGCGGTAACCTTCCTAGTCTTGTATGTAGACGACATACTGTTAATAGGAAACAATATACCAGTATTACAAGGAGTAAAATCCTGTTTCGGTAAATGTTTCCAGATGAAAGACTTGGGAGAAGCTGCTTATATACTGGGTATAAAGATCTATAGGAATAGATCTAAGCGGCTTATCGGACTCAGTCAAAGTACTTATATTGACAAAGTCGTAAAAAGATTCAAGATGGATGGATCCAAGAAAAGATTTATTCCTATGCAATCTGGCGCGATTTTGAGCAAGGCTCAGTGTCCTGTGTCTAGTCAAGATCAGGACAAGATGAAATTGATACCATATGCCTCGGCAGTTGGTTCAATTATGTATGCCATGCTGTGTACTAGACCCGATGTTGCCTATTCTATCAGTGTCAAGAGTAGATATCAGCAAAATTCTGGTGAAGCTCATTGGGTAGCCGTCAAGAATATTCTCAAGTACCTGAGAAGGACGAAAGACATATTCTTAGTTTATGAAGGTTCAATGGATGTGCTCAGTGTGACTGGTTACACTGATGCTAGTTTCCAAACCGACAGAGACGACTTCAGGTCGTAGTCAGGATTTGTCTTTACACTAAACGGAGGAGCCATATCTTGGAAGAGTCAGAAGCAAGATACAATAGCAGATTCCACTATAGAGGCATAGTATATTGCGGCAAGTGATGCGGCAAAGGAAGCTGTCTGGCTGAAGAATTTTATCTCGGATCTTAGAGTTGTTGCCAGTATCTCTAGACCGATCGATATATTCTGTGACAACTCAGGGGCTGTAGCGCAAGCTAAAGAGCCTAGAGATCATCAGCGGACAAGGCACGTACTCAGGAAATATCACCTCATCTGAGAGATCATCGGAAGAGATGATATTAGATTGCAAAAGATACCGACGGACGACAACGTTGCTGACCCGTTGACGAAGCCGCTAGTTAGGGCTAAGCATGAGAGGCATGCGAGTTCTATAGGCATGCGAATTCTATAGGAATGCAGTACTTGGAACATTGCAGCTAGTTCGTGTTTTTGATTATTACTATGGATGTAACTTGAAACCTTTTATTATGTATTTACATTTCATGGGATTGAAATATGAGGTATTTGCATAATGTTTCGTAGTTGTCCATTTTTAGCATGTTTAAACTATCCATGACAAGTCAAGTGATGAGTTGTCTAAATGCCCGTAGCTACTTAATTTAGTGGGAGCTACATTAGGGAAGTAACGCTATTATGGATATTTGATGATTTATTCGGGTATGAATAAAAGCACAAGGTTGTGACCAAATATTCATAGATATTTATCAGGGGATAAATATTGGGGTGATCCGCATCGGGCTTACTTCATAGAGCATTAACATAAGTAAACCTGATAGGTTGTCCTTAGACCTGAGATATTTGGTTTGGGGCATGGTAACTTCTGTACTTTAGCATGTTCTAACGTCACGCCGTAACAGGGTGATCATAAGGGGCTTGTCTAGGTGCAGCGGAAGCCGTGTGCTCAAATTGCAAATAGTCAAGATGGGATTTGCACCTATTTTTTTTTTTTTTGGAGAGATATTTTCTGAGCTCCTCGACGATTAAGACTACTGAAAATGCGTGGACGCGCTCGGTTAGAATAATAGTTATTCATTCGGGAAACCGTAACTGCAGAGTGTCGAAATCAGAGTCGAGAAAATCTGAGTATTAGATGAGATCCCTGCTCCATGTCAAATACTCACATTACGAAATATCGCGATGCAAAAGGAAAAGCCTAGATAATCCAAGGTGTGGATTATATCTCTAGATATAAGAGATCTCATAGTCTGGTTAACCTAAGTGTCTGGCTAGGGACCTCCTTAGGCCAACGATGTACAAGAAGTGTTACTTATTTTGCACAAGTGGGAGTCTGTTGGATTATGTGCAAAGATAGATAACATGTATCATCGTATCCAATGCTATGTGACACTAAAGGATCACACCGCTGCACACCCAATTAGAACCTTTTGGATTATAACTTTTAGTGTGGAAAAGAATAATTAATTAGTTTAATTAATTATTGAGAAAGAGAAAAAATAATAATAGTTAATTATTATTAAAAGAGAGATGTTAATGTTTAGTTTAAATATTAACGGGACCAGTTAATTGATAGTTATTAATTAACTAGAAAGGTCAAGGGGTAATTTGTGTAATTGATTAATAGTTTAATTAAAGCTGGACTTTAATTAAACGGGCTTGGCCTAATAAGGGTTTATTATATAAACCTAATTAAACCTAATTAATCAAGTAAGTCAAATACAAAGCTACAAAGAAAAACCCTAAGGCTCTCCTTTCTCTCTCTCTATCTCGGTCGACCCTCTCTCTCTCTTCGTGAGATCGACGGCGGCGCAAGGCCGCAGGGGCGGTGGTCGACGGCGGCGCAAGACAGCAGGGGCGGTGGTCGACGGCGGCGCAGGTCACACACACACACGGGTCACGGCTTGATCCGAGGTTTAATCCTTAGGCGGTCTAGCAGCCAGTTCGAGGCGGTGCAGTAGCGGTGGATAGCCTGCAGCTGTCTAGAGGTCAAAAAGAAAAGTTTTAATCCTTAAAGGTATAACTTTCTAACCCTCTTTTCTTTTAGTTCCTATACGAGTTAGATGAGATCACTGGAGGGGGTTTTGATTTCCGCTGTGCATGTTTGATAACCTGTTTTTATACCCTACAAAATCCTTCAATAGCAAGTTATATAACATGTTTTCTATTTATTGGGTTAGATTCAAAGATGTTGTTAAGTGGAAAGAAAAATAATATATTGAAATGGTTATTTATGTGATAACTAAATATTTTTAGTAGCTAGAAACTTTATGGTGAAGTAAGATATAAATAAAAAATGTATAGAAGTTGATTATAAGTGTAGAAAGATGAGGAATGTTATACATAGATAAATAAAAGAAATCATTAATCATAAAAGGATAAGTAGAGAAGAAAGTATGAATTATTAGTAAATGTTATGTTATATAAGAGAAATATAGTGATTAGTAGTATTGAAAGTCGAAAAAGAATAGTAAATGTAAAAGTTTGTTCATGGATTTCTTATAATAATTATTAGTGAAATAATCGAGTAAAGTATTGTGATAATTTGAGTAAGATTTAATTATAATATTTAAAGATTTAAGAGTGAGTTTAATAGTTGTGAAAAGATAAAAGACAACAGTTTATGATATAAAGATGTTGATTTATGAACAAAGTATAGATATATGTAATTGTGAAAATTATAGAATTCAAATAAAGAAATAAAGCATATTAAGTTGAAGCTATGTTTTATGAAAAGCCTATATGTTGAATATCATAACACACTAATATATATATAATGAGTTAAAAAATGATGTTTATAAGAAAAAAACTTTTATTATCATAAAATGTGTAAATATATACAAAAAACTATCAGAATTCTTAAGAAATATGAAAATTAGAACCGTCCTTTGAACATTCATCGGAAATTTCCGACGGATGGATTTCGAACGGATTTACGACGGAATTTTCCGACGGATTCTCGACAGTATTTTCCGACTTATTTCATATCCTTCGTTAATTCGTCGTAAAGTTTGTCCGTCTGTAAACCGTCGCTGATTTGTTAGAAATTTTTTAAGGGATTTTGACTGTAGTAAAGTCTGTCGGTAATAGCTGATTTTCTAGTAGTGATGGATGGCTCGACAGTGCAGCCTGGTTTTAAATTTTCAATAACAAGTTGTTCAACTTTTAATAAATATGGTTTGTGATTAACTAAGTGATGTGATTTGCTTTTCAAGTTTGAAACACTGTTCAACTATTATGTATTACATGTAGTTTGCTTCCGCTGTTTTATTTTGGAAAATTTTGTGTTGCACGTGATTATTATTTAAACATTAAGAAATTTTTATCAAATCATCTTTTTTGAAAAGAGGCTTTACATTTATTTATATTTTATATACAAAAGTTCTTGATTTAAGTTACTCTTTATAAAACGTTTGTCCTCGTCATTGCTTTCAAAGCTTAATTCAATCTAAAGCTTGAGGCTTAATTATGTTATCACGTCACGTGTCATGTTATTTGGAACCTTGCTTCATGACTACTTCATATATATGTTATTTCATGTTTGTACTTCTATTCATAGCTTGATTATGTTGTCACGTCACGCCTCACGTTATCTAGAACCCTGTTTTCAAACGCTTGTCTTCACTAAGTCTTCCAAAGCTTAATTACATTCAAGCTTGAGGCTTGATTATGTTGTCATGCCACACCTCATGTTATTTAGAACCATGCTTCTTGACTGCTTCATATGTAATTTGATGTTTGTTCTTTTATGCATAGACTCAATCAACTATTTTGGCATTAACTATCAGATTTAGTTATAACTAACTTGTGATAGTTATTGTGGTAGAAATTGTGATTATGCTAACAATTATGTAAAGATAAAAAATGTGGGCGTGAGCTGAACACTCGGTGTATGTCCAAGACAGTAGCGGGCGGTAGCTCGTAGTGTTAGCTTCAATGCGGAACTTTACACTTTAGTCACTCAGCTTCAACACTCAATACTCATTGCTCATAAAATATGTTAATTAATGTCTATTTAGCAGTTTTTGCTCAGACTTTGGGGCGCTGCCACTCCGACATGCAAGGAATTGACGAACAACCCCTTTCCTCGTCTTTTCACTTATACGATATGCACTCCTTTTTTTTGAGTGGCAGCAGATTTTTATTAAAAACTAAAAATAGCAAGGAGCTAGTGACTACAAGAAAGTAGAGTCAAATAATACAAAGGAAATAGCGCTGAAGGATCACAACACCGTGTTACCCAATCTAATTTCCTCTTTAGATTTCTCCTTGATTGAATCCAAAAGAAAGGCAATCCTTGAATAGAGACAAATAGCCTCGAAAGGAACTTCTTGTTTATGTTAAATACAACCTCATTCCTTGACTTCCCTATCTGCCAACAATACGTATAGATAACCACATTAAAAGCTTCAAGTTTAGACCCTTTCAAGTTTGTTGACTCACCCCAAGATGATAAAGCATCTAGCGACCCATTAGGACAAACTCCACCAAATTGCAATCTGTTTATGTATGAATGGGGCAGCATAACAGTCCACATATAAGTGTTCCTCAGTCTCAGTAACTAATGAACAAAAGGAGCAACTTGAGTAATCCAGGATAATACCTCGTTTCTCAAGATTACTGAATGTTGCTAATCTTTTATGCTGAGTTTTCCACATATGTATATTCACCTTGCTCGAGAAGATCGTTAACCATTCAGTGATAAAACAGTGATCGTTGTATAATAGTTTATCATCCAGCACCTTGCGAAGTGACGCAACCATGAAAATCCCTGAAGAATCAAGGGTCCATCATACAAAACCTTATTGAATTACATTAAACTTACTCCCAAAATTATCATATAATTTGTAAAAATGTAATTGTAGATATCTACCTAGGGTTTCGTTAACCTGGATCTCCTTGTAACTAATTATGTAATTCTTCAATTACAAACAAATAAGTTAAATTAATGTACGTTAATATTAGGGGTAGTTATAAGTAGTTGATTTATATATATATATATATATATATATATATATATATATATATATATATATATATATAGAGGAGGGATCTAGAGAGAACACCCCTTAAGTGAAGAACGGTGAGAACACTTCTCCACCAATCACTAAAAAGGGCACAATAGGAATTTTAGATGTTCCCTCTTTCTCTCACATACCTCCTAAAACCTTTCCTTAGATAACATTTCTTTATACCATTGATTTTAAAATATACATATCTTTCGCGTATGTAATTATTAAATCAAAATTTTTTTACCATTAGATTCGTATTCAAATTCTCTTTAATTTGATATCACTTTTGATATATTTCGGTATATGTGAACCAGATGCAATTATTAGATATAGACACAACATTTTAGATGCAATTAGCTAAAAAAGTATGTGTTGCAACGAGCATCATAATTTTTTTTGATAAAAGTAGAATACTTTGATGCAAGATGTATATAACTTGAATCTATAAGCAAATGCAAACAAATGCAGATGCAAGATGCAAATGAAAAAAGTATAAGTAATAAAACTCTTAAATGTAACACACAAGCGCATCAATCTTTAAACATGTGATGCATATGAAAATCAGATGTAAAATTGTGTGATACTTAAATGAAGATGCAATGTTTAGAGATGTATTTAGATGCAACTATTTTACAACATTTATCGCTATTGAATACGATAAATATTCAACTCAAAACATGAAATTAAAAATTGGTTGTACTCATGATACTAGTAAATTATTATAAAATTGAAAGGAATAATAGCAATTTTGATTTCTTTTATTAATACAAGTTTAAAAAATACAACTGGATATAATATGAGTACTAAATCATTATATACAACCACAAAATATATGTTTCTTTAATTCATACACACTTTAAACTTTTGAATTCATAATTTAGACTCAACAAGGTATCATTCATGAAATTTTTTTATTTTTTTAATTCATAAAAAAACAATATTTTACAAACATATACCCAAAAGAAAATACAGAAAAATAATTGATTCGTTTTTTATTATGCGCATTATACGAAGATGAAAATATAATATATTGATAGGAATTGAAAATGGAAAGTATAAATAATGGAAAGTTAAGTAGCATAGAGAAATGTTTGTATACCCATAATACCCTTTTTACCTTATTTACATTCTTATTTTAATTTTAAAATTATAAATAAGTGTAGACCATTGATGAAGGCAATCTAATGGTTAGGAGGTGTTCTTACGATTCTCACGTTTAGAGGTGTTCTCATTTGATCCTGCCTATATATATATATATTGGGAGGTTCAAATGAGAACCTTAAATTATTTAAGAATGAGCAGAGACTCAATCTCAGCCGTCCAATTCTCCTCATTCAATGTCATTGTCCACCCATGAATTCCTCACATGCACCCTGCCACACTAGATTCCTCCACGCTCTCCATCCATGAATTCCACTTACAAAATAAACGGCTAAGATTTAGTCTCTCATTCTCAATTAATTTCTTATTCTCGTTTGAACCTTCCCCTATATATATATATATACTAGTGAGTCCTTTAGGCTGTACTACGTACAACACACGATGTTTTATGTTGATTATTGAAGTATGAAGATGTGATTTTGTTAGAAACTTTCGAAAAGTATTTTGTAAGAACAATTCAATTAAACCGACAATCTACAAAATATGTACCAACTACATCAAGTTTCATGACATTGTTACTATAGAGTTTTCTTAATTAGATCTTAGCGACACATACCCATCGTTTTTTTCTAGAAAAGAAAACAAATTAGAGTTTGCAGGACCGACATGGTCACGTAATCACATTATAAGCTAGAAGTCTACTCACTCAAACTTTACAAAAATAAAACTAAAAGTAATGAAGAAACCAAGGGTTATCTTTATGGGGTGCAATTACAGAAATTAGGGAACCGTAAAACTGTTTGTTTCTTATCATATCAATAAAACAAAGTTTTGAATCTAAAAAAAAAACACAGAAACAAGTTTCTGCTAACCTTCAATAAAGTAGTATTGAAAATGTTATTTATGTACCTTTCCTTTGAAACCATTTTCCTTTAAGCATAAATTCTTGATTTAGCAAAATCATTACGTGACTTATACTTAGCTCTGCCATCAAAGCAGAAAAATATATCATGATATGTACCAATTATGCCTAGGTAGTTATGTATTTGTATTCATAACATGAATCAATCAGCGTCAAACCAAAAGCTTGATATAAATAGCCTCATCAAATAAAAGAAGGAGCATATATAAATAATTAACTTTGTGTAACCCATTTAGGAGTGGTTAGCACATAGTGGTTTAGTGTTGATTTTAAAAATGAGAACATTAAGTTCTTGCCTCTACCCCCTATGGGTCAGGAAACAACTTTTTATGCCCCCAAACTACTCAGCTAATAATCCTGAATTCTATCATCATTTGTAATTATTGTAGCACACAAGAGACCACGGTACATGTATAATCATGTAACTTCAAAAACCATCAACCGTAAGAGTTACTAAACTAAAAGATTGCCATGAATGTAGATCCGAACATACATGATGACATCAGCCGTTCATAATACGTAGCTGGTGGTCCAACTTGGTTTATATCTTCATAAAGCATTTTATCACAACTTTCTAACATTTTGGCTCAATATTTTTCTTTCAAGCATTTCATCGAACATGTGGTAGACAACCAAAAAGTTGTATCACAGATGCTCATTAGAGAAACTTGAAAGAAACCGCCTCCGATTCTCAGTCGGATCAGGAAAAACAGTATGGTGATTCGAATCAGAGTTCAGAACAAGGAAAATCTATTCGAGGTGGGGTAGTTTTCTTCCTAAATCTTCATTTCTTAGGACATTAATAAAAGAAAATTCATTAATATTGGTTTTGTTACGAATGTAAGGTTTTGTTGGTTATTAAGATTTTAAAAATGTACATTTTGGATTCTACTTTCCGAGTTTCATAATTTTCTTAATTAAGTCATTATGCAGGCCATCATTTACTGTCTTCATTATTGTGCTGCTAACAAATAGTGTGATCATAAGCCTTTTATATTTGAGAGATTCTTAACTTTTTAGGCTTTTTGAAAACTGCTGTGACTGTAACATGATTGGTTGAACCATGATCAAATTGCCCTAACCCAATATGGTGTTGCATCTTTGTAAATTTTAGTTATGAAGATATCTGATTGTTGTTTGGTTATTTTTACTTTATCCATGATCTGGTTAAATGAACTAAGTTTTCATGAACAAATCCATCCTAACTGAATTTATAAACCTCATGAGAAGTTATTGTACACAGATTAAAAGTAGCAACCAACAAAATCGATAACAAATAATCAAAACCTTAGATTTATAATAGAAATCCTTACACAGTAGAGAGAGAGAGAGAGAGAGAGAGAGGCTATGACTTAAGGATCAGATTGACCGTGTGAGCCTTCAGCACCGTACGCGGAGGGTCGCACGCACACACTTGCAAACACATATGGATTCAACTCAAAATCTTACATCAAAATCAAAAAACAACCTTAGATAAAATTAATTTACGAAAAAAGTAAAAAGAAGCAGAAGAGAGAGTGAGAGACGGACCGACGGGGGTTGTTGGAGAAGTTTCCCTCACACACTGATTAATTGACCGTGCATACTCCATCTTTACATCTATTATGGAAGAAAACCTCTCCTACCTCTTTCCCACATGCATATCTTCCTAAAAAGCCAGAAATTAGAACCCACACCTCATGAAGATAACTCCGTGACTGCCGGAAAACCACATGAACAGAGCTCCATCGTTGGCCGTCGGAAAACCATACCCTTCACAACTCCATCATCGTCTCGCGATCCAAGCAACAAAGTAAACAAAAGTATGCAGTCAATCGTAGATTCATATTCAACAAGTACGAAATTTTTTTTAAAGAAATCTGAAATGTGTGAAGAACTGGGTGAGAGAGAGAGAGACAAAAACAAGAGTTTGGGTGTACTTGTGTAGGGGTTTCACACCCTCACTTGATGGTGCAGGGATGGATTGGATTCATTTACACGCAAAGGAAACAAGAGAGGGGACAAAATAAGGCTTGGAATAGTTTGTGATTATTCATGCTACATGTCATTTTTTTAATGTATAGGCTCTTTGTATAGAATAGGTATATATATATATATATATATATATATATATATATATATATATATATATATAGGGAATGGATATTGTAAAAAGAGAATAAAGGTACAAAGGGTAGGGAGAAATCTCAACCATCCATTTTCATCAAAAGTCAATAAAAACCAGTCAAACCTGGGGATTCGTAACTGCCAAAAAAGTTACCGTTCAAGGACAAAATTGGAAAATGTAATTAGGGATCTTGCTACTTTCACGGGAGTTACACAATATCTATATTAAACAAACAAAACAATCAATAATCGATGAACACTTTTAGCCATTGACGGTGCACAAAGAAAATCATCATAAATAAAATATGATACACACCCAATATCCAGTCATTAAAATTTTGATACACAATCCATTAAAAACAATACTGATGAACAACCACATGATGGAATGAATATCTGATACTAACAGATGCACACAACCGCAGAAACCCTAAAATCATTGGAAGTGGTCACCGGCGTTGATTCATAACCACAGAAACCCTAAATCGATGGCTATGGTCACCGTGGTTGATGCACAACCACAAAAACCCTAAGTCGACGGCGGTGGTAACCGGCGTTGATGCACAATCACAGAAACCCTAAGCTGATGGCGGTGGTTTGATTCTGATGCACGGCGACGAAGGTTTGATTTTGATGCACGGCGACGGAGGGTTGATACTGATGCACGACGACGGAGGTTTGATACTGATGCACGGCGGCAGCAGCGTCGTACCAGGCGACGGTAGCCGGAGTACATAACAACAACGACAAGGACACAATCGCATGGTACGCGACTGGCATGCGGTCTCCAGTGGACATAACATCGCGGCGGCGGCAGTGGTTATGCTTCACATCGACAATAGTCGTTGGTGAAGAAAATGGCGACAACAAGGGACGCAATCGGCGACTATTGTGGCCTGGATTAGTTCACAGGAGCAAGCTGTGGAAGTGGAGCCGGTTGAAGATCGAGCGACGGAAAAATAACGTGAAGCAATGGAGCGGCAGAGAGAGAAATAAAGTAGGCGGAATGAAAAAAAAACCTAGACGTGGCGAGATCGTGGGGTTTAGAGAATATAGGAGAGAGAGAGACACAAAATCAATAATTTTCCAATTTTACCTTTATTCTATTAAGGACACGTGTCAGCCCCTCCTTTCTCCTTACTCTTTTTACCATAAAACTCTTTTTATTTGATCTCAATTATATATATATATATATATATATATATATATATATATATATATATATATATATATATATATATATATATATATATATATATGAAGAGAGAGAGAGAGAGTTGGGTTCGAATAAAAAAAATTTAAAAGTAAAAAATGTATGACCATGCGCATCGGGGCGAACCAACGCTTCCTGGTTCACCATCTAGAGCTAGAACACTATAATGGGTTGGAGGGTTCAAGCTAGTTCCCCATCTTGGCTGGTTAACCAGTTGTGGCTTCCCCTTTTTTTCTTTTTCCTATTTTCTTTTCTCACTCCATCTCTCTCTTATTAATACATGATTTATTAATAAATAATGTAGTGGGTTGAAGAGAGTTAGAGATGGGGGGATGATGTGGATGTTGATGTGACAGTAAATTTAATAAGGTAACTCCAGGTTGGATGCTCATGGTCTAAGGAGAAACCTAGTTTTGTCACATGTACTTTAAGGCTTTAATCATTAGGGTAAAGTTGAAACTTAAAAAAATATGAAATCGCCGATACCCCCTATGAAATCGCCGCCTTGTGAAGTTGGCGCCCTCGATATACGAAACCCACACCTATGCATCCATCATGCTCGCCGCCATGAAAATTATATATGCCTATGGTCAAGTTCATCGCCGCCCCTGGTTAAGGTTCACATGCTACCCCCACCGCCTATACATCCATCATGCTCGCAGCTGTGAAGATTATATATGCTGCTGGTATAGGTTCATCGCCGCCGTAGAGAGTATATATGCATCAATTTCGGTTTGTGCATCAATCAAATATTTTGTCTGTGGTTGATATTCATCAAAAAGACAGTATGTGTTATATAATTTCTAGATGTAAATGATTGATTGACATATTCTTCAATTGATTTTTCGGATGATTTGATGACTGATAATGATATTAGATGTTCATCAGTTTTGAAGTCATGTTGATCAAATTTGAAGTTATGTGTATCAGCTTATGTGTATCAGATAGTGTAAAAGAATTTAAAAACGATTTCTAGTTTCATTAATTATTAAAAAATATATCTTATACGTAAATGATTCTCGATTATACTATTCCGAATTAGCCCTTAAACTGAATTTTTACAGATACAATTCACCAGCTTTGACTAGTTTATTTTGACTTTTGCTGAACATGGCTAAGAATTCTCCAAATAGTCGATGGAAATTCATACATCATTGGAACTTCGCAGAAATTGAGCTAGTAAGCCGACAATTGAACATACTATCTGACTAATGCAACACTTAATTTGTACGCAACTATCAAGGAGTATTCCGGTAGCAACACATACATCTTTTTTACCAGTTGCTCTCATCTAATTGGCTTGATATCTTTAATGTGAAGAACTAATATTTAAGAGAGGAAAATGATTTGTTTTCTTTTGTTGTGTGGAAATATTAAAATAATATATCATCATGGTCTCATGGATGACATATAACAAACGAAAGAACAAAGAAAGAAAAGATCAACTTCAAAAAACATCATATAAAAATGTTTAAAACTTAGGGATTTACGTGGTTTATACATAATAATATTTTGCGATAAACAATATAAATTTAGTTAGACAATTAACATTTGTACATGTGGATAGGAATAACGGACTGATAATAAGTTAAAAATGTATAAATATCATAATTGTTAAGCGCTGTGGATATATGACAAAACATTATTGTGTACAATTCAGTTCCTTTCATATAACATGACGCAAGGTTTTATTTGCAAATAAAAGCTCAAATATATTTTTTTAAAGTTTAAATAATATATATATATATATATATATATATATATATATATATATATATATATATATATATATATATATATATATATATATATATATATATATATATATATATATATATATAGTTTAAACGTTCAATTCACATCATATGTCGACTGGAGTGAAGGAAAGATCATAAATGGCGTGCCACGATCAGTCCACGTTTAAAGCTAGGTCATGCTATAGAAAGAGTCTAATGGCATGGGACGACAAATTTCGTCGCAATGAGTAAATTTTTTTTAATTAGAAGCTTGAGTGCGAAGAGGGAAATATATATCAAAGGAACCCATTTAAATTACATGCATGATTAGGAACAGATCAAGGTCGGATCAATAATCATCATTGTTTTATTTAAGGGTTACTTTTCCAAATTGTAGCAATTATTGTGTGTATGTATATTTAGAAGTGTTATATATTATATGTATTAAACTTATAATTTGTTGTTATTATATATCTTTTAATTACATAAAAGTTAATATAAGTTTAATATATACAATAGGAGGTTTAATTCATATAATAACACATTTTTTGAAAGTTTGTATATATAATAACATTTTTAAAAGATAGATACATACAATAACAATTAAGGTGTAGTTTAATTGATGCATTTTAAAAGTAAACCATTTATCTAATGCATAATTAGAAGCAAGTCCTACAAAACATATATATATATATATATATATATATATATATATATATATATATATAAAGAAAATCGGGAAAGATTCCTTATATAAATTTTAATTGACCAATAGAATCCCTTCATTTTTTTAAAGTTTGACCAAAACTTTTAATTTTGACTTCCACAATTAGAATGATCTTTTCAAGAGTACATGGAGCCAATTATGAAGGAGCTATATGAAAAATATAGAGGGGTGTTTATATAAATTATATATTTATATTTAATGGATGTATTTAATTATATATAATTGTAATTTTTATATTATAACTTTTAATATATAATGATTGGTATAAATATAATTATATATTTATAATCGTCTCAATTTTATCTACGTTTTGATGTAAATTTTAATTGTCCAACAGGATCCCCTCATTTTCTCAACTTTGACTACTAATCATCTCAATTTATAATCGTCTCAATTTATCTACGTTTTGCCCATTTTTTAACACACCCCAGGTCTTTAGTACCCGATTTGCAAGACCCCGATTTATGTAACTTTCTTTGTCATATGATGTCTTCTTCGATAACCTTCACGAACCCTAAAATCACCTTCCGATTTTGAGAGCCGTCTGCATCGAAGATCAAGTATTTGGTAGGTTGCTTTATTGATACATTGTGATTCGTCTTTCTTCTTCGATAAGCTTCACAAACCCTAAATCCATTCTCTGAGACATTCATTCTTTCTCATCTTCCTCGCTTCCAAAACCCTTCTTCTATACGGCTCAGAAGTAAGACTTTTAAATCGGCATCAGTTATCTAATCGTGGTAAGATCAAAACACCAAATTTCTTATAGTAGCATAAGATTTCTATTTACTTGATAATTCTGTTGATTGAGGTAAGATTGCATCTTTGGTTCAAAGGTATTACTTTTTCATTTTTGTTCATCTTGCTTGACAAGTTAAAATTTTTAATACGATTCGTTGTTACGTGATCTAATATGGGATATTGAATATGATTTGGTGTTAGTATTAATATGCTTGAATTTGATTTCATGTTAATTTTGTTCATTTGCTGGTAATTTCTTTAGCTTTTGAAACTATTGTATTATTTATCCGACGTTTGATCATAGAACTTGCACGGTTTATTCAACATGTTGAATTGAGACGTTTTCATTGATATTAGTGCCTACATTTAAACCAGGAAAAAAAATATTTCTTGTGCTACTATAAATAACGACCCCCTCATCATCCTTTAGCATGCTTGAATAGTTCCTAACAAATTACACTTTGCTTTGTTATTTCAATTTGCAATTTACATGTGAGTTTGTTGGTATTGTTACATCTTGCTTTGGTCTATTTTACAAGTTCTTGAGGCTGGACATGGTGCTCTTATAGCTTGATCCATTGACTCTGCCTTTGCTAATCAAAATGGTTGAATTTCTTTTTTTTAGTACATGGTCATTAACTTATAATAACTAAAGTTTTGTAATATAAGCTAAAGTATTTCCTCTTTGAATGGGTTTGGTTGGGTTGAATCTAAATTATTTTTAATTTGTTTTATACTTATTTAAATAATGTTTACTTTCTTTATGTTTATATATTATACTTAGCAATTAGATGGTAATGTAGTACCACAAAGAAGCCGATAGAATAACACGTAAACCAACACATGAGAGTTCAAACTGAATACATGATAAGTCTCATTTTGATTCTCACCTAAATAAATATTTCTTATCGAGTCATAAGTCATAACAACACCCTACTATTACATGTGTCATGATCATAATAAGCATTAGACTTTTTAATAGATTTTGATTTCTCTAATTTGCTTATATAGACATGTTATATATTATAGAATAGATGCAAAGGTACTACAATTTTGAACCAAAGTTTCTTTTGACTTGACACTCTATTTTTACCATATATATGTAAATGATTTTAGGACATCTGACCTTAAAGCAATCCCGTTTTTACTAAACCATATTTAGAAGCCATACATCGCCCAACAGTCAAGCAGCTTTGTAGGGTTTTTTTTGTAATGTAGATCTTATTAAGAAATTTCCAAATGTGACACTGATGTTTGTTTTCTGTAAATTGCATTAGAATGCAACAACTATAGGGTTGACACTAAAGAGGTTCTAATTCCACTAACTGACTTTATTTTGGACTTTTTTGTTGATTATGATTAGAATTATTGATTATAGTTGACTAATTGACTTTTGACACTACAAAGCGCTTTATGTTTTTTAATATGTCATTTTTAGAGAAAAATAATTATTTCCTATAAATCTCATCAAAGCATTTTATTTTTCTCAAAGAGCCATTTTTATTTTGCTTTCTTTAGTTGGATACACGTGTAAGTTAAACATTCTTATCTTCTAATTGTAATTATTATAACACATGACATGTGTCAATTTCGTTACATTGTTGCTTCTCGAGTGTTGCATGAAGAGCGAACGTGTGAGAAAGAGCCTGTGTCATATTATGTTGATTTTGTTTACAAGACTACAACAAACAAGAACATTTAATTGAATACTTCTCTTGGTTCATTTCTAAGTTGTTTTATAATTGCAACAATAGTTTTTATTTCCACCACTTTGTTAAATCAAATTTATTATGACTTCCTTTCAAAGTTTTCAAATTTAACCCAAAGTATGTTTTTAACTTATAATGAGCATGTAATGATGATGAGGGAGTTCTTTTGAAAAAATGAGCACGAGATGACTTAGTCTTATATTGTTTAGGCTAGTGTTTAGATCTTTAAATCATGATCTAATAAATTAATGTAGTATATAAAGAAATAGTATAAAGAATATAATCTTTGTTCTTACTTACGTACTTGAAACCATTTGTATTGTCCAATTTGTTCTTATTTACTATATTAGAGTTACATAAATTTGTTGTTATATATAAAAGTTCACACATTTTGTATATAGTTAAAGTATTGTTTTACTTAATAAATTACTTATTTAGATTTACTTGTATAATACTCGTGCGTGCACGGGTCCTTAAACTAGTAAAATTAGAAATGTAAACATAGTAATTAGACTATAGAGTTCTGTTCAATAAATTCCATATAAAAAACATAGTTTTAAAATTTTAATATTAAATCACATGTGATTCAGTATACAATCACATGTGATTGTAAAAGCATCACATGTGAATTATGAAAATGTCACTCTGCTTAAAAATTTTAAAATTCAATATGGACCATTGATGGGGCTGATCCAAATGCTAAAATTAGTCTCTTAGAACTATGAATTAAGTATGGACTTATATTAAACATTTTTATTAGACTATAATAGCAAATTTGACAAAAAAGGGTAATGAGAAAAAAAAAAGCAACAAGTTCAAAGATCACAATTCACAATCCCAACACAAAAAAACTAAAATGAAACAATTAAATAAAAAATATCAGAAATTAACTAAATAGGCTGTCAACCTATAGGTTTAGGAAGAAAGGATTTTTTTGCAGTTGCTCTCTCTTCCCTCATTCATCTTGCTAGCTAGTGAGAGAGACATTAGAGAGAAATACATATATAAGACTACTTGCATCGGAGTCGTGAAAGGGCTTTGTGAGGGCTCTTCACGGTGGGAACACCATCGCCCCATCTTGTGATGGGGTGCCTCACGGTCACGGTGCGGTCATGGTCACGAGTTGAGAGCCTATTTTTTTAAACGTTTTGCAAGGGTAACATTATTTAATGTTTTTTTTCTTCATCCTATAAATACAACCCATTACCTATCATTTTTTTCACACATATTTTCTTCTTCTCTCAAACTTCATATCATTATATATCAAATTTTTAAATACATCAAAACATGTCATCTAATTCTAATTCGTCGGATTATTATGACTCGAATGTGGCATTCGATCCAAAGGAGGTAACTTTTCTCACCGATTATCGTCGAACGAGAACCAATTTGTTTCGTGGATTATCCACGGCGGTTATCGATGCGCTGCGTGAGTATGATGAAGTTAGCTCGAGTCAACCAACGAGATGGCGAAGACCGGATCAAGTTAGAGACCGTGAAGCTGCACACGACCAACTTGTTGCGGATTATTTTGCGGACAACTGCAACTACAATGTTGGTCCCTTGGTGAGAAGATCAACAAGCAAGTAATGTGTAGAAGGGGGGTTGGATACACTTTCTGCGGAAAATTGAACAAATCAATAAAAAAGTGTTAACACACATCAAACCACAAACAATCGAATGCTTTGCTTTCATTAATAAGAAGATGATCACATGAACAACCAAGTAAGCAACACCTGATATGTGAACACCTAATGTAAATCAAATCTCTCAATCTCTCAAACTTTGCTATCTATAATCAACTTATGATTATAGATACAAACTGACTCTCTAAACAGGATTTATTCACAGATTAAATACTTACCAACTTCACAACAGACGTGAAGATCGAACACACGAACAATGTTGGCAATCTGTGAATTTCTTGATCACGTTGAACTTACAAACTGTGTATCAAGATTCGTAACATATACGACGATTAGGTTGAGGTGAGATAAGAGTCTGGCACTTGTTATTCGTTCCTCTAAACTTATCAGGAGATAAGTATTTATAATCCTGTTCCTACGGATCCTAATAAACTAGAACTTATCCTAATCTGCTAACAAACTAACGGATAACCCGGAATCTTGAATCTTGAAACACTATAAGTGCTCAGTCTGATCAAGCTTCATAATTCTGTTTAAGTTGTATTTAGAACATATCTCACAAACTTAACTTTGTCTCATCAAATTTCAACTGATGAGATCATTTGACCATCAAACAGTTCTTAAGTTTGTTGAACAGATTTATGTTTTAAATCTTAGACTTACCAAGATTTTAATTTTTGAACTTATCAAATATTAATTGAACTTATCAATTTTAAGTTGAACATACCAACCAATCATATTAGTAAACAAGAACTAATCAATTATTCATTCAAGCTGAACTAATCAGACTAAGAATTATGAACACATCATAAACAGTTGAACATATCAAACTAATATTTGTATTCATTGAACATATCAAAGTACAAAATTTTGATCATTAAGATCATGCACACTTAGTGCTTACAAATTATTAGAACTAATCTAATAATTACAAATAGAACTAATCTATTCAGGATACAGCTCTTCAAACTCTTTAATCTCCTTGTTGATTTCTTCAAGAAGTTCTTGCAGATTTGGCAAATGTTGAAGCTGATCCTTTTGTGATCTTATAGCTCTGTTTAATCTGTATCTAAACCTGGCATTTTGTTCAGTCTTTGCCACCAGTAGTCTCAGAGCAAACACTTGAGATACCCCACATGTATATATACTTGCATCAGACTGGAAGCATTGTTCACCATTTCTATCTAAGTACATAAATCCTTTCTGAGTCTTTTCAACGTATGTATTTTCTTTAAATTCCATGCCTTCAGGAAGATCTAGACTGTACTTGTTTGCATTTGCTAATCCAGCTGACTTTGTTAACTTTTTCTTCCCAATTTTGTGAAAGGAAGTCAGTAGGGTTGCTATTTCAGATCTGGTTATGATTTCCATTGCATCAGCTCTTGCAAGCAGCCTTAGTATTTCATCTTTTACTTGATTTCTAGCAGAGGACTTTTCCATCTGCTTAATGAGTATAGCTACTTGCTTCCATTCTTCTTATCCCAGTCTGTGAAGTTGATTCAGCTCCAGGGAAGGTGTTTCACCATTTCTTAGGACGAACTCTAGAATGACGATCCCTTGGACTGAGCTCAACTTAAGTGATTTGATTTGAGAGCAGAAGTGTGTCTTGGTATAACATTGAGTTATATCTTCTTCCTCTTGTTGATTCTCAACGGGAATCTCCTCAACTTCTTCCTCTTTAGGCACAATAGGCAGTCTGAGTTTTGCTAGTTCCTCATTTTGCTTTTTGATCTGTTCAGCTCAGGCCTGTTCCCTTGCTTCTTTCTCATGTGCTAACTTAGCTTGTACGTTCATTTGCCTTCTTCTTAGTTCATTGATTGACATCCCAAGCTGGTCAGCATCTTGTTGTTCCATCCTTCTCACAGCCAACAGAGAAGCTCTTTCCTGTAAAGTCATCTTGTCTGCAGAGTCTTCATCTGAGGCTGATTCACTAAGAATCATTTTCCTTCTTTTCTACTTGGGGGGTTCTGAATCATCTGAACTGACTACTACAGGTCTTTTCCCTTTTGCTTTTTCAGTCAGCTCAGTCTCCTTTTCTTCCTCCCCCTCAATCTGAGCTGGCTTTCCTACTCCCTTAGCTAGTAATAACAAAGCTTCAGCTTGAGCGGACTCAGCTTCAGCCTCTTGAACCTTCTCCCCCTTTTTGTCATCATCAATAGGGTTCGAAGTCTGTTGTTGTTGTGTTAGAGCAGCCACTGCATATTTTAATTTTAGCACCTCTTCATCCAGAGAATCTAGTATCAGCAACATATGCTTCTTTGTCTGTCTTCTCTTGAGATGCAACTTGTCAAACTGACCTTTAATGAAGTTCAATAGGTCGTCCAAGTCAGCTTGAGAAGGTTGGGACTTGGGTACATCATTCAAGGGTTGGTGGATACCCTTAAAATCATGTGCACCAGAGGTTGGACCCTGTGATTCACCTTGGTATGTAGATGAATCATTGACAGGTCGTGCTGGAGAGTGTGAGAAGTGAAGAGAAGTAATTGGGCTAAACACTTGATGTGTATAGGTTGGTGGTTGGCTAAACCCTTGGGATTGGTCAGTTTTTCAATGTAACCTGAGTGTGTCTGCTCAGGCACAACAGTGGGCTCTCTTATGGCTCTGGAGAGTGTGGGCTGAGTAGTCACCACACCCGGGTTAGGCAGTTGGGTTTGAGTGAGCCTCGAGGTTGACACCTTAAGAATAGGCGTCTCCCCCTCAACTCCGGGCAGTGGAGGAGTCAATGTGACTTCAGCTCCAGTGATACCTTTAGGTGTGATACCACTTTTGGCAGTTTTTCGATTATAGGTTTGGAGATTTACCTTGGCAGCAGTGGGCACACCAAGGTTGCCTTCAGAGTGGGATTTATGATGGAATGAAGGTGGAGGAGATGGGTTAGACTGAGTTGGGTTCACTACAGTCTTCTCTCCAAATGTGTATGGAGAATAATGAGAAGAAGTAGAAAGTGGAGAGATCTTACCAGAAGCAGCTTCAATAGTGGCTGGCTCAGCCTGAGCAGGGTGCTCAGCTTGAGCTGCTCCCCCTTGATTCGATCCCTCTGCTTCACTTTCTGATGAAGCTTCCTCAGCTATCCACCACATAGGATCACTAAGACCCTCCTGCTCTGGAAAGATGTCATTGTTAAACATCTTTGAGCAGAGTGTTGGTGTCAGGAATACATCCTGATCAGCTTCATACAGTGCTGTCCCCAGCTCGGCTTCAAATGCCAAGGACAGGTACCTTATGAATAGTACATGAAGATCCCTTGTGGTCTTCATCACTTGGAGCTTGAGTTCGTTGAAGATGAGCTATGCATAATCCAAGTTGCCCGCGAAATACATGTTGTAGAGCAGCTGCATCTCAAACTCATTAACTTGGTCCAATCCTCCAACCTTGGTACCAAGTGAACGAATCACAGTGGACACCATGAAACCCCATCCGGTTGGAAATGTGGCCTTTTTAATAACACCCTCTGTTTGTGGGTGACCCATTCTGGGTAGGACTGACCTAGCCACCAGCCTCATCACAGCAGGCTCGAACTCATCAGATTGAAGAAGTTAAAGAACCTCCCTTAGCCTATGCACTGTGAGAGCAATTGATCTCTCTCCATTCAGCACAGTGCCTCGGATTTCGCCGCTGTTCTGGTCATAGACACACGTATATTAAAACTCCAGTAGATGCTGAGGAACCACATGTAGCGGTGCTCCAGTGAAGACGAATGCCGGCGGGCATTTGAGGATGTAATCCACCCACACTTCGTATCCTCTGTTTCTCTTGCGTTCAGGAATTGCAAGGCACGCTCGTTGATTATTGATTTTGATCAGTGGCAATCCATTGTTTTTTAGGACAGTACCCCTTACCATTCTATCACCAAGATTGAGAATGGTTCCGTCCATCGTTGATTGTTTTGATTTACACTGAGTAAATGTTTAGTTCGCACTGAGCGATTTAGGGTTTCTCGAACGATTGAGCGGTTAACTGCACTAAGCAAATGGTGGTTGTAGAAGGTATAGAGAGAATATCAGAGGTTTAGTAAGCGTAAGCGTCTGAATTTCGGTTACAACCGATATATATACCTTTTTGAGGAGAGAGAAAAGTTAACGTTGAATACCCTTTTTATCTGTTACGCCAACGAAATTACGGCTTGATGTAACAGTAATAGAGTAGAAACACATCATCTCCCAACGGATAAGTATGTAAAATAAAATTCTTGACTTACAAAAATATTATTTACATTGTTGTATTACACGGATACGTAATCGGTGTAAAACGTAACTTGAGACTGACTCAAATATACTGCGCATGAATTAAGAACACATAGTAATTAAAACATGGTTGTGGACACATCAAGCTGAGTAAACTTACCACTCAGCGTAGGTCAAGCACTCAGCTTGAATTGAGCACTCAGCTTGAGATTTACACTCAGCTTGAGTGGAGCACACAGCTCAGAATTAATGACACTTAGTCATTTTTATTTGAGACTAACCCAAATTTATATTTTAACCGCACTGAGTAGTTAAAATATGTTTGGAACAAACCAAAGGTGTGAACTTATCACTCAGCTTGACAAGATAGGAAGTTTATGAAAACTTATCAATAAACTGTACACTCAGCTTAAGCCACTTAATCTTTGTCAAGCTGAAACTCAGTTTTAAAGACTTATTTAAGGGTTGAGCATACCCAGTTCACTTAGCAGATACATAAACCTCTTCTCATCAAATGGTTTTGTAAAGATGTCTGCTAATTGATCATCAGCGGAGATAAATTTGATTTCAACTTTACCTTTTTCCACGATGTCTCTTATGAAGTGATGTCGAATTTCTATGTGCTTGGTTCGTGAGTGGAAGACTGGATTATATGTAATGGCTATTGCACTTTGGTTATCACAAAATATGGGTGTTTTCTTGAAATTCATACCAAAGTCTTGAAGCTGATGTTGCATCCACAGGATTTGAGCACAACAGCTTCATGCTGCAACATACTCAGCTTTAGCAGTTAAAGTAGCCACTGAGTTCTGTTTCTTACTGGTCCAGCTTACTAACTTCCCTCCAAACATTTGACATCCTCCAGTTGTGGATTTTTTGTATAACTTGCACCCAGCATAGTCAGCATCTGAAAAACCAACTAACTCAAATCCAGAGTCTTTTGGATACCAAAGACCTAGATTTGGTGTACCATTAAGGTACCTAAAGATCCTTTTCACAGCTTGAAGATGTAATTCCTTAGGATCTGCCTGATATCTTGCACAAACACATGTAGCAAACATGATATCAGGTCTACTAGCTGTCAAATAGAGTAATGAACCTATCATTCCTCTATAGGTAGACTGACAAACAGACTTTCCATCTGAGTCTTTGCTCAGCTTGACAGCTGGTGACATGGGTGTTTTCATGGTTGAACTTGAATCAAAACCATATTTCTTTATCAAATCAAGAACATACTTGCTTTGATTAATGAATATTCCATCAGGCTTTTGTTGAATCTGCAAGCCTAGGAAATATGTCATTTCACCTATCATACTCATCTTGTACCTTTTTGACATAACTTTGGAGAACCATTCACATAGAGATTCATTTGTAGAACCAAAGATAATGTCATTCATATAGATTTGTACAAGAATCACCTGTCCTTTACTCTTCTTAATAAAGAGTGTCTTATCAATACTACCTCTGGGGAAGTCTATTGATAGTAAATAGTTAGACAGGGTATCATACCAAGATCTTGGAGCTTGTTTAAGACCATACAAAGCTTGTCTAACTTATAGACATGATGTGGATACGTTGAACTGACAAAGCCAGGAGGTTGTTTCACATAGACTTCCTCCTTAAGTTTTCCATTTAAGAAAACACTTTTCACATCCATTTGATAGACTTTGAAGTCTTTATATGCTGCATAAGCTAAGAACAGCCTTATGGATTCAATTCTAGCAACAGGGGAAAATGTCTCATCATAATTGATTCCTTCTTCTTGTTTATACCCTTGTGCTACCAGCCTGACTTTGTTCCTAACAATCAATCCATCCTTGTCCATTTTATTTCTATTGACCCACTTAGTGCCTATAATTGTATGATCTTTGGGGCCTGGGACAAGACTCCAGAACTTGTTTCTCTCAAACACATTTAATTCCTCTTGCATAGCTTTAATCCAATCTTCATCCTCTAAGGCTTCTTTAGTCTTCTTTGGTTCCATTTGAGATAGGAAACCAAAGTAAGCAGCATAGTTTGCTGTTGCCTTTGATCTGGTCATTACTCTTTCTTGAACATTACCAATTATTTGATCTTGAGGATAATCTTTGAGGAATTTAAATGTTGTAGTAGGAGAATGTGGTTCTGGATCTGAGTGATATTGAGAGGTCTGAGATGAACTTACATTCTCAGTCTCAATTGCAGCATTGTCATCAAACTGTTGATCACCAAGATCTTCTGTCTGAGTAGTATCAGCTCCAAAGGGATTAATGAACTCATCATATTTCTCAGCTTGAGAGTCCCTTGGAGCTTATGATGATTTCTTAGATGGACACACATCATCATCACTGTCATCATCCATGACATACATAGGATTTAACATTTTGGTTTCCTCAGGTTTTTCAAGCTCACTCAGACTGACCAAGTCAGCTTGTCTTTTATCAGCTTGATCAAAGTTGTCTTCATCAAATGAGACATGAAGTGATTCTTCTATAGCCTTTCTTCTTGTGTTATACACTCTGTAAGATTTGGAGATTGAGGAATAACCAACAAAAATTCCAGGATCAGCTTTAGGTTCCAACTTATGGAGCTGATCTCTTTGATTCAGCACATAGCATTTTGAACCAAAGACATGGAAGTAACCTATATTGGGCTTTCTTGATTTATACATCTCATAAGCAGTTTTGCCATGTCTTTTGACTATGATTGATCTATTCCGAGTATAGCATGCTGTACTTACAGCTTCATCCCAGAAATAGAGTTTCAATCCTGCCTCACATAGCATTGCTCTTACAGCCTCAATTAAGGTTCTGTTTCTCCTTTCAGCAACTCCATTTTGTTGAGGAGTTCTGACTGAGGAGAAATTTTGTAATATTCCTTTTTGTTCACAAAAGCCTTCCAGGGTTGAGTTTCTGAACTCAGTCCCATGATCACTTTTGAGTTGCTTAACAGACTTACCTTTTTGCAACTCTTCCTGATTGATAAAACTTATTATATCTCCAGGGCAGCTTCACTCTTGGCCTTTAGGAATATTACCCAGGTGAATCGTGAGAACTTATCTACTATCACCAGAGTGTACTTCTTGCCACTTAGGCTTGGAGTACTTATGGGTCCAAACAGATCCATATGCAACATATGTAGTGGGTCTGTTATAGAAAAATTTTGCTTTGACTTGAAGGACCCTTTATGATGTTTCCCTTGTTCACAAGTTGAGCACAGTTTGTCCTTGACAAATGTGATCTTTGGCAATCCAGAGACTAACTCTTTATTGGATAGCATATTTATATTCTTGAAGTTTAAATGTGACAACCTTTTATGCCACAACCAACTCAGCTTAGGAACAGATTGAGAATATAAGCAGGTTTCAGTGTAAGGATCAGCAAAGTTAATATCAAGTAGATACACATCTCTTTCTCTCTTTGCTATTAGCACTGGCTTACCCTTAGCATTGTATATTGTTCCTGCTTTCTTCCTAAAAGTAACAATATTGTCTTCATCACACAATTGACTGATACTTATCAGATTGTGTTTAAGACCTTTAACATATGCAACTTTATGGAAAGTCACCTTGCCAGCATGCATCTTCCCATATCCTTTAGTTCTTCCATGGGAGTTATCACCAAATGCTACTTTAAGACCTTCATCTTCCTGAAAATAACTAAGAAGTCCTTTCCATCCAGTCATGTGCCTTGAACATCCACTATCCAAGTACCATTTACTTGAACCCTGCACATGATAAGAAAACTAAACAAATTAGTTTTGTTTGGGAACCCACTTCATAGTAGGTTCAGATGATGAGCACTTAGCAGCTTCATCTTTTGGAACTGACTGGTCAGCTTAAGCAGGTATTGAGTTCTGCGTAGGCTGATCAGTTTGTTCCTTTTCAGGCCTTAAGATTTCACTTTCACAGTCCTTGGCCTCATGTCCTCTACCTCTGCACTTGTAGCATTTCCTTCTACCAATGACTACAGGAGATAGATCATCCGATAATCCTTTAGGGAACTTATCCTCAGCTTTAGGATTATGGGTTATGGATAACTTCTCAACTTTCTTTGCAAGTTGATTCACCTGATCCTCATTGACTTTGGACTTACCTTTGTCAGATCTAGGTTTATTATCCTTTTGATTTGAAGCTTGACCAACAAACCTCTTTTCAATGACTTTGGACTTACCATTGTCATGTTTTCTGGACTTACCAGTTTCAACAATCTTGGACTTACCACTGTTGAGTTCTTTGGACTTACCAATGTCAACAACTTTGGACTTACCATTGTTGTGATATGACCTCTGACTTACAGTGGTCTTCTTATTCTTGTAACTTCTCTCTGAGCCAGATAGAGAGTGTTGTCTTTTGAAAGGATTTGGATTCAGCCTTTCTATGACAGAAGTTCTTTGAACAGGCTGAGTGCCTAATCTATCAAGCACAGACCTACTATGCTGTTTAGATGTTGAGCACTCATTTCCATGATCTTTTTCCTTTACAAACATATTGTATTTAAGGTTTTGACCACGTTTCCTCTCTAAGGCTGACTTCTGAGACTCAATCAGTTGTCTATCTTCCTCAGAGTATGTACTTGCTATCTCATCATCATCAACTGCATACGCTGCGGATTGATAGTCACCTCCAAGTACAACTTGTACCTGTTTAGGGATTTGTTGGTTGATGCACTTTTCAGCAAGCCTTGATGACTTACACCATGATTCAGTGACCTTTTGAAGTTGGTCAGCTTTATCCTTGGCTACCTGAAGTTCTTCACTTAGAAGTTTATTAATGTGTCTTTGACATTTAAGATCACATTGTGCCTTCTTACAACATCAATGAGAGTTTGATTTTCCTTAATCTCATTTCTCAGTTTAGCTACTTCAGCTTTGAGGTCATTTTGAGACTTAAGGCTGGTCTTAAAATCATTTAGCAGATAATCAAATGCAAGACCTTTTTCTTCATCGGTGTAAGAGTTGAAATTACTAACCTTGTACATGGAAAAAGGATCCCAGTCACTAAGTTTGCTGTTTTCCTTAGCTTCCTTCATGTCGGCTTCAAAAGTTGATTCAGACATACCGTAATCAACTTCGTCTATTTCAAACTCTTCATCTTCTTGAGCCATCATACATTTATCATCATCATCTGAGGTAGATGATTCTGTATCCCAAGTTTCAGCATAGAGTCCTTTTGCATTGGGCTTGTCTTCAGGCTTTCCTTTCTTGAGCTGAGTATATTTCTTCTTATACTTATCAGCTCTGTAAGCATTCTTATCAGCTACTGAAGCTGATTCATCCTTCCTTGATCTGCACTCAGCAACAATATGTCCCTTCTTCTGACAATTGAAGCACACAACTTTCTTGGGATCAAAAGAACTCCTTCCTTTGCCCCTGTCAGATCTTCCTCTACCCCTTTGAGCTCTTCTCAAACGTCTGGCTAGCATGGCCATTTGCTCAGTGATTGTCTGAACATCATCAGCATCACTTGAGTCTGAGTTTGAGTGGTCAGATTGAGAATCTGACTCAGTCTCAGATTCAACAACTAAGGCTTTTGAACTTTTCTTCTTTTTCTGTGCAACTAATGCAATATCAGTTTTATCAAGAGAGTCATTTAGTTGTTGTTGAGAAGTTCTTTTGTTCTCTGTGATCTGTTCATAATTGAGCAAGAACCCATATATGGACCGTAGGTTATACATATGTAATGTTCCTCTAGCCCTTAGTGCTGTAGTTACTTCATTGAACTTTTCTAGTAACACATCTAGAAATTTTAGCATAAGTTCAGCTTCATTCTTTTTAATGCCTACACCTAGCAGGTCATTAATCAAGCAGTGAAACTTGGTAAACACATCAGACAAGGTTTCATTCTTCTTAGACAAGAAGTTTTCATAAGATCTATTCAAATGATTCTTCTTTTGCTGCTTGACCAGATATGTGCCTTCATACGTAATACTCAGCGTATCCCAGATCTCTTTTGCAGATTGACACCCAGTCACAGTATGCAAGATCTCATTTGTCAGGGCATTAGCCAGAACACTCTTTTCCTTGTCATCTAGAGAATACAGTTTCCAGTCTTCTTCAGTCCAGGATGCAACAGACTTTTTTACTTCCTTTTCAGTTTTGTCAGTAGATGTATCACTGACAACAACAGGAATCTTGGGGATGATTGGTCCTTTAGTGATGACATCGTACATACGATTGTCAATGGACTTAAGGAAAACCATGGCTATGAATTTCCACATAGGATAATCAGACCCATCGAATATAGGACATCCTTTGGCAGCAATCTGAGGAAAGTTCGATGTATTATTGCTTGTCGACATTGTATACTTTCGCAGAATCTTGAACTTTCAACTTATGAAATCGTTCAGCCTGCTCTGATACCAGTTGTTGGTCCCTTGGTGAGAAGATCAACAAGCAAGTAATGTGTAGAAGGGGGGTTGAATACACTTTCTGCGGAAAATTGAACAAATCAATAAAAAAGTGTTAACACACATCAAACCACAAAAAATCGAATGCTTTGCTTTCATTAATAAGAAGATGATTACAGGAACAACCAAGTAAGCAACACTTGATACGTAAACACCTAATGTAAATCAAATCTCTCAATCTCTCAAACTTTGCTATCTATAATCAACTTATTATTATAGATACAAACTGACTCTCTAAACAGGATTTATTCACAGATTGAATACTTACCAACTTCATAATAGACGTGAAGATCGAACACACGAACAATGTTGGCAATCTGTGAATTTCTTGATCACGTTGAACTTACAAACTGTGTATCAAGATTCGTAACACATACGACGATTAGGTTGAGGTGAGATAAGAGTCTGGCACTCGTTATCCGTTCCTCTAAACTTATCAGGAGATAAGTATTTATAATCCTGTTCATACGGATCCTAATAAACTAGAACTTATCCTAATCTGCTAACAAACTAACGGATAACCCGGAATCTTGAATCTTGAATCTTCTATCTTTAGTCTTCAATATTCAATCTTGATTTTGAAATCTTCTTATCCACGCCGTAGATGTAGAGAGTTAAAAAGGAATTTAAAACATATTTAAATTCTCTTAAACTAACTTCTTTAGTCGGGCTGAGTTACTCAGCTTGAAACTCATCAAGCTGAGTTCTTCGAGAAAAAACCCGAAATCAAACATGTACTAACACGTATAATGACTAACTCATCCTTAGAAGTCATAAGAGTTAGCTAGAACTTACTTAGCAACTCTGTTGAGCTGACTCAGTCTAGAAGCTGAGTCACTCAACTCGAAACGCATCAAGCTGAATACTCAACCTATACCTTAGGTGACATACACAACTTATCAAACATAGTGATAAACTTACTAAGATATAGTATAAGCTGATCAACTATATGCTCAACTTATATTCAGCTTATGCTCAGTCTGAAACACTATAAGTGCTCAGTCTGATCAAGCTTCATAATTCTGTTTAAGTTGTATTTAGAACATATATCACAAACTTAACTTTGTCTCATCAAATTTCAACTGATGAGATCATTTGACCAACATACAACAACGACACATTTAGGCGACGTTTCCGCATGACCAGACGACTATTCACACGGATAGTCACAGATCTTGAGGGATGACATAAATTTTTTCAGCAGGGTTACGATGCTAGAGGTAGAAAAGGGTTATCTCCCTTGCAAAAGTGTACATCGGCAATTTGGCAAATGGCGTATGGGATGTCCGCTGACGGATTTGACGAGTACTTAAAGATGGCGGATTCAACCGCACGGCTATGCCTACAAAACTTCTGCAAAGCTATCATCACTCTTTATGGTAAGCGATACTTACGTAAACCTTATTTCCATGATATTCAGCTTTTGTACATCGCACATGAGAGTAGGCACGGGTTTCCCGGCATGTTAGGAAACATAGATTGTATGCATTGGGTTGGGATAACTGCCCAAACTCATGGTGAGGGCAGTACATGGGGGATGATCATAATAAACCAAATCTTCTCCTAGAGGCGGTTACATCACAAGATCTTTGGATTTGGCATGCATTCTTTGGGATGGCCGGGTCCAACAATGACATAAATGTGCTAAATCAGTCGCCATTATTCAACGATGTATACAACGAGCGAGCACCGCAGTGCCCGTTTCAAGTAAATGGAGTACAATACAAACACGGCTACTATATTGAAGATGGGATATACCCTTAATGGGCTACTTTTGTCAAAACCTTCAAAACACCGCTTGATCAAAGACGAGTAAGGTTTTCTACAGCGCAAGAAGGGGCAAGGAAAGCTGTGAAACGGGCTTTTGGTGTGCTTAAATTACGGTGGCACGTGAGACAACACCGGACGAGATTGTGGCACCTGGATAAAATACATAGAGGAATGTACACCTGTATCATATTACACAATATGATATTGGAAGACGAAGTCACGTGATTTGTCAATTCGACGAAAATGTTAATCAACCAAACGAGGAAGACGACGTAGAGATTAGCGAACAACAATTTGAGGCTAACGTCCAAGAAGCCCGAAGTGCGAAAATGCATCACAACCTTCGATCAGGTCTAATCGAGCACATTAATCGGCTTCCAAGATGGAACGACAACGATAACTAGTAGTTTATATTTAAATTAATGTAGTTATGTTTTATTTAATGTTAGTTAAAATATTTGTTTGATTTATAAAATATAATATTTTATGTTATATTGTCTTGTAATTTATTTTTAATAATATTTATAAAAATTAAATTATTTTAATTAAAACAAATATAAAAAAAATAAAAAAATAAAAAATAGAAAACTATGTGATGAGATGTGATGGATGCAGTGGTTTGTGTGATGTGATGGGGGAATAGTGGGAGAATGATGTGGCGCTGATGTGGCAGGTAGAAAGTATGTGAAAGTATGTGATGGATGCTGATGCTCCAAAGAGAGTAAGAATATTTCCAGCAAGAGTGTGAAACATGGAAGCGGGAGGTAGGACGAAAGTACGTCGGAGGAAACCAAGGGGAACTCATCTGCGACAAGAAGAGACGTTTTCTTCACACACTTTCCAGAGGCTTGGACTGCAAAAGACTTATGACAGATTTTCGTGAGGTATGGCCCTGTAGCTGATCTCTATGTAGCAGGTAAGCGGTTGAAAATGGGGGAGACATTTGGTTTCGTGAGATTCCTACACACTAATGGCGGAGAAAGTCTTGAAAAGCACCTTCAGACCATATATATAGGTAGCAAGAGGTTGTTCATAAATAGGGCAAAGTATCCAAAAAAAGGCAGATTAAGGGCGTTAAATGCTAATAATCAATCCTCAACACGAAAATACGAAACTGGAAGAAATGGGGTCTGATACAAAGATGTGGTTCTCGGTCACACTGGAGTTAGTGAAAAAGTGACAAAAAAACCTATGAAGCTTTCAATGTTTAAGGACCAAACAGGGACATGGTTCGATGGGAAATGATGCAAGGAACACATATATGTGCTCAAATTTGGCATTAGATGCCTTGAAAAAAGATTTTGGAGGTGTTTACAGTTCGAGTGTGTAGACGGTTCGTCATCAGCCCTTCAATCATCAAATTCTCCCTCGTCAGTTGGTGTTAAGGGTCAAGACATGGTGCAAAATGTTTGTGGCAATGTGTACAACAAGTCTACGGGTTCAATTGCTACGGATTTTTGGGTGGTGGTAGGTATGATTTCGTGACTGTTTCACAGAATATGCAATAGCAGCCGCAAAGGGCTGTTGTGACAACTGTTCAGGGGTACCATCAGAGGGATGGAGGTCGAATTGATGTTCTTAACACCCCTAAGGCTGTTATTGATTCGAATTTACAAAGATCTGGGCCTGATGTTGTTTTTTTCTTCTTCAAAATCGCAACAGCCGCCGCAAGGGGTTACTACGACGGCTACCGGTGGTGGTTCAGGTGGTGGGGGCCATGGTGTAACTCAACTTTATGATGTTAGCAGACCTATGATCTCAAGATCTTTGATTAATCATGGTATGGATGATGATTTGCTTGTTTTTCCTTCTAAAACCCCTAATTTTGGGGTTTCCACCATTCCTCCGCCGCAAACATCATAAAATTGGTGGTGGTGGTGGTGGTTCTGGTCATGTGTCTAAGGTGTCCTTGGGTGGGGAAGGGCAGTTTGGTGAGAGGGCTTCTCCTTCTTTGGCTTATTGTGAAAACCCTAATCGAGAAAACCCTAATTTGGGAATTTCGGCGAGTTCTCCGGCGGTGGTGATCGCAGAGGTGGGGCAGTGGTGGTGTTCTTAGTGGTTGAAACTAGAGAGAGAGAGAGAGAGAGAGAGAGAGAGAGAGAGAGAGAGAGAGAGAGCAACCTTACACATTAATATTGAACCAATTAATTACAAAATTACAAAATTGGTCATTTCCTTACACATCAATTATAATTATTTAATTACAAAATTGGTCCTTTATTCCAAAGACGAAAATGCCCCTAAACTAATGTTTGGAATTAACGTTTGTTTAAGGAAAGGACCAAATGTGTGCTAAAAACTCATTTTAAAGACTTATTATGCAACTTTTTGGGAAAAATGACTAAAAGTGAAATATGTGGTATATTGAAAGGAACAATTTTGTAATTAAATCTATTAATTATATATATGCTGTAAATTTTATCGTAATTAACTTTTACATCATTATTAAAATGGCATCGGATCAAGCTCTTATTTCCTTTTATATATACAATACAATCATATATTTAGCTAAACAACTCTAAAGTAATATTTTCACATAAATAATTATATACCCATGTATTTACATGGGTATCTAAACTAGTGTTAATAATAATTAAGTATCAGAGAGATACGAATATATTATTAAAGTTGGGGAAAACTGAAAATCAACTGGATATTTAAGTTAATAAAGTATAAAGTAATTAGTATTATATATGAAGCGACGTACTATGGCAGGCAAGGAATATATAATACGCTAATTAATCATCTAGCTCTTGTAGCACTGTGTCGCAAACAATTCCTTCACTAGCTAGCTAAAGCTAGGCCCCTCCATACGATATTTGTCGGAGGGTTGTGATGCTAATTACATTACCAGCTGCATGCCCACGATATTATCCCTGAAGTGGCGTGAACCAATGGGCCCCTGCTGGCTAGGAGTTAGCTAGACCGGTCTGTATGTGTCACTCCTTAAAAGTTAATTTTGTGTCCTAATATATATATATATATATATATATATATATATATATACTAGTTATATTTATAAGTTGTGCTACGCACGGCCCACGACATTCTATATTGATCTTTTGAGTTTGAATACGTAATTTACAAAAACATTGAATATATGATAATTGTATTCTAGTATAAAGAGGACATTAATCCAGTTCATAAATGGTCAACCGATATGTATAACATAACAAACCTATTATGTCATACCCAACTATTGAAATACAAAACACCAGCCTAAGCTAGCAACATCATACACTTCAAAATCAATGAATCTATACGATTTCAACTCAGTTATGTATTAGATATATAATTTAAAAGAAGCAAAAGATAATTAGTTAGATGGGTCCTCCAAACTCATACTTTGTTTTTTCTTTAGCAACAATGTAGACATTGTGGTATGCTTCTTAATCAAAACTTCCTTATACCTTGTCTAAAAAGCAACTAAGAGTAAAGATCTATGGTTTTGTCACCAATCCTGATCTATACATAACCGAAAAAAACATTTTTTGCAACCTTACGAGGATATGATATCTAATATAAAGTTGAACTTTATTTACAAAGAATAAATAAGAAACTTGAAAGGATGCTCACAATTGCACCATCTTGCATCCTAACTCATAAAAGTATGAGCATCGAGATCTTAAACACATCATCAGCCCATATTTCTTCCCACGTTCTGGCATGGAAACAAGATACGTGATACTTTAAAGAGATTGACAATAATATCGCTAGCATTTGTCACAAAGTAAACAAAACAATTAACATACAAACATATTTTTTTGCTAACTGATCGAAAGCATAAAAGATGCACACTATATATATGACTTTCGATCCCAGGTGGGTATAACTAACATCTTACAGTTGAAAATAGGCTACTTTCGATCACACATTTATTTATTTATATCCATATTACTTTTCTTTTTCTTACTTCTCAACAATTTTTAACCAAAATCATGAAAGATATAAACAAATCAACAGGCAGTACACCAAGACATGCAATTACCAACCGAATGTTCATCTCTGGTTGTCAATACCATTCATAAGTTGCCAACATTTCCAATTACAAGACGTAATTGTGTTGTTTTTAAGATAAATAAAATTATGAGAACAAAGGAAAATTATATGCAAATTCATCTTAATTTAATTTCAAGTTGTGATGGTTCCAACACACCTACATATACACGTGTTGTCGTAAGGTAATGTTTTATACTTAAAAGATATAATGCTAAACCAAATCCGCCTTCTAGATAACCTTCGCGAATGGCTGTGTGTGTCCCCCATCGAAAAGCTACTGCCAACGGGTTTGTAAACGGGTTGCCACGGCGGTCTTGACCGGAATGAGATCGCCAAGTTTCTCATTTTGAGGATAGTCCTTGACTAAGTTGCAAGCCATAAGATAGAGCTCATTTAACAGTCCGAGTTCCATAGCTACTGTCATTATGTTCAAAGCTGAGATTTGACAATTTAATGATAGATATATATTGAGATTCAGAGATTCAGAACTCCTTCCACCATGTTAGGTGGGGTGGAGAAAGTAAATGGCAAGATGACAGACATAACGATAACAATTCAAAATGTAACAAATGTGTGTCTATATGTGTGAAACAGAACATATGTTTGCCAGTAAATGAGTGAGGATCTTTATTCGAACTGAAGTTTAATACTATAAATGGTTAACTAATTATAAAAAAACTACATCAAATTAAATATATGCCTCCTATGTGTTACAAACACTTATTGACATCTTGAAACTTACATGTAATTATGTGTAGAATATTAAATAGAGACTTGCCAAATATTGGCATAGTTTTAACAAATTAACAAAATACACATTTTAGTTTTAAGTATTGAGAACACAGTGGAATGGTAAACAACAAACATATATACTTTTATATTTTAGGAAATTTGTGCGTGGTGTCCTTGTTGTCTTTTGTTTTATTACTTTCATGGGGTTAATGTTTCAATCACCAAGTTCAACAAAACATAAATAGTTACCTATTATTTTCGTTAAAAATGAGTATCCTATATATCTTTGACCCTGCTATAGTAGGTTTTACCAAAAAAAGCACTTATTCATGCAGATGACTAACCAAGCTTTGCAATAACATGAACCTATGTTTCACTTCTAGTGCACAGATCACAAAGGGTTTATTTTCTATGTATGTATTGATTGTATTCTAAAGTCATGTTCTGGCATACCACATCTAAGTAATGAACAGCTCGTGCTCTTAAGTAAAGGAGTATGCAGTAAAAATAAGAATGAAAGGTAAAAGAAATCTAAAGAATATGCAGGCTTAGACCAAGAATGCTAGCATAATGTAACAAGCTTTCTCCTGGACATTTAATCAAACACATTATATGCAGTTACTAAATTGCCGCCAATAGCTAAGAGAACATAAAACAATATGTGACAGAATCCATTAATTGATCGTGTAAAAAAGAATATTTTGCAGGGTTGGGTAAATTTAGAAATGAAACAATCGAGTTGAGGAGTGGTTCTTCAGATTTCACTACCAAGAACCTGAATTAGGATGTCAAACAATTATGGAGTAGACACCATTGTCCAAAGAAGTAGAAAGTACCATATTTTACATGTCCCAACAGGCAAGGAAGACAGAAGAAGAATAAGCGTACAAGCATACTAATACTTTTTAATGGGAAAAACTATATATATATGAACACCACAACGGTATAAAATAAACGCGGAACCAACCTTCGTTTGGTAAACTTTTTCCCGACCCGTATGAACCCGTGAGGATACAAACAACTAAGGTATATTTTCTAAATTATAAACCAACTTATGGCAGCCCTAAAACAACTCTAAAACAGCCCCCAAAATGCAGAAATTATATGTAATCAACCACACAACGAACACACCAATTTTAGCGTGGAAAACCCCAAACCGGGTAAAAACCACGGGACACCTAGTGCCGCTTAAAATCCACTATCAACAAGAGAGATATACAAAGTTTTCTCTAGATAACACTAGAGGCATACAACAATCATCATAACCTTGGAATCAAACATCAAGATATATGGAAACAATCAAAGAACAAAAAAGGAAGAACATCACCCAAAACACAGCAGTCTGCCCAGGTACAAAATACGAACTTCCAGTCCTCAAAAACAAATTCCCAACGGTAAGAATCTTCTTTTAGATGTTAGGAAGCTTCTGTCCAAAAATGAAGATGATCTGACGGTGCAATCTCCGGGGATCGTCGAAACACTACGGCTGGGTCGGATGAACAGTGACATCCGAAAACTTCTTTCTTTTTCTCTCTTTTTCTGCAGCTCACCCTCTCTTAATGATCTTCAAAACTGACCATCCAAACCCTATTTTATTACATAAGGGTTGGGCAAAAAGAAATTCCAAATGGGCCTTGATTTGTTGGGCTCCTCATGGGCCAAGGAAAAATAAACCCAACAAATCTCCCCCTTTTTCCTGCCTATGAGGAAGAGTTCGCCATCCCCGCGATCGAGCAACATATCTTGAGCTTATCCCTTGCTAACACCTTTGTCAACATATCGGAACCATTATCATCGGTGTGAACTTTATCAAGTTCAAACAAACCATCTTCAATGGCATCTCTAATCCAATGATACCTCACATCAATATGTTTTGTTCTTTTATGAAACATAGAATTTTTAGCAAGATGAATAGCACTTTGATTATCACAAAGAACCGCATATCGTTTTTGCGTGAAACCAAGCTCCTGCAAAAACCTTTTCAACCATAACAGTTCTTTGCTAGCTTCTGTTGCCGCCATATACTCAGCTTCAGTTATAGACAACGCAACACACTTTTGCAATCTTGATTGCCATGAAACAGCTCCCCCTGCAAAAGTCATCAAATATCCAGAAGTGGATTTCATGTTGTCTTTATTTCCGGCCATATCAGAATCTGTGTATCCAATAAGCATGGGTTGATCATTTCCAAAAGTGATACCCAATTTGGAAGTACCGCGCAGATATCTGAATATCCATTTAACCGCTTCCCAATGCTTCTTGCCAGGATTTGATAGAAACCGACTAACAACACCAACTGCATGAGCTAAATCCGGCCTAGTACACACCATAGCATACATCAAGCTACCAACCGCTGAGGCATATGGAACTCTATCCATTTCTTCAATCTCCTCCTTTGTAGAAGGACAATCTTTATCTGTTAAGAGGAGAACTAACCACTTTAGCTTTATCCATCTTGAACCTGCAAAGCACCTTCTCTATATACTGCTCTTGTGATATATGCAACTTCTTGGAAACTCTATCTCGAGTAATCCGTATGCCAAGGATCTGTTTTGCTGGGCCCAAGTCTTTCATAGCAAAAGACTTGCTCAAATCAAGCTTCAATTGGGCAATTCTTCCAATGTTCTTCCCAACAATCAGCATATCATCAACATAAAGCAACAAGATGATGAAATCATCATCACCAAATCTCTGAAAGAAAACACAGTGATCTGAAGAGGTCTTCCGGTAGCCTTGCTTCCCTATGACCGACTCAAATTTCTTGTACCACTGTCTTGGTGCTTGCTTCAACCCATACAAACTTTTCTGAAGTCTGCATACATAGTTTTCTTTACCCTTAACCTGAAAACCTTCAGGTTGCTCCATATAGATTTCTTTATCCAGATCCCCATGAAGGAAAGCTGTCTTGACATCCATTTGCTCAACCTCAAGATCAAGGCTAGCAACTAAACCAAGAACAACTCGAATAGATCCCATCTTCACGACTGGAGAGAAAATCTCATCAAAATCAATACCTCTTTTCTGACTGAAGCCTTTGACCACCAATCTAGCCTTGTACCTAGGTCTAGAAGTATGTTCTTCAGTCTTCAATTTGAAAACCCATTTGTTTTTCAAAGCTCTCTTGCCCTTAGGCAACTTCACCAACTCCGAGGTATTGTTCTCATGCAAGGAAGTCATCTCATCTTGCATGGCCTCGAACCATTCTTTCTTGTGCTCATCTTCCATAGCTTCTGCATAACATTCAGGCTCTCCCCCATCAGTGAGTAAAACATACTCATCTGCAGAATATCGTGTGGAAGGATGATGATCTCTAGTAGACCGCCTAAGCGGTACAAATGGAGGCATATCTGGTACTGGTAACTCTGGATGAACATCTTCATCTAACTCTGGTTGCTCTTGAGCATCACCATTAACATCATCAACACCCTATTCTTCATCATTCTGAGCATCATCTCCTAAATGTGAATCAACATGTTTAGGAGGAACCAGATCCAAGTCAATAAGATCATCATTATGTTAAGGAATTATCTTTATCTTAGCCTTCTCAACATCTTTCATAGTTTGATCTTCCTCAAACACTACATCTCGGCTTCGAACAAGTTTCTTCTGAACTGGATCATACAACCTGTACCCAATAACCAAGGAATACACATGGCTTAGTCTTCACATCAAGCTTTGATCTTTCATCTTTGGGAATATGCATAAATGCCTTGCATCCAAAGATTCGTAAGTGACGGTATGAAACATCTTTGCTGCTCCAAACCCTGTCAGGAACATCAAACTGCAAAGGAACACAAGGGGTTAGATTAATAACATATACCGCCGTATTCAAAGCCTCACCCCAAAAGGAACCAGGTAATCCTGCATGTGAAAGTAAGCATCTGACTCTCTCAACCAAAGTTCTGTTCATCCTCTCTGCCAGGCCATTTAACTGTGGTATCTTTGGAGGAGTCTTCTGGTGTTTAATTCCTTGCTCTCTACAATAAGCATCAAAGGGGCCAATGTATTCACCACCATTATCTGTTCGAATACATTTAAGTTTCTTCCCTGTCTTCCTCTCAACTAAAGCATGAAACTGCTTAAACACATCTAGCACTTGATCTTTAGTCTTCAAGGTATAAACCCATACCTTTCTTGAATGATCATCGATGAAAGTGACAAAATAGGAACACCCACCAAGTGTTCTAGTATTCATAGGACCACAAACACCGGAATGAATAAGATCAAGTTTGTTCTCCATTCTGAAGGGAGAATGACTTTTGAAAGCAACCCTAGTTTGCTTTCCTGCCAAACAGTGAGAACATTTATTCAAGTTAATATCATGCACATCGGATAACACATTCTTCTTTAAAAGAATAGACATCCCCTTTTTACTCATGTGACCAAGTCTCTTATGCCATAACTCGGCCATATCATCATTGTCTACAGCATTGACAATGTTCTTGGAGATCTTCGGATGTGTCATGTATAAATTTGATTCCCTTTTACCTCTTGCCACAATCAATGATCCGAGAGTTAGTTTCCACAAACCATTACCAAAACCGTTGTAGTAACCATCTTCATCAAGTAGACCTGTGGAGATAATATTGAGTCTCATATCTGGGACATGTTTTACATTACGCAAAACCAATTCCATCCCTGTATCAAACTTCAAGCAAACATCTCCAATACCAACAACCTTTGATAACCCAGCATTACCCATCCTAACAACACCATAATCACCTGGAGTGTAAGATGAATAATAATCCCTTCGTGTTGCAACATGACACGAAGCTCCACTATCAAGAATCCAACTCGAATCATCACAAGCAAGGTTAACCATATCATAATCACAACAAACAAAGAACTCATCGGTGGTAGTATTTACCTCAGACTTGTTATCACCGTCATCATCTTTCTTGTTATTGTTCTTCTGATTGTTGTAGTTTTTCTTCTTGTTCTCTTTTTTCAACTGTCTGCAAAACCGTACAGTGTGTCCTTTTCTACCACAGTGATAACACTCAACATCAGCAAATTTTCCTTTGCTGGAACTACTGCGGTGATTACCTCTGTTGCTTGGGCCTTTACTTTGACTTCTCCCCCGCCTTTCTGTGACCAAGACATCTGACTGTGAAGAAGAACCCTGTGACTTTCTTCTCATTTCTTCATTCAGAATACTACCTTTAGCCAATTCCATGGTGATAATACCATCTGGTGCAGAGTTGGACAAAGATGTCCTAAAAGTCTCCCAAGAATCTGGTAATGTACCAAGAAGCCATAAACCTTGAATCTCATCTTCAAACTTGATACCCATACCTGCAAGCTGATTTATAATACCCTGAAAAACATTCAAGTGATCAGTAACAGGAGACCCATCAGTGTACTTTAATCTCATCATTTGCTTAATCAAGAACAACTTGTTATTCCCAGTTTTTCGAGCATACAACTGTTCAAGTTTGTTCCAAAGAGTACAGGCATGTGTCTCCCCACTAATATGGTTCAAAACATTATCATCTACCCACTGCCTAATATACCCGCAAACCTGTCTATGCAAAATAGACCATTCTGCATCTGTTTTGTTCTTAGGTTTTTCTTCAGAAAATACAGGCAAGTAGTAGTCTTTAACATAAAAGAGATCTTCCATTTTTCCTTTCCAAACATGATAATTTGAACCATTCAAGTTAACCATCCTAGTTGTATTAGTTTCCATCGTTCAAACAGGTTTATCCCAATCAAGAGCCGGTGTGGCTCTGATACCACTTTAATGAGAAAAACTATATATATATGAACACCACAACGGTATAAAATAAACGCGGAAGCAACCTTCGTTTGGTAAACTTTTTCCCGACCCGTATGAACCCGTGAGGATACAAACAACTAAGGTATATCTTCTAAATTATAAACCAACTTATGGCAGCCCTAAAACAACTCTAAAACAGCCCCCAAAATGCAGAAATTATATGTAGTCAACCACACAACGAACACACCAATTTTAGCGTGGAAAACCCCAAACCGGGTAAAAACCACGGGACACCTAGTGCCGCTTAAAATCCACTATCAACAAGAGAGATATACAAAGTCTTCTCTAGATAACACTAGAGGCATACAACAATCATCATAACCTTGGAATCAAACATCAAGATATATGGAAACAATCAAAGAACAAGAAAGGAAGAACATCACCCAAAGCATAGCAGTCTGCCCAGGTACAAAATACGAACTTCCAGGCCTCAAAAACAAATTCCCAACGGTCAGAATCTTCGTTTAGATGTTAGAAAGCTTCTGTCCAAAAATGAAGATGATCTGACGGTGCAATCTCCGGGGATCGTCGAAACACTGCGGCTGGGTCGGATGAACAGTGACCTCCGAAAACTTCTTTCTTTTTCTCTCTTTTTCTGCAGCTCACCCTCTCTTAATGATCTTCAAAACTGACCATCCAAACCCTATTTTATTACATAAGGGTTGGGCAAAAAGAAAGTCCAAATGGGCCTTGATTTGTTGGGCTACTCATGGGCCAAGGAAAAATAAACCCAACACTTTTGAGGATACAAAATATGTGATCAAAGTATACTCTTCTTCATGCGTACAAGCATACTAATACTTTTGAGGATACAAAATATGTGATCAAAGTATACTCTTTTTCATTCCAAAAAGATACAAAAAGACTTGCTATATATTGCAGGTGAAGATTAGGGCACACAAGTAAGAGTGATTTAGATAAAAAAAAAATTGCAAAACATTAAAGTCCACGTAAAGTAGGCAAGGACACATGCAAGGAAGCAATTGCGTGAGGCGACACTATTTTGCAATGTAATTAACCCCTAAAACATCGAATAGAAGAAGGCCTTACCTGGTCGAGTAGGGCAAAAAGCTGTGAAGTAGGTGCGTGGTTGACTCAATAAGGTGCGGTATTTCGTCAAAGAGCGTCGCCGGAGTAGAAGGAGGCCGGTGGTGTGGGGGAGGCGACATCCGTGGCCAGAGTATAAGAAGACCGACTGGTTTGGGCACGTGTCAATGTTAGGAGGTATATATTCTTTTTATATATATAGGAAGATAGAGATTGGATCAATATAGATCATTTCTTAAACAAAGATCTCAAAGTCTCAATCTTAGCCATTAGATAAATCAAATCAATGGTTAAGATCTATAATGGTATGATTGTAATTAACTAAACAATTATAAGATTTAATTTTAGAAGGAAGGGTATTATGGTCAAAGACCATTTTTTTTAAAAAAATTTACCCCTTAAATCTTTAAATGACCATAACTTTTTCAATTTTTTGAGTTGAGCAAAAAAAATTATACCAATCTTCTCATTTTTTAATCTTCTTTCAAACGATACCACTCTTCCTATATTTCTGAAGAAAAAAAAAATCGACGAAAATGACGAAAATGATGAAACTGACGAAATTCATCATTTTCGTCACCTGCTGTTTGTTATTGCTGTTACGTTTTTTTTAACAGCCAGGTACTTGCCTTTCATTTATCAAGATAGCTTAAGTACACATGGTTATCACCATATCGACAACTGAATTACACACACACAACGCAATATAATAGCGTTGACACTCTCAAATTACATTACATACTTCAGTAACAATTAGTAACAATCAAATTCGGACCTGCAACTATAATAGCGTTGCAAGAAAGACAGTCGTATAATAGCGTTGTAATCAAAGACAGTCGTATACTCAACACACCTGCAACTCTTAACACTTTAACAAAACAACATTCAGTAACAATCAAATTCGCACAGAAAACAGCGAATTAGCGACAATTAATCATTCTCCTTGTTCCATAACTGAACTCTCTTGCTGTTACGTGATATATAAGGGGCAACCGAAAATGATAATTTTCATCATTTCCATGCCTCTTATATATCACGTAATAGCAGGTCCCGAAAATGATAAATTTTCTCATTTTCATCATTTTCGTGCCCCCTGTATGTCATGTAAAAGCAGGTGACGAAAATGATAATTTTAGTCATTTTCATCATTTTCGTGCCCCCCCTGTATGTCAAGTAACAGCAGGTGACGAAAATGATAAAAATTCGTCATTTTCATATCATTTTCGTCACCTGCCTTTACATGACATACAGGGGGCACGAAAATGATGAAAAAATCGTCATTTTCATCATTTTCGTGCCCCCTGTAAGTCACGTAAAAGCCGGTGACGAAAATGATAAAAATTCATCATTTTCGTCATTTTCGTCCCCTCCTGTATGTCACGTAAATGCAGATGACGAAAATGATAAAAATTCATCATTTTCATATCATTTTCGTCACCTGCTTTTACATGACATACAAGGGGCACGAAAATGATGAAAAAAATCGTCATTTTCATCATTTTCGTGCCCCCTGTATGTCACGTAAAAGCAGGTGACGATAATGATAAAAATTCGTCATTTTCATCATTTTCGTGCCCCCTGTATGTCATGTAAAGGCAGGTGACGAAAATGATATGAAAATGACGAATTTTCATCATTTTCGTCACCTGCTGTTACTTGACATGCAGGTGACGAAAATGATAAAAATTCGTCATTTTTATCATTTTCGTAAAAAAAAAAGGTGAACAGGGGTCTGAAAATGATGAAAACTGTTAGGTGTTATGGGTATGAAGGTGATGGACGAAAATGATTAAACTGGTAGGTGTTACTCTCTTTCAACAGCCGAAAATGATTATTTTCGTCATTCATATCATTTTCGTCATTTTCGTCAAAAAAAATTTCCCAGAAATATAGGAAGAGTGGTCTCGTTTGAAAGAGGATTAAAAAAATGAGAAGATTGGTATAATTTTTTTGCTCAAACTCAAAAAATTGAAATAGTTATGATCATTTAAAGATTTAAGAGGTAAAAAAAATAAAAAAAAACTGAATTTGAATTAGGGCTGTAGGATGCGTGGGTGTTTTTTTAAATTGTTTCAATTCCTATTTTGCCCTTTTAAATAAGTGGCTGAGATTGAGACTTTGGTATCTATGTTTAAGAGGGGGGCTTTGTTGAACCTCACCCTAGGAAGATATACTAAAACTCTCATATCTCTTATGTACGCGGTAGGTCTGATAATTCGGTTCATGTTCATGTTAAATGGTTTGGGTTGTGTGTGTTTCGACTATTATAGTGTTATTTTCATGTCGACCCATTTTCGACCCAATTTAGTTAATTTTGTGTCATGTTCGGATCATGTCATTTAATTCGTGTTCGATTCAGGTCGTGTTTTTATGTCGACCCATTTTTCGAAAAATAAATTGAGTTATGTTTTCGTTCAAATAACTTAATTTTCATGTTGGGTTTTGTATCGAATCATTTCAAAAAATAGTTGCATGTAGATCTTTCTTATATTACTTTTACTAATCTTTTATTACCCATTTAATTCTTTATTTAATAAACTTAGCAAGCATCTAAAATCAAACCTCTACCAATAAAATAGTCCTAAAACACAAATACAAATAAAATTCACAATTCATATAGAGAAAAATCCAGATATACATATATATTACAGATTTACAACATACACAGTTACACACATATATAGAGTATATATTATGAAGTGCACATAACCACATAAGAAATATACATATGGAAATTATAATAATAAGAAAGATAGAACACAAAAGCTTACATATGTATAAATCGATTCAAAAGCTACTCGATTGTTCAAGTATAAGTATAATATACTATTTGGCTAAAATTATAAAAGAATTTAGGGATTAGGGTTTTAAAAAAAACATACCCAACAAAGATTCTACTGGATTTGAAGAACATGGAAAAACTTTTAGATGCGTACTCTTGCTGTCTCGCAGGTCTACTTCACATTACTTAGCAACGTATTCTTTGATTTGTAGTTTGAAGTAAGCAAAATAGTGAATGATGAAGTGCAGAACCATCGCCTTTCCTCTTTTTTTATGTAAAAATCTTCTATTCCTTATGTCTTCTTATATATTATCTTGTTTTAAAATTAATGTTTATTAATTTGCCAAAACAAAAATTTTAAGTGGCGCCAATATTAGAGATAAAAGTGCCTCCTTTTATTTCAAATACTAATTAGTTTTTACTTATAATTTTTAAGTTAAATGTTATTTTTTTGTCTTTTTAATTTTTATTGTTATTATTAAAAAATCGTGTTAAACAGGTCATCCTCGGGTTATCGTCTATGTATCGTGCTCGTGTTATTTTCGGGTCAACCCATTTATGACCAAATTTAGTTTCGCGTCGTGTTCGTGTCGACGTAAGTCGTGTTCAGTTCGGGTTAGGTTTCGTGTCATGTCAAGATTTTACAGCACTACTCTTATGTACTCTTGACTCTTAAGCTAGCCTTCTATATATCAAGTAATAAGTCGACTTTCCATTGATCGAATAAGGCATGGAGTGCATGCAACTATTGAATGGAAATCTCGGCTGAAAGCAAGCTTACGAAGGCCAGGAAGGGGATCAGTTGGTTTCATAGTATTAACTATTTTCAAAGTCACATACACTACAACACAACACCCCCTTTTGTGTCGGACAAATACATGGGAAATAGATGTTTCTCTCAGATTTGCTACGGAACCGACCGTGGCTAAAAGCTTCGTGGGAAAACTATTTCCCTTGGATTTCCAAGAATTTTTCCTATGAAATTCGTTGAAAATCGGCTTTCTGACCTAAATCCGTAAGAAATCTGTTGAAAACTTCCCACGGAATTTGGTCCGTGGGAAATCCGTTTCTAATGCCTGATTTTCCTATAGTGATATTTTATTCGAGTTCTACTAAGATAATATATATATATATATATATATATATATATATAGGAAAAAGTTCATGCGAGAACCATTCTTAGTGTGAGAACCGTGAGAACCAATCTGAGCCGTACAATTTCCCCTCTTTCAATGTCATTGCCCACCCATGAATTTCTCACATGCACCCTGCCACACTCTATCCCTCCACACTCACCATCCATGAAACTTCCTATATCCAAGGAACGGCCGAGATTGGTTCTCGCGATTCTCGCACTAACAACGGTTCTCGCATGAACCCTCCCCTATATATATATATATATATATATATATATATATATATATATATATATATATATATATATATATATATATATATATATATATAGTGAAAAGTTCAAATAAGAACCTTAAATTAAATGAGAATGGGAGACTCAACCCCAGCCGTCGAATTTTCCCTCATTCAATGTTATTGTCTACCCATGAATTCCTCAGATGCACCCTGCCACACTTGATCTCCTCACGCTCTTCATCCATGAATTCCACTTACAAAATGAACGGCTAAGATTTAGTCTCTCATTCTCAATTAACTTCTCATTCTCATTTGAACATTTCCCTATATATATATATATATATATATATATATATATATATATATATATATATATATATATATATATATATATATATATATATATATATATATATATATATAGGGTAGGGATCAAGTAAAAAATATCTTAAGGTACTTAATGTAATGAGAAATATCAGCCAATCAATTTTTAAACTTTATTCCTAAAAATATGGATTTTTTCTTGTTTTTATTAATTAAAAAAAAAGGAGATAAGGGTATAATTGACCAATTTTAAATTTCTCTCTCCTAGCTCCTACTTTCTAGTTTTAAATTTCTCTCTCCTAATTTTTTATTTCTGGTCGCCAATTTTACAGAACTTGATTTGATGCAAAAGATAAAAAAAAGATGCACGTCTATGTACACCCACAAACAATTCTGAGTTTAGTATATGTGATGCACAATCTGATTTTAGATGTGTTCACCAAAGTGCATTTCAGAGGATGAATTACATTCATCAACCAAAAAATGATAAACGAGTAATATTCTATAATCATTCATCAAGATTATTTGATGCACATGACGAATCATTAATAATAAATTGATACCATCAAGAAATCATCAATAATAAATTGATGCACAACCAATTTTCTATAATCATTCACAAATTTCATACAACCTATAACATTTAAATCAAAATTAGATATTGAGTTTTGATGAACAATGCAAACAGTTACAAAAAAACATCTGGGACAAAAAAAGCTTGACGAACGAAAAAAAACAAAGATTTGATGAACAAACAAAAATAAAGATTTGATGCATAAACCCTAAAAGAATCCAACCATGGCATCTAAGCCATTAACAAACTGGTGTAACCATCTACACCAAAACAGAAGCCAACAGCGCAGGAAATATGGAAACATAATCAAAATAAACTGCAGCAAACATACTCTAAACAAATGAAAATATGGAAACAGAAGCTCTCTGCAGAATCGAAAATAATCTGCCACGAAAAACACGAACATCCTCATTTGTCTTCGTCAGCGTTTACCTCCATCTCTCTCTCTCCGACAACTACGGCCACCGGAGCCAACCATTTCTTTCGTAGCTAGAACCCAATCGGAACATATCTCTGTTAGTTAGTTGAATGAGTTTCATGGGTTAAACAGATCATGTCTCTCGATGCATTACCTCTCAATTTCTCGTTACTAATGGCGATTTACGCAGAAAGAAGAAGACGCGGCGGCGGTTTGATTCGGAAGCACGGCAGCGGCGGGATTCATGACTGAGACGCAAAAAAATTAGGGTTTTCGAGGTGGCGGCGGGATTCATCACACAAACCCTAAAAAATTAGGGCATTCGAGGAGGAGGATGCACACTGTCGGCGCGGTGAGGAAGCAGGGGCGGCGAGGAAGCAGGCGGCGATAGGGTTTCCTGAGATGGGTTTTCGGGAGGTAAGAGGTAATGGGGCAGATGTAATCATTTTAATTAAATGAGGATATGGGATGTACCGCATATCAAGGGAAGAGAGAGAGAGTGGGTGTAAAATGTCTCAATTGCCCCTAAACGAATTTTGGCTTAAAAAGACACGTGTCACTTCCATATTTCTTCTTACTTTTTGTACCTTAAGTTTTTTTTACTTGAACCTGATTCTATATATATATATATATATAGACAAAAGTTCATGCAAGAACCGTTGTTAGCGCGAGAACCGCGAGAACCAATCTAAGCCGTCCAATTCCCCCTCCTTCAATGTCATTGCCCACCCATGAATTCCTCACATGCACCCTGCCACAACCTATCCCTCCACGCTCTCAATCCATGATACTTCCCATATCCAAGGAACGGCTGAGATTGGTTCTCGCGGTTCTCGCACTAACAACGGTTCTCGCATGAACCCTCCCCTATATATATATATATATATATATATATATATATATATATTTTTTTTTTTTTTTTAATTTGAACAATGCAAATTAAGCTTCTCATTAAAAACTCAGTTGATTACACATTGCTTCTTATACACTCAGAAGCTCCATACAAAGCTGTCTCTATCGTTACTAACAAACTCAATATGTACCTAGAATCCATATTAAGAATGGACTAATAGATGCATCAAAATTTAAGACTGACACAACTTTAAGACTTTAACCCCTTAAACACAGCCGGTAAGCGAGGAGGCATTACACAACAGCAGCACTATGCAACACAGATCATTAAACAGCAACAACACAAAAGGGCAGCAACGCACAGCTATTTAACTTGGCTTGAAGATCGCACAACAGTGGAACAAGAACCAGCCTAACTGCATCAGCATTTACACAGACGAGTAGCATACCAACAGCAACGAAAAAACACTTCAGCGAGGACCAAACCATCAACATTGAAACAGAAAACAGTCAGGCCATACATCAGCATCATACAGGAAAAACACGATGTGTATAACAGGAGGTGTAGACACCATCACGCAAATAGAGCTTGTAACGACCAAAATTTTAAGGTAATAATTATAGAATATATATATATTTACTTTCGTCGATTATGATTGGATGATTATTTGAAGGTTAGAGTCGTAATTAAATATTACTGGGTGTTTAGCGATTTAAAAGTTATATTTTTAATGGATAAAAAGGATAGGGACTTAGGGGCTATTAAGGAGATACTTTAGGGATTAAATAGTGAATTAAGAACCAATATTAATTAGGGTTATATAACCATTGTGGCAGCCCCAATTGAAACTCACGGCAGTTTTTGGAGTTCCTTGGGCTCTCGAAGTCGGCTGAGAAAAAAAAAAGAGAACAAGCATAATTGGTGAAGATTGTTTGATCAAGTAAGTGTTTGTAATCCTTAAGAATGTGTTTATGATTTGATTATGAGCATTTGGTGATGCTATGGATTCAACAGTGAGCTACGAAGGTTGATAGTTTTGGTTATAAGATAATGATGGAAGTATAATTGAAGTTGGAGTTGTCAACTACGAATCATGTTGAACTAGGATTTTTCTTACGGTGTTATATATATGGTTATTATTAAAAAAAACGATTGATTTCATGATACATGCAATTACGTTATAGGTTCACGGTAATTGAACTACAAGTGAATAATGACAACTACGATTAGGATGAGGGTGAAGTCGGCAAATGGAACGGTGGATAAATAAACTAAAATAGGGAATTACAATTAGTCTTCTTTTGGTTGTGATTTTGGGCCGTAGGTGGTGCTAGGGGCTGGAATCATGATTTAATTATTTGTTTAGGAGTTAATTATTATCACAACCTAATTAATGATTTAGACTTTTAACTTGGAGAATGGAAATTTTGATTCTTATATAGATTAAGATTAGGATTTTTTTTATTAATTCACGGTAAGTTATTATATTTGAATCGTACGACTCGGATACTTACTAGGACTCGCTATTTTGTTAGGGTGTTCGGTGAACTCTTACGGTGATCCTTTCGGTTATTCTCTCGAAACTTCAGGTGAGTTCAATAGTTTACAAAACCGAGTACAACGACAAAATCTATTTTTTTTATTAAACGAATATGTATAATGATAGTTTTAATGTGCTAAGTGTATTACTTGCAATTATATGATTATGTATGCTTACAAGGTTGCTTATACATGCTATGATTAATTTACGGTTTATATGATTTATATACATGCACATGGCTTGATGGGCGGGGGTAGTAACCTTTCGTGCTCTCTTACGGTTTAAGGACCTAATAGGTTTTAATGACCTTCTAGGTTTAAGTGCTAGCCACATACGGAGTTGCGGGGTTTCTAGATAACCTTTGCAACGCATGGTACGAGGGTACTTTCTAGTGCTCGAGTACTGGAGTGATGTATGACAGCAGGTGTAGTCATATCGATAGCATCACGTGAGTGTCAGGAGGGGTTGATAGCGGTTGCCCCCGTTTTTACTTACACTTGAACGACAACGCGGTACTTGTACTTGCGCAGTCGGAGTAACGAAAGCATCGTCTAATGTATACTCATGCATGGATCGGGAGTAGCTACCCAATCGATGCACGGGTTACTTAGCGTGTGATTAGTGAACGGGTTACCTAGCTGGCCGGGGCCCAATGGCTAGGGAAACTTAGCGGGTAGAAATACGGACTGCGGAATACGGAATGTGTTAATATGCGGTATGTGCTTGATATCGGTTTGTGAACGGTTTTGATATGTTGTGTTAATTGAAATGGTTATTTGACCCATTTATATGATAAATGTTATGTGAGATTCAGGGGATGGGTCAAATACATATTTACGAGACGGGTATGGTTATTTGATAACTCTATTAATGTTCATCTTTAATGTTTTACGGATTTTGTTATTCTAACCCTATTGACTCACGAGGCGTAAGCTGACACTTGTTCTTTTGAAATGATGTCTTGTACTCGTGCAGGTGGCTTAGAGTTCGGCTTGGTGAGACAGGGTACTTACTGGGTAGATAGTTTTTGGACACGGATACCAATGAACTTTTATTATTTTTAATGGTCTGAATTCGTAGCGGTTTAACGGTTTTGAACACGGTGTGACACTGTGGTTTTTTTCTGGTTACGTTTATCGTACTTAAGGTTTTAAGACTTCCGTTGCTTATGGATGATTAATAACTGAAAATTTTTGTTAAACTGTATTTTTGAAAATCACGGTGTTACAGAGCTCATCGTGTAAAACTAACATGAGCAGCACATCAGTGTAGAACAGCAAACCCATACGACCATAAAACGATTGCGAGCTTGGAAGCATCGACCAGGGCACACGCCAAACAGAGCTATCAAACAACGGCAACATCCATACACATTATCCTCAAGCAACGAAAAAACGGCACAACATCTTATAGCTCAATGACATAACCAAAACCAGCATGAACCACAGCTATCAGAACACCTTAGTAGAACCTGCAAAACAAAAGTAACAACCTTCCCCAAAAGAAGCATGATCAGCGGTTATTACGAGAAAGATTCAGGAGCTTAAACGGGAGCTTAGGATTCACTCGGAAATGATATTATTTAGAACTGTCAACAGCTCAAAACCTCACCCCCTCAAGCGCACACATCTTCTCTCTCGCACATACTACGGGCAAGACAACTATCAAAAAATAAAAATAAAAAGGCTCAACAGGTTTGAATCGAGGGAACCCAAAATAACTCAACCAACCTCCACTCCACCAACACCAGTGAGAAACAAAAAGCACCCCTTGTGTCTCCCAATCCTATGGTGGCACCCCTTCAACTACAAGCCTCTAACCACCACACCAACAGCCATCTGCTAATAATCCTACTATTATAAACCATACCATACATACATAGCAATCAAGCCGACCAGAATGCGTACCGAAACACACCAAAACTATTTGGACAGTGACCACTTGTGCATACCGAAACGCACCCAAACACTTTGGACAGTGACCCTCCGCACACGGTAAGACAGAGAACAATCACTCCACATAACACAGCTCTCTTTATATAGTGACCACTCACTCCCTCGACCCTTAAGACTGAAACCCGCTTCCCTGCCACCATAAAGGATAGCCACAATACACACCTCTCTTAAAACAGTGACCACCCACATAACACAGTTAGACTGACGTATTATACCCCACGTAAAGCAACCCAGCAGCCCGAATCTAACACAACCTTTATGATAGCGATATGTCAACACTTTTCTTCGTCAAAGGTAATCTAGTGCCCTTGACACAAAATAACACAGAGACAGGCACCCACCCTCCAAGACTAATCATACCCCTCCAACCCAGATTAGAAACAAAGTGATAGATGATCCCAAAAGGTATCTTTACGTAAACAGTGACCACCCACTCTTCACCAATAATGACCACTAACACAACCCATATTGTACACAGGGCACACACCACACTGACCTAACAAAAGCATTGGATACTTCAAAGACTATGCCTAATTATGGATATACAGACAAGGACGACCCGCATCCTAAAGCCCAGATAGAAACGCATACCCCCTTTGACAGTGACCCCAACCTTTTATGATAGTTGCACAACACAAAGGTTTTTATTCCATATCGGACACAATACACTCACCACACTGACCTAGCGAAAGCCCTTGATGCTACAAAGACCACGCCAAATAAAGGATATACCAACAAGAAGGATCCGACCCCTAAAACCAAGGGCTGAACGCACACACCCTTTGACAGTGACCCCATATTCATGTGCACTTACGCAGCGCACCAAGGTGTTTAGTACCACTAAGCATTGCGTAAGGTAGTTGTCCCCAACACATTGCTGTTCAGACCCAAATACTCAACAGACCCTTCACTTGGCAGAAGACACACATCTAAATTCAACAGCACATCGTCACAGTACCATGGACAGGCCACCTCCTTTTTTATTACGTTAATAGCCTCTGTTGAATCTGATAACAGTTTAACTTTTCTTGAATCGATTCCTTGTCTACTCCTTAAGATTAGAAGAGCATAAAAAATGGCTTCCATTTCTGCTTCCACTTCAGACCTGCATAAAACATGTGTGTTTGTTAGGCCGTCCGTTATGGGGGACTCGTTCTTGGCGAGTTTGCAGCGGGTTCCCCAAGGAACACCATCTCGGGTGAAGCCAACTCGGCGGGTAGAGGAAGCTGCGGGCTTCGAGACTCGGACGCCAACCCCCACCCTCCCCAACTCCCACCCCCCACCACTACAAGTTCAATGGCTACTTTTTATTTTTTTTTCTTTTTTATTTTTACACTCTATAAATATTAAAATTTCTTCTCCATTTTTTCATATATCTCATCTTTTCTTATTCTTAAACAAATCTTACAATACACTTCATGGATCCTAAAATAATGTAATTGTATTTTATTATTATTATCGTATTTTAGAAATTTAAAATTATGTATTTTTTTTATTATTATTGTATTAGGAATTTAAAATTATGTAATTTTTTTAAAATTATTAATGAAAAAAATATTTAGTTTAATAATGATTTATTTAATATAAAAATAAAATTAAAAAATGGAGGAAAAGGAAAGGGAAAAGGAAATGTATAACACTTGTAGTGGGTAATGAAAAGAAAAGAGAAAGAAAAATGATGTGGCGCTAATATTGTAGTGGGTTAGGAAAGAGAAAAGAAAGAATATAATAGATAACCTTAAAACAATGATGATGGATGGCTATGATTGTTGTTGAATGTGCCTTATATTCATGGTCATATACGGTTGTGGTGCCAAAAACACTATTAATTAAAGATCATGTATTTATGTGATATTTTGATTTTTTAACATTAAAAAGGAAGTTAGGCAATGAGTTTTAAAAAAGTTACCACCCGAGTCTAACAATTACCGAAATATTATTAATAACTATTCCACTCTTTTAACAATTAGATATTAGAAGAAGACGTTTACAATACAATAAAAAAAATGTAGGATTACAACACAACATATGCTAAGCAAAAAGATTATACTTTGATCTGAATATTATCTGATACTTGAGCTTCAACAATGGACTTTTCTACTTAAAACCTTGACTCCTTAAAAATTAATTTGTTCGTTGCTTTTTAAAACAAATCAAAAAAATACTCCTACCAAAAGCATCGAAAAAATTCTTTTATTTTTTTGTTATTCCTTGGGATATTTTGAGAAGTGTTTCCTTTCAAGATATATATATATATATATATATATATATTCAAACTAATTAAATCAAAGAGTTAATTGTACTAATGGTTCTTTAACTATTCAATTATTGCAAGTTTAGTCCTTTTTTTTCAATAAGTTGCAAAAAAAGTCCTTAAATTGTCTAAAAGTTGCACCAATAGTCATTTTTAATGTTTTCTGTTTGTAAGATCCGTTAAATCAAGGGTATTTAGGTCTTTTTACCATTTTCAAACATTTTAATTTATTTAAAATAATATTTTTTTTAAAAAGAATTAATTACACATACTTTTTCTCTCTTTCTACCTGCACACACTCTCTCTCACTCTCTCTCTCTCTCTCTCTCTCTCTCTCCCTTCTATCTCTCTCTCCCTTCCCAAACACATTCTTCACCATTTACACCTCTAACCACCATTGCCACCGCCCATCTCCGCCATTACCACCGCCCATCTCCGCCATCACCACCGCCCACCTCCACAACTGTTATCACCATCACCATCGCCACCAAGAACACGTAAACACACACATACGCTCGCATACACACTATCATAGATCTAAGCACAAACACACACACACATCCCTCCACATCTACACCTCCACACCAAGAACACACATACCTCCAAATCTACCATCACCACCGCCGCCATCGGAATCTGCCGTCACCATCGCCGCCGCACCTCATTGGTTAGGGTTTTATCAGTTTATGTTGGAAGAAAACCCAACCGTTCCCACCGCCTACCACCATGTATAGATTATAAAGATCCACAAAAAGAAAGGGAAAAAAGAGAAGATCGGTGGTGGAATCGCCTGAAATGGTGAACAAAGGCGGAGATGGCAATGGCGGCTACGGAATCGCCTGAAATCGCCTCAAACTACGTTAGGGTTTTCTGTACGTTTTTTCGAGTTTTTTGGAAAAGGAATTTCTGTACCACTGCCACCAAAAATCAAACCCTTTGTCGTCACGGTGGTGGTCGCCTATAGGGCGCTCTTCTTCTCTCTCTCTCTCTCTCTCTCTCTCTCTCAAATTAAGCACACACACGGCACAAATCTAAGCAAACAAACTGTCTCCGGCGAGGTGATGGTCGCGATTGTCGTGGTTAGGGCAGAGAGAGATTGAGAGGTGAGGTGATCGAGAGATTCAAGGTGGTGGTGAGGGGGAGATGGTAGGTGACGGTGGTGGTAAGGAGGTGAGGTAATGGTGGTAGGTAAGGGGGAGAGGGAGAGAGAGAGAGTGGGTATGATGGAATAAAAGAGGGGGTGTTTTAAAATTTAATTTGTTAATCTGATTTAAATTTAATAAATTTATTATTAAAAGGTAAATAAAAAAGAATATTAGGGGTATAATAGTCATTTTATACAAATTAACAGATTCTATTAACGGAAAGTATTAAAAAGGACTATCAATGCAAAAAAATGGTAGTTAAAGGATTTTTATTGCAACTTTTTTAAAAAAAGGACTAAACTCGCAATTATTGGATAGTTAAAGGACCATTGGTGCAATTAACTCTTAATCAAATTAATCATTGCATGTTTACCCGAACTGTAGGCATTTATCAATATCATTATACGTCCTTTGCTAGCCTAGAGTTAGATATTTGTTATAATCAAATGCATATGATTGCTATACTATCATTGTTAGAGCATACTTATCGCATCCAAAATTCTCTTTTGTATCCTAAAGTCATATCAACGTTACGTTACTTTTACCTTCTCTTTCTCTCTTATCCAAAGATCTAATATAACTTAACTCAAATTAACTCATCTTCTCTCTCTTACCCGAATAAGAATTATATGTAGAAAAAAATTTAAATTATCGGGTGTGGAAATCCGAAAGGTTCAAAAGTGGGGAGTACCAGCGTTAACGGCCTCACCGAAGAACCCGATATGGGATCGAGCTGCTCACTATCGGTCTCTTATATAGACAAGTGACATTAATAGCACTAAGAACGAATGTTTTTGTCTCCAAGAAACCACAAATTATGATAAATATCTTTTATACGATATGACGGTATATATATCTCTCGGGGAGGGTTCATTCGAGAACCGTTGTTAGCGCGAGAACCGCGAAAACCAATCTCATCCGTTCTTTGGATATGGGAAGATCATAGATGGAGAGCGTGGAGGGATAGAGTGTGGCAGGGTGCATGTGAGGAATTCATGGGTGGGCAATGAAATTGAAGTAGGGGGAATTGAACGACTCAGATTAGTTCTCACGGTTCTCGCGCTAACAACGGTTCTCGCATGAATCTCTCTCTCTCTCTCTCTCTCTCTCTCTCTATATATATATATATATATATATATATATATATATATATATATATAATTAGGATCAAATAAAAAGAGAATTAGAGTATAAAGAGTAGGGAGAAATATGGTGTCGACACGTGTTCTTTTAGTTTAAAAAATTAAAAATGGTATAATAGGTAGTTTCATTTCTTTATCTCTCCTACCATAATTTCTCGTCCCCCACGTTTCCCCCTTTCACGATCTGTGCTTTTCTTTTTTCACCTCCATCCTCAATCGTCCGCCTCCCCCAAACGGACAAACCCTATCGATTCAACCAGATATACCATCCAGCAGATTAGATCTACCGTCCAACAGCGTAGAAGCCCTAATTAATCTGTAGGGCGGTGGTGAACCCCAATATGTTGCGGCGGTGATTGAACCCTAATCTGTTGCAGTGGTAATCGAAGATTGATCGTAACCCTAGATGGAGAGACGGCGACGACTGTTGGTGATCGTGGAGGAGAAACAACCAGCGGCGGCGATTGTCATCTTCTGGAACCGCCACCATGGCCACCGTTAAATATGTACAACCAGCGATATTTCAGATATGTAAAACCTAGTCGATTCCTTTGAAGTTGTCGCCAACCACCAACGTTGAAGATGTCCCCGTCGCTGTGAAGTCTCTAACCATCACCGCCACGAATAATTGTGCATCTAAGGTATTCGATTGTGGTGGTTTATTCTTCCCCATTTTTTCCTGTAAGTTTCGGAATCATTCAGATGGTGAAACCTTGATGCATCGATTTTGGAGGTGATTCATCATCGTTGTTCTTCATCGATGCAAAAGTTACTGATTTATGTATGAATTGTGTTCATAATTTGTTTGATGTATGAATTATGTTCATCAATTGTTTTTTTTAAATATAAATGGTTGGTTGTGAATCAAGTTTTGGGTTGTCTGTTTAGATATTCCTCATCTTTGCATTTTTCTTGTACATCCTGTTTTATAAATTGTTCATCAGATGTTAATTTTTCCCTGTGAATATGTTCATGCACAATTTTCTGAATGTTTGATGCATCAGTTTCTGGGGGGAACAAAATTTTAAATCTGTTCCTAAATATCAGGGGAACTGATTTTTTGAGTGGACAATTATGTCTTTTAGTGAATTTTTTTATAATTAATAAAAAAACAAAAAAGTCAGTTTTTAGGGACGGATGGAGTGCTTAGATTTCTCCTTACTTTTTATAAAATAAGACTCTTTGTAGAATATTCCCTCCCTATATATATATATATATATATATATATATATATATATATAATTGTTATGTGATTAAGATGCATGGATGCATGCTACGAAGTTAAAATAGGAAACTAATATGCATTGGATCAGGAAATCCAAAGTTATAGTCACGACAAGAACCACAATCTGCATCAACTTTAATGACATTGCTCATTGGACAAGACCTAAAGTGAAATACTAGTATATATGTAGCAAAATGGGCATAGGAGGACCACGGCGAAGAAGAATTCCCCTTATAATTAATTTACAAACTAACTATTCATTTTAATTTTTCAATTTTAACCCTTTCAATTTTTTATTATATACTCTTAAGATTATATAAGTCCTATTTGATCTAATAAAATTACTTAGAATTATTTACAAATCAAATGGTCTTTTACCTAGCGATATTAAAGTGTATTACGATATCGCTCCTACTTCAAGCTTAATCGATTAATATTATGCATAATTTCAACTTTTCAATTTAACCCTTGAACAAATTTATCACTTTTTGCCCTTCAATTTGTATATGTTATATTTGATCTCATAACCTTACTAGGTAATGTAGCCCCATATACATAATGTAATTAACAAATATAGTAGATGCATTATAATCTATATTTTGTCTACGCATGTTAATCTTAAACAAACATCTTATTTACTATATTATATATAAATTAGATTACTAAAAATATAATTATTTGAATATCACCTGACGCAACGCACGGGTTTGATATACCTTGTGTTGGTCAAATATCCAACTGGTTGAAGGTGAGACGTTATAATATGGTATATAGAGCATATCAATAATCAAACAACAATATAAGACGATATAGTAAATGACGTGAAAAAAAGAAAAAGAAAGACCAAACTAATCAATGTAAGTTAACCAAAAGTATGTCGTCGTTGTTGATGGTAGTCTCCCACACACACTCACGACTTGTTGATAGAATCGTGTCTATATACTTACATCGATATAAACAATCATATTTTTAATAACTAAAGTATAGTTACCTATTCCCAAACGAAAACTTATTACTAGCTTTTCATACATATCAAATTTTGTAATTAAGAGTATAGTTGTGTTACTATTCTTTTCTAACACAAAAGTCATAAATTTGGTTAAAGGAAAAAAGCGAATTAAAGCTAGGTGCTAGATCTTTATGCAGAGCAAAAGCAACACTTTTAGCATAAGCTTTTATATTGGAGTTATGGTTAGGGTGTGAGAAGAAAAACCCGAATTTCAATCACTTGACTTACCATATTTAAGATTGGGATAATTGTGCAAGTTATGTTGGGATTCATGTGATACTAGCCGAAATTAGACTTTTGCTATAATCCAAGTCCGGAGATGCGAAGTTTACGCTCGGATAAGTTATTTAAAAATCGGGAACACAGTTCTAAGAGCAGCGCATCTGGTAGGGTTCCAACGTGCATCGCCACTGGCGGGGTCCAAGGAGCAGCGCACCTGGCGTGGTCCAAGGACTGAGCTCCTGGACTCTAATAATATATAACTGCTTTCAACCGCCATTTACTTTATCAATATATGCTTCGTAATTTGCATTGCAGATCATATGAAAACATTTCTGCATCGTCTTTCTACCGAATACTTGTCTTAATTAGCGCAATTTAAAAAAAGGTATTACGTGTTTTGTTATTTGAATTAAGCCTGTAATTCAAATTGAATTTTTGAATTGTCTCATATTTAAATTCGTGATCGATACCTTAGACATAGAGAAGATTTACAAATTTTGGAAAGTGTTTTTGACTCGATCCAAAAAATTATTCAAGTTTTATTATTATAATACTTGATTTTAACAGGATAATCAGGTAACCTGATTAGAAGTGAAGTTATTCGGGTCGCATGACCACTAGAGAATTTAAAGTTTTCGTGACCTGATTATATTTTTAACATAAATCCATAACTAATCATAACTTGTAAGCTTAGCTATCGCCTAAAACGTGACTATCAACTCGTTTTTTTTTCCGGGCCAACCTCATAGACTTGAAGTTTGATTCGTAAATTGCAAAGCACTAAAAGCCCACATGCCACAAGGAAGCAAGAAAGTAAGAAACCCTCACGTAAATCAGATGTATTATTACAGTACAGGGCGAATATATGAAATATGATAAAATTAATAATATTAATAATAAAAATAATAAAAATAATAATATTAATAACAACAACAATAATAATAATAACTAAATTATCAAATGAATACAAAAGAAATATATGGCGATCGAATTTATTTAGTATGAATCATAACCATGAGTAAATAATTAAAATTCAGATTAAAACATGTCCAGTAATGCTTACATATATGTTTTCCTGTCATTTATACAAGCTAGCCAGGGTCGTGGAAGAGATGAGTAATACGGGTTAAATAAATTAATTAGTGCTTAGTAAGTAATAATTATGGATGTAATTAAGTTAAAAACTGGTTGAACACGTAACATGTTATCATATGGGTTAAGAAACTCTAATGTTGTGGTTAAACATGCTTCATCATAATTTCTCACAGATATGAGAGTAAGATCTACAAAGTGATAAGTATTGTTTGACTAAAACATGAAAGGATATTAACCATGTTAATATAACCGCACTTTAGATGCTACTCTCTCATAGTTTGTACTTTTTGAGACGTAACAAACAAAGATAGTACACTCACCACTACGTTAACATGTAAACTCTCTCTATGCTATTTGGGTAGTATCTTTTACCCTTTTATATTGTAAAGTGATTTAGTGTGATAACGAGAGAAGTACTATTATAGATAGTCTAATTAAAGAAAAAATGTATTTATTCCTACTAAATCTAAATTATTATACGCGGAATTTTTTCTCGATCTAAAAAAAAGTTGGTAATATATAATAGATTAATAGACACAACCTCTCAAATATTAAAACATCAGTTTTTAACCAATTTTTTACATGAATATATATTATTGTCTGCATGTGGGCTCCATTATATTATATAATTTTATATATCACAAGAAAAGAATTTAAACCACATATCCACTTCTCCATCTATATATATACACCTGAAATAACAGCTCTTTAATCAATTAATTCCTATCATATCCCTCAGGAAACCTAAAAAAAATCTTCAGTTTCTCACTAATTATCTTCAATTATTATATACTAGGTTAGAGACCCGTATATTACACGGATTGTTTAAAAAGAAAATAATTAACAATATTTTTCAACATTTAAGGCTCTTGCTGCACCATAAGACGCCAAGTAAACTTCACCACATTCTTTCCCTTTATCCTTACAAATAAAATCATGAGTTGTGTTCAATATAGTCCATATAAAAAGTATAGTCCTAAATTTTAATATTAAATCACATGTGATTTAATATACAATCACATGTGATTGTAAAATCATTACATGTTAATTACGAAAATGCCACTCCGCCCAAATTTTTAAAATTTAATCTGGACCATTGATGAGGCTGATCCAAAGGCTAAGATTAGTCCCTTTGAACTATGCATTAAGTATGGACTATATTAAACATTTCTCATAAAATCATACCATCAAATTCTAAGATAACAAAGAAAACAATTAAAAATTAATCTTGTAGCGTTGTTATTGTTTCCCATAAAATATCTCATGCAAACAAATAACCTAAAACATATCTATTAGAAGGTATGCAATTTGCTAAAAGTCATCTAACTCTTTTAAGATAACATATAACCTAAAACAATCTATTTATATATAGATGGTTGACCATTTATTAGGATTGGATTGCATGTTACAACTTACAAATAAAGCAACAGAAAATGTCATGTTCATAAATAAGATTGCCAAAATTCTACAATAATTATAAAACATGGTTGACCAATAAGGATAAAAAAAACCTGCAAACGGATTAATACAACACCTCAATGAAGACTTAATAGATACAGCAGGGTAAAAAATTGAAAAATGGAAGTTGACGGCCAATTATTACAACACTAAACTACCATGAACTATCTAATTGGTTTGGTTGTATATCAGTAAACTACCATGACCATGTCTGGCATGAAAACACAACCTCCCATGACAACAACCACTTAGTTATAATAATCAAAACTTGATGACTATACAAATGTAGCTACATAAAAAGGCCTATAAGAACTTTCTCAATTTGCATCAGGTACCAGGGTTAATGAAATAAGATTGCTTACAACCTCCATTTTCAAGTTTGTATAAAAACTCACATAATCCACTACATGATGAAGTGAAAAGATTACCTTATGGTTATTAATTGTTGCCTATATCTTTGCAGTCATTTATCTGCATAGATTTCAGCATGAGCTATATTACTTTCTAACACTCTTCTTCTCTTCCTGCACAAAGTTATGAAAAATCATCAACAACTTAATTATAAACTACAATTATTTCTATATCACCAAACTTATATTACCTAAGAGTTATTACATATATATCTTGTATCTTTACAGTAGATCCACCAACTAAAAAAGATTCTTCGAACTCATGGCCACAGTTGGAATTAACTTGACTGTCTTTGAAAGTTTTTGTGGGTCCATTTTATCCAACATCATGCTATCCTCCTGCATAGGATGTACATTCTTAAACATTATAAGCAAAAAAACAGAGCACATGTTGTAATCCTATTTCGAAATATAAGATTGTAATTTAATGCAATATACCATAATTTATTTTATGACCTAAAGAAGCTTTTGCCATGACCGTTTCAAGAGTTCTGTCTGCCTCTGAAAGAGCAGTTTCTTTTGAATTTTTGATTTACTTGAACAATTCAGAGCTCTATACCTGATTAAGGCAAAATGTGCATATATAACCACTAATAAAAGTTGATTGCGAGATACTTATAAACATATGATTTAAACCATCGATTAACAATCAACCAAAAAAACAAATAATACCAAATCAAATCAAGTATCTGTTAAAACTACCTATATCCATCAATTTGAAACAATCTTAAGTGAAGTTAGATATTCCTGAATGCAAGTTACTTGATTTCAAACCTCCACAACACCCCATTCGAATTATAAAACTTAAAATTGCTTAAACCGGTTGGTTAAAATCAGAAATCGAAACCCTAGATAAATTTTATTTTCATCTTTAATCAACCGATTGTGATTGACCGCATCATGAATCGCATAATTCCTTATCTCTGCGTCTGAGTATCTTTATTCTTCAAATGCCAGTTTTATCGATTGAACGTATCTTCTTCAAAATGTGATTGTTTTGGGAGTATAATGAAAACCATATAGATTTCAAACATATATGTAGAGACAGGAAGAGGCGTAATAAGGGAAGAGGCGGAACCTGGTTTGCGATAGATATTTAGAGCCGGAAGTGAGGACGGAAGAGGCGGAACCTTTGCGAGGGGCAAGAAAGAATAGCAATTTTAATTGGGCTAGTAGATTGATAGGAAGAGACGACACGTGGCAGCATGAACGGCAGGTTAATGAGCGGGAAAATAATAAAAAGATGTTCTAGAAACTTGCCATGTGTCCTCTCATTTACTCTTTTATTAGAGAAGATAGATTAATATAATGACTGCACAAGAATTTTCTTCCATGGCTCCGTCATCGCCGGCGCCTTTTCACCAGTCACCATGGCACTCACCTATACCGTACCTCTTCGGAGGCCTGGCCGCCATGCTGGGTCTCATTGCTTTTGCTCTCTTAATCCTCGCCTGCTCCTACGGGAAGCTCTCCGGCAACATGGACAACGGCAGCGAGGGAGAGAGAGGCCTCGAAGCTGGAGACTTCAAACCCGACAAGGAATTAACCCCTGTTTTCGAAGAAAAGTATCTTGTAATTATGGCGGGAGAAGCAAAACCAACGTTTTTAGCAACACCTGTTTCGAGCAGAGCGTCTTCGTTTGGTAGTTGTAGTTCTCGAGACAACTCAACTTCGTCGTCAGAACTAGAACTACAAAACAGACTGGAGGAGAAACAAGTAATGAGCTCCGTGAACAACAAGGTGATCGCAGATCAGGTACCTTAATAAGTATTTAACAAAAAGAGACAAAATTACTTTCTTTCTACACAGAATGTGTTAGGTGTGACTTGATTAGCGGAAGGTATTTGAAACTAGAATTGATGATCGGCGTACACGATGAGATAAACCGTTTTGAATTCGGATAACCACGTGGACATTATACGCATGGAATGTTTGCATGGAATTCAATTTTGAATGGCATGGAATTAATCTGGATGGAATACACGTCGTGGGTTACTATTTGAATTCAAATGGACATATGTTTATCCTTTGCTTACCATCTAGTACGGCCGAATGGTTGATTTTTTCAAATAACATTTATGTTTATCTCATGTTATCTAGTATTGAAATATACGGCCGAGAAAGATTCAATGTATTTGATTGTGATTAGTTTCTAGTTTGTTGCTTATAAATACCAAGGCTAGGGGTTAAGTCATATGTACATTGAAATATCTCTGGAGTCATAATAAAGAAGTTTATGTTCTTGCCCGTGGACGTAGGTCGTGTTTGGACCGAACCACGTTATATCTCGTGTTTGTTTATTTTCTGTTTTCCGCACTATTCTAACGCTGGTTTTAGGTGTCTCGATCCTAACAAGTGGTATCAGAGCCACGGTTCTGTTCACCGGGCTCGCGTATTTGTTGATTGTGAAGATGTCATCTTTAAAGTTTGATTTGGAGAAATTCTGTTAGAAATATTAAAGTGAGGGGTGTAATATGTAATTACTCAAAGTTGGGGAAATGCTATATAAAGGCATTTCCCCCACATTTCAATACAAGCTTTGCATTTTACAACATATCTTGTGTTTGTGTTTCTCTACATTACTCTCGGCTCTCTCTCTCTAACCGAACACACACACAAACACACACTAGAAGAACTATCTTCTAAGCATTGCTTCATCCGTATAGTATTACGGGACCAACAAATTCAATGGCTCAAACGATTTCACGCTGTGGAAGGTAAAGATGAAGGCTCTTCTGGTTCAGCAGGGTTGCGCGGTGGCGTTAGAAGGAGAAGATAAACTTCCGAAGGAGATGAAGGAGGATGTTAACAGAGACGTTCTAGCAAAAGCGTATTCGGCGATTTTGCTGTGTTTGGCTGATGAGGTATTGAGGGAGGTGGTGGATGAAACAACGGCTGCAGGTCTGTGGGAGAAGCTGTGTGAGAAGTATCAGAAGAATACCCTCACGAATATGCTTTATCAGAAGCAGAGGTTGTATACCCTCCGGATGTCAGAAGGTACCCAGGTAAAAGATCATCTGGATAATTTTAACCGTATTACCCTTGATTTGAAGGATGTGGGTGTTAAAAATGATGATGAAGATCTTACCCTGATTTTGATGTGTTCACTACCGCATTCATATGAGAACTTTGTTGATACCATGATGTATGGTAGGTTAACAATTTCTGTTGCTGAAGTAAAGGATGTCTTGTTGTCGAAGGAACTCAAGCTTAGGTGTTGTACAAGGAAAATCAAGTACTTGCCATACCAATCAAGTACAAGTGGTTAGACACTATTCAGGGTATGGCAATCTGATTTAACAAGGACACATCAGAGTCTATCAGCCGGTTCCTTGGTTAATGCGATTGACTCTTGGGGCGGCTTATAGAATTTTGTCAAATTAGAACACCTAAGTGTTAATCAAATAGCTATAAGTCAAGTTCAGTGAATCGCATGCGATTAGACTGTGCGGCTTATAGCAGTTGATAAGTTTACCTGAATTGCATGCGATTAACACATACATCTATCAGCTGGCTTGTAAAGGGAATCGCACGCGATTGAAAGGTTTCTATTTGATTCGCACTTGATTGACAGGACTAACAGATTATTTTCTAAGTTTTTGATGAAACAGGATTGATTCACATTCGATTAACCATCAAAACTAAGTTCTTATTCTGCTTGTTTTCAAGGACACCTAATCGCATTCGATTGACCTGTATTCGCATTTGATAAGACAAATCCCAATCAAGTTATTCCTTATACTTGGACAAGTGATTGACTCTTTGGACTTGAATTAAAGAACTCTAAGACGTTTGGACTTAATCAAACAATCTAATTCATAATTAAACTTAATTTAAATCAGATTTAATTCAAAGGTGAATTACATTACTTCAAGTCTATCTAGTTCAAGGTTGAATTTAATCTTTTAAGATCTAATTCAAAATTGAAATTCACAAGACTTAGTTCGTTAATCAATCATTCAAATCACTTTAAAATCAGGACAAGTTTTTCGAACAATCAAACCATCTTACAAGTAAACGATCATTTCTCACAAACATCACTAATCATGTCAAGTACAAATGAAATGATGTCCATTGGCACCGACACAAAACCTCCTGTTTTGTTTCGGGGGGAATACAATGTCTGGAAAGGAAGGTTCATGGACTTCCTCGAGCACAATGACCTCTTCGGTGACAAGATGATTGAATGCATCAACAAAGGAAACACCAAATTCACGAAGGTAGTTGAAGCAGATCCAGATAACAACCCTGGCATTCCCATACATGAAAAAGAGAAGACTCATGATGAGATGACCAATACAGAAATAGAAACAAAGAAAGCAGAGAAACTGGCCAAGTACTACCTCAAGCAGGGCCTCTCATCTGAAATCTATCTCAAAATAGATAGCTTGGGCACAGCCAAGGAAATTTGGGATGGATCAAGAAACAACTTCAGGGCACTGAGCAAGGAGAATACATCAAACGAACTCAGCTAGTCAACAGCTATCATGACTTCAAGGCTCGAGAAAAAGAACTGCTCTCTGAAACATATGGGAGATTCTGCAAGTTGCAAAATGAAATGAGATCTAATCAAATTGTCAGAACTGATCTTGATTTGAACTGTGTTTTTCTGAATTCATTAGGTTCTGAGTGGAAAGGCTATGCCAGACTTTACAAACAGATTAATAAAGATCTTACATCAGTCACCTTCCACAACATCTTCGAAGATCTCAATCAGTATCAAGATGAAATCTTGCAATCTCTCCCTAAAGAACCAGTTGCTGACCCTCTTGCCTTGGTGGTGGCTGACAGAATCCATAAGGAAACATCATCAAGATCCTTGAAACTTAAACAAGTGGTTCTCAGTGATTCTGATCATGATAATGATGATGATGATTCAATCGAAGCAGCATTTCAAGCTCTCACAGTGGCCAACAAGAACTTCATGAACCGTTTCAGCAAGACTAACAATAGACAACGATTCACATCAGGTTCAAGGAGACCCGAAAGAGCTGCTGCTGTTGACAAGCCAAGGTACCAGAGGGATGAGAAGAAGGAAGAAAAGAAGGTTGATTTCAAATGCTATAACTGCGGGAGGTCAGGACATCTGATCAGGAACTGCCCAATGAAAAAGACAAAAGATGCAGAGTACTATCGGCAGAAGTACCGCCTGTCTAAACAAAAACAGGCTGGGAACGTGCTGCTCGTTGAGGAGGATCAGTTCCTTGATGATTCAGGATCAGACAGTGATCTGGATGGTGAAGATCACGCTCAATTCTGTCTGATGGCTCACAATGGTGAAGAAGGTAGAGAGGATGATGACGGAGATAATCTCTCCGAGTCAGATGAGGAAAGCTTGGACAGTGGAAAGGTATCTTCTAGCTCTAACTTTAATATGGGTATTAATCATAAACACATTCAAACCATATTAAATCGCATAAAAGAGTTAGAATGTCAGGCACTAGATTTAATCACAAGAAATCAAGTTCTAGAAGATGTTTCACACACTCAAAAATTGGAGGCACAAACAATAATTAAGAAGTTAGATAACGACTTAATCAGCCTTAGGAACCAATTAGCTGCAAAAGAATCTGAGCTTTTAGAATTAACCAGTAGGACTAATAACACCATATTAGATCTCAAAGCAGAATGTAAGTGTGCTGAAAAGGATTCAGAAATTCTCAAAAATGAACTTAGGAAAGAACGAAGTACTCTTTACTCTAGAATCAATGAACTTGAATACCTTCTGTCCAAACGTGATCAAAGTGAACATACCATCTCTCAATACAAAGAAAAGGAACGTCCTTTCTCCAGATGGAATTTCGATGGGCTTGGCTTCAAATTGAAAAGGATTACGTCCAAACAATTATATAATGCTGATCTGTTTGGGTTAGGACTTACCCAAAGGATGGTCTTTGTTGGCCAAGAAGAGACACAAATAGAGGAAGATTTCAAACGAACTCTTAATGTCAAAACTGAAATTCCATTTGATTATTCTAATTTGAATGACTCATACCTTGCCAATCTCTCTTCCTCGTCCGATTCTGATGTTTCATCGTCTGTCTATTCTGATGAAGAACTCTACTCCCCTGTTTCACCAAAGCCCACTGTTGAATACATTCCTCACAAAGAATTACAAGACAGATTCAACACCCTGCAGGAATTTTGTTTTACCCAAGTCATTCAACAGGACCTCGCCAAAGCCATTCAAAATGATTTAAAACCTCCTACCTCTGAGACATTCCCTTCAATGCATGAAATCATCACCTGTCAATAAATTCCCAACATGTCATTTGTACATGATGGAAAGATCATTGATAAACTGTGTAGGAAACAGTTTGTTTTGAAAGAAAGAATCAAAGCCCTCCAAGTAAAGATGGAAACTCCAATAGTTCCCTTTACCTTCTCACTTTTTGGTTCAGATATGGATGATCTAACTCATGCAAACACCAATGGTACATATTGCACAACTTCTGTAAAATCTGTTAATAAACCTGACTTAACAAATCTTAAGCTTAAACATATTTACAAACCAAAGCAACAATCCACTCCTAATCCCAATTCTCGTGTGCACATAGAAGTACCTGAATCATCACAAGCTGCAGCCAGTCGACCACGACTTCATTCTAATCTTTTATCCTCTGCTGCAGATGTGAAGAAGGCTGGAAACAAGAAGTTTGAAATAAATACATCATGGAAAAAAGCTATTCCTAGATCCACTAGGAGGTGTTCAAATTTGAAACCTGTCTGTGAAAACATTTTGATGCTTGATTCTGTTTGTAATCATTCCAGTTCACAAGGAAAAATTGCTTCTACCATGTTTTGTATAAGTGATGGTTGTACTCATGGACACTGTGAATTTAATTGTTGCTATGATCAATTGAGAAAGACTTTAGGTGTTAAACCATGTGTTGATTGGACTGATTTTTATGCTAATCAGATCTGTGTTCCATTTTTAAATTCAAAAGGCTACGTCATTAATCAATGGATCACCACTCGTCAATCACATGCTTTTAAACGCTTAAACAAATCCAACCGATTACTCACGATCAAGGACAACTGGGTCCGGAAGTCAACACCAACAACAACAACAAGTGGCCGATGAAGTTCATGACCGGCAACAAAAGTCTTCTCAAGAATTATGTTCCTAAGTACTCCGGGAATGTACGTTTTGGGAATGATAATGTTGCACCAATTTTGGGGTACGGAGACATTGAGAAGAAGCACATCAAGATCAAGAAAGTCTCATATGTTGAAGGGCTAGGTCATAACTTGTTCAACATTGGACAGTTTTGTGATAAAGACCTAGAGGTTGTATTTAAAAAGAACAAATGTTCAGTTTTAACTGAAAATGGAGATGAGTTGCTTGCAGGTTCCAGAAATTCTAACCTGTATTCCATTGACTTGGAAAAATATGACTCTCCTACCTCTGTGTGTCTACTGTCTGAAGCATCTACTGATCTGACTTGGCAATGGCACAGAAAACTTTCTCACCTGAACTTTCAAAATATTAACAACTTAGTTACTGGTGACTTGGTGAGAGGCATTCCCAAGTTAAGATTCAAGAAGGATCATCTGTGTGCAGATTGTGAAAAAGGAAAAATGAAGAAGGCTTCTCATAAATCTAAACAAGTATTTAGCACTACGAATCCTTTGGAACTCCTGCACATGGATCTGTGTGGTCCAATGAGAATCCAGTCCAAACATGGGAAGAAGTATATCCTGGTCATGGTGGATGACTACTCACGGTATACTTGGGTCAAATTTCTGCGCTCTAAGGATGAAGCTACTCCTACGATCATCACTTTCCTTAAACAGCAGCAGAATAAATATGGTCAAAGTGTTGTCTCCATTCGAACAGACAATGGAACGGAATTCAAGAACAACACTCTGCAAAATTTCTGTGACCTAGTTGGGATCAACCATCAGTTCTCTGCAGCTTACACACCTCAACAAAATGGTGTTGTTGAAAGAAGAAACAGAACTCTGGTTGAAGCTGCCCGAACAATGCTTTCTTACTCTGGGTTCCCTCCTTTCTTACTCTGCTTTCATGTATTTGGTAATAGGTGTTTTGTCTTAAATGAAAAGGATAATCTAGGAAAATTTGCTCCGAAAGCTGATGAAGCTATTTTCTTAGGTTATTCTACCGTCTCAAAAGCATATAGAGTTTTAAACACACGCACAAAGAGCATCATCGAGAGTATCAATGTAACGTTTGACGATACATTGACTGTCTCTGGCTCCCCACCACTGTCCAACACTTTTGCTTCTGAACATACCTTTTCAGGACCAGTTCTTAACTCTAAAGAATCAGACATTCCCTCTACTTCTGATAATAATCTCGATTTCATGTTTGATTTCTTTAGATCTGACTCTTCCCCTATTTTGGCTAACAACAGGGATAATGCAGGTGCATAGATAAGCGACCCGAAACAATCACTAAAACGAATCCATTTGCTGAGGATTCTACATCTGTTTCTGTCACACAATCCCCTGTGACAGAACCAATAGTTGATCAGGAGAACTCACCTGTGTTCGACTCCGATCCAAACTTCTCCAGAGAAATGGAAGAGGAAGCGCCACATATTCAAGATCTTATCCCTTCCTCCTCTAACTCGCATGAGCTAAAATGGATCCGACATCACTTTGAGGAGAATATCATTGGAGATCCCTCTGTTGGCATTCAAACAAGGTCAGCCACAGCTAACGAGTGCCAATTTGCAGGTTTCTTTAGCATGATTGAACCCACAAAGACTTGTGAGGCACTGAATGATCCGGACTGGGTACTAGCTATGCAAGAAGAATTACACCAGTTTGCTCGTCTCAAAGTATGGAGATTAGTTCCTCTTTCATATGGCAAATCTGTTGTCGGAACTAAATGGGTGTTCAAGAACAAACGGGATTCGGATGGAGTGGTTATTCGTAACAAAGCAAGGTTGGTTGCTAAGGGATACAATCAACAGGAGGGTATCGACTATGATGAAACCTTTGCTCCTGTTGCTCGACTTGAAGCTATACGCTTATTTCTTGCATATGCAGCCTCCAGGAGCTTTCGAGTCTTCCAAATGGATGTCCAAACAGCCTTTCTAAACGGGGTACTCAAAGAAGAAGTCTACGTTTCACAACCTGAGGGCTTCATCAATTCTTCATACCCTAATCATGTTTATATTTTAGATAAGGCTCTGTACGGCTTAAAACAAGCTCCACGTGCATGATACGATGTCTTATCTGAATATCTGATAGGGGAAGGCTACTCCAAAGGAAAGACAGACACCACTCTGTTCACAAAGACAAAAGGTAGGGACAAAATCCTTGTCCAAATTTATGTGGATGACATCATCTTTGGATCTACAAATCCAAGGAACAGTGAAGAGTTTGCACAGACAATGTCAAACAGGTTCCAAATGAGTATGATGGGTGAGATGTCGTTCTTTCTAGGACTTCAAGTTAAACAGTTGAGTCATGGCACTTTCATCTGCCAATCCAAGTACATTAAAGATCTTCTCACGAAGTATGATATGCTCAACTGCAACCCTATCTCAACTCCAATGGCGGCCAAATCACAACTATCGGCAGAAAGGATTTACTGAGAAAGGATTAATTGAACTACAGTATGTGCCTACTGAAAATCAGCTGGCTGACCTGTTTACCAAACCTTTAGACGAAAGTCGATTTACTGAGTTGGTATCCAAGTTAGGCATGCTCAATCTACAAATCTAGCATACTGTTACCTTTTTTTTTCATTCTTTTCTTTGGTTTAGAGTTGGTGTTACACTGTTTGTTCTCTATGCAGCTAACGACTGCATTCTTCAAGAGGGAGAAAGATCATGCACATGCTACAGAGAAAAGACACTTTGTGTAGGGGGTTTGACTTCATAATGCTACACCTGTGTCATATGTGTAGGGGGAGAATTTCATACACATACACATATTACACATGTGTAGGGGAGAAATTTGACAACAGACACTTTCTCTAAAACATTCGAAAAATTCCTCATAAAGAGATGCAAAAGTCTAGGGGGAGTGTGTCAAACAAACACTCACATCAACCATATCTGAAAATTTAACTTTCATAATCTCAAAATTCAGATATCTCAAATTTTTCAAAGTAATAGCTCAATCGCATGCGATTAAGCTATGTGAGTGAATCGCATGCAAATGTTAAAGGTTTTAATTGCATGTGAAGGTTGTGAGAAACAAGTGTGAATCGAATGCAATGTTGTCTAAGTGTGAATCGCATACGATTTGGACAAAGGTTGAATCGCACGCGATTCAGCTAAGTTAGTGTGAATCGCATGCTATTCAGCCTAAGGTTGAATCGAACGCGATTAAGCTCAGATAGTGTGAATCGCATGCGATTCGGATGCCATGGTTCTAACACCCAAGCTGATTCGCATGCGATTAACACACCACAATGTGAATCGCATGCGATTGAAAACTCTTATCAGCCGCATCCAAACTTCTATCAGCCGCGTTTTTTAACCGTTGCACCAGCCAATCAGGGCTCGACATGTGTCTTTTTACACTGCTACAAGTTACCCCAACAGTTGCCATTCTTCATTTACGCTATTCAAAATTTACAAAGTGTTCTCTCGAGTTCTTGATTACGTTAACATACAAATCATCTCGTTACTCTGCCAAAATTTGCAATTTTAGTATCAAAATACTTCTAATCTAAAAGGTAACAACTTGTATGGTTTACATTTTGAAGATTTTGAGTTAAAAGGGTACTTTTTGGTCTTAGAACACTGATATACGAATGAGAATATCGAGACTTTAAGTGGACTTTTGGTACTCGAAACAAACTTGTTTGATGAAACAATGTTGCGATGGGTACTTTGAACACTTGGGGAACACTTTGATGTAAAAATCTTTCAAAAATCTCAAAAAGTGTTCTTCGTGTTCTTGGGGAGTATAAGCATACTCAAATGATTTGGTTTTTGGCCTAAAAAGAGGTGTTAGGATGATTTTTGAGGCATGCTTCAGTACTACAAATGTGTTTATTATTGTTCATTTAATGAAATAAGATGTCAACAATAACTTTTCAACACATCAATTTGATATCTTCACACTGAAGCCCTCCAGAGTTAGACAATTTTTCTGTCTAACACTTGACACTTGAAATACTTGGGCCAATGCAATCTCCAATCTTATCATTGTCCTTATGTCTTAATATTTCTTTCTATCTGTACAGATAAGATGGCACAAGCTATTCGGGATCCAGAGGAGATCATGCCTCAAGCTGAGTTCCTTAGCACCAGGACTCACCCAAATAACCACTATATTGACCTTACCAAATTCACGACCCCCACTCACCCCATTGTTACCAAAATTCTTAAAGTCCACCCTCTGAACCACCTCCTAACCTACAATCCTGCAACAACCGGCACACATGTCCCTGAACTTTATGTTCAACAATTCTGGAAGACATGTGACGTACGAATCAATGAAAGAGGTCAAGAAGTTATCCATGCTGAGGTGGATGAGTTTGCTGTGGACATACCTGTTCACCGTCTACGTTCAATTTTCCGGTTACCAAGAGCCAATAGTAGACCATCTGCATCGGATTTTGAGGAAATTCCCAATGAGGAAACATGTCTGGCAGCAATAAGACAGTTGGGCTATGCTGGAGAGCTCACAACTAAGAATCAATTCAAACGCACTGGTCTTCACCCAAAGTATAACATCTTTATGACCGTGCTGCAAAGGTACCTCACCCCAAAACACTCGGGGTATGAGTTTCCAACGGAGAACCAGCTAAAAATCTTCGTTGCTGCTGCCACACATATGCATGTGGATTACGTATTCCTTCTCTTCCAGGACATAAAAGTTACCATGCAAAGGAAGAATTCGCAGAAGAAGAAGGAGGCCAACCTGCTGCCTTACCATCGCTTCCTTCCGATGATCATACAATATGTGATGGATAGGAATGCTGACATTCCACGACGGGCAGGTTTACCCTCTGTAACACCCAAACTCTTCCAATCAATTAAACCTGCTACTCCTACTAATATGCCCATTCCTAAACCATTCCCTGAGTCTCTGCTGGATCTGTGTGAGCAAAATGATGTAGTGAGAACATATAGGGAAAATGTAGGGATACCCTCTATGGTTGTGCCAGAGCCGGCCATACCTACCCAAGAGGGAGTAGCACCCGGTGAGAATATAGAGGATAGGACTCAGCAATCTGTGGGAGATGCTGAGAGGGATGTGCTGAGAAAAAATCAAGAGAGGGGAGGAGAAGTGGGTGAAGGTGATGAGAGTAGAGAGGGAGAAGATGCATATGATCGAGCAGTCATCCAATCCATTGTCCAATCCCTCTCTGTATCCACCCGTACCCAAGCCGTTTTAACCGAACTTGGACTTGACTTTTCTGAGTCATCCAGTTCCTCTCAAAAAGAGTCAGCCTCCCATCCAAGTGGTGCCCCTGACCCCGAAACAGAAATATCACCTTTGGGCACCCCTGAGCAACCAATAGACCAACCTACTAATAGCACCCCATCCTTCATGAAAATAACCGACCCCAATCCTTTCAGTCTAAACCAGGCCCATACCACTCAGACAAAACCACCCTCTCCTACCCGTGGTCTGGTCATACCACTTCAAACCACCTCAACCATTCGCAATGCGATGGTTGATCCTGAGCATGACATCCTACCACCTTCTCAATCACCTGACGTATCTTTTGAGGTAGGCTCTGTCACTCTAGACTCCCTTCTAGACCCAAATCAGTATACCGGTTATGGTATCGGTAGCTTTGTAGATTAAGATAGGAGTGTGAGCGATAGTGAGGTAGGGAGAAAAGAACAAGAGAGTGCTGAGGGACCCCTCAACCCAGAAAGCCGGGAAGCCACATCTACTATGGGGCCTGACATTGTTGGGCCTCGTATTGAACAAGACGCGGTTATCCCACCCGTGCAAGTTTCTGTCCCTCCTAGCTACTACGGTGTCTCTCAACAGACACCGTCTTCATTGCACAGGGTTATAGCACATCATCTAGGTCAACCCCAGTTGGGTGTTGGACCTATTGAACAAAGAGGACTGCCTCCCTCGTCCTCGGCTCCTTTTCGTGCACAATTTGATATGCCGCGGATCTCCGCTTATCTTGAACAACACAAAGTCACCATTGATGCACTGAGCTTGTTGGCTCAACAAGCCTCCTCAACTTCCATAGGTGGTACCTCTCAAGCTGCCATTCGAGGATTGGAAGGAAATCCTGCTGGAGCCTACATCCATGCTGCTCTAGTAGGTGGTTCTGCCTCTGTGGCAGGTACCTCAACCGGTAATCTGAGTGATTCCGGGTATGTTACACGTGCAGATCTTCAAGATGCTATTCAACAAGCCGTGTCCCCAATCCGCCAACAACTGCAGGAGACAAATCTAAAGTTGGATCGGATCGAACAAGCCTCCAGGGCACAAACTGAGCAGCTAACCAGAATTGAAACACTTCTTGCAGCTCGTCCTCCAGCAACGGAATCTCAACCTTAACCTGATATTACCTCTCTATCAGTTGACGCCTTGAAAAGCATCCTGTATGCTAAAATACTTGATCAAAGGCCAGACTCTACGTATGATCAAGACCTTCTGACTATTCTGCGAGCTGAACAACGTCCACAAGGAATCTCCTTGGATGATTTCACAGAGTTTCATGAAGATGTCAACAGTAAGATAGATGGGGTGACGAGAGGGTTTTATACTTCTCTCAAAAAGGTAACTGACCAACTGACAATACTAGAACAGACATGTCAGGCTCAGGCACAAGGGAGTAAAAGGAGGCGGGATGATCAGGATCCGGATGATCAACCCGAGGGGGAGAAAAGGAGAAAATACATATCTGCTCCCTCCGTAGTTGCTACTGTACCTGTTCCTCAATTCAGTTCATACTTATCTACAGGTACAAGTTCAACTGGGTCCGGAAGTCAACACCAACAACAACAACAAGTGGCCGATGAAGTTCATGAACGACAACAAATAGAAAAGGCTGACAAACAAATTGTACTCTATGTACTTCAGCAACAAACTGGACCGAGGCCGACAGAAATCGAAGAAGGAGAACTACCATTCGATCAATCCTACGCTGAAAATGTCAACTGGACTAGTGGCTCCGATTCTGAATTGGAAGATCTGTATGGGTCACTAGGAAAACCACCTGTTAAGGATATGGGAGAAGGTAGTATTTATGAACAGGAGGAGGAAACTGATGACCCAGAAATGAAAAGAATATTTGCTGGGATCGATGAATATGTCGAGGTTGCTACACGCCCAAACTCACCTAGAATTGTTGACCGTTTTGATGATATCCCCAGTGACAGGGAACTTGCTCTAAGAAGGAAAGAAAGGTTAGCAATCTCTAGGAGGGAAGCAAGGAGGAAACCAAAGAAAACTAAGCCTCTCTTTGATGTTTCCAGGGTCCTCAATGGGTTAAACTTTGAAGTTCACCAACAATTCCCTCCTCCTCCTGGTAGATTTCAAGAATCAGCTGCCGACATACTTGAAAGAAACAGACAATCGGAGGCAGCTGAGAAATTCAGGCAAGAATCAGAATGGCCCTTGCCAGAAAGCTTCATAGTACCACCTGCGCCTCCAGTGCATCGTGGAGATCCTGGTCTTGATGCCAGGAATATGTTCACTAGGAATGCTGCAGAAAACCCGATATGGAAATCTTTCTTTGTCAACGCTGCCAATCTTGAAGAACGAATTCCTGAAATCTTCAGCAGTCAGTTGATAGAGGTTATCTCGCCCGAGCTGAGAAACATGAACGATAGACAAAGAAGAAGATATGATCATATTCTTACTCGTTCCAAAACCAAACCAGAAGATATCAAATCAAAGTATCCCATAAGTGACCTTCTCAGTGTTTATAACGAAACCAACTTCAACATAAAATATGCCATCTTTCATGTCAAGAGAGCTAACAACCTCACATACTTTCTTACTGAAGCAGATTTGAGGTATGTGAACATCGAAGACATCAGCTTCATATTTGACATCCTTTCCCAGAAAAAGGGAAAATGGCCTGATGAAGAATTTGGTAGAGTTGCGTTAATGAGGTACATGAGAAATCTTATGGAGTTCTTTGAGGAACATGATATCCAGCTCGGGGCTGAGAATAACTATCGGAAGGTCAATCTTCTTAAGCCTAATCAGAATCATCCAGATCTAGAAAAGCTTGAAGAGTTGACTATTATCTATGATGGTCATCCCAACTTTAAAGGTGCTCGAGGGGTTGTCTCCAAGAATACAAAAGGCGAAAAGATCTTCATCAGACTAGATGAACTAAACGGGTATTCTGATGGCACCTTGAAAATCCTTCATCACAAGATTCATCAAAAGGTTTGGGATAACCGAGCAGCGTACACGGATAAAGAACATTCCCAGGTATACAATGCAATAGAAAAGATCAAGAAAGCACTGGCAAGCAGGAGAGAAATCAGAAAGTGGCAAGTGACATTCGGCATTCGCAACAAATCTGCTTATGAATAGTTTTATGTATTAATTTGTTGTGAATGATTACACACCTCACTTAGGGGGAGATTGTTAGAAATATTAAAGTGAGGGGTGTAATATGTAATTACTCAAAGTTGGGGAAATGCTATATAAAGGCATTTCCCCCACATTTCAATACAAGCTTTGCATTTTACAACATATCTTGTGTTTGTGTTTCTCTACATTACTCTCGGCTCTCTCTCTCTAACCGAACACACACACAAACACACACTAGAAGAACTATCTTCTAAGCATTGCTTCATCCGTATAGTATTACGGGACCAACAAATTCAATGGCTCAAACGATTTCACGCTGTGGAAGGTAAAGATGAAGGCTCTTCTGGTTCAGCAGGGTTGCGCGGTGGTGTTAGAAGGAGAAGATAAACTTCCGAAGGAGATGAAGGAGGATGTTAACAGAGACGTTCTAGCAAAAGCGTATTCGGCGATTTTGCTGTGTTTGGCTGATGAGGTATTGAGGGAGGTGGTGGATGAAACAACGGCTGCAGGTCTGTGGGAGAAGCTGTGTGAGAAGTATCAGAAGAATACCCTCACGAATATGCTTTATCAGAAGCAGAGGTTGTATACCCTCCGGATGTCAGAAGGTACCCAGGTAAAAGATTATCTGGATAATTTTAACCGTATTACCCTTGATTTGAAGGATGTGGGTGTTAAAAATGATGATGAAGATCTTACCCTGATTTTGATGTGTTCACTACCGCATTCGTATGAGAACTTTGTTGATACCATGATGTATGGTAGGTTAACAATTTCTGTTGCTGAAGTAAAGGATGTCTTGTTGTCGAAGGAACTCAAGCTTAGGGTTTCTTGTAATGAGGGGGAGTCCGGTTCAGGTCTATACGTGGGTAGGGGAAGGACACATGGTGGAATGGGTGGACTGGGGGAGTCGTGTTCGAAAACAAAATCCACAAGAAAAGTAACGTGTTATTACTGTAAGGAGATTGGTCACGTCAGGAGAGACTATCCTAAGAGGAATGGAGATGGTAATGTGGTTCAGGAAGATGAAGACATAGGTGATTCTTTGACTGTATGCACGGATAGTCCTGTAGATACCTGGATCTTCGATACGGGTGTATCACATCACATGGCATTCTCACGTGATCTGTTTACTTCCTTTAAGAAGTGGAACGGTAAGGTGAAGCTGGGGGACGATGGGATTCTAAATGTCAAAGGTAGTGGTAAGGTGCAGATAAAGTTGCATGATGGAGCGGTCAAGCGGTTTAATTGCTGGTATGTCCCGTATCTTCGGAAGAATCTGATTTCTCTTGGTACTTTGGCCAATAATGGTTATGTATATTCTGGTAAAGGGGATGGACTAAAGATTTCTCGGGATGCTCGAGTGATAATTCGGGGCAGACTGCGACGTGGTATTTACGTTCTGGAGGGCAGTTTTGTGAGTGGAACGACGGCTGTACCGACCTTGGAGCGGAAAATTGACCTGACGAAGTCGAGACGACACCGGTGGAGTTGGTCTCCGGTTAAGTCGCGCAACGTGGTGTTGGACTTCGTGGCTCGAACAAGGAGGTAGTCTCTTCGGGGAGGTTGGCAGATGAGAGACGGTTCTTTGGTGATGACAGTTGACGGTTGAGGACTCGGGTCATGGGAGATTGTCGGATCTCAGTTGACTGTTGAAGGGTACTCAAGTCAAGGGGGAGATTGTTAGGTGTGACTTGATTAGCGGAAGGTATTTGAAACTAGAATTGATGATCGGCGTAAACTGTTAGAAATATTAAAGTGAGGGGTGTAATATGTAATTACTTAAAGTTGGGGAAATGCTATATAAAGGCATTTCCCCCACATTTCAATATAAGCTTTGCATTTTACAACATATCTTGTGTTTGTGTTTCTCTACATTACTCTCGGCTCTCTCTCTCTAACCGAACACACACACAAACACACACTAGAAGAACTATCTTCTAAGCACTGCTTCATCCGTATTGTATTACGGGACAAACAATTGGTATCAGAGCCAAACTTGTTTTTGGCTCGTGATTGTTCAAAAGAAGACAACAAAAGAAAAAGCTCTCGGTTGTGCAAAGGTTCAAGAACGTCAGTTTTATTCAAGATAAACTCAAGCTCAAATGACTTTTAAAGGTAGAACTCATTAAAGGTATAAACTACATCTCCTTTAACTTTCTTTTGAGTTGTTTCGATAGTCTTACAAAGGTTACAAAACATTCTTTGAAGAAAAACACAAACCGTGGGTGTTTTTATAAGTATTAAGTCAAGAAGGTTATTAAATACCCACTTTTTCAACATTAAATTTTCTGGGTATTTAAGCACTTATGGTGTTCTTGGTCTGAAAGTACAACTGAAAAAAAAAAAAGAAATCGAATTTTATAATTTATTTAATTATAAATTCATAATAGATTAAGTGTTGTACAAGGAAAATCAAGTACTTGCCATACCAATCAAGTACAAGTGGTTAGACACTATTCAGGGTATGGCAATCTGATTTAACAAGGACACATCAGAGTCTATCAGCCGGTTCCTTGGTTAATGCGAGTGACTCTTGGGGCGGCTTATAGAATTTTGTCAAATTAGAACACCTAAGTGTTAATCAAATAGCTATAAGTCAAGTTCAGTGAATCGCATGCGATTAGACTGTGCGGCTTATAGCAGTTGATAAGTTTACCTGAATTGCATGCGATTAACACATACATCTATCAGCTGGCTTGTAAAGGGAATCGCACGCGATTGAAAGGTTTCTATTTGATTCGCACTTGATTGACAGGACTAACAGATTATTTTCTAAGTTTTTGATGAAACAGGATTGATTCGCATTCGATTAACCATCAAAACTAAGTTCTTATTCTGCTTGTTTTCAAGGACACCTAATCGCATTCGATTGACCTGTATTCGCATTTGATAAGACAAATCCTAATCAAGTTATTCCTTATACTTGGACAAGTGATTGACTCTTTGGACTTGAATTAAAGAACTCTAAGACGTTTGGACTTAATCAAACAATCTAATTCATAATTGAATTTAATTTAAATCAGATTTAATTCAAAGGTGAATTACATTACTTCAAGTCTATCTAGTTCAAGGTTGAATTTAATCTTTTAAGATCTAATTCAAAATTGAAATTCACAAGACTTAGTTCGTTAATCAATCATTCAAATCACTTTAAAATCAGGACAAGTTTTTCGAACAATCAAACCATCTTACAAGTAAACGATCATTTCTCACAAACATCACTAATCATGTCAAGTACAAATGAAATGATGTCCATTGGCACCGACACAAAACCTCCTGTTTTGTTTCGGGGGGAATACAATGTCTGGAAAGGAAGGTTCATGGACTTCCTCGAGCACAATGACCTCTTCGGTGACAAGATGATTGAATGCATCAACAAAGTAAACACCAAATTCACGAAGGTAGTTGAAGCAGATCCAGATAACAACCCTGGCATTCCCAGACATGAAAGAGAGAAGACTCATGATGAGATGACCAATACAGAAAGAGAAACAAAGAAAGCAGAGAAACTGGCCAAGTACTACCTCAAGCAGGGCCTCTCATCTGAAATCTATCTCAAAATAGATAGCTTGGGCACAGCCAAGGAAATCTGGGATGAGATTAAGAAACAACTTCAGGGCACTGAGCAAGGAGAATACATCAAACGAACTCAGCTAGTCAACAGCTATCATGACTTCAAGGCTCGAGAAAAAGAACTGCTCTCTGAAACATATGGGAGATTCTGCAAGCTGCAAAATGAAATGAGATCTAATCAAATTGTCTGAACTGATCTTGATTTGAACTGTGTTTTTCTGAATTCATTAGGTTCTGAGTGGAAAGGCTATGCCAGACTTTACAAACAGATTAATAAAGATCTTACATCAGTCACCTTCCACAACATCTTCGAAGATCTCAATCAGTATCAAGATGAAATCTTGCAATCTCTCCCTAAAGAACCAGTTGATGACCCTCTTGCCTTGGTGGTGGCTGACAGAATCCATAAGGAAACATCATCAAGATCCTTGAAACTTAAACAAGTGGTTCTCAGTGATTCTGATCATGATAATGATGATGATGATTCAATCGAAGCAGCATTTCAAGCTCTCACAGTGGCCAACAAGAACTTCATGAACCGTTTCAGCAAGACTAACAATAGACAACGATTCACATCAGGTTCAAGGAGACCCGAAAGAGCTGCTGCTGTTGACAAGCCAAGGTACAAGAGGGATGAGAAGAAGGAAGAAAAGAAGGTTGATTTCAAATGCTATAACTGCGGGAGGTCAGGACATCTGATCAGGAACTGCCCAATGAAAAAGACAAAAGATGCAGAGTACTATCGGCAGAAGTACCGCCTGTCTAAACAAAAACAGGTTGGGAACGTGCTGCTCGTTGAGGAGGATCAGTTCCTTGATGATTCAGGATCAGACAGTGATCTGGATGGTGAAGATCACGCTCAATTCTGTCTGATGGCTCACAATGGTGAAGAAGGTAGAGAGGGTGATGACGGAGATAATCTCTCCGAGTCAGATGAGGAAAGCTTGGACAGTGGAAATGTATCTTCTAGCTCTAACTTTAATATGGGTATTAATCATAAACACATTCAAACCATATTAAATCGCATAAAAGAGTTAGAATGTCAGGCACTAGATTTAATCACAAGAAATCAAGTTCTAGAAGATGTTTCACACACTCAAAAATTGGAGGCACAAACAATAATTAAGAAGTTAGATAACGACTTAATCAGCCTTAGGAACCAATTAGCTGCAAAAGAATCTGAGCTTTTAGAATTAACCAGTAGGACTAATAACACCATATTAGATCTCAAAGCAGAATGTAAGTGTGCTGAAAAGGATTCAGAAATTCTCAAAAATGAACTTAGGAAAGAACGAAGTACTCTTTACTCTAGAATCAATGAACTTGAATACCTTCTGTCCAAACGTAATCAAAGTGAACATACCATCTCTCAATACAAAGAAAAGGAACGTCCTTTCTCCAGATGGAATTTCGATGGGCTTGGCTTCAAATTGAAAAGGATTACGTCCAAACAATTATATAATGCTGATCTGTTTGGGTTAGGACTTACCCAAAGGATGGTCTTTGTTGGCCAAGAAGAGACACAAATAGAGGAAGATTTCAAACGAACTCTTAATGTCAAAACTGAAATTCCATTTGATTATTCTAATTTGAATGACTCATACCTTGCCAATCTCTCTTCCTCGTCCGATTCTTATGTTTCATCGTCTGTCTATTCTGATGAAGAACTCTACTCCCCTGTTTCACCAAAGCCCACTGTTGAATACATTCCTCACAAAGAATTATAAGACAGATTCAACACCCCCTGCAGGAATTTTGTTTTACCCAAGTCATTCAACAGGACCTCGCCAAAGCCATTCAAAATGATTTAAAACCTCCTACCTCTGAGACATTCCCTTCAATGCATGAAATCATCACCTGTCAACAAATTCCCAACATGTCATTTGTACATGATGGAAAGATCATTGATAAACTGTGTAGGAAACAGTTTGTTTTGAAAGAAAGAATCAAAGCCCTCCAAGTAAAGATGGAAACTCCAATAGTTCCCTTTACCTTCTCACTTTTTGGTTCAGATATGGATGATCTAACTCATGCAAACACCAAGGGTACATATTGCACAACTTCTGTAAAATCTGTTAATAAACCTGACTTAACAAATCTTAAGCTTAAACAGATTTACAAACCAAAGCAACAATCCACTCCTAATCCCAATTCTCGTGTGCACATAGAAGTACCTGAATCATCACAAGCTGCAGCCAGTCGACCACGACTTCATTCTAATCTTTTATCCTCTGCTGCAGATGTGAAGAAGGCTGGAAACAAGAAGTTTGAAATAAATACATCATGGAAAAAAGCTATTCCTAGATCCACTAGGAGGTGTTCAAATTTGAAACATGTCTGTGAAAACATTTTGATGTTTGATTCTGTTTGTAATCATTCCAGTTCACAAGGAAAAATTGCTTCTACCATGTTTTGTATAAGTGATGGTTGTACTCATGGACACTGTGAATTTAATTGTTGCTATGATCAATTGAGAAAGACTTTAGGTGTTAAACCATGTGTTGATTGGACTGATTTTTATGCTAATCAGATCTGTGTTCCATTTTTAAATTCAAAAGGCTACGTCATTAATCAATGGATCACCACTCGTCAATCACATGCTTTTAAACGCTTAAACAAATCCAACCGATTACTCACGATCAAGGACAACTGGGTCCGGAAGTCAACACCAACAACAACAACAAGTGGCCGATGAAGTTCATGACCGGCAACAAAAGTCTTCTCAAGAATTATGTTCCTAAGTACTCCGGGAATGTACGTTTTGGGAATGATAATGTTGCACCAATTTTGGGGTACGGAGACATTGAGAAGAAGCACATCAAGATCAAGAAAGTCTCATATGTTGAAGGGCTAGGTCATAACTTGTTCAGCATTGGACAGTTTTGTGATAAAGACCTAGAGGTTGTATTTAAAAAGAACAAATGTTCAGTTTTAACTGAAAATGGAGATGAGTTGCTTGCAGGTTCCAGAAATTCTAACCTGTATTCCATTAACTTGGAAAAATATGACTCTCCTACCTCTGTGTGTCTACTGTCTGAAGCATCTACTGATCTGACTTGGCAATGGCACAGAAAACTCTCTCACCTGAACTTTCAAAATATTAACAACTTAGTCACTGGTGACTTGGTGAGAGGCATTCCCAAGTTAAGATTCAAGAAGGATCATCTGTGTGCAGATTGTGAAAAATGAAAAATGAAGAAGGCTTCTCATAAATCTAAACAAGTATTTAGCACTACGAATCCTTTGGAACTCCTGCACATGGATCTGTGTGGTCCAATGAGAATCCAGTCCAAACATGGGAAGAAGTATATCCTGGTCATGGTGGATGACTACTCACGGTATACTTGGGTCAAATTTCTGCGCTCTAAGGATGAAGCTACTCCTACGATCATCACTTTCCTTAAACAGCAGCAGAATAAATATGGTCAAAGTGTTGTCTCCATTCGAACAGACAATGGAACGGAATTCAAGAACAACACTCTGCAAAATTTCTGTGACCTAGTTGGGATCAACCATCAGTTCTCTGCAGCTTACACACCTCAACAAAATGGTGTTGTTGAAAGAAGAAACAGAACTCTGGTTGAAGCTGCCCGAACAATGCTTTCTTACTCTGGGCTCCCTCCTTCCTTCGTGGCTGAAGCTATTAACACTGCCTGCTATACGCAGAATCGCTCTTTCATTAACAAACGTTTTAATAAAACTCCTTATGAACTGGCAAATGGCATTGTACCTACTAACAAATACTTTCATGTATTTGGTAATAGGTGTTTTGTCTTAAATGAAAAGGATAATCTAGGAAAATTTGCTCCGAAAGCTGATGAAGCTATTTTCTTAGGTTATTCTACCGTCTCAAAAGCATATAGAGTTTTAAACACACGCACAAAGAGCATCATCGAGAGTATCAATGTAACGTTTGACGATACATTGACTGTCTCTGGCTCCCCACCACAGTCCAACACTTTTGCTTCTGAACATACCTGTTCAGGACCAGTTCTTAACTCTAAAGAATCAGACATTCCCTCTACTTCTGATAATAATCTCGATTTCATGTTTGATTTCTTTAGATCTGACTCTTCCCCTATTTTGGCTAACAACAGGGATAATGCAGGTGCATAGATAAGCGACCCGATCACAGATACAACAATCACTAAAACGAATCCATTTGCTGAGGATTCTACATCTGTTTCTGTCACACAATCCCCTGTGACAGAACCAATAGTTGATCAGGAGAACTCACCTGTGTTCGACTCCGATCCAAACTTCTCCAGAGAAATGGAAGAGGAAGCGCCACATATTCAAGATCTTATCCCTTCCTCCTCTAACTCGCATGAGCTAAAATGGATCCGACATCACTTTGAGGAGAATATCATTGGAGATCCCTCTGTTGGCATTCAAACAAGGTCAGCCACAGCTAACGAGTGCCAATTTGCAGGTTTCTTTAGCATGATTGAACCCACAAAGACTTGTGAGGCACTGAATGATCCGGACTGGGTACTAGCTATGCAAGAAGAATTACACCAGTTTGCTCGTCTCAAAGTATGGAGATTAGTTTCTCTTCCATATGGCAAATCTGTTGTCGGAACTAAATGGGTGTTCAAGAACAAACGGGATTCGGATGGAGTGGTCATTCGTAACAAAGCAAGGTTGGTTGCTAAGGGATACAATCAACAGGAGGGTATCGACTATGATGAAACCTTTGCTCCTGTTGCTCGACTTGAAGCTATACGCTTATTTATTGCATATGCAGCCTCCAGGAGCTTTCGAGTCTTCCAAATGGATGTCCAAACAGCCTTTCTAAACGGGGTACTCAAAGAAGAAGTCTACGTTTCACAACCTGAGGGCTTCATCAATTCTTCATACCCTAATCATGTTTATATTTTAGATAAGGCTCTGTACGGCTTAAAACAAGCTCCACGTGCATGGTACGATGTCTTATCTGAATATCTGATAGGGGAAGGCTACTCCAAAGGAAAGACAGACACCACTCTGTTCACAAAGACAAAAGGTAGGGACAAAATCCTTGTCCAAATTTATGTGGATGACATCATCTTTGGATCTACAAATCCAAGGAACAGTGAAGAGTTTGCACAGACAATGTCAAACAGGTTCCAAATGAGTATGATGGGTGAGATGTCGTTCTTTCTAGGACTTCAAGTTAAACAGTTGAGTCATGGCACTTTCATCTGCCAATCCAAGTACATTAAAGATCTTCTCACGAAGTATGATATGCTCAACTGCAACCCTATCTCAACTCCAATGGCGGCCAAATCACAACTATCGGCAGATCCTGATGGTTCTCCGGTGGATCTCAAGACATACCGTGGGATGATTGGATCATTACTATATCTCACTGCAAGTCGTACAGACATCATGTTCTCTACGTGTCTCTGTGCTAGGTTTCAGGCCAATCCCAAGGAGTCACATCTGCTAGCTGTTAAGCGAATTTTCAGATATCTCAAAGGGTCCATGAATCTAGGACTGTGGTATCCCAAGGACTCCAATCTAGATCTTCATGCTTATTCAGATGCTGACTATGCCGGTTGCAAGATTGATAGGAAAAGCACCTCTGGTAATGCACACTTTCTGGGAGATCGTTTAGTCTGCTGGGCTTCAAAGAAACAAAACTGTGTATCCACTTCTACAGCAGAAGCTGAGTATGTTGCTGCTGCAATGTGCTGTTCCCAAAGCCTATGGATACGTACACAACTCTCAGACTTTGGCCTCAGGTATGACAAAATACCATTGTTATGCGACTCTCAATCTGCCATTGCCATCTCCTGCAATCCGGTACACCACTCTAAAACCAAACATATCGACATTCTCTATCACTTCATAAAAGATAACGTTGAGAAATGATTAATTGAACTACAGTATGTGCCTACTGAAAATCAGCTGGCTGACCTGTTTACCAAACCTTTAGACGAAAGTCGATTTACTGAGTTGGTATCCAAGTTAGGCATGCTCAATCTACAAATCTAGCATACCGTTACCTTTTTTTTTCTTTCTTTTCTTTTGTTTAGAGTTGGTGTTACACTGTTTGTTCTCTATGCAGCTAACGACTGCATTCTTCAAGAGGGAGAAGGATCATGCACATGCTACAGAGAAAAGACACTTTGTGTAGGGGGTTTGACTTCATAATGCTACACCTGTGTCATATGTGTAGGGGGAGAATTTCATACACATACACATATTACACATGTGTAGGGGAGAAATTTGACAACAGACACTTTCTCTAAAACATTCGAAAAATTCCTCATAAAGAGATGCAAAAGTCTAGGGGGAGTGTGTCAAACAAACACTCACATCAACCATATCTGAAAATTTAACTTTCATAATCTCAAAATTCAGATATCTCAAATTTTTCCAAGTAATAGCTCAATCGCATGCGATTAAGCTATGTGAGTGAATCGCATGCAAATGTTAAAGGTTTTAATTGCATGTGAAGGTTGTGAGAAACAAGTGTGAATCGAATGCAATGTTGTCTAAGTGTGAATCGCATACGATTTGGACAAAGGTTGAATCGCACGCGATTCAGCTAAGTTAGTGTGAATCGCATGCTATTCAGCCTAAGGTTGAATCGCACGCGATTAAGCTCAGATAGTGTGAATCGCATGCGATTCGGATGCCATGGTTCTAACACCCAAGCTGATTCGCATGCGATTAACACACCACAATGTGAATCGCATGCGATTGAAAACTCTTATCAGCCGCATCCAAACTTCTATCAGCCGCGTTTTTTAACCGTTGCACCAGCCAATCAGGGCTCGACATGTGTCTTTTTACACTGCTACAAGTTACCCCAACAGTTGCCATTCTTCATTTACGCTATTCAAAATTTACAAAGTGTTCTCTCGAGTTCTTGATTACGTTAACATACAAATCATCTCGTTACTCTGCCAAAATTTGCAATTTTAGTATCAAAATACTTCTAATCTAAAAGGTAACAACTTGTATGGTTTACATTTTGAAGATTTTGAGTTAAAAGGGTACTTTTTGGTCTTAGAACACTGATATACGAATGAGAATATCGAGACTTTAAGTGGACTTTTGGTACTCGAAACAAACTTGTTTGATGAAACAATGTTGCGATGGGTACTTTGAACACTTGGGGAACACTTTGATGTAAAAATCTTTCAAAAATCTCAAAAAGTGTTCTTCGTGTTCTTGGGGAGTATAAGCATACTCAAATGATTTGGTTTTTGGCCTAAAAAGAGGTGTTAGGATGATTTTTGAGGCATGCTTCAGTACTACAAATGTGTTTATTATTGTTCATTTAATGAAATAAGATGTCAACAATAACTTTTCAACACATCAATTTGATATCTTCACACTGAAGCCCTCCAGAGTTAGACAATTTTTCTGTCTAACACTTGACACTTGAAATACTTGGGCCAATGCAATCTCCAATCTTATCATTGTCCTTATGTCTTAATATTTCTTTCTATCTGTACAGATAAGATGGCACAAGCTATTCGGGATCCAGAGGAGATCATGCCTCAAGCTGAGTTCCTTAGCACCAGGACTCACCCAAATAACCACTATATTGACCTTACCAAATTCACGACCCCCACTCACCCCATTGTTACCAAAATTCTTAAAGTCCACCCTCTGAACCACCTCCTAACCTACAATCCTGCAACAACCGGCACACATGTCCCTGAACTTTATGTTCAACAATTCTGGAAGACATGTGACGTACGAATCAATGAAAGAGGTCAAGAAGTTATCCATGCTGAGGTGGATGAGTTTGCTGTGGACATACCTGTTCACCGTCTACGTTCAATTTTCCGGTTACCAAGAGCCAATAGTAGACCATCTGCATCGGATTTTGAGGAAATTCCCAATGAGGAAACATGTCTGGCAGCAATAAGACAGTTGGGCTATGCTGGAGAGCTCACAACTAAGAATCAATTCAAACGCACTGGTCTTCACCCAAAGTATAACATCTTTATGACCGTGCTGCAAAGGTGCCTCACCCCAAAACACTCGGGGTATGAGTTTCCAACGGAGAACCAGCTAAAAATCTTCGTTGCTGCTGCCACACATATGCATGTGGATTACGCATTCCTTCTCTTCCAGGACATAAAAGCTACCATGCAAAGGAAGAATTCGCAGAAGAAGAAGGAGGCCAACCTGCTGCCTTACCATCGCTTCCTTCCGATGATCATACAATATGTGATGGATAGGAATGCTGACATTCCACGACGGGCAGGTTTACCCTCTGTAACACCCAAACTCTTCCAATCAATTAAACCTGCTACTCCTACTAATATGCCCATTCCTAAACCATTCCCTGAGTCTCTGCTGGATCTGTGTGAGCAAAATGATGTAGTGAGAACATATAGGGAAAATGTAGGGATACCCTCTATGGTTGTGCCAGAGCCGGCCATACCTACCCAAGAGGGAGTAGTACCCGGTGAGAATATAGAGGATAGGACTCAGCAATCTGTGGGAGATGCTGAGAGGGATGTGCTGAGAAAAAATCAAGAGAGGGGAGGAGAAGTGGGTGAAGGTGATGAGAGTAGAGAGGGAGAAGATGCATATGATCGAGCAGTCATCCAATCCATTGTCCAATCCCTCTCTGTATCCACCCGTACCCAAGCCGTTTTAACCGAACTTGGACTTGACTTTTCTGAGTCATCCAGTTCCTCTCAAAAAGAGTCAGCCTCCCATCCAGGTGGTGCCCCTGACCCCGAAACAGAAATATCACCTTTGGGCACCCCTGAGCAACCAATAGACCAACCTACTAATAGCACCCCATCCTTCATGAAAATAACCGACCCCAATCCTTTCAGTCCAAACCAGGCCCATACCACTCAGACAAAACCACCCTCTCCTACCCGTGGTCTGGTCATACCACTTCAAACCACCTCAACCATTCGCAATGCGATGGTTGCTCCTGAGCATGACATCCTACCACCTTCTCAATCACCTGACGTATCTTTTGAGGTAGGCTCTGTCACTCTAGACTCCCTTCTAGACCCAAATCAGTATACCGGTTATGGTATCGGTAGCTTTGTAGATGAAGATAGGAGTGTGAGCGATAGTGAGGTAGGGAGAAAAGAACAAGAGAGTGCTGAGGGACCCCTCAACCCAGAAAGCCGGGAAGCCACATCTACTATGGGGCCTGACATTGTTGGGCCTCGTATTGAACAAGACGCGGTTATCCCACCCGTGCAAGTTTCTGTCCCTCCTAGCTACTACGGTGTCTCTCAACAGACACCGTCTTCATTGCACAGGGTTATAGCACATCATCTAGGTCAACCCCAGTTGGGTGTTGGACCTATTGAACAAAGAGGACTGCCTCCCTCGTCCTCGGCTCCTTTTCGTGCACAATTTGATATGCCGCGGATCTCCGCTTATCTTGAACAACACAAAGTCACCATTGATGCACTGAGCTTGTTGGCTCAACAGGCCTCCTCAACTTCCATAGGTGGTACCTCTCAAGCTGCCATTCGAGGATTGGAAGGAAATCCTGCTGGAGCCTACATCCATGCTGCTCGAAGAAGGAGAACTACCATTCGATCAATCCTACGCTGAAAATGTCAACTGGACTAGTGGCTCCGATTCTGAATTGGAAGATCTGTATGGGTCACTAGGAAAACCACCTGTTAAGGATATGGGAGAAGGTAGTATTTATGAACAGGAGGAGGAAACTGATGACCCAGAAATGAAAAGAATATTTGCTGGGATCGATGAATATGTCGAGGTTGCTACACGCCCAAACTCACCTAGAACTGTTGACCGTTTTGATGATATCCCCAGTGACAGGGAACTTGCTCTAAGAAGGAAAGAAAGGTTAGCAATCTCTAGGAGGGAAGCAAGGAGGAAACCAAAGAAAACTAAGCCTCTCTTTGATGTTTCCAGGGTCCTCAATGGGTTAAACTTTGAAGTTCACCAACAATTCCCTCCTCCTCCTGGTAGATTTCAAGAATCAGCTGCCGACATACTTGAAAGAAACAGACAATCGGAGGCAGCTGAGAAATTCAGGCAAGAATCAGAATGGCCCTTGCCAGAAAGCTTCATAGTACCACCTGCGCCTCCAGTGCATCATGGAGATTCTGGTCTTGATGCCAGAAATATGTTCACTAGGAATGCTGCAGAAAACCCGATATGGAAATCTTTCTTTGTCAACGCTGCCAATCTTGAAGAACGAATTCCTGAAATCTTCAGCAGTCAGTTGATAGAGGTTATCTCGCCCGAGCTGAGAAACATGAACGATAGACAAAGAAGAAGATATGATCATATTCTTACTCGTTCCAAAACCAAACCAGAAGATATCAAATCAAAGTATCCCATAAGTGACCTTCTCAGTGTTTATACCGAAACCAACTTCAACATAAAATATGCCATCTTTCATGTCAAGAGAGCTAACAACCTCACATACTTTCTTACTGAAGCAGATTTGAGGTATGTGAACATCGAAGACATCAGCTTCATATTTGACATCCTTTCCCAGAAAAAGGGAAAATGGCCTGATGAAGAATTTGGTAGAGTTGCGTTAATGAGGTACATGAGAAATCTTATGGAGTTCTTTGAGGAACATGATATCCAGCTCGGGGCTGAGAATAACTATCGGAAGGTCAATCTTCTTAAGCCTAATCAGAATCATCCAGATCTAGAAAAGCTTGAAGAGTTGACTATTATCTATGATGGTCATCCCAACTTTAAAGGTGCTCGAGGGGTTGTCTCCAAGAATACAAAAGGTGAAAAGATCTTCATCAGACTAGATGAACTAAACGGGTATTCTGATGGCACCTTGAAAATCCTTCATCACAAGATTCATCAAAAGGTTTGGGATAACCGAGCAGCGTACACGGATAAAGAACATTCCCAGGTATACAATGCAATAGAAAAGATCAAGAAAGCACTGGCAAGCAGGAGAGAAATCAGAAAGTGGCAAGTGACATTCGGCATTCGCAACAAATCTGCTTATGAATAGTTTTATGTATTAATTTGTTGTGAATGATTACACACCTCACTTAGGGGGAGATTGTTAGAAATATTAAAGTGAGGGGTGTAATATGTAATTACTCAAAGTTGGGGAAATGCTATATAAAGGCATTTCCCCCACATTTCAATACAAGCTTTGCATTTTACAACATATCTTGTGTTTGTGTTTCTCTACATTACTCTCGGCTCTCTCTCTCTAACCGAACACACACACAAACACACACTAGAAGAACTATCTTCTAAGCATTGCTTCATCCGTATAGTATTACGGGACCAACAAATTCAATGGCTCAAACGATTTCACGCTGTGGAAGGTAAAGATGAAGGCTCTTCTGGTTCAGCAGGGTTGCGCGGTGGCGTTAGAAGGAGAAGATAAACTTCCGAAGGAGATGAAGGAGGATGTTAACAGAGACGTTCTAGCAAAAGCGTATTCGGCGATTTTGCTGTGTTTGGCTGATGAGGTATTGAGGGAGGTGGTGGATGAAACAACGGCTGCAGGTCTGTGGGAGAAGCTGTGTGAGAAGTATCAGAAGAATACCCTCACGAATATGCTTTATCAGAAGCAGAGGTTGTATACCCTCCGGATGTCAGAAGGTACACAGGTAAAAGATTATCTGGATAATTTTAACCGTATTACCCTTGATTTGAAGGATGTGGGTGTTAAAAATGATGATGAAGATCTTACCCTGATTTTGATGTGTTCACTACCGCATTCGTATGAGAACTTTGTTGATACCATGATGTATGGTAGGTTAACAATTTCTGTTGCTGAAGTAAAGGATGTCTTGTTGTCGAAGGAACTCAAGCTTAGGGTTTCTTGTAATGAGGGGGAGTCCGGTTCAGGTCTATACGTGGGTAGGGGAAGGACACATGGTGGAATGGGTGGACTGGGGGAGTCGTGTTCGAAAACAAAATCCACAAGAAAAGTAACGTGTTATTACTGTAAGGAGATTGGTCACGTCAGGAGAGACTATCCTAAGAGGAATGGAGATGGTAATGTGGTTCAGGAAGATGAAGACATAGGTGATTCTTTGACTGTATGCACGGATAGTCCTGTAGATACCTAGATCTTCGATACGGGTGTATCACATCACATGGCGTTCTCACGTGATCTGTTTACTTCCTTTAAGAAGTGGAACGGTAAGGTGAAGCTGGGGGACGATGGGATTCTAAATGTCAAAGGTAGTGGTAAGGTGCAGATAAAGTTGCATGATGGAGCGGTCAAGCGGTTTAATTGCTGGTATGTCCCGTATCTTCGGAAGAATCTGATTTCTCTTGGTACTTTGGCCAATAATGGATATGTATATTCTGGTAAAGGGGATGGACTAAAGATTTCTCGGGATGCTCGAGTGATAATTCGGGGCAGACTGCGACGTGGTATTTACGTTCTGGAGGGCAGTTTTGTGAGTGGAACGACGGCTGTACCGACCTTGGAGCGGAAAATTGACCTGACGAAGTCGAGACGACACCGGTGGAGTTGGTCTCCGGTTAAGTCGCGCAACGCGGTGTTGGACTTCGTGGCTCGAACAAGGAGGTAGTCCCTTCGGGGAGGTTGGCAGATGAGAGAAGGTTCTTTGGTGATGACAGTTGACGGTTGAGGACTCGGGTCATGGGAGATTGTCGGATCTCAGTTGACTGTTGAAGGGTACTCAAGTCAAGGGGGAGATTGTTAGGTGTGACTTGATTAGCGGAAGGTATTTGAAACTAGAATTGATGATCGGCGTAAACTGTTAGAAATATTAAAGTGAGGGGTGTAATATGTAATTACTTAAAGTTGGGGAAATGCTATATAAAGGCATTTCCCCCACATTTCAATATAAGCTTTGCATTTTACAACATATCTTGTGTTTGTGTTTCTCTACATTACTCTCGGCTCTCTCTCTCTAACCGAACACACATACAAACACACACTAGAAGAACTATCTTCTAAGCACTGCTTCATCCGTATTGTATTACGGGACAAACAATTGGTATCAGAGCCAAACTTGTTTTTGGCTCGTGATTGTTCAAAAGAAGACAACAAAAGAAAAAGCTCTCGGTTGTGCAAAGGTTCAAGAACGTCAGTTTTATTCAAGATAAACTCAAGCTCAAACGACTTTTAAAGGTAGAACTCATTAAAGGTATAAACTACATCTCCTTTAACTTTCTTTTGAGTTGTTTCGATAGTCTTACAAAGGTTACAAAACATTCTTTGAAGAAAAACACAAACCGTGAGTGTTTTTATAAGTATTAAGTCAAGAAGGTTATTAAATACCCACTTTTTCAACATTAAATTTTCTGGGTATTTAAGCACTTATGGTGTTCTTGGTCTGAAAGTACAACTGAAAAAAAAAATCGAATTTTATAATTTATTTAATTATAAATTCATAATAGATTAAGTGTTGTACAAGGAAAATCAAGTACTTGCCATACCAATCAAGTACAAGTGGTTAGACACTATTCAGGGTATGGCAATCTGATTTAACAAGGACACATCAGAGTCTATCAGCCGGTTCCTTGGTTAATGCGAGTGACTCTTGGGGCGGCTTATAGAATTTTGTCAAATTAGAACACCTAAGTGTTAATCAAATAGCTATAAGTCAAGTTCAGTGAATCGCATGCGATTAGACTGTGCGGCTTATAGCAGTTGATAAGTTTACCTGAATTGCATGCGATTAACACATACATCTATCAGCTGGCTTGTAAAGGGAATCACACGCGATTGAAAGGTTTCTATTTGATTTGCACTTGATTGACAGGACTAACAGATTATTTTCTAAGTTTTTGATGAAACAGGATTGATTCGCATTCGATTAATCATCAAAACTAAGTTCTTATTCTGCTTGTTTTCAAGGACACCTAATCGCATTCGATTGACCTGTATTCGCATTTGATAAGACAAATCCCAATCAAGTTATTCCTTATACTTGGACAAGTGATTGACTCTTTGGACTTGAATTAAAGAACTCTAAGACGTTTGGACTTAATCAAACAATCTAATTCATAATTGAATTTAATTTAAATCAGATTTAATTCAAAGGTGAATTACATTACTTCAAGTCTATCTAGTTCAAGGTTGAATTTAATCTTTTAAGATCTAATTCAAAATTGAAATTCACAAGACTTAGTTCGTTAATCAATCATTCAAATCACTTTAAAATCAGGACAAGTTTTTCGAACAATCAAACCATCTTACAAGTAAACGATCATTTCTCACAAACATCACTAATCATGTCAAGTACAAATGAAATGATGTCCATTGGCACCGACACAAAACCTCCTGTTTTGTTTCGGGGGGAATACAATGTCTGGAAAGGAAGGTTCATGGACTTCCTCGAGCACAATGACCTCTTCGGTGACAAGATGATTGAATGCATCAACAAAGTAAACACCAAATTCACGAAGGTAGTTGAAGCAGATCCAGATAACAACCCTGGCATTCCCAGACATGAAAGAGAGAAGACTCATGATGAGATGACCAATACAGAAAGAGAAACAAAGAAAGCAGAGAAACTGGCCAAGTACTACCTCAAGCAGGGCCTCTCATCTGAAATCTATCTCAAAATAGATAGCTTGGGCACAGCCAAGGAAATCTGGGATGAGATCAAGAAACAACTTCAGGGCACTGAGCAAGGAGAATACATCAAACGAACTCAGCTAGTCAACAGCTATCATGACTTCAAGGCTCGAGAAAAAGAACTGCTCTCTGAAACATATGGGAGATTCTGCAAGCTGCAAAATGAAATGAGATCTAATCAAATTGTCTGAACTGATCTTGATTTGAACTGTGTTTTTCTGAATTCATTAGGTTCTGAGTGGAAAGGCTATGCCAGACTTTACAAACAGATTAATAAATATCTTACATCAGTCACCTTTCACAACATCTTCGAAGATCTCAATCAGTATCAAGATGAAATCTTGCAATCTCTCCCTAAAGAACCAGTTGATGACCCTCTTGCCTTGGTGGTGGCTGACAGAATCCATAAGGAAACATCATCAAGATCCTTGAAACTTAAACAAGTGGTTCTCAGTGATTCTGATCATGATAATGATGATGATGATTCAATCGAAGCAGCATTTCAAGCTCTCACAGTGGCCAACAAGAACTTCATGAACCGTTTCAGCAAGACTAACAATAGACAACGATTCACATCAGGTTCAAGGAGACCCGAAAGAGCTGCTGCTGTTGACAAGCCAAGGTACAAGAGGGATGATAAGAAGGAAGAAGAGAAGGTTGATTTCAAATGCTATAACTGCGGGAGGTCAGGACATCTGATCAGGAACTGCCCAATGAAAAAGACAAAAGATGCAGAGTACTATCGGCAGAAGTACCGCCTGTCTAAACAAAAACAGGCTGGGAACGTGCTGCTCTTTGAGGAGGATCAGTTCCTTGATGATTCAGGATCAGACACTGATCTGGATGGTGAAGATCACACTCAATTCTGTCTGATGGCTCACAATGGTGAAGAAGGTAGAGAGGATGATGACGGAGATAATCTCTCCGAGTCAGATGAGGAAAGCTTGGACAGTGGAAAGGTATCTTCTAGCTCTAACTTTAATATGGGTATTAATCATAAACACATTCAAACCATATTAAATCGCATAAAAGAGTTAGAATGTCAGGCACTAGATTTAATCACAAGAAATCAAGTTCTAGAAGATGTTTCACACACTCAAAAATTGGAGGCACAAACAATAATTAAGAAGTTAGATAACGACTTAATCAGCCTTAGGAACCAATTAGCTGCAAAAGAATCTGAGCTTTTAGAATTAACCAGTAGGACTAATAACACCATATTAGATCTCAAAGCAGAATGTAAGTGTGCTGAAAAGGATTCAGAAATTCTCAAAAATGAACTTAGGAAAGAACGAAGTACTCTTTACTCTAGAATCAATGAACTTGAATACCTTCTGTCCAAACGTGATCAAAGTGAACATACCATCTCTCAATACAAAGAAAAGGAACGTCCTTTCTCCAGATGGAATTTCGATGGGCTTGGCTTCAAATTGAAAAGGATTACGTCCAAACAATTATATAATGCTGATCTGTTTGGGTTAGGACTTACCCAAAAGATGGTCTTTGTTGGCCAAGAAGAGACACAAATAGAGGAAGATTTCAAACGAACTCTTAATGTCAAAACTGAAATTCCATTTGATTATTCTAATTTGAATGACTCATACCTTGCCAATCTCTCTTCCTCGTCCGATTCTGATGTTTCATCGTCTGTCTATTCTGATGAAGAACTCTACTCCCCTGTTTCACCAAAGCCCACTGTTGAATACATTCCTCACAAAGAATTACAAGACAGATTCAACACCCTGCAGGAATTTTGTTTTACCCAAGTCATTCAACAGGACCTCGCCAAAGCCATTCAAAATGATTTAAAACCTCCTACCTCTGAGACATTCCCTTCAATGCATGAAATCATCACCTGTCAACAAATTCCCAACATGTCATTTGTACATGATGGAAAGATCATTGATAAACTGTGTAGGAAACAGTTTGTTTTGAAAGAAAGAATCAAAGCCCTCCAAGTAAAGATGGAAACTCCAATAGTTCCCTTTACCTTCTCACTTTTCGGTTCAGATATGGATGATCTAACTCATGCAAACACCAAGGGTACATATTGCACAACTTCTGTAAAATCTGTTAATAAACCTGACTTAACAAATCTTAAGCTTAAACAGATTTACAAACCAAAGCAACAATCCACTCCTAATCCCAATTCTCGTGTGCACATAGAAGTACCTGAATCATCACAAGCTGCAGCCAGTCGACCACGACTTCATTCTAATCTTTTATCCTCTGCTGCAGATGTGAAGAAGGCTGGAAACAAGAAGTTTGAAATAAATACATCATGGAAAAAAGCTATTCCTAGATCCACTAGGAGGTGTTCAAATTTGAAACCTGTCTGTGAAAACATTTTGATGTTTGATTCTGTTTGTAATCATTCCAGTTCACAAGGAAAAATTGCTTCTACCATGTTTTGTATAAGTGATGGTTGTACTCATGGACACTGTGAATTTAATTGTTGCTATGATCAATTGAGAAAGACTTTAGGTGTTAAACCATGTGTTGATTGGACTGATTTTTATGCTAATCAGATCTGTGTTCCATTTTTAAATTCAAAAGGCTACGTCATTAATCAATGGATCACCACTCGTCAATCACATGCTTTTAAACGCTTAAACAAATCCAACCGATTACTCACGATCAAGGACAACTGGGTCCGGAAGTCAACACCAACAACAACAACAAGTGGCCGATGAAGTTCATGACCGGCAACAAAAGTCTTCTCAAGAATTATGTTCCTAAGTACTCCGGGAATGTACGTTTTGGGAATGATAATGTTGCACCAATTTTGGGGTACGGAGACATTGAGAAGAAGCACATCAAGATCAAGAAAGTCTCATATGTTGAAGGGCTAGGTCATAACTTGTTCAGCATTGGACAGTTTTGTGATAAAGACCTAGAGGTTGTATTTAAAAAGAACAAATGTTCAGTTTTAACTGAAAATGGAGATGAGTTGCTTGCAGGTTCCAGAAATTCTAACCTGTATTCCATTAACTTGGAAAAATATGACTCTCCTACCTCTGTGTGTCTACTGTCTGAAGCATCTACTGATCTGACTTGGCAATGGCACAGAAAACTCTCTCACCTGAACTTTCAAAATATTAACAACTTAGTCACTGGTGACTTGGTGAGAGGCATTCCCAAGTTAAGATTCAAGAAGGATCATCTGTGTGCAGATTGTGAAAAAGGAAAAATGAAGAAGGCTTCTCATAAATCTAAACAAGTATTTAGCACTACGAATCCTTTGGAACTCCTGCACATGGATCTGTGTGGTCCAATGAGAATCCAGTCCAAACATGGGAAGAAGTATATCCTGGTCATGGTGGATGACTACTCACGGTATACTTGGGTCAAATTTCTGCGCTCTAAGGATGAAGCTACTCCTACGATCATCACTTTCCTTAAACAGCAGCAGAATAAATATGGTCAAAGTGTTGTCTCCATTCGAACAGACAATGGAACGGAATTCAAGAACAACACTCTGCAAAATTTCTGTGACCTAGTTGGGATCAACCATCAGTTCTCTGCAGCTTACACACCTCAACAAAATGGTGTTGTTGAAAGAAGAAACAGAACTCTGGTTGAAGCTGCCCGAACAATGCTTTCTTACTCTGGGCTCCCTCCTTCCTTCGGGGCTGAAGCTATTAACACTGCCTGCTATACGTAGAATCGCTCTTTCATTAACAAACGTTTTAATAAAACTCCTTATGAACTGGCAAATGACATTGTACCTACTATCAAATACTTTCATGTATTTGGTAATAGGTGTTTTGTCTTAAATGAAAAGGATAATCTAGGAAAATTTGCTCCGAAAGCTGATGAAGCTATTTTCTTAGGTTATTCTACCGTCTCAAAAGCATATAGAGTTTTAAACACATGCACAAAGAGCATCATCGAGAGTATCAATGTAACGTTTGACGATACATTGACTGTCTCTGGCTCCCCACCACAGTCCAACACTTTTGCTTCTGAACATACCTGTTCAGGACCAGTTCTTAACTCTAAAGAATTAGACATTCCCTCTACTTCTGATAATAATCTCGATTTCATGTTTGATTTCTTTAGATCTGACTCTTCCCCTATTTTGGCTAACAACAGGGATAATGCAGGTGCACAGATAAGCGACCCGATCACAGATACAACAATCACTGAAACGAATCCATTTGCTGAGGATTCTACATCTGTTTCTGTCACACAATCCCCTGTGACAGAACCAATAGTTGATCAGGAGAACTTACACTTTTAGACCCGGTTCCGTTTTAAAAAACAGGGTCTAAATCCTAAAAGAACGCGCGTTAGCCCTTTTTAGCCCGGTTTTATGTGTTTTTTTTAAACCGGGTCTGAATAGGGGGGTCTAAAAGTGTTTTTTGTAGTAGTGAATATTTGTTCTGTTTCTCATTAAATTTCGTATATTATTATGGTATTTTCTCATTTCACGGTTTTTCTTGATTGAATATAAGTAATCATATATGTTATAAGGTTAATAATTTGATTACGATTAAGATTTTGTTGGACTACTTTTTGATTGCAGATAATTTACTCAACTTATAGTTGCAAGCAAGGGTGGTTTTTTACTCCTTGTATAGCTGATCCAGGTTTGAGGTAAGGATTTCTCAAATTGAAGTGTTCTGTATGTCTCGAAATGTATATCGTATTTGACTTTGCATTTTGGTTTAAGTTGAATAAAAGTACGTCTCTTCTTGAAAACGTGTATTACTATGTGCCAAGAAGAAAAAAATGATTTTTAAGAATATTACTGCTTACAAAGACTTCCTCCCACACCTAGTGCATAAAGGTAAATGGTGGGTTAAGATAATCGGTCAAAACAGTAATTTGTGTTGTACAGGTTTAAAATAGGCTCGGTCGAACTTACCTGCAACACGTTTTGTTTAACATTGTTAATATTTCTCATAAGTTAGTGTGTTAAATATGATTAAAAGTTTCTTTTGCATTGAAAAAAATCGTCTAATTTTTTGAACAATAAAAAATGCAGCTTTGGAGACTTCCGACCCATTTTCTTTTAAGCTAATCTTTTTAAGATTTAGCCGTTTGACCTGTTAGAGATGAAACATAACCTCAAGCCCGTTAATAAGTGAATTGCCTGAAATTCATTTCTAATTGACCATCTGGTGAATGCAGGGGACTAAATAACATCTTAAAGCTGCATGTTAAAAGACCCAACAGCACGAAATGGGAGCCAATTACTATCCCTTCGAGGTAAGGTTATTTTATTTTATATTTAATACTATCATTTATTTGAAGTGATTAAAGTTACTAGAGGTTGGAACAAGATTATTGTAGGAAATTACTATCAAAATTTGTATTTTTCATGTGATGGGTTTTGTGCTTCCATCTCACTGACTTTGGAAACAATTATCTTATACTTCAAAGAAATCTGATTTTTGTTGCTTTTTCTTGTATTATCAATCTTTTGCTTTTTTCCTTAAGCTTGCATAATTATTGACTGACAAATATGTGCATCTCTCAGTGTTAGGTCTATAGTTGCTTTGAATCTTCATAGCTATGCAAGTGGACGGAATCCATGGGGTAAATTGAAGCCAGAATATTTACACAAGGTAACATTTGTCACTTTAATCTAGTAACTACTAGATACGGATTCTAATTTAAACATTGACCCGCAGAAAGGGTTGGTTGAGGCTAAAGCAGATGACGGTGTTTTAGAGATCTTCGGGTTTAAACATGGATGGCATGCATCCTTTGTTATGGTCGAGCTTATTTCAGCCAAACACATTGCACAGGTACTTTTTGCAGAAGGGCTAAACAAATTGCAAATGTTAAAGCTTTATATAACTCGATCTTTTTTATAAAACAATTTTCAGGCTAGTGACATTCGATTCGAGTTAAGGGGCGGGGCATGGAAAGAAGGTTTTATGCAGATGGATGGAGAACCATGGAAACAACCGATGAACAATGAGTTTTCAACATTTGTGGATATCAAGAGGGTGCCTTTTCAGTCAGTTATGATCAATGGAGAGTGATTTGAAGTTAAACACACTCTCAACAGGTAAATTATGTAAAGCATATCCATGACATGATGATAGGCAGGGCTAATGTTTAAAAAGATTTTGTCTTATAAGTGCATTAGTTTCTATCAAGTTGTGTATGATCCTGTAAAGAAGATGAACCATGAGTGAGAGGATTGAGAGTTGGAAACTGTTGGTGTGGTTGGTAATTAATTGTAAAGTAGTGCCAGTTATAGCCCATTTGTTACATAGGTGGAAACATTTGGTAATTAAAGTTGTGTATGATCCTGGTAGAAAAGGTTGTCGCATGGGATCAGCGATCCGAAAACGTTTAAAAATATACGTACATAGTGGAAAAGATCGTATCTAAAAAGTTTAAAGTGTTATGAGAACTGCGAGAACCGTTTTGGACCGTTGATCAGTTGATCAAACTCATCGATGGCTGAAAATAATGGTGGCAGGATTGTAAATAACTCAAACATCCAGCAAACCTGCGACTGAAACAAAAACTACGGCTAATTAAATGAGGGGCATAATCGACATTTCCTTTAATGTGTGGCCCACTAAAAAGGGCGGTTTTCTTCGCCTGAGATACGCAACCGTATCTCCACAATTTCAAAAAAACCTCTCATTAGCTTTCTCTCTCTGCTCTCTCTCTACTCTTCTCCGTCTTCGCCACGCTAGTCGCCATTAACGTCTCCTCAAAAAGCTTCAAATGATAGACGCCATTACATCTCGAATCAACTACATCAAACGAAACTAAGTAAGTTCGTCTCCTTGCACTGTTAATCTCACTCGAAATTTTTTGAAAAACACTTCAAAAAAACCTAGAAAAAAAACTTTCAATCAAACTAAAAACTAAAAAAAAAAAACTTAAGATCAGTGAAATAAAACAACGAAAACATTATGATACGCATAAAATTTTGAAAAAAACCGATCAAAAACTTTAAAAAACCATAACATTACTTCCGAGTATGGATTTGAGTTAGAAGTATCATTTCAATCGATGTTTTGTTGCTGTTTTACAGATCTTCAACTACAAAAATAATAACCTAATGTTTTGTCCATGATTGTTGTTGTTTTCCTGATCTTCGAGTTTAAACCAAAACAAAAATGGATTTAATGTTTTGTATTTGCACGTACATATATAGTACTCTGTTTTTGCACGTTTTTGTTGACTGGACTTAATGTTTGTTGTTGTTTTCCAGATCTTCAATTTTGAACAAAAAACAAAATGGAATTAGGTAACTGTAATTAAGTGTTTATTATATTAACATTTAACTGTAATTAATTGTTTATTTCATATTATTTCATATATTCATGTTCCTCTGGTTATTAACATTGTACAGGTGCAAACACATTTAGCTGTTTGTTTATAAACATATGCATTTGTACAAACACATTAAGCTCTTTGTTATTTACAAATGAACATATATTTGAACATGTACACTTGTCCAAACACATTTACTTAACTGATTTTGTAAATATACTTGACCAAATATTAGATTCTTGTTTTTGTAAATGCACATATGTGAATATGTTTCTATGTTTGTTAACAGTTTTGCACATGTGCAAATTTTTTAGTTTTTATATATGGACAAATGTGCATCACTTAGGATCTTTGTAAAAACAAATTTGTTATTTATAAACATATGCACTTGCGCAAAACACATTTACCTGTTTTGTTTTTGTATATTCACAAATGTGTGTACATATGTCTTCTTGTTAATCATATATAAGAGTTACATAACTAGTATGCACTTGTGCAAACAGTTAGATTTTGTTAATGTATAGAAACAAATGAGCATATACTTGAACATGTACACTTGTCCAACACATTTACTTAACTGATTTCCTATATATATATGTGTACAAACATCAAATTATTGTTTTTGTATATGCATATATTTAACTATGTTCCTCTGAGTGTTAACATTTTTGCACCTGTGCAAAATTTTTAATTATATGTAAACATATGCACTTGTGCAAAAACAATTAGTTTTTGTTATTGTATAGACACAAATGAGCATATGTTTCAATATGTACACTTGTCCAACATATGTACACTGTGCAAAAACATTAGATTCTTGATTTTTGTATATAAAACAATATTATTCTGGTTGCAAACAGTTTTAGTGTTATAAACATGTACTCTTGTCCCTAAAAACATATTAACAATTAGAAACCTTTAAAAAATCTTATTATCTAATTTAGGTAGAAGAAGAAGTGGAAGAAATATAAAATTGAACAAGTTTTCAAACACAGAACAAGATCCAATTCAAGTTGAAGAAGAACAAGGTATACAAATAAAACATACAAAATTGTAATATGTTCTTTTTTTTTGCACTTGTGCAAAAATATCTGTTTTTAGTTAACTGTTTTTAGTCTGTTTTGTTATATCCACATATATGGGTTTGTTTCTTTGGTTCAATCAACTTAAGCAATTCTCCTTTGATAGGACAATCCCCTTCTTCAACTTCTCAAAGTAGCAGCCCGGAAAAAACAGTACAGCTGACAAAAGCCGAACAAAGAAAGGAAAAAGGTCCCGTTGTAATTAAAAGTTTTTCTCCAACGAAAAATAGAGATGATAAAAAAAGAAGAGAAAGAGAAAAACAACTCAGAAGGGAGAGGGACCTTCAAAATCAAAAGAAAAAGAAAAGAAAAAGTTGAAGAAAAAAGGTAACACAACATTCCATTCCTGTTTATATATATAATTATTACTTTTGCACTTGTGCATTCATTTGCACTTGTGCAAACCTCTTTCTAATTTAATGCACAAGTGCAAACTATTAAGGTTGCACTTTCTTTATATATAATTATTACTTAATTTCTGTTAATATTATTAAACAATCCAATAATCAAAAACATTTCAAAATTGTTTACAGTCGAGGAACCTACAGAAAGTACATCCAATGAATCAAGCTCGTCTGATGAAAGTGAAAGTTTGAATAAAGGTATCTATTTGTTAACTTTCAACAATTTCATTTAATGTTCTTTATATAAAGTATACACTTGTACATGTTTATATATATATATATATATATATATATATATATATATATATATATATATATACATTCTGAAATATTTACATTCTGAAATATTTCATGCAGAAGAAGAGGTGCTGGCTGAATTTAAAAGAAGTATAGAGAAGAAAAAACTACAAAAGAAAAAAGGTAATGCATACAATTTGACACAAAAGTTCGTAGATAAAATTTGCACATGTGCATGTGTTAATTCAAATGTACCTGTGCAAAACAAACTGTTTATGAACTTTTTTAATACATTATTGAAAAATAAAATAATCTTCATTTGATAAAGGTGATGCAGGAAAAGAAAAGACATTGCAAATAGTTCATGTCCAAGAGAAAAAGCAAAAAGTGAAGGAAAATAAGAAATCTGACCAAAAGAAATCGAAAGGTAAAATAAATACTTTCCATAAAACCAACACATGTACTAGTTTGTGCACAAATTGTATATATATGCTAAAAAACTATAAACACTACAACTTCTGCTTAAAAAAAAAAAAAAATGCAGCATATGCTATTCTTATGACTTAATGCACATAAATTGCACTTGTGCATTTTTGTGCACAAGTGCAAAATTATAAAAACTATAAACAATTAAACACTACAACTTCTGCTTTTCTTTTTAATAAATTAAATTTTTATTTCTCACAGCTAAAGGTGATGCAGGAAAAGAAAAGGCATTACAAATAGTTCCTGTCCAAGAGAAAAAGCAAAAAGTGAAGAAAAATAAGGAATCTAACAAAAAGAAATCGAAAGGTAAATTAAATACTTTCCATAAAACCAACACATGTGCTAGTTTGTGCACAAATTGCATCTATATGCTATAAAACTATAAACACTACAACTTCTGCTTTAAAAAAATAAACAAATATGCCATCATATGTTATTATGATAACTTAATGCACATAAATTGCACTTGTGCATTTTTGTGCACAAGTGCAAAATTATAAAAACTATAAACAATTAAACACTACAACTTCTGCTTTTCTTTTTAATAAATTTAAAATTTGGAACTGTTAAATTGATACACAAAATTAAAAGTATTGCACAAGTGCACTACTATAAAAAAACAAAAAAAAACTTCCTCATCTCATTGCTATGTTTGAAAACATATTAACAGTTTGCACTTGTGCAATAAATCAAAATTTTTTTTTGCACAAGTGCACATATAACACATTATTTACACATGTTAGTTTTGCAAAAGTATTATAATAACTATTTTCCCTTCTTTATACATTTTAGTTCCTGAGATTGAAGCAAAGAAAAGAGGAACAAAGAAAAAGGCAGAAGAGGAACTGAGACCGTCAAAAAAAAAAGAAAGGTGTTAATGAAGGCTGTAAAGCCAAAAAAGAAGGATAAATTCCCATCAATTAGAACAAGGGTTTTCCCAAAATTGCTCTGTTTAGCAGTGAACAACTTATCAAAATAGCAACAAAGAGAGGTTGAAGAAATGGGGTTCGGCAAGCTACTGACGATGACACTAGAAGGTGTTACTGCAAAAATTGGCCACTACGTCATTGATTCTTTTGATGAGGACAGTATGTGTTTAAAGCTAGCAAACAACAGAAAAATCAAGATTACCAAACAACTCGTCTTTGAGATGCTAGGAGTACCGGAGGGGAAAAAAGATCTTTACAAACTTCCCAAGCAAAAGTCCCTTGAAAAAGAAACGACTGAATGGAGATCTGAGTATCCAGTGAGCATGACTCCTTCCGACTGCGTCAAAAGTATAATAGAGAAGAGAGTGACGGGATGGAGATTCAAGCTCGATTTTATTACTCTGTTTGTCTCTGCCATGGGCGAGATACAAAAATCAGGGATTTGCAAACTGGACTTCCTACAGCATATCACTAAGGACACTGATTTTAGGTCCATAGACTGGTGTGGCTTTGTACTTGACTCATTGAAAAAAAGCAAATCTGGATGGAAGAGGAATGCCCCGAAGATTTACTACATAGGCCCCCTTGTCTTCCTCGCGGTTAGTAATTTTTTAAATACTTCAATTAACATATTTAAAATTGTGTATTGAGACTGAAAATTTGTAATTAACATTCCAAAAATTAATTTTCATCACAGCTTGTGTATCTTGATTACACAAGGTGCGCAAAATTTGATGTTAAAAGAACAAGGCCAACAATCCTTGGTTGGAGTATAGAAAAAATGCGAAGGAGGGAGGAGATTGAAATAGATGAAGGAGGATTTGGATTTGGGGAGTTACAAAAAAAGATGTCTGGAAAGAAATCCCAAGAGGAGTCTTTGGAGGTAAGAAAATATAAACTTTATATTCTTATTTCAAAAAAGTTTTAAAATGCACAAAATTCAAAAATTATTATATTATGTAAAATGTCCCTTTTTTACACAAATGCATATTTTTTGCACTTGTGCAAAAACAGTTTATACATGATAAAATGTTTTAAAAAGTATACTTTTGCACTTGTGTAGAAAATGGCAAAATAAACATAAAAATAGAAAAGACAACTTTTGCACAGTTGCATTTATATTTCTACTTTTTGCACAACTGCATATGTTTTGCACTTGTGAAAAAATAATGTGTACATGATAAATGTTTTAACCATACTTTTGCACTTGTGCAAACTGTTAATATGTTTTCAAACATAACAATGATGGGTAACATGAGAATAGTTTGTATCTTGATAGTATAATGATATGACAATGCACAAACATGTATGTATGAGAATAGTTGGTATTTTAACAAAATTCTATATCCCTTAACAGGGATTATCTTATTGTATTCTACAAATTGTTCCTTTTAGCACAAGTGCATATGTTTTGCACTTATGCAAACAATGTGTACATGATAGTATAAATCATATACCCATGCACAAAACATATGATGATTTTAAACAAAAATTCCTATTCTTTAACAGGATTACATAACTAGATTCACAAATCTGCATGAATGGATGTTCAATGAAAAAGAGCAGTTTGAAAAAATGTGGTATGAGGCTTATGACAAGCACGAGGGAAATCGCACGTTGCTAAAGTTGAGGAAAAAACATGATAAGCTTTTTAGCACGATTTGGGTAACTGTCCAAGATACTCAAACTCAAGAAACTCAAGAAGAAAAAAAAGTTGATATTAAGGAATCCAAATCAAAGAAAGATGTGAAGGGAAATGCTGTTGTTGAAACTATTGAAAGTGAAGATTCTGAAACTGATGATGATGTTGAGAGTAATGATGAAAGTGAAGATGGTTAAGATCGTGATGATAGTGATGATGGTAAGGGTAGTGCTGATGATGATAAAGACGGCGAGGATGATGAGGGTGATAGTGAGGATGATGATGATAGTGAAGGTGGTGATGAAGAAGAAAACGAAGGTGATGAAGAGGATGGTAGAGATGATGATGATGATAATGGTGAGGATGGTGGTGGTGATGATAAAGATGGTGAGATTGGTGGTGATGATGAGGATGGTAGAGATGATGATGATGATAATGGTGAGGATGGTGGTGGTGATGATAAAGATGGTGAGATTGGTGCAGGGCCACAGGGGCAACCGCCCAGGGCCCAAAAATTTCAGGGGCCCACTGCAAAAATATCAAGCCTTTTGTATATGTATATGTTAAGCCCACTAAATAAAAGGAGTAGGCATGTTTAAGTGTTTAACATTGAGGAGGGCCTAGGAGGGGGACAGGAGGCGACGCTTTACAGTTGAGGAGGGCCTCGGCTGGACTGAAATTGAAACGGCGTCTTGGAAGTTGGAAAAGAAGAGAAAAAGAAACTATTATCATCTCCTATCTCTTAATTTCTAGAAATCGGGCCCTCATCCTCATCGCAATACTCAACAAGTACTTAATCCTCATTGCAATCTGTAAGTGCTCATAGAAAATCAGACATCATTTCATCGAAAATCACTTCATCACACCATCATAGTCACGGAGGCTCGTTGTTTGATGCCTCATGCCTTGATTGCAGTTCTGTAACCGTAGGTTTTTCTTCTTCTTTTGCTCCTTGAATCACTATAAAAGTATAAAACTTGTTCTTCCTTCTTCCCAAACCCTAAATCGAAGTCAAAATATGTAAACTTCCTTCATCTACTGTTCGGCATGTTCTTCCCCAAATCAGAATTAGGAAATACGAATAAACATGAAGCCATTAAGGAAGATAAGAGAACGATTTGGGTACCTGTTTGTGGATCGATCAAACAACATTATTGATCGGGAAAGGTTTTGCCGGTGGAAACCTTGAGGCCTTGAGGGATGAAGCTGCTCTGATTTGGTGAGCTGTCAAATTTGGAGGCAGGTGGTACAATCTGAAGGGGTAAGGATGTGGTGTTTGTTTATTATTTTTTGGATGGGTTAAATTGTGTAAAGAGAGGGTACATTGTGCATTTGTAGTTGTATAACACCATATAAAGTCAATGCGTTTTTGTGTGTGTTTATTTATCTAAGAGTTAATTGGTTATTGTAATATGTTATGTGACTTGTTTCTGATCTACTGATGTTATAACCTTGATTTGTGAATTTGTTAGAACTAATCTGTTGAATTAGTTTTTTTATTAGTATTAATCTTAAATTAGTTTATATTCTATTTATATGTTTCGTTAATCTATTATTTCCCTTTCTTTAACTCGTTAAATTAGTTTATTGCTTGTGAGTTCATTGATGAATTAGTTTCTTTTGTGCTTTATTAGTCTTATTTTAATTAAATTTACACCGTGTTTCTTAAAATATTTTTCTAAGGTAGCAAAAAAAGAAAAAAATGGAGGAAATTTTATTTTAAAGACTCCAGAGTACATCTAATTGTAAGTTTTTTTTATTCTTTATAATCTTCGTTTATTTATTTCAGTCTTTATTTACTTTAGGGGCCCCTTTCTAATCTTCTGCCCAGGGCCTAAAAAATTATTGGACCGGCCCTGGATTGGTGGTGATGATGAGGATGGTAGTGATGATGATAATGATGAGGATAAAGACGGTGAGAATGGTGGTGATGATAAGGATGGTGGTGATGATAACGATGGTGGTGATGATAAGGATGCTGGTAATGATAAGGATGGTGGTGATGATAAGGATGGTGAGATATGTGGTGATGATGATAAAGACGCTGGTGATGCTAGTCGTAACAAAACAAAACAACATGCTGGTAACCAGAGTTCAGAAAAAGAAAGTGCAACCTTGATTGAAAATGTTGTTGTTGAACAACAAAAAGTTGGTGAAAAGAAACAAAAGAAAAGGCTTGATGATATAGTTTCTAAGATTGTTTCAAGTATAGACAAAACAAATCTGCTTAGTGTTAGTACAATCCAAGGTACATGCTAAAAAAACTTATGATAATATGTAGTATTTTTTATAAGAAATTATCATAATCTCATATAGAAACTGAACTTTCTTTTATGATTATAGAAGAAATCATCATGCCGAAAGAGAAGGAAGCTGCTGTGAAGGATAATGTTATCAGAAATGAAGGTACAAAAATTATGATATACTTGTTTTTGCACATGTGCAAAAACAAAAAAACATTGTACTTAAAAATATTTTGTATTTTTCTTTTTTTTCAGAGGAAAATCAAATTCAAAAGGAGGTGCCAAACCCAGAAGGAACACCCACAGTTAAAACTGCATTGAACGAAGGTACGTCACCGTATATATTTTAATTCCAATATATAAACTGCATTAAAACTGCATTGAACAAAAAGTATAATTTTTGTACTTGTATAAAATGGGAATAAAATCTGAATAGGTAAATGCAACTGTTTTTTTGTACAAGTGTAACTGTTTTTGCACATCTGCATTCAACAAAGAAGTATTATTTTTGTATTTGTGCAACTTTTTTTGCACAAGTGCAAAAAATGGATGTTCAGAAAAGTTAAAATGCAATTTTTTGCACTTCTGCAAAAAATAGTTGAACAATCAAAAAAAGGTAACATAAAAAAGATATACCCTCTTCACTTTTATAATTGTTATTTTTACTAAATTTTAAATCAATCTACTAAAAAAATGAACATAAATATCACTAGAAAGCGAATTTTGGTTAGATAGTCAAACAATTAAAGAACTTTTTGTGATAGAAGAAGAAATTCAAGCAAGGACAGGTAGCAAAACAACTGAGCTTCAAATATCAACAATTATCTTGCAACCCAGGCCATCCTTTAGCCTTGGATTGATCCAATCAACCCAAAAAGAAGAACAACCTGAGGCTGACCCGATTGAAGCTAAACCAATAAACTACTCGAGCCCGGACTTAATTACTCTCAAGAAAAGGAAAACAATGGCATCTAGCTCATTAAAGTCCCCATACTTGTCAAGAGTTGTGGATGTATCTAAAAAGCCAACAACAGAGGAAATCAGGATTGCCAATTACCTATTTGAAAATGAAGTCGGAGAAGGCGATAGGCAAGTCTTCAACATCAAAAACAAAATGCACAAGTGCACAAAAATAAACAAAATGCACAAGTGAACATTTCTTAAATTTCTAACATTCCTTTTATGCAGTTTCTTCGTTTTCGAGACTGGATATGAAGTCTTTGGTTTGATCGATCATTTCCAAAACTTGAAACCTGGTGAATGGGTGAGCTCGGGCGTTGTTGACAATTTTATATCTGTTATGAACTATAACGAAAGGTTCAGATGTCCTGGTTCACCTCGTAGGCTGTTTTGTACAACATGGATGGTGGTAAGAAAAAATACTTCTATTCTGCTCACTTTCTAACTCTATTATAAAATATATATATAATATCATAATATATAAAAATATATTGCAGCCGGAAGAGTTGTTTGAGAAGGTTGAATTCAACAAGGACGACATGGATGGTTTCAAGAAAAATTTATTAAATGCCTTGTCGGGATGTTAAGAATACATGGACTTGAGATGCTACGACATGGTAAATAATAGAATTATCATATCGTATATGTAGTTGTACACAATATATTAATAAATTTATAACAAATGTATGAAAAATTGCAGGTTCTGATGACTCGTTTTCAAGAGAACCATTTCTACATCCTCGTCTTTGACTTCCGACATGAAACCATCGAGATCCTTGACAACATAGCTTATGAAGAACATACACTGCAGACGTATAATGATTATCCACTTGGGATTGTAAGTCCTTAAACATAGATTTGCACATTTACAAGTAGTTCTGTTTTGAAACACTGTTTTTAACCATATAAATGAAACCGTTCTGCACATGTGCAAAATGGGTCAACACAAAAGGTAAAAAAACAACTTTTTGCACATATGTAAACAGTTCTGTTATAAATACTGTTTTTAACCAAATAAAAAAACACTGTATCAGTAATGCTCTTTTTAACACCCTAGTTGTTATGATAAAATGCAGAAGGAACTCTTCATCGGCTATTTAGAACTTGTGAAACACCCAAAGTTTGAGAAGATGAAAACAAAAGAGATCAAGATTCTAAACTTGAAGTGGAAAACGAACACTAATAACATTGATTGCGGAGTGTTTACAATGCGTCATCTTGAAACATACATTGGTGGTGGTGATAGGTTGTATGACTGTGGTCTGAATGGAAAAGGAAAGCATCAGAAAACATTGTTGAATCGCTTAAGGTATAAGTATGCCTCCAAAATTGTACTTAGCGATGTCAACATACATAAAGAATTAGAAAGGGAACTGTTTGCACAAGTGCAAATTGAAAAAAATAAGATAAGGTAAAAACCTAAGTTGTTGCACTTGTGCAAAATGTTTGCACTTATGCAAAAATGGTGTGTACAATCAGAAAACATAATTTAAACTTCTTGCACAAGTGCAAAAATGGAAAAAAGCAACGTAATTGCACTGTTGCAAACTGTTTCCACTTGTATAATCAGAAAAACATTAAATGCAAACTAAACAGTTTTATACAATCAGAAAAAGGACTTTTTGCAAAAGAAAATATAAACTAAACAGTTTGAACAAATGCAAACTAGTAACATCATAAAAGGTAAAAAAGAAAGGTTGTTGCACTTGTGCAAAGTGTTTGCACATGTGCAAAACAGAACGTTAGCATCAGAATGATAAAGTCAAACTTATTTGCACAGATATAAAAACAAAACATTAAATGTCAAGTAACTTTTCAAAGTAAAAAAATATGTGTAAATATATATTATAACTATTGCTTGAAAACTAAAACTTTTCAAGAGTTTGATGACTTGTCTAATAAATTTCATATAGAAAAAATATAAATGAAACCCTAAAAATCACTATCATTGTCCTCGTCACCACTATCATCACCAGCATCATCACCACTAGAATCACTGGAAAACATAAAATCTTCTTCGATATCATCTTCTTCGTCTTCAAATTCGTCACTTTCAAATTCTTCTGTTTCTTTCGCTCTCGCTTCTTTCGCTTTTTTTTCTTCTTCAGCTTCCTTTTGCTTTTTTTTCACAATTTCTAGTATCATGATCGTTTACCATTTGATGGCATTTCCAACACATCCTATAGCTTCTTTCCTTTACTTGTTTAATTGGCTTCTTCTTCGCTTTTTCCTTTGCTTTCCCACTTGGCCCAACTAATCTCTTTTTTGTTCCACTTCCTTTATTACGTATACCTTGTGGGACTTTGATCAGCACTTCCTTTGGCTCCTCAACCCCAAGTAATCTCCTTATAACAGATTTCTTACTTGAAGTTAGTGAAACAGCAGGAATCTCAGACTCTAACTCCTTCTTCATTTCCTTTAAATTGTCAACAAATAAAGAAAACCTACCATTGTCGCTCCTCAACATGGAAACACAGGAATCAAGCGTGGAAAAGGCTTCATTATAGAGTTTTTCAAACTCAACGTTGTTAGCGCCATATTTGTTACGAGTAGAATACAGTTCTGGAGGCACGACGTTAACAGACCATCTTTTCAGCAAGTACTCTGTAGGAATCTTCTTAAAATTGTGAGAATTCCATACGTAGAACATATGGCGACATGGATAACCATAACACGTGAAATGTTTACAATCGCATAATGTAGTACCAACTGATTCTCTAAAAGTGACCTGAAAATGTGAAAAATAGTTGAATTAAAAGATAAGATTGATATGCACAAGTGCATGATGTGTATATGCACTTGTGCAAACAAATTATTAAAAAATGCAAAACAGTTAATTTTATTGCACAAGTGCATTACTTAAAAAAACAGTATCTTCCTATATATAATATGACTGATATGCACAAGTGCATTTAGTAAAAAAACCAAAAATAATAAAATTAACTCACCTTGAATTCAGCAACCATAATACCATCTTTATTCTTGTGCATAATGGTGCAAACTTCAGAACCCCGTTCTTCTATAACAACCTTTTGTATACATGACCAAACACTCTTTGTAATTTCTTTCTGAACAAGAAGAAAAGTTGTTCTCGTATAAAAAGTCGATGCAAACTTCTCAATTTCAAATTCCGTACTCCATTTAGGGGTTGTTGTCAAAGTCAAGTGGTCCAAAGCCCTCTGCTCATGCCCTTGCTTCTCCATGGCAGTTTCAAAACATGCCAAGAACTAAATCAAAGTATTCCCAGGACTAGAATACACACTAAAAAATGAGTTCTCACTCTCAGATCTTGACGTAGTCTTCATCAAGCAACACATTGGGATTTCTCTAAAATATGCTGGAATCCACCTTTCTCTACAGTTAAACATATCAGTCAACCATTGATTATTGCCCAAATTAAATTCGTTGATCATCGTCTTCCATTGATTCTCAAATTCTGTAGGAGTCAAAAAATCATTTCAAACAATCTTGTGCAGACGTTTCCTAACATCTGAATTGTGTAACAAATCACCAGAAACCTAAAAAGAAAGAAGAAAATAATTATGTTAAAAACTATAATAATTAAAAGAACATATAATGCACTAGTGCATGTTTTGAAAATAATAAACATACCTTTACAGGCAATTTCCTCATAATATGGCACATGCATAAACGATGAGTGGAATTGCAAAAAAACTTTTGGAATAGCTTGTTTTAGAGCCGGATCTTGATCGGTAAGAACTAGCTTCGGTTCCTTGATATGCGCCTTTAGAAAGGCCTGAAGCAGCCATTCGTATGACTCGATCGTCTTTGAATTTAGTAAACCACAACCAAATGTAATGCACTTTCCATGGTTGTCAACTCCGGTAAATGGCACAAACACCATCTTGTACCTTTATAACACACATTTGCAAAAATATAACTTGTTAAATATAAAAGGAAATGTAAAAACAGATTCAAAAATGCACTTGTGCAAAATGAAAACAGACTAATATTTGTGTCATATGCACATGTGCAAATCTTTAAAAACCATTACTTTATAAATAATATTTGACAGTTATGTAAATATACATATACATAAAGAGACAAAAAAAGGAATAAAACTTACAAATTTGTATCATATGTAGCATCAAATGAAACCACATCACCATAAACCTTGTAACTGTATTTACACATTTCATCGGCCCAAAAAATTGAAGTAAGCTCACTATCCACAACTTGATAATCAAACGAAAAATCTGGAACATGTAGTTTACGGGATTCAAGCTTCTCCACAAACATTTGAGCATCCCTTTCCCCAACATACATGTTCACATCCCGTCGAAAATTTTTGTAATCGGTAACCAGACCACGTACATCACCGGGACCAGACTTTAACAAAGAATTTAGCCTATGGGCTTTCGTCGCACCAAACTTTGATGAAGATACTTTATGAATAAAGTCTTTATCAGACTCTTCCAACTATCGGTTATAACGTGACATATGCTTCTTATCCTCGTCATCAAGAATGTGGTTATGACCTTCAACGAATTTTTCCAATTTAAACGAATCTAACCCAGGAGCGCATTTTAAACAGATGCGCGCTTTGCAATTAGTGACTTTAAAGCTTGAATGTCGTATTTTCTTTCCAGCAGGATCTAGTGTATTCATAGCAACCCTACTTTTGGGTATACCTGCTCTATTGCAAAACACATACCGGTTAATTGAGTTTTTGTTAACCTTCGAAGTAGACCCCCTTACACCAAACCCACATTTTTTCCCATACTCCAAATAATACGCAACAACAGCGTCGTAGTTGACAAAATTAGTTCCGACAATAGGCTTTTCATCCGCTGGAACTTCAGGAATAAACAAAGCAGTCTCAAATTCATTAGAATTACTGGAAAAAGATAACCCATGGCTTGTTTCTGGACCCATAGCTACAAAAAAAAGAACAAAAAAACATATCAAATAACTCAAACACATTAAACTGTTACAAAAAATGCACTTGTGCAAAAATTTAAAAAACACAGCAAAAACTAAATACCTTCAACTTCTTCATTTGCTGGATCATCAGTTTCAAGTAAGTATTCACTATCATCAGGAGGCATATTCTAATCCAGATTGTTAACTGAGAAACTAGAACTTGATTCACCATTACCAGAATTTAAATCCATCTCTGTAACACAAAAATAAGCAAAAACAATATTTAAAAACAAAATAAAAACATAAAAAGAAGGAGATGACTGTAATCAGTACTGCAAAACATAACAAAGCAGAAGAAGCAACAATGTGAAAACAAAACATCAAGTGAAAAGGGAATCCAAAATTTAAAAAATGTGCTAAATCGAATATTAGAAACAATGTGAAATCCAATGCTAAAACATTAAGAAACAATGTCAAATCCGAGGACAAATGAATCGGAAATTATAAATAATATGAAGCTAAACCTTAAAAACGAAGATAAAGTAGAAATTAGGGCACAGAACAAACCGAGAAATCCGCCGACGGTGACGAAGAAGGCAATGTAGGTAGACGGCGACGGTGACTCGGTAGAAGGTAGACGGAAGAGAACGACGGTAGAAGGTAGAAGGTAGACGAAGACGGAAGCAGACGGGTAAAAGTCGGGGAGACGACAGTTAGGTCTCAATTAATGAGACTGGTGGGGAGGGGGGACAAAATTTGTGGCCGGACGTTTTTACCCTCCGCCAAAAACATAAACCTTAAAAACATCAAATGAAATGATTGGTCCAAAACGGTTCTCGCAGTTCTCGTACGAAGAGCGGTTCTCGTTTGAACCTCCTACTAGTCTACATTATCGCATAAACAAAAATAATAGCATATATTTGTTTAATAGTTTGTTTCACTTAGGATTGAGCTTCGTGAATAGCTGTAAAAAGTTAATGTCCGCATTTTGCTTCATAGTTCTTTTGCTTCGATTTTAAAAAAAAGAGGCTACACAATATAGATATCAAACTCTTCATCAGCTAGTATTGTTGTACTTTGCCCTAATAAAAGTAGCTCTTCTAAATCTAACGAATCATGCTGCAAGATTGATGAGTGGTTGCCAACCAAAACAATATGGTCTCTTTGTCTTGTTATTTGTCTCCTACTATCACCATATGTTATTAACCTCATATATATTGCGTATGAGGGAGAAATTACTAAAATAGACTTATGGATGTGTTTATGAAGGTTCATATCTCTCGTGAACCAAGCATGAATTGTCTGTATTGTTACAAAAATATGTGTAAGTTAGATAAGGTAAGGGTAAATATACATGCTTTGCAAAGTATTGTGTGAAATGTTACTGGTACTGTTGTTTTATTGCTGACAATATGTGGGCATGTGAGGTTAAAATCTGTGCGAGTACTTATTGTTGAGGAGCTGCATTATTCATTGACATACACCTTGCAGCAGAATCAGCATACGTAAGTTTGTGTTTCGTAATTGTGATCTTGTGTTGTTCTTTTGATATATAGAATAAAGAAAATTAAACATGAAAAGAGCATAACAGAGTCAGAATAACAATTATTTGTTGCTCATTTTATATGTTCTTATGATTATCAGTGCATACTATAAACCTTCATTGTAATAGTTGTCTTTTGGAATAAATACTCAATTCTTTACTTCACACAGAATTTTTGCTACCTATGTTTAATATATGTTGTGGCTAGTGGCACTATTGAAACATATATAGAGTAGATTTGTGTTTTACTTGACCTTTTATACTTATTTATTTTTTAACCGTAAGAGGCACACTATAAGTCATATAAATAGAATGTTTGCAAGATTGTAATGAGTAGTCATAAAGGAATGATTTAATTAATTATTGTTAATGAGTATTAAATTAGTGGGAAAGCCTAGAGAGCATGTAACAATGAACAATCGTAGTTATTTTCAATAGGTATCTATTTTGTTTTGGTTAGTGACATATCATTAAGGGAGAATTTCATATATATCCTTGTAAACTTCAATAATTTCATATATATCCTTGTAAAATTAAAAATTACATTAATATCCTTGTAAACCTTATAAACTCTCATATATATCCAAATTCCAATTTAATACTTAATTAAACCTCTTTAAAATTAAGAAAATTATCATTTAATTAATTTACGGTTATTTGTTACCTAATAATAAGTGATTTACAATACTACCCTTGTCCCGATTTACCTATGATTCCAGATCGGAGATAAAATCACAATACATATTAGATATGTGATGGATTATACAGTATCTCAACCTTGACACATTGCCATCGTGCATCTATCTCTTTCTTGTTCTTATAATCGATTGGAGTGGAGAAGTTGGCTTCAATCTATTGGAGTGGAGAGATACATGTGGAAATCACGTAACGCAGAGGGGATATGACTTCAATCGGTTGCTGCTCTATTCGGTAGAATTAGGTTTCAATCGATTGGAGTGAAGAAGATGCGTTTGTAGTTTCAATCGATTAAGGAGAAGCAATGATTAGGTTCTATCATTATTTCTAGTGAGAAACAACGATCAGGACTTTTAATTGATGAAAAGGTAGAAGGGTACAATCAGAGTCAGATTATGGATTTGCTTTTGTATTCTAAAGTTGGGTTGAAGATATAAAAAACGAAAGCTACGCTGCTGCAAGAATTTGGAAGTTGATAATGAGCAGTTTTCCGATCCGTGAATCATACTCAAATTGGGGGAAAGGGTAGTATTGTGAATAAACTTGCTATTAGCTTTTAAATAATAATAAATTAATTTCAAGATAATATTTTTAAAGTTTAAAAGGTTTAATTAGAAGATTGGATATATATGAGGTTTTATAGAGTTTAGAAGGATATATATGTAGTTTTAAATTTTGTAAGGATATATATGTAATTATTGAAGTTTATAAGGATATATATGAAATTCTCCCTATCATTAAACCATATATTCTAATTTGCTAATTCTGACTTTGAAACTGGGACTCAAACACCAATGTCACATATGTTAGATACATGTTTTAAAGAGGATATAGATTGCATATTTGTCTTGTAATCGATTTATTTAATAGTCAATAAATAAAATTTTAAAATTAATTTGTTAATTAATGAACCATTGTCATTATTTTTTTTGAAAAGCAAAACCATTGTTATTAATTACATATATTTACTCTTAAAATAAATACACACAATTAAGTCATTTATTTTTCTAACAAATTAAAAGTTAATTAAATAAAATATTTAATAATATCATATATAATTAATTGAAATTAATCACTTGGTCATATTTTCTTTGAACGACAATTACTTAATCATATTCACTGGAATATACTTTTACGTCATTGATAAATCAATCATTAGAAATATATTTATGACTTGTTCAATTGATACTCTCTGATATCATATATCCTTGAGTATCTTTCACATCGGCTACGATACCATAGTATTTGTGTATGTATGTACATATTACCCTTTCAGAAGAGAACTTTACTAATAAAATTTTAGTACGAGGATAATGGAAGCCTTGAGGTATATATAGGACTGTAGGTATAATACATTGAATAGCCAAATTGATGATACTCTAAACTCTTTATAAAACATATGCTGCTCTCTGTCCAACAAACCATCTGTTGCACCAAAATTTCAGAATCAACATATACATTCAACTCCCCAACATATGAATTTGTACTATGGTGGACAACAGACATATCAACATGGTATAAAAGACTTTAGATTTAGCCATTTGAGGTTTCTTGATTTACATTTACTTTTGACATTCGTTTTAAAGAAAAACTTTAATTGTGAATTGTGTGAAAGATGCGCTGCTACTAGTTTCACCCGACCCGAAAATGTTTCAGTTCATCATCTAAGTCATCTTTTCATCTTGAATAAAAGAAGCCCCCTGGTAAAATAATTTATGGATCCGCCATTGCTTGAGAGTTGAGACTTGTATAAGACTTTCATATGTATACTCTAGTGATGGAAATTCTTACATTTTAATTCCTAGAGATGTGGTTGTAAACCATTGCTAATAGTTGACGCCATCAAAACATGCTCAAATATCACTATGACGTTGAAACCAAATAAGAGATACAAATATAGTACTCCCAACTTTCTTATACTATAGGTATCATTCATATATAATTTCAACATATTTATAAGAGTTTATACAAATATATATGTAACACACATAACCTTTACAACCATTCATGGATGGCAGTTAGAAATAATTGAATTAACTACCCAAGTTTAAATGCTAGCTAGCCATGCAAGAAACTCCTAAGTCTAGCTTATACTTCAATACTGCCAAGTAACTTTAGTGTTGTACAAATCACCTCACGTTTGATCTAAACTAGTACGATATATAGTAAAGTGTTTGACTTCTTTTTCTTTATCAATCTGTCCGCCAGGTGAGCTAAAATATTGCTAGTTTAACATTGGTTCTTGAACTACTGCTCATTTTCCGCATTCTGTGTTGAATTTGCAGAAATAGTCCGAAGTGGAGACATATGTATTGATATCATAGGAAATATTTGGGCAGTTTTACGCTTGAGCGAGATCTCTGAGCAGATAACAGCAATTATAGTTGCAAGCCCCATGAATATAAAGAGTAAAAAGAAACTAGGAACATCAAGACTTTGCGGTAAGGCTTCAGCTGGTTTTGTTTGTATATGATTTAAAACTCCAAGATACTTTTTCTTCATTTCGGCCATAAGTTCATTTTTAGTAATTACCTTTACAACGGCCCTTGAAACTTCTTGTTGTAAATCAGGATTTCTACGAGAGAAAGCCTGAGACAGTTCAACACATTCACTTTAGTTATTTGATTTTCGGCATATATATGCATTTAATAATTGTTATGTAAGTAGAGAAGCAAAATATATCAAGTTATCAACTTTATCTGCACAAGGCTGTAGAGCTAATCTAAAAGCACCTAATATATGTGTTATCAAAATATATGCATTTAATAATTGTTAGGCTATGTGTTATACCTGCGGGTACCCAAAATCTTTCGCGGGTAAGCTAGGAACACCATTTCCGGTGTTTGGGGTAAGTTTGGGGGTAAGTGCATGGGGGTATATTTACCCGAGAGAGTTGAAGCCCAACCCCCCCCCCCCCCCCCCCCCCCCCACCCCACCCACACCCCACATTCATCCAATCATTTATTAACACATTTAATATATTTTAATTTTCTTTTTTTTAATGATAAGGAAAGGGGAAAGAAAAAAGGGTAGGTATAACGTTAGTTTGGGGTAAAGAAAGGGAAAGGGGAGAGAAGCTGATATGACACTGATGTGGCTGTGGGTAAGGAAAGAGAAAAGGGTGGGTATAATACATAGCCTTATGCTAAAGATTCGCTAACCTAAAAGCATTAGAGCTAATCTGATAACTAAGAAGTTATAGATTAACCTTGCTACATTAAAGATTTGGTTGTAGTTTTTTTTACTAAATTATTTTCATCTCTTATAATAATCATCCACAAGATTTGACTATTTGAGTGATGATGATAGAAGTCTTATTTCATGAAAACAAACTATGCTCTTACTTTGTCAAGCCATATATGTAAGCATGAAAAATATTAGACACGTACTAGACATTCACAAGGAGGGCGAGAGATCGACTTACAAAACCAAATCCAGGTTCTTCTGCCAGTGGTCCAACCTTCATGTAATTATCTCCATACTTGGCGAGAAACATATCAATGAAAGGAAGCTCGTCAAAAATGGCATCTACCGTGCCATTATCCAAAAAAAATTTATAGTCATCCATGTTTGATAATGGTCTTAGGTCATCTACAGGCGTGGGACATTGCCCCTTATCCCTTGCGAAATTTTCAACAAAAGAACCATACTGATATCCAACAACGTGAAAATGTTTTGGCACTTTGGGTTGTAGTTGATTTACAACTAACCATGAGGATAGGCATGCTGTGAAGATCTGTATCACTATGAAGATCATAGTTAACCAAATAACAAGCACAAATTTGGAGCACCTGTTGACTATCCTTCCTGTAACAAGATCAATATGTTAAGGTCATTAACTAGCTCTATGAATGCTTTTTCTTAAAAATAAGCTTCGTAACATTTGAAATAACCTCCATCAAGTAAGTAGCTACACATACCTTCGTGGAAAAAGAATGTAGAAATAGGAAACCACATGATCATAAGAAGTTTTTGATAGAGAGGAACTGTAAATTCAGGGTTGCCTGCACGGTATTCCAAACACCCAATAGCTACACCAATAAAGATAGAAGCGCATAATATCGTGAGCCAAAGCCTCAACGTAAAAGGTTTAAGCAAAGTCACGAGGGTTTGGTTCCACTTTTGTGCAGCCGGCACAAGCATGTAGATTTCAGAACTCATATATGGGATTGTAAAATCGGCATATTCAGTTCGGTTTACTGAGATAGTAATGTCTCCAGCTGCAGCTTCACAATCCTGTAGAATAAAAGAAACTAATAACAATCAAATATCGATTAATAGTACTCATGCCATGCTATTTCCCATGATCGAGCAGACTTTATCTATATCCAATCAGGCTAGTGTTTATGAAAGTTGACATAATACCTTGCCTTTAATTTTCTTAACAAGGTCATCATAGGAAACCCCAGCACTTTCATCTGTCTCATTTATGAATGGTACAAAAGCAGGTTGAATCTTGAAAGGTAATTCTTGTAACGCTAAGCAGAATATAGCTATGGAGAATCCGTCTTTCAGTTCACCATCTTTGTTGAACTCTACGAATTCGGTAAATGCTGGGTTTTGTGGTACATGTACAGTCAGTGTCTGACATTCATTGTATTTTTGCTTGATCTCATTCTTCCATCTTCGTCCTAAGATGTCTTTATGGGTAGTAGTAAACATGCATGCCACAAGAGGAGTTTCAGTAAAGAGCTAGAAAAAGGAACACAAATAATTATGACATGATAACTACTACTTACAATAATTAACTTCTTATCAGATGATCTGATTTTTAAACTTTGTAAATATTAATCCGAAGAAAATATATAATGATAATTAGGGAGAATATATATTCTACACCACATGATCAATTAATCAACGGTCAAGATTATTTATGACAATTTTGGTAAATAAAATAAAAATTAGTGTAGATAAAGGGTATATACGACTTTTCATTTTAACATATACTAATAAGACCATGCGCATCGGGACCACGGCTTCACTCGGGTTTGGCCTACCCGCGCCAGCACAACATCGCTCCTAGGCGGGTGTGTTCGGCTACCTTGCCCTCACGGGTTCACGGACCAGCGTTTCCTTTTTTTCTTTTTTCTTTTTCTTTTCCAATCCAACGGTAACTTTTATATATATTTTTTTAATTTTTTTCATTTTCTCCCCTATAAATACATATGTTTCTCACTTCATTTTCACACCATTACTCTTCTTTCTCTATTCTTTTTTTTTTCAAAACTCATATTTTTTTTTATAAACTTATGGAAAAGGGGAAACAAATAAACGAGAGCTTCGAAAAGATCGCGGAGGCGTTAACGATAACAGCCGATGCCGCAAAAATGAAAGCGGATGGCGTCAAGGATAAAAACCGAGGTCGCAAAAAAATAGAGCTTCGAAAAGATCACGAGTTTTTCTTATCTCCAGAAAATCATCTCTCTCGGGTGCGCAATTGGAATTCGTTTTGCAATAAAAAGAGGAGCTTCGACGACGATACGGATGGAAGTAATTAAGTTTATTTTATAAATTATGTATTTTTTTTACTTTTTTTATTTGAAATTATGTAATTTCCATTTATGAAATATTATTAATTATTTTATATTTTAAAGTCTTTTAAATAATTTAATTATTTAAATAATTCTATTAATTATTATATATTTATAATAATTGTTAATTAATATTAGTTGAAAACAATAAAAAATAAAAATTGAAAAGATAGAGGGTTGAAGAAGGTTAGGTGTGGGGGTTAAAAGTTAGAAAGAGTTGGAGGTGGAGGATGACGTGAATGTTAATGTGGTAGTGGGTTTAGGAGGATAAGTCCAGATTGGATGCTCATGGTCGAAATCTCCTTCTATATCTCTCGTTACTTACGGTAGAATTGGGGTTATTTCTAAACCCTATCTTTCCTCTCTCCATAAACGATAATTGCTTGATTGAAGTTGAAGATATTGCGCTAAACACGTCGCTTGAAGCAAGTGTTCAAAGAATATATCGATTATAGGAGCCGGCGATTGGAAATTTTTTGATTTATATACGTTACGTTGGAGATTCATAGAAGTCAATAATTACGACTATATATATGTAATTTGCAGCAAACATTAACTAACTAATTTACGAATTCACGAATGATAAAATTCTTGAAATGTGTTAGGTTTTAGATGCAATGCTTTTAAATAAGATGGAGTAAATTTTAGAAATGAAAAATCAGTAAATCCTTTAATAAATTAAGATGGAGTAAATAGTTTTAACGGTAATTTATGTTTACAAGACGAGAATTAACGATTTTAAGTTGCATGCAAACGATTTATGGATAAGATGCAGTGTTTCTAGCGTGTCTATTTTTAAGATTGTTTCAATTGGATCATATATATATATATATATATATATATGAAAAAGTTAATGCGAGAACCATTCTTAATGCGAGAACCAATCTGAGTCGTCCAATCCTCCCTCCTTCAATGTCATTGCTCATCCATGAATTCCTCGCATGCACCATGCCACACTCTATCCCTCCACGCTCTCCATCCATGAACTTCCAATATCCAAGGAACGACTAAGATAGGTTCTTGCGGTTCTCGCACTAACAACGGTTCTCGCATGAACCCTCCCATATATATATATATATATATATATATATATATAGGGGAGGGTTATGGTAAAAAGAAAAAAAAGCTACTTAATGTAAGGTGAAATCTAGACCATAAGATCTATTTAAAAGTCAAACAAAAAAAGTGACTTTTTAACCAATTTTTCGGAATAAAATAAATAGAAAAAGTTAATTTGGTAAATTTTAAAAAATAAAAATTAAACAGATAAAAACGTGGTCACAAACTGTTTCTGTCGATCTCAGACCACCATTATATTCAAGTTTACAACATCCCCTGATGCACACAAATAACAACCTTTGATTCATATGTAACATTTGATCAGAAAGTACAACCATTTGATGCTTAATGTACAACCATTTGATGCATGGTTCCTTGTACAAAATTAATTTAATTTACAGAGAAAACTCAAAACCATGATGAACAATTTTAAGAATCATTCATACAAAACTGATGAATGCACTACCTATTTCATAAGATGCGCAAACCCTAAAATAAAAAATGGTGCACAACAAATCGAATGAAGATGAATATCATAAATAATACTGAAATGAAAAAAAAAAATACAAACTTTGATTCATAGAATGAAGATGAATATCATAAACAATACTGAAATGAAAAAAAAATACTCGATGAATATCAATCGACTGTAGATTCTTCGGGGTAGGCCGACGAGGAAAGGATTGAGCATCTGATGTACAGGAGAAAGAAATCTGATGCACAGGAGAAGAAAAAATCACGCTTGAACAGCGGCGGTGGTGGTGCACCGGCGGTGCTGGTCGGCAATTCACAAATCATTCAAAAACTATATAAAAACCTTCGCAGGTGCACACAATAGCCATTGCAGATCCTCGGATGTGGGTTTTGTGTAGCGGTGGCGGTCGTCAACGTCATAGAGGCGGCGACAGACACTGATCGTAACCCTAGTCGTCAACGTCACAGAGACGGCGACGTGAGCGGTTGCCGGTAAGAAGGTGAAGGCGGCGGTGCGAGTTCCTGCGTTGGCGACGGAGGCGAGGGGTTATGCATCAGGCGGCGACGTAGGAGGGAATGAAAAATAGGGTTTGGTTTGGGTTTGTAAAAGTGGGAGACGAGGGGAACATGTGAGAGAGAGAGAGAGAGAGTAGTTGCACATTTCAAGGTCAGATATTTATATTCCTAAATTACCCTTGAAACTAAAAGTACACATGACTTTCTAATATTTTTCCTTACCTTTAGTATCCTAAAACTCTTTTTACTTGAACCTAATTTTATATATATATATATATATATATATATATATATATATATATATATATATATATATATATATATATATATAGGGGAGGGTTCTATTGAGAACCTATTTTAGTGCGAGAACCGGGAGAACCAATCTTAGCCGTTGATTTGATAAGAGGAATTCATGGATGGAGAGCGTGGGGAGATCAAGTGTGGCAGGATGTATGTGAGGAATTCATGGGTACGCAATGACATTGAAAGAGGAGAAATTGGACGGCTCAGATTGGTTCTTGCGATTCTCGCACTAAAAATGGTTCTCAATAGAACTTCTTTCTATTTATATATATATAAATGGATAACGGTCGAGAAGTTAGTGATTAATAAAACATACACCAACCAAATGGCTCTTGACCTCGTGGTACCAAGATGTTGTTAAGGTGTCCCTCCCTCCTTAAAATTGAGGATTTAAGTCCTAATTGTGTTTATAAGTGTAGTTTAGTGGGATATGTATGTATTTATTGTAAAAATAATAACAATAATATAACATGCACCAAATATATAGAAAACATGACAATAAGAGCCGCTACAAACTTATACCTTAATATACACCATTACATTAATTAATACTACTCCGAATTAACCTAATTAACTAAGACGATACTAATTTAGGTGCATCGAGGAATTGAACAACTCCACTAACAACAGACAATTAATTGGTTGAAAGAAGCTACAAACTTTAATTTCTTAAACGCCTGTATATATGATTTCATATATATTATCCAAATAATCTTCTTCAGAATCTCGTTACTTCTCAATAATCTCCACCACTTGCAGTTTCTTTTTTATTAGCTGTACGTGGCATATAACATTCGTTATTTAACCATGTAAAACCACACACATTAAAATCAAGGCATATATTAACCATAGGTTAGTGAAAACATCAATAATATTGTTTTTGTCGATCTTAATATCAAAAATTATACTTAATAAAATTCTTTGTTTACGAATTTTAGAATATTTTATAAGTATTTTAATTATATATGACTAGTTTATACTTAATTTAACTGTCGTTAATTGTAACAATAATGATCGATAACTTCTACAAGATGAAATACAATAACGTCTCTTTATATAATAATATCAAGTTTCTACTATCACGTCTGTCCTCCAGGCGTAAATTATTCCACGTACTGCTCATATGAGAGTTGACATGATATGTCGATATTGTCTTTAGTTACTTCTCATTTCTTTCATGTTTTATAAATATTTGATATCACTTTTTATGTAAATGTTTAATATATATTTATAATATTTGAAACTAACTCGTGTATCAAAAAGGCATTTAATCTGGGTATGTTATCATAGTTTAATATTTTGACTAATTTAACTTGTAAACAATTTAAATTCTTGGATCCTTTTAATAATTTATAATGTAACACACAATAAAAAAACATGACAAGCTACATATATTTTGGTGAACTAAACCTTTAAATAAATAATCTTGAAAAGTTTCATATATATATATATATATATATATTTTTTTTTTTTTACTAAGAATATATCAATACTTTTTTATTTTAAAATATGATTTTATATCTTCTATTCAGTAAAAGATTTTAAATATAAGTAAAAGACTAACCTTTTGTATAGTTTGAAAATATATCATAACCATTCATGGATAAAATGTATTGAATTATTCGTATTAAATTATTCGTGTAATTTTGACTTTAAATTATCAAATTTAAAGCTCTTTGGCTCTAAATTAATTAATTTGTATTAAATTATTTGTGTAATTCGAAATTGTTACCCACAACAATGATTTAGGAATAAATATATTAAATCTTATGATTAGTCAATAGTAAAATAATAAGTTTAGTTTATTAGGAATAAAAATATTAATTATAAATACTTATGGTTACCCATATCTATACTATATTATAGATAATTTAGACATTTTGCTTAAACTCTTAATTTTAAGTATTTTGAAGTTATTTAATTCCCTTACATATACACTAAATGGAAACTATTAAATAGCTAGAGTTAATAAGATTCTTATATTCTTTTTGATAATTAAGGCTTTCATATTAAATAAAAACAACTCAATGTAGATTTACTTAATTATAAAAACATATTTTCATAACTAACCCTTCCATTTTGAATATTCTATCATATAACAAATGTTTTAACATAATTATCAAAAATTGGATATAAGTAAAACCCATAAACTTGAATAACCCATAAATAGAATTACAAATATTTTATAATTTATTAATTAGCTCAAATAATAAAAACAAAATAGAAAATATTAGCTCAAATAATAAAAACAAAATAGAAAATTATCTACTATTTTACTCTATTTTCTTAATCTTATAAATTTACATAGTTTCAAATTACTAGTATAAAACATATATTTACATGCAATTTACCTTATTTTATTTTATAAATTGTTATCAAAATTTATTTTAGAAGTAAATAAATCAGTTGGTGGAGAATAGAAATATAAGAAAGCTAAATAATGCTATAATTAAAAAATCAACTTTTTTTATTAAGAGTTTTTCCCGAGAAATTTTATAAGAAAACTCCTTGTTTACTTAATTATGTAATATTTGTTTGTCATAATTATATCAAGTATTATCAAGTTAAAAGCAAATCAATAATAATTAGTATGATCTTGATATGAATTTTTAAGAGAGAACTAACAACACACATTAATAATAATAAGAATTGCTTAATGAATTAGAGTTAATTATATTGTTTCATATATATTTTCACAATATACACTAAAAACACAACTTAATTAATTAAAATGATAAAATTAACAAAATTTGTAAGTTCTAGCAATATTAATATAGCTTAATCAATTTATAAGTAGCTAGTGATTACATACATACCTGCGCATTTGTTTATGGTTCCATTCCTTTGTTCTTCAATCCATCTATGAATTTCGGAGTCGATTTCTTTCCTCGTTGTAGAAGAACTCACCAACTGATGCTCATCAGTAGATATACTACGATGAACATGATTTAGTAAAAACAAAAACAACACAAGCAACCAAATGCTTTTTCTAATAATTATATCCATCGATCTAACTAGCTATATAGCTGCCCCGAAACGTACGGACACACACTTGATGAGTATTATTTGCTCTGTTTCATTTATATATATATATATATATATATATATATATATATATATATATATATATATATATATATATATATATATATATATTCCAGAGTGATTTGACATTTTGATTATATAAATTCGTTGACTTGACTTAGTAAAATAAATATATAAATAAAAAGTTCAATGGATAACTATTTATTGTATAAGAGCTATTTGAAACATCATTAATAACTTATTAATATGAGTATTTTGGTCATTTATATAATAACTATGAATTGCGTCGGGGTAAATCCATCATTAATTGTGAGGCAACATTAAAATTCCCGAAATACCCCTTACTAATGTTTCATTGTGAGCCACCAAAAAGTCTTAGATAGATATTGATTAAATTTTATCAAAGCTAAGATTAATTTTCGCAGTTCTCATATGAAAAACAGTTTTCATTTGAATAATCACCTATATGTAGAGGAGGGTTTTTGTGAGAATGTATATTTAGATGAGAATGATAGAACAAATCATAGTCATCAATTCAATGTTGATCGATTAGATCTCATGGTTGTAATTCACTCGTTGCAATTCATAGTGGTGTTATGAATAAAATAAAAAAATCAAATATAGATCATCCTATAAAATTAGATGAAAGGTCAAGATTAAGTCTACAGTTCTCACCAAAATACCAATTTTCATTTGAACCTCCAAATATATATATATATATATATATATATATATATATATATATATATATATATATAGGGGATGATTCATTCGAGAACCAATCTCAGGTGAAGTTCATGGATGTGAGAGCGTGTAGGGATAGAGTGTGGCAGTGTGCATGTGAGGAATTCATGGGTAGACAATGAAATTAAAAGAGGGGGAATTGGACGACTCAGATTGGTTCTCACGGTTCTCGCACTAAGAATGGTTCTCGCATAACTTTTTCATATATATATATATATATATATATATATATATATATATATATATATATATATATATATATATATATCTGTGTGCGTGTGTGCGTGCGTGCGAGCGTGCGTGTGTGTGTGAATAAGATTTAATCGGATAGTCTACATTTGATCCTTCATTTTATTCATAATTTAACCATATATGAAGACTATGAATTGCGACCATGAGATGTAATAGACAACATCTAATTAAAGTTTAAGATTTGTTCTGTTATTGTCATATAATATACCTTTTTATAATAACTCTCCCCAATATATAAATATATAAATATGTTTGAATGCATGTACTTAACCTGGAAGAGAAGCAATTAAAACACATCTAGCCAGAAAACGGTCAAAGAAATGATCAAAGTTAGATGCATGCATGACATCAAACAGACCTCCAATTCGTAATTAATTTCATATAAGAGAATTAATCAATTGCAATTTGGTTAAATATTGACTTATTTAAGTCATGTAATGGTAAATATATGAAATGTCATTAGTTAAGGTTGAATTAGCTTAGGAAATTACAAGGAAAAATCCCAAGTATATTTTTCTTATTATTTTCTTTTATGTAGCTCGAATTGAAGGCCGGCCAAATAATTTTTTAGTCAATAAAATAAAGACATTCATTTTCATATATGTATAATTTAAAGCTGTAACACACGTAAGTACACTCTCAGCGACCGCCGACCGATTTAAACAACGAGTAACCGGAAAAAAATCGTTACTATTCCGTTTAATGTAAACAGGCCTGTTTGTGGTTTCTAAAAACATTTTTCTTTAGTGAGGTGATTAAATAAATCATTTTCAATGGGGGATAATTGTAAAGTAAAATAGTGATTTCTTATTAAGATTTTGTCACGAGTGTTAGAAAACGTCTATACTAAAATTATAATGTTACCACATACAAATATATCCGAAACGAAATTAAACTCTTAAAGAATTTAAATACAATCAAAATATTAAAACTAAACAATATAAATAAGATAATAACGATTAATGATGGAGTATATATTTTCTGTTTAAAATTAATTTTCTCTCTCTCACTCACTCTCTCTCTCTCTATATATATATATATAATTGAGTTCAAGTAAAAAGAGTTATAGGGTACTAAATGTAAGGAGAAGCCAGGACTTGACACGTGGCAAACTTGTTAAAAGGGTAAAATAGGTACAATTTATATTCTCTCCCCACGTTCTCTCAATACACGTTCATACGCACATACCCTGTCGTTCTCTCATCTCCAGCCCTAGAATTGAAACCGCCTGCCGGTTGTCGTCGAACAACCATGAAGCACCATTGTTGCTAGGAATGGCAATGGGGCGGGTTTGGGGTGTGGCAGGCAATCCCCATCCCCGAACCCGATAAGGAATATTTGCCCCGTCCCCGCCCCGTTCCCCGTCGGGGAGATTATCGGGGTGCCCCATCGGGGCTACTGCTTACCCCGTTCCCCACCCCGTTCCCCGTCGGGTAGCTTATCGGGGTGCCCCATTTGGGCTACCACTTACCCCGTTCCCTATTTTTGCCCTGAAAACTGTACACGCATCCACAAAAATACAAAATACAAACATGAAAATATAACTAAAAAATGACCATTTCGGCCACAAATGAGAACTAGTTCATAACATACAATACAAACAAACCATACTATATTAACGGTGGTCGTTGTTGGCTTCTTAACGGCAGTGGACGTGTACAGTTTATTTTTTAGTTATATTTTCATGTTTGTTTTAGTTATATTTAAAATTAAGGGTTTAGTTTTAAAAAATGTATTGAACTTGTCACTTTTTGCTATTATGTGTAACTATCTTTAAAAACTACCATTTAGTATATCAAAATTTCTAAAACTATCATTTAGTATATCAAACTTTCTAATATAATGTTTAATTGTTTTTTTGCCACCTAATATGCCACATCATTAATTATCGCCACCTCATGTGTTCTTTGTTCTTATCTCCTTCAAAAACATATTCATCTGATTCAACACTTAAACAACTAAAATCAAGATCCAAGAACAATATGAACACTAAACAAGATCCAAAATCACTAAAAATCAAAGAACATTACACCTAGATTTGATCATGAAGAACAGATCGAAGAACATATCCAAAATCGATTTAAACATTAAACCCATATTTGAATAGAAGAACATTAACTATTGAAGATGAACATATCTAAACATTAAACCCATATTCAAACATTGAATCGAAGAAAATTACTATTAAAGACGAACGGATCTGAATCGATTGAACCAACAGATGATGAAATTAAACATCAACAGATGATGAAATCGAACATACATAAGATGTTAAAACCCTGATCGAAACTTACTTGGAAGCAGATTTCAGATTTAGAAGCAAAACCCTAATCGATGAAGACAAATCACTGTTCAAACGAAGATGTCCCCTGTTCATCATTCAAGGGGGGTCATCGGTTCAAGGGTGGTCGTTTTTCATGGTTAATTCAAGGGTGGTCGTCGATTCAAGGGTCGAGGGAGGGTGGTCGACTGGTCGTCGATGAATCCTAATCGAAGAACCCTCAAATCGCCATGGTAGTTCAAATTGAATTTGAAGCAGTGTTTGAAATCAGAAACCCAAATTCGAACGAAGAAACCCTAATTCACTGGAGTTGGTACAGATCGATGGTGTAGTTGGTGGTGGTGGTGATGGTGTAGTCGGCGGAAAAGCTTTCCAATCGAGAACCTCAAATCTATTCGAGAACCCAATCGTTTTTCCCATATCGTTGAGCACACATGAAGATGCCTTCAAGGGTTTTGACTTTTAATTGTTATTATTTATTATTTATTATTAATATTATTATTACTATTACTATTATTATTATTATTATTATTATTATTATTATTATTATTATTATTATTATTATTATTATTATTATATTTTCAGTTATTTTTAAATAGAAAAATTGCATGTCATCACTTAAAACAAATACCACATCATCAAAACTTGAGCCACATAATCATTAACTTACTATTACAAGTTACCATGCATAAAATGGTAGTTTTAGTAAGTTTGGTACACTAAATGCTAGTTTTGAAAGATGGGTATACACAATAACAAAAAAGTGACAAGTTCGATACACTTTTTGAAACTAAACCTTATAATTAATCTTAAATAATTGTCAGGTATCAATTGTGGTAAGTTTTCTTGTTGGTGCATAATTGTAAATCCCTAGTTCTTATCAATCAAATACATACATGTTTACTTGAAATGTTAATTCAAATGTGTTTTGATTAATGGTTTGCATGTTTATACATTCTAAGTGGTTACTTATGTTTGTCTTAAGCTTACAAGTACTTAGTCATGTGTTGATTTGTGTTTGGAAGTTTAAGTATGAGTGAAGTTCATCACGTGCGTGATGAGTCCACTACGTGCGTAGTGGAACTCACTACGTGCGTGGTGAGATGGTCGGTTAAAGTTAAATTAATTATTATTAAAACAACTAGTACGTGCGTACTGGACTCGCTACGTGCGAAGTGCGTTGCATCACGTGCGTAGTGAAATTAATTACACTATAAATACTGATTAACTTCATATTAGCGCGGGGTATCGAGTAATTGACAGGTAATCGCTAGAAATGAACCGGGAGCCTTAGGTAATCGACCATATACGACCTTAAGCCTACTAAATCGCGAACTTAGTGTTCATTACGAATCCAAGGGCAGCCTTAAGCATCTCTGTGTGAGTTCTTAGGAGTTGTTCTTGCTTCTACTCTGTGTGATACTGTGTGCCGGACACCTAAGCAGATCTTAGAATCCTTAGGAGGTTTGGGAAATAGAAATTCCGCACTATTTCTCATCCTAGATCAGTCATAGCGTAAGGGTGTTTTAGTTTAGTTTAGAACCCCGATCCCCCAACGGTCCTACAAAGTGGTATCAGAGCCTTGTTCTTTGATTGATCACTTTTCCTTAGGTTTCGTGATCTAGGTGTCGATTAGGCTTGTGTGTTTTGTCCTTTTCGTCGGTTTTTATCGGTATTTTGGTCGAAAATAGGTCTTTTTGCGTTAAAAAGGTTTGTGTTTTTACGTTAATCGGTTGAGTTTTACTCGTGCGCAGTGTCCTTCACTACGTGCGTATTGAACTTCAGTGCGTGCGTAGTGGGTTGTTGGTTCTCTAGAATCTTCGGTAGCTGTGTGTCAGTCCGCGCGTAGTAGATCATCAACACGTGCGAAGTGAGATTCAGTTCGCACGTATTGAATCTGTGTGTTAAACATTTTATTGTCAAACAAGTTTTTCATCTCGTACGTATTGCGTTCATTCCGTGCGTAGTAGGTTTCCATTCCGTGCGTACTGAGTCTGTGTGATCATTTGTCAGTCCGTACGTAGCATACTTTACTACGTGCGTAGTGTCCTTACTTCGTGCGGACCACTTTCACCTCGTGCGTAGTGTTTACGTTAGTTTTTAAGCTTTTAAGCTTTATTCATAATGTCTGATATGAGTGTCATGGCTGCCAAACAAACCATAACTGCCCTTAGCAATTTAATAATGGACAACGAACTAGGTGGAATTAATAAAGTACCTAGACTGCTAACCATGGAAGACTACCCTTTCGGGAAACCATGTTTCGAAATATTTATTGATGGGGTTGATCCACGGTTGCACCGGGCCATTTCCGCCGATTACATCGTACCTAAGGGTGAAGGGAACATCGAAGTTCCCTATGATCAGATGAGTGATGATCAGAGGAAGGCTTATGATGCAGAAAAGAAAGCCTATTCTTACCTGATCCAAGCTATTCCGAACGAGATATTCCATCAGTTCCGACGGTACAGAACGTCACGTTCTTTGTGGAACGCATTACAAAAGAGGAACGAGGGGAATGCATCGTTGAAAGAGCTCAAGGCCTCGCAGTTAAGAAAGGAGTTTGACCACTTCACTTCTTATGTGAACGAAAAACTTCCAGATCTAATCAACAGATATAACCATCTTCTTAGTGAAATGGATAGTTTGGGGGTGCAGATCTCGGAACGACAACAAGTGGAGACTCTATCCAAGGCTCTACCTAAAAGCTGGAGGCCGTTTATCATGATTTTGAAGAATGGTGAAGGTTTTGAGGGCATGGATTTGAATGACTTCATTACTAAGCTAAAAGAGCACGAACAGGAGGAGCAAAATCTGGACAGATTGAGCAGCTATGTGCAGAATCCCTCGTTATACTGTACTGGACCCATTGCTTCTCCAGTCACTTCATCAAATGCTCCATTGCAGACAGCTTTTACTTCTAACGTTAATTCATCAAGCAAGTCTGCTCCTGAAACTCATAGTGGACCACCTTATTCTGCTCCTTCAAGCAAAACGTCAATGCCTGCCTTAAACACTGAGCATTTCAAGCATGGCAGCACTGAAGAAGTTAAGGAGCATATGGGGATGCTTAGTGCGTTGGTCACCTCATATGATGATCTTCTAAAGGGCAAAATCGGAAATGCCTACCTGACTCAAGAAGATTATGACCAGATCGACAACGATGAGATGGAGCGACAGGACATCCTATGGTCCTATGCTAACTTGGTGAGAAGAGCAAAGGCCTTGGTCAAGAGAACAGGGATGCAGATTACAGCAACAAAAGATACAAAGCTGGGTTTTGACAAGTCAGCTGTAACCTGCTACAACTGTGGAGAAAAGGGTCATTTTGCGCGAGAATGTGAAAAGCCGAAGAACTCTGGACCCAAGTATCCCTTCCGTACATCTCCTGGAAAATCTTCAACTACCACTCCCTCAAAGAAAGTTGAGACATCCCATGAGGGATCATCTAAAGCGATGGTGGTCGTTCAAAAAGATGAAGGAATTGACTGGTCAGTACACTTTCAAGACAATGATGCTTTTGAAGTTGCTGAGACCAACCTGGCCAGTGTCCAAGACCTGAATGATGACTCGCAGTCTGAAGCGGATAGTGTCCACGATGTCTATGATAACGAGTCCGCACCATCTACTGATGAACACAACGTTACTTCAGCCTCTGTGCCAGCTGCCGAACCAACGCCAGCGACTATTCAAACTGAATCAGAAAATCCTAAGGCGTGCATGACTGGACAAGCTGACTCAAAGGTAAGTAACATTTCTGGTCTTCCTTGTGTGTCGTGCAATGACTATGTAAAGAATATAGTATCCCTGAAATCTCAAGTTACTGAGCTTACCTCTAAACTGCATGAAAACTCTATCATCAAGGGTAGAGAAAAGACCTTAAAAGATAAAATTGAGAGCCAAAATAAACAGATTAGAGAATTAGAGGTAGCTTTGTTAAATAAACAGGATGCTATAGTCTTCTACATCAATCAAATTGATACTCTAAAACGGGATCTTGCTAGTTCTAAAGTCGATTATGAAACTTTAAACCAGAAACTTAAAAGTTATTCAACTTCATCTTACTTGTTTGAGCACATAATCGACCGGAGACCTCAAGGTTCCGATTTAGAAAAAGACAAAAAGACATACACTAAATGTCCACCACCAGTGTTGAACCAACTGGTGAAAACAGATGTCTTTACTGAAGCTGACCAACTTCCTTCCAAGGTTGATGCACCTTCTGCTTCAACCTCAAAACCTGATTTAAATATGAAGGGAAAAGTTGGTGAGCCTCAGAGGAAAGAGGCCAAACCAGAAGAAAAGCCTGAATCTGGTATGAGACAACTTCTAGGCAATTCTTCTGGTCAAAGTACGTTAATGCAAAATGTGCAAGCTGCACTCCGAACCATAGAAAAAGAGGGTGCAAAGTCTCCTGCAACCCGTCCTTATGAGGAAGTTAAAATTTTGCCAAAACAACGTGGTTTAGGAGTTCAGTCAAAAAGTCAAGTAGAGCAAAAAGTGTCACATAACCCTGCAAAACCTCAGTTAAACAGGGTCTGCTATGTGTTCAGGAGACCTGGCCACCTCAGTTATGAGTGTGATCAGCAACAACAGAGCTGCAAGGGGAAAGTTGATTCATCTGAAACTTTTCAGAAAAATAAAACGTTTAATCAAATAAATCAAAAATCAACTGACCCCCATCAGTTCAAAAGGTCAAGTGGAGAATATTGAGATCATTTCGGATGATGAGGACGAGGAGGTTGAAATCCAGAGCCAAGAAGCCCGTGATCCAACAGGGGGGGAGGCAATCCCGGGAAGCTTGGACGATATGAATGTTGATGATTTTTTCGAGGAGGATGAGGATGAGTTGACTAGAAAAAGGAAGGAAAAGGCTGCAGTAGATGAGCCTGAGAAAAAGAAGAAGAAAGTTTACAAATTCAAGCCGCTGGTTGCTTCTGCAGAGATTATTGTCAAACCCACCACAGCAACAGCCGCTCCAGTTACAGCCGCTGCTCAAGGTGCTGCAGGACCTTCTCAAACAGGCTCTCAGCTACCATCTATGGCTATCGAAGAAAATCTGAGCAAGCTCCAAGGCTACATGCTAGACATGATAAAAGATGAGAAAGAAAGGAAGTTGGAGCTAGCAGAAGTAAAACAGAAAATGATTAAGAAAGATGCTCAAATTGAAAATTTATTGAAAAGAGACATGGAGAAAGATGCACAGATCGAGGATCTGTTGAAAAGAGATGCAGAGCGAGAACTGAAAATAATTGAGCTTGAGAAAAAGAATGAGACCATGGAACAAATCTTAATTGAATATACTCAAGAATTCAAAAGGTTGAAGGCTCAGGTTGAAAAGCAAGATGAGGAGGTGTTAAGGTTGAAGGAGGCTGCTGAGTCTGAACAAGCAGGAACATACTCAGGAGACGAACAAGGTTGATGTCAGTCTGTGTGACTTTATAGTTATTGTTTTATGATGTAATTGAATGAAACAATCATGTATATTTAATCGTTTCTTGTGAAATGAAATGTTTGATTTTAACTTACACATGTTTATGGTTTCTTATTGCTGTGTGAAGATCCATTAATTGTTCAGCCATTGAAAGCTGATATTCCTCAATCGTCTCGTCTACTGAGTGTTCAAGGGTGAATTGTTCCACAAAATGAGTATGATGCAGAGGAAGGAGAAATACTTCCATTCCTGACAAAAGAACAAATTGCCGAACTTTTACAGATTCCTGTCAAAGATGTTATTCTAGAAGAGGTGGATGAAAGCTTTGTGCAACCACCTCAAGCTGAACAGGAACCTGTATTTGACACTGATGAGATTGAGATTGAGGATGAAACCGATCAACACTATCCTGGTCAACAAAAAGATGACAACCTACCTGACCTTGCCGATTTTTTCAAAATTGCTAATGCTGAGGAAATCAACAAAAGAGCTGAAGTTAGAGAACAAGAAAATGTTGATTTTGACTTAGAAAAATATCTTGGTGATAGAAAATCTAAGCAAGATGAAAGAGAAGCTAGACGAAAGAAGTAACAACGGTTTCTGGAACGTCAGGCAGGGAAAGAAAAGAAGTCTGAAAGCTCACCGGAGTATACCAAGTTTTATCAGACTCTGGGCAAAAAGACGGATGGTGAAATTGTTGGTTGGTGCTATATGCCGGAATTTAATGTTTATGCAGTTAAAAGGGAAAGAGGAGTTGAGTATTTTCAAAGGGCAAATGATATCCAGACTCTGCTGTTCTATGATATTCGACAACTTGCTCGTCTGCCCCTTTTAGACTGTGACGATCACAGCATGGCAAAATGGTTTGAGACACTGGTGAAGCGTGAGGCTCGATTTGGATGGAAAAACTTAAAGCCTTATGTGCCAGGTGTCAAGAGCCATCCAACCAAGATAGATCCACTGACGGGAAGGAAATTCAAAGTAATTAATTGCAAAGCTCCTCGTTGTATGAAGAAGTTACCATTGAGAACCATGCCTACTGGGTGGAGTGCAAGGTTTAAATGGTGGTACTTTAATGAGAAAACAACTGAGGCAGTGATCGTATTGGATGATGATCTGTCAGGTGGAGAAACGGTAAAAGTATTTGATCCTATGTGGATTAAAAATTTTGGGAAAGACGACATTACTGTTTTGTACTACAATCCAATCCTCTACAAAAATCAGTATATGGATTTGGCATTGCAATTTCAAAAGGTCGTTCGAATTTGCTTTGCATTCGACATCTACGCTGGATCTGAAGAAGTCAAGTCTACAACTTTGTGATAGCCAGATTGTCGTTTTGTTTGCTTTGTGCATTTTAATTTGTGTATTTTTGCTTAGTGCAAGTTTTGTTGATAGAACTAGGTCTTAGGGGGAGTTTGTTGGTGCATAATTGTAAATCCCTAGTTCTTATCAATCCAATACATACATGTTTACTTGAAATGTTAATTCAAATGTGTTTTGATTAATGGTTTGCATGTTTATACATTCTAAGTGGTTACTTATGTTTGTCTTAAGCTTACAAGTACTTAGTCATGTGTTGATTTGTGTTTGGAAGTTTAAGTATGAGTGAAGGTCATCACGTGCGTGATGAGTCCACTACGTGCGTAGTGGAATTCACTACATGCGTGGTGAGATGGTCGGTTAAAGTTAAATTAATTATTATTAAAACAACTGGTACGTGCGTACTGGACTCGCTACGTGCGAAGTGCGTTGCATCACGTGCGTAGTGAAATTAATTACACTATAAATACTGATTAACTTCATATTAGCGCGGGGTATCGAGTAATTGACAGGTAATCGCTAGAAATCAACCGGGAGCCTTAGGTAATCGACCATATATGACCTTAAGCCTACTAAATCGCGAACTTAGTGTTCATTACGAATCCAAGGGCAGCCTTAAGCATCTCTGTGTGAGTTCTTAAGAGTTGTTCTTGCTTCTACTCTGTGTGATACTGTGTGCCGGAAACCTAAGCAGATCTTAGAATCCTTAGGAGGTTTGGGAAATAGAAATTCCGCACTATTTCTCATCCTAGATCAGTCCTAGCGTAAGGGTGTTTTAGTTTAGTTTAGAACCCCGATCCCCCAACGGTCCTACATTTCTACCACATTAGCTTGATACGAGATTGACATCCATATTTAAATCATAAGCTGCAAATTGTCCCAAAATGCAAGGAGTTCGTTATATGGTTCCATGTTAGACCTAGTGATATCGTGTTAATTAGATAAAAAAAAACTTCGCGATATCGGGTTGTTTTTAATTGGAAATCATGCGAAATGTGTCAAAAAGGTAATTTATACCTTTAATATTTATTTTTAAGGTAAAATATGAAGTTACTTGTGTTAGATTATGTGCAGAGATAGATAACATGTACTATCGTGTCCAATACTATGTGACACTAAAGGATCACACCGCTGCACACCCAATAAGAACCTGTTGGATTTTACATGTTTGTGTATCACAATAATTAATAGTTTAATTAATTATTGATAAAGAGAAAAATAATGAAAGTTATTTATTATTTAAAAGGAGAAGTTAATATTTAGTTTAAATATTAACGGGACCAATTAATTAATAGTTATTAATTAATTAGAAAGGTCGAGGGTATATTATGTAATTGATTAATAGTTTAAATTAAAGCTGGGCTTTAATTAAACGGGCTTGGCCTAATAAGGATTATTATATAATCTTGTTTAAGCCTCATTAATCAATAAGCTAATCACATAAGATAACCCTAAAGGCTCTCCTCTCTCTCTTCTTTCTTCGGCGGCGGCGCAAGGCCGAGGTCCAACCACCGAGCGACGGTGGCCGGGGGCGACGCAGCGAAACACACACACACATCGTGGGTCACGGTTTTTTTTATCCAAGGTTTAATCCTTAGGCGGTCTAGCAGCCAGTTCAAGGTGGTGCAGTAGCGGTGGATAACCTGCAGCTGTCTAGAGGCTTAAAGAAAAGTTTTTGGTTTGCATCAAGGTATAACATTCTAATCCTCTTCCTCTTTTAGTTTCTGTACGAGTTAGATGAGATCACTGGAGGGGGTTTTATTCCGCTGTGCATGTTTTTATACCCTTAAAAACCCTTCAGTGGTATCAGAGCCACTTCTAACCTCGTAGGAAACTAGGTAGGTTTCATTTATTCTGATGAAAAAGGTTTATCTTTTATCAAGAAAAAGGTTTTTAATTATCCAGAATGATAAAAATCAAGTTTTGATTTTTATTGGATAAACCTTTGATAAAAAGATTATAAGATTTAAATTTTAAGTTAAATCTGTTTTCTTATTGTTGTTATTTGCGAAAAACGAAAACCGAAACCACCATCATAGGGGGCGGCCTCAGGCGGCGGCTGCGGTCAGGTCGGCGGCGTCCCAGTCATGGGCGTCGGCTGGTCGACGGCAGTCCCGAGGAGAGGCGGCAAGTCGGCCGTGATCGACGGCGGTCCCAGGTGTTCAACGGCAGCCAGCTTCGGCGGCCAGGCCCTTCGACGGCACTGTTCGACGGAAGCCGATCTCGGCTGAAGTCGGCGGCGGCGTGGTGGTATACGGCGGCCAGGGCAGCGACTGCTACGGTGTGGTGGGCTACGGCCCAGGAGCCACGGCCCAAAGCTGGCCCAGCCAATCCACGGGTCCGAAGGGGGCTACTGCCCAGTTCCTTCCTCGGCCCATGTTCTTTTTGTTTCGACCCAGTATTAAATGTTTGGCCCAGTTTGTGGTGTGGATATTTGTGGTTGATATAAAAAAAATTAAAATACAGTTGTTATTTTTTAATTTTTGAGTTTAAATATTATTTCGAGTTTTTGATTAATTATCAAGTATGAAACTTGGAATATATATTTATTGCAAATAACGGTAAAACAATATAGGTGGTTTTGAATAGTTTGTTAAAATCAGTATTTTTCATCAAGTTGAATAATTAGAAATCAGTTGTTGTGTACTTTCATGTATTAGTTTAGTACATGTTTGGGATGTCATAGCCAAGCCCCTAGACCTTGTGGATTGTTTAATTTCTCGCACTTGTGGTTGTGATTGGTTTTATTATTCTATGGTGTGGGGAGGCATGCGTGCCACTTACAACCCCTATTATATTTTGTAAAAGTACTAGAATTAGCGGGCCTGCGTGCCTTTGATCATCTTGTAATTTTTATAATATTTTTTTTTTTAGTTTTTTTTAGAATAGAATAGATTATTAGAATAAATATGAAGCTGATACAAGAACTAATAACCAAGGAGCATGGAGCAGGATTGGATGCTGGAGCCAGTGGGAGCTTCAGAACGCCATGCTATGTGTGTTGTGTATTTCCACTTAGGTTTTGACCGTCGGGTTTTTCGTGTGGCTCACGAAACCGACATTAGTTAAGGGAAAGGCTAAGGCATAGTTGTTTGTGGTTGTTTTATTTCTTTACTTATTATATATATATGCGTGGTTGTCATTAACACGATGAAATAAAACAAGGGTTTTAATAATAGTTAATTATTGAAACAGATGTTTTTAAAGAAAACTGGCTTTAAAGTTTTTCTCGTTAAAAACTTGGAAATCCTTTTTAGAAAAATCTTAGATCAGTGTGTTACCCACCTAATGGTACACCCTTGCTGTTAAACGGTACTCGGGTGTCGGAAGTGCCCAAACCTTAGGCATCCGGGTTCAAACCATTGCGGGAAGGGGCATGAAAGATTCTGCGATAATCGGGAGTCCAGGCCAGAATATATGCTATCTTAGGTGGTGCGATCTATTTTGGTGATAATCGGGAGTCCCGGCCCAAAATGCACTAGAGGGACTAAACATGCACGGTTCTTGTAACCGATGTCCCGCGGATCTAGGAGTCGTGTCCAGTTAGGATACGATTGGTATAGTTTTTACCTACCAGAAATAGCATTGTCCCGGTGGGAAGTGCAATAACCTTGCATCGGGAAATGTGAAATATGGATCCTAGTCTAATAATTTTTGTTAAAAGGTAATAATTATTAGAAGATATAATCAATACTGAATCAGTTTTATCTTTTTGTTTTTCTGTAAATGTCTATTATATCTGTTATTCCGTTTTATTCACCAAGAGAGTCTCTAAGTCTCATCACTAGCAAGTGGAAGCTTTCACGTCTAAACTTTGCTGTTTGGAAGATGCATCTGAAAAATGTTTTGGATGCACAGGGAAAGCTTCACATCATTGAGACATTGCCTCCAGAGCGACCAGGAGTAGATGCCCAGGATAGTGAGTATGACACTTACTATCAGTATCTGGCTGACGAATCTGATGTTATGTCGATTCTCGTTCTCACCGCATCATCCGAGTTTACGGATGATCTCCGTGAGAAGTCATCTTATGAAGTTGTTCAAGGACTGGAGCAGAAGTTCAAGTTTAGTGAACGGATACGTCGTATGCTATTGATGAGGGAAATCCTTTCAACCAAGATGAAAGAAAGTCAGCCTATTAGCGATCACCTCATTAACATGAGAAGGCTCTTAGATTGCTATGAGAGTTTTGGATCAAAATCAAAACCACATGAGCTAGTTATGCTCTTGTTCGGATCCTTGTCGGACTATTACCAGAAAAGAGTAATGTATGTCCTCGGTGATTTTGAGATGATTGTCGCAGGGTTGCACGAAATCCTTATGTGCATTAGCGATGAGTTGAATCCAAAGCAGCTAGAGTCAACAGTTGTGGACCCTATGAAGGAGGATGACTGGCTGGAAGAACTTGGAGAGATTTGTTGCCCAGACTGTGGTAGCAAGGATTCATGCGAGCACTCACTCGACATAGATCAGCTGGACATTGGTTCGCCCAATGAGTCAGGTATCTTTATGTTAGATTGTCTTATTACTTCTTATGAATCATGGGTATTGGATACCGGATGTGGTCATCACATATGCAATCATTTGCAGGGATTCAAGAGAAGTAAGAAACTGAGACAAGGAGATATGGACCTGCGGGTAGGCGAAGGCTCCGTGGTTGGTGCTGAAGCTGTAGGGACATATTGTCTTAGTTTTCCCTCTGGCATGGTCTTAGAACTAGAACCCTGTTATTATGTTCCAAGACTTATTAAAAATGTTATCTCGTTTGATTTGCTTATAGACTGTGGATTTGCTTATGTTTTAAATAAAAAGTCTATTTCTTGATTTAAAAACGATGTTTTCTATTTTAAAGCTACTCCAGAAAATGGTCTATATACGCTAAATCTAGATAACAATGACATCTATCATATAAGTAAGAGATCCAAGAGTAACTTGAATCAAACTTACCTCTGGCATTGTCGTTTAGGACATATAAACGAGAAACGCATAGAGAAACTCCGAGATGACGGAATTCAAGAACCATTTGACTTGGAGTCATATGATGTTTGCGAATCTTGTTTGTCTGGTAAAATGACAAAGCAGCCTTTCAACAGTGAGAATGAAAGGGCCAGCGAGTTATTAGTGATTATACACACAGATGTGTGCGGACCCTTTACTCCGGAGGCTAGAGGAGGATACCAGTATTTCATAACCTTTACTGACGACTTCAGTAGGTTCGGTTATGTCTACCTCATGAGACTTAAATCTGAAAGTTTTGACAAGTTCAAACAGTTTCAGAATGAGGTACAAAATCAGCTGGACAAGAAGATAAAGTCGCTTCGGTCGGATCGAGGTGGCGAGTATCTGTGTCAGGAATTCGACGATCATTTGAAGGAATGTGGGATTGTTTCACAACTCACACCTCAGTATACACCTCAGATGAATGGTGTGTCAGAAAGGAGGAATCGTACACTGCTTGACATGGTACGATCAATGATGAGTCGAAGTTCACTACCATTGTCGTTTTGGGGACACGCACTCGAGACAGCAGCGTTCATGCTGAACCGGGTTCCAACCAAATCGGTTGAAAAGACACCGTTCGAGGTATGGACGGGGAAAAAGCCCAAAATGTCTTTTCTAAAGGTTTGGGATGTGAGGTGTATGTCAAGCGAACATTCACGGATAAACTCAATCCCAAATCAGATAAGTGTATCTTCGTGGGCTATCCCAAGGAAACCATGGGATACTATTTCTACAACCCAGATGAGAACAAAGTCTTTGTTGCTCGTAAAGGGGTTTTCTTGGAGGAAAAGTTTCTAAACTCAGAGACTCCAAGAAAAGAAATAGAGCTTCAAGAAATTGAAGAGGAGGAGATTACACCACCACCGATAGTTGAACCTATAGTTCAACAGAGAATTGTTGAACCTCAACCCGAGTCTGTGGTTGAGGAAGAAGTTCAAACACAAGACCTTCGCAGGTCTAGTAGGCCTCGTAATGAGCCAGATAGGTATCTGGGATTCCTAGTTGCTCAAGACGAAGGGGATCTTTTAGAACCCACTACCTACCAAGACGCTGCCTCAGGTTTAGAATCTGAGAAATGGCTAGAAGCCATGAAGGCAGAGATGCAATCCATGTATGACAACCAAGTTTGGGAGTTAGTGGATTTGCCTCAACACAGTAAAGCTGTTGGGTGCAAATGGGTCTTCAAAAAGAAGACAAACATGGATGGAAAGGTGCATACTTTTAAAGCAAGGCTAGTGGCAAAAGGTTTCACGCAAACTCATGACGTTGACTATGATGAAACTTTTTCCCCAGTGGTAATGCTGAAGACTATTAGGATTCTAATGGCCATATCAGCATATTTTGACTATGAGATATGGCAGATGGATGTCAAAACCGCTTTCCTTAACAGGAAACTGACAGAGGATGTACATATGATACAACCGGATGGTTTTGCAGATCCAAAGAACCCTAATAAAGTATGCAAGTTGCTTAAATCCATTTATGGACTATAGCAAGCATCTAGGAGCTGGAACTTACACTTTGATGAATGCATCAAAGAGTTTGGTTTTACCAAAAGTGAGTTCGAGTCGTGTGTTTACACCAAATTCAGTGGGAGCGCGGTAACCTTCCTAGTCTTGTATGTAGACGACATACTGTTAATAGGAAACAATATACCAGTATTACAAGGAGTAAAATCCTGGTTAGGTAAATGTTTCCAGATGAAAGACTTGGGAGAAGCTGCTTATATACTAGGTATAAAGATCTATAGGAATAGATCTAAGCGGCTTATCGGACTTAGTCAAAGTACTTATATTGACAAAGTCGTGAAAAGATTCAAGATGGATGAATCCAAGAAAGGATTTATTCCTATGCAATCTGGAGCGATTTTGAGCAAGGCTCAGTGTCCTGTGTCTAGTCAAGATCAGGACAAGATGAAATTGATACCATATGCCTCGGCAGTTGGTTCGATTATGTATGTCATGCTATGTACTAGACCCGATGTTGCCTATTCTATCAGTGTCACGAGTAGATATCATCAAAATCCTGGTGAAGCTCATTGGGTGGCCGTCAAGAATATTCTCAAGTATCTGAGAAGGACGAAAGACATATTCCTAGTATATGGAGATTCGATGGATTAGCTCAGTGTAACTGATTACACTGATGCTAGTTTCCAGACCGACAGAGACGACTTCAGGCCGCAGTCAGGATTTGTCTTTACCCTAAAGGGAGGAGCCATATCTTGGAAGAGTCAGAAGCAAGATACAATAGCATATTCTACTACAGAGGCAGAGTATATTACGGCAAGTGATGCGGCAAAGGAAGCTGTCTGGCTGAAGAATTTTATCTCGGATCTTAGAGTTGTTGCCAGTATCTCTAGACCGATCGATATATTCTGTGACAACTCAGGGGCTGTAGCGCAAGCTAAAGAGCCTAGAGATCATCAGCGGACAAGGCACGTACTCAGGAAATATCACCTCATCCGAGATATCATTGGAAGAGATGATATTAGATTGCAAAAGATACCGACGGACGACAACGTTGCTGACCCGTTGACGAAGCCGCTAGCTAAGGCTAAGCATGAGAGGCATGCGAGTTCTATAGGAATGCAGTACTTGGAACATAGCAGCTAGTTCGTGTTTTTGATTATTACTATAGATATAACTTGAGACTCTTTAATTATGTAATTACATTTCATGGGATTGAAATAAGAGGTTTTTACATAATTGTTTCTAGTTGTCTATTTTTAGCATGTTTAACCTATCCATGACAAGTCAAGTGATGAGTTGTCTAAATGCCCGTAGCTACTTAATGTAGTGGGAGTTACATTAGGGAGGTAACGCTATTATGAATATTTGATGATTTATTCGGGTATGAATAAAAGCACAAGGTTGTGACCAAGTATTCATAGATATTTATCAGGGGATAAATATTGGGGTGATCCGCATCGAGTTTACTTCATGGAGCGTTAACATAAGTAAACTTGATAGGTTGTCCTTAGACCTGAGATATTTGGTTTGGGGCGTGGTAACTTCTGTACTTTAGCATGTTCTAACGTCACGCCGTAATAGGGTGATCATAAGGGGCTTGTCTAGGTGCAGCAGAAGCCATGTGCTCAAATTGCAAATAGTCAATATGGAATTTACACCTCCTTTTTAGCAGAGATATTTTCTGAGCTCCTCGACGATTAAGACTACTAAAAATGCGTGGCCGCGCTCGGTTAGAATGATAGTTATTCATTCGGGAAACCGTAACTGCAAAGTGTCGAAATCAGAGTCGAGAAAATCTGAGTATTAGATGAGATCCCTACTCCATGTCAAATACTCACATTACGGAATATCGCGATGCAAAAGGAAAATCCTAGATAATCCAAGGTATGGATTATATCTCTAGATGTAAGAGATCTCATAGTCTGGTTAACCTAAGTGTCTGGATAGGGACCTCCTTAGGCCAACGATGTACAAGGAGTGTTACTTATCTTGCACAAGTGGGAGTCTGTTAGATTATGTGTAGAGATAGATAACATGTACTATCGTGTCCAATACTATGTGACACTAAAGGATCACACCGCTGCACACCCAATTAGAACCTGTTGGATTTTACATGTTTGTGTATCACAATAATTAATAGTTTAATTAATTATTGAGAAAGAGAAAAATAATGAAAGTTATTTATTATTTAAAAGGAGAAGTTAATATTTAGTTTAAATATTAACGGGACCAATTAATTAATAGTTATTAATTAATTAGAAAGGTCGAGGGTATATTCTGTAATTGATTAATAGTTTAAATTAAAGCTGGGCTTTAATTAAACGGGCTTGGCCTAATAAGGATTATTATATAATCTTGTTTAACCCTCATTAATCAATAAGCTAATCACATAAGATAACCCTAAAGGCTCTCCTTTCTCTCTTTTCTCTCTTCGGCGGCGGCGCAAGGCCGAGGTCCAACCACCAAGCGACGGTGGCCGGCGGCGACGCAGCGAAACACACACACACACATCGCGGGTCACGGTTTTTTTATCCAATGTTTAATCCTTAGGCGGTCTAGCAGCCAGTTCATGGTGGTGCAGTAGCGGTGGATAACCTGCAGCTGTCTAGAGGCTTAAAGAAAAGTTTTTGGTTTGCATCAAGGTATAACTTTCTAATCCTCTTCCTCTTTTAGTTTCTGTACGAGTTAGATGAGATCACTGGAGGGGGTTTTATTCCGTTGTGCATGTTTTTATACCCTTAAAAACCCTTCAACTTGAAACTAAAACAGGGAAAAAAGTAAAAAAATGTTCGTAAAAGGTCAAAACGTGATGGACGAGTCGCGATGAGGTTGCAGACGTGCCGCGTCAGGTACAGATAAGATCATATCAGCTTCCGAAATTCAAATTCGCGTGAAAAAGGGGATCAGGTCGCGATCGCGCACGACGGGGCTCTTTCAGCACCAATATATAATTTTAGAATTCCATTCGGATTAACTTCTATTCCCACTTTTTCACCTCTTCTACACCAGAAAACATCCTTGAAGAATTCCAGAGGAGTTGGGAGCATTGGTTTGGAAATTGGATACTATTTTGAAGATCAAGGCTTGGATTTATTCAGCTTTTATGGTTTATCTATTCCTTTTCATTATGTTATTGTTTTTACATGACTTTCAAATCTTTAGTATGATCATGCTAGGCTAGTTTTTCTGTATTTCCTCCCTAGAGGAGATGAACTCTTATAATGTTGATTAATTCATGGATTTGGATACTTTAATCATGTTATTATCGAGTTTTGCTTAATCATTAGCTCTTCCTTGTTCTAGAATCTGTTTGTGGTTGTTTACTATATGAGTTTTATAATTAGAAGATCAATCTATTTATAAAGCTTGAATCTTGATTATCTATGATCGTTAGGTGTTATTGACTGGTGAATGACTAATCCTAGGGTTAAACAACTAAAGATTGAAATTTTGGCATGTGATTCAACATATAATAATCTTTATGCGTTAGTTTTATGCTTTGTTTATCAAACAAATGTAAAAAGGTTGAAGCTTTATTTGTAATCGAACTTATTTGGCTAATTATAATTTTTAATCATGCTTTTGACCATAAAGGTTATTAATTAGTATAATTATAGGGTTAGAATTGGAACAAGAGTCTAACCACTTTAGAAATCGATCTATGATATTTAGTATCCATTGCACCTAATTCCATGATTTTAATTAACTTGAAAATGGTGAAATCAAATCTAGGGAAGGGAAGTCTTCCATTATATAAGATTTATCCATCCAAGCATTTTGCTTTCTTCCTTATCTGGTTTGCTTTAGGTATTTTCTAGGTTGTTAGTGGTTTAAGTTAATTGAAAGTGATTAAATTTATAAAATCCCCCCTTTAATTGCTTCATTTATTTTTATTACTTTTTAGTAGTTTTAGTTTAGTTTAATATTTAGATTAGTACAGTTTTATCAAGGGTTTAGTTCATAAAAGTGTATCCAACTTTACACCTTTTGCTATTGTATGTACTGAAGTTTCAAACTTACCATTTGATGTATCAAACTTTTCAAACCTACCTTCTTTATGTACCCATTAACCTCCTAAGCAGGTAGCAGGTAATTTATGATTTTTTATTTATTTTTTATACCACTAAATTGCCATATCAGATCTTCATCCATCTCCATTATCATCTTCAACACACCTTCATGAAGATGAACTCAACACCAGATCTTCATCGATTATGATAATGGGTTTCACGAACAGATGAACAAACAGATGAACTCAACAGATCGATTATGATTCTGGGTTTCATCCTAATCAAACAAATCAACAGATCGAAACCCTAAATTCAACACACATTCAGATCTGTTTCAAAGTCCAAACAAAGTGCAAATCTGTTCTAAAAAAAGAGAAACCCTAAATTCAAAACCTTTGTCTAAAAGAATCATAATTGATGATGGAGGTGATGGCAGATCTAAATCTGAAAGCGAAACCCTAAAAAAATGAACTGTAATCCTAAATCGAATAAAGAACTTGCGTACCTTGAAGCAGACCTGGAACTGTATACGACTCAATCCCTAAATCGAACAAAGAACTTAAACCCTAAATCGATTGCAGACCGTGGATGGAAGTTGACGAACCTAAAATTGATTGCAAACCGTGGATGGAAGCCCTTCGTCATCTCTGAAATCGACGTCCCTGAAATCGAAAAACCCTCCTCTGTAATCTCTGTAGATCTACGCCCTTTCCAACTCATAAATCGATACAACCGCCGCCTATGCCTCTGAACTCATTAACCCAGATCAAAACACATGGATGAAGCCCTAACAAGAACCTAGACCTGCTAAATCCGAACGAAACCTTCAAAAACCCTAAGCCGCAGTGAAACACATGGATGAAAATGAAAATAAACCCTTCAAGTGGTGATTGATGGTTGAAGAAGATGATGGTTGAAGATGAAACATATGGATGCTTGAAGATGAAGATGATGGTTGAAGATGAAACACGTCTGAAAGTATATTATTATTATTATTATAATAATAATAATAATTATTATTATTATTATTATTAGTATTTTAGTTATGTGCCAAGTCATCATCCACGTAAGCAAAACCTGTGCCATATCAGCTTGTAACCTACTATAGCAGGTTAGATACACAAAATAGTAAATGTTTGAAAGTTTATTACATCAAATGGTAAGTTTGAAAGTTCAGTATATACAATAGCAAAAGGTGTAAAATTGGATACACTTTTATGAACTAAACCCTTTTATCAAATCATACTCGTTCCCCAAGTGTTCGACACCCGTACTTATTTTCTATACTACGATACGATTAAGTCCTCTTGCCTATTGTTTTGTAGTCATATGTAAAATAATTCAGATTTTATAAATTTTAAACTAGTACGATTTCCACACATCACCTAACATGTATCAAGCGTTTTTTAATTTATCAAGTACTCATGGAGCGTTTTACTATAAGCATCATCTGTCATGCATTTGAATTTTTAAAAAATATCCCATAACTCCTTCACGGATTCAACATTTTTACATATATAATAGAGAGAGTCAGACATAGCATTGAGAATCTCGTCATGACAAATTTAATTATTATTCTCACAAGGAAGATTTTATTGTAAGCATTGTGGGAGTTTGTTCAAGTGTTTCATTTTTGACTTCCTTGGACATGGGAGTACTTAGAACAAAGACCTATTGGTGATTTTAGTATCACCGGTTTCATTTAGTGTAATTGATTTTATACGTGTGTTTTAAGGGGATTGAACTTTGTTCTAAAACAAGTATGGAGGGTGTGGAGTACACACTTGTTTTAGTCTAAGCTTGTCCCATAATATTTAGGGGGAGTCATCTGGTTATGATCAGGGTACGATTACAGTTTTGAAACACACAAGAATTCGAAATACACAAAAACTTCTCTCTGGTTTTGATCTTGATTCTGCCAAAATCAAGATTGTGACTTTTGCAATTATCCCAATTCGGATTTCGTGATACCTGGCATCTACGGTCGAAATATCGAATTTGGAAAGTGATTCACACGATTGTAGAAGTAATCCGGCTATAAATTTCTAACAATCAAATTCGATATATTCTGTTTTCTGCAATCATGAGTAATAGAGAATCTGTGAAGGACATGACTTCGAAGTTTAACAAGTTGGAGAAGTTCCAGGAGAATGATTTCCGTCGCTGGCAGAAGAAGATGCACTTTCTTCTCACCACTCTGAAGGTTGTGTATGTTCTGAGTACACCGATGCCTGAACTCGTGGAGAATGAGACGTTGGAACAAACCAGGAAGAGGAACAAGTGGGAGAATGATGACTACATCTGCAGGGGTCATATTCTGAATGGTATGTCTGATGCTCTCTTTGATATATACCAGAATGTTGAAAGTGCAAAAGAATTATGTGATTCTTTAGAGTCTAAATACATAGCAGAAGATGCATCAAGTAAGAAATTCTTGGTTTCTGATTTTAACAATTACAAAATGGTAGACTCTAGGCCTGTAATGGAACAATACAATGAATTACTTCAAATTCTGGGTCAATTCACACTTCACAAAATGAAAATGGATGAAAGTATTGCTGTGTCAAGTGTGATTGACAAATTACTACCATCCTGGAAAGATTTTAAGCACACTTTAAAACATCAAAAAGAGGAAATGTCTTTGGTACAACTGGGCAGTCACATTCGGATTGAGGAATCACTCCGGGTTCAAGAATGTGACAAGGGGAAAGGGAAGGTTGATGTTGGGCAGCCTTCTGTTCACATGGTTGAGGAGAAGAAACTCAATTATGATACCAAAGGAAAGGGCAAGAAACGTAAGTATGATGGCCATGACAAATCCAACAAGAAACCAAAGGATTTGGTTTGTTGGAGGTGTCACAAAACTGGACATGTTAAGCGTGATTGCCGTGTGAAACTCAACAAGTATGAAGCTGGAACTAGTGGTAGTGGACAAGGGTCTAAGGACCAAGGTCCGCCTAAAGGTCAGTTTTTCAATGATCTTTGTAATTCTGTCCAGAATTATGTTTCACTAATTTCTGAAATTTTCTATGTGCAGGAGGATGATTTCTCTTGGTGGCTTGACTCGGGTGCTACTAGCCATGTGTGTAGACATAAAGAATGGTTTGATGAATTCGAACCAAATGATGATGGATGTTAATTTGATGTTTACTTCTGGAAAGACAATAACTTTGTTTAATGTGTTGTATGTACCTAAGGTTCGAAAGAACCTTGTGTCTAGTGGCTTGTTAAATCGTATGGGATATAAACAAGTTGTGGAGTCGGATAGGTATGTCCTATCCAAGTGTGGTATGTTTGTTGGTTTCGGATTGTAACACCGCTATTTTTTTTATATCACTGCGGAAGCGAAAAAAGACAAATAAAACCTATTCACATAGGTAGTATAAAATAATAAATAATTAAACCGACACAAAAGACAAACAACCCAAAACCGGCGTTACATAGTTTACAACAGGCTCGACCGACACAAAATATCAGAGTGCAGTTCAAACATTCCCAAAAAGCAAACGCAACATCCGGCCAACAACCAAACTTACCGCAACCTGCAAAAAGGGGGGTTTATGTGGGGGATTAGCACAAAGCTAAGTGAATGGAGATTAACTAACGAACAGTATCAGTTACAACAAGTAACGATATACAATCAGATCACATAATTTCCATCAAACAATTATCACCCAGGTCATGCAATCAGGGATATCTAGAGGACCGGCGGTTCTGCAGAACCTGCAACCAAATGCCGGCCTAGCATAGGTTTACCAATAGCATATTGCTATTCGTTTCAGTTAACCATTTCTGTTGTATAGAAACACATCAGAAACCCTTAACTGAAAACCAAAAGCAAACAATGCCCAGCCTACAAAACTGTCACGGCTGACCTCTTTCAAAACAACTAAAAGTCCAGACATCACAGTTGTCCCCGATTACAAAGCACGTATACAGATCATATCATGTTCTCATAACACAATTCAATTATTAACTATCATAAACAAAGGTAATCAAATTATCATACTAATCATTCTGCTTATAAAATCAAGCATATAACCAATTGCAACCGTACCCATTACAACCAGTACAACCCGTGAGTTAAAAGTACACTCACCTGCGTCCTCGACAATCAAAGCACAGTGGTCTTATATTACTGAGTTTCCAAATCCCCTGACAACACAGCATAACCAAATTAGTAATTCAAATCATAACTAACTCCAAAAGTCAAACCAATTCACTAACAGGTCAAAGCTTAACCATTATATATCATTATATATGATACTAAACATGTAGCAATCAACAAGGCATTCATAAGCTTCATCTATCTCCAATTGATCCGTAAACAGGTCAAACCCAACCCGTTAGGCTTAAAACACTAAATCAATTTGAAATATATCAAATACCATTTAGGACTACTTCATATATCATATGGAACATCTAACAATCATTAAACATGAACACAAGCCATCTAATTCCAATTCTAGAATTAAAGTACGCTACTATCGCCAATTTACACATTTTTCAAGTAACTTAGACAAACGGGTCATTATTCAATCATTACGCAAAATGCATACAATCAACATGGAAAACGCTTAAAATCATTTAAGATAATCATACAGGTCATAAGCAACATGTAATGCTCAACAAAACATGTTCACGACATATAATCATGAATTTATGTCATAAACGGGTCAAAACCAACCCATTAAGTTTTAATACATCAAACCAACTTGACACACATGTTCAACTCTTTAATATCATTATACATAATATATAAATCATGTACGAAACAACAGAACACGCACACGAGTCATCTACGCCCATTTCTAGCAATTAAAGTCGGCATTTAACATCAATTTAGCATAATTAAATCAAGACTCTTCTAAGCATGTTTTATCAACAAAAGACCTTCATAATTATCATACAAACACATATATTACTAATACTAGTCATTAAAAACAGCATACAAGAGAGCACGAAGCAAAACAGAATGCAAAACACAAATCGGGGCTGTGCAAGGCTTCCGCGCCGCGACCCTGACCCCTTTCCACGCCACGACAGCTGCTGAACAGCAGACTGTCGTCTATTTGTTCCTGTTCGATTCCAGCAGCCATAACTCACATAAAAACTCGATTCCCAGTAGTTAGAACTCGTTTTTTTATCACTTATAAACATCCCAAAACTACTAAAAACGTACTAAAAACCTACAACAAACATCAAAACAAATTATAGATCATTAAATCATGAATCCCCATTTCAAGTTTAATACTTAACTTCCATTAATGGTGGTTTTAAGTTCAAACATCATGAACACAGCAAAGCATTACACAAAATACCTACTAATCAGTGTTTATCCTTTATTTATTCCTACCAAACACACAAGAAATGTCAATTCCTCATAAACATCACTTAATCATAATACCTAAAATTCTAATAAGTACCTATTTGCAAGAACTCATGAAGAAACATCAATTCTCATGCCAAGGATCAATCAAAATCAGAATATACACCATACTAACCTTTAACTTCAGCTAATCATCATTAATGGCAAGGATTCAAGGCTGCGTTTTTGTTGTTTTAGAAAGAGAACCAAGAAAGAATACACAATGGTTGAGAAAACTTCATCAGGAAGATATCAAGAAGCAAAAGTCGGTCCAGTAATTCAAATTAATAAACACACGGTATACGTACTGCTATCTGACATACAGTAATGCAAATAAAACGGTCCTACACGAATATTTTCCAAACAACGAGGCATTATTCTAGACCCTCGTGTAAAAACGAATCATATGGTCCACTAACATATAAAAATATTAAAACTAATATTTTCACCTCATACCTCGCGGTCCAATTAAAATCATCAATAAATATATCATGGCAATTAAATAATCAATTACTATAAACAATAAATATAAATAAATATAAATAATAAACAAATAGTTTACCATTCGCGCGTAAACTACCAGGCCCGGTAGGAGGATGTTACAAATCTCCCCCCTTTAAAAGGATTCCGTCCCCGGAATCTCACCATGCTACTAACTCAACGGTTCTTTACCCAATCTCTCTTTTCAAGTTAACCTTTAGTTCATGTATTCTATTTTACACTTATGCAACTAACAGACATTGAGTGTATCATAAATACCGCCATCTCAGCATGAAGATCAAAAGTAACCATATGGTCATTTACTACTTATCGTATGCAAACTGATAAAATATATAACGAAGAAGTAACTTCCATCGTTCCCCAATACAATTTATTCCCTTTCAAAGTAGTGGATCTGCGTACAGTTTCTGTCTCTCTCACAATAGCAACCTTCTCAGCTGTTACCGGAACAATATCGGAAACCGCGTACTGTTTCTCTTTTGTCTCTAATCAACATGTAGGAGTATGACAATGATGATCGCATAATATTTCGTAAGGTGTCACACCGTTACTCAAGTAATAAAATTTCAAACACAATATAATTAATGGTATGTGCAAACTCCAAGGCCTACCCCACCCTACACACAGGCGCGTAGCATATTCTCAAGTGTCTGAATAGTTTATTCAATCTAACAGTCTATCTGAGGCTGATAAGCTGTACTCGAATTACCCACGTTCATAATCCCCGCCATAAATTCTTCTAGAAGTTCGAAACGAATCTAGAATCTCTGTCAGAAACAATCAATACTGGAATATCATGTCAAAATACAATCTCATCACTATACATCCAAGCTAATCTGTTGAGAAAATTGCCTCACTGGTGATAAAATTACACATTATTTATCAAATAGTCAACAATCACCCAAATCATATCATGACTCTGCTGAGTACGTGGGAGTTTAGTTACATAATCCATCATAATCTGTTTCCATTTCCATTCTAGCATCTGAGTTGTCTCAATAAACCATACAGTTTGTGGCACTCTATATAACATGTGCACAAATATGTCAAAATTCCACTAATTATGCAACATTTGTCTTCATCTTGGACCACCAATTTAGCATTTTAATGCAATCTGATTGAACAGACAATCCAGACTTGTGAGTCTCTGTCAAAATCAAATCATAAAACTCTCCAAGCAAAGGCATACAAACACTAGACCCGTAAATCTTTAATACTCTAAATTCATCAATTAAATCCTCTTTAATAAAATTTCCGCTTCAAAATTTCATCATTCAAAACTTTCACTTGAATAATTTCAGTCTATCCATTAAATCAGAACAATCTCGATTTGCACAAAACAATTACTATCACTGACTCCAGTACATTTCCAAGCATAGGCTACTACATTAGCTTTCCAGGGTTGATAAAGAAATTTCGCAATCATAACATTAAATCAATTCTAAATACCATCTTTATCTCATATTCAACTCTTTCGACAGTAAACACATATCGTAAACTCGAATAATCAGTACAATTTACACGTTTCATATCATATCAATAATATCTCCATAGTGTTTAAGGCAATCAACAGTTGTAAACTCCAAGTCATGCAAAGGAAATATTACAACGCGCTAAAAATCATCAAATCCATCGAGTAGTGTAAAAATAGGTGTCTGACAAGATAACCATTTCAAAATCTGAAGTACTACTTCTATTCATCATCCCGTCCAATCAAATCTCTTTACAGGTTAGCCAGGTCAACGAACTCACAATCTCAAATACATCTTTATCAAAAACATTTATGGGTAATCCAAAACCCTCAAATATCAGATATCGTCTACCTTTTCATTTCAGCCCAATCCCAAATACACTCATACGCAAAATAAGAAGATAAATCTCCATAGCAAAGTAAGGATGTTATCGGTTGTGTTTTTAACAATTAACTAAACACAATACATCATACAGCATGCAATTCAACTAATCAGAAATCAACTTCTTATGGCATTTAATAACTGCCCTATACTGGTTCAAACAATACTTACTTATCAGTATATCAAACCCAAATATAGGCATCAACAGAAAATGAACTGAAAACATTTACCATAAATTAACTCTACTTCTAGTAAAACAGTAGCATCAGAAGCATGCATATTCAATTATCACATAAAGTTACAGAGATAATAGGGCAATTAGCTCTAGAATCACATAACATACATAAAGGTATATAGTTCATCAAAGCATACCTGTAATATCATCTTCAGTAATGGTAGCATCATCTACTGACTTCTGTATTGCTCTACCCTCTGGCGAAGAAGGGTTCTTTCTCTTTTGTCTCACCGTTGACGAAGATCCCCCGACAGCTCCCGCTACCCCTGACCCTGACCTTGTTTTCTTGGCAGAAGGACATTCACCAGATTTGTGACCCTCTTTCTGACAATTCCAGCACACTTTACTACGGAATGTACAACAATTTACCACATGACCGAGTATTCCACATCGGATACAACGTAAAGTCTGGGGTGAGCAAGGCCCAAAATGAGAAGATTTACAATCTTTACACCACTGCAATATTTTATTAGATCCACCCGTCATAGGTTTAATATGTTGACTTCCTTGTTCCTGACTAACATGTCTTTTCCGCTTTTGTGAAATATTACCTTGTTCAAATCTGGACTTCTTTTGAGAAATCATATCCTGGTTCATCATGTCTCTAGTCATTGTATCACTTCCTAGTACAATAGGATTCATACTACCACTGTATAAAGGCGGTTGATAATCCAAAAATGGCATGTAATCGCAAGGTTGTGTAAATCTCATGTACAGATAAGGATATACTCCTTGAGGTGCAAACGGATAATAAAATAGTGGTTATGTCCATTGTGATACAGAAACAGATAGAAAAGTAACCTGAAATCACAATATAGGTAGGTGTTTCTACTTTAGGAGTTGATGAAGTTCCTACTGGTGTCAGGGTTAACAGAGTCTCTATCGGGATCTCTTTGTCAGCCATCTGTAACAATCACAACATCTCGCTACCTATTAGGTAAACCGTTAGTACATACATACTAATCACAGCACATAACAAACTCCAATCACTCTAATCCCCACACACACAAAGAATGTTTGACCAGACTCGAGCCAAGATTTGGGAATTGAACACTCTAATTGTGCACACATCCCAAACCAGGGCTCTGATACCAAATTGTAACACCGCTATTTTTTTTATATCACTCCGGAAGCGAAAAAAGACAAATACAAACCTATTCACATAGGTAGTATAAAATAATAAATAATTAGAACTCGTTTTTTATCACTTATAAACATCCCAAAACTACTAAAAACATACTAAAAACCTACAACAAACATCAAAACGAATTATAGATCATTAAATCATGAATCCCCATTTCAAGTTTAATACTTAACTTCCATTAATGGTGGTTTTAAGTTCAAACATCATGAACACAGCAAAGCATTACACAAAATACCTACTAATCAGTGTTTATCCTTTATTTATTCATACCAAACACACAAGAAATATCAATTCCTCATAAACATCACTTAATCATAATACCTAAAATTCTAATAAGTACCTATTTGCAAGAACTCATGAAGAAACATCAATTCTCATGCCAAGGATCAATCAAAATCAGAATATACACCATACTAACCTTTAACTTCAACTAATCATCATTAATGGCAAGGATTCAAGGCTGCGTTTTTGTTGTTTTAGAAAGAGAACCAAGAAAGAATACACAATGGTTGAGAAAACTTCATCAGGAAGATATCAAGAAGCAAAATTCGGTCCAGTAATTCAAATTAATAAACACACAGTATACGTACTGCTATCTGACATACAGTAATGCAAATAAAACGGTCCTACACGAATATTTTCCAAACAACGAGGCATTATTCTGGACCCTCGTGTAAAAACGAATCATATGGTCCACTAATATATAAAAATATTAAAACTAATATTTTCACCTCATACCTGGCGGTCCAATTAAAATCATCAATAAATATATCATGACAATTAAATAATCAATTACTATAAACAATAAATATAAATAAATATAAATAATAAACAAATAGTTTACCATTCGCGCGTAAACTACCAGGCCCGGTAAGAGGATGTTACACGGATACTATTGTGATGACATGTTTAGACTTAATATCGTAAATAAAATTGCCTCTAGTAGCAATTCTGTGTTTATGGCTTCTACTTCTAAAGTAGAAAATTCTATGCTTTGGCATGCTAGATTAGGTCATGTTAACTTTAGAAGAATGCATGAAATGTCTACAGTAGGATTGATTCCATCTTTTGATATTAAATCTGAAAAATGTAAGACTTGTATGCTTACAAAAATCACAAAACAACCTTTTCCTAATGTTAAAAGAGATTCGGGTATTTTGGACTTAATACATAGTGATCTTTGTGATTTCCATACTACTCCTTCACTTGGAAATAAAAAGTATGTGGTTACTTTTATAGATGATTCAACTAGGTTTTGTTATGTATATTTGTTACATGCTAAAGATGAAGCTTTGGATAAATTCAAAATTTACAAAACCGAAGTTGAATTGCAATTGGGTAAATCAATTAAATGTCTTAGGACTGATCGAGGTGGAGAATATATGGATCCTCAATACTTTCAACCTGTTGGTATTATTCATGAAACAACAGCTCCGTATACACCACAACGAAATGGTGTCGCCGAACGGAAAAATCGAGTTTTAAAAGAAATGGTTAACTCGATGCTTTCTTACTCGGGTTTGAGTGAGGGTTTTTGGGGAGAGGCTATGCTTACGGCATGTTATGTCTTAAATAGAGTTCCAAACAAACGGAACAAAACAGCCCCATATGAACTTTGGTATAAGAAAGCTCCAAATTTGAGTTATTTTCGAATTTGGGGATGTCGAGCTGTTGTGAAACTTACCGAACCTAAAAGGAAAAATTTAGGTGAAAGAGGAATTGATTGTATATTCATTGGATATGCACAAAATTCCAAGGCATATAGGTTTTTTGTAATAGAACCTAATGATTTGGTGTCGATTAATACCGTTATTGAGTCGCGTGATGCAATTTTTGATGAGATGCGTTTTTCATCTATTCAAAGGCCTAAGGATCTGATTTTTAGCTCTAATGAGGAACAAAATTCAGAAAATTTAGAAGGTTTGGGTGGTGTTTCAATTCTAGAAACACAACAGCCCCGGAAAAGCAAAAGAGGCCGAATTGCGAAAAACTTTGGACCGGATTTCCAATTGTATTTGGTTGAAGGTTCAAGAGATGAAGTGGGGATGCAATATTCATATTGTTTTCATGTTGAGGATGACCCTAACACCTTTAAGGAGGCCATGGAGTCTAGAGATGTTGCTTTTTGGAAAGAAGCAATTGATGATGAAATGTCATCAATCTTGGAGAACACTTGGGTGTTGTCTGATTTGCCTAAGGGTTCCAAGCCTTTAGGGTGCAAATGGATTTTCAAAAAGAAAATGAAAGTTGATGGGACTATTGACAAGTTCAAGGCCCGGTTAGTCATTCAAGGTTTTAGGCAAAAACCCGGTATTGACTATTTTGATACGTATGCTCCGGTAGCTCGTATTTCAACTATTAGATTGTTGATTGCATTATCTGCTATTCACAATCTAATTATTCATCAAATGGATGTCAAGACAGCATTCTTGAATGGTGACCTTGACGAGGAAGTTTACATGAAACAACCGGAAGGTTTTGTTATGCCCGGTAATGAGCATAAGGTGTGTAAACTTGTGAAGTCATTGTACGGGCTAAAACAAGCTCCTAAGAAATGGCATCAAAAGTTTGATGAAGTTATTTTGTCATGTGGTTTTTCTTTAAACCAATCCGAAAAATGTGTTTATAGCCGATTTGATACTTCCGGCTCGGGTGTGATCATATGCCTATATGTTGATGATATGTTAATATTTGGTACGGATCAACTTCAAGTTGATAAAACCAAGAATTTGTTATCATCAAAGTTTGCCATGAAGGACATGGGGGAGGCGGATGTAATCCTAGGGATTAGGATTAAACGGTTGAACAAAGGAATTGCTATAACGCAATCTCACTATATTGAAAAATTTCTCAAGAAATTCAATTATAGTGAATGCTCTCTCGTGAGTACTCCTATGGATCCTAGCATTAAATTGATGCCTAATAAAGGCATGGTTATTTCACAATTGGAATACTCTCAAGCTATAGGTTCCTTGATGTATGCTATGACTAGCACGAGACCTGACATTGCTTATGCCATTGGGAGGTTGAGTCGGTACACAAGTAATCCTAGTACTCAACATTGGCAAGCTATACAACGAGTATTCAAGTATTTGAAGGGAACCATGGACTATGGTTTGTGTTATCTAGGATATCCTTCGGTGTTAGAAGGATACTCGAATGCAAGTTGGATATCTAATGTAGAAGATCATTCTTCCATTAGTGGTTGGGTATTCTTGCTTGGAGGTGGTGCTATTTCTTGGGCATCTAAGAAGCAAACTTGCATTACAAACTCAACGATGGAATCGGAGTTTGTTGCGTTAGCCGCAGCTGGTAAGGAAGCTGAGTGGCTAAAAGATTTGATTTATGAGATTCCATTGTGGAAAAAGCCGATTGCACCATTATCTATTCGTTGTGATAGTGCAGCTACATTAGTTAAGGCTTATAGCCAAGTGTATAATGGAAAGTCTAGACACTTAGGTGTTAGACATAGCATGCTTAGAGAATTAATCATGAATGGTGTTATTTCGGTGGAGTTTATAAAATCGCAACAAAATTTAGCCGACCATCTTACTAAAAGTTTGGCGCGAGACTTAGTGCACAAGTCGGTGATAGGGATGAGATTAAAGTCAATTTAAATCTATAATGGTGAGATACCCAATTCCCTTCTAATATGACGTTAGAAGTTGAATTCAATGCGGAAATCTCACACTTATGGATTGGAACACATTATAAGTCATCCCAGGTATGTGTTCGGTCTTGTAGAAGTAAGGTTGAAGGTTAACTTCTTAATAATTCCTTAAAAGATGTATTTTAGGTACATGTTGGGAAGGAATTACCTATGTGATTGTAAAGTGTAGCCGCGCTTCAAAAGGTTTTGGACTTGCCCTTTATATAATCATGAGAGGATTAGGACACACGGCTTAATAATTGTGTCAGGATAGTTTAACTAGATGGGAATTATAAACTTGTATGTATTTTATCTTCATGTATTCAAATGGGTTGACGGGTTCAATCCTTAGGACACCCTGATTCTCGAATATTTGAAATGTGTAAAATACTAATATGGAAATTCAATCGAATCGACATTTTCATTTATGTACAAGTTTTGGTGTGTTTTGGATTGTTTTGTATAATTTCAAGGTTACACTAAAATGGGGGAGGATTGTTGGTGATTTTAGTGTCACCAGTTTCATTTAGTGTAATGGATTTTATACGTGTGTTTTAAGGGGATTGGACTTTGTTCTAAAACAAGTATGGAGGGTGTGGAGTACACACTTGTTTTAGTCTAAGCTTGTCCCGTAATATCGCCCCCTGAACGCAAAACGGGGGTCTATTTGTAAAACTTCAAACTTGAAAACTGTCGTCATCTGGTTATGATCAGGGTACGATTTCGGTTTTGAAACTCACAAGAATTCGAAATACACAAAAACTTCTCTCTGGTTTTGATCTTGATTCTGCCAAAATCAAGATTGTGACTTTTGCAATTATCCCAATTCGGATTTCGTGATACCTGACATATACGGTCGAAATATCGAATTTGGAAAGTGATTCACACGATTTTAGAAGTAATCCGGCTATAAATTTCTAACAAGACCACCTTCGGTACGTGTGTTGTCAACAAGACGCACGCAGATCTTTTCTCCCATCTACGAAATTCATTTCATTCGAACTAGTCTAGCATTGATTCGAACTAGTCTAGCATTGCAAATTTTGAAGTCAATTCGAGCCTTACGGTGAAATACAATTTGAGCATGTTAGGAAATTAAGTGTTTTCAGGGTATGGAGAATCAAGGTGTGGACAAGCAAACGATCGTATATAAAGATCTCCTTAACTTGCATTTGTACGCACTATATGGGTTACACAAAATTAATTCAAGGATTATATGATATACTTCTTGACAGTGTTCTAAAAATCTTGTTAAGGCTTCACAAAAGATGTTTGACTATGTTGCCATAAAAAGACCCAAGGTTTGAGCGTAAAACTCAGTATACGTTAAGACCTAGACATATATGCATTTACCCGTTATAAGCTGAAAATATATATTCATTACAAAAAGGACATCGATTATCCACCCCTTTTTAGCAATATTAATTCACTTAAAACTATTAAAAATTGCAATCAAACGTGAAAAAAATTTGATGTGACAAAATTTGCCCTTCCATCCCTTGGATAGATAGAGAGGGAGGGCAGAGCTTTGGTATCTATCAAATCTCTACTCAAATGTGAAAATTGTAGTAAAAAAATCGTATTTATTAATATGGGGACAAATTATTTAAGTTTTAACACTTTCAAGCGTGAAATATTTGAATCTAAAATTGCAAAACTATAAACTCTAAAGTGTAAACTTCTTTATTTCTCTATTTAATACAATTTTATATATATAAAAACTTGGTCTTTTTTTAATTAATTTACACATTTAATGTAGTTTTTTTCCTAACATTCTCTATAGTTAAACTATTTTTCACACATTTAATGTAGTATTTTTTTCTTTTTCAAACATTCTCTATAGTTAAACTAAATTTTACAATTCGAAGTGTGACAAATTTTAAGGTTCTTATATGCTTTTATGAAGTTTGGACGATTGCCATATTTTTGTTGTGCTTATTCAATTATAACGGATGATTGTATACACCGAAAACGAAATGAATTATGTTGAATTAAGATATTAGATCTATGATCACGTGCTTTCTTAATTTTTGTTTGTGTGTGTGTGTTTATTTATCTATTTATAATTTATATACAAAAGTTCTCGATTTAAGTCACGCCTTATATATAAAAACGTTTGTTCTTGCCAAGGGTTCCAAAGCTTAATTACATCTAGAATTTGAGGCTTGATTAGGTTGTCACGCCATATCGCACATTTTAGAACCTCGCTTCTTGACTACTTCATATGTAATTTGATGTTTGTTCTTCTATTGATAGACACTCAATTAACTATTGTGGCAGTAACAACTCTCAAATATATTTATAACTAACTTTTGACATTTATTTTGATAGCAATTGTAATTTTTTTAACAATTATATAAAGATTAAAAGTGTCGGCATGCATGAGCTAAATACTCCGTGTATGCTGAAGACACTAGCTCATGTAGCTAGCTCGTAGTGTTATCTTCAATGCTCGTTACTGAACTGCAACACTTTAGTCACTCAACTTCAACACTCTATACTCATTGCTGATATAATATGTTAATTTATGTCTACTTAACAGTCAATTTCTTGTTAAACTGTCGTAATACAAGACCTTTTTGAATTACATTATTCTTACTCCCATCATCATCATATAATTTGTAAAAATGTAATTATAGATATGTACTTAAGAATTTATTAACCTGGAAATATCCTTGTAAATAGTTATATAATTCTTCAATAAGAAACAAATTAACAGGTTAAATTAATGCACGTTAATATTAGGGATAGTTAAAAGTATTTGATTATATATATATGGGTAAAAGTTCAAACGAGAACTGTTTTTCGTACGAGAATCGCGAGAACCAATCTGAGCCATCCAATTCTCTTCCTTCAATGTCATTACCCACCCATGAATTCATCACATGCACCTTGCCACACATGATCCCCCCCCACACAACGCTCTACATCCATGAATTCAACTTTTCAAATCAACGGCTAAGATTGGTTTCGCAGTTCTCGTACGAAAAACAGTTCTCTTTTGAAACCGTCCCATATATATATATATATATATATATATATATATATATATATATATATATATATATATATATATATAGGATCAAATAAGATGTATTTAAAAATAAGATGTGTAAGATGCATGGAGAAAATGACACATGACACTTTTAACAAAAGGGTATAATAGTCCTTTTATCATTATAATTAAATTAATTACTTTAATTTGTAACCCTATATATGGCAACTGAATACATTCTCTCTGATAAATACGGCTTACGTCTAGAAAACCCCCTCACCGTGACAGTCGAAGCTTTGCACCCACTAAGCTTCTCGCCGCCGTTTTGGACCATCTGCCATCGCCGGGAACCGCCGCCGATGCCTTGTACGTTTGCCGGCATCTTACATTTTCCGGTCATTGCATCATTGCGCCGCAACAGCCCTAGCAGAATCCACCATCGCAGCCTCTGTCGTCCTGCCCTAGCCGCAATCGCCGTCGATCTTGCCCTAGCCGCAGCCGCCGTCGATCTTGCCCTAGCCGCAGCCGCCGTCGATCTTGCCCTAGCCGCAGCCGCCGTCGATCTTGTCCTAGCCGTCTCACCTGCCCTAGCCGTCGATCTTGCCCTAGCCGTTGCATACCGCCGCTAGCTGCCAAGATTTGTTTTTGGGTCGGTCATGAATCCGACCTTCACCGCCATGATTGATTTCGTTAACAGCCAACACAAGAATGCTCAATGATTTGTTCAATTTCATCATCTTAACTCAAATCTGGAGTGTAAAGTCAAGCCAAAGATGTCGATAGCATCACATCTGGAGCAATTGGTATTTAAATCTTTTATGGCCTACGGTTTTCATCAGTTTTGATAACTCAAATCTTTCATGGTCTACGGTTTCATCAGTTTGTTTCTTCATCAGTTTGTTTTCTTCATCAAATAAGAACTGCTTTTTTTTCATCAGCTTGTTTAATTAATACAAGAACTGTTTTTGTGTAATCAGTTTGTTTTTCATCAAACCTTTCCTGTTTTTTTGTATGAATGTTGTTCTTCTATGCATATTTTTGTATGAATGTTGTTCTTCTATGCATATTATGTATGAATGTTCTTCAAATCTGGAGTGTAAAGTCAAGTCACAGATGACATTTTCATCAATTTTCTGCTCGTTGCAAAATGTTGCTGCCTGAGGTTGAATAGGTTTAAAGGCAGGGAAACGTGAATTTAGGGTTGTAAAAAGTGTTAAAAGTCATTTATGCCCTTAAAGTTATTCTTTATTAATTAAATCTGGAAAAGAAAATCTTTTTTTAAATTATCAGATCTGATGAAATGGATGGTTCGGATTACATCTTATCCATCTTACCAGAAAATACATCTTACAATAACTCCACCCTATATATATATATATATATATATATATATATATATATATATATATATATATATATATATATATATATATATATATAGGGTAAGAATCTAGTAAAAAGAAAGTTAAGGTACTAAATGTAAGGAGAGATCCTGGCCATAGGATCAAGTACGAAGTCAACAAAAAAAGTCAATAAAAAAATTAATATTCGGAATTAAACAAAAAAGGAAAAGGTTAAAATGGTAAATTAATAAAAGGGACAAAAGAAAAAAAAATTGAAAAACAGCCTCTCCATCCCCGCCGACGTTCATCCACGGCATCCTCCTCCGGCGTTTATCCACGGCATCCCATCCCGCCGGCGTGCATCCAGTGGATGGCTCGTCATCGCCGACGTGCATCCAGCCCTCTCCCGGCGTGCATACAGGCTCTCCCCGACGGCGTGTGCATCGCCGGACCTACGCAAAACATGAATGCACAATCGCCTGAGTGGCGGCGTGTGCATCAACGGTACCTCCACGAAAAGCAGCGGCGGCGCGTGCATCTCGTATGTGATGCAGCGGCGGTTGCAGGGCGTGTGCATCTGAGATGGAGGTGGTGGTGGTGACAGGCTTCACAGTCACTTTTTACGATTTATATAACTGTCGCCAATGCACACAACAACCGTTGCAAAGGCGGCGACAGGCTTCATAGGTGGGTTTCGTGTGGCGGTAGCGAAGGAGTAGAAGCATACCATCGGAGAAAACACACACGTTGTGGAAGTCATAGGCAGGGATGGAGAGGCTGTTTTCATGTCCGATACTATAAACATGAACCTTGAGCAAAATGAAAACGATGGAATTTTAATATTTTTTGCTCAAGGTGGGGATGGAGAAGCAACCCACAAGGAATATTAAAGAAAAAAATATAGAAGTAAAATGAAAACGACTCTCCGACGGAATTTTAATATTTTAAACCAAACAACTAAAAATTTTGCTCAAGGTTATGTGTGGAACGGCGGAAGTCACAGGCGGCGGAAGTCATAGGTGTCGAGCCTTTTTAGGGTTGAAACGTGGGGATGCATTTAACACGGAAGAGTGAGAACTTTTTTTGTTAACTTCCTATATTGCCCTTTAAGAGTAAATGCTATGTGTCACCACTAGATTTCTCCCTACGTTTAGTACCATAATATTTTTTTTATTTGAACTCAATTATATATATATATATATATATATATATATATATATATATATATATATATATATATATATATATATATATATATATATATATATATATATGGCAGGGTTCAAACGAGAACTGTTTTTCGTACGAGAACTGCAAGAACCAATCTCAGCCGTTTCTTAGATATGGGAAGTTCATGGATGGAGAGCATGGAGGGGATCAAATGTGGCAGGGTGTATGTGAGGAATTCATAGGTGGGCAATGACATTAAAGGAGGAAGAATTGGACGGCTCAAATTGGTTCTCGCAGTTCTCGTACGAAAAACAGTTCTCATTTGAACTTTTGCCTACATATATATATATATATATATATATATATATATATATATATATATATATATATATATATATATATATATATATATATATATATATATATATATATATATATATGGTTTAAATGAAAACTATTTTTGTATGAGTACTGCGGTTTTCATTTCTGACTAATCATTTAATTTTCTGTCTTTTTTATTTAATTTTAATAGGAAATGTTAGTATATACATTTTTACATTACCCCAACTTTTTTAAAACTAAATTACCCACCAAACCCAAAGGCTTTAAATTACGAAAAATATGCCAAATTAACTAGAATATTATGCTCTAAAATTTGAGATCGATCTTACTACCCTTTTCTATTTAAATTAAATAAAAAAATATAAAATTAAATGATTGGCCAGATTTGGTTCTCACAGTTCTAGTATTAAAAACAGTTCTGGTTTGAACCGCATATATATATATATATATATATATATATATATATATATATATATATATATATATAGGGTATGGTTAAACAAAGAACCTCCCTTAAACATAGAACCTAAAGAACCCTTGATGATGACACGTGACACATTGTTTAGGGGCAAAACTGGAAAATTGGAAGAAAAAAAAGACCCACGCGCCACCAGCAACACCTCCAGCCAACTTAAAAGAAAAAAAAAAGAAAAAAACCCCATTCAATTTTAAATCATCATAACTTATTCGTTTTTAAGAATTTTAGGAAAAAACTATATCAATAGATTCAGTTTTTCGTCTTCTTTCAAACAAGACCAGGCTTGATATATTTTTGAAACTTTTTTTTTTCAAAATGAAAAAAAATCAGAATTTGCATTTTCGTCTGGGTTTTACTCATGAATGCTAAATGCAAAAAATGTAAAATGTAAATTATCGAAGATGCATGTCAAGCAGATGCTTCCAAAATGCAAATTATTATCTGAAAATGCAAAATGCAAACCCACAATTCTTATCTGCATTTCCACAATCTGATTCAATAAAAATACAACCCAAAATGCAAATTAAATATTCAAACTCAAAATACAAAAATACATATACGAAGATGATACAAAAATGATACCCAAATGTAGATAATAACCAAAATGACATGTGTTAATATATATTTTTTTAAATGCAAAAAACGAAAATTCAGATGACTCATGAAAGAAAAGAAAAGAATAATATAGCAAAGAGAGTCAAAATGCAAAATGCAAATTACAAATTCGGGGAAGACGTTATATGTTGCCGGAAACAATTACATCATACGTCTCTTGAAATAAGCCTACCAATATGAAAAATCCTAGATGCAAACGATTTTTTTTTAATAAAACTAAATAAACATTATAATAACTACTTTGAAATCTCTTAAAATAATCCCATCAGATGAAAACTTCTAAAATACAAATAATTTTTTTCTAGAAGCACACTTCTCCATAGACTTAAATGCAAACAACTCATTAATTAATTCAACCTCTAAGATGGCACCGATTTAGAAGACTTAAATGCATACAACTCACTAATTAATTCAACCTCTAAGATGGCACCAATAATGAAAAAGCGAAGCATCAGAATGAAAAAAAAAAACGAACTTGTCGATCAAGAATAAAACATATCGAAGCGTAAGAAGTAGAAAAAAAACAACGGCAGGCGAAGCAAGTGGTAGTTGGGGATTTAACGGTGGCGGTGGTTTTGGTGGTGGTGTTTAATAGTGACGGCCGTGATTTGGGGGTTCAACGGTGGCGGTGGTTTTGGTCGCGATGTTTAACGATGACGGTGGTCATTTGGGGGTTTAACGGTGGCTGTGGTTTTGGTGACGGTGTTTAACCATGGCGGTGGATTAACGGAGGTGTTACCCGGTGCCGGTGAAGAAGGTTTTGAAGCATCTAACTCCTTGATTTCTTTTGTTATGGTGAGAGAGAGAGAGAGAGAGAGAGAAGCTTGAATGATAAAAACAACAATTAATGTATGACTGGAAGACGTGGGGTGATTTTGATGTAGACTTCAAGTTTGCATATAAAGTTCCAAAAGTACCCCTGGATATTTATTTACACGCGTGAACCTTCCATCAGTTTGTTTTTTCTTTTCCTTTCAATCTGAACCATTGATTAGTATATCTAAAGTTTAGTATTGGTTCTTTAAGTTTTTTGTTTAAGCAGTGGTTATATGTAGAACCTCCCTTAAACATAGAACCTAAATAACCATCCTCGTAATAACACGTGGCACTTTGATTAAGGGCAAAATTAGAAAATAACAAAAAAAAAATATATCAATTTTATAAATAAAAAAACCCCACTCAACTTTAAATAATCATAACTTATTCGTTTTTAAGAATTTTTGCAAAAAAAGTATATCGTTAGATTCAGTTTTTCGCCCTCTTTCAAACAAGACCAGACTTGATATATTTCTGAAACATTTTTTTTTTTTGAAATGCAAAGTTTGCATTTTGAGTTGGGTTCATTCTAAATGCAAAATGCAAAAAACGAAAAACGCAAAATATAAACATGCAGGTCATCTAGATGCTTCCAAAATGCAAAAATTATGAAAATGCAAAATGCAAATCCAACATGATTAAATGAAAATGCAGTGTAAAATGTGAAATTACACATTCAAACCCAAAATGCAAAATCCGTACAAAACGTTACATACTGCCCAAAATGCAAACAAAAGTTTCATGTTAAAAAAAAAATTAGAAAAATATGGGAAGCGTGATCTTGTTTGAAAGAGGATTAAAAAACTAAAAGATTTGTATAATATTTTTGTTTAAATTCACAAAACTTAAAAAGTTATGACAATTTAAAGTTTTTGAGGTTTTTTTTTTTAAATCGTGGGTTGTTGGAGGGGGATTTTCCATGTTTGCCCTTTTCTTCCTGTATTAATACATCATAATTACAGTTTTGCCATCGTTAAATCTCATCCATTAATTTTGATTATCCAATGGTTCAGATTGGTTCTTTAGGTTCTTTGTTTAATATATATATATATATATATATATATATATATATATATATATATTGTTAGTGCATACATGGTCACACATAAAGAAATGCACTCCTTATTTTGATGATGATAAAAATATGAACAAGTAATATTATTGCTTATCAAATTTATTCATATGTTCATATGCTACATTCTTTAAAGGTTAACAAACCTAAAATTAGTGATCAAGTGAAGAATAAATAATTGAAGACTCAATTCAACAAGAAAAGAAGAAATCAAGATAAATCAACATTCACGGCCGATACCACGGTCGACCGTGAATCAACCGTCGCTGCTCAGCTCACAACTCTTAAATGTTGTTCTTCTTCAAGTCAACCGAACTCGTACTCAACAAGTGAAGATGACATCTTCAAAGCCGATGACAAAGATATCTACAAACAAGAGTTCGAATTATATGAGCTTACAAATAAAATAATTAAATTAATTTATGTTTTTATAAAATTATTTTTATAAAAACTTTATAAAAATGACAAAGATTTTATAAAACTAAATTGTGTTGGTTGATTAAATCTAAGACTTCCTATTTTAAGCAAATAACAAACACAATCCTACTTTGAAACAATACACCACCATAATTAGCAAAGGAATCTCCCAAAGGGGTAAAATTCCAACATGCTTTGTGTATTGGTTTCCAAACTTCCATATATGTGTTTAAATTCAAACTTTAAGAGTATGGGATCAACCAACCTTTTGAACATATACTTTTCAGTTGATTTTTATGGTAAAAATGAGTTGAGTGTGGTTTTAAATAAAGTCCAACGTCTATATTGCAAAGAACAAGAAAGTTCAGGTACCTCACGGTTTTAGCCACGGTCGACCGTGGATCGACCGTGAGGGTACTGGACAGCTTTTGGACTTTTACCTTTTTCCTTATTTAAACCAACTCAAACCTCATTTTTCAAAAACCTCTTGCACAGCAAAAACACTTAACATATATTCTTATCTTGTGAGCTCATATTCTTTGATAATTCATCTATCATTCAAGATCAAGAATCAAGCAAGAGCAAAGCTTTAAAAGCTTAAACACTACATCATCTTTCTATATATTTTGTAATAGTGTAAGGATCAACTCTATCCTTTCTAATTAGAGTGAAGTAAGGATAATCTCTAGCCTTTAGAATTAGAGAGAAGTAAGGATCAACTCTAGCCTATAGAATTAGAGTGAAGCAAGGTTATCTTTACCTTACTTGCAAGTTTGAAGTGTTAATTCTTGCAAGTGAAAAAGAGAAGTGTAAAAGGTTTATCTCTACCTTCAAAGAGAGAAGCTAGTGGAGCAAACTCTTGGTGGGTGAGGCCAAGGAGTGGATGTAGTGCAAGTTTGTTAACACTTGCATGAACCACTATAAATCTCTTGTCTACTAATTGGTGATATCTCTCTACCCTTACTCTCTTTATTTCAAGTATATAAATTTGTTGTGTTATAAACTTCAAGAAAAATATTTTTAACACAACTTACAAATTTTTAATTGTGAAAAATTGGTAAACTAAGTGAAATAACCTATTCACCCCCCCTCTAGGTTCTAACAATTGGTATCAGAGCAAGTTGCTCTAAGATTTTTGTAAAAATTGTTTTGTGATACAACTTGCTTTGTAAATCTATAAGAAAACATTTTGTTACAAAAATATTGAGTTAGATCCATGGATTTAAATGATAACCTAAGTTTGGGGGTTTATATGGCTACTTTACCCATGTTTATTGACTATACACTTTTAGGTTGGAAAACCTATATGATGACCTTCTTGAGATCAATAAATTATGACATGGGTGATTTTATTGAAAGTGATTTTGATGGAAATGAGACTGAAAGAGAGTCACTAAATAAACAAATATTGATATTTATTCATAAATCTCTTAAGGAAAGTAAATATGAATATATGTGTTCTTACACTTGTGCCAAGAGATTATGGAAGGATATAGGTAAACTTGAGAAGCTTGAAGTAAGAAGAAATGAAGAAAAAGAGACATCAAGAGAACTTACTTGCTTCATGGCTTTTGAAGAAAATGAGGTATCTTTCATAAATGATTCTAGTAGTAAAGATTACTTACATAATCTTTATGATGAGCTAAAAGATAAATATGATATGTTACTTGATATTAATTCAAAACTCATTACCAAGATCAATGATTTGAAAAATGTTAGAATTCAAAAGTTATCAAGTGATGAAGGAGGTCATGAGTTTTCAATTGAAACAAGTAACATATCAACAAATCTATTAGAACCATTAAAAATTGTGAAAGAAAAGGCAAAAGAGAAAATCCAGAAGGTTCACGGTCGATACACGGTTTTACCACGGTCGACCCACGGTCGATCCACGGTTGATGCCGTGCATCTTCCGTCAGCTCACTGGAATTTTCAAAAGTTTGAAAAATACAAGATTGCCTCTAGTTCTTTCACTAGTATGCCTAAGGTTGGATGTAATAAACATATGATAAAGTCTTATACTCCAACTTCAAGGTATGACAAAGGTTTCAAGATAACACCAAGGTGGATCAAAGTAGGTGTTTTTGATACTAACAATCCCGGACCCATGAAAAGATGGGTACCACACATGTGAAATATGTTTGAGTTGTAGGTTGCAATTGAGGTTGAATTTCATTCTTGATGCAACTTGAAGTTTTGTATGGATGAAAGACTTGGATGATAAATCATCAAGAATTATGCTTTTAAACAAAACTAGTGAAACCCAATCAAGATAAGTTTCTCTTTCACTTCTCAAAGCTTTATATGTTGACATCTATGTGTTGAAAGTGCCATGAGAACTTATGTGAAACTACTTGAGATGTTTAAATGTGATTATAGTATCTAGTGCTTTAGATAAACTTGATTTGCCATAAAGAACTAAAGGGTTGCAAAAACATTAATAAAAGACATGAGAAATTATGTTATGTATCATAAAATACTTTAGAAAATATTAAAATTGTCATGGCTTATTAAAATGATTTAAAGTCACACCTGGTACTAGAATAGCATGACGAAATCTTAGGAATTACTTGGGATTGAAATTTTTATAAAACACATCATTTTAAATTAAATCTTGGGATCCATCAAGAAAATATATATTTCCAAGATTTTATTGATATGTGTAACTATTGAAAAATTCCTAAGATATTCTAATAATGATGTGTGTGAAGATAATCATTTAAATTTGCCATGAAAATAAAAAAGTATTGATATAAAATCAACTTAAGTAAAAATAAATTGTATTGCATGACAAGGTAATTAAATATGAAAGACATAGAAATACTTATCATATTCCTAAATGTCTTGCAAAGGTCAATTCACACTCATGTAAAATGATCTTTGATTAAGTTACAAAGTTGAACTATGTGGTGCTATAACGACATATTAATTATACTCACATCATTTGGACTTGTGTTTTACATCATACAAAATTTAGTTTGAAGTCCTTCTTGACATAGGCAAGACAAACATTAAACTATGTTGAAAATCATTATATGTCAAAACTTGTGAAACTTGATAGTTAATCAATAATTCTATATTGATTTGGTTTTATAAAGTTAGAATATTTAAACTATATCTAAACAAGTGTATTTGGTTTTGAATGTGAGAAATATTGTGCTTAAAGTTAAAATTGCATATTGATGAACAATATTTTAAAATTTGATATACCATGTTCATGTTCATCATATTTCCTTAAGTGATTATATGCAATGCTTGAATTTCTCACAAATCATGTTTTGGCTAAAAGTCTCTAAATGATATGGAAATATATGTTATATATTTCTACATATTGAAATGTATAGTCAAATAATAAATTATTTGTCAAAGAATTAAAGGTTTGCTTAAATCCCATGGATTTCATTTTCACATACACTATTTGGGTTTAAGTAATTAAAGAACCAAATTAGATTTTATCATAAGTATCATTGTCTTGGATTTTAAAAGATAACATATTACAAATTAAGACAACTTACTTTGATAAATCATAATTGTGACTTCATAAAATGGTGCTTAAAAGTTATATACATAATTTAAAAATAATTAAGATATATTAAAGAAATAATATTTCAAACACACAAAAGTTCAAATATATAGCGACATATATACTAAACCACTTAAGAAAGAACTAGTTGATACAATGAGATTTGGTTTAGAAATGATTGAACATGTTCCCTTGGAAATAAAGTTTGATTATGTGAAACTTTTCAAAATTGTGATTCCAGAAGGTTCACGGTCGAACCACGGTCAAAGCCGTGTATCGACCGTGGGTTCACTGCCAAATAATCAAATCCAAAGAAAACCCACGGTCGATGCCACGGTCGACCTTGGATCGTCCGTCGGTTGTCTGACGGATTTTAATCCTATTTTGCCTTATTTCTCTCTCCTCTCACCACTTTGTCACTTTACCCATCTTCCCCATAGAAACCCTAGCCGCCATTGTTGCTTTGTCACTCAAAAAGCTTAAAACAAATTACAAGAAACAATAATTTACCTTATGATTGAAACTATGGTTGAAGCCCGGGTTAGATTCATGGTCCATCTACAAGTGAAAGTTTCTTCATTCTCGATCTCTCACTTGATTCATGAATCCTCTTCACTAAAGTAAAATTCCTCATCATTGTTTCTTCTTTATCTTCTTAGGGTTTCACTTTGCACATAAATTTGACATGAATCACATATGAACAATGTTGTGTAATGTTTAAGCCTTTGGTTTAGGGGTAAAGAATGAAGGAAGGAAAACCAACATGATGAAAAATAGGTTTTTCACATAATAAAGCTGAGATAATATTTTTCTCATTTTATGCTCTCAAAAAGTATCAACTCACTTGTTATTGAAAAGTTAAACAAATAAATAAAAAGTGAGCAGGTGCTTCACGGTCGATCCACGGTCGAGACCGTGCATCGACCGTCGACCCTCTGGAGTATCTTAATTTTGAAATCAATCAAGTGCTCCACGGTCGACCGTGACTTCGACCATGAACTTGATGTGACTTATAGATAGGTTTTCTCTTGCTTAAGACTAATTATGTATCAATGCAACATTAATAATTCAATTGTCTTTCGAAATCTTTAAATATTTAGGACACATGAACCAAATTGTTGAACACATACATATTAAGTTTTTTTTTTACATATGTGTTTCAAATTTAATGAATTATCTTTTATTTTACATCACCTCATCACCTATTACTTTGAGTACGTATGCAAAATTTTAACATCATTATAAACAAATGAATAAAAGCATGTTTATGTTACTAAAATGCTATGCCTAAACCTTTGTGCGTTAAATAAATTATACTACCTTGGTTTTGTGCAACATTATGCCAACATGCAACTCCTTTTGATGTTAAAGTTTGAATATCTTGTCTTTGGCTCAAATTTTAAGGACTTAATTCAAAAAGTCAAGACTATTAGTAAAGGTGATAAGCTAATTAAACTTGCAATGTCATAAAATGATTAATATGATGTTAAGAGAAGATTTTATTAAATAAGTAGAGACATGCTTATATCTTATAATTCATAATAATCACACACTAAAAGTTGAGCTATGACATAAGGGTTTGATAAATCAATTGGTCAAACATTTCATGTGTTACTCTTAAAAGAACTCACCAAGTAATTGCATGCGTAAAGATATAAAGTTAATTTACACAAACCTCATGCCTAAATTCTATATCTTGTATGGTTTGTAAAGGTAAAATGCTTTTATGTAACTTATATGTGAAACTCATCATCTTTTGTTTATATCAACAAGAAATGTCACCAAAAATAGCAATACATGTTAAATGATAATACTTTGGTTCATGTTTGACATATCCTTGTTCTTAATGTTATCAAATTACATATGTGATTCTTACATGAAATATCACTAAACATATGTAACATTATGATATGTCATTCATGCTCATCAAGTGTTGAATAATTATCATATAACGAATTGTGGTCAAGCTATCTCACACATAGATTTTTAATATAAGATCACTATCAAAAGAATCTTTGAAATAAGTTTGTGATGAAAGATATATATGAAGATGATTACATGGTGAAGAAATAAAAATTAACACATTGATTGTTGCAAGTGGTTCTCTCTTACTATCTTGTCATGGTACTTAATAAATTACTCTTTGTAATCAAGATAGTACAATTAGATGACAAGTTATGCCTCATATAAGAAATCATGTTTGTCATCTTGATATATGCTTGAGTATGCCTATGTTCTTAAATGACTATCTCATGTGTCACACGCTTAATTTACTATCACTTGACACATGAATCTATGAGGTATACGTGCATAAATAATGATTATCGTATATGTATTGCACGCTATTTGTACTCATGAGAACACTTTTCATCTTAATCTTGTTGAATACACAATACATATAAATAGAAAATAAATTTGAATATAAGATAAAATAACAAGTAAACTTATACTTAAGCCTATTTTCTCTATCAAAAGAAGATAAACTTAGGAAATAATGAACCAAACATGTAACTACAAAATCTTTGTTTGACTTGCTTGCAATTAGAAAACTTTTGTGTAGTTATAATAATGTGAGTATATTTTTGTGTGTAAACGTAGGTATAGAATTAACTTAAAATATGTAATACTTGAGAAATATACATATCAATGTTGATTGTAATCTTGAAAAGATCAACACTATATCAAATGTGTCATAATATGTTGATCTACATATACAATGAATTATTCTTTGAAGATCAAGATATTATACATAAATGACATCATGTGCTTCTTACATACAATCAAAACAATTGTCAATTTTGTGCACACATTGGTCACTTACTTGATTAAACTATACATGCTACATTCATTATCTTATCATGAAAAGATGAAAATCATAAGTGAGCCTACATGCACTAGAATACTCATGAATGTATAAACAAAGGTTGATCTATCAGATTATGGTCCAAACAATGATTAAACCTTTACTTGCTACATAATGTATACGAATAAATATCAATTAGAAATGAACAATAATATTGAAATAATCTCCACAATCTTGAGCTAAGAAATTTTTGATACTTGACTAATGATTATGATTGTGGATTTTGGTTGTCCCTAACTTAATTTGCATATTTTAAAGGGGAGTCACCAACCAAACAAAAATATTTCATATATATTTGTTCACACCCTCACTTCCTATCATTAGTATAATACAAGATACATAAATCTCTCATGCTTCCTACTTGAGTTTATGCATATACTTTTGTATATCTTGCACTTGTGTTTTGTTGTCTATCTTTTGTCAAAAGCTACGGCAAAGGGATCATAAATCAAGGGGGAGCTTTGATCAAGGGGGAGCTTCATCATGTATTTTGTGCTAGATCAATAGGGGAGAATAATGTTCCTTTTTGATTCGACAAAAGGGGGAGAAGAATGTAGATGTGCAACATTGTTAACATGAATAAATTTGTGTAGCAATATTAATTAAATGTTGCATATTTTGTCATCATCAAAAAGGGGGAGATTGTTAGTGCATACATGGTCACACATAAAGAAATGCACTCCTTATTTTGATGATGATAAAAATATGAACAAGTAATATTATTGCTTATCAAATTTATTCATATGTTCATATGCTACATTCTTTAAAGGTTAACAAACCTAAAATTAGTGATCAAGTGAAGAATAAATAATTGAAGACTCAATTCAACAAGAAAAGAAGAAATCAAGATAAATCAACATTCACGGCCGATACCACGGTCGACCGTGAATCAACCGTCGCTGCTCAGCTCACAACTCTTAAATGTTGTTCTTCTTCAAGTCAACCGAACTCGTACTCAACAAGTGAAGATGACATCTTCAAAGCCGATGACAAAGATATCTACAAACAAGAGTTCGAATTATATGAGCTTACAAATAAAATAATTAAATTAATTTATGTTTTTATAAAATTATTTTTATAAAAACTTTATAAAAATGACAAAGATTTTATAAAACTAAATTGTGTTGGTTGATTAAATCTAAGACTTCCTATTTTAAGCAAATAACAAACACAATCCTACTTTGAAACAATACACCACCATAATTAGCAAAGGAATCTCCCAAAGGGGTAAAATTCCAACATGCTTTGTGTATTGGTTTCCAAACTTCCATATATGTGTTTAAATTCAAACTTTAAGAGTATGGGATCAACCAACCTTTTGAACATATACTTTTCAGTTGATTTTTATGGTAAAAATGAGTTGAGTGTGGTTTTAAATAAAGTCCAACGTCTATATTGCAAAGAACAAGAAAGTTCAGGTACCTCACGGTTTTAGCCACGGTCGACCGTGGATCGACCGTGAGGGTACTGGACAGCTTTTGGACTTTTACCTTTTTCCTTATTTAAACCAACTCAAACCTCATTTTTCAAAAACCTCTTGCACAGCAAAAACACTTAACATATATTCTTATCTTGTGAGCTCATATTCTTTGATAATTCATCTATCATTCAAGATCAAGAATCAAGCAAGAGCAAAGCTTTAAAAGCTTAAACACTACATCATCTTTCTATATATTTTGTAATAGTGTAAGGATCAACTCTATCCTTTCTAATTAGAGTGAAGTAAGGATAATCTCTAGCCTTTAGAATTAGAGAGAAGTAAGGATCAACTCTAGCCTATAGAATTAGAGTGAAGCAAGGTTATCTTTACCTTACTTGCAAGTTTGAAGTGTTAATTCTTGCAAGTGAAAAAGAGAAGTGTAAAAGGTTTATCTCTACCTTCAAAGAGAGAAGCTAGTGGAGCAAACTCTTGGTGGGTGAGGCCAAGGAGTGGATGTAGTGCAAGTTTGTTAACACTTGCATGAACCACTATAAATCTCTTGTCTACTAATTGGTGATATCTCTCTACCCTTACTCTCTTTATTTCAAGTATATAAATTTGTTGTGTTATAAACTTCAAGAAAAATATTTTTAACACAACTTACAAATTTTTAATTGTGAAAAATTGGTAAACTAAGTGAAATAACCTATTCACCCCCCCTCTAGGTTCTAACAATATATATATATATATATATATATATATATATATATATATATATATATATATATATAGGGTAAGGTTACACATAGAACCTTACTTAAACATAGAACCTAAAGAACCACTTTAGGTGATGACACGTGGCATCCCCTCCCTTCCAACAAACTTTAAAAAAAAACCCTTAATCTTTAAATGATCATAATTCATTCGTTTTTAAGAATTTTAACAAAAAAAGTATATCGTTAGATTCAGTTCTTCGTCCTCTTTCAAACAAGACCAGGCTTGATATATTTCTGAAACTTTATTTTTTTTTGAAAATTTTGCATTTTTACCTGGGTTTCATTTGAAAATGCAAAAATGCAAAAACCGAAAATGCAAAAATCAAAGATGCAAGTTATGCATATGCTTCCAAAAATTCAAATTTTGAAACCAATACTGAAAATGCAAACAAGAACTAACTGAAAATGCAAAACAAAATTTGCATTTGCATAAATTTTTTTGAAAAATATGGCAAGAGTGGTCTTGATTGAAAAAGGATTAAAAAACTAATATATTGGTATAATTTTTTTTTTTAAATTCACAAAAGTTAAAAAGTTATGACAATTTAAAGTTTTGGGAGATATTTTTTAATTAAAAACGTGGGTTTGTTGGGAGGTAATTACAATTATCCCATCCTTAATTTCAACCATTGATTTTGATGATTCAATGGTCCAGATTGATTCTATGGTTCTATGTTTAAATAATGGTTCTATATTGATCAATTTTAATTAATACGGAAATTATATTTTTAAATAATGTTTAATTAAACTAAAGATTAAAGAGTTTACCAAATTAATTAATTAAGAGTAGTTTGGACATTTTTATATTTCCTTCATATTTTTTAAACTAATATATATATTAAATGGAAAGGTGTTACTATATGGAAATTATACCAAATTAACGAAAAATTATGCTCTTTAATTCGAGACCGGTTTTGATATATTTTTTCAAATTTTTTTTTGTTTACTGGGTTTTTTTTCCCGCATAGCTCGACACGTGCACAAGTGCAAATTTTACACTTGTGCATATGCACAGATTCACCTAGCTTTTTCAATACAGATGTAGATATACACGTGCCAATTTTACACTAATATACATGTCAAGCTGTACTGAAAGAACACCAGCAAACGTGATTACATAACTTCTTTTCTTGTATAGTCGATGGAAATTCATACCGATCCTTGTAACTTCGCAGAAATTGAGCTAGTAAGAGATTCAAGCCGACAATTGAATATACTTTCTGATTAATAGAACACTTAAGCTGTACGCAACTATCAAGGAGTATTCCAGTAGCAATATATATACATCTTTTTTACCAGTTGCTCTCGTCTAATTGGCTTGAGATCTTTAATGTGAAGAACTAATATTTAAGAATGAAAAATTAAGGATTTGTTTAGTTTTGTTGTGTGGAAATATTCAAATAATAAATCATCATGGATGACATATAACAAAGGATAAAACGAAGAAAAAAAGCCCAAATAAAAAACTATGATATAAGAATGTTTAAAACGTAGAGATTTACGCGGTCTTGTACATAATAATATTTTGTTATAAACAATATAAAGGGTTAGTTTAGTTGGACGATTATATACAATTGAATATGTGGATATGAATAAATAATAATAAGCTAGCTGCAAATGTATAAATATTATAATTACTATGTTGTGTATAATAAATTATTATTGTTTACAAACCAGTTTCATTTATGTTTGTAACACCGTATTTTCTTAATCAACTTTGAAATACGCGCAGAAGCTTAATTACATAATTATATAAAATATTAGTGTAAAATACACCTTTAAAATTGTTTGTTAAACAAATGACATCTACAGTGTTACATAAAAACAGGCTCTTTACAAAACAAAATCGATATCAGAGTAAGATCAGTCCAAAAATCCAGCTCCACCTCTATTATCCACATACCAGGAGTGTCCTGTAACAATGACAACAGTAGGGGATTAGCACAAAGCTAGTGAGAGAATAGATATCAAAGAACATACAAGGCATAAAGCCCAAACACACAATGCTCAATCGTCAAAAAGAATCGGCGGCGTTGCAACACCTACAACCAAGGTCGGCCAAAACCAAGGTTTACCAATAGCCCTGCTAACATGGATAACAGTACAAGCACCCTTGAGTGCAACAAATACCCCTCAAGATCAAATATTGTATTACCCTAAGCAACAAGCCCAGCCAAACATGTTGATCTCTGAATATGTCATGTATATATACAGATAAACAAGATACAACATCTTAAAGAGCAATACAATCAGGAGTTACATCCCATATATCCAAAGATATATATCCACTCACCGATATCTTCAAACAAGCTCAAGCTACTCAGCTATCTTATCTACTGAGTCTTGTCTCCACCTAAGCAAACAACTACTGGTCAGTATTTGCTTAATCAATTCATAGTATTTGCTTAATCAATTCATAAAAAGCACAATATTATAGTTAAAACACATGTACATAAAATCACAAGTACATATCATCTTCATGTATATTCAAATTAATATATCATCATTCACTATTACCCTTTACATTCTGTAATTCTGTGAATTCTTTGAACTCCATAGCTTAGGCATTACACATATACCCCATTCATATGTCAAGGCCACAATGGATATTCAATTCATGTCAATCTTTAAATTCCGAGCATGGGCAACAATACAATTCCGAATAACAACCAATTCCGATTGTATTCCCAATTCCGGTCATTCATAATTCCGATCAAACGAATTCCGAGTAAAGGCTACATTCCGATCGAATCATACATTCCGAGTAAATACACAATCCGAGCAAAGACATATTCCGATAAAAGGTCAATTCCGATAAAACCCCAATTCCGAGCAAAATGTCAATTCCGAGTAAAAGGTCAATTCCGATAAAACCCCAATTCCGAGCAAAATGTCAATTCCGATAAAAGATAATCGGAATTACCAAATTCCGGCTCATTCAATCAACAATTCCGACTAATGCATAACATAAATTCCGACTAACTCATATTTTATCAAACAGTTTATCTATCCTCAATTTTGATCTGTTTTCAAACATGCAATCTAATCTACGTTTTCCAGAATCATTCTAAACATATAAGGATCATATATTAACAACAATTTCTAACATGCATACAACTTAGATCATCTAATCAACATATAAGCATTAATCGGAATTTCACATATATATTTATATATCAATAAAACCGAGATTTAAACATCAATTAACAACATAATACAGTAATCTAACCTCTTAATGATAATCACTTCAGTTAGTCGATTACACAATTAAAATCACTAAATCGATTTCACTTTCTTCTTCTTCTTCTCTCTTCGGCCGAAAGCAAGAAAACACACACACAACACTCTCAATTGATTTGCATGTAATGAACAAAGTGGTGGGGTGTTGGTGACTAATTCCACCATAACCGGCCACCTCACTATCCACTATCTCCATTAAACTAATAAATATATCTAATAACATAAATAGATATAATTACATATATAACAATTAATCAAACATATAATAATAATCACAAATACAAATGCCTCCAAATCAAATAAATCAAGGTTAATCACTTAATTACTATAATCATACTAGGCCGGTAAGGAGGGTGTTACAATGTTAGCAGCTAATAATAGTATTCATCACTTGGTGTTAATCAATAAAATAAATGGTGTTGTGCATACAATTGTATATTAAACTTAGTTATGTTTGAGTTTGACCTCGAATTCTTTATCTTTTGCTTTACAATTTGGTTAATACATTTGTTTAATTCATATAACATCGTTGACGCGCTAGGTTTTATTTGCAGATAAAAGCTCATATAAATATTTATTTAAAAGCTTAAATAATATAGTTTAAACGTTCACATTCACATCATACGTCTCAAGCTATTGACTGGAGTGAAGGAACGAACATGGAACATATATGGCGTGCTACGATCAGTCCACGTTTAAAGGTCGTGCTATAGATAACATATTGATTGGGCATCTTCATTGCGAGGTTTTAGTAAGTTTAGCAAAAGAGAATGTTACAATCTCCTCGTATTTTTTTATCGGTTGTATCCGTAGTCTTTTCTTATAAAGATTTCTTCATACTAAATGTAACACCCCATCACCTATTATAATGCCTTAAAATTTAAAGATAGTAATAATAAGACCGAATAATAATACTGTAAGTAATTTTTTCTTCTCAAGGAACCTAATAAACTAAAACGAATATAATAATTAGGATTCATGTTAAAAAATACAATAAAATAGGGAGCACTTAAGCACATTAAGTGGGCCAAGAATTTGAGGTATAAATGAAGTTAAATTTATCATCTAAAATTCTAAACTAAAGTCTGGCCCATCCTAATTAGTCCAACATTTATCTAATCTATTCTATCCCCAAATGCTATTCTGGATTTCCCCTCTTGATATTGTCTTGATTTATTTTGATTTTGAATCCATTCCACGTACCTTTCAAAATTGCATCTGAATCAGAGAACCACTATGTATTTGAAGAACTCCTTAACAAAACCTTATGTCTTTACACCACCTTATTACTTGATTTTATCAAGTAACCATGTATAGGAAACACCCCGGAGGTTTTGCCAAAAAATAAAATTGATAATCAAATAATTGAACTAATTAGTAAAATATGCCACTAAACTATTTATATTAGTAGCCAAAAGAATATATAGATGAAAAATGAGTCATAATAAATCAAAACAACTTATGTAAAAAGAAATATGAAGAAGCCATGACTAACTTTTATAGATGGGTTAAAAAGAAAATAACATGATTGATACGAGTAAGCTTCGAGAGGTCTCCGGTTGTGTATTAAGGTATGAATTATTTGCTCCTTTTATAATTATTGTAGTCTCTTTATGAATAAGATTCTTTGTTCATCTTCGTTTTCTTGGTTATATCAACATGTGGTATGAAATGCGAAAGCAATTTGGTTGTAATCTCCAAAATTGTATTACCCAATCTTCGAGAAACGTATATATACACATCAAGCCCTAATAACAAACTCTAACTGGTTAGGAGATCTAATTTACAAAAATTACAAAATAACCCCTTATGTTTATAATATCTCATATCCTCCCCCTTAAGGTGGAGGTTGATTAAGACCCAACTTGTGACATAAGACTGAATGTTGGGCATAACCTAATGCTTTAGCCATAGGATCAGCCAATTGATCTTTGGAAGAAATATGGGCAATTTGCAAAAACCCAACTTGAACTTGATCTCTTGTGAAATGATAATCTATTTCTAGGAGTTTCATACGCTCATGAAACCATGGATTCGCTGCAATGAGTTGACCTGATTTATTATCACAATACAGTGTAATGGGTTTGTGAATATGAACTTGTAGATCCTTGAGTAGATAGCTCAGCCACAGAAGCTCACTTGTAGTTACTGACATGCTACAGTATTCAGCTTCAGTGCAAGATCATGAAACTGTAGCTTGTTTCTTGGTCTTCCACGAAATTAAAGAATGCACAAGAAAGTTATAGAACCCGGTAAGAGATCTCTAAGTAATCAAACAAGATGCCTAATCTGCATAAGAAAAACCACTAAGAACTAATTCAGATTGAATAGGATAAAACAATCCTTGGGAGATAAAACCCTTCAAGTAATTCAACAAGTGTGGCAACATCTAAGTGAGGCTATTTGAGAGTTGATACAAATTGGGTTCAATGTTGTACAACATAAGATATGTTAGGTCTAGTTATTGTAAGATATATATAGCAATCTACCTACTAATCTTCTACATATCTCAGGGTTAGATAAAGGAGTTCCTGTATCTAAAGCAAGTTTCAAATGTTGTGGTAAAGGAGTAAAGTTAGGTTTAAAAGCTGTTAGACCACAATCAGTAAGTAAATCAAGACTAAAGTTGCTCTAATTGAGATAAGTACTATTATTGGTCCTGTAAATTTCAATACCAAGAAAGTACTTTGCCAAACCCAAATCTTTAATGGTAAACTACTGATCAACTTGTTGTTTCACTTGCAAAATATAATCTTCATTGGTACCGGTAAGTAGGATATCATCCACATATACCAATAAAGTTGCAAAGGTATTGTCGGAATCTTTTGTAAACAAAGATAATCGTGTTTGTATTGAATAAATCCAAGAGATATCAAGAACTTTGACAACTCCACATTCCATTGTCTTGAAGCTTGCTTTAATCCATAAAGAGATTTATTTCACTTGCAGATTGTCCTAGACCTGCCTTAAAATATCCTTCAGTTGGCTTCATATAGATCTCTTCATCAATGAAACCATGTAGGAAAGCATTATTTACATCAAGCTGATGTAAATGCGCACTTTTAGCACTAGCTAAAGCTATGAGACTCCAACAGTAGCCAATTTAGCTACAAGAGGAAAGGTATGCTTGTAATCCAAACCCTCCTTTTGACTATAACTTTTATCACAAGCCTGGTTTAGTCTGTCAACTGTTCCATTTGACTTGAATTTTATAAACCCATTATAAAGAAATAGCTTGATAACCTTTGGGTAAATTAATTAAAGACCATGTATAATTTTGATATAAAGCCTCAAGTTCCTTATTCATTGCTTCAACCTAACCTTTTTCTATAAATGCTTGATCATAAGAAGTTGGATCTTGAGTAGAAAAAACATTTGCTAGAAAGGCATGATGATCTGCTGGAACAGATGACAAATTTTCATCATTAAAAATAGGATATGTGGGAGTAACATAAACCTTTAACCATTTTGGTCAGGTTTTAAACCTTGCCGACCTCCTTAAAGGGACAGATGAATTATCTGAAGTTGAAGTAGAATTATTGTGATCAGCACCATCTGTAGTACAAGGATCAAATCCATTAGTAACATTTTCTTTATTAAGATCATGATCTGTAGAAAAAGAAGGAAACTCTTGTTGTGCTATCATTTCCTTTTCATGAGAAGTGGCCCCTTTAAAATGAAATTTTTAAGAATATACCTTATATCTTTTCTGATTAGGTGGATATCTTAAGAATATACACCTAACTGCTTTAGCTGCATATTTATTCTTCTGTGGTTTATTAATAGTTGATTAACATATTTAACCAAAAATCTTGAGATGATCCAAAGTTGGTGATTTTCCGCAACACCTCAAAAGTAGACTTCTATGATTAAATTTTCATAAGCATTTTATCTATAAGGTAAGTAGCTGCCAAAATGCATTCTCCCCAAAATTGTAATGGTAAGTTTGCATGTATCTGTAGAACTCTAGCAGGTTTCTATAAATGCCTATGCTTCCTTTCTACTACTCCATTCTGTTGAGGAGTTTTAGGCATGGATAGACCTGTGATGAATTAAGCCTTTAGATTGCATAAAAGCCAAGCACTCCTTGTTAACTATTTTCGTCTTTTGTAATACTTTTTAACCACTTTTATCTCCCTAAGAGTTGAAGATTGTTCAAATAAATGTCTCTTTGTAGCTGATGAAGAGGGTTATTAATTCTTCATAATTGATAGCTATGAAAATGAAGAATCAGAACAACATGTGTGATGTCAAATTGCAAGAATGTTTATAAAATTAAGATATAAAAACATACAATAGTTACGATCCTCCGGTTAATAAACATCCATATTTGAAAATTAACTTAAAAATGACATAATGGACTGTTAGTATTTCAATTAATGTGGTGGTGGAAAACATGTTTAATTGTTTTTAAAATAAACATGTTTTTAACTAATAGATAATGTCATTGGAAAGTTTCTAAATTTATTGTTACTATTTACATATATATTGTAGGATAATAAATATATATTGTTTTTATATATTATATGATTACCAAAATTAATCATCTAGAAATATGGAAAGTTTAAAAACTTCAATATCTAATTAAAATTAGTTTTAATTTTAAATAATCACCCTTAATATAAGAAAAGTAATATATTGAAAATATGAGATTGTGATTGGTAATTGTGAGGGGGTTTGTAAGAAAAATTGTAAAATCGAAGGTTGTAATTTGTATAAAAAATTATTTAAATAAGGACGATGATGTTATAGTCCTTTTCTTTTAATTAGTATATTAGTTTAGAATATTATATATATATATATATATATATATATATATATATATATATATATATATATCTTTAAATTAAATTATAATAAACAGCTAACTAGGTGCCACATGTCCTATTTCTAGACCCTAGCAGTTTTGACGTAGCCCGCTCCTTCCTTCCGTATTGCTATCGCAGGTCCCTGATTTCACGTCCTTTCCATTTTGCCGGTCATCTTAACCTCCTAACCCTAATTCCCCCAGTTCTCCCAAATCGGAAACTTGCGACGGTAACACGGCAACATTCTGCCGTGTTTCATTTGAAGATGAAGATTACCACCGAGAACAATTTCTGGTTTCAACTCAAGAACAATTTCTTACGTGCGACGGTATCATGGCTTAATGATCTATGGTTGCTGAAAAGGTTTTAACTTGCGACGGTAACACGGCAACATTCTGCCGTGTTTCATTTGAAGATGAAGATTACCACCGAGAACAATTTCTGGTTTCAACTCAAGAACAATTTCTTACGTGCGACGGTATCATGGCTTAATGATCTATGGTTGCTGAAAAGGTTTTAACTCAAGAACAATTTCTGGTTTCGGAAATCCCGGTATGCTTTTTTTTCCTATTCGATCTTTTGCCCTAATTCGATTCATTCTATGTGATAAGTTTCTCGAAATATGACTAAACTGTTGCATGAAGGTTAATGTGCACTGCAACTCATATTAGATTGCTGTGTAATTGTTAGTCAATTTTTGATTAAATCTATGATTTTTTTTCTTTTGATTGATGATTTTATTCTTAAGATATTACTTAAATTAGGTTTCTTTTACTAAAATCTGTTATATTATATTGGTGGTTGATGATTTTACTGTTTTTGGATATGCCATGGCTAGACATGAAGCTGAATTTGATTGTTATAGATATTGCATATAAGGTGTTCGATGAAATGCCCAAGTCAAAAAAACACTCATATTACTAAATTTTTGATACAATCATTACGGAATAAATGAAATATGCCATGGCTAGACATGAAGCTGAATTTGATATAATCATTTTTGATACAAGGTCCTTTATTTCCTTTCGCTACATCTACCTGTGATTTGAGTGGGTTAATTAGAGTTTACTTAATGTATATGGTATATTTTGGAGATTTGTGTTTAGTAATTTGAGTGATTCTTTTTTCTTCTTGCTAATTCTATATCTTGCTAAAGAGTGACTAGAGTTGTAATTTTGTATTGATTCCGGATAGAACAAATTCAACCATTGCTTCAAGATAGAACAAATTCAGCCATATTTGATGATTTACATGGTTAAACTAATAAAGAAGGGTTCTGCTTTTGTAGGTTTTAAGTTGCTTTTGATGGTAAACAATATCCACACTTTGTGACTTTAATTTCATTCATTGCATAGATGTACACCAAGTGTTTGATGAAATGCTTGAACAAACTGATTAGAGACCCGTGTACAGAAAAGCTTCCAATTTAAATTCATGAAATTGTATGAGCAATTTTCTGAGGATAATAAGTTCAAAGGTATTATGTTGTCTTTGGAGAAAGAATATTGTACAAGTATTTTATAAAAAATATAATAATTATTTCTCATAGCGAACTCTTTCTAAATGACTAACGGTCTATCATTAATCAAATAGAACCTTTACAGGGGAAAACCTCTTTCTAATTATTTGAATAATGTGATTTGATGCAGAACGTAATGTATTGCTTTGTGAGGTGAACAAAGATTTATATAAACACTTTGTAGTAGTAAGCATGTAACAAGTGATGAGTACCCACTTAGGTTTCTTGGTGTTTTATACTTAGATTAGGTGTTGAGGTGTCTAAACCAACAGTACTCGATTCACATGGAAATGCATCACTTTTGCATGACTTAACTGGCACCTAAAGTGTCTACATGTAAAGAAAAGTAGGAAATTAGAATTTATTGCATAACAATCCTATGAAACTATTTTAGTTTATATACTTCTGACTTTGTTGTGTTCTGTTACTCTATATGTTCATGGTTGTTATATGTGATCTGCCATTATTTTTTAAAAAATATGAGAATAAACTGGAGCATGATTACAACATTCAGTTTTTCCTTTTAAACTACTTAATTAAAACAGTGAGCTGGATTGAGACTACAACATGGAACTTTCTAGACATGTAATTGCTTACTGAAGAGCTTAAAAAACTCGCAGCAGAATTACGTAAAAATTGCAGGTGTAGGAACAAAACTATTAAAATCATTACTGTCTTAAAGCTTATTCGCTCCAAATAAATGAATGTAGATATATCTATAAAGTTAAACACCCAAGTACATTATTATGCAAATGAGCTATTGTAAGCAGTTTATAATTTTCAATCTTTAAACAAATGGTTATGGAGAAAATAAAGGATACAAAGCCTATAATTAATTAGGAATCCTATCTCTTAAAGCTTGCATACATAGAGCTCACACACTTGTAATATACATTATAAACAATCATATATAGTTCTCTGATCAAGTTTGATTGGTTTTGTCTCATCATATTTGGTTGTAATATATGGATCAAAATATTCAAAGTGTATTTTATTGGCATTGGGTAAGAGCTTATTCCTATGCCTTCTATTTCAGATTTGTTTCGATCATCAATTAGTTCACATAGTTGAGCATTTGTTTCAATTAGATGATCATTTATCTCTCTTGGATGAGCATTTGTTTCAATCAGCTGACCATTATTGCTCTTAGATGAGCATTTGTTTTATACCGAAGGTGTATTTGAGTGATCAAAATCAATCTATAGCTTCTTCTCAATTAAAGGTAAAAGACTTGCCAATTTCAGTTTTAAACACTTTAATTTCAGTTTATTAGAACACCATTATCAAGTCATTTCTTAACCATTCATAGCTACTCACATTATGATTAGAGGTGGGAAATGGGTTGGCTGTTAATTTTCATGTTTATTACGTTTTATTTTTGTAGTCATGCTGGTGATGTTTATCTTGTGGATTTGACCGTTGGTTTTTAATTTAACAGTATGTCAAGGGTAGACTCAAAATGACATCCGTTCAAAGGGGAGTTATGATGGTTTTAATTGCATACAGGGGTATATGACTTTGCTCCATTGTTAATACATTTCACCATGCAGACTTTAATGAAGTGGCAGTTGCTAATGCCTTGGTCAATGAGATTTCATCTTCCAAGACTTGGGGTAACTAGGTAAATAATGTTTGTTCTTTTTTCTTCTGATGTATACCGTTGTCACCAACACATAAAATGGTTTGCTGATATTTGTGTAAGAAACATCAGTTATAAAGTAATATTAAAATTGATTGACACAAGCCAATTATTTTTCAAGTTGTGAGGGTCTTCAACGCGATCCTTAGTTAGATACAAGGAGATGATCCTAGGTTCGTATTTTCTTCATTTCATCTGTTTCTTACTATTGAGATTGTTTGCATCATACAATGTGTGTTTTATCTTTCTATTATTAGATTATTGCAAAGCTATTAATCTCATAAACCTATATATATACTTTGTGAATTAGCTTCCCGTGTAATGCTTTTTAGTCTATTAATGTTATGGAGTTCCCCTTTTACACATAACAAACAAGTCTATATATACCTGTAATATCATCTGAATTAAAATCATATATATATATCTATTCTATAGCTCCAAAACTTTTTTAGCATTCAATAAGGATGATATGCATTTAGCAACATATATAATAATCGTAGACTAATCATGATTTGTATACATAAAAGGTTTTTCTCAAATTTATGGTTTATATCTTATCTCTTAAATTCATTTACTTATTATTATTGTTTCATATATTTTTATACTTCTTTATATTTATAAGTCACTTATAGTATTCATACCCGTGTGATACACGGGTTTTTAAACTAGTATATATATATATAGGATAAAAAAAGATGTGATTTATCCTAAGATATGTAAGATGCATTGTGGTGCTGACACGTGGATGTATTAACAATTTGGCAGGTGCTAATTAACGATGGGTAATTGGGTAATTTTATAAATCATGGTTGACTAATCATGGATGGCGTTAAACAAGAAGTCCGGTATTCATGGCAACCGTAATTACCATTTCTTCCTCACATTATTGTCCACTTAATTACTATCATTTGTTTTTTTTTCTAATAGCATCTGTCTCTATTTTTTTTCTGCGCTTTAATATTTGTTTTCAATGGAAGACGATCATCTAAGCATCAACGATGAAGGTTTGTTTTTTTATTTGTTACTTTTCTGCATTTTTTTTTGCATCAATGTTTTTGCAGTAAATGTGTTTTTTCTATTATAGATACTCGTATGCACGATGCATCTGAATTTATACCGAGTTCATCTTCATCTTCTCAAGATATTCCATTTACAGATGAAGGTATGTTTTTTCTTATTAATATTATGTATTCGTTTTTAACATTGTATAATATTATTTATTTTTGTTCTTAAGATTCACCATCAAATATTGAATTGTCGAATGAGAAAGAAGAAAGTAGTCCTGGTGGTACAAGATATTGGGTGCCTGTTGTAGACGTGAAACCATTTATTGGTCAAGAATATAAATCATTTGATTTAATATGGGAGGATTATAGAAAATATGCTACTAGTAGTGAGTTTGAGCCAAAGATAGGTGGCTATTATACACTTGCAAAGGGTGGTATTAACAAGCATTTATACTACAACAAAGAAGGTCATAAACAAAAAAAGAAATCTGATGAGAGCAAGACTGTGTATTCTGATGAACATAGCTTGACGGATACGAATGAGAATAGTTCAAACAATAATGATGAAAACAACTCGGGGACTAGAAATCGTGCTTCATGAAGGATTGGGTGCCCTGCCATGCTGAAATTTCGTTGTTTTACTTCTGGTTTGATCAAAGTTATTGCATTTGTCGAAAAACACAATCATAGTCTTGTTAATAAGACTGATCTCCAGTTTCTTCGTGCTCAACGTCAGTTAACTTATACTAAGAAACAGTTCATTCATCAAGCCTCCCATGCAAACCTTGGTCCCGTGAGGAGCTTTAAGTTAATGAAACAAATATACGGTGGTTTTGAAGAGGTTGGTGCTACGACCGTTGATTGTAAGAACTTTCGAAAGGACTTAAATACGTTTATCGGGGATCGGGATGCACAAATGATTGTTGAAAAATTAATTAGTAGAAGAGAGTTTAATCCCGGTTCCTTTGTTGATTTTTTTACAGAAGATGACAACTCGTTGGCGGGACTATTTTGGGCTGATGATGTTGCAATTGAGAACTACAAGACATTTGGCGATGTTATATCGTTTGATGTCACTTTTAGATCTAACAAGTGAGTGTCCATTCTGTTTTCATCAATATTTAATTCAATAATCTGTTTTTTGTGCGCTTTTTTTTATCTTTGTCTGATGTTTTTATTATACCCGTATCATAGCTTTCAAAAGATATATTCTTTGTCATGACTTTCTAAAGATATATTGTTTCACCAATATTCTATTTTTTTTTCAACGGATATAGGTTCATATCTACTTTTAAAAAATTCATTATCATTTTTATTTTCCAAAATATATACTCAATATAGTTTTTTTTTAAATATAATACATTCTTCATAGACTACACACATTCACCTTTTTTTAGTTAATTCAAAGATTCGTTTTTTTTTTCATCACACCATGCAACTTCTTTTTTACAATCACATTATCATCTTTTTTTGATGAATACTTTTTTTCTACTCCTACACTAATTAATCATAATCATCCATATTTCACCTTTTTATTTTTAAAAGATAAATTATCATTTTTATTTTTATAAAAGATATTTATCGTTAATTGATTGTGATGATTACAAATTTTTTGGTTGTTATTTTATCTAACTATTTTTCCATAAATAATAGCAATGGTAATTATTATAGCTAGTTTTACATCAACTAATAGCAATTATTACCAACGTAATCATATCCTTTTGTATTCCCAACAACCCATTTTTGACGGTTCAATTAACACGGTTTACACCGTATTTTATATTTTTGATGACACAAAACACATAAATACTTTCGTCAAAGACTCCAGATTCATATTCTCCATGGCATCTTCATCTGCAACCTCAAAAGAATTTTTGACTGTAAAAATTCCTAATCTCAAACCCGAATCATACAAACGACAGCTCTTCACTCATACTATAATGGAGATCCAGCGCATTGATGATAGGATACATACCCTCGAGATGTTGAAACAACAAAATGCTTATGAGAGGGATGGAATTTTGAAGATGATTGAGGATTTGAAATCTGCTCCTGAATCAAGTACCAAAAACTGGGCATACAACTACATTCATAAGCAGAAAAGGCGCCAAGACGAATTTGAAGAAGCTTTGATGAATATGCAGGACCGTTTCTACATATTGAAGTCTAATAATCAGTATTTCTTGGAAGCTCTATAGGCGGTCATATGCTCATATCTACCCATCTTTTTTTTTAAATATTTTTGCGTTTTTTTTTGCTATTTTTGATGAACACCAATAGCTTAGGGTTTTTTAGGGTTTCAAGTTGTTTTAGGGTTTGTGATGGAAGAAATATATATGTATATCGTGGTTTCTTTTTTGGATTAATATTTTGATGATTATAATATTTTAAACCAACTATTACATGATACTTTTCTCTCTTATAACTTATGTTTTTTTTATTATTAATTCTGTTCTACAAAAACCCTAGTTCATCAAATCTACTCTGATGAAGAATAATAGGTCATAAACATTTCGTTTTATATACATTATAAATTCTAAAAATTATAGGTCATACCTCCTGAAGATGAACCCTTGTTTGGTACTAAAGATATTGTTTCATCATCTGATTCTAGATTGATATGCACCGGACTCCCTCTATCTTTTGTTGATCTGAATCTTTCTAACAATCTCGAGCTTTTTCTTGTTCCTGTAATCATGTTTGAGTAATTTTCATCTATGCATAGTTACAAAATGACATATTTGTATGAAGATTTTTTAATTACTTACTGTAAAACAGTACCTGATGATCGTCTATTTGCTTCTTGCCCTTTCATCGTTTCAAGAATGAAAGATTTCTTTGGAGAAGATGAAGATTGAATGACCTTAACAGAGTCTGCCGCTAAAAAAGATTTAAATGATTTTTTTTTTTGAAAATGGTGTAAATTATATTAGATGTATATTCTGTTGCGTTAATTTGTTATGAATTTTAGGAATTATTGTTCCTCATTTATCGCTAAACGTAAATGAATATTAAATGAGATTTGATGAATCTCATGAAATACCTATAATACCCTTCAGTGTTCTTTAATTGGTCAACCTTTTAGTTTGATCGTTAGAATTTGATGGTGTTTGATGACAATTGATCCAACGGCCAATAACACATCTTAGGATAAAACACATCTTACAATAGCCTAACCCTATATATATATATATATATATATATATATATATATATATATATATATATATATATATATATATATATGGGAGGGTTAATTTGAGAACCGTTGTTAGTGCGAGAACCGCGAGAACCAATCTTAGCCGTTCCTTGGATATGGGAAGTTTGATGGATAGAGAGCGTGAAATGATAGAGTGTGGCAGGGAAACCCATCTGAGCCGTCCATTTTTCCAACCTTCAATGTCATTGCACACACATGAATTCTTTACATGCACCATGCCATTCTCTATCTCTCCACGCTCTCCATCCATGAACTTCCCATATATATCCAAGGAACGACTGAGATTGGTTCTCGCGGTTCTCGCACTAACAACAGTTCTCGAATGAACCCTCCCTCGTGATGTTGTTTTGTTTTACTGATAAGTATTAATATATATTATTCAAATTCTAATACGTATTTGGTTTTCTAATCTCTACTGTTAATAATCGAGTGTAATTAAGAAGTGCCAATATATTATTTTAGTTAGAGAAAACTGAAAATCAAGATATTTTAAGTTAATAAAGTATAAAGAGAGTGTTATATATGAAGCGACGTACTATACGTACTATGGCAGGCAAGGAATATATAATATGCTAATTAATCATCTCTTGTAGCAAAGTGTCACAAACAATTCCTTCATTAGCTAGCTAGGCCCCTCCATACGATATTTGTCAATGGCCGTAGAATATAAAGTAACCAAACACACACTCTAATCACAAGAACAAGAATAAAAAGTTTTTCTCAATTGTAAAACTCCTTATTAACCAAGTTTACAATTGATCAATGATACAATAGTTTCTCTCATATGAAATAACAAGAACTAAGAAGCCCTATTTATAGATAACAATATATGTCCTTTTTCTTCAAGAATTCTTGTTGAACAATTAATCTAATCTTAATCTTATTTAAGTTCTAACTTATCTTTAATTACTATGTTACATTTAAACCCTTTAACTAATAAGTATTGCTAATATATAAGAGGTTATGACGCTAATTACATTACCAGCTACATGCCCACGACACTAACCCTGCTATGGCGTGAACGTTGCTAGGAGTTAGCTAGACCGGCTTGTACGTACGTGTCACTAGTTAAAATTAATTTTATGTCATATCTCTACTATCTTATAAAGCATTTATAAGCCTTTTGCTTACAGTCTATAATTTTAAGTGTTTTAAAATTACTAAATTACCACTCATATAGACTAAATTGAATAACTATTAGATATAGTTAATAAGATTCTTATATTCCATTTTAATAACTAAACTTTACATATTTAAAAAAATTAAAATCAATACAATTTTTTTCAACGTCAAAGTCAATACAAATCAAAGTAACTATGTGATGCAGCACAACCACATAGCCCTTTCCCCACATATATCATATACAGGGGCGGAGCTATTCAGTCATTACTGGGTGGCAGTGAACCTACTCTTTTTATAAAAAAATTCAGTTTTATATATATAATTTTTTAAGTATATACTTAGGAACCCAAATGATTTTAGAAGGGGAACCCATAACTCCATAAGCCCAACTGCCCAAACCCAAGAAGTAGAAGTCAGGAACCCATTAACACAAGACCTAACTTCCCGCCTCTCGTCCAGCCCCTCTCGTTCAGAACGTTCGTTCCTGACTTCCTGCCTCAACGCACACAATCGACACTGACGCAACCTGGCCTCTAGTTCATGCCTCCATGTTCGTTCCTCTCGTCGCCGGCGTCGTTCGTCCTCTCGTCGCCGACGTTCGTTCGTCAAATCTCTGACGTCTCCATGCTTCATTATTTGTTTAGGCTTCATTATTTTATTCTTTAAATCATTATTTGTTTAAACAATTGCAAATTTATAGAATCATAGTTATCTATTTTTTTAGGATATTTGTTGGGTAAGTTAGATTAGAAATTGGTTTAGGGTTTGGACTTTGATTTATCAAAATTGACGAGGCTATCCGAATTCTACCCCGATGATTTTTCTTTTGCTGAAAGGATGACTCCTAAGTATCAACTAAACCATTACTTTGACCATGTTCGAGAAGATGAGAGGTTTGCTAGATTGAATGGTTTATCCGATCTTGCTTAGTTGATGGTGGAAACAGGATACAATGTCACATTTTATTTGGTCTATTGTTTATTAAAGCTTACGTTGGTTTTGCCGGTTGCAACTGCATCTGTTGAAAGATGTTTTTCTGCAATGAAGTTTGTGAAGACCTATTTGTGCAATCGCATTGGTGATAAATTTTTGAACGATTGTTGCATTAGTGCGGAAAAACAATTACTTAGTAATGTTTCGAATGATGATGTAATCAATCGTTTCCAAACGATGAAAACTCGTAAGGAACAATTGTAGAATGTGTTTAACTTTCTCTTTGTATGAAACGGTGAACCCACTAAATTATTTTTCTGGATCCGCCACTGATCATATATCTCTTAACCTTTAAGTCTTCTATATATCAAGTAAGGTGTGTACTTCAACTTTCTATTGATCAAATGAGGCGTGGAGTACATGCAACTATTAATGAATGGCAATCTCAGTTGAAAGCAAGCTAGTTTGATTAGAGGCCGAGAGGGCATCATGGCTTAGTACGAAGACCGGAAAGAGGATCAATATATTAGTTTCATAGTATTAAAATATATATTTTCATAGTCACATTCTTTATACGAGTTCTACTAGCTAAACTGAATTTTTATATATCTTGTTACTGGTCAACTTTCACGGTACGTGTGTTCGTCAGACCAGTTATGATCGACGGCCGGGTATAATTGTTGTTGTATATCAGTATATGCCTTGTATTCAAGGTCATGGTTGTGGTTCGGAATACACTATAATTAAGTATCATATATTTATTTGATATTTTGATGAAGTTTTTTGTTTGAAGATATTTCTTACTAATCAATCAAATAATCATTGCATGTTTATCCGAACATTTATCATTATCATTATACGTATTTTGCTAGCCTAAAGTTGGATATTTCTTATAATCAAATGCATGCGACGTTGCTATAGAATTTCCCTTTAGGCCATGCGGATGACGCTCAAAATTCTCTCTTTACCTCAATGTTTGATACTTTGATGTATTGTCATATCATTTCTTTCTGTCACTCAAATAACTAGTATAGTTAGTCTAATTCAAACTAACTCATCTCCTCTTTTTTGTTCAAATAAGGATTATATAAATAAAAATATTAAAGAATCCGATAAGGATCAGGCCGCGCTCGCTATGGGTGCTTAATATATATAAGTGACATTAATAGCACTAAGAACGAATGTCATTGTCTCCAAGAAACCACAAATTATGATAAATATCTTTTATACGATATGACGGTATATGTGATTAACATACATGCATGCATGCTACCAAGTTAAAAGAGGAAACTAATATTGATTGGATCACGAAACCAAAAATATAGTCGCGACAAAAACCACAGTCTGCATCAACTTTGATTAATTTGCTCATTGACAAGACCTAAAGTGAAACATATGTAGCAAAATGGGCATAGGAGGGCCACGTTCGGTGAAGAATTTTGGTCAAATATCCAACTGGTTGAAGGTGAGACGTTATACATGGTATATAGAGCATATCAAACAACAATATAAGACAATAATTAATAAATTACGTGAAAAAAGAAAAAGAAAAGACCAAACGTATCAATGAAAGTTAACCGAAAGGGTGTCGTTAATGGTACTCTCCCACACACACTCAAGACATCTTAATTTTTTTGAACGGCAAGAAGGCAAGCTACTAGGCGAGCTTCGGCATTGCCATCACCCACCTAGCAACCCACATATTATTAATGAACCCTAGCAAGGTGCTAGAAGATTACAACAGCCAGAAATTTAGACAAAACATACAAACATGACAAAATCAAAAACAATCCAATGGGGAAATACACCAATCGTTCCATCTATGCTAGAGCGAAACAGCGCCTGATCTTTGCTTAATCCAGAAAAAAGCCAAGGCTTGTACCTTTGAGAAGATCTCCTCCTTCTTTGACTCCGAGTTTTCTTGAAAATTTGTGGCGTTCCTACAGCTCCAAACGACCCAGAAGAATGAATAAATCATAGCCACAAAAGCTTTCTTTTTGTCTCCTTTAATATTAATCAAGTTTATCCAGTATAGAGGGTTTCCACCAATTAGGCCGTGGTTCAAAGCTTTCTTTTGTCTCAAGACATCTTAATTAAATCGTTGTCGCGATCTATATACTTACATCGATTAAAAAAAACATCTTTTCAGAAACTTAAGTTTAATTACCTATTCCCAAACGACAACTAATTACTAGCTTTTCATACATATTAATTTTTTGTAATTAAGAATGATAGTTGTGTTACTATTCTTTTCTAACACAAAAGTCATAAATTTCGTTAAAGGAAAAAAAGGAATTAAAGCTAGGTGCTAAATCTTCGTGTAGAGCAAAAGCAACACTTTTAACATAAGCTTTTATATTGGGGATATGGTTAGGGTGTCAGAAGAAAAACCCGAATTCCAATCACTTGACTTGCCTAATTCAAGTTTGGGTTATGTGCAAGTTATGTTTGTGATTTTAGTGTAATCAAACAATTTCTTATGATAGGGATTAATGTGATAGTAGCCAAAATTAGACTTGGCTATGATCCAAGTCCGGAGATGCAAAGTGCATGTTCGGATAAGTTAAGTTGTTATCGGGAACACGAGGCTTGCGGGGTCCAAGGAGCAGCGCCTCTGGCGGAGGGTCCCGCTAAAAATAACTGCTTTCAACTGCCATTTATTTCTTTATATATATATATATATATATATATATATATATATATATATATATATATATATATATATATATATATATATATATATATATATATATGCTTCGTATTTTGCACTGCAGATTATATGAAAACATTTTTGCATAGTCTTTCTACTGAATGCTTGTCTCAATTAGCACAAATCAAACAAAGGTATTACATGTTTTGTGATTTGAATTAAGCCTGTACTTCAAATTGAATTCTTGGATTATCCCATATCTGAATTCATGATACCCTAGGCATAGAGTCGAATTACAGATTTTGGTAAGTGTTTTTAACTCGATTCAAAAAATTATTCAAGTTTTATTATTCTAATACTCGATTTTAAAGGTTAATCAGGTAACCTGATTAAAAATGACGTTATTCGGGTCGCATGACTACTAGAGAATATAAAGTTTTCGTCACCTGATTATATTTTTAACATAAATCCATAACTAATTATAACTTGTAAGCTTAGGCGCTTAGCTATCGCGTAAAACGTGAGACTATCAACTCGTTTTTTTTCCGGGCCAACCTCATAGACTTGAAATTTGATTCGTAAATGGTAAAGCACTAAAAGCCCACATGCCACAAGGAAGCAACTAGCAAGAAAGTAAGAAAACCCTCACGTAAATCGGATGTATCATTATAGTACATGGCGAATAAATGAAATATAATAAGAATACTAATAATGATGATATAATTAAGTCTTAACTGGTTGAATAAATTAATTAGTGCTAAATAATAATAATTATAGATGTAATTAAGTTTTAACTGGTTGAACACTTAGCATGTTATCATTACAATAAATATGTTGATTTTTTTATATTTTTTTAGTAATATTTCCACACTTTAAAATGTTATAAAGAATCATAAACAGGTATGAAAATATATGGTGTGACAAATTTTTGTAAATTTCACATGTAAAAATGTGATAAATATAGTTAAAGTATCGCATTTGTTAATGTGAACAAATAATTAAAATTTTCACATTTTTAGTGTGAGTTTTTTTGGTGTTTTTACCTACATTTTGTTTAAACTATTTAACGCACATTTAAGTGTGTATTTTTTTAAAATTCCACATACTTTTAATAAAGAGTGAGGAAAACCCATATTTATTGTAGTGTATCCTTTTGGTTAAGAAACTCTAAAGTTGTGGTTAAACATTCTCTATCATGTTCTTTTAAAAACATGAAATTAAAATCTATAAAATGATCTATTATTGACTTGAAATAAAGAATTAATTATTGTTTATATTTATGAAAAAACATGATGAACAAGGATTGAATACGTGTATGTTAACCCTTTTAATATAACGGCACTTTAGACGCTACTCTCTCATAGTTTGTACTTTTCGAGACGCATCAAACAATGATAGTACACTTATCACTAAGTTAACATGTGAACTCTCTCTATCCTATTTGGGTAGTATCTTTTACCCTTTTAAATTGTAAAGTGATTTAGTGTGATAACAAGAAAACTACTGTTATAGATAGTTTAATTAAAGATAAAATGTATTTGTTCCTACTAAATCAAGATTATTATATGTGGAATTCTATCTTGATCTAAAAAAATGTTAGCAATAATATATACAACCTCTCAAATATTGAAACATCAGTTTTTAACCAAATCTTTTACATGAATATTATTGTCTGCATGCGGGCTCCATAAAATTATAGCATATGTAATTTTATATATCACAAGAAAAGAATTTAAACCACATATCCACTTCTCCATCTATAAATACACCTGAAATAACAACTCTTTAATCAATTAATTCCTATCATATCCCTTAGGAACCCTCAAAAAAATCTTCAGTTTCTCTCTAAGTATCTTCAATTATATATTAATAATGACCGCACAAGACTTTTCTTCCATGGCTCCGTCGTCTCCGGCGCCTTTTCACCAGTCACCATGGCACTCACCTATACCCTACCTCTTCGGAGGCCTTGCCGCCATGCTGGGTCTCATTGCTTTTGCTCTCTTAATCCTCGCCTGCTCCTACTGGAAGCTCTCCGGCAACATGGACAACGGCAGCGAGGGAGAGAGAGACCTCGAAGCTGGAGACTTCAAACCCGACAAGGAATTAACCCCTGTTTTCGAAGAAAAGTATCTTGTGATAATGGCGGGAGAAGCAAAACCAACGTTTTTAGCAACACCTGTTTCGAGCAGAGCGTCTTCGTTTGGTAGTTGTAGTTCTCGAGACAACTCAACTTCGTCGTCAGAACTAGAACTACCAAACAAACCGGAGGAGAAACAAGAAATGAGCTCCGCCAACAACCAGGTGATCGCAGATCAGGTACCAGCTTAATAAGTATTTTACAAAAAGAGACGTATATACTTTCTTTCTACCCAAAATGATGTTGTTGGAGTACTCAAAGAGAAGAAAGAACAACGGAGGTGATTGCGGAATGCAAGCTAGAGTCAAAAGAGATTCATGTATGATGTATCGATCTCCTATATATACATTCTTTAGTTTCGAAGCTAGCTAAAGATTGAGGAGTAGAAGCTGGTAGCTTTTGAAGTTGAATGTGGTATCGATCAGCAACTTAATTTAACAAAGGGACTGCACGTACACTGTCTGATTTGTTATATTTTATTAAACCAGAGATTGAAAATTGATTGATTGATGTGAATTAAGTATAATGTTTGGGACTTCTCATGCGGCAGTTAATGTCCGTACAAAAACAAAAACCAAAGTTTGATATTTGGGAAATGATTATTTTTACAAAACAAAATTTTTCATACATAACAATTAAGCTGCATTTGTTACTACTAACCCACTACCTATTGATCTTACTCACTAATTTATAGGTATAATGGCTCAATAGACAAAATTTTGTTATGTATCACAAAAAGTTATTGTACACAAATTATTATTATTATTGGTATTTAGTTATATGTAAAACTTTCTTTCACTATATTCATTGTCTCGATCTTACAAAGATAATTTGTATGTTTTTTTAGCTATAGAGACTAGCCATCTTTACAGTAAAATATTTTACATATCATTACACAGCTCTACGTAGAAGTATAGAAATAAACGGTAAGAAACACATTATCATTTATTTTATACACAGCCAATAGACTTGTTAATTTGTAATTAACCCAACAGTATAAGATGATGAAAGGTGCACTCTTTAAAAAGACGCTTTAAATTTTGTATTTTATATAGAAATTGTAACAACACTATACTTATATTTATTTGCCTATTATATATAGTAAAGTAATAATTTGCTCTATTTTGTAACAAAATAAAAGTGTGTTGCCATTTTTTATTATTTTAGAATTACAGTAGTTATACTAATAGTAAAATTAGACATCATTGCTATATTATTAAAAAAAATGATCTTTTCTTCTAATATATATTTATTTTTACTCCATCCTCCTACTAATCATAAGATAACATGTGAAATTCATTTCTTACCTCATCGTTAATTTTAACATTTATATTGATCTTATGTCAGAAGAATATATCACTTCTGTATAGATGATCTCTCTTATAGTTCAAATCTCAATTCATATAGCATCTTTAATTAGGCATCGATTTGGTTGGAAATTTTTTGGAGGATTTGGATTTGGTTCTTCTTTGGCTAGAATATATTATATTTACGACATCAACGATTTTAAATAAAACGACTAGCAAGACACTAGAAAAACATTACAAAAAAAAAGGAGACATTACTAAGAAAATAAATTAAAAGGGCTACAAGCAAGGTCTTGGCCGGATGGCTTACGCGCACTCGCATATACCAAAATCAAGGTTTCGATAATCAAGTATGCGCCAACCATTCAGCCTCAGTTTCACTCAACAAATTAATCAAATTTCAATTCCTACATGCTAATTCCAACCAAACAAGGTTTTCCATTTTTTGGATATAGTGGGGAAGACGAGGATTAACTCCCATTGTAAGTGTAAATGGGGAGAGAGAAGAAATATTAAAGGACTAAAATACTTAGTTAAATCTTTTAAATATTTAAATAAAATGATAAGTTAAATAGAAAAAATGTTACTCTAGATTTAATGATCCAAAGGTACAAAACTGTTCTTAGAGTTATTAAGATAAAAGTGGTTTTCATTTTATATAAGTTTATTTAAAACTGCACTTAACGTGAAAACCATTTGTAAACATCATTAAAACTTATTAATAACTTATTAATAAGAGTATTTTTAACAATTATATATTCACACACCATGAATTACGTCTAGGTGTATGAGTCATTATTAATTAAGCTTGATTTTACCAAAATACTTCTATTAATTAATAAGTCATTGATAATGACTTATTAATGCGGCATCAACATTCTTAACCATTGATTTAATATAATTAAAGATAATGATTAATTATTTCAGTCCTCACAATAACAATAATTCACATATATATATATATAGGGGAGGGTTTATGCGAGAACCGCAATAACCAATCTCAGCCGTTCCTTGGATATGGGAAGTATCATGAATGGAGAGCGTGGAGGGATAGGATGTGGCAGGGTGTATGTGAGGAATTCATGGGTGGGCAATGACATTGAAGGAGGGGGAATTGGACGGCTTAGATTGGTTCTCGCGGTTCTCGCGCTAACAACGGTTCTGGCATGAACTTTTGTCTATATATATATATATATATATATATATATATATATATATATATATTGCATGCTGACTCAAGTATCCACTATAATGTGTCCATGGTTGATCACTACAAGCTGATTAGATATTACTTTTAGCAAAAGAGTAAAGATACATATCTATTTTGTATCATATTTTTTTCCCACTTGTAAAATACATAAAATGGTGAAAGAAGCTACACATGAGGAATGAAAGTAAAGGAATCAAGACATGCTAGTGCTACCTATTGATTATGCACCTGGACATGCAGTAATTAATCAAGTTCAGGGGAAAAGATAATTAAGAAGTGTATGTTATGTATTTGGAGGGTATATAAAGTCTGATGAAATTTTGTCCTATCTAGCTAGTAATTAAACCATTAATATGTGCCAGCTATTTCTTAAATATACTACTACACTCGTAAATATTTATGCATGTGATGATAATTTTTTCAATCCACATGATATTCAAGGTTTCCTCTTCTCTTTATGTGTGTCTTAGTACAAGGATTAATAGCTAACAAAATAACCACCTCACACAATTCAATCGACAACTTTGACATGACATTGACCGTTTGTTTTTATAAATAAACTATAAATAGCTAACAAAATAGCTTTGAGAACTTATTTCAATTGAGAACTTATAAATAAGGCATCGACCATTTCAATTTTCAATGATTAATGTACAAGAAACCTATACGCACTACTACGATGTGCATAACTAATATACTTATAAAACGAACCTTTTTACGTCCTACTTATAGCCTTATTCATATATTGATTTTCTTCGCATCCATATTCCATTATAATCCACACAAGGTTGTCTTTTTCTCTTTGTAGATATGTTATTTTAAAAAATAAATAAATAGCTAACGAAATAGTATCCCCCTACGTAATTTAATCAGAACTTATTAACATATCATTGAACATACTTTCAAGTTACGGCTTTTTCTTTTAACAATCCCATGTACGTGGGAGAGTAGAGAGTAGTGAGTGCATGTTTGATTTCATATTAAGTACATACATCAGCCAAATGCGATAATTCATCTCCTCTACCACTCGAGCTGAGTAGTTTAAGTCATATCTAAGTAGTTTAGTTTTTCTTTCAACTGATAGGGAATGACGATCTTGTCTTATATTTATATAAAATGTAAGCATGCAACTTAATTTGATCAAATGACAAATTAAAGTAAACTTAACATGACCAGGCTGGCGAAGGCATGCAAGCACAAGTATAACCCATTTTAGTAAAGTGATTATTCGTAGTCATTTTAATTTATCTCTTAATTAAACATACCATTCAGGGCAAAGCCATTTTCTGCAAATTTCCGTGTAGACATTTTCACCAATCTAAAAAACATGGAATATGTAATGTGTAAAACTAACTCTGCTCTAAACACACATGTCAGGGTACACTAGAGTCGATCTACCATTCTTTTGAGTTGGAACGTGTTTGGTCTACCAAACTCTCTAGTACAAAGTAACGACACACAAAAGTTGAATACTTGAATGCTTCCATGCATCTATTGCACATTTGCACTCATAGTCAGAGCATCGGTCTATCTATCAACAAGGTGGAGAGCATATTCACTAAATTAAGAACCATGTATGTCAGAGTCGTGAGATTGATGAACATCTTTTGTTGTCACCTATTTTAGTGCAAACTAGCGTGTGGTGGAACAAACATAGATTCGACTTACTATGACACTCACGAAAAACTCATATCCAAATTCTTTTGCGAGAGTTTGTTGTAACACTAAACTATATAGATATTATTAGGAAAATATTGTTTTTTATTATAAAAACAGATACACTAATAAATTGACAAAGTAGAAGCACAGATTTGAAACAATAAAGTAGTAGTATGGACTCTGCAAGTTATAAATCGTTTCCAAAACACTACGAAATATAAGCATAGCCCAAAAATAGGAAGTAGAAAAAAAAAAAAACGCTCTGACAGTGCATGTTGAACATCACGTGAAGGATTGAAATCTTTATTTTTCCTTAAAAAATACTCTACTTTTTTAATACACCTTAGGTCGTTGTGTAACACTCTTCAATAAAAAAACAGACATGCAAAACATTGTTAATGTGTTAAAAATAAGTAATAATTAACTCTATTTTCACAAACTTTCTAACATATATATATGTACACCATACCCTTGTTCAAAACATTTGGATAGTTTAAGCCTCTCGTGTTTCCTCGTTTTCTCAAAAAATTTCGAGACACGCATTTCTAAAAGTGAGTTCTTTCAAGGAATTATGTTGTGTTTAAAAAATATATAAAAAAATATATGTTTAGAATGAATGGTAGACAAGAGCGGTACAACTTTTAGGAAAGAAAATGACTTGACGTTAGTTTGAAAGAAGAAATGGCCAGAAAACCAACCTGGCCAGCTTGGCGGAGGGATAATAAGGTTTATAAGTTCTTCACTTTCTTGAGGGTAGAAGATAAAGTGGTAGGGTAAAGATACCTTACTTACTTGTAGCCCAACATTGATAATTGTTTTTTTTTCTTCTTTTTATTTGAAAGGAGCATTGATAATTGTTATCTAGCTTGAACATTACAAATTATAATTATATATGTGAAGCATTTTGCTTAATTAATTGTACCATTTTCTTTATAAATTCTTCAAATTTCTTGATCAGATAGAAAAGTTGTATGTACTGTCTATATTAAGAGATCGAACTAGCTAGAATTTCAAAACTCTGAATATATAGTGTCTTTCTCTTCTATTTCAAACATGATCGATGCTTTCATTACTAGTAAACAACATTGAGCCGTTGGATTGTATATTATATTGTAAAATACACAGAAGTCATTCTTGTAATGAATGTCTCATGTCCGTGTTGGTTGAATTCGAAGGTAATTTGTCTAGCTCCTCCGCCCTCCGGCTTACTTATCCTGCTCCTCTCTCTCGTCTTTCTTGTCTTACTCTCTCCCCTCTCTACTCCTTATAAGATTTCTTAATTTTTAAATAAAGAGGGTTGAGTTGATGGTTGTTAGATGAGAAAGACAAGAAGAAAGATGAAATATGATATGATGTAACTCTAACAGTAACAAGAAAGATGAAAAGATTGAGAGTGGTGACTCTAGATATATAACTAGTACATGCACCACTAGCTAGACCGGTTAAAATTGACATAGACGGTGGTTGTAAATGTTATCTTGATAAGATGTCCTGTTTCTAAAAATGAAAAGAGACCGGTTGTTTTGAGTCGATTCATACACCGAAAGAGAGGTAATTGAGACCGGTTTGAAGAAGACTTTACTACCACTTTGTTAACTTGTGTATTTATCTTGGTTAAAGATCAATTTTGCTTCTAATTTGAGACCAGTTGGGAACCAGTTTATTTTTCCACGCGAGTGATACATAGAGGCCGTCTATTTTAAAACCGGTCTTCGTGTACAATTTTATTTTAGGAAAGCTGCTTTTAAATTTTGCATATATATACCGAAGGTTCTTTTCTAAGGGTCAAATACAATCGCTAATTGCCAACAGAACTGTGACCTTATTACGTTGTAAAAAGTCAATAAAATACAATACAAATGGAGATGAAGTAGCATTAACGGTATATAGTAATGACATAATGAATGTAAGCTCTAGGTCTAGTTATCCTCTTTCCCTATTAAAAAAATACAAGTGAGAAGTGTTATACTGAAAGTAAGTACCACTAGACTATGAGTAGCACCCATCTTTCTTCTTTCTCTTACCCGAATGCCACATCAGCGTCATATCATTTTTTCTTTCTTTTCTTTTTCTTATCCGGAACTCATGTATAGCTTGACCCAAACAACTCAAATATTTTCTCTCTCCTTACTCTCTCTTATACAACAACAACAAAAAATAAAGGGAACGGGTTGTTCCGAAACCAAATACCAACCCAAAAGGGTAGGCGTACCGGTATTTTCAAAGCAACTCAATTTAGCCGAAACTCTCCCGAATGGCTTCGGGCCAAGCAGTAGGCATGGCCTTATACACCGGGAAATTGGCAAGGCATAAATAATTGTTCAAGTTTTTATCTTAAAAATGAACTAAGTATGGATGAGTATGATATAAGAGTTAATTACCTGAATGGTTAATGTGGTTGTTATAAAATTTCATTTTTAGTTTTTTAACTTTAAACATTATGAAAATAATCACTGTGTTTGTAACTTTGTTGCACTTTTGGTCATTTACACTTACAGACGTTCCAATCTGTTGTTAAAAGCCCCATGTACCTTGCCCATGAGAGTATCTTTTTCTTTTTAGCCCCTATCCTTGTTACCAAACATATATCACAAATTACCTCTAATTATAATCCTAATTAATTAAACAAAATCAGATAATAAAAAATAAAATAAAGGATTAGAATAATTTTAAGTATAACTAAGATTTAAGTAAACAACACAACTACAATTATCATCTTCTTCTTGAGCCAAGAACAAATTAGACACATAAATCAGATTTTTAAATCAATCACTAGTTTAAACACACATCAATTGATACTTGTTGCCAAATTTCATAATCCTAGCAAGATGTTTTCTTTATTTAAAGCAAAAAAATAATCCCTAAAGAAAACTCAATGTGATTTCACATAAAAAACCTATGACCACCCAAATTGATCGGTAAATATGAAAACCTACAAATCAGATGGGTAAATCTATACCAATGGACACCCAAATTAAATTAAAATGAAAAACCTACTATTAATTCAATCTTCAATCTCATAAAAAGAGGGTATGGATGTACATATGGCTTCAATATGTGATGGTGGAGGCTGTGGAGGTGTCACCAACTACAAAAGTTCGTATATGATGAAATGGTCGTTCAATCCGTTTGTGAATTGCTGAGTTTCAACAAGATGGCGGTGGTGGTTCAGATATGCTAAATGATGATGGTTAAGATCGGTTGTGACTCGCTGAGTTCTAATGAGATGACGATGGTGGTGGTTCAGATTTGGTGAATGATGAGGTGATGGTTTAGATCTGTTGTGTCTCGCTGAGTTCCGACGAGATGGCACTGGCGGCCGGTGGATCAAATATGGTGGTGGTTCGATCCGACATGATGGTGGTTCGGTTAGTTGCCCAAAAGAAAATGGTGGTGGTCGTTTTACAATGTTGAAGCGGTGAGCGGTCTTAAAGGTATCCTGCCGCCGGTCTTATGGATAGGAAAAAAGAGTTTTGATGGTGGAGAGTGTGTGTCTTTTGTAGAGAGAGTGAAATTAAAGGTTTGGAAGTGATTGTGGTTATTGCCGGTGGTTGTTTGGCGATGGTTAGCACCCGCATAACATTCTTGCAAGTGCAGAGAGAGAGAGAGAGTACTTTATTAGAGAAAGAAATAGAGAAACTGAGTTGTAGATGGTGGGTTTTTTTGTTTTAAAATATTGTATAAATGTGGTCCGTTTGGTAACATGAATAACAATCAAAATAACTGTTATAAGGATCATAAAGTAACGTTTATTGTAAGGAACAAAAACTCTTTTTACTTCTATTTTATCCTTCTATTCACTACAATAGGATATGTGTAGTTCATTAATTCGATTTCATAATTCCTCTTTTTATTTTGACACATATCTTAATATAATGAGTAGAACAATTTATAAGAAAATTTGTAGAAGAATATATAACATCTCTAGTAAGCAAAGAAGTTAAGTAGTGAAATAGTTGACATTAATAATAAAAATATAACATATCCTATTATTTATTTGACTAGCATTATCCATCCCCTCATCCTCATGTTACATCAGTACGTGTCACATCACTTTTCATTTGAATCTCATTGTATCTCATAAACCTTCACTTCTATCTCACTCGACATTTATCATGTGAAAATAAATAAATAGAGGAGAGAAAGAGAGCATAAATAAAGATGGGATAGAGATAGAGAGAGAAAGAGGGAAGAGGGAGGGGGCTCAAGACCAGCGAGGGCTTACTAGTGTGATAGGGAATGGGGGAATGCAATGGTGTTGGAACCCATCCGCTTCGGCTCCAGTTCTAACTAGTGTGTTAGATGCCCCTGGTCTTACCATGCCATGATAAAAATTAGTGTAATAATAAGGGTGATTCTATTTGGACATCTTGATAATCTAGATTGACCATTCTAATACGATATATGTGAGTGTATAACATGTATTGAAACTGTAATGGATTGATTTCACATATCTCGTATGTGAGATTGAGGGGATCCAAATAGTAGCACCAGTGTGATAATTATGATAGTTCATATTCCGTTAATCATTACTATAACACTAAAAAGACCAGTGAAAATAGTTATGACCATTAACATCCCTTGTTTAACACAGTAGGATTATAGTATTGGTGCACAAGTTAAAGGTGACAAATTTACATGCGTGTAGCGTAGCAAGATGAAAATTTAATCACATTAATTAGACATAAGGATTGTTTGTTAAAGTAGAATTATTAAGCACTAAATTATTTAATGAACTGAACAATTCAAAAACTCTGTAAGAAACTGTCTGTAAATGTAATATGATATTTAATAATGGTTCTGAATGATACAAATTACCATTTGAACACACCGAATTGTTTCATTTGGCAGCAAACAAACTGTTCCTTAGCCGTTACACCAAGATCAGCCATTGAGTTGTTATTTGATAGTAACTATTAAGTGCGAGATTGTGTGTATGTTAATCGATTTCCATGTAACGACGTGCATAAAACTGAGTATTTTGTTGTAAACGAGGTAGAACCAAAGTATTGGCTATAAGTAGTTATGAAATGTTTTTTAAATGAAGATCATTTACGGAATTTCTATTTTATTTTGCTCAAAATTATGAAAGTTTAGTTATATATATATATATATATATATATATATATATATATATATATATAGGATATAGTTAGAGGGGAAAATTGGTAAGAGGGGTAAGAGGAATTCACAACCATTGGATGAGAGGCGCTAGTCAACAACTGCTGATGAATCTGGTGCGTGTAAAACAAGAGTTGAAGGGCAAAAGAGTTATCACATATATAGAGGAATCTCTGATTTCACGTGATTAATCCTAATTTCAAGCTGTTGCAGTTTTTAAAATCCAATTCAAGTAGCAAAATTAGAAAATTTTGATGAACATAAAAAAGTACACATCAAACAAAACTTATACAAATTGCAAAAGTGATTCATCATAATAATATTCCACCAGTAATACAAAAAAAATTAAAATTTTTGATGAATAAACTAAAATGATGAACAATACAAATGGATGAACATTGTGATTACATAACTCAGATCCAATGATAAAGAAACAATATGCTCATACATTGATGAAACTACAGAAATATACACAACCAGCATTCATCAAAAACTGATGAAACTACATGACACAGGTTAAAAAGAAACAAATCGATAAATTTTTTGATGAAACTACCATCCAAACACTATACTTTACAAACCCAAAAAGAAAAAGATGAAATTCGAGATTGAAAACCCTAACTCTTCCTTGATGATTGAAAACCCTAACTCTTCCTTGATAAAGTAAACTCGAGATTTCTAACAGTAAAATCAAAAACCTGATACGGAAAACCTTTGATCGAGAGGGTCGGTGGCGGTCGCAGCAGAGAGGCGGTGGTTGAGCGTGGTTTAGGGTTGCACAGATGATGACATCGCGGCAGAGGATCAACGGCGGCGACGTTGATTTGTGACAAAGATGGTGGCGGCGACCTTAAAATCCACTTCGATAGAACCCGGCGGCAAGGATGGCAGCGAACTTAACCAGCAATTCATGATATGGAGAGGTGTTCGGCGGCGATACCTGTCTCAAAAACCGCCGAGCGGTGCTTTTGTGTGGAGTGCATCTGCGACTGCGACTTCGTGGAGTAGGGCGATAAATTAGGGTTAGTGGAGGGGAAGGCGTGAAGACAAACTCAGATGAGATGAGGGCTGCCTTTTTATTAGGAAAGTATAATTACAATTAATAAATATTTAATATTAAATACCTATAGTACCCTTATCCCATAGATGCCACATGTTAGCTCCTCCTTCCCTCTTACCCCTCCTACAACAATTCCCCTCTTAATTGATCCAACTCATATATATATATATATAGACAAGAGTTCATGCGAGAACCGTTGTTAGCGCGAGAACAACGAGAACCAATCTGAGTCGTTCAATTCCCCCTAATTCAATGTCATTGCCCACTCATGAATTCCTCACATGCACCCTGCCACACTCTATCCATCCACGTTCACCATCCATGAAACTTCCCATATCCTGCATGAACTCTCCCCTATATATATATATATATTCATCAAAAGTCATGAACACAATACCAATACATATAACTGCATATGTCCTGCATGAACTAAAACTAAAAACACACACTCAATAATAGACTACAACCACATAGGGATAAATATCGAGACATATAAAAGCAACCGATCACCCGGCCATCCATACAAAAATCCGGTACTTAGCTACGTGAACATAGCAGACACCTCCAGTTTTTGCTATCACATCCACCCGGGGACAAAAGTTGACAACATAGTCTTCTTTTAGAACCAAATTTTGCTCTCCAGCGCACATGTGACTCAGCACCCATACGCAAACAAATCCGTGTGTGAGTAGAGGCCACGAATAAATCGATAATATCTAATCAAAATAAGGAAGAGCATCCAAAGGAGAAATGCCAGCGTTGCCTATAGTGTCTCACAAAGGTAGGGTTATAGGCAAGAGACTGACCAAAGACTCGAAGGCTCAACGGAGAACCTAAAGTATAAGGGAATGAAGCATTCTCCCCTGCTCAAGCATATTACCACTCTGTTACACCATCCGTACAAACTATGTTGGAATAAGACTCGGTGGCACAAAGGTTTTAGAAAGGGAAGGAAACCCAACAGATCCTCACCTAACCTCCAGACCTCCATACTCCAGATACACTCCATAGCTCCCCCTTATATCCCCAATCCTAGATTTAGCCACACCTCATAACCAGGCTATCTACCAAAAGCCCTACAAACACCACCAACCCATAATATTTCTTTGGTTACATAAATATTGGAAAAAGATATGTGATGGCGTGATGTTGTAGCATCTATAAGTTAGTAACAAATTTACATATACACTTGTTTAATGAAGAGTAATTTTATTATTATAGTATCAGCTCATTTAAGATGTATATAAGTATAACAACATCTAATTTAGATATTGATAGCAACATATATCTATTTATCTTATAAATATTTCGACGAGGAATTGAAAATGTGAGAAATGATGTCGTCGTTAATTTCTCTTATAAATTTCAATTGAAAACATTATCTTTTGATTAGAAACTTTAAGTGAAACCGTTTACCAAGGGCTAAAGCATGGTCAAAAGCCTTCTATTGGTAGACCCAACCATAATTTAAGTTTAGCTAGGTTAGTCTTCTTTTATCATTATTAGCATTCACAGACATAAAGAAACAACTTTTATTTCACACGTTCAAAAGAGAAAAAAACTTTTATCGACGTCATTAATTAGGAAGATAATATTTTCATTTACAAAATTGAGCTATCTAGATAAAACATATAATTTGAACGGCAGCAGGAATTTCATCCAATATATATGAATTTTTAGCAATCAAGTTCACAACAAAAATTTAGTAATCAACAACAATTATCATGGGTGACATATTATTCAATACTCATGCATAACACTAAATTATCAATATTACCTTAAAAGTTAAAACACGTGAATTTGAATAGTCACATCTTTCTATAGATAGACGAGGACACGTATCTTAACATAAAATATGTGTGACTACTTTAAGAAAAATGATATATAGAAGTATAATGTTAACTATATAAGAATTAGAGTACTACACGAGACTCTCTGCTTTTTTATGCATCTTTCTAACGCATATTATATAGTCACATATTATGTCATAAAGATCAATTTAAATTATCAAAAAGCTAGGTTCAAATAAAATCACATACCCCTTGTTTAAAGGGTAGTAAAATCTTGAAAATGAAAATTTAGGGTGGTACGCAAAGAACAACCGGCCAGCTGTGTGGATCGAGTGTGCACTTTACAGCATACAGAAAATTGTTGTATCCTTTGACCGGGTGGTGTATATGTGAGCCCCATTCATTAATATAGATCGTTCGTCATGATTATAGGAGGTGATCAATTATTAGCTTTGATAGTACAGATTGGGTCCTATATATATGTATAATGGGCACCTCAATTAATTTTTCTAAGTGCCTCTTGATGTCATTAATAATTTCTAACTAAGTTTAATAACACTACCAACTTGCTTTTGATCGTAAGATATTTAAGTTTCCTTTTCTTTTTCAGACATGATTATGCGTTGTTAATAGACATTATTTTGTTTTTTTCTGTCATAAAGATAATAAAAGATAGTTTCTTCTTTAGCATCGTGATTTGTAATAGTTCTTGGATGTGTACGCTAACAGGATTGTGAGATATAGGAGTTTAAGATTTTGATTTTTGATAGACTATAAGCCTTAGTAATGTGTCGTTGAGTTCATGTTTTGTGTTAGGATCGCAACCTGGGAACCGATCAACGATATTGTCCGCTTTGGGTTTCCCCTCACGGCTTTAAAACGCGTTAGTTGGTAAGAGTAAGATTCTGTTGGATATCAAAGAACTAAACACACACAAACTCATGAAGAAACAAAAATAAACAGAAGAAAAATAGGCAGTCTGCTCGTGGAAGGAAACCCACAAAGAACTACATTTTAATTCTTCTCTCTTCCTTCTTCAAATGCAATACATGGGTTTAAACAAATAAAGAACTCTATCACTAGTCCTAGAAGTAAGGAATAAAATATGGGAAACATGGACTACGTATACATGCACCAGCAAACAAACACATACAAGCTAAGTCGTGGCCTATCTCCTTTATTTATGGAATTGTGACTTGAATTGTTCAACTCATGCAACCTTTACATGGAACAATAAACCGTACCGGAAATAATACTGACCCGCTCCACATGCTGACCCGTACATGTGACTCGACCCATCAAGATTAACACCAACATTCACCCCCCCTAATCTTGATGTCTATCACGGACTCGGCTCCTAAAATCATACTCACGAAAGTGGTCTCTTTCTTGGTCACGGTCTTGGTCTCTTGAAGTTTCGGTCTAGACAACCCTCCGGTCACGGCTGTCTCTTTCGGTCTTCGGTCTAGATGCTGCCCGGTCTTTTGCAGATCTTCGGTCTTCTTTCTTTCTTTCTTTCTTTCTAACTTTCCAGCCACCGGTCTACTTCTTGCCGGGTCTTCGGTTCGGTCTTTTCCTCCGGCATCGGTCTTCAATCTCCAACTTGCTTCTTTCTCTCTGCCTCTTGCTAATGCTGTCTTGTTTCCTTCTTTCTTGCTAATTGCATGTATCTCTTGCTTGCTACTTGCTGGATTCTTGCTTTCTGCTGTTTTTTTTTTCTTTCTTTTTGATTAACACATGATCAAACTTGTTTGTTGCTACTACTTTCTTTGCATGCTACCTGCTGTGTTTTCTTGCTTTTTACTTTAGTTCATCACATGCTGCTTGCTCTAAAATGATATGAACCTATAGCTCTTATACCAAGTGTTGGATATCAAAGAACTAAACACACACAAACTCATGAAGAAACAAAAATAAACAGAAGAAAAATAGGCAGTCTGCTCGTGGAAGGAAACCCACAAAGAACTACATTTTAATTCTTCTCTCTTCCTTCTTCAAATGCAATACATGGGTTTAAACAAATAAAGAACTCTACCACTAGTCCTAGAATAAGGAATAAAATATGGGAAACATGGACTACGTATACATGCACCAGCAAACAAACACATACAAGCTAAGTCGTGGCCTATCTCCTTTATTTATGGAATTGTGACTTGAATTGTTCAACTCATGCAACCTTTACATGGAACAATAAACCGTACCGGAAATAATACTGACCCGCTCCACATGCTGACCCGTACATGTGACTCGACCCATCAAGATTAACACCAACAGATTCACCCTCCTTATAAGGAGGACGAATTTCCCTTGCCTCACTAATGTGGGATGCTCTTGTATTGCTACAGGAGCGGTGGGTTTAAGAGTCGCGAATTTGACTGGCTCGAGAGAAAGCTGAGCCCCATAAACCCAACATTTTGGGTTTTGATTGAATTTGCAGGTTGATTGATCGATTTGACTTGGGTATGCATGAATAATGTCGTGTAGAGTTCAGTTCATCACGGAGCTCATATTTGGAATTCATCGTTGTCTTGTTGAGTTCATGTTTAAGGTTTTGTTAAAATCTCATATTCGCAGGGTCAATTAGAAAAAGTTGACAATAATTATGATAAGAACATAATTATGTAGAGTTCAGTTCATCACAGGATTGTTCTTGCAGATGAAAGATTAGTTAGTAATTATGTTAAGAACAATAATTGAAAATTGACAATATTATATAATAAACTAGTTAATTAGAAAAATGACATGAAAAAAATTGATGAGTTGAGAATGTATGTGGTATCTTTTACAAAAATCGAAAAGAAATTAGGGGTAAACTATTGAAGAGGTTAGTTAATACACATAATAACACTTTTTAAAAGTTTGATAATTTGCATAGTAAGTTTGAAACTTTGCATAGTAAGTTAGAAAGATGTACACATATATATAATAACAAAAATGATAAAGTTTGATTCAGTATGAAGAAGATTGTAGCTAGAATTGTGCATCTGATCCAATTAATTTCGTCATTTTTGTAAATATTAGAAATGTTCAAGAAAACAAAAAATTCAAAATCGAACTTACTCGTATGATCCAAAACAGTGAAACCGATACCCGAGTAACCTTTGACCCGAAAATCCCGAAAATCCCGAAAATAGGGGTACCCATTCAGTCACGTGTCGGGTTCGGTTATCTAAATTTACTAATCGTAGGTACCCGCCCCGTCCCGTATATATATAGTTTATTACGAATAATATATTAATTAATTTTTATAATTAAAATCATAATAAAACCTCCATAACAAGTCCGTTTTTCCTCATTCACCCCAGTGCCATTGATTTTGTTACCGCCCTTCTTTGAAAACCTTGGTTGAGCCATTGTGCTACCAAATTTACGATCAACGACTCTAATAAGATGATACTCATAACTTATCAACGAGTAGCGACTTCAATTCTCCATACTCTTAGTTTTATTTCATAGTATTTTTTAGTGTTAATTATTTTAGTTTGTCAGAAAATAACTTTGTTTTCTAGCTTATTTGTGTACATTAAAACATACGGCAAAACGCGGATAACTGTGAACCAAAACTGAGAGTATCCGCTCCTTTAATTTCGATTCAATTCAGTGTGGGTACTCGTCCCATACGGTTCGATTTCAGATAGTTAACAAAGTGTTACACTCGGTGATTACTAACTTACTAAGGGAACTGTTATACTCGGTTCAGTAGGCAATAAAGAACGAAACAAGCCATCTGCATATTGCAGATGTGAAAGCAACAAAATTATTCGAACCAATGATTAGAACCTCGAATTTCCTTTGATTGATCGCTTCTTTCATGTGCAAGCTTAAAGTCTCACCCACTAGCTAGTAGGAATAAAAAAAAGTAGACAACAGGTTTTCTTGCCTCAGACCTCTTAATTTGGACATTAAATTCTCTTCTTATAGATCTATTTATCAAGACTGACATCCTTTAAGATTCTGAACGTGATGTCACTACAAAAAAAGGCTTTTTGCGGCGTCATAATTCACCGCTAAAACTCCAAATGTCGCCGCATTAGATTTTTAGCGGCAACATGTCGCCGCAAAAAGGTCGCCGCTAAAGTTTCGTACCCAAAAGTTTTTTGCGACGACATTTTTAACTTTTTGCGACGTCACACAACGGACCCATCAAGTGCCACGTGAATGGGTTTTTGCGGCGACATGAGTTCTTTTAGCGGCGACGATTTTGATTTAATTTAAAAAATAAAATAAATCTTTTAGCGGCGACATATGTAGCATTTGCGGCGACATAGTTATTTAAATAAATTAAATTTTAAAATAAATCTTAAACATTAATACTAATTAACAATAATTTAAAATTATAACACTAAACATAATCTAACATAATGAATTTAAATTAACAACTAAATTAATCAATTATTAACACTAGTCTAACACTAATTAATAATTAAATAACTAAAACTATTATCATAAATTAATTTTAATCAAACACTAATTAACAATAATCTTAAATTAATCAATTATTATTACTAACACACACTTAAATAACTTAAATTACTAACAAAAAAATATAACAATCTAACATAAACAAATAATAACCTAAACTAATTAACATTAATATATAACATTAATATACAATTAAAAAAATACCTTAATTAGGAGGATGGGTCGTCGGAGGCAAGGAGGAAGGAGGAAGAATCCGACCGGCGGCAGGGTGGTTTTTTCTTGTAACAAAAAAAAAGTAAAAATTCAAGATCTATAACTACTAAAACCCTAGATCAAAGAAAATGGAGATGTTTACCTCGAAAACCAACTCGCCGGCGACAGAGATGACGGCGACCGGCGATGAGAAGGAGAGCAGAGAGCGACGGCGATGAGAAGGAGAGAGAGAGCGACGGCGAGAGCGAGGCCACCGGCGGAGGCGAGCGACGGCGATGAGAAGGAGAGCAGAGAGCGAGGCGACGGCCAGCGGAGGCGAGAGAGATCGAGAGGGGGTTGTGTGTGTATGCGTAAAAAGAAAAGAAAGCAGGAAACAAATCCCTATATCTCGTAACATCTTTTGCGGCGACACTTTTTGCGGCGACGGGCGTAATTAAATAAATAAAGAAATTCTAAATTATTTTTTAGTAAATAAAGAAAATATAAAATACCTTTTGTGGCGACACCTTTTGCGGCGACATACAATCTTTTGCGGCGACTTCCAATATTTTAGGTGGGAAAATATCCCGCCATGGTTTTCGGTGGGAAAAAATGGTGGTAATAGCCTTTAGCGGCGATTTATGTCGCCGCCAAAACGTTTTAGCGGCGACAACTGCTTTTCAGATGATTGTGGGCCCATTTTTTTGTCGTTTAGCGATATGTCGCCGCAAAAAGTGTATGTCGCAAAAAATGTTTTTTCTTGTAGTGTGTTATCCAAGAACACCAAACTTCCTCCCAAACCCCATCGAATCCATTAATTGCAACAAGAAATTTCAATTATATATCAATGTCGATCGCCGGTCTTTTCAAAAATTAAAGTCTATTAGTGGCCGGTATAGCTTGTTTTAACTGCATGGTATCTAAAACTTGAATCTCAAGTATGTGTAACATCCCATATTCATTGAAATTGCATAGTAATATATGTGCCTAATTACCAATGTGAATTTGGTCCAATGGTACCTCCTCCCTGTAAATGCATAGGGGTCCACAATTTGGGGACTAACCGGAGAGATAGTTCTTGGGTTTAATCCCAACGAGCTGTGAGAGACCGGGACAGAAAATTGCATGGGATGGGCATGTGAAGATGGGGTGACGTCTATCCAACGCGATCCAGCGCTAGGATGTCTCTGCAGTACAACACCTTTTGGAGAATATACATGCCTAATTGACGTAAATCTTTTTGTACAAAGAGGTGCTTCAACTTTTCAAAGGAAACTTATGATTTGAAGGAACAACTTTAAGGCTAGATTTTAAGCTTTTCAAAACTACTGTCTTTTGCGCGGATAGTGATTATCCATAGATTGGAAATTTGCTTTTGTTTTCATATGAAACTAATAATTTGAAGTAACCCTTAAAAACTAAACTTTGGAATTAATGTCTTCTGCATAGATTGTCATCATATCATTGACTGGAAAGTACGTGGAAGACTTGCGAATCTATGTGCTTGATACAACTCAAAGTCTTCTTTGCAAAGTTACTTAACATATCATATATGGCCTTCATTAAATATTGTGTTAATCGATCATGATCACACATTACCTTCTATCCTCTAATATAAATAACTCGCTGGTGGTTGTCGAGGCCAACAAACAAATAACCTAATATTCTAACACATAAAATATTGTAAAGTGGTAAATGGATCGAATCCACGGAGACTGGCTCAATTTAAGTTTCTATGCAATCCAAAAGTTTAGATGATTTTAGTAACAACAATAAAGTAAAATAAGGGGAGTTTGAGATTTGATTGATTAAAACTAAATATGACAAGTAAATAAAAGTTGCAATTAGGCAATATGGTTTAAATCAATGAGATGTGAATTGGTCAACATTGGTTTCATCACATGAACAACTAGCTAGATTTATCATAAAAGAATATGGTGCAATACTTGAACTTTAATTTAATTTGGCTATAGCAATTTAAAAGCTTAAATCACCTAGACTCTTCTTAATTAGTATGGAGGTTGAAGAAGCTCCTAACACACCTTCTTAGTCAAAGTCATGAATCAAACAAAGCATCTAATTCACAAAAAGCAACTAGCATTACAATCTAAGAATCACCAAATCCAAGAGGAGTCAAAACATTACACTACCATGTTGGAGAATACATTTCCATGGTTTGAGAGATGCATAAACATTCATGAAACCACTTGTTACTTGTTGTTTTGAAGATCTATTACGTAATCAAGAAAACAACTAACAATAAATCATTCAAATACTTGCACTCATGACATACAAACATCAGAATGAACTAAGAATTAAACTAGGAATCATATTCATAAATTTCAAGAACAAGTTCATAAATCCTTTCAAAACCCTAACTAATTTGTTCAAGGAATCACCAATGTCAACCAAGATGGAGCTTAGCTACACATAACTAGAGCTAAATGGAAGTAAATAATTGTACCAAACATTAATGTGAAAGAACAAGATGGAAGAGATCTCCAAAAATGCTTCAAAAATCCTAAAAATCGCCCCCTTGCAGCTGCTGGATCGTGCAGATGAGAATGTAGATATTTTCCCCTTTTTCCCCTTAAAATAGCTGTCAAAATGTAAAAGGACAATTTTGACCCTGCAGGCCCCACGCGGGCCGCGTGAAACCTTACTCTGGCGGCGTGGGGCAGTCTGGAATTTTAACCTTTTGCCCAAAATAAAATCCAACTCTCACACTCTTCTTCCATCTATCAAGCCCGAATTTTAAAGCCCAAAAATCATATTATCTAAGCTCAAGCATGTACACATAATCCTCCATTGCTTCTTGCTCCAAATTTTTAGCCCAAGTGACACCCGAATTAACACCCGCTCCGCAAAGAGTCTTCTAAAAATCTGAAATTAAACACGAAGACTCGAGAGTACCCGAAATAGGCCAAAATAAATAAAAGAAGGACAAATGTAATATGATACAAATGCAAAACAACTAAAATGTCAAAATAAACTATTAAAATAAGTGAATAAAATAACCTATCACCCACTAATATATTAAATCTATTAGACAGTTCTTAATCATTGATACATATAAGAATTTAATCAATGAAGCTATTATTTTAGTAAAAACTAAAATATAATTTTAACCGTTAATTAATCAAACAATTTTGAGTTTAATTTGAATCAATATTATAGAAAGTTCGAATTTCATATATGTTCTTAAATCTTAAAATAGTATATTAGTTCACCTCAATTTATAGATATTATATTTACCCTTTTTAACATTTTGAATATCACATTTAACCAAATTCTTAGTTATTGTTGGATTTTAATCATGATATGTTATTTTAATTTTGTATTTTAGTAATTGGTTTATTTAGTTAATTAAATATGTGAACGTGGTAGTTTTTGGCTTGTTGCTAGCAGATCATTTTTGACCGGTTATTTATGAGTGCAAGGTAAGTTGTTAGCTTTGAAATTGCTAACTGGGCTAGTAGATTGTTATGCACTGGTTATATATATATATAGCCGCCTAATCATGAATGAAGCTGAAATATTTTTCTTCCTAGTGAAATTATCGTCTGCTCCATGTTATCTTTTCTTTAGAACTACAAACACATAAACATATTTATTTAGGAATGGCTTGATATCCAACACTTGGTATCAGAGTCTGGTTCCGTAAAGAAGGCCGGTTTGAGAGTTGGTTCAAGAAATGGTGTAGCCCTTCCCTGTAGGGCAGACGCAGCAGGGGACCGGGTTTTGTTTTGTAGAAGCAGTAAGGAACCATGGTTTTTTTCTTGAATGGACTGTGATCAATATGATCAAAGGTTGAAGGTAAGCAGGTTGTCCGTAGCAAAGAGAGGGCAGGTTGCAAGAAATAAAGAGAGCAAGAAAGAAGCAGCAGCGAGGTTGAAGGATGGAAGCAAGCAACAAGTTTGTTCATGTTCAGGTCTTCAGAAGCAAGTTACCGCAAGTAGAAAGCAAGAAAAACAAGTAGCATGGTTTGTTTCATAAAAACAAACAGCAAGAGTCTATAACAAGTAGTAGACAAGAAGAGTAGCAAGCAGCAATCAAGAAACTAGCAAGAAAGCAAGATTATAAGCAAGTAGCAAGAGGCAAGAAGAAATACGTAAGAACGAGAGCAAGACGGGGTCTTTTTTTTGTAACTTGAAAGTCTAGCAAGAAATGCCGAGATGGCAAAAAAAAGCTAGAAGATTAAGCTTCAAGAGACCGCTTTCGTGATTATTATTATAGGAGTCGAGACCGTGATCGGCATCAAGATTAGAGGGGTGAATGTTGGGTTTTAATCTTGATATGTTATTTTAATTTTGTATTTTAGTAATTGGTTTATTTAGTTAATTAAATATGTGAACGTGGTAGTTTTTGGCTTGTTGCCAGCAGATCACTTTTGCCCGGTTATTTAGGAGTGCAAGGTAAGTTGTTAGCTTTAAAATTACAAAGTGGGTTAGTAGATTGTTTTGCACTAGCTATATATATAGCCACCTAATCATGAATGAAGTAGCAGTAATTTTCTTCCTGGTGAAATTATCGTCTGCTCCATGTTATCTTTTTTTTTAAAACTACAAACACATAAACATATTTATTTAGGAAGGGCTTGATATCCTACAGTTATAAGTTGTAACATCTTAAAATATTTTTATTATCATTTTTAAATTATTATTTAATTATAACTAATAAAGATTGACCATATTAATTACCATTAACTGTAACAATATTGATACATACGTTTCATAACTCTTTCGATCTTCTGTTTTTTATTTGAACAAATATCTTGATCGAGAAGGGATATATCCTTCTTCTGTTTTCTCCTACCCATAAGATTAACACAATTTTCATAAACAATTGAGAGGGTAAAGAAAAGAATTAATGCATTTCACATGTTATCTTGTAATAAGTATTAGGAAAAGAAATAATATGATGCTATATGAGTTTTCATCTTGATCTGGTAAATAAGAAAATGTATTAAAAAATTTATAGAAGAATGTAAAACATTGTATTAAATTAGAAGTGTAATGATCTATACCCTATGAATGTATGATCAATTGCCGCCGTTGTTTGTAATCGGATAATGTTAAGTAGCATTATCCAAACAATTAATTGTTCTAGAAACTAATCATAGAATTTATACTGATGATGCCTCCTACGATGTGACACATTAAACAACTTGTAGAATAAAAATATTAGTAAATAAACACCTAAGTGGGATATCCACCAACATAATAAGATGCCTTCAGCAAGTTAACACTCTGATTATTATAATGTTGGCTGCCACTAATTAATCCCACCACGTACTCTTCTTTTATGGATGCTCTAATATATACACACAAACCAGGCAACTCATGTCTTTTTGTGTTGATGTTCTACACAACTACTTAAAACTATGGTTTAATTTTATATATAGTTATTATCTTTCAATTATATTATATATGCCATAATCACTCGATTGTGAGGGGATAATTGATATACATCATAATTTATATATCATGTTTTTACAGGACTTGAATCTATAACATTAAAACTAGAAACACTTAACACATCTTAATCCTGATGGATCAAAACTCAAAAACCTATTGATAAAGGTGATTAGTAAAAAGCAAGAAGTGGAATTGTTCTTTTCTTTTTTATAGGCTTATAGCTATATTACTCTTGTAGAAATTATGGTGCCCGTGTGAATGGATATTGAGCGACTTATAATATGATGTGGATATTGTTGGATGTTGGAATAATTGGCACATCTTTATAATAATATATAGGGTGTTATAAATCATATATATTAAATTAATCAATTTTAATTTTCAAATTATGCAATTACATATTCACTTTATAGAGATCAAAGTATACTAACAAAAGAGTGTAAAGAGTTTCTATCCATATAGGTATTATATAGAAAGAAATAAAGAATATTATCAGATGTGGTTTTCGTAATACTTCCAACATATATTTTACTAATGTTTCGTGCTTGAGAAACACGCTCATTGAATTCATTGCATGCCCACTGCATCAAGGGTCTCTTTTAAATATTATATTTTATTTATTTATTTATATATATGCAGCACGTTAAAGTATATTTAGAAATGGAAGAAAGGTAGAATCAATCCTTTACTAAAGTATTGTTAATGATAGCCATAACTTAATCACAAGTGATTAATTAGTGACCAAGTACTGCTTTTTGTGTAGTTAGTTCTATCTCCAACCATATGAAATTATTAATTTATATGCTTTCAATTAAACGTGTAATCATACTTATATTTTAGATATCAAGACTTAAGTAGCGTTATTATAAGAGAACTTTTAATTTTTTTCAACGATGAATTTACTTATTAGGTCGATCAGTAAGCTACCTACTAGAGCGCTATTTTAAATTATGATACAATTTATATATCAAGTGTTACAAGCAATTTAATTATACAACTAAATGTAGAGTAACCTATAATCTATATAACAGATCTGTCATAAAATGTTATCTTTTGTAGACACGATTCACCTTGTCTCATCCGTGAATAAGTTGAAGGATACTTTTAAGTTTGTCTCGAATAATTAAATTGAAACCCTTTGAAACATATTTTTCCTTGTTGCATCTTCAATGATCACATTTACAGCCTCGATCCATGCCAAAGTAAAGAGAAGGGATACTGATCGAGGTCACTTTAGTCCTAGCCTTTTTTTATTTGAAATTACGCATTATTTGTGGATCCTTCTATAAGAACCGACCCAAAACCCGAATTAAGAAACCATAAATGTTGTGCAATTTTTTCTGAATGAGGGTATAGTCGAAAGAAGATTAAAGAGAATCTCAAATTTAATTAATGATTTAAAAGTTTCTAAAAGTATACTTAATTATATATAGAAAATATCTTCTTTTTTTGATTGTAGATCAAGTTAATATATTAATGTTGTCTAATTAATTTAATATCCATCATTAATTGTTGTTAATCAACTAATTAAGATGTCTAATTGTACGTACAAAATTAACATCTTCATAATCATATTGAAACCCTCCCGTAATTCAAACAATTATACATTGATCAGAGATTCCATATATTGTACGTTAAACATTTATATTTGTTCACTTAATTAAAACAAATGTAGAAATAATGAGATAGAAAGAAAAATTAGTGCATTATATATATTATTAATCATTAAAAATATAAAAATGAATTAGAAGAAAATAGAAATTTTCATTTGGTAATTGAACACCAAACATGAAATGGTTACGGCATAACTTTAAATGTTATTAGTGTGAAATCCTTGTCATCTCTCGGCTTAATTTCTCTTCAAATCAACGTACACGCAATGACAAGATATATACATCGTCGAGACTAATTTACCCCCCCCCCCCCCCCCCCCCCCCCCCCCCCCTTGTTGCTTTTCTGACTTTCACCTTTACTAATTAATATTATAATTATAATATATATCCGAGCTATTTTCTAGTTGAATGCAGACCACACAAATTTTTAATGCATACCAGATAGATCGAACTTGCAGTTATTTTAATGCCAAGCATCTTTCAGTACGTCTTGTACCTTATTGATTACCTTAAAGTTTACACAATATATTAGTCGTTTAATTATACACTCATGTGTTGTAAATATTGACACGTATTATATATGTGCTAAAATCTTGAAATTATATATGTAATAGTTTATTGACCCGTGCACACACTGGTATTTCAAAAGTGTATTTGAGATATTAAAATTTTAAAACAAAATAATGCAATAAATGAAATATCACCAAAAATTTACATATGTCAGAATTCTTAACAAAAAGAAATAACTAAATTTTTTGAAGCACTTTTGTGTAGACTACATTTGCTATTTTGTTTGTAACATTACTATTGTTGTCACAAATCAAAACTTTTAATCATTTTTTACTTCTAACACGTGAAACAACAACATACAATTGACCATGTGTAAACACAAGTTTCCTGAGGAATAAACCAACTTCTGAAAGTGACTGTCCTTGACTTTTGTTAATCGTCGTAGCAAAGCACAATATCAGAGAATTGCCTTCTTTCGAACTTAACCGGAAGTTTTGTATCTGATGTAATCATTTTCAGATATAAAGAAAAACTAAACGTTATTCATATCTAGAGAAAAGGGAAATCCAATTTCACATAACTAATAACTAAATGACGATTTACGTTCACAAAACTAATAACTCATCTTCATCCTTAAATCCGCTACTAATGACCACATATCTTATCTTTTGAACGGGCTCCATTGCATTTCCACTTCTAAAGCTGAATTTTCGTACACCTTTCAAGTAAAAGAGAAAAAATAATGACTCACGTGTTAAATATTAAAAAAAATCAAGAATGGTTTCATGTTTTGTGTATAAAAAATTAACATTTATATTTTTTGAGAAAAGTAAATATGAAGTTGTTTCACATCTAACCTTAGATGAGAATCCTTCAAAACGACATAGTTTTGCTAAAAAAACATGATTTCTTCCCGAAAGTAACAAACCCACGAGACACCTACTTGACTTACCTAAGATCAATTTATACTCCAAAGAAATAGACCCAGGGCATCGACTTTCTCCTCCGATGCCTCTACCGTATTCTATTGAAATCAAATCAAAACCCATTGTTGTCTCTAATCATTAATTTTCATGCGTATATGTTCCTCCATGCTTACGTCTTGTTTATCCATGATACTAAGTCTTCTTCATTCATTATTTATTAACTACCAATATTTGATGTAACCTTTAATTTGTAAACATAAAACAATACCTAGGTTTCCGTTAAACTCCATTATCATTTATTAATAATGTTAAACAAATAACATGATATGAAGGTGATGATTGCATCTAAGTGAAATGAATGTAATAATTAGAAGTAAATCAGCTAATGAAATTGATGAATTATACGTTTAAATCTTCACAATTAATATGAATGTGATTTTAGGGTTGTTAAGATAAGATAAGTTTTATTATTAAAGGATTGAATTAAAATGACATAGTTTTGAAAGTTTCACATAGAAGTTATATGCGAAACAACCTCATATTCACTATTTTCATATTTTAGTGTTACCTTTTACTAACTACCTATACTAATAATATAGTTTCAGGACAATCAAGAACAGTTATCTTTACATCTATGAATGTAGATTTTTAAATATACAATATATCATCTTTTAATTATACATGTTATTTTAGACCATATTTTACAAAAAGTTTCATACATCTTTCTAATAAGATTGAAAATGTTTTAACATCAAATAACTAAACACTTTGAATAGCATATTCAAGTTGATCACTTAGCTCATAATCATAATCTCAAAAAAAATCCACTCAGCTAAACAAAAAAAATACTTATCAGCTACTATTAATGGATAACAAAAAATTAAGAATATATTAATTTCAAAAAAGTGTCATATTACGATAAAAATTTATACCAAAACGTAGATAAAAATGAGACGGACGTAAATATATAATTATTTTTTCTTTAAACAAAATATATCACAAATTACTAAACATAATTTATAAACAAATTATAATTAATTATGTTAATATAATATTTTTATAAAACCCCTTCACATTTTCTTAAAAGCGACTCACATATTTTATAAAAACCCCTCACAATATTCATCCAGCCCCCTCCCAATTTATCTAAAATTGAATTTCGAATTAGCCATCATCTTTTAAATCTTTCCAAAATTGTTTTTAGAATTGATTATTTTGAAATTGAGAGTCCCTATTGGATAATTGAAATTGATTTATTGGTTAATTTTTAGTAATTTGGTAAGCCTTTTATATACAGATATAGAATAGATAGATATAGATAGATGAACGTTAATGAATTGAAATTGGATAGCTAATTGACACTTCACTAGGAGAAACTATGTAATTAATTACAATTAACATGAAATCAAAATCAAAACGGAATATATCACTAATATACATCGAGGGATCAGGTAATCCAGTATTATTTAAAGAGTTTCTAATAGACAACATTCTTATATTATTTTTCTAGCATCTTGCTAGTTCTAATAAAATACTTGGTAGTTTAAGAAAAACGAGGTACAAGAATAATTTCGGCTAAATATGCAAATAATTTGTATCGGATGTCGCTTTTTTTTAATATAGTTGTATTGTAATTTAATTAATTATGACTTAATTCGTTGTAACCTGCTTCTCTGGGTTGTGGAGAAAATAAAAGACTGAACCGTGAAAAATGAAGAAAAAGTTGAATAGTTGTTCAGCACACGTTGAAGTACAACTACACGACTCTATTTATAACCTCTCTATGCATCAACATCACATGTATAAGTACCAAAAGGAAGATGGAGTTGTGACATTCGGTAAAGATCATATGGAGTAACTTAGAACATCCATATGATATATGAAATTCGAGTAATCAAACCTAAATAACACATAAGCGTCAAATCATGTTCATCTTCACTTCCTCTTTCTAATCTAGTATAGTCTACCAGGATCTTACCTCATTTATTATATAAATATATATATATATATAGACACATATATCAAGTGAGAGATAGAGAGAAGAGAAAGAGAGAGAGAGAGAGGAGTTATACTGTTATAGAGAGAAAGAGAGGTGGGAAGCATTAGGTTGGGAGACTCAAACTTGTCACTAGCTCAGGTTAAATCAAGAGGCCATATGGGTGTTTTGTTTGAAACAAAGAATCCAAGGCCACATCCGTAGCCTTCGGGCTCAGTTATACGGATGGCTTTAGGACAATGCAACCATTAAATCAGATAATTAATGTTACTTTTAGAAAGGTAGACTATGTATGGATATAATTATGAGCAGGTCCAACTGGTAACCAATAAGGAGTTGTCGTGTGGTGTTTTGAGGTATTGTTAGAAGTAGTTATATATTATACATAAATTTTACCAACATTCATAAACTAGTGTTATACCCGAGCAGTGCTCGGGTACGTAAATATAAATTTTATATTTAATATTTTTTAGAAATACTCTTTTAAAAAATATAAAAATACATTCCACTTCTAAAAGTTTTTTGTGTAATATTTGTTAATAAAAGCAATATTTATGTAATGGATAAATGAAAAATCATGTTTATCACATTAGAACGTGCAAATGAAAAATATTATGATAGTGAAATGTGGGATGTGGGATGAACTTGAGAAACCGTCAAATTCAATTCAATTTTAAATTAATTGGGAGGAGGCTGGATGAAAATTCTGAGGGTTTTTATGAGATATTTGAGAGGTTTTATGAAAATTGTATTTTAATATAATTAATTATAGGTTGTTTATAAATTATGTTTAATAACTTGTGATATATTTTGTTAAGAAAAATATAATTATAAATTTGCGACCGTCTCATTTATCTATGTTTTGGTATATATTTTATCGTATTATGACATTTTTTTAAAATTAATATATTTTTAGTTTTTGTTCCATCAATAACTGTGAATTGAGACCGGATGGACCGTTATTAATGAACCATTAATGACTAATTAATGCATCATTAATCAGTTATTATATCAACTATGATACGTAGAGGGATTAAATACAAAAACATATAAAAAGTACATACCAAAATATTAAGTATGTAATACCAAAACGAAGATAAAAATGAGACGGTCGTAAATATATAATTAATTTTTTCCTAAAACTAAATATATTATAAGCTATTAAACATAATTTATAAACAACTTATAATTAATTGTATTAATATATAATATTTATAAAAAAAAAAACCCTCGCATTTTCATAATACCCCCTTGAAATGTTTCATAAAACACCTTCAAATTTTAAAACCCCTTCCCAATTTATATAAATTTGAGCGGTTTCTCCACTACTTTTAACACATTCTACCAAACAAAATACATTATTTGTCCATGTGTACGTAATCTACGCAAATAAAACTTTTATATTTAATACTTTTTATAAATATATACTTTTTTAAATTATAAAATTAAATTACACATCTGAAAATTTTAGTATAATATTGATATGTTTTTCGCGATGGAGTCATGTCCCGATATTGTAAAGACATAACCATAACATTATTGTCGATATTATAATATCAAGTGCTTAAAAAATATTTTTATTAGCTAACATGACGGTTTTTTCACTATTCACTATTTATGTAGAGTTATAGTTTCTATACGCTTATTTACTCACACACTAACAATCAATTTTAAACAGCTAAAAGTGGTAGTTATAGTTTTTTAAACAGATTAACGTCACTAACCAACGGTTTTAAAAGACTCACAAAGTGGTTACCAAACATATAATATTATCATAATACGACAAATTTTTAAAAATAGTATATTTTCAATTCATTGTATCGAAAGAACAAAAAATCAGTGATTATATCAGCAATGTTATGTAGAAGGAATGTATATAAAATACGAATAAAATGTCTAATAATTACCTACCCGTTGCTCTCAATGGATAAAAGGATTAAAATATGCAAATTTTGAAAAAACATCATATTAAGATAAAAGTTATATCAAAACGTAGATAAAAATGAGACGGTCCCAAATATATAATTATTTTTTCTCTAAACAAATTATATCACAAGTTATTAAAAAAAATTTCAAACAACCTATAATTAATTACATTAATATATAATTTTCTCAAAACCCCCTCACATGTTTCATACTACCCCCTTATAATTTACATCCAAACCCTCTCATTTAATTTGAATTTAATTTAAATATTACGATTTTCTCATTATCAACCAATCAAATCATTCTATTTGTCCACGTCACAATTACACGTCATCAATGACGTCATCATTTTCTTTGCCACATCATACTTTCTCTCTGCTCCGTGAACAATATATATTAAATTACATAGCAGTTTCAACCGACTAAGAAAAATTCATCTAGCATTATGACAAGAGTGTATGTGATCACCAACTCGGATTTACTGCTAGTCTTGAGAAATTTTTTATTATAAACTACCTATAGGTGTTTATTGTGTAGGGTTGAGTAGGAAAATTTGAAAAAACCAAACAAATGAAGGAACCAATAGTTTTGTTTTTCGATTATTTGAACTCCGAAAAATTCGATTTGGTTCGATTTTAAGTTTCAAAACCGACCAAATAACCAAACCGAACCGAGGTATATTTGTAGGTTACATATCCGAAATTTCTATTTTCCATCTCACCCAAAAGTCCAAAATTGTAGTTGCTTTTCTTTTGTCGTTCCCCACTTCCTTTTATTAGATTTAGCTTTTCTTTTTATGACTTACGTCGTTCCCCACTTCAAACCCTATGACTTCGCTGTTCTCCAATTGAAACTACTCCAGCCTTGGACACCTATACTTCCGACTAAGACTTCGCCCCTATATCTAGCATCTTTCTCCCTCTATTGAGTGTCGCCAGCATCAAGATTAGTCGTGCCTTTGCAAACGAAGACCACCACCACACGTCAAGAGTCACCAAACATTGTGTGTCAAGACAGCAGTGACAACGCCCATTGAGAGTCACTACAACCGTAGCTGCAAAGACCATAATAACCCATCAACAGCTTTGTTATCGTCTTCATCTTCGACATATGATTCACCAACATCGATTTAGTTGTCATTTTGCTAATTTGGTTAGACTGGCCGGATTTCGTTGTTGTTTTGCTTTGATGACGAGTTGTTATTTTTATTAGAGTTTTATTAGTACTTAGTAGTGCAAATTGATCAATTAGTGCTTATGATATCTTTACCAAGTAAAACAAATATCTTAAAAGTCGAACCTAAAACCGCTTCAAAACCACTTCAAAACCAAAAACAAAAACAAGATCAAAAATCCAAAAGGTTTTTGTTTTACCCCAAAACTAAACCAAACTCTACGATGTCATGAGGGTGTTTTTAGCTTAAAAAAATAAGTAATCTATGGTATTTTTTAAAATGCCATAAATGTGTATTATACAATATATACAATATAGAGGAAAAAAATTTATTTTTTGTGAATTTTGTCTTTTAGTGTAAAAAATGATATTATTATTATTATTATTATTATATTATTATTATTATTATTATTATTATTATTATTGTTTTATTATTATTGCTATTATTATTATTATTATTATTATTATTATTATTATTATTATTATTATTATTATTATTATTATTATTATGATTATTATTATTATTATTAGTTGCAATAGTAGTAGTATAGTAAATATACATATATTTTATATTTTAACTCTTATTATCAAAATATATTATTATTGTTATATTTTATTGTTTACATTTAAAACACTTTAGTTTTATTCAATAGTTATTTATATTAATATTAGTGACTGAAGTCAATGCTAAAAAGAGGAAAACATTTTGTTTTTTGTGAATTTTGTCTTTTAGTGTAAAAAATAATAGTATTTTTATTATTATTATTATTATTATTATTATTATTATTATTATATTATTATTATTATTTTTTATTATTATTATTATTATTATACTGTTTTATTATTATTATTATTATTATTATTATTATTATTATTATTATTATTATTATTATTATTATTATCTTTACTACTCTATAAAGCATTTAGCTCTATTTTAAGATAATTTTTTAAGTTAAGTAGTACAAGTAATATAACATTCTTTACAATAACTTTGAGCAACAATCTTAACACTTTTTAAATAGTACAACTGTCATTAAATTTAGGATATTTTTTTGTAATTAATTTTTTTACAATTTTAAAACATTCAATATGTATTTAAATGATGACAGTTTTATGTAATTAAAGTATTTAAAGTGTTTAAGATCATTGCTGAAACATATTGTAAATAATGTTATTTGAGTTGTACTATTTTAATCGGTTTCGGTTTTAAACCGAATTTGGAAACGGTTTCAGTTTTGGGTTTAATGCACCGAAATGTAATGAAGTATGCGCGGTTTAACATTGTATGTAATGAACTAAAATTTCTTGCGATTAATACAATGAACTACCCATTTTTTACATTGTGTGCAATTTTGACTTGCAAAGCAGGTAATTGCTGACGTGGAACAGGTAGTATATTATTTTATTTTTTCTTTTTTAAAGTAATACACAAGTGTCATTTGTTTGCTGATGTGTGTCATTATTATTTTTATTATTATATTATTAATAATATTATTTACTATTATTATTATTATTTGTTTTATTATTATTTTTAATCATCTTCTTTATCAATACCCAGAAAGTCAGTACCACCACCACCCCACCACCACCACCACCAACTTCATCTGCCACCACCGCCACCTCCATTTTCAACCACCACCAAGATCAAATCTCAGATCAAAACCATACAAGATTAACCCTCAAACTTAGATTTATGAAAACCCTTAAAACTCAAATATGTGAAAATCCTCAACCACCACCACCACCTCCAACTGCCGCCATCACCACTAGCTGTTTCTTTAACCACCGCCGCCGCCTTCTTAATCTACAACCACCACTACATCTTCAACAACACAACCCCCTCCCTAGCAAGAATCCAAAAAACAAACAAAAAATCGAAATCCTAAAACATTCAACCACCAGATCCAAAAACGAAACCCTTAAAACGAACCCTTAAAACGATGAAACCCTTAAAACGAATCGATGAAACCTAAAAACGATGAAACAGATCTGAAACTTAAAACGAACCCTTAAAATGAAACCCTTAAAACGAATCGATGAAACAGATCTGAAACTTAAAACGAAACCCTTAAAACGAAACAGATCTGAAACTCGATAAATCAGAAATCAAAACTCAATAAACGAACCTAGATCTGCTTCCAACATGCGTGCGTGAAGGGTGGCAAAGGGTGGCGAGGGCTGGAGCATCTCCGATGAAGGGTGAAGTTGGGGAAGTCGCTGCTTGACCGAAAAGCCAAGGGTCGTGTCGCTGATAAATCCAAGGGAAGTTCACGGCTGAGGACGTTGTTGCCAGTGCGACTCTCCAGGATATCGATTAACCAATTTGCTCTTCCAATTTCTGCTACGGATTTTTGGTAAGGATTTTATGAAGATTTTTGGGATTTCTTGGGAATTTTCTGCATATGATGAAGATGGCATATGATGAAGATGGTTATAATAATAATAATAATAAGTATAGTTCATTACATTTGGATGAGTCATACGTGGAATCCTACGTGGAGTGTCACATGAGCGTAATTCATTACATTTTGGTCTAGGATGACCGGTAACCTACAATCAAATGTCACAATAGCACACAATGTAAAAAATGGGTAGTTCATTGTATTAATTGCAAAAATTTTAGTTCATTACATACAATGTTTAATCGCGCATACTTCATTACATTTCGGTGCAAGAAACCCTTCAGTTTATGTAATTAAAGAATATATGGTAATCGGTTTCGGTTTTTAAACAGAATTTGAAAAAGGTTTCGGATTTTTCGGTTACGGAGCGGTTCGGATTACGGCTGAAACGGTTTATATCCGAATTTTGAACACCCCTATGTCGACAAATGAAACTATTTTACCACACCGCATCGCGCGGGTAAATACTAGTTATTATTATTAGTTGTTGTAATAGTAGTAGTAGTAAATATACATATATTTTATATTTTAACTCTTATTATCAAAATCTATTATTATTGCTATATTTTATTGTTTACATTTAATTCACTTTAGTTTAATTCAATAGTTATTTATATTAATATTAGTGACTGAAGTCAAGACTAAAATTTCGAAGCTTTTAAATTATTTTTTATAGAGTCGTTTAGACGAGTTTTGTAACACCGGTTTTCACGCGCTTAAAATTAGGGAAAATTTAAGCTTTTTAAACTTATATAACAAAAGCCAGCAGCGAAAGTAACCACGTTTTACAAAAGATAATATTGTTTATCTGACTTGGTAATGTAAAAGTACAACACCATAAACCAAGTCCCAAAAATACTACCGCGTGTTACCCAACTAACCGACACTACCGACCATCGGATCACAAATAATTACAACGAGCAGTGTTCCGCAAAAGATATGTACAACAACTACCAACGGTCCCGCCTCACCAGGCCAACTACTTCGCATCTGCAAAAAGGTAAATTTAGGCACCGTTAGCTACAACTAGCTAGTGAGTACAGATTAACACATAAGCATCAATAAGCAGGTTATCCCAACTACGGGACAGCACACAAGGCTATCCTAACACATAGTGTCGCGCCAACGAGTCAGTAGGAATCATATCTTGCAGGGTGGGAACCCCGCTCAACGATTCAAACTGGGGACCATCAGCAACAACTAACCGCTATGGTGGGGGAGCGAAGAGCAGTCCACCAAACGCGTTACGAAGCTCGAAGCTCAACATCTTGGATCTCAACTGAAGTTAAGATCCCAACTCACGTTAAGGAGCGGCGGTTTGCAAGACCACCCCGGCGTGCTGCACACCGGGTACCGTTAATCCCCGTTATTCCATCAAAGGGATCCAGCCTTCGGGAAGAAAGCTGACCTTAACCATGCCACATCGGTCCGGACCAGTACCACATATACAACTACTACCCGTAATGGGTTCAACTATACGCATGCGATTTATAACCAACGTGTAAAGCAACTTATCATGGTAATAGCATATAACAACATGGTATAACATACCTCATATACGCACGTGTGCGACATTGTCAACATATATCAATAAACAACAGACAACGCTACTTACCGAGACTCATGGGAAAACCGGTACTCACCTCGAGGTTATAAGAGGCAGATATGAATTCGGGAATCCCAGGAGCACACGGAATCGTCCGAATCACCTAACACATCATGTGTAGGTTCAGTCAACGTCTAAAAGTACTATCATAGCTTCTAGGCAAACATACAACGAACAACAAGCAACAAGCAACCTGGAACAGCTCCTACGGCCGCAGTAGATGTGTCCTACGGCCGCAGGACACCTTTCCAAACACCTCCTACGGCCGTAGGAATACATCCTACGCCCGCAAGAGTTCACTTCCAAGAAACCATACCCTACGGCCGAAGGGACCATACCCTACGCCCGTAGAAGTGATTCTTTGGGTACCAACGGTCGTAGGTTATGTACCTACGCCCGTAGGCTTCGTTCCATCACCCGTAGGTGGTAAACCACATAAAATACACAAAATACCCTCCTACGGCCGTAGAAACCTTTTCCTACGGCCAAAGAAGGCTTAATTTTAATATTCCTGAAAAACACCCTCCTACGGGGGTAGGAACTTTTCCCTACGGGGGTAGGGGCTAAATTTCTATAAATTTGAAAAACACCTTCCTACGGGGGTAGGAACTTTTCCCTACGGCCGTAGGAAGTTCCTGCACAGCAGGCATTCGTCTCTGTTCGCGAAACAGACCTGAAACTCGCGTTTTTCACCATTTTTATCGACTGAAACTTCATTTTAATTGTTCGTACACATTATTAAACTTCCCTACAACATCCTTACATGTTTCCTACTTTAAAACATCTTCAAATTCATGATTTAAACCTCCAATTGACACAACACACGTTATTACTTCAAGAACTAGGTTTTTAAAGATCAAGAACTCTACTTACAAGGATTAATTCGAGCTGTGAACACTGAATCAGTAGGTAGAATTACTTGCAACCTTTCTCCCTTCTTGATTTCTCTCCAAATCTCCAAGTATGTGTGTGAGTGTGTGTAGCTACGTACGTATGAATGTGTGTTGTATGTGTTTGTGTGTGTTTTTGGCTAAAGCAGGGGATAAGACCTCCCTTAAACCGACCCAAGTGGGTTTAATACCCCACGAGGGTATTTCGTTCTCCTATTCAACTTACTACTCGACTTAGGTTTATCCGTTTTAACTAACGGAGATATTTTCGGAATCATTATCTGAAACCGTTCAACTTATTACCAACATTATCTATTTATGATATATTTCCATCTTTAGCTACATAACCACGTGTACCAACAAATAACAACAATTAATCAACAAAACAACTTAAACAACTTGGTTAAAGTCAAGGTACAACTATACAAACACGATGTACAACAAGCTACTACTAGGCCCTAAATTAGGATGTTACAAGTTTCCTTATAAATTAAAGTAACAATATAATTTACACTAAACGAGATACTATTTTTACCCGCCGCAAAGCACAGGTGATATTTACTTGTTTTCTATAATAGTTAAACGACATATACAGCGTTTAAAACTTTGTTTGATTCTTTATTAAATTAAATTCTGCACTTTCTCTCAATTACAAAGGTAAATTTTATCGATAATAAGTTGGTTAAGAAAAGAATAGTTGAAATCATATTCTAAGTACGTGAAACACGTATTCATTAATGTAAAAAATGTATGGAATAACACATGACTTGGTGATATATAAAACTATTATTAATTACTTTGTTAATATATAGTTCACGTACATTTAACATGTATAATTATTCTACCGTGTGGCGCGTGCATCAATGGCATCTTCAAAGTGATAGTACAATATGATCGCAATAACATAAAAGCTTGTTGACTTATCAACATTCGATCATGTAGCTTGTTGTTTGACACGTAATTACGTTTAATATAGAGATATGATGAACTTATAACCACATCTTAAACATAGAACTTAAAGAATTAATATATAAACTATTGGATATTTATGATCAAGGATTGTGATTAAAAGTAGTATATATATATATATATGGAAACTAATAATTAATTAACATAAAAAATTTATTTAAAGGGCAATTTAGTAACTAAAAAAAAGAATTACCTGCATATATATTCACGTCTCCCCTCCTAAAGCCAATTCAAAGTTTCCATATTTTATTTAAAAAAACCCATTAATCTTTCTAATAATCATAACTATTTCATGTTTTCGATTTTTAACAAAAAAAAAAAGATACTATTAAGTTCAGTTTTTCTTTCTCTTTAATTCAAAACCAATTTACCCATATTTTCTAAAACTTTTATTTTGAACATGCAAATGCGAAAATGTAGAAACCCAGCAAATCAAGAATGAAAATGCAAATTTCCAGTATAACAAGAACGAAAATGCAAAAACTCATCATATCAACACAAAAAATAAAGAAACCCAGCATAACAAGAACGAAAATGCAAAAACTCAGCATATCAAAACGAAAATTCAGAATCCCTCAGAAACCACAATCGAGATGAAGAACTCAAAATGCAATCTACATGAAGAAGATAACCAAAATGCAAAATTGTGAGTTCTTCATCTTGATTGTGAGTTCTTCATCTTGATTTTGCATTTTTTTGGTTTAAATATGTAATTCTATATTTTTGTGTTTGAATATGTAATTTTTATTGTGTACGGATTTTTGCATTTTTGGGTTTAAATATGTATTTTGTATTTTGGGTTTGTATTTTTCATTGATTCAGATTGTGGTTTTGCATTTTCATTTGCTAATTTAGTGATGTACCAGATTGTATTTGCATTTTGCATTTTCGTTAGTTGCATTTTGCATTTTGGAATGAAACCCATTTCAAAATACAAACTTTGCATTTTCAAAAAAAAAAAATTCAAAAATATATCAAGCATGATCTTGTTTGAAAGAGGACGAAAAACTGAATCTAATGATATAATTTTCTTGCTTAAACTCTAAAAAACGAATGAGTTATGATCATTTAAAGATTGATGTTGTTTTTTTTTTTTCAAAAAAAGTTGTTCCCTGGAATGCTTAGAAGGGGCGCGAGTGGGTGGTTTTTTTTCATCATCCAATTTTACCCCTCAGTCATATTGTCACGTGTCACCACCAAAAGTGTTCTTTAGGTTCTATGTTTAAGTGAGGTTCTATATGTAACCTTACCCTATATATATATATATATATATATATATATATATATATATATATATATAGTGAGAGGTTCAAATGAGAACCATAAATTAAATGAGAATGAGAGACTCAATCCCAACCGTCCAATTCCCCCTCTTTCAATGTCATTGCCCACCCATGAATTCCTCACATACACCCTGCCACACTCGATTCCCCACGCTTTCCATCAATGAATTTCACTTACAAAATGAACGGCTGAGATTGAGTCTCCCATTCTCATTTAATTTCTCATTCTCATTTGAATCTTCCTATATATATATATGGGACGGTTCAAACGAGAACTGTTTTTCGTACGAAAACTGTGAGAACCAATCTTAGCCGTTGATTTGATAAAGTGGAACTCATGGATGTGGAGCGTGGGGGGATCAAGTGTGACAGTGTGCATGTGAGGAATTCATGGGTGGGCAATGACATTGAAAGAGTGGGAATTGGACGGCTCAGATTGGTTCTTGCAGTTCTCGTACGAAAAACAGTTCTAGTTCTCGTTTGAACTTTTGCATAAATATATATATAATTAGGTTCAAGTAAAAAAAAGTTTAAGGTACAAAATGTAAGAAGAAATGAGAAGATGACACATGGCATGTTTAGTCAAAGGGTATTATAGGTAATATATTAATTTTCTCTCTCTTTTATTTCATACCACTTCGTATCCCACGTCCTCAGCTTTTCCATTTAAACATGCGCAACCCTAGAGGCGCCCCCTTCCCATTCCATCGATGCTGCATCGCCCTCCCAATCTAAAAACCCTAATCGCCGTTGCAGCCGGCACTCTCGTTATCGCCGTGTTCTTCGCCGTCGCAGATGTGAAGCATAACCACCGCCGCTACCATGCCGGTGTTATGCTCACGGGCTACCACCGCCTGGACCACCACCGTCACCGATGCATTCATTTTAGGGTTTTGACATCCACCGCTTCATGTGAAGCCCGTCGCCGCATCTGTGACGTTGCCGACCACCACCGCCACACGAACCACGTCTGATGGTCTTGCAATGGCTGTTTTCTGCATAGGTGACGATTAGTAATTTTTTTGTGCATCAACGACCACCGCCGCTGCACCACCACCATCGCCGTCGTTCACTGGTCCATTTTGTTGTGCATCTTCTCTAAATTCAAGCACCACCGCCAGTATTTCGATTGGTGTGATCACTGGTGCACTATTTTTTATTTTAGGGATTGTGCATTTTATGAAACAGGCAGTGTATTCATCAATTTTGTATGAATGATTCTTAAAATTGTTCATCATGGTTTTGGGTTTTCTCTGTAAATTAAATTAGTTCTGTAGAAGGAACCATGCATCAAATGGTTTGTAACTTGTGCATCAAATGGTTGTATATTAAGCATCAAATAGTTGTACTTTATGCATCAAATGTTACATATGAATCAAAGGTTGGTATTTGTGTGCATCAGGGTGTTGTAAACTTGAATATAATGGTGGCCTGAGATCGACCGACGGAAATAGTTTCTGCCACGTTTTATTTGTCTTTAATTTTTGTGTTGTAAATTTACCATATTAACCTTTTCTGTTTTTTTTATTCCGAAAAATTGGTTAAAAATGACTTTTTTTGTTTGACTTTTAAATAGATCCAATGGTCCAGATTTCAACTTACATTAAATAACCTTTTTTTCTTTTTACTAGATCCTTCCCTTATATATATATATATATAGGGTAAAATATATTTTAACCCCTAAAGTTTAGGTTTAAAAATGGTTTAACCCCTAAACTTTTTAAATGAACGATTTAATCCCTAAACTTTTTTAATGAATGTTTTAACCCTTAAACTTGTTACAATTCATCGTTTTAGCCATTTGACCTTCTACAGCAAGTTACCAAGCTTTTAAAGAGCATTTTAATCACTAAGCTTCGGAGTGTAATCGAATCAAGCCGAACCAAACCTAGTCAAACTCTCACTCGTATAGTTGCATTAGTTTGATGATTGCACATCTTCAACTTCCTCTATCTCTATTTTTGTTTTCTAGTTTCTTTGGGAATCCATGAGATGGTGACTCGTGGCTTTGTAGATTGTCGAACAGCGGTTAATTACCACTAACCAATCGGTTTTCAATATTCACCAGCTTAAGTTTTAGAGGCAATGTCGAATTAGAGTTTGACTAGGTTTGATTCAGATTGATTCGATTACATCCCAAGCTTAGCGATTAAAATACAGATTAGAAGTTTGGTAACTTGTTGTAGAAGGTCAAGGGGCTAAAATGATGAATTATAACAAGTTTAGGGGTTAAAACATTCATCAAAAAAGTTTAGGGATTAAATCATTCATTTAAAAAGTTTAGGGGTTAAACAATTTTCAAATCTAAAGTTTAGGTTAAGAAATCTTATATATGGTTGGAGATAAAAGTAAGCAAATAAAAAGCAGTTTGTAACTAATGATTTGTAACTTATGGCTATAAACAATTTGGCTAAGGATTGATTCCACCTTCTTCACTTCTATTCGTGAACACTAAAATGGCGGCAAATTTTTTATTATAATATAAATATAAAAGAAGTTCGATAGCAACAAGCAATGAATCGATCGAACGAGCTAGCTAGTAGAATTATAAAGCACAATTAATTAAAACAACTATAATTAATATATATTAACAAGTACCAATCAAGAGTCCCTTACATATTGAGTTGTGCCAACTCATTCAATTCCTTCATTAAATAGTTCATCTTCACCTGGTAGATAACCTTTTAATTTCAAAGCAGCAGCATGCAAAAATCTTATAATTAAAAATTGAAAATAAGTCTAGCAAGCTGCTAAAACAAGTACAAATCCATTAAACTATATATAGGTTCATAATGGGTATTATAACACCACTTCATCCAAATTAAAGCATTCTTCCTATTTTCCATGGAATTGATCCAAAAGAAGGATAGATGTTGGATTGGGGACTCATTCAAAGCATAAGATTGTGGGATCTAACTTAAAAACAATTAATTATAAGTTAAATAGTTCATAACTCTTATTTAATATATTATAAAGTTACTTTTTATCTGATGTGAAATATTACTTAACACAGAAAACCAACAAAAAGTGTAAATATTGAAGAAAAAGCCTCACGGCACAACACCTTTATTTAAAGAGAAATCTAAGTGCAAGAAGTCACAACTTCCTTTCACATAGATCACATGTTTTCCCATATATAAGATAAATCTAAACCAGAAGAGTACGTAAACACATATTAAGATAGAAAATTGCAACATAAATGAATGATATATAAGTAGGGGTTGATTTAAACAAGAATTATTATTTGCAAGAACCAATCTTGGTCTTTGGTTAAAGAAGATCAATGACTAAGAATTCTAATTAATTTACTCATTAATGATGAATATTTTGAAAAAAATTAAACTAATTTAGTAATATATCATTCACTCAGACACAATTTAGGATTAGGTAAATATATAAATGACTAATATAGCTATGTTAATGAGTCATTTTCCAAACAGTTTTCGTCCTTAAATGGTGCAAATTTAGCGGTGATTTGAGACGGAATTATAGAAATACTTAATCATATATTCCATTACCATGGCAATGTTTATATCTCAAGATTTAGATTGTAACGAATCAAGATAATGATAATACTTGCGCCTTACGTACTGATCGAGGGGCCGGATGGAGAAGATAAAGTAAAACTGCATAATTAAATAATATATAGAAAATAAAAAGGCAAATGTGAATTGAGGGGACGTTCCGTGGCAGGCAAATAATATTTATGCTAATCTTTATTAGCAGTATATTTTATATATATGTCTCAAAGTTCTACAATTAATTCCACAGGCCGGTCCCCCTGTCAATTAATTTTCTCCGATGGTTATCGATCTTAAAACCAAATGCAGAAGAATTTTCTTTTTCAAGCTAGTGATGGACTGACGACAGCGGCGGCGCTGTGGTGGTATTGCTGGTGGTTTATGCAATTGATAATTATATATGGTCGATCGATCATGGTGGCGAATCATCATCATCATCATCGATCATATGTATAATATATATACAAATCACGTACTGTGATAACTGCAAACATATGCATGTACGTGGTTAACTAACTCATTAAATCATCATGCTAAATATGTTGCAAATATTATATCTTAATAGAAGTTTATTTTTTAAGTAAGAATAAAAATTGTAACATCAACTCATATTTTGAATGGGTTAAGATCCGCTCATGTTTGGTCAAACATGATCTATCATGTTCTCTCACAAACATGAGAGTGGACCCTACAAATGGGACCCAATCTTGACTAAAATGAGGGACCCACTATCATGCTTGTAAGAGAACATGATGGGTCATGTTTGACCCAAACATAAGAGGATCTCAACCCATTTTGAATAAATGAATTATGTCTTTTAGAGCACTATAGACTTATACATCAGTTTTCTTTTAATCTCTTTGTCGCTACTTTTTTTCGCGGCATTTTGCAACCACATCGTAATAGGTGGTTCACGTGGTGTTACGATACGACATGTTTGTTTAGTACGCACATGTAAAACTAATCGTAACAAAAAAACAACATTGATGTTGCATCAGCTTTCTGGATTGATAAGATTGAAAACAGCTTAAAAAGCAAGATGGGGTATATATATATTGATCATATATACATGACAACCATGACAAAGAGAGTATGCAAAAATTTTAACCTTAGGCATAGTATTATTGTGTGTGATTCCAAAACAACAACAAAAGACAATGTTAAAAGAAAAATTAAAAGAAAAAAAAGAAGAGGGGAGAGGGGGGAAGGTCATGTATATATGATGTATCCATATATCATTATCGCCACCTTTTCATAATATTCGAATTTTGTAGAAAAAATTATGATGATAAGACTCCCATTTGAAGAATGTAACATATTAATCAATCATTCAAAATGTGACAGAGATGAATTCAAAAGAAAAAAAAATTCAAGAAAACAGTACACATGGATCAATTTTTTTAAACAACAGAATACATGTATATTCTAAACCTTCTCTTAAATATAAATATTTTCTTTTACAACATGACTATAACTCATATTCTTGAAGAACACATTTTCAACAACTTGGTATCGATTGGCTACAAGTCATTTAATTTCCTGTATACATAACTTATATATATGCTAATAGATACAAAGTTTAATGTATAAGAATTCATGATATAATTGAGCAAATTTAAGCTAATTCACTCTCAAAAAAATTTCATACACGCTATTTAACGTTACCTAATAGCATCCGAATTTCTGGAGGCATCTCATTTTAATTTTGTCACTAATTGAATAAAATGATGTAATAAATAACTATAAGAATTGATTATATATATACATATACATATATATATGGAATGGTTCAAACGAGAACAGTTTTTCGTACGAGAACTGCGAGAACCAATCTTAGCCGTTGATTTGATAAAGTGGAACTTATGGATGTGGAGCGTGGGAGGGTCAAGTGTGGCATAGTGCATGTGAGAAATTCATGGGTGGACAATAACATTGAAAGAGGGGGAATTGGACGGCTCAGATTGGTTCTCGCAGTTCTCGTACGAAAAACAGTTCTCGTTTGAACTTTTGTCTCTCTCTCTCTCTCTCTCTCTCTCTCTCTCTCTCTATATATATATATATATATATATATATATATATATATATATATATATATATATATATATATATATATATATAATCAGGATCAAATAAAAAGAGTTTTAGGGTTAAAAAGCGTAAGGAGAAATCTAGTGTTGTCATGTGTCCTTTTAGTATAAAAAAAATAAAAAGAGTATATTAGGAAAGACAAATAATATCTACCCCACTTTCTATACCCACTCTATACCCACGTCCCTTTCCCCTCGTGAAAAGCGTCCCCTTCGATGCTCCCTTCTCAGTCGCCGCCTTCCACCACCCCCATGTGAAATCCGCCGCCGAGTATGCATCCTCACTTGAACCCTAGTTGTTCGTTACACCACCACCACCGTATGTATCTGCACCAGGGGATAATCAACACCAATCCTATATATATATATATATATGGTAAGGATACACATAGAACCCTTCTTAAACATAGAACCCTTAGAACCACCTTAGAGGTTGACACGTGTCCTCCCCCTCCCTTCCAACAAACTTTAAAAAAAAAACCTCTCAATCTTTAAATGATAATAACTCATTCGTTTTTAAGAATTTTAACAAAAAAAGTATATCGTTAGATTCAGTTTTTCGTCCTCTTTCAAACAAGACCATGCTTGATATATTTCTGAAACTTTATTTTTTTTTGAAAATGCAAATTTTTCAAAATTTTCATTTTCACCTGAGTTTCATTTGAAAATGCAAAAATGCAAAAATGCAAAAACCGAAAATGCAAAAATCGAAGATACAAGTTATGCATATGCTTCCAAAAATGCAAATTTTGAAACCAATACTGAATATGCAAACAAGAACTAACTGAAAATGCAACCCAAAATGCAAAACAAAATTTGCATTTTCATAAAAATTTTTGAAAAATATGGCAAGAGTGGTTTTGATTGAAAGAGGATTAAAAAACTAAAATATTTGTATAATTTTTTTTTTAAAATTCACAAAACTTAAAAAGTTATTACAATTTAAAGTTTTGGGGGGTATTTTTTTATTAAAAACGTGGGTTTGTTGGGAGATAATTACAATTATGTCATCCTTAATCTCAACAATTGATTTTGATGATCCAATGGTCCAGATTGGTTCTATGGTTTTATGTTTAAATAATGGTTCTATATTGATCCATTTTATATATATATATATATATATATATATATATATATATATATATATATATATATATATATATATATATATATATATATAAAATGGATCAATATAGAACCATTATTTAAACATAGAACCATAGAACCAATCTGGCCATTGGATTATCAAAATCAATGGATGAGATTGAAGATGACATAATTGTAATTATCATGTTTAATTAATATGTAAAAGGGCAAACATGGAAATCCACCCCCCCCCTAACAAACCCACATTTAAAAAAAAATACCCCCCAAAACATTAAATTATCATAACTTTTAAAGTTTTGTGAATTTAAACAAAAAAATTATACAAATCTTTTAGTTTTTTAATCCTCTTTCAATCAAGACCACTCTTCCCATATTTTTCAAAAAAATTTATGAAAATGCAAATTTTGTTTTGCATTTTGGGTTGCATTTTCAGTTAGTTCTTGTTTTGCATTTTCAGTATTGGTTTCAAAATTTGCATTTTTGGGAGCATATGCATGACTTACATATTCGATTTTTGCATTTTCGTTTTTTGCTTTTTTGCAATTTCAGATGAAACCCAGGTGAAAATGCAAATTTTGAAAAATTTACATTTTCAAAAAAAAATAAAGTTTCAGAAATATATCAAGTCTGGTCTTGTTTGAAAGATGACGAAAAACTGAATCTAAGGTATTTTTTTTTGTTAAAATTCTTAAAAACGAATGAGTTATGATCATTTAAAGATCGAGGGGATTTTTTTTAAAGTTTCTTGCAAGGGAGGGGGAGGCGTGAGTTTTTTTTTTTAATTTTCCAGTTTTGCCCTCAAACAAAATGCCACGTGTCATCACCTAAAGTGGTTCTTTAGGTTCTATGTTTAGGCAAGGTTCTATATGTAACATTACCCTATATATATATATATATATATATATATATATATATATATATATATATATATATATATCACTATAAATTTAAAGAAAGAAAATTGAGAGTAAGTAAAGTTAAAGTGTATATTCGAGGGTGTTAAAAGGATAGTAGCGTTAGAATTAAAAATTGAGAAACGAGGCACACGCTTCCATCACTAGCGTATCCCCCATCCCCCCTTTTGCGTGCAACAATTCTTGCTTCATTTTGAATCCAAAGAATAGAGATAATGCATGTTACACCTAAATAAAATTTTAAGAATTAATACCATTTTCTAATAATCTCATTAACCCTAGTGTACGTGTTACGAGCCACACATGTTTATTAATTGGTTGCAAATTAGACTACTTTAATTTATACATGTACTTTTATATTAAAAATTATAACCAAATATTAAGATAATATATACCACCAAACAAGTCTTTCAAAAGGTCTTCGCTTATACTTAGGACGACAAACAACAAGCCTTCATATATAAGAATGACATTCGGACCTTGTATGTTTATAGACAACCTTAAGTATGCCAAGGAGGGGATTGACCTACACGAGACCACTAGACAAGATGGACGTAAGTACTAACTACTAAGTATAAGGACAGTTGCTAACTAGTATTCATGCCATACTATTCAAAGACATTTAGTGACAAAAACATTAATTAACTACCGGCTTTAATATGCCTTATAACACACTCTTCTCTATACATGCATGTCTGTTTATATGCTTCATATATATTTACTATGCTCGCTTAAAAAATTACAAGGAGTTTGATATTGTCCTCCTTGCACTACAAGAAATTCAAGCAATAGAGGCGACAGTATTAGGGGTGACATTAGCATTAGGGGCGACATATGGTTGGGCCCGCCATATATCGCCCCTAATGCTAATATCGCTCCTAAAACCGTTGTCTCTAATACTCTCAAAAAAAGCCCGCCCTATTTTCCCACCCTAATTTTCGCCTGTCGCCTCTATTTTCATGGATCGCGCCTAAAGGATGACTCAAAACAAGTATTATCTTTTGGATTGTGTATTATGAATTTATGGATTTTATGACAGATGTAGATTAATAATATATTTCTGGATATAGTTTTATTATTATTGCATACTTTGACGGAATTTATTTGCATTTTAGTGGGAAAAATGTTTAAAAAAAAGCAATAGCAGCGACGGCATTAGAGGCGACATTGAGTAATAGGGGCAACATGTAATAGGGGCGACAACAATAGGGGTGACTTCTGAGCAACAGCGACGAGGTAACTAAATAGGGGCGACATGTCACCCCTAAAGGCAATAGGAGCGACTTTCTAGGGCAATAGGGACGACTTTTGTTGCGTCTAATACCCTTTTCCTTTGTAGTGTTGTGAGATAGACCATCACCTATTTCACACATTATCTCTCTTAGGTGTCAGAGTAAGCACTCTAGGCTCTAACATAGGACCTTGGTCCTTGCTAACACGTTCTTTCTTCGTCTGAAAGATTACTTTGCCTTATGGTTTAATTTCGAAAAGGAATTAATTGATTTGGTTAACTAGCTAGGACTTCATGTTGGATATAATTACAATGACTCGGATAGGTTTTGGGGATATATGGAAAAGTTGGATCATGGGTTGCTTATATTTCGCTCCGGTTTCAATTCTTATTGGCAGATCCCGAAATGGGGTAAAAGAAACAAATTTGGAACAATTGGGGAAAAAGGTTAACGTCCTTTACTAGAGAGCAAACTAAAGTCATCTACTTCAGGAAATTTTGCATCATAAAGGTATGTATGTATTCATTTTAACTATTTAAGACGTTTGTTGTGTGTTCCGAAAATGGACTTGGCCATCTGTTTATAAGTTGTCCGTTTATTTTTTAAAAATTGGGAAATTATCTTGCTTTACGCAAAGATGCAAGTCCAAGTGTATGTGGTATTTTACAATAAAAAATAAAAAAACTAAAATATTCCAATCATTTTCCCCTCTATAAATACCACTGCCACCTCTTTTAATCAACTCATACGCATAAACATTTTAATCATAATTAATCTCTCTGTTTTCTACTTACAACGATTATGACTTCACTGCTGTCTCCTCTAACAGCTCCCTCGTCGCCGGTGATCATTCATCGTTCACCGTGGCACTCGCCGGTGCCCTACCTTTTTGGTGGCCTTGCTGCCATGCTCAGTCTCATTGCTTTTGCTCTTTTGATCCTCGCCTGTTCCTTCTCAAAGCACGCCGGCGACCATGAAAACGAAGGCGACGGTGAAAGAGACCTCGAGGCCGGAGACTTAAAACCCGATAATCAAGACAAGTTACCACCCCCTGTTTTCGAAAAGAAGTATTTAGTAATCATGGCTGGACAAGCAAACCCAACTTTTCTGGCAACCCCAGTTTCGAGCAAGGCGTCGCCGTTTTGTAGTTGTAGTTGCCGGAGCAACTTGACGGAGAAATCTTCGTCGTCGTCGGTGGTGGTTATGACGGAGGATGATAATGATAATGAGAATGAAAAACAGGGAAGTAATGATCAGCTGGAAGTAAGGAGCACGGGGAACCAGGAGACTTCAGATCTTAACCCTTGATGATGTTTTTCTAACTTTATGTCGTCATCGATGTAGATCGTATGGCCATGATTGCGGATTGTGTTGTAGATAGGATGAGGGGTTCTGTAGATGATCATAGGGGTTTAATTAGCTTCTCTGTTAACTTCGCTATAATTTTACAACGCGCGGAATGTAAATAAGAATTTTGCAGAATGAAAAAAGGAAACAAACACTTCGATCTCTTTTCCGTTAATAGACGTTTGCAACAGTTAATTGACAGTACTATTATCACTTTAGCAATTATATCTTCAATTCTTTATAACTTTGTCAAAGTTTAAAACTTCAAATTTGTCGGAAGATAAATGACTCAAAAGGATATTAGACGGTTTATGATACTTTTATGTTTTCGTTAAAAATGACTTATCATGTTTTTTTTTTTAAATATGAAGACGGATTTCTTATTTTTGTTGAGTAATGTTTTATAAACATGACTTTGTAACTTGTTTAATAAGGCTCATGAGCTACTTCTATCATAGACAATCGATATTGAGTTAGAACACACAAACTTTCATAGTATTAGAGTAATGTTTAACCGTGGTTGGTCAAATACCACACAAACTCCACTTAACCCATTAGTACCAGCGTGTTAATTATTCGCGAACGCCACACGTGAAGAGACATGTTAAATGTTGTCCCGCATCAGACAAATGTGACCTTGTAACGTGCTTAATAAGAGTCTCGAGCTACTCATCTTATAGCCAATTGGTTTTATTTAGAACCTCGTAAACTTGCAATTTTTAAATAAAGATATGGTTTTTTTTGTAAGTGTAACCCTCATATTTTTTATATAAAAAAAAACAGTTTAACCATAATCAAAAGAATTTTAACCCTAATGAGACTTGGTGGATCTAATGATGTAAAGGGTAGAGCAAAAAATACTAAGCATTTTTGGTGTCAAGATTGGCTAATCAACCCGGCGGGAGCTACTATTATAACTTAAAGAAAAAGTCGTTGTATAACCATTAGAGTCTTGTATGATAGGTAAAGTTACGGGTGTTCGGAGACTTATAGAGGTATTCCTTTTCACTTCTTGTGGATTGGTATATTTCTAGGTAAATCTTTGTGTTGTCTTTGTAAATATATATATTTTAAATTTATAAAAGTTGCCTTAAAAAAATAGTTATAACCATGAATATGGATGTAATAAAAGCATTAACATAGAAATGAAACATACACACACGTATGTACAAGCTATTTTATTTGTCGACACCACATGATATATATTTCCTTTAATAAAATTGAATTTTTTTTCCAATTTATTAATGTACTTGTTCTCATACTTAATAATTGATATATGTATGTATTAATTTTTTTATTTATCTTTTCTCTTGATTTTTATTATTTATCTTTTCATCAAATGGATAGAAAAGTAAGTAGAAAAATTTATTTATTTCTACTTCATCATTCGGCCTGTCCATTATATTATAACATGTGTTAATTCTTTTTTCTAAACCTATAACGTCTTTCTTAATATAGTGAGTAAAAAATTAAGGGCAAACTGTATGAAAATGCAATAAACTTTATTTTAGTTACCATTGTATACAACAAACTTTAAATTTTAAAAAATAATACAATTAACTTTCATAATTCTCTCATTGTATACAAATAACTTTTTTATATGTCTGATATTTAGTTACATTTGTATACAATAAACTTTGTCATAACTTTCATAGGATATAAAACGTTGCATATAATGTGAGAATTATAAAAGTTAGTTATATTATTTTTAAGAAAATAAAGTTGATTGTATATATTAGAAACTAAGAAAAAGTTTATTGTGTTTTAATGCAATTTACCCAATAATTAAATAGATAGATTTAATACAACTACGAGTATATATATATTCTCTTGAATAAATAAAAAGATTTAAAACTTCTTTTCGTAATTCTCTTTGTTAATCTCTTCCTTTAATATCTCGTTTCAACCCGTGTCTTCGTTACTTATCACTATTAATGATTGTAATTATAAACAAATTTCACATATAATTAGTTGAAAAAATATATTATTATATTTAAAGTGAATAATTAATATATATATATATATATATTAATTAGTGTAATTTAATCTAATACATGTTTAGTTTTAGATAATAAGAAACCCTAAAATAAATCCGGTTTGGATATATATATTTCCATTGCCCAGTTGATGAATGGTTAATCTTATATCTTATATCCTTATTAAAAGAAAATGATGCTTACATCATCATTCCCCTTCCCTAAAAATTCTCCACCAATCACAACCCTTCATTTTAAAAAAAGAAATTAAAAAAATAGATAATAAAAGCATTATGACATCACGCTTCAAATGCTAAGTTCGATTACTTTTGCATAATTACATTAATTGGAAGGGGTAGAATGTAAATTGTTAAGGGGGTAGTATGAAATATGTGAGGGTTTTTAAGAAAATTGTATATTAATGTAATTAATTATAAGTTGTTTGAAAATTATGTTTAATAACTTCAAATATATTTTGTTTTGAGAAAAAATAATTATATATTTGTAATCGTCTCATTTTTATCTACGTTTTGATATAAATTTTATCGGAATATGAGGTTTTTTAAAAATTAGTATAATTTAATTGTTTTATCAACATCTAAGTAGTTATTGGACATTTTATTCGTCTTTTATAGTTATTCCCTCTACATAATGTAGTCGATATAATCACTGATTTCTTGGTATTTCGATAAAAAAAATTAAAAGTATACTATAACTAATGGTTAGCGGCATAAAGTTGTTTGCAAAACTACCACTACTGTTAGAGCTTTTTAAAATTAATTGTTAGTTGTGAGTAAATAACCCTTCAGAAACTAGAACTCTACATAATTACAGGGTAGTGAAACAACTGTCATGATAGTGAGTTTTGTAACTACACATACAATTTGAAAATTTATATAAAAATAGTAATTGTCTAAGTTTTCTTATTTTTTAACTAATACCTTGATACATAAAATAAAAGTTATTATTACATGGATATTTGAATTCAGTGAGATCTCGTGTTTTCAATTATATTTAATTGAACAATAAGTTACACTTAAGTGATTTACGTATGTATAGACATAATATATTCTATGTTAGAATCTTATTTTTATGCGATCTAATTTGCGTATACTTAAATGAATGTCATCATTATTTAACTTTTACTAAAGTTAGTTTACAATTTCAAATATTCAGATATGTAATTGGCTAATAAAAATGTATTTAAAGCACTTGATATTATAACATCGACAATAATATTATAGTTATGTTTTTACAATGTCGGAATAAAGCTCCATCACGAGAAACACATTAATATTATACTAAAAACTTTTACACGTGTAATGTAACTTTATATTTCTTATAAAGAGTATTTATAAAAAGTATTAAAAATACACGTTTTTACTCATGGATAGTTATATGTGACGGTTTCTCGAGTGAAGAGTAAGGATTGGTTAAAAGTTTTAATTTGCGATGATGAAGGAAACCATACTAATAAAACCATGAATGTTGTTTATAAAGAGGTTTTACAGAAATTTTAATGACAATCTTATGTATAGATATCAAAATTCTGTAATGGTTATTCATTTCTTATTTTCTTACGAGATTTTATTTTTCTATCTATGTTTTGTAATTATTTTTACTATACGTGTTATGACTCTTTAAAATTATATAAATTTTAAATTGATGTATATAATCTCGTGTTGATACACGGGTCGCTTAGCTAGTTATTATTAAAATAAAATTGGAAAGTGAAACGCACTAATTATAGATTTTTATTTACTAGCGAGAATCAGACCATATATTCCACTAACCATATGGATTTGATTTTTAAATCGAATAAATTTCCATTTTCACAAAAGAATATAATAACTTATTAAGTATATATAAAATTAATATTCCTATATTATTTTTTAAAATACCGATAAAACGAATTAGAAAATAATCGCCTATATATTCTATGACATGTATGGAACCAATTCCTAATCCACTGATCGATCGTTTCATTACTAATCTAATTTACCCCATATTAAACGAAAAGCATAACAAAGCGATCTTCAATCATGAAAGCAACTGCTTCAGTGGCTCCATCGTCGCCGGCGGCCTTCCAACGGTCACCTTGGCACACACCCGTGCCGTACTTCTTCGGAGGCCTCGCCGTGATCATGGGTCTCATTGCTTTTGCTCTCTTGATCTTAGCGTGCTCCTACTTGAATCACGCCGACGACGTCGACAACGAGGAGAGAGACCCTGAGACCGGAGAATCGAAACTCGACAATCACCCTAACTTCCTTGTCCTGGAACAAAAGTACGTGGTGATCATGGCCGGAAAAACGGCACCCACATTTTTGGCGACGCCCATTACGTCATCGTTTGGTAGTTGTAGTTGCCGGAGCAACTTGACTGCGAAATCATCGACGTCGGAGGTCGAAACGGCGGAGGAGAAAGAGAAAGTGGGGAGCGGCGATCACTCGCAATTAAGGAACCAGGAGGCATGAGGTCGATCAGTCCTTAAGTGTTGATGAAATCATTTTTGTCACTGGTGATTGTGCGTTGCAGGGTAGATAGAGTTAGGGGTGCCCTAGCTAACTCATCATAGGGCATTATTAGTTCTTATTTTTATCATTACTTGTATACTATTTTCTTTAGGGTGTAATTAACTTGTGTAAATAGAAATTTGCATATAGAGAATTTAAATATCCTCGTAATTTTTGACACATATCTTGATCAAATGAGTATAAGGATAAGTAAATCAAAAATTAGAAAGATATACCATTTCTTTTTGCATATATACCATTGTAGTTGGTTTAACTTAGCTAAAATGGGAATATTTAGGTGATCATAGATTCATAAATTTAAAAAATATAAATTTGTTCATGAAATTTCCAAATGGAATTAATAATAGTAAGAGTTAATTACACGGTTGGTCCTTTATGTTTGGCCCAAATCACACTTTTGGTCCTTTACAAGAATTTTGTTACAATTTAGTCCTTTATTTTGAAAAGTTGCACACAGACAGTCCTTTGGACAAACAGACGTTAAAAGAAAGCGTTTGGTTAGGGGTAAAACAGTCTTTTCCATTGTTTTCATTAATATATTTAATTTTGTTAAGGGCAATACACGTGACACTCTCTTAGAACACCATGTCATGTATTTCAATAATTTTTTAATATTTTTACATTTTAATAACAATTAATGTTTATAAATGTTGATGTTCTTGAGCATATGAAGGCCCTCCGCCGTTGACCACCGTCCCACCGCCGTTGACCACCGTCCCAGATTTATGTTCTTAGCTAACAAACACAGATTTGAAAGAGATAAGAGAAAGTTTAATCTTCAAACACCAATAAACACAAATTCAAATCTGGATTCAAACTCAGATTTGGAATCAAACCCTTATCTCGATTCAACTCAAGAACACCTACCTATTCTAAACTCAGATTCTCGAAAACCCTAATCTAAGAACACAACTCAAGAACACCTACCTCGATTCAAACTCGGATCTGGATTCAAACTTAGATTCAACTCAAGAACACCTACCTTTACGAGAGATTCAAACTCAGATTCAAACTTAAGAACACCTACCTTTACGAGAGATTCAAACTCGGATCTGGATTCAAACTCAGATCTGGTGTCGTAGATCTGTGGTGGTGGTGGGTGGCTTTGAGCGGCGGTATAGATCTAGGGTTTACAGCGACGGGGTTTGAGCGGTGGTGGTGGTGACGACGGGGTTTGAGCGCGGTGTAGATCTAGGGTTTACAGCGACGGGTTTTGAGCGGTGGTGGTGGTGGCGACAGGGTTTGAGCGGCGATGTAGATCTAGGGTTTACAGCGACGGCGGTAGAGCGACGAGGTGGTTACGGTGCTAGTAGGCGGTGGCCGTGGATGGCGCTGTTAGGTGGTGGCGGTGGAAGGCGGCGGCGGTCAATGGTGGTGAAGCTGCTGTTCGATTCCGAGAGAGAGAGAGGGAGAGGGGAGATGGAGAGGAAGAGTGTGTGTGTGTGTGTGTTGTGTTTGTGGTGTGAGAGAGATATATTAATTTTTAATTATTCTAAATTCTGTTAAATTAATATGTAAAAAAATAGTAAAAGAAAATATTTTAATGGAAAAACAATGGAAAAGACTATTTTACCCCTAACCAAACGTTAGTTTTAACGCCCGTTTGCCATAAGGACCAGCCGTGTGCAACTTTTCAAAATAAAGGACTAAATTGTCACAAAATTCTTGTAAAGGACCAAAAGTGTGATTTGGGCCAAACATAAAGGACCAACCGTGTAATTAACTCTAATAGTAATAAAAAAGTATAACATATCGAGAATTTTTATAGACGTAAAAGAAAATATTTGAAATAGACATCCAATGACAATCTATCATTAGAGTTTCGGAGAAGGGTGTCACTATTTGGATTCTCACATTCTCATATACGTGATATTATATATATATATATATATATATATATCAGTTAATTACAGTTTTCAATACATGTTATACACTAATATGTCACTACAAGAAAAATGATATTTAGGGACGACAAATGTCGTCTCTAAATCTTTAAATGTCATTCCTAAATGTATTTAGGGATGACATGTTGTCCATAAAAGTTTGTATATACTACCCCGTCCCTAAAAGTATTTTAGGGATAACATTTGTACTTTTTTAGGGACGACACTTTATAGAAAATAAAAAAAATAAAAAATAAAAAATCCTTTGAAAAGATGATGTTTGTATGTTTCAACTAAAATAGAATATCTTGTGCACTAGCTAGAGATGCATGTTTTGTAAAATTGATTTTTGTTTAGAGTTCTAGTTCGTGTGGTGTTTTTTGTTGATAAATGACGATGTAAATTTATACGAGTGAAAAAGAAAAAAATCTATAATTACCTTTTTAAAAACTATTGGGTTTTGTTTGAGTAATGATAAGTTTAGCTGCTCGTGATCGACTAGGTTATGATCGGTTCACTTGTTAGTCGATTAATTGATTATAGCCTTTTGTAGGGATTCTAGATAGCAGTTTGCTTGCTTGTTAGTTGTGAGCAATATTATGCCAATATTAAACTTAAACAACATTAGATTATGTTTTAAATGTTACATTTGTTTTAAATTTTGTAAATAAAAAGATAAGTAACAATATAAAGTAGGTTTTGATGGCTAAATACTTAAAAGTAAAAGTATAAAAGGTGGTATATTAGAGTTTGTCCTGGCGGAGCGAGTTTGCAACTTGCAACTTATGAGAAATTCTTTGTATATGGTTTTTTTGTAAAATGGTAATATTCCACTTTTCAAAAAAAAAAAAATAATAATAAAATCTACAGTTGAATTCCTCTAATAGATAAAAATCATATAATAGTACATGTACATAAAATAGTGCGATTACGTACATTACCTCTTCCACTTAATTAATAAAATAACTGAATATTTACTATTAGTGCTCAAATTTAAAGTATATATCAAATATCAATAGAAAACTGAAAAGACAACCGCACTCATCTCTGTTTATTTTTTTTACTTAATATTCCATTTTACCAAAAATATAATGAAAACAAAAAATTACGTCATTTTTTTTGCAATTTGGAAAACAAAAAATCCACCATTTTGTGTATATAAATAGCATGAGATTAAACCACTTCCTCATCCACTCTAATAATCATCTTCCATCTTCTCTTTCACGTCTAATCCAACTGAAAAAAGATAAACAAAAGAAACAACCTTTTCATGGCTATTCAATCAGCTTCTCTAATGGCTCCATCGTCGCCGGTGGTCGTCATCGTACAACGATCACCATGGCATTCACCGGTGCCCTACCTTTTCGGTGGTCTTGCCGCCATGCTTGGTCTCATTGCCTTTGCTCTCTTGATCCTCGCTTGCTCCTACTGGAAGATCTCCGCCGACGGCGAAAGAGACCTCGAGTCCGGCAACGATGACGGAGATTCCAAACCTGTTAATAATAACAAAGAGGCATCCCCTGTTTTTGAAGACAAATTTCTTGTAATCATGGCCGGAGAAGCGACACCGACATTTTTGGCAACACCCATTTCGAGCAGAGCGTCGTCGTTTGGTAGCTCTAGTTGCCTGAGCAACACCACTGTGTCGACGGAGACGTCGACGGTGCCGGAGGAGGAAAAACAGGGGAATTGTGATCAGCTGCAAGTGAGCACTACCGACAACCATGAGACCGAACATCAGCACCATTAGTTTTTAATTTTTTTTTTTTTTTTTTTTTTTGTTATGGAAATTTTGTTTCTTTTCCTATTGAAGGAAAGGAAGTGAAGTCATCAGAAATGCTCAAGATTGAGCGGTGGTGATTGAGGGTGCATAGTAGACAGGGTACGGGCTCTTGTAGATGATCATAGAGTACGTCTTAACTTTTTTGAGAGTGAAAGGAAAATTTTATCATTTTTCCGCATATTATCAATTTTGGCGCATCTATTTAGCTTTTTAGCATCACATAAATTTTATAATATTATGATTGCTATGTTTTAATCAGCATTATAAGTTCTCTTTAATTTCTGTTATATAAATGATATATTTTTCTTGAAAGGCATAAATGATATATTATTATTCTAAATGACAAAGTTAAAATTACTTACTAGTATATGACTAATTGTTCAACGTTTAGAATCAAAATGAACAAAGATAAAGTGTGTATTTGAAAGAATAGTTAAATCTAATGAATCAATCTATCTTTGTGATGTTTTCACTTGATAGTTTTATGTTTATTCGACTAAACTGGTCACAATTTTAAGAATCAGATCATTCAACTTGTGTTTATTTTCTACTACATTTTCTTTTAATGTGAACAATAACAGAACAAATTAACAAACTTTAACAAGTTCATTATTTTCTTATAACTATTGTGATCCAAATCGATTTGTCTCAATACACTTCCGGTTTTAATATAAAAAGGTTTCTACTAAGCACTTTTTTAAAAATAGTATGTGTTCTAAATAGATCTAATATGAAAACAATTTATGAAGTTTCCGTTTTCTTAAATTAGTTTGTTGACAAAATGATTCTAAGTGAGACATTTCAATTAGCATTAGTGTTTGATAACTTGCCACCAAATTGGGCTGACTTCAAGAGTTACCCTAAGCATAAGCAAAAGAGGACGACGATGGAGGATAACTTGTGGTACTTTACAATAAGATGCTCCAAAGTAACTATGTGACTAATTCTTTGAAGGCAATGTGATTGAAGTTGGCAGTCGCCAAAGAGCGAGGCATGAGACATGAACTTTTTAGGAAAAGTTCAAATGCTACAATTGGGACCGCAGAGTTATAAGGCTATAGATCCCAACATGCCATATCGGGACATTTTTGACAAGCTAACATGGTGAATGTGAATGAAGGTGATGTGAAGTGTCATGATTTTGGATTTACGACTATAATTTCATATGAGAACCTAATAGATTCAAACTCTAAAGGAGATAGATCACCAACATGTATTTATGTCTTGTATATATGTTATTTGTGTGTATCTCGTCGCTTAGTTAATTCTTAAAAGATTCTCATGTAATGTGTTCACTATTAATGGAATTATAATCCACATTTCAGTTCGGTCAGTCTATCACATGCTTTTATAGTTTCTAGTTTCATTGGTACCAATATCATCAAACAACTAGTAGAATATATATATATATATATATATATATATATATATATAGAAAGAGAGTTGAATATATATTAATTGAACATGATGCTCTCACTTTTTCAATTTTGTTGTTTATCTACTATTCAAGCATCGAAATCTGTAATGTACACTTTTGTCTCATTAAATCTATAGAAACAAGGTACTTGGCTTAATGTGTTTTGATTGAAACAAACAAGCGGACACCGGTTTGGATTCTCGGATATTAGCAATAGCTTTGTGTTTTGATATTTTTCAAAATTCAAATACAGGTTTGTGATTTAAATATGGTTTTCATCATTGTTATGAACAAAAGATAACAGTGGGTTTCAATTTTATTAGTGTTGAGCTATTGGTCTTTTTGTAACACCTTAGACGAATCCCACATTGACTTCAGGTGTTAGGCTTATAAGTAAACCTTGATCTCACATGACAACGCATCTTGGGGCCACAAACACAATAGATCCCATAAGAACTCTTCAGTTAAGCGTGCTTGGGTGGGAACAATCCAGGGATGGGTAACCCCGTAAGAAGTTCTCGCAACGTAGCTGTGAGCCAGTGAGGTAAAGCGAACAATATTAATTGTGTTGTGATAAGGCGTGGTGTTACATCTTTGTTTCTAACTCAATTTTGATGCTTGTAGTTTCGGTTCGGTGGTGTTTAGCTTTAGGAATATAGGTTTAATACGTGAATGCACTAGGTCCTTTATAGGCATGGGTATAGAGTTGGTTTGTATGTTGAATGTGGATCTCAATCAGCATTTCTAATTTTTTTTTGACTCATAGGTAAGCTAGGCTACTTATGTATAGAAAAGTGGTATCATCTTTACCACTAGAAATTTCTTTTATCTTAGTGGTAATAGCATTGATCTTAACAATTTGTCTCGGAGCAAGGTCATTGGTTCAAATCTTACATCTGTAAACATAGTCATTTTCATCTAACAGGAAATTATTAGTACTGTAAAAAAATGATGGGGCGTATTGTAACACAGCGCTTTTGAAAACCAGATTTTTCTTTTTTTAATATAGTAATTCAAGAATCCAAACTGCGTGGATCCGTTTATAAACACAACTTAAACCAAACCTATTTTTCAAAACTTGCATAAGCAGCGGAATATTTAAAAGTGGCTATAATTACAAACAAAATTAGCCACAACATGCAAAAGAAATGTTGGTGTTATTGAAATTGTCTACCAACCACCATAAACAAAGATATACAAACAAAGTATAAAGACAAGTGTTCCCCCAAAAGCATAATTAACAACCAGCAGATACCCAAGCTCACGCGCCTAAGTATTACCTGCAATCATGGGGAGAGTATCTGTTAGCTATTTAAAGCTAGAGAGCATAAGATAGCATAATCATTAATACAAACATATTACATATTACATATCACATATCAACAATGGTATCAAACAGTGATATCCTAGCATCTCGCGATGAGCTGGCACAGCCAGAAGGAAGTATAATCTTGCAGGGTCGCTAACCCGGCTCAACACTCCTAACTGGGATAGCATAATCATATCATTAATCATGATTCAATTGCTACGTGTATCATGCATAAACATAGCATACAACAAGGTTAATTACATTTCATGAAATTACTTACACATACTGATAACATGTAATACGGTTATATTAATTCTTATGTTATTCTATACTCACCTGAGAGGCTAGAGGCAACAGTTTACAGATATAATGATCGTCTCAATCGTCGGGGTCGTTTGGTTCACCTATAAGAGAATACTTATGTTTAGTTACCTCACTCAAGTATAATAACTAATATGAATCTCTTAATGATGCTCTTAAACTATTTAGAACCCTAAACGAGCATCTCGTACAACGAAACGTAGAAAAACAGCAAAGAAAAGTTGCACACTGTTTCTGGGTCACCCCATACGATCGCAAAGGATAGCCATGCGATCGCATGGCACCCCAGAACAATGCAGTGTCGAATTTACAGCCCCTGTTCGGTCCATTTGCACTCCATTCTTAATTCCAGCAGTCCCAATTCAATTTTCAGTGATTATACATCAATCATAACATCAAAACAAGTCTAGAAACATACAAACAACAAGCTCTAACCAAGGATTCAAGATTTAGGATCAAATTCTTCAATTTTGACCCATTTGAAACTAGTTGTGGAACAAGATGTAAATCAACACTTTAATTCAAGAAAGTGATTCCTAAACACTTAGAAGTCACTTAAGAACATATTAGAACATTGAAATCAAATCATGGAGGGCTAATTTGGATTTGGTCATTTTTGACCTAAACTTCAAGAACATAACAAGATGAAGATGAACTCACCAGGAATGAAGGAGATGACGATTCTTGGATTATGAACATATTATAAGCTTGAATTTACTACTGAAGATGGAAGCTTGATGATTCTCCTATGCTTTCTCCTTCACGGTTCAAGAACAGAAGATAAAAGTGTGTTAATGTGTGTGTATGCGTATACAGTGTTCAACAAAGAGGGGATACCGACTTTGGTCTCCAATTTTATCCATATGGGGTATTTTGTTCCCCTTCTTAACTTACAACTTAATACCCGCATGTCCGTTTCAACTAACGGGGATATTTCCGGAATCCTTATTCAAAACCGTTTAGTATTTTATTAAACTTATCTATTTTCGTTAATATTTTAATATCACCATTTCTTAATTATTTTAATAATAATTCTAATATTTAATATATAATTCTAATATTTATTAATAAACTCAAGATTTGGAACGTACAGCGAGTATAAACGACTAGGCCCGCTTGAGGATGTTACAAATCTACCCCCCTTAAGAAGATTCTGTCATCGAAATCTGCTCTTCGGTAAACAAGTGGGGATATCGGGCCTTCATGTCATCCTCGGTTTCCCATGTCAGATTCGACCCAAGGTTGTGTTTCCATTTGACTAACACCAATCGGATGTTTTTTTCCTCAACCGTTTGACCTTAGTGTCAATGATTTCAATAGGTTCTTCCACCAGTCGCTTGGTAGAATCTACCTTCAGGTCTTGTAGAGGCAAAATCTGATCATCCTCCACTTTATGCTTTCGCAGATAACAAACGTTAAAAGTGCTGTGAATACCGGACAACTCTGGAGGTAATTCCAAAGATACAGTCTGCTCGTTGACTTTGTTGAGAATTTTGAAAGGACCAATGTAACGAGGACTTAACTTACCCTTCTTACCAAACCAGATTATGCCCTTCCACGGAGAAACCTTCAAGAATACCCGGTCACCTATTTCAAAGGTAATAGGTCTGTGTTTTGGGTCAGCATAAATCTTCTGTCTATCATGAGCCGCCTTTAGCTTCTCACGCGCAACTTTGACTTTATTAGCTGTAATTTGGACCAAATCAGGTCATGCGTATTATTTCTCTTCTGGTTCTAGCTAACAAGTAGGGGTGCGACAACGCTACCATAAAGCATCTCATACGGTGGCATACCAATGCTAGAATGATACGAATTATTATAAGCAAATTCAAGTACACACGCGCGTAACATGTCTTCAAGAGTTTGGATAGTCCTTTCGGACTGTCCATCAGTCTGGGGATGATATGCGGTACTCATGTGAACTCGAGTACCAAGCTCTTGTTGAAGTCTGTTCCAGAAGTTCAAAGCAAAACGAGTATCTCGATCACATACAATAGATAAGGGAACACCATGACGAGATACAATCTCGTTGACATATAATTGAGCAAGGCTAGTCATAGACTGAGATTCATGAGCTGCAAGAAAATGTGCACTCTTGGTAAGACGATCAACTATTACCCATATCTTGATACATGGCGTCATTGATTGTGATTAGGAATACATTACTGTGCACTTAGGAATACATTACTAATATCTTGATACTGATAAATCAAAGACGATCAACTATTACCATATCTTGTTGACATAAATGTGCACTTAGGAATACATTACTAATATCTTGATACTGATAAATCAAAGACTCTTTGAGGTGTTAATTAATGTTTTTCTTAGATACATGGCGTCATTGAGGTGTTAAGTAAGGCAATTCCTTTAGCATGGACTATCTCGGTCAACATAGTAATTTTTAGATTTAAATATCTCCACTCTTAGTTTTCTTTTAATTGGGTTTTGATATCTCTTCGTGGCTTAGTTACTTTAAAATAATCAAGAAATCATTGCCAAAAAAACCATCCGCTTTGAGATTTCAACCTTTTGGGCCGTTTCGTACGTGAAGCTAGTTACTAGGTCATAAAACAATTTATTTCTCGACAATCCAATTGATTACTAGATCGGTACGTGGTAGTGATGTTGGATTCGATGTAACGATGGTGGATAGTAAAAAATATATATAACTATGTTTATATGAAATAAGAAATTAAGATCTATTTATACTCATAAAAGATGACTAGCCGTGTACTCGCGCAATGCTGCGACGGTAAATAGTCTTTGTTTTGTAACATGTTGTTTTCAAGGATGTAACGTGTAATTCAATGTCATGAAAAAAAGTTCAGCAACATGTCCGTCTTTTCTTCAATCTTCCTTAAATTTGTATAAACTATTTTATTAATTTTTACATAAAATTCCAAAAACATTAAATTTTTTTTTATATTTATGAAATAAGGAGAGAGAAGTTAATAAGATTTTGAAAATTATATTGATGTGGGTGGATAATTTATATGTGTAATAGGTGTGTTAGTGGGAGAATATATTTAAATAAATAAAAAGTTAAAGTTTATTAGGAGAGAGAAATTGTTAAAAATTGAGTGGATGAGATTAATTGAGATAAAAAGAAGTGTTGAGATTAAAAATTGACATAATTTTAAGAAAGTTCTTAAAAGTTAAGAGGAGAGAGAGTGTTAAATGATTTATATAGTAGTATAGATAAATAAATAGGAATGAAGAACTAAACTACACTACTACACACAAGAATATATAAAACCTCTACATGGGACCGGTCGAACAAAAAACCGGTCTCTTTGTTAATTTTTCAATATAAGATGTCTATGAGGACCGGTTCCTTAATAAATAACCGGTTTTTATGAGTTAAAACTATAGGGTCCGGTTCCCAACTAAAAAACCGGTTCCTATGTGCTACAATAAAGACCGGTTTACACTTATGACTGGGCCCCTATGATTGTTTACTCATAAAGAATGGTTTTGTATTAACGAACCGGTCCTCATATACTATAATTGGAAATCCGGTTTTTATAAGGACCGGTTGTAATTGAAAAACCGGACCTCATATTGAAAAATTCTGAGAAATATTTAAGTGGGAAACTAAAATTGAGAATAAATTTGGGGGGAGATTTTTTTAATAGGTGAATTTAAGATTAAGAAATTTTTCAATTTGAGAACAAATTAAAATAATATAAATATACTTAAAACTAAAAACAACTCGATATTTATAAAATGAATAATATATTTATATGATAATTATAATAATAACATACCGGAATAATTATAAAAGTAAAAATTTAGTAACCAATGAGCTTGGGTGTAAAGGTCAAAGGCACTACCAATTGGATGGGTAACTTATTTAGAATTGCAATCACAAGTTACATATATGATAAGGTTATTGAAAAATTTTCATGATTTATAAAGATTGGTCATGATAAATGAACCTGTCCCATAATTAAAATAATATTTGAAAGTAAGGATAAAGATTGGTTGTAATGAAAACTCCGGCACCCATATTGAAAAATTAAAATTGAGAGGGAGAAGTAGTTTTTAAAAGGGAAACTATAATTGAAAACAAAGTTTAGGGGAAATTTTCTTTGAGAGATATATCAGTTTGAGAAGAAATTTATAGTTTAAAATCAAGAATCAATATAATATAAACATATTTAAAAAATTAAAATATATCAATATACATAAATAATTTATTAATATAATAATTATCATTAAAATATACATGATTATTATATTAATTAATATTCACCCAAGCCGATTTATACCAATGAAGTTTGATTTACCCGTCCTTGGTTGACTAGTAAATAATTTTATTGTGTTTGTTTAATCACGGTGGTCGTAAAGTCTCAAGAGCGCTATTAGTTGACAATGTACGACCGCTTATAATAATGATTAACCAATTTTGGATCTAATTGGCCACCAATGATTGTGATTATCAATATTTACCTTGATCGATCAATACAAATAAGTTTGATTTATATGCTTGTAATCATAACCGACCCATATTCATATATATTAGATACACAATAATTGTGATTAACCAATTCTAGATCTAAATGATCAACTATGATTGTGATTTATTATTAATCACCAAGATCAATCTATACCTAACAAAGTTTATCAAACCAGGATGATTATTTGTGTGATTTCCTTCACTAACTGAGTGAGAAATAGTGAAAATGTCTCAATAGGGAGATTCTATTTATTCCCCCTCCATTATCTAGTTAGCCCCCTTGATTTGATGTTTGTGAGGGAAAAAGTTGCTTTGAAAATTATTTTTTGATGATGTGACATATGAGCATGTGAGGGAGAGGGGGGATAGATAGTATGACCCGTCTCAATATTAATCAAGATGAATACCAACAAGACATATTTGAAATCAATGACATGAATTTCATAGCACATGAATAATATATGACATGAATCACATGATAGTCGTGATCACCACCATTAGCATAATGCCACATTGAGTGATCTTCCTTTGTAAAGGAAAGGAAAAAGCATTAGTGTACTAGTGTGTATATCTCTGTCAGTCCAACTTCTACATAATATGACTATCTTATAGCTACTTATCTTACAGTCAATCATATATTTGATTCATCCTTGCACGAAACAGTTTAAGATTAGCATGCGTTTTCCTCATAACATGGTCAATTTTCTCACAAATTGTTTGACCGAGGTATTGGTTTCGGCCTAGCTACTTCCAATATGAATGAATAATGGCATTAATACAAATAGTTTGAATTCCTATCCATCTGTCTTCATCCAAAATCGTATGGTTTTCTACCATAAAACTCTCGTTTTGATTTTGATAATAATTTTCAGAAAGAAAAAAAAATAACCCTTTAATACGAGAGAAATGTTTAAATTAGAACTGTTTTTCGTATAATAATTACGAAACTAGTCTTAGCCATTTATTAAAATTAACCAATAGCTAGAGATTTCTGGTACGGCTCATTAGCGATGAATATTTTGGGAAAATCAAGTTTTGCAAATTAATGACAGGTCATATAGTCACATAGACATAATTAAAAGTTGTATAAATATATAAATGACCAAAATACCCCTAGTAATAAGTTATTAACAATATTACAAATAGTTTTTGTATAAACAACAATTCTCAATTAAACTTAAACTTTATATATGTATATTCATGTTTGTGTTGCAAATGGAATGAATATAACTTACGAAAATTATTAATGTGATGTACACCATGATACTAATAAAAATAAAAAACTAAAATAACTTATATTTTCTTCTTTGGGTACCAACACTCCAAACAGTGGTTGCTGTGGCATGTGGGAATAATATAAAAGTTAATGGATGCTGATGAAATCAACAATTTCGTAAATAATTAAAAGAATTATGTTGCTTCTTTTGATGGGAAATGTCCAAATGATTCTCAATTAAACTTAAACTTTATATATGTATATTCATGTTTGTGTTGCAAATGGAATGAATATAACTTACGAAAATTATTAATGTGATGTACACCATGATACTAATAAAAATAAAAAACTAAAATAACTTATATTTTCTTCTTTGGGTACCAACACTCCAACAGTGGTGGCTGTGGCATGTGGGAATAATATAAAAGTTAATGGATGCTGATGAAATCAACAATTTCGTAAATAATTAAAAGAATTATGTTGCTTCTTTTGATGGGAAATGTCCAAATGATGAACAACACCTTTTTAAAAAAAAAAAACTTAAAACTTAAGTACATCCATTGATTCTATATGTTTTTTGTTGTATTATCACGGTAAAGTTTTAAAGAGAATATTTTTTCCGTGAATTATATAGAAAACGGTTGTAAAAGTGAAGAAAGAAGATAAAACTATTTATATTTTTCATTTTTATAATATAAAAATAATAAAATTTTAAATTATATATAATAACAAATATATAATTTATATTCAACCTAATTAGATTCTCATAAATTTAAGAATCGCTACTTTTTATCAACTGATCAAGAAGAGTAAGTTGAAAATTTCTATGTCATGAGTGTTAGAGATGAAAAGGATGTGAAAAAAAATTAAGATGATCTGCAATAAAATGTTAAAATTAACAAAATAAAGATAATAATCTTTTTAGTGTGTTTACCGGTTATATAAGTAATTAATTAATTAACGTGCAAAAGCATTATATTTTGAAGGAATTTTTTTTTGTCATTTTATAACTTTTATCTTTTTGTGGAGATCATCATCATCTTATTATTATTATTATTATTATTATTATTATTATTATTATTATGACAAATAACCGAGAAATGTAACATATATATCAAAATTTGCCAATAAAGATAACGTGTAATTTTTTGTGTCGAGAAAAAAATTTAAGTTGTTATAAAAAAGGTTTGTAAATATTAATTTTGCATAAAAAGATATTATAAAATTCAATTTGTTATTAAATAGAGTATCATGACATGCTAAAAATTGTCCAAGATTCCATTTTTTGTTAAAATCAAACTTTATGATCATTTATTGGCAACAAAAATTGGACGTTAACTTTATTGCCAAATTTCGATATTTAAGTTACCTATATCGGTAATTTGTCATTATTATTATTATTATTATTATTATTATTATTATTATTATTGTTATTATTATTATTATTATTATTAGTAAATAGACATATATTTTATATTTTCATCTCTTATTATCAAAATCTATTATTATTATTATATTCTATTATTTATGTTAAAAACAATTTAGTTTAATTCAATAGTTATTTATATTGATATTAGTAACTGAGTTCAATGCTAAAATTTCAAATCCTTTTAAATTATTTTTTATAATGTTCAATCAACATTCTATAGTTTTAATACAGGTTATATATATATATATATATATATATATATATATATATATATATATATATATATATATATATATATATATAATATGAATGTTTTGATTATAAACGAGGTCCAAATAATCACAACCATATTAAAGTTTCTTTCCAAACATATATTTGTTATGAAAATTATAATTTTATAATAAGATTTATCTAGTAATGATGAAGCAAAGGAAGCATCACTTTCCCTTTGCTAGAAATCCATGATGATATGCTTTACTCAAAGTGTGGTATACACAACAGACATTAGTGGGGTGCAATGACTGTGACTGTTGATAGATCACTATTATGCATTTATGCTTACCGCTACTGTACACAATTCCTCATTATACATGTATATACACAAGGGTGATTCTATTGAAGCATTTTGTTATACAAGTAATGTTTTATGGTTTATCCAATTTAATTCTTAATTAAAATTAATCAATAGCTGAAATATTTGACGATTCATTAATATCGTACGTATTATAAATGGTATTTTTGTCTTTTATATATGTTTTCAATCATGAATTACGTACGTGTGAATCCTCATTAATATACGAGACTTTGATTCTCTCAAAATACTTCTCACTAATACATTGATTTATATTAATAAGTAGCAAGATTGATTATCGCGGTACTTGTAATAAAGATAGTTCTTAAATGAACCATCCTCTCTCTCTCTCTCTCTCTCTCTCTCTCTCTCTCTATATATATATATATATATATATATATATATATATATATATATATATATATATATATATATATAAGAGAAGGTTAAAATAAGAATGAAAAATTAAATAAGATGTTGTGTGGATGGTATGCCACTGAGTGATACCATAACATCCCTGCTGTAATATCATGTGATGTTGTGTGGATGGTATGCCCCTGAGTGATACCATGTTGCGGTCTCGCTGCCTGTGTTGTTGCGTGGATCGCCCTACCCATGGTACCTTGCTGTTGTTTTGATATATCGATATATGTCGCTCGTGGTGAGATTCAGCTGCTGTCTATGTAGCTGTGTGTTAGTTTTCATTATTTTGGGATTAATTCAGCTATTGTGATGGTTAGTTATTTGGGTTGCCAAACCATTAGACTAGAACGGTGCATTTGTGTAATGTGTGGAAACTCTTTGTATACTGGTGTGATGATAATGATATGCTTGCCGTTCAAAAAAAATGAAAAATTAAATGAGAATGAAAGACTCAAGCTCAGTCGTTTATTTTGTATGTGGAATTAAAGGATGGAAAGCGTAGGGGAATCAAGTGTGGCAGGGTGAATGTGAGGAATTTATAGGTGAGCAATGATATTAGAAGGGGAATTGGACGGCTGAGATTAAGTCTCAAATTCTCATTTAATTTAAGGTTATCATTTTAACCTCCCACTATATATATATATATATATATATATATATATATATATATATATATGAGGAAGTTCCATTGAGAAGCATTTTTAGTGCGAACCGCGAGAACCAATCTGAGTCATTCAATTCTCACTCTTTCAATGTCATTGCACACCCATGAATCCCTCACATACACCCTGCCACACTTAATCCCTCCACACTCTCCATCCATTAATTCCATTTATCAAATCAACGGCTAAGATTGATTTTCGCGGTTCTCGCACTATCGGTTCTCAATGGAACCCTCCACTATATAAAGGGAAGTTCCATCGAGAACCAAAAAAAATGCGAGAACTACGAGAACCTATCTAAACCGTCCATCTTAGCTTCTTTCTTTTTAACTAATTACACCCATTTTTTAAAACTAAAATATCTATCAAACGCCAAGATATTAAATTATGAAAGTTATACCAAATTAACGACAAAAATATGCTTTTTAATATGACATCCATATTGCTATATTTTTTTCAACAAAAAAAATAATTCGTTTTTGCCGGGGTTTTTTTCTAGCACTATAAGGTATGTTACATATATGCATCAGTACTAATATATATGTAATCAGTACTATAAGGTATGTTACATATATGTATACATACCTTATCTTACACACATTTTAGGCTTATATTATACGTTAACAAATATCTTGCTGCTATTAAGTTGGTATTTCTTCTGTTTCTTTCTCTAGTGTTGTGTGTGTGCGTGCTTATTTTGGAAATTCATGTGCTTTAACCCATTAGATTGACTACATTGTTATCGAACTATCATTTGAGTACTGTTCTAGTTTATTAATCATTTGCAGTAGTATGTCTGTTTTTTGTGTAATGTATATGTTATAGGAGTACAAGAGTTATTTGAAAGTTTATGTGTAATTAGTGATGCACATGTGTAACATACCTTATAGTGCTAGAAAAAAAACCCGGTAAAAACGAATTTTTTTTGTTGAAAAAAATAAAGGAATATAGATGTCATATTAAAGATCATATTTTTGTCGTTAATTTGGTATAATTTTCATAATTTAATATCTTAGCGTTTGGTAGATATTTTAGTTTTAAAAAAATTAGGGTAAGAAAAAAGCTAAGATGGACGGTTTAGATTGTTTCTCGCAGTTCTCGTATTTTTTTTTGTTCTCGATTGAACTCTCCCCTATATATATATATATATATATATATATATATATATATATATATAGGAAAAAGTTCATGCGAGAACCATTCTTAGTGCGAGAACCAATTTGAGCCGTCCAATTCCCCTCTTTAAATGTCATTGCCCACCCATGAATTCCTCACATGCATCATGCCACACTATATCCCTCCACGCTCTCCATCCGTTTAACTTCCCATAACCAAGGAACGGCTGAGATTGGTTCTCGCGGTTCTCGCGCTAACAACGGTTCTCGAATGAACCTTCCCCTATATATATATATATATATATATATATATATATATATATATATATATATATATATATGTGTGTGTGTGTGTGTGTGTGTATTATGCGGCAACTAGAGAGTGCTCTTCTACATTGTAAGCACTATGATGGAGCATATATGATGGTATAGAATTATCAATCATAATTAATAATTACCCAATTAAAATTTTTTATATCATTGGAATCTCTCCAACACCAAATCACAAGGACAAAAGTGTGAAACTACCAATAGCGCGCATCTACGCTATATATATTCTTACATATATATAACTTTATGAAAGAAGCTTTCTTTCTATTCCCATTGTTCCATAAACTGGGTTGTGTTTTGCAGTCTTATCCACATCAGTACTGTATACATCTTAATCATGCTTCCTAATCACTACTTCGAATACAATATCATAGAAATAATAGATATAATTAATATCTTGGTATGGTCACTAGTTTTCTTATGAGAGAATATATAGATAAATAACCGGCCATATTATTATAAACTTGAGAGAATCTCCATCTTATGAATATACAATCTCTATGGTATGCATGTGTATCTATTGAATAATGAAAACTCCGTAAATGAATTATATTACAATAAAAACTATTTATAGAGTACAAGGGTAGAGTATAAACTCTAATATGAAACCCTAATTGTCAAACCTAACTATACTAAAAACCTAATTACATTACTTTAGTATCGACCTATTCTCTGTCGTCTCTATCCGTTCACATCGAGCAACCAACATTAACAATCGAAATACTATTAATGGGAATATATATATATACATGGATCCAACTCCCACATATAGAGTTAGTGTGTGGTGATCAAGCATTTTTAGGAATTAAACAAAAATGATGCCGCAAATTAGTGGCAAAGATGGGGACTTGCATTAATATGTATTTGGATTGACGTAAGCCATAATAATTTCCAAGTTATAATCATGAAAAAAGCACGCACAAACACACAAATGTGTGTGTGATTGATGGAGCGAGTGGAATGTGCAATTATTATTTTTAAATATTAGAGGGATATGTTATGATATAATATAACAAGTTGATATAAGAAGTGGGACTATCTGTGTCGCATATATATATATATATATATATATATATATATATATATATATATATATATATATATATAATAATTAGTTTTTCTAATAATTAAAGATTGAATACATATATACGCATGGGCGGACCCGAAGCTTAGCCAGGAGGGTCACGGGACACCGGTCAAATTTACATGCGTAGAGTAAATTTCGATTTTTTTGAGACGGTGCTACCATTTCATAGTGTAGATTTCGATTTTTTCGAGGCAGTGTTACCACTCATTTCATCGATTTCAAATAGTGACACCATTCATTTGAGATCCTGTGGGTCCGCCCCTAATATACGCGTATCCATCCCTCTTTGCAAGTGTGTTATATATTTGTGATGAGAAATAGCTAGTTAGAGAGGAAGGAGTGGGAGGGTAGTAGAAAGTGTGGTGGGCAAACCACTTGAGTGGTGGGTGTGGTACCACACCATAGAGGTGTGGTGGGAGAGGATATGTGGTGACTACCAACTAAGTGGTAGAGGATGTAGTTGGGGTGTGGGACCATTATTTATTTATTTTAAATTTGATTGGTTAGTAGGTTAATACATAGGTCCCAAATTTTGGTGTGGTAGAAAAAGTAATCACTACGAGACTGAATGATGCGTTGAGTGATAGAAAAAAAAAGCTGACGTAGCGATGTGATGAGTGTGAAAAAGTATTACCACTCCTTACTCTCTTACTAAGTTAATAATTCTCTGCTCCATTGATCGTACGTACCGCCACAGTACGGATCAAGATCTAGATTATTACGTTCATCTTACATCATCGATCAGCTTGGATGTACGTACGACATATATATTATAAATTCTAATTAAATTTTTTTTTTTTGAACGTATAATTAATTAGTTGTGAAAATAAATTTCAAGAAAAACCACAAGGTACGTTCAATTTTTTGTTGGTTGAGTTTTTAATTAGCTTAATTTGTGATATATGCCTACGATATGATGGCTGGCTCGCTGATGAAAATGAGCGAACGATCATAAATTTCTTGGCAACTTTGTTGTGATTTTGGAAATTAATTTCTAAATGGATCATATATATATATATATATATATATATATATATATATATATATATATATATATGCAAGTAATTTCTATATATATATAGAGAGAGATCCGGCGAGAATACATTTTAATGTAAGAATGGTGAGAACACTTGTAGACAAATCATTTAATTACATAAATAAAATCTATAAACTCAACATATCTTAATTAAATCAAATAACTAAAATTCAACATACCTTATTTAAACCAAGTTGAAAACTTACCATAAATAAACAAAATGCAAGCTCTATAAACTATTCTCCCGGTTCTCATCTTAAAAGGCGTTCTCATTTAATACTGCTTATATATATACTAGCATGTTACCCGCGCAATGCAGTGACGATGAATAATTCATACTTGATAATATGTCCGGTTTTTATAACGTACAGTATGATATTCACGCACTACGATGACATATTTTCATTCGCAACAATTTCATTTTCTTTCCCCCTTTAATGTATTTATTTCTTTATTATCACTCTTTCGTTAATTTCTAAAATAACTTAAAAAACAATAAAATAAGAAAAAAAAGTCTCTACTTATACAAAAAATAATGAAAACATATCAATGAGTTTGTGAATTGTGTTGATTTGAATGGGTCGTATTTTGAAAGATGTAAGGATATTTAAGATTATATTAATAATTTTCTATTGCTTAAATTTTAATAGTGCAAGTAATAAAGTGTTAAATATATGATCAATGAAACTTTTTAACCTACTTCTAAGAGTGCTTATAAATTCGAGTTATATGTTAAAAGGTTAATGAGTTTTAATTTTACGAACTTTCTAATACTTAAATTAAAATATTTGTTATATGATATAATATTAAATAATATTTCTATAAAGGTTTTTTATTTAATTTATAATTTATTTCATATCTTATAGGTTGAAATTTAATATTTGTTATATGATATAATTAATTTCATATCTTTATTTCATATTTTACGAAATATAATTTTATTCCCAGATCTAGGGTTGTGAAGCTTTCGAAGCCCCCATGAAATCAAATCTAGGGTTTGTGAAGTCATCGATGCTCATTCCCAGATCTGAAGGTATTGATGTGATTTTTTCGTCTTTCTTTCTGAAATCAAATTTATTCATCTTTTTCCATCTTTTTCTTAATGAATGTTGTTCATTGGAAGATTGGTTATTTTGTGTGCATCAACGATGGATAATGTAATACACAATTCGTGTACTATTTTCGGTATACATTTTTTATTTTTTAGGATTGTACATCTTATGTATTAGTACAATATGCATGTGTTTTGTACGCATCAGTTGTAAAATTGTTCATCGGCTTTCAGATTCTCATGAATTTGTTCTTGAAAATGGTGGATTGTGAATTAGCAATGCATATTCGATAATTGCATCAGCCAACGGAATTTAAATCATTTTATAGTTTTATTCATTATTAAAAAGTTGCTTGTAACTAATTCAAGTTATTTCCTATTCTGAAATTGCCCTTAAACTGCCTTTTTTTTTGTAGTCACGATTTATGAGGTTTAATTGAGTATGTTAAATTTTGATGAAAATAAGTGGCTCAGAATTCTCCTTACATTTTGTGTACGGGACGGTTTAAACGAGAACCGTTTTTCGTACAAGAATTGCGAGAACTAATATATATAACTACTTTGATAGTACATATATAAATATCGAACTAAAACATCAATTCGATGTATTTCTAAATATAAAAATAGTTTAAGATCGACCAATAAATTCATATAAAATATATCTAAAGATATGCCAAAAGTATAGTTTATGGACCAATTTGAATGTTACAATCAAGACTTATAACATTGAAACAATAGATATAGCTAATGCAAATGGGATCAAATAATGTATAATATTAAAGATAGAAGAATGATCCGGGAAATATTAAAAGAGTGAAAAACAAACCCCATGAAATCAATTTAAATTGAAATTTCAATTTTTTTCTTGTAAAATCAAAACTATTAACAGCCCTAATTGTGAATAATCAATTAAAGGTGGTCATGATAATGGTCTGTATCTAACTGGGAGAAAAGAATAGATAAAATGTAAAAAGGAGAAAGAACAAAAAAGACTATCAAAATAATCTTAATAAGGGAATTTCTAATGGCAACTAAAATAAATGAATGGATTATGCTAGAAACTAACAAGATTACACAAATACTAAACGTAATGATACAATATAAATATATATAAGTAAGAACCAAGTTCAAAGAAGAGCATTGTGTGATTGTTTTATAAATGCTTAAAAGTGGCAAATCTTTTGATTTGTGGCAAATCTATGGAAAACTTTGTAAGAATAGATTAATAATATAATATGGATTTAAAAGTAAAATATGGATTAAGAGTCAACTAGCTCTTCACCTACGCAAAGGACACTTACGTACTCCCATTAATGAACCCAGATATTAGCTACTTAGATTAGATGCTGAAATATCTGATGTATGTTATTGGAGAAATCAATATTCATATTTGTAGCTGCCTTTCAAATATATATATATTGGAAGCTTTAATTGAAAATGAGAAATTAAATGAGAATGGAGACTCTATCTCAGTCGTTCATTTTGTAAGTGAAATTCATATATGGAAAGTGTGGGGAATCGACTGTAGCAGGGTGCATGTAACGAATTCATGGGTGAGCAATGACATTGAATGAGAGAAATTGGACGGCTGTGATTGAGTCTCTCATTCTCAAAAATATTTAGGTCATTTATATATATATATATATATATATATGGGAAGGTTCAAATATGAATGGGAAATTAATTGAGAATGAGAGACTAAATCTTAGCCGTTCATTTTGTAAGTGGAATTTATTGATGGAGAGCGTGGGGGAATCGAGTGTGGCAGGGTGCATGTAAGAAATTCATGGGTAGACAATGACATTGAAATAGGGGAATTGGACGGCTGAGATTGAGTCTATCATTCTCAATTAATTTAAGGTTCTCATTTGAACCTCTCACTATATATATATACAGGGGAAGGTTCAAACGACAACTGTTTTTCGTACGAGAACTGCGAGAACCAATCTTAGACGTTGATTTGATAAAGTGGAATTCATGGATGTGGACCGTGGGGGGATCAAGTGTGGCAGGGTGCATGTGATGAATTCATGGGTGGGCAGTGACATTGAAATAAGGGGAAATTGAACGGCTCAGATTGATTATCGCGGTTCTCGTATGAATAAAAAGTTCTTGTTTATACTTTTATATATATATATATATATATATATATATATATATATATATATATATATGGGAAGGTTCAAATATGAATGGGAAATTAATTGAGAATGAGAGACTAAATCTTAGCCGTTCATTTTGTAAGTGGAATTTATTGATGGAGAGCGTGGGGGAATCGAGTGTGGCAGGGTGCATGTAAGAAATTCATGGGTAGACAATGACATTGAAATAGGGGAATTGGACGGCTGAGATTGAGTCTATCATTCTCAATTAATTTAAGGTTCTCATTTGAACCTCTCACTATATATATATATATACAGGGGAAGGTTCAAACGACAACTGTTTTTCGTACGAGAACTGCGAGAACCAATCTTAGACGTTGATTTGATAAAGTGGAATTCATGGATGTGGACCGTGGGGGGATCAAGTGTGGCAGGGTGCGTGTGATGAATTCATGGGTGAGCAGTGACATTGAAATAAGGGGAAATTGAACGGCTCAGATTGATTATCGCGGTTCTCGTATGAATAAAAAGTTCTTGTTTATACTTTTATATATATATATATATATATATATATATATATATATATATATATATATATATATATATATATATATATATATATATATATATTATATATATATATATATATTTATATATATATATATATATAAATATATATAGGGGAAGGTTCATGCAAGAACCGTTGTTAGTGCGGAAACCGTGAGAACCAATCTCAGCCGTTCCTTCGATATGGGAAGTTTCAAGGATGGTGAGCGTGGAGGGATAGAGTGTGGTAGGGTATGTATGAGGAATTCATGGGTGGGCAATGACATTGAAGGAGGGGGAATTTGACGGCTCAGATTGGTTCTCGTGGCTCTCGCACTAAGAATGGTTCTCGCATGAACTTTTTCCTATATATAAATATAAATATAAATAAATATATATATATATATATATATATATATATATATATATATATATATATATATATATTTGTAGTTACCATTATTAATAATATTCGTACATTTTTAAAATTTAAATTAAATGTAGTTAGTTTTTTTTAATGACAAACAGACACCTACTAAATCTACTCAATCGTTTATTACGAAACTTGAATCCACAACCTCTTGAAAGAGAACACAATCACATACCATCAGATATCATTGGGCTACAAGTCTTATAACAGTAGGATTAAGTTATGAAAGTCTACCAAATAAATTAATCTAATTTTAAACCTTATTATTATTACTGTCATAATATAATAATAATAATAATGATAATAATAGTAATATTATTAATAATAGTTATTATTATTATTATTATTATTATTATTATTATTATTATTATTATTATTATTATTATTTACTTTGACAGTTTTATATTATATGTAGATTTTTTTTATTTGGTAGTGGGTTGTTCCTTATGTAGCCAGGCGGGGCTTTCACTTTTAGTAATTTGAGATAGCCCCAGAGGTGGGCTTTTAGGACCGACCGGACCGGTCCAGCCAAAACCGATCGAGTCGAGTCGGTCCAAGACTGATCCAAGACTACAAGTGAGTGCCACGGTCCGAACCGGTCCAAAGCGCCAACCAGTCCAAAACGGTTCGTGAATCGGTCCAAACTCGGTCCAAACCGGTCCAAGGCTCAACGGTTTGATTTTTGAAACTTAACGGCTATAAACCGGTCCCAACGGCTATTTTTTCAATTTTTCCTTATAAATACCCCCATTTGAAGACGTATTTCTTGCACCTCTCTTTCTCTCATTCTCTCATTCTTGATATTTCAAGATTTATTTTTCAAGAATTCAAGTTTATATTTCAAGGATTTATATACAAGTGTTCTATATAATATTTCGATTTGCTTCAAGATTATAAAAAATGGCGGGTGAAGGATCTAGCAATTTGAACGCGGGTCGAAGTGATTTCAATATAAATCTCCCGTACGAAGAAGTTTCAAAAACAAATCGAGTTGCGGAAATTTGGAAGGATTTTATACAACTCAAACAAAATAACAAAAAATATGCGAAGTGTACGCATTGTGGAGCAGTCTTATTCGGCTAATTCTTCTCTCGCTCGGCATTTAGTAAGTATTTTTTTTTATATTTAAGTTTAGTTTATTTAATACTAGTTTTTATATATTTAAGTTTAGTTTATTTAATACTAGTTTTTTTATATTTATATTTAGTTTATGCAATACTAGTTTTTTTATATTTATGTTTAGTTTATGCAATACTAGGTTTTTTATATTTATGGTTAGGGTATGTAATTCTAGTTATTCATAACTAAGTTATTCATTCTAATTGTAATACTAGTAGATATAACCCGGAGAGTGGTATCTAGAATAGTCACGATCGGCTTGTGGTTGTTGGATTTTCCGAAAGATTTTAAACCGAAAGGATCCTGCCCCCCGACTGACCTGTCTGACCACTCTTTGCTTGGTAGTCAAACGTATTACTTTAGAATCAATAACTATAGTTTAATAGTTGAATTAAATACATGAACTTGGTTAAATATAGTTTAGTACTTGAATTAAATACATGAACTTAGTTATATAGTTTAGTACTTGAATTAATTACATGAACTTAGTTAAATATAGTTTAGTACTTGAATTAAATACATGAACTTAGTTAGTAGCGTAGCTTCGGAATGTTGTTTTTCTCTTAGTGGAAGGATTTTAAGCGCACGACGGTGTATGTTGAAAGCCGAGTCGGTGCAAATGGCCGTGATGCTTAAGGACTACTATGATTCTATGGAAAGAAGTCAAAACGATGCGGATCTCGAAGAAGGCTTAACTAATTTTGAGGAAGCAATTTTGGAAAATGATTACAATAGGGACTTCACATCGGGAACATCAAACACTAACACCGAAGCTGAAACTAAAGAACCCGAACCCGAACCCGGCGAAGAATACGTTGACGACACTCAAAATAGAATGAACGCACGTTCATCATCCAACGTCCACTCAAACGAAGTCACCTATTATGGGCCTGGGCCATATACCGACGATAGTTACAACTTTTGGAATATCAATTCCGACTATCCATTTTAGTAGTTGTCTCTTTATATTTTGTGACGTTATTTCTTTCGAACAATATGTATTTTTTGGGTCTCTAACTTGGTGTGATGACCATGCCGAAGCTACATTGCTAGAGTTCCCTTTTCTTGTTAAAAAAATAATTCAAGTTTCAACTATATGAAATTTTATTTCTTAATTGTATCGCAATGTTATTTATATGTTTTTATTAACTTGCAATTATATATGTTTATACTTTATAGTTTATAACTTGCAATTTTTTTTTAAATTAACAAGTCACTTTTTTTTCAAACAAAAAAACGAACCGAAAACCGGAAAATTTTAAACCGAAACTAAAAAAAACCCGGAAATGTCTAAACCGAACCGGAAAATACCCGAACGAAAAACGGACCGGTCCAGGACCGAAGTCGGACTGGTCCGGACCGGGACCGGTCCGGAAGTGTTCTAAGACCGTCCGAAGACCGAATTTATCGAAATGGTCTTACGCAAAAACCGGCCCGCCAAGGACCGGACAGGCCCGGGACCGACTAGGTCCCGGCCGGACCGGACCGGCTGTGGTCCAGGACCGATTTTGCCCATCTCTCATAGCCCCCAACTACAAGTTTACTTGCATGGTTTGGGACTTTGGGCTATTTTCTCATGCACTTTCAAGCTAATGGGCTACCAAAATATTAATTGAATGTAAAAGTGTATTATTTAATAGTAGTAACAACTAACAAGTAAATGAAGTATTTAATCAATTTGTAATATACATATTATTCATGTTCCCTTAAAAAAGAATGAAATAACTTTAGCACATGCCTTAAAAAAAAAGAAATAACTTTAGCACAAATGTAACGGTTACGTACTAATTTGTACATGAAAATAACTTTTTTTTTTTGCCTTTGAGGTATACCTTGTTCGAATTTCGGTACTATAATCTGGTGTATAGTTATATGAAAAATACTTTTATTTGGAATTTGTAGGTGCTTATCCTTGAAAAGCTGATTTGGTGATAATGTCAAACTTGAAAGTAAATAGGTTTTTTTTTAATCACTGAACGCACACATTATTAAATAGTTTATAAAAGACAGAAGACATACTTTCTAACTACACTCTTAACTCACAATCATAAGAAATATCTAATACAACTCATGCAGCTAAAAAAATTAATCCATTTAGTAGTTATTTTTGAAAAGTAAGATATTTTATTAATGACGGGTATGTTCGGTATGGAGCTTTTTAAAGCTTATTGGAGCTGATAGCTTTTTGTTTTGAAAGAAAAAGCTACAAGTCATGTTCGGATGAAAAAGCTGTAAGCTTTTTTTAAATAAAAAAGCTCTAAAACAAAAAGTTTCCTGAAGTAGCTTTTAAAACTAGCTGGAGCTTTTTATATACCAAATTACCTAAATACCCTCTTTAATTATTTTATAAATCCTCCAATTTTTGTAATTTGCCCTTTTTTGTCATTTTACATTATTAAGCTCCAGCTACCAGCTAATTTTCCAAACACATATAAATAAAATAAACAGGTTCCAGCTCCAGCTACCAGCTTCCAGCTTACAGCTATCAGCTAACAGCTTCCAGCTACAGCTACAGCTACTTCCGCCAAACATAATCTACGTCTCAAAGATTGAGACATAAAAATACAAAACACCTTACCTTCAACAATTCACAACTTAAAATCGAGAGATTACTAAACCACTAAACCAAATCCCTGACAACATATATATTAGATCAAGAAAATTTCCTTCAGAGTTTATCTTTACAAAAATAAGAAAATTTAAAGAATATTTGAAAACTATTTTATTAAGGCCACTCCCTTATTTGTTTAACATCATGAAATTTTTTATAAATAACCTTGATAAAAACAGTTTTTAAAGTTGATTACTACTATATGAAATATAAACTCTCACAGAAAACCTCCTTTGAGTTCTTAATGATTTTTTGAAGATCATGGAAAATAAATAGTGTAATGGTAGACAGATATTTTATTTTCCTCCAAGCCCAAAACGTTACATCATCAATCAGAATTCCTGTTTTCTTCTTCTTGAAAACAGAATGTGATTCCAAGATTGAAAATATGCATTAACTTTATGCAAACAAATAACAATCACAACCTTACCAATTACAAATGAAAGAAAATGTGCATTAAGCGATGAGTTACTTTGGATACTGCTTTAACATCTTAATTCTTGTTGTCTATAATATTATACTGGTGTAAATACATGATTTAAAACACAGAATATATGAGTTGATGTGATAAAATGAATGATTTAGAGGAACTGGACAAGAAACGAGGGCGTGTTACAAGGTTTTAGATGTTTTGTGCAATTTAGTAAATACAGACATTAAAACAATATTTTTCAGCACCAAAAAACAATTCTCCTCAAAGAATAACATTTTTAAGCATCAAACAACATTTAACAACAATCCTTGATCATAAATGAGTATATGTAGTTGTACATATCAATAAAATTTTGAGTCCCTAATAGAAATATGTCTGTTCGTACGCACCTCTTAAACTACCGGCTGACCCTGCAAGAGACTAAAACCTATATTTGTATGTATAACAATCTCTTCTCTATTCCTAATTATACTATTAACAACAAGAAATGCTAACTCGTAAAATTAAAGAAAAAAAAGTTTGAAAAACAAATGTCAACCTTTTATGATTAGTGGTACGGTTGTTAAAAACCAAATCCATAGATACGATGTTTTGATTCATTCAACATGCTTTTTTCTTGACACTTGTAAGATCATACGCATTCAGCCAGCTGGTAGGGAGTGATTGGTGCGTGACACCCTTGGACACCGTCGCCCTCACCCCCTTAAATGTAGAGTGAGGGGTAAAGCTGGTTGCTGGTCATACTGTCTTCCCCCCCTCCCTCCCTCTCTCTCTCTTACTTTAATTATTATTTTTTAAATAGAGAATGATTGAAGAGAATGGATGTATGAGTTAGTAGGATAAAGGGGGATGAAAGAAAAAGCTGATGTAGTGCCGACGTGACTGAAGAAGAAGGTGAATAAATGCACACGGTCTAACAAGATATTATATTTTTCTACAAATTCTTTTTATTTATTATCTTCCCGATCATAAAAAAAAGTAAGATGGTTGATGGTCAGAGACTTTTACCAGAAAATATTAAGTCAACTGACGTGACATAATTAACCCGTTTAATTAGAAATCAAACCAAATCGACTATTTCATAGCTAAATGCCTAAATATAACATATTTTCCACCTGCAATAATCTTAAATGGAAGAAAAAATAAAAATAAAATATAGAAGCTTCTTTTTGAGATTCTCATACACCCGTTTAAGATTGCCACTATAACTTGTACCCACCATGTAATAGTATTACAAAACCTTATTACAATGCTCATTCCTCAAGAAATTCAAAACACAAAATCTGAAACAAAATCCCTTCAAGATTTTCAAAAAACACCTAAAACCTTCAAACAAGTATTTAAGAATTAGCAACAAGTTCCTGTTGATGATTTGCTTCAACATCTTCACTCCCCTCCTCAACTTGCTCGGGTTTCGGAGACCAACCATACGCCTTCCTTCGGGCATCCCTACGAGCAACCCTTTGTTCGATTCTTATTTCTTTAAATTCCTCTGCAAGCTTGGTTTCTTCCTCTTGTGGGAAGAACATAACCTCCATGTTTCCAAGCTCTTGATACATTTTCTCGATCTTGGATTTCCATAAAAGACCCATTTCTGTGTCCATGTTCTTGTATGGCGTCTTTAGTAGGTATTCGTCAATCCCGCCTGCTTTGTCTATGCAACGAAGAGCGTGTGTTGTTACGTTTACACGAATGTGTCGGTCCAAAATATAACTGAAAAGTCTCTTTTCTTGTACGTTGGGCTTCCAGTTCCTTCGGGTTCTGTAACCACAATATTATTTGATTAATACAAGTGAAAGTTTGTATTGTTGAGTCATGAGCTACTATGATATTCCTAACACTTGTAAATGAATAAAGATTGTTACCTTCGTGCTTGCATAAATATAAAGGATATACAAGCCTCAAACAAAAGGCAAGCTAAGAAAAACCCGACTAACCAAGTGCAATACTGCAATACCGATGAACCAGACCCGCTAATCCCAAAACCCGTTTGAACTGAAACCTGACTAACTCGAAGCTTAATAGGGTCGGGTTCAGGGTCAAGATTGTTTAAAATAAATACCTAACAAACCCAACCCATTAACCCGAAACCTATTCAGGTTGACCCGACTATCACCCCTAGAATTAAGTAGCACCAAGCATGATCAATCAACATTAATTGGCAGCAAACAAGATCAAAGTTTGCAACATAATACTACAATAATCGATCTTCATCTCTTAATAATTAAAAAACAGAATACATTTGAGATTTATTGATCTGTAAAGAAGAGAGAATGTGTGTGTACTAACTTGTTTCCACCTTTCTCGCTGACTTGGTTGCCAAACTGAATATGACGACCGGCAAAAATTCCACGATGAGCTCTACCCATCACCACCTTGCTGTCCGGCAAACACTTTTTCAGTGATTCTTTCACTCCAGGATTCAAATTCTTCTCACCGCCTATCTTCTTCATTATCTTCTTCACCATTTCCTTCGATCTAAATGCCATTCGATTGAATTGCTGTGTTGGTGGTCAATGAAGAGTACGAACAAAGGTCAGTTTTGCGTAAATCTCATTTCTTATTCATTAATAAAATCATCTCAGACACAAGTTACTAATAACTAAACTAAACTAAACCACCCAACAAATAATGCTTTCCAGTAACTACCTTGCTCTTATGATCATATGCTGGACTAGATCTTAGAACTATTAGGACTCCACCAGAGAAGTGTTACATACAATATTAATATATCTTGGCTTGGGTTGATTGTAGCTTGCTTTATGCCTTTATATTTGACTAAGAACTATAAGTTTGTATCAAATTCACAAATGAAAATCCTAACTATGCAACTAGTAACTTATGCAGCATAAACATAAATTTAGGTTTATAATTTCAAAACATGCCCTAATTTCACCCAATTTTAAATCATAATTCATTAAACTATAATCTCAAGTTTTCAACCACATAACCAATCTGAAACTCTTAATATACCCAAATAACAAGTAACAACCAGATAATAAATTCAACCAAATTCGGTTTTAGGGTTAGAAATTGATTTACCTCTCAAGATATAGAATTTCTGAGGTTGAGCGGGACGCAATGTTCAAAGATTTAGAATTCGTTAGCTGTTGTTCTTCCAGAATCGCTATGACAGCGAATCGCTGTTTGTATTTCTTGAATTGCTGCCGTTCTTCTTCACTCACAGCTTCAGTAATCATGGGCGACTTAATTTGATGGGAGTAATGGGCTTAAGTGAGCTATTGTGCCCAAGATTCACGAGGATAGTGGGCCTGTTAATAAAGCCCAAAACTGATGCCCATAAAGTAATGGGTCACTAATTCACTATAAACAAGACTATTGAGCCTTCCCTTGAGTAACAAAATGAGTTTTGGTCTGTTTTCTGCGGACAAGTTGTGCGACGGCGACAAGTTCTGATTTCTGATTTCTGATTTCGACCGCAAAATGGGGCGACGGCGAGGTGTGCGACGGTGCGACGCCGAGCTAGGATGGCGACAGAGAACAGAGAATGAGAGAAGGAGTGCGACGGCGAGCCAGGACGTCGAGAAGGATGGCGACGGCGACAAGTTGTGCGACGGCGACAAGGTGTGCGACGGAGAGAGTGAGAGACCGAGAGAGCCGCTGAAAGAAAAAAACCCCTAATGTATACATGTAATCTGTCGGCTGAACTTATTAGGGCAACAAGGTGGGGATATTAAAATTTTGATTTTTTAAAAAAAGTCTTAAAAACAAACGGGTTGGAGGTCAACCTGTGTATTTTTTTTAAACCCGAACACGACCTGTTTAATTATACAGGTTCGCGGGTCAACCCGAAAATAACCCGAACCCGTTTATTTTCATGTCGGGTTCATGTCGTGTCGAGAATTGTCACCCCAATGTACCAAGTGATTTTACAATAATACCCTTTTTTATTTATTTTTCTTGATTTTATCGCGTATATGACATATAACTGTATAAAACTAAATAAGATGATAGCCTTTTCACTAGTGTGGTACCATAACCACTACGTATTAATGGATGATCAATAATTAGAGTTTACTTTACAAATTAGGTTTAGTTTTAGTTGCTGCAGCTGGCTAGTAGCAATTAGATTATCAACATAATTCTACCAAAAAGGTTCTCATTGATGTTAGCTATGTCTTCTAAAGGTCAAAAGTTCCTCACTTTCATGAATGAAGTGCTCCCATCTCCAACAATATAAATTCTTCATCCACATCTATCCACTCATCAAAATCTTACTCCAAGTTTCACTTTCATTTTCCAAATGAAGTTCAATCTTCTCTGTTTTTCTTTTCTTTCTGTAAGTGGATCTACATCTTTCAATCTTTCATAATCCTTGTATAAACGTTGGGTATTGTGAAAAATATTATTCCCTCTGTCCTATTTTTATTGTCCACTTTTGAATTTTTGAAGTCTTTCCTTGTCAACTTTAACCTTAAAGATTTATGTTTGTGTTATATAATACTTGATACAAAATATATGAATGCATTGTGTTTTAAATATATTTTCATTGATATAAATTTCATCAAGTATTATATAACATAAATAAAAATATTTAAGTTCAAACTTAAAAAAGAAAGACTTTAAAAAGTCAAAACTGGACAATAAAAATGAGACAGAGAAAGTAGTTAATTAATTGGAATCTTTATTTGTTGTTTAGTTATCAGGTAGCACTGGTAGGAAGTCATGCAGTGACTCCTAAAGCTTAGAAATCTGTGTTGCCAAACACTCCTATGCCAAAACCAATTGAAGATCTTCTAAACACCACAAGTATTCGATCATTAGTTTGTAATTTATTTTTCTTTTTATATATTAGTTAGACTACCAGCATCCATCACACTTTTTACACAGCCACATCAGCATCCCACCATTTTCTCATTACATCACACAAACCTCTGCATCTATCACACCCTTCACATCCTTTTTCTTTTTCTTTTCTTTTTCTTTTTTTTAAACAATATAATTAAAACATAATAACTATAAAAAATATTAAATAACAATATAAATTTAAATAATATTTTATAAATTTCAAATTACATAAAAAAACATAACTACATTAATTTAAATAAAAAATACTAGTTATCGTCGTCGTTCCATCTCGGAAGCAGATTAATGTGCTCGATTAGATCCGATCGAAGGTTGTGATGCACTTCCGCACTTCGTACTTCTCGGACATTCGCCTCAAATTGTTGTTCGCTAATCTGTACGTCGTCTTCATCGTTTGGTAATGTTTTCGTCGAATGGACAAATCACTTGTTCTCCGTCTTCCAATATCATATTGTGCAATATGATACAAGCATACATTATTGTACGTATTTTTTCCGTGTGCCACATTCTCGTCGGGTGCATAGTCGTCTGCTCATGCGGAAACATCGCCTAAACGATTCGTCGTTGTAGTTGCAGTTGTTCGCAAAATAATCTGCTACAAGTTGCTCGTGTGCAGCTTCACGGTCTTTAACTTGATTCGGGCCTCGCCGTCTTGTTGATTGACTCGAGCTAACTTCATCATACTCACGCAACACATCCAAAACCGCATTGGACATTCCAATAAACAAATTGGTTCTCGTTTGACGATAAACGGAGAGAAAATCTGTCTCCGCTTGATTAATCTCGAAATCTTCGTCATAATAATCCGACGAATCAGATGACATGTTTGTATGTATATAAATGTTTAAAGAGGAGAATATAGAAGTTTGAGAGGAGAATGTAGAAAAAATATGTGTGAAAAAATTAAAGAAAAGAGGTTATATTTATAGGAGATAAATGGATTAAATAAATAAAAATTTGAAAACCACCCAACGGCTACCCACCTCTCCCCTTTCCTCTCTCACTTGCGCGACCCGGCTCACACACGTGAGCGTGAGCAGCCCCTCACACATGGGGGCGATGGTGTGCTTTCTCGTGATGGGGGCTCACGACCCTCCCTCGCGGTCCGATGCGGATAGTCTTATGTAGATTTCAAGTGTCATTTTTGGAAGTAATTATCTTTATTTTTATAGAATGGAATGACGAAAAGAGCACCGATGCGAGAGTCGGGAGAGGTGGTGTGGGTGTTAACTCTGGGAGACGGGGTAGAGGAACAAACACGACGGTTGGAAGAGGTGGGGTTGGTGTGCGTATCGGAAGACCGGGGAGACGGACAAATGTTGGTGTTGGAAGAGGCAGCATAGGGGTGCGTTCTGGCCGCCGTAGGAGAAGGACAAATGTTGGTGTACGTCCGGGAAGGAAGCCATTCCAGTACCACTACACCGCCTCTGAAGATCAACTAAAAGACAATCCAAACGTGGCTTTGTTTTTCTTGGAAAACGACTTGCACAAAGGCCAAAAATGAACCTAGATTTAAGTGAAAACAAACAAAAAGTTACTTTTTACCTCGAAAGGTAGCTGATTCGATACCCTTTTCGTTAAACAAAATTTCGCAAATCTACAAGATGTTTTCTCTTGATCCTGACTCTATGGAAGCCGAAACCATGAAGCAAATAATTAAAGAATGTGAGGACAAATAGTGAATTCAGGGTGATAGATTTAGATATATGTTTGTCCAGACCGATTACCACTTGCATCACCAACAACATTTCTACCACTATGCTATGGCACCACCACCGATTGCCACTGCCGCCACTGTCCGAAACCACTACACTTCGTAACTTGTTGCACAATCACCACCTCTACTACCACCTCCACCCCCACAACCACTACCACCGTCTTCACCAACATCATCTTCGCCACCAACACCATCTTCACCATCGCCACAACCATCAACCACAACCACCACCATCGCCATCAATACAAGTTTGTATTGGTCCACCGACCACCACCACCACTACACTTTACCACCATCAGAAACCGCCACCGCAACCAGTAACCTTCACATTGCTAGTCATCGCCACTATCACCGCTTCCATTTCCTATCATCACTTTTATTGATCATTGCCACAATCACCACTCGTTATCACTAATTACCATTAATGGTTGCCTCAACCAACATCTATGTAGCTACCACCAATCATCACCCTAACGGTTTCTACCACCATCATCCCAACCACCACAACTTACTACTGCACCAACTACCCCAGATGCCACCAATGAGCACCACCACCATCACTACCGACCACTGTAAACACCATCATGCTACTATATATGTGTGTGCGTGTGTAATGATTACATATATTTACCAAACAATATAAATGATAATGCTAATACTAGGGAATAGTCGTTGCATTTATTTGTATCCCCTTACCCTCTAACACTCTCATCCCCTCTATTTAATTAAGCGCCCTCTTAGAATCCATCCAGAGATTACTAAACCACTAAACCAAATACATGACAACATATACTAGATCATTTGAAGATGAAAACTTTTATCAGAAAACCTCCCTTTTGAGTTGAAGCTTCCATCTCCTTATAAGTTTTTGAACCCCATGTAAAGTAAACCATGAAATGGTACATTTCATTTTCCTCCGGGCCCAAAACCTTACACCATCAGAATTCCTTTTTTTTTTTTTGGCCCAACAAAAGTTGCTCTAGAGTTTTGCTTCCAATTTTCTACATTCTAAGAAAACCCAAAAATATATGAGAAGCCTCATCAACATTTTAACATCTTTATACACATCACTACTTAATTGATTTAGCTGCAAGGATCATTTGTTCTTAATAATAACTGAAAATTTAAACTAACTATAAAAATTTGTTACGGAATCTTTAATATATATTAAAAGAAAAGGGTTTTTCTCTCTTCCAAAAAAATCTCCACCAATCATAACTCTTGATTTAAAAAAAAAATTAAAAAAATCGAGATGATGATGTCAAAAATGCCAAAAATCCTTAAGTCTTGGAAGGGGGTATTGTGAAAATTCTAAGGGGGTTTTATAAAATATGTTAAGGGTTTTTATGAAAATGTGAGGGTGTTTTATAAAAATTGTATATTAATATAATTAATTATAGGTTGTTTATAAAATATGTTTAATAAATTATTATATAATTTGTTTAGAGAAATAATAATTATATATTTGCGACCGTCTCATTTTTATCTACGTTTTGGTATAAATTTTATTGTAATATGACACTTTTTTTAAAGTAGTATATTTTTAATTGTTTGTTATCCATTAATAGTAGTGAGTAGGTTATTCATAAAACAATTTATATCTTTTTTATATTTATTCTATCTACGTATAATAGTCGATATAATAACTGATTCATCGGTCTTTCGATAAAAAGTAATAAATTTTTTTTTAAGTTTTGTTTTATTTATGATAAATTTATATAAAAATAGTTAACATTTAAAACAAACAAAGGTGCATCAATCAATATAAAAAATTAAAGAATCATATATATAATCAACTATTAAAAATAAAACTATTAAAAAAAGGGTTACTTACATCATCAACTCTTTCCCTAAAAAATCTCCACCAATCATAGCCCTTGATTAAAAAAATTAAAGAAAAAAAAATGTATTAGTTATTACGTCACATTCCATCAAATCTCTTAAGGGAAATTTTATATAACAAACTTCATGTGTTTGTTAATCTTGGATAAGATAACAATATATATTTGAATTAATCGTGGATAACATAATATAATATATATTTAAATTTGAATTGAATACATATTTCTAATTGACGTGTATTTAATTGGTTTAAAATTACTCCACTTTGTTAGGTAAGGAAGTTACTTTTAGAATTAGATTTAAAATTTTTTAAAATTTGATTTAAATGGAATAATAATTGATAGATTAAGTTTGAAAATATAAACAAAAAGGAAAAGGAAGTAGACGATGAGATATACTTGGATAATATAACAACCATTTGAATATGAATTTAATTGAAAATTCAACCATTTGAACTATAACAAAAATCATCCCTTTTAATTATTCATATTATTAAGTAAATTTGTTAAGTTTAAAGGATAAAGAAATTATTTAAAAATTGTATGTTGTAATGGTGGGAAAATATTTTTTTAATTTTTAAAAAAAATAGATGATGATATAAATAGGTGATCTTTAATAATATGCCCTAAGTTTTAAAATAAAATTTTCAATGCTCGATTATGTTACTAAACAGGAAAGAAAGAAAAATTAGTAGATCCTTTCGTAAGCTCCATTTTAATTCCACTATTCTAACACATCTCATTTGTATGATTCATGAAAATTCTGTGATTGAATTACCTAAAAGCTAGATTAAGAAACGAAAATTATATATGAGTTTGAAGATTCATAATTTGTTATTTTTTATCTCTAATTTCCTACTCTGCCTTAGTAAAATTCGTTGATTTTGTGTGCAATTCATTTAGTAAACGCGAGGTAGTGAGTTCACAAATCAACTGTAAAAGATATCTTCGATATGTTATGATATCAAAAAAGGAAAAAACAACATTCAGTAGATTAAAAAAATCGTGAATTGGGGCAACAATTATAAAAGTATGAAAAATACCCAAGTTAGATATGCCATTAGCCCATTTCAAATTAAATAGCTTAGTTTGTGTGTGCGTTAAATTACTAATAAAACCATGAATGTTGTTTATAAAGAGTATCTACATAAAGTATTATGATAATCTTATGTATATCAAACTTCTGTAATGTTTATCATTTCTTACGAGATTTTATATTCATATATATGTTTTCTAATTTTTTAACGTGTTAATATTTTTAAAACTATATAAATTTAAAATTGTCTTATATCATCCCCGTGTTGATACACGGGTCGCTTATAAACAACATCAACAATAATATTATAGTTATGGTTTTACAATATCGGGATAAAGCTCTATCACGAGAAACACATTAATATTATACTAAAACTTTTAGACGTGTAATAAAACTTTATATTTCTTAAAAAGAGTATTTATAAGAAGTACTAAAAAGACACGTTTTCACTCATGGACAGTTATATGTGACAGTTTCTTGAGTGAAGAGTGAAGAGTAAAGAGAGGTTAAAAGTTTTAATTTGCGATAATTAAGAAAATTCTACTAATAAAACTATGAATGTTGTTTATACAGAGGTTTTAAAGAAAATCTAATGATAATCTTATGTATTAATTTCAAAATTCTGTAATGATTATTCATTTCTTACGAAATTTTATATTCATATATATGTTTTGTAATTATTTTTACTATACGTCTTAATATACTCTTTAAAACTATATAAATTTTAAATTGACTTATATCAGCCCGTGTTGATACACGGGTCGTTTAGCTAGTATATTAATATTAGAATAAAGTTGATCGATCCCGAGCGAATGGTTAGATCCGGCCAAAACAACTTTTGGCTATCAGATAATGAAAACTAACCGTTGAAATATATAACAATAAAAAATAGTTGACTTCATTCAGCCAACAAACTTTTACACCAGTTATAATTGTTACAATGTCCTTCAAAATGACGGAACAACGCCGTACTCCACATCTGCACCGTAACTATGAGTACTATAATTCTCCGCCGTGAACAACCACCGATCCACATCCAACTCCGTCGTAGTCGTCAAATCGGCTCTCTTTGCAAATCGGCCTTTGATCCTTGGCCGCGTCTCAGCATACGCTTTCCGTGAAGCGTATCGGATTTTCTTCTCGAACTTTCTGTTCTTCCTCTTCTCCCTGTACCTCAAAACCCTAGCCTCCCTATCTACTGCACAAAACTGCTTCGGTTTTATGGTGCAACTCATTCCTCCGCCGTTTACTGATAGCATCAATGGATTTGATACGTCTAACAAAGAATTCTCTTCCGGTACCACACCGGCATCCATTGACGAAGAAGACACCTGAAATTTTACCAAATTTTGTAAGAGATGCTGTATAGCAAAAAGAAAACTAAGATCTAGAGCTTAGATGTTTGAATTGAGATGTTTACACTATGGCTATGTGATTGAGAGTTGCTTTTGTCGTAGGAATTGGTAATGCATCTGGTAAAATCGATTTCGTAGCGAGCTCCCGACACCGGCGATTTGTGATCATCGATTGGCGTCGATGGGAAATTCTTTGTAGCTACCGTTGTTACCACTGGAACCACGCCGTCGTTAACAAAATCATGGAGTTGATTTTCATGTCCATATGTAGGGATTGCGAAACCAAAATCGAAGAGACGATCAGAGGCGGATAACAGATCTAGTGATTTCATTACAGCCGGAGAAGTATCGGTAGGAATATCAACAGTAATATTCGTCGAATCTCTCGGAACCGAATTATTCAATACAGCGCTACCGTAATCGGAAACTGTATCGAGCAAGCTGCCGGCAGTAGTAGTCACAACAGCCTCGGCGGAATTGTAGAACGGAACCACCGGAATCCGCTCGTGACGCCGGGCAAGAGGATTCGCCGAGTGAATATCTCTATCACACGAGACACACAGCGTGGCGGCGTCCGCTTTGCACATCACAGAAGCCGGCGATCGTTCACACACCTCACACATCCACACACACTCGTGTTTGGTATGGTGGTGCAGCTTGACGTCACACGCCATACACAAAAAAGCCGTGTCCTTAAGGCAAAACAGCAAAGCTGACGCGGACTTGCAAGAATCACATGGTTTCGCCGCCGCATTCCACCCTACCGGGAAACACTTAGCACCACCACCACCATCATTGTTTTCCACCATCTCTATTGTATTAATTTGACTTCTGATTTCTCTAGAAACTTCTGATTGGCGTTTGGATTGTACTGTTGGGATTGTATATTTGTAATTATGTATATCTAAAGGAAGTTGGGAGTTGCAAGTAGTGGACGTAATAGATGACACTTGGATGAATGGTGGCCACGAAAAAGATTTTAAAAGGATGTTGTATGTGTCTGAGGTGCCGACGCCCGACTTAGACCATCGTATTAGTATCTAGCCATATAGCATATGCTTTTATTATATGAAAAAAATAAAATAATATATTCTTCTGTTATTTTGTTATAGTATATTTTTCTATAATATGATATTTGTAATTTACTAATTCTTTTTCTTTACTTCTTATATTAATTTTAACACTTGTATCAATCTTATAAGTTATATCTTCCTATTATTTCATGTAACGGCTACAATATTTTCTCCATATATTCCTCTTCCAACTCAAACGCCCCCACATAACGCTTTTCTACATGTTTAAACCATCATCGACAACTAATAGACCATAGTCGACCACCAGCAATTAGAGTTCCATCGACCTGTTCCTTCACCATTTTATCATCACCAATCGACGTGTTCCTTCACTTGTCCCGACAACTAGAGTTTCAGGGTATAGAATTCTGTCGGCGTGTTCCTTCACCATCAATCAACCATAGTCGACCTATTACTTTACCACTTCATCATCATCGACCTCTGTCAAGCAGCCCTTTTCCACACTTCATCATCATCAACCACCAAACATATTTGACCTAATCTTTTCAAAAGCATTGTCGTGCTAATTGTTGTTACTTGCTTCAGTTCAAGATGTCGTTCATGGTTCGATTGTTCATTGCTTCAGTTCGTGGCTCAGAGTTTTGTTGCCCCATTACGTGTTTGGTTAGAGTTCAAGAGGTTGCTTCAGATTCATGTTTGGTTCGTTGCCCCAGTTCGTGTTTGGTTCGTGTTTGTTGCGCCAGATGGTCAGTTGGTCAGATTCGTTGCTCCAGTTCGTGGGTCCAAGGTTTCAAGTTCGAGGTTGGTAATAGTTCAAGGCTCGTTTTAGGTTGTGTTAGTGATTTGCCGATGTTTGTTCGTTGTTAGAGATGTTGTGTATCTTTTGTCGGTTTGTAATATCTAGCATCTTGCTAGTTTAAATTTAATAAAGTATCTTGCCTTTAAAAAAAAACTTGAAATCCGATTTTCAACTTATCCAAACCACTTAGGGATGAGATGGGATTTGAAATCTCGGATATTTGAAATTCTAAAAGATGTGAAATCCTTATAATTTAAAATTACATGAGCCAACCATCCATTATATAAGTGATCACTTATTTCTCTCTAAATACTTAATTCATAGTCTTAAAGAACTAATTTTAGCTTTTGGATTATAAAATCAATGGTCCAGATTGCATATTAAAATTTTGGGCGGAGGGCATTTTCGTATTCAAATATGATGCTTTTACAAATCACCTGATTGCATATTAATATTCTAAAACTATGTTTTTTACATTAACTTTATAAAACACAACTCACTATCTAGGTAATCAATTGATTTCTGCTAAATTATAATAATCAACATCGTCTATTCATTTTAGTGTTCATGAAAGTCGCTCATGCAGGATATTGTAGTAACATTCTAGAAACCCAACCGGACAAATAGGAATCTATTGTACTCATGATACTATACAGAAGTCGATATTTTTTCCAACTTGTAAAAAATCGACATATAACCGAACATGCCACATGAAACTAGTGGGTCAAAATACAACACGTTTGGGAATCCTACACGTTTTCAAGAAACGACAACGAGACCCGAACGAGTTTATACAACTTCGGTATGCCTAACACTTATATACTCCGATTTTAGGCTACAACATTCGCATTTCAAAGACAGAAAATGTGTGTTTTCCTGCCATCTTTTTCTATATATATCTTTCTTTAAAAGGTCGCACACGAGTTTGGTGAAGAGGGTTTCTTATCCGTGAGCAATATGTTTGGTCTTTAATAGACAAACATGAGATCTTGCAAAGATCACACAGTGCAATGAAGTCCTTATAAACAAAATAACTTTGTATCTAATAATATAGTAAATAAGACAACCAATCATAAGCGAAGTCGGTTTTGATCGAACATGCTACCCGGCTTCCCAACTGCACATGACCGCTTCTTCAGATAGCGATCGATCAGGTCGTGCTGCATACGATTAAAGTCATCTTTAACATCTTTCCATTTATGTTGGTGATGATATCGGTATTCGCAAAGCCCATTTTCCGAGAGAAGTAATTATGATCTTTTTGGCATGTTTCCCACATGTTCTCCTCCGAGCGACTCATGCTTTGGCCAACACGGTTTCTTTGAGGGTAGTTCATGCTTCTCAAGCTTTCTTTCGGTATGCCTAACACTTAGTTGTAGTTGAATTACGGTGATGGATTTGGAGATGAATATGGTAGTTGATGTAGCTAACTCTGAGTTACATAATTTACATACTTTATATTAACCACTGGTCACCAGATGAACCAAAACCACATCAATCCCACCCAAATATGCAAAAAATATTCCCATTTCCAACATATAACAAACACAAACATCCAGCCACAGGAAGAAAGACAGAACCTTACATGACACACTCTTCGTTTCCATGCAGGAAAAGAAAAGTTTCAAAACGAAGTACTGTAATAGTAATAATAACGTAGCAATTAAACTACGAGGCGTTTACCAAACAAGAAAAATGGTGGTATGGTATGAGACTACAAAAGACGTTAGGGCTCTCGTTGCTAAAAGATCATATGAATGAGACTAGTAATTCACGAACATGTTATGCATGTCGAGCTTTGTTACGTGAAAGATTTAGCCACCACCAGACTTGAGCGTGTTGCTCAACCTGCCATTAAAATGTATTATCAGATATGTGTGAACAGTATAACCACATATGAACATATATTACATAGAAAACCATAAGATTTTGACTCTAGCAGGAGTTCCCAACATTGGATCACCACCAAACCTTGGTGACCTAAGAGAAATTCCTTCCTGGTGGTGATGGTGGAGTTTAATTGCTCTCGTGTGGTTAGGTTACCAAGGTTTGGTGGTGATCCAACGGCGGGAACTTCGGTTAGAGCCAAAACCATAATTGGAAAATTTATGTCCTTAAGTTAATTACCTATTTAGGTAATAAAAAGGTAAATTGCCTACATCAACTCTTTTGGAAAAGTAAGATACTATTCAGCGGCCTTAACCCTTAAATATAACTGAAATGAGCTTACCAGTCTAAGCCCTCAAAGAGACCCTCTCCTTTGATTGCAGAAGTTTTAAATATTGACCATTGACGGTTTTTTATTTTGTGCAACTCCAAGGACTCCGTGACAGCAGCATCATCAAGTGCACCAGGAAGATCCTGTTAATGAAAACAAAAGATAATAAACAACATCAATTATTTGGTAATGTAAAAGATGGATAAACATAAAGAAATTTATCTTGCTTGTGTGAAAAAGTTTTGAAGTCTCAACCTGCTTGTTAGCGAATATGAGAACCACAGCACCTTTTAACTCTTCCTCCTGTTTTGAAGACAGAAAAGATGTGTCTGGTGTTAAAAGAATGCAATTTATATTTAAATAAATTAGTGGAAGAAAACATTGTGAGAAAAAAAAAAAGAATACCTCTAAAATTGCATGAAACTCCTCTTTAGCAATTACCAGTCTGTCTGTGTCACTGGAGTCGACCACATAGATTATGGCTTGAGTATTTGGAAAATAGCACCTCCAGTATGGCCTAAAAGAACTCAAAAAATATCAGCCGTTGAACTAGAGGGAGAAAATGGTAAACGAAAGCCAAATTACCAAGTTTCTCAAATATGTCAATGTGTATGATAACAACAACAGTACCAAATCCCCTCGAGCGGGATATGGGGGAGGTAAACAGTCATACCTCTAATCGTGGGTAAAGGGACTGCTTTCTGAAAGACCTCCGGCTTATATAGAGTAAAAACAAAGGTTGGAGCTTTCAGAAAGAGGTGGAAACTACCCAAATATTATCACATTAGGTATTATATTATAATTGCTTTTAAAATTTTATCTTTATTAATTAAAACAAAATCAGCAGTAAGATTTTGCTCCTCTACGCAATAACTTTTGCAGTACTGATAATTTGGCATAGAAAATGGGAAGTGATGTGAAAAGATCAATCATAGACTACCTGATGCTGGTTTGCCCACCTGTATCATAGAAAAAATAGTATTAGCAACTAGCAAGAAATACTAAAAGACAGATAAATTGATAGTACTCAATGAAAAAAACAAGCAGAAGCAAGAAAATTGATATATATATATATATAAAAGAAATTTAGACGGTCGAGAAAACCCCAATTGATCAAGAACCTCGCCAATCCATATCTTTTCTACTGCATACCAATATAATTCATTTGTCAACAAGTGTTGTACTTGTATTTTGTAAGTGTATCCATAAAGAATTATATTACACCTAATAATTCTAAAAAGAAGTCGCATGTTATTTATTTAAATTGTTCATATCCTCTCCTTTTAACATATTCTTTACCAAAACGGTGATGACATTGACCATATGACATATCAGACTACATTAAAAACTATTTTTGATTAAACCTTATTACTTCCAACCGGAATCTTCATTTGATCCCCAAAAAAGTATTGCTTACAAATATCATGTTTGGACCATTTTCGGGATGCCATCACTCATGCTCTCATCGTCACCACAGCTTCAAATATCTGTGAACCCGAACCATAAAAAGAAAAAGCCAGTTGACCTTACAAAAATTATCCAACCAACTTGCCTTTTATGCCCTTCCCATACCACTTGTGATGTTCATAGGTTTTTCTGTAAGATAACCACACATTCTACCACCACATTATCTTTTTTCCTAACTGTTAGAATCCTCGTCTTTTGTATTGCTATTCTTTTAGTCCACATATTCTTACTAATGTGAATATTCTTTGCTAAATCATAGCATATTTTAATTAATAAAAGCATTAGCTGATATTAAACCCCATTATTATTCAGTTCATGAAAATGCATCATGGCTATTTGATAAAATCATACTCTGTACTACTCATGCAGCATAGACAAATATCACCACTGTCTTTGTCAAGCTTATCTCTCCACAATCGAGCAAATATCTTATAATCAATAATACCATTCATGTACACTTCAAGCATATATTTTGGTTCTATGATTCTAAATTGACCCTTGCATTCAAGCTTCGTCAAATGAATTATTATTAGATTAGAGTGAAAACCCATAATCCCATTCGTTAGAATTCAAATGTATACAAGCATCATAGAATAGAACTCTGATTTAAGCTTCAAGTTTCACACATTTAAATTGCCTTCCAAAATTTATAGCTAGGGCAGTTATTTTGTTACATAATGTAATACCCCTTTTTTTTGGGATTTCTCATTAATTAATTATAAGCGGTAATATGCTTCTTAGAATATAATACCCTACAATTTAGCATTGCTTGTTACAGAGGGTTGGTAGTTATCATGAAACCTCGAAAATTATCCTAGTATGTCAAACACCGAACATTAGATGATTAGTAATTGTAAATACTTTATAAAAGAAGAAGACAGCCATGATGAGTTTCTTGTTTTGAAAAGAATAATAAAGAAAGAGAAAGTTAAAGAGTTCCTTTGTGTAAAAGTAAAACAGATAATTAGGAATAAGAAGAAAAATAATTTAAAGTGCCTTTTGGTTATTGATTACATTTACAACTCCCTATGGTAAGGATTGTTTAAAGTTACAAATGAGGGATTATAAACCTCATTTGGCTCTTTGTAGAGACAAACAAAACATTTAGACACTTAGAGATATATAGAGAGAATCGAGAGAGAACATCAACAACAATGAGAAAAGCAAACAAAGTTTCATAAGATTCTTGATCAAGATCATCTCAAGTTGTGGATAGGAAGGCTCATAAGTAGATAAAAAGATTTATAGACAAGATTGTTAAGATACGAATAAGAGAATCTGAGGAGTGACCGAGGTGAGTATGATGTTGATAAAGTAGGGTACACATCAAATACATCCATTTTCCATAGTCTTATGTGTATTTCATTGTTTATCTACCAGCTGCTCTAGAATATGATCATGTGATTATTGTGTCATTACGTTGCACGTTTTTAGCTATGTGTCTGTCTCCATGGAGCAGGGACTATTTATCATGCAAGTTGACTCAAGGGTAGTAGGGTGCAACACACAGATACTCTTGAGTCTTAAAGTAATGTGTGAATACTTGGAATTGTTGAGGTTTATTTGTTTTTTTTAGAAGTGGGGTGGGGGGAGGGACTATCTGTGGTGATCATCATACACACAAGTAAGAGCGGTGAAAATAACAGTTAGTTCATTAAATTCCACACTAAGAGAAAGGCGTGACCGCAGACAATCACATGGATCGGGGATCGCTTCGGTACGAGAATGAAGATCGGGATCGCGCTTTGCTAGGTCCCTAAAATTCGGTACGAGTGGGGTAGGTTCATTTAGGATCGCTCCGGTACGATGTACCATACATTGATAGTTCATATTTAATCAAGTTTGATGTATCACAATTCACAAGTCATGTATGTGTATGTATGTATGTATGTATATATATATATAAATTGGATCGAAAAAGAGCCATGTGTTAAACAAAGAACCTAAAGAACCAATCTGGACCATTGGATAATCAAAATTAATGGATGAGATTTAAGGATGGCAAAACTGTAATTATGATGTATTAATATAGGAAGAAAAGGGCAAACATGGAAAATCCCCCCCTCCAACAACCCACGATTTAAAAAAAACCCCAAAAACTTTAAATTGTCATAACTTGTTAAGTTTTGTGAATTTAAACAAAAAAATTATACCAATCTTTTAGTTTTTTAATCATCTTTCAAACAAGATCACTCTTCCCATATTTTTCTATTTTTTTTTTTGAACATGAAATTTTTGTTTGCATTTTGGGTTTGAATGTGTAATTTTGCATTTTAGACTGCATTTTCATTAAATCATGTTGGATTTGCATTTTGCATTTTCATAATTTTTGCATTTTGGAAGCATCTATATGACCTGCATGTTTATATTTTTCGTTTTTCGTTTTCTGCATCTTGCATTTAGAATGAACCCAGCTCAAAATGCTAACTTTGCATTTCAGAAAAAAGTTTCAGAAATATATCAAGCATGGTCTTGTTTGAAAGAGGACGAAAAACTGAATCTAACGATATACTTTTTTTGCAAAAATTCTTAAAAACGAATAAGTTATGATCATTTAAAGTTGAGTGGGGTTTTTTTATTTATAAAGTTATTTTTTCATTTTTTTTGTTATTTTCCAATTTTGCCCTTAATCAAAGTGTCACGTGTCATTACCAAGATGGTTCTTTAGGTTCTATGTTTAAGGGAGGTTCTATATATAACCTCACCCTATATATATATATATATATATATATATAAGTAATAGGATTATAGGCAATGTTTAGTTTAAGAGTTTTAAGTTTGATATTACATGTTCTAACTTTACTTAGTGAATGAACACTAAGGCATATGAAGATTCACACTTTGACAGGTGACTAGTGAATTCAATGTAATACTTTAAAAACCTTCAAACTTCCTGACTTCGTGTAGAGACTAGATAGAGAGCAATGACTTTCAACTTACTATTAAATTCTACTATCTGAGTTCAATTTCCAGATAAGTTCGTTGAATATGATCAAGTTCACATGTCAAAATTCGCTTAAATTTTATTGGTTCGTTGTACCTATAAATTAAGGAACGTGTTTTTGGTTGAACGAAATCGCCGTACCAACTACATCAGGTATGTCCCACGAGTAATAAGCAGATCATAAACTTTATCGTACCAATCGTGATCCATAGCGTTCCAGGAACGCGAACGTACAGCCATTAGGTACGGGCGATCCAGAACGAAATTCGTGGGCAGTCCAGCGAATTATGTGACTATGGGCGTGACATTGCATTGGTCACATTCTCAAGACAATATCCTTTACAAGGGTGAACAACAATGGTGGACCTGGTGTGACACCCTTGGGTGAAGAACAATGTTGGACTACTCATCAAGTTCCTTCACCAAGTTGATGGTAGTGGCCTTTCCCTCATTTGGTGTTATGATGATGTGGTTTTCGGTCATGGTTTGGAAACAATAATGCAACTAAATTGATGGGCTTTTGTGTGATGGACCGAGGGGTCATATATTGTTATCATTGCAATGTGTTTCCTATTGCATGATTCCGCATGTAGCTCAATGATTTGTTACATGTATGATGTTGCAATTTAGACTATATTCCGTGGTTGATTATATTAAGGGTGTGTTCGGCAAAACTAACTCGGGCTAGGGCTTATGGATTTTATAATCTACAATCTACTGTAGAAATTATGGGTTATAGAGGCTTAAGATTGTCGTTTCATAATCTCAAGCTCTCTAGCCTCATTCATGTTAAGATCTTAAGGGGATTATCAAAAAGATAATCCCCCATAACCCCTCAAGATAGAATCTCTTTCATGTAGATTATCGGAATAGGATTGGAATTATGATTAAAGGATATTAACTTGCTACCCTTGACCCAACGTTGGTATAACTCATTGTCATATTATTTAGAAACGGCGAAATATTTCATGCTATTTAATATTCCCTCAAACAATTTGTGTTTATGTATATATAGAGAATCTTCGAATGGGGAAACAAAATAAAGCTTGTAAATATACTAAAAGCACGTTAAGCTGGGATAAAAAGGAAATCGTTGAGTGTTTGTAAGTGCAGTAAAGCAAATCAAAAATACCATCAATTTAGAAAGCACATGCTTCTGTGTAAAGAATATATCCATACGAATTGGTAGACATGGTTTATTTATTTATACACACAAATATTCAAATGAAAAAACACAAGCATAACCTTTGTTTTCTGATATACAACTTAGCATATTTTGGAAAAATTTATAACAAAAACAAGCAACAATGTTATTTTATTCATAAAAATACAAACTAAACCAAATTGTACTGAAATATTCTTGTCATAAAATAAATTTATATTGAGATTTTAAGTTTGATATGGAATTTACAACGTCAATAATTTATTATAAACATCGGTACACTTTTATTGTTAATTTATGTATTGAAATAACATATTTAATAATTTCTGTTTACTATTTGATTTATTGATCATATGCCCTTTTACGTAATTTTACATTTTCCAGCTCTAGCTCCAACTTTTTACCAAACACGTTTTAATAAATATAAGGGATTATGAGGGATTCTATTTTTTTTATAATTCCTTCAAGGTTTTGACAAAATAAGGAGGCTTATAGCTTGAAACTATAAAAACCAGAATCTCAAATCCCTATAAATTCGTTGTTGAACACACCCTACGTGTGATGTTGTCTTATAAAGGATTTTTGGTGGTTTTATCTGTTGGTTACTCGTGCTCACTAGACTTTATAAGCCTAACATTTGTTTTCTTTGTCAACGTATGACCTGAACGTAGCTATAGGCAAATGACAAATTGACAATAACCACGGGCATAATACTAGACTAAGATGGGTTAAATAGACTATGTAGAGGGCCTTGTTCCAAAGCTAGCTCGTTATCAATATATCTATAATTTAGTGCTGTATGTAGTTAGGTTTGGCTCAGTAACCATGAAATTTTTTAAAGTATCATTGTTTTGATTTTAATCTTTTGGGGCTTTTGCTTTTAAAAATTGGTATTATGAAGTATTGAAGTTAAATTTAATACAAATAAGTTTTAATATTTGCTACTTTCAGAAACCAGGGCGTTACAAATGAACTTCATTCCTGCTGTTCATGCTTCAGAATAAAAAATCATAGCTTCTAATCTATCTCGCCCCGGACCTTTTATGCTTTAATTTTAATTTATGTAATCAAAGTCCAAACAAAACTGATTAGAGCAGAGACTGAAGGACCAGGTTTTATCTCTCTAAACTGGACCATGATTTGGTGGTAACTGATTTTCAGCCTTCTCCATGCTAAATACTTCTATGAAAACAAAGTGACATTTTGCAATGATCTAACAAGCTATTTTGTCCTATCTATCAAAGAAGTTGATTTTTTGAGGAATTTAATATCTTATTCATATGTGTGTGTATGCTTTATAATACTTTTACCGTATGTATCTATCATCAATAGGATCCTCTATCCCTCTAACGAAAATTATGCTTATTTGATTAAAGAAATGTTATTGGTGAAAGTCTGATCAAATGCAAAAAGCTTGTATATCGTTTTGCCACAGTACTACCTCAAAATGCTGCCAAAGTTGATCCTAATTTAGTTAGAATTTAATTCTTATTATTTAATTGTGTATTTTCCAACCAAATATTATAGTATCCAAATGGTTAGTGCGAGAAAGTGGTGTTAAGTAGTCTAAAATGGAGTTCTGTAGTGATCCTAGAGCCATATCTTATGAATTTAATGCTTCCCTGATTTCCTCTAATTTAATTGAATCTGATTCTTATTGTTTAATTTTTCAACCATATTCAATAGTATCCGGATGGTTAGTGCAATAAAGTGGTGTTAAGTAGTCCAAAGGGAATTCTCTAATGATCCTAGAACCATCTCTTATAAATATAATGCTTCCGACTCATTTATTCACAGATAGTAGCATGAGATTCATGGTTGCAAGAATGATATTTCATGTATAGCTAAATATGTTCCCGATTAGTGAATATATTTCACGTGACTAAATCCAATTGCTAACAGATAACTAGTAGTTGGCAGATGCAGGCAACAAAGATCAACTTAACACATGCAGGCAGAAAATATAGTCAGAAAGCCAAATCAAGAACAATTAGAACACATACCCAGATCCCAGACTTGAAATTTTATATTGTTGTATTGCACCGTCTCCACATTAAAGCCAATTGCTGCATAGAAAATCAATATTAGTCACAACGCCACAAACTAGAATTGCTGCCCAAAATCCTTAATTTCATCTTCAACAGTGTGATTTCATATATTTGAATGGCATTTTAAGCTACGAGGGTGATCAAAAGTAGATTAAGACGAAGAAAGAGAACCGACTTGGAATAGTGGAGACAACTTCACCCATCTGAAGCCGATCTAAACACCAAATCAATCACCAATCAGCAATTAACAATCAACATAACAGGCAATTAGAGAGTTAGTGAAAGAGATGAGGATCATACAAAGAATTGTGGTTTTGCCAGCATTGTCAAGGCCGAGAACAAGGATCCGAGCTTCTTTGTTACCGAAAAGCGAAGAGAACAATCTTGTAAACACTAACCCCATCTATTATACCATGAACCAGAATTCAACAAACCTAGAATCCAGATCGGAACGTTACAGCTTCAGGAGCAAATTCCCAAATCCTGAATCCCACCAAAAAAACACAATGACTTGATTTTACAGGAGATGAATACAATTACTTAGATCTCATGTGATAATACATGATTTAGGCGTTTAATTTGCAGAAAACAAAAGCATGTGTAAATGAAATATGCTGGGAATTCTGATAAGGGAAAGCGTACCTCTAAAGCGGAGAATCTGATAGAGACAATTGCGAGAGGATTGATGGCGAAAAAGGTGAGATTTGGGAATATGATTTGAAGATGGATATCTTCTCCTCGGACGACAGTTCCCCGAGTTTTCTATTATGATTCTTCAGGATCTGTAATCGGGAGATGTGGAACGAGAACAATGGGCGAGAATTGCAATATTTACCCTCAACTATCTCATCATCTTCATTCTTGTTCCAACAAGGGTAAATTTTATTTTAATAAAAATTGGGAGAAAAAAAACAATTGTTAAAGGTGAGAATTTGTATATAAAATTACTTGAAGGAGAGACATTTGAGAATAAAACGTGTATAAAAAGTTACGAAATTCCCAAATTATATAAAGTTATAAAAAATAAAATCTATCACCTCTTCCATCACCGATCGTCTTTGCCTTAACCACCTCACTATTGTCGTCATTGTTATCACCAAACCCCATCATCACCACCACCTGTTGCCCATCATCATCATCACCATCACCACTATTGTGACAAATGACCATGATCGTTGGTGTGGGTAAAAGCAGTATCGACAGCATACATGGTAGTGTGTTAGGTTGTAGCAGTGAGATGAAGGTGGCAGTGGTGGTGGGTCGTAGGGGTGTTCAGAAAAACCAAAAACACAGCAATAAAACAAATGAATCGAAACGGAAAAAGCCGATAACCGAGCAACTTGTTCGGGTACCCGCTAAGTCACTGGTCGGGTAGGTTTTCCAAAATTACTACCGTGGATACCCATCCGGAACCGTATATATTTAATTTATTAAAAAAATATAGTTAATATTTTATAATAAACAATTACTAATCTTAAGAAGACTTTTATCCATAGCATGTTTTCTTCTTTCACTATCCACACCTCATTAATTTTGTTATCCCTTTCTTTGAAAACTCACATTGAGGTACCACATGAAGACGATACCTCTAGTTTATCGGCGAGTGAAGACTCCAATCCTTGATACTCTTAGCTTCATTTCCTAAAAATTTCAGGGGCAATTGTTTTGATTTCTCACAAAATTAAAACATACGTCAAACTGTGGGTATCCATGAACCGAACCACAGGTACTCACTCTTTTTCAGTTCAGTTCAGTCAGTTTACCCGCAAAGCAAAGTTCAATTTCGGTGTAATTAAACTAGGCATTCGCCTCATACGTATAGTTCTCAAATTTACACTATCCGCCCCCTTGAACACACCTAGGTGATTGTGAGGATGAAGTATCATACTATTTGAAGATAAGTGAAACGGATCCGTTGAAGAAGTATCATAGATATCAACCCATTTGGTCTTTTGCTCAAATTTATGAATCCCAAAGGAATGTTTATATTTTGATCACTTGTGTGAAAGAATTATAAGATCCTATGTGCGAATATATATTCAAAGTAGTTTGTCCAGTTTCATCATTTCCAACAAGAATCCAACCAACACAAGGTATGGAATGTCAAATTCCAATTTTATAGAGACAAATCCATGAGCCATATAAGGACCTTGTTGTAATTCCTGAGCCACAAACAAAACACCACTTTACATGCTCTCTCTTATAAAGCTAGCGGTGTAAACCATTCAGTTTGATCCGGTTTTGACATAAAACTAAAACCAAACCAACACCATTTGACTTCGGTTTTATAATGGTCCAGTTTTTAGGTTTTCAACCTCACTTGTTCGGTTTGCAGTTTTGATTTTGGCAATTTTGGATCAACCCACAATGGTCAGAGAGCTACAAACACACTACCCAAATCAAACATTGATGTTTTGCAAGAATCTTTTGAGCAGATAAACATTAACTATGCCACATAAAAGACGTATTGCATAGAAAGCCCACAATTTCACTGCCTTATTTATAATACTTTTACGTCTTAATCTAACTGCAACTACAAATCTCTACTCGAAAACTCTAACCTACATTGCAGATTGAAATATCATCTCCGCAAGTTCCTGCACAAATGGAGCAAATCAGTTACACATAATCCTTAAAAATGGTAAAAAAGATCTTGAAATAAGACATGTTCTTTGATAATTTCAAATCTTCTAAAACATATCTTGTTTAAAATTACAAGATATGTGTATTGTGTTAGAGCAACATCAAACATACCTGTTTGCCGGAAGGAACCCGAGGTTCTCCCCATTCCATAGCTTTCTTTTCTAGCAAATCAAAATCAGCCTTTCCAGCCTGAAAAACAACCAATCAACAAACCAAAAGAAAGGAAACCAAAGGCCGGTGAAACGGGGATTAGGGTGATTACCTCAATCTGGGCACCGAGTTCTGAATCAAAGCTCTGATATCTTTTACGGACAAGCTCATCCAAAGAACCATCCTTCAACAAAATAATAATATTGTCTCAAATAACCCGAGTATGATAAATAAACTTTAAAAAACTAATCAAATAAGAATATAGCAGAAAAGATACCTCGATCAACTTTGCAGCATTACGGAGACCACGTGCCAATGTATCCATACCAGCAATATGAGCAATAAACAAATCCTCAACGTCTGTGCTCTCCCTTCGTCTGTATATCACATCAAAGCATCCATTTATTTAAAATTATCTTCTTTTTTGCATAATAAAGAATGAATCAATGTAAACTATTATGCAAAAAGTTAGCTCGATATTTGTATAAAAGAAGGTGAGACACAAATTATATTACTAAGGAAACTCACAATTTGGCATCAAAATTGAATCCGCCAGGTGCAAGTCCACCCTGTAAGCAAAAAAAGTCAAGCATTGCAATTTCATGGAATGAAGGGAATAATAAGTATTTGTAATGTTCCAAAGATACGATTTTACTTACATTTCTAAAAACACTAAGCATAACCAAAGTGGCTTCACTGACATCCATCAAAAACTGATCCGTATCCCAACCTTATTATTAATCATAAATATATTGTCAAAGTTTGAACAACAGGAACATAGTGATAATCTAATTAGAGTAACTTGAAACCATACCAACTTGAGGGTCACCCGTGTTGGCATCAATATTTCCAAGTAAACCATTGATTCTTGCAGTTTCAAGCTCGTGGTGGCAGCTGAATAACAACAATTCAAATAAAAAGTCAAACCTCATAGCAGTCAAATAGTCAACTTGTAATTTGTAAGTAAGGCATAATAGGTTGCGGAAATATTAATTTTAGACTTGTATGCACATCTTTTATAAAAGTAAACAAAAATCCGGGAAAAATAATAATTCTTTAGCTATGCCCGACTCATATTATGATCAAAAATTGATCATTATAGAACACCAAAATCAGAGTGTCACACACCTGTGACCAGATAGAGTTGCATGGTTGCATTCAATATTCAATTTAAATTCCCCTGCAATGAAAATTACAAGTTAGAAAAGATTAGCACGTATTTAGTTGAAAATTATTGCAATTTAATTTTATTCGTTGTACATTTCCTCTCATAATACAATTTTCTAGTTACAATCTTTGAAACTCTAGGAATTCGTACAAATCATTTAAAAAATCTCAATCTTTTATATTTTATCCTTTATGATTTTGAAGCAAAAAGCTGAAAATATTACCTACAAGTCCATACTTTCGCAAGAAATTAGCAGCTGTAGCAGCATCCCAGTCATATCTGACAAAATTTATATGTGAACTCATGAGAAAGACTAAAAAAATTCAGATTAATTCCTTTGCTTAAGAAATAGATAATACTTACTGGTGCTTTGTGGGTTCTTGAGGCTTGGGCTCAATAAGAAGTGTTCCTGGAACATAAGAGAAGAAAACTTAATATACATATAACCATTTGACACACATTCTTTAACATTCAAAGTGAAGATAGAACTAACCGAGAAATTTTACAAGACAGTTTGATATAAAAAAAAAGTTATAAAAAAGATTCTATTAGTAATTAGCTATTATTATATCTCAAACCTCATGAGATATTGCAATATAATATTTTAAATTTTTCTAAAAACTTACCATTAAATCCAATCTTCTTTTTATAAGCTACAGCAGCTTCAAAAAATCGAGCCTGTAAAAGAAGCAGCATAGCATGAAATGTCAGATAAGGCATGTTCATTTGTGTCTATATGTTATTTGGGACATTACTAGAACAAAATTTCTTATTTTTTTCATTTGGGTCATATTCTTACCATATGATCAAGTTCTCTTTCCATATCAGTGTTCAGAAGAGTCTGATAACCCTCACGACCACCCCAAAAGACGTAATTTTCACCCCCAAGATAATGTGTAACCTGTTTTATGTATAAATTGGCATGGTAAGACTCATATCAACATAGGAAACATTATGTTTATATCCCATTTAGTTACCCACCTCTATAGCCTTCTTAACCTGAGCTGCAGCATACGCATAGACTCCAAGTTCAGGGCTGTCATGATATACAAAGTCATTCAAAATAGATGTCAATAATGGACCTTCATAGGTATGCATCAGGTTGGGTTTGTGATGGCCAGGAACACCTTTTGACCAAAACTTTATTTAGACAACTAGTGTCATATAATCAAAAAGTTTATATCATTTTTCAACAATAATTTAGTTTTTTACATAAATAGGTTTCGTAGGTTTTATACATTAAAGTATGCTTTGGGCAATTTAAACCTGAATCACCCATTCAAAAGTAAATGGGTCGAATTTCTAATTAATTATAATAGAGCATTGAAGTTTAAAAATGGCATACCTGGTGGCACCACCATGCATATAGCGCGGATGCATGAACAACTGAGCTGTGCCCCATAAAGGACGAATCTTGGTCCCCTGAGAGAATACATATTTTATTCACAGGAGAACCAAAAACTTAAAAACAAAAAGTAAAGTCATAAGTAAACCTTTTAAGGGATTTGATGTTTTGATAAAAGAAAGTTCACACAGACTCAAAGGGAGCAGACAAGTAGAGCTGTAGAGAGCGATTAAGTAAAATGCAGACCATAGTTTTTTTCTTGAACGTGAGAAATTACCTGAAGTTCTTTCGCAAGAACTACAATTTCATCCAGATTTGCATTAGTTTCCTACATATATAATAAAGCGGTCAATTAGTGTTACTTAGTTATTAGATAAAGAATTGGTGAAAAAACATGTGGCCATATATGAGATTGTAAAAACATAAGACTACAGTTCATCAAAAGAAAATAAAACCATTAGATAATAAAGATTGACATTTTTCTCCTGTTACCTCCAATGTTTTACCATCAGGAGCAATGTCTCTATCATGAAAACACCACCTATCTACTCCAAGCTTTTCAAGAAACTCAAAGTTAGCTCTCACTGCAACAAAATTGAAGTTTGATTAGTTCAATCCCAATAGACTTATAAAAACAGATAAAAAAGTTTTCAGGGGTTCAAAATGAAACCGATCTTACTTCTTCGTTTAGCCATGGCTAAAGAATTAGTACCATCCTCCCATGGCCACATTTTAGTAGCTGCACCAAAAGGGTCACCACCGGTTCCACGAAACGTGTGCCAAAAGGCGACACTAAATCGCAACCAATCCTATGATGAATAAGCATAAAGTTCTATTTTAACCATTTATAATTGCCAAATGTTTAAAGGCAAAACTACTATAATCATTCAAGTTCCATATATCAAAAACTTTTAAAGAAACCTTCATATTCTTTCCAAGAATCTCCTCATTAGCATTGTACCATTTATATGCAAGCGGGTTCTTGCTCGTTGGCCCCTACACGAAACAATCACATACATTACATATAATTTATCTTAAATTCCAAACTTCCAGAATTTAAAGGATGATCAAGGTGATTGATAATTCTTACCTCGTACTTAATTTTGGGAATTCCAGGGAAAAATTCACCTTCCCATTCGCCAGAATCATCAAAACCACAATCACTATCAAGATCATCAGCAGGACAGGTAGGAGGTTCACAAATCTATAAACAAGAAAGTCGACATATTATAATCCAAAAGAGTAAACTCTAAAAGGTTATCATCAACAAACGAACAAAAGTGTAAACAATTGAGAACACATATGACTAAAATATTCAAATTCATTACCACTGTATTAGATATCACATTGAGACAGAGAAGAAACAGCAAGAAGCTCCCAGTTTTCATATTCGTCATCTCATTCAAACCTAACATGTATCAAAATAAAGGGGGAAATTAAACCCTTTACAAATATGATGAATGCCACAATTCGGGTCAATTCACATGTTCGGATCAACCGAAAAACAATTGAAAGAAGCATAGCTTCATTAAAACCTGATCGTACTAAAATCGGTCCAAAATCTCAAAAACCCAAGTCGAGATAAAACGAAAAAAAAAAGCTTTTTGACGAAGGAATAAGAACTGATAAGTTACAATGCCGTTGCTGAATCTTGAAAACCTAAAATTTTGATTGAAAACCAAAGCAGAATCAAGATTTAAGGAGAAGTACGGCACGTACAGATTATAGAGATTACAAAATTACCTGGTGAATCAGCTATAGAATGAAAGAAAGATTAGCCAAAAGAGACGGGAAGAAGTGGAATTGTTGGAGTCGATAGATTGTAGAACGCAATTTGGATAAGTAATATAGATTTCCAGCAGGTGAAGGTTGTTGGTATTCTTAAAATGCGCAGTGACTTTTATAATTGAATTTGAGATAAGAATGCAGACTCACAAGTGATGTGGGACTCTTCAATTTCTACAAGCTACATACATAGGAAAGTGGGAAGCTGTACAAGTCGCTAGGATTTGCATATGATACAAATTACTTACATCATCCACAATATAAGTCTATTATCTGATTTCACACTTCATTATATTTCATATAGTTTAATAAATTTCTACATCAACATCATATATATATATATATATATAACCATAATATATCTCTATCATTTAATTACACACTTCATTATACTTTATATAGTTTAATAGATTTTCACGGATCATATATATATATATACATATAATTTTATAAAAATATTTATAGAACTACAAAATACATAAAATAAAAAATGCGAAACTAAACGTTCATTAAATAAAAAGTACGGGAATAGATATACATTGATTAAAAATTAAGAAAGTATTTCGATTGAGTAATTATATATTTTGTAATGTATTTTGATATTAGTGTAATGTTTTATCAATTACTAAGTTTTTTATAGATTCAAACTCCATTATATATATATATATATATATATATATATATATATATATATATATATATATATGTGTGTGTGTGTGTGTGTGTGTGTGTGTATACATATACATTTTTTCATATTTTTTATATTAAGAAATGTATATTTTTATAAAATATAAGTACATTAAACTCTATATAATATTAAAAAAAATACAAAGCAAATAACATATTAAATATGTAGGGTTCATCATTATTAAAATTAAAAAAAATTATGGCGCCCACCATTTCCCATACCAAGGTTGGATAACCATATCCACTGTTCTAAAAAGCGCGCCATGGCGTGAGGCGTGACTCCGACGTTAAGAAATGGACCATGGCGTGAACACTAGGCGTGGCGTGCGCCAAGGCTCGCCAAGGCGCGCCTTTACCCGCCAAATGACGAGTTTTTTATGGCGTGGCGTTAAAAAAAATTAAAAAATTTAAAAAAATTAACTTTTTTGTGTCGGATTTGCGATCGTGTATATTGGACTTTTATAAATTTGATTTTTGTAATTTGTATAATGTTACTTTGCTCTCAATTTGTGTGATTATCAGCAATCTGCATAAAAATAAGTATACACTACATACATATAATTATAAAATACAGACAAAAATACCGCGTTAAGTCACGCCTTAGAAAACGAGCCATGGCTCCTATAACTTGAGGCTTGACCATGCCGCCACGCCGCGCCTTACGTTATTTAGAACCTTGACCATATCACTCCAATTTTATTAAACCCTCCTTACAATCCATACAAGCCCTATCATGTAGTTCTTTAGCTAATTTTTAGGTTGCTTGCGTAATTCTTCTTTCTATCATCTTATTAGTTTAATAAAATTTTCTTGCTGATAAAAAACAATAATTATGGATTTTATGTCTCTATAAATATATTATTAATTATTTTATCTGCATGCTTATGGGTATTATGATCTAATTATACAATTTTTATTATGTTTGACAAATTTATGTTGTAAAAACTAACAAATCATCTCTCTTATGAAATACGATATATAGATAAGTGGGAAACGGGTACTAGAACAAGCGAAGCTAGATAAATTGTTTAACAAAGTCGTTTGCAGGTTTTCTATCTTAAACTTGTCATCACTTATCTATTAAAATATAATTAGATAAATGTCCCGTGTACTACACGGGCGAGTATAAATAACTAAGGTTAAATAATGACTAACGTAATTGAATAATATTATTTACATTAGAGAGAAATTCCTATAATATACAGAGGAGGAGAGATATTTGATGTGAAATACTGATAGACATAAATCACGAATAATATTGTCATTAAAATAACAATAAATATGTGTTTAGCTTGTCAATTACATATTAGAAAAAACTTTAAGGATGGAAACAATGGAGGAATGAGATTTTTAAATGGCACAATACATATGTATTAGTGGCACAATATACAATTTGACTTAATGATGTAATTAGTGTAAAATTATAATTTACTAATTTAATCGGTTGTTTACTTAACACACGTGAAAAGCGAAAAGGATTTGAAACATCGAGGATTTTATACATACCAGCGGTGGTGATGCTCTGGAAAATACGACTATGTAATCAATAAATAAAATTACAATAAGACTTATGAAGTACAAAATTTATTTATAATTATGTCATTCGATTACACGTTATTTGTTAGATGATAGATAACTATGGTTGCTTAGAAATCATTAAATTTCAATTTATTAAAGCTAATAATAGATGTATTGGTGCAAAAGATTTGTTACATGAAGTAATTAAGATAGTAAATTTCTTCAATAATATATAACTATTCATTATCTTGTAAAATGTGTAAAAGATGTATATTTAAATTACGATAAGTCCTGTTATGGACAAAATAGTGTAAATATAGAATTAGGTTAGAGGGTGTGTGTGTGTTTAGCCTTTAAAAAAATTACGATAAAAATAAATTTAGTAAGATAAGATTTTAACATTATATAGTAAATAAATAAGTTAGATAAGTATAAATTAAATTATTTTCTTTATTAACTATAACTATATATTCCTTATCTATTTGGAATTGAAATGTTTAGTTAAATACATATATCTTAGAACATTGTAACGAATCGTTAATTTAGTCATATATGAATATGATGATGACTCATCGTCTCATCCTAATTAATGTTTAAATATTAGATTTATAATTTATTCTTATTTAAAATTGATTAAACTCATAAGATTACATGTGTTATTCAAGGATCTATATATAGTTTGACTTTAAAAACTCAAAATTGGTTTTTTGATTTTAATGAAATGAATGGTCAAGATTAAATATTTTATTAAATGAAAGGTTCAGATCGTTTAATAAATTTTATCTAGTTAGTCTTTTATTTATATTAGAAGATGAGGTTTAAATAAACAAATTTTGTTAAAAACAATTAATTAATAAATATTTTTAAGTGTGTCACAACCTCTATGGTTATTACTGTTATGACAGATGTTTAGAGGGTACAGAGTAAGCCTATGGAAGCAAACTTCATTGTCATGCACGTTGTTCTACTATGTTGTGTTAGTCATCCTTGTATGCGTGTGTCGTCCGGATGACTTTTATGACGGCCTTATTTGGTTTTTAACACAATTTGAAATTAAATGTATGTGATCCAGTTATATCAGTTATTACTACGAGATGTTAGTCATAAATCAATCATGTTGATATGATAGTTAGTCATGATAGTCACTACTATTAATCTTAAATAATTTGAATGCAATCTCTTCAAACTAAGAAATTAGTTTATATCAATACTTACTGCTAAGAATTCTTTATACCCTCAAGAAATCTCCAAGTGTCCCTCTAACATTATCATGTGTATCAAGTATACACATACTACTTCCATTAACTTTTGGTTTATATGCTCAATCACTTCCCCTCATTTTTCTATGTAGTATAGCATGTATCTTTTGCTATTTGTCTTCAACCCAAATTTGTTATTATTCAATCTCTAAGAGACTAAAAGCTTATTTGATGTTTAATTTAAGAACACATTTAATAATGTTGGCTTTAAACACTCGATTTTGTGTGTGTTGGGATGTGGAGCCTAATCAGTACATGCATGGAGATAATCTAGAAAGAGATTGCCATTATTTCAAATTGACTAAATGGTGCACGTGGGATAACTAATTAGAAGATTATCCACATGAGTGGATATTTAATTTCAATGGATATGCATGGATTAGAAGCTTATCACAATTCTGTTTTTTGAATTGCCGACTTAATATCAGATGTACGGCAGATTAGGAATTTGATATAGATTAGGAAGTAGTTCCTAGTTTTCTCCTATAAATAAACGTCTCATGTAATTGTAACCTTAATACACTCAAAGATAATAAAAAGTAGTCTCTAGTTCGGCCGTGGACGTAGCTTGATCACACTGATCAAGTGAACCACGTAAATTTCTCGTGTTCTTGTTTTCGTCTTGCTATTTGCTCGTATTTGTGGTGGTTATTGTTTGGGTCCATTCCGCGTTTCTATACAATGTGTCCATTATGTGTTCGATAGCTAGAATGATTATGAAGTCAAATTGGTTTCGAGTTAATACTAGTATTTTTTTGTTAGTTTAGATTTCTAGTTTGATTTTAATTAATATTGAGAATTTTGTATATAAGCTTAGTCGTGTACTCGTGTTTTTAACTAATAAGCCGCAAACATATGTATTTATTCTATCGACAAACAAATGGGTCAAATAGTTTTACTTGTAATCTACTGACTCTCCCGTTATGACACCTCTAAAAAATCTTTAAATTATAATAAACATCTAACTAGGTGCCACATAGCATGTTTTTAAGGCATTTTTTCGTGTATTCCCTTTCATTTTTAATATATTCTACGTGTGCCACGTGTCCCCATTTTTAAATCCCGATTCATACTAATCGACTCTCCCTCTCTACGCTAATCAATTAGGGCTTCGCTTTCTATATCAATTTCCATTCTGCAACAGAGAGATTAAGGTTTCGATTTCAAGTTGCTCTCTCTCCATTCAGATCTGTACTTCAATTGATTTCTTGATTCTTCGCATCTGATAATAAGGGAAGAATATCACGTCATTGATTTCGTTATTTCTTGATTCTTTGCATTATTTCTTGGTGTAGGAACCTAGGGGGGTGAATAGGTTATATGTCCAATTTTTGAAGTTTTTACAAGTTCTTGCAAGAAAATAAAAGATATAGAGTTAAAGAGATATCACCAATCACAAGTTGAACACAATGATTTATAGTGGTTCATGCAAGTGTTAACAAACTTGCACTACATCCACTCCTTGGCCTCACCCACCAAGAATTTGATCCACTAGCTTCTCTCTTTGAAGGTAGAGATAAACCTTTTACACTTCTCTTTTTATACTTGCAAGAATTAATCTTCAAACTTGCAAATAAGGTAAAGATAACATTTCTTCACTCTAATTCTCAAGGCTAGAGTTGATCCTCACTTCACTCTAATTTGGTAGGATAGAGTTGATCCTTACACTATTACAAATAATATGAAAGTATGGAGTAGTGTTTAAGCTTTGATGGCTTTGACTCTTGCTTGAATCTTGAACTTGAAAGATGAAATAATATTCAAAGATATGAGCTCAAGTATTAGAGAGTATTCTGAATGTTTTGTGTTTGCAAGAGGTAAATAATGAATGAGGTTTGAGTTGGTTTAAATAAGGAAAAAGGTCCAAGTCTTAAAACTGTCCAAACTTCCCACGGTCGAACCACGGTCGACCGTGGCATCGACCGTCAGTCATCTGGCATTTCTTGTTCTTTGCAATATAGACGTTGGGCTTTATTTAAAACCACACTCAACTCATTTTTACCATAAAAATCAACTGAAAAGTAGATGTTCAAAAGGATGGTTGATCCAATACTTCTAATGTTTGAATTTAAACACAAAAATGGAAGTTTAGAAACCAATACACAGAGCATGTTGGAATTTTACCCCTTTGGGAGATTCTTTTGATAATTATGGTGGTGTATTGTTTCAAAGTAGGATTGTGTTTGTTATTTACTTAAAATGGGATGTCTTAGATTTAATTACCCAACACAAATGAGTTTTATAAAAAAATCTTTGTCATTTTTATAAAAATAATTTTATAAAAACTTAAACTACTTTAATTATTTTATTTGTAAGCTCATATCATTTGAATTTATTCTTGTAGGAATCTTCGTCGAATGCTTCATATTGAATGTTGATGGCGCTTTATCTTGGACGATTTGGATTTTGACGATTTATACGATGTAATTTGTAACAAATAAATTTAAGTATTTATTTGCTTGATTATATATGTATATGTGCACATATGTTAATGTTAGTGTATACAATTATATAAACATATTGTAAATCTTTTTATTAACAAAAGAGGATATAAATTATATTCCTATTTTCCCAACAATCTCCCCCTTTTTGTTAAAGACAAAAATTTACAATTTGTGAACAAATTGTATAAACAACTTTAACATGTTAACATGTGCATTTATACATATATATATCTTCTCCCCCTTTTTTGTTTTAACAAAAAGGACTCCCCCTATACTTGTGCTCCCCCTTGAAGAGAAACTCTCTCTTGAAGAGAAACTCCCCCTTGATTGTAGAACTCCACTTCTTGAATTCTATAAAATTGTATGGAGAAACTACCAAGGACTTGCCATGGAGGGTGAGTACATAATATATATAAACCATCCAATTTGTATAATATTTTTAAGCATGTCAAACCTATGCAATAAGGCAAGCATACATGTCATTATAAAAGAAAATCATACAAGATCACAAGCAAAGATAGATAGAGGCATAAGTCATCCATGATCACACTCTAAAGACATACAAATTCAAATCTAGAACAATGTTTGAGATACACATAAGAAAACATAGTTAATTGCGCTCAAAACAAACAACCCAAAGATAAATTGTTTTCATCACATCAACACATGACATAATCAAATAAATCATCCCCGGTGAGATGGCTCACCCGCGTCCGTCCCGGCGTTACATTTAAGAGCATTCATTATCGTCCTCAACATCCCTATTATGCCCTTGACCTCCTTTTGTAAGGATCGGTGCTCATTGCGCAAGTCATTAATGTTGCGATTAAGAGACGCAATTCTTTCATCCGTGTCATGAGAGGAGGAATGTGCCCTCTTCTTCCCTTTTCGGGAATGAGAATCCATCTTGCGTAGGGTAGCAAGATCGATCGGCAAGGAAGTACCCGGAGTTGGGTTGAGAGCCGGAAGGTTCGGAAGTTGTTGAAAGAGAAGTGTAAGAAGTCGACCATACGGAAGATCCCGTCGGCTAGATGGGAGACCAACCATCCTTTTGGCAAGGATGTACATGATGTTAATCTCCGAACTCGATTTTAAGGCATGGAGGAGGACGGCTTGTGTTACATTTATTTCAGAGTGGTGGCCGGATTTAGGAAAGATGTTGGAATCAATGACTTTATTCCACACATTGCACTCAATTAAGAGATCTTTGCCTAAGATGTTTGTTTTATTACGAGGGACATTTGAATGACAAATTGACCCTATGATTTCGTCAATGGTAAAGGCTGTTGGGAGGTGGTTAAGACTATGGGAGTCATGATAGAATTTTAACCCGGCAAAGGGGACTTGCAACATATCACCTAGTTGCGCAAGAGTGAAAGCAAACTCTTGGGTGGCAATTTTAAATGTGATTAGATCATTATCCTCGTCATACGCATAAGATGCATAGAACTCTCGAATGCGTCTAGGGAAAATGTTGCTTGGGAGTCTTAGAAAGGTTGACCAATTCATTTGGTCAAAGGTGGCTTGCAAGTTAAACTGTTGTAAGTGGACAGGTACAACCAATCGTCCTTCATTAATGGGGCGCTTGTTGAGGTTAGCCATGATATCCCTTGGAGAGGGAGCGGCGGAGCGAGAGGAAGATGTCTTTAGGCGTGGCATGTTAATCTATTGATGCAAAAATTCGTATATTATTTACAAATAATCGTAATGAATGATAGGGAACCTAGTGTGTGTCTATGGTGTAACAAATGTTCATCCAAGCTTGTCAAGACACTAGAATTATAAAAGACACTTTGTTTTGCAAAATTATGACAAGAGGATGATAATTCAATATATATAAAACATATTTAAAGAGTATAGTCAATTGATATAACAAACTCTATAGGAATATGTTCATACATTGTGTGTGCATGTCCTAAACGTGAGAAGTTTTTATGAAAAGGAGGAATCATGTGAATACTAACTAGTCTTAGTTAAACTATAATAAGCCTAAATAAAATTAATTTGAGAATTAAATGTCAAAAAATAAAAAATTTAAAAAATTCCAGCAAGCTCACGGTTTTACCACGGTTTCAGCCATGGATCGACCGTGAACCTGCTGTTCATTTTTTTTTTCAGTACACGATGGTTTTTCACAAGGTCGACCGTATGTTGACCGTGATTAATCTGTTCGAAATTTGTACTTTTTAACATAACTGTTATCTAATACAAATATATCATAGATATTTGTTTTAAACAGAATTTTCTAATAACCCCACATTACACAAAACCCCCAACCACACTCAAATACTTCAAGTTCTTCACCAAAACCCAAAAAAAAAAAAAACCTAGAATCACATGAGTTTTGGGTGCAAAAACGAAATCCTAACGAGAAAGAAAGCAAGAATGGTGAAAAAGTATACCTTTTGTGATGAAGAAGTCGTGAAGTTGAGAAGACCCGAGAGAAAAATCGAAAAAAAATGAAGAAATCGCAGCTTTTCACCGTAGATCTTCCGGGAATAGCTTTGTAGGTTCGACCGGATCTTCAACCGTAAGGTAATCTTTAATTTTCTTGTAAATTTTTGAAGAAAAAAATTGAAATTTTTGACTCCAAAATCGGCTATGGCGGCTAGGGTTTGAGTGAGAGAAAGTGGAAGTGATAAAGTGAAGAGAGGAAAGAGAAAGAGGGCTTAAATAGGGTAGTTCTCGTCAGGTACCCGACGGTCGATACACGGTCGACCGTGTATCGACCGTATGTTCCTTTTATTATTTTGGACAGTAACCCCACGGTCGATACACGGCTTCGACCGTGGTTCGACCGTGAACATTCTGGAAATCGATTTATGGCATTTTTTATACAATCATTCATAATTTTCTAAGGCACATGCTCCATCATTCCTAAACCAAGTCTCAATAGATCAAATGTTTCTCTCTTAAGCGGTTTAGTGAATATATCCGCAATATTTTCACATGAATCAACCTTTTCTAAGCTAATGTTTCCTTTTTGCACATTGTCACGTAAGAAATGATGTCTAATATCAATATGCTTAGTTCTAGAGTGCAAAACAGGGTTTTTACTTAAATCAATAGCACTTTTATTATCACACATAATAGGAATATCACTTAAGTGTACCTCATAATCCAATAAGGATTGTTGCATCCATAGTGCTTGTGCACATGCTTTTGCTGTAGCTATGTATTCGGCCTCGGTTGTTGATAGAGCTACGGATGTTTGTTTCTTTGAAAACCATGAAGTAAGGCAATATCCAATGAATGCACATACTCCACTTGTACTCTTTCTATCCAAGTAACATCCTCCAAGATCCGAATCCGCATAACACATGATGTCCAGTCCACCCATCTTTGGATACCACAAACCTAAATTGATTGTTCCCTTTATATACCGGAATATTCGTTTAACGGCCTCATAGTGTGATTTCTTGGGATTTTCCTGAAAGCGTGCACAAACACAAACACTATACATAATATCGGGACGACTTGCCGTTAGATAAAGCAAGCTCCCGATTAAACCACGATATTTTGTACTATCAAATATTTCACCTTCTTCATCAAGTGTCAAGTGTGTGTTTGTGGCCATAGGAGTACGCATAGGTTTCACATTTTCAAAATCAAACTTCTTAAGCATATCCTTGATGTACTTAGATTGGCTAATGAATGTACCATCTTCATATTGTTTTTTTTGAAGTCCAAGAAAGTAATTCAATTCACCCATCATGCTCATTTCAAATTCATTATGCATAAGGGTTGAGAATTCATCACATAAATCTTTACATGTAGATCCAAAGATAATATCATCCACATAAATTTGCACAATCAATATAACATTTTTCCTCCTTTTTGTAAACAAGGTATTATCAACTCTTCTCATGATATAGACATTTTTCAACAAGAATGATTTTAATCTATCATACCATGCTCTAGGTGCTTGCGTAAGACCATACAATGCTTTTCTAAGTTTGTATACATGAGATGGATTAATTGGATCTTCAAATCCGGGAGGTTGACATACATAGACTTCCTCTTTTATAAAACCATTTAGAAAAGCACTTTTGACATCCATTTGATATAGTCTAAAATCATCGGCACATGCATAAGCAAGTAGAATCCTAATGGATTCCAATCTAGGAACCGGAGCAAATGTTTCATCATAATCTATCCCTTCTTGTTGATTATATCCTTGGCATACTAATCTAGCCTTATTCCTAGTAATGACTCCATTTTCATCCACTTTGTTTCTAAACACCCATTTGGTTCATATTATGGTATGACCACTAGGCAAAGGTACTAAGTCCCACACTTGGCTTCTAGTGAATTGGTTTAGCTCTTCTTGCATTGCCATTACCCAACTTTCATCCTTAAGTGCTTCTTTAATATTCTTGGGTTCTATGTGGGATACAAAGGCAAAGGATGTACTAAGGTTTTGTGCTTGGGATCTAGTGAGTCTTTGGTTTAGGTCTCCTATAACTTGGGTTATTGGATGGTTCCTATTTTCCCTAACCTCATTTTGTTCACTAGTGATCTTATCATTTACTATCGTATTTTGGTCACTAAGTTTATCTAAGTCAAGTCTAGAGAGTTGTGTTTCAATGGCTTCTTCTTCTAGTTTGTCATCATCTACTAGAGGTTGGGTCTTAGGTGGGGGAGATTCATCAAATGTAACATTAAGGGATTCCTCCACAACCATAGTGGATTTGTTTAGTACCCTATAGGCTTTGCTATTTAGAGAGTATCCTAAGAAGATACCCTCATAGGCTTTTGGGTCAAACTTGGTCAAATAGTCTTTGGTGTTAAGGATAAAACACTTACTTCCAAATACTCTAAGGTGACCTAAGGATGGTTTCCTACCTTTGATAATCTCATAGGGTGTTTTACCTGGCATAGGTCTAATCAAAACTCTATTGAGTATGTATGTGGCCGTTGAGACCGCATCACACCAAAACTTTTGGGGTATGGATTGTTCATTAAGCATAGTCCTACTCATTTCTTGTAAAGTCCTATTTTTCCTCTCAACAACCCCATTTGATTGAGGAGTGCGAGGAGCCGAAAAGTTATGAGAAACTTAATGTTTATCACAAAATGCTCCAAATTGCGCTTCATTGTCAAATTCTCTACCATGGTCGGTACGAATTGAAATAATCGTACAACCAAATTGGTTTTGAATTTTCTTTCCAAGAATTTTAAACTTGTCAAAAGCTTCATTTTTTGTTTTCAAAAAGAATGTCCATGTATATCTTGAAAAATCATCTACAACAACTAGTGTGTAGAAGTTTCCTCCATAGCTTTGAATTGATGAAGGTACAAAAAGATCCATATGCAAAAGCTCAAGACATCTCTTAGAGGATATGACATTTTTAGACTTATGAGATGAATGCACTTGCTTACCTATCTTACATGCATCACAAAAATGATTATCAAGTTTTACAATAGGCATGTCTCTAACAAGATCACTACTAGACAATTTATGCAATAATCTCATGTTAGCATGTCCTAGTCTTCTATGCCACAAAGTTGAGTTATCAACAATAGATGCAAGACATACTTGAGTGTTAGGATTGTCACCAAGTCTACATGTATAGAGTCCATTCCTCCTAACACCTTTTACTAGCACATGATCATCTTTGCATATAACACTTTCATGCTTGGAAAATCTAACATTCAAATCTTTATCACACAATTGACCAACACTTATCAAGTTATAAGCTAGACCATTAACATGCTCAACATTTGTAAATTTAATATTGTCATGAAGGATGTTACCTCTACCAACCACCTTTCCTCTTAGGTTGCTTCCAAACACCACATGTCCTCCATCATACTATTTGTATGATGTGAAGAGTTCTCTATTTCCGGTCATGTGTTTTGAGCAACCACTATCAAGTATCCATTCATGAGACATAATCTCATTTTTGTTGCAAGCCTACACACATGGAATGATCATTCAAACTTTTGGTACCCAATGTTTCATGTGTCCAGGATGGTTAGCATCAAAAACTCCTACTCTAATCCACCTTTGAGTAATCTTGAAACCTTTATGATACCATGTGTTCAAAGAGTTAGTAGGTTTGATGAAATGCTTTGGTCTTTGAACCACATTTGACTTAGGTTTCTTGAATCCAAGTCCATGACTTATGGTTGGAGTGTAAAATCTTTTTACTTGTTCATCACTTGCAACTTTTGGTCTACAAGTGGAAGAACTAGAGCCAAGGGACAAATTTTGAAAATTCGAAAATTTCCAGTGGGTCGACGGTCGATGCATGGTATCGACCGTGGATCGACCGTGAGTCTCCTGGATTTTTTCTTTTCCTTTTTCTTTCACAAATCTGATTGTTTTTACATGGCTCATAGGCATGGTGTTAGAACAACTTAAGAAACCAAGACCACCCTTATCATTTGATGATTTTTGAACTTTAAGCATTTCATCTAGCCTATGTGTGCTCTCTTCAAATCTTGACAAGGTGGAGTTGTCAATATTTGTCTTTAACTTATTCTCCAAACTTATCAAGCTTGGAGATAGATGAGGAACAACTTGACTTTGTAAATCTTTAATAGTCAAGTTTAACTTTTCAATCTCCTTTTTCAAATTTTTGTTTTCAAACTTTAGTTCCTCATTTTTTTCAAGAATTTTTGAGCTAAAGTCACACAATTGATCATATTGGTCATTATCACTATAATAACTTGAATCGGATTGTACCTCACTTGTCTCAAATGCCATGAGACATGTTTCATCCTTGATGTCATCTTGATTTTCATCACCACTATCACTCCATGCTCCTCCTAGGAATGCTTTGTGGTTTTCTCTCTTCTTTGAAGCAACTTTTGGACAATCACCAATGAGGTGTGAAGAATCACCACACCCATAGCATTCTCTTGATGGTTTCTTGTCTTTCTTTGCATCAATGATTTGCTTGTACTTCTTTGGGTCAAAGGGAGCCTTTACATGCTTACCCTTTCTCTTGAAAAATTTCTTGAAATTTCTCACCATCATAGCATATTCTTCATCATCATCACTATTGCCATCATCTTCCTCATCACTTGAGGATTCTTTAACATGTTTGGCTTTGATAGCAATAGATTTTGACTTCTCCTTCTTTAATTTGGCTATTTCATCATCTTTTTGCATGATAACCTCATACACCTTGAGGTTTCCAATAAGCTCATCCATTTGGAGTAGATTTAAGTCTTTTGACTCCTCAATAGCCGTCACCTTAGCTCTCCATTTTGGTGAAAGAGCCCTAAGAAACTTTCTCACAATTTTCTTGTTAGAATAACTAGTTCCAAGTGACTTGAGACTAGTGACAATAGTATTAAACTTAGAAAAAGCTTCATCAATGCTCATTTCATCAAGAATATTAAATTGCTCATATTGTTGTACAAGCAACTCAACCTTGTTGTCTAGGACTTGAGCATTTCCTTGATGGGTGGTGACAAGAGATTTCCAAATTTCATTTGCACTATCTAGCATAAAAACTCTTTCATACTCTTTTTTAGGTAGTGCATTGTATAAAAAGAGTTTTGCTTCAAATTTTTTGAAATCATCTTCTTGTCATCTTGATCCCATTTATCGTTAGGAGTTGGTACATATGCATCAATTTTAGAATCAAAGGTTTTTGGCACATGATCACCATCCTCTATGATTTCCCAAAAATCAACATCTTTGGCTTTAACATATGTCATAAACCTTTGTTTCCAAAAGCAAAAACCTTCTTCTTCAAGAAGTGGAGGTCTAACCATAGAATTCCCCTCTACAAAGTTTTGTCCCATTTTCAACTCAAAGAATTTTTGAAAAATGTTTTAGAACACTTCAAAGCAAGTTTTCAAAAATTATCAAGAGCAACTTGCTCTGATACCAATTGTAGGAACCTAGAGGGGGGGGGGGGTGAATAGGTTATATGTCCAATTTTTGAAGTTTTTACAAGTTCTTGCAAGAAAATAAAAGATATAGAGTTAAAGAGATATCACCAATCACAAGTTGAACACAATGATTTATAGTGGTTCATGCAAGTGTTAACAAACTTGCACTACATCCACTCCTTGGCCTCACCCACCAAGAATTTGATCCACTAGCTTCTCTCTTTGAAGGTAGAGATAAACCTTTTACACTTCTCTTTTTATACTTGCAAGAATTAATCTTCAAACTTGCAAATAAGGTAAAGATAACATTTCTTCACTCTAATTCTCAAGGCTAGAGTTGATCCTCACTTCACTCTAATTTGGTAGGATAGAGTTGATCCTTACACTATTACAAATAATATGAAAGTATGGAGTAGTGTTTAAGCTTTGATGGCTTTGACTCTTGCTTGAATCTTGAACTTGAAAGATGAAATAATATTCAAAGATATGAGCTCAAGTATTAGAGAGTATTCTGAATGTTTTGTGTTTGCAAGAGGTAAATAATGAATGAGGTTTGAGTTGGTTTAAATAAGGAAAAAGGTCCAAGTCTTAAAACTGTCCAAACTTCCCACGGTCGAACCACGGTCGACCGTGGCATCGACCGTCAGTCATCTGGCATTTCTTGTTCTTTGCAATATAGACGTTGGGCTTTATTTAAAACCACACTCAACTCATTTTTACCATAAAAATCAACTGAAAAGTAGATGTTCAAAAGGATGGTTGATCCAATACTTCTAATGTTTGAATTTAAACACAAAAATGGAAGTTTAGAAACCAATACACAGAGCATGTTGGAATTTTACCCCTTTGGGAGATTCTTTTGATAATTATGGTGGTGTATTGTTTCAAAGTAGGATTGTGTTTGTTATTTACTTAAAATGGGATGTCTTAGATTTAATTACCCAACACAAATGAGTTTTATAAAAAAATCTTTGTCATTTTTATAAAAATAATTTTATAAAAACTTAAACTACTTTAATTATTTTATTTGTAAGCTCATATCATTTGAATTTATTCTTGTAGGAATCTTCGTCGAATGCTTCATATTGAATGTTGATGGCGCTTTATCTTGGACGATTTGAATTTTGACGATTTATACGATGTAATTTGTAACAAATAAATTTAAGTATTTATTTGCTTGATTATATATGTATATGTGCACATATATTAATGTTAGTGTATACAATTATATAAACATATTGTAAATCTTTGTATTAACAAAAGAGGATATAATGGCATCTGATAATATCGTAACCAAAATTTGTTGTTTCCGATGGATAATTTCTCTAGGGTTTCTGCTACTTGCTTGTTGTTGCTGCTTCCTCCAAGGTTATTCATGTGTTCAATTGCAATCGATTGATCAAGTCTAAATCTAAGGTTTCATTTCTGATGTTTATTATTAATTTAAACAATTTTTTAGGCCTTAAAGGTCGAAATAGATGTGCGGTAATGGGTTTTAGATTCTTTTGTTGCTATCATTGGTTCCCTTATATTTGTATTTCTTTAGGATCCTCTTTAATTGATGGAATTTTGCCCATTTGTTTTCATATTGTATTCTGTTTTTGAAAATAGATATGGATCTTTGTCATTCTGGTGTTTGTGAATATAAGTTTTGTGGTTATATTGACTATGATGTGTTTATGTAATTAGGTTAATAAACACATCTTATTCTCGCTGTTGAAATCATGCTTATTTAGATATGATTACATCTTGTATGTCTCAGTTCATGTTTGTTCAAGATTTCATTAAGTTGAGGATTACATAATGTTCTTAATTTGATCTGAATTTCTGATTCATATGATTAAAAATTCGTATCTGGAGGCAAGCTACATATATCTCCACCATTATCAGAAGGGATATATTGTCTCATATGCATATTAGGTGTTTGAGGAAATGCATGAATGATAAACTAGAGGTTTTAACCTCTATACTACAATCATTTGCTTTGATGCTGATTTTAAGCCAAATGTTTAGATCATATTTTTTTCTCTTTGGTTTATTACACTGCACACCATGTGTTTGTTGTTTCGCCTCACATTTTTCCTTAAGATTTACTAAGAAATTATGAGCATTGAGAATCAATTCAAACAAGTAACATTGTTTCTCGGAAACAAGCATTTCACTCGGCAATATATACAAGTAGATAATAATTTATATGGAAATAGGGTGCCCAGATGGAGGAGATGGTATTCAAAATTTTCCAAACACTCGAACAACTGATGAATGATATAACTTGAACCTTCACACAACAATAGAGCACACCTAGACACCATCTCTGATACAAACTTATTTTCATCCTCATTCTGATTTTTCAGGTGAAACATTTTCTGATGTGGTTGGAAGCCCTTTCTACGTTGCACCAGAGGTTTTGCGTAAGCATTATGGACCCGAAGCTGATGTTTGGAGTGCAGGTGTTATTTTGTACGTCTTACTTAGTAGTGTTCCCCTCTTTTGGGCAGGTATATATGATTATATGCAATATTGCAATCTTTGACTACAATAAGGTTAATTTAGTCGAAAGGCTTAACCTTTTTCCTATTGGATAATGTGTATTGTTATCTACAGAGAGTTAGAGAAATACCAAGAGGCTCACTCATGAAAACATTTACCAGGTAAATAACAAAATATAGCTATCTAGAGTATTTAGGAGAAACCTGAAAATGGTGGGAAGCTTGATGTTATATAAATATTGTTTACAGACTGAATCTATTGATTTGGTTGATGATAAGAACAAAGCTAATCGTGCATATAGAGTATTTAGAAGAAGCAATCTTGATAAAAATCACATGCATTTGTCGAATCAGATGGGCAACCATATGTGCTCTCTCTCTGCAACACTAAAAATTCGATTAAGGTCTCGATTACGCGGGTGATCTGGCTATTATGTTTCTCATGGCGTCGATTGATTTCTTGATTCTTGGCATCTGATAATAATAAGGGAAGAATATCACGGCCTTTACAATCTGTAAGTGTTCCTTTGCTTTAACTTGCATGTCTGATAGTTTGGAAAAGATCTCTTTGGTTGTTGGTGGTGAAGATATCTCATAAGAGATATGTTATAATTGTTTTTGAGAATTTCATGTGTCACGTCCTTGGTTATTGATTTAGTAGTTTTAGTATTTGGTTTGGAATATGCATGTTGCTGATATTTGTCACCAATTGTGAATGTATTAATGCAAAATAAAATGTAATGGTGCATGCCCCTAAGTTCAACCACAACCATAATTTCTCTCTTTGTTATGGTAAGAAGATAGAAAATGATGACATTCTGATATTCTGTCGTGTAATTTAGTTTAATGAATCTGTTGTGTAATTTTGTTCATTGAAGCTAGGATATTTTGAACGATGGTTTGCATCATTACAATAGGATCTTCTAAAAGAATAGCCTTTTTTTATAAATGACTTGATACTTTTGATTTGCACTAAAAGAATAGCCTTTTTTTAACCTTAACTCACTTTGGGACGCAATATTTGTTGCACTAAAAGAAAAGCTCAAGATTATATATCATCTTATCTTAGCATTTAAAACATGAAGTCAGGTACTTAAGGGTTCTTCTTAATCTTATTTTTGTTTCACAAAAATTTACATTAGCATCCATTTGTAGTTACTTTTTCTCAATCCTGTTTATACTTCTCTTAACGTCCTTGAACTTCCATAACATATCTTTCTATTCTAATTAATAAATTGTGCATGTTTAAAGAATAATATGTTTGGTTAATCATTTGCATAATTTCAATGTTGATCTTAACTATATTAAAATACAAAAATTCAATAGCCTATTTGAACATCTTAAGCAAATCAAACTTCATTCTAATCTTAAAATAAACTATTTAACTTGCTTTATCCATGAGTCATCGAATTTTAGCTAATGCATGTTTACTTTTAATTATGTGTTATATATGTTATCTTGAAACAAGTATCGGGAACATAACTTCAATTCCACATAACTTCATGGCGGTGAAAGATAAATTACATTTTTAGGACAATAATTAGGTATTGGAGAAAGATAAATTTGCTCATGAAAATCTTGAAGAGGGAAAAAGAAGTTGGAATTGAACCAGATAAAGATACTAATGCTTTCATGAAGGCAACTGCTGATCAGAACCAGTTTTATCGTGTATTATATCCCCAAGGTTTGTAATTCTAGCTTCAATATAAACCTTTGATGTCAAAAGTTTATAAATAATAATGAATATTTGATTTGGAAGGCTGTGATGATGATGTAGTTAGGGAATAGTGATCAAATGATAAGAGATATCTTCGGTTGAGAAAGAAATGTCTTACTACTGAGTTGATATTGCTACTTGTATATCTTTCAGTTAGTTTCATAATTAATCGCTTTAGTTATTGATAGGTATTTCATTTGAGGATAGGCCTTGATCGTATTGTCACTTGCAGGTACCTACTTGGGTAAAGATATAATTTTTTTTAATACTCATTTAAAGCTTAATATTTATCCTTATTGTGGTTTATGCAGTGTGTTTTAATGCTATTTTCTTTTATTCAAGGATGTGTATGACTCCTTCCGATAAGATCATTCCTTTTAAAGTTTAAAGAAGACAATTTCCACTTGCGGTATGTTTTGCAATGATGATAAACAAAAGCCAAAGGCAATCGCTATCAAGAGTGTGTTTGTATTTGAAGGACCCTGTTTTTTCTCATTGTCAATTATATGTTGCTTTAGCTAGAGTTAAAAGTAGAGAATGATTAAAGATATTAATTTTAGATACATAAAGGTAAACTTAATAACAAGACAACTAATGTAGTGTACAAATAAATAATTTTCAATTTATGATTTATATCTGATTTTGTATTTCATTTCCTTAGTAATTATTCTATGTGTTTTATATTATTATTTATAAGTTATTTATAACCAACCCGTGTAATACACGGGTCTCTAAACTAGTATGATAATATAACGACTAATAATGTAGTGAGTGACAAAAGTAATACGGTTAAGGTTGAATGTATGTACAAGTAGACAAGAAGTCGCAAGTGTTGTAAATTGTTTTCAATCTCCTAAATAGATTTTTTTTTATCTAAATACCTTAGTCATTTATAAAAAGATTAAAAGGTGAAGTAAAAAAGTTGGCAAGTTTACTGATGTTTAGCTTAAGCTTTGACTTCCATGGTGGATTGTAGGTCCGAAATTGAACAAACATTGAAGATAGCGATCTTTTGCTGATTAATCGAGATATCATTTGTTTGTGGTTTCGTGGATTAAACCAAACCAATCATTGGACTATAACACGTTAGGTTGCCTCGACAATCGACTGAATCGTTCCTCGTCATTTCAAGATTGGAGTTATGTTAGAAGTGGACTGATCACCTCTGATATGATGCTCCGTTAATATCTTGTGAAGATATTTAAAGCATGTTGTATGCCATATGCATGCATGTAAAATAGCTGAAAGAGTTTCAGTAGGCAAGACCTAAGTTCAACGAAGATAGTGACTTTATTTATTGGACCGTGTAATAGTATCATAAGATGCATGCCTATTTGAAGACGACGTATGGATCACCATTTATTCCTGTTTCAACCATCACCACAAACACACATTCTTTATTCGGTCAGGTGAGTCGATCTTCTGTCGGTCCTCAAGACGTGGGTCCCTTAAGCGATCTATATGGTTCACACCTTAAGGACAACAATATCCACCTAGATCACAATTCTAATACATTAATAAACAATAAAAGTTCCAAAAATGCTAACTGCACATCATGTCTTCCACATATGATTCGAAAGTGAGAACCCTTCTAATTAATCGAAGAAAGAGTCGCTGAATATACAAATTTAAAAACGAAAACAAATATCAAATTTATGAACAAAATGAATTTAGTTTTGTGAATGTGAAAAGTATAAAGAATTTGTAATGATTCCCAGCTTCAAGGTCTGCATTATATATACAACTTGATCAACATACAAGGCGTGCAAAACAAAAATTTAAGCATTCCTTTCCAAGTGCTAAAGACGGAAATTGTCTATCATATGGAGAACCACGTCTGCACCGTCTGAATTTAACCAATAACTCTTCACCTGATTATTTAAAAGAAATTAAATTAACAGTAAGGCCCTGTTTGTTTCACTGTAATGCGAAGGAATGGAAATGATTTTAATTCCATCCATGTTAGTTATGTAATGATATTCCTCAACCTAAAGTAATATTAACACTTCGAAGAGCTTAATTCCTTTCAAAATAATGTTACCAAACGCAATATACAACGGAATTTGATTTCAATTCCATTACATTCCTTCACATTACGGTGAAACAAACTGGAAGTAACAATTTTCTAACTTACTAGGCTTTTAACCATTTTCTAATTGATATTATAAAAACTTGCCTGAATGGTACTATGTGCAATATATCGTTGTGTGCTTTTATGGAAGCTAACATCTACACGTTCCCAAGATTTTTGAGTAAGACCTCTGATCATAACCTCTGAATTTACAAGACAACGGCAATGAGCATATATATGAAACAAACATAAATAAAAATGCTCATCAAAAGTAGAGTAAGGTACAAATATAACATATAGCTGTCATTTAATATTATGGCTAGTATCACAGAATAGCAATGTAGTTTTCTCATTAGTCCGTTTTGGTAGTTTATACTCTTTTTTACATCCTGTTTTGCTAATTATGCTTTCGTTTGATGTGCCATTTTGGTAAATATAACGTGTTGACTTTCACTTTAAAATCATAATAAATATAGTAACATCACTCACATGGTTATATAAAAAAAATACTATTTTATTATTATTATTATTATAATAAAAATAATCAATTTTGTAAAATACCAAATACTATTTAAATTACCAGAAAAGTATGTTGCTATTTAGTGACATAAAGTACAGTTTAAGAGGTTCAGTCAATTTAAATCACCATAATAGCATGTCAAACAAAAGTATAATGACCAAAACGGGACAAAAGAAACCAAAGTGGACAATAAGAAAAGTAGCTTGCTATTTTTATAACATTAGCCTCTATTATTACTATGTTATATTTTAAAGTAGCTAAAGAGACTTGCTTAGCTCAGCATCACCAAATCACAGCCAAAAATGGAGAACAAACCTTCAAAATCCTCTGGTGAAACTGCAGCAAGAGTCCCGTTTTGAATTGCTTCATTAGCTGTTTGTTGACCTCGCTCAACATAAACAATGTGTGGGTACTTCTCATCCTCTGAAAGAAGATTTGACTAAAAGGCCGAAAAAACAAACAGAAATGGTAATCAATTAAAACAGATATATTGAATTAAGAGAGAACATTCGAGCACAAGCAAACTGACATTTGGAAGTTCGTGTTGACGGCGAATAGAAGATGTTTCCCATCCAACCATGTCTTTACAGTCAATGAAAGTCAAACATTAATTTAAAGAAAACGATGAAAAGATGTTAAAGAAACAAAAAGTAAAAAAACATACGGTCATAATTTGCATTGGCGTATGCAACACGACGCTTGAAAGACCCTAAAGCAGAGCTGCACAATACGTACAAAAAGATGCATATTATCAGAAAATTGAAGATGTATATGAATTATGAAACACAAGAAAAAAAGAGAGAAATATATAAAGAATAAATAATAAATAACTAACATGAATTTAATATCCTTAGAGTCGTTCACCATCCGAATCAGGAGTGGAAGTTCACCATCATCATTATCAGTGAGAAAAAGATGCTTTCCAGATCTCCCGGCTATCCAATGTGCAGTTTGCGATGCACTTCTTTCAAGAAAAGGAAGACCACAGAGTAATGGTAGCTGGTTGCAATTTATTAGTTAAAAAAGGTGTTCAATCTTGCATTGGTTCAAGAAAAATAGTGATCATGAAGTTGTATGATTAAGCCTACCTGCCTATGTCCTCTAGAACCGAGGTGTGGAGTTGCAACTGTTATGAAATTAACCGGTTGCAAACCAGCAATTCTAGCTTCATAAAGCTGTTCACAGGATTGTTTGGAATTGGTTTCATTAGAATCTGAGAGTCCACTCACAGGAACATTTTCATACAATTTTCCAATTGCATATCGTGCCACTAGGCCACCCAATGAATGTGCTACAAATGAGATTTTGGAAACTCGAGGCCAAAGTTTAGTAACTGCCACAACCTGCAATATACAAAGTCGCGCAATAAATTTTTTTTTTTCTTTCTGAAAGGTAATTCTAAAAAGCCTTGGTTCATGTGCCCAAGCCTCTAAGACATGACAAATGTAAGCTCTAACCAAACATGTTAGTAATTAGTTCGCTGTTTATTGATAATAAGAAAAAAAGGCTAATGTCATATTATTACTAAATCTTTCACTCACATCATAAAAAGAAAAACTATACAAAGCCCAAAAAACCACTCATTAATGATTTAGTTCAAATGAAAATAATTTGGACTTGGAAAAATAGAATTATAAGAAGCAGAAAGTAATAACCCATTAGTGATTTAGTTCTCTTGATTTCTCCTTGATAGCCTTTCACTGACTTTTTAACCAAAATCCCAAAGAATAAATGTGACTGTACTATTTCACTCCCACAGAAACTTATGTGATTGCAGTCCCAAATTCCAAATCGAACTTTATTTTCACAGCATTAATAGAAGGGTTTAGTTTACTAAAATGTATTAAAATTGTCACATTTTGCTATTGTGTATATCGAACTTTAAAAGTTTCTATTGTGTATATCAATATTTTTATTTGGTGCTATACTGCTATTGTATGTATTTTGATTACATAAAAAAAGGAAAAAATGTATGAGTTTAGTACATAGAATAGAAAGTTCAATACACACAATAGTGACAAATTTCGATACACACAATAGCAACACGCCAACACGTGACAAGTTGGATACGGTTTGATGAACATAGAATTTCGATACACACAATAGCAACACGCCAACACGTGACAAGTTTAGTACATAGAATTCCCAAGTCCCACATCGAAGTTGAAGTTCACAGGCAGACCCGTAAGTAGTAATAGTAATGATGCGCTTATGATGTCTTTACAAGGTTTGAAACCTCATAGGGAACAATTGTAATAACTCTAATACTATTATTGAATTAACGTTTCGTATTGATGAACTCAAACTACCCACCCACTAGCAGCTTTTGCGATGTTTCTGGTGGTGGAGGGTTTCCTAAATAATAATAGTAGTAATGGTAATCATAAAAATAATATAATCATAAGATGATAAAGAAAATAAAAAGATGAGTGTCATGTCGGTGTCTAATCTTAAGATCATCAATTCAGCAGGTCACTTTGATGAAACAATTACCAATGTACAACTTAAATGACCAAATTGGTAATTGTAACTACCAATATGAAACACGGCTGAAAGTACATTGCTATTCGATGAAGTTAAGTAAATAACACTAAAAAAAGAAAAGAAAGAAAGAAGAATACCTCTTCGGCCAACCTTTCACCCATTCGGTCTACACCATCAAAAGTCAAGGTCAATGAATTGCACTCACTGCCTGCTCAAAGTATATGAAACAACAATAAGAAAAGATGCCTAGAAATAAATAGCAAAATAAATATACAAAGCTACTCTACAATACAATCCAACAAACATTGATAGATAGGAAGAATAAAATAAAAATCTTACACACCTTCACTTCAGCATACCAGGTAAAATACATCACAAAACTACAGTTTTATTTATAGATCAAAACTAATGCAAATGAATAATATTCACTTTGTTAATTTGTAAAGGGAAAGGTTCATTGTGATTAGCGCCGGCAAGAATTTCCTGAACAAGAAATGGGACCAATGGAGAATCATGAAAGAGACCAACTCACAATGAACAATAACTTTATCAGGAAGCCTCTTGACAAATTGCTTTGCAGCATATCCCCAATCTGTAGCACTGGACACAAGAACAGACTAAATGAAGATCTTAAATATACATACATGATTTAAAACATCCTTTTCTTTGATGCATGAAGCAAGCAACTTTAATCTTAATCATAAACAACATTCATAATAAACGAAATTGAGATTCTTGGAGCAAACTATAAACTGAAGGAAGCTAATTTTTTTTACAGTTAATGGCAAATGGTAGACATTAATAGTGTTAAAAAAGCTCAAGATGGATAGCATAGTGGTTAGACAGTTTCCATTCTTCGCTATGTTTCAGGCTCTAATGATGTAACAAATGTGTTATAAAAAAGCTTCCCACACAAAAGACAAGCATACAGCACCCAATAGTCAATATTGGCTTTTGATTGGTTCTTGAAACTTGTTGAATTTTCTGAATCACAATAAGACAGGGACCTGCAATCAAATGATGGCACTTGAACCATCTTGATAGAATTACTTTGGACAAGGACATATGATGATTAAAAGCAAATAGTGAATCTGTCAATGTGTGTAAGATATAAAGGGGGTCATAAGCAGTTTCTTGTAAATATATTTTTATAAAATAATTGCTTTACAAAGATGTGAGTGCATCAAGTTGTCTCTTGCATCATCATAATTATCAATCAGGAGGATTAGGATTATACTTTCCGATCAGACATGATAAACTGAAAAAGGAACCCATATAGATGTAACATACTCCTTGAATTCAAATCAAGAAACGAGGAACAGAGTTAACCAAATCACCTGCCAATGATCCCATTAACCATGATTACAAGGTGATCAGGCTGGGCTTCGTTTCCAGCTGAGACGGCATCGAAACCATCTTTACAGCTAACACTATTACTATCGGAATCGACGACTTCCATTGCTTGATTCGTCTTATTCTGCGGGTTAACAAAAAACAGTTTCCCCAATTTGGGAATTAAGTCCATTTCTGAATTAGATGGTACAGACAATAACCTCCTCTGCCCTGATTGAAACCCTAGATTCAAGCAACTGAAATTCAAGGGCAAAACTTGGGGTTTTGTAGCGACGGCAAACATGCGTATGGAATCAATGAATAATGATCATAGAGGAATAAATTGAGAGCAAAGTATTGATTATTGGGACGGACCCGCAATGGTTACGGCCAGGTTGTTGCAGGCGAGAATTAGTTGGCCCAGGCGGGTAATCCGGTATGTGGTGGAGCTTCTTTTAACGCCGTTGTTGTACCAAGGCGATGGGGTGTTTCGGGTTCTCATTTTTTAACTTCTCAAACCTAGAAAATGTGATAACATTTTATTATGATAATAATATTAATAACTAGTGTATATATTTTATTTTAATTTACAAAGAAAAACAAGTAATTTTTGCAAGTATTTTTAAATATCATTATTCCATATTAATAGGGTATAAGTTAAATGCTTTAGGTCTTGGGTTGAAATTGGTGTAAACAAGGTTTTTTAGTCCCGCGTTACGGGGGCGAGACATGTCTGGTGAACATATATAACGGCATAAGTTAACTAAAAGTAGTTGTTATATATGTAACATAAATTGATAGGAGATTTTTAGTGAAAATTATACGCCAAAAAAAGAAATTTAAGTTTTTTTATTATGAAACATCTTAGTATTACATCTTTGACTTCTTTAATAGACCATATAACATTGAATACATTTGCGTAAGTTGAAATTTTTTTATCAAACACCGAATGAGCACTAATAAAAAAAACATAAGATCCTTTTTACCAAACACTTTGACTTTTTAGAAGTTTAAAAAACTATGTTCACCATAAATGAATAGCCCTATATCTAGATGAATTGTAACTTAAAAGAAGAAAAAAAACTAAACACTATTCCTAAGCTACAGGAAAAAAATATCGTAACCTAAAAGTAAAAAAAATACCTAAATGAATTATTCAAAGTAAAAAAAATTGTAACTAAAAAAAACACTATTCATTAGCTACGAAAACAAATGAGTTAACTAAAAATTTTAAAAAATTAAAAAAAACCACTATTCCTAAAGCTACAGGCTGTGAATAGTAATAACATTTTTTATAAATGTTAGAGTTTTCAGTGGATTAATGCTTGTTTTTCAGCTATTGTCAATGGATCACCTATACAAGAATTTTCTTTAAGGGGGGGGGGGGGGGGGGGGGGGGGGGGGTTTAGACAATGAGATTTCCTATCATCTTTTTTATTTATTATTGTGATGGAAGAGCTGCATGTTGCTATGTTGGAAGCCTTGAATAAAGGTTATTTTCAAGGTGTTAATCTTCCAAATTATGATCCGATTTTATCACACTTCATTTTTGCCAATGATGTAATTTTTTTGGGCAAGTGGACGGACTTGAATGTAATAAATCTCACCAGATTACTTTGTTGTTTTCATCTCGCTTCAGGGTCGATGTATGTTTCCAATCTAATGGTGTGCATAAAAATATAGTTGATCATTTCGAAGGTCAAATTTATTTTGATAGTGAACATTTCTATAAAGTCATGTATGATCATTACTTTTAACGTTATTATTACAACATCTGTATAAGGAGATCATCGACACATACATTTGTGGCAATTGTGTTGAAAAATTATGCTCCAGTCAAATTTCTTATAGCGTTTAAAGTATCTACTTTAAACTTTTTCTAAGTTGGAAAATGTGATGATGTCGCTGAAGCCAAACGACCTTGGGAAATCATGAAAGAACAATCGGAAAAAGTAGAAGAAAGTATAGAAGTGCACCACACATATAATGTGCAAATTAATGACCATCAAGAGGTTCTATGTGCACACTAGTGAAACAACAATTAGCACAAATGAGTTTGAATGAGTCCTTATAGACACGATTAGAGTATCGAGAAACATTGCTTAGCATAAATCTAAAAGAAGATAGCTATGTGTTAGATGAAAAGGTATACGACTCTAGAGCAAAGAAATGCTATATTCAATTAGTGTCCAAGCTAGTTTTAGCGAGAAACCTTAAAAAAGGACACTGCTACACCTAAGTCGATAATTCGCTTATGGTAACGATATCAAAGGGGATATATATGGATAATGTGCATCGATTTCAAGTTACAAATCTAAGGATTATTGCCAATATTTTAAGTGTATTGGGTTAACTAGCTAGTAGGGTAAACTAATATACACAATATCACATATTTTTTAACACTTATATGTTCAATGGTACATGTAAACATCAAGGACCACCTACCTACTTGCTTATGGAGTATCATTAACTTGATACACCACTTGTTCAAGTACGTACGGTAACCCAATACCAACAATTTCAATAAATACTACACTGGACATATATTAATTGATATATCATATATAACCACTTATTTAGTAGTTACTCAACTACTCATTGTTTCGACAATATCCATGAATGGATATATATCAGCCTTTTATACCACCTTTATTCCATTGTTATACGTACATTAATGACCCAATATGCATGTAAAGGATTCACTACATGTATGATGTACCTACCGCATAGTCCACGTATGCAAATATCATACAACATACATACAATGTTAACATGTAAGTACGTACATGCCATCTATATATGTATACCACACATGTGATATGACATATACAAATACAATCCACCTTGTTAGGTCCTAAATTGTGCGTACTGTGTTTCGATCACTTTGTGCGTACTGTGTTTAGGTAGTTTCTTTACTCCTATGGTCTAGCCAGAGTCGGACAGACCTACCCAAGGAGCTTCCTATTTTATAGAAATGAGAAAAAAAGAGTGTTCATTCATTTTGAAAAGAGAGTTTGAGGAAGAAGTTGAAAAATATTCAGAGAGCTGAAGGTGAGAGAAAAGATCAAAATAAAATAAAGATCCTCACTAAACAGTGTCAATCTGGGTAGCTGCATCTACTACTGGTTTTATACTGGTATTGAAGAAGACATCATGGACCCAGTGATGCAATGCATTTACCCCACCCAGCTACTCAATTATCTCTTAAAAGTTAATTGTTTCAACTTCACACGGAGACTTATCACATAAACTATTGACATCTCACTAGGAGATTGTTGATATTGAAAATAGGAGGACAACTACTCCGGTCTCCGACTTCTTTCGTGCACTTATCGAGTCTAGAGCCATTTGCAATATTATTCTCTTCTAGGACACTTAATGGAATCATTTGCCTGTTTTAGTGACAGTGTCGGAACATCTTGAGTAATATCTTTATGATATTTACAGTGATAGATGGAAATCCTACCAGTGCTAACATCATGCCAACGCTGAACATAGGTCACTCAGTTTATTTAAACTGAAGTGTTAACGGGTAATCTATGTGATCCCGGTGTTACAACCGATGCGTTTATTGCCATATCGTTCAGATAGAGTCATGCTAAAATCAATATGAAGTCATTTTGCATGTGCATGATGATCATGATGGATCCTGATCATCATGAGGGGGAGAATCAAGTTTAAGGAACATAATTCACATGTCAAGAGGGAGCTAATACATCAAGTGCGGTGTGTCTTAAAATCTTCAAAGGGAAGATGACAAAGTTTCAAAGAGAAGAAGACAACTGTTCATAAATTTGAAAGGGAGCAAGGTTCTGGAAAAATTTCAGATTTTAAAGATCTTGAGATACTTTCAAGGGGGAGCAAAATTTGTTTGAATGATAATTCAAAGGTGCTGATACAGCCAATACAACCCTCAACCAACATCGAATATGCACAATGCCTTAAAGAAAATTTCAAAGGTGCTGAAACAGTGAATCCAACCTCCGAGCAACATCTGTGTGTAATCAAGAAATATTATTCTATTGTTCCCGTGAAGACAAAAGAGATGATCACGGTTGCAAATTCTGATAAGCCCGAAGCTTCTACTGCAATCTCTGATAAGCAATCTGATCACCAAGGACGAGTCTTTGAAATCTCATGAAGACTCAAAGTTTCAAGAACGATCTCCTAATGTTTATTGCAGAAAGAAAAATAATATCTATATATTATAAACAGGGAGATTGCTTGGTGATTTAATAGAGTATATTTGTTATTATGCTTAATTGTAAATTGAACACAAAGGGGAAGAATGTTAGGTCCTAAATTGTGTTAAATATATTTTAGTGGAGTTTAGTATTACATATGACATTAGTCAAAGTTTAGGAGAGTTATTGTAAATACCCAAGGGGTATAAATACTACTTGGCTAGCCCTATTTTAACCAAGCAATTCATATTACTATACGTTTTTATGTTCTCGGTTCTCTCTATCGACAAATCTCATAACCGAGTTCATCATTTTGACAATTGCTTCGTTATTAGATTGATACTTGATACAATTGGAACCTACACACCTACAGGCTACAAGTGTGTTGTTAAGTGTACTTACATTGATATATCACATCTGTCAGACCCAAGTTGTATCCACTTACGTACTATTTTAATTTAAATTTTTTTTCTGGTTGTATTTTTTAGAAGTATGAGGTAGAATATGTAAATACCCTATGGGTATATAACATTTGATTTTACCGGCCTAAATCAATTAATAATTTCAATTTACCATATATTGTGTGTATTTTTGGTGTATTCTCTCAAATACAATTCCACCAAGTTCATAATTATCATGTGATTTACTTCGATATATTTGATACTTGATACAATTGACGTCCTATAAAAAAAACACACATCTACTAGGTTTGAGAGATCTCTCTTCTCCTATTCTCTCATATATATACTAACCTTTTATAAAATATACAAGTTTTGATTTGAGAGTCAGAGGGTGAATCTTGGTCTTTTATTCTCGGGTCTCTTTATAACGGATTTCCTACATGTTTGTAGCATGATCTAGGCTCGGGATGATGACAAACAACCCAACTGAATAATCAACGCGAACCCAGTGAATCAATGTAGCAACATAATTCAAAAACAAAAACATACTAATTAAAAAGATATAACATATCATCAATTCTAATACATATAGTATCATTCCTAATAATACAATACATATGCATACTTAAATCTACTAAATTACGTAATATAATGGTTTTAAACATTGTACAATGTAACAATAATAAAACGTGACATCATTTTTTTAACATCCAAAAATTGTAAGCTACATCAAAGTAGTTGATTAGTATGGCCTTTCTCCAATAACATTTCCCACAGGGTCATAGTTGCAAGTCATAAACACGTCACCAGTATCACAAACCACTCTAGCACACCCAACACGTTGCGTCGTTTTCCACACAATTTGCGTGTAATGCCCACATTGTTGGCCAGACATACACGTATTACTTGCATATCTATAGAACTTCTCTTCCCCAGACCATGTATTGACGGCATCCACCGGAGACCATGATGATCCACTACCCCAATATATATTCTCTCCTAACTTAAAATCGTCTTCGGGAAACGAGTGCATCAATGCGCAATCTCCTTTCCTCTGACCCGCCCACCACTGGGCGTATCTTTGAAGCTGGAAATCCCAAGCTAATGGGATTTCCCACTTGGCTGCCCGGACCATGTTCTGGGCAAACAAGAACTGTAACGACTCCCATGTACACCCGATACATAGTTGCTTGGAGGTTCTGTATACGGTTTCGTTGTCGGGTCTTTTGTGGTAGGTCGGGCTTTGTGTCGAGGAGACAGAAAGAGTGAGGGAAGTTAAGAGGAAGACAGAAAGAAGTAGAGAAGATGGTGTCATTGTTAGTTGGGATTAGGAAATAGGAGTGGAGGAGGATGGAATATCCGGGCAGCGTGCAGTGATTAGTATGGCAGTTGAGAATATATATATATATATTGTTGCAAAAGAGAAAGTGAAATTCGAGAAGATGTGAATGTCAGTGAATGAAGAATAGCAGCCTAGCAATCATGCAAAACAGTAAAACACCATGTGTAGCGTGGGACATTCCTCTGTTTTTTGAGAGATGATATATCCTTCTAATTTATCCTCCTACTTATCCTCCTACTCATGTGATCAATACAAGTATCAAAATCAATGGATGAGATGAAGAAAGAGAATTAGTGGGGTACACATGTCATGTTGTGGTGAGTAGGAGGATGAAGTAGGAAAAAAAAGTAGGATGATATATTATTTTTGCTGTTTTTTCTTATGGATATTTATTATTGCATAAATCATTTTAATATCATACAAAATAATGTATATTAATTTTGTAAGACTAACGACAAAGTTTTAAAAAAACAATAACAATGTTTATGGTGTGTTAATTGTGTTATAAGTCATCTATTTTAAGCTTGATTGTAATTAGTAACAGATAATGTTACGAATTTTTTTTAAAAACTTACACTAAGCATGAAAAATTAACAATGATACGGTTACGTCTGAAATCATACTATATCCGTCACTCTTCTTCATCGTCACTTTTTAAGTGTCTTTACTCTTTATGTTGTAAATTACTAGCTTTGAATACGAGCAACTATCTGAATCTTATATTATTACTAGTTAAATTAAGAGTTAAATTAGTAAGTACAGCCACAATTTTATAGTGTTATTAGTTACTAGAATTTTGTATTTTTATTTTTGTGGTGGAAAGGGAGTTGTTTGTTAGTTGAACCCGTGAATTATCTTGGAACATGTGACATGTTTGTAGCTGGAAGCGTGACGCGTAGGAGATTCCAGATATTGTATACTTGTCTGCTTCTGTCACGGGCCTCCATGCATCCAAGCAACAAATTAAATGATCTTCTAAAACAGACTTGTAGCCTAACGATATCTAGTGTTATAAAGTAATACATTTTCATAAGAGATTATGAATTTAAGTCCCGACATAAATAATGGAGTAGACTAAGAGTAAATTTAGAATTTGTGTGTGTTTACCGTTAAAAAAAAGCATGTATAGGGATGAGTAAGTAGAACTTAGGAAATAATTGTTATTAATGTCATCATGAAGCATTATGATTAGATCACTAACTAGTGATAAGTCACTCGTAGTTATACCATGCAATAATGTTATAACTATCATATTAATTTTTTAGTGTACGACTATCTCATAACTAAAACCCTAATCATGACATGCAAAACTAATTTTCTTATCACTATCACTATCATTACTAGACCAAGGCCCACATCATGCTAATTTAAATTAATATGATGGGTTGAAAAAATAAAAACATAAAGGAGCTTACGACTTGCCACCACGATGACAAGCTACCCAACAATGAGCAAATGATTATCCAGCCATAGTCGATGATAACGAGGTGATGATGGAGGAGGACGAGGAGCACGTCATAGCCCCCATCATGAACCACTACTAATGGTCTAACTAGCGTCACTATCATCACTAACTTTCATGTTATCATTATTTCTTTTTTAATTTCAGTTTGTTAAAAAACACATAATATTTATAAAATAAATTGTGGAATAAATTAAAGAAATACAAATTAACTAAAGGGAATAGAACATATGCTTCGAGCAGCACATGTGTTATGTGTTTTCAAACTTTTAATCAATTATAATGAGGGGTATGTGAGGTATGTTAATGATATTATCATTTATTTATTTAAGTATTTATGAGCGTAGAAGCACCTAAGATAGCTAGATAGGTGCTTCCTAACTGCACACATCCTTTTTTTAACTAAAATATAATAAAATAACTAAAATTCCATTAAAACTTATATAATATAATCAAAAATTAATTAAAACTACAACAAAACATAAATTAACTAAAATAATCATACCAAAAACTAAAACTCCAAAGTGATATATTTGGTGTCGCCAACGTAACTAGAAGACAAGCAAATTCAATGCCTTGAGCTCAGTGCCTATATTTGTAGCTAAAATAAACTTCGACCTTCCAATTCTACTTGCAAGACAAATCAGTTACTCAAAATCAACACCAAATATACACTCGTAAACATTTTAAATTATTAAGTCTTATTCTAACAACAAAAAGGGGTTAGTATCAATATCACAACTGTGAAGAAAGGTTTAATACATTTGAAAGAGAGATCACTTATCGACTTAACATTGACTCATGTCTAAAGTCTAAACTCTAAACACTGATTCGAGTTTTGGGCCGATTAACGGTAGCTGGGCCTGGTCCAAGTTTGGAGATTAACTTGAATATTTAACGGGTTTGGGTTTGGGTTTGGGTTGTGGATTGTTGATTGTATTGGTCGACCCAATTACTTGATAGTTGATACCATATCCAATGCCCTTTATCCGACCAAAACCGTGTATTTTTATTAAAATAATAGAATTCTTTAATTCCCCTACTTCAATATTTTTATAAAATGTTGTCTAAAATGGACTTCCATTTGAAAAATTGAAAGTGTTTTTTAGCTGTAATTTGAAAAAGTTACTTATAGTAATAACACGACGGTTAGTTGAACTCTGAATAATTTAATAGAATAGGAATGCCTTTAACATGCAATTAATAATTACCTAAGCATTTATAGTTTAGTAATATCTGATATTCTTAATATTTCATAAAATTAATTCAATCACATAGTGGATAAAATAATATAGAATTAAATTTAGGTTTAGAAAATATGTGTTCAACCATTACAAAAATACAATTAATAATTAACAGTTTAACAAGCTTTTCAAAAAAAATAAAATAATAATTAACAGTTTTTCAACATAAATTGTACCTTGAGATTATATTAGTAATGTTGTGTATACACTTGATGCATATTACATATTTTTCAATTAACCACGTTTATCAATATTTTATTTACCATCCAAACTATAATTTAATAATCTTAACTTAACTGTCTACGGTTGGAAACCGTGTCATTACAGACTTACAGGTATTAATACTTTGTGTTTGTCTTCTTTAAAAAAATATATATTTTATATTTGTAAAACTAATTATCTAAGAAAAACAAAATTTTGCTAACTTATAATATAACTTTAAACATAAACCTATAATTTTATATAGATAAATTAATGTTATAAGTGTGATGTATGCCAAAGGGCGTCTTTAGGCGCGAAATGACGAGCTTTTTATAACGTGACATGCAAAAATTCAACTTTCAAAGAAGTTAAGAAAAATTTTGTATCTGATTTGCGTTCGTGTATATTGAACTTCTATACCTTTGTATTTTGTATACAAATCATTATTAATTGCGTATATATAAATCGTTATTAATTACGTATATATAATTATAAGATATATACAAAATTTTAGACTTAAATCACGCCTTAAAAATACAATGATTTATAAAGTTTGAGGTTTGATCTCACTAATACGCACACCTTACATTGTTTAAAACCCTTATAGCTAGAACGTATTAAAAGAATATCTAATATTATTATAGTAATTTATACAATGTCAAATAGTAGTTGCACACTCCTCAAACTAAACAAATAGACATACTATTCAATAAGGCTTCTCACCAACATAGTTTCCAGGAGGATCATAGTTACAAATCATGAACACACCCCTACCTCCAAAGCAAGTCACTTTAGCACACCCAATTCTTCTACTTCTTCTCCACACAATCTGTGTGTAATGCCCACATTGCCTCCCTGCATTGCACGAGTTCAGTTGGTGGTTGTACCACCGCCCCTCGGACACCCAAGTGGCGGCGGCTTGAGACGGGCTCCACCTGCTACCGCTTCCCCAAAAGATATTCTCCCCATAAGGCCCATTTGAATGTTTCAACAAGCAATCCTGCCGCCTTTGCTTAGCATACATGCTTGCATAACGGGCCAGTTGTCGGTCCCAGACTAGAGGCGGCATATGAATTGTAGCTCGAGCTCGGTTTTGAAGCGACACGAAGCCTTTGATCATTTGATGAGAGTGGGTTTTTGGGTGTGGGATGGCATTGGAGCATGATAAGAGGATGCTAAGGAACAACACCAAGATCATGAAAGTAGCTTTAGGAATCCTCATTTGGAGGGAGGGAGAGGGAGAGAGAGAGAGAGAGAGAGAGAGAGAGAGAGAGAGAGAGAGAGAGAGAGAGAGAGAGAGAGAGAGAGAGAGAGAGAGAGAGATGGTTTCTTAAGTTCGGATTTCGTGGGTACGAAAATTGTTAGATTTGTAACATGCTTTGTAACCTATAATATAAGGGGAAAAAGAGCAAATTAGGTGGCATCCATGTTCAATGATGATTGTCAAGTTGTTTGTTTTTTAGGAAGAATAAAAAGGTGGATTATAGTAATTGATATATTTGAATCATCATGATAATGAAAAATATGTGTGAACTTTTAATATATTTATTTAAATTATTAAACGGAGGTGATTTATACACCTAATATTTTTCATCGTATACATTACAAAAATATGTAATGACTTGTATTATAGCTATATAAGGGCTGTATTTTGTAAATACTTGTTTTATACATTTGAGGCTTCAATCGCTAGTCTTCGTATCTATTTTTAATGATAAGCCTTAATTTGTTGACCTATTAAAAAATGTCACTATATGACATTCAAGCACAAGTTGATATATATTTACGCTGTGTTTTCAGGTTTTTTAAAAAAAGGAAGAAAAGAAAGTAAAAGAAAGAAAAGAAAATTAAAAAAATAATTAAGTTAATATTCTTGAGTTGAAAAGAAAAAAAATATAGAAGTTCCTTTTTCTAAAATCATCTCATTCTTGTAAGTATGAGAAAGAATGGAAAATAAACAAAACATTATGTTGTGTATTTGAGTTAAAGATAAAAGGAAAAAAATATAGATTTAGTTTATTTCACATAATTCGAATGAATAAAATTAAATTAAATTACATTTAACTTAACTATGGATTTAACTTTTTATTATTTGAGAGGATATAAACATCACAAATAATGAGATTTTATTCAAAATTAAGTTTATTAAATGCAACCCGATACGAAGTTTGATTTCAATTTCATTCAATATTTTCGAATTCTGCTAAACTAATTGAATATATCTTTTAAACTAAATAACCCCTTTCCCTCTTTAAAAAAGTTAAAGACCATACAAGTATACAACATTGATGAATCTCTTCCATTCCACTCTCTTTCCTTTCAAGAAAAAAAAACACAAGTTTAAGGAAAAAATCAACATTAACTTTTTTTCACAAAGATATAATCCTTTTATTTTTATAGTATTTAAACAAAAAATTTATAACAATTTGTATGAAATTTTATTTTTTTTATTTCCTTAGGAATCTTTAGATATAAATGAAAGACTAACTTTCCTCAATTTAAATAAAAAAATTATAATCTTTAATTTAGTTAAAATTAAATCTTAACAATTCGCTTCTAACTAACTCGTATATCATACGGATATCTAATCAAGTACCAATATAATATACGTACACAAATTCCAAATTCTAGCAACCAACTATGAAAATATTCGAAATAAAATTTTTATTTTTTGTTAAATCAATAATATATCTTATCTAATAATCGATGATGCTGAGTTTTTTATCAAAATTTTCCATGAGTGCGATTTGACCGATAGTCTTTTGATATGGTATATAGATATATTTTATATTTTAAACAATAATGATAAGAAATTAAATAAACATAATAATAATAGTAATAATTTTGTAATATATAATATGTTTTTTAACAACAACAAAGTTACTAGAAAGAGAGTTTCGACAAGACCATCACCCTCTCCTAGCAACCCAAATATATATATATATATATATATATATATATATATAGAGAGAGAGAGAGAGAGAGAGAGAGAGAAAAGTTCATGCGAGAACCGTTGTTAGCGCGAGAACCAATCTAAGCCATCCAATTCCTCCTCCTTCAATGTCATTGCTCACCCATGAATTCCTCACATGCACCCTGCCACACCCTATCCCTCCACGCTCTCCATCCATGAACTTCCCATATCCAAGGAACGGCTGAGATTGGTTCTCGCGGTTCTAGCACTAACAACGGTTCTCGCATTAACCCTCCCCTATATATATATATATATATATATATATATATATATATATATATATATATATATATATATATATATATATAGGGGAAGGTTCAAACGAGAACTGTTTTTCGTACAAGAACTGCGAGAACCAATCTCAGCCGTTCCTTGGATATGGGAAGTTCATAGATGGAGAGCGTGGAGGGGATCAAGTGTGGCAGAGTGCATGTGAAGAATTCATGGGTGGACAATTACATTAAAGGAGGGGGAATTGGATGACTCAGATTGGTTCTCGCAGTTCTCGTATGAAAAACAGTTCTCGTTTGAACTTTTACACACACACACACATATATATATATATAGAGGGAACCCTCCCCTCTATATATATATATCACAAAACTCTAGCAAAATGCTAAAAAAATCAACTTTTACACAATATACTTCGAATTGAAACCAAAAATTAAACACCTAAAAACATTATTACATGAGAAAAGATTCCTTTGGATTTATAACCAATCTCGCCATTTGATCTTCCTTTTAATGGCCATCCTTGAATTGATCCAAAGAGGAGAAGAGTTTTGCACGAAGCCCATGATACTTGCATCCCCTAATCTTTTGGATAAGAACAAGATCCTATTCCTCAACCTCTATACCGCCCAACATAATGTATAAAGAGCAGCTGAAAATACCTCCAATTGTTAACCTTTTAGATCAACTACGAGTCCCTAGCTTAGAAGATCTTTTACCGAATTCAATTGAGGTTTACATACTCCCCACCACCTGCAAAACTCCTCTAATGTCGCCAAAAATATGTGACAAGAACAGTACAGATGATTCTCGCTTTCAGGGATCATATTACAAAAAATAAAAAATACATAGATCAGCAAATATAAAAGTACCCCGTTTAGAAAGATTAAGTAACATAGGTAATCTTTCATGTTGCAATCTCCACATGAAAATGTTAACGTTGCTAGGTACGGATTTTAACCAATGAGTTTTGAATTCCTCAATTTTGAATGTTCTCATATCATCCAAAGCCTTCCTCAAAGATGCGACATTGAAAACTCCCACTTCCGACAATGCCCATTTCCATTATTCCACTTCAGTTAGATGATCATCTGGAGAATATTGGAATAAAGCATTGAGATCCAAATTATAATAAGCTATTGCATTGCTAATCAAGCGTAGTTAGATGGATTATCTCCATAGTTTCTCGGACAAGAAGACAATGTTCATTGTTGGGTTACATAACCGTAGATGAACTACCATCCTGCCATTCACTAATGCTACAAAGAGAGGGGTTTGATAACTAAAGGGCTTGTAATCTTGCGGTATTTAGTGTTACAGTGGTACCCCTTCTCATGATGTTATGGATTCAAGTTCCGTTATGAAAAATAGAATAGATTTAGGAGTAAGTTTAGTAGGTGAGTATGTGGGTGTTGCCGTTCACAAAAAGACTACTGATTTATACACCATACTCTAAACATTTTGGATAACTTAGTTTATATTTTTATTACTTATGATTAGTTATTTTTATGTGATTTTGACATTATTAAAATATAAAAATTAAGTGTTTAAAATCATAAAATATAAGTCATATTTAAGCATCTAAAGAAAGTAGGGTTTGTTCGTAGGTTCCAAAAATCAAAATTCTTGGTTTCCTCCTACATTAATTATAGGAAGGAGATTAGGGTCCGATGAAAGCCTTTGGGCTTGACCATCTATTTAGGTGTAAAATTGACTCGAACATAATACACCAATATGTTCAGTGGCGGACCCAGGATTTCTGGGGACCGGTAGCACCATATAATGCGAGAATAAAATTAAATAAGTTTGAGGGTCTGATTCGGGTTTTTTTTTCGGGTTTTCGGTTAATCGGGTCGAATTAACGCGATTTCGGCGGTTATTCTGGTATTTTAGGGCCAAAATTTAAAATAAAAACACAATTTACATGAAGTTATGAACTAAAATGCTATTTTAAAGATATAAATTGAAAGATTAACCTATTTTTTATCATTTTTTATTAAAAAGTATCATTTTTCCTTTGATTTTGGTGGTATCACCGGGTGCACCCCGAAAATTTACCGGTAGCAACGTCTCAAAAAATCGAAAATTAACACTACGAACCGTTAAAAGACCGGTGACGCTTGACCCCCCCCACTACTCACAGGTCCGCCCCTGAATATGTTACTATTTTGAATTAACATTATTTATAGCATACATGCCCTTCTTATAAATCAAACATACTATTATTCAAGCACGTATTGCTACACAGTCATCAAACGCTACACACTCATCACATGCACAAATACAATTTATATATATATATATATATAATATGTTACTATTTTGAATTAACATTATTTATAGCATACATGCCCTTCTTATAAATCAAACATACTATTATTCAAGCACGTATTGCTACACAGTCATCAAACGCTACACACTCATCACATGCACAAATACAATTTATATATATATATATATATATATATATATATATATATTAAAAGGTGTTCCCATTAAATTGATCCTGCCTCTATATATATATATATATCTTTTAACTTTCACTCTCTTAAAATTTTTAAGACTACTTAATTTTAAGTAGTACAAATTGTTATACGTAAGATACAAACACTTAAAGCAATGGTCTAACAAATCATTTCCTTAATAATCTCAACTAATTTAAGTCAACTATTACTTTAATAAATCATTAAACATCACAAGTTCACAACGACTATTTAATTTATCTAATTTTGGCTAGATTACTTACATCAATACAACTTTAAGACTATAGTATATTTTTCTCTAATTATTTAATAATCATATTTTTTAATTATTTTTCAAAAACTATTTTAACAACTAATAAAATGGATGATTATTAAAAAAGTTAAGAAATCAGAAAAGGGAGAAAAAAATATGGTTATGTTGACTAACATCGCATTTTGCACATACCATACCCTACTTTTTAAATCAAACATGTTGTCGAGCACAAACTATTGTCATCGCCGCCGCATTGCGCGGGTGCAATGCTATTTTGTGTGTGTGTGTGTGTGTCTATATATATATATATATATATATATATATATATATATATATATATATATATATATATATATATATATATATATATATATAGTGTTAGGATCAAGGGAGAACGCTCTTAAATAGAGAACAGAGAGAACACTTTTGAAACTTTGATTTCATTGATCAGATGGTTCAAAAATTGTCACAATTTATTTAGACATTTGATTCCATTGATCATCGGATTTAAAATATGTCACGTTTTTTTGATAATATGTTCGAATATAATCCTGATGCATCGATGCATACAAAAGTGTTATTTGATGCATCAATGCATCCAAAATTTTAAATTGTTAATAATTATAGAAATAATTTTGATTTTAAGATTTAGGATGTAAAGTTGACTTTTGAGTAGCTATGGGTGAACATGAACGTAAAGAAGAAATAATAAATTACAAGTTTACACGTGTTCTCTCTGTTCTCTATTTAAAAGAGTTCTCCCTTGAACCTCACCCTATATATATATATATATATATATATATATATAGTGAGGATCAAGTAAAAGGTATATTAACGTAAAAATGGTAAGAGACAATAAAAAATCCTTTTTATTGATTAAAACTAGTTATTCATCGATTTCTTTTTGATGAATCCAACATATTCATCACTTTTTACACAGCAAAAGAGATTTTCAAATACAGATTTTGAAACCAAATTTTTGGAATAATTTGGTGATGAACAAAATGCTTTCATTTAAAAAGTGATGTATATGTTGGATTCATCAAAAAGAAATCGATGAAGAACTAGTTTTAATCAATAAAAATGATGAACTAACAATTATCAGTTGATGTATATACTGAAAAACTATCACTAATCATCACTCTTACACTTTTTACTTTAATTTAACTTTTATTTGATCTCATCCCTATATATATATATATATATATATATATATATATATATATATATATATATATAGGGGAAGGTTCATTTGAGAACCAAAGTTAGTGCGATAACCGTGAGAACAAATCTTAGCCATTGATTTAGTAAGTGGAATTTATGGATAGAGTGTGTGGGGGATCAAGTGTGGCATGGTGCATGTGAGGAATTCACGTGTGGGTAACGACATTTAAGGTGTGGGAATTGGACGGCTGAGATTGGTTCTCGCATTAACAATGGTTCTCAAATGAACTTTTGTCTATAGAGGGTTAATGCGAAAAGAAGCTTATTTGTGAAAAGTGGGAGAATCAATCATAGCCTCTTATATATATAATAGTTTAGATTAATCTTATTTTTTTTAATTCAAAAGGGTGTAATAGTAAACAATATTTTTTCTCTCTCCAATCTATTTATCTTCTTTTATTTTTCTCTCTCCCACAATTTTTAAACAAAATAAATTAAAAATAATTTAATAATAAATTAATTAATTAAAAGTATTCAACGATGAACACAACAACAAATTTACGAGTTTTTTTAATTATTTAAATGTTATGTTCATCACTTTGTTCACTAGTAAACTCTTGTTTTATATTGTTTCATCATTAAATATTTTTTCATTTCATTTTTCTAATCTGTACGTCTTTTTTCTTATTTTTCTATATCATCTTCTTCCTAGTATGTTGTAATCTTTTTTCTTAAATTATTCCTTTTTTTTTCTCTTTTGATTTTTCTACTTATTTTCTAAGATCATCTTTATTCTTTGTAAAAAATTCTGGGCATTCATTGGTAAACAATAATAATCATAATCAAAATTAAAATTGATAAATGTTCAATAATAAACAAAACCCCAAACACAACTAAGAAAATAATCAACTTATGAATATTCAATAATAAACAAGAAAATACTATAAAAAATAGTTAAACACAACTGAATACCTTTTATATTGTTTGCGATGTGTTCTCTAGTAACCGATGTATAAAAAACTCAAAAGAACAAACCAATTCACTACTGAACATCTTTAGTAGAACTCCAAGCAATAGTAAAACAAGTTATACTATTAACTTGTTCAATAATAAAGAGTTACATAAAATTGTAGAATATACCAATGGACATCATCATATTTAAACCATACACACAATATAACCGTAGAAATAATATACCATATGAAATACCAAGTTTCTTCAGCTCATATAAAAATGAAAAATGTAAATAAAATTTTAATTTTAATGAAAAACAGAACAACAAAGTGACAAACTTAAACAATTTAAAAAATTAAAAAATATGTAAATACCGAAACTTTCTTGATCTGACTTAGTTTCTTGATCATTGAAGCCATTCACTGATCACTCAACCGCGGCGGTGAAGAAGATGGTATGGCGGTGGTTCGCTGGCGACGAATGCTTTAAGTTTAAGGCGGCGGTGGAGCAGACTATCCATCATTGAAGAAGGGGAAAGGGGAACATACCAGATCTACAATGTTTGCAAGTGTATGGTGGCGGCGATAGTGGTTGTTCGGCGGTGGCAGTTTGACTCCAACAGTGATGGTGCAGATATGGGGATCGAAACTTCAAACTCGAACTCCATCGGTTTGACTCCAACCGTGATGGTACAGATATAACAATCTAACCTTCAAACTCGAACTCCATTGTTTGACTCTATCGTGGTGGCTTGAATCCATTGGCGGCAACCAAATCTAGCAGCAAACTCCATCGGGTAAAGGTTTACCCCAACGGCAGATGGTGGTGACCAATTTAATCGGCGATAGTATTATAATGGTTGGTGGTGTCGATGGGTGGAGAGGGAGGAGGGATTTGGGAGGTCAGTGGTGAAGAGATGAGGGAGATGGGGGTGGGCCGATTATATATATATATATATATATATATATATATATATATATATATATAGAGAGAGAGAGAGAGAGAGAGAGAGAGAGAAAGGAGGTGGAAGATATAAAATAAGGGGAATGAGTTTAATTAGGATAGTTGTTACTATTGTGTTAAGAAAAACTTTCTTATCCTTTGTTATTTTAAATTAGTAACCTTTTGTATTTTAATAATTACCAAAATGCCATGTACATTATTAACGATTGATCAAATCATCTAGCGGCTCAGAATTCTTCTCGTACTTTTCGCATGAACCTCTCTTTCTCTCTCTCTCTCTCTCTATATATATATATATATATATATATATACATATTTTAATAGTTTATATTAATAGTTTTCTCTTTATTACAAAAATGCCATATTTTGATCTCAACCATTGATTTTAATAGATCTAATGTTTTGCAACTGGACTTTAAGGACTATGTTTAATAATAGAGACTATATTATCACACACACACACACACACACATATATATATATATATATATATATATATATATATATATATATATATATATATATATATATATATATATATATATATATATATATAATAAGTTGATTTACAAGTAAAAAAGACCAAAGACATTTTATAAATTAAAACGTAAAACGATAACTCACTTTGAGTACCCTTAAGAACTTTAAATTCCTTAAGTACTGATTTGTATCAAACTTTACTACCATTTCTTTTCCTATGTGAACCACTAAGTTATATGCTAGAAATCTATCTGACATTTTGTTCCGAAGTCTTTTTCTACACAATTTCTTTATTGAAAATCCTATCAAAGTGTGGTTATTAAAACTTATAGTGTTTAGAGGAGTTAAATCAAAGGATTGAGCAAATGATATGACTCATATTTCTTAGCTTCTATTGACTTATGCATAATCCGCAATACTTTAAACACCACTTACGATTGGTTTTTTTTGGCATCTCTACTTTGAAAATCTCCAACCGCCTTAACGGAATCCTCTCTTGTTCTATACAATCTTCTTGATAATGTTTGAACAAGAAGATTAATCTTATCAACATTAAACACTTGAGAATTTTTTTATTAATTAAATTAGATTCAAGTGGTAACAACTCTATGACACGATCATTGAATCTATTGTTCAATTGTTGTAGTTGTTTATCCAATATGCAAACAAATATATATGCTTGATAATAATGCTCAAACGTAACATGATTATCTTGTCAATGAGGACGATCTTGACGGGACTTAGAGCTTTGATCATATCTAGTTGATGCTTCTCACATAACATCTTTACCTCTTCAAGTAAAACAAAGTAATTCATTATTTCTAAGTTAGTCATTGAAACTTTTTTTATTGTAGATACTAATCTGATGGTATTGACGATAGCTTAGGATTTCCTTTGGAAGGCTTGAAAAAGAATATCGCTCTGCTTAATTAATTAACTGAAGTATAAAAACTCAAAAGATTTTAAATATATATAAACTGTTACACCATATTGAGAATAGCAAGATTTATCTTCAATTATACTTTGAGGATACCATGCTATTGAAAAGACATGTTATCAAATAAAAATACTCATCTTTGTTGTTTTATGTATGTACCTTGCTAATATGTATGCATGTGTACACTAACATAATACACGTGAAATATTGTGTTGGCGAAATGTTTCTACCAAATAACATATTTTATAAAATATAAGATTATGGTATTCAAATAATAATTTCTACCCGGTAACATGTCATTTCATTTCTTTCTATTTTTCCCATCATCTATTTTCTTCACTTTTTAAAACAAATTTAAAAAAACAATAGAAGTTTCATCTGTTGTGGGCAGGGAAGAGTGTGTTTATTGGTGAGTGTAAAGTAGGGGAAAGAATGTGTATAGTTTTTTTTTTGAACAACAAAGTTAGTGGGCCGAATCCGTAATGACATCCATATAGGGCAATATGCGAACTCCGAGCCACGCGCCATGAGGGAATAATACCCTCCACCATTTTTTGGAAAAAAACCCCACTGCCAAGGCTTGAACCCAAGACCTAGGCTGTGAGGTAAAAACCCCCATACCACTAGGCTAGAGCCTTAGTAGTAAATATATATAAATATAGAAAGTTAAATGTATTATAATATTGCGTGTGTGTCTATATATATATATATATATATATATATATATATATATATATATATATATATATATATATATATATATCCCGTTACAATATCCTCCTATCCATCTCTAAATACAAAATAAAAATTATAGCTTAGATTATTTTTATTGGACAATCATATCCGTCTGTTTTGGTAAAAATAAATCTCAATTATCCATTAAAATTAAAAATTAAATCTCAATTATTCATTAAAATATCGTATTTGTTTGCCCTAATTTATAAATATTATATTTACCTTTTATAATATTTCAGAATATTATATTTAACTAATTTTTTAGTTTTAACATTTTAAGATATTTTATAATCCGTTTAAGTTCATTTTAATTATAGCCAATAAATTTTTGGCCTTATTGCTTCTAATTATAACAATAGTGGTTGATGTCTTGTATAAGAAATACAATCACTTCTTTTTATCTCATAATACATCGTTTCTGTCACCACTAGTCTGTGTGTTGATGCCTTCTATCACCATTTTTTTAAATCTCATCTGTCACCACTAGTCTGTGTGTTGATGCCTTCTATCACCATTTTTTTAAATCTCATTTTTTCAAGTTTTATAATTAGTTAGTTCTTTTTTTATTAATTTTTAATAGTTATCCTTTTTAAAACAAACCACGTATCATACAGACACTTAATTTAATTAAAAGATATATGTAACCCACTAAACTTATTTCGTTATCCCATCTATTAATTTTGATTTGTATAAATCTAATAAAGGATACAGAACATTTATAATATTGTTGGGCCAAATAGTTAGTAAATTTAAATATTATATTATAAATGAAAAGATTCCTACTCGATTATTGAATATGTTTTCCCTCTTTTTGTGTGGCCACTGGCCAGTTGGAAAGTGGACAATGCTCTCTTTCTTTGACAAAGAAGCCCATTTTATCATAAAATTACAATATGAATGATTAAGGATATGGTTTAAAAATAACAGATAATAATAATGAGATAAAAAAAAAACAAACATCATAGTTTTAAAAGATCTTACAATAACTAACCGAGTGTGATGACTAATAATTAAATAACTCTTTCCCTCCCACACTTACCAAATATTAGATTCTCTTTGTCTACGTATTATATTTATTAATTACATTTTTCAATACAAGTTATATTTACTTGTTAGTTTGTGTACGCTATACTCTACTACATCCTACATATCCAACTCTAATCATTTTCATAATCATTTATTATGGTTTAAGAAAATACTCATCTTTCTAACCTAAAACCCCAATTTTCAAATCAACTATCAATTTTTACATCTTTCATCTTTCTTTGTAACTTAAACTTTATAGAAGTCGTCTTTTTACCTCACCTTCTCGTTAACCTTTTCTTAATCTTAAAATTAGAAATTTATTCAAATAATTAAAATTAAAGTACTTAATTAATTATATAAATACAAAACTACAATATTACATAAAAACTACAATATTAGATCAAATGAAAATTACAGCCCCTAACTAAAATATAAAACTACAACGACTAGATTAATTTTAAAAAGAAAATTAAAATACAACTAGTGGTCTACGTTGGATATATAGATGTTTTAATGTATTCACAAGATTTGATCTAAGGTTGTTATGTGTTCTCGGTTACGTATTTCGTGTAGAGTATTAAGATATACTTCTTCAAATCCTTTTTTGATTCGGTGGAAGATAGGATTCTAGGAAAGGACATATCGTTTGGCCTTCATCTTTTAAGATCATATTACGTAATATAACACAAAAATACATCAACAATCTAATTTTTGTGGATGCCATGCCCGTGTAGAGTTGTTTAATTACTGTAGCCCAACAAGCTTTGAGGATAACGAAAGCTCATTCCACGTAGTTTCTTGCCGATTTTTGGGTTGTTTTGAAACTTATTTGTTTCGGTCGGGTGGAAGCGAAAATGCTTTCGCGAAAGCAGCCCACTCTGGGTATATCTTGTCAGCAAGATAATACACATGCTTGAATTTCACTCTGTTAAACTGAAACGCGATGTCCGTTGCAACCTCATTTAACACCTTGTTGTATAGAGGAGATTGATTTTATACATTGATGTCGTTATTGGAACAGGCGACAACAAAGAATGCAAGTCAATACAATAAATATTGTAACGTAACAGCTTCTATCATAGTCGTTGAATGCTAATGATCACCTCACATGTACTAACCTCGACATGCCAGTTTCTCCATGACCTATGTATACAATCGATATTGTCGAGCATTCCGGTGCATATAACTTAGTAATTCCCTTACGAAAGAACTCTGGACACTCACGTGAAGTTCTTTCAGACATCTTCGGATACCCATCATATGAATTAGGAACGACATCGTAAGCTAGTTTGCGTATAACATATTTGCACTTCTGTGATGGGGAAAATCTTGTCTTCCTCTAGCATCCCATCCTACTAGAAAATATGGATACTCTTGCTCCATGTCGTTATATATTCATAGTTCTATGCTCATCCGAAATCTCCTGTGAAAGTATCATACCATAAAGTGGATTTGCGGGAAACTAATCTTACATCAGGCGTTCATGTGCAACTTGACTATCTCTTTTTATAGTCGTTCTAGTTGATGGCCTCCTCATCATACCGAACACAAGCAACGCCGCTTCAACAACCATTGAGAGAACTTTGGCGTTACGCGCTTCATTCTCATGATCTAATGAATCTTCGCTAGATGATGATAGTGACGAGTATGAAAGAATTGTGTGAAAGATTGGTTAAAGATAGAGCTACCTCGCTGGCGTGTGTGTCTCGGCCGGGGGGGGGGGGGGGGGGTGGGGGCACAAGCCAGAGTGGTTGTGGGTGGTGTTCCAGTTAACCCTGGTTGAAAAATTCAGTGACACTGACATGGTGTGGTGGGTACACTTCACCCCTAAATCAATGGTCATCCACCATTGTATTCCACTCATCATCATCAATAACCATAAGCAATGTGCGTAAATATTACCGTTTATGACGAGGGTTAAAATCATCTCACTACTCTCTATAAGGTAGCCATACATAATTAGTAGTTATTAATTACTATTAATTAACTATTTATTTTTAAAATCAAGTAATTCCTATTATTATATCTCAATCTAAATATGTATTATGTCTACAGGTGCATCAAATGTCCACATAGTCCACAATTCAATGTCCAGTTCGTGACAAATATACGATAAATCATATGAACAAAATCGTAAACATTTTATAGTCTATAATAATTTGTACGTCTACAAATGTCACGTGTTATTATTTTATGCCAAGAGTATAATGCTAATATCCTTATAAACCTTTAATAAATAAAATTACAGCTTACTTATAACAATTATTATACTGATGTATAATTGCAATTTGAAAATGTTGACTTAAACAGCCCAATAAAAATGGGCCCCCTTGTCCATCCACATGGTCCACATTCCACAGCAACAATAATCATAAATGATCGATTAAACACAGCTACTTTTTTATAGCATTTTTCGGTATCTTCGAAAATATCAAACAAAAACTAATTTGGACTAACATAACACTTGGCAGCATTTAACACATATATAGGTTTTAGGTACTAGGTAGTGCATTAATTACATAACCACAAAATTTTTAGCATATAAAATATAAAATATCATATCGCACTTACAATATTCCGAAGATATAAATTTTAATTAGATATTCGGTAGACATTATTTGTCTTAGACATGAGTAATTTAGAATACGAAAATGGGAGAAAGATGCCTATTTGTCAAATATGAATTCAATTAAAAATGTTGAATGCTAACATTTACCGTGATATAGATAAATCTGTAAATGTATATGTAAGATAAACAACAGTGTATTTTAATTCTTATAACGCTAAACCAATACTTACAATGACAAAAGTTCATGCGAGAATCGTTGTTAGCGCGAGAACCGCGAGAACCAATATAAGCCGTCCAATTCCCCCTCCTTCAATGTCATTGCCCACCCATGAATTCCTCACATGCACCCTGCCACACCCTATCCCTCCACGCTCTCCATCCATGATACTTCCCATATCCAAGGAACGGCTGAGATTGGTTCTCGCGGTTCTCGCACTAACAACGGTTCTCGCATGAACCCTCCCTACTTACAATAACGTTTTTTATATTATTATATACACTTGTCAAATAAAATATGGGATATTAGGATAATAGATTAATAGTCCGTATTTTCTCAGGACAATCAGTCGATCACCTAGTATATAAACTATCTTCATATAGATAGATTTAACCACTAAATACCAATTTATAGAAAACTGATGCGTGACAAATTTAAAGATTTAAAAAATGTAAAAAAAAAAAAACAGTGACCAATTAAATAAAAGAAAATATTTACACGGGTGAGACACTAGTTATACACGTGTAATGTGTTACATACTCCTTTGCTTTCCAAAAGACTGACGACGTGCAACCAACCGGCTTGGTGAGATTACCGTTCAGCTCATGAGCCAACCCCCATTCTTTAATTTCCACTCGTTTGTCTTCTAAATCTACCTATAATTACTCAATTTTCAACTACTCGATTCGTTACTACCTTCTCTTTTTCAAATCAAAACAGCAAAATGGAGATCAACGGCACCGGTGGCATTCGGGAGAGACATGTTGCAGTTTATACGTTCCCTTTTTCCTCACATCCTGGAATCCTTCTAACCCTCGTCCGTAGACTGGCTTCCGCCGCTCCTACGGTTGTTTTCTCCTTCTTTAACACCCAAAAGTCTAACCGGGCTTTGTTCTCCGAGCTCAGTTGCGACAACATACGGCCGTATGATGTATCTGACGGTGTACCGGAGGATTATGTTTTTGTGGGTAAGCCTCAGGAGGATGTTAACTTGTTTCTTGCGGTGGCGGAGGAGGAGTTTAGAAAGGGCGTTAAAACAGCGGAGAAGGATATTGGGTTGAGAATCAGCTGTCTAGTTGTGGATGCTTTCTTTTGGTTTTCCGGCGATATGGCGGAGGAAATGAATATTCCTTGGGTGGCGTTTTGGACCGCCGGAGCTTGTTCTCTCTCCGCACATTTTTATACCGATCTCATTAGGCAAAGAAGTGCTCACCTCAAAGGTTAACCTTTTTATAAATTTGTGCTTTATTTTTATACATTATATATATATATATATATGTTCCGCCTATCCAATATAAACCAAATCCTAATTTAATCCTATCCGAGATCTGCATGAACAGGTATAGCAAGCCCAGATGAGGAGGAAATTGATGATTTGATCCCTGGGCTCTCGGCGGTTCGACTAGCGGACTTACCAAGTGGGGTGGTGTTCGGAAACCTGGAATCACCATTTTCGACCATGCTACATAAGATGGGAAGAACCCTAACCAAAGCAACTGCTGTCCCCATAAACTCTTTCCAAGAACTAGATCCCGTTGATCTCATAAAAAATCTATCTTCAAAACTCAACATCCTCGCGATTGGCCCTTTCAATCTCATATCAAAACAAAACTCACAATCAGAATATGATGAATTCTCATCCATTTCTTGGTTAGAGAATCAAGAACCAAGATCGGTTGCCTACATTTGCTTTGGTACGGTGTTTAGGCCCCCGCCTCACGAGATAATCGAGCTGGCCGAAGCACTAGAAGAGACCAAAACCCCGTTTCTTTGGTCAATAAGCAATGATTCCAAACACCATTTCCCAAAAGGGTTTTTGGAGAGAATAAACGCTAATGGGATGGGGAAAGTTGTAGCCTGGGCACCACAAGTACAAATATTGGAGCATGTTGCAATTGGGGTGTTTCTAACACATGGTGGATGGAACTCGGTGTTGGAGAGCATAGGAGCGGGTGTTCCGATGATATGTAGGCCGTTTTTGGGGGATCAACATATTAATTCTTGGATGGTTGAGAGAGTTTGGGAGATTGGGGTGAGAATAGAGGGTGGGTATTTCACAAGAACCGGAACTTCTATTGCTTTAAAGAAAATTTTATCGATTGGTAGATATTCAGAAAGGATGAAGGAAAGAATTAAAGGATGGAAAGATTATGCTCACATGGCCGTTGGACCAAATGGGAGTTCTAATAGAAATTTCAATACTTTGGTGAATGTGATCGTTGGCACCAGCTTTTGATCTGCAGCCACCTTAGACGCTTAGAGCCTTAGAGCGTTTTATGTATTGAACTTTTTGTGGGTAAAATATATTTTAATCCCTAAAGTTTAGGTTTAAAAATGGTTTAACCCCTAAACATTCATGAAAAAAGTTTAAGGATTAAATCAATCATTTAAAAAGTTTAGGGGTTAAACCATTTTCAAATCTAAAGTTTAGGGATTAAAACATATTTTACCCTAATTTTGTCTATCAATAATTCATACGTAGTTTTATTCTTAATATTTTTCTCGGTCATTTTATGAAGACATGATAAAAGGTATACCGGGCAAAAGTACCTTTATTTGTGAGCAATGTTTTAAGACCCCAGTGACTAGACCGGGTCAACTTTTTAACTCACTCCCCAGTATCTGAAAATCTTTAATTTGGTTTGATTGTGAGCTTATAAAAATTGTTGTCTAATGTTTGAGTTTCCCTTTTTTGTATTGTATGTTATGTTGAACTTGAATAATGTGTTTGGATTGATGATTTGTATGTTTATGTTTTTTTGTTATTTCTTAACCTTTTGTGTGTATATATATATATATATATATTATTAAAAGAAAGGCATAATTTCGTATATACCCTTATAAAACTTGGTAATTACGTAAATATCCTTATAAAACTTGATAATTACGTAAATATCCTTACAAAACCTTAAAACTCTCAAATATACCCAATTTCTTATTTAAAATCAATTAATTAATTTTTATATTAATAACTAATTATCTAATAATTTAAAAAATGCAAATTTCCTATTATACCCACTACTCTGTGATTACCCAGCAACATCCCCAAAATCATTCTTGCCCCTTCTTGACCACCTACCGACTACAGCCTTCTTCTTTCCCTGTCTTCCGATCTCCAACCCCTACCAGCAGCCCCTCTGAGCAACGCAGCCCACGCGCCGGCGGTTACCCCCAGCAGGCCAGGTGCCCGCTGCACACACACACAAACACTCACACACAAAAACAAGTGATTGAATGTGAGATTTTTGTAAAAATGTGACTGGATGTGATCATAGATTGTGTCAAGATTTCAAAACAATGGTTGCAAATCCCGAAGCACCACCAGTATGTCTCTAATGGGGTTCCGTTTCAATCGTTGTCGACGTCCTTTACAGGCTCCTTGTTATCGGCGTCGGAAAGTGAGGAGTTGGGTTTTAGTAATTTATCACCTCCGGTTGACGTCGATCAAAGCTTGTCGAATGTCTTTCGTTGCTTAATATCTCGCCGCCGCCAACCTACGCCGAACCACCACCGTTTCTTCCTAGGACTCACGCCGGCGGCCAAATCGGCTCCTCCTTTGCCGCCGCCGACGAGGGTTTTGTTCGAGCGACGCATTCTGATTTGGGGGTTTATGGTTTCCCTAATCATCCATTGTGGTGCGATAATACGGATTCTTTCCAACGCCATTATTCTTCTTATGGGTTTGACTCTGACCAGAAGTCTCGCTTGGGCTCCACGGAGACCCTTCCCAGGTGTTCTTCAATTCCTGATAACATATTGAAATTCCAGATATTAGAGTCAAAATCGAACTCATCAGTTCACGAGTCCATTGTCTTCGTGTTTGAAAGATTATAGGGGAAGAATCTATACAATGGCTAAAGATCAGAATGGTTGTAGAATCCTTCAAGCTATGTTTGACAGACCAACAATGGAGGAAATTGAAATTATTCTATGAGAGGAGATAGTTGTTTAGGATTAACGTGAGTAGTAGTATGGGTATAATAGGAAATTTATATTTTTTAATTTATTAGATAATTAGTTATTAATATAAAAATTAATTAATTGATTTTAAATAAGAAATTGGTATATTTGAGAGTTTTAAGGTTTTGTTGTATAAAAAAAAAGAGTTGCTTACATTATCAACCCTCTTTCAAAAAAATCTTCACCAATTACAACCCTTTATTTTAAAAAAAAATTAAAAAAATCGAAAAATCCTAGGTGAATACGTCATAATTGATTAAAATACTTAAGGGGATTACTTTGATTAGCTTTTCAATGGTATGTTTGAATGTAATTGGAATGGTTTAAATTTAATTGTTATGGGTGGTACATGAAATATGTGAGTGGTTATTAAGAAATTTGTATATTAATGTAATTAATTATAAGTTGTTTGAAAATTATGTTTAATAACTTGTAATATATTTTGTTTTGAGAAAAACCAATTATATATTTGTAATCGGCTCATTTTTATCTACATTTTGATATTAATTTTATCGGAATATCAGTTTTTTCTAAAAATTGGTATATTTTAATTGTTTTATCAATCGAGAACAACGTGTAGGTAATTATTGTACATTTTATTAGTCTTTTATATTTTTATTTCCTCCACATAATATAGTCGATATAATCACTAATTTATTGATATGTCGATAAAAATAATTAAAAATATACTATAACGAACGGTTAGCGGCATAAAGTTATTTATAAAACTACCACTATCACTTGGAGCTTTTTAAAATTGATTCTTAGTTATGACTAACTAACCTTACAGAAACTATAATTCTATATAATTATTGAGTAGTGAAACAACTATCATGTTAATGGGTTTTGTAACTACACGTACAATTTGGAATTTTATATAAAAAATTTAATAGTCTAAGTTTCTTTATTTTTTTTAAGTAATAACTTGGTACATAAAATAAATGTTATTACATGAATATTTGAAATTTAGTGGTATCTTGTGTTTTCAATTATATTTAATTAAAAAATAAATTAAACTTAAACGATTTACGTATGTATAGACATAATTTGTTCTATGTTAAAAACTTTTTTTTATGTGATCTAATTTGCGTTTACTTAGATGGATGTCATCATTATTAGACTTTTAATGAATTTAGTTTACAATTTCAAAGATTCAAATATATAATTGGCTAATAAAAATGTCTTTAAATCACTTGATATTATAACATCAACAATAATTTTATAGTTATGTCTTTACAATGTCTGGATAAAGCTCCATCACGAAAACACATTAATATTATACTAAAAACTTTTAGACGTGTAATGTAATTTTATATTTCTTAAAAAGAGTATCTATAAAAAGTATTAAAAAGACACGTTTTCACTCATTGACAAATATATGTGACTGTTTCTCGAGTCAAGAGTAAGGAGGGGTTAAAAGTTTTAATTTGCGATGATGAAGGCAACCATACTTATAAAACTATGAATGTTATTTATAAAGATCAGAGTTCACGATGAAAAATAAAAGGAACTGGTAATATTCCATTAACAAATTACTACCCCTTTTTTTTTCAAACCTTACGCAAACATCAAATAAAGGAATTAAAAGCAAATCACTAATTTCAATAAAGAACCATGGTAGATGATTCGATGCTCAAAATCAAAGTCGATACAGGTTATATATATACGTCGACTATGAAAACAAATATAGATTAATAAAAGCTACCTTTTAATCCACTACTGCGCTCTGATACCAATTGTAGGACCCAATTGTATCAAGTATCAAACAATAGTCGAAGCAATTATCAAAATGATGATCTCGTTTCTTATGTATGTATGCGATAGAGAGAGAACCGAGACCTTGAAGATGATACGTATGAATTGCTTGAAGAATTAGGGTTTACAAACTTGTATTTATACCCCTTGGGTATTTACAAAAGTTACCCTAAACTATGACTAATGTCATATGTAAACTAAACTTCACTAAAATATTATTGAACACAATTTATAACCTAACAGCATAGGTTCAACTGGAGCTGAAGATTAGATCAACGACTTGATCCCTGGACTCTCGTTGGTTCAACTTGGTGCCTTACCAAACGGGATTGTCTTCGGCAACATTGACTCGCCGTTTGCGACAATGCTACACAAGATGGGAAGAACCTTAGCCCGAGCAACCGCTGTTCCCATAAACTCTTCCCAAGAACTAGAACCTAATCTCACCAAAAACCTCTCTATAGAAATCAACAAAGTTCCTCACTATTGGTCCCTTCAATCTCATACCCAAACAAAACACATCTTTAAATTCTGATGATTTTTCTTGCATTTCTTGGTTAGAGAATCAAAAACCAAGATCGGTTGCCTACATATGCTTCGGGACGGCATTCCAGCTCCCGCCTCGTGAGCTTATCGAATTGGTTGAAGCACTCGAAGAGACCAAAACCCCGTTTCTTTGGTCGATGAAACATGATTCCAAGAAGCATTTCCCTAACGGTTTCTTGGATAGAATAAGCGCTAATGGGATGGGGAAAGTTGTACCCTGGACATCACAAGTACAAGTATTGGAGCATGTTGCAGTTGGGGTGTTTATAAATCATGGTGGATGGAACTCTGTGTTGGAAAGCATAGGAGCTGGTGTTCCGATGATATGCAGACCGTTTTTGGGGGATCACCCGATGAATACATGGATGGTTGAGAGAGTTTGGGGGGTCGGGGTTCGAATCGAAGGCAGTAGTTTCACAAAAGATGAAACTCGTCGTGCTTTAGCACAATTTTTAGGGCTCGATGAATCATTAAAATGGTGGAAGAAGAGAGCTGAAGAACTAAAAGATGTTGCTCATAAGGCTGTTGGACCAAATGGGAGCTCTAATGAAAACTTTAAGACTTTGGTGGATGTGGTCAGTGGTACGATACCACCTTTTGATATGCATGCTACCTAGAGTGTAGGATATCGTGGATCAAACTTCTGCCATCTACTAAATTTCTTTATGTGTAATTCGTAGATTTATTCTTAATGTCATTTTAGGAGACTATACGAAAATAAAGTCTTTTTATAAAATAATATAAGTTTGACGATGTGTTTGATTTTAAAAGTGTAATATATCTCTATTTTTGAAACGTTTACTATCTTTTTAACATTGGCTTTAAATTAGCCTACAATATACAACACATCTTTCAAACAAGATCCATTTTAAATAAAACTTGCGGACCTTTAACAAAATGGATACCCAGTTGAACCAGTTCTTTTAATCCAGACTTCGTTCATCATTACTTTGACGTTCGTCTATTGCCTAACCCTAGAAACTTTGCTCCATGACGTCCTTCAACATTCAATGGTCTAAAAACTCTTTACCAATTGACTGCAGGATAATGTTGTTGTTTCGTATTTCCTAGAAATACAAGAGTTACGACTAATCGATTTCTCTTGAGTCCTCTGCTCCATCATAGGTTGTAAGGTTTTGAGATTTCATGTAATTAATGATTTTTAGATTATTAATTTTAAAATTAGTTGAAATTTCATCTGTTTTTTTATAAACAGGGATGAGCCTTATTGTTTTCCACATTGTTGTTTATAACAGTTTTGTCGTTATTATATTTTACAAACAAAACTTCTGCATTATTTCCATTTCAAGTATTGTACTGATAACATGTAGTCTAGATACGGACCTCGTCTTAAATTTCGAATCAGTATTTTACTCTGATCATATTTAGAAAAAAATCTGGGGCATTACATAAAGTCAGTTAGACTGACTTCTGAGGTTAAGCTGAGTAGTCAGCTCTAGAATAAAAACAAATCTTCTAAGTATGTTCTAGATAACTCAAATGACTATCTATGTTGAGTATGAGTTTCTACGTGTATGTAGATGTGGAAAACCGAAGATTAGTTCAAGGTCCCAGCTTGATGAGTTTCAAACTGAGTAACTCAGCTCGACATAAAAGTCAGCCGGAAAAGAGTTTAAATTGGTCTTGAACTCTAAACTCTCTATTTAAGGTTGGATAAGAATATTCAAGTTTGAAGACTCAAGATTGAAGATAAAGGTTATCCAAGTTATCCACCCGGTTGTGTAGATAAGTTAAATTTAAATTAGCAGATTAGTATACTCTTAGGTCCTATTTGTTTCGTGATAATTTCTAGGATTTTCTGGGATTGGAATTTCAAATCCTGATGAATTCCATGTTTGGTTGAAAAAAAGACAAGGAAATTCAAATGACAGAATTTATGTAAAATCTCACGAAATCCTTCAAACAAAGCATTTGAGGAATCTTTCCCTACCCCCTAGTATTTTAAAATCCTTTATACAAAGGATACTCCAATTTACAAATTTACCCATCATGACCTACGTATCCCCTTATCCCTTCCATAGTTCCATCGTAAACCTCAGCCGCCCCATTCCTTGACTGCCGACTGTCGCCCCCTTCCTCCTCCTCGTCTCCGTAAAAACCTGCCTTTTCGTCGTCTCCGGTAAAAAACCACCGTTGACACGTCATCGTCGTTTGTCCAGCGTCACATCCTCCTTGACTGCCGACTGCCGCCCCTTCCTCCTCCTCGTATCCGTATAACACCTGCCTCTCATCGTCTCCGGTAAAAAACCACCGTTGACTCGTCGTCGTCGTCTGTCCAACGTCACATCCTCCTTTCGATTACAAAACAAACAGTCGACTCATTCTCCGGCGACTGCCGACTGGCTCGTAGTCTGTCCACCGCTGCCGAAACCCTAAATCGACTACAAAACAACGTCACATCTCCTTATCTCCGGCGACCTCTGCACTAAGTCGACTCAAACCCAGGTAGTTATATCAATGAATTGTTCTCCTTAACGAGCTGGAAAAAATATTTATCTTCTAACAATTTAGTAGGAGAACCATGTTCTTCAATCACACCTGCATAGCATATGTAAAACAAAAGAACTACAACCAATTTTTTTATGCTCACTGGAGATGATGTGGAGACGTAATTCGATGTGCTATTATTATGACAGTAGAGTCTGAGAAGTGCTATTATTCTTGAAACTTGAAACAGAAATCATGTGATTTATGTTTGATTCATGTAAGGGCAATTCTGTCATTTATCATAAAAACAATCCAAATCCTATGATTAAATTACAAACAAACAAGATTTCAGGAATGTAAATCTTGACAGATTTTATCAACCAAACACAGACGTGGATTCACAATCCTGCTAAATGCAAATTCTGCGAAATGCAAATCCTTTGACAGAATGCAAATCTCATGAAAAAAATCTGCGAACCAAACACCCCCTTAGTTTTTTAGTTTAGTGGTTATCCGTAGAATATATATATATATATATATATATATATATATATATATATATATATATATATATATATATAGAAATTGGATTAATAAAGAACCATGTGTTAAACAAAGAACCTAAAGAACCAATCTGTACCTTTAGATCATGAATATCAATGGATAAGATTGATCGATGGCAAAACTGTAATTATTATGTATTAATTTAAGAAGAATAGGGCAAAAATGTAATTATCCCCCCCAACACCCACGATTTAAAAAAAAACCTCCAAAAACTTTAAATTGCCATAACTTTTTAAGTTTGTGAATTTAATCAAAAAAATTATACCATTCTTTTAGTTTTTTAATTCTCTTTCAAACAAGATCACTCTTCCTATACTTTTCTAAATTTTTTTTGAAAATGATTTTTTTTTTTTGCATTTTGGCGCTGTACAGGAAAAACACCCTTTTTTGCATTTTGGCAGCTCGTCGCTAATGAGCTGAATGTTGTCGCTAATGAGCTGAATGTAGTCGCTAATGAGCTGAATGTCGTCGCAAAAGGTTCTTCTCAGATCACTCTTCCCATATTTTTCAAAAAAAAATTTGAACATGAAATTTTTTTTGTATTTTGGGCAGAATGTAGTGTTTTTAGTGTGCAGATTTTGCATTTTGACAGTATATGTTCTACGGATTTTGCATTCTGCATTTTGGCAGCATGTAGCGTTTTTTGTGTACAGATTTTGCATTTTGGCATCATACGTTCTACGGATTTTTTGCATTCTTCATGTTTATATTTTGCGTTTTTCGTTTTTTGCATGTTTATACGGATTTACGTTCTGCATTCTGCATGTTTTGCGTTCTGCATTCTGCATGTTTTTTGGTTTCTGCATGTTTTTTGCATTTTGCATTCTTCATGTTTTTTGCATTTCTGCATTCTGCATTTCTGCATGTTTTTTTTTTTGCATTTTGCATTCTTTCATTCTACATGTTTTTTGCATTCTGCATTTATTCATTCTGCATGTTTTTTGCATTTTGATTCTGCATGTTTTTGCATTCTGCACGTTTTTTGCATTCTGCATTCTGCATTCTGCAAGATTTTTTGCATTTTGCATTTTGCATTTGATAAGAACTCAGCTCAAAATGCAAACTTTGCATTTAAAAAAAAAAGTTTCAGAAATATATCAAGTCCGGTCTTGTTTGAAAGAGGACGAAAAACTGAAACTAATGATATAATTTTTTTTGTTAAAATTGTTAAAAACGAACGAGTTATGATCATTTAAAGTAAGTGGATGTTTTTTTTTTAATTTGGGGGGAGCTGGGAAGCTGTTGACGACGCTGGAGTTTTTTTTTTATTTTCCTTTTTTGCCTCTAAAGTATGTGTCACGTGTCATCATCAGAGGTGGTTCTTCAAGTTCTTTATTTAAGAGTGGTTCTTTGTTTAACCACACCCTATATATATATATATATATATATATATATATATATATATATATACGGCTCCAACAGAATCCTAAGTTGTAGACACATAGAGGAGGACGACCTACGCTATTAGAGGAGAGTTACTGTAAAGACACAACGGGTGAAGTCTCGGGATCCGCTCTAGTCGAGTGGGCACACAGAAAAGGGGAAGTGGATGGAAGGTGCTATTTCAGCTGTTAGAGAAAGGGCAACTAGAAGCCCAATAGCAAAGCATTGATCAGTTTGGCCATTTGATTTTGACCAGCCTCGACAGGTGTTCCCCATAGCAACTGGGGATCAAAAAGCACCAAATTTGATGACTTGTTAAGGGAAAGACCACTCTGGCTCGTAATAGCTTGCTTCTCGGGTGGCTCGCACCCTGGGTGGTGCGGCTGAGCCAGAGTGGTCTTTCCCTTAATAATTCATCAAATTTGGTGCTTTTTGATCCCTAGTTGCTATGGGGAACACCTGTCGAGGCTGGTCAAGATCAATAGGCCAAACTGATCAATGCTTTGCTACCGGGCTTCTAGTTGCCCTTTCTCTAACAGCTGAAATAGCACCCTCCATCCACTTCCCCTTTTCCGTGTGCCCACTCGACTAGAGCGGATCCCGAGACTTCACACGTTGTGTCTTTACAGTGTCTCTCCTCTAATAGCGTAGGCCGTCCTCCTCTATGTGTCTACAACTTAGGATTCTGTTGGAGCCGTATATATATATATATATATATATATATATATATATATATATATATATATATATATATATATATATATATATATATATATATATATATATATATATATATATATATATATATATATATATATATATATATATATATATATAATCTCTAAAGATGTGTAAATTAAAGTCCATGTAAAAATATAACCCTAAAATTTTAAAATGCAATCACAAGTGATCAATTTACAATCACATGTGATTTTGTAAAGCATCATATGTGAATTACGAAAATACATCTCCGCCCAAAACTTTAAAATACAATCTAGACAATTGATGTCATTAATCAAAGACTAAAATTAGTCTCTTAGGACTATGACTTAAACATGGACTAAACTTAACATTCTTCCTAATCTCTAATATGTTTAGAGGTTACCTGATTAGTCCATCATGATAAGTTTGGTATCTTATTTACAGAGTTAATTTGTTTTCTATGTTCATAAGTTGAATCAACAATGCAAGATCTATTAATTGGTTTATGAGATTGAATTAAGAGAGTTAAAGTGTAATCAATGAATTAAATTAAAATTTCATAATAGTTTGTAGTGAAAACTTGGTTAATTAATATATAAATGCATTCGACTTGATTTTAATTTGTTTATTATTATTTAAATAGTGTATTTAATCTCTTCTACACTTTTATATCAATTTATTGATTACTTTAAGTACCAACACAACTAATTATAAAATAAGGTGTCTTTTATTTGGCACTAACATATGGTTCCTCTTAACCTCGCTATTAATTGTTATTCATGAAAGTTGGATATGTGTACTTGCCACTAGCAAGTCTTTATGAGGGCTATAATTTGTTAAGTTGTTGCTCTCTTTCTTTTTAAGCTATCGTACATTTTATACTATGCGTAACTAGGAATATAACCCTTATAAATTATGCAATTTTATCATAAAATCATGGATAGTATGGATCAAACTTTTATTGGAACTCTTTACTTGAAAATTATGTATCTTGAAACTATGTGTTGCTTGAAAACCATCGGCGCTAAAATATTATTGGTTTTTATATTTTGTACATTCCTGTTATTATTTTTAAAAAGTACTATTTTAAAATCCACAGCAAAACGTAGACACTAAAACCTTGTTTAGTTCAAGTACAAGAAACAAAGTTGCATAAGTAACGTACAACTAAATAACATTAGCGAGTATTATAAAAAACTGACACTAGGAAGAAATGTTTAACAAAATGATGATGATGAAATAGATAGTAGTACATTTTTTAAAAGCAAAGAATTATATTAAAAAAAGTCTCAAATGTTGAGACAAAAATGCAAAGTCTTTTATATACAATCTAGGAACAATACCATGCCAAACAAGATAGAACTTTAAAACACTAGTGACGGATAAATATCAAGGCACAAAACGCATTCCCAGCCTTCCATCAGAGACAAACGGGAAGAGAAGGCCCAACGAAGTACCTTTACGCTGTGTTCCACAGTTACGTGCGGAAAGAAAATGAAAGGAAAGAAAATTAAGGAGAGAAGAGAAAAGAAGAGGAAGGGAAATGTTTTTGTCATTGCGTGTTCCTGAGTTCGAAAGAAAATTAGAGGAAAAGTGGAATTTTAAGTGTTATTTTGTTTCCTTCCAAAATCTTCCCTACTTTGGGAGGAAAATCTGGAAAGAAAATAAGAGAGAATTTTCCTTCCAAAATCTTTTCTTTTCTCCCCTATAAAACTTGGGAACACAACTGAAGTTCATTTTCCTTCCTAAATCCTTTCTTTTCTCTCCTGATTTTAACTCGGGAACACAGCGTTAAGCATTGACTATGTTTGGTATTAAGGCCATGCGCAGTATCTTTAAGCATGGCCTTGGGCCTTGGCATGCTAATTTGGTAGTTGGTATCGAGGAGAACATCATCTCCCACCATTTCGATACCGAAGCATTAGATGTTGCTCGGTATTTAACTACCAAGAGAGAGAGAGAGAGAGAGAGAGAGAGAGAGAGAGAGAGAGAGAGAGAGAGAGAGAGAGAGAGAGAGAGAGAGAGAGAGGATATTTTTTAGGAAATATCTCTAAAATATGTAAAACAAGTAAAACATGAGTATTTTCTGGATTTAAAATTCTCTTGTTTATACACATGTAAACAAGTTAGAAACTTGATAGAAGAAATACTTTTTTATTCAAAAAAAAAACAAAACTTTTTATTTATTTTTACTCTTTTAAGGTCAAGAGTACAGCCCTTCCCAACCTAATTAATCTAGCATCTCAGTTTTTCTTCATTTTTCTTTCCAACAGCTAACCCCCAAAACCCATATATTTTCTCTCTTTTTACTCTCTACAAAACAAAGAAAAGAAAAAAGCTTTGGCTTTAGTCGTTTCAGGAAGCCAAAGAAAAAGAAATTATAAGAACCCGATACACGTGTACGAGGTAACCCAAAGCCCAAGACTCCCGAAGATATTCGGGGCGTCCGCTATGGGTACCCAAAGTGTAATGTTAAAAGTGAAAAAGTAGAGGACAGAAATGCCCTCCTTATACTAGTGGAAACCTTACATAAGGCATGCTCTCCAACCTATTTTATTCTTATAATATATTTTGTAAGATAACATGTTACTACTTCAATTCTTGTAACCGTAGGTAAAATATCAAAGATAGATCTTGAGACGGTATAATTTTTGGTTATTAAAAATGTCACTACATCTACTTCCTGTTGTAATGTAAATTAAATATGATTTTTCATAAAAATTTCAGGACGGTTTTTTAATCAACTCCTTAAGAACATGGACATCTGTTACACATGACAATCGGGTTTCTTCAGAAACACCAAAACACCGACCCCCACAACCCGATTATTCCTTTCCTTCGGTTTCCTCCAACAGAGACACACCCTCTATTTCTCTTTCCATTTTCTCCCGTCTCTCTCTTCTTTTCACTTTTTGCCTCTCTTTTTATCTTTTTTTTTCTTCAATATCTCAATCTCTTTATCTAACAAGTAATACTTAAAAAGGAATTGTACATGGCCTAAAGAGCTGCATACGTACAACGGTCTACGTGGTCTCTTTAATACTCGTAAACTTATTTTGTACTATGGTGCATTTATTGAATCCGATACGTGTTCAAATGTCATCAACAAGTTTCCTAAAATGTTATTAATTGGTTGGTGGTACCAACCTTGTTGGCCTTTATATACACTCCATTACAACTCATGAGCTACCAAACACCATTTTTCTTATTTCACAATCAATTAAAAATAGCAAAATGGAGATCACCGGCAACTGGGAAAGGCATGTTGCCGTTTATGCTTTCCCTTTTACCTCACACCCTGCAACCCTTCTAACCCTCGCCCGTAGACTGGCTTCCGCCGCTCCTAATGTTGTTTTCTCCTTCTTCAGCACCCAAAAGTCTAACCGGAGTTTGTTCTCCGACCTCAGTACTTGCTTGGACAACATACGCCCGTATGATGTGTCTGACGGCATACCTGCAGATTATGTTTTTACAGGGAAGCCTCTAGAGCATATTAACTTGTTTCTGGCGGGGGCGGATGAGGCGCTTAGAAAGAGTGCTAAAGCGGCGGAAGAGGATATTGGGCTGAAGATCAGTTGTCTGGTCGGAGATGCTTTTCTTTGGTTCCCCTGTGACATGGCGGAGGAAATGAACATACCTTGGGTGGCGTTCCGGACCGCCGGAGCTTCTACTCTCTCCGCCCATTTCTATACTGATCTCATTAGGCAAAGAGTTGCTGAACTCAAAGGTTAACTTCGCGTAAAATTAAACTTTCATCCAATTGTTAATGAATGTAGTTACACATTAAAACTCTATAGAATGTTACTGAAAACTATGTTTGAGCTAATTAAGGGGTCGTCGGTGCGCTGTAAAACATTATAGTCATCGATGAAAACTTAAAATGTTAGTTCATGTTTTAAAGTCACTAGCTGCAAGTAAAAACAAACGAGTCAGTTGCTAAAAGTTTGAAGCAACAACTACATTACATGTAAGCAAAAAAGTTTTAGTTGGTCAAATAATTCGTTTTCTGATATTTTAGTCATTTAACTACACTACATGGGGAAAATCAAGACTTACAAATTAATGAAGGTTCAATCGTACGTAATTCACGGTTAGGTAAATATATAAATTACCAAAATACCCCTATTAATGAGTCATTAATAGCATTAAAAACAGTTCTCACAGTTCTCGTACGAAAAACAGTTCTCGTTTGAACTTTTGCCTATATATATATATATATATATATATATATATATATATATATATATATATATATATATATGAAAAAGTTCATGCGAGAACTGTTTTTCGTACGAGAATTGCGAGAACCAATCTGAGCCGTCCAATTCCCCTTCCTTTAATGTCATTGCTTACCCATGAATTCCTCACATGCACCCTGTCACACTTGATCCTCTCCATGCTCTCCATCCATCAACTTTCCATATTCAAGGAACGGCTGAGATTGGTTCTCGCAGTTCTCGTTTGAACCATCTCATATATATATATATATATATATATATATATATATATATATATATATGAAGGTTAATTTGAGAACCGGATTTAATGTGAGTACAACGAGAACCAATCTTAGTCGTTGATTTGATAAGTGAAATTCATGGATGTAGATCGTGGGGTGATTAAGTGTGGCAGGATGCATGTGATGAATTCATGGGTGGGTGATGACATTAAAGGAAGGGGAATTGGACGTCACATATTGGTTTTTGCAATAATAATGATTCTCAAATGAACTTTTTCCTATATATATATACACTTATATAGAAAAAAATTAAATTCTCACCGTTAATGCTTATGACTCATCAACCTGGGTATTTTGGTCTTTTATATATTTTCTCAACCATGAACTGCAACCGGATGGACCGTCATTAAAGAGTGATACTTGATTTTCCAAAAGTACCTTTACAAACATGTTCAATTGTGTGATATGCACAGGTTCTATTGGACCTGAAGACGAAATCAACAACTTGATCCCTGGACTCTCGTCGGTTCGACTAGGTGCCTTACCGACCGGAGTTGTCTTTGGAGACCTCGACTCGCCATTTCCGAAGATGCTACATAAGATGGGAAGAACCCTAGCCCGAGCAACTGTAGTTGCCATAAACTCGTTCCAAGAACTAGAACCTGATGTCATCAAAAACCTCTCTTTAGAAATCAACAAAGTCCTCACTATTGGTCCCATCAATATCATACCCAAACAAAACACATCTATAAAATCCGATGAATTTTCTTGCATTTCTTGGTTAGAGAATCAAAAACCAAGATCGGTCGCCTACATTTGCTTCGGGACGGCATTCCAGCTCCCACCTCATGAGCTAAGCGAGTTGGCTGAAGCACTCGAAGAGACCAAAACCCCGTTTCTTTGGTCAATAAAAAATGATTTCAAGAAGCATTTTCCTAATGGTTTCTTAGAGAGAGTAAGAGCTAGTGGGATTGGGAAATTTGTACCCTGGGCACCACAAGTACAAGTATTGGATCATTTTGCAGTAGGGGTGTTTTTAACACATGGTGGATGGAACTCGGTGTTGGATAGCGTAGGAGCTGGGGTTCCAATGCTATGTAGGCCGTTTTTGGGTGATCAACATATGAATTCTTGGATGGTTGAGAATGTTTGGAGGATCGGGGTTCAAATCGAAGGCGGGAGTTTCACAAAACATAGAACTCGTTGTGCTTTGGAACAGTTTTTAGGACCCGACGGATCGTCAAAATGGTGGAAGGAGAGAGTTGAAAATTTGAAAGATGCTGCGCAAAAAGCTATCGAACCAAATGGGAGCTCTAGTGAAAACTTCAAAATTTTGGTGGATGTAGTCAGTGGTTCCACCTTTTGATGGATCAAAGTGGTGCCATTTATCAAATTCTTCATGTTTAATGCGTATTTAATTTGTTCTTAATGTTATGTAAATTAGGAGACTATATTAAGATAAAATCTATATAGGATCCTTATAAAGGAATCGTTTGGTGATGTATTGAATTTGAAAGCTGAAACTATTTTATTAAATAAAAAGGTTTGCTGCATGCCTAAACACTCGAGGTAGACAACTGTTATGGTTCAATTTGTGTTTAAGTCCAGGTGTAGTTTTGTTCTTTTGCTTACTTGTATATATTGTTCTTGGTCTTCTAGCAACTTGTTAAGGGCTTTTTATAAAATTTTGTTGTTGTTAAAAACAAAAAAAGCTTGATAAACTATTTCTTTTGATTATCAACAAAATATATTATATATTGATACTTTTTTCTCTTAGTGTTTAATGAACTTAATAACTTAAGTTTTACTTGTTATTAAGATTCGTAATTCCAGCCATGTTCAGGTTAAATTAAATGGTTCGTGTTGCTTTCATGTTGACCTATTTTCAACTGAGGTTAACTTAGAATCGGGTTCGGTTCGTATTATATTAATTAGTGTTGAGTCAGGATCGTATTTCGTGTCAACCCATTTTATCGAAAAAAATACGAATCATATTTCCAGGAAGAAAAAATGGATTTTTAGGTTAGGGTTCGTCTTGATGGTTCTCGTCTTTGATTCGTATTTCCAAGAAGAAAATATTGAAATAAAAAAATGCATATATAATTGACTTGGCTTTTATTGGAGTCTTTTGTCGACCTATTTAACGTCCACTACTACAAAAAAAACTTTCATGCCCTGTTATTTAAGACTTTCAAACCCGGTTTTGATTAAGGCCTGAAAGAGGGGGAGCCTGAAAGTCATGTGCTTCAAGACCAGCTAAAAAACCGGGTCTAAATGTCACTTTTAAGCCCGGTTTTACATTAAGTAACCAGGTTTAAATATTATATAAAGACGCACTAGCTCCTTTAAACCTGGTTTTTGGTGTTTTTTTTTTAAAATGGGTTTGAATTAATGTTTTAAAACCCGGGTTTTTACTTGACCCGGTCTCCTCACCAGGTCAAGGTTCAACCGGTTCGACCTGCGGGTCAACTCGGTTTCTAAAATTTTAAAAATTTTAAAATATATATGCATATTTGTGTATATATATGTATGTATATAAACTTGGAAACAATTACTAATCTGTTAAAAACCTAAATAACCTATCAAGCATAAAATGAAAATTCTATTAAGAGATTTACGTGAACTCAATGGAGGTTTTTGCTCGAATGACAATTGCATGTCGGAGATGACTGTGGATAGGAGTCGCCGCCGACTATTGAGAGGAGTTTACAACTCCTTTTTAGGGTTTCTGTCGAGTGAGGGTTTCAAAGTGTTGACTGTCGAGGTGACTAAAATCGTTAAACTTTTATGTTTTAAAAACTTTTTAAAATAAAAAAATTAAAAACGGGTCAACCAATTCAACCACGAATCTGGGCGGGTCAATGCGGGCCAGAAATGACAAAAACCCGATGTACTAACAATTTAACACGTTTCATATTAATCAAGTCATTATATAGTAAGCTGGTTTTCGCCCATTATAATTTCGTATCAAGATTGTATTAACAATTTAACACGTTTCATATTCAACTCAGATCGGGTTTTAAGTTCGCGTCTCAGTATGTTTTGTTAGTTTATTTTATGATAAACCTGAATTTTTATTTTCCCACCTAAAAGTGACTAGGAGTATTGAAAACCTGGTCCGAGAGTTTATATTCATTTAAGTGTTATTTATTCTTCAAAAGCCGGGTCTGAAAATCAATTACTTTTATATATTAAGGTTTCATTAAAAAAATCTAATAATAAAATATAAAAAAGGTTAAAAAATTAAAAAATTAATATGTTTTTCACTTTTTGCAACCTTTAGACCCTATTTTTAGGGGTTTTCACTAATATAATAAAACCGAATTGCCAAATCGAAACTTTTAGATTGGGTCAAGCCCAAGTATACTAAAACTCTAATTACATCTTTCTCTAATACTATTTGGTTTAGATATATCGGAAATTTGAATTGGATTGGATTAAAACCGAATAATTACTATGGATTATGATTTGGTTCTGGTTACTATTATTTAAACTAAATAAAATAAATAAACCGAATAAGAGTATATATATGGTTGGGTTCAAATAAAAAAAACTTCAAGATGAAAAAGGTAAGGAGAATTATAAGGATGACACATGTTATTTATAGAATTATAGTTAAAGGGTATTGTAGGTATTTAAAAATCATGTTCTCTCTTTATCCATATGTACATGCCTTTTAAATTGAAAACAATTCTCTGTCTCTTTCTCTCCTATCCTATTAACCTGCCTCCGACCTTATATGTAAACACAACCTCCATGGTCGTCGGCAAGAGGGAAACCAAATCCGGAATTTCCCTTTCATATTCACGTGCCGCCGCATCTTGCCATCAGCAGTGACCTCCGTCCGCTACGATTGATGCTTTGTCTTACGAGGTTGATGGTATCACCCAGATCTGGAATTTTTCTATTGTGCTCTCACATACCCCATCAGGTCTAGAAGTTTGGTAGTTGGAGGTCATCTTCTCCCACCTTATCGGAAGTTTTGTACTCGCCTATGAAAAACGTTTGAATATTTTTTTAAGTCATCGCCACTGGTCTTTCAATTTGGGGTTGTGACCACGCTGCACCATTTGATTTTTAGGGTTGTGCATCTGATCTCTGGTCACCACTCTAGATCCGCCGCCAAAGGATTTTAAGAATAATCTGAGGTAAGATGTAGTGATTACAAAGCAACATATGTTGTCTGTTTTTGGAAAAATACCTCGCATATCAGTGTCTGCTTCCATCAATCTCTTGTTTCTGTTATGATCCAATTCCAGAATTCAATTATGAATTGAAGAACTAGTGCAAACAACCAGAATTCCTAGTTGGAAGAATAGGAATTGAAGAAGAATTGCAAGTAAGGTTCCATTGAATGTATGAACGAGATTACAATTTGTCTAACTGTTTCCCAATACTCTGCCAATACTAACTACTTATACTTGAAATAACTAACCCAGGTGATATGTTTGTGATATGCTATACATGTACATTTTTGGGTTATAACAGTTTCTTCAAGTTCATATGCAATCAGGTTTCAATTTTGTGAATTTCTTATGTATAAGGTACTTCCTTCATCAATTGTATGTATTAGTTTCAAAACTGTTCATCTATTTCTTTTATATTAGTTGAATTCGTTGGATTGTCCCACTAGTTATTGTAACTTGGATAACTATATTTTATTCTTTAAAAGTATATATATCAAATCTAGTTTTTAAACTATCTCGACTCTTTAAACATGCATTTATGTAAGAATGAAAACCGAATTGTAAAAACCCATCAAGCCGAATTGTAATTTGATTGGTTTGGTTCGAATCTTAAGATTGTTTGGATGGATCGGACCTCACTTTTCAAAACCGAAATTCAAATGGATTTACTCTATCGGATCGGATTAAACCGATCCATCCAAACATAGACCCCTACCATTCCTCTTCAATTAACAAGGTCCAAATGTTTTTAATATCACGTCCATTAATGGCCAAACCTAAGATACCCACCTTAGTTTCCACCATCGACATTTTCCCCTGTTTTACTCTCGACTTCGGGAGATTTTTTCGGTATCGACTTAATCGATGGTCAATGGAGCCCTAGTGAACGCAAGTCAAGCTACCAAATAATAATGAGAATATCCTTGTATTGTTTAGACCCCGTTCCTCTTTAGGGTATTTCAAGTTTGTATGAAATTGAGTTAATCGGTTAAAAACCGAAGTTGTAACCAAATTACAATTAGGGTTTTCGGTAATAGTAAACTTTTATCCAGCTTCGGTTCTAGCAAAAAAAGAATTTAAAAACCGTTTAAACCGAAACCAAACCATATGTTAAACACCTATTTATTGGGATGTTATGAGAATTGGGTCGATTTTCTAGGGCAATGCAGTTTGGTTGTTAGCAGGAGGGGTTTACGGCGTTTGAACTTATACTTCAGAAGCATAGAAATTAGGGTAATAAAATAATTAAATAAAAAAACAATTTAATACGATATGATTCATATAAATGATGGTTTGTAGATAAGCATAAAAAAATAGTTGTAGTGTTAGAACATAAAGTTGTGTCTATTTATATTTTAGTTAAGTTTAATATTATTATTGACATTAGTCATAGTTTAAGGTATTTTTAGTAAATACCTTATGAGAATATATATATATAGGCAAAAGTTGAAACGAGAACTGTTATTCGTACGAGAATTGCGAGAACCAATCTGAGCCGTCCAATTCTACCGCTTTCAATGTCATTGCCCCCCATGAATTCCTCACATGCACCCTGCCACACTTGATCCCCCCACGCTCTACATCCATGAATTCCACTTATCAAATCAATGACTAAGATTGGTTCTCGTACGAAAAATAGTTCTCCTTTTAACCCTCCCCTATATATATATATATATATATATATATATATATATATATATATATATATATATATAGACAAAAGTTCATGCGAGAACTGTTGTTAACGCGAGAACCGCGAGAACCAATCTAAGCCGTCCAATTCCCCCTCCTTCAATGTCATTGCCCACCCATGAATTCCTCACATGCACTCTGCCACACTCTATCCCTCCACGCTCACCATCCATGAAACTTCCCATATCTAAGGAACGGCTGAGATTGGTTCTCGCGGTTCTCGCACTAACAACGGTTCTCGCATGAACCCTCCCCTATATATATATATATATATATACTAGCATAATACTCGCACAACGCGGCGGTATCAAATAATTTGTACTCGATAACTCATTTGTTTCGGTATTCACGAATACGGTGATAACAAATAATTTTTTTAAGGTAATATGTCTATTTACCTTTTATCTGTTTGGCATTTTCTTTATTTTTCCTATTCTCAATCAACGTTTTATTATTTTTAAAATGAATTTTGGAAATAATTAAATAAGAAAAACAGTCTCTATCTAAAAAATTTTAAAAATATGTTTATAATTCTGATTATATGTTATTCAAGTTTATGAATTCTACTTATAGAATTTTTTTGATAAATAAATTAAAATATTTATTACATAATTGAATATTTATTAATTAATTTTTTTTAACATGGAAGGTTTAATTATTAAAATGGAATATACGAATCTTATCAAATCAATCTAATAGTTATTTTATATAATAGTTTCCATTTATTTATATGAGGAGTAAATTAGTAATTTTAAAATACTTAAAATTAAAGAGATAAAAAAAGACTTAAATGATTTATAATATAATATGTATATATATACACACACGTCCCAAAACTATAATAATCTAAGCTTTTACAATTCACGTATTATTTCATAGTTCTCAACTCTTTCTCTATCGTACATACATATACGGATATACCGAGTTCATCATCATATGTGAGTACTTCTATTCTAAATTGATACTTGATATATATTTGAGTTTTACGTGTAGTTAATTATATAAAATCCTACGGTTACACATTTCGATCACGACTAAATAATTTGTCAGATATATTACTAAAATAAAATCCCATTGCAAACAATATCATAAGAAGCATAAGAAGCAGGTGTATAGATAACATCTATAGAAAATGCTTAATTAGTTAACTAATTGGCAAACTTAAAAGTAAAACCCTTCTCAATAACTATGATAGGACAAAAAAAATCTAAAGCAGCAAATCAACTTTCTGGAGCACAACAGGTGCAATTTCATCATCTTTTATTGCCATCAAATAACTAAAATCCCCTCCTAAATAACCTTTCAAAAAGGCAACCACAACCCCTCCTACAAAAGTCCTCATGGGTTCCCTAGACTTACCATTCTTACACAAACAATGAGTAACCTTGCCTCTAATCCCTTTTGTCTCATCATCAAGCATATCAAGATGCCCATAATCTTTCACAACAAAATAACAAGCCGGTTTACAACACTCGTTATAAAAGTCCTCGTGGTTCACCCCTTTTGGAGCACAAGCTGGAAAAAGCGGGTTCTTTCTGACTTCACCAAGGCCCGACCCAATAACCATCACGGGCATTTCTAAATTAAATGAATGAGGAACATAAGTGAGTACTTTTGGAGGAGTTTGTTTGCCTTTGTCCATTCCATCAACAGGATCAATCCCAATCAATGCAGAAAACTTCAACTTTAACTCCCTATTGAGTTGATTTAGGGCAAGGGCAAAAGCGACTTTTCCTCCACGACTGTGACCTGCAAGTACTAGCTTTTTTAGATGTGCGCTTACTTGCGAAGGAAGGAACTTTGGAAGTCCTTCGGGTAGCCAGTTGATAATTTCTTCCACGTACTCGATTTCTTTAGTCGCATCTGGTCCTGTCACTGAATATAACTGTTTCATGGTACCAAAAATCGTCACTTATTTTTTAAGCCGAATTCAGCTGTACAAGTAGATTGTTACATATTATTGAAAGCTAAAGTGCATAATGAAGTAGATTTTTGTATGCTATATTTTTTTATTTATTCTCACATCATTATAGTTATAGTAACTAACATTTAGCATGTGGATGAACAGTTACTATTTTCTCTTTTTTATAGTGAAGAATGAAGATATGCTTTTTTCAGATCAGTCATCCAGATAGAAGAGTTGGTCAATTGCATACTTTTATACTCAAAATATATGCCGAATCCTAAGCCCTCTCTTTTCTTTTCTTTTTTCTTCAAACGCCCCCTCTCCCTACTTTGGGTGCATATTCTTTTTATTTTTCTTTTCTGAAATACCTAGACGGTAATAATGGTATAGTTTGTGGTATTTTGTGCAATTTGCCTTAATTCATAAATTATTATTTATAAGATGTTTTTTATCAAGAAAACTGAAATTAAATATAAATAAACAATAGTCTAAACTCTAAACAGTAGCTTTTTTCGTAGCGAAGCGTGGTGAAAAAAACTTGTTAGAAGTAAATTAGGTTACATCAAATACATGATAAATATCTTATGGTTGAATTGTGGAAGTAATAAAAATTTCATGCTCATAAGCTATAGTAATTAAGAAAAGGAGTTTGTACTTTTAAATATATATATATATATATATATATATATATATATATATATATATATATATATATATATATATATAAAAGAAATTTGTGAGTAGAAACGGGCGTTAAGTAAAAAATTTAGGCCAATGTGAAGAAAAAATATGAACCTTTTTTATAAATACACGGACACACACATAAGGAAAATTTTACTTGATACTATGATACATGTTATCTCAATAACTAAACTAAAATAATAGTAGCATAAATAGTTTATCTTACATATATAGTTACATGAGTTATGAAGTTCTCTTATCATTATTAGAAACAAAGTCATACACCAACTTTTCGTAATCAATATTCTTCATGATATGATGTCAATGGTTATCTTCATTAATCCATTAAGTTTTTTTGTGATATCTTGTACCATAAGTAAGACTTCAATATTTAAGTTATAAGAAATTTATTTATGCAGATGTCAATATTATTGTAATAGACTACAAGACTCTATATGCAAATATTGCATTAGGAAAACAATATTTCTTTTCAAATATATTATAGCAACGTTAGTTTTGATAGTTTCACCTGATAAAAACGTGTAAAGCAGCTTTAACTCCATATATAGTTCATTTTCATCAAGATCATTATACTTAAGTGCGACATCAATATAACTACAATTACGACTTAAAATCTTTGTCATCAATTCATAATATCTATTTTTGGGTTATAGAATAATTATTTTAAATACGAATTCCTACTATTTATATTTTATTAAGTAAGCTTTGAAAAATTATAACATTATATTATAATATTGTATATAACAATTTGGACTCCCTCTAAAACATTAGCACCGTATAGTCATAATCCTACACCCCCAAAAAAAATACATAGATTATAAATTGACAATTTCTTTACATCTAAAAATGTACATATTTAGAGGGTTTAGTACACCAAAATGTATCTAAGTTGACACATTTTGCTATTGTATGTACTGAACTTTAAAACTTACCATTTAATGTATTTAACCTTAGAAAATTACCTTTTAATGTATCTTGTGACCGACACATCAGGTAGCAGGTAATTTTTTTATTTTACATTTATTTTTAATATTATAACATTTCCACCTATTGCAATGTCATATCTGATAAAAAAATCATCTTCATGCTTGACATTCATCATCTTCATCCACAAAACAAAAACCAAAAGATATTCAAAATCAAAATCGAATCATATGAACTGGATCTGATATTTTCAAGAATCAGATCCCCATGTATACATGAATCAAAACAAGAACCCTAAAATCGTTTCAAGAATCATTCCAGATCTGGTTTCATCATCTTCATATCGTAGAACCCTAAAATAGAAAATGAACCAAACAAGAACCCTAAAATCGGAGAACCAGAATCAATGGTGATGAAAATGAAAGCCTAAAATCCTTTCAAGAATCAAGAACCCTAATACCTGGAATCGCTTGGTGTTTGGGTGAAGAACCCTTGCGATGAGACCAGCAAACCCTAAACTTTTGAACTAAAATCGAACCAAGAATCGAACCTTTTGTAGATGAAGATGAAGCAATCACTGGATCTGGGCTAGACGATGATGACGATGGTGATACCCAGTTCGAACAAGAACCCTAATTTTGAAGCCTGGTGATGATGACAACATCAAAACCTACAGCAAAAAAATCATAGATCGCCATAATCGGTTCTAAAACAAGAAATTTTTTGAAATAAACTCAAACCAAGAAGCGAACTTCTGCAGATGAAGATGAAGCGATCTGGGTTATCTCCTGCTCTGATCGTGTCGATCTGCTCTGATGGTGTCGTCGCTCACCCCCCAAATTGACTTGTGGTGCAGGATCTTGATGGTGGTGGTGACGCCGGAACTTGACGGTGCTGGTGGTGGAAATTGAATGGAAAAGGAAGGCGATGAAACTTGATGGTGTTGGGGGTGATTGTTTTTATTTTTCTTATTATTTTTCTCATTATTATTATTATACATTTTATTTTGAATTATTTTAAAACAAGAAAAATCCATGTAGGCTTCTAAGTCAGATCCACATCACTAAAACCGGAGCCACGTCATCACATAACTTGCTATAACAGGTTTGATACATAAAATGGTAATTTTTAAGACTATGATACATTAAATTGTAAGTTTAAAAGTCTGATACATACAATAGCAAAATATGACAAGTTGGATACATTTTCATGAACTAAACCCATATTTAGATGGCTTGACGATGCTTTTTAATACTCTCAACTGTAACTCAGTAAGCTTTTAGGAGTAATACTCAACAACAACATTTAGCATATACCTTTAATTTACCTCCACCGCCAAGAGCAATAACTACTTTATTAATTGAAGAACTCGTATTATTAAGAGTGAATTGGTTAAATGGTCATTTAATTTAGATATTTCTTGTTATTTTAGTTCTTTCAAAGTTAATGTTTTGTGAATGGTTCATTAAGATCTATTTTGTTGTGAAAATGATCTTTTCTAATGTTAGCCGTTTGTCATCTAGTTTCCAGAAATTTTAAAAAATTTAAATATATATGCATAAATATTGTGTGTGTGTGTGTGTATATATATATATATATATACACACACATATAGGGGAGGGTTCAAACGAGAACTGTTTTTCGTACGAGAACTGCGAGAACCAATCTCAGCCGTTCCTTGGATATGGGAAGTTCATGGATGGAGAACGTGGAGGGGATCAAGTGTGGCAGGGTGCATGTGAGGAATTCATGGGTGGGCAATGATATTAAAGAAGGGGGAATTAGACGGCTTAGATTGGTTCTCGCAGTTCTCGTTTGAACTTTTGCATATATATATATATATATATATATATATATATATATATATATATATATATATATATATATATATACATGGAAAGACTAATTTATCAAGAAACTAGCTAATCTATCAAGCATTTTAAAAGTTAACTAATCTGGTCAAGAAATTACTTAAACCATCAAGCATTTTAACTAATCTATCAAGCATTTATCAACTTACCTAATCTGTCAAGAAATTAACTAATCTATCAAGCATTTAAGAAAGTATCTAATATGTTGAAATTTAACTAGTCTTTGAAGCAGTTTTCAATTAATTTGGTGTTTTTCAAGAAATCTTTCAAGTAATTAACAAATAGAAGAAATCAAAAATAATATTAACTCGGTGGAGTTTTCTGATGGATGAAAGGGTTGGAATCGATATGGGATTAAAGATAATCACTCTCTAGATGAGATTCAAGATGGATTTAAGTGAACTTGATGTAGTCTTCTGCTTGAAGGACAGTCGCTTAGACTATCTTCTCACGCCGGTTGGAGATGATAGTAGGAACCACCATCGATTATTGAGAAGGTGTCACGGCTTCTTTTTAGGGTTTCTGTCGAGTGAGGAATCAAAGTATAGTCTGTCGAGGTGCTTAAATCGCTAAGCTTTTATGTGTTAATAAATATTAAAATAGAAAAGTTTAAGGGGTCGAAGCAAGCCAAATCAACCCGGTTCAACTATAACTCCAAATGGGTCGGTGCAACTAGAAATGAACAAAAACCTGATGTACATGACCCAGTCTCCTCACCGTTTCACGGGTCAATCGCTACTGCCATCCGGATTAACCCGGGTTTTAAAAAATTGATTTTTCAAATGTTAATGTTGAGTAATGCCCACATCGGATAAATAGTGACTTTGTAATGAGATTTATAAGGGTCATGGGCTACTCCTCTCATAACCAATTGGTTTTGAGTTTGAACCTCACAAACTTACATGATATCAGAGCAAAGTTCACCCACTCCATGTTACTCATAAGTATCCACGTGTTAGACGCGAGAAAAAAAAGAACCCCACACGTAAGGGGGCGTGTTGAGTAATGTCCCACATCAGATAAAGAGTGACTTTGTAATGAGATTTATAAGGGTCCTGAGCTACTCCTATCATTACCAATTGGTTTTGAGTTAAAATCCACAAACTTAGAGTTAACACAATCCATGAATTTTTTTTTGGAAAACAAGGTGCGTGCATTACGTATTGACGATTTGACGGTACAATAGAGGTGCACATCTTCGGATTTTAATCCGATCCGGACCGGATTTTTTCGGTTTTTTGGGGACCGGATTTCGGATTGTAACCGGATTTTCTCGGACAAAGTGTAACCGGTTTCGGATCGGATAAAACCAGTTAAATCCGCTCCGGTTTGAAAAAAATCCGGTTTTATAAAAAACCGGTTCGGATAGTTTTTGCACAAAATCGAAGATTCGGATTTTTTGTGCACCTCTAGGTGTAAATATAAATATTAAATAGTATGTATACCCATTTGTAAAATGCTTGGGCCAAGCACTAATAGATTTACACTAGAGAGCCCAATATTAGAAAATTCGTACCTCTATATAGAGATTAGAGAGTAGAGAAACTGCACTATCAATTATATACAATATATTAAAAACCGTGGGGTGCCTATGGTTTTGTGCCCGGATCCGGGTTTGGGTGAGAAACCGGGTTTGGGCCGGATCTCAATTTTGGGCTTTTTGTTTTTTTTTTCGAATTTGTTTTTGGGCCGGATCTCACTTAAGTATGTTTGGTATGGATGGAGAAGTGTTTTTACAATATTAATCGAACAAGAAACGAAGTTAATTAAGGAAAGCAGAAAACGGGTCGAAAACCGGGTTGTGGGGCAGAGTCGGGTGAAGAAGACAAGAGGCAGGAAGTTGTAGATTACTTTTCTAAAAGTTTTCAGTTATGCCCCTAAACTATCGAAAACATTGCAAGTTTAATTTTTTAGTTTAGATATTTGACACTTTCACCCTTACGGTTTCTTTATTATTTAAAAAAAAAAACTCTATTTTATTATTGAAGCACACCTACTAATATCTTTGTTTATAAGATAAGGTAATATTTTTGTTTAATCCTTTTAAATTATTAAATTTAATAACACTTTTATAACATACAGGCATTTGTATTTATTTCTTTAGAAATTATAAGAAAAGGTAAATGTTTATAATTTGTTGATAATTAAAGTCTACTTAATGTATATATATTTATAAGGATGCAATCAATTTTGGTTAGTTAAGAATATAATATAGTTATATATATATATATATATATATATATATATATATAGGGGAGGGTTCAAACGAGAACTGTTTTTCATACGAGAACTTTTGATAAGTGGATCGAACTCATGGATGGAGAGCGTGAGGGGATCAAGTGTGACAGGGTGTATGGTTTAGAATGGGTAGGGTCGGTCAACCCAGGACCCGTGCACTCTTTTCATAAACCGGGTTTACGTTTTCAGCCATGATCAGATTTTAGCCCTCCCACACCCGTGCGGAGCACGGGCTCAAACTAGTTACTATGAAATACTGTCGAGCTTGTCATGAACCTTTTTCTAGGATTTCAGCCATTGCATAAATGTTAGTGACGCATTGGTTAAAGCTTTACAATGTAACTGTTTTTTCTTCTTTAGCTGGCTATTGTGTGGCAGACTGGAAAGTATCACATTAGTAGTTACTCTACAGTCTACACCACAAGATCGATTTTTTAAGAGGGCTTGGCATATATACTTGATATGCTACATCATATTATGTTTTACCATTACAAACAATCTCATATTCCCATCTCCTCTAAATAAAAAAACGAAAAAGAAACGACAATGCCACATGGGTTGTAATCTTTACTTACCGGTTCAAGTTGAATAATTTGGTTTTGATTTGTACCATCCATCAGCTACTTTTCATCTTCGCTATCTTAGTCTAAAACTCTAATGTCACTAACCGCATTAAATGAAGTGTTTTCTTTATAAAATATGTATAAACTAGATCTGATTTTCATTACAAAAACAAAGCCATGTAGTTTTGAGAATGTTAGATTGAGTAGCTCTAAATGTCAGATCAAACCTTTTCAATTTAGTCCAAGTGTGTTACTTTCCCAAACATGAAATTTTTTTCTACTATTAGATTTAAAAAAGATTGTAAGACAAATGTATGGATTTAAGATTCGCAATCAGTTATCTTTAGATTTTCTTGTTGTTTCATGGTGATTTATATGGTGGGTTGGGCATATATTAATAGAAAGAGCATCTTAATATACAATCCATATTTTCGGCTCTTGCTAGAATGCTACCTAAATTTATGGCTGACTAGAAGGTTCTACGTTGGTACTTATGTTATGCAATAAGATAAGGTTTCAAGAAGTAATATATTTTGACTTAAACTTGAGGAGCTATTTTATATCAAGTTGTATCCAAATGAATTAATCAATTTCATCTCTTAGGTAAAGAAAAGAATTCCCATGGGCTGACACTATACCATACTATTCAAGTTGTATGATCTGGTTTTGATTACGCCTCACATGACTTTTCTTGGTGAAATATGAAATAACATTTTGATTATTTCATCCCCTTCTGCAAGGTTGTAAAAATCACTAGACTACCTCCAAGCGATTAATCGGCCTAGCGGTGATTATCCGTTTCTAGACAGAAACCCTAAATTAAGGAAACTACTTTAAAAAAATAAATATTAGCAATACCGTACCAAAATAGGTCAATAACCATCAAAAAGTTTAACAAGCTTGAAAAATAAAACCATAAGTCCATAGTTAGTATTACTTTAACAAAATAAGTCATAAAATATAAGCAGATTTCAATTTTTTTAAATCAAGTCAAACTCTTCCGTTGATCATGTGATTTTTAGTTGTCATTAAAAGTTGTAAAATCTAGAAAACAGAGTTCATATGCGTCGCCTTCGAATCATCAATAAAATACCAAGATTTAGTTCATTTCTTCACACATTTTAAACTTCCAAATTTAATCGATGTGTCCAAAAATTTTACGCATTCAAGAATATTATACAGACATCTGTAGGAATAACTCTCTTTTTTACGGCAATTAGGTGAATTACTGAAAACAAGACTAAGAGAATAGGCAAAATAAGAACAAATTAAATAAAGGTAAAAGAAAGAAAGAAAGAAACCTGAGGGACGACGAGGATGAATCCATGTGAAGCGATTTGATGGCTTAGCTGGGAATAAAAAGAATTATTGAGAAGATAACCATGCAGTAAAACCAGTACAGGGAATTCCCCTGCTTCTAGCGGTGTAAATATCAACAGAGGCTTCGGAGTGACTGTTTCTTCTGGCTTTACAAGCTTTGTTTTATGCTCTCCAATGGCGAACACATCTGAGTTGTTTGAACAGATGGAAACTTGAGAAGAAGGAGACATGGATCACTGGATTGAATCTTTAACGCTTAAAGTTCTATTTTTAAATTGAATTTTGTTTGTTGGGATATATGTATGTTTATTGGGATAAAGTTCACTGCTTGTTTGTGTGGTGTTCATAGTCCCACCTGAATGATGCTTATTTGGAAAAACAAAACAAAGGAGACTTGAATTTAGCCAAGTTCTTGGTGAACAAGACAACTGTCAATCATATCATGCTACAGAAACTTGTACGTTGTGTAATATATGTTGTTCTCTTGTTGTGTTAGAATTGTTAGGTGGTATCTTGCTACAAAAACTTGTACCTTGTGTATGGTGGATATAATTTGAATTTGGTAAGTGGGTCGTTGGTTTATTCACGGATGTAGAGCTTTAGTGGATCAAGTATGACAGTGTGTATGTGATGAATTTATGAGTGAACAATGATGTTAAAGAAGAAGAATTGAACGACTCAAATTGATTCTCGCGATTTTAACAATAGAAATGGTTTTTGAATAAACTAATGAGTCGTGAGACTCAACGTTGACATTGAGAATTATCCTAATCAAGTAGGATGATTTTAAATTTCAAATTAGAGATATACACATAAGAATATGTGTCTGTTTAACACACACACATATATGGGGCTGCCTTGAGAAGGTGATTTTCGAAGAGAGAGAATCACAATTTCTTGGTTCTTTATTTTTCCTATATGGATTATGTTAACAGCTAATTTGAGATAGCTACTCTCCAAAGAAAATTAAGAAAAGAAAGACGAAAGCTTGGAGCAATTTTTTGTTCTATTCCCCACTAATGTAGATTACAATATATATAAAGGAAACAAACTAACTAACGTACTGCCACTACTACCAACAAACTAGGAATTAAACGTGCAGAAAAGAAACGTGGACTAATGACTTAGTCATGCATGCAGGTGGATACCCCCACTAGTGGAATATTCCCACTTATGAAATGCCTACTTAAAAAGAAACACGTTGACTATCTTGCTGGGCTCCATTCTTCAATCTAGATAACGGGCTGGTGTTTTCTTTGTACGCCTGGGCCTTTGATCCAACGAATTCACAATCTGGCCCTCGAGGTCTGCGGGCTGACTAGTACCCGATCCACTAGGCCCATTGCTGCTATCAATACCCTCCGGTGGAACAACGACCTTGTCCTCAAGGTCAAGCTGAGAAACGAAGTCTGGCAGCGGCGTGTGTTGCAAGGCAGGATCACCAAAGCACGGTTTCAGTAGGGAGACATGAAACACAAGATGGATACGACTGTTATCCGGCAAGCTGAGGCGGTAGGCGACAGCCCCAATACGAGACACAACCTGAAATGGCCCAAAATATCGACGGGCAATCTTGTGAGACCCACGAGCAACCACCGATGTCTGACGGTAAATACGTAGTTTCACATAGACCCAATCACCGACAGCAAATTGTTTATCGAGGCGATGGCGGTTGGCCGATGCAGCCATACACTGCTGTGCTGAAGCTAAAGACTCCTTGAGGAGGTTTAAAAGTCGCTGATGAGTCACTAAGGTCTGATCAATTGAAGTGATCGGTGAGGAACCAACCAAGTATGATGGAATGGAAGGCGGAGAACGCCCATACACCGCTTCAAAAGGAGACATCTGAATGGAGGTATGGTGAGTTGTGTTATACCAAAATTCAGCAAGATATAAATAGCGCGACCAAGTACGTGGTTCGTCACTCGCAAAGCAACGAAGATAAGATTCGAGGCACCGATTGAGCACTTCCGATTGGCCATCCGTTTGAGGATGGTAAGCACTAGAGTGACGAAGGGTTGTGCCAAGCTGTTTAAATAGTTCCTGCCAAAAACGACTGAGAAATAAGGGGTCCCGATCGGTAACAATGGACTTTGGAAGACCATGAAGACGGTAGACTTGCTGTAGAAAAAGGGTGGCTAATGTCACAGCGTTGTATTGCATTGGAAGAGCTATAAAATGCGTTGCCTTAGAGAGCCGATCCACAATGACCCAGATGGTCGTTTTCCCACTTGACGGGGGTAGCTGAGTGATGAAGTCCATGGCGATATCTTCCCAGACTTGATTGGGAACCGGCAGCGGTTGGAGAAGTCCAAAAGGCTTGTGAGTTGGGTACTTGACCTGCTGACAAGTAGGACACTCGCGAATGAACTTAGTGACTTCAGCTTGCATCCGGGGCCAATAAAAAGACGACTGAAGTCGGCGTAGGATGGGAAGTGCACCGGAGTGTCCCCCAACAGGAGTGGCATGAAACTCGGCTATGAGGCGAGCCCGTAAATTCGCAAAATCTGGAACCAAGAGACGATTTGACCGATATACTAAGCCATCATGGACCCGGTGTTGCGGGTATTCATCGGATCGCTTAGCTAATGCATGAAGAAATTGAATACCCGTAGTCGTAGTGGAATAAAACTGCCTTAGTTCTTCCAGCCAAGAAAATGTTGGTATCGAGACAGCTAAACAGTGAGGCTCTTCGACTCTACTCAATGCATCTGCCACCCGGTTGTCCCGACCCGGTTTATATCAAATCTCGAAATCATAGCCGAGAAGTTTAGCAGCCCACTTGTGTTGGTCCGGTGTTTGGATAACCTGTGTGAGTAGATGGCGAAGGCTGTGGTGATCGGTGTAAATCTTGAAATGCCGGCCCAACAAATAATGCCTCCACTTACGAACCGCTTCCGTAATAGCATATAATTCACGAGTATAAGCAGATGAGGCTTGCATCTTCTTTCCCATCTTCTTGCTAAAGAAGGCAATAGGATGACCTGCTTGGGACAAAACGGCCCCAATTCCGGTGCATGAGGCATCTGTAGTAACATCAAAAGGCATTGAGAAATCTGGTAGAGCCAAGATGGGTAACGTGGTCATGGCTTCCTTTAGAGTGGTAAAGGCTTGAGATGCTGCAGGTGTCCACTGAAAATGATTAGCTTGAAGTAAATCAGTGAGAGGATAGGCCAAACGAGCATAATCCCGAACAAATCTTCGGTAATATCCGGTAAGACCAAGGAAACCCCTGAGTTTAGTAACTGATGTAGGGATGGGCCAATCAAGGATGGCTCTGATCTTCTCATCATCAACTGAGACACCCTCGCCGGATATAATATGACCGAGATAATGAACCTGTTCTTTGACAAAAACACATTTGGAGTGCTTAGCATAATACTGATTGGCGATGAGGGTCTGGAAAACGGATTCAAGGTGTTGTAGATGGAGCTCTCGGGTCGGGCTGTAGATGAGAATATCATAAAAAAAAACGAGAACGAACCTTCTCAATCGATCACGGAAAAGATCGTTCATAGCCGCTTGAAAGGTTGAAGGGGCGTTGGATAGCCCGAAAGGCATGACGAGGAACTCATAATGACCATCGACCGTTCGAAAGGCGGTTTTAGGTGTGTCTTGTGCAGCGACCAGAATTTGGTGATAACCCGACCGTAAGTCGATTTTGGTGAAGTAACGTGAACCATGAAGTTCATCTAAGAGTTCATCGACAGTTGGTATTGGGAAACGATCACGGATAGTAATGGCATTGAGGGCCCTATAATCAACACAAAATCGCCAAGAACCATCCTTCTTTCAAATGAGCAAAACCGGGGATGAATATGGACTGGTGCTAGGCTTTATTAGACCGTCACGGAGCATATCGGTGATCAGAGTGGTCATGACCTCTTTTTGGTAATGTGGGTAGCGGTAAGGTCGAACGTTGACTGGGGTTGAATTTGGTAGCAAGTTAATATGGTGGTCATGGTTTCGAGCAGGAGGTAAGCCGGTGCGGGTGGCAAAAAGTCTTGAGTATTTTTTAAGGAGGGTGGTAACATCGTTAGATAATGGTTGGGCAGGAGGGTTGGTAGAATTTTGTATAGGTTCACAAATCAAGGCATAATATGCTGCTATGGATTGTTTCTGTATTAGGTGACACAAGGAACTGGGGCTAGTGGGTGCAGCGAGGGGTTCACCACGCAAAATAAGTGGTGGGTCGTGGTTGTTGATAGTTAATTGGGGAATAGAAAAATCCGCTGTAATGGGGCCCAGTGTACTTTGCCACGACATACCTAGTACCACGTCGGCACCGGCTATTGGCAGAATGAAAGGGGGTATGGTAAAGGTGACCTGTGCTAATCGAAGAGGGATGTTGATACACTAACCTGCGCAATTGAGATACTTCCCGTCGCCAATCATGACGGGAAAGTTCGGTTTAGAATCGGTAGGAAGCTGAAGGAAGGAGGCGACTCGGGGTTGGACAATGTCATGGGTGCTACCGGAGTCAACTAAAACGGTGACTGGATGACCCATAATGTACCCGGTGATGCGCAAGGAACGAGGGGAAGTTGCCCCATGTAGTGCAGCCGGTGACAAGGCGAGGAATTGTGTGGGATATGCTTCGTCTGCGGGAACGGTGCTTGTAATCAGTGGGTTATTTTCGGGTGGCTCAGGGGGAAGGGTATCATTTAGGGTAGGGAAAGGTTCGTCGGGTTCTAAAAGAAGGAACCGAGGGGGGTTACAGCGGTGCCCCGGGTGAAACTTTTCGGGGCATTTAAAACATAAGCCTTGGCTTCGACGGGTTTGGACTTCTTCTGGTGTTAGGCGGCGAGTGGGGAGGGGTGGCGTGGTCTTTAGAGGGGTGGGCAAGAGAGCTTGGTTGGAAGTGGAAGAAGGTTGACCTGGTGTTCTGGTGGTTTTGGCAGTAAAAGGGGGTCGAGATATAGCTGGTAGGATTGCATGGTTTGCATGTAATTTATCATCAATCAACTTTGCTAGTCCTGTAGCTTGGGGTAAGGTGGTGGGGCGGTGTATGGCCATCTCTTGCTGGATGTCAAGTCGCAATCCAGAAATGTAGCAATTGAGAAGGGCAGTTGGCAATAACCCCACTACACAATTACTAAGGCGTTCAAACTCCGATTGGTAGTCTGCAAGGGACCCGGTTTGTTTGAGCTTGAATAATGAGGCTTGGTGGTTTTCGAATGTAGAGGGACCGAACCTAAGTTCAAGGGCTCGCGTAAACGAGGGCCAATCGCCAAAAAGGTGGTTGTTATGCAGGTATTTATACCAACTTAAGGCTTCACCGGTCAAATGAAAGGCGGCGAGAGCCACTCGTTGGGCAGCGGGGATCCGGTAAAAAGTATAGTATTGGTCCGCTTGGAAGAGCCAATCTAAAGGATTGGTTCCGTCGAACATTGGAAGTGTGATTTTGGGTGGTTTAAGTGCTGGGTGAAGGGGTGGGGGCTGGTTTAGAGGAGTTTGGTTCGGTGGCGGTGTTGTTGGTTTAGGTGGGCTATCGGCTTCACGCCGGTTGAGGGTGGTGACAAGATTAGCAATATTCGTGCCTTGAGTGGTTAAATGGTTGGAGATATTTTCGAGTTGAGTGACCGATGAGGAGGAGGTGGCCAGGAGCTTAGCCAGGGTCTCGGCTATTGAGGCCATGGATTCTTCGAGGGTAGGCTCCTTACGGGGCGGCATGGGGGAAGGTTGAATTCTCTCAACGAGAGCACCAAATGTTAACAGCTAATTTGAGATAGCTACTCTCCAAAGAAAATTAAGAAAAGAAAGACGAAAGCTTGGAGCAATTTTCTGATCTATTCCCCACTAATGCAGATTACAATATATATAAAGGAAACAAACTAAATAACGTACTGCCACTACTACCAACAAACTAGGAATTAAACGTGCATAAAAGAAACGTGGACTAATGACTTAGTCATGCATGCAGGTGGATACCCCCACTAGTGGAATATTCCCACTAATGAAATGCCTACTTAAAAGGAAACACGTTGACTATCTTGCTGGACTCCATTCTTCAATCTAGATAACGGGCTGGTGTTTTCTTTGTACGCCTGGGCCTTTGATCCAACGAATTCACAATCTGGCCCTCGAGGTTTGCGGGCTGACTAGTACCCGATCCACTAGGCCCATTGCTGCTATCAGCTTAAAATCGTAAGTTAAAACTAAGTTATATTTTGTAGCTTTTTTTTGTATTCGCAGATTTTGGGTTATGTTTTGATTACTTATGTTCTTGTAACTTTTCACATATTTTTTTCATATAGGAAAATCATCGTTTGTGTCCATAGTTCTATAATACCAAAAATTTTATAGAAAATATTGTTTGTGGTGTCAAATAGAAGTTAAGTAAGATACTTGAAAATTATTAATTTTTTGATAGTTTAGGATAATGGTCTCAATATATCCCTCTGAAGGTTTATAGAAATTTTATAAATTAATTGTGGTTGAATAAGGAGAACAGGATATCACTTTTAGACCATGTGCATCCATAACACCCTTCACACAGCCACATCAGCTCCACATCAGCGCCACATCATTTCCCCATCATTCCCTCATCTCATCACACAAACTCCGCATCCATCACATGTTTCACATCACAAAAAAGAAGAAAAAAAAAGCTTCTCTCTCTCACGACTCCCGCTCACATGCGCGACCGTTATCACTTATGTGACCGTGAGGGAGCCATCACACACTTCAGCGATGGTGTGTCGCGAGTGTGAAGGCCTCTCACGAGCCCCATCACGACCCCGATGCACATGGTCTTAAGTTAAAAAATATTTACATACATAACACCCATTTTTATATGCCAATACCTTACCCTTCTTTACCATTATTCGGCCCACACACACACATTTAAATCCTTGGAGAAACTTCTGGAGAAGTGAAGAAGCATAAGGGGGAAGCTATAATCTGGAAAGTAGGAAATACAAACAAGAAAAATCAACCTTCAAGACGAGTTTTATTCCATCAAGAAAAAGTAATGCAACCTCAAGTATTTTTTTATATGTATATTTGAGTTTATAGAGAGTAGAAGTTAAATGATTTAAGTGTATGTATATATTCTTTTAAACTCTTGAATAATTATTATATCTGATCTTATGGATTTAGAAACCTAAAAGGAAAGTTTTATCATCAAAGGATCAAGATTTAGTATTAGGGTTCTTAATGGGTTAAAAAGGAAGAAACTTTTATAAGTCTTGATTCAATTGTTCAAACATGTTTTTTGCGTATATTTATGGACTTATTATTAGACCATCCGCATCCATCTTGAGGTAACCCATGCCATCTCACTGCCACGTCAGCGCCACATAATTTTTCCCTTCCCATCCCATACCATCCCACAAACACCAGCATCCATCTTGAGTCATCTCATATTTAATTTAATTTTTTTATTTTTTGTTGAAAATAATTTAAGTAATTTAATTAATTTGTTATTTGTTGTTTAGTATAAAATAAAACAACTAATATTAAAAACATAAAAAATATAAATTTCATAAAGTTAAGATAAACATTACATAACGAAATTAAATAACATAAATTCAAACATTACATAACTAAATTAAAAACATAAAAACATAAAATGATAAGAAATATTTCATAGATTCCATTTATGAAATAGTCGGAACAAACTCCGGTTGTGTCTCTTGAATCTCATCCGCCTCGTCATCCAAGTTGACGGCCACGTCGTCGTTAGCCGGGTATGTAGCTTGATTGATTAATTGCGTAAATGATCCGCCACTTTGTTGGTGGAATTGACCAAAACCATAGTGTTGTTGATAACCGGCTTGTTGATATCCTCCAAACCCGGGTGAATACAACGGTATTTGTTGTATGTTGCCGATAAAGTTTGAAGGCGGTGGCGTGATATTGAATATATTCTACGGGGGTTGCGAGCTTCCTCCAACTTTCGATTTCGATTGTCGTGGTGTGTTTTGTTGTTTTTTTTGTTGACTTATTTTTGTAGAAGAGAAATGAAGAAGAGATAAATTAAGAGATATGAGAATATGGATGAAAATGGTGTGGAAAATGTAAGTGATAGTGTGATATTTATATAGAGAATAAAGGTAAAAAAACAAAACTAGCCGTTACTTTTTGACCGTTGAAACAAAAAAAAAATAAAAAAAATTGAGCCGAGCTCGAGATGGAGAAACCGAAGGAGAGGGAGCCCGAGGCATCCCACACAAGGGGCGATGGTGTGGGTTGTGAGCCCACGAGAGCCCGAGCCGGACCCGAGGTCGGATGCGGGTAGTCTGAAGCTTAGAGTGTAGGGAAATGATTAGAACTGGTATGGAAGTCAAAAATTAAAGGAAAAGGATTGAGGTTAAAACTACAGAAAACAGTCGGTGTGTAAAAGTTGTACCCGTAACAGGACGTGACGCGTCAGTCTACACTGTGAAGTGGATGATTTTCTTTCTTAAGTATATGATAGAAATTATGAATTGAAAGAAAATTAGGAGTTTATGTTCTAGGGGTCGTTTTTATACGGTAAGGATTATATAAAAGTGAAATTAACAAGATAACATACTTAGTAAAAGTATGAGTAAATGAAATTATACGGAATGAGTGGTTATAATTCTAATTATGAATGATTATTTACTTATAGAGTTTATATATATTGATTACAGAAAAATTATAAAAGTATTATTGTATGGTTATGAAATGGATACGATCATGATTAATTGAACATTTCTGATAAACATGTAATATTATTACTTAGGTAAAAGTTCAAACAATAACTATTTTTCGTACAAGAACTGCGAGAACCAATCTGAACCGTCCAATTCCCTTTTTTATAATGTCATCACCCACCCATGAATTCCTCACATGCACCATGCCACACTTGATCCCCCCATGCTCCACATCCATGAATTCCACTTTATTAAATCAATGGCTAAGATTGGTTCTCGCAGTTTTCGTACGAAAAACAGTTCTCGTTTAAACTCTCCCCTTATTAGTTATATATGTAATATTATTAGTTATACACTATGAGGATTATGAAATCTATATGATTATGATTAATTAAGGTTACATAGTAATTGTTCAGTACTACTGAAGTGATGGCCTATTAGTTATCAACTGAACTTCAATAATTTATAAAGCAAGTAAGCAATCTATAAAATAGTTTGAGAAAACTTGTGTTAACAATGAAACGATTTATCATTAATTATGAACGGAATTACTAACTGAGCTTTATAGCTTATGTAAGTTGTTTTAATCCTTTTTCAGGCACTTGTATATTTGAAGACGATGAACTAATTGATGGTCTCGTAAGGTACAACCTTATTATAGATTTCAATTATGTAAGTTGTCTCCCAAGATTTTAAGAAAACTTTTTAAAGTCGAATGACTTGTTACTTGATGTTTTCAAATACAAAGTTTGTTTATTTACTATATAATTAAATAGTTTATTTTATCGCTTCCACTAAATATATGTTATATCAGTTAAGGTTGCACGCAAATTTTTATCAAATTTCAAAAAGAAAATTATAAGCTTTGTTTTATGAAATCGGGGTGTTACAGGTTTTTTTCCCGTAAAGGGATTTTCCATGTTAAATCTTGGTGTTCTCGTTTTCTATTATTTGTTCGTAATTCATTCTACGTTGTTCGATATATTTATTTTACAACAAGTGTTACGAGAGCTAGACTATTTTCTAGTTACCCTCCTTCAAGTTACCGGGTTTTATATCAACATGGCTACTTTAAAATACATTCTTCCACTCTTTGACCAAGATACAAGATGTTATTTATGGCAAGTGAAGGTGCAGACAATATTGACTCAAATTGATCTTGGTGATGCACTATTATGTATTAAAAGGATGCCTACAGCTTTGTCAGACGAGGAGAAAGAAAGAAACGATTGTAAGAATCTCTCTTATATCATCTTCATTAGTCTAATAATTATATTACAAGAAGTTTTAAAAGAAGACTCCATGTTGATGGGAGATAATTCATCATATAAAATTATTGAAATTAGGTCAATCAGATCAATATATATGATGGTGTTACAAGATCTTTGTAAGATGTTTGACATGTTCCATGTTTAATAAAAAATTTATTACTTTGAGTACTCTTGATCATAAGGAGTACAAGTATTCAGGTAAAGTTAGAATTCTAATGAATTCAAATGCAACTTTGATCGAGTTGAACGCTTCTTGTTTTGCCGAAGAAAACTCTGATAGAGATGTTTTAATCGATATTTCAGTAACAAAGTTTGAGTTTAGTTCATGCTTGGTTGATATGACAATTTGATTTTAAAATATTGTTGGCACACGATGATTTTTTATGATGATGAGTTAAATGAAAGTTTATCTTCTTATTAGATACAAGTATAAATTCGTCTCTCTTCTTATTAGATACAAGTATAAATACGTTTCAAAGTGAAGATTGTTGGATATGGTGCGAATTGGCTACATGGGCCATTGGCCTATTTACACTATGAATTGGATTTTATATCTACCTATATATATAAAAACAACACACCCCCTCTAAAATCGACACGTGTCCAAGCAAATAGCTTCAAACTGTTGACCACATCCTGTTGTCTCGCATATAAAAACAACACACCCCCTCTAAAATCGACACGTGTCCAACCAAATAGTTTCAAACTGTTGACCACATCCAATTGTCTCGCTGACCAGATTACCATATCCTATCCATTACCTCTCGATAGATCTCGCCTGTCTCAACTTTTTCACTCCCTGCTGTTTTGAAAAAAATATAAAAAACCATACCTCCATTATTCTAATAATTTATGTTGGAGTGTAGTTTTCAGTAAAAGTACAAGCCTATCTCCTCAAACCATTTAAATATTATATCTACTATGCTCTCATGACCTACTTTACAAACACTCCTCCAGTTTGCTTCATAAACAAACGCAACCTCCAAACATATGTTTCCACTTTTCTCAATAATCAACAGACACCTCCAAACACCTCTCTTTTCAACTCGTCTTCCATGCCACCACCGTCGTCTCCGTCATTGTCATTGGCGTCGTCTACGACGTTCTCGAAGCCCGGCATCTCCACCGCAAATATCTGTGTTCTAAGGTTATCAACTGCACCATAGTTATTTGCGTTCTAGGGTTTTGCACCGCCATTAATCTAATATGCGTTCATATTTTTTATTTGTTTACTTTAGTAAATAAATATTATAATTTTCCGATGTTGTATTTATGTAATGATTCGCTACAAAATCATTAAAATAAGTTTTTATTGCGGTGAGAGTTGTGTGACTTTTTTAGAGGGTTTAAGCTATTGTTGATTCCGTCGTGTTTACGTTTGGGGTTTATGTGTGTAATCTGTTGGTTCACCAATCACCATGGAACGCACTCTATTTGAAATATACAGACATTCAAATAGCCAAACCCAAACGCAAATGCACACACACACACACTCAAATTGGGAGATGAAGTGAGCTAAAATTAATAGAGAATAAAGGGGAAAGGATGTATTGGCAGAGGAGAGGAGAATAGAATAACTTCTTTATAAATATGCGATTTCTTATACACTAATGTAATTTTCTTTTGGTAAATAGATATAGTGGCCATTATCTTCAAATAAAATAAAGATATCGGTCCAAGTTAGCTATTCACTTTTATTAGGTTTATATTTTTTTTAATTGTGTTACTAGTTAAATCCCTACAAATGTGGTTATCAAGTTTGAATTTCCAGTAATGGGACAGGCTAATTGCTTCTGAACTTGTTTCATTTGGTGTTGACTGTTGTGGTTTGTCGTGCAGTTTTTGTATAACTTATTATATTTGTTATTTTCCTTTGCCTTCCATTCTTTTTTACTGTAATTAGGTAAAAGCTGCTTAGTTTAGCTGTTTGGTGGTACTTTAGTAACTGCAAGTAATTTGTTTGATTAACTGCACATGTGAAATTTAGTGTCTTTAACTCTTTATTATTCACCTTTCATGGAAGTCCATATATTTCACAATCATTTCATGTGTTACGTATTATGAAAACCAGTTGAGGGCGTATTGCATTCCATCACCAATATAAATAATACACAGTATTTACACAAAGGAATCCTACACTATACATAAATAACAATACTAAATTATTTATTTAACACACCCCCAGCAGTCGGAGCTAGAGGAGGGCGAATGCTCAGATTGGATCTGAAATCTAAAAACAACTGTGTAGGTAGACCTTTAGCAAATATATCTACAAACTGATGAGACAAGGGCACATGCAACACACGCACTTGCCCCAAAGCAACACGTTCTCTAACAAAGTGTAAGTCAATTTCCACATGTTTGGTACGTTGGTGTTGTACAGGGTTATTGGCTAAATACATGACACTCACATTATCACAAAAAACAACCGTGGCACGGGAAAGAGGGAGACGCAACTCGACCAGAAGATTGCGAAGCCAGGCAGACTCGGCAACGGCATTAGCAATGCCACGATATTCAGCTTCAGCACTGGAGCGGGAAACAACGTGTTGTCTCTTGGATGACCAAGAAACAAGATTGTCACCCAGGAAAATGCAGAACCCAGAGGTGGACCGGCGTGTTTCAGGGCAACCGGCCAAATCAGCATCAGTGTAGGACACCAAACGATCAACAGATGAGGGACGGAGAAAAAGACCATGGGAAAGAGTACCCTTTAAGTATCGCAGAATACGTTTAAGGGCATTCAGATGCGGTTCACGAGGATCATGCATAAAGAGACAGATTTGATGAACAGCATAAGAGATGTCCGGGTGAGTAAACGTTAGGTACTGCAGAGCACCAGCAAGACTCCGATAAAGAGTCGGATCAGATACTAACACACCAGAAGAGGGTAGTTTAGACTTTGTCTCCACCAATGTGGAGCAAGGATTACAAGTATCCATGCCAGCACGAGTGATGATATCCTGGGCAAAAACTGATTGAGATAGAAAAAGACCCGAGGACGAGCGAGTGGCAGCAACCCCTAGAAAAAAGGAGAGAGCACCAAGGTCAGTCATTTTGAACACATAGGAGAGTCGAGAAATGACACGCGTAACCAAAGCAGGGGAGGAGGCCGTCAAAATGATGTCGTCGACATATAACAGTAAGTATATAATGTCACGACCATGATGATACACGAAAAGAGAGCTATCCGATTTGCTGGAAGAGAAACCAAGAGAGGTAATGAAGACAGCAAATGTCTGAAACCAAGCACACGGGGCTTGATTAAGCCCATAAAGAGCTTTGCGTAGCCGGCAGACATGAGTCCGATAGGACGGATGGGCGACGAGATCCTCCATGTTGAGGAGCCTGAGACTGTTGTTGTTGTGTGACATTGTGCAGTAACTGAAGAAGCTGATTGTTGAGAGCTGGTGGACCACCAGAATTACCTGCATAACCAGAAGTACCAGTAAAAGTAGCAGAAGAACACCCCATCCCACCAGAATTACCTTTAGATGCACCCGGTTATTTTTATTTTTCCATTTCCCATTATTATTAGTAGCAATGGTGGAATAAAGGGCAGAACAAGGGGAATGTTGAGTGTCAACAGTGGGGTCAGGTTGGTCTTCACGTGACTAATGCAAAAGTAACATGTTTTTGGCGTTTTTGGCCTCAAGGAAGGAGGGGAAAGGTTTACTATGAGTGATAACATCAATCAAGCTTTGGTACGAGGGTGACAAGTTTTGTAGGATTTGTAAAACAAGATCCTGATCAGTGATTTTAGTATCAACATCAGCTAGAGAATCAGCTATATCTTTTAAAGTATGACAGTAGTCTGTGATTGATAGAGCACCTTTTTTAGTGTTTCGAAAGATGGTTTGAAGTTGAAGACTACGGGACAATTTGTTATTCAAGAAGTGAGCATCAAGGGCTTCCCATAGATCTTTCGCAGTACAATTATCTTTAGTAATGATATTAAGCAGATCAGATTCACATATAAAGTAAAACCAAGATTTAATACGAGAGTCAATGGCGTCCCAATCCTCATCATCATCACCTTTTGGTTTAGATTTTCCAGTGATGTGACCCATAACTTTAGCCCCTTTACACATATCAGTAAAAATGCGACGCCACAATTTATTACGAGACCCATCAGTTATGAGTTTGAAACTAAACTGGGGTAAACATTACCAATGGTAAACACAAGTTGGGAAGCCGTGGGGGTGGTGGTGGGTGGGATCTTTAGCGGTCATGACTAATAATAATGTTACTTACGAAAAATAAGAATAACAAGAAAAAAGAAAAACAGAAACGTGCTCACCAAAAATAATCCCGAAGAAGGTAGAAAGTCCTTTGTCGTAAAAAAGAACTCCAGCGATGATGGTGGTTGATTTTCATAAAAGCAATATCTTTGGATGCTTTAGGTTTAGTGGTTGAGTCTCACAAAAAGACAAAATAAAGCTACACATAAAGCTTTATTTAAAAGCAACAAAGAAGGACAGCTTTTATGTAAAAGCTGTTGTACTATCACTCCACAGTAGTCAAAGCAATCCAATCTGATTTAAAAGCTAAGACTAACCGTATCCATGGAGGAAGCCGATGGTTTCAGCTGATGTGGAGGGTTCAACCCCTCAGGAACACCATCGCCAACCCTTGGGTGGTGGTGGGTTGGGAACCCATCAGGTCCACAAACCTGATGGTTCTCTCTCTCACCTCTTTTTTTTAATATAAAAATATAAAGAGTTGTATTGGGTTGGATGTGGGGTTGTAGGGTAAGAAAGGGTTAGAGGTAGAGAATGATGTGGATGCTGATGTGGCGGTGGGTAAGTTGGGTTGGATGCTAATGGTCTAAGAGTCAAATCATTTGCTTAATATGCATTCCAATCGGATTGTTCTAAATAGCAAATATCAAAGCAACAAAGCACGGCGGTTGCAGGCAGTGGCCGGCGATAGGGAAGGGTAGCAGCGGCGTTGCTGTAGTTAGGGTTCCGGCAGCGTCGTATGGCAGCCGACAGAAACCGTTGTTAGGTTTCCGGTTCGATGACAGCGAAGACCGGAACAAGCGACGGCAAGGCGACGAACACAGCAGAGAGCCAGCGACAGCAGAGGCGGCTACGGTGGCTGCGACCAGAGAAAGAGAGAGACGACGGCAGAAACAGAGGACTGGCGTCTAGGTCTCCGGCGAAGACAGCAAAAGCGGCGATGACAGCTATGACTGGCGGCGGAAGCGTGGTCCGGCGACGGGAGGGCGCCGGTGATCAGTGGATCGGGAAAAAAAATGGAACGGGATCGAGGGCTAGGTTTGGCTCGATACCATGTTACGTATTATGGAAATCCGTTGAGGGCGTATTGCATTTCATCACCAATATAAATAATACACAGTATTTATACAAAGGAACCCTACACTATACATAAATAATAATACTGAATTATTTATTTAACGTCATGAATGGTTCTCAAATGACCTACAGATGTTTATTGACTACTAACAATTTATTGATTTTTGTTCGTTGATATGATAATTTTCTTCCACGGGAGTGCTCTATGTTCAAACTGAAGTCAAGAGATCAAAGGTAAACGCGGAAGAGAAATGTATTATACACTAATTAACAAGCATGTTGACTTAAAAGGTTTTGTGACTATATATCTAATTTGATTTGCTTAACTTTTTTTTTTGTTTGCTGCAAGGTTGATATGTGTTCGAAGTAAAGTCAACAGGACAATGGTAGCCAAGAGAATTAGGTTAAACTATCCACTCTAATCATGTAACTAATTTTAGATATGTTGCAATTATAAGATTTTGTTTGGCTTCAATAATTGATGCTATTTAGTATATGTTGCAATTAGTCAATAACTCTCATGGTCTTTGTGTCTATGTGTGTTCATTTTAAATTAGCATATGATTGTTAATTGCAAGACTCATGGTTTAAAAGAATTATGCTTGAACGAACAATATAACTCTTGTATTATTTTATAATGTCATGTTTTCGATATTGTATGCAAGTTAGATTACAAACGTCATGCCTTTAATATTACTTTTAGAAAATTACGTATTTAAGCTTAGAAAATCAACATAAAACATAGTGGGTTGTGCATAGCACAACCTAAAGGTTCTACTAGTGTGTGTGTGTGTGTGTGTGTGTGTGTGTGTGTGTGTGTGTGTGTATATATATATATATACACACACATACGGGGCTACCGTGAGAAGGTGATTTGGTAGAGAGAGAATCACAATTTCTTGGTTTTTTATTTTTCCTTACGGCTCAAAATCGTATGTTGAAACCAAGTTATATTTTATAGCTTTTTTTTAATATTCGCATATTTAGGTTATATTTTGATTACCTGCATTCTAGTAACCCTTATCATATTTCTCCCATATAATGAAATCCTTTTTTGTGTCCGTGGTATTTTTTCGTAAAGGGTTTTTTCACATTAAATATTCTTGTTCTCGTTTCCTATTATTTATTCGTATTTCGTTTTTACGTAATTCTATATTTTTTTATTTTACAACTGTGTAATATATGGTCTTCTCTCTCCCTTGCTCAATAGTATCCGGCTGGTTACTCATAATACACTTCAACATTGCAAACCATGTTTTCACAATTCTCTATCTATTTCTCTTCTTCCCAAATAAAGGTTGTATGCGGTACAACAACGAGTGTAGCAAATCGACAACAACAAATTTTATCTACAAGTAAGTATGTTCAATATTTGAACGTGATTCGTAAATACCAAAATTCAAAGAAATTCAAATTCGAATAATCCCGATTTAAATTTATTTGTTTGGTTTTCAAAATCGGTTTCAACTCGATTTGAAAGTTTACAATGGTTTTAAATAGATTTTAATCTATAAAAGGTTTCATCACCTGACTCGGAATTCGAAAATATGTGTGTGCATGTGTGTTCAAATGAGAATGAATATTTAAGTGAAAATAAAAGAGTTACTCATAGCCCTTTGTTAGTGCATACATGGTCACATATTAAGAAATGCACTCCTTATTTTGATTATGATAAAAATATGAACAAGTAATATTATTGCTTATCAAATTTATTCATATGTTCATATGCTACATTCTTTAAAGATCAACAAACCTAAAATTAATGATCAAGTGAAGAACAAATAATTGAAAACTTCAATTCAACAAGAAAAGAAGAAATCAAGATAAATCAACATTCACGGTCGATACCACGGTCGACCGTGAATCAACCGTCGCTGCTCAGCTCACAACTCTTAAATGTTGTTCTTCTTCAAGTCAACCGAACTCGTACTCAACAAGTGAAGATGACATCTTCAAAGCCGATGACGAAGATATCTACAAACAAGAGTTCGAATTATATGAGCTTACAAATAAAATAATTAAATAAGTTTAAGTTTTTATAAAATTATATTTATAAAAACTTTTATAAAAATGGATAAATTTTTTATAAACTTATTGGTGTTGGTTGATTAAATCTAAGAGCTTTCCATTTTAGCAAATACCAAACACAATCCTAATTTGAAACAATACACAACCATATTTGGAAAAGGAATCTCCCAAAGAGGTAAAATTCCAACATGTTTTGTGTATTGGTTTCCAAACTTCCATATATGTGTTTAAATTCAAACTTTAAGAGTATGAGATCAACCAACCTTTTGAACATATACTTTTCAGTTGATTTTTATGGTAAAAATGAGTTGAGTGTGGTTTTAAATAAAGTCTAACGTCTATATTGCAAAGAACAAGAAATTTCAGGTGTCTCACGGTTTTAGCCACGGTCGACCGTGGATCGACCGTGAGGGTTCTGGACAGCTTTTGGACTTTCACCTTTTTTCTTATTTAAACCAACTCAAACCTCATTTTTTAGTACCTCTTGCACAGCAAAAACACAGAACATATATTATTATCTTGTGAGCTCATATTCTTTGATAATTCATCTATCATTCAAGATCAAGAATCAAGCAAGAGCAAAGCTTTCAAAGCTTAAACACTACATCATCTTTCTATATATTTTGTAATAGTGTAAGGATCAACTCTATCCTTTCAAATTAGAGTGAAGTAAGGATCATCTCTAGCCTTTAGAATTAGAGAGAAGTAAGGATCAACTCTAGCCTTTAGAATTAGAGTGAAGCAAGGTTATCTTTACCTTACTTGCAAGTTTGAAGTGTTAATTCTTGCAAGTGAAAAAGAGAAGTGTAAAATGTTTATCTCTACATTCAAAGAGAGAAGCTAGTGGAGCAAACTCTTGGTGGGTGAGGCCAAGGAGTGGATGTAGTGCAAGTTTGTTAACACTTGCATGAACCACTATAAATCTCTTGTCTACTAATTGATGATATCTCTCTACCCTTACTCTCTTTATTTCAAGTATATATATTTGTTGTGTTATAAACTTCAAGAAAAATATTTTTAAACAACTTACAAATTTTTATTTGTGAAAAATTGGTAAACTAAGTAAAATAACCTATTCACCCCCCCTCTAGGTTCCAACACCCTTCATTTGAGTTGATTGCGTGGTATACATCTGCCATCTGGCTCTTCATTCTATTCATTGCCCAACCGTGAATTACAACGGGTGAATTACGACCATTAGATCTAATAGATCAACATGTAAATGATGACTAGAACCCGAAAAATATTCTCGTAAGTCATCCTTAGAAGTTCAAACTCCTATCATATATACAAAATCGTAAAGTTTTTTTGTTGTATTTGGTTTAAACTATAAAAACTGGAACAAATCTCACTAGTTAGTTTAATTTGGTTTTATTCGAATACGAACCGAATTCAAATATTTGAATTCAAATCATTTTACTATTAATAATACTAATTCAAATCATATTTTGAATTGGGATAAAAATTGTCAAACTTGAACAACCCGATTCGAACAATTCAAGAAACTCGAAATTCGATTCAATGAACAATCCTATCTTCAAGATGAAGTGACATCAGAGGAGTAACCATCGCAGCAAGTCAAGACAACCAAGATAGGAAAAGAAAGTTTTTTTCATCAACGAAATCGAGACAATGGATCACTGTTTCTTCTCTTGCCCAATTTCTAGCTTGCTTTGGAGGAAAATTTGGGCATGGTGAGATTTGAAATTTCCACGTCTCTCATCGGTATCGGAGTTTCGGAATCTGATCACGCAGGTGGGGATTCATCGGAAATTTGGGGCGATCCTAATATCCGTTGGTGTTGTAGCATTATGGCAGCTTTGGAGGTGGCGTGTTAGAAACTGTTACCGGATTTCTTCTACAATCGTGTGAATCACTTTCCAAATTCGATATTTCGACCGTATATGTCTCGTATCACAAAATCTGAATTGGGATAATTGTAAAAGCAACAATCTTGATTTTGGCAGAAATCAAGATCAAGAACCAGAGAGAAGAAAATGTATTTCGAATTCTATGTGTCCCAAAACTGTTCCCCAACTTCATTTCAAAGTTCAAAAACGGGAGTTACAAAGTTATAGAGTTTACAATAGTGCCACAGGAAAATCAAGAATTTTTCATATCAAACCCTAATATCCGTTTTGCGTTCAGGGGGCTTCGCCCCCTAAATATTACCGGGACAAGCTTAGACTAAAACAAGTGTGTACTCCACACCCTCCATACTTGTTTTAGAACAAAGTTCAATCCCTTGAAACATACGTATAAAATCCATTACTCTAAATGAAACCGGTGACACTAAAATCACCAACATAGCATAATCACATCCTTTATGCGAAGGAAGGTGAGTCATCCACGAAGAAATGTGAAGATCCATTCCCAATTGTTCTAAATTCATCAAAGCTTTGGGTGAGTAACAGGAGCCGTAAATTTTGGGACAATTGGATTTCCTCACCTTTCAGTATCTGGAATGGGCCTTAGCTTGTTTTGATTTTAGTTTGCTTTGTTTCATCTTTTTTGGTGTATTTTTATTCTTACTCTTCGTGTACTCTTGGATTTAGCATCTTACTAAAATTTAAATAAAAACGAAGTCGCAAGTCTAGGATGATGGTCATGCCGAAGCTCTAGTCTTGTGCCTTTTTTCTCTTGCTTTTCAAAGAAATAAGGGCATCCGTCCATTCGAGCGTATATGTTGAACCACTCAAGAAAAATCAGCGTTAAAGCGGGCATATGTCGAAGTATCAAACTTGTGAACGGGCAAGGATCAAGAATTTAAGATGCAGGTTCATTTTTGAAACAGGTAAGTACATTTTTTTCATCAACAAATGGAACAACATGTGTGTCGCGCTACCAACAGTTTGTACTCTAAATAGGGTCCAATAAATCGAGAGCTAGGTTTCTCGGTATACTCCACCAAAATTTGCGTCATCGGAAAAGTGGTTAGGACTACAAAGACATATTTACTAACACTTTGAACAAACAAACCATTTTTCGAAATAAGGTTTTAAAATTAGTCATTATTTTATAAGCAATAGGTTATCCGAGAGCATTCGACAAGAGGTAAGGGAATTCGTAGATGACGCTAATGGAGCTCAACTAAAATAATGCACAACTAGTGTAATACCTGGACGGTATCCGGATACTTCTTTTAAAATTATTTATTTATATTTACAAAATTTTAATTAGTGGTAACCATAATACAAATAATATAATTGTATGCTTTAATCTTCTATTTATGTAAAAAAAATTAAATTATAAACAAATATATAGGATAAATAATAATAAAAGATAATAATTATCAATAATATTAGTATTATAGAATTAGTAATTATCTTAATCGAAAACAATTTCATACCCTGACATGATTTCTTAAATATAATTATAACATATTATTAAAACTAAATTCTTAAATTTTATTTGATAAACAGATATATTATTACAAAAAAGAAAATATTTCATACCTACTTTAATAAAGAAAAAATAAAAGAAAAACTCACTGTTTCTTTATACCTCTAATTCTATAGTCTCTCACAAAAACTTAACCCTCTCATCATAACCTTATCTCCACATTCCATCTTTTCCACACCACATCTGCTAGACCCCACCATCAGGATAACATCGCCGCATCCACCACCTGGAATCTCGCCGGCGTTGGCCTCTACTTACAAAGATCTCGTCGGCAGCCTTCACAATAGTGAACCGGTCGACGCCGGTATCTACCAAAAAAATCCGTCGCCACCAACCTCCATTGGTAGAGATCTCGTCCCACCGTCCTCAATCAACATATATCTCGTCGTTGCCCACCTTTATTAGCGTCAACATCTTGGATTTGGGGGTTTAATTTTGAACAACCCCCTCCGATCTCCACTGTGTCCCGCCGCTCTACTCCACTCCACTCTCTATCTTTATTTAGTTCTTCGATTTTGAACAAATTGGGTTCCGAACAAATATCCTTGTTTCTAAAGAGTTTGAGTGAATGTTTGAACAAATTAAGAATATACTAATTTTAAAAAAAAATATCATAATACGATAAAATTTATACCAAAAGTAGATAAAAATGAGAAGATCGCAAATATATAATTATTTTTTCTCTAAACAAAATATATCACAAGTTATTAAACCTTACTAGTTTATTGCCCCGTGCACGCACGGATATTTTGAAAGTGTATTTGAAATATTAAAATTTTCAAATAAAAATAATGCAATAAATGAAATAACACCGTAAACTTACATATGTCATAATGCTTAACAAAAAAATAACTAAATTTTTTGAAGTACTTTTTTGTAGACCACATTTGTTGTTTTGTTTGTAACATTACTACTGTTATCACAAATTAAAACTTTTAATCTTTTTTCACTTTTAACACGTGAAACGGCAACATACAATTGACTATGTATAAACATAAGTTTCCTAAGGAATAAACCAACTTTTGAAAGTGACTATCATTGACTTTTGTTAATCGTCATAGCAAAACACATCATCAGAAGAAATTGTCTTCTTTAGCTAACTACCTACACTAACAATATAGTTTTATGACCATCAAAAACCCATATCGTTACATCCCTGAATTTAAATTTTTAAATATATAATATATAATCTTTTAATGATACATCTTATTTTGAACCATATTTATAAAAAATTTCATACATCTTTCTAATAAGATTGAAAATACGTCAAAATCAATAACTAAACACTTTGAATAGCATATTTAAGTTGACCACTCAACTCATCACTATAATCCCAACAAATCCACTCAACTAACTACTATTAATGGATAACAAAAAATTAAGAATATACTAATTTAAAAAAAGTGTCATATTATAATAAGATTTATACCAAAACATAGATAAAAATGAGACGGTCATAAATATATAATTATTTTTTCTCTAAACAAAATATACGAAAAGTTACTAACAATAATTTATAAAAAGCTTATAATTAATTGCATTAATATATAATCTTTATATAACCCACTCGTATTTTCTTAAAAACCCCTCACATGTTTTATAAAAGTCTCTCATAATTTTCATTCAGCCCCCTTCTAATTGATTTCATTTGAATCCATATTAACATTTCTAAAATTGTTTCGCGAATTGATTAATTTTGAAATTGAAAGTTGTGATTGGTTGATTGAGACTCAATTTATGGTTATTTTTAGAAAATTTGCATGTCTTTTATATATATATAGATTTATAAACAACCTATAATTAATTACATTAATATAAAATTGTAATAAAACCCCTCACATTTTTAATAAAACACCCTCATTATTTTCATTTAGCATCCCTCTCTTTTGTTTTAAAATTGAAGAACGTGGGATAAGATTAAAATAGATTTGAACGTGGGTAAGAACATAAGTGCCGGTTTTTTTAGGAGTTAAGAAATCAAAGGCTCAGATTTAATTGATCTAACGGCTGTGTAAAATAGAGACTTTATACGGTTCAGTTTAAAAGTGAATATGATCCAACGGTCTAGATTAAAAGTAATGATTTGGCGGTTGACTCACCGGCAACCATATATATATATATATATATATATATATATATATATATATATATATATATATATATATATATATTATAATTTAAGGCAACTCGACAAGAGGAGATCGACTTCAAAAGTAATAACAAATAGAAAAAACGTTGATCAATTGTTAATGAGGAAGAAGCAACATTGTGCTTAGGTCAAGATAGGAGTGATCTACATTTTTTTATCTAACTTTTATAGTACTCTAACTTATCAGTTTTTAACACTTTTTTTTCTTTTCTTTTTAACACATCATTAATTATATCTAGTACTATCTTTACTTTTATCTGTATTATCTATCCTTTCATTTATTCTCGTATGGTTTTTTTTTATTGTTTTTTATCCTCTCTTGTTTTTACTTAGGTTTTAACACTTTACTAAGTTATTTTTTTATTAGCCTTTTTTTGAAGCGATGCATTTTTCTTTACTTTTTTCTACCACTTGCACTGCCGAAGGTTTTTTTTCAGGAAACATATATGTACCTTCGTGTAGAGGTATAATTGTCTACATCTTACCTCTCTCATAGCCTGTTGTAACGGGATTATGTATTCGTTATGAAGAAGCAATTGACTAACATCCGTAGGCAGAACTAATGGGGAAATACAAGGATGTGGTCACTGGTCAACAAGTATGTTAGATTTCTTATGTGTTTTAAGTTATTTTATGTAATTTTTAGTTAATTTAATGCAAGCTTTAGATTTTTAATGAAATACTCATTTGATATTAATTATAAATATACTTTGGTAATTAATTAATCTATTTGACAAAGTAAAAATAAATAAATAATAGTACAGGGTCACGGTGGAACACTACAAAGTATCGAGCTTTACACTAATCGAGTCACACTCTTTTAAAAATACAGAAACTCGAGCTCGAGCTCGTAATCTGAGGCTCAAGCTCGGCTCGCTAAGTGTTTTATAAAGCTTGTGAAAAGCTCGCTAAAGCTCTTTTTTTGTTTTTTTAAATAGTATAAATTATATAAATAATAAATAAAATAAATTTGAATTTTAAATTTTTATTTTTTAATTTTTTTTTCATATTTAATGATATAAAAACAATTTAAGTTTTGAACTTTATCATATTTAATGATATAAAAATATATAATACAATTATATAAGTAATAAATAAAAAGTAAAATATAAATATTATATTAAAGCTTGTTTAACAAGCTCGCGAGCTTAAACGAGACCAATATACAATAACAAGGCTCGGGCTTTAGCTCATTTAATAAATGAGGTTTAATCTAGGCTTGAGTTCGGGCTTGACTTGTTTCGGCTCGGCTAGTTTCGAGCTTTTAACAATCCGAGTTCGAGTAGCTTGCGAGTAACTCGGCTCATTTACATCCCTACTAGTCTTGATGTTTGCAGCTGAATTGAACCATTCAGTGTTGGATGCTGAATCGTTCAACATATCACCGTATTCTATTGACGTCTTTGAATGAATATTGTGCTAAATGTAACAGAAGAAGACCGCTTAATCATTTCACCTTAAAGTATGTTACGAATATAAGCACTCGGTATTTTACTCTAATATCTCTCTCTAAGTTTTCTTGTTAAACAACGATATCATACTATATTATAAGTTTAAATGGTAATTTGCATCATCTAAAACTCTTACCAAACATTATATTACATTTAGAGACAATTTTATACAAAGCTTTAAAATTATTCTGATTTTTAAATTTATTTATTTTATTTTATCAAATAATTCTTTGAAAAAGGTGATCAATTTTCTTTTAGATTAGGTTATGATACTAGGGATTTAATTAGTTTATTTGTTAACAATCCTTGTTCTATAGGAAACCAACCGGAGTCGGCGACGCCAAATGAGAAGGTCATAGACTCATAGCCACCCTGCGATAGCATTTTATTGCTTGGCTTTCTCAAATATTCCTGCTAATTGTATATATTTACAACTAGATTAAATACCTGTCTATAAAAAGTTAGTTTAAAAATAATAAATGTTAAACATTAATAAAAATGTTAAATAATTATAAGTTGCGAAAGATTTGAGAGTTTAAAAAATAGTGACAAAAAAGTCAACACCAAAACCAACTAAGGAAGTGTCAACGCAAGAAAACAGACATGATGACGAAAACAATGTATCATAATATTAAAAGATGTGATTTTATTTTTTGTACAAGTCAACGATTATTATTGTTATAATTATAAGCTATAAGGTGAAATATCTATTTGTTATACTTAAAAAAAAGTTTAAAATGACTATAAATGATAAAACTAAGAATTTGGAACAATATGATATTTTAAAAGTTTATTAGAGCAAATATGATATATAAAAATTAGGATGGTAAAATACGTTTTTTTAAGGTTTAATAAAGACATATATGAAAGTATCTATAATAATTATGATTTAAATCAAATAATATTGACTTCTAAATATTATAATTAGCTTGAAGTTTTAATTTAAATTAAAAGTTAAAATGTAATCGTATAAATAATTAATCATTTACTCTAGGTGATATATATTATCTTGTATAGTATTTTGAATCCTACGTATATTATTTTGAATATAAATTAATAATTTTTTTTAATTTTAGTAATACTTTATTTATCTTGTATTTTACTACCTTATCTTATATTATAACTGAATTTGGATAATATTTTATGAATATTTTATGTATCTTATATTAGTTAGCCACATTAGTTTGACTCTAAAAGTCAAAATCAAAATTTTAGAATCAAATAAATGAACGGTTAAAATTAATTCTTTTATCAAATAAAGGGTCCAGATTATCTAATAATTTTTTTCTAATTAGTCTTATATATATATTAGATTAGAAGATAAGGTCGGTAATTATTGACACCAGTGATGGACTTAGAAAATTTGTATAAAAACAGCATTTTCTAACAAAATTATATGTCAAATATTTAAGTTAATCTGATTAAATTTTAACTTTTGGATTCGCTTTAGGTTTTTAGTTTGATTTTTACAATCTAGTATAATATTTAAGCTAGATACTCAAAAAGTATGTTTGATCAATCAATTTTTTCCTTCTCTCTTTTCCTCCATTTTGATTTTTTTTTTTTTCATAATCTATCTTATTATTTTACTATTGGGTTTAAAACTAAAAATTTACGTTTACTAAATATATTAGATTTGTTTTATATGGACCTCATCCTTAGCTTATTTTAAACTTGTATAGATTGATTTTTAGAATATTTATTTTGCATAGAGTATGTATCATGTTTTAGATTGAATTAAAAAAAAAGAGTTTTTAATTTTTCAAAGGCCTAATTTATATAATGAGGAGTAGCACACCAAGCCACCAAAAGTAAGGAATTAAATTAAAACGAGGGTGAAGATCTCTCACGACCTCCCTCACGACTCCGATGCGGTCGGTCTAATTTATATTATAGTCATTTAATTAAGGGATATTGCACTTATTTAATGATGCTAAAAGACGCCAAACATATACCATTAAACGCGCGCGCACACACACAATCATTGAAGAAATTTTGAGGCTACAACTTTCTGCGGCAACACGAGGTAACCAATACAAGGGACGAAGGGATAAAGGCTAGTTGAAGATACATATTTTACTAAAACAAAATTGTTAAAAGTCACTTACATATCAAGGTTGTCTTTTCTTTTTGTAACTTGAATTAATTTGATGTCGTTAACTTCTTAGGCGATCAATCTCATCCACAAATTAGTTTAGGACCGTATTGTAGAATAATCAAAATTTGGTAGGTATTTTGTATTAAATTGATAACTATTTATGGAATACAAAAGGTACAAGATAAACCCTAATACGCCATATCTCAACTATACAATAGGGATGATTCATCCTATACTAAATCATAATTTACATTCTCTAATACGTTTTAGTTGTGACTTTAAAATTTATTATCTATTATTATTTTGGCTTTTTGGGCTTTCGATTTGGGGCTGTTTTGAGCTGGTATAATTGGTCTTTAGCCTTGTGCACAACCCTAAATTCAAGACACTTGTATATTTAAGGTAATATTCTTGGATGATAATGCATATGTTGAAAGAAAATTACGAAAATATGTTTCATGCATCATGTTAACCATACGCATGCATGTATAGATATATGCATGGCATGCATAAGTGAGTGTGATGGATGGGGAAATAAAATAATATAATAGTGTGTGTGTGTGTGTGTGACCACCAGCTTGGATATGTTAATAGAGGAGGGAAACAAAAGCTTTGCACCAAAGCTAGAAACCAAACTTTATTAAAAGCTAACGTCTTTATTAATTTCACTTTAAAGTTTAAAATATTATTGCCATTCATTTGGGCATGACAGGACAGGATAGGGCTGTCAATGAGTTGAATCGGATCGGATCGGTTAAAGATCTGATCTGACCCGCTGATCCATTTAATTAGATTTGGATCTGATCCAATAAGAATGAAATCCATTTAGTCAGATTTGGATCGGATCAATAATTAGTGGATCATTACCCGGAGCGACCCATTTAATATTATTAATTTAATTTTATTTATATAAAAAATATATCAAATAACTCTTCCACCCCCACCTCACACCACCCCACCCTACCTCACCCCCACCCCACCCCACCCCACCCTACCCTACCCCACCCTACCCCACCCTTAACCAACCCCACCCACCCTACCCTACCCTACCCCACCCTACCCTACCCCACCCTACCCCACCCTACCCTACCCCACCCTACCCCACCACACCCTACCCACCCTACCCTACCCTACCCCACCTCACCCCCACCCCACCCTACCCTACGCTACCCCACCCTACCCACCCCACCCTATCCGTCGGTGGCGGTGGTGGCGGTCGGCGGCGGTGGTGGTCGGCGGCGGCGGCGGCGGTGGCGGTGGCGGCGGTGGTGGAGGTCGGCGGCGGTGGTGGAGGTCGGCGGCGGTGGGGGCGGTGGTCGGCGGCGGTAGTCGGCGGCGTTGGTGGCGGCGGCGGCGGCGGCGGCGGTGGCGGCGGGCGGCGGTGGTCGGCGGCAGTGGTCGGCGGCGGGCGGCGGTGGTCGGCGGGCGGCGGGCGGCGGCGGCGGGCGGCGGCGGCAGCGGCGGTGGTCAACGGCGGTGGTGGCGGCGGTCGGCTGCGGTGGTGGAGGTGGTCACGGCAGCGTTGGTGGCGGCGGCTGCGGCGGTGGTCGGCGGCGTTGGTGGCGGCGGCGGTGGTGGTCGGCGGTGGTGGTGACGGTGGTGGCGGATTTTTTGATATTAAATGGATCGACCCAGACAGATCTTGGATCGATCAATGTAGTGATCTATTTAAATGGATCGGCCCATTGGATCTATTATTGGATCAATGGATCGGATTTTTTGACCCGTTGGATCATTTAAATGTAGCAGATCGGATCGGATCTACATCATGATCCGATCAATTGACGGCCCTAGGACAGGAAAGTCCTCTTCCAAAAATCAAACTCAAATATGGAATGTATTTAATTGAACTTTAACTTTTTTTAAACGATAGATTCGCATGCATACACGTTAATCAATACTAATAAACGAGATATCAAAAAACCCGCGCGTTGCTGCGGGAATCAAGATATAAAGATTGAACTCAATGATGTATTATTAGCATAGTTTTTTAAATGGCAATATAGTTGTCGAGATAAAGAATTAATTCATAAGAAGACTATAAAAAATAAATCTTCATTCATAATTATAATTACATTATTTACAGATGAAAAGTGACTTCACACAATAGAAGAATTCTTCTGTCTTTCTAAATTAACTTGGTTTATAACGTTATATTACAATTTTAGTATCATTAGTCAAGAATTACTTTACAAATTAGAATGTACGATTATGCAATATCTATATCATATTAAATGATGCTAAATAAAATACAAGTAGTATTAAAAAATTAATAATAAAAATCATATATAATATATTATATTTAAGAATGGTTCACTTTAGCTTTGTTCACATAGTAGTAATCTATCTAAATAAAAATATTAATGAAATAAAAATAAAAAAGACAGTCGTTTTAATATATATTTAAGTTAAAAATAAAAGAAAGTAAAAAACAATTAATGAGTTAAAAAAAGAAAAAAAACCATGTGAAAATGGGCTTTAGAAGCTCGAACTCAGGTGGAAGAAAAAACATATTATGACTTAACCACCAGGCTAAGAAGTGAACATAAGAAAATTAAAGCAAACAATCTATATATTCTTTAGTTGCAGAAAAAGACAAAAATGACACTATTTACTTTTCCTGCTAATTGTTAGTATTTATAATGGTCTTGTTGACTAGTGGCAAGCAAGTAGCGATGAAGGAAAAACTTGGAGACTACGTCCACCAATTCAATTTATTTGATGTATTAAAAAATATAAGAGTATTTTTATTTGAATTCTCTTTCTACCAAATATGTTGATCATATAAAGTTATAATATTTAATACGGATAACATAGATTAAATAAACAATAAACGGAAAGATTATTTGGGAAATACGAATCTATGATTCAAATATACGTAATACGTGGTCTAACCGGGATATCCCGTGATCGTTTTCTTACTCTTTCTCTGACCACCCCTTTGTACCCGTAACGTCTTTCAAAACGAGATGCTTTATCACTAGTGCACCTTGATGGTGGTTTAAGAAAGTTTAAATAGAGTGTTCCAAAAAATAAAAAGGCCATGGCGCATGTGGCGATTTAGCAAATCATGTGGGTGGATAGTTTGGTAGTTTGATTTTTATTAAGTCGCCATAGTGGTTATATATTAATTTCTGTTATAGTCTGTAATGGATTTGATGGCACTAAGGTTTCAGTTTACAGCTTGTAGGATGAAACTTGTGCCTTGGACTGTACGTTGTTGGATGTTTGGTATCAATAAAACTGTTTAGTTTTCAATAAATAAATAAAAAAAGTTTTCTGAGCGCGAATGGTAGGAAAACATGTCAATTAAATATGAATGTTAATTTGAAAATTGAAATACTAAATCTATATGCGAACAAGGTTAGGGCCTAGGGGTTACATCCAAATATACTCTGTATAGTGTATAGTATAAATATTGTTGACACTTGGCAATAAAGTATGCAGCAATAATGCGAATTTTATAATAAAAAGACGAAATTGTTACCGTTCAAATATAATTTAAAGAGTTAATTACTGATTTGGTCTTTGTGGTTAGCACTTTTCTACTAGTTTGTTCCCTAACTTTGAAAAACTACGTGAATAGTCCTTGTTGTAGCAAAGTTGTTACACGTTTGGTCCTACTGTAGCAAAATTGTTGCATGTTTGGTCCCTCTTCAACTTGAAAAGACCAATATGCCCTTACCCTTTTAATTTTTATATTCTTTAATTATTAATCAATATTTAAATATTATTTAATATTTATTTTTTTTTAAATAATTAAATAGCAGAATTGGTCTTCTCTCTCTCACACACTCTCTCTCTCTTTCTCTCTCACTTTCTCTCTCTCTAACCTACGGCCTTAAACACCATCACCACCACCGTGACCTATGGCCAAGACCACCACCACCACTGCAGCACCACCACTCCGGCAACTACCATGTCACCTGCTTCACCGCCACTGCAGTCACCACCGTCACCACAGTCACCACCGTCACCAACGAAGCACCACCGCCACCAACGAAGCACCACCGCCACCGTGAACCTTCGCCGTGAATGTCACCAACAGAATCTGCACCAGATCGAGTTTGAATCAGTCGAGTATGTTCGCTCCACCGCCGTTGCCACTGTAACTCCACCACCGGTAGGTCTCGCTATATTAGGGTTTTTGTAAGTTTAGGGTTTTCAGATCTCTTCTATCTCTCTCTATTTCTGTTCTTCGAGAACATGGTTCGTTCTTCAGATCTATGGACATAATCCAGATCTCCAGAACTATGGTTGATCTCCAAAACATGGTGCAATTTTAGGGTTTTTGTAAGTTTAGGATTTTCAGATCTCTTCGATCTCTTTCTCTCTCTCTATTTCTGTTCTTCGAGAACATGGTTCGATCTCAGAATCTATGGACATAATTCAGATCTGCCAAATTGTTCGATCTCCAGAACATGGTACGATTTTAGGGTTTTTGTAAGTTTAGGGTTTTTAGATCTCCAGATCTATGGTCGTGGGTGTTCTGGTGTTCATGTGTGTGATTATTGTGTTTGTGTGGACATAGTAATGGTTTACGGTGGTTCTACAACGGTCACGGTGGTCCGGCGAACATTCACGGTGGTCCGGCGAAGGTTCACGGTGGTTCAGGATGACTGTGGTGACTGCAGTGGTGCTTCGCCGTGAATGTCACCGGCGAACATGTCACTGATTAATTATTATTAAAAAAGAAAATAAATATTAAATAATATTTAAATATTGATTAATAATTAAGAAAAATGAAAAATTAAAAGTGTAAGGACATATTGGTCTTTTCAAGTTGAAGATGGACCAACCATGCAACAACTTCGCTACAGTAACACCAAACATGCAACAACTTTGCTAGTAGAGACTATCCAGATAGTTTTTAAAAGTTAAAGACCAAGCCAGTCTAAAAGTGCTAACCACATAAACCATATCAGTAATTAACTCTAATTTAAAATGTTTTACATCCATGCTCTGTTTTCTGTAAGCTTCATTTCTTTGAGATATTTCTCATATAAAATATTATCTCGTCGATTTCTGTGAATGTCGTTATACGGAAAAGATGCTATTCAGCCTTGGCCACCACTCCAAATGTAGGAAGAAAATTAGTACTCTAAAATCCCACTAATTTCCTGGAAATGCACATTTCTCGCTGACATCAGAAATCATAAAGTAGAGTGGCGGTTATCCCTAATGAAGAACACAACACAATCCTTCATTGCCGCTATAAAATCAGTGGCCAAATAACCATTTAATCCCGCTATGAAAAAGAATAAAACGTATCTTTCTTACTGACATCCAAATCATCTCTCACCACTTGTAATGCAATCTGCTCAAACCCTTTACTAATCAAAATCTGTAATTTATAATTTTATTCGTGTTTTTTGATTTCTTTGATAACATATGTACAGGACCCAGGTTTTATATTCCGAAAAAGATTCGGAAGAATGGAGGAAGAAGGGCTTCAAACGCCGCTTGTAGGCCATGAATCAGAAAACAGGGCCAAAACTTACAGCAAAGATGAGATCTTGTGTGAGTTTAAGAAACAACTGTACTTAGCAGGGCCATTGATGACTGTAAACTTGCTGATTTGTGGGTTATCGATGATTTCTGTGATGTTCGTGGGTCATTTGGGTGAGCTCGCACTCTCTGGTGCTTCAATGGCTACTTCTTTTGCTTCTGTCACTGGTACCAGCTTGATGGTTAGTTCAATTTCTAACTTATCACTTCAAGAATTACTCAAGCTTATTCCTTTTCATAGGGTGTTTGGCATTTAGTATTGAACAAGATAATTATATTCAGATTTCTGCACCCAAAACGGGATGCCAAACAACCCAATTTCGTCCCCTGTTTTTTGAAACGCCTAAAGTAGGATTCTTGTTTCATTGGTGAATAGGTTGGAATGGGGAGTGCTTTAGACACATTTTGTGGGCAATCTTTTGGGGCAAAACAATATCACTTGCTAGGAGTTCATATGCAAAGAGCCATGATTGTTCTTTTGTCAGCCAGCATCCCTCTTGCTTTTGTTTGGGCAAATGCAGGAAGTTTGCTAGTGTTTCTTGGTCAAGATCCTGAAATCTCAGCTGAAGCAGGCCTCTATGCAAGATTCATGATCCCTAGTCTTTTTGCAAACGCATTGCTTCAATGCCATGTTCGATTTCTACAATCTCAAAACAATGTGGTACCAATGATGATAAGCACTGGGATTACAACTCTACTTCATATATTAACTTGTTGGATTCTGGTTTTTAAATCTGGACTTGGAAGTAGAGGTGCAGCGTTGGCTAATGCGGTCTCTCTTTGGATTAATGTGCTGCTGTTGGCGGTTTATGTTCGAGTTTCTCCTTTGTGTAAAAAGACTTGGACTGGTTTCTCAAAAGAAGCTTTTCATAACATTCCAACCTTTCTGAAACTTGCAATTCCTTCTGCAGTTATGGTCTGGTAATTCAAGATTTCAGATTTCATTACCTTCTTCTAAAAAAGAGTTTTTTCGAATTGACCCTTTTCATAAAGCATGTGATTCTTTCAACAGTTTGGAGATATGGTCATTTGAGATGATGGTGTTGCTATCTGGTCTTCTTCCTAATCCACAACTAGAAACCTCGGTTCTGTCTATCAGGTTAATCAAGGGAATCCTATTCAAAATTTTGACCTTTTTCTTAATGTTGTTATCTCAATACGGCTAACAGAACCTGTTAATTGCAGCCTCAATACATGCTCAATGATTTACATGATTCCTCTTGGTCTAAGTGCTGCCACAAGGTGATTTCTCGTGTTGATGTTATTAAAATTCAAGTTTTCTTTCTTTTCTTTATATATAAATATATTTTTTCTTCCAAATTGTATGCAGTGTAAGGGTTTCAAACGAATTAGGCGCTGGGAAGGCAAAAGCAGCACGTTTAGCAATACATGTTTCAATGTTTTCTGTAGTAACCGAAGGCATTTTGGGTGCATCAATCTTGATTTTAGGACGGAAACTATGGGGGTACTGTTATAGTAATGAAGAAGAAGTTGTGAGTTACATTGCACAGATGATGCTGCTTCTTGCAGGATCACATGTCGTGGATGGCGTCCAATCTGTGCTTTCAGGTTACAACGACCAAATGAACTTGTTTTAACTCTAAAACTTATAATGATATATGCTTTGTGAATTGAAATTTGGTATATATATAGGGGCTGTTAGAGGAAGTGGACGACAAAAAATAGGCGCGATTGTGAACTTGGGAGCTTATTATCTTATTGGGATTCCTTTGGCAGTCTTGTTTGCTTTTGTACTTCATATGGGAGGAAAGGTAGAGACTTTTGCATCTTTGATCTCAGTTTTTTGTAGCTCATTTTTGGAGATGTTTTAATGTATTCTGTTGATTTATATGCAGGGATTATGGTTTGGGATCATTGCAGCATTGTTTGCTCAAGCTTTTTTTCTCTTCATTTTGACTATATGCACCAACTGGGAAAAGGAAGTATGTCATTATCCAATATCATATTATTATTATTTGGTTTTGTTTATATCATTTCTGATTTCTGCCAAAAATAAAAAAATAAACCTTGTTGGAAGTTTGTAAATACATAATACCTATTAACTTAAGGCTTTTGCTCAAGAACCAACTCTTGAATGACTTTTGAAACAAATATGATAAGATGTATGCATATATATTGACAAATTCACAACTTTAGATCGATACAAGGAATTGTATAAATTTAACGTTATTTTGTCATCTAGTATATTTCGGGCAAGTTTCATTACCTATAAAATACTTATAGGTTTATATATAATAAAACCTATAAAATACTTATAGGTTTATATATATTAGTCGTGCGACCTTAATGAAAACTTTTCAATTCTTGGATAGGTATAAACTCGTATATGCCTAAACTTTTATTTTTACTATATATTGTATTTACGTTTTTTTTTCTTTTTTGAATTTGTAGGCAAAGAACGCTAACCAGAGAGTGTATGACTCTATCATTCGAGATGAAGTATCATAGCAATAAAGACAAATAACGAAGAGATCTTGGGTCTCTTGTTGGATACAAAACAACCGTAGTGGATCAACATTGGTGTCATCGCTTAGAAAAACATGGAATAAGTTTTAGTGGTTCTTGTATGTGATACGAGTATAGACATATTATTGTGTTAGTTTTTTGTTCGAGACTGTTGTATCTGAGATCAAGAGTGAGGTTTTGAATATATGAAAATTGATCTCCAAAACATTTGGATTATGAACTCAAATTTTTCTAAAAATATCCTTTCTAATTGAACAATTAATCATGCGTAATTTCACGTAATATCACTTTGTGTATACTATTTATTTTGAAGTATAACTCACATTGGTTTTTTTATTTCAACAGTTTTACTTTTCGTTTCGTATATACACGTCTAGAATGAAACAAAGCATACATGGTGACATGAAACTAGTAAAATATAAATTAAAGTATTAAAAGTTATCTTTTATAAAAAAAATCTTTCTTTTTGGTGAAATCATTCTATCACGATTTTATTGTAATTTTGTTAATAGGTTCTTTTTATATCCCATAAATAAGACAATCACTTGAAATTATCACCAATCCGGTTAAGCAATTCTAACTTTATAATCTTTATTTTGGAGAAGCATTGTTCTACAATTGCGGTAGCTATAGCGGCTGCGGCATGCAAAACCAAAGCTAACTTTAATAACCAATAAACATAAAGAAATTATATATGATGTTTATCGAATTCCACCATCAAAATCTTGCAATCTCATAAATGCTTTGTAGTTAGCAAGATTATCATCTTGAGTTATAACTTCATAATAGATGTTTAAGATGAATCATATCCATACAATCAAAATCATATCGATAAATTTCTTCATTATATCTGATGCATCAAACAATCTAGCTAAAAGAAATATATGGACTTAAAGCTGACATGTTATCAAGTATCGGTTGATACCTGTTAGTCTCAGAGTAAGTATACAGCAACGAATGTTTGTAGAATGGGGTGTTGAATACAAACTTAAGTTTTTTAAATTAATTGCACATGCTTATACTTTTAATATAATTATTATTGATAATGAATCAAAAATTACATGTACAAGAAAGAGGGAATTCCTCATACAATAAAAGATTGGAGGTAAGATGTCTAACAAATAGACAAACTTTTCTTAAACAACTAATGCTTAGGAGGTCGAATATATTGACAAGTTTGATTCTACACTTAAGCAAACTCTAAAACTTTGTCTTACTTAAAGCTTGAAGCTTAGTTTTTCGAGTGAGATGTTCAGGGAAAGTAGAGGTGTGTGGTTGTCTTTTGTATGCTGTGAATGCATGTTTATTTAAAGAAGTTCTTGGCCAATATTTTGGAAGATCTTTTACATGATAATATGACACTTGTAAAAGACATAAATATCATCATAAAACAAATGGGCAAGTAGCAATATATCTTTACAGAAAAATATTCTTCCATTGGTAATATAATAGTAATGTATTTATCTTATTGTGTTACTTTAAAACTCAAACTTTTCTTTTTTATGTTAGAAGTTTCTTTGTCAATCAAGCTTCTTAAGATCTGACCTTAATAAAGATGTAGTTGTCAGCTATGTTTTAGTTCTTGACAAATCTTTAAGATCTTTTATTAGAGATAACCTTTCGAGGATTTCGCGCGAATAAGCAACATATCTATAACGTATACGAAAATAAGCAAAAAAAATTCAAATTACGAAAATAAGTATCAGTTTCGCCCCTATGTATGCCAGTTTCGCCCCTTGCTTCTCCCGCCAATCAGATCGCACCACGTGGTATCAGTTTCGCCCCTATGGGCCCAGTTTCGCCCCTATGGGCATCAGTTTCGCCCCTGGTGGGCCCCCTACCCCAGTTTTGCCCCTATTGTGGGCCCCGCATGCCAAGTTTCGCCCCTAGTGAGTACACGTGGCACATTCTGATTGGAGGGCGAAGTTTGGGGCGAAATTGACCTCCTTGGGGGCGAAACTGATGCTTATTTTCGTAATTTAACTTTTCGTAGCTTGTTTTCGCGAATGTTTAAGGTATTTTGCTTATTTATGTAATTGATTTTAACCTTTAACCCTTTACATAGGCAAAGTTTAAGTGTGTTTGTATTCTTTAGAACATACAAAAAGTACTAATACTTTACATATAAACAAATCAAAGATATAATAATACAACACACGTTCGACCTTTAAATAAAAATTACATTGATAAGTTCATAAAAAATAATAATTTATAACATGTATATCTATGAATGATCATTTATTGATAGCTTATGCTACAAACAATTGATTTAAGACATTTCATGACGATGTGACTATTTAATAATCAAGAAAAGATTATAATTACCTTAACGTACGGCGTCATTACTTTTTTACGGCGTGCTGTTAAAAGACAGGTGGCAGACTGGCAGAGAGACGGGTGAAAGACGTGGGTGGTGGCCATTAAACTACCGTCGATCGTTAGTTCGTTACCCACTCACCCTCCTTCTCCTACAAGCTTTCCCTCTGTCCTATATATAACCCCTCCTCCTCCCATGTTTCTTCAATTTCCATCAACAGACTATCAAGGTCCTTCAGTCTTCTTTACCCTTTCAATTGCGATTGTTTATACTGTTCTTTAATTGCAGGATCTTGTGCATTTATTGTTTGTAATTCTGTACAATTTCATCTGTTTTTGAGTGTTGATTTTCTCTTCGATTTTTTATTTTTTCAAGTTTTATGGTTGAAGCATTATGATATCCGTAATGACTGTTCTATGAGTGCTCATGATTTTGTTAAGCGCTATGAAACCTGCAAATTTTGAAGTCATTTGTGCTACAATTTCAAGGTGTTTGGTTTACTTTCTTACTTGTTTTGATCTTGACTCATGATCTGCTTATGATTTCCTTTGATTTTAACTGAACAACTAGTGTATCATCATTTTTTGGTTTGTTGATTATGCTTATCAGCTTATGTTCTATTGTTGTTTCGTTACAGATTACTGACGATGACGAAAGGATCTAAAAGTTCCGGCAACTCCGCTTCAAAGACGGTTGCAACCGTCGGCTACATGTCTGCTGTACCGGTGAAAACAACCGTAACCTTCAAAGGCGGGAAAGGAGGCGGTGGAGGAGAAGGAAGTTACCAGACCAAATCCAGAATCAGTTACGGCGACAAGAAGAGTGGTTGCTACGGACGGGCGACGGAGACGGAGAAGGCATCTGCAGGAGCATTCCAGTGGAAGAACGGAAGCAGTGGAACGAAGAGCGAGTACAAGAAGAGTTCAACCGTCCGATATGGAGATAAGAGTGGTTATACAGAGGTGTACAGCGAGCAGAGGGTTCGTAACGTGAACTACAACAAGAGCAGCGGCAGCAACAACCTCATCGCATATGGTGATGGCTACGGTAGCGCGTATGATTCCGATTACTAGTTGCAGTAGCTGGGTGTTTGGTTGGTAGTATGAAGTAGTAGTATGTTGGTTTTTGATTGGCTTGTTTTGCTGTAGGATTACTGTGGATATGTATGTTTTGGGTATGATGACCGACTCTTTGGAATCGAAAATCTTGTGGATCTTCTTTTTGTTGATTAGAATTTGGATGAAAAAACCGTCTTAGTTGTTTTGTGAACTTAAAACTAATATTACAACAAATGCTATTGTAATCGTGTAGTTATAGAGGATTGAAGAAATCGTCTTAGAAAATTATCCTCCTCTTGTATTAGTATTTCTATTTGGCGTTTTTAATTCATTAAAATTGTAGAAAATAGAGTAGACATCATTTGTTAAAGGAAACAATCAGCAACCCCAAACTAAACATATCTTTCACAATGAGTAGAATGATATTAGATGAGTAGACTACTTATTTTGATCAAGTTATTTTGGGTCATTAAAACAAATTTTTATAAAGAGTGTGAGATAAGACAAAAGAAATGAATAATTAAGCTCAATTAAAACAATCAGCAACCCCAAACTAAACATATCATCGACCCCAATGGTATGAAGGTTGCATTTATTTTCTAGAAATGGTTTCAGCAACAACCCTACAAACAGTTAGCAACCCCAAATTAGCGACCCTGAAAAAACTATTTTTCGTACGAAAACTGCGATTAATCTTAGCCTTCGAGTAAAATTAATCGATAGCTAAAAAGTTTGGCTGCACATTTAAGTTTCATTAAGAATTTTAATGCGTTAGGGTTATTGTAGAAAAATAAAGTCTCACAAATTAATGACAGCTTACCATGACATAATTCACGGTTGGTAAAAATTTGAAGTTGTTTATACATGATAAAAGTTCATTGTATTTTTATGTAATTTGTTCCATATATTTTGCTTCCTCCTCTACTTTTATTATTTTGTATTTGATAATCTAAAGCAATATAATTAGCGTATACTTTAACTTTCTAATCTTTTTATTTGGTTATTTCTTTGAAGGCTATATATTGATTTTTTAAAGCTATAAACTATTTGTCATTTGATTGTTTTAGATTACTAATACTGTACTTTTTTTGATAAAGATGAAATTAATTATACTTACATTCCAACATTACAATCTATGTTTTAAATATTTTTTGAAGTTAATATAAGTGATGGAATTAGAGGTTAAAATTAGGAGTATCTTTAAATTATTATATAGAGAGGTTTTATATCTTTTTACTCTATATTCTTCTTCATCTCCTTTCTCACAAGATTAAAACAAGTGTATAAATCAAGAGATGAGTTGAGCAAAGAAAATAAGTAGATTATACATGTCATAATCTAGTGAGTGAGAGCATGAAATAAGAAGATTTTGTAGGAACAAATAAAAGTTTCCTAATTATATATAAAGTTGTTTAGACTTTTCGGTAAAAAAATTCATGTAGTAACCTAAATAATAATTCTATCCCTCGGTTAAACGCATGGCATTTGGACTCATAAGTCTCTATCGTGATATTCTATACATAGGTAGGCGATAAATGTGTATAAATACACCTCGTCTTTAATCAAATGTAAGGGTATGTATGTAAGCCACCTTGTAAAAATGAAATGTAAAATCCTAAGGGGGTGTTTGGTTGGTGGTATTTGGGGAGATTTCATAGGAATGAGATTTCAAATCCCCTCATATGATGTGTTTGGTTTGTAAATATGAAGGAGGAATCAAAATACTTGAAATTCTTAAAAGCCTTTGAATGAGGGATTTAATAATCCTCCCCCTGATGGATTTGCTCCGGCGACCCTCTGGCTAACATTCCGGCGAACCATCACCCTAGTCGCAACCGCCGTCGCCGTCATCCCTTCGTTGTCATCGTCGCCGTCAAACCCTCTGTTGATATGTATGCAGGGATTATGGTTTGGGATCATTGCAGCATTGTTTGCTCAAGGTTGATATATATTAGTTTGCGACCTTAATGAAAACTTTTCAATTCTTGGATAAGTATACTTCATAGTCCATGTATGTCCAAAATTTTTATTTCACTTTATACTATATTTACGGGTTTTTCTATTAATTTGTAGGCAAAGAACGCTAACCAGAGAGTGTATGACTCTATCATTCATGAAGTATCATAGCAATAAAGACAGAACGAAGAGATCTTCGGTCTCTTGTTGGATACAAAACAACCGTCGTGGATCAACATTGGTGCCATCACCTAGAAAAGCTTGGAATAATTAAGTTTTGTGATACTTGTATGTGATACGAGTTTAGACATTTTATTGTGTTAGTTTTTTGTTTGAGACTGTTGTCTCTGAGATCAAGAGTGATCGAGGTTTTGAATATATTAAAATTGATCTCCAAAACATTTGGATTATGAACACAAATGTTTCTAAAAATATCATTTCTAGATTATCAATCATGCGTAATTTCACGTAATATCATTTTGTGTATAATATTTATTTTAAAGTATAACTCGCATTGGTTTTTTTTTTCAACAGTTTTACTTTTTGTATATACACGTTTAGCATGAAACAAAGCATACAGCCATACATGGTGACATGAACCTGGTAAAATCTAAATTAAAGTATTAAAAATTATCTTTTATAAATATTCTTTTTCTTCTTTTTGTTGAAATCATTCTATCACGGTTTTGTTTATAATTTTGTCAATAGCTTCTTTTTCTATCTCACAAATATGACAATCGCTCAAGAAATTATCACCAATCCAATACCGCAATTCCAACTTTATAATTATTTTGGAGAAGCATCGTTCAACAGTTACGGTAGCAGCTGTGGCATGCAAAACCAAAACTAACTTTGATATATAACCAATGAACATAAGGATATTATATATGATGTTTATCGAATTCCACCATCAATCTTGCAAGCTCGGAAATGTTTTTTAGTTAGCAAGAAGATCATCTTGAGTTATAACTTCATAATAGATGTCTAAGATGAATCATATCCATACAATCAAAATCATATCGATAAATTTCTTCATTATATTTGATGCGTCAAACAATCTAGCTAAAAGAAATATATGGACTTAAAGCTAACATGTAATCGAGTAATTGGGTTGATACTTGTTAGTCCAATAGTGAGTACACAACAAAGAACTTTTGTAGAAGTGGGGTGTTGAATAAAAACTTGAGTTTTTTAAAATAATTGCACATGCTTATACTTTTAATATAATTATTATTGATAATTAATAATTCAAGAATTACATGTATAAGGAAACGGAAATTCTCAATACAATAAAAAATGACAGCTAAGATGTCTAACACATAGAAAAACTTCTCTTAACATGCTCCGCATTTAAATAAAAATTACATTGATAATAAAGAGTTCATAAAAAATATAAATTTATTACGTCTATGATCTTTTATGTGTAATTATATACATGATCATTTCGTTGTTTCATAGTGTAATTTACACTTATGTTTGGCTGATTTAGAAGTGCAGGAACAAAAAGGTCTTCAAAGCAAGTCATAGTGCGACGAGGTCACTATCTCCAAGTTTGACTCAAACTATGTAATTTTCTTGGATCAAATATAGAAAGAAAAGCAATAATCTATAAGTTTGGGTTTAATAGTATTGTTCCCTCTTCATTTAATGCTTATCTCGTGTATTGCTTATGTTTGTAGCTAGCCTCTCACTAGTATCATTGCGTTATTAATAATAATTGGTCCTTTTGAGAGAGAACTTTTTGCTGTTAAAAAAATAAGGGAGTCAATTTTTTCACTTAAAGTTGATTTATTTATTAAAGGTAAATACTTATAAAGTTATTTACAAGTTAGTGAATAATATGTTTAGGGTAGTGATTTGTGCATAACAAATTTTTATCATACACAACAATGATTATTTTTATGTTCCTATCAACCCACAATCTTTTATTCTCATCTATAAATTTAAGAGTATAATAATCCAAACAAACAATTTTTATTGTGTATAACAAAAAGTTGTTACTCACAAATCATTACCCATATGTTTACTTTGAATGACTCAATTTAATAATTTGAAATATATCGCTCTCTAAAAAAATTATTGATAGGCTATGCTACAAACAGTTGATTTAAGACATTTCATGACGATGTGACTATGTTGAATAAACAAGAAAAATTATAATTACCTTAACGTACGATGTTATTGTTATAAAATATCATGATGGAACGTAGAAACGAAATACGAATAAATAACAATAACCGAGAACACCAAGATTTTACGTGGAAAAACCTTTTACGGGAAAAAACCACAGGCACAAACGATGATATCACTATATGGGAAAATATGAGGAGGGTTACATGAACGCAGGTAGTCAAAACATAATCTAAACCCGCGAATAACAAAGAAAAGCTAACAAGATAGAAACTTGGTTAATGTCGTACGACCACGGCACAGAAAAGAAAACCAAGTAATATAAAACCTTGAAATCTAGCTCCAAAACCAAATGAGTAGGACAAAATGTGTGTCCCGTACCTTCCATTAGAGCAATTCTAACCAACCTCTATCCCACCATTTTGAAGGTAAAAACTAATCCAATCAACCTCTATAACTCCCTCCATATATGGAGGGAACAAAAACTCTCTCTATATTTGAAGTGAGAGGATAAACCCTCTATCAATGGACCCCACATAAATTATTTACTTTTTCTTTAACTTTTATAACATTATATGTATAATACCTATTAATAATTTGTATTAATTAAAAGGTTTATATATACTTTTAAAAATTAGTATATAAGAAATTTTATTTTGATATAAAAATAATATATTGGAATTAACAATAAGTGAATAAAAGATATATTTATAAAACAAGCATACATAAACTTAAAAGTACATAAAAAGTACATAAGCTTACAAATACATAAACTATAAAATACATTTATTCATGATCCACGAGGCCGGAGCAAAAAATATTTTGCAATGAGACAAGAAGCATGCAGAAAAGATGTCGAACGGGCATTTGGTGTATTACAATCAAGATTTGCAATTGTTGCAAGACCTGCACGGTTATGGAATAAGGAAATATTACATGATATAATGATTTCATGTATCATTATGCATAATATGATCATTGAAGATGAACGAGATATTAATGCAAGGGTTGTAGAGCGAGTTGAAGTGCCAGAAATCGGAGTTGATATGGTGAACGATAACAATGTTGGAATTGAAGCATTTGTTGCCCGATATAAAAAGATCAAGGATAAAGAAACTCACTTTGAGCTTCGAAATGCATTAATTGATCACTTGTGTGATGAATATTCGAATTCAGAAAGTTAGTGTATTTTAATTGTTATGTTTTTAATTTACGTCATTTAAATTAATGTATTTTCTCTTCTAATGTAAAATAAATCAATTGAATTGTTATCTTTTATTTAAAGTATTGATTAAAATATTTATTAAATATATGATTTATTAATTATTTACTATTGTAATATTAATATATATAAATTATAGTTATTATATTTAAAAATAATATTTATTATTAGTGGAATATGGGTCCCACTAGTTTTGGAGGGATGAATAGAGTGTATGGTTAGAGTTGGAATTTTATTTAGAGTGGATGGTCCCACCATAAATAGAGATAAAATGTAAATTATAGAGATGAAGGTTGGAGTTGCTCTTAGTCCACTAGTAACTCACTTTTGAATTTGATAATTGGTTTCTTTGTAATCCACTGACATACATACATATATATATATATATATATATATATATATATATATATATATATATATATACTTTATTTAAAGTGAAGAAAACAAGAAACATGATTGAATGGGATGGTGGACAATAATTCGGATCAACATCAACAGTTATTACTTTTTTAGGGTTAAAAAAAAAAAGTTATTACTTTTTTACGGCGTGCTGTTAAAAGACAGGTGGCAGACTGACGGGTGAAAGACGTGGGTGGTGGCCATTAAACTACCGTCGATCGTTACCCACTTTTACACCCTCCTTCTCCTGCAAGCTTTCCCTCTGTCCTATATATAACCCCTCATCGTTTCTTCAATTTCCATCATCAAACTATCAAGGTCTTCTTTACCCTTTCAATTGCGATTATTTATACTGTTCTTAAATTGCGATCTTATGCATTTCTTGTTTGTAATTTTGCACAATTTCATCTCTTTTTGAGTGTTGAGTTTCTCTTTGGTTTTTTCAAGTTTTATGGTTGAAGCATTATGATATCCGTAATGCCTGGTCTTATATGTTTCGAATGTTCATCATTTTGTTAAACGCTTTGAAAACTGCAAATTTTGAAGTCATTTGCGTTGCAATTTCAAGATGTTTGGTTTACTTTGTTACTTGTTTTGATCTTGACTCGTGATCTGCTTATGATCTCCTTTGATTTTAACTGAACAACTAGTGTATCATCATATTTTGGTTTGTTAATTATGCTTATGTTCTATTGTTGTTTCGTTACAGATCACTGACGATGACGAAAGGATCTAAAAATTCCGGCAACGCCGCTTCAAAGACTGTTGAAACCATCGGGTACATCGGGTACATTTCTGATGTACCGGTGAAAACAACCGTAACCTTAAAAGGCGGGAAAGGAGGCGGGGGAGGAGAAGGAAGTTACCAGACCAAATCCAGAATCAGTTACGGCGACAAGAAGAGTGGTAGCTACGGACGAGCGACGGAGACCGAGAAGGCATCTGCAGGAGCATTTCAGTGGAAGAACGGAAGCAGTGGAACGAAGAGCGAGTACAAGAAGAGTTCAACCGTCCGATATGGAGATAAGAGTGGTTATACAGAGGTGTACAGCGAGCAGAGGGTTCGTAACGTGAAGTACAACAAGAGCAGCGGCAGCAACAACCTCATCATATGGTGATGGCTACGGTAGCGCGTATGATTCCGATTACTAGTTGCAGTAGCAGGGTGTTTGGTTGGTAGTATGAAGTAGTAGTATGTTGGTTTTTGATTGGCTTGTTTTGCTGTAGGATTAATGTGGATATGTATGTTTTGGGTTTGAGGACCGTCTCTTTGGAATCGAAAATCTTGTGGATCTTCTTTTTGTTGATTAGAATTTGGATGAAAAAACCGTCTTAGTTGTTTCATGAGCTTAAAAGTATCCATTTATCCTCCTCTTTTATTAGTATTTCTTTTTGGCGTTTTAATTCATCAAAATTGTAGAAAATAGACTAAATATCATTTGTTAATGGAAATTTGGAAGACGAAAATTGAAATTTCAAACATTTGAGGCATTCTTTCACAATGAGTAGAAATGTAGAATGATTTAGATGAGTAGAGTACTTATTTATTTTGATCAGGTTATTTTGGGTCTTTAAAACCAATTTTATAAAGAGTGTGAGACAGACAAAAGTAATGAATAGTTAAGCTCAATTATTCAATTAAAGCAATCAGCAACCTCAAACTAAACATAGTATGTAGGTTGCAGCCACAACTCTACACACAATTAGCAACCCCAAATTAATGACCACCCTAAAAGTATCATTAAGAATGTATTAATGGCTTATTAATAACGTATTAATGACTCATTAATAACGTATTAGAGTTATTTCAGAAAAATCAAGCCTCACAAATGATGGCTCATCAAGACGTAATTCACGATGCGTGAAAATATAAAGTTGTTTGTATATAATAGTAAGTTAGTAACTAAGATAAAGTTTATTGTATCTTTTTTAACAATACGAAGATTGTTTCTCATTCATCCAAACAATAAGTTTAGTTACACACAACTTCCATCGAACTCATACTAAAAACACCATTTGCAATCACCATTACTCTCCTACCTTAACTCACCACCTAAAATCTCACTTTGTAATAACACCATAACACTACCATTTGACCTTTAATTACAGCCGCAAACAGCAGGCACGATGGATGACTAAAAAACGAAAAAAAAACTTTAGGCTCAACGGTTAAACAACAGGGAATCCCATCACACCCAACCCACCTCCAAACCTCCATCACCGAATACACCCATCACCCCCTTGTCCCTACCAATCCTATTGTTGGCTCCCCTTTTTCTGCTACCGATATCCACACTGCTTTAACCCAACCCTATTTGTCACCCATCGTTAACCCCGCATGGCAAAGTCATTTCTGATCATATTACTCCCGACACAACCTAATCTGAACCACACCTAAGTGACACTTACATTGATTGACCACACGATACCTATACCCAACTTGCATTCCCCTTCTAGTAATGTTAAAACCACACAAGAACTTCAACCTATAAGACCCTTACATTGTTTGATCCCACAGGACCCAATTGACATTAACAGTGTTTGACCACGCGAGCTCCCAAACCCAACGTACCCACCCGTTTACCAACTATTTATCCTAATGGCACACACCACACTCTAGTATTTAATCGAGACACAAATAGCACTAAAGGCTCACAACTCCAACAAATAACTTCCACGACACTCCCCACACGAACAGTGTTTTACTCATCCCGATAATAATGAAACACAGCTCCTCCAGCAGTGTTTAACCCAACACCACTCAAACAGCACACTAACCCTCCAACAGTGTTTACCCCATCACGACACAACTGACACATACAACACACACGACAGTGTTTAACACGAATAATTACTCATCCCATATAGCCCAAACACACACAACAGTATGTAACTCAGACAATTGCACACCACTATACGTATTCAGTACCAACGAACCCGTGACCATTTCACACCCGGATACCAACACAGACCCATCCCATATAACCCCAACATTATTAACATACCCGTTCCACTCGTATAAAGCCCAGACCCTCACCAAATCCTGCCTCATAAAGCCCAGAACACCAGAGGGCATGTTCTGGAAATACCATCTTTCGCTAGCCCATCCGCTTCCAAGTTGAGATCCCTTCTTTGATGCGAACACACGATTGACTCAAAACCCTTTGAAAGAATGACGAATCGTTCCAGCAGATCACAGCAATACCAGGGGCACTCCCATTCTTTTCGAACCACTTTGATTGCTTTCAGTGAGTCGGAAACAATCCCTATCTTCTTCACTTCCAACTCTATTTTGCTTCCTAACACCAATAATGCACACACAACACACACAACAATGTTTATACAATTTGCTCCGTATATTTTGCTTCCTTCTCTACTTTTCATTATTTTGTATTTGATAATCTAAAGCAATATATTGAGCGTATAATTTAACTTTCTAATCTTTTTGTTTGATTATTTCTTTGAAGGCTATATATTGATATTTTAAAGCTATAAACTATTTATTATTTAATTCTTTTAGATTACTAATACTATACTTTTTTTTATAAAGATGCAATTAATTATACTTACATTCCAACATTACAATCTATGTTCTAAATATTTTTGAAGTTAATAGAAGTGATGAAATTTGAGATTAAAATTATAAGGATTTTTACATAGAGAGGTTTTATATCTTTTTACTCTGTATTCTTCTTCATATCTTTTCTCACAAGATTAAAAACAAGTGTCTAAATCAAGATATGAGTTGAAGAAAGAAAATAAGTAGATTATATATATTATAATCTAGTAAGTGGGAGCATGAAATAAGAAGATTTTGTAGGAAGAAATTATATATAAAGTCATTTAGACTTTTCAGTAAAAAAAGTCAAGGTGTAACCTAAATAATAATTCTATCCTGCCGTTAAACGCGTGGCATTTAGACTCATAAGCCTCTATCGTGATATTCTACATAGGCAGGCGACAAACGGGTATAAATAAACCTTGTCCTCAATCAAATGTAAGGGTATATATGTAAGACACACCATTCAAACTAACAAACATTCACAGTTATCTGAATTGTTCAATTTATAATAAAATTTTATCGAACATTATAATAAAATATCTAATGATTGGACTATAAAAACAAATTTCATGGTGAAAAATCACCAATTAATGGCCTAGAAACCATAGAAGCCAACCACAATAGTCTTGAGGAACAATCAACCATAAACCCATTTGTCAAGTGGGTAATTAAACCCACAAATACACTACAAATGTTTTAAGCATTCGTTTTAAAGTTGTCAAGATCTAGAATAGAATAATACAAGTATACAACACAGAAAGATTTGTCGTAAGATCGGATCGTCAATGAAAGATACTACTCCAATATCTCGTTTCATGTACACTTGTCATAAATTCTATCAGATGGTAAATTTATGACAAACTAATATAAGATTCAAAGTTTAAACATGATGACAATAGGGCAACACAACACACACATTTATATTAGTAACTAAAGTTATTATGAATTTAGATTTTTGAATGATGACCCAAAAAGCTTTATGAAAATTATTTTTCTATGTGGCTTAACAAGTTATTCATGTATATTTGTTTATCTTATACTTAGGATAATTTGTAAATTTTTTTAATTCACTAACTCAAGTCAAGTAAAATTAAATCCGATTGAAGTCTTGTGATTCCATGATGTAAGATCTTATACCCATAGAGATTATTTTATATTTCTTATTATTTGACTTTTAACTTTGGTTGAATAAATACCTATTTTATATTGGTCAGGTTTGGGAATTAGCTGAGTGAAACCTGAAAAACAATATGATTTTTAACCCATCATCAAACATGAAAGAAGTGATGAAAGGTTTCATTTGACATTGATTGCTGCAGCCATGGTTCTCAATCTCTGAGAAATCTCCAAAAAAGATGGTCTTTCTTGAGGATCAGCGGACCAACAACTTTCCATTAACGACTTCCATTCGGGATCACACCATGTTGGTATTGTAGGACGTAACGAGTTGTTCAAAATTCCTCCTGTAAACATGTAATACTATCATCATATTTCCCTAAAATGAAAATTGTAAGACTATATGTAACTACCTATCTCTAAATTGTTATAGAAGTAGAAAAGCATACCGATTAATGAAGCACAATGCATATTTGCATAAGGTTCATCTCCAGTGAGCAATTCCCACATGACAACCCCGAATGAGTAAACATCAATCTAATTTCAAAAGAAAATGTTAAAACACATAAATCGAATTACCATGAACTTATTATTATCTTGTGGTGACATACCTTATCTGTTACCATACTACTTTTTCCACTAAGAAGCTCGGGTGCCATCCAAGGCAAGGTTCCACGAACACTACCAGAAACCATCGTTTGTTGTTTCACCTTTGATAACCCAAGATCTCCTATCTAATAAGTTATCAAACATATGTAAGAATCATGGATGAATAAAACTAAAGTCCTATAATCCCAAACTCTGTTCACATACCTTGCAAATTGGTCTATGTGGATCTCTCATATTTACAAGCAAATTTTCACATTTAAGGTCGAAATGGACGATATTCTTTTCATGCAAATATTCCATTCCAAAAGCGGTATCCATAGCTATTATAAGTCTTTTACGCCGATCAATAGTTCTGTACATAAGTTAGTTTGTAACTCATACACCAACATTAAACTTGTTAAAGGAAATTTTTTTTTTTTTTTGAAAAATCAGTACCTATCTTTTTTCTTTAAGAACTGCTTTAAGGATCCATTAATCATGTACTCTGTTACAGTTGCCAAAGTGCCATCGGGCCCATCACGAACTATACCATAGAACGAGACAACATTTGGGTGGTGCAATGAGCTTAACATCAAAGCCTCCTTCCAGAAATCTGCAATCTGTACTCAAAATAGAATATGGGTCAATAACAGGGATACCCAACAACCATAAAACAAACAAGAAAAAAGTAATTTTATTTTTCTTTTCTTCGATTTTTACAGGTTAAAATATTGTTAACCCACTTTTCCTTTTAGTACAAATTAACACGTTTTCAACAAGAAAAACGTTTGAACAAAAAAAGGATACAAAACTTTCATTAGATAGTGATTTTCTTATGCATGATCACACAACTATAAGTGAGAAGTACATAAAACAATTTCGTTTTCATATGAATGGATTCACAATATTCACACTGATTTATCTGATCAGAAGCCATAACTAGTCATCTGGTTTTGATAATTAAAAGATGGAAACTTTCAGCAGTTATAAAAGAGGACTTCAAGAAATAAAGATAAAATATGAACAAGAAGCAAAGCCAAATACAATATCCATACCATACGTTCCCTTTCTGTTGGCTTCCCGGAAAAGCAACTGGCTTTAATTCTCTTAATTGCAACATCGGAACCCTTCCACTTTCCATGATAAACAGCTCCATACGTACCAGATCCTAACTGGCGTATCTCCTCTAAATCATCGTTCTTTATGGTCTAAACACAAATATAACATAATTTGTTAAATGGTAAAGTTTTAAAATTACAAAAGATAAACAATTACATATATTACTGGTAAAAAGTAACTCATATTTTGCAAGTATAGACAAACCTGCAATCCCCTAGCAATAGCTTCCTCCTCAGCTTTTGTTGGTTCAATCTTCGAATTGCTTCCAGTGCTATTATCAGAGTCCAACTCCAAGTCCTCGGGTGCATCCTACATTGTACACATTGAGTATTCATTACAAACATAAAGTTATAACCAAATCAAATCTCACAAGGGTAAGGAATTAATTACTCACCATAACATCTAACTCATGTGTGGTTTCCTCTCTAACCTCGGCATCCTTCTTAGTGGCAGAATTTATACTTTCTTCTGCTTCACCTTTTACATCCTCACCACATTCTAATGCTGCTTTCTTAACACTTTCAACAATTGGAGGTATATAATTCATTCGGTCAACTATAAGTTCCCCCTTTTCAAGAGAATGAGGTGCAACATTTGATTCTTGTCTTTCAGAACCATCTTTTCCCTCTATCTTTATCAAAGATTCAGTTCTGTTTTCTTTTTGTATCGAGTCGTTATTCAAGGTGCTTGAAGACAGAGGTTTACAATCAACCAAAGTTGGTGATTGGTCAAACCCGGTCCTTAAATCATTAGGAGTCGAGCAGTTTATCACATTAGATGTAGATAGAGCAGGTTCAGGAGGCATGTGATGATCCTCTAGATTGTAAGAATTCGGGATCAGTTTTAAAGGACGTACATGATAACAATCAGGAATATCGACCTCATTATAACTAGCCAGGTTAGGAGTGGGTTCAACCAAATAATTTCTAAAAATGTTGTTTGTACTGTTTTCTTGCTGAGGTGAAATAGAAACTTCATTAGATGGCGACCCATTTATTGGACTTTGAACATCTTTCAAGTAAGAATTTGCAGGTTGATCCTGAAACAAGTCATTCCCAAACTCATACCCACGACAGATATAATGTGAACGATCATCTTGACGCATATAAGGTAATGCCATTTGATGGATATCCAAATATGAAGTGGGACCCATAGCAACATTTGTATCTGAATCACGAATGTATAAAGAATGGTGAAGCGGAGGTGGGCAATGATCACAGACATTGTTTCCCTTGAACATGTTGGTACCATGAAGTAAGTTAGTAGGTAAACCAATTTTGTCAGTTGACAAACGTGATGGCTGTAACCAAGGAACATTCTCTAGTAACTGGGATTGGTGGTCAACCTGTGAAAGATGATTAACATGATGCTGATGCCACCTGAAGTAATCTTCAGAAGGAACTCGCTCATAAATCCGGTCCGCTGGATCACCATAAGGACCATGGTAACATGAACACGAAGGTGGAGATTGAAAGTCATTACCAGGATGCCTAGGAGAGTAGTACACCGGGCTCCTTGGGGGCTCCATTTGATGCTGCAATGAACTTGAATGAGGGATAGTTAGATTATGCAAGTTAGCAGGTGTCACAAGTGTCTCAAAATTCCCAAAATTTAACTGATTGAAGTATTGTTCTGTCAATTGAACATCATCCACAGGAGACTGATCACTCATATGCTGTCTTCCAAACTCTGGGGAACCATTTACAGTGTTCAAAGCATCTGCATACCTCCTTCCACTATCCTTACCAGTAGTATCTAGAAAATGAAATGGGTCATCCTGTTCAGAATTTGAGAACAAGAAAACTCTTAATCTAGTAAACCCATCACCTGAACCGAAACTATCATACTCCACCATCATATTGGTTACATCATCATCATTCACAACTGAAACAAGAGCATCAATATCCTCATCTGGTTGCTTATATTTCAAAATGCTTACCCCCTCAAACAACTCTTTCATCTTCGCCATTAATTGTTGGAAGCTAATATCTCTTGGAACACTCAAAATCCTTGTCTCACCACCTACGTACCTAAGTTTTCCATCTCGTGGGTGTGGCAATATGCTTCCATTGTAGCTACATAAAATCTTTACACGAACAGTATCTTCGTTCCAGTTCCTTAATAAACCAGGAGAGGTTGTTAATGGAGTAGGGCTTTCCATTTGAAATTATGTTTTCTTCGATGCACTAATGATTCCGTCAAAACCCTAATGACTTCATTAAATTTAACCCTATATATGCTATTCACGGAACACGATCGCCTCCAATTTTCATTTCCCGTTCCTGACTATTTTGAGAAACAACATTCATGTTCATGATTTAAAAACAAGAGGTCTGTAATTACGAATCTAATTAAATTGAATAACCAAGCATGCAATATATGATCCATAACGTTTGATTCCTAATTATAACCAAACGACACCATGCGAAACAAGAAGGCGGAAAAAAATAAACATGGCGAAGAAATCAGCTTGAAGTACCTGAAATTATCATCCCCAGCTACTTAAATTTAGACGAAAACAAAATCTGAATTCGAAATTTGTGACCTTTTGATTACGAGAAATTAACATTTACAAAATCCCAAAGATGATGATGAAGATGAAATCGAGAATACGGTGGTGAAATCGGAATAACAGCTACAGGAGAAGAAAAAGGAGGGAAAGGTTATATTTACAGTTTTACACCTATAAACATGCTATTTACATCCGTAAATTATAATTAACTATTTTAATTGTTTTAACCATTTTCTTAATAATTATTTATAAATATCAAAATATTTAATATCACTGTTATGCTCCTCTTAATATGCTTGACGGTTGTTTTTTATAAATAACAAAATATTCAATATGATCAATTTTTAAAAAATGTTTTAATTATGTTCTTAATAATTTCTATTTCTATTACTCTATATATACAATCGTTATAAATGAGATGTCGTTTTGGGTTTTTCTGATGTCGTTTTCTACTGTTTACTTCTAGAACTTTTATCCTTTAAAGATGAGTTAATTACAAAATTGGTTCTTTTAGAATACGTCTTATTGTATGTTTGGTCCTTTAAGGAATTTTGTTACAAAATTAGTCCTTTAAATAGGAATTAATCACAGTATTGGTCCTTTAGTCAAACGGCAGTTAAATTTGACTGTTAGTCCAGGGGTAATTTCGTCTTTTTACAAGCAAATGACCAATTTTGTAATTAAATCTTGGTTTTACAATTTCTTTTACCATTTTCAATTACTAGTTAATTAGTTTTATAATTAATTATTTGATTTAGAGTTAATTACAAATTAATTAATGTGTTCATCATCAACCATTCAACCCCACCCAAACACCACCACCATCCACCACCCAAACACCACCACCATCCACCACCCAAACACCACCGTAACCATCATGAATCCCAAATCGGAAGCACTAAATCATTTAATCCAAATCCCAAAATTACAAACACGGATCTGAACATATCCAAGAATCATAAACCCATATCATTTACAAAAATCCCAAATAGTTTACATCCAATTCCTAAAATCCCAAAATCAAGAACCGTATAAAGAAAATGAAGAACAAGCAAAAGTACACCACGAAAGCAAGTGAAGAACAAGATACACCACGAAAGCAAGTGAAAAATCAGGATCTGAAAACCGCTGGCTGCAAAACCCTAGATCTGAAAATCGCTAGCTTTAAAACCCTAGATCTGAAATTCCTTAAACGCCATTGAACAACAAGCCTTCACCTAGTGTTGATGTGGCAGTGGAGAGTTGATGGTGGTGATGAAATCCCTAGAAGGAGGCGTTGAAGACGAAGGAGGAGGAGGAGGTGGAGGTCCGTGACGGCGGTGTTGTTCATGCGGCGAACTCCTCAACGGCGGTTCTGTTCACCGTAGTTAGTGATGATGGTTAATGGCGGTGGTGGTGTTGGTGGTTAATGGCGGTGGTGTTGGTGGTTAAATGTGAAGCAACTGGTGTCGGTGGTGATGATGGTTAATGGCGGTGGTGTTGGTGGTTAACGGCGAGGTAGGTGGTGATGTGCTGGTGGAATGAAAAGGATGTGGTGGTGGTGGCGGCGGCGGTAGATGGTGATGGAGTCTGTGAGGTGGGAGAGATAGAGAGATGAACGCTGTGTTCCACAGTTACATGTGGAAAGAAAATGAAAGGAAAGAAAATTAAGGAGAGAAGAGAAAAGAAGAGGAAGGGAAATATTTTTGTCATTGCATGTTCCTGAGTTCGAAAGAAAATTAGAGGAAAAGTGAAATTTTAAGTGTTATTTTGTTTCCTTCCAAAATCTTCCCTACTTTGGGAGGAAAATCTGGAAAGAAAATAAGAGATAATTTTCCTTTCAAAATCTTTTCTTTTCTCCCCTAAAAAACTTCGAAACACAACTGAAGTTCATTTTCCTTCCTAAATCTTTTCTTTTCTCTCCTGGTTTTAACTCGGGAACACAGCGGAAGAGATGAAGAGTAAGTGTGTGTTGTAGTGAGAGAGAGAGAGATAATTAAATACAAAAAAGCTAAAATAAAAAAAGATTAATAATTGTGTTTGGTTACAAGTATATCAAAGGAAAAGTCAAAAATACCCCTGGACTAACAGTCGAAATTAACGGCGTAAGCTTAAAGGACCAATAGTGTGACTAATTCCTATTTAAAGGACTAATTTTGCAACAAAATTCCTTAAAGAACCAAACATGCAAACGTATTTTAAAATGACCAAATTTGTAATTAACTCTTTTAAGATTGTATTATATATTTGTTTAAAAAAATAAGTACATAATGGATGTTTTGCTTGGTTGGCTATCAACATCAATTTTGAGAAGTGTGACTCAGGTTCAAATCCAAAATGCCTCATTTTAGGTTTTGTTTTGTTTTTTTCTATTTCTAACGCTTTTTTTCATTTTATAATTTTCTTATTTCTTTGTGATTTGTTTTTATTTTAAATTACTTTCCCCTTTTTTCTGCTCATATCTACATACTGACGTTTGTTTTTTTTTCTTTTTATAATTTTCTTTTTCCTTTTCTATAAAGCTTTATTCTTATTATAACTTTCTTATTTATTTATGATTATCTTTTCTCTTTATTGTCTTTTTTAATTACTTTCTCTTTTTTTATTAGTAAAAGAAATAACCTTTTATTATTTATTAAGCTTCTTATAGTAAGAAAAATTATTATAACAGCTCCTACACTTCAACTAATTTGATATGAAAATTTTAAAATTTTAAAATCACCAACATAATTATAGTTGTCTTATATTTTTACCTTTTTATGTCTTTATTTTTATTAATATAATTTTTAATTATTTAAATCTAAAAATATTTTTAACATATTGCGAGAACAAATTTCTTCAGCTTGCAAAACACATTTTAAATTAAATAAATGATGACACAAGATTATTTGTATTGATCAAACATAATTAATAAGTGGACTTAAACTTATACTCTATAATTTACATAGTATAACTAAAATTAGTCAATCGTCCGGATTTTTTTCTCAAGTTTTAGTTTATTCTTACTTAAAAAACTGTTATTGTTGTTCCTGTCTGAAGAATGATGTCTAAAACGTCAAATGTTAATGCCCGCTACGAAGTGCGGGTTTGAATTCCTAGTTGTATACAATTCTCAAGAGTAAACGTACACCATGAAGAGTACTTTGCTAAAATACGCCGTTATACATTAACTATTTGTTGGCCAAAATGATTCACAGAATTAGGTTTGGCGGAATGGCAAACTCTTTAATTTCTAAGTTGGACGTCAGGTGTTCGAATCTTCCCACCCTTTCTTTTTTAGCCAAAATAACTTCTATCATTTAATAACTATGTTTTTTGCCGGCAACTTTTATTGCGTTATTTTAACTACATAGTAAAATGGGTAAATTTTATTCCTATTATTTTAACTACATAGCAAAATGTATTGTGTTTGTCTTTGACAAATCAGAAGTATGTTACTATTTAAAAAAATGATTTACATGCTTAATTATATATTAGTAAGATGTTATTATTATTATTATTAAAAACATATTTTATAAGAATAAATATGTGATTTCATAAGATTTTATGGAAAAATATATATTTTAATTCAATGGTTATATAATGTTAAAAACTTTGATTTTTTTGTCTTTATTCATTTATTAAGTTACTACTAACATTACTTTTAAACATATGACCTATAAAACTATATGTAAATAAAAAAAAAGCAAACCTCATACCGACTATTTAAAAAGTTAAATGAATAGCAACTTTTTTTAATTATTCTATAAAACAATATTAGTCTATTTATTTTGTTTATTATATGAAAAAGAATTCTGTCTTTAGCATATTAGTTATATAAATTGAGGGTGAAATTATGAAGACTTTTAAATTATTATTTATAGTCGTTTAAATATATTTAATAAAATAATTAAAGAAATCCAAATCCAAATCAGACATAGTAGTATCTTTAGCCCGCCGCGAAGCATGGGAATATATATACTCGTTATTTATAAAGATCAAAATACTCGAACATCGGATGACAAGGTATCAATCACAAAACTACTCGAACATCAGATGACAAGGTATCAATCACAATTTGTATTAATCACAACTACTATACCTAAATTTATTGGGTTTAACAATTAGGCAACACGAACAATCAACTAAACAAAGAATTTACTGAATGATGTCAAATACAGTTGAGACAATGTCAATCTACTATTATTATGATTACAATTTCTTTTTATGAACGGCAAACAAAAGGCAACTGGAGAGAGCTTTGACTCGGTCATCACCCCCTTTTAGAAGCCATATATTAATGAACAAAAAAGAGATACAACTAGCGAGGAGCTAGTAACAAGAGTACAAGAAGAAAACCGAAAGAAAACAAAGAACAAAACAACAACACCTCATAGACTCTTGAGTGGATCACAATACCAATTTGACCATAGAAAGCTCCCTTTTTTTTTACCACTTCTATGTTTAATAAAAAAAAGTGTACGCTTGTACAAAGCTAATCAAGCCTCCGACGTTTATAGTTTCTTTCTAGTCAAATACCTTTTTGTTTCAGCCCAACTTAATAAGTCAGAAATTGAAGATGGATTGGGAGACTGCCTATTGACCCATCTAGCCAACTCGTGTAGCGCCATTTTTGCTATTGTACAGCCCACAAAAATATGCTCAACAGTTTCCAAATTGTCATTGCCAATGATTTAAAACCCGGGTCGACCCCGCCGGTTGAACCGGTTAACCCGGGACCCGGTCACTAGGGCGGGCCGATTCAGGCCGGGTTTTTGGCTATTTTTTAATCGCAGTGACCCGGCGGGTTTCTGGTTGACCCGGGTTGAACCGGCATCTTCGACCCGGCCATTGACCCGGCTTCCAATTAAAAAAAAAAAAGGCAGAACATTACGTTTAAGTGTTTAACCCTAACCTAATCGATAGCCAACGCCTCTATATTTACATTGTATATTTTTGGTGATTCTTTTTCTAGGCTCAAGGTTGATAAGAGGTCTTATGATCCTATAGACTATGAATGTATTGATAAGACGGAATTTTGGGTGGTTGAAGAAGAGCCGGAGGGAGAGCTTAATTTTGATGATTTAGAGAATATGGTTGATGAGCAAGAGCACGAACCGGTTTCTCAAACTCAAGGTTTCATTTTTTTGATTTTACATAAAGTAATTTGTTATTATAATTGTAGTTTACTACTTTACTAGTCTTATTTTTTTGATATTGTAGGAAACTCAAGTGGTTATGTTCTTGTTGATGATGATGATGATGACAACGTTGGGGATGATAGTGAATTTCATATACTAAGTGATCGCGAACTTGATGCCTTCAACACTCCTATGACTTGAACTTTTTAATTTGCTTTGATCATGAACAATTGTTGTTTGAACTTTGTTGTTTAAAATTTGTTGTTTGAACTTTGATGTTTGAATGTTTTTTTTTGTTGGTAGTGATCATGAACAATTGTTGTTTGAACTTTGTTAATTGTTGTATTTAGATTGATAATATAGTAAGTTTATGTTTTTTTATTATTTTGGGCAGCTTATATATATATATATATATATATATATATATATATATATATATAAATACATATATGCAGGTATACTTAAAAAAAAGAAAAAAGGCATGACCCGGGTTGACCCGGCGGTTGAACCGGTTGACCCGGTTGACCCGCGACCCGGCCAGGAGACCGGCTCAACTTAAAACCCGGGTTTTAAAACATTGGTCATTGCAAAGTGGACAACACTCAGAAACCATGAGCACCCCTCTTTTAGCTAAATTAGATCTAGTATATCTAAATTAAATCTACTTGAGATACGATCTAAGAAGACTTTCCATGCTAGAATATTAACCTTTGAAGGAACCCATTTGCACCAACGGAACTTCCTTAAAAGATTTGGCCTAAGAGTAAAAGAATGAAAGCCTTTCCTTATCGAAGCAACCGAGAAAATACCGTTATTGGACCACACGAAATCAAGCCCGAAATAGATGAGAAAAGGGGAAATTAAATAGTATAAAAATGATTATAGTAATAAGTTAGGTAAAAATAATATTTTAAAAGGCTATAAAAAGCATTCATGATATTTTAAATTAGGTTTGACAAATTTGATATTAAAATATTATGAGATTATATATGATATTTAAGATTAGATCGTGTAAATATAATATTTAAAGCTTTATAATATGTATACGAAATACTTCTGATATTCATATGGAATAATAAAATATTCATTATATATTCCCAAATAAGTAATGATAAATCATAATATTAATAACAGACAAAACCATTAACAAGACAATTTGGATAATCAAAACAATAAATAAGGTTTTTAAGCATAAGATACATAAAACTAATACGTACGATAAAGATTTTATATATAAATAAAAACATGAACTTGGGTCATCTCTATTATATAATTATATCGACTTGATATATTAAATTCCAACCGTTCATTTAAATTAAAATTTTAATTTGATTTTATATCAAGAGTCAAATTTTATTAATTTTAATTGAATCATATATATACCCTTCTTAAGCCTTAAAATATCATATTTGTCTATATTAATTTATAAATATCGTATTTATTCTTTATAACTTTTAATTAAGACTTGAAATATAATAGGTTGCACAAAAAGTAGTTTTTATAGCAATCTAAAGTCAAGAAGTGTTTTATAAGATCCAAAAGGTCCATTGAGCGCCTCATGTATATTATATTTCCAAAACATTATATTTAATCAAATTCTAAGTTTTATTATTTTAAAATATTTTATAATTAGTTTAAATTTCTTTTAGTTATAATCAACGAATACTTAATTTTATTGTTTTTAATTGTAACAATAATGATCGATAACTTATACAAAAAATATAATCACTTGTCTTCAAATCTTAATACATTTATGACATCACCAAAGGGTCTTGGTCTAGCGGTGTTCGAATTTGAAGAAGGTGCTCCCCAACCTTGAGATTGTAAGTTCAAGTCCCGACATGGACACATAATGTAGAATTAGGTGGGTGCATGCGTTTAGCTATTAAAAAAAATACATTTATGACATCACGTATGCTCTCCTCTAGCCGACACTTCCACCACTGGTGTGAGTATTGACTCCTTCTGTCACCATTTTCAAACTCTCATTTATTTCATGTTTTATAAGTAATTAATACTTTTAAAATTGTGTTATATAAATATATACTATTTTTTAACTAACTGATATTGCATTTATTGTCTATATATTTTACGCGATATCTGTGTATTTTTAGCTTAATATTGTTTAAAATATGTCAAAAAGGTACCTATTACCTTTGTTTATCATTTTTAGGTTCAAAATACAAGAGTTGAAAAGTTTTGAAGCTTAAACGAGATAAAACGAAGAAAATGTGAAAAGTTGTCCGCTCCGACACACCTCCACTGTTTTGATCATATCTCACTCATACGAACTCGGATTGAGGTGATTCAAGCGGCCACGGAAACTAGACTCAGAGGGCTACAATTTCGTATCTATGAACATCTCCAAAAATTGAAGGATCGCGGCGCGATTGGGGGTAGAGATCGCGGCGCGATCGGACAGATAAGTCCGAAAATTCAAATTTTAAGCTCAGCGAGCTGATCGGGATAAATTCAGAGATCGTGGCTTGATTTTATGAAAGATCGCGACGCGATTCTCCATTTACAGCCTATATATTGATTTAAATGCTTCATTCGGGATTAAGCTTTTCAATCCGACTTTTCACCATCATTAACCTCTGGAAACTCCATAAAAACGCCATGAAGCATATGAGAGCATAGCTCAGAGCTTTGGGGATTGGATTGAAGATAAAATTGAAGATCGAGGCCCGGAACATTCGGATTTTACAGTTTTATTCATTCTAGTTCATCATGTTTCTTTGTTTGAATAATTTCCATAGCTTTAGCATGTTTGTTCTAGGCTAGACTTCTGATTTTCCTCCCTAGAGGAGATGAACTTTGATTAAGGTTGATTAAATTCATGGTTTTGATGCTTAATTCATGTTTAATTCAAGTATTGTTTAATCTAAGTTCATGCATGTTCTAGGATTTGTTTTTGTGATGTTTATAGGCTGAGTTTTTATAGAGTTGATGACCATTCTCTTTATTTAAACTTTAATCATGAATATCTATGATCATTAGGGTTCATGACTAGTGATTGACCAAATCCTAGGTTAAACATCTAAAAGATAGAAACTTTAATATGTATTCTTACATGTAATAGGCCATTATATGTTAGTCCAATGATTTGTTGATCATACTATCATTAAAGGTTAGAGTTTTACTTGTTAATCGAATTAATTGGCTAATTATATTTCTTAATCACGCTTTTGACCATAAAGGTTATTAAGTAGTATAATTAGACGGTTATAACCGGATCAAGGTTTTAACTATTTTAGAAATCGATGCATGAATGTTTAAGTATCATTTAGCTTTTATTACCATGAATCTAATTGTCATGAGAAAAGTGTAATCGAATCTAGGGAGGGTGAGCTCGCACTATATTATCTGATTTCCAAGTTCCTTGCTCATTCGCTCTCTTGTTTCTTTGGTTGTTTTAGGTGCTTTCTAGGGTTGTTAGTGGTGTTAGTTGGTTGATAGCTCATTTATCCATAAATTCCCCCTTTTATTTTATTGCAAGTAGTTTAGTTAGTTTAATATTTAAATTAATATAGTTTTATCAAATCATACCCGTTCCCTAAGAGTTCGACACCCGTACTTATTTTCTATACTATTATACGATTAGGTTCACTTGCCTATTTGTGTTGTAGTTGTACTAAATAATAACGGTTCTTATAAATTTAAAACCGGTACGCTTTTAGCAAATCACTAACACATATATCACACGAATATTTAATCCAGTTCAATTTTATTTTAACAAAACTCATATTGTTTAAATTTCTCCTTCTAAAAAGAAAAAAAACTCGTCTTCTTTTAATGTGGTTTAAACTGCTAACTTTAATCAAAACACTTTTCATTAGTTATACTTAAATAAGTAAAGGAACAATTATTTCAAACTCAAAAACAAATAATTTGTTTCAACTTTGTTAAATCAAGTTTCCATCATGCTTCAAAAATAATTTTTAAAAAATGTATATTCTAGTCCAATCTCAAAATGTAAATATAAAAACATGTAAACTCCTTTTTTAACTGGGAAAGCCTTGGGGTTGAGCCCAGAAATAAAACCCATCTTGATTTTATGCGCAAGGCGGCAAGCTCTAAAAATATCTCTTAAATAAGGAGAAAATTTCACGAATGGTTTATTTGGTTAGCCACTTATTATATCCACGGTCCTTTATGTTTGTTTATTATACTGGAGGTCCTCATGGTATGTACTTTGTTACACTGCTGGTCCCTGATCCAACTAAAAAGACCAAAACACCCTTACTTTATCATTGAAAATGACTATTGTACTCTTTTTTCTCTTTTTATTCTTTTTCTTAATTTAAATAGTAAAAAACTTTATTAAAAATTAATAAAATAATAATAATAATAATATACATATCTGACACTGTTCGTATCCCCACCTCATCACAGCACCACTCCTCTCTTTCTCATCCCCATCGCCGGCCACTCTATCTTTTCTCATCCCTATTGCCGCCGCTCACCAACCTACCGCCGCCGGAAGAACACCACCACCACCACCAGTCTCCTCCCTCTTGCCGGAAGACTACCACCACAACCCACCATCTCCCTTCGCCCCATCACTCCCCTCGCCGATCTCCCACCGCCACTGTTGCATTTCAGATTAGGGTAATTTCTTCATTAGGTTTTTTTCGTGCTAATTTTCAGATGTGGGATGTGAACGGCGGTTCTTTTCACCTTCTCTTTCTCCAACTCTCATGTCCCCTCTCTTTCTTTCTCACATAAACACACACACACACACGCACAAACTTGTCTGTGAAGTAAAATTTTACAATGGCTACCTATTTGAGAAAGAGCACGTCGGAGATTATCATCTCCAGAAGGCCCAAGAAGAATCGGAATCGTGTTAATGCTATTGTTGGAACTGGAAATCAGGATCTCATAACTGGCAGTTCAAGTCCGGTACTGATTAAACCGAAAATGGAGCCGCAATCGGTAATCATGACGGCCGGAAAAGTTTCAGTTCTTTATTACCTCACTCGCAATGGACACACTGAACTTCCTCATCTCATCGATGTTCCTCTCTCTTCTCCCCATGGTTTCTATCTCAGAGGTAATAATCACTTAAATTTTAGTGTAATCGTTTTAACTTGATAATCATGGAGTTCACTGATCAGTTTCTGCAAGTTTGATCGCTTAATTAGTTTGTTAAATCAAAATCTCTCAGAGGTAATCACTTTTTGGTGGTGGTCGACGGCGGTGTGGGTGGTGGCAGACGATGGCGGTGGTTTTGTAGGTGGTTTAAATCTTGTTCTTGATGGAGGTGGTGGAGGTTGTTTGTTTCAAACGGTGGTGGGGGTTGTTTCAGATGGTGGTGGTGGTTTTGGCGGTGGTCGACGACGGTGTAGGTGGTGGCAGACGGTGGCGTTGGTTATCAAATTACTTTTCAGGGGAAGAGGTGGTTTGTGCAGCTACGTACCTGCCTCCGTCGACGGAGGTAGCTCCGTATATACACTGACAAATCCCCCAGTCTAGTATGATGTAGTTTTTGGCTACATTATGCTAGACTCAAACTCTTCGTGCTGTTGTTTTTCTGTTTTCGAATGATAAGTATGTGATTTTTTTATCTTTTCTTTTCTGAGACTCAAACTCTAAGGTTTCTAACGTTGTAGGCTTAGAAGGTAATCGAAGGACGTGTCTTCTGTAGCAATTGTGTTTCTTCTGTTTGGGTGCAACTTCTAAATGAAAGACGTGCCTCTTTATTGTTAAGTAAAGCTTTTAGGTGAAGGACGTACCTTATTGTTCAGCGAATGCTTTTGAGCAAAGGACTTACCTTCTTGTTAAGCAAAGTTGTTAAACCAAGGATGCACCTTATTGTTGAGCGAATGCTTTTAAGCGAAGGACGTACCTTCTTGTTAAGCAAAGCTGTTAAATGAAGGATACACCTTATTGTTGAGCGAATGCTTTTAAGCGAAGGACATACCTTCTTGTTAAACAAAGCTATTAAATGAATGATGCACCTTATTGTATTTGCACATTTGCTAATTTTGGCATTATGCCTCAGTTTTGTATTTGGATGCTATACGGGTGCACGTCCGTATGTTTGCATCATACTCGTGCCTTAGGATGCAGTGTCTAATGTACGGAGGTGGATCCGACCGATCCGTACCTCCCAGGCAGTTTGAATATCTATGTACCTTGTTTTAAACAAAGGATTTGAACAGATATGTGTATTTTGGCGAGGCCCACAGAGGATCCCGTCGTTACTTTGAACGTTCAGAATTGCACATGTATTGGTTGTGCAATATAATACGCATACGGCTTAGCTAAGGCTACGTATTGTTATCTTTGTTTGCCTTGTGGTGAAGGGCTTACTTTAAACAAAGAGGTAGTTGATGACGCTTTGTTCGTATACTTGGGAACAAACGTTTACAACTATTGTTATCATGGCTGATGACATTTTGCTTGTATGAAGGCAAAAGTTTACAACTTTGACAAAAGGATATTCCTCCACCATGGGAGTGTTTACTATATTTGATGGTTTATAGGGTATTTGTTGAGGTATGTACCATATTAGGTCCATCAGACCAAGAGCTCCGACCAACTGAAGGAACAACCTTCCATTGCTGAACCTCAGGTCCATCAGACCAAGAACTCCAACCAATTGAAGGAACAACCATCCATTGCTGAACCTCAGGTTCATCAGACCAAGAGCTCCGACCAACTGAAGGAACAACCTTCCATAGTTGAATCTCAGGTCCATCGGACCAACAACTCCGACCAACCCCAAGTAACAACCTGAATAAAGCTGGAACACAGCTGAACCTCATGACCTCCGACCCTCTGAACCTTACAACCTTCAGTTTGGGAAACAAAGACACAAGCAGAAAGGTGTAAGAGGAAAAGCTTATCTACAGCTTACCAAATATGTACATAGGACAGCTGTTCCATATGAGACAAATACAAACTTCCAAGATAAGCTTGTCTGAAGGTCAGACCTGCAAACCTTCATGATATGTCACATTCGCCCAGATCCTATTTATACAAGACAACTACAAACTTCCAAGATAAGCTTGTCTGAATGTCAGACCTGCAAACCTTCATGTTATGTCACATCTACAACAGATGGACGTTGGTTGTCAGGATCGGATATATATTATATCAAATAACAAGAACTAACTTTTAAATAATAAATCAGAGTAATATAAAAGTTAATCTTTAATTATGATCACAATCAACTAAGAAGTTGCGGAATCACACTTAATTGATTAAAGAAGGTTTTAAACAAAGATTAATTCAATCAAACAGTAGTTTTATTAACCAACCAGAATGATTACAAAAGCAAACTTCACCCCCAATCTAACTTATTCTGTTAGACGAAGAACACAAACTGTTCTTAGGTTTCAACAAGAAACTTAGAGGCTAAAACACTTTCAGAAAAATAAATAACAATAAGAACAAATGCTTTGAATAATAAGATCAAGTCGTCGTTTTTAATTGATCATCTAATGAAGTATATATAGACTCTTGATCCTCCTTGAATTGTTGACAGTTAGGTAATCTTCTATCTTCTGAGATAATCTTGTTAATCTTCAAAGTATTTCGAGATATCTTCTAAGATAGGATTTTCCAAATATAGCTCAACAGAAACTGTTTAATGAACACAACAGTTCTTTAGCCTTCTAACAGTCTTCAGCTTCAAGGTCTTCTAACAGTTTTGACTTTGCCAACTAACAGTTCTGAATTTTTGTACTAACAGTTGTAAATCTTGCAGCAATTGTTAGTTACAACTGGTATCACCAAAATACTCTAACAGTTTTACCTTTGCATGTTCAACAGTTTCAATAACTTAGCGAATTTCCCAACAATCTCCCCCTAACTTAAAGTATTGAACAATACACTTAAGTTGTTTTATAGGGTTCAACCGTAGAAACATTCACATAAGCAAAGAACACATTAACATTAATTTTGCAAAGTAAAATTGTTATAATCAAAATATGAAAGAAAAATTACATTTTCTCTTTCTCTATCAGCTCCATCCTTTCTTTCAGTCTTCTTCCCAGATCTTCCCTTAACCTTACAGGACCATAGAACCTTGCCTTTACCATGTACATCAGCTTGGTCCTACTGTGATCAACAAAATTAAGATCAAACCACTGGGTTTTAGCATTGTTTGTCACAAGACTATACACCCTTGATCTTTCAAAAACTTTCACAGTCGATATAGGAAATCTTTCATCACTTGTCAGTATTGACATTACTCTCTGTGGATTGCATATACTCGATAAATGTACTAAAATTACTTTTATCTCAATTTCAGCATCATTTCCAAAATGACTTACCCCATATTCATACATTTCTTGTACATCTCTCCTGGTCACACTATCCATCATTGCAGAGAAACTGACATAGCTTTCAATTGTTCCACCTCTCTAACAATGGTGACACCCTGCTTTCCAGTTTCCACTCTCAGCATTTCAAACCTCCATTCTTTGATATGCGACTTTTGAGCTTCAAATTTATCAATTCTTTCTTTTATCTCTTTTGAGAGTCTATCTTGCAAAATAGTTTTGACCAAGCCTGTTTTGACTTTTTCTTCAGACTGTTGGGGTTTTTGGACTGATTGGGGTTTCTTCTTTTCCACTACTGGCTTGGGAGGTGGAACTGTTTTCTTCTTTACAACTCTTTTTCTTTTTACTCCTTTACCAGCAGCTTCCTTTACTTTCTCTTCTTCATCAATCTGAGTAGTAATCTCATCAGCCAGCTTCTTTGCTATCTCAAAATCAGTCTGTTCTTGTTCTTTTAGCTCAGCTGCTAGCCTTAATGCAAATTCATGATCACGCTCTTCTTGTTGCTGTCTTGAAAGCTTGAGTTTAGGACAAACAACAACAATTTCTTTACCTTTGCCTGAAACAGGAGGCAACTCAGATTCTTTCTTTCCTTCCTGGATGACTATCCCTTTATATCCTTTCTTTGGTGGTAAAGATTCTAACGTAGCAACCTTTCCATCAAGCCATCCATCATCAATTTTCTGTGCCATTCTAGTAGAACTTATTCCCAGATATTGAGCACTAATATCAACCAAATAGTTCTGCTTAACTTTTGACCACGATTTGAAAATCTCAGTGCTTGGAACATCTGCAGTTGATACCATCCTGTTGATTAGCATCCTATCAACACTTGAAAGCTGTTCTTCTTCTTCTTCATTAACAGCTTGGACACTTGCAACTGTTAGTTGATTTGAAGTTACAACTGTTGGTTGTGGTGTTGCAACTGTTTGCTCATTTGGAGCAACAACTGTTTGTTTATCCTGTGAAACTGTCTGCTTAACTTCTTCCTGCTTGGATTTTCTTCTTCCTTTAGCTTGAGCAGTTGAAGAGATTTTCACCAAGGATTTGGGTTTAAGCAACATCTCATGAGTATGAAGAACATTTGTTGCTTTCTTCAGATTCTCATCAAGAAAGTTCAGCTTCTTATCTTGCCTTATTAACACCTCATTGTGAACTGCTACCACCTTGAGTACTTCGGTTGCCTTCTCCAACTGTTCAGTCAGTTCTTTTATCTTCTCATCTTGAGAAACTATCCTTTTGTTTTGAAGAGCAATCCTTTTCTTTAGGTGTAAATGAGCAGCAAGGTAAGGTGCAAAGTTAGGATCCGTCAATGCATGTTGTTTCAGTCTAGTCTCAATGTCAGTTAGTGTTTCCACTGTGACCATATCATCGACATTTTTTACTGGTGGCTTACTCCCCTGAGTATCACCATCAGTACCCCTCTTTTCTTGGTTCTGGGGATTACCAGAAACTGTTTTACTAGTCTCTGTTGCCATGGTTGAGGTCTTAGCTATGTTAACACTATCCTGTTTATCCCTTGCGGATAAAACAGTAGTGTCAGCCTCAAAGACCATATGATCACCCTCTTGAGGAATGATCACCTCCTCATTGTGCCTGGGAGACAGCACCAAAGGTTCCCTTTCGATATTCTGCACAGGTAAATGCACCTGTGCAGGGCTAACAGTTTGGGGTTCTCTAACTGTGGTGGAAGGAGCACCAACAGTTTTCCTCCTTTTTTTAAATATTTTTAGTGCAGGGGCTTGTGTTGTAGATTTTTCAAAAGAAGCAGGTTGGAAATTTTGAGTATCTTGGACTGTGGGTTCCAGTGTTGGTGGTGTAGCAATGCGATGGGTTTCATGCTCAACACTGGCAGTCCTGTTTCTTGACAGAAACTCCACCATTTCAGAGAGTGGAGGAGTTATGGCACCAGAGAAACTCTTGCCATTAATCAACAGTTTGCTCAAAGCGGAAGCCACATGAGCAGAGGGAATAATGACCCTCTTGTGTGTTTTTAGATTTGGCAACAAAAAGTTTAACAATACTTGCACAAATCGAGGATACATCAAAAAGAGACCATACTTGGTCCCTAGATGTTTTACCATGCCATTGAAAATTAATTTTGAAAGATTGAAGCAACGATTGTTGGCCAAACAGATTAAGGCCAAAGCAATGTTGCTTCCAAACTCGTTCCATCCTGTTCTTTTAGGACTAATGCACTGCTGGAGAGTATGGATTAAATACTTCCAATGAGCACAAAATTGTCCCTTATAGAATGTACCCTTCCCTGAAGGACCCTCATACCCAAGCTTAACAAGCTCGGCATGCAAAAAGTCTAGTGAAACGGAATCAGAATACTCACCCTCACTATCATTGAGTTGTAGAATGTGGCGAATGGTGTCCTCAGAGATTGAGACGGTCAACTCATCAATGGTAGAATCAATCCATTGCACGTCATCAGTTGTTCGAAGTTGAGCATGTTTCCAAAACTGATCAATGTAAGAAGTGTATATGGTAGGATTGATGGTGAGTGCAGTGTTGAAATCGGACAATGAGAGATAATCAATCATATCGTGAAACATGTGAAGATCATCGGGTTTTGAAAGAAAAGCAAGCATGTTATGTTCCTTGACGAATGGAAGGGGAGCCATGGCGATTTGATAGCAGAATTCTAGGGTTTTAGCGTTCAAACGAAGTTCAGTATGCGTAAAGAAACCTCTTAGGAGGGAATGGTTTATATATGTTTCGATTGTTGAACGCAATCCAAAGGCTTCCAAAATCCTGCAAAGACCAAAGCACCCTTTAAAAGCTTAACAGTTGACGGACAAAAATGAACTAACAGTTGAGAAACTGTTTTTAATAGCTTAACAGTTGACGGACAAAAATGAACTAACAGTTGAGAAACTGTTTTCATAAGATGTAATAACTGTTATTCAAAAGTTCACTCCCTTTTGTTTGATCATTTATATGAATTGACAGTTGTTTAGGGTTTACAACTGTTCTTCATTTCTCGCCCTTAGTTGACAAATTTCTCCCCCTCAGTTGCACATGGACTTTGTCTAACAGTTGCCGAAGCCATATGCTAACAGTTGAAAAACTGTTAGTATTGATTGAAACAGAAATGTGCAACTGTCAAACAAACTTTCAGCTCACATATATCAAATGCTGAAGCAATAAAAATAAAACATTAGAGAACACAGTCATCAACATAAGATATATTTTATTCAAGATAATCACAATTGAGCTACAATAATTTGAAAAGAAAAACAAAACAAAACTGTCTTGTACTATAGATCTAAACACAGCTTATAAGAACTGTCTTAACTCCTAGATCTACATATGACAAATTATCGATAACAGTTTGTATCATCAAATCTGAACTTTAAGGGAAGACAATCATCATCACATTCACATTCCTGCTCAAGACTGTCTTCGTTATTTAAGAATCGAGTTCAGAATAGCCTCTACAGTGCCACCATCGCCTTACTGAGAAGCCTGTCTTTAAAGAATGGTCATGTAATACACGAGCCATTGTTGGTACTGCTTATCTAATTGTGCAAGGCCGTCTCGTAGGTGTGGGAGAACAATGATCTACACCGTAAGTGTAGACAACTTTCTCCGTCAACTGTTGATAAGCCTTAGACAATTGTCAAAACATACTACCTACCAATGGGTGTGCAGTAGACCTTCTCATCTTATGCATCACCAGAGACGATTGTCATAATTTGCCTCGTGGGTGTGCAGTGGAACTAGTCATCTAAGACAGTGACTTCCACTGCCTCATCATCTGAGGCCCTCTGGTGGTTACGAGTATTATATCTTCGAACATTGAACCACACTACGGAGTTTGTAGTGCCTGCTAGGTTCAAGACGAATCTTAGACAACATGGTGTAGGCAATTCATGAAAGAGAGTGAAATTTTCAAAATCACCTCTTATACGAATATGATCAATTGGTTTATTTGGCCTACGTGGATCTGGATGTTGTGTCAAGGGAAACCTATCCCGATCATCATGCATCCCAAGAACACATGATGAGTGATGCCAAAGCTCATGCATTCTTACAAATGGGGCAGAGATGGTTACATAACTTTGTCTAACATTAATATCTTTGAGGGTTATTAGAAAAAGTTAGTATCCATTTGCAGAGAGAAGAGTGTGCAAATGTAGGTGTGATTTGTGAAGGATGGGTGCAAGACTATTTATAGAGAAACTAGGAGGCATTAATGTCCATTAATAGCCATTAATGACCATTAATATCCAGTAATTTCCATTAATAGCATGCAGTGACTGGTCATATCAAATGCACTATAGAACAAGCAAAAGGACTTACCTTTATCAGTTTGGAACTGTTGATTCAAGAAAGTGAATTTACCTTTACCTCAGAACAAGGACAGTCACGAGTGTGAAAAACTGTTTGTGAGACAGGTCAGCAGATATGTCCAAAACTGATATGTGAAATTGCATTTCCCTCTCTGAATACTTAAAGGATAACAGTTGTTAGAAAACGTAACTAACAGTTGCAAACTGTTAGTGTGAAAAACATGGAATAATGAACAACTGTTAGTCCAAGTTAATCATTCCAATGTTGGAAATCAAAAAGTTGAATCTGCTCACATCAAAAGCTTTAGTGAACAAATCAGCTAATTGATCATCAGTATGAATTTTCATAACTTGGATTAATTTCTTTTCATTGCAGTCTCTTATGAAGTGAAATCTGATTTCAATGTGCTTGGTTTTAGAATGCTTCACTGGATTATTAACTATGCTAATAGCACTGGTGTTATCAACATAAATAGGAGTATTTAAGAAAGACAAACCATAATCCAGAAGCTGATTTTGGATCCATAACACTTGTGAACAGCAGCTTGATGCAGCAATGTATTCAGCCTCAGCTGTTGAAGTTGAAACTGTTGTTTGTTTCTTGCATTGCCATGAGACCAGCCTTGATCCAAAGAATTGACATCCTCCAGAGGTTGATTTTCTGTCCACATTGGCTCCACCATAGTCACTATCAGAATATGCCACCAAATCAAAAGGTGAATCTTTAGGATACCAAAGTCCCAATTTTGGTTGGCCTTTGAGGTATCTAAAGATTCTCTTTACAGCAAACAGGTGTGACATCTTCGGACTGCATTGGAACCTGGCACAAACACAAACAGCAAACATTATATCAGGTCTAGAAGCAGTTAAGTACATTAATGAACCAATCATTGATCGATAGAGGTGTATATCAACATCCTCCCCCTCAGAATCTGCTCCCAACTGTTTGTGTGTTTCCATTGGAGTACTTGCCAGCTTCACATCTTGATAGCCAAACTTGTCCAATATGTCCTTGACATACTTAGATTGGCTTAGAAAAATACCAGTGGGCTTTTGTTTGACTTGTAATCCCAAGAAAAATGTGAGTTCACCCATTGAACTCATCTGAAATCTTTTGTGCATAATGACTTCAAATTCTTTGCACAAGCTGTCATTTGTGGATCCAAAGATTATATCATCAACATAGATTTGAACAAGCAAAATCTCTGTTTTAACAATCTTTGTAAACAATGTTTTGTCAATTGTGCCTCTCTTAAAACCATTCTCAAGGAGATAGGATGACAATGTCTCATACCAAGCTCGAGGAGCTTGATGTAGACCATATAGGGCTTTATCTAACCTATATACCTTGTCAGGGTACTTTGGGTCTTCAAAGCCAGGGGGTTGACACACATATACCTCCTCTTCAATAGTGCCATAGAGAAAAGCAGACTTGACATCTATTTGATACACCTTAAATCCTTTGAAGCTTGCAAAAGCAAGAAATATCCTAATGGCTTCAATCCTTGCAACAGGTGCAAAAACATCATCATAGTCTATTCCTTCCTCTTGTGTGTAGCCTTGTGCAACCAGTCTTGCTTTGTTCTTGATAACAATCCCTCTTTCATCTTTCTTGTTTCTGAACACCCACTTGGTGCCAATTACTCTTTTACCTCTTGGAAGCTCAACCAACTTCCAAACTTGCTGAATTTGAAATTGTAAGAGCTCCTCTTGCATTGCCTCTATCCATGAAGGATCTTTCAATGCCTCAATTGCTTTCTTTACCTGTGATTTTTCCTCCCTTTGGATTTCCTCCAAATGCTACAAATCCTCCATTGATTCTTTTGAAATCCTTCAAACATTGTGGATTTCCAGTCATGTGCCTTGAGCATCCACTATCCACATGCCAGATAGATCCATGATTGGCCCTATGAATGCTCTGCACAAATAAAATCAGTTAGTAGCAGGAGATACACAGGCCATGCAGGTCTTGGGTACACCGTTCAAGTCATAATACTTAAACAGAGTTTGGTTCTTTTTGATTTCATCCAACTTAGATTTCTCTAATTTGTGTGATGAATACTTTGTAAGAACATGTGGTTTCCAACTGTTGTGATTAACAGTGGATACCTTTGAACAAACAGCTGGTGGAGTTGGTAAAACAAATGAATCAACTTGTGATTCCTTTTGATTTTCAGTTTGAAGAACAGTTTTACCTTCTCCAGAATCAGTTTGTTTTTGAATTTTCATCCAAGCCAAACCAGCAGTTTTTGGTTTTGCTAAAACAGTTTTGGAACTGTTAGTTGGTTTGGATGTAACAGTTTTAGAACTGTTTGCCAGTTTTGGCTTAGCAGTCTTAGAACTGTTGATCTGTTTTGACTTAACAGTTTTAGAACTGTTATTCTGTCTTTTGGGACTTTTGTTTTGAGTGCCATTGGTCTGTGGGTTATAGTAACAGTTTTGAACTAAATGATTAGATCTTCCACAAATGTAGCACTTTTTGGTTTTCACAATAGGTAAACCAGTTCTTTGTGACCAGAATTGGTTCCTATTTCTTTGATTTCCTCTAACAGCTGCAGATTGAGGAAACTTTTGGACACCATGTTTTTGACATGTGCATGCAGGCACTTCAGTATGCCTTTTCTTAGATTTGGGTTTAGCCTGAGGTTTTGCAGCTTCCTTCTTCTTCCTAGTATACACAACTTCACCAACTTTCTCCTTTCCTTTGGCTTTGGTACTAACAGTTGGGCTTTTTATCTTAGAACTGTTTGGGTTCTTGTTGGAACTGTTAGTGTAAAGATGGGGACTATTTGTAACAGTTGTGGAACTGCTAATAGAGTTAACAGTTTTTGAGGATTTTGGCTCATTGGTGAGGGGTTCAGTGTATGCTTTTACAAACACCACAGGTTGTAAAGATGATTTTGTGGGAATGGGCTCACACAGGATGTGATTTTCATATGGAATACCTTCATCCTTCTTCACAACTTCCTCATTATCTTCAACACTTACTACTGACACAACTTCATCTTCATAACTCTCAAACTTTGGATCAGCTGACTTAAGTTCATCTTCCAAAGGTTCATTAACATATCTGTCAGCTACCTCAGACATTGGAGTTATGTAGTTTTGGTTGTATGGAGGTGGGGTTTGTTTGTATCCTAGGCCAGTTTTCACCTTGTCTCTCACTTGAGATTGTAGCAGAGTCTCAAGCTTAAGGTTTGCAGCCCTGAACATTCCAAGATCAATGTCCACACCCTCCAATTTCTTTGTGAGTTCATCCACCTTGCTTTCTTTTTCAACCAACTTCTTTTTCAGACTATCAATCTCATCTTGAAACTGCTATTTCTCCCACTTATGATATTTTCTATCATAGTCCATTTGCAGTTCATTAGCCTGATAGTCTTTAATTTTCTTTTCAAAATCTTCTATCACAGCAGTATACTCATACCTTCTCTCCTCCATTTTACTTAGAGCAGCACATACTTTCTTATTGTGCTCTCTAAATCTCTTAACAATAGCTCTACATTCACCAGGACATAGTTTAGAAGATACCTGTATGTCCTTAGATTCTGGAGAATCCATCTTGATGGAGGAGTCAGTCAATGCCATCAAAGCTTTGTTGCTGGTAGCCTCCTCTGCTTGATCACTCCAATCAAATCCATGGCCTTCTTGTGAGACCAATGCTGAGGAGGTATGGTTCTGAGTTGGCCTCTGACCTTGATTCTGAACTTGTCCACCAGATTTGCATTCTCTTGCAAAGTGGCCAAGTTGTTGACATTTGAAGCATCTAACCTTTGACTTGTCAAATCCAGCCTTGCCATCAGCTCTGAAATTCATGTTTTGCCTTCCAGTTCTTTTAATGAATCGCTTGGCTCTAACGGTAAGCATGGCCATCTGCCATTTGAGATCCATTTCCTCAAGATCATCAGGGTGCACTTGTTCAAGATCCTCATTGGTGAGGGTTGAATGAGCATGGCTGGCAAGAAAAGCTTCAAGAACTGCATCTGGAGTATTCATATCTAGTCCAACACCAGAACTAGTACCTGCACCACTATCAAGAGAGTTAGTTAATGAATGGTTTGATTCCATACCTGAGGAAGATAGGAGAGCAGCATTATGGCTAGGGATAGCAGTTTTTCTTTTTCCCTCTATCTCTCCCTCAAACACTATCAAACTATTATAGAGGTCATCTAACTCTATGTCTTCAAGAGAATCCTTGGTTCTCCATTGTGCAGCAAACACAGTCCATTCATCACCTAGAGACCTAAGAAATTTTCTATTTATCTCATCTTGATCAAGCCTAACCTTAGCACTCTCCAGTTGACTCACCAGTTTGTAAAACCTATCAAAGATTTGGGTGATACTCTCATTCTTCCCACTAGTGAAGTTCTCATAGGCTTGTTTAAGAAGATCTCTTTGGTTTCTCTTAGAACTAGCATTCCCAGCAAACCTCTTTTCCAGAGCATTCCAAAGTTCATGAGCATCATCAAATTTCTTGAATTGATGTTGATACTCATTGGGAATTGCAATCTGAAGGATGCTGAGGGCTTTCATCTCAATCATTCTACTCTTCTTTTCAGCATCTGTCTTTGGTGGTGGTTTCTTCTTTGGTTTTCTATTCTCATCCAGTTCAATGGTATTAGTAGGAACAGTTTCAATGATTTGCCAAACATCATAGTCCATTAGTTGGACATGCTGTTTAATTCTTAGTTTCCACATCTCAAAGTCAGATGGTTTGAGCATGGGAACACGAATGTTGGACCCTGATCCACTGTTATCAGAAGAACCTCCCGAATCCATTGAAACAAATTGATTTAAACAAAAAAAACAGTTTTGAAAAATAAAGCAAGGTAAAGCAAAAACCTTCAACTGGTGATCAAAGGAACCTTAATGATAAGGCTCTGATACCACTTGTCAGGATCGGATATATATTATATCAAATAACAAGAACTAACTTTTAAATAATAAATCAGAGTAATATAAAAGTTAATCTTTAATTATGATCACAATCAACTAAGAAGTTGCGGAATCACACTTAATTGATTAAAGAAGGTTTTAAACAAAGATTAATTCAATCAAACAGTAGTTTTATTAACCAACCAGAATGATTACAAAAGCAAACTTCACCCCCAATCTAACTTATTCTGTTAGACGAAGAACACAAACTGTTCTTAGGTTTCAACAAGAAACTTAGAGGCTAAAACACTTTCAGAAAAATAAATAACAATAAGAACAAATGCTTTGAATAATAAGATCAAGTCGTCGTTTTTAATTGATCATCTAATGAAGTATATATAGACTCTTGATCCTCCTTGAATTGTTGACAGTTAGGTAATCTTCTATCTTCTGAGATAATCTTGTTAATCTTCAAAGTATTTCGAGATATCTTCTAAGATAGGATTTTCCAAATATAGCTCAACAGAAACTGTTTAATGAACACAACAGTTCTTTAGCCTTCTAACAGTCTTCAGCTTCAAGGTCTTCTAACAGTTTTGACTTTGCCAACTAACAGTTCTGAATTTTTGTACTAACAGTTGTAAATCTTGCAGCAATTGTTAGTTACAACTGGTATCACCAAAATACTCTAACAGTTTTACCTTTGCATGTTCAACAGTTTCAATAACTTAGCGAATTTCCCAACAATCTCCCCCTAACTTAAAGTATTGAACAATACACTTAAGTTGTTTTATAGGGTTCAACCGTAGAAACATTCACATAAGCAAAGAACACATTAGCATTAATTTTGCAAAGTAAAATTGTTATAATCAAAATATGAAAGAAAAATTACATTTTCTCTTTCTCTATCAGCTCCATCCTTTCTTTCAGTCTTCTTCCCAGATCTTCCTTTAACCTTACAGGACCATAGAACCTTGCCTTTACCATGTACATCAGCTTGGTCCTACTGTGATCAACAAAATTAAGATCAAACCACTGGGTTTTAGCATTGTTTGTCACAAGACTATACACCCTTGATCTTTCAAAAACTTTCACAGTCGATATAGGAAATCTTTCATCACTTGTCAGTATTGACATTACTCTCTGTGGATTGCATATACTCGATAAATGTACTAAAATTACTTTTATCTCAATTTCAGCATCCTTTCCAAAATGACTTACCCCATATTCATACATTTCTTGTACATCTCTCCTGGTCACACTATCCATCATTGCAGAGAAACTGACATAGCTTTCAATTGGTTCCACCTCTCTAACAATGGTGACACCCTGCTTTCCAGTTTCCACTCTCAGCATTTCAAACCTCCATTCTTTGATATGCGACTTTTGAGCTTCAAATTTATCAATTCTTTCTTTTATCTCTTTTGAGAGTCTATCTTGCAAAATAGTTTTGACCAAGCCTGTTTTGACTTTTTCTTCAGACTGTTGGGGTTTTTGGACTGATTGGGGTTTCTTCTTTTCCACTACTGGCTTGGGAGGTGGAACTGTTTTCTTCTTTACAACTCTTTTTCTTTTTACTCCTTTACCAGCAGCTTCCTTTACTTTCTCTTCTTCATCAATCTGAGTAGTAATCTCATCAGCCAGCTTCTTTGTTATCTCAAAATCAGTCTGTTCTTGTTCTTTTAGCTCAGCTGCTAGCCTTAATGCAAATTCATGATCACGTTCTTCTTGTTGCTGTCTTGAAAGCTTGAGTTTAGGACAAACAACAACAATTTCTTTACCTTTGCCTGAAACAGGAGGCAACTCAGATTCTTTCTTTCCTTCCTGGATGACTATCCCTTTATATCCTTTCTTTGGTGGTAAAGATTCTAACGTAGCAACCTTTCCATCAAGCCATCCATCATCAATTTTCTGTGCCATTCTAGTAGAACTTATTCCCAGATATTGAGCACTAATATCAACCAAATAGTTCTGCTTAACTTTTGACCACGATTTGAAAATCTCAGTGCTTGGAACATCTGCAGTTGATACCATCCTGTTGATTAGCATCCTATCAACACTTGAAAGATGTTCTTCTTCTTCTTCATTAACAGCTTGGACACTTGCAACTGTTAGTTGATTTGAAGTTACAACTGTTGGTTGTGGTGTTGCAACTGTTTGCTCATTTGGAGCAACAACTGTTTGTTTATCCTGTGAAACTGTCTGCTTAACTTCTTCCTGCTTGGATTTTCTTCTTCCTTTAGCTTGAGCAGTTGAAGAGATTTTCACCAAGGATTTGGGTTTAAGCAACATCTCATGAGTATGAAGAACATTTGTTGCTTTCTTCAGATTCTCATCAAGAAAGTTCAGCTTCTTATCTTGCCTTATTAACACCTCATTGTGAACTGCTACCACCTTGAGTACTTCGGTTGCCTTCTCCAACTGTTCAGTCAGTTCTTTTATCTTCTCATCTTGAGAAACTATCCTTTTGTTTTGAAGAGCAATCCTTTTCTTTAGGTGTAAATGAGCAGCAAGGTAAGGTGCAAAGTTAGGATCCGTCAATGCATGTTGTTTCAGTCTAGTCTCAATGTCAGTTAGTGTTTCCACTGTGACCATATCATCGACATTTTTTACTGGTGGCTTACTCCCCTGAGTATCACCATCAGTACCCCTCTTTTCTTGGTTCTGGGGATTACCAGAAACTGTTTTACTAGTCTCTGTTGCCATGGTTGAGGTCTTAGCTATGTTAACACTATCCTGTTTATCCCTTGCGGATAAAACAGTAGTGTCAGCCTCAAAGACCATATGATCACCCTCTTGAGGAATGATCACCTCCTCATTGTGCCTGGGAGACAGCACCAAAGGTTCCCTTTCGATATTCTGCACAGGTAAATGCACCTGTGCAGGGCTAACAGTTTGGGGTTCTCTAACTGTGGTGGAAGGAGCACCAACAGTTTTCCTCCTTTTTTTAAATATTTTTAGTGCAGGGGCTTGTGTTGTAGATTTTTCAAAAGAAGCAGGTTGGAAATTTTGAGTATCTTGGACTGTGGGTTCCAGTGTTGGTGGTGTAGCAATGCGATGGGTTTCATGCTCAACACTGGCAGTCCTGTTTCTTGACAGAAACTCCACCATTTCAGAGAGTGGAGGAGTTATGGCACCAGAGAAACTCTTGCCATTAATCAACAGTTTGCTCAAAGCGGAAGCCACATGAGCAGAGGGAATAATGACCCTCTTGTGTGTTTTTAGATTTGGCAACAAAAAGTTTAACAATACTTGCACAAATCGAGGATACATCAAAAAGAGACCATACTTGGTCCCTAGATGTTTTACCATGCCATTGAATGCGGGGAGGTCTAGGCAAATGACTCATTTTAAAGGCTAGATGAAAGCGGACGAAGGATTTTTTAACAAACACTATCTTTCCTCCTCCTTCATGTGTATTGCTTGTGTATAGAGCTTTTTAGTGTGATCATTTACTAACATATTCTTTGAAATGATCAGCTTAGACTAGATCATTTTAGTTGTCTAATCAAACATCATGAGCAAGCATGGGTGGTGGATAACGCTTATTTATATGTAAATTGGATGAAGGTTGTATCATCTTTGCTCCAGACCTACTATATGTCCGAGGCTTGAACCGTGGTTCAGACTACTTTGTTTCAGATTCAATTTTTGGGCCAAATTGTTTGTAAGGAGTTTTGGAGCACACATGTATATGCGTATAGTGATGTCTTTCGAGTTAGGACAAATATGTTTCATTTTCTTTATAATTTCATCATCAGCTAAGGGGGTAGAGGGTAGGTCTTAGGGGAGACCTACTTAAGCAAGTCATAATATGCTAGTTCTACATCTTTTTTGTGAGATAATCTGCTCATGTGTGTAACATCCATGTAGGTCGTTTTACAAAAATATCGTTTTAATCTTTTATTTGCAGAAAGGCTCATCCAATTACTTACTATGTCGAAGAAATTTGGACGGAGAAAGAAGTCTATGAAGTAGTATCCTTGTCAGGATAGTATGAGGTGTTGACTCATATCACAAAACGAATGGCTACATTGTTTACTAGGTCGAGTTCTTCTTTGGAAGATGGATGGTAAAGTCCGATCTAATGGTTCTTTAAAATCATAGACTATTTTATCAATTATTATTTTTCCTTCTTATGTTAATAATGAGTCTTGCTCATTTATGCTTTCTTAGGGTGTATGTGTATGAGCTAGGATTAGGCAAAAAGCTAAGGAATAATAGTTGGAGAAAAGGTGGAAGATATTTCATGAAAGTAAAATTACTTCTTATTCTCTATATCTGGAAGCTAAAGGTAATGAATCTTCAGTGTGTTAGGATCTTTACGAAAATGAGTCATTTGTTCCATTTCCCTTTCTTTTTTGTATAAGCAAGGCTGGACAAAGTTGGAGGTGACAGATGCTGAAGTGATGAAGACGAAAGTAGCTCAGCGTGGAAGCGACGAAGGTCGGAGTTACATTCGGGCCAAAGCACTGAAAAGGAATAGATGCAATGTCGGACGAAGATGGAGGTAGCTCGGGGTGAAATCAACGAAGTACGGGGGTACCTTCGGGCAAAGCAACGAATCGAGCAGATGCAATGTAGGACGAAAACGGAGGTAGCTCGGGGTGAAATCGACGAAGGACGGAGATACATTCGGGCAAAGCAACAAATCGAGCAGATGCTATTCGAGCGAAGACGAGGCTATACAGTAGTTTATTCTATTGTACATGAAGGATATATGTATTTATGATCCTGAATTTATTATGGGAATAGCTACAAAAGCTTCATCGTTGTTTCATATATGCTCACGATTGTCCATTCACCTAAAATCTTACATGACTTTATTTTGGTGGTTTATCCTTGAAGTGGTTCAAGATTTATAGCAATAATGAGGATGAACATTTATTTACAAACTGAGCTTTATCATGGGATAAAATCTTGGTATCACTCATGTTAATAAACAAGATCATATATGCATATCATAAACAAAGTTCTGCGGGTATAATGCATATCATGAATGAGGTTATGCAGGTATAACGCATGTCATAAACAATGTTCTGCAGGTACCAACAATGTGATAAACGAGGTTCTGCAGGTACTAAGCATGTCATAAACTAGGTTCTGCATGTACTAAGCATGTCATATGTTAGGTTCTGCATATACTAAGCATGTCATGAGCTAGGTTTTGCGGGTACTAAGCATGCCATAAACTAGGTTCTGCATAAGTCATATAGTAAAATAGGTTGGATACTTAGAACCTGTTATATAGCCGAATGAAATAACTCGTTGTCAACCCTTGCTGATGGTTGATTTGAAAGCTTGGAATAATTCGTAGTTGTTCCGGACGTAGGTCCGTCGGGCGACTGTTGGAGGTACGATCAAAGGCTAGAGCACCGCAACGATGGGTCCCATCTGAGGAGTACAGAAGGTCGTGGTCTGGAGGTTCCTCCAGACTAACTTTGAAGTGGTTCGTCGTCTATCTCTATCAGCAATTAGCTTGGAGCTTTAAGACAGAGCATGAGCATGACCTTAGGAGCAGAAGCAAAGGATTCGTAGATGGGGCGTGAGCTTCGAAGCTGGAGCATGAGCTTCGTAGCTGGAGCATGAGCTTCAGAGCTGGGGCGTGAGCTTCGGAGCTGGGGAGTGAGCTTCGGAGCTAGAGCTTGAGCTTCGTAGCTGGAACATGAGCTTCGGAGCTGGGGCATGAGCTTCGGAGCTAGAGCTTGAGCTTCGTAGCTGGAACATGAGCTTCGGAGCTGGGGCGTGAGCTTCGGAGCTGGGGCGTGAGCTTCGGAGCTAGAGCTTGAGCTTCGTAGCTGGAACATGAGCTTCGGAGCTGGGGCGTGAGCTTCGTAGCTGGAACATGAGCTTCGTAGCTGGAGCAATTCATAATTGTCTCGAATGAAGATTTGTCGGACGAAGGTCATAGTATGAAGGAACTTCGGACCTAAGTATGACGTTTCTTTCTGTTGGAGCCGTATTTCATATGGGCAACAAACACGGTCCCACGGATGGCGCCAATGTCGCTACAAGGGATCTTCGTGACGGAGCAGATGATCTCCGTCTTCAAGTCGGTTGATCCGTCTTCAAGTCGGATGATTTTCGTCTTCAAGTCGATTGAAGATTCCTAAGAGCAAACATAAAAGTTAGTCTCGCCACGAGCCAAAGCTCGTGACCAAGCTCGGGTGCAAGGATAAGTATCTTACAGAGGTAAGTATAGAGAGAAAATAGGGAGTGAAGGATAATGTTGATCATACTTGAGCATGAAGCTATGAGGGGTATTTATAGAGCCTTTAGAGAGGTCTTTGTCCAATGGTTCACGAGCTTGGTCTTCTAGACAAACCAGCTGTACTGACGAAGGTCTGCTGGACAAACCAGCTGTACTGACAAAGGTCTGCTGGACTAACCAGCTGTCATTGTACCTTCGTCAGACCTCAAGTACATCAATTAAATGCTAAGATGTACTTGCTGGTCAGGTTAGTTAATACGGAGGTGACATGTAGATCTTGTCTAATTAATTTCCTGATTCCCTTTTGTCATTGCTTAGTGCCTTTGTACCTTGAGTTTCGTCAGTTGTACATTATTGAGTAGTTTGTGCAGCTACGGACCTACCTCCGTCGACGGAGGTAGCTCCGTATATACACTGACAACGACTTCTAAGAACTTTCTCTATCTTTGTAACCTGCAATTTTCTAAAATTCCATAAAAGAACAGCTCGAAATTAACATGACCAATAGCAATGTTATACCAACTAAAAACCAATATATTTTTTTATACTTGTTTCATATCAGACATAAAAAAACAAAGGATAAATAATGTTTAAATCTTTATAACATGACAAGTAACGGTTAAATAATGACGGTTGTTAATAAGTTTGCCTTTTATGATTCTTTGCTAAAACAATGAATGATTTTAAAGGAATTCTAATATGGGTGATATTTACCACTCTGGTATGAAAATGTCCGAGAAATGCTTTGGCGGCTAGCCGAGCCGAAAGTCACCTGCCTGACGTGTCATTGTACGGCTCCTCCCGTTGATCCAACGGCTTAAAATCTCACACAATTCCCACCCAGAAAAGATCCAAAGGGACAAGCAATACAGCTTACGACACTCGCTAGTCGTCACAGAAGACTTCTGCAGACCCCTAGCCACTGTGTGTGTGTGTGTGTGTTATTGGTGAGAAAAAGTAGAGAGAGATACGAACCCAAGTAGACTTCCAAATCTTAAAGGTATTTTTGTCTATCTTACTTTAATTTGGATACAATTACAGTTATCTATCGTTGATTGTTGATCATCATACCCACGCATCTCTTTTACCTCCAAATTAGGGTTTTTGTTCGTACAGTGGATCTTTGACGGGAGAATCAATTTTCTAGGGTTTCTTATCCTGATATTTCTGCTTTTAGCTTTGTAGATTGTGTTTTGGGTTTGAAAAACTGGGAGAGAATGCAGACGAGGAATATGGAGAGGAAGAATTCGATAAGGGAGAGGGGAAAACGGGGCTTGGAGGGTGTCGATGGTGAAGATGAGCAGCAGCAGCCGGAGCGGAAGCGGCCGGCTTTAGCCAGGTAAAAAGAGTTAATTGTTCAGTTTGTTTATCGGTGTGTGGTTGAGATCTGTTGTGCTGCTAGAGCTTTCTGACATGGTAGATTATTGTTTCTTACCCCTTTTGTAAGATATGTAAATTCAAGTATAGTCACTATTATAGAAATTCTTTTTGATTACCCCTTCTCGTATATTTCCACTTGTTACTACCTTCAAGTATTTATGATGTGTTACTTCTGATTATAGTTAGTTCCAATTGTGTATAAACATATGAATCTGACAAATTCAGTCATATAAGCAAAAGATTTCATATTTTGGTTCAACTTTGGATGATGGGGGAGATTTTAATTAATGTGAAATGTACTCTCATCATCTGAACTGGATCGATTTTTAGTAGCTGTTTTGTCTTCATGTTACTGGTAGAAGAAGGTATATTAGCATAAAGGGTTTGGCTGAGGAACTGAGGAAGTGGTTTTGGAGGTTGTCTTGGGGGTTCGGGGTTCCTTTCATTTTAAGGTTTATGAAAAGTTAACCTAGTTGATTTCTAATTCTTGCCCTCCTTTTAAAGTTTGTTTGCTAATTTGTAGGCTAGTTATGTCATACGTGTAAACGACTAGCAACTCTTGTATCTCAAGTTTTCGTCTTGATAATCTATTCGATTTCAAGTTCTTCCTCGTGCTTATTGTGGAGAATTATTTGGGATTCTGCCTTTTTACTTATATTAATATATAATGCAGTGTAATTGTAGAAGCCTTGAAGGTGGATAGTCTCCAAAAGCTTTGCTCATCCTTGGAACCTATTCTTCGTAGAGTTGTAAGATGTCGCCTTTTACATTTTTATATTTTTAAAATATTTCAGACTAGTAGTTTCCTTTGTTACAACTCAACCAAATTTAAAATTATATTACAAATCGATGTACATGAGCTGTAGCATTTACATGTCTTAGACTCTTCCGGAATTTATGAAGCTATTGTCTTTTAGTATTGTGTTATTTTATTATTAAATTACTGTTTTTTGGGAAGCTTATGATTTTTTTTTTTTTTTTGCATATCTTTTAATCGATGCAAATCCTATTGCAAATCACATAAATATTCTGTTGTCATTATCACTACCCTTTGACCAGCTTACAAGTGGTTTTCTAATAACAGGTGAGTGAGGAAGTGGAGCGAGCTTTAGCAAAGCTAGGCCCTGCTCGGATAGCTAATGGAAGGTTTGTGATATATTTTTTTTAATATAACTATTCCATAAATGTTGATAGTCATAGTGATGTCTTTGAAATGTGATGCTATTACTTTCTTATAAATCTGCACTTTCCTATCTGACGCTTAGTTAGGATGATAAAAGTCTTGGGATAAAGGTTTATTTGTGTCCCCAATTTTAGAGTAATAACTGGATTTTGGTTTTATGATGTTTTAACCAATGCAATCGGAGACGAATTTTCAAATACGAATCTAGTTTCTGGTTTCTTAGGTTGGTATGTAGTGGACCCCAATTGAGTTATGGTTTGGTTTTCGTTTTAGTGACCATACCAAACCAAATAGCATATGTGATTGAGTGTGTATATTATTTTAAGTTAAGAAAATACATTATTTCACTCTCGACTACTGAAATTCTAATAATATACGTAATATAATTCCCCTAAATTCGAGGTCCCGTATATGGTTATGTTTTTTTCTTTAACCGGAATATCTTTTATTATTTGTTAATCAGGTATGGAATGGTATGCTTTACTCGACTATTGTAGTGAATATCATTCACATTGTAGATTAAAATGACTTGTAATCGTGTGCAACATGATTTTACATCGTGGGAAAAGTAGAATATGGATTTCCAGTTTGAAACCGAACCAAAATGAGTTAAGTTAGCCTTTGGATTTGGTTTGGGTTGAAAAATTCCCATAACAAGAAGCCGAAGTAACCCATAAACTGAATCGATGAACACGCTATAACCTGCATACATGTTGGCCTTTGGTGGGCTTTTTAAAACATTAAAAAAACAGTGGAAAGATCAAAAACAGATCAAATAACGTATTCCCAGTGGACCAATGTACACTAATATTGAGCAATAATGTTTATAATTAACTTTGGAACTGAATTATACCTTTTAGACTTGTGTGAATCTGGGACTGATGTAGGAACCAAGGTTGCTCAACTTGCTTCCCTCTATTAACAATCCACACCTAGAATCACCCGTGCTCCTTTGAAGGTGCTAACCTTCTTTAATTACCCAAGAACAAAAATCCTTAACCCATCCTAGATCTCTCTATGTTTCTGAATTGTTTTTCGCGCACGAAATTCTGCTGTAGAACTCTCTCATAAATCATCCAACAAATTATAGTTTGAGTATGCTTCTAATCTGATTGATACACACGACCGTGCTTGACCAGGCCCGCGACCGTGCCTCACATAACTTGAGCACACTCATGCCTCCACTGAGCACGGCTTTGCTCAAGGCCAAATCAGTTTTTCCTGTTTATCTTCTATGTCTTGTTCTCCCTACTGGAAGACGAACATTCTTGTGTGCAGTATTATAGAATAGTTGCTAGTCGGCCTTATTCCTCGGCCTAGGTCAAAGTCGGGTTTGGGTGGTCCTAGGCGGGTCTGGGTGGTCCTAGGCGGGTTTGGGTGGTCAAAGTTGGTCAAAAAAGTCAACTTTTTTTTTTTAAATAATGGCAGCCACATATAATCTAGGGCAAAAATTGCTATTGATTTCAGATTCCTTGAACAAGTTGGCAACTTGGAATTGGATATTTTTTATAGTTCATACATTCATAGTATACTGTCAGTGTCAATGTGTTCAAGACTTCAAGTTGGATTTGAACAATTATATTAGTGTTTCTACTTTCTATACATATGTTGTGGGTCTATGAACAATTTATATATATTTGACTATTTATGAACATGTAGTATATATAATTTTGAAATTTATACATACAAAAATCCAATCCGAGTACTCCCTGCCTAGGCCAAGTACTCGCTACTCCCCGCCTACTGCCCGGCTCCCGCCTAGCAACTTCTACAACATTGCTTGTGCGTGACCCAATAGGCCTATGCTTCATCAACAAATTTATCAACTCAAACGTGTCAGTTGGCATAAACCCAACAGTACATTCATGCAAATATATCTCAACTACGTATCTTATTTCAATTTGACCAACCTACATGTCTATAAATGTATGTCCTTTTTTAATTGAATAATTTTCAGGTCTTCACCTAAGCGTATTGAAGGACCAGATGGGAGAAACCTTCAACTTCACTTCAGGTCGAGGATGTCTTTACCCCTCTTTACTGGAGGAAAAGTTGAAGGGGAGCAGGGTGCTGCTATTCATATTGTCTTGATCGATGCCAACACTGGCCACGTTGTTACATCAGGACCTGAGTCATCAATAAAACTAGACATTGTTGTACTCGAAGGTGACTTCAACAACGAAGATGATGAAGGCTGGACACAAGAAGAATTCGAAAGCCATGTTGTTAAAGAACGTGAAGGAAAGAGGCCATTGTTGACTGGTGATTTGCAGGTGATGCTTAAAGAAGGCGTGGGAACGTTAGGGGAGTTGACTTTTACCGACAATTCAAGTTGGATCAGAAGTAGGAAATTTAGGCTCGGTTTAAAGGTAGCATCGGGTTTCTGTGAAGGGATACGCGTACGTGAAGCAAAGACTGAAGCTTTCACTGTTAAAGATCATAGAGGAGAATGTATGTTTGTTTGTTTTTTACCATTTCAAAAAATTAATTTCAATAGATCTTGACATACTTATTTATTCTTCACATTGATAGTGTACAAGAAACACTACCCACCTACTTTAAATGATGAGGTATGGAGATTAGAGAAAATTGGCAAGGATGGATCATTCCATAAGAGGCTAAATCAAGCAGGAATTTTCTCAGTTGAAGATTTCCTTCGTCTTGTTGTCAGGGATTCCCAAAAACTACGTAATGTAAGTATATAATTATGATTTATTGCATTATATTCTCCTTTCAATCTATAATATTTTAGCTCTCCCTTTTTTATTTTAATTTTGTTAGATTCTTGGAAGTGGCATGTCAAATAAGATGTGGGAAGCTCTGATAGAGCATGCAAAAACATGTGTTTTGAGCGGGAAGCTTTATGTATATTATCCCGAGGATAACCGAAATGTAGGTGTTGTTTTCAACAATATCTATGAGCTAAGTGGACTTATTGCTGGTGACCAATATCAACCAGCTGATTCTCTTTCTGACAGCCAAAAGGTTCTTGCTACTTATATTATTATTCAAATAATTCTCTGCATTTTATTCATATATATTTTTTCTTAGGTGTAAAGATTTGATCGAATACTAGATTTATATATATATTTTTAAATGTTTCTTGCAGGTATATGTGGATACATTACTTAAGAAAGCATATGATAACTGGAACCAAGTTGTAGAGTATGATGGCAAGTCACTTGTGAGCTTCAAACAACCTAAAAGGTCAAATGTATCTCGGAATGATTATTCAATTGGGTCGATAGAGTATCCGAGATCTTCAAATAATCAGCTGCTGCCGCCACGTGTCCCTGTAGCTGGTCCCTCTGAGTCTCCCTCTGTTGATGCAAACCTGCTATTAGGAGGTAGAGTTCACCTCTTACATTTGTTTTTTTTTAATATGCTAAGTTTCTTAATCCCTTTTCCATCATTCGGGTTCAGGTTATAATGGCAATCTGGATAGTGTGTACCAAACCGGGACACAACTAATGAACAACAGTCCACATGATCAGTACGACATTAATTATGCTTCAAATGGTAGACATCAACAGGTACAAAACAATGGGTACGATAATAGATCTGGGCTAGCCCTCGGCCCTCCACAATCATCATTCCCTTCAGTGAATACATCTGTTCAGCAGCCCAATATGAACCCGTTTGATGATTGGTCCCACAACTCCCGTGGGGAAAGAGCCGACTTCATGTCAGAGGAGGAGATACGCATGAGAAGTCACGAGATGCTTGAGAATGAAGACATGCAACATCTTCTTCGACTCTTCAGTATGGGCGGTGGTCATAGCAGCAACGCGGCGGAAGACGGGTTTTCTTTTCCATCATTTATGCCATCACCGGCTCCAAATTTTGACTTTGATGAAGACCGCAACCGATCAGGGAAGGCGGTTGTTGGATGGCTGAAGATAAAGGCAGCAATGCGTTGGGGGTTCTTTGTTAGGAAAAAGGCTGCAGAAAGACGGGCACAGATTGTAGAATTAGATGATGATGAATGAAACAAATGGGGTGGAGAAACTGGCTGAAAGAGACAGGGAAAGGGTAATGGTGGTAATGGTAATGAAGAATAGAGATTGCAGTAAATTTTAGGGTTTCTCTAGGGAATGGTGTACCTTTGGCTTTGCATGTACAGCAAGAAGTTCAATTTAACAATCTTATTTCTTAAAAACACCAAACAACTCATGCATATTCCTGTTGTTTTTTTTATTTTTGTTATCCTGTATAATTATTAATTTGGTTTGTTGGGAATTTATGGTATTGAAAACATAGAGAACAACTGTTCTTATGTAATGTTAACTTTAGAGGTAAACAGATGTATTTCAATATTAGCTTTGCTTCCTGCTTATTTTAGCCTTCCCATCATGTGAAAATAGATATGTTTTCTCTTACATAATTGAGTTTGATCTTATGCTAGTAAGTTTTATAATTTTTTTTTTTAATTAAGTCTTCCTTTATTTTATATTTTAAAGATTATGTTTACCACCAATGAAAATAGTCTGGTTTCAAAGTGAGCATCCTCTCTCTCTCTCTCTCTCTCTCTCTCTCTCTCTCTCTCTCTCTCTCTCTCTCTCTCTCTCTTAAAAGATACATATTTGACAATATATTATATAATATAAGAAATGTAGCATAACATCTAGAACAAATTTAACAGGCGAAGATCCTCTCATGATTAGGCAAATATGATCTATTATGTTCTCTTATAAATATGAGAGTGGACTCTACAAAGGGGGCCAATTATTGACTAATATAAGAGACCCACCATCATGTTTGATAGGTCATGTTGGACTTAAACATGAGAGGATCTTAACCCAATTTAGCATAATCGAAACAAAACTGTTTTTGCAAGTTATCAACATATAATAACTCAATCCATGATGTAATTGCGTTTTTTATTATTTAATGGAAAACCATGATAAAAATAAAAAGTTGAATACGTCGTACGTATGCAATTCCTAAAGGAGCACTACATTGACCAATTACTATCAAGAACGTCCACAGCCGTTCATGGACTGCTGCTGACCGCCCATGCGGCCATGCTTTCAATCGTTTTTATCAAAAATTGATTCCTCGTTTAACATTTGTTTAACAGGGCGAGATCATATATTAGACGAAAATTCTTATCTTTATTACTCCATTAATATCTACAATGAATTTGAATTTCTAATTCAATCTTTGATAAAACTAAATACAATAAAAGAATATATATATATAATGAGATCAAATTTAATAATCCTTATGCCATTTTGCACTCTGGTGGAAACCCTTGTGGAAATCTTTTGGAATCAGAGCAGTAGTTATATATCATGTAATTCTTCTGCACCCATTGCAGCCTCTCCTGCTTTGTATTATCCAATTCCTCCGACAACCACGCCTGACTGCCGCCGGAAGTTGCAGAGCCACCGCAAGACGATTTTCCAGAAGACACGACACAAGCATCGGCCTTAAAGTTTCTGTAGGAAGCAGTGAATGGAGCTTGTGTCCAATCAGTCTTCACAAGCCCACCTCTTGTCGCCCAATCGTCAGCATTCCATAAGCTCGAGTGAATCCTCATCGGCTGCTCTTTCGGAAACGGTACCCCCATCGACTCGGCATTCTTGAACTCTCTAATGGGTGTTCCATCAACAGAGAATCTGATAATTAAAACGACAAGATGAGTAAAAAAAAGATTGACAACTCATATAATAAAATCGATCGATCAAGAAAATATATACTTACATGATGCGTTGAGGGTTCCAGAGGATGGAATAGGTGTGGAAATCAGCAGTTGGGTCGAACCAAAGGTAGAACTGCTGCTCTCTGTTTCCTTTGCCTTGGCTAAACACATTTGTATGCAGAATGTAAGGATCACCGCTCAAATTTCCCAAGAATTCAAAGTCGATTTCATCCCAGTTTGAGCCTTTCGAAGACAACTGTAATACAATCAATCATAATTATTAACTATTCATTTTCAGTTCAACAGAAGCTCATTAGTTAAATTAAGCAGAGCAGCATGGTATGGTAAGTATAACAAGAAAAGAAATGAACTGCTTACGTAGTATGCAGTGACGGTGCCAGCAGAGTTGCCGGGAACAAGCTTAAGCTGCATATCGATCTTCCCAAACAAGTATTCGTTTGTTGATTCAAAGCCAGAGCCAGATGACTGGTCGAGGGAGAGGGTTAAGAGGTCGGGGTTAAGAATCTTACCACGGCCGTCACCCCAAGTGATATCAAACTCATTGTTGAAATCGGCATAAGTGCTCCCAAGTAATACAATAAGAAAGACGAAGATGGAAAGCATAGTAGATGTTGAAGAAGAAGAAGAAGAAAAGGTGGCCATTTTATGCAGAGAGAGATGTAGTAAGTTGAAGTTGAAGTTGAAGTTGAAGTTGAAGTTGAAGATGAAAGATGGTAGTGAAGGATGTTTGTATTTATAGGGAGGGAGGGAGGGAGGGAGGGGGTATGAAGTATGAAGATGGAAGGAAGGTGAGGTTGGAAGAGTGAGTATACGGAGTGAAGTTGGGTGGGCAGACAGCTTTTAAATTATAATTAACAGCTGGTATTAGATTAGCGTGTGGTAGTAATAATTAATAATTAATAATTAATAATTAATAGTTAATAAAAAAAGAGTAAGGTTGGTGTATTTAAAGTGTGGTTAAAATATTAAAGGAGAGACGGATGTCTGTGAGCGTGGCGTGTGGGTCAAAACCGCGTTGCCCAAAGTGAGCATTTAAAAGTAAATCTCATTACTCGCGGTGGGAGGCTTTCATTCCCGAGCTATATATCTTTGGATAAGTTATTTTTATGTGTTTTTAGTTATTATTACTATTATTATTGAAAACTAAGATTTGTATTATATTTATACTATAGCAAATATCAACTTACAAAATGTCAAAATGACAAGTCTCCTTAACCTTTGATTACAAGAACGAAAGCAATTTTTATAAGACCTTTCCAAGGACTCTAAGGCTACCCGTTGTGGAGGATAACGAGCTCGTTATGGATCTCTTGCCCCTGACGTCTAATAGGGAAACAATATCATGTGCTCGTCATCCCGACTCCTCGTAGTGGAGGATAACAGGTAAGTCTAACTTTTTTTTTTTTTTTTTTTTGACAAAAGTAACATATGTATATCAATTTCATATTTTCTCACTTTCATTTACTCTTAATTTTTAAACTCTCCTTTCTAATTTTATAAAACTTCAATTATAAGAGGTTTAAGGCAAATTTATATAAAACCTATAAAATAGCAAATTAATTAATAAGACCTATAAAATAATATACCATAATTAGACTCAAACTCAAACAGTCAGACTACAATGGCTCCCTTTCTTCTCAATTCCTTCTTCATTGCTATATCACCGTAAACATTTACTATGGGGTGAAATCAAATTTCACCCGTACCCTCATTAGTGTGGTAGCCAGAAGTACCTGTTTAAATATATGTTCCCAACCGTTGGGACGTAATGGCATTTAAGACGTTTTTGCATTGACAGTTTCACAAACTTGAAGATTTGTAATATTGTGCCCCGTTCAACATCAACGGACGAAGAAACCTGGCGTGGGATATCAACTTCGACTCACTTTTTTGCCTAGCGAGTAGGCTTGACAGTCGATGTCTTTTTCTTACACAAATATTGATATGATTGGGAGTGGAGAGTCGCTCCTCAAGCTCGTCGTCATCTTACATAACCGACATCAAGCGTTTTTTCATATTAGTTTCAATTTATTTATTTTAATGTATTATTTTAGTTTAATATTGTATTTTATGTTTTGTATTTGTAACAATTTAAGTTTGTACTTTTATTTAGGGGAAATTGCCGAGAAAGGTAATATAAATATCGAAATTTGCCAATAAAGGTAACGTTCAATTTTTGTGGCCAAGAAATGATCATATTTTACCCTAACAAAAAATGGAACTTTGATGATTAAACCATATTTCACCCTAACAAAAAATGAAATCTTTATCAATTTTTAGCATATTATGATACTCTTTTTAATAACAAATTGAAATTTATTATCTCTTTTTATGCAAAATTGAAAATTACAATCCTTTTTTTATAACAAATTAAAATTTATAATCATTTCTCGGCACAAAAAATTACACGTTATCTTTATTAGCAAATTTTGATATATATGTTACCTTTCCCCAGCAATTTGCTCTTTTATTTATGTTTATTTGTTATTGTAGGACTTTAAAGTTTGTTTTCTAGTTTAATTATTATTAATGTAGAATTTATATTTCTACGTTTTAAAATAAGTTGTAATTTATAATTTATTTTAAAGAAAATTGAAAATGAAATTTAGTGATAACGTGGAAGTTAGTCATTCATATCGTAACTACGATTGTTTGATCATAACTATGTTATAAGCTAAAAAGCTGATGTTGCAGTCAGTCGAGAAAGTCATGCATGTCATAATTACAAGTGTTATAGTTTTATTCATGGTTCTAAATAACGTAAGGCGTGGCGTGGCGGCGAGGTCAAGCCTCAAGTTATAGGAGCCATGGCGAAGCCTTGGCGTTTTTTAAGGCGTGACTTAAGACGGCGATTTTGTATATATTTTGTAATTATATATATCAAATTTATCATTATTAATATACTAATTACACAAAGTTACGGAAATGATGAGCAAAATAACATATACAAATTAGAAAATACAAATTTATAAAAGTTCTATACACGCGATCGCAAAATGCATAAAAAAATTCAAATTTTTTTAAAAAATGATTTTTTTTGGCGCCACGTTATAAAAAACTCGCCATTTGGCGCGCAAAGGCGCGCCTTGGCGCACGCCACGCCTAGCACTCACGCCTAGGATCATTTCTTAATGGCGGAGCCACGCCTCACGCCTTGGCGACCCATGGCGCCGCCATGGCGCGCCTTTTAGAACACTGGATTTATTATTTGCTTTTGTAACCCATGCCCATCAATCGATGTTTAACTTTTTCGGACTATCAATCCAAAGTAAGCCTGATTATGAGAGAATTCCTTCATTAAAAGATTTTACAAATCCTTTCATTAACCAATGAATTATTTAAATTCTATAAGAATGCTTTTACAAATCTCGCATCACGTCTCTTGTCCTACCACTACATCGACTTCTCCGACCGTCCCTACGATCTCTAATGATTTCCATTGATTAGGGTTTCCCTCCAACACCAGAGTTTTGGGTTTGTTTGTCTTAGTCGATTAATTATGTCCAACAATTGTTACGTTCAATTTTGATTTCGCTCGATTAAATATCAAATCCACATCTTAATTTGGATCAAATATAATCAGACCAAGTTTTATGGCAATCTACTTTTATTTACCACATAACAGACCAAGTTTTACCATTCAAGCCAATCCAGCAAGAATATGATCACTGAAAAGTTAAAGCAATTGTACTAGAGCAAAGTCTAATCATTCAAGCCCTAGAAGAAAAGGTACTCGCTGTTTTATAGAAGTTAAAAAGAAACGTGATTGAACATTAGACCTTTGCTACAGAAGAGCTAATACGGGTTGTAACGGCTACGTCCTCGATTTCCGCTGCTATCATTACCACGCCTGTGGCCACCACTTGAACTGCCACCTCCACCACTCCGACCACCGCCTCCTCTTTGCTGTTGTGTTGAGGGAGGCGGTGTGTGTGGCTGCACACCTGGTTGTTGCCTGTCGAACAAAAACCAACATTTATTAAAAGTTTCAAAAAAGGCAACTGTTAGCACATCTTCAACAGGCATGTCATTGTGGCTGACAATTCCTATCAAATCATATTGGAGTCTCTGCAACAATATCCAATCCCGTAAGAGCAAGGTATGTTTAGAGCCTTTTGTGTTTTCCCTTTTATATATGGGAGTTTGTGAGTTTTATCATCATGATTAGATGTGGTCATGCTAATTCATCATTGATAAATGGGCCATTTTGGGCTACTTTGAAATCCGCTGAATGTTTAAGTTACACAATTTAACTAGAAGAAACTGGTCGAATGATTCAAAGAGGTTCATAGTCATCTAAAATGTGATCAAATGCAAATAAAAACATCTTAAGGTGTCTTTATTAAGAAAGCTCAGCTAATTTTTGTAATATAGTTTTTGTAATTAAATTTAGCGAATTATCTAGTTATATAATTCAGAAATGGATAAATGTGTTTGCATGTCAAACCAACCCAATCCACGCTCAAATAGCTACCCGTTTCAACCCACTATGCATCCCGCCCAACCTACCATGCCCCCTCTAGCCCTGATGATCTGTCCTTGTACAGTATTTATTGCAATAAAGAACCACTTGAACTTGAATCTAGAAGTGTGTAGACTTAAAAAAAATCAACCTCTTAGATAAAACGAGCAAGAAAGCTAAAGCTTATCATGTTATTCATGTATCCAACCCAAAATGCAGGGTCAAAAATTTACAAAAACTGAAGCTGCTTCATAAATAATTTCCACTTACAGAACGTATCCAATTCTTCCATCAGGCAAAAGCATTGGCATCATTGCCATGCCAGCGGTTGAAGGTCCCCTTCCATAGATAAGTGGCTGCACAACAAAAAGAAAAATTGAAGGTAGAAAAAAATCAATAAATGGAAATACAATAAAACTAATCAGTCAAAAATCATTGAATTTCATTAGGAAAAAAATAGCGTGCATATGCCCTAAAAGTAGTGTCGGCAATCTTGTCATGTTCGGGTTGACGTGTCACAGGTTCGCGGGTTGTCGTGTAAGAGTCACTAGACAAGAACCCGACCCATTTATTTACTCGTACAAGGATTCAAAACACTGATCTATACATGTGAGACCCGTGTAACCCGTTTCATTATATTGGTTAGCATGTTGACGGGTCATTTGCAGGATGGTGGGTTATTAATGTATTGTAAACTGGTCAAAGTGTTTAATAGTCTGCACCAAAAATCATAAATTTTAACATCAGGATCTGTTTTGTTTAATATTTCACAAACTATAACTATCAAAAATGCGAATTGTAGGAGTCTGGATGATAATTATAGCAAAACTTTGTTTGCATATAAAAAAATCTATATAATTATTAAAAGGGTTCGCGTGTCGACCTGCGAAATTTATGTATGACCCTAACCTGGCCCCAATAATTATACGTGTCACACAAGTCAACACAAACGCAACATGTTTATTATACGTGTAAACCCAAGCCGTTTATTTTCGTGTCATGTCAAGAATTGCTAACCTTACTTGAAGTCTAAATGCATTATTGATGTAAACATATACAAATTAAAACGACTAAAGGAACATTAAAAAACAAAACAAAAATCAGATAATAAAAGAAAAAAGAATGCGAACCTGTGGATATCCTGCACCACCAAAGGCTGCTGGACTCAAAGCACCGTATGCACCCCCTACCAAACCATAACCAACACGAGGAGGGTGGTTTGGAAGTAAGGCAGCCTTCTGTGAGTTTGAAGAAGATCCTCCAGATGATTTTTGGTCTGCTTGTGGCTTAGCAAGAGAGCACTCCAATGTTTGGCCTATATATATGAAACCCAAAAATTATTATTTATCATTGAAATAAACATCATAAGTTGAAGTTACAATTTACAAAGTCAGATCGCTTAATAGAGCACATGAGCCAGCAAAGCAATACCATTAAGCTCATACTTCTCAGTGTTCTTCAGTGCCTTCATAACACTTGATCTATCCGCAAAATGAACAAAACCAAACCTACTCCTCTCATGACCTGCTTTTGCAGGAGGGAGAACTACTTTCATGATCTTCCCATGGTGCTCAAATATCTTTTCTAGCTGATCTTGAGTCACATTTTTGGGTAAATTCTTCACATACACTGCCTTAACCTGCATGACAAGGAATGTGAAGTGACGAGTGAGTAGAGTTTAATGAAAAGAATTTGCACAAAGATCCAGAGAGTTACACAATTTAATGACCAAATCACCTGGGAAGAAGCTGAAGTCTCGGCATTTTTCGGGTCAGCCCAACTCACAGTTGGTGCATTATCATCAAGCTTGAATTTTGGGTTCGACATCTTTTGTCTTGAATACTCTGCACAGGCATGATTATAATACTCGATAAATGCAAATCCACGATTTCTCCTAGCATTTTGCGGATCCTGTAACATAATAGGCAAAGAGAAATTAAACATTAGATGCTCATTACAAGTTTGCGTGTGTGTATTAAATTTTAAAGAACTAGTATATAAACCTTTAGCAGCTCAACAGAATTAACGCCTGGTCCAACCCTTTTAACAACCTTCTCCATGTCATCGATTGTCCAGTTTTTAGGAACGTTACCGATAAATAATTTATGTTTCGCTTGGGATGTTGAACACTTGATCTTTTTACCCTTGAGATAACATAAAAACCAATAATACAATGTTAATCCAACACGCTGTCATTTAAAGTAAAGGTGGCAGTTTCATACCATTTACTTACCGAATGGGTTAATTCAGGTTATGTTATATTTTAAGGGGACAAATGCGTAAAATGCAACTTATAAAGAACAGGCTAGACAAATCAAAGTCCCCAAAGCGCATTTTTATGAATAAAAACCTCTTCAATTATTTTACGCAACATAGATATATCCTTAAATAATATAATTTCTGTGATCTTAAATTTATTTATTTAAAAATAATAGCCAACCAGCCGGACCCGGTTCACCAAAAATGCTTGTTTTGGCCCATAACCCACAGATTTCAACACCTCTAAATTAATGCATCAAATTTCACTATTTAGCAACAGCAGCTTAACATATATATATTTTAAAATTATTGCAACACCTTCAACTCCCGGTTATTAAGCTCCTTGATGGCAGTGGAAGCCAAATCTTTAGTCCTGAAGGTCACAAAAGCATAGCCTTTATTCTCACTCGAGTCTTTACCTCTCATTATCCGAACCTGTTACAGGTTAATCAACATCAAAATATATACATATATCCAGTAATATACACTTTGATGTGAGAGAGAGAAAGAAGGGAGGGTTACCTCTGTCACTTCTCCAATAGATTCACAAAACTCTTTCAAATCCTCATCAGTTGAATCAAGAGGAATTCCACCAAGATATACCTCTGAACCATAAGGAGGAAGTGCAAGAAGTTCTTCATGTTTTTTCTTAGAATCTTCATCATCTTCGGCACTATCCATTTCTTCATCTTGCCCTTTTTGTTCATCAGCATCTTCTTCCTCTTCTTCCTCTTCTTCTTCCTCTTCCTCTTCTTCAACTTCTTCTTCCACCTCTTCCTCTTCTTCTTCTTCTTCCTCCTCAACCTCTTCCTCTACTTCTTCATATTCAACCTCCTCCTCTTCCTCCTCTTCCTCCTCAAAGTTTACTTGCTCTTCTGTTTCTATCTTGGCAGCTACCTTTGCTGGTTCCTCGGTCTTGACAGCTGTCGCATTTGCATTTGCCTTTGCCCTTGGCCTTGGCATCTTATGTTTATATGAATAAAAGCTTGAACAGCAACTGGGATAGATACACAGAAGCGAGAAGCATTTACAGAAGAAAGAATAGAGCAATGGGGAGATTGAAACAAAATGAAAGGAGAAAAGGAGAGGAAAAGTGATAGAATCTGTGCCATTAGATACGGTCAAGGAGTTCAAATGGCAATTATGAATGACATCCAAGATTCAAAGGGATGATGATGATGATGATGCAATGCTCATCAATTGCAAAAATTAGTGAATCAGTGAATTTCAAAGTATAGATTCAAAATGATACATGGAAATTGTATCAATCTTTTAGAGTTACAATCTACCATAAAAAAATGTAATTACCAACAAAGCCAAGAGGCGGGAGAGCAAATAATAAGGTTGAATAATAAAAAATACAAGATATTATGTTCATGTATTAGTCAGAGCAATAGCAAATAGAAGACTGGAAACCATTTCCAGGCTTTGTCAAAGGAAAGCTAAATGGGTTTTGCATGGAAAAATTATAGCTAAGTGGCAGCATAATTTGATCAAGATCGAGATTAATTTCCTGTTCCGTTTTGCCTGCAGCAAGTTAATGCACAGGAACTGAGAATATACTCACCAATGAGCAATTCAAGAATGCACAATGCTTGATATCATATAAGCCAACTCGTATTTCAATCAACACATAACAATGTGCATGAGAATCAGATCAATATGTTTGTCCCCTGTTTTCCAACCAATATACATTATTTAGAAAGCATAGAAGCAAGGGAACAATAGATACGTCCTATGCAACACCGTACAAATCCCACTCAGGTGTTTTAACACTTATCAACAACCCCATGTTACTTGTGCAATAACCTCAGGCGACTCTTTTATCAACTAATATCATATACCAAACTACCAAAGTATACTTTAAAAGTTGACAAATAAGGCAATGACTATAATGGTTTTAGGAATTACTAAAACCAATTATAACGTGCAGAACTGCCTAAACAAAAGCACAAAAATCAGATAAATTAACCTAAGCTATATTGCAAACATGTCAGAGGTTTTGGACAGCCCAAGTAGGAAAAAAAGACAATTCAACTATGACATCATCCAATGATATTCTTAAAAAATATCATCCATAACTCATCCTGTCGGTTATAATTCAACTATGCTACGTCATAAATGATGCTCTTGAAAAATATCGTCCATAATTCACCATGTCAGTTATTGTCGATCTCTAAACCTTAATGATATCATTCACCACAAAGAACTGTATACAGCTTTGCTAATAGTAATATATAGAAAATATCAAAAGCCTCCTTATACTAACTTAAATTTAGTTCACCATATTCCTACTTAATTGTGTATACTCGCATGACCTTTGCGTTGCAAGAATTTGTGTCGTTAAGGCCTTCAAAATCATCTCTTAAGGAATACTATCATACACCTTTTCCAGGTCTATTAAAGCCATGTCTAAGTCTCTTTAGTCTTTATCTTTCCTTATACTTCTTAAGGCTTCTAATAAGGTTTATTAGCTCGATCATAGACCATCCTAGCAACAAATCAAATCTGTTTTTTACATGATTGTTTCACAATGTAGTCTGCTCTCTATTACTTTCCCCCACAGCTTCATAGCATCCCTAAATACTTAAGCCCTTAGACGTATTTCTAAATACTGATGTCTCCACCCTACACTAGTCCTAAGGATGCAGCAGTGCATGTCATGACATATCTTTAAATACTTATTGTGCATAGTTTAAGACTGTACAGGCACATGACACATACATATAGGTGTTGTTTGTTTTTGAAAAGGTAAATTGTCTGATTCCATGTCTAGAGAGGACGATGTGGTCCTAAAGTCTGAAGTCTACTAAAAAAGTATGTTTCTTTTTTAATTTAAAAAAAATGTCTGATTTATTATAAATTTGCAATAACAAACTAAATTCAAAAGTCTGAGTAAAATATTAGAATCATCGAATATTTCATTACTTTTAGTACAAATTTCATTTCATTTTTGCTCAAATGAAATAACAAAGTCACCAAACATTTCTACATTTCCTTTAATTGTTTCTAGTAACATATTGAGCACACATAATGTTCAAGCATCCCTTGACAATAACATAAATCATAACAACATGACAAAAACGGTATAAAAGTTGCCTTAACCAACTTAGCATTACTCTCCATATTGACCGCATTAGAATTAAAACTAATTAATCACAAAAGTGTGAGAATGTTGTAAATAGTACAACCAAGTAATGAAGATATTCACATTGCCTCCCATAGGTAAAGTTGATTCTTCAAATGTAAGAACAGATCTGTACCTAAAGTCTTGTATTAAACACATGTGAAAAGTGATTGACTTATTAGATAAAAAGTTTTTTTGTGCACAAGTAATATTGGAGAGCCCACGATACAAGATAGCATATCCACGATAATCCAGATATAATTCATAAGCATATACAGTCTTGAACATTTTATACAAGTAGAAAAACAAACACACGGATTATTGGATATTGAGAAGAAGAAAAACGAAGAATGAAACCAATTTATAAGCAAATACAGAGGTTGCACATTCCAAATATCAAGAAAAAGAAACACAAATTATTTTAAAATGAAGAAACACGAAAAAGAAACCAATTCAAAATAACAGACGCACAAATAACTCATACTTATCTGGAGATATCTAATCATATACTGATGCAATCAATTACAGACCCGTATACTGATGTAATCATATACACAAGACCAGAATAGTTCGACTGAAGGCCCAAAAAACATAGAATATTACAGACCCATCAGATCGAACGATATACAGACGCAGGAAAAAGTTTTGATTGAAGATACCTGATGGTCAACTCGAAGGTAGAGTGGTCCGATCGAAGAGTCACCGTAGAAGGTTGACTGGTCCGGCGAGGATTCAGTTGTCCGACAGTTGTTTGCTCAAGTCCGGTGATGCAGGATGGGTGAGTGCTGCCGACAAGAACGAGTAGGGTTTGCAAGGGCTGAGGAGAAAAAGGATCGATCTATATTAGGTTGAAAGGTCTGCTACCACTTTTTTTTAACTTGAAATAAATAATTTATGTATTATTATCAAATTTTATAATGTATGGTTAAATAATTGTGTATATTGTGTTTTGTGTATAAACAACTTTTGTTATATAATAATCAATTTTTTGTTATTGTATGTTACATTTAGGGGGTTTAAACTTTGAAACCTAAAAATCATAGTGAAATCTAGGTTGATTATACCGAATATTTTAAACTTTTTTTATTTGGTTAACCGAACCTAGATTTGGTTATTCGGTTCGCGTTCATGAATTTAGAGACGGACGGTTAAACAACAACCGGAAACTTAAAAAATTGTAATTTTATATTTTACGTTTATCAATATTTAAATATGATAGTTATTTACTCATAACAAATTGTTACCTAAAATCAATATCTAAATTTCACTTTTCAAAATATATATTAGTAGATATATGTTTTATTTAAATTTAGGAGATAGCTAGATTTATAAGTCTATCATTTACTATTTATTTACTTAGTTTCACCTTAACTTAGTCACACTAAATTCAAATATATTCTTATGTCATAATTAGTTGATACATAAATAACACAATTTGTAATGTTTTTTAAATTTCATATTTAAATCTTGTTTGAGTTGATATATGAATATTAAATTTTGAAACATTTTCTTTTAGAAACATAATTAGTAGTTAATAATGGTTAATATGTTAATCGGAATAACCCAACCGAAAAAGACGTTATATTCAAGAGCTAATATTTTAATATCAATAATAAGCTTATGTTTATTGGTTTAATTAGAAAACCTAAATATTAAAGTGCATGCAGTTTTGCGTTATCTGTTGGTATCGAGTTATATATATAGGGGAGAGTTCATGCGAGAACCGTTGTTAGTGCGAGAACCGCGAGATCCAATCTCAGTCGTTCCTCGGATATGGGAAGTTAAACGGATGGAGAGCGTGGAGGGATAGAGTGTGGCAGGGTGTATTTGAGGAATTCATGGGTGGGAAATGACATTGAAGGAGGGGAATTGGACGGCTCAGATTGGTTCTCGCGGTTCTCGCACTAACAACGGTTCTCGCATGAACTTTTGTCTATATATATATATATATATATATATATATATATATATATATATATATAAATGTTATAGATTTAAGTCCCGTTATTTTCTAATATATATATAAAAGACTAATTTGAAAAAAAATTATTAGATAATGTGAACACTTCATTTAATAAAAGATTTAATCATAGTCATTTAATTCTTTAATTCTAAAATTTTGATTTTGACTTTTTAGAGTCAAAATAATATGAATTAGATAAAATTAAATCTTAATCAAATCAATGATAAATATTAGTAAATTATAAACTATTTTGAATTTATACAAAATAAGATTATATCTAAGCTAATATAAATTTAATTAATATACTTAAGTGATATTATAAATTTAAAAACAACATTACGTAAAGTTAATTATATGAGAATCCATCTAAGTTAGTAAATACCAATTAATATCATTTTATATTAATTTAAAATTAATATAAATCCCTTAGTAATGTTTAATATTAATAACTAAATTAGAATTTATTATAATACATAGGTTGGTTGTAAGAAATAATAAATATTAAATATTAAATCTTAATAAAAATATACTAAATAATTGTATAACGCCAAAATAACGAGAAAGTAAAAAAGGATAACATAAAGTTTCAAATTTAAGTCAAAACCGAATCTAATTTTGACCTAAGAAAAAATCAAAATTAGATTTCGGTTTTTTACGTGAATGGTTGGTTTCAGATTAAATGATAATATTTTTTATCATGACGTGACCCATGTTAGGTTTGGTTTTATTTGTTTTACAAATCTCATCGTAAATAAATTTTATATCACTCTAAAGTTGTCATAATTTACTTCTCTATGTTGGTCGGAATTAATATAAACTTTTTTTTAATTTACACAAAGACTAATATTAGTCTATTCTTTCATTCATACAAAACAATTATATATTTAATGAAGCAATATTTTCATAAATAATTATGTCTAACCCATGTATTTACACGGGTATTTAAACTATTATAACAATAAATGGTTTAGTTCATAAAAGTGTATTCAATTTTACACATTTTGTTATTGTATGTACTGGACTTTCAAACTTACGGTTTGATGTATTGAACTTTTAATTTTTTTTTGTTTCTTTTTTACCTATAGAACAAGTAACAGGTAATTCTCTAATTTTTTTATTTTTATTGTCACATCTTTAAATTTATAGCCAGGAACAAGAACCCATATGAACATGTTATGCTAAGAACCCAGATGAAGAAACCAAGAACAAGAACCCTAAAATCGCATACATGGAATTGAACCAAAAAGAAAATCATAAACACTAAAAATCGATACATATTAAATCCTAATACTGATATATTTGAACATAGAACCAAAAATCACGAATTATTACAAATGTAAAACTCAGAACCCTAAATCGAACCCTAAACTGATTCGTGAAACAGAACCCTAATCTGAACTAAAATCACAATCGAAATCAAAAACCCAGATGAAGATGAATCGTAAACGTAAATATGAAGATGAAGTCGAACAGAAGCAGATGAATCGTAAACGTAAATCACTTACAAATGAAGATGACGAATCACTTACAGATGAAGATGATGAATCACAGACATAACCCTAATTTGAATGTTCTTATGAAGCAGATGAAACACATGGCTCTTGAACCAAGAGCAAAAATCAAAACCTAAATCGAACTCTAAATAGCAACCCTAACCTAAATGAAAGTATCGATGAACCTGAAGAGAAAAGCTACAAACTGAAATCCCAGATTTCTATCCCTTCCATCGACCTTCAATTATGACGAAGATGAATGATTATGCCATAGAATAGGAATCAAATCTGGAAAGAGCATCTCATTCTCAAATATTTTTATTTTGCTATTATTTAATATTTTATTTAATTTTTTTTTGAATTATTATTTAAAGAAGAAAAAACACTTCACTAGGCACATCAACGCCAAGTAACCATGGACATAAGCAAAATCTGTGCCAGGTCAGCTTGTAACCTGCTATAGCAGGTTTGGTACACAAAATGGAAAGTTTGAAAAAGTTCAATACATCAAACGTTAAGTTTGAAAACTCAGTACATACAATAGCAAAACGTATATAGTTGGATACACTATTATGAAATAAACCCAAAAATAAAATAGATTTATAGATAGGTTTAATGTATACATGTATTTACCGTTTAAAAATAATTAAAAAATCCAAAATTTTACTTAACCAAAATTAAATATAAACTATTTAACATAATCAAAACTAAAAGTTAATTTGGATTGAAAATTTAAATTGAACTTTGAGTTTAAATCAATTTAGTTTTCTTTAAACTATTTTTCTAATTCGAATTTCTTATCCACTATATTAATCTAGAATTAAATCAATTAAATTTCAGGATACATCAATATTAAAATGTTTTATACATTCAAATTATTTTTCATTATCTAGACTAGATTATGGACCCGTGGTTTCACGGGTAATATTGTTAAACTTGAATATGTAAATCATCATTTTCCATAGATCTATATCAAAGACATGATAAAACTTTTACTGATAGTTTGCAACTCAATTCATGTTAGGTTAGGAAAATGTTTATGAAAGTTGATTCAAACATAAAATATTGAGAAACAGATAAACGGAGAAACGTTTTCACAAGAACAAAATCACAAAGCCAATATCTACAGATTTAAAAACGTTTTAGAGTTCTTTAGCATCATTTAAATAAATAACGTTTAACCATATTATGATTTATCTATACTACTATGTTAAGTATACAACATTTTCTCTTTTGAAAATTAAGAATTCTTAAATTTTCAATCAAAACTAAATCTTCACCCTTAATTTCATTTACATTAATCTCATCTGTCGATTCATTAAACTTTCACCTTCTTCTCTCCTTTAACAAATAAATGTTATGATTACGATGAATTTTAATTTTTTTCTTTCTAAAAACATACATTTCAACCTTTTTTGTGACTACACTAATATTCTATTCTTGACAAATATGAAAACAGTATAAGTTTTAAAAAGTACTTATGATCTTCAAGTTCAATGTATAATATTAGTATTATTTGTACGGTCTTATATTGCTTTAAAGTAAAGTGTATAAACAATATTACCATACTATTAAATAAAAAAAATTATATAACATAAATGTGATGTATAATGCTACTTAAATTATTTAAAAGTTACTGTAACATTCAAGATTCATTCACAAGCATCATTGTCTCCTTGTCATCGTCACCACAAGTATTCACCATATTCATTTTATGATTATCAACGCTGCATTGCGCGGGTATTCCACTAATTACTTTAAAATTCCTTACCCTAATTATTTAGTCAACCTCTTAATCTGACAATGTGTTTTTTTGTTACTATAAGTCAATATTCTAAAAGCCCAAAAATTAAATAGCAAACTTGATCTTCTGTCATCAAGAAGGCATCGATATTTTATATAAGATGGAAGAAATGGAATGTCTAAGTGAAACATTTTCCAGTAACACCAATATTATTATATATAATAGACATTGAAATTGAAATTTTAAGTATGTGAGAGAATTTTTTTATAAGATGAAATTTTGTTCACAATACTTAATTAAATAATCAATTCATTACTTGACATATATCGTAATGGAATCAATAAGTAATCAAAACAAATTCAGAAGTGGATGACCCTTTATTTGCTTAAAATTCTAACTTATACATGAATTCGCTTGCACAATAAAGAATTACACACTCTTATGTATGTAAGTTGATGAAAATTCTCACTTAGGATGGCTTATAACTTACTTACGGCTCGATGAAACAGACGCTAAAATCGTTTGATGTACATAGAATTATCAAAATTTACAAAATAAATGAGTATGACAAGAAGATTTTGCTGTCACCATTATTCAATATTCTTACCAATAGATGAATATCAAATGAGAAAATACCCTTACACATACGATTTGGGGATATGCGTACCAATTTCCTTTGAAAACGGATTCTGGAAATTGGGGGATGTACATACGATTTTTCTATAATTGTAATTAAATCTTGTATCATTCAAAAAGGTATCATCATTTAATTTTCAATGTTGAGTGAACTTAATATAAATTATTTTAATTTAAGGAAGTCAAATGTTAGGCTCCTTTCCATTCATACAAAAAAATTATATCTATAACTTATAAAATATTATTTTTATATAAATAATTACTATGTAACTATGTTTATACGAAAACTAGTGTTAAACAAGAGATTATCTATCATTTTATTAAGAGTTAATTGCACCGATGGTCCTTTAACTATCCAAAAGTTGCGACTTTAGTCCTTTTTTTCAAAAAGTTGCATAGATAGTCCTTTAACTGCCCAAAAGTTGCACATATGGTCCTTTCAAACGTTTTTCCGTTAGTGAAATCTGTTAGTTTTTGTAAATTGATCATTATACCCCTTATCCCTATTTTTAATTTATTTTCCAAATAAATATACTTTTAATTAAACCTCTCTCTCTCCCTGCACACACACACTCCCACTCACCCCTTGAAACCACACACTCTCTCTCACCCCTTGAAACCACCACCACCACCACCGACACACCACCACAATCTCTCTCTCTTCCTCCGGCGAACACCACCATTCAGGTCCCGTTTGGTAACCATCTGAACACCGCCCACCACCATCACCGCCCACCTCCATCGCCCCCATCAGCACCGCCCACCTCCATCGCTCAGTAACCCCACCCCGTTTGGATCTTCGTTCTCGTTTAGTGAGAGAAAACGAGTAGTATGTGTGTGTTATGTCAAGATTTAGGTGGAGCTCCTCGGTTGGCGGAGATCTGCAGCAAACGACGACTGGTGGAGTTCCCAGTAAACCCTAACTCGCCCATTTCAATTTTAACCAGATCAGCTACAAACGACAAGGGTTTTCGAGTTTTTGGGCGGAGATCTGCAACAAACAACGACAGTGGTGCGTCGGTGGTGGTGGTGGTGCCAGGGGGGTTTTCTGGTTTTGACAGGGTTTTCTAGTTTTGCGTCGGAGATGGGTGATGGTGATGACAGGGTTTTCTGGTTTTGCGACAGAGATGGGCGACGACTGGTGCGTCGGTGGTGGTGGTGGAGCGTTAGTGGTGGTGCGTCGGTGGTGGTGCGCAGATCTAGGGTTTTTCGAGTTTTGGAATGCAGATCTAGGGAATTTGTGTTCGTCATAGGTGATTTTTGGTTGGCGGTGGTGCTGGCGGAGGTTGGCGGTGGTGATGGTGAAGAATGTGTTTGGGAGGGAAGAGAGACATAGAAGGGAGAGAGAGTGTGTGTGTGCAGAAAGAAAGTGAGAGAAAAAAATGTGTAATTAATTATTTTTTAATTAAAAGATTAAAATACTATTTTAAATTAACTAAAATGTTAAAAAATGGTAAAAAGACGTAAACTGTTAGAAATATGCCCACTAATGCACGTACGCTATATAATCCACTGCTGATGATGTATGGGCCTATTAGGTCATACACCGGGGTCAAACCTGACAGCAACTTAAGTTTAGAGACCAAATATGACAATAGACAAAAGTTGACATCGCAGGCCGCGTTAGCGCCGCTAACTCTAAGGGTTAGCGCCGCTAAACCCTAAAGGTTAGCCGCTACGGCTGCATGTACTTTGTGTCAAATCACTCGCAGGCCGCGTTAGCGCCGCTAACTTTAAGGGGTTAGCGCCGCTAAAGCTAAAAGGTTAGCGCCGCTACGGCTGCATGTGCTTTTTGTCAATTCACCACCCAAGCTGGCCAATGCGTGGGTAACATCTAGAAACCACTTTGGCCGGTTTTGGGGTTAAGAGAGAGATCAGGAGACAGAAGTTGTAGATGAGAATTCATTTGTTTTGGTTTTCTCTCTTTTCTCTCTAAGTTAACATACACTTTTACTCTCTTTGGTGCTACTAAGACTAAGAGTGAGCTCTAGAGAGTGTTCCAGAATCTTGGTCTCGGTTTATTGCTGTTCCAGAGTGGTTTTCTAGTTGAAGAACCGCAATGGCTTGCTAGCACTCGTGGTTTGACGTGTTCCCGGGGTACATCCCATTAGTTGATCCGCATTTCGTTCTTGGAGCATCACCACCACGAGATTTGAAGACTTCTGGAGCTAAGGAGAAAGGTATAAACCTCTTTCTTTTACATGTTGCATTTCTTGAACATAGAGTTTGGTCCTCTTTTGGGATTTCTAGTTTTTGTGCTTTGTTATGTTGTACATTGGGCTATTTTGTTTGTACCTTGCTTCCGCTGCTAGCCCACGAAATCCCAACAGTGGTATCAGAGCCACCTCTATGTTAGATTTGCACATGGTGGCCTGAAAAATCCTGAAATCGAAATGTTTGTTTTCTGTTCGAACAGGGTTAGCGGCGCTAAACTTGAGTTAGCGGCGCTAACTCTTAAACTTAGCGGCGCTAACGCGTTGCTACAGATTTTGGTTTCAAAGTTAAAAACAGTTTTGGTCTCGGGAATTTTTGGCATTTTGTGATTCTGGAAATTTGTTCCAGATTTTGTTTTGGTAATTTTGTTACCATTTTAGTTTGTTTGGTTGTATGTGGTTGATTTGAAATTGGTAACTTTGCCTTTGACCTTGTGGTTGACTTTGTGTGTTTGGATGCATTTGGTGATTTTAAATCACAGTGGGCTGTAATATTTATTAATTCAGATTTGTTTGTAATAATATTGTGGCTTGCATGCCATTTCATTCATCCGTGTATTTGTACTAGATAAATAGGAAATTATTGTGGCTTGTACGCTATTTCAATTTCTATTGTATGTTTTGTATAATTTGGATGAAGACACACAAGAAAGATTCAAAAGGAGATGGAGGATGACCATAGAAGCCGGTGAAATCCAGTGGAGATGGCGGTTCTAGTGGGAGCTCGCATCGGAGTCCTTTTGTCTCTTAGATTGACCATGTTCTACCCGTTTTGGCTCACGGGAAGAACGCATAGGAATTTTGGCAAGGATTACCAATTTATTTCATATATGCGCGTGATGTGATTTTATTTTTCTTGCATGGTTTGCTTAGGACTCAGATGCTAGATAATTTTTCAAAAATTAATAAAATCACAAGAGATTTGGTAAAAATGGTTTACAACTCTCGCCCGCGCTCACATACAAGATTAACTCACCTAGTGGAAATAGGTTTTGTCACTAAACAAGTTAATCTGTAACCAAGCTGGAAACAAAAGCCCGTTTTCATAAAACGTAAATCTTGCGCCATGCAAAAGATGACACCACCCGAATCTAGTGAAACATGGAGTGATTGTCGAGCTTAGCACGAGTTATTCCATGTGGATCTGTGTGGAAGGTGAGTTTGGGATCTTGAAATTATCGGTTGTCGAGCTTAGCACGAGCCGGTAGTTGTCGAGGTGTCACCGTGTATCTTGTTGGACGATTTACAATTGCAAATTAAAAAACTTGAGTAATTGTCGAGCTTAGCACGAGTCAACCAAGAATTTTAATTTGGAATTGGTGCAAGTAGGGATCAAACATGTCAAACGACCGATGGTTGTCGTAGGATCCCGCAAGTGTCTAAGAGTTGCAATAAAGATTGCAATCGGTAAAATAGTTATCGGCCTAAATAGCTCCATGAAGTGATCCGCGGCAACCCCGTCATGAATTGGAGTAAAATATGGTTCTTAGCCCTTGTTAAAATATTTTTCGAGACGATATGGGTAATTATTTTAACGAGGATTAAATCAAACTAACTAATTCGTGTACTCTAATCAAATATAGGATGTCGAATCAAAACAACACCACGTCGAACTTTTCACTACGCATGTTCCTTGAAAGGGAGAAACTCACGGGAGTGAACTTTGTTGACTGGCTTAGGCAATTGAGGATTGTCCTACGTGCCGAGTCAAAGTTGCACATCCTTGAGGAACCCCTACCTGAACCACCTGCTATCGATGCGGCATGGACCATCCGATATGCGTATGAAAAGCTTGATCGGGATGCGCACGATGTTGCTTGTCTCATGTTATCAAGTATGAGCTTAGAACTGCGAAAGCAATTTGAGCACATGACTGTGTATGACATGATTAACAAGCTGAAGGAAGTATTTCAACTGCAAGTTAGGCAAGAACATTATGAATGTGTTAAAAGTCTAGCCGGGTGTAAGATGTGGGAAGGAGGGAGTGTTAGTGCCCATGTTTTGAAGATGAAATCATACATGGACCAGATGGAGAGGCTAGGATTTCCTGTAGGGAGGGAGCTGGGTGTGAATTTCATACTTCAGTCTCTGCCCGCATCATATGAACAGTTTGTAAAAGACTATCATATGCATGGAAAGGAAATATCTATAGATGAATTGCATGGAATGTTGAAGGTTGTAGAATCTAACATGTCCAATCATACATCTTCCTCATCCACTCCCGTACTTGGCTCTAAGGAACAACAGATTACGAGGAAGAAGAAATCGATCCCATCAGAAGAAGTTGGAGTATCCAAGCTTACTTCAAGTTTTGAGTCTATGGACATTGATCATGTGCCTAACGAGACTCAACAAGGGGTGGTTTGCTACTTTTGCGGAAGATTTGGGGATTGGGGCCGTCATGCCTGCCCTTCGTGCCGAGAGGATATAAAACTTTTCAGAAAAGAGAGAGTTAATTTTCCTACTTAAGGTACATTCATGATTATACTTCATTGCTATTCCTTAATAAGCTGGGTTGTTAACCCGAGCTATAAGACTCACGTTTGTCACAAATTTATTTTTGTTACAAAGTGTAGGTCTGTTTGTTGCAAGAAGGAAGAGCTTGAAGAACCGGATCTCTGAAGAGGAAACTCTGTTGATTGTCCTCTACAAGAGTATTGGGAGTGTTGGTCTCGCCATTATTTCCGGATCAATTATTACTTTTGTATTTTGTGCCCTGCGTAGCAAGACTTGCTTTATTGTATGTTTCTTTGAAGATGATGGATGTTTTTGTATCTTGTATTTTTATGAAAAGATTTTTCATTTTGATGGTTTCTTTTCAAATTCTATTTGTGTCAATGCTTATTTGTAATTTTGACCATTTGTGGTGCTCAATTACATATTAGATGACGATGGATATGACTTAGAATTTAAACAATTTTGAAAAATTGTTTTTGTGATGATTTTATCAAAATTTATCCATATCATAGCATACATAAAGACTCGTTATAAGTAATAATGCAATCATGAATAATTGATTCTTGGATCCAAAAGTGGTTTGGATAATGAGCTCTATGGCATAATCAAACTTGACCAAGTAAACAACATTTACATCGCTTAGATCCATGTGGTTAGGATCTTTGTAAAAGTTTAGCCTCAGGCTAAATGAAATATATAAATATTGTTTATTGGACTAGGATGATTAAGAAATCCTTCACCAGTGTTGGTAAGAAGGATTATAACTTGTTGGATTTTGATCACACTTGTGTGGATAATCCGTTCAAATATGTCATTTAGAGTGACACTAGTAAAATTCTCCATCACCATCTTTATGATAGTTGTTGAGAGAATGTTTACTAGAGAAAAAGGCTTGTGTCTGAAACCTAGTGGTGTTCAGAACTAACCTAAAGAAAACTAAGAATCAGTAAGGGCATATAGATATTAAACTCTTAGATCTAGTAAAGATGCTAAGTTTTCTTATCTATATTGGTTTAAACATAAAATGGATCATGGGTTTAACCCATAATTCGTTTTCTCTGAGAGACACATTTGTACATGGTGTCACATTAAAGAAAACCGGATATCTTCATTGATGATCTGGTGAAAGGCAGGCCTAAAACATGTATTCAATATGATTGGTATACATTAATTTTACGAACCAAGTCCTCAATCTAAATTCCAACATGATGGTCACCTAAGCATCTAATGAGATTTTGACTAGAAAGAGTCATTTGCTTGTCAATCTTATAACTTAAAATTATCCAGTCTACATTCAGTGGGAGATGGATGAATTATAAATTGATGCTTATATATTTAAGTAGTTCAACTAAGTTTTGGATAGTTGTTTCTTGAAACTTTATGGGAACCATGTTTGGTTGCTTAAAAGGAAGAAGACAATATCCAATAGCATTTCAGTGGAAGAACGTAAAACTTAAATAAAAGACCTAATGTTGACACTAGCACTTAATCAGCATAGAGATGCTGGTAAAACCTGACAATATCATTGCTTCTATAAATCTGATGAAAGTCAAGAAGGCTGTTTAGATATGAGGTTGTCTTATTTTAGTAACAACAGCTTGATGGTGAATCATTGTGAGGTCACCATTCATCGGAAACATAGTGGACCCAGTGTTCACTAGTGAATATAAGAAGGAAATGGTATACATAGATGTAACCCATTTGCTGCATCCAAGTACTTGACTTGGGTTAATCCCACACCAAAGGTGTTATCCAAGAAGGGTGTAGGGAATAACATATATGCAATCATAGACAACTTCAAATAACGACTAGAGACAAAGTGTTTCATGTTGATTATATGGAAACATGTTCTAGTGGTTATGTTGAAGATGACTTGGATAAAGTGAAATATTGTTGTCACCTTGCGGAAACAAGTTGGTTCACTTGGAAGTAAAAGACATGTATCCTTCACAGGATTAAGTTGAGGAAATGCTTGAGGCATGTTCCGAGGGTCTTACACATCCATAATATCCAGATTAGGTTTGGATTATGTGAAATATTGTTGTCGCTTTGGGGAAACAAGTAAATTCACATGGAAATAAGAAGACCTAGATCCTTCATAGGATTAAGTTGAGGAAATGCTTAAAAGCATGTTCCGAGGTCTTACATATCCATTATATCCAAGTTGTGTCCATAACTGAAGTCGACAAAACTTGCATCTTGTGGCTGTAATCTTGCTTTACGAGAAAGTCAAAGGAATGAGTTTTCTAGAAAGCATAGATTAAGCCAGATACTCTTGTCAGGGTTAGTGGGAGCTTTAAGTGTTCCTGGTAAAATATACTCAAATGAAAACAATGTCCTAATTTAGGGTTGTTTTCAACCTATTGATGGAATTATTGTTCTTCGAGTACAAATATGAATATGAAGTGGATTCTAAAATTCAAGAAATACTGATGTATGTTCCTGATGTTCGACGAAAATATACTTGTCTTGAGTAAGTTTTACTGCAAGTCAATCTATACTAATAAGAACTGTCGATTTTAATCGAAGTTTTGGATAAACAAATATGTGGTGTAGATACGACATTAAGATTTAAATTCACATGAATGTCAGTGACCCTATTGTGAACTTTGGTTACATTGAGGGTATGTCGACTCTAATAATCATAAGTGTCATTAATCCTGTTGTAGACTTCGGTAACATTGAGGATATGACGACTATGATAACCTTGTGTATGATCTCTTTGTTAAACACTATGCAAGTGGTTTAATAAAGAGAATACAAAAGAGTACAAAGGGATATTGCGTAAATGATCCCATCATTAAGCCGTTGTCAAATACTAGTGATGAATTTCATACTAGGTATAATAGCATTGTTTATGCTAATGACTAGGCTTTAACATCGTTTTAGTAAATGTTTGATTTACTTTTGAGCTTTGGGAACTGTAAGCAGTACTGCTAACCGATGATTGTATCGATATATAGTGGAGACTATATATACGCATGATGCGGTTACCTTCATTGGTCTTTACTGTGTTCCATCTTAGCATGTTTAACCACTTCCCAGAATGTTTATACATTCTAAATTTCCATAGTCAGTCATTCTTCATGGGAAGGAAGTTTGAATTAAGGCTGAGGTTAGGTGTTGGTTATGCATTAATCAAGGATTGAATGCATGAAACGCAACAGTAACCTGTGCTTGAAAGGAGTTTCAAGTGACTCGGAAGGATAATATCATTACGTCCTTCGACCTAAGATGTATGAATTACTATAGCATGAATCTTTCTTACTTTAGCTATTTCAAAACGTAGTTCGTAACTGGCTATTATAAAGGAAATAGTCAAGTAAGATAAGATTTACGCTATGGGATTGTACAGTCAACGGAATTTGTTCCTCTGATATGAGAGATATCCCTGGCCCCTCGATGATTGGGCGCTGACACCAAAATAAGCATGGCCATGCGCAATGGAATATTGATTGAGAATCAGATATGTCCTTAAATTTTGCTCACCATCAATCAAGATCGAGAAACATAATCGTGAACGATCTGTAGATTGACATATTAATCCATGTCTCGTGTTCACAAGGATATTGCGAACAAAATGATGTTTGATCACTTATCAATAGGACCTCTACATTCTTTTGTAGGTTATGGTTTTCTGCAAAGAAGCGGAACCCATACTGACTTAGGGGCATCGATGCTTTGCTAGAGGCCGCTCTTTGTCTGTGGTTACATAGGTACGTTGCATTATGTGCAAGTGGGAGTTTGTTAGAAATATGCCCACTAATGCACGTACGCTATATAATCCACTGCTGATGATGTATGGGCCTATTAGGTCATACACCGGGGTCAAACCTGACAGCAACTTAAGTTTAGAGACCAAATATGACAATAGACAAAAGTTGACATCGCAGGCCGCGTTAGCGCCGCTAACTCTAAGGGTTAGCGCCGCTAAACCCTAAAGGTTAGCGCCGCTACGGCTGCATGTACTTTGTGTCAAATCACTCGCAGGCCGCGTTAGCGCCGCTAACTTTAAGGGGTTAGCGCCGCTAAAGCTAAAAGGTTAGCGCCGCTACGGCTGCATGTGCTTTTTGTCAATTCACCACCCAAGCTGGCCAATGCGTGGGTAACATCTAGAAACCACTTTGGCCGGTTTTGGGGTTAAGAGAGAGATCAGGAGACAGAAGTTGTAGATGAGAATTCATTTGTTTTGGTTTTCTCTCTTTTCTCTCTAAGTTAACATACACTTTTACTCTCTTTGGTGCTACTAAGACTAAGAGTGAGCTCTAGAGAGTGTTCCAGAATCTTGGTCTCGGTTTATTGCTGTTCCAGAGTGGTTTTCTAGTTGAAGAACCGCAATGGCTTGCTAGCACTCGTGGTTTGACGTGTTCCCGGGGTACATCCCATTAGTTGATCCGCATTTCGTTCTTGGAGCATCACCACCACGAGATTTGAAGACTTCTGGAGCTAAGGAGAAAGGTATAAACCTCTTTCCTTTACATGTTGCATTTCTTGAACATAGAGTTTGGTCCTCTTTTGGGATTTCTAGTTTTTGTGCTTTGTTATGTTGTACATTGGGCTATTTTGTTTGTACCTTGCTTCCGCTGCTAGCCCACGAAATCCCAACATAAATACCCTTGACTTAACGGATCTCATTAACGGAAAACGTTTGAAAGGACTATCTGTGCAACTTTTGGACAGTTAAAGGACTATCTATGCAACTTTTTGAAAAAAGGACTAAAGTCGTAACTTTTAGATAGTTAAAGGACTATCGGTGCAATTAACTCTTTTATTAATTGAGTGCTACAACGTGTATATATATAAACAAATGTCGGAATTTGGAATACTAATCCAAGTACTTTAAACACTTTAAAGAATTTTACTGAGACCTATATATCCAACAAAGAACTCCTTATGCCATCTTGCACTCGGGTGGAAACCCTTGTGGAAATCGCTTCGAATCAGAGCAGTAATTGTAGATCATATAATTCTTCTGAACCCATCTCAGCCTCTCCTGCTTTGTATTATCCAACTCCTCCGACAGCCATGCCTGACTGCCACCAGAAGTTGCAGCGCCACCGCAAGACGATTTCCCAGAAGAAGAAACAACACAAGCATCGGCCTTAAAGTTTCTGTAGGAAGCAGTGAAAGGAGCTTTGGTCCAATCGGTCTTCACAAGCCCACCCCTGGTCGCCCAGTCGTCGGCATTCCATAAGCTCGAGTGTATCCTCATCGGCTGGTCTTTTGGAAACGGTACACCAATCGATTCAGCATTCTTGAACTCTCTAATGGGTGTTCCATCAACCGAAAATCTGAAAAAACATATATATACTCGAAGATAAGCATAAATTAAGCATTGATGATTAAAGAAATCTTTCAGTAATGGTTTATAGTAATTAATAAGTAATCATAAACTAATAACTAATACTTACATGATGTGTTTGGGGTTCCAAAGGATGGAGTATGTGTGGAAATCGGCAGTTGGGTCGAACCACAAGTAGAACTGTTGCTCTCTGTTGCCTTTGCCTTGGCTAAACACGTTTGTGTGCAAAATGTAAGGATCACCGCTCAAGTTTCCCAAGAACTCGAAATCAATCTCGTCCCAAGTTGAACCTTTTGAAGACAACTGCAACATATATATATGGTCACAAGAACAACGTTAAGATCGATTTTAGTATATGATAACCCATGCAGTAAAAGGCCACCGGATAATTATAAGATCGATCGACTTACATAGTAGGCTGTGACGGTGCCAGCCGAGTTACCAGGAACAAGCTTGAGCTGCATATCGATTTGACCAAACAAGTATTCGTTTCTTGACTCGAAACCAGAGCCAGATGCTTTGTCGAGAGAAAGCGTTAAGAGGTCGGCGTTGAGTATCTTACCACGGCCGTCACCCCATGTGATATCGAACTCGTTGTAGAAGTTGGCAGAAACTAGTGAAGTAGTAACTAGAGTAACGATGAGTAGAATGAAATTTGTAGAAGAAGAGCGTGAAGAAGCCATTGAAGTAGCTAGCTAGCTAGGTTTCGATCGATCTTCTTTTGTTTGGTGAATTAGTTGAAGTGAGTATTAAAAACGTCAAGTGTGTAGTATTTATAGCGTGTTTGGAATTATAGACGAAGTGGCGAGGAAGCTGTTGTTTATGTTTGTTTGAGTTGGTGAAGAGATTGTTGTTGTTTACAGCTGGCAATGGCAACTACTACATTATCTACAAGCAATATCCGAGTGCGGCACTGCTTTTGTTATTTTATATTTTCTCAGTCAAGAAATTTAATATTTTCAAGTCTAGTTATAAATTGTATTGTATATTTTTTTTCTGAACAACCATAATATATGATAATATATATTATTAAACACCAAAAAGATATATACAATCGATTAATCGAAACCCCACACTTGTCTTGTGCAAGCTATATATAAAAATTAAAACAAACTCACTAATTATCTAGAAACCACCGGCCAGTAACTAAAACAAAAATCAACAGCGTTAAAACTCTAAGATTACGTACTCAAAACATACAATAACATGTGAATTCGTGTAGTTTTAACTCTAAACAGGGCCGGTCCCGATATTTTAGAGGCCCTGTACAATTTAGTAAAAATAGGCTCTAAAATTAAAGTTAAAAAAGGATTTTGATTTTTTATTCAATCTTGTATTCTTCTAATATAAAAAATCAAATTATTAGAAGACTAATAATCTAAAACAGATTCATTAATCAATACATAATCATAAAAACAAAAATCAGAATGCAAAATTATATGAATTTGAAATAGTAACACAGTGAAACTAAGAAAATAGTCATTCATAGACTAACCTCGAACAGAAATTTAGATAATCAGATTTATATAGAGTCCAAATAATCAAATCTCGAACAGAAATGTGAGCATCTGTACAAGTCAGAGTCGAATTATACATTGAAATCCCTAAAAAACAGTTTTTATATAAACAAAGGAAAGAGTAGTATATACGTAAAACAAGAAGATATATACGTACCGGTAAGGGGTTGGTTCCGTAAGTAAATAGTGTCAACGACTCGACCGGCGGATAGTGGCGGTAGAGAGGAGAGATGAAATGATGTTGGTTCAGAGAAGGCGGCGATCATCTAATTGTGATGGTGGTCAGCGGCGGTCGCAAGTTTAGCGGCGCAGGGGGTCAGCGAAAAGGAGCAATCGAGACTCTTGAGACTAAACGTAATCTTCAATCGATGGGTATTCTTCAGCCCTTTCATCTTCAGCCGAGAATCGATGGTGTACTGTCGAGTATCGGGAATCGGAGGCGTCGAATTTGCGTAGTCCCAAGACGACAGTCGTTAACCATTGTCGCTCGCCGGTTACAATACAAAACCTAATTTGACTAGTTGATTGGGCCTTGAACATTTGGGCTGACTAACCTAAATACCTAATACATATACCTGGACATATAGAATGTGAGGCCCTATCATCATTTGGGTCCTGTGCAAGTGCACAGCCTGAACTCCTAAAGGGCCGGCCCTGACTCTAAATCTATATTAACAGATTTACGTATATTTACATTCAAGATATTAATTTAGTTAACTTTAAATTAATAATTTACTGATGTATTTTGTAAGAGAACGTAATTATTTAAATATTATTTGATTTGAAATGATCTCAATTTCGTTTGAATTTGCAAGTACTGTTCCTTTTATTATAAATTGAATATACTTCCTCCTACTAAATAATTTTAATTCATCCTTGTAAAGTCATACATACTAAATAATGGCACATTGATTCCAAAGTTAATTACAAAGATGGTCCCTGTGGTTTACGCTAAATTTCACATTTAGTCCTTTAAAATCGAAAATTACACTGATAGTCCTTATGGTTGACATGTTGTTTCACTTTTGGTCCTTTAGCCTAACTCCAGTTATCTTTGACTGTTAGTCAAAGGGTATATTAGTCATTTTCCATTTATCCTTGTAACCAAACATCCTCTATCCTCTTTCTTTCTCTTAATCAATTAATTATTAATTAACTTGTAATTAAGATTAACCAATAATTAATTAGTTATTAATAAAGTTATTTAATATTTTCATACATATTAATTAGTGATTATCTTTAAAAAATTATTTTTTATTTTAGTTATATCTTTTTAATTTACTGATGTTCTTGATCTTTAGCTTCAAGTAGGTGAAGTAAGAAAATGATAAAATAACTCAATGAATCTCCCTCAATCAAAACCACAAATCTTATAGATTATAAATTGAAATAATACAAATCTGAAAACTAAAAGCGATGGTTGGGTTTCAACATAAGGTACAAGGAAGAAGAGCGATGGCTGGGTTTCAACACAAATCTGAAAACTAATAGATTATAAACTAAAATAAACACACAAGGAAGAGAGCGATGGCTGGGTTTAGCTTGTTTCCATCTGCATCCACTTCAAAGACTTTAGATCTTTCATTTCCTCTCTCTAAATGCCTCTCACACCATCACCATTACCCCTGAAACAGCCGGTCACCGTCGCTCAGAGTGAAGAAACCACCACCGCCGTTGTCGCAGATGTGAAGAAACCACCACCGAAGCCGCATATGTCAAGAAACCATCGCTCACCGCCACAGATCTGATGAAACCACCACCATCACCATCGCTCACCGCTGCAGATATGATGAAACCACCATCATCGCCGTCTCTCACCTCCGTAGATCTGAAGAACCACCATCACTGTGGCAGATCTGCGTCGTTGACCAAGAAGCCATCACTGTGGCAGATCTGAAGAAAATGCCGTAGATCTGAAGACCATTTATCGTTCTGATTCTTCTACGGCGGTGAGGTCGTGTGGCGGTGATGGCAGTGCAGATTGAAGGTAGTTGTCGGCGGTGGTTGCACGGTGGTGGTTGCCGGCGGTGGTTGACGGCGGTGCAGGGGTGGTGATGTTCTTCACAGGGAGAGAGGATTAAGATGGGGAAGTGTGGTGAATGTTATGTTGGAGAGGAGTTAATTATAAAAAAGTTACTTTAAATAAAGAAATAGGGTTAATAGTGTTTGGTAAAGGGGATAACAAGCAAAAAGACCAAAATACCCTCATGTGCCTTGCACATGAGGGACTTTTAACGGTTGAACTTAACGGCGGTCAGGCTAAAGGACTAAAAGTGAAACAACATGTCAACCATAAGGACCATCGGTGTAATTTTCGATTTTAAAGGACTAAATGTGAAATTTAGCGTAAACCACAAGGATCATCTTTGTAATTAACTCTTGATTCCATTAATTTTTCCTACTCAATCAAACAATGACTAAGGTGCTTTTACTAGTTACCCAACCCATGTTTCTTTCCTCTACCTCTATCTTCCTTGTCTCTATCTCTCTCCTCTCTCTAGCTTCTCAAATATTTTTTGAATAGAGAATGATTGTGCAAGATGGATATATAATGAAAAACGGATAAAATGGTAAGATGTTAATATGACAAATAAGAAAACACATACTATGTACAATAGATGATGATGGATCTTGTAAGAAATAAACCTTTTTTAATTAATAAACGTCCATAATTTGTTACCAAACTTATGTAAGAGAAATTAAAAGATGATTGTGTATAACAAATATTTGTTATAAATAATTAATTTTTTTTAATAATGATAACCTTAAATATGTATATGACAAAATACTTTATAACTTAGGTGTTGTTATCTCACCTTTTTCTTAGACGCATATTATATTAAAGGTTAAAATCATGTGCATCCAATTCATACTTATCCTTTTAAATCTATTGTCACATCAGCATCCACATCAATCCCACCTCTATTCTTAGTGCGAGAACCGCGAGAACCAATCTGAGCCGTCCAATTCCCCCTCTTTCAATGTCATTGCTCACCCATGAATTCCTCACATGCACCATGCCACACTTTATCCCTTCACGCTCTCCATCCATAAAACTTCCCATATCCAAGGAACGACCGAGATTGGTTCTCGCGGTTCTCGCACTAACAACGGTTCTCGCATGAACTCTCCCCTATATATATATAATTAATAAAATTATTTATAGAGGTACAAAATGCATAAATAAAAAATACGCAATTAAACGTTCATTTAATAATAAGTACGAGAGCAAAAATATATTGATTAAAAATTACGAAATTAGAAAATATATTTATGCGTATATACATATTTATAAAAATTACGTTCATTATATATTTTTGTGTATATACGTATTTTTTGTATATTTATTAAGAATTTTGATAAAAGTATAAGTAATTTAAAATTTAATAAACTTAAACTATATTATATTAAATTTTATATAATATTAAAAGAGTAAATAAAATATAAATAACAAATGTATCAAACATGTGGGGTCCACTATTATTAAAAAGAAAAAAAAATCATGGGACCCATTCATTCTTCATACCACGGTTCAATAACCATTCAACTCCGTTTTCATACAACCCCCCTTACAATCCATACAACACCTATACAACCCTCATACAACCTCCATAAAACTCCCATTGGTGATGCTCTAACCCTCAAACACCCACATCCAACCCTCTTCAACCCACATTAAATATTAATAAAATATACATATTAAATAGAGAGAGAAAGAGAGAAGGAAAAAGAAGAAAAAAAAGAGGAGAAAGGGTACCTGCGCTGGTCTACAAACCAACAAAGCTTGGAAGCCGCTGGACAGCGATGGGGCTGGTTCCTTACCAGCTTGAACCCGCCAAGCGGTATCAATCGATGCGCACAGGCGCACAGCCTAAGACCATGTGCATCCAACCCTCTATTGCCTTTTCAAATCCATTGTCACATCAGCACCATATCATCCCCACCTCTAACCCTTTCTAACCCTCAAACCCATACATCCAACCCATACTTACTCTCCTAATATTTTATTATAAAATAATATTTATGAGAGAAAGAAAAAGAGAGAGAAAAGAAAAAGAAAAAAAGTGTATGTGTGTGCACAGGGTATCTCCACGGGTAGGAGAACCCTTTCTCTCTCTTACCCTCTTGAACCCTCTCAAGAGATTATGGTGTGCAGGTAGGCTTGGCCAAACTCTTGAGAGCCCGTGGCCATGGATGTACATGGTCTAATATTATACTCACACACTAGTTGCGGTGCAAACATATTAATTTAATAATTAATTTTTAATAACTAAGTCTTACATATTAAATATTCTAATATTTATATTATAATTTTCACTTAACTATTTAAAAATACATTAAAAAAATAATAAATCTAAATACAATTTATAAAAAAATTTGAATTTTTCAAATGAGTAATAAGTTAAATAAAAGATAATTATATGTCAACACTTTTGTTGGATTTTATTAATTAATCTGAAAATTTATTACTTGTGATAATTTAGAACAAGAAACACACAATCTTTTATGAAGACAAACAATTTATTAAGCAAAAACTATTTATATTGTATGTGTATGTAGCGATAACTATACTTAATTGGATCAATGTTCAAATTAAGGTTTGAATTGTTAATTTGTGTTTGGCAAGATAGCCTACCGAGAGCGCGTTTGTTCGGATATGATATGATACTTGATGAGTTGATGATATGCAACCGGACCAACACAACCACGTGTGCGTTAAATACATGACATATCTTTTCTTAATTTTTTTATCGATTAAATCATATCAACTATATATCCAGGCTAATGTTTATGCATGATTTCTATGTGATACGTCACATTAATTTATAGTTATGATTAAACAGCCGCATTATGAAAATTAAAGAGCGTACTAAATTGAAATTTTATTAAATTCACTTATAATTAATTATCGTTAAGCACAATATTCATTTGGAGAGCCTTTAATATCATTTGCCGGTATGAAACTATAGTGTATGTTGGAGAAATATTTGGTAATTTCTTACATATTGTTTCCCGTATGCGACGAGCAATCTGAATATTTGAAGTTTGTGTTTTGACAATGTCAATTATTTTATTTGGGAAAAAAAATTGAAGCGATGAAGACTGGATATATATCTAAAGTTTAGATCATATCTTGCAATTGGCTATCTTGTTTACAAGCACCGTATGTATGCGCAAGGATGTAAGTTTAGCTCGCATGATTTCGTTTGAGGTTCTTGTTGTAAGTTTGTAGAGTTTAAACTTAAAATTTAAAACCAACTGATTATAAGTGGAGTGGTTCTAAACTCTTTTTAAGCATATTATAAAGTCACTTCGTTTGATATGAGATATTTTTTAACACACCCTCTCACTTGTGACGTTCTTTTTTTTCCACGCCTAACATGTGGAAACTTAAGGTTTTGTGAAGTCTGTGTGACCTTTGACCAACCATAGGCGGACATTTCTTTTTATATAAGTTTGTGTAGCTCTAACTCGAAACATATTTCACATCCGACGAAAAGTGAGTTTGGAATATGATTAATAAGAGTCTTGCGTTACCCCGCTCATAGCTAATTGCTAAATCTGAAACATTTTATGGAGTGAACCCGTTAAATATAATAAAGACAATGGGTAACCAATTTCTACTTCAGATTCACACCAATCTCAAAATTCACGCTTTAACACTTTTGATACAAACTATTTATTCGTTAGTTATTTTAAGAAATAACTGAGATGATTATATAGAAAAATCCAGCTCAAAATTTATAACCAAAAAGTTTTGACGTAAAAACTATATACTCATTAGTTGTTTTAAAAATAACGGAAATTAAATAGAAAAGCTCTAAAATTAAAATAATAACATCGTAACTATTTTTCTATTAATGAATATTAAAGATCGAAACCCTTTGTAAAAACTATTTATTTTTATTGTGAAATAACACTACAATAATGCTTTGTCCAATTGATAAAATCTCAATCATTTTGGATCGGGCACATCCATCCTGTTGGATGGAGAGTGACCCGGCTTCCTTCCATTGCACCAACCCCCTTAATTTCAAAGTGAGATGAGCTGGTTGTTGCTCACGTCCACTTTTTCTTTTTTCCTCTCTTCTTCTCTCCATTTCTTCTTACACTCTTACGTTTAATTAATTTTGTAAAAAAAATAGAGATTGGTTGAGAGGGATGAATGTAAGGGGGTGTTTGGTTATTGTTTTTTATGGGATTTAGATTTAAGATGTGATTTGCATTTGATGGGATTTACATTCCAATCTTGTGATTGTTTCAAATTCTTTGCATGGGATTTCCACCACCAGCAAACTCTATTGCCACCACCAACCACCACATCTGCTGCCAGCAGGGAGAAGGAGAACATCGATGGCGAAGGAGAACGAGGGTTTCTGTTGTAGCGGTGAAGGTGCGACGAGGGTTTCTGTTGCAGCAGCGAAGGGGCGACGATGGCGACAACGAAGGCGGACGACTAGGGTTTCTGTGGCGAAGGCGAAGGGGTGACGGTGACGACCTTGTGACGACGGTTTCTGTCGACTAGAGTTTGCTGGAATATTAGCCGGGGGGGTTGCCGGAGCAAATGCCTTAGCTATGGGTTTTCAAAATACCAGGGGGGTGAGAGGATTTAGTTATCCGTCATCCATGAGATTTCATAAAATCCTGGGAATTAAAATCCTATTCTCTTTTGTCAAACCAAACACCACATCTAGAGTGATTTGAAATCTCATTCCCATGAAATTCCCTTAAATGACACAAACCAAACACTCCCTAAGTGTTAGTGAGATAAAGGGGAATGGTAGGAAAAAATAATGCGGCGTTGACGTAGTAATTATGTAAAGTAATGGATGGATGCAAATATGTTGTGTTTGTTGTGATGAATTGAGGAAGAGAAAAGAAACCATCATTTCATCCTCTTGTCATGGAGATGTTTGTTAGTAATGTAGAAATTGAATGAGTAATTACGTACAGAATGTAGTTTCTTTTATTTCAAGGATTTTGATTTATTAGAGTATGAATATTTTTTCCTCATTTGAATGGAATGAATTGCAAAAATTTATTTTTTTCTTAACGCTGTGTTCCACAGTTACACGTGGAAAGAAAATGGAATGATAGAAAATTAGCGAGAGAAGAAAAAAGAAAATGAAGGGAAATGTTTTTGTCATTGCGTGTTCCCGAGTTCAAAAGAAAATTAGAGGAGAAATGAAATTTGAAGTGTTATTTTGTTTCCTTCCAAAATCTTCCCTACTTTGGGAGGAAAATCTGGAAGGAAAATAAGAGAAAATTTTCTTTCCAAAGTCTTTTCTTTTCTCTCCTAGAAAACTTGGGAACACAACTTAAATTCATTTTCCTTCCTTAATATTTTCCTTTCTCCCCTAATTTTAACTCGGGAACACAGCGTAAATCTTTTAAAAAAATTGTTTTATTTTATTATTATATCAATTTCTCTCCATCAAAAATCATATAATTATAATTAATTTCATTTCAACAAAACAATAATAATAATAACTTATTTTTTTACTTTCTTTATGTAATCCTAAGGCTACCCGCATCGGAGCTCCTCACAAGCTCGTGAGGCACCTTCGCGAGCAAGAGGACCATCGCAGGCCTGTGTGAGCAATGACTCACGGTCACCTGCGTGAGTGGGATCGCGAGAGTGAGCGGCATGTCGTGAGCGGCGCCTTTTTTTCGTTTTTTTTTTTTTTTGTGATGTGAGGGCATGTGATGGATGCAGGGGTTTGTGTGATGTGATGAGAAAATGGTGGAAAGCTGATGTGACGCTGATGTGGCTGTGTGAGGGTTGTGATGAATGTTGATAGTATAATGAATATAAAAAAGGAGAAAGCGCGTCTTAGAGTCAGAGACATCCGTCAATGCAGCCAAAGTGATAAAATCCCCGGCCGTACGTCATTTTCATTCATTACCACTTTTAATAATATAACTGGCACACCTTAAACACCAGCTGTTACCTCACTGCCTCTGCCTCCCTACACTCCTTATCTCATCTTCCTTCTTTCTTCACACACCCACCGGACCCCCTATAAATACAAACATCCTTCACTACCATCTTTCATCTTCATCTTCAACTTCAACTTACTACATCTCTCTCTCTCTCTCTCTCTCTCTCTCTCTCTCTCTCTCTCTCTGCATAAAATGGCCACCTTTTCTTCTTCTTCTTCTTCTTCAACATCTACTATGCTTTCCATCTTCGTCTTTCTTATTGTATTACTTGGGAGCACTTATGCCGATTTCAACAATGAGTTTGATATCACTTGGGGTGATGGCCGTGGTAAGATTCTTAACGCCGACCTCTTAACCCTCTCCCTCGACCAGTCATCTGGCTCTGGCTTTGAATCAACAAACGAATACTTGTTTGGGAAGATCGATATGCAGCTTAAGCTTGTTCCCGGCAACTCTGCTGGCACCGTCACTGCATACTACGTAAGCAGTTCATTTCTTTTCTTGTTATACTTACCTTACCATGCTGCTCTGCTTAATTTAAGTAATAAGCTTCTGTTGAACTGAAAATGAATAGTTAATAATTATGATTGATTGTATTACAGTTGTCTTCGAAAGGCTCAAACTGGGATGAAATCGACTTTGAATTCTTGGGGAACTTGAGTGGTGATCCTTACATTCTGCATACAAATGTGTTTAGCCAAGGCAAAGGAAACAGAGAGCAGCAGTTCTACCTTTGGTTCGACCCAACTGCTGATTTCCACACCTATTCCATCCTCTGGAACCCTCAACGCATCATGTAAGTATACATCTTTCTAAATTGATCAATTTTATTATATGAGTTGTCAATCTTTTTTTTACTCATCTTGTCGTTTTAATTATCAGATTCTCTGTTGATGGAACACCCATTAGAGAGTTCAAGAATGCCGAGTCGATGGGGGTACCGTTTCCGAAAGAGCAGCCGATGAGGATTCACTCGAGCTTATGGAATGCTGACGATTGGGCGACAAGAGGTGGGCTTGTGAAGACTGATTGGACACAAGCTCCATTCACTGCTTCCTACAGAAACTTTAAGGCCGATGCTTGTGTCGTGTCTTCTGGAAAATCGTCTTGCGGTGGCTCTGCAACTTCCGGCGGCAATCAGGCGTGGTTGTCGGAGGAATTGGATAATACAAAACAGGAGAGGCTGAAATGGGTGCAGAAGAATTACATGATATATAACTACTGCTCTGATTCCAAAAGATTTCCACAAGGGTTTCCGCCAGAGTGCAAAATGGCATAAGGATTATTGAATTTGATCTCAATATATATTCTTTTATTGTATTTAGTTTTATCAAAGATTGAATTAGAAATTCAAATTCATTGTAGTTATTAATGGAGTAATAAAGATAAGAATTTTCGTCTATATATGCTCTCCAATATTACTAAAGCTTTCACCGTTGTGTTATTCACACACGGACATGAGTCGCTTGAATTAAGGTTTTTAATCGGAATGTTAAAAGATGATATTTCTTGTCTTTATTGACTTTCTAGAACATATAGTTTAAGGCTATTATTTATATCCATATTTCATCTTTTCCTTACCCACAGTTACATCAGCGTCATATCAGTTTCTCTTTTTTTTTTCTTTCTTTACCCCCAACTAACGTTGTACCTACCATTTTTCCTTTCCCCTTTTCTTTTCACTTAAAAAAAGAAAAATTAAAATATATTAAATGTGTTTTAATTTGATTGGCTGAAGTTGGGGTGGGGGGGGGGGGGGGAAATCTTTCTCGGGTGAATATACCCGCTTCCCACTACCCGCTCGGTAACCCGCATATACGGAAATGGTGTTCCCGTGACACCCGCAAAGTTTTCTTGGCTACCCGAGGGTTTACCCGAGGATATAACGCCTAGCCTAATGGTTGAATTCATATCTTTTTCGGGTCGGTGCGTTTGGATAGACGGTCTCGAGGGTTTATATGTGTCACCCTAACCTCTCATTTTTAAGGGTTATCGTAGTCTTTTGTTGTATTTAGTTTCTACTTAGTTTTTCTATCTATTTAATATTTTAACACGTATAATTTTTTAATTTTGTTTCTTATAATATTTTCTTGATGTCGATACTTGTTTTAGAAGTGTCAAAATTTTTTTTTAATATGAAAGGTAAATATCAATTCCCAAACATAACAATAAAGATATTATAAGTACGATTAATATGAAGGTTTTGAATCAACAAATCATTAAAAAGAAAAATGTGTGTAATATCATTAAACATTTTAATTATAATTTCAAAACGGTCCCCAGGTTATACAAGGTTAGAAGATATTCACTTTGATCCGTTTCATTTTAACTTTGATTTGTTTGGACTCTGATTAAAACATATTTTATCTTACTAGCATGATACCCGCGCAATGCTGCGATAATGAATTAATTATACTTCTCTAAATGCCCATTTTCAAGACGTAGGGAGTTTGATATTTATGTAATACGGTGACGGCGAATAATTTTCGTTTTATGATGTCTATTTCCTTTATCTTTTTTTCATTTCCTTTACTCTTTGTTCTCCACAATTTTAAAAAAAATATATGAAAATATTTTTTAATAATTAAGGTAATTAGTATTGACTTTGACTTTCAAAAAAATTATATTGACTTTAGTTTTCTTAAATATGTAAAGTTTAGTTATTAAAATGGAATATAAGAATCTTAATAATTATATGTAATAGTTACTCAATTTAGTTTATATGAGGGGCAATTTAGTATTTTCAAAACACTTAAAATTTAAGAGTTTAAGCAAAATGTCTAAATTCTTTATACTATAGTATAGATAGAGTATTCGCATAATGCTGAGAGGTGTGTATCTTATACCTTACATATTTTCACTTATCGTTTTACTTATAAAATAAAAAAAATTAAAATGAAAAGACAAAATAAATTATAAATTATACAGTACACATCTAATCAGTGTAGGATGAACCAATAAAGTATAAAAAAAATGTAGAGAGATAATATATCATCCTACTTTATGCTCATATTTATCCTCATACTCACAAAATTAACACAAATGTCAAAATCAATGAAGGAGATGAGGAAAGAGAATTAGTGAAATTCTTATGTCATCTTATTATGAATAGGAGGATGAAGTAAAAGAAAAAAAAATAGGAGTATCTATCAATTTTGAAAAATATAATATTTCTATAGTGTTTTCTAGTTTGGTCATAAATGCAACCTTAAAATCCTTAAGTTGCATGTGCAAGGCCGGCCCTGGGCAAGGGCGAGCGGGGCAGCCGCACAGAGCCTAAAATTTTCAGGGGCCCATTTTGTGAACCTATGTATGTGTGTGTATATATAGTAATAAAATAAGCTTTGTTCTAGTGCAATAGTCGAGAAATAGAGAGATGAAAAAACACAAAGAGTCATTGAAAATAACAATGCAAAGTTCAAATTCATATGTTCAATGACTTTCATTGCTTACACACTTTTCTATTTGTAGCTATTGACCCTTCTAAAAACGCAATTGAACTTTCATTTAAGTTTATTTTATAAATCAAAGTTCACCCTTCACTTTATCTTACTATAACTACACGCACATATTATTATTTAACGGGAGGCTAAACGCAAAAAATATTAACGTTAGTTTTAATATTGGGTAATTCTATTTAGCAAAATATAACACGAAGTATTGTTGAAGAAATTGTAAATTTTTTAGATAAAAGTTTATATTGCATATGCATTTGGCTTTTCTTAAACTAAGATATATTATAGATGCATCTTAAAAGCAATAAAAATCAAAAGTCAAAAATTCAAAATTTATTTTACCTATTTTTTTATTAAATTTTAATATCTATAGAGAGGCCCATTTTTTATTTTTGCCCAGGACCTCGTATATGTCTTGACCGGCCCTGTACATGTATCAATAATATCTCAGTAAAAATATATATGTTATGATTACTTCCATGTAGATTAAATCTTATTTACTAGCACAATTCTCTTTTATTATATATTTTAATTTTAATTAATTAAATTTAAATTAATTAAATTACATAAATGTGAGTCCAATATAGAAATGGTTAAATCTGAGTTAATTTGAAATTCATGCATTGTAAACGAGATTAATAAGTTTTTTCTTTTCTAAAGATTGAAAATGAAGAATCAAATTTTTACAAAAAGAAAAAATGAAGGCTGACAATGGAAACTGGAAAGCATGGGCCGGCCAGCAGATCAGCAGTCCACGAATGGCTGCGGGCATTCTTGAAATCGGGCCGTGATTTAGATTTTAGCAGCTATATCTTCGGCGGTCAATAGATATCGGTGTTTTTTTTAATTCTATTTATTCCCGTAAATAATCTAATTGACTCATGCAATATTATATTGAATAATATTATTTCGATACATGTTATTCACAAATATATATCATATCACAGGGTTGATTTAAATTATAAGTGTGTTAAAATAAAACCATTCTACGAATATATGTAAGTGTATGATCTGTATTAAAAATTATAATAGGATGATGTCACATATCTTGTATGTGTGAGAGAGTCCAAATAGTAACATCATTTTTGGTGTTATTCTCTATAGTTAAATCTACTAATATCTTATTTTAAACCATCCAATTAAGTTTAATCAATATACAGAAAACAAAAAAAGATAGAGCTATTACCAAATAATAACTTTTACACACATAGATTAAGATTTAAAAATAAATTAAACTAAGTTGCATGACTTGTTACCCCTTTTTAAAGATAAGAGAAGCTCAAATTTAAAACTCTAAGACCATGAGTAGCACACCTTTCTAACCCTGCATACCCTACTGCCACATCTGTCACATCAGTTTTTCTCTCTCATACCCCTTCCTTACCCTCAGGTGGAGTACCACACCCCATCTACCCAAAAAGCAAAAATAAAAATAAAAATCGAATTTGGTCACAAGTTGAGTGGGTTCGAGAAAAATACGCCGAAGCCGCCGGTTGGAACCTGCCTTGAGTGTACTGTGTGGAAGAGCAACCCTAGGCAACCCGTTGGGCGCTACGCATAGTCTAAAAAGTCCGGATTAGCTCTACCAACACCCTTAAAAGGATGTTTGTATGCGGGAGACTATCTACACTACTGGTCTAGTTAACCATCATGTGTGTACACTCATGTTGTTAACCCTCATTAGTGCGATTTAGGGTTTTGGCTAAAAACCTATAGTCGCTGGCCCCGATCTAGAGAGTGAGTTGTGTGTGTGTGTGTGTGTGAGAGAGAGAGAGAGAGAGAGAGAGAGAGAGAGAGAGAGAGAGAGAGAGAGAAGATGATGGTCATTCTATAGGGGTGCTCTGATCTATGTACATGGGTGTAGGAATTGAAATGGTGGCGTTGTAAGTGTGTCCAAGGTGGTGATTCTAAAGAGAGAGTGTATTTGGTTATGAAGATAAGTTAGAAAAGGACTAAAAACATCTCTTTCTCCATTCAAACTTAATAGTAGTTAAGTTAAATGAGTGGATTTGAAACAAATTATAAACCACTATTAGTGTAATTTCAAAAGTTAAAAAGACAAAATATGTAATTTAGATATAACCGGGAACTATTTATGTAATTAGCTCATATATTAGATGTTTTAATCATAATCATGGTTGTTTGTGAATTATTGTATTTTATGTGATGTGATTGATTAGTGTTTTATTGGGTTTTGTACTAATGATGTTGCAAAGTGTACAACTATATAATGCATGCCTAGATTTTAATGTTCATGTGGTTTAATTAAATGTTGGCATTATTATTGAGGGCTTTTGTTTAGACACCCTAGTCTAAGGATCAAGGCATCTTAGTCTAGGGATTAGGTATCTTAATTTCATACTTTGACCAAGTTTTATTGGTCTCTTTTTTACTTTTCCGTATCTATCATTTAATTATAAGTTAATGATTGTTACATACTTTATTTTCTGATTATTACATGTGATTAAAACTAATAAAATCTGAGATAAATTTTAATAAATATAAATATACACACGCAATACATCATCTAGGTTCAAAATAAAATAAAATTTAAGTAATAGTTAAAGATGTTTTATAAGTAACGATTTTCCGAAATATCTCATATGACCATGTTTTCTTAATATAAAGATTGTATAATCTATAATTTAAGGATTAATTTAACTATAATATAATCTTCTAATATATATATAAAAGACTAATTAGAAAAAAATTATTAAATAATTTTGACCTTCATTTAATAAAAGATTTAATTTTAACCGTTTATTCGTTTAATTCAAAAAGATTAATTTTGACTTTTTAAAATGAAATTAATTTGAATGTGAATGTAATGACAGCTGTGAGTGTAATGACGAAACAGGCCCAAAATCGACCACTAATCCATCAAAATTCGTGTGGTTTGATATGATAGGACCCTGGGGAATATCATCACGACCCTTATGAACCTGTTCTTGATCCCTAACACCCTCTAGATGAGAAGAAGTGAACAAAAACGGTTGACCTTACATAGTCGAACTCTACAGGCGTTTTTTGTTACCAAAATCTTTTTTCTAGACCTCTAATGAAGAAACCGAGACAATAGGCGTGTTCCTCTCATCAAAACTAGTTGAATCATGTCCATCTCCACCCTTAACACCTTCGTTTCGCCCCTTAATTCCTGAAAATGGCGCCTGAACCCTAATTAGGGTTTTTTCTGTTTAGCACGATTTCGCGTTAATGGAGGATCTAATGGACAATCAGGCTTCATAGCAATAAAGTTCGGAATTGGATGTAATGGACTATTTAGAACTTCATCAGTAATGTTTCAAAGAAATGAAGAACATATGAAGAACACCACCAAGAACATAAATATTATAATAAAAAAAATTCAAAATTCAAGTAAAAAAACAGGTAACCTGATAATCAGGTTACCACTTGCATACAATGACACAAATTTGTAAGTTGTTTGTATTTTTTGATAAAAAAGAAAGTTGGTTGTATACAATGGCAATATAGGCATAGTTTGTTGTATTTTCGCGTATTTTGCCCTAAAATTTATGTTTTTTACTTTACTAATTTATTTTCTTGTTTAATGTAAAACACAAATTTAAATAATACAAAAGTATTAAGGTAATAATAAGGAAATAAAAGAATAATAAAGTTATTAATTTGACTAAAAAGCACACACCAAAACCCACCACCTAGTAAAACACACACCAAAACCCACCACCCACCGTCCCCCATTGTCTACCTTACACACAAACACTTATCGACGTATCTCGCGAGGAGAAAATATGGTTTTTCTCTCAGACATTACTAGTTATTATAAATTACAATTTTTAGGAAATCATTATTAAATCTTTTAAGTTTACATTAGTCAATGATTATAATTTTATATATTTCAAATATTAAAGCTAAAACAAATTTGTTTTAGTTTACGTTAGTCAAATATTTCAATTATTAAACTTATAAGCTTAAAAGATTATTTTTCTTAATAGTAATTTATTTTAAAAATATACTATAAAATTAAGAAAGATAAAAATAAAAGCTACATAAAAAGATAAAATCATTAATAAAGTAATAATTTATTACTAGTGATCCTTTTTTGTTCGCTGCTAAAAAAATTTAAAAAATAAAAAATAAAGCAATAATTTAAATGATAAAGTAGGATGAAAATTATTAGATTATAATTACAAGATACATAACAGTGTTGGAAATATAAGCTAGGTAACATAGATTAGGGTGATAACATAGATTAGGGTGTCTCTAACAACACCCTATTATTGATGCGATATGTATTAGTTACTTGGTTTCCAAAATTCCTAAATTACTTGTACATTATTACAATCTTTAAAGTACATTAATTTTCTTAAATATAGATATCTAAATAATAAAACTAATCAAATCATTTTAAAAAAATTAGAAACACTTATCTACAAATTCATCATTCATGTATATATAAAATTCCTAAAAATGTCCCTATTGAATTAAACCTTTAAACTTTAACATTCATTTGTTAATTAAGTTTTTCATCCCATCGTTTCTGCGGCACACCCTTAAGTTTCGATAAAGTTATCTTCCTTGATATATTTTTTTATCAGCCGAAAGAATGTATATTATTAAATCAAAGGTCAAACAGCTGTTTTGTATTTACATTTAGCATCTCACACTTACAGTACTATTTGAAGGTACAACACATAATCCATATCTTACAAATGGTTAACACATTTTTAGAAACCGATTTGAGATATTTAATCTTTTAAAAATAAGATACAAGATAGAAATACTGATTAACAATCAATTTCTTCTTTCACTTTAAATAAAAGAAATTACAAACTTAAATACCAATCTACTAGAACTCCTACGCAACTAATTCAAATCTATATATATATATATATATATATAAAAGACATGCAAAATTTCTTAAAATAACCATAAATTGAAACTCAATCAACCAATCACATCCTTTAATTTCAAAATTATTCAATTTCAAAAACAATTTTAGAAAGATTATTAGCATCGAATTTCAAATCTAAATTAATTGGGAGGGTCTCAATGAAAATTATGAGGGGGTTTTATAAAATATGACTTCAAAAAATTTAGTTATTGTTTTTGTTACAAATTCTATATGTATAATTTTGGTGATATTTTATTTTTTTTATCTGAAAATTTTAATATCTCAAAACACTTCTGAAACACTATTACCCTGATTTTACTATACCTCTTATAATTTCATACTATCAAATTTTATACTTTTTTTAAAACATCCTCGTGTTTTTACATGGGCTAATAAATTAGTAAGTTGATATAAAGAAAGTGGGAAAGTGGCGTTCCTTTTTTAACCTCCTACAATAACTTTTATTAACTATCTCATTAAGCTAAACTCAATGGATGCCTAAGAAAGTAAGAAGTGGTAGTGCTTCCACTTGTACCATAGGCAAAAGAGCTTGTACTTCTAATTGAGATATTGAAATCCTTTTATTCTAGCATTTTGCTAGCTTAATATTATTCTGTCGCATTTAAAAAAAAAGACCAGTTATGATAACAATACTGTGATATATAATCACATAAAAAATAGAATAATAATTTAATATAGTTTGTCTTCGATCTGTTAAGAAAAAAACTAAGCATCATTTCCCAAAAAGTGCATGTTCAACGCCTTAATAATTCATTAAATTATTTGTGTTCCACTTTTTTATTTATAACAAATTTAAATATCACTAATAATTGGCAAAATGTCTTATTTGATTCGATAGAATTCTAAAATTTAATAATTGTGGACTTAGTGAGTGTTTAATTACATACTAATTAAAATAATATAAAATTACAAATTAGATTGGAAGTTAAAGTTCTATAATTTAAACCTTTGATAAATTTTATTATTTGCACTATTATATATTGGGAAATTAAGTGTAGGGTAAAATGTGTAATATATAACGAATTTTGGTAAAATTGTCATTTGAATCAACTAACTTCATTCCTACATGGTTTTTTTTGAACAGCGAAAGATACGTAGTCCATTCAACAAAAAATGTCTTTACACAAAACATGACACTCGCCATAACCTTTCCACAAACACTAAGAACGCAATAGTCACTAAAACCCGTAACATTGCCCCAAAATAAAAGTGATACCTCAAAAAACTCCCAGAGGCGAAACAGTCGCACCAGTAAAACGCCATATAAACCACAATATCGCTATACCAAGCATCAACACTCATCGTCGAATCAAACATCAGCTTCTAACAACCGTCGGACCGACACCCGCACCAATCTGGCAGTACAACTTATCATCACCACATTGCCCCAAGATATCAGTACCTCATTCCTACATGGTTACCCAAATATACCACCTACTTTTTAATTGAATTTAAGGTCAATAATAGTTTAATCATTGAGTTGTAGTCAATTTAATTTTAACCATCAAAGTTTTTTTCTAAACAGTTTTATTATAAAATTTGAATATATTATGATTTAATAATCAAAGTTATACATCTTTTTAGTTTAAACATTAAAGTTTATTTTCAAATGATTCAACATGAAATTTTTGTTAAAAAGTGATTTAACCCTTGGTCAATTTTGGTTATGCTAGATGGATTTCATTCATCTTGTTTAGTTCGCTCATTTGGTTTCCTCTCATTAAAGATGATCTATTCAAATACGGTGATTTGAAGCCCACTTTGATAAGATTTGTTCAAATCCGGTGCCCATTCATCTAGTTTCTAGCCAACAATGTAGTGAGCCACTAACAACCATTGTTTGAGATTTCGGAAACAAATATGCAAATTGTTTGTTCAAGATTTATGGTTTTCATATATTCATACATATACAATTATTAATATCAAGACGTTTACCACTAGATCAAATAACACTATAAGGAAAAAGAGTATTAGGCGCGACAAAATTCGCCCCTAAAGCTCTCAAAAGTCGCCCCTATTGCCTTTAGGGGCGACATGTCGCCCCTATTGAGTCGCCCCTATTGCCTCGTCGCTGTTGCTCAGAAGTCGCCCCTATTAATGTCGCCCCTAATGCTTGTCGCCCCTATTACTCTATGTTGCCCCTAATGCCGTCGCCCCTATTACTCTATGTCGCCCCTAATGCCGTCGCCCCTATTACCTTTTTATAAAAAAAACATTTTTTCCACTAAAATGCAAATAAATCCTGCTTATAATATTCAATAATAATAAAGCTATGTCCGGAAATATTAATTAATCTGCATATATCATATAAAAACCCACAAATTCATTATACACAATCCAAAAGATAATACTTGTTTGAAGTAATTGTTTTACACAAGACTAAGTCTAACATATCAAACATAAACTACGCTTCATCGTTATCGGTGTCTTCAGTCCCACATTCTCCGACCCGTTGTCACTTTGGAGCGCTAACAATCAGAATACAACAACTTGCACAAGCTGGAATATAAAAACAACACGAGAACAGTTTGCACAGGTTGGAATACAACAACAAAAACAGGACCCCGTTTCTGAATACACCAGGTTTGAAGGAATAGTATAATGCCAGATGATATAATGCCCTGTTTCACATATAAGTTTTTTAAATTGTTACAAGCATTTAATAAACAAAAACCTAATAGAAGTGTTGTATAAATACTTTGAAAACCGAATATATATGCAGATGTATCTCTATATACAAATATTGTTAACTTGTGCATAACTTACAACATATAAGATGGTGAAAATCTCTTCACTGGATTTTATTTTCCATTTAATGGGATATTCCCTCTCGCAAACACGGCTGCTATGACTATGAACTGGAGCCACCCGAAGAAGCATGTGAAAGAGGTGAGTAAAAGTTTATCAGGGTACTTCTTGACAATGGGAGCCTGCAGTATATATATATTATTTACATATTAACATCCATATTCGGTCTAAATATATGATTGCCAATGCAGACAACATTCTCACCTTTTACACTTGAAATAAATCACATAAAAATAGAAACACTCTTACATTGGGTATTAATATACATACGCATAAAAGGTATTTATGCATTAACCACAAAAGTAACTATAAAAAGAAAGCATAAAAGGTATTTGTGCATTAACCATAAAGAAACTTATTTCCAATTTGTGCATTAACAAAAGTAACTATAAAAGGTATTTATGCATATAAAGATGATTAGTAGAATATATTTCCAATTTTTCGTAAGAAACTAAGAAACTTATTCATACATGCAGCTTCGATATTAATCCTTTAACCCGTTAAAACTGTTTAGTCTACCACATAGTTTAGAAGTGTTGGCTACTAATCAGCTGCCAAAAGGAAATTCGGTAAAACAAAATCATTAGTATCAACAATTTGTAACAATAAGAATGGGAAGGAAGACCTTATTTTTTAAGCGTTGTTGTATTCGCAGTCTCCTCACCTGTGAAATTGAACAAATCATTGAAATGAGTAACTTACGTGTTAAGGTAGTAAAATTTAATTTATAAGCTTCTGAACTTTTCAAATGCCTTTCCTAATGCTGTGTGTAATTCATGTAAAGTAGTTAGCTCCATTCTGCAAGAAGAAGATAATAGCCACCTGTCAATTAAAAAAAAGAAATAAAATTATACATTGTTTTCTCTGATATTCTGAACAAAAAGATTAAAAAAACACAAAAATAAGAGTGATGTTGGATGAGTTTGTAAGGCCACACTCTAGTTTGTAACCAATAGGTGCATATAAAATCTCTATCAGCAAGCTCTTTGGTCAATGGTTGACCCAACTTATGCAGAATCTCATTAGCTAAGAGAATATCAAATCAATATATGTAACATAAGAATAAATTAACAAAAATAAATGACTTTGGAGAATCGCTGTGAATAAGAAGGCACTTACACTGTTTTCTACATCAATAGATTCAAGCATTCTCTTCAAGCACTATGGAGAATGGGCTTTACCAATCAAGACTTGGACTATCTCCAGATATCCTGCAGTTGGCAAGCTGTAATCATAAATTTTAGGCGAATAAATTTCTGCATTAATTTTATAAGAATAAAGTAAATATCTTAAGTTTATATAAAAGAATAAACTAAAGGGGTGTATATAGGCATACTTGTTCAAGTAGCACAACATCTTGAGCAACACTCTCAATATCACTAGAACCTAATGCATGACAAATGTTGCAAGGAAGAGAATATCAGATGAAATCACAAGCTTTGAAGTAGAAACCAACTGAGGGCCTTATGCATCATGATAAATCTAAGACGGAAAGAAATACCAATGCATTTCCTTGATGCTTCTAAATACAGAGCATAACATAGCTCTAACATCTTTTGAAGATAAACAATTAACCCATTAAAACACACACAAATAAACATTAAAACAGATTGAAACACACACACACACAGATACACAAACGTACAACATCACACAGAGAGAAATACACACACACACACACAGAAACACACCCACACACACTGAAACACAGATCCACATATGCAGATTTTAACAAACTCACACACACAACACATAGACAGATTCTAACAACTCACAAAATTAGTGAAATCAAACAACAATGAGCAAGCAAAGATCTTGGAATTGAACATAATTAGTGCATAGAGTAGAGTATCAGATGTAAATATTAAAACTAAGATTAGTAGACGAATTAGTAGAGTGTATAAGATGTTGAATTTAAACATACCTGTGAGGTAAAGAAGGAAGATGGCCGGCGATATGTGGTGCTGAGAAGGCGGCAGCGGCGGCACGATCGAGAAGAACGGTGGTGGTAGTGGCTACGACCAGCGGAGGTGCGATGGTGGCACGGAGAAGCAGCGGTGGTGGTGCGGAGAAGCAGCGGTGGTGGTGCGGAGAAGCAGCGGAGGTGGTGCGGAGAAGCGGCGGCGGCGTGGAGAAGTACGACAAGCGCATCGTTCGTCGATCGATGGGGAACGGCTGGAGCGAGTGAGCGAGAGAGTTCGACTGAGAGGAGGAGGAAAGGGTTTTGTTTTAATCGAAGGGCAAAAGTCTCGACGCAATTAGGGGTGACGGGCCCAATAGGGACGACAACGAAAAAAAGGGGGGGAAGGTTTAGCGGGCTTATTTTCACCGGGCTTTAGGTGCGACGGAATTAGGGGCGACATAGGGCAATAGTGACGACACATCTGGGTGTCGCCCCTAATGCCGTCGCCCCTAATGCCCTGATTTCTTGTAAGAATTTCTGGTGGTCAAGACGCTACCTCTTTCGTATATACTGAGTAGCCTAGCTTGCCTATTAATCGAATTATTTGGAGATGTCCCATATCAACATTCTCCTTCCAACATCTGCCGCAAATGCCTTAGAATCATGGGATTCCAACTCGTCACAACCTACGAGTGGATTTAGGAAGATGGCGGCCAATGACTCATCCAACCCCCCCCCCCCCCCCCCCCCCCGGCATTTTTTTGCATGTTGTGGGATTCGAATCCATGACCTCGCTCTGATACCAATATATTGTTAGGATCAATGCGCTAGCTTACCACTAGGCCAAAAAGAATTTCTGTAGTCAATGCACTACCTCTTTCTTATATATTGAGTAGCCTAGCTAGCCCATGAATCGAATTATTTCGGAGATGTTGTCCCATACCGATAGAAATCGATTGTTGGAGATTTAGGGCTTTTAGCTGTAGATATCAGAAATGCAATCATCAACTTGTTACTGATTTAGGGTTTTTATCTATGTTGCAGGTTTCATGTGTTAACATTAGATGTGGAATCTTCAATATATAATTGATTTAGAATATCTATATATCTATGAAGTTTTCAATGTTGTGTTCATAACTTTTCACTATCTAGCTAGTTGTTTGATTTCAATGTACTGTTTGATTTATTGGTTGTTAAAACACTTGATTCTCCTATTCTTAATATACTAGGATATCAAGAACTTAAGAATGTATATATCTAGCCATAAGAACACTAGTACAACACAATAAAAAATATATTTGTAATGAATTAACCTCTGGTTAGACACGTTAACCATTATATACAATAAATCACTTTTAAAAATAACAATTAAGTTATATTTTCAGATACAAAATAACATTAATTACATATAATAACAAATTTAATAAAAGTCATTATATTATAATACACTTTACCCTGGATTAATATATCTCAAAATTGGTTACAAGTTTTTTCCATTTTCCGTTGACATATTATTACTTCATAATTCCACATTTAAGCCATCAAATATCAGAGATAAGTATATATACATCATTTATTAAAATCGATCACATTTTTCTTTAAACGAAACCTAAATCTATACCAATTTGTCCTTCACAGGACTTAAACCTTTGATATTTGGTGAATAAGCATCACAACACCAAAACATATGCTTATCACTAAGGTACAATATTCTAGCAATATATATAAATATTGAATACTTACACCATTAATTGATGGTTTTAGTTTTTTTGGTAATCATAGAAGAATAAATTAATTACAAACATATTTCGAAGAAAATATTTTAGTAAGAGAAACATTTTAAAAAACAAAAAGTTTGTTCGCCGCTTCAAAAGCAAGACGTACACAAAATTTCAACAAAACGCGTTAACATCATACACCTTCTAGTGATGAAATTGATGTTCAAGTGACCCACAATATTCTGTCACTAAAAGTATCAGTTTTATAATAACAAAAGTGCACCATGCATGCATCTTCCTACTACTATTCTATACGTCCTAATTAATATTATTGCCACACACTAATTCCAGCTGTTTTACAACCAAATTCTTCCTTCCCTCCTCCCTTCCGTCGGTTTTCAAACACCCTATAAATATAACTCCTTTCTTAGCTATCATATTCACTTCAATTCAACAAAACAATTCACACTCGACCACTCTTGAAAATGGCAGTTTCTCCTTTTTACTCGAGGCATCCAAGTTTGTTCTTGGTGGTCATATTTCTAATGGCTACTTCACTTGTCTCAGCAGATTTCTATAACGAGTTCGATATCACTTGGGGTGAAGGCCGTGGCAAAATAATCAACAGCGACCTCTTAACGCTCTCCCTTGACAACTCATCTGGTTCAGGATTTGAATCAAGAAATGAGTACATGTATGGGAAGATCGATATGCAACTCAAGCTTGTAGCTGGCAACTCCGCTGGTACTGTGACTGCTTACTATGTAAGTAATTAATTTCTAGTTAATTATTATTCTTTTGTAGTTTATAATTCTTTAGAAAAGAAAGAAGCTAAACACGGACGTGCTTGTTATTTTGTGCAGTTGTCTTCAAAGGGTGATAACTGGGATGAGATTGATTTCGAGTTCTTGGGAAACTTGAGCGGTGACCCTTACATCTTGCACACAAACGTGTTTAGCCAAGGCAAAGGCAATAGAGAGCAGCAGTTCTACCTTTGGTTCGACCCAACTGCTGATTTTCATACCTATTCGATCCTCTGGAACCCTCAACGGATCGTGTAAGTATTATAACTACATGCAACAAATTTACTACAATTATTTTTGAGTTGAGATGACATAAAAGTATTTCAATCTATTCTTTTTATTGCAAGTTTTTTTTTACCGATCTTTTATATTGATTTTCAGATTTTCGGTTGATGGAACACCCATAAGAGAGTTCAAGAATGCTGAATCGATGGGGGTACCATTTCCCAAAGACCAGCCGATGAGGATTCACTCGAGCTTATGGAATGCGGACGATTGGGCGACGAGGGGTGGGCTTGTGAAGACCGATTGGACCAACGCTCCGTTCACTGCTTCATACAGAAACTTTAAGGCGGATGCTTGTGTTGTGACTTCCGGGAAATCGTCTTGCGGTGGTTCTGGCAGCAACCCGGCGTGGTTGTCGGAGGGTTTGGATAATACAAAGCAGGAGAGGCTGAAATGGGTGCAGAAGAATTACATGATCTATAACTACTGCTCTGATTCCAAGAGATTTCCTCAAGGGGTTCCTGCTGAGTGTAAAATGGCATAATATGCGCAAGGAGTGTTGAAGTAATTATTTATTGATTATATTATACTCTACTTTTTTTTCTTTTTTTCTTTTAATGATGTTTAACATGTTAAATTCGGGAAATTGAGATCTGTTATAATGTTTTTGTTTGTTAACCACTAATAAACAGAAGATCATTTTATCTGCATATCTATACTTGTTGTTGCTACACGTGTTTTATAATAATCAGTTAATCAGTTATTTGATTATCTAAAAAAATTACATCGATCAACTTATAACTTCATATTTTACAAAAAGAACAATAATTACATGGATTAATTCATTCGATCTCATTAATAAAATTACTAAAGATATATGGGTCATGTTTTTACAAATGTTTTAAACTTTATGTATTCTACTATTATAAAAGTTTTTATTATATTTATCTGAAATTTTAGCAATTGTATATATTTTGATGACATAGAAATTAAAAAAAGAATTTGTTTAGTAGATATAATATATAGAAAATTTAATATACAATAACAATTATAAACTAATAACTTAATATACATAATAAAAAATTTTAAAATTTAATTCATACAAGTAAAGTTAAGAACTATGCCCAAGATATTTAGCAAGAAATACAAACATATATGCTCTTGTTTAAGCTAAAAGTTTATCCTTAAAACAAATATAAAATCAATACAAAAGGGTGATTCTATATATCCTTCTTTTAAAATCTATTTATTCTCCTTGATATGATATATGTAAGAAAAAAAGCTATTTTAAAAATTGTGTTTAAATAATTTAACATATATGTATGTGAGAGGAGGGGTATAGATAGTATCACCCATACAAAAATTATCAAATCCTATCTGGCATGCTATAGGGATAAAATATTAAGATAGTGATACATTTACTTCTTAAAAAAGACGTCTCAATCACCGTCATCCCCTTCCAATTTGCCATGTCAGTCAAGACGGTGACATGTGGATGCACTATATTCATCTGAAATTTGCTGGCTATTTGATCAAATTCAGGTTAACATACCATTTTTAAGTAGAAATTAAAAAACTGCGTTGTATTTATAGCAAATTTGAACATTTAAATCACTTTTTTTTAGTACAAAAATAACCTTTAGTCATATTTTTTTAAAACAGACCGGTCACACTAGCTTTTGATTTAAAGTGACTATAGGTTATTTTTTAAATTCTGTCATACTTTAGTCACATTATATTTTATTTGTGTGATTATTGTACAGTAAGTAAATACCTTTAGTCACACTTAAACATAAAAATATGACAATTTCATAATAAGTAAATACCTTTAGTCACACTTAAACATAAAAACGTGACAATTGAATAGTAAGTAAATACCTTTAGTCACACTTAAACATAAAAACGTGACCAATACTAGCCACACTTGTAAAAAGTGTGACCAAATGTCTTGATATGCCACCGATAAGTGAATAAAATTGTGATGAATTTTGTAAGAGACCATAGTAAATATACGGTCACACACTAGTACAAAAATGACCTCTAGTCACACTTTTTCCAAAACAAACCAAAGTTGCACTTTTGATTTCAAGTGTGACTATATGTCATTTTTTTAAATTCTGTCATACTTTTTAGTCACATTATATTTAGCTTGTGTGACCATTGCATAGTAAGTAAACACCTTTGGTCACACTTAAACATAAAAAAACATGACAATTGTATAATAAGTAAATACCTTTAGTCACACTTAAACATAAAAATGTGACCATTACTAGCCACACTAGTAAAAAGTGTGACCAAATATCATGATATGCCACTGATATGTGAATAAAATTTCGGATGAGTTTTATAAGAGACCATATATATATATATATATATATATATATATATATATATATATATATATATATATATATATACAGTCACACACTAAAATGACATTTAGTCACACTTTTCCAAAACAGACCAAAATTATACTTTTGATTTAAAGTGTGACTATAGATCATTTTTTAAATTCTGTCATATTTTTAGTCACATTATATTTAGCTTGTGTGACTATTGCATAGTAAGTAAATACATTTAGTCACACTTAAACATAATAATGTGACAATTGCATAGTAAGTAAATATCTTTAGACACACTTAAAAAAATGTGGCAATTGCATAGTAAGTAAATACATTTAGTCACACTTAAACATAAAAACGTGACGATTACTAGGCACACTCGTAAAAAGTTTTACCAAATATCATGATATATATGCCACTAATATGAGAATAAATTTTGTGATGGATTTTATAAGAGACCATAGATATATATATGGTCACACACTAGTACAAAAATGACTTTTAGTCACACTTTTTCTAAAACAGTCCACTCACACTTTTGATGGGCTTGTAAGTAAACTTTGGCCTTACATGACACAACGCGTGTAAGGACCACAAACATGACACATCTCATGAGAACTCTGCAGTTAAGTGTGCTTGGGCTGGAGCAATCCAGGGATGGGTAACCCCTGGGAATTGCTTGTGTCGTGGTAAGGTGTGATGTTACAACGTTCGTGTGACTATAGGTTATAGATAGTCACACTTTTGAAAACATTGTGTGACCATAACACGGTTTTAGCTACGTTGAAAGTATTTATGTGTGACTAAATACTAAACAATAACAACATTTATAATAGACTTGTGTGACCATAGGCTGAACAACAATCACTCACATAACAAAATTGTGTGTCTAGAATGATGGATTATGCGCATGTCATAATATGATTATATGGCTAGATACATGTGAGCCTAAAGGGTCACACACTTATAAACTGAGATACCAATTAATAATAATAATATAATTAATGTAGTTATATTATTTATGTAATGCAAAATATTAATTGAGCCTAATTAAGTATGGACTTAATAAATAAATTGTTATTGGGCTTAATTAATACATGGACTTTGTTATAAATTAGGAGATAATCTTTAATTTGAATTAAGGATAAACATGATCCTTAATATAGATTAAGGATAAACATGAGACTTAATTGGGATTAAGGATAAACATTAGAAAGAGATAAACATGAAAGCGTTTATATTTATCTCAAACTATTTTTTTCCTATATAAACACTTAAAATTCCGTGACCCCTTAACATATATGAAGAGTTTTCAATTTTGATCTTAAAATTGGAGGGTTTTGTGTTCTTAATGATCCAAGCAACAAAGGGTTGTTCTTGGTGATTAATTCAAGCATTACAAAAGGACTAGCATCCATTGGTGATCAAGGAAGTGTAGTGTGGACTACATTAGAGGTGTTCTACATTGAACACTAAGGTTTCAAGGTTACACAACAAGATCCCGAATCGTATCTCTTACCAGCGATTAAAGGTAATCGATTCTTATATTTCGTTTGATTGTTTTGGCAATACGTAGATCCAGCTATTGGTGATGTTTTCCGCTGCGTTTATATATATTATTATGAATTATTTTCTTCTTTATCACCAACAGTGGTATCATGAGCCATCGTATGTGTCATTCGATTAACGGGGTATACGTAAAAGTGGTTCAAACTAAGAATGGCAATGGGGCGGGTTTGGGGCGGGGCAGGCAATCCCCGTCCCCGAACCCGATAAGGAAATTCTGCCCCGTCCCCGCCCCGTTCCCCGTCGGGGAGCTTATCGGGGTGCCCCATTGGGGCTACAGCTTGCCCCGATCCCCGCCCCGATCCCCGTTTTTGCCCCGAAATTTTAAAAAAAATACTTTAAATAATATAAAAATAAATATAAATACAAAATGCTTACATGCCAAGGTTAAAGAACTAAAGTGATTTATAAAAACCCTAATTTGCACCCTCTACATACACTAATACACATTAAATAATATAAATATATATATAAATATAAATATAATATATAAAATTATAAATATAATATATAATCGGGGCGGATCGGGGCGGGGCAAGACATCCCCAGTCACTGCCCCGATACCCGAAAAAATCCCCGTTAATGCCCCGTTCCCCGCCCCGATCCCCGATAATGCCTGCCCCGCCCCGCCCCGTTTAGTTCGGGTTTCGGATTTCCCCATCGGGTTCGGGTGTTTTTGCCATCCCTAGTTCAAACTCATTTTTTTAAGGTTTATGTGGTTCGAATTTTTGGACAGCTCTTGGCTGTGGTTTTTCAACCATGTGATGGTCTTAAAGTATTAGTTTTTATACACCTTGAAGCCACTTGTTACCTATACCATTCGTAGATCAATTATTGTATTTGTTTCTTCGATTAATTGGCTTGTTTTTCTTCTCTTTGTTAGTTTTTGAGATCCATGGTTAAATCATGCAATTTCACCATGGACCAAGCCAACACATTCATGATTGGATGTTATTACGTTTAATATGCAAAACCGATGAAAACCTAGACTGTTTATGTGCCTTGTTCTTCATTACCGTATGTATGGTTGATTTGGTGTTTGGTGCCGGGTTTTTGGCCTTGTAATTATTTAAATTTTTCATCATTTGTAGCCATTGTTTGGGCAATTTTGTTACTTAGTATTGTAGTAGTATAATTGTATTTTAGTACAAAATTGTAATCGTTACTCAACATGGAATGGCGGAAAAAATTAAAGAAAAAAGTGGTTTTTCGGAGCTGCTGGACAGCCTGTACGAAAACTGGAATTCCCAGAGCTAGACGACTCGGATTGACGTGATTTTTTTTTCTGGAGTTTCACAAGACATAGACCTACAACTTTCGTGAAGGGTACTTTGATTGGGGAAGACTCTCTGAAGGCGAAAAACTGATCACAAGTTGCTACAAAATTTCTGGAAAAATTTTAAATGCTACTTTTACTTGACCATGATTGTGATCTTGGTTCAAGTGGGAGTCTTTTGTGGGTTTTTGTTGGCCCCTCCCTTAGTTGACCTCTTGGTCTGTCGTGATGGCTCACAAGACCAAGCATAGGATTTCATCGGTTGAGGTTTTGCACATAAGTGATAGTGGTTGTGGTTATTTACTCTTATGTGATTGAGTTTTGCTTTATACCATGGTTTTATATAAAGCTGGACTTTAAGTTAAGGAAAATATTTTTAACTAATGCTATGAATGAAGTTTGCATGCTTCTTTCATACATTCTTTTGATTAAAAATTGTTTTATCAAATTATATACCCATTGAATTTTTAGTCATGCCGTCCAATCGTTTTAAATTACTTGCCGTTATTTTTTGCCTTTGCGTGAGACGTGAGTGAATTATAACCCCGAGGTAATTATTTTCCATGCGTGAGACCTAGATTTATTTTTACACAATTTAAAATTGGATGACTAAATCGTGTTAAGCCGGTAAGACCTTAACCCGAGGCAAGGATGGGACTAAATATGCCTATTTGACACTAGTTGATTTGTCACTAGGTGTCATGAGTCTCATAATGATCTAAGAGTTGCACTTGTAATGCAATTGGTGATCGTCACCTACCTATTGAATCTATCGTTGCTAGCAGATCAACTGATGTGATGATAGAAGTACAATGATGATCTTAGCCTTTTCGTAAAATTATTGTTTTTCTTAAAACATTGGGTAATTAATTTTAAAAGGATAATTATTGAAAATACTAATAAAAATTTGTACTTGTGTAGATGACTTCTGCAAATCAAACCCTTGGTAATTCTACTATTAGGTCAGTTCTTGAAAAAGAAAAATTGAATGAAATCAACTTTATCGATTGGTATCGAAACCTAAGAATCGTTCTTAGAGCTGAGAATAAGTTGTTCCACTTGGAAGAGGACTTACCTGAGGAACCTCCTGCCACTGCTTCTGTTGCCGCTCGTTCTGCCTATACTAAAAGGTTTAATGAACAAAGAGAGGTCGCTTCTCTTATGCTAGTGAGCATGACCCCTGAGATCCAAAAGAACTTGGAGGAACTCACAGCCTTTGATATGATCAAAGAGTTGAAAGCTATGTTTCAACAACAAGCGGAGCAGGAACTGTTTGAAACAGTTAAAGCATTCCACGCTTGCAAGCACGAGGATGGCCAACCGGTTAGCTCTTATGTCTTGAAGATGAAAAGTTATCTTGACCAAATGGAGCGTCTCGATTTCCCTATGCCACAAGTCCTCGGAGTGAACTTGATTCTTACTTCACTCTCAAAGGACTTTGACCAATTTGAGATGAACTATAACATTGGGGAAGACAATACCGGAATTACATGCTATGCTGAAGCTTGCGGAGCAAGGGTTGCCCAAGAAATCTCCAGCTGTACTAGCAATCAGGGAAGGTAAAATCCAAAAACAAAAACCGCATGCAAAGGGCAAGAATCAAGGCAAGGGCAAGGGTAAAATTGTTTACAATCCTAAGCCAAAGATTCCCCCACCTACCAAAAAGGAGCACCCTGCAAAGGACGCCGCCTGTCATCACTGTGGAGTGATAGGCCACTGGAGGAGGAATTGTCCTGCCTACCTGGATGGGTTGAAGAAGAACAAAACTGGCAAGGCCAGCACATCAGGTATCTTCACAATAGAACTTTACGCTTTTCCTAATAAATCCTGGGTGTATGACACTGGTTGTGGAACTCACATTTGTAATAATGTACAGGGACTAAGGGAAAGTAGAAAGCTAAACAAAGGAGCTTTGGATCTGTACGTAGGCAATGGAATGCGTGCAGCTGTCGAAGCAATAGGGAGTTTTGATCTTATCCTCCCTAATGGATTGATTATTGTATTAGACAATTGTCATTATGCACCTACTATTACTAGGGGTATTGTTTCGCTTTCTCGTATGAGGGATAATGGTTTTATTCATGTTTTTACGGATTATGACATTTCTGTTTCTAAGAATAATATGTTTTATTTTAATGCTATTCCTCGTGATGGTATTTTTGAGATTGACATGCATAATCTTATTTCAAACGATAGTTTTGTGTATACATGTAGCACTAAAAAAATCCAAACTAAATCCGGATTCAACTTACTTATGGCATTGTCGTCTTTGCCACATTAACAAGAAACGCATTTTAAAGCTGCAACACGATGGGCTTATTAAACCAACTGATTACGAATCATTTGATAAATGCCTTTCTTGTATATATGGGAATATGACAAGAAAACCTTTCTCTCATGTAAGTGAAAGGGCTAAAGATCTACTTGAACTCATACATACTGATGTATGTGGTCCTTTTAGAACAATGTCTAAGGAAGGTGCTAATTACTTCGTTACTTTCACTGATGATTTCAGTCGCTATGGTTATGTTTACTTGCTTAAACATAAACATGAAGTTTTTGAAACTTTCAAAGTATTTCAAAGTGAAGTAGAAAATCAACTCGGCAAGACTATTAAAGCTCTCCGTTCTGATCGAGGAGGAGAATATATGAGTCAAGAATTTTTAGATCATCTAACTAGAAGTGAGATTGTCTCGCAATTTACTCCACCTTACACTCCACAACATAACGGTGTATCTGAGAGGAGGAATCGAACCTTGCTAGACATGGTTCGATCAATGATGAGTCTAACAAATTTGCCAATGTCCTTTTGGGGCTATGCCCTAGAGTCCGCTGTACGCGTACTCAATATGGTTCCAACCAAGAAGGTTGATAAGACACTGTATGAGATATGGCATGGGAAAGTCCCTAATTTGTCTTACTTGAAAGTCTGGGGTTGTGAGACTCTCGTAAAGCGGGACACACCGAACAAACTTGAGCCCAGGTCTATCAAGTGTATCTTTGTAGGATACCCAAAGGAAACAATGGGTTACTACTTCTACTACCCACCTGAGAACAAAATATTTGGTATGCTGAGTTTCTTGAGAATCGTCTCATTTTACAAGAAGCAAGTGGGAGCACTGTGGACTTTGATGACGTTCAAAGTGAAGATGCACAACCTTCAAATAACACTAGCGAGATTCATGCTGAGACCAAACATAACGATGTTGCATCTCAAAATGATGAAGTTCCCATTCGTAGATCTGCACGAACACCTCATGCACCTGACCGTTATGGTTATCATATCGATGCGGAGGAGCAACGTCTAGGGGATCTTGGAGAACCCCCAAATTATAGAGCTGCATTGTTGGATCCGAAATCCGATAAATGGCTTGAAACAATGAATGTGGAAATGCAATCCATGAAAGATAATCAAGTCTGGGAATTGATTGATCTTCCTCCGAACAATAAGACTATGGAGAGTAAGTGGATCTTCAAGAAGAAGACCGACATGGATGGAAATGTACACACCTATAAAGCTCGTCTAGTAGCAAAAGGTTACACTCAAACCTACGGGATTGACTATGAAGAAACCTTCTCGCCTGTTGCTGACGTTAAAGCTATTAGGATTCTTATAGCCATAGCAGCGTACTATGACTATGAGATTTGGCAAATGGATGTCAAGACAGCCTTCTTGAACGACCACCTTAATGAAGATGTTTATATGGTGCAACCCGAGGGCTTTGTGAATCCAAAATATCCAAATAAAGTATGCAAGCTTCAAAGATCTATTTATGGATTAAAGAAAGCATCAAGAAGTTGGAATAAAAGGTTCAATGAGGAGATCAAAAAGGTTGGTTTCACTTAAAACCCTGATGAGCCATGTGTATACCTGAAAGCTAGTGGGAGCACCGTTGTCTTTCTGATCTTATATGTTGATGACATATTACTCATGGGAAACAACATTCCAATACTACAAGATGTAAAATCCTAGCTTGGAAAATGTTTCGCCATGAAAGATTTAGGGGAAGCGGCATATATCCTTGGAATCAAGATCTATAGGGATAGATCAAAGCGGTTGATAGGTTTAAGTCAAAGTGCTTACATTGACAAGATTCTAAAACGGTTTAGAATGGATGCTTCCAAGCGTGGAAGTCTTCCAATGCAACCCAATGTAAACTTGAGTAAGACTCAAGGACCGTCGACACCTGATGAGGTGAAGCGTATGAAGGTAATCCCTTATGACTCGGCTGTGGGTTCCATCATGTATGCTGTGAGGTGCACTAGACCTGATGTAACATTCTCTCAGAACCTTACAAGTAGATACCAGCAGAATCCTGGTGAGAGTCACTGGACTGCCGTTAAGAACATATTAAAGTATGTTAGAAATACTAAAGATATGGTTCTGGTTTATGGGGGAGATATCGAAAGAGAGCTCACTGTCACTTGCTACACTGATGCGGGTTTCGAAACAGATCAAGACGATATTCGATCCTAGACAGGATACGTCTTCGTTATGAACGGAGGGGCAGTTGACTGGAAGAGTGCTAAGCAGAGCACTACTGCAATGTCTTCTACTGAAGAGGAATATATAGCTGCGTCTGAGGCTGCTATGGAGGCTGTTTGGATACGAAAATTTATTTCTGGGCTTGGAGTTGTCCCCAGCAATGAAAAACCTATGGATATGTACCGCGACAATTCGGGTGCCATTATCATATCCAATGAACCCGGAGTTCAAAAGGGTGCCAAACACTTTCTCAGAAAATGTCACTATATTCGTGAAGTTACAGAGATGGGTGAAATTCGGCTTCTAAAAGTACACACATATAACAACTTAGCAGACCCTTTTACGAAGCCAATGTCATGCAACAAGCATCTCGAACATGCTAGAAATATTGGGCTTCGACCTGCTAGTAGTCTTATGTAGATCTGTTTTAGTATTTGAATAATTGGAAAATTAAACAGTTTTTATTTCATAATGAATTAATATACTTGGTATGATTGTTTTCCTTTATATTAACTGTGCTCTATATTTGCATGTTTATATCCGTGAATATATCCGTGAATATTTGATATTCTAAAATCGCCCATTGCCAGTTAAAGATACGGGAGTGTTATTGAATTAAGGTAAATGTGAGAGTATATGTGATATTTATTATGAATAAATATTAATGATGATGCCACCTAACTCACATGTTGTTCATTGGTGATGAACATTGGGCAGACCCGATTTTCAAGATTTCACTGCATGATTTTATGTCAACTGTGAATCTTGATAAATGGTTATATCATTCGTTCTCAGACTTGAGATGCAAGTAGGTTTCGAGTGAGTGTAATGTCTATCTTTGATGTGATTAAACACTGTCCTGAATAAGGTTGTTATAAAAGTCATTTTTAGGATAGATATGAAACTTACGACGAACACGTGCAGTCAAGATAGGATTTGTTTCTCTATGAGTAATAGAGTAAGATACTTCTTGGGCCCCTCGATGAATTGAATGGATAGTGTATGGCCGTACCCAAAGGTCATTAGGATGATGCCTAATGAGTTTGGTAATCTATTTAATGTCTGGATCGAGAAAAGAAATCGTATAGATGATTAGAATGACACATGAGCCATGTCTAATACTATACACAGTATCTGAAACAAAAGGATGATTGATTTATATACCATTTAAATGAGACGTTTAAGAAACCAATCTCATATGTCTCTAGGGGCATTGACGTGTTGCTAGACGCTAACCTTTGCTTGTATAGTTACTTGTTATTATGACCAGCACAAGTGGGAGTTGATGGATTATGCTCATGTCATAATATGATTATATGGCTAGATACATGTGAGCCTAAAGGGTCACACACTTAAACACTGAGATACCAATTAATAATAATAATATAATTAATGTAGTTATATTATTTATGTAATGCAAAATATTAATTGGGCCTAATTAAGTATGGACTTAATAAATAAATTGTTATTGGGCTTAATTAATATATGGACTTTGTTATAAATTAGGAGATAATCTTTAATTTGAATTAAGGATAAACATGATCCTTAATATAGATTAAGGATAAACATGAGACTTAATTGGGATTAAGGATAAACATTAGAAATAGATAAACATGAAAGAGTTTATATTTATCTCAAACTATTTTTCTCCTATATAAACACTTAAAATTTCGTGACCCCCTTAACATATATGAAGAGTTTTCAATTTTGATCTTAAAATTGGAGGGTTTTGTGTTCTTAATGATCCAAGCAACAAAGGGTTGTTCTTGGTGATTAATTCAAGCATTACAAAAGGACTAGCATCCATTGGTGATCAAGGAAGTGTAGTGTGGACTACATTAGAGGTGTTCTACATTGAACACTAAGGTTTCAAGGTTACACAACAAGATCCCGAATCGTATCTCTTACCAGCGATTAAAGGTAATCGATTCTTATATTTCGTTTGATTGTTTTGGCAATACGTAGATCCAGCTATTGGTGATGTTTTCTGCTGCGTTTATATATATTATTATGAGTTATTTTCTTCTTTATCACTAACATAGAAAAGGTATTTTGTCACACTTTCGAGTGAATTGTTTGGTTTCAAAATGAAAAATCCATACCCTATAGTCACACTTTTAAGCTACGGTCACATTTTTTATATCATATGGCCACTAAATTTTCGTGTGACTATAACATGCCTAAAATGGCACGATCTTCGGTCACACTTTTAATGAAAAAAAAAGTGTGTCCGTAGGCATACAGTCACACTTTTTTGATGTGACTAAAGGTTATTTTTGTTGGTATGAAAGGATCGGTCACACAAAAAAGTTTATCCGTAGGCTATAGCTTGGTAATTTGGCTAAAATGATCGAGTAATTTTCAAATTTATCATCTAACTGTTGAGGGGTCATGAAAGGATTGGAGGATGTTGTGGGTATGTGGTGAGGTGACCATTTTGAGGGTGAGGTGTGGTACTATTTCAGGGGGATCGAGGTGTGGCACAATTCCATAAAGGTGTGGTCTTAGGGAGGATGTGGAGCTTACCACATGTGGAAGGGGTGTGTTGTGTGGAGAAGTGTGTCTTTTTGGATTTTTAATTTTTTATTATTAAATTTTGATTGGTTAGTTGGTAATTAAAATGTGGGTTCATAATTTAGTTTAGTAAAAAATGATCATTAAGTGATTTAGTAATAGAGAAAAAACTAAATAACAGTATGATGGATCATGGATGTGACAGCTAGTATCACCACTCTTTAATTATACTCTTAATAACTTCTTATCTAAAAGGTTTCCAAGCTAGAGTTCTTATATATATAAATTTTTTTTTTCAAAATAAAAGCTATGTATTATAGAAAAACAATTTAAAACTATCAAATATATAGTTTCAAAGTTTAACATGGCAATGATTTGTCTTCTAATCTTGGATCTATTATCTATATCATGTACAAGTTATTAGTTATTATACATATATAGCTTACCAAAATGCATGTCAACTAATCAGAAAAATAAGGCTGAAGGTTTCAATTTTTTACATCAACCAACTAAATAACATTTTTTTAGCTCTCTGGAAAGCAATATAAATGCCACAAACTTAGAACTACTTCGAATTGTCCAAACAGAAAACACGTAACGATGTCTACTCCATCTAATCTCTCGATTATGCTATATTTGACATCTGTCATAATCTTGAGTTGCATGAAACCTGTGTTAGCGACCAACTTCTATCGAGATTTCGAGATCCTGTGGGGCAATGGCCACGACAACATTCATAAGAACGGAAAGGTTTTAATGTTATCACTCGATGAGTATTCGGGTTCGGGGATCCAATCGAGATTGGCATACCTTTTTTCAAGAATCGACATGCAAATCAAGCTTATTTCAGGAAATTCTGCTGGCACGGTTACTGCTTTTTATGTAGGTTTTCTATTTCATTTTCTTGTTTTGATTTTAATATGAATTGAATTACTAGAATGGGTAAAAAGATAAAATTGATGTGTTTCTGTTTAGGTAGGATCAGAAGGCGATAACCGATATGAGATAGACATCGAGTTCTTGGGAAATCTTACGGGTGATCCATATACTGTTCATACAAACATATATACAAAAGGAAGTGGTTTTAGAGAGCAACAATTTCGGCTTTGGTTCGACCCGACAACAAGTTTCCACAACTATACTATTACTTGGAACCCTTTCATGGTTGTGTAAGTAAAATCCAAATACCATAATGTCACTACAAAGTGTATTGAAAGTCTAAATTTTGTCAGTAAGACCTTTTAGTTCCCACTAACGCAACAAAAAAACACTTTTCATATATCAAATCAATCAGTTACAACTTTTAATGTAGATCATAGGCTCATAAGTGTCAAATCAAAGTGGGCCAAATAGATTATGAGGGGAGGCTAAATAGAATCACTCGTCACTAATATGCTTTAGTGTTTTGTCACTAATAGTGCAAACCTTTTAGTGACAGAACCTTTTGACGTTTTTAGTTTGTAGTGATATGACCATTTTTTAACCTCTAGATCTTCTTCCTTTAGAATATATGTCGACGGGACGCCTATTAGAGTATTCAAAAACCTGGAATCGATTGGGATTCCATACATGAAGGAGGTTCCGATGAGGGTGTATGCAAGCCTGTGGAATGCAGATCAATGGGCCACGAGAGGTGGGGCGATCAAAACAAACTGGACTGAAGCTCCATTTAAATCATGGTTTCGGAATTATAAAGCTCGAGGTTGTGTTTGGATCAGTGGCGAGTCTCGTTGCAAATTGGGACGCTCAAAAGCTATAAATCATGATTGGTATAATCAGCAAGAACTGGAATTTAATAACAAGGAGATGCTGAAATTGGTTCAACGTAACCACATGGTTTACGATTACTGCAAGGATTATAATCGCTTCCCTCAAGGTCCTCCCCAAGAATGTTACCACAATTCACTAACATAATTAGTAACAAAACCAAATTATCCATTTTGGTGAATCAAGAAAATTGGAATTGCAGTGAAACATGATAACTTTTTCAGAAAGAACAAAAAAAAACAAACCCGTAATTTCATCATTTATCCTGATGATCGATGTTATATGCCGGTATATATGGATTCACTTGTCGGAGTGTTGGCGCCATGGGCAAGTTTATATAACCAAGTAAATGATATATGTTGAAGAGTTGGAAATAACTTCGGCATGCATATTTACCAACCATGATACTTTTATAGATGATGATCGATCTCACTACTCTTCATCTGTTTAATTTTTTGATCGGGCAGTTTTTTGAGTATGATTGCAAGACATATTTGTTTGCAGCTCCATTTTGTACGACAAACTTCTCATTCAGTTATATCACAATTTGCCATAATGTGTTTTTTTTTTTGTTAAGAAAAGATTAAATTTTAAAATTTTGTTAAAAATGAATCTTGACCCGATCGATAAACTTGATTTTTTTTGTGTATGTCATGATATTTATTTTAATAATAAATTAAAATTTACAATCTCTTTATATATAAAATCAAATTAATAATTTTTTTATAATAAATTAAAGTTTATAATTATTTATTTACAATTTTAAGACTATAATATCTTTTTTTTTAATTTCAATAATAATATTTTTTAGTTGTTTTTCAAAAACTATTTTAACAACTAATAAAATAGTTGATTGTAAAAAAAAGAAGTAAAGAAATTAGAAAAGGTAAAAAATACATGGATATGTTGGTTAACATCCCATTTCATAAACCATACCCTACTTTTTAAATCAAACATGTTATGGAGCACAAACTATTGTCATCGCCGCTGCATTGCTTGGGTGCAATGCTAGTGTATATATATATATATATATATATATATATATATATATATATATATATATAGATCGTGGATCAATGAAGAAGTTTTTTGGGGGAGAAGTCTAGGAAGCAAGGAGGAGATGACACATGTCCCCCATCTTGTGTCTTTCCCCCTAAAACTTTAACATACCATAACTTTTATATACTAAAGTTTTTTTTTAAAAAAATTGCACCACTTTAAAGATAAAATTATGCTCTTTCATTTGATACCATTGCATATTTTAATTTTTTTGAACTATGTTGCACAATATTAAACTGTGTTGCACCAATTTCGCACTGTAAGTCATATCACTATGTTGCACATATTTTGCGCTCTATTACACAACTTTACACTATTTTACACAACATTAAAATGTTGCACAGCATTCGCACTGTGTTGCACATCAAATACACAGTTTTTCTATTTTTTTTCACTATTTTGACCCTAGTTTTGAACAAGATCGAGTTTGATTCGTCAAAAACTTAAAATATAAAAGTTGTAGAGCTTAATGCACACTTTCTACAGTTTTTCAAATCATTTAAAACGGATGTAGTATGAGCAAGATACGAATTTTTTGGTTTTTTTCTATTTTTTCAACAATTTGACCGTAATTTTGACCAAGATCGAGTTTGATTCGTCAAAAACTTAAAAAATAAAAGTTATAGATCTTGATGTATACTTTCTACAGTTTTTTGAATCACCCAAAAAAAACATGCAACACAGTTTAAAAAACGTGCAACACAGTTTAAAAAACGTGCAACACAGTAAAAAGACGTGCAACACAGTTCCGAAGCTGTGCAACAAATTAACGTTGTGTATATAGTGTAAAAGTTGTGTAACACAGCACCAAATGCGTGCACCAAAGTAATATGCCTTATAGTACGAAATTGGTGCAACACAGTGTAAATTTTGTGCAACATAGTTAAAAAAAATAAAAAATAAAAAAATATATGCAAGACTGGTATCAAATGAAAGAGCATAATTTTATCTTTTTAATGGTGCAATTTTTTTTAAAAAAAAGTTTACTATATAAAAGTTATGATTGGTTAAAGTTTGAAGGGGTATTGGGTTTTTTTACTCAGCCCACTCTCCTTTCAGGAGAGTGGCTGCCACTCACGCGCGTAATGACTTAAATACCCCTCCAGCCACTTTTTTTAGTGCCCCTCCCACTTAAAGTTAATTTTATTTACTAAAATGCCACTAATCATCCTAACCTTAGATTAAATTTGATCAAAGGCCTAGATTGCTTCCTAGGCTTCTCATTTTTAATTCCTTTTTCCTATATCCCTACCCTGTATATATATATATATATATATATATATATATATATATATATATATATATATAAGCCGTCCAATTCCTCCTCTTTCAAATGTCATTGCCTATCCTTGAATTCCTCACATGCACCCTGCCACACTCTATCCCTCCACGCTCACCATCCACGAAACTTCTCATATCCAAGGAACGACCGAGATTGGTTCTCGTGGTTCTCGCACTAACAACGGTTCTCGTATGAACCCTCCCCTATATAGGGAAGGGTTCCATTAAGAACCGATTTTAGAGCGAGAACTGCGAGAACCAATCTTAGCCGTTGATTTGATAAGTGGAATTCATGGATGAAGAGCGTGGGGGGATCAAGTGTGGCAGGGTGTATGTGAGGAGTTCATGAGTGGGCAATGATATTGAAACAGGGGAAATTGGACGGTTCAGATTGGTTCTCACAGTTCTCGCACTAAAAATAGTTCTCAACACAAGCATCTTTCCGTAATTATATATATTTTAAAAAAAATAGTAAGTAAATGTCTATAAGTGCAAACATTACAAAATTCTTAACAATTTTTATTGATTTATTTTGTTATTCATCATAATATAACATTTGAAATCCACTAACTCTATTTTTATATTTTCTTTACTAATTTTAATATTTATATTAATTGCAAAAGTAAAAAAAGTAAATAAGAGAAAATAATATAAGAATATATCAATAAGTACGTTAACAATACTCAAAATTAAGTATGGCTTCCTACGAAGCCACAAGTTTATGGATCTCTGACTGCGTTATGTCTAATTATAAAATTTTTGTTGTCGGAATCAACGCCGACCGACGAAGATGTTCCACAATCATGTAAAAACTATTCTCAATTAATTTATTCATCGTTTTGTTAAATGTTCTTTTCTTTTTTTTATATATTTTTTATTGTGTGTGAGAAAGTGGAAATTGTCATCGCTACCCGACATTCACAGCCTTCAGGTGACCATTTGTTTTATCTTTTATGGTTGCCAATAAGAACTTATTTCGTCAAATAAATCTAATTGGTTAATAGTGCTTTAAAATTTTAATAATCACGTATTTAAGCTGAGTTTTATTTTCATAATCTTAGTTTGAGAATCAGATACCCTAAACTATATTATTATAAACTGATTATAAAGTTTAATAATTTCTAATTAGACAATAAGTTTTACTTTTTACATTTTTTAAAAGACATCTCATAATATAATAGGAAATTAATGTCTTTTCATTCTTTCAATACATTTTACATGTACCGATATGAAATTTGTAAATTTTGGTAAGAAGTACAATTAATTACTCACTCCTTGCAAAAAGGAAAAACAAACTAAACACAGATTAACACTCTAGAATATTGTCGTCCACCTCCGGTAACCGTCGTCCGCCACTATCCCCCTTGTCTACATTGTAAAAGAAACACTAGATACCATATCGACATCAAAAAAGAAGCACACACCCTTTGCCTACACGAACACCAAAGTTGTAACCCAAAAACAACCCTACCGGAATCCAAAACAAACACGGACACACTTACCGGCCACCGTCGTTCATCACCGTCCCTGTATGTCTAGATCCGTAAAGCACACACTAGAAACCAAAACCACAGGAAACACACACACCCTTTTCTCTTGCTCGACCACCAAACCCATAACCGAGAGAGAGAGAGAGAGAGAGAGAGAGAGAGAGAGAGAGAGAGAGAGAGAGAGAGAGAGAGAGAGAGAGAGAGAGCTTTCTTTAATCTAAACCTTTTCTTCACCAGGTTCATTGCACATCTTCGAAATTAGTTATAGCATCGGTGTGCACCAGTAACCTCTCGATTGCACTCACAGTCCATCTCTATTGATTTCCTAAAACAACCACTATAAATCTCTATCGAGTATAGCGATCTATTCAACTCCTCTATCTCTATCTTTTTTTTCGTGTCTTTGATTGCAATCCATGAGATAATAATTCGTGAATCTGTCGATTGTTATCAAACATCGGTGACCACTAACCAAGGTTATTCAATATTCACCTTAAAACTAAATGATGATTAAATAAAATTAACTAGCAAGCAAGTACCTTAAAATTTAATGAGGTTCATTACCTTTAAACTAAATGATAATCATATATTCATATGTCACCTTTTGAGGAATGACGATGGCTCATAAAATTGTCGAAGTAATTATCGAGGCATAATTGGATCACATCATTTGTTACTCACATGTTAGCATAACTAATGATGGGAATGATCCAAGCAAAATAGACATCATTCCAATTGTTTGTACTTCATGCATTGCATCATGTACTATTCACATTTTGAGTTATGTATGTTGTTATGTTCTCTGTATAAAAAAACTTTTAGTGGATTGTAGATTGATTGACTTGCTACTACAATTGTTTTTGTTAGACAGATTAAACTAATTGAAGAATTGGTTGCATCGAGTTTCTCCTGATGTTTTCAATTCATGTCGGGACGATTGGTTAAGCGAGGTTTATTAATTTTTAGATGATATAAAGGTAATATAGTTAATCTATAAATAATTGAATTTGATGATAACGATCATTGATATTTAAAATATTCAAAAAACTCTAAAATGAGTATTTTGATATGTACGAGTTTTTTAAAAGTTTAAAATGATATTTATGTAGTTTGAATAGTATATATACAATAGATGAAATTCCTTTTTAGATGAAATTCCTTTTTTTAATGTAAGGGCATAAACCAAAATGTCCTTATGGACCTTATTCAACCCATCCACGCTAAAAGCATAGGGGTTGATCTTCTCTTCCAAAGGCAATTCGTGTTCTAACAAAAGCATATATATTCGTTATTTGAATGTCGAAGGAAGGAGAGTGAGATAAGAGGAAAAGAGGAGAGAGGAGATGAAACATTTTTTTTAATAGTTAAAATTCTTTCAAGTGTACCAAACATGGGTAGTACGTATGAAGGTTTAAATATGTTTGACGTATGAAGTAAGCTATACCCATGTGACACTAATATAACTTTTGCGATGTCCACACCTTAATACAACCCATGCTCTTAATGTTATAAAAATTGGAAGCGCAAAATTTAAGGCTATACGTTGTACCTTACCTACAAATTTCCCTTACCCGATGCCACATCAGCGCCATATCATTCTCCCTTCCTTTACACAATTTAACCTTACCTTATAACTCTCCTCATTTTTTTATTAATGTATTAAAATAATTAAATGGGTTGAGAGGGGGTAGGGGGTGGGGTGGGGAGTGGCTTTTCAATCGGGCTTCAGGACTCGATGTCCCTACTCGCTGAGCATACTTGATGACTCGTTTTGGTGTTCCCGCCTTACCCGATGGGACTCGATGGCCATTGAGTTACCCTCAACGCATGGCCTAAACAAGACCTTCAGTTTTTAATTGCTGGGCTCTAGCCAAAATGCTTGAATTTTCAATATATCGCCAAAACAACTTGTATCCATTTCTCCTACTTATATCGGCCCAAAACTTAACATTATATATTATATGCTATATACAATTTGCAAGCCTTATTATGCACTGCGTCACCACAATATAATATATGATTGAATCAGTGGCGGATCCAAGAATCTTTTATACGGGGAGCCATATATATTATAGATGCTAAATAAATTAGCCTATGAATCAAAACAAGTTCGGTTTTAAACGAATCGGGTCAAACTTGTTTGGTTGTCAAATAATCCAGCGGAAAATTTAAAACCTAACATTCCATTAAGCTCTACGTTTATCATAATAACTAACAATTTAAATGTTCTTAATGATTCAAAACCTAAATTTAGAAACTTAAATTACTAAATTAATAATATAAATCTAAATCAAAACAATAAATTTACAAATTTTCTAAATCTAAATGAAACTATAGTCCAAACCAATCTTCATTTCTTAACCAAATAACTAATGTAAATTTTTTTAATATAAAATAACATGTCGCCTGCAAGAAAATTAGATTGCAGGAAATTTGATACAATAAATATTAAAATAGAAAAGTGTATGCATTCATTTGGAATCAGTTTGTCTAATTTACCAGGGGCTCAAAACAAAATTTATATGGGGCTACAAGAATTTTTACATGATATTACTTGGTGTACACCAAAATTACGGGGGCAACTCCCCCATCCTCCTAAAGTCCTAAGGCCTTCCGTTATGGGCGACTCGGAGAGGGCGAGCTCCATGCGAGTGAGTGGCGAGCTCGCGAGGAACACCACCTCGGGTGGTTGGCGACTCGCGCGGGTAGGAGGGCTCCGGGTCTCAGAACTCGCTGCTTAACTCGATGAAACCCAACCCCCCACCACCCCCATACCCCACATTCAACCAATCACAATTTTAATATTCTTTTTTCTTTTTTAAAAAAGTGAAAAGGAAAGGGGAATGAAAAAAGAAAGGTATAACGGGTGTAGTGGGTAAGGGAAAGGGAAGGAGAGGAAAAATGATGTGGCGCTGATGTGGCAGTGGGTAAGGAAGAGGAAGAGGAATAGGGGGATTATAACGGATAGCCTAAGGTAAATCCGCCAGTGATTGATGTTAGAAAGAAAGAACACTATTAAGTTTTGTCGCAATGGTTAGCAACATGTATGCATACGGATGTGATCTAGAGTTTGAATCTTTTTAGATACATTTTTAATTTCTCTTCAACGAATTAAAAAGTAGTTATTATTTTTCAAGAATACTTGTCGGCTTAAATTGTGACTTCTTAAATCCTTTTTAAACTTTTATGTTTTTGTCAGTTTCTTTATTTTTTGGGTTTTCTGAAACTTTTTGTTAAAAAAATATATATTTGGATTATTATGTATAAAATTAGCATTATTTTACTGTATTTATACCCAAAAAAATGTATATCTTAATTTCAACCTTATATTCCTTTTTTGGTTTAATGGAAGTTAAGTAAATAAATCGTTTAAACTTTTTTATTAAAAAAATCAGTATAAATAAAAAAGCAATCTAATGGTAATTATATTCCGTCGCGAAGCGCTGTATACAATACTCGTTATAAAACAATGTTCAATTTAGTTTTTTTTTAAGTTTTAGTGCTAAGTGACTAATTTTAGCCTTTGAATCAATAACATCAATGATCCATACTGCATTTTAAAATTTTAGGCGGAGAAGTATTTTTGTAATTCACATCTGATGCTTTACAAAATCACATGTGGTAAATACTAATCACCTATGATTAAATTTTAAAATTTTAGAACTATGTTTTATATGTATTTATTGAACACATCTCTAACATTATGTGCAAAACTTACAAAAATTTACGCAACTTAGAAATTTCATAATTAACCGCCAGTTAAAATAACCATACGTTAATAATTTTTTTTTGTTTACGATTACATATGGGAGATACTTAATGCACAACACATTTTAATCATACATAACAAATTAAATATTTATACCGTTATATCATTATTATCTTTATCTCTTATCTATATATATATATTTTTTTTGAACAGCCAATTTAAATATTTCATTCACACAAGGAGTTAATTACACACTTATATCGTCAAGGCTCCCCATCGTATATCACACAGAAACATATTACTAATCGCACACACTAGCCCAATATCGCACTCTTCATACGACATCGGCGTACCAACGATCCTCAGCTCATAAAAGCACGTACAACGGCCCGTGCACTACACTTTATCACTGGGCTTGAACCATCTTCAGCTTGAAACATCTTCAGCTCAGCCTATTAACGGCACGACTCGGCACTCCAGATAGCGCCCAGACCGAGACACATATCATGAACAGGACCATAGATTCATTGACCATATCATGATCAGGACATCACCCATAGCACCAAAACCATAGAAGCACCGCTGTCAAAGTTGCTTATTGGAACACTCATAGTATCATGGGAATAAGCAACATCTGACAAAAGAACTCTGAGGCTCAACAGGGTAGCACTATCTAACTAAACAAGGAAGATATATCAAACTCACCCCCACTCAGCACATAAATAGATATTGCAACAACTCTGACTTAGCAAGAACATACTCTGAGGCTCAACAAGGTTAGAACAAGGTAGGTGACCCGCGCAACACCTCCATCCTCCTGGCCTCCATAAAACACCAGATACACACCATAACCACCCCTTATGGCCCCAAGACCTAAGATGGCCCCCACCCACTCCAGCCTCTACCCAAGCACATCATTTTACACCAGCCCACCCCACCCAAAAATAGTATTTATTATACCACACAACCACAAAACTCTGAGGCTTAAAAGACGGACTTGCTTCGGCTAAAATTAGATGGCCTAGCAAATCATCAGGGTTTATTATGCCCCCCTTATCACACCATGGCTACAAAGAGTGCGCCCTCCAGCACAAAACAGACGCCCCAAATCTAACCTATGACCATGGCTACTATGCGTAGGAAAGCAATGTGGATTGTGTGCATGTATTGTGTCACCTAAACACCGTTAAGAAATGTAGCCACAGCCGCTAGAACCTACCAGCACCACCCTTATATCACCATCCCAGCCCCCACCCAGATATAACTCATGGGGTTCCAAAGTTCAATTTCAAATTCTCACTTTGCCTAATACCATCATCTCAGAATAGAATTTGTATACCACACACCCACAAGACTCTGAGGCTTGAAAGACGGACTTGCTTTGGCTACCATTAGATGGCCTAGCAAATCAGCGGGGTTTATTATGCCCCCCTTATCACACCGTGGCTACAAAGAGTGCACCCTCCTGCACAAAACAGAAGCCCCAAATCTAACCTATGACCATGGCTACTATGCGAAGGAAAGCAATGTGGATTGTGTGCATTGTATCGTGTCACCCAAACACCATTAAGAAATGTAGCCACAACCACTAGCCTGCCATCACCACCCTTATATCACCATCCCAGCCCCCACCCAGATATAACTCATGGAGTTCCAAAGTTAGATTTCAAGTTCTCACTTTGCCTAAGATCATCATCTCAGAATAGGACAAAACCCGACACACATATCCACTCATCCGGGACCAAATAACATAGTGTCCACACCCCAAAACACCACCCAACACCCTACTACTCAGAAACACACACATAATCCCCTTTGCCACAACACAAAAACCAAAACATAATCCAACCACACCCGACCACAACGCTAACCCCACCACCCGTACAGATACGAAACATACTCAGAAGTCAACCCACACTGAAATAGTGACCAGAAAAAACGCATACTCCACCCCCCAGACGTTACGACACATTGGGCATTGAAGCAACACCAATGAGTTACCTTACCAGAGCTTCAACGCCTATTAACTCCAAACTGCTTCATCATACCTGTATGAAATACAAACTAATATCCTGCATAGTTAGACATCTCACAATAACTACAAGCAAGACATGAGCTTAGCCCTACACCCAAGCTATCCATGGAGCAGATCTACCCGCTCCTACCCTAGCTAAAGAATCGGCCTCCCTGTTTAATTCTCTTGGGAGATGCTGAACAACATGCTTCTCAAATACCTTTAGTAAGTCAATGATTCTACCCAGAACCTCGACCACTTCCGGAGGAGGGTCCTCTTCAGCATTAACTAAATTAACCAGTTGAAGAGAATCAGAGAAAATCCTTATTGAGTCAAAATAACTTGACCTATTACTTCTCAGAACTAAAAGCCCATAAAACACAGCTTCCATTTCTGCCATTAGGGGCGTGCACGCTGCTATTGCCTTAGAAAAGGCACCTATTAGGTGACTATTATCCGTTCCCCTAAACACACCGCCAATACCCGCCCTATCCCCCACACAGCTCACCGACCCATCTACGAACAAGACTATACTATCCGCCCCCACCCCAGCGGTACTGTGTTTCTCAGCGGACAGCAGATTATCTCCCCTCAGGACCTCCACCGGTCTTATGCACATATCTAAGGAGGACCCAGCCACCATGGGCCATTTCGCAAAACACCATTGCCCTACTCTGATCCATATCAAATCCACCACTCTTTCCACACACACTTGTTTATTGTTAAAGACTACACTATTTCTCTCATTCCACAGCGTCCACAACACCCCGTACAACACCAACACCCACACTTTCCTAATCCACTTACTGCTACATAAATATGGCCAAGACTCCACTAAATCCACCACACTTCTAGGAACTACCCAATTCAAGCCAACCACACTCATCACCTTAGACCATACCTCCCAGGATTTTTTGCAATGTAGCAACAAGTGTACCGAGGATTCACTTTCACTATTACATAACGGGCACTTGCTATCGAGCGGTCTCAGAACTCCTCTTCTTACTAGCTCCATCTTTGTAGGAATACCGTTCCACGCCGCTTGCCATACAAACAAACGCACCTTAGGGGGTCCCCAGTACTCCCAGACTTTAGCTACTCCTAGCACACTTACCTCCTCAGTAGCTTTATTTAATAGACTTCCCACAGAAAATTCACCCCTATTATCAAACTTCCAGCTTACCCTATCTACCTGATTCTTCCTTGGGCAATGACGCTCCAATACCTCCATGAATTCACTGTATACACCAACTTCCCAGTCGAAGACTCTTCTCCTCAGTTCTATCTTCCATACCCAGCCGGCACCCCTCCACTCACCGTAGCCACTCACCTTCCCTTCCTTTTTAACCGCTAGGGCAAAAATTCTTGGAAACCGCTTTTTTAGCTCGACCCCTCCGCACCATTTATCATTCCAAAAATCAAAAAGGTCACCCTTACCCAACGTCACGACAAAACCTTCGTCGATTATTTTGCTTAACCTACTCACAGAATCGGTCACCGACACTACATTCTTCCAGATTAACGACAACTTATTAAAAGGCACCCCTAATCCCCTATCAAAAGTAAAGTCTCCGTACTTACATTTGACTAAACTTTTCCAAACAGAATTCTCCCCATTCCAATAGCTCCACAACCATTTAGAGATCATTGCATGGTTCTTCATTGTCAGATCACCAATTCCCAAACCCCCATACTTCTTAGGTTTCTGTATTTTATCCCACGCCACCAAACACATACTCCTCCTATCCCCGCTTTTAGACCAGAAAAACTGTCTTCTCAATTTCTCTAACTCCTTACTAACTCCGGCCGGGGCTCGGAACAGAGACATGTAGTACATTGGTAAGTTGTTGAAAACTGATTTGATCAACGTGATCTTGCCCGCTTTAGACAGGAATTTTGTTTTCCACATCTCCAATCTGCTCTTTACTTTCTGTAACACAGGATCCCAGAAGGATGCCTTCTTAGAATTTCCACCAATAGGAAGCCCCAGGTACGAGCATGGAAAGCAACCAACCTTACACCCTAACAGCTCTCCCACCCTAGACAAGCTCCCTACATCCACATTGACCCCGTAAACCACACACTTGCTCATATTCAGTTTCATTCCTGACATAAGATGGAACACTTTAAGCACAAGACACATGTTTCTAAGCTGATCAATATCCATCCTATTTATCAACATTGTGTCATCCGCAAACTGGATATGAGATATAGTCATTGTAGATCGCCCAGCTATCCTAAAGCCCTCAAAGAGACCTAGCTCCACTCCCTTCCTGAATAACGCGTTAATACCCTCCGCAGCAATATTGAAAAGCAGCGGTGATAACGGATCCCCTTGCTTTAGGCCTCTTTTCATGGCAAACTTACGGGAAGGCGATCCGTTCACTAACACTGATAGGGATGAGATCCTCAGACACCCCATAATCCAAGAAATCCATTTCTCTCCAAAGTTCATCTCCCTCAAGACACCTACCAAATATTCCCATTCGATGGAATCATAAGCTTTCTCAAAATCTAGCTTCATGAAAACACCCTTCTCCTTCTTAGATTTCATTTCATGAATGATCTCTTCGACTATCATTACACAGTCCAAAATCTGTCTGCCTTTAGTGAAGGCAAACTGATAGTCTCCTAATACTTCTAGCATCACTACGTTCAACCTCCTAGCTAGTAACTTCGTAACAATCTTGTAAACACTGCCTACTAGAGAAATTGGTCTGAACTCCTTTATAGTGCTAGGGGAACTAACCTTAGGAATAAGAGTAATAAAAGCTTCCCCTAACTCTCGGGGTAAGGAGCCATCCTCATAAAACCCTTCTACCAACTGGAACAGGTCGTCCCCCACAACATCCCAATGTTCCTTGAAAAAGTGCAAATTAAACCCGTCTGGTCCAGGGGCTTTATCGCCATTGCAGCTCCACACCGCTAGCTTTACCTCCTCCTTAGTAAAGCCTCTTTCTAACCATCTCGCACTTTCCTCCGAGAGTCTCTTGACATCTAACCCTATGGCTTCGATGCAACACCCTTTCTTCTCAAAGTGTTTTTCGAAAAAATCCGCAATCCCTTCTTTCATAGATGATGGTTCCTTAAGAGTCCTACCCTCAATCTTAATAGAATTAACTCGGTTCCTCCTAACTCTCGAATTTGACATAATGTGAAAGAACTTCGAATTACAGTCACCTTTTTGTAACCATAGTATTCTTGATTTCTGCCTGGCTTGATCAAATTCTTTTTGTCTCCAGAGCCACAGATTATCTTTCACTTGCCTCCAGCGATTCCATAGTTCCTCATCATCTGGATTGGCTTCCCTAAGATTTTCAATAACAACTAAATCCTTCTCACATCTGATGATTTTCCCTGACAAAGAATCTTTATTAAACCTGAATCTTTTCTTAATTGCTACTTTGACATTCCTCAACCTGATGGCTATATTGCACTTTCTGTTATCACCCCATACTTCCTGAACACACTCTCTAAAGCCCTTCTCCTTGACCCACCAATTAAACATCCTAAAAGGGGTTGGGCCCCAATCTACCTCCTTTTCCCCTAACACCACCGGAGAATGGTCAGATACCCTATCCTCTGTGACCCATTGGAACACCGATGGAACTAACTCTAGCAGATCAGTATCAAACAAGAACCGATCCAACCTACTAGATACCAGCTGCTTTCTGTTATTAGTCCATGTGAATTTCCCATTAGACATAGGAAGATTCACCAAATGCTCAGTCTCTATAAACTCCCTAAATTCTCTCATACCCCCATCTATGGCAGTACATGACGATCTTTCCTCTGAAAACACAATCTCATTCCAGTCTCCCCCCATAACCCAACACACCCTACTCTGAATTCTAAATTGTTTCAAATCCTCAAATAGAGCTCTTCTCCTATCTCTGTCGTTTGGAGCGTAAATATTGCATAACACCATCTCAACATTGAAGGGTTTCATCACTCCCCTAAGACACAGACTGTTCTGACCTTTAACCACTTCTTTTAAAACGAAAAAACTCCGATCCCACAGTGTCAAGATGCCCCCAGCTCTCCCCACAGCGTTTACCCATTCTGAACCTACATCAACACCCCTCCACAGACCCCTTCCTAACATATCACTATGATTAAAAACCTTTGTTTCTTGAAGAAAGACTACCCTAGGACTAATGTTACGAATTACCTTAGCGATAGCTCTTCTTTTCGGACCCTTACCCACCCCATTAACATTAAATGACAAAAACATAATTATATATAATAAACACAATAAACTCAGTAACGAAAGAAACTTACATACCTTGTATGACACAGTAATCTTCTTTCAGGCGTCTCTTCACTTCTTCCTTTGAAGCTTTCAGATGGAAACCCATATCCGTAATGATTCCCAAAATCTTCTCCACTTCAGCATCAGAATCCCCCTGTCCACAAAACTCTCTAATCGGGCTCCTAGAACTCCCATCCACCCTTTTATTTGTCACCTCTTTTGTCGACACTTTACCCCTTTTACCTTTCCTCTTTTTTAAAACTCGCCCCCTTTCCTACCCTTCCTTCTATCAAAAGCCAAATCAATCCAATCCTCCGTAGATAAGTTCCTATCTTGTAATAGCTCTTTTCTCCTTGTTGCATAATCCTCTTCTGATGACATAGTGTCTGCAGTGATACTCCCATAAACCCGGTTACTGTCTTCAATCAACTCATGGATCTGGACATTAATTAAACAATCCTCATTATTTATATTATCTCTATCTTCCAAAAATGACCTCATATCCATATAATTTTCAGCCCCTGCATTCACATTATTATTACCCAACTTAACATTAGCTTTATTAACGGGCCCATCAAAATCCCTTGTGGTGTCACTAAGAAAATTATCCAACTCCGCAAATTTATCATTATCCATATTGCCTGGTCCACCTTGAATATCCATCTCCACATCACAATTTACTTTGACCAATTTAATTGATCCACCATCATGATATATCGACTCATTCTCCACCTCACAGTCGGGCAACTTCGCAAAAATAGGAGGTGTTTTTAAATTGTCAAAATCGGTCCCACCTAGAAGACTATCTACATTGATCCCTGGTACACCATCATTATTAATCTCGATACCCACATCCCTTTCCTCATCATGAACCTCGATCCCCTGCCCATACAGATTCAACGAGTCCCCATAACCAGCCGACTTTTCGTTTTCTTTTTCTTCAATCGAGCAGCCCCCGCCGCCCTTCTCAACAACCATTTTTTCCGGTGATCCTAATATCGGATCTTCCGCTCCATCCGTACAAAGACTACCTCCCTCATTATTTTCGACCATGTTTTCCGGCAATCCGGGCTCCACCTCCACCCCTCCGGTGTTACCCTTTCCGGTACCCATTCCATCATCAGACCTCGTATCGACATCCAATCCTAACTCACTTTCCAACAGAGACTCCAGCATAAAGCTTGAGTATCCTTCATCAAAAAACAAAATACGGTATACTTCCCCATCGATTTTAACGTTGGCCATCTTCGGAAAATCAGTTCTTTCGGTGCGTACAAGAACCCGAGCTCTATCTAATCGTTTCCTATATTTCGTATCTTTATCCACCATCACGAGAGATCCCCATCTATTCCCGATCATTTCGAAGAACCTCATGTTGTACGCATGTAGCGGTATGCATTCGACCCTAATCCACCTAAGAGAACTCATATCCACATCCGATTCCGACCATTCCTTTATCCATTCAAAGTATCTGCCGGTGTCTTCATGCTCGTTGCTAAAACTATCCATGAACAATAACTTCTGTTTTTCATCCATAAATTGCAAAAGAAATTTGCTTCCCCCCATTACTTTAGCATCAAACTTAAATTTACTGCCTAGAGTTTCCAAAACAACCAGAATGTGTTCAATTTCCTTAGGATTATCAATGGTAACTTCGCAAACAAGTGAGTGTTTTAGCCATGATCGATCCTCCTCTCCCGTATTGAAAAAGAAATTAGCCCTCTCCTTTTCAACCCCCGACGCCTTGCTTCTAGCATATGCATATTTGAACTGCGTATTCGGTGCCGTCCCTCTTCGCTGCTCATAAGAAGGTTTAAGCTCCTGTTCCCTTCCTACCACCACGTCCCTATACGACAACCCCGATCTCCAAGCGTTCATCCTCTGATCAAAAGACCTACCACCCTCAGTCACCCCCGTTCTCGAACCATTCTGATCATTCACATTTTGAGTTTCTTTTCGTTTCATCTTCATCTGATCTTCCTTCCGTAACTTCCTCTCGTAAGCTTTCTTAGCAAACAACCACCTATCCCCAACCCACATCTTCCCCAACTTCTTCTCTCTCGTCATTTCATTTCCGTCTTCCTCAAATCTGATAAATGCATACTTCTGCCCTTTAGCATTCGCTTTTGCAGATACGAACACATCTCTGACTTTACCCTCTCCTTTGAATGTTTTCCACAGCTCCGTTTGATTCCATTCATTTGGAAAGTTTGTTACATAGTATGATACCCACCTTTGTTTTACCTGCTTGTACCGACCATGGTTTATTCTTCCTATTGCCCAGCTCCATCCATCATCCCTATCCCGTTTTCTTTAGAAGACTTGAAGCAGACTATCACTACATAAGTGATTCAATTATGAAGGACGTATGCACCACGTACAATTGATGCATTAGCGATGCAGGTATGAAGAAGGAGACATGCTAAATGAGAGATGAGAGAGTTTGTGAGATTTGGGGTGGAGGGACTTAGCTTGATTTGGCAGGTGAAAAGCATAAATGTCTAGATTCCACTTAATTCACATAGTACTAGAGTGTATTGTGTAAAAATAAAATGTTCTATATATAAAGAAAGGTGATGATTACTTCCGTAAATGTCACCACGTGTCTTGTTTGATTTATTAAAAATAAAATGTTCTATATATAAAGAAAGGTGATGATTACTTCCGTAAATGTCACCACGTGTCTTGTTTGATTTATTGTAAATAGAGGCTTAGATAAGATAAAAACATTATAGCGAAAATTAAGAAACTAACAAAGGAATTAAAATTGTATAACTAAAAGAATCTAAGCATGTTCTTTCACTATCAATTAATCATTTACAAAAAGGAAAAAATATTGATCAAGAGAATCAAACCCCCCGACAAAATAAAATTACGCAACACTTGAGAAAACAATATTCATATATTAATAAACACTTACAAACAAATCAATGCCATCAATTTCTTTTATAATTATTGTTTTAATAAAATAATTTGTATTGTTATTATATTAACTAGTTTATTACTCCGTGTAAAAACACGGGGATGTTTAAAAAAAAGTATGAAGTTTGATGGTATGAAATTATAAAAGGTATAGTAAAATAAGTGTAAAAGTGTTTCAGAAATGTTTTGAGATATTAAAATTTTCAGATAAAAATAATAAAATATTACCAAACATTTACATATGTCAGAATTTTAACAAAAAATAATAACTAATTTTTTTTGAAGTACTACTATTAATGGATAAAAAAAATTAAGAATATACTATTTTTTAAAAGTGTCATATTACAATAAAATTTATACCAAAACGTAGATAAAAATGAGACGATCATAAATATATAATTATTTTTTCTCTAAACAAAATGTATCACAAGTTACTAAACATAATGTATAAACACCGTATAATTAATTATATTAATATACAATTTTTATAAAACCACTCACATGTTTTATAAAACCCCCTCATAATTTTCATTCAGGCCCCTCTCAATTGATTTAGATTTGGAATTCGATGACCATTAATCTTTCTAAAATTGTTTTTGAAATTGAATAATTTTGAAATTGAAGGTTATGATTGGTTCATTAATACTCAATTTATGGTTATTTTTAAAAATTTTGCATGCCATATATATATATATATATATATATATATATATATATATATATATATATATATATATATATATATATATATATATATATATATATATATATATATATATATATATATATATATATATATATATATATATATATATATATATAGATTATGATGAAATATCTACAAGAGCTATGTGTTATGAAAATAAGTAACTTATTAATGCAAGGGTCACTAATATAAAAAACAAATATGTTATTTATTCACGTATAATTAAAGGGTGGTGCTAAATATACAACCTTTATTTGCTAAAAAATAACCTTCCATAATTAGATTTAATTTAATTCTAATTCTAACTATTATTTTAAATATGATAATTAATACAATTATACTTTCTAGATTTCTTCTCTATAATTGGATTCCTTTTTCCATAAATGTAATAAACATTTTTATAATAATTCCATAAATGTAGTAAACCCGATTGGTAAAAAATGGTGAAGTCGCATTAGAGATATTATTGCCATCACTCGACATATTTTATATCAACACTACAAAATAAGATAAACAAGAATTACTTATATAAAAATAATAAAAACTAAACTATAAAAAAATGAAACTTTCTAGAACAACTTTTTTTGATTACATATTATTTTTTTAATACTTTAAAAAAATGCTTTGTTATTTTAAAAAAAATAAAAACAAATAAAAAATATATATTTAATTAAATAATTTGCAAAATAAAAACTTAGGTAGAAAAAAATAAATAAAACTACTACATGAATATACACCACCAACCCCCTCTCTCTACCTTTCCCACTTTACTAAAACCCTAACTCTCCTCCCTCCACAGCCGCCACCCACTCCGGCCACCCCTCTCTCTGGCGACTCACTCCTACGACACTCTTTCAATAGAGAGAGACGCCGGTGAGAGAGTGTCGTAGGAGTGAGTCGCCGGAGAGAGGGGTGGCCAGTGATGGTGGCGTTGTGGAGGGGGGAGAGTTAGGGTTTGGTGACATGGGAAGTTGGAAGGTAGAGAAAGAGGGGGGTTGGTGGTGTATATTTATGTAGTAGTTTTATTTATTTTTTTATTTTATTTCTTTTTTTCTTCCTAAGTTTTTATTTTGCAAATTATTTAATTAAATATATATTTTTTTATTTGTTTTTATTTTTAAAAAAAGAACAAAACATTTTTTTAAAATATTTAAAAAATAATATGTAATCAAAGAAGTTGTTCTAGAAAGTTTCACTTTTTTATAGTTTAGGTTTTATTATTTTATATAAGTAATTATTGTTTATCTTATTTTGTAGTGTTGATATAAAATATGTTGAGTGATAGCAATAATATCTCTAATGCAACTTCACCATTTTTTACCAATCAAAGATATAATACTTACAATGATTTTATTATTTTAATATTTTCATGTTTTGCATTTATATTAATCAATTATGTTTTTCGATGCTTGAAAAAATTTATTTAATTATTATAAAAATGTTTACTACATTTATGAAATTATTATAAAAATGTTTATTACATTTATGGAAAAAGGAATCCAGTTATAGAGAAGAAATCTAGAAAGTATAATTGTATTAATTATCATATTTAAAACAATAGTTATAATTGGAATTAAATTAAATCTAATTATGGAGGGTTGTTTTTTAGCAAATAAGGATTGTATATTTAGCCAACGAAAAGTGTTTATTAGTTTTAAAATCTATTACACTTATATATGTAAAGAACATTTCATATATAGTGATTTTGGACGGAACTCAAACACATACCACAATCCATTTAATCCAGATTTTGGTCAAGATACTGCTACACGTCGGGTACATTGTATAAGGTATCGCGAGAAAGTCCGAGACGCACATTTTTGTACGATGAATAAGTGAACGTATATATGTGATTTTCCATCATTAACTCTAAATTAATGAAAATCCAATTACCTATTACATATTTAAAAATATATATATGAATTGTTTTTGGTCAAAAGAATGATAACAAAATATTAAAACTCTCCGCAACAATAAGAAATAAAAGCGGTGCTAGTGGGTCCCCCTATCTTAACCCTTTTTCCATACGAAACTCCCCCGTAGGGGATCCATTTACTAACACTGAGACCAAAGATGACTCCAAACACGCTTTAATCCAACTAACCTATTTCTCCCCGAAACCCATGTTACGTAAGGAATTGAGTAAAAAAATCCCAGTTGACATAATCATACGCTTTTTTAAAATCAATTTTGAAGATGAATCTTTTTTGTTTTTCTTTCTTTAAAAAATTGACAGCCTCATTCGCAATCAAGACCCCGTCCATAATGTTTCTACCACGAATAAAAGCAGTTTGCACCTCACCAATTACTCTTGGAATCACCTTTTTTAGTCTTTCCGCAAGAATTTTAGCAATAAATTTATAGTAAACCCCTACTAAACTAATAGGGGTTTACTATTGTAACACTGTACTTTTTAAACATATAATTTACTGCACGCGGAAGCTAATTACATATAATTATCTTAATTACATAATAGATACAAAAAGATTTAACTTGTTTGATGTACAAAGACCTTTACAGTGTTAATACAAAAACATGCTCTAACAAAATTCTAGCATAAGAGTATTGGTCCGTCCATATTCCCAGCCCAAAAGCATCAAGCTCACCAAAGAGTATCTACAAAACAATCTAGTGGGGAATTAACACAAAGCTAAGTGAGGGAACAAATATCTAAACATACACAAGGCAAATATGCCTAAACCCAAATAGCTCATGAATCCCAGGAGAACCGGCGGTGTTGCAAGCACCTACAACCAAGGTCGGCCAAAACCAAGGTTTACCGATAGCCGTGCAAATATGGACAACAGTATCAACCCCCTTGAGTACCATAAATGTACATCAAGATCAGATACTGTAAATCCCCCAGCAACAGGCCTAGCATAATACTGATCTCCAAATTAACATGTATATACAATCCAAACAAGAGCATTCCAAATAGGATATCATATCATGTATATCCGAAGATATAAATCCACTCATCAAAGTCTTCAAAACCTTGGCACACTTAGGTGACTAAATTCACTGAGTCTTCTCAGTTCCTGAGATTGAAGTAACCCAAGTCAGTATTCAATTCATAATACTGATCCAATAATAAATATCATATTTATTCATGTTCTCATATATATATACACTTATACATATATATTCATCACACATAAAACCCAAACAGATATACAATTCATGTTTATCTTTAAATCATCAAATCCGACTATGTCCAAATCCGATTGAATTGAATTCCGAGTAAAGGACCAAATTCCGATAATACCCAATTCCGATCGAATCAATCCCGATAAAATAAAAATCCGAGCAAAGACAAAATCCGATAGAATGCACAATCCGATAAAACTCACATTCCGAGAAAAAGCACATACCGAGAAACTGTCAAATACCGAGAAATGAAATCCCGAGAATAGGAATACCGATAGAAGTGTTAGGGCATAGTTCGTATACCGAGAATATCCAATACTGAGAAAATGTCCAATCCCGATAAAAGACACAATCCGAGAAAAGGTACAATCCGATATATGACACAATCCGATAAAGTTGAATTCCGACAAAAGTGTTAAGGAAATTATCAATTCCGAGAATTAAGCGATCCTGATATATTATCCAATTCCGAGAGAATGAAATTCCGAGAAAACATACAATCCCGATATAATCAAATCCGAGAATAAAGTCAAGGCTACAGTTCATCTTTATCGGTATTCACTACAATTCTATCAATTCTCTCGGATTTATCCTCTATACCGTGAATAATTCATCGGTATTCATCAATACCGATACATTCATTCTTAAATCCGACAGATTCATGTGTTCATGCATAAAATCGATTTCTAACTTAAATCTTACTGATTTTAAGCATGCAAATAAACTAAGTTTCCAGAAATTATTATAAGCATGTTATGAACACATTCTAACAATAATTTCTAACATGTAAACATCCTATAATCATCAAGAATCAATCGGTATTCATATAAATATTCAAAACCGAATATATATAGCAATTAATCAACTACAAATCAGTGTTCTAACCTTTAGATGATATCAACAATCAACTTAAAATGCAAACAAGATAGAAGTTTGATTTTCTTTTCTTTCTTCCTTCTTCTTCTTCTCGGCCGAGACACACAAGAATACACACAATACACTTTTGTTTATCCTCACAAGTAATGAGGTATGGTGAAGGAATGGGTGACTACAACCACCAAACCGGCCACACCCCCCCCCCCCCCCACAACTCAATATTAAATTATTATAATTATTTAACTTAAATAATTAAAACAAAATAAAATCACAAATTATAAACAATAAATACATACTCACAAATATTTCACATAAACAATTTAAATCTCAAGATGAATCAATTAATTACCTTAATTAATCTAGGCCGGTTAAGAGGGTGTTACAACTATAAAATTATTGCTAAAATTCTTGCGGAAAGACTAAAAAAGGTGATCACACACCTACAGTACGCGGATGATGTAATTATTTTCGGGAATTGGAGTCTGGATAATTTTAAGAACTTACTCTTAATTCTAGATTGCTTTCAAAAACTGTCCGGGCTGAAGATCAATCTGGGAAAGAGTTCCTTGCTGGGGGTGGGAGTCTCACAAGATGAAATATCTTTATAGGCAAGTTTAGCGGGATGTAAGGTGGGGGAATTTCTATTTACATACCTAGGAATGTCAGTGGGTGCAGATATGAGAAGAACAGAGAGCTGGAAAGGAGTAATTGAAAAAGTCCAAAACAAATTATCTCATTGGAGGGCAAACGCGGTTTCGTTTGGTGGTCGACTTACTCTGGTAAAATCAATCCTCGATAGCTTACCAATGTATTTTTTTCTCATTGTTCAAAGCCCCAAAGAGTATTATTATTGTTCTTGAGAGAGTGAGGAAAAATTTCTTTTGGGGAAAGGGTATGGTTCGGGGGTGGCAAAATAAATTCATTGGGTTAAATGGGACAGGGTGCTAAATTCTTTCGGGAATGGGGGCCTAAATATTGGGAGCCTACAAGCTGCTAATATCGGGCTGTTGGGTAAATGGTGGTGGAGATGGTACAATGAGGGTGGGGCTTTTTGGGTTAAAATCATTAGTATTATCTATGGGTCTGGTAGGGATAATCCTATTGAAGGTGGGGTGGGAAGGTATAGGGGCTTAAATACGGTGTGAGGTAACATTTGTAAAATAGGGGAGTGGTTAGATCAGAAAGGGGTTGGGGTTTAAATGTTCTTTTGGGAAATCTCTTGGGACGGGTTCGGGGATCTGATTGTGGAAAGATAGATGGGCTGGAGATTCCGTGCTAAAAGATAGATGTAGAAGATTGTTTAGTCTTGCGGTAAACAAGGATGCAATGGTGTCGGATAGAGGGTTTTGGAATGGGGAGGAGTGGGTTTGGGATTGGGATTGGCGAAGGGAACCGAGGGGTAGAGAAGTAGGGGAACTTCAAAACTTAGTTTCTATGTTATCAAATTGTCATCCAAATAGGTATGCGGAGGATAAGACTAGATGGTGGATGGTGCAAGACGGGGAGTTCACAGTGAAAAAACTTAGATTGATTGTTGATGAGGTGGTTTTAGGTGGGTTACAAGGGGGGGGGGGGGGGGGGGGGTAAAGACGTGGTGGAACAGGTTTGTACCTAGAAAAGTGAATGTGTTCATTTGGAGACTTAGGTTGGGTAGAGTTCCGGTGAGGGACAAACTTAATCTCTTGCAGGTGGACCTTCCTACAGTATTGTGTCCTCGATGTGAGCAAGGTATTGAAGACTTGGAGCATGTAATGTGGGGCTGTCAAATGGTGAAGATCATGTGGCAATTAGTCGAGAAATGGTGGTCAAGGCAGGGATCGATTTCTGTTTCAACGGAGGAGATTTTATCCGAAGATCATACATTATGGCAAGTGAACCTGTGGTGTTTTTTATATCATATCTGGTCTCACAGGAATGAACTAGTTTTCAGAGCATTTAAAAGAAAACTTGAAGATCTATTTTTTGATTTCCAATTAAAAACGTTTGATTGGATTGTTGGAAGAAAGGGCCTTCAAAAAACAGATTGGGCAAATTGGATCTCTCTTCCTCAATCGCTGAAGCTTCGGTCGTAGGTGCAGCAGAAACGTGATGTTCGAGTAATGGGCCTGTTGTCGAGTTGCTTGTTTTTCGCAGCAAGTTTAAGTTATTGTTTATAGTTTTGTTTGGTTTTGGTTTTGCTTTAAGGACTGTTTTCTGATCCCATCTATGCAGGTGCAGCATGTTGCACCAGCTTTGTTTAAGTCCTAGTTCCCGTATTTTTGATAGGCGGTTCTGTTATATGGCTTAGGTGCCATATCAGACTCTTTGTGGATTGTTTTGAGGTTTTTTGGTGGTAATGGTAATGGTATTTGATGTTAAAAAAAAAAAAAAAGACAAAACTCTGACCATAGATATGGTATTTTGATGGGTATGGTAAGGGAACACAGGAGTTCCTAGTATGTTTCAAACACATCATATGCGTATCGTCTTTGTAGTGGAATCTTGTTTGCTAGTTCATTGACACAACTGCAAAACCTTCATTAAACTAATAAATAAAAAGCCCATCTGGTCTAGTCAACATGCTTTTATTCCCATTTCAAATTTATATTTAATTATTTGAAGAAAAAAAAATCATAAAAAGACTTGAAGGCCATTTAATTTGGATGTCATAACCTTCATGGCAAACCATGCCCATGATCCAATTGCCAATAGTGTCTCATTGATTGATCCCATCTCTACTTAAGTGTATACATTTATGTGGGAATGTACTCATCGAATCCATGCTGATTTTATTGAATTTTATTTAGTCTAATAATATATAATTACAACTTTAGGGCTATAATTAATAACGGAGAATGTTTAAACAAGAACGATTTTTTGTACGAAAACTGTGAGAACCAATCTTCAATCTTGATTAACATAATCAATGGCCAAAATTTTAATGACTCGTTTATGGGGGTTATTTTGAGAATATTAAACCAATTTAATAATGACTCATCCACCCGGATGTAATTCACGGTAGGTAAAAATATAAAGAACCAAAATACCACAATTAATGGGTTATTAATGGTCATATTAGAAACAACTTTCGCAGAAAATTAATTTTTCGTTTAAACTTTTTTCTATAATGGGAAATCATCCACATGGTTAATAATCATTGGTACGTATTGTGGAAACCCATTGACGGCGTATTACATTCATCTATCTGAATATATAATAAACAGTATTTACACAAAGGGCCCTACACTATACATTAATAACAAAATGAATTATTTATTTAACAATCATAACTTGCTTGTGTATGTGTAATACGTTGAATTGCTTGTGTTCTTGAAAGCTTGAATCTTTTATCATATTCTATTGAAACCAGGTTTTTGTATTCTTGAATCTTATAGTTTCAATCAAATAGTTGATTTGTTAAGGCTTGTAAGTATATATGTTGTATAATTGACTTCAGTCCGATTAATCTAATTGTTTAAGTCTTGATTTCTGAGTTCTTACATTGCTTTGACATCTCAATCAGTCGATTATAGAATTTCTTTTTCTTTTCCTATAATTCTTTTCCTATAATTTAAAAATAAAGAATCAACTACTTAGAAAATTTCATTAGTTTTTATATTAATTTCTGAGTTTATACATTGTTTATTATAACGATTCTAATTCGCTTTTTGGGTTCATAAGATATATGTGGTAATTTTTTTTGTTCAAACCTGTAAAAACAAGTAAACCCGTAAAATTGAAAACTCGATCAAAGAACACTTTTAACTTTGTTCCTGCTTAATTATTTTTTTGCTTCCGTCCCTGCGCATGAGATCCAATTAATTAAATAATTATAAAGATAAATGTATAAAGTAGAAGGTGCGTATGTTTAAGGTTCAAAGTATGCATTGATTGCATTCATCAGAAGAAAAAAAACATATGCGATGATCTTATAAAATCTTCTTGACGTACGTACTTTGTAGAATAACATCCACTGACTTAATTATTTTTTAAGCCAAATATGTTTCCAGAAAACAGGCAAAAATACATAGACATAAAATATTAATGGAGACTTTTGCGTGTACAATTTTATTATTTATTTAATTAACTAATATAAAACAAATATATACTGATTAAGCTGTTTCTCTGTTTTAAGTGATATGATACTTAGTAATCACGATTACATAAACGGTTTTAATATATAAAACCAATTGTTCAAAGTTGTAAGAATTAATTGAATCAAATAATGATTATATATAGGCCGGTAAGTATAATATATGGTAAATTTTAATCATTTAAGAAAACCGATAGGTAAAAGACTAATTAAAGGACCATTTTATGGGGAAAAAATGGGACTTCTTGTTGTGTGGGTAAAATTATTGTAGTTAGGTTGAAATTAATAAGTAGATTACATAGATAACTTAATGGGTAAAGTATGCGAAAATGTAACGAACTTTGTTAAAATTATTATTGTATACAAACAACTTTATTTTATATCTAAAAATGCAATAAGTTTCATTTTTGGTTCATAGTATTTAAGATAACCCGCTAAAACAGTTCAACATTATTTTATATCTAAAAATGTTTATTGTTGAAGATGAACATATAGAAAAGAAAATATGAAAAGAAACGAAAAAAGGAAAAAATTGGCAACCTGATAGGCAAGTCAAAGATTGCATAATATAAGATATTGAACTATCAATATAACCCTTAAAGTTATCCCATAAAAAATAGAACATATGGACGGTTAGACTATTCAGTATATAAGAAGAGGTAGCGCATTCACCACTAGGAATTACTTTTGGCCTAGTGGTAAGCTCGTTGGTCCTAACAATTGGTATCAGAGCAGGTCATAGGTTTTATCATGCCATGTGCGTCAAATTGTAGCGGCCTTGGAGGGGGGGGGGGAGATGGATGTATCATTGGATGTCAATCTGTCATCTTCTTAAATCTACTTATAGGTTGTGACAAGTTGGATTCCATGGGCTAAATACGTACGTTTACGACTACGCTACTCAATTTATAAGATCATGAGTATAGCTTCCCCATCCTCTTTCTCTTACCTCAATGCACGTCAATGTATCATAATTTTTTTCTCCTCTGTCTCTCTCTTACCCAAAACTCAAGTACACTCTAACCAAACTAACACAATCTTTTCCTCTCCTTACTGTCTCTTAAACTGTAGCAAAAAACAAAAACAAAAATTTGGCTCGGGTATGGCCGGGTTGGGGAAACAGAACTATCTACCCGAAGGTAGGGGCGTATGGGTGTTCCCCAAGCACCCGATGAAGCCTGATGGTACCCCAAAGGCAATCAGGTCACCCTATATGAGTGGTCTAAGAAAGAAGTAGCGTCTTAACTATAAGAAATTTTGTTTAGCCTAGTAGCAAGCCTCGTTTTTTATTAAAAGTTCGTATATAACACACACAAAAAATCCACTTGTTCCTTTTTTTAAATGACTAGGATTACGGCACCATATTCTATGATTGACTTCTTAATTTAACTAAAGTGGTAAGAAAATAGAGGTATAAGAGGAAAATCTATCAAGAATCTTCTAATATAAATAAAAGACTAACATTAATCGATTTAATTAGAAAATTCTAGCCGTTTATTTAATTAAAATTAAATATTAACCATTCATTTGAACAAAATTAAAAATCTAATTTTGACTTTAAATAGTCAAAATTAAAACTCAATTTCGAAAATTTAATTCTAATATGAGATAAGATAATTAGTAAAAGAAGATTATTTAAATTTTAGATTAACATAAATATATTTTTTAGACAATGTATTTACGTGATACTAAATTGTTTTAAATATACAAGTATTATATAATAAGATTGAAAAAACATATATACTTATTTAATAAAATAATATTCTTTAGATTAACCATGTATAATATTTCAAGCCCAAAGTTCATAATATCAATTTTCTAACTTAGTTTTGATTTTAAATTTAATTTTGATTGAAAATCAATTTAATTTGTGAATGGTTAAGATTTAATTTTATTAAATGAAAGACTAAGATTATCTAATTAAATTGATGATAGTTAGTCTTTTATATATATTAGAAGAAGATTGTGCATGGTTCGATGTTGTTAGAATATTCGAATTTAATTAGACAACCCTAATTTGCTAAAAGACAACCCGATATAATTAGATTTGATTTAATTCCAATTATAACTATTGTTTTAAATATAATAATTAATACAAGTATACTTTCTAGATTTCTTCTCTATTATTAGATTCTTTTTTCCATAAATATAATAAATATTTGTTGGGAAAATAGGAATATAATTTATATCCTCTTTTGTTAATTCAAAAATATACAATATGTCTATATAATTGTATCCATTAACATTAACATATGTGCATATATACATCTATATATATATATATATATATATATATATATATAGTCAAGCAAATAAATAGTTATATTTATTTGTTACAAAGTTTGTTTATATAAATCGTCAAAATCCAAATCGTCCAAGATAAAGCGCCATCAACATTCAAGATGAAGTCTTCACCGAAGATACCTACAAGAATATATTCAATTGATATGAGCATAAAAATAAAATAATTAAAATAAGTTTAAGTTTTTATAAAATTATTTTTATAAAACTTTTATAAAAAGTGACAAATTTTTATAAACTTATTTGTGTGGGTTGATTTACTCTAAGACTTCCCATTTTAAGCAAATACCAAACACAATCTCACTTTGAAACAATACACAACCATATTTAGCAAAGGAATCTCCCAAAGGGGTAAAATTCCAACATACTTTGTGTATTGGTTTCTAAACTTCCATTTTTGTGTTTGAATTCAAACATTAGAAGTATGGGATCAACCAACCTTTTAAACATCTACTTTTCAGTTGATTTTTATGGTAAAAATAAGTTGAGTGTGGTTTTAAATAAAGCCCAACGTCTATATTGCAAAAACCAAAAATTGGTGATATCTCTCTAACTCTATATCTTTTATTTTCTTGCAAGAACTTGTAAAAACTTCAAAAATTGGACATATAACCTATTCACCCCCCTCTAGGTTCTAACAATATTTTTATAATAACTCCATAAATGTAATAGATATTTTTATAATAATTAAATAAACTTTTTCAAGCATCGAAAAACATAATTGATTAATATAAATGCAAAACATGACCACTAATATTAAAATTATAAAAAAACATTATTCAAACATAATCCTCTATATCGATAGGATGTGTATCCCCAACACTAGGTTTCAGTTGTCTATAACATTCCAAACGTGACATATACATGGACTGTCATCCAGTTGTAGTTGGGGCTCTATGACGGACCCAATAAGCCAAGATGGTAGGCATTAGGTAATCTCCTTCTAATTGTACCATCACATAGTGAATATCATATACGTGTGAAATCACAATAGTTTGAAATCACAATAATTTGCTAAAAAACACCCCCTTAATAAGATTTGTTTTATTTTCAAATTATAACTATTGTTTTAAATAAGATAATTAATACAAGTAAACTTTCTAAATTACTTTTTATATAATTAGATTATTTTTTCCATAAATGTAATAAACATTTTCATAATAATTAAATAAACATTTTGCAATAAATTTTTTAACATTGAAAAACATAATTGATTAACATGACAGATAATATTAAAATTATACAAAAAATATTATTCAAGCATACTCCTCTATATCTATAGGATGTGTTTTCGGAACACTAGGCTTCAGTTGTCTATAACATTCCAAACATGACATATACATGAATTGTCATCCAGTTATAGTTGGGGCTTTGTGACGGATCCAATAGGCCAAAATTGTAAGCATTGGGTAATCTCCTTCTAATAGTTGCAGATGGGGTTTTACTGTTAAATACTTTTGTAGAAGCGTTTTGATTAATATATGGATAAAAATAACTGCAATTCTAATACTGCTAATAAAAAATTAAATAATAATTTTAATTTTAAAAAATATAATAATGATAACCAAAATGGTATGAAAAGTTAAATTTAACAGCAATATTTTGTAAAAATTAAAGTTAGGTGAAATTAATACGTATATAGTTCAAATTAAAAATTACAAAAATTATACAACAATAATATATTTTTATTTCATCCATTATGGTAATTTATATTAAGAGATTTTTTATAGCCTTAAATTAAATTTTTTAAACACCCTCCGATTAATTACATTAAAATATGTGTTAATATCAATCTATGGAAATAAAGAAAAAGAATTAGTGAAATTAATATTTAATTATTTAGTGAATGATAAGATATGAAGATTTAGCAGAAGAAATGAGAAATTTTCTACATAAAAGATGCTTCGCATAAAGCAAAAACTAATAATACACAATAATTATTATAAAAATTTAATTTTGGAAGATTTAGTGTATTAATTATATATTTAGAACAATTGTTATAATTTGGAAATGAATATAAATCTAATTATGGAAGATTTAGTGTGATTCTATTTGTAGATTTGGGATGTTTTTTAAGTAAAAAGGTTGTATATTTAGCACAACCCATTTAATTATTTCATTATTGCTTACATGTATTTAGATTTGAATACATGTATATCTAGATAAATAATTAAGATTATAATTACGACTATCTTCTAATATAAATAGAAGATTAACTATCATTGACTTAAATAGAAGATCTTAGCCTTTTATCTAATCAAAATTAAATTTTAGCAATTCATTTAGGTTAAATTTAGAAACTCAATTTTGAATTTGAATAATCAAAATTGAAACTCCATTTTGAATTCATATAAGATAACATTATATCTAATTTAATATATTTAAATATTATTATAAATATATAAACGACATACATACTAAAAGTTAATAATATGAAGACCCCATCTAAGTTAGTAAATACAAATTAATATCATTTTGTATTAGTTTAAAATAATATTAATCCCTTAATAATCTTTAATATTAGTATTTATATTAGATTTTAGTGTAATACAAGGGTTAGTTGTAAAAATATATATATATATTAGTAAAAATATACTAAATAATTGTATAATGTCATAATAACAAGAATGTAAAAAAGGACAATAAAAAGTTTCAATTTAATCTAATTTTGACCTAAGAAAAATCAAAATTGGATTACGTATTTTACAAAAAAGGTTGGTTCAGATTAAATAAATAAAATTTTATATATGTCGTGATTCATGTTAGGTTTGATTTTATTTGTTTTACTCTCCTATGTTGGTTGGAACTAATATGAACTTTTTTTAATTTATAGAAAGTCTAAGACCAGTCTATTCTTTCATTAACAATCAGATATTTAATCAATTTTTTCATAAACAATTATATCTACACACATGTATTTAAACTAATACTTTATAAATAAAATTTATTGATAACGGAGATAAACATCCTAGAAGATAAAACAAAGATAAAAATCCTAGAAGATAAACCATTTACTTGTGTTACTAGTTTATTGCCCCGTGCACGCACGGGTATTACGAAAGTGTATTTGAGATATTAAAATTTTCAAATAAAAATAATGCAATAAATGAAATAACACCGTAAACTTACATATGTCATAATGCTTAACAAAAAAATAACTAAATTTTTTCAAACACTTTTTTGTAGACCACATTTGTTGTTTTGTTTGTAACATTACCACTGTTATCACAAATTAAAACTTTTAATCTTTTTTCACTTTTAACATGTGAAACGGCAACATACAATTGACCATGTATAAACATAAGTGTCCTGATGAATAAACCAACTTTTGAAAGTGATTATCCTTGACTTTTGTTAATCGTCATAGCAAAACACATCTTCGGAAGAAATTGTCTTCTTTAGCTAACTACCTACACTAATAATATAGTTTTATGACCATCAATAACACATATCTTTACATCTCTAAATTTAAATTTTTAAATATATAATATATAATATTTTAATGATACATCTTATTTAGAACCATATTTATAAAAAATTTCATACATCTTTCTAATAAAATTGAAAATACGTCAAAATCAATAACTAAACACTTTGAATAGCATATTTAAGTTGACCACTCAACTAATCACTATAATCCCAACAAATCCACTCAACTCACTACTATTAATGGATAACAAAAAATTAAGAATATACTAATTTAAAAAATGTCATATTACAATAAAATTTATACCAAAACGTAGATAAAAATGAGACGGTCGTAAATATATAATTATTTTTCTCTAAACAAAATATATGGAAAGTTACTAACAATAATTTATAAAAAGCTTATAATTACTTACATTAATATACAATTTTTATATAACTCTCTCATATTTTCTTAAAAACCTTTCACATGTTTTATAAGAGTCCCTCATAATTTTCATCCAGCCCCCTCCTAATTGATTTTAAAATTGAATTCGGATCGACATTAACCTTTCTAAAATTGTTTTGAAAATTGATTAATTTTGAAATTAAAAGTTGTGATTGGTTGATTGAGACTCAATTAAAAGTTATTTTTGCAGTTCTCGTATGAAAAACAGTTCTCGTTTGAAACGCACCTATATATATATATATATATATATATATATATATATATATATATATATATATATATATATATATATATATATATATATAGGCAAAAGTTCAAACGAGAACTGTTTTTCGTACGAGAACTGCGAGAACCAATCTGAGCAGTCCAATTCCCCCTCCTTTAATGTCATTGCCCACCCATGAATTCCTCACATGCACCCTGCCACACTTGATCCCCTCCACGCTCTCCATCCATGAACTTCCCATATCCAAGGAACGGCTGAGATTGGTTCTCGCAGTTCTCGTACGAAAAACAGTTCTCGTTTGAACTTTTGCATATATATATATAGGGTAGGGATATAGGAAGAATGAATTAAAAATGAGAAGCCTAGGAAACAATCTAGGTCTTTGATCAAATTTAATCTAAGGTTAGGATGATTAGTGTCATTTTAGTAAATAAAATTAACTTTAAGTTGGAGGGGAACTAAAAAAAGTGGCTGGAGGGATATTTAAGTCATTACGCGCGAGAGTGGGCTGAGTAAAATAACCCAATACCCCTTCAAACTTTAACCAATCATAACTTTTATATTGTAAACTTTTTTTAAAAAAAATTGCACCATTAAAAAGATAAAATTATGCTCTTTCATTTGATACCAGTCTTGCATATATTTTTTTTATTTTTTATTTTTTTTGAACTATGTTGCACAAAATTTACACTGTGTTGCACTAATTTCGTACTGTAAGGCATATTACTTTGGTGCACGCATTTGGCGCTGTGTTACACAACTTTTACACTATATTACACAACGTTAATTTGTTGCACTGCTTCGGAAAAAAACGTGCAACGCAGTGTAAAGATTGTGCAATGTTGTGTTGTTAATACATTAGGTAAAATGCTAACTTTGAAAATTCGTATCTCGCTTATAATACATCCGTTTTGGGTTATTCAAAAAACTGTAGAAAGTATACATCAAGATCTATAACTTTTATTTGTTAAGTTTTTGACGAATCAAACTCGATCTTGGTCAAAATTACGGTCAAATTGTTGAAAAAATAGAAAAAAAACCAAAAAATTCGTATCTTGCTCATACTACATCCGTTTTAAATGATTCGAAAAACTGTAGAAAGTGTGCACTAAGCTCTACAACTTTTATGTTTTAAGTTTTTGACGAATCAAACTCGATCTTGGTCAAAACTAGGGTCAAAATAGTGAAAAAAAATAGAAAAACTGTGTATTTGATGTGCAACACAGTGCGAATGCTGTGCAACATATTAATGTTGTGTAAAATAGTGTAAAGTTGTGTAATAGAGCGCAAAATATGTGCAACATAGTGATATGACTTACAGTGCGAAATTGGTGCAACACTGTTTAATATTGTGCAACATAGTTCAAAAAAATTAAAATATGCAATACTGGTATCAAATGAAAGAGCATAATTTTATCTTTAAAGTGGTGCAATTTTTTTTAAAAAAAACTTTAGTATATAAAAGTTATGGTATGTTAAAGTTTTAGGGGGTGTTTAGGTTTTTGGCATAGCTCACTCTCCTTTTCAGGAGAGTGGCTGCCACTCTCCGCGCGCAATTACCTTTATACCCCTCCAGCCACTTGGACATGTGTCATCTCCTCCTTGCTTCCTAAGCTTCTCTCCCAAAAAAACTTCTTCATTGATCCTATACCTATATATATATATATGATTATCAATATGACAAACTATTAAAACTCTATAGAAAGATCAGTAAATGATGATGGCCTGATATTTTATTGAAAAAACATATATAATACTAGCAACGAGCGACACGCCGTAATACACATATCCAAACACACTTAATCATCTCGATCTATTTTTAATAATGAAGATTATTGGATGCACCGAAAAATAACTCCGTCCCTGTCATCAATGGAGGAGACAACAATTCGATTGCCCATTCTTTCCATTCTCTCTCGATCAGGCAACATAACCCTACCTACATATATACGCCATACGTGTCTCTATATATATGTTTATATATATCGTTGTATGACATATATGGAATTCTATATATATCGATCACATCTAATTCGCAAATCCTTCGAGTACAACCATTCTTCACATATATATATATAACTTACGCGACTCTTAAACTTCACATTAATAAGCTGCTCAATCACAAAGCTTTTTATTGTTGATATATAACGTACGCCATGAGTACTTTCTTCGATCTAAACCTGCCTGAAAACGACAGCACTTTAGATCTCTTGAATCATGATTCTTCTTCTTCATCATCAAGCAACCCTGAGCAAAGGCTTTTCTCATGCAACTATTGCAGGAGAAAGTTTTATAGTTCGCAAGCACTTGGAGGCCACCAGAATGCCCACAAGCTCGAACGAATGATGGCTAAGAAAAGCAGATACGTGAGCTCCGGATTAATGCACCTGCAGACATCAGTACCGTCCGGTTCCAATGGTTCAAGTCATGTTAACTGGGTGCAACCACCCTTCATGAATCAGAGTCATATTGGGAGGAGAGAGATGGATTATTGTTATAAGCATCATGAGTCTGCACAAGAAGATTTTCACCAGCTCGACTTGTCTCTCAGGCTTTAATAGATCGACCAAATGAATCTGCTTCTATGTTCGATTATACATTCATCTATGAATCAATAAAAAACGCTATCGTTCTATGAATCAATAAAAAACGCTATCGTTTTTGTTGACAGTTTAATTAATCTAATTAAGTTTGTTTTTAACAGTTAATGCATAAGTATGTACAACCAAATTTAGTCCATAATCTTAGTTTATCTCAATTTCGTTTGATTAAGTGACGTAATTACGTAAGCTAGCTATAGGTGTGTTCAATATATATGCATTCAGCTATTGGAGCTATTAGCGTGTTGTTTTCGAAGAAAAAGCTACAAGTTTGTTCAGATGAAAAATCTTGATAAAAAAGCTTCTAGCTTTTTTCTACAAAGAAAATGTTAAAAAAAAACTTTTGAGGTAGCTTCAATAACTGGTCGAAAGTTTTTTATATACTAAACTACCTAAATACCCTTTTTAATTGTTTTACAATTTCTTCTACTTTATGATTTGTCTTTTTTTTGTCATTTTACACTATCAGTTCATGTTATTAGTTAATTTGTTAAACACGTATATACAAATAAAAGATACAGCTTTCTGCTATAAGCTATTTTCGCTAAAAACACCCGTACGCTCATGCAATCTTAAAACTTAAAACCTGAACCTCTAGGTCATGAGGTTAACTTTCCATGTGTTTGGTTCCAACTAATATATGCTTAAGGTATCTAAAAATTTTATGTTAATTAGTATATCTCCAATCCGTACAACTCTGTAAGATTTCAAGAGTTTAATAAACTTTTATATCAATTTTCCACTAGCCATATAACTCATTAACCTTCATACTCCATAAATTAATCTCTACAAGGTATAGTAAATTTCTACATCAACATTACATATATATATATATAAATCTCTACAAGGTATAGTAAATTTCTACATCAACATTACATATATATATATATATAAATCTCTACAAGGTATAGTAAATTTCTACATCAACATTATATATATATATTTATATATATATATATATATATATATATATATATATATATATATATATATATGAAGAAATTCATCAGAGAACCCTAATTAGTGCGAATATCGTGAGAACCAATATAAACCGTCCAATTTCTCCTACTTCAATCTTATTGCACACCTATGAATTCCTTACATGCACACTGCCACACTCTATACCTCCACGCTCTCCGTCCATGAACTTCTCATATTCAAGGAACGGCTGAGATTGGTTCTTACAGTACTCGCACTAAAAATGGTTCTCAAATTAACTCTCTCCTATATATATATATAGAGTGCGGTTCAAACGAGAACTGTTTTTCGTACGAGAACTACGAGAACCAATCTGAGCCGTCCAATTCCCTCTCCATTAATGTCATTGTCTACCCATGAATTCCTCACATGCACCATGCCACACTTGATCCCCTCCACGCTCTCCATCCATGAACTTCCCATATCCAAGGAACGGTCGAGATTGGTTCTCGTAGTTCTCGTACGAAAAACAGTTCTCGTTTGAACCCTCCCCTATATATATATATATATATATATATATATATATGTATATATATATATATATATATATATATATGGGAAGGTTCATTCAAGAACCGTTGTTAGCGTGAGAACCGCGAGAACTAATCTTAGCCGTTCCTTGGATATGGGAAGATCATGGATGGAGAGTGTGGAGGGATAGAGTGTGGCAGAGTGCATGTGAGGAATTCATGGGTGAGAAATAACATTGAATTAGGAGAATTTGGACGGCTCAGATTGGTTTTCGCGGTTTTCGCACTAACAATAGTTCTCAAATGAACTTCTTCCTTATATATATATATAAGTATTAAATGAAATTTCGATCAACATCATCTATATATAGACACACACGAAAGTAATAGTATATTAATTAAAATTATAAAATCTAGAAAATAAAATACTTAAATATCTAATGATTAAAAATGATGAAACGAAAAGTAGAACAGGTATTAAAGCATAGTTACATTAAGAATATTTGTTAACTTAAAAGAAATATAGAAAACATTTGCGATCAAGATCAGATTTTTTAAAATAACAAATAAGTAGTAAATGAGTATAAAAGAATTAGATTAAAAAAAACGATATATTAAAGTGAATTTATCACAATATTAAATATATTACATAAGTTATAAAATAAAAGGTGAGGTCCATGAATTCTCCATACAACACTTGTATCCCTATAAAATCCCATCCTCATTAACTCATCCTATTTCACACCCCATTCAATCTTCATATAACTCCTTACTCCTATATCATTTTTATTAATCTTGTATTGGAGATGCCCTTAGTATATTTAGAGGGAGAATTCAAGCAATTATGATCTAAGAGTTCAAGCAATTAGACAAAAGAAACATGTTAGAAAATCCATCGAACATTTTATTAATTTTCTAACATGGAATTCTCATTAGGGAAGTTCTTTTTTCATAACCAATACAATCATCTGTATAACCAGTATTTTGGGTTCATCAATTCAACTATCACATGTATTAGTGTCATATCACCTTCTTTTTCCTTCCCCCTCAACATAAAGGTTAGTATAATTCAACCCAATTTTACCTTACGTTTAATTTTATTTTAATAATATATATGAGAGAGAAAAAGAGAGAAGAGGTAAGAGAAAGGAGAGAGATAAAGAGCAACTAGGACCTAGGAAGAATGATTTCGGGCTGGTAAACCCAAAATTGCTACCCGGATGAACCCAAAAGTCACCCGTATGTTTGTTCCCTTGAACTCAAATAAACCCAAAATGCTATCTGACGATTTCGGGTAAAGCCAAAAGCATAGCCTAATGAGGAAAGGATCGTCAATTTTATGTATAAGCGTAAGTGTATAACACATTGTAATTATACCTTCATGGTATAAGTCATGATGTTTTAAACATCATGACAATTGACATAAGAAAAAACCTTGTTGCCAATAAATTACTAATTCTGCTTAATGAATTTGAAGGCGATCGAAATCATCCCACAAAACTGAAGAAACACTGATTTGAGGGTAGAATTCTTGTCTGCAACAAACTGCAGCAGCCCCTAATTTAAAGACAATTTCAGCGATTTCTTGGGGCTTGGAGAGGAAACATGGAGCACAAAAAGAAACTCAATATCCTCGATCAATGCCAGCAAGAGTTCCCTTTTAAGAGACAGACTGCCATAAAGAGAAATTTGCAACAGACCCTTCAACTTTTAATTATCTACAAAACAACACATAGGCAATGAGAAGAAAAGTTTTTAATTTTCACAATTAGATTGGATATTCCAACACCCCTCCACAATCTAATTGTGAAATAGATCCAACAACTTTAGTTTCTCACAAAACTTATCATGTTGAAAAGCAACTAACCCCTTTGTAAAGACATCAGCTACATTTTCAACAGATTCTATTTTAATGGTTTGTATAATTCCTAGACTTATTTTTTCTCTTACAAAATGAAGGTCAATTTCAAAGTGCTTTGTTCTTTTATGAAAAACTGGATTTGCTGCAATTTGAATGGCATCTTTACTATCACAGAAAACTTTGAATGGAGTTGAGTAATTAACATTCAAATCATTTAAGACTTTCAAAATCTAGATTATTTCACAAGACACAGCAGCTAGAGCTCTGTACTCGGCCTCTGCGGAGGATCGAGAAACAGTTGGTTGTTTTTTGCTTTTCCAAGAGACTAAAGATCCACCAAGAAAAATGCAAAATCCAGTAATCGACTTACTAGACATAATACTCTTACCCCAATCTGAATCAACGTAGGCAGCTAAATTAAGATCATTACCTTTTGTGATTTCAATACCTTTACCTGGAGATCCCTTTAAGTATAGGAGGACTCTCTTGAAGCCAATTTCAAATGTGATTGCGAAGGAGCATGCATAAATTGACTTAAAACATGCACAGCATACGATATATCTGGTCTTGTGAGGGATAAATATATTAATTTACCAACCAACTTTTGATATTCACTAATGTTTGTTAAAGGCAAATCATTGGTATCCTTTTCTGCTAACACCAGATTAGCTTATATCGGAGTTTTAACCGGTTTACATCCTAAAAGACCAAATTCAGACAACAAATCTAAACAATATTTTCTTTGAGATAAGCATATACCATGTGATGTTTCCATCACTTCAATACCCAGGAAATATCGAAGTTTTCCTAAATCCTTTATTGAAAACTTTGAATTTAGAAATTGTTTAAAATTTTCAATTTCAGATTCATCATTGCCTGTAATAACTATATCATCAACATAAACAAGTAGAGCAACAAATAAACTACCAGATGATTTAACAAACAATGAGTAGTCATTTTTACTCTGCACAAAACCACATTCTAACAAGGTTTGAGTTAACTTTTCATTCAATTTCCTAGGAGCTTGTTTTAACCCATATAATGACTTCACTAACTTACACACTCTTTGATCAGATTCAGAAAAATAACATGGGGGAAGAGTCATATAAACATCCTCGTCTAATTCACCATGAAGAAAAACATTATTTACATCTAACTGATATATGTTCCAATTATTTTGAACAGCAAGATTAATTACGCATCTAACAGTAGGCATTTTAACAACCGGAGAGAACGTTTCATCAAAATCAACACCTTCTTTTTGACTATATCCTTTTGCTACTAGCCTAGCCTTATATCTATCTATATCGCCCGAAGATTTATACTTTATTTTATAAACACATTTGCATCCAATAGGTTTTCTCCCCGGTGGAAGCTCGGTGAGAATCCAAGTACCATTCTTATTAAGAGCTTCCATTTCTAAGTTCATAGCATCAGCCCATTGCTGATCTTTACATGCCTCCCAATAGGAACTAGACTCAACACTTTTGTTGAGATTCGAAACAAAACAATAGTTTTCAGATGATAATTTAGAATAGTTAACAACTTTCTCGATTCCATATTTTACTTTATTTCCTAGAATAAATTCATTGTATCTTTTTGGCATAGTTATAGTTCTACTTGACCTCCTAGGATTATTAGACCCACAAGGATCCTCAATATGAACCGATGACTTTGTTTTTTCAAAAAAAGTGCCCTCAAGGGAATTATTTTCATCATTTTGTGTTGCAGTGCTCGAATCATTCCTGGTTGATTCTTTTGAACCAGCAAAGAAATGGGAAGCACTACCATCACAAGCAGTTGTATCTCTCCCTTCATTATCGGGTCTTTCAGAGTTGTCGAAATAGTCAAAAAAAATTAAATGATCGATTTGTAAATGCTGTGAGGTTTGAAAATCAGAACTCATTTTGAAAGGAAAAATATGTTCATAAAACTTCACATCTCTTGAAAAAAATATTGTTTTATTATCAAGACTATACAACTTATAGCCCTTTTTAACATTTGAATAACCCAATAAAACACATTTTTCAGAACGAGCGCTGAATTTGTCAGAATTATTTAAAACAGTAGCAAAACCAAGACATCCAAAAACTCTGAGGTGAGAGAGATTAGGTTCAAAGCCATTAACAAGTTCATATGGAGATCTACCGGACAACACGGACGAATGTAACCTGTTAATTAAGTACGAGCAGTTAGAATGCACTCACTCCACATATCAAGAGGAACTCCACCTTGAAACAAAAGGGCTCTTGCTACATTTAGCAAGTGTCTATGTTTTTTTTCCGCTATACCATTTTGTTGGGGTGTGTATGTACAAGAGGTTTGATGAATGATCCCATGTTGTTTAAAGACAATTTAAACAAAAGACGCTTTAGCAAAAGGGCTCTTGCTACATTTAAACCACGTCATTATGTATTGCGAGGAAAAAGTAAAGAGGCTTTAGCAATTATGTTAGCAATCGAATATCCGATAAAATGTTTGATCAAAAGTTACTCTTTTACGTAGGTGAAGAAAGTTTCTTAATTAGAAAATTAATAATGAAGGCCTTGAACACATGTATTTGTCGACAACGACAAAAAACAAAAAACAAAAAAAAAAAACAAAACAAAACAAAAAAAAAAAACAAATTGTCAATAAATTAAGTGGGCGGCTTCTGATTGGGATATTGGATCAGGTCCGAAATCCAAGTATCATTGCTTAATAGACCGTTTATCCTTGACCCATGTTTATCTTTAAAAAGCATGGATGGGTGAAAATAAGTGAAATCTACCCAAGTATCAGTTTTATGATACTTTTCAATTTTAAGTATTTAACCATAAATTAAAGAACTAGAATGGAACTCTGAATTGATAAATTGATTTGCATCAATAATTATGTATTCCATGTGTATAGGTTAGTGTTTTAAATCATAATACAAATAATTAAACGGGTTGTGTTTGAATCATAGGTTTGTGGCGTGTTAACATGTAATAGCAAGCACTCTTTGTCTTTTCATATATAGGCCCTCCATGAACTTTATGTATATGATGATTTGTAGTTCAATCTTATACTGTTTGTCAGAAAACTTTAATTATATGCATGGCTGATGTCAAATTCTTTTCAATAAATTTACAACTTGAAGTTGGAAATCTATAGCTAATTCCCTAGTTCATACATGCTCTGTTTCTCTGTCTATGTGGAAGATCAAGTTAGAGCCTTTCTTATTGTGGCTAAGGTGTTTTATTATATTCTTGTACTTCATTTGGATTTTGATTAGGGTTCATTTCCTATTTGGACTTCCCAATTTTGTTAAATTTTATAGTAACGGGAATCAGGTTGGTTAAGTTTGATTGTATTCAATGTTGAACTGAACACGAAATCACCTTCGAATTGCTCATGTTCAAAAAATTATGTCTTCATAAAGTAAATAATGACCCATGATCCTATGAATGAGGATGACATGAATTTATATACAACTGAGTTACATTAAACACCCCTACATATATATAAATTTTACATATTAGTCATGTCTAATATCCCCCGCAAGCGAAACGGGGGCGGACCTATACGAAGCATATTCCGAAAGAACTCAAATTGGTGTCGCGGAAGACTTTTAGTCCGCCACTTGAAGCTTGGTTGGAACAAACATTGTATGAAGCTTACCACTTGCAACAAGTTCTCTAATAAAATGATAGTCGAGCTCAATGTGTTTGCCCCTCTTATGTGATACTGGATTTTGAGAAAGAAATAAAGCACTTTGATTCTCACACAAGAGTGTCGGACGACCTTCAGGTAAGGCATGAAGTTCCCGTAAGAGATGTGTGATCCATACTATTTCTGCAGCCGTATTCGCCATGGCTCGATATTCGGACTCACAACTCGAGCGTGAAACAGTAGGTTGCTTTTTAGCACTCCATGATATAAGATTTCCCCCCATGAATATCGAGTATCCATAGGTGGAACGGCGCGTATCAATACACCGAGCCCAATCTGTATGGTCCTTTAAGCGTTGACAAAACATACATGTGTTTGCAGAACATGTATCAGTTTTAAAACACGAACCCAAACATCGCCTAAGCTGATTGCATCATAGCTTGAGTAGGAAGTTAGGATTAATTAGTTAAGCAGATTTATTTAACCTCTGATATAAATCTATGTTAATTGGGTGGTTTACAAACAATGCTATGATCAATGTATGCTTTAGCAAATTCAAGAACTCAAAGTATTGGTGGAATAAGTAATACCAAAATCTCAGATTACAAACCCTAACATTTACATGGTTCAACAATTTATCTACATATGTTCTAAATTATCATCATGATTTTGTTCAAAGCTTCAGAAATCACAACAATGGCAGAGACTCAATAGAGGACTTGAAGCTCCATTGAAAGTTTTCATTTTTACACAAAGATGACTTCCAGAATACAAGAAATTAAATACATGTAAATCCACAGAAAAGATTAAGCTGACTACCAAAGCAGCTTAATCCCTCTTTCCCCTTTTCAGAAATTGAACTCAAATAAAAGAATCAAAATCAAACAAACAACTGATCGAAGATCTCATCTCCAAAATTAAGACCTTCATATATAATCGATCAAACCGTTGGCTCTTCGTCAATTCGATCGATCCATCTTTAGTCATCCGATCATCAAAATAACTGCTCGAGGACGACTACTAACCCTTTATTAATTACTTTACAAAATACAAAAAAATAAAAAAATAAAAAGACTCTCTAGAATTCAGGATCATGGTGAAAAAGTATTTGGTGATTCATTGTTTGTATCCATTTTATACCTGAGCTGCAAAGAAACTTGTCTCTGCATCTTTAATTGTCTATAAAAGTTCGATATAAACAAATCTGCTCTTTTATCAACATCATCTTCTTCAGGGAAACTAGTCGTTCTTTGCAACGGAAAGCTTCTTGTTTTCTGCAACTCACCGCCTTCCTCAGGCGACATCTGATAATTCGGCGTCGTATAAGCAGATGCCCAGTTGCTATGACCATCATTAGAAGGAGACGACATAATTGAAGTCAACCCAAGGCGGTCGTTGAAGCTGAGCCGCCGGCTGCTCAAAGCCTGAGCGCGACCGCCGCCACGGATGAAGGAGGAGGCTAGCCGCCACCGGTTTATGTTGAAGTTCATAAGGAATGTGACCTTTTTCACGGCGGTTCTCAGGCGGCCTAACAGAGAGTGTTTCCGGTTGGTGCTGCTGTCTTGAGCTGCCATAAGATGATCACAATAACTAAATTTAAGAGTTGGATTAAAAGATTGAATGAAAATGAAGTGGGTATGTTGGAAGTAGGTCTTGTAACTTGTAAGTAATAAAGAATTGTATATATGGAGGTAGTTGATGAGATTATATAGAAAAAGGTAGAGAAATGAAAGGGACAACCGCGTGATAATTGTACGTAACGTAGTGGATTAGAGATGGACGGACGTTAGGAATGAACTTGAAATTATGAAAAATCAATCAGCAGGTAAACTTTGAAACAGTCTAATGATTCTTCTGGATCTTAAATTGGCCGGATACTATTGCTTATGTAAGGTGACATGAGGAGGGCTTATGTAAGCTAACTATAGTCGTGTTTTGTTTGGATAATGGGCGTGACCGGTAACGAGTTTATAGGGGATTATAAGACCATCAACATCTATCACATGCTTTTTTACCCGTCACATCAGCGACACATCATTCTTCCACCATTCCCTCATCCCATCACACATACCTGGCATCCATCACATGTTTCACATCACAAGAAAAAGAAAAAAAAAATCAATTGGCGCCTTCTCTCTCCGCTCACACACGCGATGGGGGTCACACTCGTGACCGTGAACCATCCCTCATGAAGCAAAGTGATGGTCCTCACCCTCCCTCACCCTCGTGACCAGCTCTCACATGGTGTAAAATGTGACGGATGCGCTCAGTCTAAGGGTTTGAGATTTTAGTTTTTATAACCTTCAACCTTCTAGTCTTGTTCGAGTGTTAAAATTTTGAGAGGATTATTAAATCTCTCATGTAACTTATGATTCGGGCTTGAGATTATCAATTAATCAACCCAACTCCGGCCCTAACACCAGTCTCACCTCTATCTCCAGCTAGTTTCGTCAAACATACCAAATGTGATTCATAGAACCGCGAGAATCAATCTCGATTCTTGATTAAAATACATCAATGGCTGATAATTTTTATTGAGTCGTTAATAAGAGGTATTTTGGGAAAATTAAACATCGTTAAACAATGACGCATCTATCCAGACGTAATTCACGGTTGAGTAAATATATACATGATCAAAATACTTCTATTAATGAGTCATTAATGGTATTACAAATGATTCTTGTAGTTTTCACACGAAAAATATTTCTCATTTAAACTTCTCTCAATACATACATACATATATATGATTTCGGTTTTCTTTCTGTTTATACGGATTATTTTTAAACAAAAACTTTGAACCAAACTATTAACGTAAATTCTATATATTGAAAACCACCACTTAACATTTCGACCGATCAAACCAACCACTTAAAATCGGTTTTAAACGCTAAGATGAGTTCAACGGTTAATATCCACCTCTAAGCTTACTAACATATTAGACTGTGTGCATCCATCGCGCCACAGCCCTTGTGAAGGACCTTCACCCACGCGATGTGATGAGAAAATGGTGAAAAGTTGATGTGGCGCTGATATGGCTGTGTGAAGGGTGTGATGGATGTGGATAGCCTTATGTTACTTTGAAGTTTAAAGCCGTCATTTACGGTTTCTCATTGATCCAATCAATGTCAACCATTTAGGTCCACGGGATAATTGATAATTCTATTAGACTGGAAATGGGAAGGATCGCGATAGCTGTGTTTTTCTTTTTTCCTTTTTTTTATTTAAAAAAAATAACACCTATTTTAGTTTAAAAGATAGTGAGATAATGCATATGAAAATTCATGAAGGTCATCGAGTTTTCTTGAAAACTTAAAATACAACACCTAGCTAACTACACAAGCGGTTAACAGAACAAATCAAACTTGTAATTTTATATCATTTCTATCAAATTTAGGGTAATATTATTATTATTATTATGCTTTCTTTTAGTTTGTAACAAAATATTCTGAACAGATTATAATAATGGTTCCACAAGCTAGTTTAGTAAAATTATAGATATTATTTATTTTTGTTTTTTTTTAAAGGCAGTATTGTATTGCTATCATTAAAACCATTTACAAAAAATGACATCTTTGCACCACAAGATGTGATGCAGGTATATTACGTGAATAATCCAGATGTAACATTTTATATGGATTTTAAAAGTGTTTAAAATAAAACAAGTGGTCTATGTGTAGATGTAACTAAGTATTTATATTTATTTATACAAAAATGATGCAAGTTGACTTTTGAAAGCAAACATACACATAACTTGGTTAAATTGGCTTATAAATTCAATTATAATATTATATGTAGAATTGTATATGAGAAGTTAATTATTAAACGGTAACGATGGTTTACATGGCAAATATACTGAAAAGGGGTATGTTTGACTTTTTTGAAAGTCAACCAAAAAAATCGGCGATCAAAATTGGCTTTGAAAAAGTCAACTACATGCAAGAAAGTTAAAAGTGATCTAGAAAAGGTAATAGCTTTACCCCTATACCTTTTTAATCCTCAAGTTAAATTTAGTAAATATTAACCCTCAAACTTTGGTTCTTCAATCATGGTTTCTCTTCCCAATATCATGCATGTCTTAACTTAAGAATATGATACATTACAATTAAATACAATGGCTAAACATAAAAAAAAAGAAAAAAGCATTGTGCTAAATAAAAAATACATGTGCTTTGTGTGAGTTATTGGGGGTGAAGGTTTAGAAGGTTGTATCTTTGTCTATCTCATAGAACTCAATGTTCTTGTACTTCTGAGATATTATCTCTGCTTGAACTTTTCTTGCAGTGTCTGTAGCACAACCTACCAGAATCAGAACCGATGTACCCGCAAATCCCCTAAAAGCCGTCAGGTGTGTTGTCTGTTCCACGACAGCCGGTCCAGCTGCAAGAATCGCCAAAAATACCGACCCTAAAACTGATATCCTACTCAGAACCTGCATCCCCCAAACAAGAAATTAGAAAGATATTGAAAGCATCTTGAAAGATTGTAAAAAACTTTCTATTGAAAAAGAAATTGCATGAGTTTCAGGAATTACAGTTCTGATGAAAGCTGCTGTGCTTTTCCCAGGTCGCACCAGAGGGATGGAGGCACCTTGGCGCTTCAATTGCTCACTAACATCATCAGGGTCCAGTTGTAGGAAAGTATAGTAATAGTTAAAGAAACCTATCAGTAAAATATTCGTCGGGAGATAAAAAGCACCTATAAATTCACAAATTCTGGTTAGATAAAGCACAAAATTCGGTCCCAGTGTCAATCAATCCTTTATTGATCACATTCATACCTCCAGGGTTCAAGCTGACCGCAGCATTTTTTAGCACATTTAAACCAGTAAACCGTGCTAGAGTGGCAGGAAGAGCTAATGATGATGTGGAGAATATAATCGGCATCACTCCTGAACTGTTAACCTGGCCGGATTATTCTCAAAATCGTCAATAAGACATTAATTAGTCATAAAGGTGTAATCTTGATGGTTCCTTTGGTAAATATGCAAACCTTAAAGGGCAAATAAGCAGATTTCTGAAGCCCGCCTGTTCTGCTACTGTATCTGGAAGCATAATTCAGAGGAATTTTTCTTTCGGCTTCCTGTTCAACATGTATTTTTCTTCTTCATTCTCATATCAGTAGCATTGATTTGGTAACAAATGGGCAATTAAGTAATATTACCTGAACATAGACAATACTAAGAACTAGCAGGACGAAGGAGAAAATGATAGCAGCTAAGCCCAGATAGTTACCATCTTGAAAAGCCTCTGCAACCGTCCTCCCAAAAGATGCTGGCAGGTAGGAGATGATGCTTGTAAATATCAGAAGTGAAGTACCATTTCCGAGTTTTAAATCTGAGATTCTTTCCCCAATATATGTTGTAAAAACAGACCCGAGTGTTAATAAAACAACAGAAGATACCACCCATTGAGTGCTGAAATCCTCAACATATGGACGCAGAAACAATGCTTGACCAATTGCCTGTTCATGGGAAAATCACATGTTAAAAGATTTTATAATTGTAATTTGATAAAAACACCTAATTTGCATACAGTTAAGCCAAAAAGAGATGTACTATTTCTTACCTGCACAACAGCAAACCCAACTGAAGCATATCGAGTATACTGAAGAATTTTCTTTCGCCCTGCTTCGCCTTCTCTTTTTTGTAGTTCTTGTAATTTTGGGTAAATTTGTGTAAGAAGTTGAAACACGATTGAAGCGTTAATAAAAGGGACTATACCAAGGGAACATATCCCAAGCCGGCCTATTCCTCCACCAGAAAATGTATCCAAAGTACTTAATATACTATTTTGATCCAAATTTCCCACAAATGCATCTCGGTTCACCCCTCCAAGAGGTATATATATTCCAAGTCGAGATAAAGCCAAGAACCCCAAAAGTTTTAGAAATTTCCCTGGTAATGGGCCTTTGAAGAAGTCGCCAAAATCAATTGAAGTGTCCTCTATTGCAGCTGTTAACAACACAATTCACAATGAAGAACTTGAAATGGACTTTTTCAGTTTGGAAGGTTGAATTATATGATCAATCAAGTATTGAAAGCCAAGTATTGTTCTAGTAGAATTGCAAGACATACACTGAACTTTGTAAGAACAATGATTTTGGATAAAATGTGGCAACAGCAAATGCAAAAGTACCAATTGTTATTGCAAAGTGTAGTCTTTTTTCTGTTAGTCAATTTTCAATGACGGTTTGAAAAGTAGACAATTCAAAAAGAAGTATAGGAAAGATTAATGGATAGGATCCAAACCTGCCACTCCTTTAGCTGAGGGAGATTTTTCGTTTCTTGTACTTGAGGAACTATCAAATGTCTCTACAAACAAGCCTAAAACACTTTGCCACGCGGAATCAAGACTGGATGAGTTACCTAAATTGATTCCTAGCGGATTAAAATTAGAGCTCTCATAGCTGGAGAAAAGATGAAAATATAAAAAAAAACAACTGTCAAAATGCTGCAAATGCAATGAAGTACAGGTAGACAAGAGTCCTACTTTTACTACTTTAAATAAGTATACATTCTTATTGGTTATTTGCCAATCATATGCATAATGTTGGCATTTCAGAATGGAACATATTAACAAGATAATACGGCATTGTTGGCGCATTAAATTAGGAGTCCGCTTCGTGAAATTAATCAATTATTGTCACACTCCCATGTTTTGCAAAATAACATTCACAAGAAGGAGATTGGAGTTAGTATCCTGATGTTAGGTTGCTTTTTTAGTCATTATTGGTTCCATTATGGTTTTTTAGTATGATTCACAGTCATACGCTTATATTTGTTTTTGAACTCTATGGTCAAAACCTCATTTTATCTAAGGTTCAAGACTTTGTTTCAAAGATCAAACTCTTCAAATAAGACAAACAACTAAGCAACTCAAAGATATGCAAATTAATTGTACATAAGTAGTACATTTTAAGCATTCCACATCTCATAACTAGTAGAATCAAAAGGGTAAAACACCAAATTTCCCAACGAATTTTTGCTGTAACAAGGTGAAATTTGATTTCCAGTTAATCAAGAACAACAAAATCGAATTTTAAAAAAAGACCCAATTAGGTTAATGAAAAACCCAAGTAAAAGAGCCATACCTGGTGGATGAAGATGGAGATAAAAGAGCGTTGGACTTGGCGTGGACAGAAAGCGTGGCCCTGCAAAGGGAGAAATTGTTTCGAAGATTTGTGAAAGTATGAATGGAAGTACGGGAGTGGGTTGGTGAAAGAGAGCACGGAGAGGTAATTCCTCTTGCTGTTATCAACATTATCCCAAACTACCGATCATACGAATTAAGGTTTTGCAGAGTATCGAGGGTTCTCAGTTCAACTACGTTTATCTCATCATCTCATACCTGATAATATCTGAGGCCAGTTTTTCAGATTTGGGGTCATTTTAGTAACCAAATATAAATTAATAAAAAATATAATTTTGTAATATATATTTATACTAGTATATAAATTATTTAACCTTTTTTTTTCTTTTTTAATTTTAAGACTTGTAAAAATTCAATAAAAATAAAATCTTGATCTTTCATTCTATTTAAACAAATATCATCCACTTAATATTTAACCATTTCATACTCTCTTAACTAACTTTAATTCTTTAAAATATATTCTCACACAAATATAATTACCCACCTATATTAACACAATTTTCAAAATATTATTAACTTATCTCTTCTTATTTCATAGATATAAATATTTTTACTTACATTAATGTGTATTAGAATTTATTTTTAGAATTGATAAAATAGTTGATGCAGATAAAAGAAATTTTGAAAAAAATAGACATGTTGTCGAAGAAAAACTTTTTTGTTACATTTGCGAATAATATATCATTATTCATTCAAGAAAGTGACATGCTACAAATAGAAATTATTCGCTACCGTAGCATTACGCGAATACCATACTTATAACAATAACATATCCACCCGTTAAGACTTAAGTGTCTTAAAATAAGAAAATTATAAAAAATTTAAAGAATATTTTAGGTATTATGATAAAGATTAGATTTCATCATTTCACCCGCGATTAATGTATTAGTTTCGTATTGTTTAGTATTTGTTTGAAAGTGTTTGGCTCGACTCGGATATATTGTAATTATAGAATTGTCCGTTTTATAATGTAATCACATTGGTTAAAAATAAGTAACAATTTGATTATAGTTATATACTTTATTTTTAGGTTTATCAATTTCATCTACTTGATAAATTATTACTATAAAATAACTTTTAATGCATAAAATTTATTACATAAAATGTAACACCGCAAAAACAGAAGCCATTTTTTTTTTAATTCACAGCGGAAGTATTACGTCATAATATAAAAAGGAATCAACACGATAACTTAAAACCAACACTGTACAAAACATACGGTATCTCGTTTAGTGTTACAAAACATTTAACAATCATGGCTCATCCTTTTATTAAAACTGAGAACATCAGAGTGATGGTCAAACTTCTCATGTACAAAAACAGCAACCTACCATGCTTTTCAAAAACCTGCAACATAGAAATTGAGGTGGGGAATTAGCACAAAACTAAGTGTATGGAAATCAAGCCACAAGCAATTAAAGCAGAACCACAACGATCACAAGAACTATTTATATCAAATATCAAAGGACCGGCGGCTCTGCCGAGCCTACGACCAATGCTGGCCATAGCAATGATCTACCGATAGCCATCTGCTAACTGGCACAGTTAAACCCCCTCTGCTACAACAAATGCAACAGAGGATCTAAAACTGCCTATACCAAACTTGTAACACCGCAAAAACAGAAGCCATTTTTTTTTAAATTCACAGCGGAAGTATTACGTCATAATATAAAAAGGAATCAACACGATAACTTAAAACCAACACTGTACAAAACATACGGTATCTCGTTTAGTGTTACAAAACATTTAACAAGCATGGCTCATCCTTTTATTAAAACTGAGAACATCAGAGTGACGGTCAAACTTCTCCTGTACAAAAACAGCAACCTACCATGCTTTTCAAAAACCTGCAACAGAGAATTGAGGTGGGGAATTAGCACAAAGCTAAGTGAATGGAAATCAAGCCACAAGCAATTAAAGCAGAACCACAACGATCACAAGAACTATTTATCTCAAATATCAAAGGACCGGTGGCTCTGCCGAGCCTACGACCAATGCTGGCCATAGCAATGATCTACCGATAGCCATCTGCTAACTGGCACAGTTAAACCCCCTCTGCTACAACAAATGCAACAGAGGATCTAAAACTGCCTATCCAGAAGCAACTGACCCAGCCCAAAACCACGCTTAGCTGACCTCTGCCACAAATATCATGAGCACAAATTTATACCTTGATACTCATATCTTGGACACAATTGCATTAATCATCAAATACCCAGTCAAGTAATCACATCAGACTAAACAATCTATCGCATGATTAATCGTATAAAATTCAAGTAACCATAACAGTTACAACTAAAACCACCAGTGAAATAAAGTCCACTCACATGTGTCATCGACACTCACCAAGCTCAGTTGTCTAATTTCACTGAGGCTTCGGATTCCCTGAGAACACAATACAACCGAATTAGTGAATCTAATCTCAATTAATTCAATAATTCAAGTAGCTACACAAATGGGTCAAAACTAAGCCATTACACAAAACTCATATAATCAATATGGAAAACTTCCAAAACCCATTAAGATATCCATATATGGTGTTACCAACAAGGTGTAGCAACCAACAAAACACATTTAAAGTCCATATTTCATAATTTTGCTTACTAACGGGTCAAAACCAACTCGTTTGGTATTAATACATCAAACCAACTTGGAATACACGTTCAACACTTTAGAATCACTATAAATAGTACATAAAACATGTATGAATTAATGGAACACAAATACAAGTCATCTACGGCCAATTCTTGCAATTAAAGTGAGCATTTAACAACAATTTAGCATACAAAGTTCATGACCCTTCTAATCATATTTCATCAACAAAAGACTTTTATAATTATCATATAAACACCCATACAACAGGTACTAAACATAAACAACAGCATACAAAAGAACACGAGTCAAAACAGCTCGCAAACGACGAAGTACTGGGCTGGAACAGGGAATTACGCGCCGCGACCCTAGTTCCGCGCCGCGGAAATTCACGCACAGTAGACAGTCGCTGTTCTTGGTTCTGTTCGATTTCCAGCAATACACAACTCATACAAATCGATTTGCAGCAGTTTCAATCAACCAAAATCAATTCCGAAACACTAGTATACAACAACTAACATGTATTTAACCTCAAACTACATACAAGAACATCAATTTATAAATCTTTAATTCTAAATTCATCAAGTCCACCATTAATGGGTTTGAAGCTCATGATCATCAAAACACATAAATTAACATGATTCCTACTCTACATCAGTAAGTACTAAACATGGAACATGATAAATCAAGAACACAAATCGAAATAGGAAAAACCCATTTGAATATTAACCCTAAAAATAAATTCATGAGTGTTCTTGGCAAGAACAACTAGTAAGATGATCAAGAACCATAAAAGATATGTTAACTTACTTTAATCCAGCAAGAATCCTCACAAAACAGAGATCAAAGGCTGGAATCAATTTGCACTATAGGGGTTTTCTTCTTCACAAAGCAAAAGAAACAAGAAGAGGAACTTTAACACTAAAATTTGACTTCTCAAAGTCAAAAGTATACATAAGTCGGCTGGAGTATAATAAAACACATATACATTGTCAAATACTGTTATCTAACATACAGGAACCTAAATAAAGCGGTCATACTCAAGTCATTAACAAGCAACGAGGTATTATTCGGGACCCTCGTGTAAAAACGAATCATGAGGTACCAATATCATATAAAAATATTAAACTAATATTTTTACCTCTTATCTCTCGGTTCAATTTAAATACCAAGTAATCATCAAATAAATATATAAATAAATAGCAAATAATTATAAACAATTAAATATACAAATATAAACAATTAAATAACTTACCACCGCCACGAAACGACCGGCCCTAAACGCAGGTGTTACATAAAACACATAATTTACATTTCAATTTCAATATATTATGTCCAGTTTGTTTCACAGATTTTAAAGGAATCGAATGAAATTTAAATATTATTATGTGTTGTATTGTGTTTGGTAAACTTGTTTTTAATGAAATCTCATTTGTTGAAATATTTACACTCTCTAACATTATGGCATATCCATTCCATAGGTGGCTGAATGGAATTTAAATCAATTTCAGTCCTTTAAATTTTATGAAACAAATTGGATTATAATAGAGATAGTCACTGTTTAGTGTTTATGAGTCAATTATGTTTATACATCTTATACTACTAACTTAGTTTTACTTAGCTTTAATTAAAGAGGTAATGTTTTTATCCTATGGTATTTAGTTAATAAATAATTTATATTATATTAGTTTGTATATGATTCATATTATTATTCATAGTATTTTATAACTTTTTATCCATGTTTGTTAAAATTGAGTTATGAATACTAAATTTTAGAAGTTATTAATTTAATATATATTTATTAATTATAAAATGGTTATTTGATTAACCGATCCGAAAAACCGGCTAACCTATGTTAGGTCAATATGTATTTTCGGTTCAAGTCTATGTTTAAGAAGTTACAAACCAATATTTCAATTAATCAATTATCGATTAATTAACCGAATGTACGGTTAACCTACCATGAACATTCAAATCATTGGACCCACACAAAAATATATATTGGTTTACAAAAAGGAAAAATGAAGATGATTGTTAGAACACCTACAATAGGTGATCATTAAACCATAATGAGGCAAATAACGAGCATCGGTCCTTGTCACTTATTTGAACTCGATTCAAATAAATGAATTGGTTTGTTGGTTTTCGAATTAGTTTTGAACTCGATTTGAAAGTTTACATTAGCTTTTCAATCGAGTTCCGAATCTATAAAAAATGTGTTATCCGACTCAATTTCGAATACATCTATGTGTGTGTTATTATTCTATTTTTATTTGTAATTTCTCTTATCTGATCCATTAATAATAATATGTTATTTTAAGAATAGTAAAAACCCTATGAACATTCATGATTTCTTGTAACGCATACTTAGAAGGTAAAGCACCAATTAGATATTCAAAGTATTAGATTTGTCATAAGATTTATTAAATTTTTATCGAATTCAAATTTTTGAAAATCGGTTTTACTAATAGTAATATGAATTCAATTCAAATTTCGAATAGGAGTAAAAAAGTGTGAAACTCGAACAACTAGAAAAACTCGAAAGTCAATTCGATGAATAACTATAGTGGTTTGTAGAGGTGAACAAATACCGGTTTTTACTATATCCGGTTATAGTAAAAACCGGATCGGATTTTTCGGACAAAAAAAAAACCGGTTACGAAAAAAACCGGTTTAGTATTAACCGGTTTTGATATCGAATTCCGATACTATTTTATCCGGTTTCGGTTTATACTATAACCGGTTTTTATAAAAAACCGGTTTTTATTCGGGGCAAAAAATCCGGTCCGCGTATTTTTTATGTAGCCCACTGTTTTTTTTTTTTTTTTTTTTTTTTTTTTTTTTTTTTTTTTTTAAATACATTTCCTATAATATATACTATAAAAAAACATACATGTGAAAGAAAACTCAAATTTTGATTAATTTAAATACTTAAAAAGTACAATGTTAAAATTACAAACTTCCTAATTAAAAATATTCAAACTACAAACATCTAACTTAAAACCATTCAAACTTCGAATTAAAAGTGGGAAGCCAGGGAGGAGCTTCGGCATCGCCATCACCCCTACATAGCAACCCGTTCACGCTTCTTCTTCTTCTTCTTCTTCTTCATCGGGAGACGATATTCCAAGTTCCACTTCTTCATTGTGTATGTTTGATTCCAAGTCGACGTCAATTGGGTCTTCTAGTGTGGTCACGTGTTGTCTTCTAGCCGCACCATCCAAGTAATCTTTTAAACAAATACACACTTCCACAGATTCGGGACTCAACCGTGATCTTCTTGCGGATACGACCCTGCCACTCACAGAAAAAGCAGATTCCGAAGCTACCGTAGAAGCTTGGACGGTTAGTAGATCACGGGCCATGGCGGCTAGAACCGGAAATTGTGATTCCCTTTCCTTCCACCAAGCCAAAATATCAAAAGTTTGAAAATCCTCATATGTATATTTTGCTATAAAATTGGTTGACATGTAATTCCCTAACTCACTACTTGGGGTGGAACCACGTGCTCTCTTGGATTGAGAGTTCATAATTGTGTTAAAAAGTGACAAACCCGCATTACTTTGGCGTCTACTAGATTCCGCTCTCATTTGATCATGAATGGCACTAGATGTCCCGTATTTACCCAAATAGATCTCAAACATATCTCGAAAACATTTATTGAAATAATTGGTTTGGTTAGTTATAAAAGCGGGATCATCTTCGGTAAGGTTAAAAGAAAATGCAATTTGTTCGATTAATGTTTCAACTCCACCAACGTTTAAACAAGGGTTTAAAGCGGCGGCACAAGTAAATACCGGGGGAATTTCCTTAAAATATTTTAAAAGTTTTTCTTTCATTTTTGCCCCAACGAGTTTCAATTCTTCACCTTCAAACTCAAAGTCACCAATTTTGCTAGCCATCAAAAACAATTGGTTAAGCACCAACGGACTAGTGGGATAATAAACGCCGGATAAACAAGTTGTTGCGTCTTTAAAAACCTCAAGTAAATCGTGTAGTTTTGAAATCATTTCCCAACCGTCATTCGGATACTCTTGTGCTACAAGACCTTTATCAAACAAGTTTTTGTGAAAAGTTTGCAACGTATCTCTTTGCCTTAAGGCGGAGTGCATCATCATCCAAGTGGAGTTCCAACGAGTTGGACAATCCAAATTTGGACCCAAAGCTTTACAATTAACCGACTTGCAAAAACGTTTATAATTATTCAACCGTTTGTTGTTGGAGCAAAAAATCGATTTTATCATTTCTTTGAATTCTTTTCTTTTGGAGTCAATAACCTCCAAACCGGCTTGAACGGAAAGATTGATGATGTGTGCAGCACAACGAGTGTGAAAAAACACACCGTCTAAAATTGGTGAAAGTAGTATCTTTAATCGTGGAACCGCGTTTGTGTTATTTGACGCATTATCAAAAGACATAGAATAAACTTTGTTTTGTATGTTATAAACACAAATCACCCTTTTTAAAAGCGCAAATAAATTTGCGCCGGTGTGTGGTTCACCAAATAACTCAAACGCGATTGTACGTTTCATCATTTGCCAACTATCTTGGTCTAGCCAATGGGCCGTGACGGCTAGAAAAGAATGTCCGGTGTTATGTGGAGAACTCCAAACGTCACATGTAAGTGACACACCATAACGGTGTTCTTGGAATCCTAAAATCATTTTTTCTCTAGCCGCACGCCACATTTTTATTGCATCACGCCTAAGGGTAGTACGACTTACAGCGGTGTAACGCGGTTGCATTAGTGTTTGGATGGTTTCGGTGAAATCTTTATCATCAAAGTGGTCAAACGGCAAAGCTTTTGTAATCACGAACCTCGTAAAAGCGTCTCGTAATTTGTCGTTGTCGTAAATGAAAACACCACCTTGATTCGTCATGTTGGCTTGAGTTGCATCGGATGTTGCTCTTAGCGCCTTGCATGACTTGGAAATATGAGCCCTCAAAGTAGAGTTGCCTTCGGGTGCTAGAAACTTGTGACAAAGTTTGCACCGAGCCCTTTTTGAACCGTTGGACATCTCGCACAAGTCGAAATGTTCCCAAATTTCTTTATTTCTATTATGCTCGAGAATCCTCACCACATCGGGGTTTCCTCCGACGGAAGATTCTCCCGTATTCGGCATGCTACTACTACCGGCCATGATATCAATCTCAAGAAAGTGAGCTTTGGTGAATAAAAGTAGAGAATTTGGAGAGAATTTGGAAGATGTAAGTTGTGATTTAATCCCACAACATACCCACACTATATATAAGTGTTTTGGGTGGCAAAATGGTAAAAAAATAAGAAAAAAACGGTCAAGAAACACCCCAAACGGCTAGAAAACGGCTACTTTTCGAACCTAACGGCTAGTAGTAAAAAACCGGATAAAAAACCGGATAAAAACCGGTTTCAAAAAAACCGGTTTTTTATCCGGTAAAAAAACCGGTCGGCCCAAAATCCTACAAACCGGTCATACTATCCGGTTTTGAAAAATCCGGTCCGGATAAAAAAAAACCGGTTTTTAGAAAATCCGGTTTCGGATATTTTTTCGTATAAATCGGATATTCGGTTTTTTTGTGCACCTCTAGTGGTTTGTGATAAGTTAGTGATGCTAATATGACAGTTAGCCGTTAGTAAATGACAGTGATAGCAGCCCAACAGTTATCACTACAGATGTCCTTATGCTTGTAGCTGAGACCAGAAGCTTTCCAATCACGAAAGAACCAAGATGACATCACAAAAATCATACTGCCTGTTTTAGCTCGTGATTAGCTATATAACGATCTCATTACTGAATCTCTAAATTATCACATATAAGAATTTACCAAAATAATTATTATAAGCAAACGACACTCTATGACGCCTAAGATTCCAAAAGAATTATAAACAAATTATTTAAGTCAACCTTCTTTATGAGTTCAGCAGTCCACATTCTTCATGTTGATGCACATATGCCTAATTATCACTCAAAGTGTTCCACATTTTATCATATATCAAGCAAAATTATTTTAATATGATTCCATGTTCTCTTCAACCTACGCTCCTAGTTTTGTGATTTACCCAAAATATCCTTAGCCGATAACAAGCTGGTCAACTCAGGCGTTTGATCTCTCAAAATTTCTAAGGGCACAATTGTTTATTCATACTCCTGGTGTAGAATTCAAGTTTAGATCCCAAGGGTATAATAGTCTATTCACACTCTAAAAAGTCAAAGTGAGTTTACTTTTACACCATTCAAGCAAGATTGCCTAATATCAATACCAACTAGTGTATAATTCAAGTTAGGCTCAGGATCACCAATCATGGCAATTTACCAAAAACACCCCCATAAGCTACAATCTCATTACCTCTGGCTGCATCTCCAAAGTCCCAGAGGGGCAAATTCGTCAATTCACACCCCTTTCTGCTTTTCCATCCAAACACTTCTCTTCAAGAATATGAATTTGGCATTAGATAGCCTTTATATCTAACAAAACTTAAAATAAATCTCATACCTCACTTCCTAAATCATAAGCTTCTTCAATTTCAATATGGAAACTGTAGCAAAACCCAGAAATCTCAGCAAAATCATCATCATATCTTTCATCTTCGTTGCCTTCTTGATCACTTTGGCATCCATTAACCAAATCCAGTTTGACAATCTATCAAACTTGAGAAAATGTAACCTCTCTTCACCACCACCAGTTTCAAACAACTCTTCCCTGTCGATAAAATCGTCAGAAGACGATATCCGAATCCTTCTCGGGATTCTAACACTCCCTGACAACTACCAACGCCGCCACTTCCTCCGCCTCATTTACGGGACCCAGACAGTGTCAGGAGCAAAAATCGATCTAAAGTTCGTCTTCTGCAACCTAACAAAAGAAGACCAGAAGCTCCTAATTGCACTTGAGATAATGCAACACAATGATATCATAATCTTGAACTGCAAAGAGAACATGGACAAAGGCAAGACTTACACCTACTTCTCAAGCTTGCCTGATATTCTACAAGATGACCCGAACAACCCGCCATACCATTATGTCATAAAAGGTGACGACGATACTTATTTCCGCCTACCCAAACTGGTGGAGACCCTCGTGCCACTCGCGAGAGAAGACTTATACTACGGATATGTTATCCCGTGTCCAAGTATGGATCCTTTTGTGCATTACATGTCGGGAATGGGATATTTAGTATCATGGGATATAGTCGAGTGGATCCGAGATTCAGAGATCCCGAAAAAGCATCTCGTGGGACCCGAAGATAAGGTTTTCGGAGAGTGGATTCGAGAGGGGAGACGTGCTAAAAATCGATATAATGCAAAGTGGTCTATGTATAATTATCCGGAGCCGGCAACAAGGTGTACACATGAGCTTTGGCCAGATACAGTGGCTGTACATCTTTTGAAGACACAAGAGAAGTGGATTAAGACATTGGAGTACTTCAATGTTACAAGAAATTTGAAACCTTCAAAAATGTATCACATATCTTAGGTGATTTGGATAGATGGAGTTGTACCATTTTTTGCATGATTATTTTAACTGTAAACAATAAAGAACTGATTTTTTTTATTGATTTCTGCTTGTTATATATGTTCTATAAATACTTTTTTACAAAGAGAACATCTGCTTCCAATATGTTCTCTTCAAGCTACCCTCCTAGTTTGTAATTTACCCAAAATATCCTTTAGCCGATTACAAGCTGGTCAACTCAGGCTTTTTATCTCTCAAAATTCCAAAAGGGCACAATTGTCTATTATTACACCTGGTGTTGCAATGCATAAAGGCAAAAGCTAAAACAAGAAGATATTGACAAACAAGATCATGAATTATTAAGCTGAAAAGTAGGATTCATGGGACTAACAACTTATGCCCCATCACAATCTACCATACAATTTGCATGTACTCCCAATGACATGAACATGAATAATGTTTCAACAAAATTGGGTCAATTTTTCCCTCATAAAATTCAACATCAATATACCCTTTTAAATGTTCCAAAATGATTTCATTTTTTTATCAGTCTTGCCGACTATGCGGCTCTCTAACAAAGATATGAGAGATGATTTATCATACTCAGCGTGTCAAGGCTTGAGAGCTAATGCAAGACCCCACTTGGGTCCTACTTCAGTTTTCTTGGTATCATACTCTGCTGAAAAAGTTATCAATGACTTTGGTCGCCACTCTCGTTGGCACACCATTCCCACTTTTCCATTGTCCGAGAACCTCGTTTTGACAGTGTTGTAACGGTCAAGAACATGGGCACTTCCAATTGTAAAACTGTTTTCAAGTGTAGACAATTGGTGTGTCATCTCAGCAACAACTTGAGTATTGTGTGAAGCATCCACAGAGTGTACATATGATGCCTTCAATGTTTGCCCTTTGTCCATCCTGCCATTTCTCATATCATTCATCATTTGGCTAATACAATTTCTATTTCATTTCTTCAATAATATACAAGTTTTTTACTACCATATATTCTAACATACTAATTTAAAAAAAAAAAAAAAAACAAAGATCATTATAATGAAATTGAAAAGTAAGGTTAAGGTGTGTGTTGTACATACAGTATAAGTGCAGCAGAAAGGTCGGGTTTGTGAAAGCTTATCCCTGCGGTGTACTTGGTGAAAGAAGCAGAGGCAGTATCAAATCCTACTTCACCACCAAGATGTATTTCATGGTGGCCGACTGCAGCTGCAAGATTTAAAACTGGGGACGGATTCAGGCCTATACTGGAATCAATAGCCACTCGGGGATGAAGATACTGAACATCAAGCTGTAGATTAAATAAAAAACCACTCACGATTCAAGTTTGGAAACCAATCACTATACTTTTACAATAAATTAATAAGAAAAGAAATTCTTCCTAATGTGTGTGTACCTAAGCTAACCTTGTCCATTTCATAGATTTTATTCGATTTTAGATATAATAGCAAACAAAACCGATATGAGAAGCATTAGGTGTTCGCAAATGCTCAAAATACCATAGAGTTGAGAAACAAAGCAAAAGCATTTTAAAAGCAAAGTGATCGAACAGCATAGAATCATCTGCCATCAGCCCTGGAGTAAACATGTTTTCCGATTTCCCAGATTGAGAACATATACACTCCACTCCCATAGAAAAACAGAGAGAGAGAGAGAGGGAGAGGAAAGATTGTAAAGCCTCATTGCATGAGAAAAATATTACAGCTGTTAAAAGAAGCTATATATTAAATATATATATATATATTGCACAAATGAAAGAACCCAAACGTAATGAAACCGTGAAACAACTTTTAACTGATCAATTGCTTGCATGCCTAGATTCAGAGATGATGACTCCTTTTGCTCAAAATCATTAAAAAATATAAAAACTATATAAAAAGTGGACTAACTTAAACCATGTAGCAATTCAGCTAAAATTTAAGAAATGCAGTAAACCCAGCGAACCAGAAATAAGGGAAGCAAGAAAATGTTGCACATTTCTAACAAAACAGTTGCAATTATCTGAAACAAGCATGGTGGTGAAGCTGGTTGACACCAAACCACTTCTCGACACAACCTGATGAAACAATGCCAATGCTAGTAGCTCTACTAGAAGAATAAAAACTCAATTTATTACACATGGCTTCACTTTTCATTGATGAGTTTGACTGATCTATTTGACTTTCCCCACCAACACTTCTTGTTGGAAGATAGGTGAAAAACGGAAAGGGGTAAATTTCAAGGAGAAGAAAAAAACATCTTTTTTCTTCACTTACACTTAGTTCAAGAAACTGGACATCGAATCCACAGGCCCGTTCATCTTATTTGCAATCCATTATAAATCTAATCATAAGATGCATAGTCTAAAACATAATTGACATTACAGATACATATTCCATGATAACTAGTCATTTTAAAGGTAGGTCCTAAATATATTTTACATTTAATAATCACTGACCTTTCCAGACTTATGATCAGGAACATCAAAGCTCAATACTGCTTTCGTATATGGCATTACTTCCTGAACAGTTACTTTTGTTGAGACCTGCAAATAAGATAAAAACATGGATAGTCCAACCAAATATCTGATTAAGCCAACTCAACCACCCTAGAAGGCTAGAACTTCTTGGCCAAAATATGCATTATTAACTATTTAATAAACACATACACAAGCAAACTATGGCCAATTCCTTGCCAAATCTAATTGGTATGTAACTACTAGTTTATATCAAAAAGTTTTAAAAAAAAGAATTAAGTTAATAAATAAAAAGTGTAACACTTGATTCTGAGAGCGAGATCCTTAGTTCTTACATTGGAATATGTATCGACTTTCACATCTACAATAGTCCTGCCACTCTTGTACTGAGCACTAATGTCCCCAAGAAAAATCTGACCTTTTTTCAGACCAGTAGCTGTCAGTCCCTGTAAAAAAATGAAAGTTTACAAACACGACATAAGTGAAATAATCCAATGAAGATTGAAGAAAGGTGGAATGTATTTCAGCATATGCGCCATTACAAACAATCTAAAAGTAAAGAAGTTCCATTGTAGCATTCAAAAAATTACCAGAATACCAGCATTCTTACCTTTTGCACATTTGCGACCAATCAAAATGATTAATCATAATGAACAAGAGTTGTTTCCTTAAAATGATACCAAAACATTTTGTATTTGGTTCATTTTTCCATATAAACTGTCTAGGAGTATAATATCTATCACCCTGGTAAACGCAAGTTAAAAGTTTAACAGGCCCGCATAACTGTACATTTGTTATGAAAAACATTTTCGGTCAAATACATTGACCTATTAAAGCTTTCATCTGGACTGAATCACAGCCCAAAATGATTACACACTAACCCATCATTGTTATACATATGTAACAGTAAAAGCTTGTAAGTAGGCACTTGGTAAATAAAAACATCTTACACTCATTAAAGGTGCACAAGCAGTTTCCTAGTTCAACTCTAGAATAAATCAAGATTCCAGATAGTGACTAAATAGAGTCTGTAAATTATAACCATGTACAAAGGGGTGGGGGATAGACATGGTATACATGCTCATACCATGGGAGTTGATCCAGGAACGGATAATACAAACTTGTGGTCATAGTTGTAATCTTTTGTCAACAGATCTACAATAAGCAAGAAAATTAGTCAGCTTAGTTTTTATCTAGAGCAAATAAGAACAATTCCATTTCTCTATACATGAGCATAGGTGCCAAATCAAACATCATTTTGTACACCAAATCCACATAATAATTAGGCAATAAGATCACAGTAAAGGAAACTGATGGAACCTTTTTATGAATACAAGACATCAAAATAGCAGGATATATTAGCTAAACTTTTAAACAACATGCGCAACTTTGTTGAGAAATGGATTTGAACACAGATCTTGACTATCACAATGAAGATGCATTCTAAAGACTTATAACCTGTATTCTTGGGTTCAAGTTTAGCATCTTGCAAGTAATGGCATCTAAGATTTTTTTTTGTTAATTTGTATTGGAGGGAACCTTTTACTGAACGTCTTATCCTACTGATGTTAAGTGCAAGGTGAAAATTATAAGTTTCTAGTCTAAGTGCACATATCAAATCTAAATTTCTAATAAGTGCAACGGGACTAATGTAACATGTATAAACCTGTTCCTTTACTGCAATTCTAAGTTCACAATCTAGTCCAAAAAGTGGCCACTAACTAAGCAAGATGAGTACTGTATACTGGCAATAAAGTTGCCTTTTTCACATTCATGTACGCAGTAAGTTCAACTTTGAGATAGGTGAAAATGTTGAAGTTGGGACACTTACTCCTATGTCCACTCCTAACCGCTTGTCAAATTTTTTGATGCTATATGATATACTCTTTTGAGAAGTATAAATGAATTGATATTTCAGTGCATCTACTCAAGAAATTGTTCTAATGAACTATTAAAAAAATTAATCAATGTAAAAGAAATGAAGCAAAATGCAAGGGCAGGGCACACAATTTTCTAAATTACCTATTGGTAATGGTAACATAAAACATGCAGAAAATCAAACTTCTCCTAATCCTTCTCAGTAGCTTTTTTTCATAATTTCACACCCACTTTTAAGGAACCCAATTAGCAGGACGTCAACACAAATGGGACAACAAAAAGCATTCTGCCAGAAAACAGTTGTAATAACAGAAATAAGAAATCTCTGAAAAGAGAGAGAAAGTTGGTGAAAGTTCTCAACTTCAATAGCATGTTGATGAGCAAGAGGAGCTACCTGATGTCAAGGGAAAGGTGGAATGAGCTCGCAAAGATTGCTATACACATTTGAGAAGTGGCATAATAAGTTTAAGCCAAAATTTTAGTGGCTTCAACAAAAGGTAAAAACGGTGTCTTTCCCTCAAGAGAAGACCCACAAGGAAACCATAAGACTTCTATACATAAACAAAGGTTCTAAGAAACCAGAAATGAATAAAACAGCCTCCTCTACCACATGATTCATCATTTTCAATTTTCAACAAGTCCCCTTCACCCTCACTAACTATGATGTGTTTGCTTTTGTATTGCATGGACAGCTTTGTGGTACTTATTATTTGTTTCACAATTAGTACCTTATGTGACTGATATTATACACTATGGTTTATAAACTTTTATGAACTTGGTATTTTCATGAGCTAAGAGCGTATTTAATGCACAAACCTTTAGAAGGTTTATCCACATAAGTAATCTATAATCCTATTCTATAAAATCAGTTTTCCAATGTCTAATAATCCTTTAGTAGGTTGTTTAGCGTGAACCACCAACATGAACTTCTATCACTCACAATGTATATAAAAGCAATAGATCTGTTTTCTAAAGTTGGCTTTGTTAATTGTTATTAATTGACAAAAAAAAGTTCTGACAACTTCTGCATACAAATAAGAAAGTAAGACACAAACAGTAATGGGATAGGTAGAAGGTTTTGGAGTGCTTCCAATACACCTAGTATTGCAACTACTCCTATGGGATAAGGTATTTTAGAGGGTTTATAGGAGGATAACCCTCCGCGTTGAAGCAGAACTGGTTCATATAAACATTCTCAGTCTAGGGAACCAGGCCAATCATCGAGAAATTTGAGACTTTTAAACAAAGAAAAAATCCAAGTTCAAGTGATTAGAAATGCTTTCTAAAGAACATTAAATTTTAAAAATATTTTTCAGATTTCTGAGAGATAAAAAAACCAAAAAAAAAACATGTAAAATTTGAAAACATATATCAATGGCCATAACAAACATCTAAACGTTAAATTTAAAGAAAACCTATTCACAGCCATGAACAGCCTGAACAAATGTCTAAAGTTGGCCCTTCTACCGCCTATGAATCTAATGCAGTAAGCGTTCGCTAGCTCGTGGTGGTTCATAAAATTCTCACTGACATCTACAAACCCTCAACTTGAGTGTTCGCATCCTCACTCCTCAGAAGTCAGATCATCAGTCCTACAACTCGATATTCATAACAAAATAAAGCATTTGATGTTCATGAAGCATCTGTTTACTGATCAATAGCACCCGCACTCTGTATTTACGAATCTTATAATCAAAACTTGCATAAATATGCTTCATTGTCACATTAATGGACCAACTCCGTAAGCGATAAACACGCAAATCTGTATTTGTTTAAACCCAATCTTAAAAGAGTATTCTAGTGAATTCAAATATCTTCATAGGTGCTAGTGCATTGGGCATAAAACCAAGAGTTTGATCCATGATGAATGATGACATTGTCCCTCTAACTCTCTTCTTAATTACCGTTGGGTTGCTTTGAGTTACAGAATGAGGACATCAACCTATATATACTTCTGTGCATTGAACTTACGAATTCTTACCTAGTGGAGAAATTATGATATCACAGTAAATAATGAGTATGCAAAGAATATAGACATTATTGGTTTTCGAAATAAAGAAATATGATTACTATAATCACTAAAATATCTCTTATTCAACAACATAGGTGCGTGTTTGCATGCTTGTACGATGCATCTACATATAAATACACTAGACAGTTCCAATTCTATAACAAGGCAATCTTGGACTACATGACAATGGGTAAGCATGCATTCACAACTAACATCTTGATGGATGTAGCTGACAATATATTATAAAAAATAAAGAATAGGCAAGAGCAAATGTCGAAGCAGAAGAAAAAGTTTCATGAATAAAAAATTAACATAACAAAAGAGTGAGGAATGGAAGGGAAGAAAGAATAAATCATGCATTGCATCAGCTTGATCACAGTTAGAGATAGTTGACAAATGGGAAGGTACATTTCATGTGTGGAATCAGAATCATGGTTGTAACAACATTAAGAGCCTATAACATCAATTACAAGCAATATGAAAAAAAAGGTCTACCTTTTGCTCGTTTGCCAATATCTGAAAAGGGTGCTGGACCATTGCCCATTGTGAATTAGTATCCAAGTTACAACTCCCAGGCTCCCAGCTTCCAATCACAGCCTTATAACCATTTCATATGTCAATAGAGCATCACAAAAGTAGAATAACATATAGAAACTACACAAGTAATTTTTGTAATTGTCAAAAGAGCATTAACCCAAGTATCATGACTAGTGGTAAAACTTGGCTAAAGAAGTGCATGTCATCAAGTAACTGCAATATCACCAATTTAATCAATAAGATAACGCAGCATAATTGTAATCCCAGCTTCCAATCACAGCCTTAGAACCATTTCATATGTCAATAGAGCATCACAAAAGTAGAATAACATATAGAAACTACACAAGTAATTTTTGTATTTAATGCAAAGGGGTTTTCCCCACTATACAAGTAAAAATTAATTGTCAAAAGAGCATTAACCCAAGTATCATGACTAGTGGTAAAACTTGGCTAAAGAAGTGCATGTCATCAAGTAACTGCAATATCACCAATTTAATCAATAAGGTAACGCAGCATAATTGTAATTCCATCCATAGATAAAATTTATTTTGCACTTCTCGGGACGTACAACAGCAATTGCAATCATCCCAATAAACAAGCTAATATTCCGTTCAAATAAATCTTCTAACCTGGCTTGTCCTAATGTTTTTCCTCTAACCAAAAGCAAAAGGTGTCATCATACAAGATGATTAGACAGAGGAAGCCTGAATAAGAAGTAACTGGACGAAAAGTAGGAAGCAAAATGTGACTTTAGAGAGACAGAATGTATGCCACTTTTTAACACAACGTAACATACACAAATTAGCTGACATATCTCGCCTTATTCATTGAACCTTGAAGATCGAAACCCAAAAAACAGAACATGAAACAAAAGGATAAGACAAGTCAAGTCATATCTTGTCAACAACCAAGTTGTGTTTCCTAATTTTGGTAAAACAGGTGCATGTAGTTACCAAACATGAGTCTGTTACATCACTCTAACTCAACTACAGACACCTCATTCGTAGTCCTACATGCCATGCATATAAAATATTATAAACAAGTGAAATTGATATGCATCATTTAAAATATTAGACATGGGAGATGTATTCTTAAAACTTTAAGCAGCGTGTCCACACAAAATTCAAGTGTATTAGCCAACATTGTGATCTAAGAGAAGAAAATGAGAAGTGTGAATTCCAAATGATATATGTAAATATGTAATATGAATAACCAATGCTGCTAAATAAACTATGAATCTTCTTTCTTTCAAACCCTAAACTTAATGAGCTATATTTGCCGTGTGATAAGAACAGATCGAAAGGTATATTTATCTCCTTCATCTGTCTGTTCGTGACAAACTTCTCTATGTACCTGAAGTCCTCACTCATTGGACTCCGATATCAATGGTTAAGGACACCATGAAAATACTTGACCACTGAACAGGCAATATCACTATCATCATAATCAGCATCAAAAAAAAATTAGAAAACCATCAATTCCACAGAATACTGCAATAAATTGTAGAGTTTAATTTACTTCAAATCAATCAAGAATCACTGGATTTCAACGGCACGTAATCATATCGTCATACGTCAATTAATTAGACAGAATCACCACAGCTAACTTAGATGAATATCCTACCGCTAATCAAATTTCAGGCTATGGGATGTAGATGAACAGATGTACTTACATATGCAAATTGAATGCAGTGATGGACAAACAGCGCCAGCGCCAATTGAGCTGAAGCAAGGCGCAGATTTTTTGAGATAGATGCGCTGACGACTCTAGTCTCTTCTAATTAGGGTTTTAGTTTCCAGTGGATTTTTATATCTAACTCGTGCCAGTGGCGACTCTCGAGATTCTGATTCTGTGGCGGTCTTGACAAAGTGTGCAGCGCTATCGTGCACCGTAGTTGCGCTCAGCCGTCCAGATCGATCCAAAACGAAGCACGTTCTGGTCAAAGGTCCCTTAAAACGCATTTCCCAAATTTATTTTTCTTTCATTTCACCCTTTTTAATACAAACACCTTCTAACTTAAATATATGATCAAATATATATATAAAGAGTTGTGTTTAATAGTCCATATAAAAAATATAGTCCTGAAATTTTAATATTCAATCACACGTGATTGTAACAGCATCACATGTTAATTACGAAGATACCACTCTGCCCAAAATTTTAAAATTCAATCTGGACCAATGATGAGTCTGATCCAAAGGCTAAGATTAGTCTCTCAGGACTATGAATTAATTATGAACTATATTGAACATTTCTCATATATTTTAACCCATAAATTTTATATTTAATAATAGTTTAACCTTTAAACTTTTTTAATAAATATTTTAAAAACAAATACGTCTTGGTAACAACTTCATATCATTAGACTAAAACTTCGAAAAAGATTCTAGACATCTAAATAATTACACAAATCGTTTTTACTTAAAACTTATAAAAATTAACTCATAAGGTTAACATAAGCTTATAAATCATCTAAATGAGGGCTGGTTTATACAGTTAAATATTTACTTATTTAATGATTTTTGAAAATAAGACTTGTTAATATTAAATTATTTCCTTTTATTCGAGTTTTGAAAATATTTTATTAATGTGAAACTTATCTTTTTCCGTAAGTTTGAGATCACCCTTATTGTGTTTATGATTAGAATTGATTAAAACAAATATCTAAATAATAAACCCAAAATAAATAGTCTAATAAAAAGGAAATACCTAAATATTATTTATTAACGTTATTCCTCCTAAGTTACCTATTTGACATATTTCTTATCTATCTATCTACCTATCTATCTATATCTATATATAAAAGACATGCAAAATTTTTAAAAATAACCATAAATTGATTCTCAATTAACCAATCACAACCTTCAATTTCAAAATTATTTAATTTTCAAAAACAATTTTGGAAATATTTGGATAATCGAATTTAATTCAATTTTTTCGAATTTAATTCAATTTTAAATTAATTGGGAGGGGGTTAAATGAAAATTAGAGGGGGTTTTATAAAACATATGAAGAGCTTTTAAGAAAATATGAGGGGTTTTTTAAAAAATATATATTGAAGTAATTAATTATAAGGTGTTTATAAATAATGTTTAGTAACTTGTGATATATTTTGTTAATAAAAAATAATTATATATTTACGACCATCTCATTTTTATCTACGTTTTGGTATAAATTTTATTATAATATGACGCTTTTTTAAAATTAGTATATTCTTATTACAAAAATGATATTTTATTTATTGCATTATTTTTATTTGAAATTTTTAATATCGCAAATACACTTCCGAAATACCCGAGGGTGCACGGGTCAATAAACTAGTTGTTTAAGATGATCTCCGCTATAAGATAACTCTAACATGGAGTATTTGAGACTGGGTGTTCTAGCTTATTCCTCACTTCTAATATTTTTGACAATTGTCTTTTTTTTAACAACAAACATACACAACATAATCTACACATATGCTATTAGCAAGACTTGAACCATCAATCTTAAGAAGGAAGAGACGTATTAAACACACATTGATATGTTATTAGCAAGACAAAACCATAATTCTTATGATGGTCACATAACTTAGAACTATATCCTCAACATCTCTATTAGATTTGAGTATTATAGTCTTTTGCCCTCTTAGTCATGTACTTTGTCGCGGATGTGTCTTGAACACCTCTCAAGGCTTCAGACAAATGTCTAACAAATTAAACATATTCATCCTTTTTACCTTTACTGGTAAGGTAACAAAGTATCCAATGTTACTCATTCGGTTTTGCTTGAACGGTCTACACACAAAAGTGTGAACGAAATCCAACAAGCCTTCATTCCTCTCACATACATAAGTGTAGGATGTTTGAGTCATTCTAGCCTTATAAATAAGATTTACAATCAACAATTGATCCCAGATCAAAAGATCCAAGTTCCTAACCACATGGAGCTTGGTGATGCAAGTCTTATTTATATTGTTAAATTGACTTTAACAATAAGAGTAACATGTACAAATCATTCACAATCAATCTATTACTTTGTAAGCAAACGCTTACAATAAATGTCACAACATGGATAAACTTTCAAATAAGCCACCAAATATAAAATTCATAATAAGTTTATCCATCGTTATCAAAGGCATAGAAGATACATAGTTTCTAGCCACGCAGGGCATAAAACATTGATCTAGTAAAGTAATAGACTAGCTGGAAGGAGTGGCAAGATCCCGACTTCCAATCCTTTTCAAACAAGGACAACCACCTTGTTTCCCGTTATGAAGTCCAGCTCTCTACATCTTCTACTTCTCTCTAACACCTGCACTTTGCAACAAACATAATTGTGACAAACGTGAGTGTTGTGGCTAGTATCCAAAACTTCCCCACAGAAGTAGATTAATTGTAGAGTTCGATCATGAATGTACCTTAAGCTTTGGAGCCAATATTTCTCATCTTGTGCATCCTTAGCTCATCAAGGAACTTAGGGCAGGCGTGGCGGCGCCAATTTCCATACTTTTCACAAAAGTAGCAAACTTCCCCATCAGGAGTCTCATCTTGAGGCGCAATCTCATTGCCCTTCGACTCCATAAACATGGTGAGCTTAGTAGAACCAGGCTTCCCATGTGAGGTAGCTCGCTCTCCGGTAGCCATAGCGAGAGTGGACGAGGTGAGCTTACTTTTGGCCATGTTAGACTCAAGAGTCTTCAGCATGCCTTGAAACTCCAATAAGGATTTATCCATACCATGCATGTGATAATTCATAATGAATTGCTCATATGAAGGTGGGAGTGATCGGAGAACAATATCCACCACCATTTCCCTTTCAATGGTAAATCCTAGCCTCTCCAAGCGTTCCACAAGTGCTTTCATCTTAAGCACGTGAATGATTACGCTCTCACCATCCTGCAACCGGCAACCAAGTAGTTCATTTAAACACCCATACCGTTCTTGCTTCGCTCGTTGTTGGAACATGTCCTTCAACTCGAGCATCATCTCGTATGCACTCAGATCCTCTAATTGCCTTTGCAAGTTAGGGATCATCATGCATAACATGAGACAAGAGACCTCATTGGTGTCCTTAACGCGTTTATAATACGCATCAAGAATGGTCCTACTTGTGTTGGTAGCAGGGGCTTCCGGAAGGGGTTCCTCAATGGTGTGTAACTTTTCTTCGTGTCGTAGGACAATTCGCAATTGCCTAGACCAATCCATAAAGTTACTCCCATCGAGTTTCTCCTTCTCAAGAAACGTACGTAACGTGAAGTTGGTGTCGTTGATATAAGTCGACGTCATCTATGAAAGCAGAGTAGTTTTAGTTAGTTTGATTGAAAACCTTGTTAAAATAATTACCCCATATGTTTAAGAAAACAACTATTCTAACAAGGGCTAAGAACCCTATTTCAAATATCAGTCATCTCTACCTATGGATTTAATCTAAAAAACAGACTACTTAATATATGTGTAATGGTGTATCGTGTATGGTTCTACTGTCTACACCCCTTTTAGCCGACAGTAAAATATGTCCAGAAAATCAGTGACTAAATCCTAAGTAAGTAAGAATCAAGACAAACACATGGGAGTTTAATCTGTTCATGAAAGTTCAAATCACTGAAAGTTCAAATATGTTCATGAAGAATCAAGACAAACACATGGAAGTTTAATCTGTTCACATTAGTTTACTAGGAAAGTGGTAAACTAATCTGCCTACTGTATATGGAAGTTTAATATGTTCATCAAAGTTCAAATCACTGAAATCAGAACCCCTAATGTACAGAAAACGCATGGCTTCAGTAGAAGTATAGAGAATGACAAGCTTTAATCGTTAAATTTTATATGTACGCATGATCGATCGAAGTCAATAAACAGACGGGAACTAAATCGAACCTTTAATCCTAGTATGAGCCTGGTGGAAGCTCGCTGATGGGTGATTACCGATGCCTTCCCCAAGCTCGCTGCCGAGTTCCGACCGCCGTGAATGTCGGAGTAACGTCACCATCGTTGCCTCGGTCGTCGGCTGGTAGGTGGAACGCAATCGCCTCGCCGATGGAGGCTGGTTGAATGGCTGCCGTTGTGCTTCACGCCTTCACTGGTTCTTTCTAGAAATTTAGGGTTTACATCACCGACTCACTGCTTAGGCCTTTATGTTCGACTAAAATGTGGGCTTTTGCAATACTGGATCAAAGATTCAAAGGGCTTAAGGGTTGCTGGATCCATTCAAAATATTTAATTATTAAATATTTTTTTTTTAAAGGAAAAAGTGTGGGTTGGTGGGTACCCGTGGGTATCCGAAATATAAACCCAAACCGACCCGTTAACAACGGGTACCCTAAATTTTGGGTTTTTTCGGGTATCGGATTTCTCGGTTTACGGTTTTTTCGGTTTCGGATCAGTCGGTTCGGTTCAGTTTCACGGTTTTCCGGTTTTTTTGAACACCCCTATTGACATGCTGGGTCGGAATGCAAAAACTTTACAACAAAGTGGAACTTTCCTGTTTTCTCAGAAAGATGAAGGGCTCGCGAGCTTAAACGAGCTTTGATATAATATATATTTTTTATTTAATACTTATATAATTGTATTATATATTTTTATATTATTAAATATGAAAAAAGTTTAAAATTTAAAATTCAAATTGTTTATATATCATTATATATAATTTTTTAATAAAATAACAATTTAAAGTTCAATTTATTTTTATTTATTATTTAAATAATATAAACTATTTTTAATAAAACAAAAAAATATAAACGAGCTTTAACGAGCTTTTAACGAGCTTTGTAAAACACTACGCGAGCCGAGCTCGAGCTTCAAATCACGAGCTCGAGCTCGAGCTTCTGCATTTTTATAAGAGCTCGGCTCGATTAGTCTAAAGCTCGGCTCGGCTCGTTTACATCCCTAGTTGTTTGGGAGGTGATATTCACACAACAAATTTTAGTCATGCACAACAATGTAAAAGCAATTACTACACATAATACAGGTTGATACTGCATAACATTGTTGTGCATGAACCACTTTTGTTGTGTGATCACCTCCCTTCTTTTTTATTACAGCAACACCCTTCCCTCCCCCAACAATGATATGAAAAATCGCCACCGTATTCAACCTCAGATCTTACCCCATCGCCGCAGCAATCTCCACCGGAAATGTCTCACGACGAGAGAGACAACGTCCCCCTCCACCAGTCCTCCCAATCCGACATCGATGAGATCGAAAACCTAATTACCGCCAGTGTCCAATTTGGCCCCTCCACCGTTCTCCCTGCTCGCCCACCATCGCCTACGCGTGCTTCCATCCCTGTATCTACGACCCCCTTCATTCCCTCCAACCTCCCACCGCCTCCTCCAAAACCGGCTTTTGTACCTGCCGCACCTCCACCGCCTTCTAACCTTAACCGAAATGCAAATGCAGGTCTGCCATTGTCGACCATGAGCGGTTTTGGGCCACCGCCCAACACGTTGACCGAACCTGTATGGGATACGGTGAAAAGAGATCTATCGAGGATTGTTAGTAATTTGAAATTAGTTGTGTTTCCGAATCCGTATCGTGAGGATCCTGGGAAGGCATTGCGAGATTGGGATCTGTGGGGTCCGTTCTTCTTCATTGTGTTTCTAGGACTCACATTGTCTTGGTCAGCCTCCGTAAAGAAGGTGAATTACTTTGATCGATAATTTGTTAATCATGTAGGGCACTAGCGCCTTTGTCATTTCGTTGAGTAAAACAGGGGTTCCTGTTAATTTCGTTCTAAATCTATTTATCATTAGGGTTTACGTTATAAATTATTGAGCATGATGGTAATCAATTATCAACCCATGGTTTTCTGGTTCGTTTTATCGTTTTTATTCCAAGTAACTGATCATGCAGAAAACTCACCGAAAGGGTTTCAAAGTTTTTATTTTACAGTATTCGTATAGCTGATAGATTAAGGTTCAGCCTGAAGGAGAATGCGTAGTTTATTTACAATTTATTCGGAATGTCAATTATGTTTGATGTAGATGAGATAAGAATTTAACTACTATCCATACTCAGAATCATGTAAATTTAACTTGAAACTTGGAGAAGAAAGTATAGCAGGAAAAGTGCAATAGAAGATGAGGGTGTTACCATACATCCTTAAGCTTCAAACAGGTCACTTGATATTTTGATTGTAACCTGAGAATAAAAGGAATGGTTTAGTCAAGAATTTTCTAACATATAGTACACAGTTTACCTCATGCTTCTATGGACTTGTTATCCTTGACTTGCTTTATCTTTTTTAGGGGTGTTACATTCTTTTCACATAGCCCTTCTTCAACACTATAGGAATGGCAGAGATGTGTATTTTGTTGTTTGTAGGCATCTTTAATGGATAATTTCAAAATCAACAGCTTTTTGAATAAAACTTTACTCACAATAAGTTAATATAGCAAGTTAACAACAATGACATTAATACAATTTTATCCTGAATAACTGAGATTGTCATGAAGTTGAGCCCCTACATGCTGCATATTGTGATAGTAATATTTGCATTGAAGGATGGATCACACCATATTCTGTTGTAATAAGGATGTTATCGTTACTTGAATAACCAATTAACCATTTGTGTATTTCTGATTTTATAAAAGTGTTCTTTATGTAAATTTGTTTGGTTAGAGAAAACCTTAAAGGAGTGATGAATATTCAATATGCATTTCATATATTCTCCTCTTTCCACTTTGTACTACGTCTCCCTTATAACCTACGTGCTTACTGAAACAGAAAACCTTTATTGTTCTTTGTACATTTGGATAGGTTATTAAGTGGTATCATTAAGCAGAATAGCAGAGATATTTACGTGTAATCATGCCTGCATTTTGTAACTGGAGTTATTTTTGCTCAGATATGAAGGACCAAGGAAGTTGAGAACTACAAATAACATTCTGTTACCACCATTTTAATGCATATTTGTTGATTTCTACATTGTCTTCTAGTTCACATTCTTAAAACAGTTTGGCTGATCTGTTGTTTAAACTTGAATCTTTCTCTACCTTATGAACTTATAGAAGTAAAGCTTGTTACTTACTCTTTGTATATGTTGTCATCCAGTCTGAAGTTTTTGCTGTTGCTTTTGCACTACTCGCAACTGGTGCTGTTATTCTCACACTCAATGTTTTACTGCTGGTAATTTTTATCTCTTGCTCTACAATTACATAACCAGCTGATCCTCCATACATACATACTCATGTAGATATATGATGCCGTTTGGATTAATGAAAATGTGATGAAATTGGTGTCGATTGTTTTGTAGGGCGGGCACATAATTTTCTTCCAAAGTCTGAGTCTATTGGGTTACTGTCTATTCCCACTGGATGTGGGAGCAGTAATCTGCATGTTGAAGGAGAATGTGGTAGTGAAGATGGTGGTAGTGTGTGTGACATTGGGATGGAGCTCCTGGGCAGCATATCCATTTATAAGTAGTGCTGTTAACCCCAGAAGAAAAGCACTTGCACTCTACCCCGTCCTACTCATGTATGTATCTGTCGGTTTCCTTATAATTGCTATCGATTAGTTTCGTCTACCAAAATATAAGCATCATTCATTTACAAACTTGATTACTGCCCCAGATGGCCATCTGTCATTTTTGTTGGTTTGGTTATATGCTTCTAACATGGAGGAGGTTGTTTGATATCAGGAATATGTGAAGATACTAATAGTAATACTATATACACGTGTAACAAAGTTTTAAATGAAAATTAGCTTCTTTTGTGTAGATTTGGCTTATTTCAGTTTCTATGCTGCTACTTTTTTTTTTGGCAGAAATGTGATTTACGTTCTCATTATAAATATATATAATTATGGAGAGCTAAGACGCTACGTATGTTACTGTTCATAAAGGGGTTTTGCTAACTTCCGCAACATCTTTATGAAAGCTTAAAGAACCAAACCTGCTTCTTTTATACTTATTTTATTCAAACTATTAAGTTTTTGCTAAAACTATCCACATCGTACAAAAGTGCTTTTGTTTATAGATAATTAGTAATTGAGCAACACTTGATATTGAGACCGGTCTAAAACCGAGACCTGGACAGTACCGGTTTTGACTTGGATCGTTTCGAAAAATAAACCAAAAAAAAATCAGACAGTCCAAGGCCGAATTTGTTCACCTTTATTTGATATAATCATCATTATTAGATTTTTTAATAATTAATTTTCTAGGTGTAAAATGACTAATCAACGCAAAGATTGCCGAGGGAGGGGGTGAGGTGTCCTTTTGCCCCGTTTCTATCAGACTATTCGAGTGCATCACAGCATTTTCATTGGTAAGAATTTGTAGGTTGTGAGTAATGACAAAGTAGATTTAATCAACTGTAAAGTATATAAAGAATTTTTCATTTTCTTTTTTTATAAAAAGATACTTCAATTTTGAAACAGTTTATGACATATGCTTGACTTTTTTTATATTTTATTTTTTATTAATTTTGTGAGTGCTTAATTAGGTCACAAAATGTGATAGTAACTTCTAAAATCGAGATAAACATAAGTGGCTTAACGTAAGCTACTCAGCAAGAACCCACTGGGATTGTATATAATTATTCTTATTTATTTATTAATTTTCTTTTCTAACTTATAATAATATATAACTTATAATGTTTAGTTGTAAATCTAAATACATATATTCTGATGGTCTTATTTTTATCTACGTTACAATAAATTCAATTATAAAATCCGTCGATATTTTTTTTAATCCAAGGATGCATTTTTCTAAATGAACATTGTATTATAATAAACTATATACTGAAACATTAAAAAAATAAAACGCTTGTAAATATGTGATCAAAGAACAACCACTGATATACTAGTAGCATACATTCAAGTCAAATAACCTAAACAGAAAATATCCTCTATTTTTTACACTATATATCATGTGATTGTAATTGTTTTCTATGTATTTGTTTAAATACTCTAATAGATTCAAACATGTTACATTCATTTGTGTTTGTTAGTATAGCTTTATGACTCATCAAAACACCCGTTGTCTTTACTTTGTTTATAAATGGATTTGCTATAATCAAGTGTTGTTAATTTATATTCATTGGTGATAATATAATCCAAGTATGGTGGTTTAGAAAGTGACACGAATCTCTTTGATGAAAGGTTAATGTACAAGTTTTAAATGGTGTTAAGTGATTGTATTCTTGTACAATTAAATATTATTATTCCGTACAAATAATGATTACATGTCATCAACAACCTACTAATATTGTTAATAAATTAAATTATAAATTCTGTATTTTAATTAAAATAATGGATATATTTAATCTTTAAAAGTTATTTTTCATTGAAGTAGTTGAACTAGAAAGAAAACTCTTGCACGTTTAATCCCCACTTTGTTATTGAGTTTTAGTATTTTCTAGATCTCCTCTTTATCCTTTTAAAGATTTTACTTTTGATTCTTTAGTTAGATATGTTATTAATTTTGATTTTACTATTTTAGTCATTTAATAGGTATTTTTAATTTTGATTAAGAAAAGTATATATTCAAGTTTGTTCTTGACTTATAAATGTAAATAAATATATAAAATAAATAATATATAAATTAAGAGAATCTTGTGTGGTAATAAGAATAACAAGCAAAAAGTTAAAATACCTTTTTAACTTATGGTCAACTTTAATATTAGTAAGGGTAGGGATGTATACTGTAACACCACTTTTTTAAAATTTGTTTGCTACTGATTAACACTTTAAAACATCAGAGTTTGCGGAAAACAAGCTTACATCACTTTAGTGCTAACAATTTCATAAAAAGTAGTGTTAAAAGTACTCTGTTTAAAAGCTTGGAGCTATCCAACTCTGCAAAGTACTGGGCCATACCTAGGGGTGTTCACGGGGCGGGGCGGGGCGGGTAGTGAGGATTTTGTGAACCGCGGCCACGGGGCGGGTACCCAGAATTCCGAACCGAAACCGAACCGCAGGGGGCGGGTACCCGCCCAACGGGTACCCGCAGAGAGACGGGTATCCACGGTCCGGGTCACGGATACCCGAAAATTGAGTTGTTCTTAATTTTTCCTGTTTTCTAGACAAGTTCAGATTCATAAAATTTAATATTTAAGCATACAAATTAAACATTAAAACACACAACACCCAAGTACCATAGTTCATGACTCGAACGACAAACCAAAGTTCAACGGTACATAATCCAAACACATTAACACAAAAAGTTGACAAAGCAAAGTTAATAGTCCATTATTAGAAAAATAAAGTTGACAAACCAAAGTTAATAGTCCATTATTAGAAAAATAAAGTGTGCATCCAATGATCATAAAAGCTTGAAATTCCTCAACCCACAAGACATTCTATATATTTGTCACATGCATATATTTGAAGCACAAAAATAAGTAATCATATTATTAAGAAGCCGCATAAAATTGAATAATAGTATCACCATACACAAATAGAAAAAAATATATACATATATATGCAAGAAATGTACACCATTTTAAACCAACATAACACAAAGTTATTTTTCTATAATTTAACTTCAACAAGTAAAACTATATATATTGATGAGAAATTTTTTACCTGTTAGATTTTGAATAAAATTGCATTTATAGGTGTTAATATTCTCAACATATTATGTACTAACGAAATAAACAACTCAATATTATGAATAATATAAACAACTTGCACCATAAAGTGAACAAAATATAGAAAATATTAAACTTGCATGAGTTACTAAACAACTTACTCAACTAACGGCACATGTTCGTATCATCCAACTTCAATCATCAACGGTGATAGTGGAGTAAGATTCCGGAAAATCCCTTAAATCTGAATTCAAAATCACGCATTAAAGAAAAAATAAGTAAAACTATAAAACTTGTCAGAAGATAAAGAATAGTTGTTAATTTTAAATTATTAAACTAAAATTTACCAGCTTTAAGTGTTTCAAGTTCTTCTAGCTTTTCTTCAATGTCGAAAGGAACAAATTTAGACCTAAGCCAATTTTGGGGGGTTTTGCTCTAAATTTTCTTCCTCGTTTTCATTTTGCACCGGATTACTAGCATTTGCACTTTCAGCCACAGGTGTAGGATTGCTAGAAGTATCAAAGTTAAGATTATCCACATCTATATTCTTCATTTATCTATTATAAATATGTTAGAGATATGAACCTCAAACAATAGTTTATACTTTGCACTTTTAGCCCCACGCCTTACAACCTTAATCTGTTCATATATCACAAATCATATTATCACAAATCATATATCACTTTAATCTAAATAAAGTTACAGCCATATAACTTACGAACTAGTAGCTACTAAACTAAATTATAAAAACATATATAACGCACATTGAACCTAAATAATTAATAAGAATCAAGAAAACAGATTTGTGGACTATAAAATCGAGGCTTGCTGGAAAAAAATACATGGTAATAAGAATCATATTATCACAAATCATGCTTAATCTGTTCATGGAAGTTTAAATCAGACCCTTAATGTACAAAAACATATGGCTTCATGTGTTTAAATCAGACCCGTAAATCGTACCTTTAATCGTAGTAGACTTCCGATTTCAGTGAGCTGGTGGCGAAATTTCGTTGCTGCCTCAGTCGAAAGTTGAAACGTGACGGATTAAAGTCGCCGTCGACCGTCGTTGCCTCACTGCCTCCGTCAAGACGTGACTTTGGTGATGACCGACGTCTGCCGCAGGCTCGCAGCCGAGTTCCGACCGCCGTGAGAGGCGGAGTAATGTCGCCGTCGACTGTCCTTGCGTCACTTCCTCAGTCGTCGCCTCGTCGGTCGTAGGTGGAACGCAATGAATCGCCGATAGGGCCCTAGTGGCTGCGCTTTGTGACTTTGTATAATTGTTTATGTATTCTTTTTACAAATTAGGGCATGTTATGTGTGGCTGTAGTAGACTAGTGGGCTTTTGGGTGGGCTAGTATCCACTTAAACAATTATTAAATATTTATTAATTTTTTAAAATTTAAATAATACGGGTTGATGGGTACCCGCGGGTATCCGAAAAAAATAACCCGAACCGACCCGTCAGAAGCGGGTACCCTACTTTTCGGATTTTTTCGGATATCGGATTTCTCGGTTTACGGTTTTTTCGGTTTCGGATCAGTCGGTTCGGTTCGGTTTCACGGTTTTCCGGTTTTTTTGAACACCCCTAGCCATACCCTTACTGGAAATTGGTTACCTGCATGCACAACATACTTAAAACGTAAGTTTTCGCTTAGTGAGCATACTAACTGAACAGATAAACACAAAAAAGTATGAGTAACTCTTCTGGGGATGTTTCACATCCAAGCTAAACACCTGCAACACTATTCAAACTATTAACTGGTCCAGGGTATGATCACACCTCGCGCGTAATCAAATTCCTGACACTCTGTTTGGGTATAAGGATCTCAATATACCCCTATCTCTGTACTGAATAATATATCTGAGTGCTATTAAGCCTTGAAACAATAGTCTTAACTCATTACATAAACACATCATAACACAGATATCATACTGTTCACCTTGTACATATATGTTTACTGATCATACTAAATACTACAACATAGTGCTACTGAATCTCACATAATTAACCACGTATCAAGCATACAATTGATATACTAGTCACTTAATGCATATACATATGCTAATCTGATTAAAGGTAAGTACACTCACCTTAGCAGCAGTTAAGAAATATACTCCTCTCACAGAAGCGTCAATCTCTTATTGCCTACAAGCAATAAACGTGTGCTACATTAACTTCTATACGCTCTATGGCAACTTAAACTGAACATCAAGCAACAAACAACTTGACCTGGTTCTGGCACTCCCTACGGCCGTAGGGGTTCAGTCCTACGCCCGTAGTAGTGTTTCTAAGCTTCCTACGGTCGTAGGCTATGTGCACTACGCCCGTAGGCTAGTTCCCTTCGTCCTTAGACGGTAAATCATAAAGCAATGTCCTACGCCCGCAGGAACCCTTACCTACGGCCGTAGGAGACAAAACAACTAGTAGTTCTTGACACCTTCCTACGCCCGTAGAGAATAATCCCTGCGGCTGTAGGAACAGTCGGTACAGCAGACTCATCTGCTCTGTTCGAACAGCAACTGTAAATCCGGGTTTTTCGCATGAAATCAACTGAAACTCAGATTCAACCATTTCTACTACTTCTTTAACATGTAGGAACTACTAAAGCATCTAACAACTTCAAAAACACTACAAACATGCTACTAACAAGGATTCAACTCTTGAATCCCCTTCTTGACTCACAACTCAAAGAAACCAAGAAAAACGCATACCTCTTGCTACTACTTCACTTTAGGAACGAATTCAACTATCAAACCTCTGATTTCTTGTTCAAAAATCGCAGCATCAGATTGTGGTAGTGTGTGTGTCGTGAGTGTGTAAATGGAAGAAGGTTTTTGACTACACAAAGTCAAAAGAAAACCTTCATATATCTATATATTTGAGCAATTAACAAAACAGCCCCTGGACTTCTTAACTTTGCATACTTGATAACTTTAGCCCCTCTACTATTAAATCACATGAACACACAAAAAGGGCAACTTACTAAACACACATACAACACTTACCAATAAAAAGGGACTTCAAACTTTGGGGTGTTACATATATACAAGCCGAGTCGAGCTTTACATTAATCAAGTCAGACTCTTTTAGAAATGCAGAAGCTCGAGCTCGAGCTCGGCTTGCGAAGTGTTTTACAAAACTTGTGATAGGCTCGCTAAAGCTCGTTTGTTGTTTTTTTTTAAATTTTGTTTAAATTATATAAATAATAAATAAAAAACAATTTGAATTGAATTTTTTATTTTTTTATATTTAATGATATAAAAACAATTTAAATTTTGAATTTTAAACTTTTTCATATTAATGATATAAAAATATATAATATAATTATATAAATAATACATAAAAAGTAAAAAATAATTATTATATCAAAATTCGTTTAAGCTCGCGAGCTTAAACGAACCCAGTATACAAGGCTCGAGCTCGTTTAATAAATTAGCCTTAAACTAGGCTAAAGCTCGTTTAAGCTTGGCTTATTTCGAGTTTTTAACGATCCAAACTCGAGTACACGAGTAGCTCAACTTATTTACATGTTTAAGTAAGGGTAAATGATTATCATAGTCCATTGCAACACTTAGTGTGAAAAAAGACCACCCATACACTCTTATTAATTAGATATCTCAAACTGTAATATCGTCAAACTTGAAGGACCATCCATGCAATTAACTCTTTATTAATTAATCTTAATAAGTAAAGAAAATTTAAAGTATGATGAAAGGGCAAATAAGAAGGATGGCGGGAGAGGTGAAGGCCACTTTTGAAAAAGAGAAAGCAATAAGCATGCATGACTAGGTTTAATGGATAAGATTGAAGGGGTAATTTAGTAATATAGCAAAAACATGAAGCAATTTGGGGGTCCCTTCATGTTTGCGGAAAGTGAAGCTTGAGATTCGAGGAGCCAAAAAAGTAAAAAGTTGCACATCATTTCCTTGTTTCATTTCAATTTTCATCTCCTTGAATTAGTTGTAAAGCTTGATTGACCACTCTTAAATCCTCATTTCTTAGTTTCATTTACACAATATGTGAGAAGAGCGGTGACGATGATAGAAGCGTGACGAAGTGTTATAGTGGCCGTTACGATGCTAAACAATGTTGCCACTGTTTTTAAAAGATGGGTATTTGTACATATTAATATGATGTATGTTATTTAGATACAAGAATTCTCGATCTGTCACTTTTATATGTTTAGATTGGTTTGAACTAAACTAAAGTATGGCTTTTGGAATATGATTAATCTTTATCACTGTTATAAAAACCAGAACGTGGTTTTGATTCTTCACATGTTGATTCGGGATAAAATTATATTTATATATTTTTATTTACGTTTATAGTAATCTATTTCACTATTATTACAATTTATCTCATTAGTCATACATATAAAATTACGTATTTATTATCCATCAAGTTCATATGAATATTGTTAAAGATTTACTTCTTTTTGTAAAGTATGTCTACTCGTTATTTTTTTGTTCAAAACATATATTATGAACTCTATTCAACTATGCTATTTTGAATATTTAATTGTATAGCATAACTTTGTACTCATTATTTATAATTGTATCGGAGAAAAGAAATAATTAATCTTTATTCGATCCAAATCTTTATTTATTTAAAGCACTGACAACAAAAGAGAGTAACAATGGAGAAACACATTCAAATCTTCTTAAACTATATTTCATAGTTTATCTCTGATTCTCTTCCAACTCCCACCAGAAAATTGCATCGACCCAAACATAAGAACACGTATCAATGACTTTTATGGGTTTTCAAATACAAAGACATTTCTAATCATTTTTCTGAGGATATCTATTTGTGAGTTTCCAACTCTGTAATATATATATTTTTTTAAAAGAACACATATCTACTCCTAATTCATGACTTATGTCATGGGCAAAAAATTGATCACTCGGCTAGATGTTCAGGACAACTGTGTAATTATTTGAACTTAATTTAGTTCATATTTAAGTCATAATCTTCAGAGGCTAACTTTAGCATTTTGATCAATAATATCAATGGTCCAAATTACATTTTAAAATTTTGGACGGAGGGGTATTTTCGTAATTCACATGTGATGCTTTATAAAATCACATGTGAATGTAAATTGATCACATGTGATTACATTTTAAAACTTTAGACCTATGTTTATACATGAATTTTATTAAACACTATATCTACTTCTTATATTTATCCATGTAAAAAAGAATCATGCTACATCTCAAATAGTCGATTACACGTTAAACTAAAAATTAAAAATCAAATATACATTCTTAATTTCGTATTGGTTATCAATCAAATCACTAATACTTTTTAGAATAAAACTAAATTAGTTTACTGATTTAATTGTACGATTAAATTGATAAAAATAATAAAAGTTTGTGAAATTTTCTTGTTTTTAACCTTTGTTAAAATGAACTAACTTTTTTTATGTACTAAAACGTATTTATTCCCAAATTGATAATAGCATTGTGTTTCCCTTTTTGTTGCATCATCATTTTACTTTTCAAGATCATTGTCACACTTTATTTGCTGCACCAACGTATCACATGAATTAATTAGGTAACGCTAAGTAACTATTAGTCTTACGTATAATAAAACATTAATTACATAATTAATATATTAAACAAATATTAAGAATATATATATATATATATATATATATATATATATATATATATATATATAGGGGAGGGTTCATGTGAGGACCGTTGTTAGTGCGAGAACCAATCTCGGCTGTTTCTTGGATATGAGAAGTTTCATGGATGGTGAGCGTGGAGGGATAGAGTGTGGCAAAGTGCGTGTGAAGAATTCATGGGTGGACAATGACATTGAAAGAGGGGGAATTGGACGTCTCAGATTGGTTCTCGCGGTTATCACACTAAGAATGATTCTCGCATGAACTTTTTCATATATATATATATATAAAATTCCAGGCAGAAGACGTCAGGATCATTTATGCACCGCTGGTTATGTGACTTGTGTCATATATGCATGATTGTATCAAATTCGAGTAAGAGTGAGAACGGATCGGTTTGGTTTGGATTGAGTTTAAAATAAACCATTAATAGAATCAATCGGTTATAACAAATCTTCAATCATTAGTTATCTGTTAATATTGGTTTCGCTTTTAACTTTACGGTTATTATTAGTTAACCGTTAGTAGTTTGTTTGTTTTTAACTTTTTTAAGACTAAATCACATGATGTGTTTTTTAAATGAGATTTATTAAATGCTTAAAACTTTAAATTACTTAATGCATAACAAGTTTCAATAAACTATAATAATACAATTTCATAGGTTAATAACAAGTTATTAGTTATAAGTATCAAAATATAATTAATAGCAATTCTAAACATTAAAGTATATTAATCAGGTTAAGTTTCAAATGAATAAAGGAGTGAGGTTAATCTCATTATAAATAAAAATGATAGGTGGATAAATAAACATATTGTAAGAAAATACATCTGGATTAGTTTAATTATTAACGAATTGTTCTTTTAAAAACCAAAACCGAACCAATATAATCCTTTTTCTTAAATAAAAAACCAAACCGTCGATTTTTGAGATAATTTGATTTATCGGTCTGTTTTAACGGTTATAATTGTTACATGTTAATTTTTTTATTATGCTTAAAAATATGAAAATAAAGAGGGGGAAAATATTAAAAAAAGAAAAGAAAAAAAACTCCGTTAATAAGAAAAAGCAATTAATGCTGACTTTGATAGCAAAAAGGGAGGACGATGAGATCATATGCATATGTTGTTTTGCCTTACAATTTTCCACTTCTCAATGTCTATCCCCACCACCATTCCCGACTAATCAAATCATCAAATTTAAATACAATTTTTATTCCCATTAATCTCTCCCTTCCCCTTCCACCCTTCCTCCTCCTTACAACCACCACCACCACCAGCCGCCGCATCAACACCTACGTTTGTGCTTTCCAACTCTCTCTTCTCCTCCTCCTCCGCCACCTCCTCCCCTTCCAAATCACTCCGTCGCAACCCATTCCTGTTTTTCTCAGCCTTCACACTCAACGTCTCCACCAACTCCATTAACGCCTTCCTTTTGTCTCGCCGGTTTTTTATTAAGATCTCACTGATATCCGCCGGAGTCATCTCCGCCGCATCTGTGACCTCCTCTAGCCTCCGTAAAACTTCCGTCTCCACGTCGTCCGGCGTACAGCCTAGGTAATTCTTTAGCAAAATTTTCAACGAAGGGAAAGAACAGTAACTCATGAAAACATGCATATCCATTCGCCCGCTCCGTAACAATGCCGGGTCAAGTTTTTCAATGTGGTTCGTTGTGAACACGAATATCCGCTCCGACCCGCAGCATGACCATAACCCGTCGGTAAAGTTTAGTAATCCGGACAATGTAATGGAATTGTTCCCACCGGTTTCGGTTTCCGGCGAACCGTCGAGGAAACCAGAATTGCTTCTATCTCCACCGCCGTTGCTGGTTTCTCTACGGTTTGCCAGATTTATTGAACAATCAATGTCTTCTATTACGATAATTGATTTGGAACTCGTTTTCATTAGTAGTTTTCGGAGCTCCAAATTCGTCTGAACTTCGGTTAATTCTAGATCGTAAATGTCGTACCCTAGAAAATTCGCCATCGCGGCGATCATGCTGGATTTTCCTGTGCCAGGGGGACCATACAAGAGGTACCCGCGTTTCCACGCACGTCCAGTGCGCTTGTAAAACGCCTCCCCGTCGGCGAAATCCCGGAGATCTGACATGATTTCCGATTTCTTCACTGGATCCATCGCAAGCGTATCAAATGTGCTAGGATGCTTGAACGGCACCGATTCCCATGGCTGTCCTCTGGAGTCCAGGGATCCGCCGCGGGAATTCGTGTACAGCAACCTGTCTTCGTTTGTTCTTCGAATTTCATTCGCTTTTCTATTGATGAAATCAAGGTAGGATTCGAGGATGTAGGGCTTGTCCCTTTTGTTAATTCGGAGCGTGAAACCACGCTTTTCTTCCGGCAATGGACGCCAGGAGAACGTCTGTGACTGTCGTGGTGTGACAGTGTGTTCCCAGACGACGGAAACGCCATTAAACTCGTCGGTGAGACGGTCGTTACGGGAGAGACTGAAGGTGATTGCGGAGGAGTTGAGGCCGCGGGTGAGTGAGAGACGGTTGGAAGAGGTGGCTGAGCAGGAGGAGGCGGCGGCAGAGGACAGGTAAAGCTGAACGGCGTTATAGAGCTCATTAGTGTTGACGCCTTCGATCTCAGTGATGTCGTAATAACAATAGGAAGAAAAGCAGTTGAAGAAACGTTGGAGTAGTTTAAGGAAGGCGAAGCGGAGCTGCGGTGGTAACACGGCGTGGAGGAGTGTTTGGGAGAACGCCCAGACACCCATTAGAGACGCCATGGTTGTCCATAGCTCCTTCATAACAGTGACAGTGGTGGATATTATTGAGTATATGAGAGAGCAGTAGATCGTTTGGTGAATATGAAAGGCCAAGTTGTTTGAATTTATAGATTAACAAATGCTTTTTACATGGTAGTAGTATTCATCTTGGATAAAGTGGATATGTATAATAATTTTAAACATCGTTGTATTATATCTAGAGTTAACTGCACCGATTGTTCTTTAACTATCAAAAAGTTACGACTTTATTCCTTTTTTTTTAAAAGTTACATGGATCGTCCTTTAACTGCCAAAAGTTGCAAAGATAGTACTTTTTAACGTTTTCTGTTTATGACATCCGTTAATTCAGGGGCATTTATGTCTTTTTACCATTTTTTTAATATTTTAATTAATTTAAAGTAATATTTTAATTTTATTAAATAAATATTAATTATTTTCACTAAATCACTCTGTCATCTCTCTCACACACACACTTTTCTCTTTCTCACTCACATTTTGCCACCGCCTCCCCCACCCTCCACCTAAAACCACCGCCTCCCCCACCCTCTTCCGCTCATCACCAGCTGAACTCCACTACCACCGCCCACCTCTACCTCTGCCACCACCACCAAGAAACACACACATATGCACACACCACAGTTTCTCTCTAACACCTAAACCACCAAAACCACCAACACCTAAGCCATCAAAAACCACTATCACCGTATACAACCACCACCAGCCGTGGAACCATCACCGTAAAACAGCTAAAACACCAGAAACCCACTGCCACCCTAAATCTTTGATCTAAACACCGACCGCCGCCGCCGACTGTAAAAAACAAGTTTTTTCGAGTATTTCGAGTTTGGTGGGGCGGGAGTTCAGCTGGCTTCGTTCTCGTTCAGATGGCTTTTGGTCTTCGTTCTTGATTGCAGATCTGTGAGTATTTCTAGGGTGGTGTTCTTGATTGCATATCTAGGGTTTGGTCTTCGTTCTCGTTCAGATGGCTTTTCCGCTGCCGCCTGAAATAGTCTAACAAAACACCTAGAAATCAAGAACGAGAAGATCCAAACGAACAGCTTAGGTGTGGTTGTGTGGTTTGCTGCGTAGATCTAAACGAGAACTAAGATCAAAATGAACAACTCAGGCGGCGGCGAAGGTGGTACACTAGCCGGAGTTCGCTTGGTGGTGGCAGCGGTGTCTTTGAGAGAAAGAAAGGGGGAGTTTCCGACAGAGCTTGAGAGAGAGAGAGAGAGTGAGTGTGTGTGTGTATGTGTGTGTGTGAGAGAGAGAGGGAGAGAGAGTGTGTGGTAGGGGTGACTGGTGACATAATAGGGGTGGGGGGTTTTTCAATGCTTTTAATTATTATACTATAATATAACTATTAAGAAAAAAAAAAAAAAATAAGGGTAAGGGGTATAATAGTCAATTGACAAAAACTAACAGAATTAATTAACGGAAAACGTTAAAAAGGACTATCCTTGCAACTTTTGGGCAGTTAAAGGACGATCCATGCAACTTTTTGAAAAAATAGGACTAAATTCGCAACTTTTAGATAGTTAAAGGACCATCGGTGCAATTAACTCTTATATCTATTCACAAATGCTAAAAGTTATTGTATAAAATCCGGTTCTCATTTATTTTACTATTAAGTATTAATATTGCTTAAAAAAGATAAAATAGTAATTATTTATAATGAAATTCAAAATTGTTGAATTTAGAAAATGGTTGTTGAGACTTGAGTGATAAGGAAAAGAAAAGTATGAGTCTAAAAGAATAAAACATGTGTATGTTATGAAAGTATGTTTAATTAAATGATTAAATTATATGATAGGATTATAAGAAGAAAAATAGAAGTGTGATTCATGTGTTACTTCTATATATCATGATTTTCTTGGATAGATATATTTGGACTTTGTTCGATCAATTCACACACAAATTTAAGACATGGATACTATGCAAACATGGATAAAAGACTATGGGCTCACAAAGATCAAACCATTTTCATATTAGATTACTTAAAAGATGATTTCAAGGTGTTGAGTTCCTCTTTCTTTTTTTCTTCTTTAAGTCGAACTTATTCGCATCTCTTCCTCCTTATTTTGATAATTCAGATTTGGATATTGTAATGTGATTTAGGAATGGGATGTTGGGAAAAGCTACTAATCATCTTGAGTTTCCACCCAAAGAGTGAGACATGAAGAAGTGAGTGATCTCGTCTTATATTTGACCAATTAATATGGTTTTAAGAATGCGATTATATTCCGGGAATGTGCAATATTGCTTACATGCTTTGGCAAGGAGTTTATTTAAGATCGTAGTTGGGCTTTTGCTTTTATCTTTTTTTTTCTAAAGTTTTCTTTGGTGGTGTCAGTGTCAATATGGATCAAGATAGGTTTTATACAAGATCTTAATGAACTCTAACCATGCATATCGACATCAAAGAAAGGTTATAAGAATAAAAAAGGATTATAATCCAAAACATATAAACTAAAGTTTAAAAGTATAATATTAAAGGATACACTTTTGAATAAAAATCGTACTAATATAAAATTTATATCTAATTGGAGACACAAAAAAAAAAAAATATATATATATTAAAAAAAAAAAAAAAAAAAAAAATATATATATATATATATATATATATATATATATATATATATATATATATATATATATATATATATATATATATATAGGGGAGGGTTCATACGAGAACCGTTGTTAGTGCGAGAACCGCGTGAACCAATCTCAGCCGTTCCGTAGATATGGGAAGTTAAACGGATGGAGAGCGTGGAAGGATAGTGTGTGGCAGGGGGCATGTGAGGAATTCATGGGTGGGCAATGATATTGAAGGAGGGGGAATTGGACGACTAATATTGGTTCTCGCGGTTCTCGCATTAAGAATGGTTCTTGCATGAACTTTTTCCTATATATATATATATATATATATATAGACAAAAGTTCATGCGAGAACCGTTGTTAGCGCGAGAACCGCGAGAACTAATCTAAGCCGTCCAATTCCCCCTCATTCAATGGCATTGCCCACCCATGAATTCCTCACATGCACTCTGCCACACCCTATCCCTCCACGCTCTCCACCCATGATACTTCCCATATCCAAGGAACGGCTGAGATTGGTTTTCGCGGTTCTCGCACTAACAACGGTTCTCGCATGAACCCTTCCCTATATATATATATATATATATATATATTACATTATATGTTAAGAATTATAAGAGAGAAACAAATAAATATAAAATTACCTAATTTTATGTATAATAAAAAAGAGAACTATAACCAAAACACTTATGGCATGGACAAGAATAAAAAAAAAATGTGATTTTAGTTTTTAAAAATAGCAAAACTTGTTAAGTTGAAACATAATAAAAAGGTGAGTATAAAATTTATATAAATTTAAATATAAAAAAATAAGTTTTGATACCATTTTAAAAATCAAGATTTTTTGTTGTCATTTTATATGCTCGGGCGAGAAAGCAGAAACAATAATCAAATTAAAGCCTTATATGCGGCCCAATAGAAGGAAATAAATTTTGAGTGTTGAGGAATGACATGCACATACACCAGAATACCAGATAATACTATATCCGGTTATAGTATTATCCGTATCGGATTTTTTGGGGCAAAAAAAAACCGGTTTAGTATTATCCGGTTTTGAACATAGGATAGTAATACTATATTAACCGGATCGGATATTACTACAACCGGTTTTTTTTAAAACCAGTTTTTTATCCTATAAAAAAACCGGTCTGCACAAATAAAGCCCACTGTTTTTTTAAAAAAAATTTAATTTTTTGAGTTTTTTTAATGCATACACTATAAATATACTATAAAAAAGATACATATGAAAGAAAATTTAAATTTTGATTAATTTAAATACTTAAAAAGTGATTTTTAAGTGATGCTACTATTACCCGCCATGAGATAAATCTAAAGAAAGTGATTTTTGGTGAATAAATGTAGAAAATTTGGAGAAAATATGAAAGATATATGTTGTGGTTTGATCCTATTACATACCTACACTAGGGGTGTCAAATCGTGTCATCGTGTCGTGTTTTTGTCTGATACGACACGACACAAATTGATTTTTCATGACACGAACACGACACGACACGATGTCGTGTTTTTTTTCCTAACACGAACACGACCCAATTAAAAAAACGACGAACACGACTTACACGACAACACGACAAAAGTAACATTAAATTTTCACCCGTTTCAATAATTCATGCTGAAAAAACGACTAACACGACAACATAACAAAAACCAACATAAAATATCCATTTGCTTAATTAAATTGTTTAAGAAAAGAAGGATATCAAGAACCACAACAAATGAGATATATGAACAATGAGATATTATATATAATTATATAATTATATTTGTATATATATCGTTTTATTGTCGTGTTATATTTCGTGTTATATTCGTGTCCATATCGGGTTATTGTCGTGTTAATTTCGTGGTAGAATTTTAACACGAACACGACACGACACGGCGTCGTGTTTTTTATAATCAACACGAGCACGACACGAACACGAATTCGAATTTCGATTTCGTCCCAATTTCGTTTCGTGTAATTTATTTTTGTCGTGTCGTGTCTGTTTTTGACAGCCCTAACCCACACCATATATAAGATATTTGAGTGGCAAAAGTGTAACAAAAAAAAAACGGTCAAAAAACCTTGCAACGGCTATAAAAAACGGCTAGTTTTTGTGCAGTGGCCGGATCGGTTTTAAACCGGTTTTTTATCCGGTTTTTTTAAAACCGGTTTTTTATCCGGTAAAAAAACCGGTCACCTTAAAATCTTCCAAACCGGTTTATCCTATCCGGTTTGAAAATATCCGGACCGGTTATAAAAAAACCGGTTTTGCCAATATCCGGTTTCGGATATTTTTTCGTATAAATCGGATATTCGGATTTTTTGTGCACCTCTAGGAATGAGGAGTGAGGAACTGAGGACTACTATTAGAAATTAAGTATTACAAGTTTACAACGAACTAATAAATCAAAATAACATATTATCTTAAAAAATAAACATTCCTATATTTTAAATTGTGTAATAAGCTAAAAAAAGAATAATAATCCCAATATGTTTGTTGAAATTTAATATGAAATTTTATTAAATTATTTGGAAAGAAACACAATACTCCTGTATTAAAAACAGATAAATTTTTAAAAATGCCGATCTAGTTAATTTATTTATAACTTACATAGGTAATCTACTTTATAGTCACCTGTTAAAGTATGAAAGGATATGAAATTTTGAATTACTTTCACCGTACGATCACCACCAAACCTTGGTGCTCTGATCGGAATACTTTCCTTGTAATGATTGTGGAGTTTGATCGTCCTTTTGTCTGCCGCCGATGCCGGATTTAAAGAAACAATACAAACACACCATTTCCTAAAGCCAGCAACGATAGCCGACAGGAGGCCGATTAAACTCCACCATAACCTCTAGAAAAGAATGCTGGTCATTTCACCAAAAGTGGTGATATAATGGTGCAAACTCTGGTTAGAGCCAAATCTATAATCGAAAATTTTACATAATTACTTACTTCAACAGATTATCACAAAATATGTAATCTATCTATTTGGATAATAAAGAAAATTAGATATATCGATACATTTAAAAGAGTGAAATGCTAGCAATGTAGAAAATTCCAATTCGGAAAAGGGTGATTCTATTGAGCTCCCCTTGAGAGTCTAGATACCCCCTTAATGTAACATATTTGAGTGTGAGATTATAATTAAATGATTTAATGTGTATTATACGAGAGGAGGGAAGTGAAATAAAGTTCGAAAAGCTATATTTTTTGTCATTCTATGGACACATACGTTTCTTATGCCCCACTCTGTCATCCTCTCTATGAATAAATATCACATTTCTTATGTCACACTTCGTCATCCTCTCCTTAAATAAACACACACTAACACACACATACCTATCTTAGGCATCTCCGCCTACAAATTCTTATCAGCTACCAAGCCTTTCTTCACAATCAACCATTAACATGCCTTCTTCCTCTCCTCAAAACCAAAATCTTCAAACCCTTTTAGAATCCGCCAAGCCTTTCCTCCGTGAAGAATTTGAGAAAATCGATGAAAAACTTCCTACCTTAATCGCCATTTTACGCACTGCTGGCGCCGGCGAGTGTTTCCACCGCTTAGGAACCTTCCTTGACCACCTCCGCCATGTTTACCGTATCATCAAGCTATGGAAGGCACCGGATTCCGTCGCTCGGTGCGCACTTTTTCACTCAGTTTACTCCAACTCCTACAGCAACATCGTTCTCTTCGACCCTGAAACCGGCCGCGACAACGTCCGCAGCCTCATCGGAGACGCCGCAGAGAGATTGGCTTACCTGTTTTGCGTTGTTCACCGTCAGTCTCTTATTCACAAAGACATCATGTGTCAGTTCACAGAGTCAGAACTCCGAGAATACCTTCAGGCTTCCGAGGTTTCTTTGAAAAACGCGAAGGAAAAGGGTGTCTTCAACGGCGAAGAAAAATGGCGTAAGAAGCTTCAATCACTTATTCCGGCTGGTGGGGTGATCGGAAAACATTACAAAACAGGGGAACAAATCCCTGTTTCACGAAGAATGATCGGAGTTTTTCTTCTAATGACTTTAGCTGATATCAGTGAACAATACTTCGGTTTCCAGGATGTCTTGTACAATAATTCAAACGGTCGTCTTGAATTATCCGGAGATCGTTACCATACTCTGTACCCCGGAAACGGAAAACCAGGCTTATGGATGAATGCAGCGTCAAGAATGGCTTCCGTTTACACTCTGCTGGTGCGAGAAGAAGCGATCTCCATGCAAGAAAACAAACGGGGTGATGGAATCAATAAAGACGAAGAGATCGAGCTCGTCATCCCACCGGTTTTCAACAAATGCACCAAGGTTCTTGATGCAAGTGACCAGATCATGGCTAGAGACTTATACTGGGAGGTGGTCTGTGATGATGGTGAGGACCAGGCCAAGACTGAAAAGGGTGAGGAGATGTTGGTCAAGTGTATTGAGCTAAACCCTTTTGTGGGAGAGCCACATGTGTTGTTGGGTCAGTTTTATCTGAGCAGAGGGAGGTTTGAGGAGGCTGAAAGGGAGGTTGAGATGGGTTTGAGTATCTTGTTGGAGTGGGGGTGTTCTTGGGACAAGAGAAACTCATGGGAGGGGTGGGTGGCTTGGTGCAGGGTGTTGTTGAACAAGGCAAAGGAAAAGGCTTGGCCAAAAACAGCATGGGGGATCATCAATTTAGGGCATGTTAAGTGAATGATCATGTGCTTCTTATTAGATATGTTTTGATCATCTTGAAAATAAAAGAATAAAGCGTCTCCATGAATTATATTCATGAGAGGTTTACTTAATTTCATGGTGTTGATTGTCTAATGTTTTTTATATGGATAGTGCTAAATATACAATCCTTTTACTTAAAAAACATTCCAAATCTATAAATAAAATCACACTAAATCTTCCATAATTAGATTTATATTCATTTTCAAATTATAACAATTGTTCTAAATATATAATTAATACAACTATAGTTTTTAAATTTCTTTTTTTTATAATTAGATTTCTTTTTCCATAAATGTAACAACATTTTTATAATAACTATTGTGTATTATTAGTTTTTGTTTTATGCAAATCGCCTTTTATGTAGAAAATTTCTCATTTCTTCTGCTAAATCTTTATATCTTATCATTCACTAAATAATTAAATATTAATTTCACTAATTCTTTTCTTTATTTTCATAGATTGATATTAACACATATTTTAATGTGATTAATAGGAGTGTGTTTAAAAAAATTGATTTAAGGCTATAAAAAATCTCTTAATATAAACTACCATAATGGATAAAATAAAAATATATTATTGTTGTATCATTTTTGTCATTTTAAATTTGAACTTTATACGTATTAATTTCACCTAATTTTAATTTTTACAAAATATTGCTGTTAAATTTCACTTTTCATACCATTTTGGTTATCATTATTATATTTTTAAAAATTAAAATTATTATTTTATTTTTATCAGCAGCATTAGAATTGCAGTTATTTTTCTCCATATATTAGTCTCAACGCTTCTACAAAATCATTTAACAGTAAATCTCCAACTACAACTATTAGAAGGAGATTACCCAATGCTTACAATTTCGGCTTATTGGATCCGTCACAAAGCCCCAACTGCAACCGGATGACAATTCATGTATATGTCATGTTTGGAATGTTATAGACAACTGAAGCCTAGTGTTCCGAAAACACATCCTATAGATATAGAGGAGTATGCTTGAATAATATTTTTTGTTAATTTTAATATTACCGGTCATGTTAATCAATTATGTTTTTCAATGCTTAAAAAATTTACTGCAAAATGTTTATTTAATTATTATGAAAATGTTTATTACATTTATGGAAAAATTAATCTAATTATATAAAAAGAAATTTAGAAAGTTTACTTGTATTAATTATCTTATTTAAAACAATAGTTATAATCTGAAAATAAAACAAATCTAATTAAGGAGGGTGTTTTTTATAAAATTATTGTGATTTCAAACTATTGTGATTTCACACGTATATGATATTTACTATGTGATGGTACAATTAGAAGGAGATTACCTAATGCCTACCATCTCGGCTTATTGGATCCGTCATAGAGCCCCATCTACAACTGGATGACAGTCCATGTATATGTTACGTTTGGAATGTTATAGACAACTGAAACCTAGTGTTTGGGATACACATCCTATAGATATAGAGGATTATGCTTGAATAATGTTTTTTTTATAATTTTAATATTAGTGGTCATGTTTTGCATTTATATTAATCAATTATGCTTTTCGATGCTTGAAAAGTTTATTTAATTATTATAAAAATGTTTATTACATCTATGGAATTATTATAAAAATGTTATTACATTTATGGGAAAAAGAATCTAATAATAAAGTAGAAATCTAGAAAGTATACTTGTATTAAACTGTTAATTATTATATATAAAACAATAGTTATAATTGAAATTAAATCAAATCTAATTATGGAGGGTTGTTTTTATATATGCTTTTATTTGAGGTACTGATCACTATATAGTATATACTTATTATATATTTGATGATAACTATAGTGTTACATTCATATGGTAAAGATTTGGAAAATAACTATTAGTAATGAATATGCATCCAATGAAATGAACGATTAATTAATTGTTCACGTGGCGTGTAAAAAAATAACAAATTATTACGTTACAAACTCCATCAAAATATAAGGAATTTTGGTTAAGGTATTATTATATACAACAAACTTTAAAATTTAAAAAAAATACAATCAACTTTTACATTATATAAAACAACATGTTATAGCAGGTAATTTGTCTTTTTGCTAACCAGTTATTTCTTTATATTTTCATTTTATTTATTTTATATAAATAGAAATAAATGATATTGAAGATGACATTGGAATATGAAACATTAAAGAGAAAACAACAAACAACCCAATCAGATGACCTCTTGTTTCAGATGAAGCCACCTAAATCACATTCGATTTTGAACCACCATCTGAAGTTGGGCGTTCGATTTCAGACCGCTGCACCACCGCCGCCTTCAAACCGCCGCACCACTGATGCCTTCGAAGGTATGATTTGTGTTCAGACCACCTTTGCGATGTATGACTTGAAGCCCTCGAAGGTTCAATGTAGCACGTTTGGGGTATACAGATTTCAAGCCCACCACTACTATCGCCGCTGCCACCTTCAAACCACCACGATCACAATTGGTTTCAGTTCTTGAAGGTTAAATGTGCGACCTGAAGCCCTTGAAGGTTCAAGTCGACCATCGCCGCCTTCAAGTCTGATTCTTCATCTTGTTTGGTTTTTAGATCGTTGTTTGATGGTCTGATTCTTCATTTCGTAGCTGCCGCCACCGCCGAGTTCTAGTAACCACCACCAATGCTTACGATCTTGTTAAAACCACCAGCGGTGCCGCCATAGTGTTCTTGATTTAGGGTTCATCTAGTTCGTATTTTAGATCTCTATATGGGGATTTCATTCTCAGATTTGCAAATCTATGATTTAGGTTTTTTATTGTTCTTTATCTACATTTGAGTTTATGTTTGATTTCTAGTTTAAGTTGGTTTTGATTTCCTAAGTTGTTTTATACATAATTTCTTCATAAACACAAGTTGAATTTCCAGATTTGTAAAGATAGAACTCATAAAAACATCAAGAACAACTATTTAGGAATTAAAAAAAGAATAATAAAAAAAATACCAATAACATGATATTCAAGTTATATTTTGTATACAATGGGATGAATAAGTAAGTTTGTTGTATTACTTTTAAAAATTTTAAGGTTAATTGTATACAATGATGGCTTAGCTAAATTTCATTGTATTCTAAAATAGTTTGCCGTTTTAATTAGGGTTAAGGCCACAGAATAGTAACCTACTTTTTTAAAATTATCAATATAGGTAATTTACTTTTTTAATAACTAAATAGGTAATGTACTTTAAAAAATTTTAACACTTTAAACAAAAGTTAACTTATTACCTATTCTACCGGTTAAATATTTAAAATAATAAGAAAGTGACTTGTACAATGAACTAGTGGTACAAGTATGTGAAGCATAAAGAGGTTTAATTCCCAAGGTTTAGAATTTCGATCACCTCCAGCCCCTATTACGAAATCTCGACATCTCGACCTGCTTCCCGACGCCTCGACTTCCATACGACTCCTCCTGCTTCCGCCCATTGACGACACCTCAACCCCCCATTACGAACAATCAACAAAGTCCTGCTTCTCGTGTTTCATACGTATTGCTTCTCGTGTTTCATACGTATGATGCGCCTTGTACAAACTCCTCCGGTGGGTGTCGATTGAAGCTTTTGTATATTATTACAGTTCCTCAATTGTGTCGATTTCTGGTATATCCCAACTATTCCCAGTTGCTACTCATCCCTAAAGGTACGATTGAACCCTATTTTTTTAATTTTCAGAATGAACTTCTTGAAAGTTAACATCTTTCATGAAGGGTGTTTTACTACAAATCCAATTTGTTATGAAGGACCTGTAGAAATCAATATGATTTCTGATGTTGATTTTGGATCTATGAACTTCTCTGAATTGTTTAGATTTGTTGAAATGTTAGTGTTCAAACCTCCAAGAAAACTCTATTATTGTATACCTGGTAGATCAATATTAAATGATTTGAAAGAGTTGAAAGATGATGGAGATATGGCAGAGTTTTTACAGATAGGATACGAGTATGATGCTAAGATAGACTTATATGTTGAACATTACGATTATGATATAATGAAATGGCTTCATAATCAGAGACAATATGGATGTGATGAGATTGATGTTAATGACTTTGATTATTCTGTTGATCAATCTGCTCTTCAAGATGTTAATAATGAAGGTAAAGATTCAGATTATAATGTCAACAAGGAATTCGATAAGATCAATAATGATTCATTCCTTTCAAAGCTATGCAACATAGGTAATTTTAGTAGCCACATTAATGACCCTGTCGTAAAACCAGATACAGAGTTATTTTTGGATGAAGTTGCAGCTGATGACTTACAAGTAGACCAAAAGTACAAGATACAATATGCCAAAACATACCCGGAACATGATCCTAACCAACCTTGGAATGAAATGAAGCCTATACTAGGAATAAGGTTTGAGAATCCTGAGCAATTAAAACATTGTTTGATTAATTATGCTATTTGTAATGGGTTCCAGCTTTGGTATGAGAGAAATGATCACCGTAGTTTATTGGTTTATTGTGAAAAAATTTGGCTGAAGGTAAGTGTGTTGGGAATAAAGCGAAGATTAAAAAGTCAAAAATCAAAAGTGGATGTCCCTTTAGACTTTGGGCTTCATGGATGGCTAATGAAGATTCATTCCAAATAAAATCACTCATATCAGATCACAATTGCGTAAGGAACTACAATGTGGGGTCATTGGTTACTTACAAGTGGATGATAGCCAAAACATATGCAAAGGAAATTATTGAGAATCCTTCGATTACTTATAGGATGTTGAAAACCTCCATAAGAGAGACGTACATGGTAGATGTCAGTATTTCACAGTGCAAGAGAGGTAAGCTTAGGGCACTTCATGATCATGAAGGTGGTTTAATTGAGCACTATGGTAGACTTTGGGAGTATAGGAAGGCATTGTTGACTTCAAATCCTGGCTCAACAGTGGTAATGGATGTTGATACATGTGAGGATGGAAAAACATATTTTAATAGGTTTTATGTCTGTTTCAAAGGTATAATATTCACTTTAATTTGTTAAAAATGCTTTACATGTTTTACATTATATGTTCTTGAATATTATTTTACAGGTTTAGTAGATGGTTGGAAAGATGGATGTAGAAAAGTTATAGGCATTGATGGTTGTTTTTTGAAACATGTATGCAAATGTGAGTTACTAACAGCAGTTGGAAGAGATGCCAATAACCAGATGTTTCCCATTGCATGGGCTGTGGTAAATGTAGAAAATATGAATAACTGGAATTGGTTTTTGGCTTTGTTACACGATGATCTTAGCCTTTCTAATGGGGTCGGCTTGACTATTATTTCTGATGGGCACAAGGTATTAACATTTATATTGTGTTTGGTATTTAATTAATTTTTAGTTTTAAGGCGTCATTAATTTATTTTTTTACAGGGTCTTCTTGATGCAGTTAACACATGGTTACCGTCTTACCGATGTAGAGCATAGGCAATGTGCGAGGCACATATATGCAAACTTCAAGAAAAAGTGGAGTTGACTACATTATCAAAAGTTGTTTTGGGGTGCAGCATCATCCACTGTTAAGCACCAGTTTGAAGAGAAAATGAATGCAATTAAGGAATTGGATGTAGAAGCTTACAATTATTTAGTTGAAAGGGATCCAAACTCTTGGTCTAGAACCTTCTTTGAGATGGATAGATGTTGTTCTAGTTTTGAAAATGGAATATCAGAAAGCTTTAATGCTGCTATCTTGGAATCTAGAGGTAAACCTATTATCAGAATGCTTGAAGAAATCAGAGTTTATCTCATGATAAGATTGTATAAAATGAAAAAAGCATCAACAGCATTGGAAGACACAATATGTCCTGTTATAAGGAAGCAATTAGAGCAACTTAAAAAGCAACAAAGGTGATATTCTAACTAATGGTTCAACTTAAAATATGTAAGCTGCTTGTTTTTTTTTTAAACATAACTGGGTTCAAATTCTTATACAGATTTTGGGTTGTCTATCCAAGTGGTTTCCAAGAGTTTGAAGTTAGGAGATTAGATGAAGCATATGGCGTAAATTTAAGTAGTAAAAAATGTGATTGTAGAGTTTGGGAGCAAAGTGGAATCCCTTGTGTTCATGTGATGGCAGCCTACATGCATATCAACGGAGACCCAACAAATGGAGTTAGTCATTAGTATAGTAAGTTTATGTGGCAAAATGCATATTCTTACTCTATTAAACCTGTGCCTTGATCTACAATGTGGGAAAAAACTAACGATGCTCCTCCCTTGCCTCCAAAAGTAAAGAAGATGCCCGGTAGACCCAAGAAAAAACGGAAGATACATCCAAGTGAGAATGATAAATCAGTTAGTAGAGTAGGAAGAGAAATGACATGCAAAAATTGTGGGGAAAAAGGACATAACAGAGCTACTTGTAAAAAACCTTCCAAGCCTATACCACGGAGACATGTAAAACAACCTAGTAAACCAAGAAAAGTTCCTAACAAAGGCGGTATCAACATAAATGAGGTATTTTCTTGTATGAATAAACCAAGAAAAATATTTATTTTGATGTCAACTAATGTATTTTCCTTTTACAGCCTTCGTCCGCTCAAAAAGTTCGAAATGAAAGCGAAAACCTTTTGGAAGTCAATCGTGAAGTGGAAAGCCAAGCAAGTGTAGGTCCAAGCAAAAGAAGAAGGGAGAAATGAGACATAATCGTTTAAATTAGACTAAATTAGAGCTACTAAAATATTTGCATTGTATTTTTTGGATTTTGGTGCTTTGAGTTTTGGATGTATGTATTTTGGCACTATTTTATATGTATTTTGGTAACATTTTGTAGACTTTTTTATAACATTTTTGGATGACAGAAATTTGACAGCATTTTTGCGCCATTTAATGTGTATTTTGGCAGCATTATATTGTTTTTTTATAGTATTTTTGTAAGACAACAATTAGATTTATACAACATTTCAATGGTGTGTTTAGGTAGCTGTTTGTTTCTTTTTTTATAGTATTTTCAAAGACACCATGGCATAAAATGTTTACTTGTTGTAATCAACGTTGTTACCTATTTTAACAGGTCATCAGAAAGTACATTACCTATTTAGTTAATAAAAAAGTAAGTTACCTATATTGATAATTTTAAAAAAGTAGGTTGATATTCTATGGCCTTTACCCTTTTAATTACTACATTTGTACTTCAAACTAATATGTTTTTTTTCAAAGAAAATTATAAGAACTCGATTCAATTTGGCGTTATGGATTAATGTAGTAGTACTGGTTATTCAAAATAAACTATACAAACAACAACTTAATTATATAATAACATTGTATGTTTTTATAGTTAAACGTACATTTTGAATGATATATATATATATATATATATATATATATATATATATATATATATATATATATATATATATATATATAGGGTGAGGTTTAAACGAGAACTGTTTTTCGTACGAGAACTGCGAGATCCATTTCTATCCAATCATTTAATTTCTTGTCTTTTTTATTTAAATTAAATAGGAAAGGGTAGTATGGGATTTATTACATTACCCCCACTTTTTTAAAACTAATATATCTATTAAACGAGAAAGTGTTAAATTACGAAAAATATACCAAATTAATAAAAAATTATGCTCTTTAATTTGAGACCGATCTTGACATATTTTTTGGAAGAAAAAAAAACGTTTTTGCTGGGGTTTTTTCCCAGACAGCTCGACTGTGCACAAGTGCAAATTTTACAATTTGCACTTGTGCATATTTACATTTGTGCTGAAAAACTAGGTGAATCTGTGCATCATGTGCAAAATTTGCACTTGGCAAAACATATTTACATTTGTGCTGAAAAAAGTAGGTGAATCTGTGCATCATGTGCAAAATTTGCACTTTTTGCACTAGTGCAAATATCGAGCTGTATTGAAAAAAAACATAGCAAACACAAAAAAAAATTGAAAAAAATATATCAAGACCGGTCTTTAATTAAAGAGCATAATTTTCTCGTTAATTTGATATAATTTTCGTAATATAACACCTTTCCGTTTGATGTATATATTAGTTTAAAATATGTGGGGGTAATATAAAAATGTCCAAACTACCCTTAGTTAATTAAGGATAAGATTGATTAGTTTAAAGTTATCCATTAACAACTCTTTAATCTAAACCCTCCATCTATTTGATCAATGGTTGTAATTGGTTCTCACAGTTCTCGTACGAAAAACGGTTCTCGTTTGAACCGTCCCCTATATATATCACAACAACAACAATACACAATCCCGCTACAGCGGGGTATGGGGGAGGTGTAATGTAGACAATCATACCTTTACCCGTAGGTAGAGAGATTGCTTCCTGAAAAATGACCTCCGGCAATGTGAAAAAGAAAATCAGAAAAAATAAAATAGTAAAACTAATAAAAATATTAAATAATAGAAAATAAAAATAATAAAATATCCAAAAAAAGTAACTAAAAAGATGGTATAAGAAAATTTGTAAATAATTAAATACTTATCGCACAACGTAGCTAAGAAAATACAAAAAGATAAAACACAGTCATAAATCTTAGAAAGAAACCGTCCCATATATATATATATATATATATATATATATATATATATATATATATATATATATATATATATATATATATATATATATATATATATATATAGTAGGAGGTTCAAATAAGAACCTTAAATTAAATGAGAATGAGAAACTTAATCTCAGCCGTTCAATTCCTCCTCTTTCAATTTCATTGCCTACCTATGAATTCCTCACATGCACCCTGCCACACTCTATCCCCCCACGCTTTTCATCCATGAATTCCACTTACAAAATGAACGGCTGAGATTGAGTCTCTCATTCTCATTTAATTTTTCATTTTCATTTAAATCTTCATCAATTTTGTGTGATGCATCTAATCTAATTCTTTGATTATGATATATCAGGTGTTTGAAGGATTAAAAGTGGGCAACGACTCGGTAAAAATGTCTCATCGATCTTTAGTATGCAGATCACACAGTTTTCTTTAGCATATGGTGTTTCAAGAACCTTACGAACCTGATTAATTTACTCAAGTTTTGGCAATTGGTTTTAGGTTCACAAATTAATTGGAAGAAAAGAAGTTTGGTAAATGTTGGTGATGTCAATGGTCCGAAGTAGAGCACTCAATGGGCTAGGGTGGCCCATTTCGCGTTACCAACCCCAAGGAAACTCTGAATACACGCCTAGATTGTTTGTACAAACAGACTTTTTCATCTAGTGTTGATGGTCTTGTTGTCACAGGCGGTCTTCGGTTGGCATTTGAATCAACTCTATACTGATTATTGTAGCACCCAAAGCTAGAAAGATTATTGTTTATTTATTCATGATTTTATAGAATTTTTATAAAATTAATTATATGTCTTATTAAAGTAGAGGGGCTGAACATGTTAATTTAAGAAAATTACTAAGTTGGAGGATTAAGTATGACAATAAGAGATAGTAGCATATATTTAACCATCAAAATTAGAATTTTAAATCATTTTCACATATACACAATAGTGGAGTTCTCTGGAGAAATTTGGTACTACAGTTGTATGCTCTATATATCAGACTTTGAAGAAGATTTTATGTGGGTTAGCAAAGTTTAAGGTATGTGCAAGTTAATTACATGTTGTTAGCTCTTTTTAGTACATTTTGATGTAGTTAGCATGTTTAATTACTGATTAGTAGTTAGATTGATGTTTAGATGCTTAAAAACAACCACATAGGTTGTTACTAGTGTTAGGATACACTATTAGAAGCATCAAAGTCGAATTTGGAGAGAATTAGGTCAAATTATGTGTTGTTCGACAACATATACAGGCTGTGTACGGAAGCTACACGGACCGTGTAGAAATCTAAGTCCGTGTAGGTTTGACCGTGTAGGCTGAACACGGCCCCTGTAGGGCCTTAACCAACACAAGCCATGTACCTATCAATATGGTCATGTAGATATGAGGAATACAGCCCGTGTAAAGCCCTAACCTACACAGGCCATGTTCCTATATGTAGTCGTGTAGAATTGATAACACGACCTGTGTAGGTGCTACACGGTCGTGTATGTCTTCTGAGGGTTTCACTTTTGTGCAGTAATTGATAAATATGTCCTATGTGATTAGGAATTATCAGTTGATAATAAGTGTACGTGGAGCATTTCTTCTAATAGCTAACTGTTAAAGTGAGTGTATTTACCTTCTATTGTGGATATATGTATGTATGTGTTATGCTTATAAGTATGCGTTGATCCAAACCCGTAATCGCTCTTTGAGCATTGTAGTAGTTGTCTTGGCGCCAGACTTGTAGCACGGATCCGTATTCGTTATTAGATCCACCCTTTGTCAGCAAACTTGGATCAACATATTTATTTGTACAATTAGTAGTTAAGTATGTTCAGCAAGCTTTCGCTTATCAATTGTTTTATTAATGTTTTACAGGTACATCTGGTAAAGATAAGGACAAGGCTCCGGTGGCCTAGAGTTGATGATGATGGCTCCTCATTTGTTAATACAAAGATGTCATTCGGATGAAAACTGTTTTTGTTAAATTATATGATGCACAAGTGTTTTCGGGTTTTAAGACCTCAGTTACCACTTCATCTTAAAGTTTAAACTTTATTTTGCATATCTTTATGTTTATGGATTCTATCTTTCTATTTATCAAGGAAATGTTTAAAAAATGGGCCTTTACAATTATATTAAACTTCTTTTATTTATAAATAGAAAGATGGACCTATAGGCAGAACCTACAAATTAAACCGGAATGACCCCTCGAGTCACCGTTGATCCCAAACTTTGAACCAAAGGTCCTCTGGGATCCAGCCTGCGGCTGACCTTAACTATACGACTGTAACACAGTCATTGAATGTCAAGACAATCGCATATTACATAGATGACCAATTCCGGGTCCAATAGCATGCATGCATCTATAATAAATAGATATTTAACAGTTCATAACATACCTTATGCACATGTGTGTGAATACATGGATAAAATAGCAATTTAACGGTATTATTTGAATTCATACCCCCGTAGCATGTCTTAATACTTAGGATCTACATCATACGTCTTGTAACAATACTTAGTTAATTATAGTGTTTTTTTGTTATTTTATTCCTTATTATTAAGCCTTATGGAAACCATTACTCACCTTAGTCCAAGACACGTGTAATTATCTTCTCACGGTGCCCTTAACTCATATATTAACCATTAATAACAGTCTAAGTATCAACACATGAAGGAACAACAAGAACAACATACGGGTGATACGAACATGTTGGGTCCATATAAGCGCGACTAGAGGCAATACGCAGCTTGCTGCTGCAGACCTCAAATTCGACACATCTCAAATCAAAATCGTTTTTACTCAATTTCTAAGGTTGGCATACACTATTTGACCGTACTAGGAGCTAACCAACACACCTACTACCTATTTGTACAACCAATACATAATTCAAATCAAAATCCAACTTGAATAACCCACTTGAACATTTCATGAAATTCACACAAAATCAACACTTCTACCCCTATGGTTGACTCATATAAGCCAATACGAGTCGTAGGAACATATTAACATCTAAAAAATAAGTGCTTGATTGCTAATTTGGTTTTGACCCATTTGCCCTAAAATCACCAATTTACAAGAACACAAGATGGAGATACTTGCAAGGAAGAAGATGAAGCAAGAACAAATTATTGGCACTTGAATTTGTTGTTTGAAGGTTAAAGAAAGATTATCACCTTGGATTTCTTCTTCAAAGCAAGAGCAAAGGAGTGTCTATGTGTATGCGTAAGTGTGAGTGGGTGTGTGTAGGAGATATGAAGACTAAGAGAGAACCGACTTTGGTGGGTTTTAAATTAAAAACTGCTATTTCGCTCCCCTAACTTACTTACAGTCACTCACTAAAAATACTTAATTTAATTAACGAAAATATTTTTGAAATCATTATTTCAATCCATTTAATTTTTAATTACTTTAGTTTTTTTTTTGTGTTATTATTCTACACATCTATTTTTCAAAGCTAAAGTACATAGCAGTATAGCACGAAATAAAGAAGTATAACTAGACCCACTTTTTAAGCTTCTTTAGTTTTGATGAATAATTGAAAATCTGTATCCTCGATTTGAGAATCTATTAACTAGTGAAAAAATGGAGATAAATGGTGCACACAATCTTGTAATGGAGAATAGTGATATGATAGCAATAGCCACAATAGTTTCTCAGATTTTATTTTTATTTATTTATTTTTTTGAAAAGTGATAAATATAGATAAAATATTGAAAGAAGAAAAAGGATGGTCCAGGATGAAGCACAATTGTTGGCCTTGGAAAACTTTGTGTGGTCATTTGAGATGATCAACTTAAATAACGCCACCACCAAAGGTTTCAATATTTAAGTTAATTAAATCTATATATGCCCACAAATCGGGTAGTCTTTAGGCAAGAAATTTAAATATAAAGTATAGATTACGTATTTCAATTAACTTTAAATATTTCATATCTGTGACTACTTATTAAAAAGACCAATTCATAATTAAAAAGACCATGCTGGAGGACCATTCATTAGTTCGCAACTATGCACCACAAGACACTAACCGAGAAAAAACAAGCCCAGGTAGGAATAACAAGGAATTGGCTAATGTCAATATTTATATTTATATTTATTTAGTTTTTCATCATTTATATACATATTTATATCTATATAAAAATTTTCATCCGTCCATTGATATTAATGGGTGTAGTCTTAGATTAGTAATTACTTTTAGACTAAAAAATGATTAAACGAGATGATCCTTAATTACCTATTTCGTAAAACATATTATTTAGCATAAATGGATATAATCATAAGTTTTTCTCAGTAATTACAAACTTAAAAGATTCTTAACAATGAGTGAAAATGTAATGCAATTACTAGTTTGCAGTATCTAACTAGGGATGCGTTTGGTTAGACGGAACGAAGAGACAAAAAAATAAAATTAGAATAAGTGGTGGAATAAAATAATTCATTGGATTCTTTTACCATGTTTGGTTTGTATGAGGAATAAAATATCATCATATAACATATTTAAAAAAGTAATTTTTTATTAATATATTATAGTTGACAGTAATTTTTTTATATCAAAACTTCATGATGTATAAATACTTCTAGATATATCTAATTTAATAAAAACTATAATGATTTATTTGGTAACATAAAAAAATAAGCATGAAAAAGATTAAGAAAAATATCTTTATAGGTAATTTTAAAAAAGTTATCACTTTTTAAAATATTATAATTATGTTAGTAACATTTAAAGGAGATTAAATTATAAATTTTCATTTTACTCCTAAAAAGAATGAGTTAAAAACATCACATTCTCAAAAAATGAAAATGAGATAATGACATTTATTACGAAATAGTCAATTCCATTTTGATGTGAATAATAGACACAATTTTGCCATCCTGTCAGAATGATTTATTTTACTCCGTCTTTGATTCATGTATACCAAGCCTAGGTGATTTAAATTGAAAAGCTAAGTGATGGGTGAAGTTGTAAAAGTCAAAACTAATGTAACATTGTGATAACTCATAAGTATGATTGAGTGTGAGCAGTGGCGGAACTTGAATGTTGGTTTAGGGGGTCAAAACCATTCAAATATGCGGTGTAGTATTTTTCTTATTTATAAGTGAAGTGTAGTTTAAACCTCTATCTTATACATTAGTTTAACTTATATATCAAAAAGTAATAAACTAATATAATTTTTTAATAATTTTTAAACTTTTATATGTGGATGAATAATAAAAATAACTTTTATATATAATATATCTACATGAATGGAGACTATAATGATACACTTTATATTATCAACTTAAAAAGTTACCACATGTCTCACTTAACACATACTCCTATATCTAGCTGCTTTCTTTTTTTAAATGATTGATATAAAAACTTCAAAACTAAAATTATTTAGCATCCTCTGTTGTCTCTCTCACAGCCCACATGTAAGAGTTGAGAGTTCTTCTCTGGCATGTGATAGACGCCGGTGACATGTGAGTGTGTCGGCTATTATTGGTGGACGACGGTGTTCTCCGCTTCTCGCATAATCGTAGGCGGCAAACCACAAACGAAACATGTATAACTGATTTCTCGATTATCATTCTCGGTTCAAACGTTGGAAAGGACTGTTCTCCGGTGAGGCAGTGTCAACAATCGGAAGATGTACTTGATTACTTGGAGTCTCGGTTGCAGTTTTTATCACTAGTTTCTTCCATAATTCCAAGTTTCTCATTTATACATACATGTCATAATGGATTTTTTGTTTTAAATATCTCGTATATATTTTACTACAAACACAAAAAAATTTGAGGAGGGGAGGCGTGGCCTCTCCCTACCCCACTATGTTCCATCCTTATATATAAGACAGTCCGTTGTGGGAGACTCGCTGGGCGCGAGTTGCAAGCGAGTGTGGCCCGAGCTCGCGAGGAACACCACCTCGGGTGGTTTAAACTCGCTGGGTACGAGGGTGTCCGGGTTCTCCAACTCGCTGCTTAACTCGATGAAACCCAACCCCCCACCACCCCCATACCCCACATTCAACCAATCACAATTTTAATATTTTTTTTTCTTTTTTAAAAAAGTGAAAAGGAAAGGGGAATGAAAAAAGGAAGGTATAACGGGTGTAGTGGGTAAGGGAAAGGGAAGGGGAGGAAAAATGATGTGACGCTGATGTGGCAGTGGGTAAGGAAGGGGAATAGGGGGAGTATAACGAATAGCCTAAGAGTTGTCAATACCCTTATAAAAAAGATGAGTCCAAACTGCAATTGTCACTTAGGTTGTTGTCTAGTGGTAAACACTTAGGTGCTTTGGTTCAAATGTACTGCAATTGTCACTTAGGTTGTTGTCTAGTGGTAAGCACTTAGGTGCTTTAGTGTGGTAATGCCCATTGACCAAAGGTCATGAGTTCAAGTCTTATGGTGGACAAATTGATGTAGAATTAAGTGTAGTTCAAAAAAAATATACTACAATCACTAGTTTATGATATTTAACTTAACAAATGTAATCATAAAATAATCTTAGTAGAAGTCTTAGACAAGTTTTTAAAGTTTCTCAATATAAAGTTTAGAAAAGAGTATTTATCATGATTACTATTTCCAATATATTGAGAGAGTTAGATATAAATGATTAAATGTTAATGCCACAGCACCTATAAAGGACTAAAGGGTCTTTTAGACAAATAAAAAATTCACATAAAAAATAATTCATGACATATACAAGAATTATACAGCAACGAACGTCAATTGATTAGTTATACCTTCCATTAAAACTGAAAATATTTTGTAATAAATACCAATTAAATAATTAATTAATAACAAATTGTTTAAAAAAATATTTTATTATGAATAGAGTTAATTACAAAGATGATCCTTGTGGTTTACGCTAAATTTCACATTTAGTCCTTTAAAATCGAAAATTACACCGATGGTCCTTATGGTTGACATGTTGTTTCACTTTTAGTCCTTTAGCCTAACCGCCGTTAAGTTCAACCGTTAAAAGTCTCTCATGTGCAAGGCACATGAGGGTATTTTGGTCTTTTTGCTTGTTATCCCCTTTACCAAACACTATTAACCCTATTTCTTTATTTAAAGTAACTTTTTTATAATTAACTCCTCTCCAACATAACATTCACCACACTTCCCCATCTTAATCCTCTCTCCCTGTGAAGAACATCACCACCCCTGCACCGCCGTCAACCACCGCCGGCAACCACCACCGTGCAACCACCGCCGACAACTACCACCGAGCAACCACCGCCGACAACTACCTTCAATCTGCACTGCCATCACCGCCACACGACCTCACCGCCGTAGAAGAATCAGAACGATAAATGGTCTTCAGATCTACGGCGTTTTCTTCAGATCTGCCACAGTGATGGCTTTTTGGTCAACGACGCAGATCTGCCACAGTGACAGTGGTTCTTCAGATCTACGGAGGTGAGAGACGGCGATGATGGTGGTTTCATCATATCTGCAGCGGTGAGCGATGGTGATGGTGGTGGTTTCATCAGATCTGTGGCGGTGAGCGATGGTTTCTTGACATATGCGGCTTCGGTGGTGGTTTCTTCACATCTGCGACAACGGCAGTGGTGGTTTCTTCACTCTGAGCGACGGTGACCGGCTGTTTCAGGGGTAATGGTGATGGTGTGAGAGGCATTTAGAGAGAGGAAATGAAAGATCTAAAGTCTTTGAAGTGGACGCAGATGGAAACAAGCTAAACCCAGCCATCGCTCTCTTCCTTGTGTGTTTATTTTAGTTTATAATCTATTAGTTTTCAGATTTGTGTTGAAACCCAGCTATCGCTCTTCTTCCTTGTACCTTGTGTTGAAACCCAACCATCGCTTTTAGTTTTCAGATTTGTATTATTTCAATTTATAATCTATAAGATTTGTGGTTTTGATTGAGGGAGATTCATTGAGTTATTTTATCATTTTCTTACTTCACCTACTTGAAGCTAAAGATCAAGAACATCAGTAAATTAAAAAGATATAACTAAAATAAAAAATAATTTTTTAAAGATAATCACTAATTAATATGTATGAAAATATTAAATAACTTTATTAATAACTAATTAATTATTGGTTAATCTTAATTACAAGTTAATTAATAATTAATTGATTAAGAGAAAGAAAGAGGATAGAGGATGTTTGGTTACAAGGATAAATGGAAAATGACCAATATACCCTTTGACTAACAGTCAAAGATAACTGGAGTTAGGCTAAAGGACCAAAAGTGAAACAACATGTCAACCATAAGGATTATCAGTGTAATTTTCGATTTTAAAGGACTAAATGTGAAATTTAGCGTAAACCACAGGGACCATCTTTGTAATTAACTCTTATGAATATTATCATTATTTTTTTGCATAATGGAATTTGTGTGCATGACGAGTTGGTGTCATTTCCAGCTCACAACATACCCAATCATCTACAGCAAATTTATTTTCTTTTATGTTTTCAATTGAGCATGCATATCTAGTCATATGCATCATCGATCAATATAAATTTTTTTATCTAACACATAATAACCTGTTTTTAATTTATCTTTTTTTTTAGAAAGTTTAAACCCATAACTATAAATAATGAGAAACATTTTTCAATATTGTATAATTGTGCTACAAACTCTTTAATCAATATGATAATAATCTTTAATCAATATGATAATAATCATAGTTTAAGATATAATTGTTTTTGTTATAGAGTTTTTACTAGTTTTGTAAATTTTGTGAAAATTCTTAGGCTTATAGAAAAAGAGTATGAAGGTGATTAATTATATCTTGTTTTGTGGGATTTAGTTATTAAATTATTTACCTTTAAAATAGCAATTAGGACACTTATTCTAATTTACATTGTAAGATATTGGTTAAAAGAGGATTAAACCGCTTGGAGTGGCTCGTCATGGCGACCATGGCAAGCCTTTCACCACCGTCGTCCCTTCATCTAGTACGAGCTGTTTGTTGCTTGATTCGTCATATGGGGCCTCGGCAATTTGCTTATTTTTTTCTTTTTGAATTTTTTTCAACCAATCATATTAATCTAAATTAACATTAATAAGTTTAGTAATAATAGCTATAATACTATTAATTGTTAGCCCTAACTATGTATAGTTATGTAGTTAAAAATTAGTTATAAGTCAAAAAAACTAATATAGCAATTAATAATAATAATCATATATGTTATAAATACGAATATGGTTATATTGCTTTGAAAAAATGTGATGCCTTGGTTATTCATTTTCCTATAGGTTGGCGGCGTCGTCTTCTCATCCAACAAAAAAGAAGCCAATAATAAGAAATAAATTAAAAAACACTGTTTTTTTTGCCTTGCTTTTTTTTGGTTGTTGCAGAAATATAAAAAGAAAGAAACCATTATTCATCTCTCTATCTCTGTCTGCCCTCTCTCTTTCTCTTAGCTTTCTCTCTCTTCTTTCTTTTCTTCTTCGCTTTAAAGAAGCGAAGAAGAGAAGAGGGGGTGGGTACAGAAGAGAAGAGAAAAGAAGCTATCATAATCCCTTGTTTAACAAACCTCCAGATTTTTTACAAAGCATCCACCTAAAAGATCAAAAACAAAAGAAACCCCATTTGATTTTGAGATATATACGAAAACATGTTGGTTGCAAATACCTTTGATCTATGGCAAAAAGACGTCTTCTTTTCAGCTGCAGAGGAGGTTCAAGCATCTGCTGATATGTATGTTTTCTTCTCAAATTTCATCTTCTTTCATTCAATTTCTTTAGGGTTCTTGTTAGTTTCCTTGATTCTTTATCTGGGTGTCGTTTAACTCGATTGAATTCCTAGTTTTCATCGTTATGTTTCGAATTAGGGTATGCGAATTTCTTTGACTTTTATGGTTTGACCATGCATCTATCTGGTATTAGTTGAATTATTGTCTTCTATATGTCGTTTTTTTAGTCTTTTTATGTGGGTTTTCCTAGTTCTTTGACCTCTTTCTAATTAATCCAAAAATTATGAATTTTCATGAGTTAATTCTGTTCTTTATTTGAGCTTCTAGAATGGAGTCAGCTTACAGAACATGGTTTAGACAGAAGAGGGAAGGGCTTAAATCCATTTATTTGGATGATCTCTGTAGGGAACTACAAACTGCTTTAGGCACAGCAAAATGGCAGGTTGGTTCTCTTAAAAATCATAATCCACTAAATAATTCACAAAGTAGTGATTTTAAAGTTAAAAAAAATTAACTTTAATTCTTGTATTCAGTTGGATGAGTTTCAAAGAGCTGTTAGAATGAGCTACAAAAACAATGTCAACGATATTCGAACAAAGAGACATGAACAATTTGTTTCCGCCATTGCATCCCAGATTTCTGGAGTTGAATCAGCATTAAAAGAATACTTGAGTGATGAAGTCAGAAAACCTCTTCGTTGGGTACATTTAGACGAAGAAGAACGTGATGATTTAGCCATGTTCCTATCTGGGAGTGCAGGAAGCTCGAAGAGCACAAATGATTGTAAAGATAGCCCAAAATCAAATCATATGACTAATTGTAAAGATGTTAACAATAATGTTTTAGAGGTGGAGCCAATTATTGAAGTATTGGGAACTAGTGATGGTTCGTCATGTCAAGCTGAAAGGAAGTCTGGTTCACGAAGAACACGGGGTTCAGATGATGATGGCACCTTAAAGATTACAATTGATCATGATGATGAACAGAAGAAACCATTGATGTTGAATATCGAGTCTACACCGAAAGAAAAAGGTTATGTTTGGAGATCAAGATTTGGGAATTATTATATTAATCAGGTTAGTATGTCACTTTAGTTGATCTTAAGTTATTGAAAAAATATTAATGTTCTAAAAAGTCAATGTATTTACAGATATTTAAAAGGGCTGCTGGAAGTCAAAGGCAGCTACAGACCTCAATACACTTGCAGAGAAGTTGTTCGTTTCGACTCACGCTTGTTTTGATGCTAACTATCTTTTTGCTCGGTAAGTTTTTCATTCAATTTGATTTTTGTCAGACTATATGATACCCGAGATTTTATACTTAAATTACCTTAGTTACAATAGTTTTCAGATGACTGAGAGCAAAATTTCAGGCCATTAACTCCAATAATGTTAATTATACAACCTGGATTAAAGCTCAAGTTATTATAATATCATTATTTCTAGGTAAGGATTGTATAATCAATAGATACATTTTAATCATTGGAGAGGGTTGTTTTGGATAAAGAATGGGAATTATAGTCATATTAGGATTGGATCCTTGTCTTCTATCATGAATAGGTAATTAGGGTAGTAATTCTGATTACACATAGTTTGATTGGTGATTTTAATATCATTTGGAGAATTGCAGTGTTGGTTTACCTCTTGGGAAAGCTGATCAAGTTCTCTTATGTTGCTTAATATATCTTCTTAGTCTCCTTGTCGGTTTATAAAGTTTGCCAATCTGTTTCATATTAATTTTGACTGTTAATGCTTAATACGAATCTATTGTGTGGATTTAATCTGATTTATACTCATGTCAGACCGTCATTGTTCGTGTGTATGTTTCTTAAATAACGAAGAATCTTGTGATGTCTTTACGTGAAAAATACAATCTGAACTGATTAATGATGAATTTTGTAATAAAGTTTGGTCTCTGTGTTTGCAGTGCCATTCGTAATGTACTCCAATTGAGCACATCATATTCCCAGTCCTCATCAACAAGATAAAAGGTAAGTCTTAATAAACTTTCAGATTTATCTTTTTCTTCACACACACACACACACACACAACTTATTTTATTTTTAGTTGATATTCTTTTCTAAAAAGGGATATAAAACCATTTTTTTGTGTGTCCCATTTACACAGTGTTTGGATTGCATTTTGGAACTAATTTTTTGGTTCTACTTTTTTGATTAGTTACAGGTCAAATAACCAATTTTGGATTGTCATTTTCATATCACTGGCAACGAATTGGAGTATCGAAGAGTAGTAGTATAAGATTGAAACCTTTTAGCCTAATTTAAAAGACTGACAAAACATGTTTCCCTTTACTTATATTCAAAAGAGTGTCAATTTATATGATAACCAGAAGTTGCAACACAAAAACATTTAATTATTACAACTGAAGCACATCAAAGCACTAACCTTTACATCACGCTTTGTTATAGCTGATTATCTGATTCTGATAATTCAATATCAAATAATCACTTCCAAAGCTAACAACAAAACTTCAGAGAATGCTCAAACATGTGATGGCAAATTGAGCAAGACTAAAGTTGTTTTCTTTTTTCTTTTTTTCTTTTTTTTTGCAGCTAGTACTAGAGATCTAAAACAAACCAGAGTGCCTAAGGAGTTAGAGTTATGAGGAACTTGCCTGCAGGATTTCATGACTTCTCCAGCTAGTGTTCAAATGTAACTATGAAAAGTTGAACTCAAATTTTCAAGATGATACGGTAGCTTCTAGTCCATGTAGGGTTATACATGTAACGGATAACAATGTATGTGTGACCTTCATAAATGCAGCTTGTTAAACAATATTTTCAGAATGGCCGAAATCGCAGCAGTAAACAGTATATCTGAGTAATTGTGTGTGCACTCTGGTCAAATTGCCCCATCTCTTAGGATACACACATAAAGCATCTGCACATCAACACAAGTGTTTCTCTGATTTCTATATTGCTACATTTTTACACAAGTCTTCAAGCTTATCATAGATATATCCAAAAGCTCAAATATTAATAATCCTCTCATTTCCAGTGAAGGAAAGATACAAACATTAACATGTATCAATGATACCAATGGATGATCCCTATGCCTGGCATACCTTGAAATGCCCCCAAAAATAACAAATTCCCAGAAAAAGAACTATGAACAAATACTAAATAAGCAAAAAAATTGAGCTGAGACCGAGCAAAAAAGCTTAAAAAGTTTTATAAATAACCTAATAACAGAAGGGCAGTGTTCGATTGCTTTCAAATATGCAACTTACAATAAAGACCAAAATATGACAATTTCTCTGCATATAGAATCATCTGTGAACTCCAAAAACACCTTCCCTTCTAATTACAAACTCACAAGATGAATAAGGCAAATGGGGAGCTAAAACAACATGAAGTTCCCTCCTTTTTCGTATACTTACAAAACCACCGTAGGCAGTATCAGGCAAACCATTCTCTACACCTTCAATTACCTCGTGTCTTGACAAAAACAATCTTGAGTTAATACAGTTAGCCCATGACAGCCCTAATGCAGGACAAACTCGTCTTCCAGATGTATACAGACATTCCAAATTCCCAATCCGGACACCACTATTCCCGTCATTGTCATCCATTGAATCAACTACCTGGTTTGTAATTACAACTGCAAGCCCGAAACGCTTAGCATGAGACTTCAAAATGGAGGAAATCTTGAAAAACAATGAGGACCTCCGCTTAAGATCAGTGGGGTTGTTCTCGAATTCACTCCTAAACAAGGCAGCAATTGAGTCAATAACAATCAGCTTAATATCTAATCGGGTTTCTTTGGGGGTTTTAAGACGAGATTCCAAAAGGAGCAATACGTCGAGCAGGTCTTGTGCGGTCTGACAATCACGGGTGAAAATATAATCACGAGGGTCACGAGAAGAAGCGAATAAGATCGGATGAGACGACCGGAAAGAGTCAACGAGTTGGTCGAAACGACGATTGGGAAATGGGAACTCGGAGTAAAGATATAGAGTGGAGCCGGCAAGACCGTTAAGGTGTTGGGGAAGCTGAGCGGTGAAGAGGAGTTGGAGGGAGAGTTGGGTTTTGCCGCAACCGCTTTCAGAGACGATTTCGGTGATGGAGTTGCAAGGAATTCCGCCGCCGAGGACGGCGTCGAGAATCGGACAGCCGAGAGTGCAGTATTGAGTGTGGGCGGGTCGCAAGAGGAGACTCTCCGGCCTCATTGGGCGGCGGGAGAAAGAGGAGGAAATCGTGTTGGACTAATTTTGAATCCAGCTGTGTCGCGGGCAATCCGTCTTTTCACATTTGCATTCAGTTTTTTCTCTTTTTGCTGATTTTATTTTAAAAAAAAAAACTCTAAGTTCCCGGTTGTTTCACTGTAATGCAAAAATATGAAAATGAATTTAATTCCATCAATATTAGTTATGGAATGATATTTCTTTACCTAAAAGAATATTAATACTTCAAAGAATTTAATTCATTTCCAAATAATGTTACCAAACACAATATACAACGGAATTTGATTTCAATTCCATTACATTCCTTCACATTACGGTAAAACAAACTGAACCTTATTTTAGCGGTAAAAAGACTCATCCCACATTCAGACATTCTACATTTATACCTTTGTGTTTACTATACTATATACAAACCGACTTTAACTTTTAGTTAAGAAGAAAAAGAAAAACATCTTATATATTTGATACCTAGCTTTCTGAATTTTTTTTTTAGAGATCTTAGCATTTTATTCTAAAATAAAAAATTAAAAGTTATGTTTGAATAAAAACCTGGAAATTTTTTTTGTAAACACAAAAAATTAAATATAACGCAAGTAATTTTTAAAACTAACTTGAAGCTTTCTATATATCAAATTATCTTAACACATTCTTTAATTGTTTTATAATTCATTTTATGTTATGATTTGTCCTTTTTAATCATTTTAAATTATTTAGCTCCGGCTAACAGCTAATTTGCAAAACACACACACACACACACACACACACACACATATATATATATATATATATATATATATATATATATATATAATATATACAGTTTTCAACTCCAGCTACCAAGTTTCAAATTCTAGTTATTAGCTACAGCTACAACTACCAACCACTTCCGCCGAACAAACTCTAAAAATATCTCTTTTTGTCATTTTGTTTAGGTTTATGGGAATCTGTTTTCTTTTTTGTATGAATATAACGACTTCAAAAAATAAATCAATCGACTTAAATTAGGCATGTATGTTTAAACGAGCAAAGCTAAACTTGAGTTAGGCTTGTTTAGGATTTGTTTAAGCATGACCTAGACACATTTAAAACTCTTGATGTTAAACTCGAGCTCGTATTTTTTTGATATATTGGATATCTATATAAGCCAATCTCCGGATAATTCAGATTTATCATCCGCAATAGCCAGAATCTAGAGACACTCCTCAAACCAATCATAGACTTTATTAAGATAGGTGTGACCCCCCCCCCCCCCCCCTTTCCGAGTTCTGTATATGAGTCTTTCATCTCGTACAGCTCAAGCAAAAACACTCTAAATACTACTTGGAACGGATAGCAATGAGATTTTCCAATATCATACTAAGAATAGGTAGGATTTGCAAAATTTTAAATGGCTGAAAGCAGCTACTTTTAAAGTAATAGGAAGAAAAGCAACTAGAGTGGAGACATTAGAGTCCAAAAAAGGATTCCTCACTTCTCTCTCATTCAAAACAATGCATAAGACTTTCATTATTCAAAACAATGCATAAGACTTTCATTGCACAAGACATGTAAGTGATAAACGACTCCCTGAACTCTTCATGTGTAACACCACTTTTCTAAAATAGCTTTTAAAATTCTATTACTACAAATTAGCACTTTAAAGGAACAGGGTTTGCGGAAAACAAGCTTTCAACACTTTATTGCTAACAGTTTCACAAAAGTAATGTTAAAAGTACTCTTTCCGAAACTTGGAGCTATCCAACTAAGCAGAGCACTGGGGCTTTACCCTCGCTAGGAATTGGATCACCTGCATGCACAAAACACTAAGACATAAGCTTTGGCTTAGTGAGCATACTTACTAAACAAATAAACATATAAAGCATGAGTAACTCTTCTTGGGATGTCTCACATCCCAGCTATAACCCGCAAAAAAGTCAAACTGTTAAACTGGTCCCGGGGTATGATCACACCTCACGTGTAATCAAATCTCTGGCACTCCGCTTGGGTATAAGGATCTCAATATACCCCTATCTCTGTACTAAATACTATTTATGGGTGTTATTGTACCTTTAAACAATAGCCTTAACTCATTACATAAATATATCACAACACGGATATCATGCTATTCACCTTGTACATATATGTATGCTGATTATACAAAATACTACAACATAGTGCTACTAAATCTCACCTAATCAAATCACATATCAAACATACAATTGATACACTGTTCACCTAATGTACATACATATGCTAATCTGGTTAAAGGTAAGTACAGTCACCTTAGCAGCAATTTAACCAGCTATACTCTATCACTGAAACGTCAACTCTTATTGCCTACAAGCAATAAACAATACTACATAAACATGTGTACTCAACTTGCGAAAGACACCGAATAAACACTAAACTGAAATCTGGGCGACTGTTTGCGACCGCAAGCACTAAGTCATGCGACCGCAACGGTCCTAACTACTTCCTTACGATCGCAAGGGAAACCCTATGCGATCGCAAGGGTCCTTTCTAAAACATCACGCCTTGCTACTCTCGCAAAGATGATTCTAAGCTTGTTTACGACCGCAGGTTATGTACTTGCTATAGTAAACTTGATTCCTTCATCCGTAGACAGTAATCTCACAAAACACACCCTTACGGTCGCAAGTAACATTGCTTGCGGCCGCAAGAGACAAAATAATACTAAGCGCTGAAACACTGCCTTGCGATCGCAAGGGATAACCCATGTGGTCGCAAGGACAGTCGGTACAGAAGGTTTCTTGCTCTGTTCGAGACAACAGCCAAATCTTAACTTTTTATACTCAAAACTCGACCAAACTCAGATTCAAGTATACCAACGAGTTCTATATCATTACTACTAACTTTCTATCATAAAATTTGATACAAAACAACACTAAAACACATTAACCAAGCTACAAACATGGATTCAACCTATGAACCCATTCTTTGACCTAAAACTCAATATAACTAATCAAGAATACATACCTCTTGCTATAGAATCACTAGGAAATCAATTCAGATGCTGAACTTCAGTTTGGAACTCAAAATCAGCTAAGAGAAATTGAAGGAAGTGTGTGTACGTGAGTGTGTATATGCTTCTGTTGAATTATGTGCAGAGATAATTAATGGACACATTGTATCCAATGTTATAAGAGACTAAAGGGTCACACTATTACACACCCAAATCAGAACAGTTGGATTTCACCATAAATCTGTGTGGAAATAATTAATCAGTTGGATTAATTATTAAAGAGAAAAGTAAATAATTAATCAGTAAGTATTAATTATTGAAAAGAGAGAAATAAATAATTAATCAGTTTGTATTAATTATTAGAAAGAAAATAAATAATAAATAGTTATTTATTATTTAAAGAGAATTAAATATTAAGTTTTAATATTTAACGGAACAGTTAATTAATTAACTAGTAAAAGTCTAGGGGGTCAAAGCGAGAAGATTGAAAGTTTAATTAAAACCAGTAGGCTTTTAATTAAACGGGCTTAGGTTCATTTAATCTTTATATATATATATCCTTAAGCCTTAAGGATAAAAGAAGAAGACAATAAGGGATTAAGGAAGATAACCCTAGCCACCTCACTCTCTCTCTCTCTCTCTCTCTCGATCTCCCTCTCTCTCGATCTCGATCTCTCTCTCGGCTCCTCTCTCTCGTCGACTTGGAAGAAAAACACCAAGGGTGTTTTTCGACTTGGAGGTCGACGCAAGGCACACACACACTCTCGGTTTTTTAGTGTTAAAGTTAAGGTGAATCCAGGAGCGGTCTAGCAGCCAGTTCATTGGAGGTGCAGTAGTGGTGGACTTATTTTAGCAATCCCATTGTCTCTAATTAGGTATGTTTTTCTTATAACCTTATCTGTGGATTGTTTGTTTGTTAGAAACTATGTTTTGATCATTAATTTTAAAGATCCTAACCCTTTTGGGGTTTAGAGGGTTGTGTTTAATTCAGTTCCTCTTTAGGATTGAACCAGTAGAATCAAACCCAGGTTTGACCAGTTTATGTCATATGGTGGTTTGCTCAGATCAAAACTCTTCAGCTTCCTGATCTTTTGACTACAAATGAGTCAAACAAGACTCACGTATATCTAATACTTTCAAGCAATTACAAATTAGCCCCTGGACTTATAACTTATATCATTTGGCGATTTCAATCCTTCAACTTTAGTAAAAACATATTACACTTAGTACATAAGGGCAACTTGCTAAACATACATAACACTTAACACGTTAATTAGTATAAACTCATATCTAGAAACTTACGAACTTTGGGACGTTACAACTAAACAACTCCCTGAACTCTTCATGTATCCCAAAGGAAACATTGATGAGAGTCGAAAGATAATTTTACAAATGTATCAAGTTTAAGATAATAATTACATTTCTTCAATAAAAACTTAACCAACAAGTAACACGCATTTCAGTTGGTGAGCAATTTAACCATAAGAGAACTCAAGGCACCCAAGTCCCAACACATCCCTAGAACGAACGAGCAAAAACAGAATCCATCGATACCTTTGCAATGACACTGGATAATTTAATTTGAAGGTTGCATCACAATTAAGTTCACCACATTCGGCGTTGAAACATCTCTGTCAGCCAAACAAGAGAAAGTGACAACGGTATGAAATGTGTTTATTTCAATTTCTTCAATGATCAATTTGTTTCTTTATTTGATTAATGAATTTTCACCTTTAAACTACATTTGCCCATAAGCATATGCTCAATCCTTCAACTCAAAGTAGACCAAGATGCTTGAAATAAAAAAGCTTTAGACCAAGTACTCCATCAAAATTTACGAACTTTTGCCCAAGTATTGAACTGTCATACTGGTCTCCAAAAAACCTCATCCCGCAAAGAAGATGACGGGATACAGCTTGCCATTTTTTTCTAATGTAATGAAAGGCTTCATTTGCAACAAGCAACTTGCTTTATATCAACCTTTAAGACGATGATCTTTTGTCAGCCATTTTTTATAAGCGTTAGGTTATTTGTTTATTATTATCAAACCCCCTTCAATCAAATTAGCTATAAAGTAAAAGTTCTGCTTTTCGCAAGCTGGGATGAATGAGATCCACATTTCAGTTTTTGACTCTTCACTATTCTAAATCTATCACCTGTATCGATTGTTTCAGCCAATTAAAACCTGGGAATACAAACAGCTTTCAATTGATAGAAACAATGAGCGATAATAGAGATTCAAGTAACACACATCGATTTCAAAGAGTATGAAATTCATAACTGGAGGCGATGAACTTTGATCTAAAATCGATTAGAAGTTTTCTTAAATCAAAAACAACTTCAATTACACTACTAATATATCAAACATTTCTACACAAGTACTAACCAGATCGTGAATGCAATAGTTGCTACCAAAACATCAATCTAGGATTACAAACCCTAAAGATACCTTAACCACCAAAACCGTAAAGAGTACGGCCCTGGCGCTTCAAAGCATACACAACGTCCATAGCAGTAACTGTTTTCCGGCGAGCGTGCTCGGTGTAGGTAACAGCGTCACGAATCACGTTCTCGAGGAAGATCTTCAATACACCTCGAGTCTCCTCATAGATCAGACCGCTAATACGCTTAACGCCACCACGCCTCGCCAGACGGCGGATCGCCGGCTTCGTGATTCCCTGGATGTTGTCACGAAGAACCTTCCGGTGCCGCTTCGCTCCTCCCTTTCCTAATCCCTTGCCCCCTTTGCCTCTTCCTGACATTTTTCTCTCTCTCTCTCTCTCTCTCTCTCTCTCTAGTTTCTCCCTCTAGAAATTGGTTTCAAAGGGCAAATGGGGTTTGTTGAGAAATGGATTTTTTTTGTATATATAATGGAGGATGAAATTTTGTGCTTTTGGGGAGGTGTGTATCAACCGTTCGATTGGGGAGAGTGTGGTTGGTAGAGAACCGTACGATAATGATCCGGGTGGTGACTATCAATCCATTCTCATTGGCGGATTGGTGAAGACGGATTAACGAAAATTTTTGACGCCTTCATCGAGTCACTAAGTTCTCTAGATTAACGACAAATTTATTTCTTTCTAGTTTCAAACTATAATTACATCTTTTTACTTTTTCATTTTATTTACTAAAAGATTATGAAAATTTTATTTGTAATATCAATATTATCTAATTTAGATTATATTATACTCACAGACTAGTTTAATAAAATATATATATATATATTTATTTACTTCACAAAACCTAATTTTAATTGTTATCGTTGTGTTTATATTATCCGGATTTCACCGTTTAGATGCATTTAGACTCTTTAAAATAATTGTTTTTAAAACTTGTGGTAAAATCTTAACGGAGACGGATCCTCACAATGAAAAATCACTGTTTACTTTAACGGTTTATCTACGCAATGAAATCTATCCGTTAATCATTTATCTATACTACTATATAAACCATTTAATACTTTCTCTCCTCTTTAATTTTTAAGACTTCTTAGAATTCAATCAAAACAAAATTTTGACCTTTCATCCTATTTAAATTAATCTCATCCATTCAATATATAACCATTCTTCACTCTCTTAATTTATTTTAATTTTTTTCTCATTCAAAATATACTCTCACACAAACTAGGGCTGAGCAGGGAAAACCGAAAAAACCGAACCAATGAAGAAACCGATGGTTTTGGTTTTCATTTTTTCAAAAACCGAAAATTTCGGTTTGGTTCGGTTTCTGCTTATAAAACCGCCCAAAAAAACCGAACCGAACCGTTTGATAAAAACCGAACCGATTATTTAAAACCAAACCGAACCATTTAGTTAGGGTTTAGTAAATTTGTAAGATACATATTAAAATTTCACTTCTTTTAGTTCCCCCTCACAAAAAAGCGCCACTATCTAAACTCTCTGAAGGTCGAAGGTCTCGTCCCAGGCCATCTCCCCCCTTCGACTTTGATAAACCTCAGGCCATCTCCCCCCGTCAACTTCGATAAACCTCAGGCCAAGCATCTCGTCGCAATGTCGCCAGTCGCCGCTCGCACAACCAAGCATCTCGTCGCCGTCTCCGCTCTCACAACCAAGCATCTCGTCACCGGTCGTGTCGTCGCACATTGAGCTTCTAGCCCTCCAAGGTAATCAAATTCAAGTGTATATTTGAGTTAAAAATTCTACGAGGTAACTGAAAATCGAAGGACTAGTGTGTTTGTTAATTGTTGTTTGAACTTTGAAGGCTTCCAAATTAAGGCTCAATTGATTTCATTTGTATATGTTCTTCCCTCTGTTTTGTTTGTATAAAAACCCGTATATGTATATAAGTTTTGAAGTTTGAGAAGCCCAAATAGGAGACTACGAGCACAGGCCATTTGTTAAAAAAACTGAAAAACCAAACATAAAACCGAAAACCGAAAACCGAAAAATCGAATGGTTTAGGTTTTGGTTTTCCAAAAACCGAATTTTTCGGTTTGGTTTCGGTTTTACCCCAAAACCGAGCCAAACCGAACCGAGCACACCCTTAACACAAACACAATTATCCACCTATATCAGCAAAATTCCAAAAATATTATTAACTTATCTCTCCTTATTTCATAATATATAAAAAAATTTACTTATTTAAATGTGTATTAGAATCTTTTTTTTTAATTAATAAAATAGTTGATGCAAATAAAAGAAATTTTGAAAAAAGGTCATGTTGCCGAAGATGATCGTAGATGGTTTGTAAATATTGATTTTTCTTAGGGCGTTTTTCTTTAGATCTTTTAGATCTTCATATTTATGAAAACCCTTACTCGAAGATGATCGTAAATCGTGCAATGGTGACGTGTAGTAGCGTTGCGGTGGTGGTTCGGAGAGGGAGAAAGCACCGAGATAAGGAGGAGAAAGACAAAGGGTGACCTGTAATGCCCCAAAGTTTGTAAATTCCTAGATATGAGTTTATACCAATTAACGTGTTAAGTGTTGTGAATGTTTAGCAAGTTGCCTTTACGTGCTAAGTGTAATATGTATTTACTAATTTTGAGGGGTTAGTTTTGCCATTTCAGAAAGTTAATGAAGTCCAGGGGCCAGTTTTGCCAATTAGTGAAAGTGTTAGATATATACGAGTCTTTATTTGACTCTTGTTAGTCAATTCCTTACCTTCACAAACACATATACGATACACACACATTTCTATCACATGATTGCTGAGTTCAATCCAAGAAGTGAATATTAACATCTGAAATTGAATTCCTAGTGATTCCATAGCAAGAGGTATGTGTTCTTGATGAGTTTAATTGAGTTTTAGGTCAAGAAATGGGTTCATGGGTTGAATCCTTAGTTTTATGTGTTATTCTTTGATTTGGTTATTGTTTGATGATCCAATGGATTGTAGTATGAGTTAGGAGATGTTATTTGGTCAGAAAACAAGTGTTGGATCATTGTTTGATGGTAAAACCTCGAAACCCAGCTGCTGTTCGAACAAAGCAGGAAACCTTAGTGTGCCGACTGTCCTTGCGACTGCATGGATTATCCCTTGCGATCGCAAGGCAATGTTTCAGTGTTTTGGTTTGTTTTATCCCTTGCGGCCGCAAGCAAGGTTACTTGCGACCGTAAGGGTTTTGTTTGGTGAGATTACCGTCTACGGACGAAGGAATCAAGTTTACTATCGCAAGTATATAGCCTACGGTCGTAAGCAATCGTAGAATCATCCTTGCGAGCGTAGCAAGGGATGTTGTATTAGAAGGGACCCTTGCGATCGCATAGGATTTTCCTTGTGATCGTAAGGAGGTAGTTAAGGACCCTTGCGGTCGCATGAGTTTTTGCTTGCGGTCGCAAGCAATCTTCCAGAATTTAGTTTAGTTGTTCGAGTTGATGTTTGATCAGTGTCTCTCCCACTTAAGTATATAAGCTTATGTAGTATTGTTTATTGCTTGTAGGCAATAAGAGTTGACGTTCCGGTGATAGAGAATAGTTGTTTATTTGCTGCTAAGGTGAGTAATCAGATTAGCATATGTATGTGCATTAAGTGAACAGTATATCAATTGTATGTTTGATATGTGATTTGATTATGTGAGATTCAGTAGCACTATGTTGTAGTATCTAGTATGATCAACATACATATATGCACAATGTGAACATCATGATATCCGTGTTGTGATATGTTTATGTAATGAGTTAAGACTATTGGCTAAAGGTACAATAGCACCCAGATATAGTATTCAGTACATAGATAGGGGTATATTGAGATCCTTATACCCAAGCAGAGTGTCAGGGACTTAATTACACGCGAGGTGTAATCATACCCCGGAACCAGTTTAACAGTTTGACTATTTTGCAGGTTATAGCTGGGATGTGAGACATCCCAGAAGAGTTACTCATTCTTTATGTGTTTATTTGTTCAGTTAGTATGCTCACCAAGCGAAAGCTTATGTCTCAGTGTTTTGTGCCTGCAGGTGAACCAGTTCCTAGCGAGGGTAAGGCCCAGTGCTCTGCTTAGTTGGATAGTGTTGGATTATGTGCAAAGATAATTAACAAGCATATTGTATCCAATGTTATAAGAGACTAAAGGGGTCACACTGCTACACACCCAATTCAGAACAGTTGGATTACACCATTATTCTGTGTGAAAATAATTAATCAGTTAGATTAATTATTAAAGAGAAAGAGTAAATAATTAATCAGTTAGATTAATTATTAAAGAGAAAGAGTAAATAATTAATCAGTTAGATTAATTATTAAAGAGATAAACAAATAATTAATCAGTATTATTAATTATTGAGAGATATAAATAATTATCCAGTCTGGATTAATTATTAGAAAGGAAATAAATAATAAATAGTTATTTATTATTTAGGAGAATTAAATATTAAGTTTTAATATTTAACGGACAGTTAATTAATAGTTAATTAATTAACTAGTAAAGTCCAGGGGGTCAAAGTGGGAAGAGATGAAAGTTTAATTAAAACCAACGGGCTTTTAATTAAACGGGCTTAGGTCCATTTAATCCTTATATATATCCTTAAGCCTTAAGGATTAATCATAAGAGACAAGGGATTAAGGAAGTAACCCTAGCCGCTACTCTCCTTCTCTCTCTCGATCTCGCCCTCCCTCACGGTCGATCTCTCCTTCGACCGTAGCTCTCTCTCTCTCTCTTCGACGATCAAGAAGAAACACCAAGGGTGTTTCTTGGTTTTGGTGATCGACGCAAAGGACACACACACATTCTCAGTTTCGTGTTTTTGAAGCCTTGGTGATCCAGGAGCGGTCTAGCAGCCAGTTCAATCGGAGGTGCAGTAGTGGTGGACTAATTTAGCAATCCCAAGTTTGATCAGGTATATTTCTTGTAACCTTATCTATGGATTGTTCTGTAAGAAACTATGTTGATCATATAAAAGTTTAAAGATCCTAACCCTTTTGGGGTTTAGAGGGTTGTGTTCAATCGAGTTCCGCTTTTAGGATTGAACCAGTGGAATCAAACCCAGGTTTGACCAGTTTGAGTCATATGGTGGTTTGGTCAGGTTCAAAACCCTTCAGATAGTTCCAAGTTTCGAAAAGAGTACTTTTAATACTACTTTTGTGAAACTGTTAGCACTAAAGTGTTGAAAAGCTTGTTTTCCGCAAAACTCTGTTCTTTTAAAAGTGCTAATTTGTAGTAATAGAGTTTTAAAAGCTGTTTTAGAAAAGTGGTGTTACATGACCGCAGTTGGTGGAGGTAAATCAGGTAATGGAGGGTGGAGATGGTTTAGTCAGAGGCGGTTGAGGGATAGAGAGAGGGGGTGCCCATATACGAGATAGTGGGGGGTCCGTGGTCATATTTACTTTTTTATTTTTCTACATTCTTAATAATTATTATATAAGAAATTAAGAAAAAGAATAAAATAGATGACCGAAGTATTTCGTCTTTTTAATTTGATTATTAGTCTTAAATCGAGTATGCTACAACAAATGTTTATAGAATGGAGTTGAGTTTTTAAAATTAATTGCAGCCACTTATACTTTTAATATAAATCATATTGCTTGTGAATAAAAAATTATATGCAAGAGGAAGCGAAAATTCCTAATATAATAAAAGGCTGCAGTTAATATGTCTAATACATAGACAAACTTATCTAAAAACAACTAATGTTCAGAAGGTCCAACACATGACAAGTTGTTCTACACTAACATTATTATAAAACAAATGGGAAAATGCAATATCAGTTTACTTGAGTACAAGTAGTATGTTTGCACTTTTCGTAAAAAACGTCCCTTTGCAATAAAATAATATTATTTGCCTTAAAACTCTAACTCTCTCTTTTCATGTTAGTACTTTCATCGCCAGTCATTCTTCTTCAGATTTGACTTTACTAAATATCTAGTTGCTAGTCATGCTTTAGTACCTGAACAAATCTTCGAGATATTTTCATCAGAGATAACTTTAACATTTTTTCCGTAGGTAAAGTTCGATCTTGTTTGTATCTTTAAATATACAAAAAGTGTAAATACCTTTACAAATGAAAGGTCTAGGGCATAATAGAACAACACATTTTCAGTCTTTGACTTAATAAAAATTACACTATTAACATAGTACATGGATAAATTGTTAAGACATGTTTCACGACTTCACCGAACAAAATGTACTGAACTGGCTTTCTTATTTTGTCTTAAGTGAGAATGTTTGGAATGTTTTGTAATTAACAACGACCGAACTAATGATGAATATACGAAGAGTTGTTAATATTCAACTGATCAAATAATTGTTTAGTTGACACTTGAAATCATTCATCCGAAAAGGCTTTAGAGCTTTAGTGAATGGTCCGTAGAAGTTGTATTATTTTCAGATGGTCTTCTAACGTTGTCCTCGAGTGATACTCGGTACTTATGCAAGTCTTTGTCGATACTCCGTTATTTGTAACTTTTATATAAGAATTCAAACAACATGTTTAAAGTCATTATTAGTTTAACTGAAGACATGTTTTTGTTATCAATAATTCCTACATATTTCAGTAGACGAATTTGATTATTGGATTGAAATGATTATCACCCAATATAGACCATAGACAAAACCAGTAAGAGTTTGACATTTAGAGACCAAATCTATAAACATAAAAAAGTAAAATAAGAAAACCGTAAAAAATTTTATTCCCAGAGAGAAAACACAAATGTAATTAACTCTAAGGTGCTTTGTATTTTTTCAAAACATACATGTTTACCTTTGATGTTTGCACCCTGCGGACACACATACATTTAAAGAATAAATTGTTTGTTTATGCAATTAGAAAAGAGTTTTACATATCTTTTACATCTATTTTCAGCAGAGATGCATCAAACTTTTTTAAACATGCATCCTCAGTTGTCACGTGTATATTTGTAACTCACTCTCGTATTTGATTCTAAATGCATATCCCTATTGTTTTAAACTTAGGATATTTAGGTAACTTGATGTGGCAAGTGAATCATTAATCGACCAGTTCAACCACTGGGTCAACCCGTTTATATACAAACACATACATATAGATATAAACACACATATGTACATACATAGATATACATACTACACACATACACATGTATATATGTATGCATACATATATACATATGTACATATATTCATACATACACATATGGCATATACATACATACATATCAAGTTATGACTTTTGTTAGTTTTGTCGATAGGATGTGGATATCTCATAACTGTCTTATGAACTTACTCACTTAATTATCATTTTAAAAAAATAAAAGAATGTTAAAACCGGGTGTTTAAAATCGAATTGGTTTTGATAATTGTACTATTACATTTTTTATAAAAAAACTATATTTTAACATGACATTTTTTCCAAACAGTTTTTTAAATTAAAAGAACAAACAGTTTTTATGATGCATACTACATAATACACATATAAGATACCATTTTTCCCCCCCAAACAACACCTAAATAGTAATATCCTAAAAACACAACCTTTTGGTCCTTTTTGATGTACTTCACAAAGTCACTCCAAAAAACGGGTTTATTTATTTATTTATTTTCACTCCAAATAAAAAACATGATACACAACATTGTTTTAAAACCTAACCAAATCTTTGGTTTGATTCTTTGCGCCACTCAAACGCCAAGATCAAGGTTAAGATGTTTCAGTAGCAGAAATAACATTCGGTTTCATTTGCGAAGCGCACCCGTATCGGCAAACATGGCGAACACGCCCCTCGGAGGTTCAGAGAAGAAGTTAATTACTCACGTCATTTTTGATATGGACGGCCTTTTGCTCGGTTAGTACCTCACAACCTTCATTTCAGTTGACTACACTTATCTTGTTTGATTCATCAATGCTAGTCTGCCAACTAATCACTAAATGCTTAGTGAAGCCCGCTATACTCAGATCTGTTTATGTGGAACAACTTTAATGTCTGATGTCTTGTATGAGGTTGTAGTTTCGATAATTTGATCAATGCGATACGTTTCTTCTTGACGTGTTTGTTTTTGATGATTTATTGAAATTGCGGAAATTTAAAGAGACTTTCTATGATGCTTTGTGCAATCTCAACAGATATAGGAGTGGGTTGAAAAGCAGATAACTTAAATTACATGATCCTCGGCTCTGTTCTGCTGCCCATGATACTCCATCACCAGATCCTTATGTTAGTGCAAATGTTTGGTATTTAGAGTTTGATTTGATCTTTAGGATTTTAGATAACATATCCCCAGAGTTGGCCCCGGAATTATGATTCAGATGTTGCACAAATATAAGCTATGGTAACACCTATGAAAAACAAACAAATCTCGACCAGGTATAGCTAGGATTGCAAGAAAATTTGAGGGAGTGTCTGAGCTACCTCTGACATACTACTAGTTCTGCCCACAATGTGGATGTCGGTACGATCTAATAGTTGTGACTTGTGATTTCAGTGAAAGTTTCTGGTTGTCTGTGTTCTCTTAGATGTGTTTTATTTTTAAAGCTGAAGCAGTTGAAAATGCAGCCTCTAAATGACTAAATATCATTTGCTAGAATCAATGGTCACTTTCATTCAAGTTAAACAATTTGCTATATTGCAAATCATGTTGCTCTTTGAGTTAAACTAAGAAGGTACATTTTGATGTTTGGATTAAAGATAAGATTAACAAAATCTCATTCATATTTTTGGGTACAATAAACATTACTCTTATCCATATTCTTGTTATCAAATTTATTGCAGCTCAATATAGTTCACTTTTCTCGGAAATGTATAATAGTCGATTGTTACTGTTAATACTTGGTTGCTTTGAAATCGATTGTCAAACTAGCACCAGATGGTCACCATTTCATGCATCTAGCTTGTTGTTGACAGAAGTCAATCATAGCGCCTATAATGACTGCATAAATGCTTGTTACACAGTAATTTAGTTGATAAATACTTTGAATCATATGTGACCAGGATTATATTTTGTGTTAATAGTTAAATACTAGGTTTAAGGGTGTATTACATCCCCAAGATAAAGTCCTGACTCCTGAAACTTCTGAGATTTACTTGTGCTAGCATACTAGTCAAGGTGTGTCTTAAGGGGTGTACAGCGGTACAAAACTGTACTGTACTAGTACCGAAAAATTGCGAATATTAGTACCCAATACTAAACCGTGGAGTGCTGATTAGGTATTGGTATGGTTAGAACTATTGTATTATCTATTATTTTTCATCAGAACGACATTGTTGATGAACGATTATGCCCTTTTAGCAAACCATCATCAAGACATTGTCTTTTTAGACCGATTACTCTCTTGGATTAGTATAATTCGTTACTGGTCCTTCATATTTGCCAATTTCATGCTTTAGATATTGGAAATGATAACATAGAATCTTGTGTTGGCAGATACCGAGAAATTCTATACAGAAGTTCAGGAGAAGATACTTTTAAGGTTCAACAAAACTTTCGATTGGTCTCTAAAGGCAAAGATGATGGGGAAGAAGGCAATAGAAGCTGCACGAGTGTTTGTTGAAGAGACTGGAATTAGTGATTCACTTACAGCTGAAGACTTCCTGGTGGAACGAGAATCTATGCTGCAAGAAATGTTTCCTACAAGTGAGCTTATGCCAGGTACTAGACATTTTAATTATACAAATGATCACAATTTTTTCTGTGGGCTAAGAAATCATTCAGTAGTATATTAAAATTTGTAAGAATTTGATTGTCCAATTATAGGTGCAAGCCGTTTAGTCAAACATCTGCATGCCACAGGAGTGCCAATATGTGTTGCAACAGGGTCAGGCTAAGCTTTCTATCCTCCCTTATTAACTATTGGCTTCAAAATATCAGGTTTTTGGGAAAAGCGAAATCAACTTAAAAGTTTCAAGAATAATGAATTTGACCTGTTTTATGTGATTTCAGCACTCATAAACGGCACTTTGCACTGAAAACACAAAGACATGGTGAGATATTTTCATTGATGCGTCATATTGTCATGGGAGATGATCCAGAAGTTAAACAAGGCAAGCCATCACCTGATATATTTCTTGCAGCTGCCAGAAGATTTGAGGTGAAATCATTTCTGAAGTGTTCTTATAAAATACTAATATAATAATAGTTGTTGACAAACATCTTCCTAAAACTTTGGAGGAAACAGGGCGAATCAGTAGATCCTTCCAAGATTCTTGTTTTTGAAGATGCACCTTCGGGGGTTCTTGCAGCTAAGAATGCTGGAATGTAAGTGTTCTAAATTCATAACACTTAGTTCAATTTTCAATTGACTACAATTTTTTTTATAATCATACAAACATAGAAAGAAATAAAGCACCCATGTTAGTTGATTAACCATGATCTTCTATACCCTTTTGGGTGTTTTTTGTCTGTCAAGCACACTTGCAGTTTACATCAGAGTCAATCCTGAATGTCTATTCTAGAGATGGTAATTTTTATCCATTTATATATGACTGATACTAATAAGGTTTTTTTTAACCAGTGAAACTGGTTAAATCAAAAGTTTTTTTAAAACAAGAAAATGGGTCAAAAGCTAAAAGTTTATTTTTAACAACCTCGTATATTACTTTGTTCAAAAGACATTAAAAAACATCGCCATAGTATAGTTTTTGTAATTATATTCAACACACCAACCTCGTATAGTTTTTGTAATTTATAAAGTGATTTAGGTTAACCCAATCCACCAAGAAACAATTTGTTTTGATTTGTTATCCAACTTGCCCAAATTTGCCACCTATAATATTTTCTGTATTCCGATGCAGGTCTGTAGTTATGGTTCCAGATCCAAGACTGGATAGCGCTTTCCATGAAACTGCAGATAAAGTTTTGAGTTCACTGTTGGAATTTGACCCAGCTGAATGGGGCCTCCCTCCTTTCACAGATTCAGCAAAGTAGGCATTATTATAAGGTAATACCAAAGTTGCTTCTCACATACAACTGCTATTCACTCCATTGGATTATTGCATGAATGATCACATAGCTTCGACACACTCGTTATAAGCTACAGCTACCGTTTCTCAGCATATTTACCATTTTTTTGCATCATGCTTCTTGTTAGCTACAGTGACACCATTGTTTGTCATGTCTTGAGTATTAGAGTGATATGAACAGTTTTTCTAGGTCACATCTTTGCTACTAGTAGCAGTATAAATAAATAAAATGATACTAACAAGCTTTTTTTATTGCCCGCGTCTTTACGCGGGTGAACACAACACATTTTTACTAAATTTTTATTAACATAATTAGTTCAATAGTTAAAATATTATCTAACAAAAATATGTTTTTTAGGTCATTGATTTGTCTTCTACATATCTTGGAGAAAATCTCTTCAATGAAGAAACAAAGCAACTTTACTTGAGTTTCAGAGCTTCAATATATACATTAGCTATCTTAACCGGATATGTAGATTTCTCAATTCTCATTCTTATAGATATACATATGAACAATATATCATTTTATACTAACTTTGGTTTATTAACAATTGATTTGACATAATATAATTTGTAATATTAATTTCAATTATCTCACTCTAATGCATTTGAAAAATAATCTTTTTCTTATACACTTCTAAGTATCTTAATGTTATGAATTAAAAAAATTATTACTGATTCGAAATCAAATGTTATTCTGCAAAAAAAGTATAAAAAATGGAAGTTACTAATTATATTTAAAGAGTAACTTGTTAATAAAAATACAGATCAATGAAAAAAATTCAAAGAACTTTAAGATAAATTAGAGATCAAATATGACATGCATTATATTCTCAAAATTTAATGAACATAAAAAAACAGTAGGATTAAGGGTGTTAACTTGTTCATGTTAATTAAAATTCTTTATCTAAAAAAAAACAGTACCCGCATGCCGAAATAGATGAAGGAGATGTGAATAAAGTAAAAAAAAAACTATTTTTTACTGATTAAAATGAGAGAGACACAGGGAGAGAGTGACCTAATATTTGATGAAAAGCAGAGAACTTTTATATTGGTGCCATCGTCACATGTTCCACTCATGTATATCCTATGCATCATCTCATATCTCTTTAAAATCTCACGTTTATTTACTAAAATTACAAAATCACCCCTCAAAAACTCATGAGAAATTTACCAAGTACTTTGTAAATTGATAGTATGTACAATAGTATTCAAGATGAAGTTTTAAGAAAAATTGAAAAAATAGAAACAGTCGAATGCTAACAAAAACAAAAACAAAAAAAACATATGTTTATAATTATTCTTTTTTTGTTATCCTTCTGTTGGTTCTTTCTTTTTTTATATGACAAACTTAGGTGGTGTTTGCTTTTTCGGATATAAGAAGTCTAATGTTTGTTTCCCTTTGTTTTTATGTCTACAAGAGAAGATGTGGACTAAAAGTTTGTAGTCTGCACCAAGAAGCACCAAGAAGACTATTTATTTTTTGAACTTAAAGAAGCTGTATGAAAACATGTCTTGTTGCAATGTAATTTATTATAATTAACACCCGAGAAAAAAATCATACATTTCTAGTACAATTATCAAAACCAACTCGATATTAATCACAAAGTTGTTAGGTTCTTAAATATGTGTGTGTGTATATATACAGAAAAAAGTTCATGCGAGAACCATTCTTAGTGCGAGAACCTCGAGAACCAATCTAAGCCGTCCAATTCCCCCTCTTTCAGTGTCATTGCCCATCCATGAATTCTTTACATGCACCATGCCATACTCTATCCCTCCACACTCACCATCCATGAAACTTCCCATATCCAAGGAACGGCCGAGATTGGTTCTCGCGGTTCTCGCACTAACAACGGTTCTCGCATGAACCCTCCCCTATATATATATGTACGTATACGTATGGATGTACACATACACATATGTATGTATGTATGCACATGTGTTTGAGCATTCTAGTACATATAGGTTCTTGTTGCAATATAATTTTAATAATTAATACCCGGGAAAAATTCATATATTCTAATACAATTATCAAAGTCAACTCTATTTTTAACACCCGGTTGTTAGGTTCTTTAATGCATGTGTTTATATGTAAATATGTATGTATACGTACGGATGTATGCATACACACATGTATGTATGTACATGTGTGTGTGCATGCGATCAAATTGCCTGAGGTTATGGAGTTAGAACGAAGGACGATAGTGGGTTACAAATATACATATGTGAATGTCTGTTTTATAAAGAAGATAATGCAAACGGTCAAAGCTTAAGTTCAAAGACAGGTTTTCAGAGAGTCAAACGGTCAAAGCTTCTCCATCTCTAGCTTCCCTTGGGCTGTTTATTATAATTTATAGCTGACTCTACTATCTTAATAACGAAGATAAAAGTAAAAGAGTGAGAGTGACAATGGGAGGAAAACCAATGCATGTTGGAAGAGTTTGAGAAGTTAACCAGTTACGACTACGTGACCGGTTTTTCTTGTTTATGTGAAACTTTTTTTTTTGATGATCTCTAAGATACAATACGATATCAATCCTTGTGAAATGTTCAATATAGTCCAAAGTTTTTGTATAGTCCCAATGGACAAATCTTAGCCACATGATAAAAAAAGGCAAATGCCCACCAGCATCTCGGGCCACCACCACTGCCGCCGACCACCACCTCCGGCCGCCGCAATCACAAGTGATTGAAGCACAATCACATGTGATTACCGCCAACCACCACCACCGACCATCACCTCCGGCCACCACCACAGCCGCCGACCACCACCTCCGGCCGCCGCAATCACATGTGATTGCACACCGCCAACCACCACCACCGACCATCACCTCCGGCGACACAATCACATGTGATTGAAGCCACAATCACATGTGATTGCACACCGCCAACCACCACCACCGACCATCACCTTCGGCCACCACCATAGCCGCCGACCACCACCTCCGGCCGCCGCAATCACATGTGATTGAAGCCACAATCACATGTGATTGTACACCGCCAACCACCACCACCGACCATCACCTCCGGCCACCTCCTCCGGCGACGCAATCACATGTGATTGAAGCCACAATCACATGTGATTGCACACTGTCGGACACTACCACCGCCGCCGCCGACCAGATCTTTTTTTGAAGCATCAAATGACGAATTTGAGACCAGATCTGAACTCCTCTCATCAAACCGAGTTGAACCACCACCATCCCCACACTGAACAACTTCGGCAGCCGGCGAATTTGGCCTCGTCGGCGCCGGATCTGAGAAATAAAACTCCAGATCTTTTTTTGAAGCATCCAATGACGAATCCGAGACCAGATCTGAACTCCTCTCATCAAACCGAGTTGAACCATGTGCGCCACCACCATTAACTCCGGCCGTGGTGGTCGGATTTTGCAGCGGCGACCATGGTGGTCGGAGTTTGCTCGATTTCTCGTTAATGGAGGATCGCGAGGACGATCAGGCTCCATAGTCTTGTAGGGGAGTTAAAACCGATCACCCTCATCAAAAATCGCGATGATCCGACGGTGGGTTCGCCGAAAAATGCTTTGTTGATCGTGTGACTGAGATTTATCCCTCAGGACTACACAAAAAAGATAGACTATATTGAATACAACTCATCAATCCTTATATAAAAGTATAGTCTTTTAGCTTATATAACCGTCGGCCTTTCTACACGCACATGCCGCTTTTCATACTCCACTTAGATGGATTATTATCTAATAACGTGGCTTGTTGTTAACAAAAGTGATTTGTTGGCATGTTTGTAGCGACAACTTGGACTTTCAAAGGCCGGATATATCATTTTTTAATTCTAAAAAAACACTTATAAATCAAAAGTCAATAAAACGCGTGTGAGCCGTTTATAAATATGTATTTTTCTTTTTCTTCTTCAATGGTGACAATCTTGATTTGAATAAAAACTTATTGATACTAATTAATCGAAGATGAGCATGATAATAAATTTGTGGCTACTTCAAAGAGGCACCATAAAAAATGAGTGGTGAGGGTGGAGTTTCTAGAACAAGGACTAGAACTACTACTACTGGTATATTTTTATGTACCATTAATTTCAGCAGTGTTTCTGTGTTTTAGTATTTGTTTTTTCTTTTTGAAATAATAATTATTGCAACTCTTAAGTATTAAAGTTGTATATGACTTTACCTTATAATAAATCTATATTTATTTAAGAAATTTATCACATGCTTAATTATTAAAATATACTTAATCAAAATAAAGCAATTTTGGAACAATTTATATAATCATAAATCATTTTAGGGGCGTTCTACTGTTTTTGTGTAATGCGTTTATTAATTTTTTTTAATGCCTCCTAATCTACATCAATTAAAACACCTAAGTGTTTACCACTATGCTACAATCTAAATGACGTGTGATGCATATAACTGTGTTGTGATATACATTACGTGAGAAAAATGGTAGATGCTGTTAAAGAAAAAAAATAAAGAGTACGGAGACGTTTCTCATTTTTATTCCTTTTAGTTGGTTCTTACAAACAAACAAGGGAATCCATATTCCTTCTACGAAATACCCATTAAAGGCAGCTACATTGTGATAATATAATAGAAACTAAAAGTTGTCAATAATGAAGGCCATAGGTTGAATATATATATAATAGAGGTCTTCGCGTAAATGAGCACAATACACATAACGTATACGAAACTAAGCAAGAAAAAGTCAAATTACGAAAATAAGCATCAGTTTCGCCCCCATAAGCCCCAGTTTCGCCCCTTGGTTCGCCCGCCAATAACAACGCGCCACGTGGCATCAGTTTCGCCCCCTACACCCAGTTTCGCCCCTATGGCCCTCAGTTTCGCCCCTGGTGGGCCCCACAACCCAGTTTCGCCCCTTCACTTCTCAGTTTCGCCCCTATGGTGGGCCCCGCATGTCCAGTTTCGCCCCTAGCCTTTACTTTTTACCTATTAAGCCTCAGTTATCTGTACTATTATAATTTTTAATTTTATCCCATTTTATTTACTAAAAACCATAGGTTTTTATTTATTTATCCCCTTTTATTTACTTATCCCCTTTTATTTACTTAAAACCATAGGTTTCGCCCGTAAGTAGGTTTTTATATAATTTTATAAAATTTAATATTAATTCTATATTACATTTCCATCATAAAAAATTTTAAATTTTAATTAATCTACATCTCTCTCTTAGTTTACCCTAATAATATTATTATATATTGTATCATACTCATATGTTATTTAATCCTACTCCTATATTTTTTTATTGTCTTTATTGATATTTATTTGTCTGAAAAGTTAAATTTAATTGTCAATGTTGAACGTGTATAAGCAAAACATTATTAACCTGAAAGTAGTATTACATTAATTATTGATTTAAATCATGTCGAACAGTGTAATACGTATCATACAAAGAAAGGTCTGGCTCAAATTGTGATAAATCCGGCTGGGTCGGTTCCGCAGCATTTGAGGTTGAGGCATTAGTTGTCTGGTTAGTTGACTGTTGTGAAGAAAACGGCATTCTGCAATTGTCTCGGTTGTGTTCACTGTCACCGCATCTAGTGCAGCGTGCAGGCGGTACCTGCTCACCCCTTGACGGTATCCTTCTAACAAGTTTTGGTCTCCCAGCCTGCCTTTTATTGAGCAGTGGAGGATGTAGGTTTATGAGATCTGAAGGTAAGTCCCACATATTTTTGTTGGGCACGGGGTTTATAAAACCGCTATACGTCGCAAGGTATGTTTCACTAGTGAACCAATTCAACGCCCACTGGCTTGAATCGGTAAGCCTTAGGAATCTGGAAACTGCAATTGCGTGGCCACATGGCAACCCGGAAAGTTGCCATTTACGACAATCGCATGTCATTTCTTCAGTATCAACTATGTTAACGTTTTGTTTATGATCCTCAACCCCAAACCGGTATTGTGTAATGCCCTGTACCTGCCACGTCGAGCACTTTGACATCCTATGAAGTATTTTCTTCTCTGCCCACGGCGTAACCCTGTGCTGGAGTTTTTCTGTTTAAAAAAACTCATACAATTAATAAATATTTTAATAGTTGGTGCAGTTGCTGTTGGAGAGTTGTTTACCTGCTTCCTTACGGCGTTTGAAGAACCAGTTTTGAACACTTGCACGGAAGAAATCAATAAGCATGACCACCGGAAGTTTACGCGCGTGACGGGAAAGCGAGTTGATGGACTCTGCGCTGTTAGAGGTCATGATGTTGTATCGATGACCCGAGAAGCCGGCTCTTGTCCATTTGCTTTTTTCCACCTCTTCCAGATACTCATACACTCGTGGCGCCGCCCGTTGAATCTTGCCGTACCAGTAATGGAACTGATATTCCGTGTTGGATTTGCATGCCTTCCAGAACAAGAAGGCAATTTTTTTGTGTTTGTTAGCCTTCAGGTTCAAATTCATCTGCAGATGACGACAGCACAATACATGGTAGGATTCTGGAAATACGTCTCGTACGGCTAGCTCAATAGAGGCAGCTCGGTCTGAAACAAATGTATAGGTCTTGTGCGGGATGCATGCATGTAGTTTCTCAAGAAACCACCTCCAAGATTGACCACTCTCGGTTTTGCCTATCCCATACGCTAATGGAAGGATCTGGTTGTTGCCGTCCATTGCAACCGCCAGGAAGTTGGTGCCCAGGTATGTTCCTTTCAGGTGCGCCGCGTCTACTATAATTAATGGGTGAAGGGTGTATGAGAAGCTTCGTAACGATGGCCCAAGAGCAACAAACAACATTTCAAACCGAGAACAGTCATCCGTAAGTATTTCAGTGACAGTACCGGGGTTTGCCAGCTTAAGATAATGACAGTAACCAGGAAGGTCGGCGAAAGAATCAGCATGCGTGCCGTGTAGTTGTTCAAGTGCATACGCTTTCCCTCTCCAAGCCTGGGAGTAAGATATGTTACATTTATAACGTTCATTAACGTCTCTTACTATATCACCCCCCCGATAAACACGACTTGGGTCTTGTAGTTGGCCTTTTAAGATATTCGCCATCACCTTCTTACCCGCGTTGCGCATTGTAGGATACATTTGCGTTCTTGAGCAGGTGTGTTGGTCTTTGAGCGTAAGTACCATGAAAGACGGGTTATCCACGCCGGCAATGTTTTTGGCCTTGAGTTCCCAGGCACAGTCTTTTGATGTGCACTTAGCCTAGAACCTTTTTTTGTTAGAAGTGCTGACTTTGTACTCGAAGCACTCCTGAAGGCATTTCATGCCTAGCTGAACCTTTAGTTCGTCCTTACTATCAAAAAGTTGTCCTTCATAAATGCATGATGATGAATTCTGGCTTGAAGACGATGTAGACGACACTACCATCGTGGGTTCGGGAAGGGGGGCTGGCATGCCATGAAAGGTCATGTATGCTGATTCGCTCGGTTGTTTTTGTTGTTCATCCTTGTCATCCCCATCTTCTGAATCTCCGAGATCACAAGCTGGTTCGGCGAATGGGTTATTGTTAGGGTTATTGGAAGGAGGTCTTTCTGAACTGCCGATAATTTCAGGTTGTAATACTGATGGTTGCGTAGGTATGGTTTGTTGTTCGGAAAAGTATTGGTTTCTAGCATAGTCTACGGGGACATTGAAAAACGAACCCGTATTTAGGTGCTGATTTTGAGAATTGGGAGGACATGTATCATATTCAAACTGTTTTTCATAGGCGTTAGTTGGTTTAGAGCCATCATCAGACGGAATGTGTACTGTAAACAACGTTACAGACTTATCGGAAGAGCGGCTTTGTACGTACTCCACGAAAACACTTACATCATCATCGTCACATATATATAACGGAGACTCGTATTGTGGGTCTTCGTATGAGAGCATGATGTTGTTACCCGAGCCACACTTTCTACACATGAATTGAAACAGCTCCGTAAACGTTACCACCGTAGGAACCTTTGCCACACGTCTAATTAGGTTGGTTGAGATATAGTTGTGAACAGCATCAACCAATTGCCACTCACCGCCAGTTCGGTATGAAAATTTAATTGTAGGAACGGAAGTACTCATGATTGAAAGAAAGTAAAATGATGTTCTTAAACAGATTTACTTTGAAAGACTTATGAAAATAGAAACTTGTCTAATAGTATTTATATAAGAGAAAGACTTACGGTTTAGGGGTGAATAAATGTGTGAATGTGACTACTCATCTTTTAGGGGCGAAACACTGTGTAACGTCTGCTTTTTCTGAAAGAAAATGCAGTTGACAGCGACTAGTCATCTTTTAGGGGCGAAACACTGTGTACCGTCTGATTTTTCTGAAAGAAAATGCTGTTGACAGCGACTAGTCATCTTTTAGGGGCGAAACACTGTGTAACGTCTGATTTTTCTGAAAGAAAATGCAGTTGACAGCGACTACTCATCTTTTAGGGGCGAAACACTGTGTAACGTCTGCCTTTTCTGAAAGAAAATGCAGTTGACAGCGACTAGTCATCTTTCAGGGGCGAAACACTGTGTAACGTCTGCTTTTTCTGAAAGAAAATGCAGTTGACAGCGACTACTCATCTTTTAGGGGCGAAACACTGTGTAACGTCTGCTTTTTCTGAAAGAAAATGCAGTTGACAGCGACTACTCATCTTTTAGGGGCGAAACACTGTGTAACGTCTGATTTTTCTGAAAGAAAATGCAGTTGACAGCGACTACTCATCTTTTAGGGGCGAAACACTGTGTAACGTCTGATTTTTCTGAAAGAAAATGCAGTTGACAGCGACTACTCATCTTTTAGGGGCGAAACACTGTGTAACGTCTGCCTTTTCTGAAAGAAAATGCAGTTGACAGCGACTACTCATCTTTTAGGGGCGAAACACTGTGTAACGTCTGTATATATACATCCTTATGTAGGAGTTGTAGCATTGAAAAAAAACGTACCAATCTGAAATTACTAAAAAATAATGGATTGTTTGAAAAAAAGAATGCTTGATATTCAACTAGAATATCAAGCCTTGTACGACGAATATTGTACATTAAAAGGACAACACCAGCAAGAAATGGATGAAAGTGTAATTCTTGATCCGGTAAATCTAGATGAACACGGTCATCCATGGACAGGAGAGTCACAAGGTAGTAGTAGTAACAACACCTGGTTCATTCTTAATGAAATGAAGTACAAGTTTGATTGCCTAACAAAAGAATACCAACAGTTGAATAAAATGATGCACACCCCTGAAGAACAGCCTAGTGAAGAAGCACATGAGATTGACGAAGAAGTCCAGCTACCCCCGGTTAATTTGGCTGAAGATGTCTACCCATGGAATGAGAATTCCAAGGCAGCTACTGTGGAAGAGTACTACTTGAATGGCGACGTTGGAGTAACGGAGGATATCTACAGAGCATTTTGTGTCATAAAGTGCTTAGATGATTTGAGGTGTACGAGACATTTTTGGGGAGTCCTTCTAGGAAAAGAACCCAATTCTAATTTGTGGGAAGCAGTAAGCATTGCCAACTTTATAAATTGATAATCATTGTTAAATAATATAATAATATCTTTCTTTTATTTAACAGCACTTGAACGTTTGGACTACATGGATGATGAGTCTCGTGAAACGTATGGAAAGAGGTAGTGCAACACCATCGACAAGGTTTTCGATACTGCCTGCAAGTTTTCATAATCAATTAGGGCTAGGAGATCTCGACGAGATGCGCAAGTATGATGGGAGTACACCCCTACATCCATCTTTTACAGATACAGACGTGGTACTCATGCCTATTCGTTTGAGAGATGATCACTGGTTCCTGTACTCAGTTAACCTTAATGACGGTGGCAAAGTAGTGATCTATAACAGTGATAACATGAACACCAACGACGAAGACATGGAAATCCGTATTATTAACATTACAAATACGTTCCTTACCTTTTTACGTAGAATAAACTACTTTTGGTTAACCAGGAGGCCGAGTATACACATCAAACGCTGGTCTTTTGCAAAAGTGTGTCAGCAAAGTCGCCGTTCTGGGAATTCTGCTGTGTTTGTATGTAAGTTTATATACCAGCTAATTCGTAACAAACCCATGGTTAATGATCCAAACGAGGACTTGGACGAGGCAGCCAACAAATTCAGACATGGCATGGCAAAACATTTGTATAAGATGCGTGTAGCCTAATTATGTAATAATACGGTTGAATAGACTGTTTACCTTTTTTAACAAAATTATATTATTAAGGCTCAATTTTATGTGGTTGAATTACTAGTGCGTCTGTATTTTAATAAAAGATAAGGATGACAGCGAATAGCCATATTTTTCATAAACTTTGACAGCGACAAGTCATCTTTTAGGGGCGAAACAATCTTACCAGTATGACTGTATTTCTGGAAAAAAATGAAGATGACAGGGAGTTGTCATATTTGATAGCGACAAGTCATCTTTTACGGGCGAGACACTGTTCCCACTAGCATATATATAACTACATGGTTTTCTATGTGACCTACAATCACTAGTCAAAAACTTTAATTTTTATTTGTTAAAGTTCCCACTATGGCTAGACGTTGTGGACATCAACATTTCTGGACAATTCGTTCTGAAGATCAAAGAAATTTCGATGAAGTATGAGTTAATTGCGAGACCAGTACGTACTCTAAATTGTATTTTATGCGAGTTAGGTTACGAGAATTACGCCCCCCGTCTGATAAGGTTCTACTACTATGTACCACGTAACCAAGACATGCACAACATGAGAAGGGTCACAACTTCTAAAGAAGCGGAAAACCTAATAAACGATTTAGGGAACACAAGAGTTGCGACAATCTACGAAACAACTACTATCCCTACTCTATATACTCGTTTCCTTTTGGGTTAGGAGGTGTATTTGGTTGTAATTTCCATCTAGACTTATGTTAGTCAGGATGATCTCTTGTTGTTGGTATGCTCTATTTGATGTTAAATAAAGTTGTGGAATGCACTATAATTTAAAATTGACATGTTCAATAACAATTCACTGAGCAATACTATCAAAAAACATAGTAGTCATCTTCTCACGATGACTCTTAACGGATACTTGAGGAGAATGGTGGAATTCTTCATGTGAGAGGTCTGCTCCATGTGTTAACAACTCAAGGAACCAACACACAAACACCCCGCAGTCCGAGCTGTTTTGCTGTTGTGGTGTTCTCCTAAATGGCCCCCACCATAAAACACGACCCTGCGCTGTTCGACTTGGGTGTTTGTCATACCAGTTGTGTTCCTCTAGCTTTTGATAATAATAAGCATTAAGAATTGTAGCAACATCGTCGCACCACCCTCGGGGAAACGCCACCTGTATCATGCTGTATAATAAGAAATAGAAGTTAAATATGACATTATCTTTAAAAGAATCACTAAAACCATAAGAGTTAAAACTTGAGTTTGAATTATACATACCTGTCGTAATAAATCAACTGCCAATGGGAGAGGTCTAAGACGAACAACACCCAATGATATTCATTATAATTCGCAGGTAGCATCACCTGAAAATAACAAAGTTAAGCAAAGTCTTTCGTAAATGTATTATTAACCACAAGTACCACTCGTGTAGAATATTCATACATATTCAACGTCCGCTAGATCCGGCCACATGTCGTAAGCCTGTACACCACGTCTGGGTGTCCTACCATGTAACATTTGCTCCATAAACGTGGGGGGCATTATTGTATATTTTGCGTCAGTCGTCCGTACCCGCATTAGGTGGGCGACCCACAATTCTATATGCTGCAAATGATTAATAATATATTAATGAAACAATTAAATTACAAAATAACTATAAAAATATATAGATCAACTTTATAACTTTAAGAACTTACTTCAGAGGACAGCCACCCTGACGAACCTTCATCAACACCTAGAAGACGCGCCCAGAAATTCCTACTACAGCTTACGGTAGAGTACAACTGACTACTCGCGCAAAAATTCTCTGGTAGCGACCTGTACCATTTCATAACATCTTCCACAGATGTTGCCCTTCGTCGTTGGCCACGTCCCCGCTCCTGTGTGTACGGGGAACGTAGGGCCGCAGCCGGTCTACTCTCTCGCTGTTGTCGCCTTTGGGCAATAGGTAGATTGCCCGATGTAGAGCATTCTCCGACAAAACGTGTCGGAGCCGTCTGATGTGGCATGATCCGTTCCAAAACAAATCAATAAATTTTTTTACTTAACTAGTCATACTCAAATTCACTATAAAAAATCATACCATCGGCTCCTCCTGCTGCTGGTTTGTATCAGCCCCATCTAAATGTCCCGAATGTGACTGTGAATACATATCGTTTCAAAAAGTTTTAACACCAACAAACTTTTGATACATACTATAACTTAATTTATTTAATAAGCATCGTTACCATATTTTCATTGGCGGTAGGCATCATCGGGTGAGTGCCCGCAATTATATCCTCATACTGCCTCTGAAATAGTTAAAAATACACGCAAATTACCAATATATTTCAAAACAAACTTTGTTCAAATATACATATTATATGAACATACCGTATATTGAGCTTTGATACTCTCGACCATCTTAGCTAGCTCCTCCCGCTTTGCGCATTCATACTTGTACTTCTCTTTTAGCACATCTAGTTCTTCCTTTGTGTTACACCAAATTGTTTGCATTAAGCTAAGTTTTTGGTCTTGCTCTTCAATACGGGCTAATAGCTTATTAAACGAATCGATATTCAAACCATCACTTCCATAAACCGGGATTCCCTCTTTTGGAGGGGAACGCTCAGGAGTATTCATATTGAACTGCGGTGTCGGTGCTCCCTCCTCTTCATGCCCGGGGACCTCGACGCCATCACCGCCTTCAAAGAATGGCTGACTTGCAACCCACCAAGGCTGTCTCTGCTCACGATCCGTGGGAGTCAAGTAGATCGGTGCATAATCGGGCTTTGGATGGTCACAGTTAAATGTTATTGATTAAATAATTAATAAGCGTGTATAAAATACAAGGAGACAGAAAAAGTATAAACACTAACCTCAGAGCATTTGGCGAATATATTCATCAACTCATTCGAGTACAACCTACCAGGGTATTTTCCAATCGCTCCGCATCTTGGAATCGATCCATCATTGGATATCACCCTAGTAACGCCCGGGAATGTCACGAAAATCCAACACTAAGTGTCAAAAAAATTGTATTAGAAAATGAAACTAAGTTCATCATATAGTAACGTTACAAAAGGTACAAAAATATTATCTTACCTTAAGGATCCAAATCGGCCCGTAAATAGTGTATTTTGGCACCACATTTTCTGCAGTACGAACCGCAGCAATCTGGATTCTTCGCTCATTTATGGCGTCGTACAGTTTATCATACGTGTACGCCCATAAATACGACCCCCATGCAAATCTATTCCATGACCGCGGGATGTCCTCAAGAAGATGAATCACACCAGTAGCGACGAACCACTCTGGCTTAGCCCCTATAAAACCTTTGTACAACATGTACAACAAGGCTACTCGAACAACGTCATCATCCCCCAGATTATTAAAATTACTCTCTGAATCCCAAATACGACATATGTGGGCCACACGCAGCCGGGAGGGTATCTGCTCGTTAAAGACACGCCTCATAAATGGCGTGTCGGGAGCACGGTCGTCTAACGTGTATGGCCCGAACCTAAATCCTGTCAACAAACAGAATTCCCTCCGGCCAAAACTTACGGGATTCCCCGCTACGTTAAATTGTAGAGTCTCATACTCATTTTTACCCAAATGAACTTGGGCACACAACAAATAGTGTATCAGCAACGGATCATTTTGCCCCGCCTTAATATTTAAGAATGGCGCAAAACAAGTTTCGTTAAATAAGTTAAGACTTTCTTGTCTTAACTCAAGACGGAGTTTAATTTCTTCCTGACCGATTCTCATCCGGTTACGACAAGTAAGACTCGCGTGATAAATTTCCTACAAATAAAAAATAACCATGAAATTCAATTATTCAAAATTTTTCTATTTTATGACATTTTTTATATACATTATAGCTTACTTAATTCACAAATAACTCGCAAAAATATATAAAGACGTAATTTTTTATATACATTTTTATATACATTTTTCATATACTTTGTTTTATATAATGACGTAATTGTAATCTAAACTATTTATAGATTAATAAACTTATCTAAAATCAATTATTTATATGGTTTTGTTCCTTTTCATCATGAGGGAAATGGGAAAGTTTTTCGTTTGCTTTTTGAAAAGTTAAATAACTTATATTTTATTTTGAATGCCCAATGGTTAAAAATATAATATTTAAAACTATTGTTTTTTTACGTTTTCCTTTAATCAAATGTTTTACTCAAATGTTTAAAAAGTTAAATAAATAGTAAGTTTTTCGTTATTTTTCTATAATATATTTTTAGTGTTCAATCATTAACAACAAATAGTGTATCAGCAACGGATCATTTTGCCCCGCCTTAATATTTAAAAACGGTGCAAAACATAAATAAATAAATAAACATGAGATTAAATAATTCAAAATTATTCTATTTTATGACCCTTTAATTAATGAAATAATAGTTTAATTATAAGTCTTCCATTTATTTTTATAAATGGAAATTATTAATACAATTTTTTAATATTCAAACTATAAGCATTCAAGTTTTATACATTTTTTAATATATATTATAACTTAAAAATAATACAATTTTTTTTGAAAACTTAAAAATTGATTAAGTTTGTTTTCGCGAATGTATAAGGTAGGCTGCTTATTTAGGTAGTTGTTTTTATTTTAATTTATATCAACTTCTATTAACAATATATATATCAATATTTACCTAATAAGTATATGAAATAAGGTAATAATAAGCAACAACATTAAACTAATAACATTAATACAACATAATAACACAATAATCCCATTTTTTTTAAACATAGGTTTAAATAACATTCAAAATAATAAAAACATGTACAAAAAAATTACCTCGTTTAACATGGTTGAAATATAAGAAATTATTGTTGCCGGATTATTGTTCGCCGGAAAACTTGAGTTGCTCTGGCCGGAATATTGAACCCCACATGTGTTTGCCGGAATTTTTTGGCCGGAAAATATGGAGAAGTATCTGCTGATGTTTGAATTTCTGCTGAATGTTTGAATTTCTCCCATGGCTTCTCCTCTTTTTAACCAACAAATTATATTCTCCCATCAAGTCCATCAGATTACCCCATCAACTCCATGAGATTCGGCTGGCACAAATATGGTCTCAATTTTGGAAAGAACACCCGTGAATATGTACTTTGGCACCAAAACCGAAGCCAGTTTCGCCCTTGGCACAATTTTCGAGAGCATGGGGGGCGAAACTAAGGGTCTAGGGGCGAAACTGTGCACAAAATTCGAGACATAGACACCCGTGACCAGACACAAATATCGAGGGAGCTGGGGGCGAAACTGCCCCTTTTAGGGGCGAAACTGGCCCTTTTAGGGGCGAAACTGACTTTTTTTTCCACGTGTCATTCATTCATTGGGGGCGAAACATGGGGCGAAACTGACTATATCGGGGGCGAAACTGATGCTCATTTTCGTAATTTGATTTTTTTAAGCTTGATTTCGCAAATGTATAAGGTATGTTGCTTATTTAGGTAATTGATTTTATATAATATCATCCCAATAAAGTGACCATCGGAAGAGTAATTTATTGGTATGATCACTCTCGCTGAAAATATCAAAATGCCATATAATTATTAGGTTACCTTTATCAACCCAAACTAACTTAAATCCCACTTCAGTTTTTCTTACTTTTTTCTTTCCAACCCAAACTTAACCCAAAACACTAGTAGGATCCAACCTTCAACTCAAATCAACCCAAAATATTTTCTCTTTCCTTACCTACTTACAAAACAAAACAAAACAAAAGAAAAAAATGAAAAAATAAAAGGTTGACACAAAGGCTCGGTTTGGCTGGCCCGAGAGGGGTGGAACCCAAAGCCAACCCCAAACCCCCATAGCGGTGTTTCGTATGCAACCCAAGGAACCCGAGCGAAGCCCGAGGGGCGAGGGCTATACGAGTGGCCTTAGCAAACAATTTGCATTATGATTTTCACCTTGCCCTCTTAAAAATTGATGAAGTACTTTTAATAAATTTCATTTTTTGTCGTAGTGGTTTACTGATATTTATGAAATGGACCCCTAAATTCTAAAAAAATAAAAACAAAAAGAGATATAATACACTTACTTTCTCTTAACTCTCCCTTACTCTCTTTCTGTTGGGAACTTAATCATTTCAATCCAATAATCAAATATGTTTATTGAAACATATAGAATTTGATGTTAACAAACCCAACAATTCAGAAAGACTAAGAATAATCTTTACATGTGTTATTAAGATTCTGACTTGAAAATTTACCAAGTGTTAAAAGATCAGTTGAAGAATAGCTAAGTACTGAACATAAGCTGAAGCATACAACATAAGATCACCTAATGAAGACAAGTATGGAAACCATAAGTTGATAAGAGTAAAATCAACTATCAGCTAAGAAACAAAAGTGATCAAAGAAGCATCTCATGACAATCGGCTAAGGAACAAAAGTGATTAGTTGAACCCCACAACAATCAGCTAAGTACATTCTCATTACTAGACTTAGTTTTTGATAAGCTTATCAGCTTAACTCATCAGCTAAACTTCCTAGATCAACTGATCAATAAGTTGATAAAATAATGCTTCCCAGCCTAACAGTTTGAACAACTGAGTATTCCTTTTGATCAGCCGAGCATTTCTTGATCAGCTGAGCAATCCCTGTCATCTGTTGAGCATAGCTAAATCTTTAACACTTAGGCTGATAAACTTGTCTATCTGCTTATGGTATATTTTGATTAGCTGAGTCGCGTTTTCAAGTCTTAATGTTTTTAAATGCACTCCAATCTTCTGTAAATGTTCTTAAGTCAAAAGGCTGAACATGTGTGGTTCATTATAGCCTTAGATTTTTTTATTGTAAATGTATTCACACATTTTGTAACACAAAGTGTAACAAGATGGATAGAACTTCATCATGTGGAAAAGATTGAAGTTACCATCGAAAGAAGATCGAAGATATAATCAATACCAAAGCATGGCTGACAACATCTTTGGTTATGGTTAAATTCAAAAGAAATATGGCAACCCATACAACCTCCGACCATTGTTGCCCCCATCTCCAGAACTATCACATTCATCGATGGAGTAACATTTCTCATTTGCACCTCTATCAACACACACCTCTGACGATCGAAGAAGCATTCAAGCACACATTGACTCCGTCACACACACACACACACTCTCAAAACACCGGTTCTTAGGCATAATATTTAGTGCATGTGTATTTTCTTTTCAAAATTGATGGGTGGATTCTATTGGAATCATTTAGATCTAAGGATCGTCGTGTTAAATATAGAGTTTTTATGCAGTTCCCATTTGATCTAGGTTATTCTTGATGTATAACAAATGTGTTTGGTGTGTTGAAGGTGGTGAAGGATTGCTGGTGATTGATTGATTGTGGCCAGAGGGTGGTATATGATGGCAAAGGAAGAGAGAGGAGACGGAGTGAGAAGTGATGGTTAAAATGGCAGTAATGGTGGTGAAAGTTGTCGGCAAAGAGGAGAGTGAAAGGAACTGAAGGTGCAATAAGTTGTGGTCGGTAGGGACTTATTCCGTAACTTTTACGACTAAAGAGCCCTTTCCAGTTCCATAAAAATCACTAAAGCACATTGATCAAAAATGTAATTTACTTTAAATAAAATGTAACAAGCTTATCTTATAACATTACATTACATGAAAAGTAACGCTGTTTTAATAACTAAATACATAAATAGAGAGAATAGCTTGTCTTTTAGACTTATCAATGACAAGAACAAAAAAATTATGTAGGAAAAGAATTCCAATAACTATAAAGGTAACAGCAGGATACATCAAAATATACTTTGTCACAAGCTTGCTTAGTTCCATGTAAATTATCCTCACCAAAGCCTTTATTTTTCTTTTCTTTTTTCTTTCTGTTTCTCAGTATCTTCAACCGATTACCAAACATCTCTGAGGTATCTGCCTGACATTTGTAGATTCTTGACATACAGCTCCGCCTTAGACGAGTCTAAAGATCCCTGAAATAATCAATAATTCATGTTAACAAATAACATCTCCACCTTCACCGCTCAACAATTCCAGTTAGCAGTCTCTTTACACTTGGGTAGAGGTACAACTGTCTACATCTCACCTCTCTAATACAGACAATACAGTTAAATGCAGTTGTAAATTTTGAAAAAAGAAATATACCCACCCTCTTTGCTATTAATGCAGTCCCCATTTTCTATTTTTGGCGGTTTGATTTTCAAAGTAAACCATATAAGATGCTAAGTCGAATTTTCATTTCTCTGGTATAGAATAGCACCCAGAAATTGAAATTTGAAACTAAAAGGTCAACTTTGGACTATGTGTACTTAATAATTGTGAGACTATTTAAATGTGATTTGTCAAAGTAAGCTCATTCCTGGGAAAAACTATAATAGAAATTAATTATAGCATGCCAAAAAAAGTCTTGTGGAAATTATGGGAACACCACACACTTTTTCTTGAGGACCATTGAGAAGAATATGTGTTAGTTATATTTTTGTGAGTAGAAATTGAGAAGCTAACAAACCTGTTCTTGGACAATGGTATGAAGGGTGCGGTGTACATCTTTAGCCATGCCTTTGGCATCACCACAGACGTATATATATGCTCCCTCCGAAAGCAAGTTCCAGATATATGAAGCCTGTTAAAGGTAGAATAATGTCAATATAAGAAAAGAAGCTATAGGTATTTAAGTTCAGGTGGTTTTTGTTTCTCCTACCTTTTGGGTTAATTTATGTTGCACGTATTCCTTAGCGGCGCCTTCGCGAGAGAAAGCAAGATCAAGCTCAGACAGAGCGCCACTCTCAACAAAGTTGTTCAATTCATTTTCATAAATGAAATCCTAAATTTTCAGAAACATTATAAGTTAAGATTAAACAAAACCAAATAAATTTTACTTATTAAGGGAAAAAAAGAGAAAGAACGTTTGAATTAAACTTACCACTTTGCGGTTTCTACAACCAAAGAATAAAATGGATGACCCGAGTTCGTTACCAGCTTCCTTGAGAGCTAATCTTTCTTGAAGAAAACCTCTGAAAGGAGCCAATCCGGTTCCAGGTCCAATCATGATAACAGGGACTTTAGGATCAGCAGGAAGTCTGAAGTTAGATGTTCTAACAAAAATGGGCGCCCAGCTACTATCTTGACTTTCAGTCATTGGCACAGCATTCTGATGTAAACAGTAAAAGTGAGTCGATGAATTAAATTAACAAAAAAGAGTCATCATTAAAACTAATGCTAGAGTGTGATAGGTTGATGTAATGTTAATGTACCTTCATCCAGGTTGAACAGATTCCTTTGTGGATACGGCCTGAAGGTGTTTTCTCATAAACTAATGCACAAGTAACATGAATCCTGTTGGGTGCCATCCTACAATAATAATAATTCGTTTAGAATTAAGAAAAACATTTCACTGATAAAATGGTTTGGAATTTGGATGGAATGTACTCACTTTGGGGAGGAAGAAATAGAGTAGTATCGAGGCTGTAAGCGTGGGGCAACAGCAGCAAAGAAAACTCCAAGTGGAGGCCTAGCTGATGGGAAAGTCTCCATCACCTCAAGAAGGCTTCTTTGGTTTGCAACAATCCATTCAGCATATTCATCCTAAACAACAATACAAGAAAAAAAGATATATTTTGCTTGTATATCACAACAACAACAACTACTATAACAACAACAACAACGGTACCCTATCCCGCCTAAGCGGAGTATGGGGATGTAGGATGTAGACAGTCATACTACCAATGGTAGAGAGACCGCTTCCCTCCGCCCGTATTACACTATGAAATTATAAAGAAATTTCAAACCTTGCCAGAGCGTGATGCAAGATGTCTTAGTCGATCAGCTTCTGTGGGATCAGAAGCATGAGCAGCTAGAGCAAGCAAAGTTGACTGAAATGCAACATATGCAACACAAGCATTAGCTAACTACTTAACGTTTTAACTTCTTATAGAATTCTAACAATTTTTTAGTGAATTAAATGTTACCTTTTTGGGGGAACTCAACAAATCTGCATACTTAGTCAGTGCTTTTCTTAAAGTGCATGGAGGGAAAGGAGGTTGTAAGGTAGGTCCACCAAGTGGTGTTCCATCCTCTTCATCTGTGCGTAGAGAGAAATAAGTATCTGCTGGTAATCCTATCAATCTCTCAGCCTCCTCCACAACTTCAATTAGGTTTTCACAGTAGACACCAACATGATCCCCAGTTTCATATCTACAAAAGTTATACAAAATTATAACTAGGGTAATTGGTACTTCAATAAAAGGTTCTTGAATGTAAAACATCCAAATGAAGTTTCTAAATCATAAACAATAACTTACGATAGTCCAGTGTGTGAGATGTCAAATTCAAGATGAGTGCAAGAGCGATCAGATTCAGGGGTATGAAGCTCCTTTTTAACAGCAACATTGGATCTTTATGAAGAGACGAGTGAGAAATTAGTCAGGTTATAGAGACAGCATATGTTAGTAGGTATTCTGTTGTAGAACGTTTGCAATACCTGCATGGATGTTGAGCATCATGAACAGCATGACCATTTGTTTGACTATGATCTTCAGCAGATGCCTCAGGTTTGTCATGAAACACAACTCGGTATTCAGGAATGGCAGCTGTGTAAGGTGTAGCAGCGGTTTTGTCATCTTCATCACGAAGCAACAGATCCAACTCAGGCCACACTAACTCTTTCCTGAAGAAGCAAGAATTGATAAATATATTACTATAGTTTTATTCTTACATATATCCGTATTCCAAAAAATGTAAGTGCATTTGACTTTTTTATGAGAATTTTATCTTTTTTAAGAGGTGTAGAAAATCTTTGTATAATACCATGCAGAAAAATCATCTTCAATTGATTGATCATCATCTCCGAGGCCAACAGGAACAATGCGCTTTGCACCTGAGAATGGTGAAAACAATAAACATTAGATCAAAGATAGAGCATCCTCAATGCAAAATAGTAGAATTGTCATTTTTAAGTAAAATTAGCACAGAGTGAAAAACTACGTGCACATTAAACGAAAACATAGTTAAACCAACATTCACACACAGCAATTTTGCATGAGATGTGCCATTACTTCACCCACATATAGTAGAAAAAATAAATATTCATGCTAGTTGAATGCTTGATTCATTGGACATGATAACAAAAAGAAATTTGTTTGCATATTCGTTAATTTGTGTTACTTATGTCTCCTATAGTCCTATAACATACATAAAAGCTTGAGGAGATGAGGTTTACTACTATAAGCAGACAGATATAGTTTAGCATGCTCTTATTAGGCATTACTCATTACTTTATAACTTCCAGAAGGACATTTTTAATTATGTATGCAAATGAACATACCCTGCTCTGTGAGACCATCATCGACCACTTTTGCAATCTACAAACACCACACACATTAAGAGAAGAATTCACAAATTAGCCTAACAACACATTGTTAATTCTAACAAGAAAAAACCATAATATATGTCTTTACCTTGTTGAAATGCTCGTATTGCTTGTTGCCAAGACCAAATATCCCATATTGAAGTTTTTCAAGCCAAACTCCTTTCTCATCCCCCTGTACAAGTATTAACAAATTATGCATCAAAATCAAGATCCTAGCTGCATTTGCAACTTTAACTCTTCTAATCATACAAATATTTACCTCGGTAAACCATTTATAAAATCTGGCAGCATTATCTGTTGGCTCACCATCTCCATATCTACACAACAAATTATCATACAAAACTCAGATAATAGGTAACTAACAACCTGCTAAATCGTTTGCATTTACATTCTCCCATTTTGCCATGAAAATTACTACGATTTCTTTTTCAGATATCTATGCAAATTGCAACTAAACCTTTTCTGTAAGCACTATCCCGCTGAAAAGTTCTTTAAATTTGGTCCTTTTCTATCTAAAGTGGACTTTCTTTTAGTCAACATCATTATTTATCGGGTCTAAATTGATTATCCCTATTTTGATCGGTAAACAAAATAGTCAACCAGTTCCATAAGAGAACGGAAAACAGATTGAGATGAATGCACATGAAAGCTTACGTAGCCAAGAAGAAGAAAGCAAAGGATTCCTTCTTTAGTTTCTCTGCATACTCCTCATCATCAGCAGCATAATCATCCTATATATTTTGATAAAGATAATAATTATCAATATAATAGTCCATGATCCAACTAGCAGGTAAATTAATCGAAACTCCAAGATCGAGCTTCGATAATCGTTTTGTACGACAGGCTTCATAATCAGTACCAAAAAAGTCAACACTTACCAAATCTATTACTTTGAAGACGGCCTTGTCATATCGCGCTTTCGCTTCTTCAAAGAGGGCCTTCAAAACAAGAGGAATTCAATGTCATAAACTTTCATGATAAGACTTTCAACACTGTCCAAACACATATGAATCAGAAGCTACAATTCACCTTAGCGAAACCTTCCGCGGTTCCAGTTTGCGTTCCGTAGAGAATAGCAACCTTCTTCTTACCATCATCAACCTCCATCGAAAACTGTCTCTTTGGCACAACGATCTTCGGTGGCTCCAATTCCTTAGCAGACTTCTTCCCTGAAGATCTCTTCCACACCAAAACGACGAAACATCCTACCAAAACGGCAACTGACGTAGTAATTATCAGCAAAAGCTCACGATTCTCGAAAAGCATCTCCAACGCCGGCGGCATCGTTAAGTTAGATACGTTTGCTGTATCTATTACTTTATCGTTAACAACTGCGGTCAGCAAATCAAACGTTGACCCTTCCACAGAATCTGATTGCATTCCCCTCGTCGCCGGCGTTCAAAATCGGCGAGTTGATCTAGAGAGAGAAGATGGAAGGAGAATGGAGAAATGTGTTCAACTTTCTCTCTCTATAACAAGTGTGTGTGTGTGTTGGTGTAGTTGAGAGATACGTTTGGGCTTTGAGGGGAGGAGTTTATATGGGAGCACAAATGATGGAGACAACGCCTGCCAAACCAGACCGGTCAAACACAACCAACTCCGGATTAACCATGGTTAATAATTATTTTGTAATTAAGATATTATATGATCACCACCAAGGTTACCATCAATATACGTAAATAAATAGAGACAGTTAATAGAATAGTTTAAAATAATATAGTATTTTAACGATATTTGGACTAATTCAAAATTATAATTCAGCTGAAAGTAAGAATCACGAGTCCGTATTTTATTTTAATATATATATATTCACTTAATCCTTATGTTTAGTCGCTAGCTAAAATACGCAATTTTGTTTATTTACGTACGTATAAACAGGATTGATTCTATTTGGTTCATCACTAACTATTTTTTAATTTTTGTTCCTTAAAATTTGAACATAATTGATGTATTAGTTATATTAGATTAGATGTCTGACACACATGTTAATTTAAAAATAAATTATCGTATTTATTATACAAGTTAACGATAATTATTGATAACATTAACTCATTAAGGGGTAATGACAAGTTTATATTGGTTATAATAAAAAAGAGTTAAAATGATTATAAAAATTTAAAATAATAGAAGTAAGGTTTTGGTTTAATTGATATAATACGATTAAGTTCTCTTAAATATTTCTACTTTAGTTGATATTCTAAGTAATTCAAATTTATAAATTCAAAACCGATTTGATTAACACACATCAAGTTTTTAACACCATTACTGAAATAGATTACCTAAGATCTGTTTTTTTGTGAATTGACATTTCTTGTAAGTGTTACATGTTTTGATATACCATTAACACACATCAAATGTCATAGTAGATTAGATAGTTGTAAGAAATGATTGATTTCTTAATATGGTCGGTTAAATCCTCTCAAATCGGTTTTTGAATATTCTTTCATTGTACTACTTTTCTTTATTTTGAGCTTCTTTATGCATCTTAAAAATCTCTTTAGAAAGTGAGCAAAGACTTCTTTTGGTAGGAGGGTCGAATGTTAGAAAAATCAATTTGATCGATACATATAATATCAAAACTTGTAAAAGTAATACATTTTAAATAACTTTGTCCTTATATATAATAATGTGATTAAAGACTTACAGTCATAATTAATTTAGTTAACTTAATTAAATGATTAAACTAGCTAGAGTAGGAGGACAATGACAAAATCCGTTTGTTGTGTTAAATGATATTACTAAAATAAACCAAAACCATATATAACAACAACAACTATAACGTAATACTTGAGTTTATTATTAATTAATATTTAATATAATATAAATTAGGTGAGTCTTGGCATGTCAATATTTTTTTTAATTAGGATTAAATTCGTGAAAATACGGTCAAGTCAGAGGAACAGGAAATTTAACATGCATGAGAAGGAAGTATGTAAGCTGTACAATATGCAACAATGATTGTGCATTTTGAAGCTCTAGAAATAGTCAAATATGGTCTTCCATATTGAGTTTTATATTAGAAGTCATATTTATATGGCCCTAATGTCAACCAAATAAGTCACATTAAAACCACTAACCATTTAATTTCTTACATTTTCCAGAAACGTAGACATTCTTTTAAATATAACTATTTTAGTAAATAAAAAAGATTTTATCAAAACAATTACTAATACATTATTGATTCCAGTGATAAACTGATGCTATTTATTAGTATGGATATTTTTTAAAATAATGATAGTTTATCAAAACAAGTTGAAATTTTCATATTTATCTTAAGCATAAGGATATCCACTATCACCCCCTCTTAATTATTGTTATATCAGCGCTATATCTCATCTTTTTAATCATAGTTACTGTTACTATCACTTTCAATTCTCAACCCTCTCTATTTATTACAATAAGAAAAGAGAAGAGAGGCGAGATAGTAGAGAGAGCATTGAGTTTGTGTAGTCATGAGGGATTGAAGCCAATCATGTGGGAAGACATAGTGTTGTTCCCCTACAACCCTTGGGCCTTAAGTCCAACATCTTTACCCTCGTTTTCTACCGAGTTTGGAGATTTACATATATTTAAAAATATTTTTATTAACTCGTTTTCTACCGAGTTTGGTGATTTTCATCCTAAAAAATATCATGAAATTCAGTAAAAGATACTAGACAGGTCTAACAATTTTCATTTTCTACCAAGTTTGGTGATTTTGGTAGCACAATATACTCACCACATATCACTTTATTTTCTAGATTATTTTTCTTACACTATTTTATTTTCTTAGTTTAACAGAAATTAAAATCTAAATAAGAGTTTTTTAATCTAAAACATTCCTAAAATTCAATACGACAATTTCTTTTATACTATATTTTTTAAAATTTCTACTAGTTTTTATATATAGCATTTTTAGGATTTATTTTTCATTTATATACTCATTTATAAATGTTTTTTAATTTTTTTTATTTAAGAAAGTTATCATATAGTTTTTTTGCTAAATTTATTTCTTAGTGATACAATTATGAGTTAATAAATATCGGTGACTAAGAAATATGAACTACTCTGTACAAGTAATTATTTGTTAGTAATATGAATTATGGGTCTCTAATTGTTTTTTGAACGACAGAAAACGAATACACACTCTCGAGTCTGTAAAATTTTTTATTAAGAGACATAAACTAGTTTATATTAGAAGTTTACTACTTAGTAATATAAAATATAAGTTTATAAAAACCAGGACAAAGCGCTTTTCAATTAAAAAAAACTAGGACAAAGCAATATATATAGATGTATATATTTAAACAGTAATAGTTGTAGTAATATAAATTATGAGTGTATGGAAAATATACTAAGATATATACGTTACTTTATATTAATTAATTAAGAAGAATACTTAAATAAGTATGATAGATAGAGACACACATAGATAAGCTTATGTAGAAATTGATGTTATTTTAAAGGAACTGAATAAATTATTTTTAAATATGGTCCAAAATATAAATTGTTGCATATCCCACGACTATGTTTTCTTCATATTTATTTTAATATTAAAGTATTTTTTAATTTAATATTGATAGTAAGTTTAATAAAACAATGTGCCTTTTAACATATCATAAATAGTAATAGGAACTATTACTAAATTTATGCAAAATTGGCTACTCGCTTGAAAAAAAGTCTCTTCAGTTTTCAGATTTAAACTACTTTTATACAAAGAATAGTTTCTTTTAGAGGCGAGTATAGTTTCGTTTGGTTCGGTTATGGCATAAACCGAAACCACACCGAAACATCTCAGAGATAGATAGAGAGGTAGGAATTTATCGAACGAAATATTGATTTTTGGAAAAACAAAACCAAATCATTTAGTTTTGGAGTGGTTTGGTTTTCGGTTTTAAAGTCGGTTTTTTGTTTTTGGTTTGGTTTTATAGGTTATCTGATTTAACCGTCAAGATTTGAAGTCACGCAACCACCATTGTGAAAGAAATTAAACATGATTGAAGTTATATTAAAAAGTCAAGATGTGTGACGCCTAATTCAAGCTATTATACATTGCAATTGATACAATCAAATGTCTGTCAAACGTTTAAACTTTAAACTCAGAGTTATAACAAATCAAAACTCAAATCAAATCGATAAATAACATAATAGAAAAACTGAAAACCGAGACGAACAACCAACTCCAGATGAACCGCATACAACTCAGAAAACTAGAACCTGAAAAGCGAGATGAACAACTAGAAATAGATATTTATATTAAGCTGGGAAAAGTAAAATCGAGAAGAAGTGAACTCGTTGACTCAAAATGAAGTGATGTAGGCGAACTCAGTTGAGTAGTCCAACAACCAAATGAAGCTTTAACTACGAAGAGATCTGAACCAGTGTGAGATCTCTTTGGTTCAACCCTAATTTAAATGGAGGTGGTTGTGTAAAGAGAAAGTGAAAGGATATTGATTTTTGGAAATATATATTTACAATATTGCACCTTGAAACGGTTCGATACGATTTTTTTAGTTTTTGAAACTTTTAACATCTGAAACCAAACCGAAAGGCCGGTTTTTGGAATTTTAAAACCAAAACCGTTGGTTGCTATCTATATTGGTTCGGTTTTTTCAGTTTTTGGTTTGATTTTGATTTTCATACTCACCCATAATACTTTCTTTTCATAGTTATTATCACTTAATTATCATATCGAATCCCTACTTAATTACATCATTAAATCAACTTTAAAATCGACTATCACACCATTGATTTTGATCACTTGTATACTCTGAACCATAGTTATCAAAATCTCGATCCTGATCGTAGGATCGTACGATCCTACGATCTTACCAACCAAAAACGCGCCGGATCGTACTTAGGATCGTAAATAGGTAGGATCGTACTCAGAATCGTAAGATCGTAGGATCGTACAGCAATCTTACGATCCCACGATCCCAATTTTTTTTTGTTTTTTTCACATTTTTTAATTATTACTATTATTTTACATGTTTATTTTTTACTTTTTTTTGTTATTACTATTATTTTATTTTATTTTTTTTAATTTCCAACTGGTTAACGTTGAGCTAAAAACAATTGTTCGCAGTTTTCTACTTTATACAAGTCATATTTTTCATTTTTCTTTTGTTATAAGAGATAAGTTTATGAGAATAAGATTTTTTATGAAATAAATAATTAATGTTGTGCACAATATGCTCTAGATTTATTGATTGTGTTTAAGACTCGCATTTTAAATTTTATTATGATATGTTAACCAATAAATTGTGTTGAGTCGTTATCTATGCTCTTAATATTTAAAATTTAGACGATTTGATATATGTTATTATTAAAATTAATGTTTCATTCTCTTGTAAAAAAATTATATAATTGATTTTTGATAAAAATTATAGAATATAAAAAACTTAAAAAAACATTAATGTCTTGTGGTAGGATCTTACGATCTCGATCTCGATCTTACGATCCGATCTTGCAAAGACGAAAACGATCCTAGGTAAGATCCCGATCTTGATAACCTTGCTCTGAACCAAATCCTTATTAAAGTGTAATGTAACACCACTTTTTTCAAAATAGCTTTTAAAATCATTAACTACTGATTAGCACTTTAAAACATCGGAGTTTGTGGAAAACAAGCTTACATCACTTTAGTGCTAACGGTTTCGTAAAAGTAGGGTTAAAAGTACTCTTTTCAAAAGCTTGGAGCTATCCACCTCTGCAAAACACTAGGGCCTTACTCTTGCTGGAATCTTGTTACCCAGGCAAGTGAAAGGGGTATATTGAGATCCTTATACCCAAGTAAAGCGTCAGGGGCTGGTTACACGCGAGGTGTGATCATACCCCGGGACAAGTTAACAGTTTGATTGTTTTGCAGATTAAAGTTGGATGTGAGACATCCTGAGAAGAGATACCCATGCTATATGTGTTTATCTGTTCAGTTTGTATGCTCACTAAGCGAAAGCTTACGTTTTAATATGTTGTGCATGCAGGTAACCAGTTTCCAGTAAGGGTAAGGTCTCGGTGCTCCGCAGAGTTGGATAGCTCCCAGTTTTTGAAAAGAGTACTTTTAACACTGCTTTTTAGTAAAACTGTTAGCATTAAAGTGTTGTAGCTAGTTTTCCGCAAACTCTGATGTTTTAGAATGCTAATTAAAATTTTTAAAAGCTATTTTAGAAAAGTGGTGTTACAGATGTCAGTCTCTTATTGCCTACAAGCAATAAACAAGTACCTCATTAACTTCTAAACGTTGCCGCAATGATTCTGACTGACTAGCAAAAGCTCAACTAAAAACTACTTCCTACGGCTGCAGAGGAAGTAACCTACGCCCGCATGATTTTCCCTCACTACGGCTGCATCCCCACGCCCGTAGAGGTTATTCTAAACTTCCTACGGTTGTAGGCTATGTGCACTACACCCGTAGGCTCATTTCCTTCGTCCTTAGACGGTAACTCATAAAAAACTGTCCTACGCCCGCAGGAACCCTCTCCTACGGCCGTAGGAGACAAAACAAACAAAAACTCTAAATACCTTCCTACGGCCGTAGGAACAGTCGGTACAGCAGACTACAGCTCTGTTCTCAAACAGAACCTGCATATCCGACTTTCCTGCATTTAATCGACTTAGATCCACATTCAAGTGTTCAAGTACATCTTTTAACGTCAATACCCACTTTGTAACATGTATTTTGACTCAAAACATCAACAAATCTATGATTCAACCAATAATCATCTATATAACCTCAAAAACTTCAAGATTCTTACAAATAACAATTACCTGCACAATCTGATCTCTATTGCAACGAATTGGCTTTCAAACTTCAATATTTCTCAACCAAAATCAGAAATAAGCTTGTGGTTATGTGTGTACGTGAGTGTGTATCAAATATTGCAAATGAAAACTTTGACTAGCAAAGTCAAAGCTCATTCAAATACATATATATCAACTTTCACAAAATGACCCAAAGGTCCCTGCACTATAACTTCTATAACTTGACGCTTTAAGTCCCTCAATTAATAATAAGCACATACAACACTTACACACAATGACAACTTGCTAATCATACTTAGTACTTAACATTTAAGTTAAAGTAAACACATAATAAGGAACTTTTAAATCTTGGGGCGTTACAACTCTTCCCCACTTGGGATGATTTCGTCCCCGAAATCTACTGTACACATAATAACTTTAACATCATAATATGTTGAATGCTACCGCACGCACTAGCGGCAGTCTTACATCTCCTTAACTTTGAATGCTATCGCAGCGCACTGACGGCAGTCTTACATCTCCTTAACTTTGAATGCTATCGCAGCGCACTGACGATAGTCTTACATCACACCTAAGTGTAATATGAACTCATCATGTGCTTCTATTATTTCTTTACCAATCTTATCATGTTGTTACACAAACTCGCAACTTTTCTTTTCAATAAAGCTATTGACTGTGCTCTATAACTGAACTTCTCATTTCTTGTCTCGTCTTACGGAGGGACAACTACTAAAAACATCAGCTGGATTATTACGAAGGTAGGATACATGACAAGTATCACTAATCTGAATCACTTTATCTGGAAATTCTAGTCCGTGCGCTATTTACCCTCACAATAATCTCAAATGGACCTATAAAACAAGGCCCTAACTTACCCTTATTTTTGAATCTGATAAGCCATACCCACGGTAACGCTTTCAACTACACGTAGCCTCCAATCTGGAGCTCTAATAATAATCTCTTCTTACTCACATAACTAATATGTTTATCCTGTGCAGCCCTAAGCCGCTCATATACCTGTGCCACTATCCTTTTATTCGATCATCTATTCAATTCTCTCTTTCTGACCAATCCCACCCTAACAATTAGGGTTTAACATTCTCTAACATACAACATCTGCTACATTCTACTGGTAATTGTTACTACACAAGGACTCTGAGTTCTGAATTTATCTTTCAGTATCTGTATAACCCTCTCGTTCTATCCATCCGTCTGAGGGTGGAATACCCTATCAACATATAACTCAATCCCCATATATCTTTTCAACTTACTCCAGTGCCTGGAGGTAAATCGGACATCTCTCTGGAATAACTATAACTGAAAACAACCTGTCTAGCTGTCCTCTCTTTTCACATGTACTCATCTGCCATCCTCTTAAAAATATATTTCTTTTACCAGAATAACTTGTACCTCTTTATGAGTCTATTCACTGTTACTCAATTAGTATCAATTCATAACATGTTCCCACTCTCAAGCTGGGACATCAGGCGACTGTAACTCTTCATAAAAATTCTGGTGTTTTGCCTTAAACTATAGACAAGTCAAACATTAATCAATATATTTCTATACATCTCTATTGATACTGTGCGCATTGAAAGCTGAGAGCAATCTGCTTCCTCTAGAAGAACTTGTTACACACATTCCTTTAACTGTGTATCTATACTTGGTCATACCGGATCAATAGATCTCGAACATCTCTTACTAACTTTACCGCCTAATCTTTGATACACTAAATCTTAGGCTGATATCTTTAACTACTTTAATCTTATCAATTATTTCAGTGACAACTGACCTCCTCACTCGATACTTCCTTATCTGTACGGTGCCTGTCTTTCTGTTCAAAGCATCTACCACTATACTAACTTTATCTAGGTGGTCTAAAACCACACTTTACTAATCCTTTTAAAATCTCTAACCACCGTTTCTAACGCTTGTTCAAAATCTTGCATTTCAATTCAAATTTCTGGGAAGGGTAACCACTTTTAATTATATGTAGCTGATGGAAAAACATAAGTGGTAGCTTTACTACTCTGTATAACGTATCACAACAACTGCTTCGTCTCTCATTTCATCTATAAACATATGCGTTGAAGCATCACATAACTTATGTTTCAAAGTATCATATATTCCCTACTATTCACCTTCTCGGTTTAACTTTTCATCCCTAATAGCTACTTACGTAGGGGTAACACTAGTTTGGTCCTATTCTCTTCTTTAATCTTTAACTGATGGTATTCTGACCACAATTCTATCTTTGAACATCACAATGTATCCTGAAGCTGATCAAACAATTCATCTATCCTGAGAAGCGAATACTTGTTCTTGCTTGTAGCCTCATTACATTTTCTACAATCTGGACATATTCTTTATGCACTACCTTCATTTCTCACAACTTGTACTAATAAGCTCCCACAGTAAACTACTAAGTCAAATGAAACCTTTATCTGTCAACTAATTGCAGTTGAATCATCAAATTTTACATCTATAGCGGGGCTAATCTATACGGGGCCTTAACTTTTCTGGTCTCGTTTCAGATACTACATCAGTTCTGAACTCCACTTATCAAGCCGGTGGAATTTCTAGTAAATCATCTGTGTAGTCACAACTACCGGTACATCTTAAATCTTTTGTAACTTTCTTTTCATGCTACCTTCTTTCACATAAGCTAAAACGTTATACATTTATGCCCCGAATACTTTCTCATTTCTGCTTACAAGAAACTAGAATACATATTCTTTTACTGTCACTTCTGTTCAACAGTTCTTCCCCACTTGGGGTCTTAACCCATATTGTTCTCTGATCACTGTGTACTTAAAGTTGCTACTAACTTAACCAATTAATCTCACTAACTGCTCGAAACTCTTTCATTGTGGTTTACGAATACTTAATGGAAACTAGCAATTTTTATCTTTATTACTCTTTATCTACACATACTATTCACAATAGTAGTCTCATCTGCTGCATCTACCTGTAATCACACCAAGTTCTACCTTTACTTCTTTAGCTATAAACTGGAAAACTCAGCCCCTTTTGGCCAGGGCATTTCTACTCTCTAGTACTGACCCTCGTCATAACAAACTAGAGTAAGTATTTTATTGACTTTCTCTCTATATCTGATAACTTAGAACAACAAACTTACTGTACTTAACTGGTAAACTAAAAGCACCCTTAAAGCGAGTTATTTCAAATCTTTGATCACATGTCTCTGCCTTTCACACTTCACGCATCCGAATGGGTAAGCTAACCTCCCCTGTAATAATACAACCGTTGACCTCTTCCTTAACACGCTTGTCGGTTCAACCTTTCTCTTCTTATTTACTATTCCTTTCTTACTCAACTGTTATTATTTTTTTTTCTCTTGGCAAGACTTATTATCTCGCCTACTATATTACTAGTAACTGTCATTAAGCTTCATACATATCACTTCTAACATCAATTATAACACTGTAATTACATAAACTCTGCACTAACTTACTCTGAATAAAATGTCACATTTCTAACAACTTCTTGGTGATATCATCCACCAACTCTATCGTCTGTCATCAAACTTGAAACTAATCTGTGATCTGGTCCATACGAGCTTTTAGTATGACTATAACAATTCCTTAAATTAGGCCTAATCATGGCCTCAATCTGTGCTTCTACCTTTCTCTTCAATAACATGGTCCACCCGTCTTTCACTGTTCTACTCATAAAATTATAAGTATTTATATTTGCTCTCTCTCTGGTGGACACCTACTGGTACAGAAAACCCATTTCTGTCTCTGCTAACCGTCAAATGCTCACAATCAAATATGTAACCCCCCTCGAAGAGAGGTGGCTTGTACTCTGAAGTCTTTACACATGTACCCCTACAACGGGTCAACTCTAATTTTAACTCCTACCGGTGCCTTTACCTGAACCTGTACTGTTGCATCCACGTGCTACTATCACGGGACTTTAATTCTTTTCTGATACTTGCCTAACGCTTGGTTGACATTATCTAAAACGCTTGCTTGTAGGACTTACTCAACTCTATTACTACTATCTCTTTTACTGAATCGTACTCTTAATCTTACAAAATCTTCTGTAACAACTCCCTCTACAGGGTTAATCATATATCTTTAACATATTATACAATAACATCTTTCTCTGCTTCTCATAACAAGGTATGTAATATTATTAATACTACATCTATCTCATATTCAATTCTTGTCTTCTTCACATACTAAACACAGTCACGTATTACCCATCACTTGATTCACAAGGCACTACCATAACAATCTCAAGCTCAACTGCATACCATATGTTCTTTACACACACTGGCCAGGTGTTGTAAGGGACATATTATACACAACTGTTCTTGGTGCCGTCATGGAATACCCCGATTCACAAGCTTAGGTCACGTATGGAAAAGTTAACTACACATGCATAAACATTACTACTCATGCTCAAACTGTAAAACAGATAACAGTTCATAACTTCTTACTACTGTATGCTCACCAAGGTTACTGCCCCAGGGATAACTCCACTTTATCTCAAAACCAGGGTTTAAGTTCATACATCACACTCATGTGTGCCCAAATCCCTCAAACCTTGGCTCTGATACCAAGTTGTAACACCACTTTTTCCAAAATAGCTTTTAAAATCATTAACTACTGATTAGCACTTTAAAACATCGGAGTTTGTGGAAAACAAGCTTACATCACTTTAGTGCTAACGGTTTCGTAAAAGTAGGGTTAAAAGTACTCTTTTCAAAAGCTTGGAGCTATCCAACTCTGCAAAACACTGGGGCCTTACTCTTGCTGGAATCTGGTTACCTGCATGCACAACATACTAAAACGTAAGCTTTCGCTTAGTGAGCATACCACTGAACTAATAAACACATAAAGCATGAATAACTCTTCTCTGGATGTCTCACATCCCATTTCTAGTCTGCAAAACAATCAAACTGTTAACTTGTCCCGGGGTATGATCACACCTCGCGTGTAACCAAACCCCTGACGCTTTACTTGGGTATAAGGATCTTAATATACCCCTTTCACTTGACTGGATACAAGTATCCGATTTTCTTTGTACAAGGCTTCTCTAAGCCATGTACCTGCTATATTTGCGCACAAACATATCACATATCAAAACACATATATCATATTATTCACTTTATGCATAATTGCGTACTAATCATATCAAAGACTATAGCATAGTGCTACTGAACCTCTGAACAACAGCCTTTAACTTCACATATCAAACATACAATTGATATACTATTCATTTAGTGCAAGTACATATGCTAATCTGATTAAAGGTAAGTACACTCACCTTAGCAGCAGTTAAGATTATACTTCTATCACAAGGATGTCAGTCTCTTATTGCCTACAAGCAATAAACAAGTACCTCATTAACTTCTAAACGTTGCCGCAATGATTCTGACTGACTAGCAAAAGCTCAACTAAAAACTACTTCCTACGGCCGCAGAGGAAGTAACCTACGCCCGTATGATTTTCCCTCACTACGGCCGCAGGGAACCATCCCTACGACTGTAGAGGTTATTCTAAACTTCCTACGGTTGTAGGCTATGTGCACTACGCCCGTAGGCTCATTTCCTTCGTCCTTAGACGGTAACTCATAAAAAACTGTCCTACGCCCGCAGGAACCCTCTCCTACGGCCGCAGGAGACAAAACAAACAAAAACTCTAAATACCTTCCTACGGCCGTAGGAACAGTCGGTACAGCAGCCTACAGCTCTGTTCTCGAACAGAACCTGCATATCCGACTTTCCTGCATTTAATCGACTTAGATCCACATTCAAGTGTTCAAGTACATCTTTTAACGTCAATACCCACTTTCTAACATGTATTTTGACTCAAAACATCAACAAATCTATGATTCAACCAAGAATCATCTATATAACCTCAAAAACTTCAAGATTCTTACAAATAACAATTACCTGCACAATCTGATCTCTATTGCAACGAATTGGCTTTCAAACTTCAATATTTCTCAACCAAAATCAGAAATAAGCTTGTGGTTATGTGTGAACGTGAGTGTGTATCAAATATTGCAAATGAAAACTTTGACTAGCAAAGTCAAAGCTCATCCAAATACATATATATCAACTTTCACAAAATGACCCAAAAGTCCCTGCACTATAACTTCTATAACTTGACGCTTTAAGTCCCTCAATTAATAATAAGCACATACAACACATAAACACAATGACAACTTGCTAATCATACTTAGTACTTAACATTTAAGTTAACGTAAACACATAATAAGGAACTTTTAAATCTTGGGGCGTTACATGTAATTTCCACCGGCTTTAATTAAAGGAAAATGATAACCACAACCCTAAGGGATGTGGATAAGAGTAAAAAAAATAAAATTCTATGTTTTAAAAATGGTATCCGTGTGTTATGAATAAAAAGTTTGAATGTTATTTAAAAGATGATTAATGTGAATATTTTACAAACATGGAAGGTTGATTATGTAATTTGAGTTATGATCATCAGTTTTGGAAAGTGAAATTACCTTTTATACTCTTAACCACAGCCCTAAGGGCTGTTGTTATTATTGTACTTAATTAAATCATTATATCATAACACTTTTAGAAAAAATTAAGAAAAGAAAAACCCAGTCTGGTCTATAAATTTGGTAAGAAAATAAAGAATTTTGACGTTTATAAGACTTTTTTTTATCTTCTATTCTTATAAAATAAGAAATTAATTAATAAAGTTGCTTATTGTGCGACAAGAGTCAAGAAAGGCGGCTACGTCAAGAAGCCGCCATATTTTTAATTAAAACTTAAAAGCCGTTATTATTATTATTATTTAGTATTGATGATTTATGAGTTATTATTTATTTTTATTCATTTTTCAACATAACATAGTTGATAGTTATAACCGCGTAAAATGGGGTTTTCAAATACCCGACCCTATTTCGTGTTTCCACTTAATTTCTTATAATATAATTTAATATAAGAAGCTGTGAAATTATTTTGACCCTATGACTCATTACTTGTACGTATATACTCTCAAAATATATGTATCACGTTGTAATAAGATTGTAAGCAATCACTAATTGACTATAAAGACTTACGTTAAAAACTTATTGTTCATACTTTCTAATAAATTAACATTATAGATCATTTACTCATATTTAATATTTCTATTAAAAGATTTAATATTTATCAAAGGAGTTTAAATAAAAGAAATTGTTTTTTTTATGAAAATGGAAGGCATTGTTATCGCCCCTAATTGTTGGCATGTGACATTCGCATGATTATATTTTGTCACTTAAGATGAGTGTTGCCACCGTAAACCCACGTTTGTGAGATTCAAATATTAATAAAAACATGTGTGACAGCTTGGACAAATTGAGATTAAGATAAAAGATACGAATGTGGCGTACTCTTCGCCGAACAAAGTATTTACCGTGATTAGTGGGCCCGACACTTTCCGAGCCTCGCTCTACTACTCGAGGCCAGTCGAAAAAACCCGAATAAGATTTAGTAACACTATTTATCAACCAGAATGACAAATTTTACAAGGATGAAATATGCAGAATGACATAGATTTAGGATCTTTAAGGAGAAAAAAACCCCTTGCAGGTTCTAATAGTATGGATCCATCATATTCCTTTGTGATACCTGAAAGTCAGTCAGTCTCTGGAGAGAGAGAGTACTTGTGGTGCCAGATTTGAAACTCGGCAACTCTTCTGCAGGTCTGAAAGTGACGAGAAAGTGAATGCGTTATTGGCATCCAAATAGTAGACAGGTTTTAGAAATTAAAGAGTAATAGAATTCAAGAATATTTGTGGCTTACCTGCTCAAAATACTATGAACTCCATGCCTTTTTCACATACATATTGCTATCAGATACATTAGCTTTCACAGGTGGCAAACAGGATAATACCCAGGCAGGTGCATCTCCTAGCCATAGCGCTTTACCAGAATCTTTGTTTTTGAAGTCTGGTGCCCTTTTATTTCTCTGTGTCAAAGTTAGAACAAATTTAAAAAAAAGTACATATCAACTGAAAAGGAAATGAGTCAAATGGGCCAAACGGGCCAAACGGGTAGAGAGTCGCCAAATTGTATGTTTAATGCATAAAACCTTCTAAGTTATTTCTTGAAATGATATAATATCTCTTACACAAATTCTTTAAAGATAATTGAAACAATCCAACAGAGTATTTTCACACACCCTAACCCAACACAGCTCATTTCAATTCATAATAAAACATCATGGTTTGGATGTTGCCCAATCTTCCCATATTCCTGCATCTAGTGTGCTCCTTCAGCTTTGCCCAGTGTACGTGTGTGTGTGTGTGTGCATGCACATGTTTGTTTGTAGGCGCGTGTGTAAGTATATGAGAGAGTCGGTAGTCTCACCTTATCTAATCTGTTGTCCCACCACTTATTAGGATTTTCGACCAAATCTTTCCAAGAATCAGCATCTACATTGCAGCCAACAGACACTTTAGCAGAATAATAAAAGCAAAATAGAGCAACATTGCAAATTTTAACAGCACAGATAGGATGAAAAAGTACCCACCCTTTCCACCTTTGGTAAAGGACCCCCCACCGTTTTCAGCCTTGTTCAAGTACCCCCCAGCCTTTTCACCTTTGCCAAGATACTCTCCTCCCTTTTCAGCCTTGTTAAAGTACCCCCCACCCTTTTCACCTTTGCTAAAGTAATTCCTCCCCTTTTCAGCCTTGCTAAACTCCAACTGTCCAAGCCCTTGTAAAATCTCTGCTGGTGCTCTGTCAAGCCAAACCCCGACACCAGTGTCTTTGTGTTTGAAGTCTGGGTAATTCGCTTTCACCTGGAAAACTTACCACCATAAGCATAAACCTTAACCAAAGGTGATAATTTCATCCCATTTACCTATAAATGGATTAGCCTGAGTTATTTTTTTATTTTTTGAGGGTCAAATGGGTTAAGCTAAAGGATTAAGCCAAAAAAGGAAATGAGTCAAACAGGATGAAACTTGAAAGTCATCCCAAGTGTCTTCAAACACATTAGAAACCTCCTAGATTGCATTATTAGAAGAGGTAAGGTTATTTTTCTAATAGCATATACTATTTATAAAATCCAAAAAAATAGGATAAAGAAAAGGTTTAAGGGTCAACACAACCCAACCCGTAATTGCTTGTGTTGAACCTAACCCATTCTGACTCAATAGCCAACCCGCCATACCTTCCCAATTTAGTGTTAGTTTGATTGGACATACTCACCAAGCCATTTTGCTTCTTTTCACGGTTATCCAGCCATTCTTTAGAATTAGTTAGAAGATCCCTCCACAAAGCTGACAAAACGAAATGAAATTGTCATTCTTGATATCCTAGGCACCGTTCCACATTGTCATAAGCTTGTAAACCGTAAGGACACGGAAAATGAATCACATACCATTGACGTTACGTTTATCAACTTTATGATCAGAGATCAAACGTCCTGTTTCCTTTGAGTCATTAACTGGGAAAGATTCAGCATCATTAAGTAACTGAACATAATTCTATTCTTCAAATTTAACATCCAGACCACAAACAGTTAAATAATTAGTTACAAATGCTTCCACCTTTTGTTGAACCCCTATATAGGATGGTTATAGCATGTACTCTAAGTACAATGAGTTGCACATGGAGAGTGAATTGACCATATCCCCAGATTGTAAAAAAAACAACTTCAGCCATTCAGGAGAATTAAAACTTTGAAAGGACCATTATTTTCTTTTTGCAGTAGATGTGAAAACATTTTAGTATTTTACAGTGAATATTAAGATCAAAATCAAAAGTAGAATTTAACACCGCTTGACTGTTTAATATTTTAGGCATAATTTTGTGCCATAGTTGGATGTGGAGGTTAGTAAGTTCTAGTTTTGAGTCATATTTAACCGGTTTCAATGAACAACCGATTGTCTTGATTAGATGTTTAGGCATGTATCAAGCATATTTTGTGTTTTTCATTATGATAATGAGGCGTGACATATGACATATCAACCCTGTAACTATGTATGAAAAAGATTTGTAAATTCTCATAATTGCACCAAAATGCTGCACACCTTCACCTTTTCTCCATTGTATGTAATTTACTTCCATTCTGACTGTCGCATTTACTTACGTTACATTAACTGGTAAAAAAGGGCAAAAGTGTGTAGCATCTTAGTGCACTTATTTTACATATAACTGGAAGAAAATGTAGGTAAGTTACATTATGTGGTAAAAAATCAATCCATGTCACATAAAACAGTAAAAAAGGTGAAAGTGTGTGTGTGTGTAGAGGGAAGAGAGAGAGGGTGGTTCAATTGAGAGCCATTAGTTTTGTGAGAACTGCAACCATTCTAGACCGCTAGATTGTTTGATCAACGGCTAAGAATGTTTGTAGCATTAGTTTAAATAAGTTGAAACTGAAGGACTTTAATTAACAGAAAGGATGGGTGCTAATAGAATTTTTATAGTAATTTGAAAAAAAAAATTAGTAATTTAAGGGAGGATACAATTTTTAATTTGAATTGCGTATATATTTCGAAGTTTCCTATCTCTCTTCTATGCTACCTCTCTCTATTGGTTCTTTACCAATGAGGAAATGAACTTTCTCTCTCTCCACCGTTGAAGTCTCTGAAAGCAATGAACATACAGCTCTCACACATACACACACACACTCTCTCTCTCTCTTGGATGGGTTCTTGCAAATTGGGAGACTCTTGTTTGAACCCTCCCCTATATGTGTGTATAGCATGAAATCAATATGGTGGAAGCTTAAAGGTCTTTGTTTTCTAGTAACATAAAATGGGGCAGCTGAAAACTATATAAACAGTTCACCTGTATTCTTAATGATCCACTTATGCAGCTCATCTGATTTAGATATTTTCTTCGATGGAGGATCTGGAACAAAATTTACGCTATGCACCATCACCTATATACTCAACCAAGGTTGTGAACTTATTACTTTAAATACACTTAGAATTAAAGATACACAAAGAAAAGGATCAGTAAAAGAGAGAATCAGCAGGGAAGATAGTCCAGAGCTGTATATTTCCAAGTAATTAAAAGAGACATTAATTTAGAGGTTTTTTAAGTATTCATTTCATTGATTAACGTTGTTGCCTTAGGTTATAGGGGATAATTCTCAATCGATTTAAAGATTAGCATGTATTCAAGGAAAAACCAAACGTCAAACTTGGCATATTCAACATCCCAAAATATTAAATAAAGATGTACACAAGACTAAGAAATAACAAGTATGCAAACAGGTCTAACATCTACCGTTTTAACATGAATAAGATTACAACAATTCAAATAGGACTAAGTTTAATCAACTAACATCCATCTTAACTGACTGCAGTTTCATGATATGAAGAGTAGAATAATTTTCTTTCACAATGCTTGAATGCCATATAGAGATACAACGTTAATCATGTCTGATTTCAGAGATTAAAAACTGCTACTACTACTTTTACTATAATAATTTCTTTGATCTTAGAACTGGTAATAATGCTCATATGGGTTTCGAAACTATTTTCATATCAGTGATATGAATCAATGGAGGCTGGTCCACGATCGCAAGAACAAAACACAGGGGCGCACAAAATAAAACTCGAGGGGGCTAATTGTCTTAAATTATAATTAGTAGATTAATTATGGTATTATTTTTATTTTTGGTGGGAGGGATCGGTAGCCTTATGAGGGCCGATTTCCCTTAGGGTTAATTTCATTCAGCAAATTACTATCGTTCTTGTTGGACTTGGGAGATTACCTGGGTCTCTAAAGCCAGGATTAATATCAGTTAAGCATCTGATTACGGGTGCGTCTCTTCTCTTTTTAGTGTTGCCAATTTGATGCATATCAATCAGCTTTCATATCTATACACACACATGGACAGTATGGACTTACTAGTGTTAATGTGCATGGGTTTTAAGTATTCTAACAAGTATGCCTGTCTACTTCTGGTCGAGCTGCAAGTGGATTAGATTGAAGTTTCACAAATCAAAGTTGCTTGGCCACTGTACCTGGACATTAGCTTGAACTTCACTTAATTTAAATGGTGGGATATCCACACTTAAATGACCAGCTACATGAACATAATCCTTTTCCTTCAGATGGCACATTGCACTATATGCCAGGTCCCCTTCAAATATTACTGGAATCCTGTATTAAAGAAGAAACAAGAAACATATAAGTAAGAGAGACGAAATTTTCCAGAGATGTTGAAGATACACGCAATTCTAATCTACCACAGAGAAAAAGTGTTTGCAGTCATAATATCCTTAATACATTGAACATACACTTTATATGAGGTATAGCCATGTTAAGGGCACCTACATTTTACATGAAAATTAGAAATCTGAGACTCTGAGTGAACCTATAAAGGCTCTTTCTAATCCATGTATCAACCATACAGCCTATTTATATAGCACCAAGACACAGATTCAAGAAAAAAGTTGGATTGGAGTTTGGCTTAATACTAGGAGGCCATAAATTTTGTTATTGGCAAATGCAATTATCTATTCTTATAGGGAAGCTACTTTCACACTTGAGAGTTTAGGGAACCCAATGTAGTCGAGCATTGCAATACTGAAACCAAAACCGACCCAATAACTATCGGTTAATGAATTTTTAAAAACCGAACCATCGGTTTTCATTTGGTTCGGTTTTAACGGTTCGGTTTTAATGGTTTCGGTTCGGTTTTTCGGTTAAGACGCTCACCCCTACAGCCCTACTACCCATTACTTGCCTCTATTGTGCTACTGCATGATTAGGTATAGTTGCCTATTATGTGTATGCTAGAAAAGGTGAGTACTGGACTTAATTCTATAACTTAGATTTCACACATCACCCCCTCCTCATGTAGTCAAGCTCGTCACTCTACTCCGGAGGGTTTGTCATGGTTGTGTCATCCTCGTTTGTGATTTGTGTTCGTCATTGGGGTGACGCCCATGTCAGGCCAAATTCTTTTTCTTTTTTCTAACCAATGATATGCACGATAAATAATTTTGTGAGGGTCAAGTAATGGTAGTGATGTAAGTCATCACTACAGGGTGCTAGTAATAGGTTAGTCATGCTGCTTGACTACCAGTCATTAATGCATGTGCTCTTAGAATTTTATAGGTAGTGTTTGGGATTGCTTCACATTTGGAAAATGACGTTTTGTAGAAGCAAGTGTGGACCTACTTCTTCAAAATCACGTTTAGTGGAAGAAAAAATACGTAATCACATTTTCAAGATGCAATAACAAACATCATTTGGCATTTACAAATCGCAAAAGCTGAATTTCAACTCCAAAACGCAATAATCCCAAACACCCCCTTATAATATTTTAACAGGCAGCATATGACAGACATAGCCATTTGCTTACAACAACTCTTGTTTATGAAAAGCTCCGCCCATTTTCACATTTCAGGCTTTCAGCAATGCCCTGTATCCAAAAGTAAAGAACTTTATCCTGATCTTTCTCCCCATGATTCCTCCTTCTTGGTAAGTTAAATAAGAGGAATACTAAGGTTTTAAGTTTGAAGCCTGAGTCCTTACCAAATACAATCTTTGATACAAATTTGTAGCAGACTAAACACGAGCTTTTGTTCTATTTGTAATTCTTGTTATACGGTTCTATATTCTTAGCGATGCTATCTCATACGGTTTCAGATCACCCTACCTGGTTTCTTGTTGTGAGCAAGATACTGTTTTCGGAACAAAAGGCTACAGTTTGTAAGAATGAGGATTTTGGATGATTAAAGAGATTGAAATGCAAATAGGACATAGTATCAAGAGTCTTCTGCCAAAAACACTGCATTTGTGTAAGTTTTGCTTTTGCATTTCCTCCATAACATCAACAAAAAATGACACGCCATGGTTCAAATCTTAGATAACAAAGGCTGAAAGGCAATTCCATCCACATCCATGCCAAAGTGTATCTACTTTTTTAAAAACAGATTAATAAAAAACATTAAAACTATAACATTAATGGGCTACCACCAAAAAACACCAAACAATGATACGGTTTAACTACTGAACGATTAGCAATGATGCTGTGCATCTTAAGGTAATACGAGGCCAAGTGTTATTACCAGAAGGATGTTAGAGAACTGGAAGATTCATCACCGTCGTCTTGAGAAATTATAGTGCCGGCCCAATATTTACCATCAGCACTAGCTTCAAATTGAACTGGAATCTTAACTCGCCCAATCAAATTCACCGAATTAACCACCTTCGCTTGCCACGGAATCTCGCTAGGTTTTGGCCAAGTCGCTAGTTCCTTCAGAACAGCGTCGTTCGAGGATGAGCTAGTCGTCGAAGGTGCTGGCGCTGGTGCTTGTTCCACTTGTGATCTTACTTCCGGCGCTCTAGTTTTCGAATACTTGAGAGTTCGTGACGGACTCCTAGTGCTACTAGATGAAGATGCGTGTTGCTCTTGAATGATTGATATTGGGGAGAGTTTGAAGAGGCGTTTCCGTTGAGCGGTGAGTGCGCGACGTATGGAGTTCATGACGGCAGCGGCGACACCAGTCACTGCGGAGGGGAAGGCGGGGGAGTATTGAATGAAATCAAACCCAAATGCACCTCTCTTGCTCTGTGTAATGCTTTATTATTGCTTTACACAAGTTTGAGCTTATTTTTTCCGGAGAAAATTAGACGGGAGGGTCTATTGTGAACTTTAAAACAGTTATGTGCATCATTTAACTACATTTATTCTTTTCACTACTATAAGAATAAGAATTTGCAAACCCTTAAATGTAACCCTAATATTTGGCAATAATGTTGTTTTAAGGGTATGTTTGGCGTATCTAGCGGTAAGTTCGAGATAAAGCTAAAGCTACGACTAGAGCTTTGATGAGCTAAAGCTGGGGTTTTTTATTTATAGCTGAAAACTAGAGTTTTATTTGTACGAAAGTGTTTGACAAATTAGCAGTAGTTGTAGCTTAATAATGTAAAAAGACATACAAGGATACAATAATAGACATTTAAATAAAAAATAAAATTAATCAAAGGTTATTTATATAATTTGGGTTTTAAAAGATTCCAACAGTTCCTAAAAGTTACTTCAATTAGCTCTTTATTTTGGAGCTTTTATGAGCTTCTTTTTTTAAAAATGAAAACTCAAGCTCATGCAATCAAACAGAGCTAGTGAAGCTTACTTTCTAAAAACTAAAAGTTTCAATTCTTAAAGGCTCCAAAAAGCTCTCGTCAAACATACCCTAAGGTCCCGTTTGTTTCAACGTAACGCAAAGGAATGGAAATGATTTTAATTTCATTCATGTTAGTTATGGAATTACATTCCTCTACCTAAACGAATATAAATACTTCAAATAACTTAATTTCTTTCTAAATAATGTTACCAAACGCAATATACAACGGAATTTGATTTCAATTCCATTACATTCCTTCACATTACGGTGAAACAAACGGGACCTAAGTGTATGAAGTATACAAGCACCTGATGAAGAACGGTATAATTTCGATCAACTATATCATCAAAATTTTGAATTTTGTTGTGTATTTTTTTGTTATTTGAAGTTGTTCATGGAGTTCATGATCAATAATTTGCGGAGGAACACCCAGATCTGATCTATATCTGTCTACATTACGGTGGTGTAAAAAAATTATGTATGCAAAGGGAATGGTAAGTTATGTTGACTATTTGAGCAATAATTTATTCTACATACATGAGTTGAATGCTATTATTGAAGATTTGAGACTGAACTACGGTGGAAAGTTGTATTACCATTATCTTTATCCAACAAGTGGTTTAAACTTTGGTCTTAACGCCCTAGGCAATGACATAAACGTTCACAACCTAAGTAACTTTGTTACCCAACATAAGTTAATTAATGTGTATATTAAACATGGGGTGATCAAGTTAGACACATGTGACTGCTTTTCACACAAACCTAGAATGGTTATTGAGAAAATTATTGATCCAACTGAGGGTCAAGACTAAAAAAATCAGAAGCTACTAATTTGTTGTTTGGATAACATGAGGATCCTATTAGCTTAGAAGCGTCTCTAAAGGCAAGTAGTTAATGAGCATGTTAGCCAAGTATATCAAGGATTTGATCCAAATGAATTGATGATAAAAAAAATTCATTTTGATCATGTATAATATAGTGATAGTGATAAAGAGAGGGAGGGTAGAAGCGAGAATGATGGTGGCTTACAGTGACATTAACAAAAATAGAGAAACCACAACATCAAACAAACTACACTTTTCATCCATTAAATAGGGCAAAACATTTTAATTATTAAGAATATGGATCTTCAAACATTTTCAACTCTAACAAAAAAATTGATGTTCATTAGATACATCTAGACACATTTAAGACCTAGATCAAGTCTAATTTATAAAAATCACATAAACCACAAAAAGAACCGAACTTAAGAACATGTACACTTCAACCTTTTGCTTAATGTTTCCTTGTCTCTGATCTTAGCTTTAAGCTTGCTCTTAGAGACTAACAAATCAGATATTATGTTCATTAATCATGTACACGTCATTAGATCAACCCATTCAATGGACCTACAATTCGAACTCTTTTTGAACAGTTATAAAGTCGTCTGCCCAAATCTTTAGGTGTCCATGATGTCCTTATTATTATTTGCCTTCAACGCTAACACATCAATGTTGCCTTGATTCGTTGATTCCATGGCACCCTAATCACCTTTAATGGAGGAACATGGCTTAGGGAAGAGGGAAGAAGTAGCAAATTATATGGATCATTCGTGTAATTTTCTTTCTTCTATCAGGGTATATAATATTTATTAAACTTTTAATAAGTTTATAATCTAATTTTTATAATTTATAAGAAACTTATTAGCTTAATACCTGGTTTATAAACTTGGTGGATGGTTAGCATGTAACATCCTTAAAATGGGCCTAGTAGTACCTAGTTGTATTTTATGCTCAAATGATTGTACATTGACTTTAAATAATATTTTAGTTGGTTAAGTTGATATATGAGGTGTTATATGAAAGTTAGGGTTAATAAGTAAAAGTGATAAAGTGTTAAACGGTTTCGGGTAATGATTCCGTACATATCCCCGTTAGTTGAAACGAGTTAGCGTGTGATAAATTGTGAGTTGAAAAGGGGAACAAAATACCCGAGGTTTAATAATTAAACCGCAAAGTCGGTTCTCTTCTTTCCTTATCCCCTGATGACTCAAACAAACACACACACACACATACGTATATCGAAACACACACACTTCTACTCTCTAGCTTTGTAAGAAATCAAAGGAGAAAGTGTTAACTTGCAGACTGACAGCAGATTCAAGTGATTTAATTTGTTCTAGTGTCATCATTATCATCCATTTGTAAGTGTTCTTCAATTAAAAACCTAGTTCTTGATGTTTGAAGGAGTTACACCATTTTGATGGTGTAAATTGAGTTCTAGATATGGGTTTTGGTGTAAGACAAGTTCATAAGCTTTGGTTGATGTCAAATAAAGTGTATGAATGTTTGAAAATGAGTTTTAGTCGATTTGGGTGTCAAAAACGCTAACTTGCAGGTTTGTCCACGAACAGGGACGAAGTCTTCTGTGCAGGACCTTCCTGCGGCCGTAGGGGAATGTTCCTGCGTCCGTAGAGGCCATTTAGTTCCTACGGTCGTAGTGAAATGTTCCTGCGGCCGTAGGGGGGTGTTTTTCAGGATTATTGAAATTAAGTCTTTTGTGGCTGTAGTAAGTGGTTCTTGCGGCTGTAGGAGGGTATTTTATGTGGTTTACCACCTACGGATGAAGGAACGAAGCCTACGGGCGTGGGTACATAACCTACGGCCGTACTAACCCAATGAACAGCTTCTGTGGGCGTAGGGGGAAGTCCCAGCGGCCGTAGGACCTTGTTCATTAGAAAAGGGACTTTGCGGGCGTAGAGGATGTTCCCTACGGCCGTAGAAGGGTTGTTTAGTCTTCTGCGGCCGTAGGCCATATTCTCTGCGGCCGTAGGACCCTGTCCAGTGATATTATAATTGTGACGCGTATTTTAAACGAAGGTTGTTGAGTGTTAAGCCATAACCTGGTGTTGTGTGACGTGTTAGGTGTTCTTGAAGGACCGGAAGGTGTTGATCGTTGGGTTAGCTTATCGTGAGCTTAAGGTGAGTACCGGTTTCCCATGAGGCTCAGTAAGTAGTGCTAACCCTTGTGTGTTTAAACGTATAATTGATGTTTCTACGTGCGCGTGTGAGAGGTACGTTATGATGTGATATACCATGCTTATGATGATTAGAATTGCTATGAAAGTAAATGAATACTTGTGACATGAATCATATGCTAAGTGTATGTTATGATTAAGTTATACTCGCATGTTTTGTTCACTAATATGAACAGTAATTGCTGTGATTATATGCGCGCATGAAATTGGATCCTGATTGGATCGGCTATTTGTCTATGTATTTATGTCCGGGCACTCGGGAAACTGTTTATAGTTCCTGACACGGTTGAGGTCAGTTGGCTATATTGCGGCTGGATCCCTTGAGGGCCTAGATGGTTGGTTATTCGGGATCAACGGTGGCTCGGTGGTGCACGCCGTGTCTCAGGTTCTGCAGGACCGCCGTTCCTTGACAACCTCGGGGTCTTGGTTTATGATCAAGATCCGCCTTGAGCCCAGGTGGCTCCGTAACGCGTTGGGTGGACTGCTCTTCGCTTCCCCCACTAGTATGGATTGGTGTTGCTGATTCCCCGGTTGGAGTCGTTGAGTGGGAGTTGCAACCCTACGATATATGACTCTTGCTAACATGTTGGCACTCCGCGATATGATAGGATAGCCCTTTGTGCTTTCCTGAGTTTTGACTGCATGCTTGTTGATACTTATGTGCAACATGGACTCACTAGCTAGTGTAGCTAACCGGTTCATGATTTACCCTTTTCACAGGTATCATGATTAGGCAGCCTGGTGAGGCGGGTCCCTGTCGGTAGTTATAATTACTTTCTGGGAACACTACCTTATGCTTATTTACTTGTGATCCGATGGTCGGTTTATAGTATGGTAATACCGGTTCGTTTTGAGATTTGGCTTTTGATGTTATTAATCGCCAAGTCGGATAACAACACTTTATATTTTATAATCAGTGTTTAGTTTCCGCTGCACGCTTTTGATAAACATAATTTGAAAAGTTTAAATTATTACTGATTTTAAGCTCGTGAAACCCGGTGTTACATAGCATAACTTTTAAACAAAAAAGGTTAAATTATAGTTATATAAACAGCTTATATACTCGTATAGTATAGTTTTATGTGTGTGTGTGTGTATAACGAAGTTTATTGAGCCCAAATGTACATACACGTAGAAAATAAACCCAATTTTATAGGTTCAATATCTGGAACACGGACTTAGAAATTAAAATAGCAATCGGCTTGGAAATCACAGATGCATAGCAACCTCGTAGAGGAAATAATCGAAATCATGTTGTGACAAACTATTTGGCTATGGATCAAAAGTTGTTGATGGCTGGTTCTCCTTTCACCCTTTTATTAATTGCAAATGATGAAACACAAAAACAAACCACAATTGTAAATCATCCAATCTAGAATTATTTGATATTTCCTAATTACAATAAGTAATATCTTTTTAAATGATCCAATCATCAACTATTGATTCCCACCTGTCAGAAAAACGATTGTTCATTTGATTTCATTTGGTGTTTCCATTAGTTAAAATTTGATTTTTTATGTTCTTCAACTATTTGACTACAAGAATTCTTCAATTACTACTATCCGTGTGGTTGATTCATTTGGTGAGTTGATTGTTCAACACAGTGATGTGTTTTTTAGTTTGATTTTGTTATAGATTCCAGATTTAATTCCTATTTTTATCAGCAAAACAAAATAAGGTTTTTTTTAAGATTCCAATCTATATATATACTAAAACAATATCCTTTAAAGCTGAGTTGGCATAGCTCTTCTTTCTCTAATGTCAAAATTGAAGCAAATTAGGATGGCTGATGATATGACGTGGCTTTATTTGAGGTTATATGTATTTCAGCAAGGTTTGTGTCTCTTTGTGTACATTCAAATTTAATTCTCATTCATCATAAATCATTAAATACTCATTGATGGCACCGGTTAATTACTGTAATAATTGCAAAGCAAAAGATGAAGAGTTGTTACTGTAATAATTGCAAATCATTAAATCCTCTTGTGTAACGTATCATCCCTGTTGTGGAACTTCACCGAGTAGTACATATAAATCTTGCCGATTCACAGCCAATACAATTCCGGTCTCTACTCTCTACGCTGCGTTATCCAACGACCAGCACCCCTTGGTTCGACGAAAATCTGCCATGAGTCCTTCCCAGTCAACCGCCACCGCTGCCTGGATGATACCGCCTGTGGCGCTTAGGCGTTTGTCGGATCATTCTCCCGGGTTACCACCAGCCTGCGCCGGTAAACGTGCCTGTTTGCCCGAAGAATAAACCGAATAATTATTTTGGGAAATTCAATGAAGCTGTTGATAACGCGGCGGAGGAGGAGGAAGAAGATGACGACGGCAAGATGGTTCCGCCGCATGATATCATGGCGAGATCGTACGTGACGTTTTCAATTTCCAAAGGAGCTAGGCGTACGCTCAAAGGTAGGGAACCCTTCGTATTGGTTTTGTAATACGGAAGCCATAACTTCTGATCGGATGAAACTCCTCTGTTCTTTTGAATTCATAGTCATATATACATAATAAATTGAGATCATACTGCACTAGCAAATGATTTTGGGAGAATTCATGCATCAATTGGTTGCAAATTCTTTTACTATTTGCCATTAAAACTGTTAATTGCTTATTGACATAAGCAGTTTGGAGTAAACCATTTGATACTCTGACCTCATTCAAATTAGCAAATCCCAATCACCTATAGAAAGCAGAGCTTCTACAAGCTTAACTATGCCATATTCACTAACAGTCTGCTGGATTTGATGATTAAGAGAAGTACAACTTCTTTGGATTTGTAACACTTACATAGAGTCTATGTTTTAATCATACTTCATGCTAGCTTGGTTATGGGTCTGGTCCTTTTTTATCAAGTGGCTAATGATGGAACTTTATTTCAAAAAAAAAGTACATATAAATTTTGCCATGTTGTTCTTGGTTCTCATCGTTACCTTCACATTTACGGCCACGCTATCAAGTTGAATCATTTTCTTTTCTGTATTTGGAAGCCTCGAGGTTATGTGTATATTGTTGCAAATCTGAAAACAGGTGAGCTTTTACATTTTCTATGTTTACTTACGAAATGAAAGTCATCTCATGCATATATCATGATTTATTAATCCTAGAATTGCTACTCATTTGTTTATCTTGATTTATAGAATTCTGCATTGCTTATAAATTTAGTTGGATCATTTATTCATTACTAGGTTACGGTGATAATTGATTTGGATTTACGGGTATGGAATTGTTGATTATTGGATCTTTCATGTTTTGCATTCTTACAATTGTCTCCTTAAACATGTTTCAGAAGCAGAATTTTTATCAGTAAAGGATTATGATGATTCTTAAAGGTATGCCTTTTTTTCTCCTTAAAGTATCTTGTATTAATTTTTTATAAAAAAAAAAATTAAACGTGATTGAGTTTATTACTAAGTATTGTTAGATGTTTTAATTGTTTTAATATAAGTATTATATGTAGTTTATTATAGGTATTATGTAAGTATATTTTAATAAGTGTATTAAACACATTTAGGTACTGTATTTGGGTCGGAATATCCATGACCCAACCAGATTGTTTGCCGCCAACTGCCAAGGCAGTTTTGGCGCCACATAACTGCCACAAAGACATGTATATATATGTGTGATGTACAGATGAATGAAAGATATCGTTTCTTCTATTATTCATACATATCTGTTCAATTTACTTGTTCATATACTGCAACAAATTCGTGTGTGTATTGACTGTGTTTTTTAGTGAACCAATAATGGATAGAAGGAATGAGTCACCAACATGGTATCAGAGCCAAAGGCTCATGCGATCTGTGGGAGGATTGAACAGAAAGAAGAAGTCGATTCATAGTGCAGTCGAACAATTGTGGAACCATTGTGGAAGTGATCGGTGGAATCAAAGGAGGAAGGAAGCGCTGCAAAAATTGAATCGACTGTGTATACGAGACGAGGGCAATCGATCCTTTTATCGTAAAAATTCAAAGGCGTTGCCATTCCATGAAGATCAGAAGCGATTGAAAAGGGCAAAGTGCTACATCTGTTACATACGTGGTCATACGTATCATACTTGCCCCAATCGATCGATACTGTTTGATCTCAATCGAATCAGAGATCAACGCAAAATTGAAGGGGAATCAAGCAGTGGCCTAATATGTGCTACCATATACCTAAAAATATCAAACTAGAGTAGGTGAGAACAAACAATAAGAACGAAGGACAAAGTTGCAAATTAAAAAAATGGGATCAAGTTTATTAAGTATAAGATGATAACAGGAAGGCAATGGAGATTTTCTTTTTTGCAATAGATAAATTGGGAGTTACGCTTCATTTTGGTTTTCCTTCGTTGTTGCATATATCAAGAATCAAGACCATAGGTGCTAGAAAGGCAAGTGGCATGGAAATTAGCAAATAGTAGTTTCTTGGTTTACATGACTTGGGTTATGCTTAGCAATTTACAAGGTTAGAACATTAGCCTTTAAACCTCCAACCTCACACAATACCAATGATTTATAATTGAATAACTCAGATCAAAATAACATTTGATTGATATAACATAAGATGAACTATTGATAGCTTTCCCTCATGAATTGACATAAGATTGATATATGAGACTTGATTGTAAATTATTATTAAATGCCTCTTTATGAATAAATTGTTGTTTGTTGTTGTTACTTGAAGACAAATCACTTTAGTTTGGTAGTTATATATTGATTATGAATAGCTTTTGCTTATCCTACTTCATATTGTGTTTTTTGTATTTTCATTCAGATATGAAATGTAATGAATGAATACATTACCTGTTTTTGCTAAAGCCATGTGTATCATGTATTTTCTATATTTTTCAAAGGTTTAATACACTAGGTTAATTACATGCTCATGTTGCCGGAAACAATTATCACCTAAGTTGTGTTGCACCCTTTATAATTATAATTATAGGCACATTCTCTAATCTTATAGCAAACTTATCATCTTCATTGCATCCTATATTTAATGTTAAAGCTAATTAGCATCTGTAGCTTGCTGATGTGGCATGTGGCGTGAGTTTCGGGCTTGAGTTCTCTATTTGATGAGGGGCGATTCTTTTTGTTGTGGTTGTTTCTCATTCAACAAGACGATGATTGTTTTTTTTTTGTAGATCAATAAATTTGTTGTGTTGATCGAATTGATTGAAGAACACTCCTAATTAGAACTTCTCATTTATAGAGGTTGAAGTATGGTATGGGAAATCGACTCATTCCCACACAATTGCTATACCATCTTCATTAGTTTCTTCAAGAAGGGGTATGTTGTTTCTTCTTCTGAAATGAATTTCGTCTGTTTAGAGATTTCTGGTTTGTTATCTTCTTTCCATGAAAGTCATAAGTTTTAATTTTGGCATTCAATTAAGATTAGAAAATTGTGAAAGGTAAGAAATCTATAACTACCGTTTCCCATAATTCGGGCGAATTAGATGGTAAGGTTTAAACTTTCACGAAGAATCCTATGGTGAAATATTGAATGTCAATCTTGAGAATGAAATCATTAAGGATAATTGTAAAGTTTATGTATTATTTTAAGTGTAGCATGTTAGTATAGTGTTTGATCTCTATAGTGAATTTGATGTTCTAATAGAGTCAATTGTTATGTTAAGGCATGAGAAGTAAGAATGCTTGAATTAAAACGGAGTTGTTTTAAAGTATTTGCATGTTTAATCTAAAATGGTGATTGTGATTGTTTATTTTAAGTTGTTTGAATACATAAACTACTTTTGGATTTTTTAAGCCTATTTATTAAAAGAATATTTTTGTAAACTTATATGTTAACATTGGATTAACAAGCATTATGTTACTCAAAACATAGAGATATAAAACCATATGTCGAATATCTTACATTCTGGCCCGTGTTTACACGGGCTTGAAACCTAGTTCTTATCAAATCCGATTCCACTTGATTCTAATTCTAATTTCTTGGTTTCCAATTTCTTTATTTTTATTCTGCAAACAAAACAGGGCTTAGTTCATAAGAAGTTACAAACACCTCTTCTGAAAATGAGTGATTCAAAATCTTTAAAACAAACACCACTAATAGTTCTTTTTCTTTTTCTAAAACAATTAATGGTTGACCAATAAAAAGCTTAACAGTTGGTTGTACTAAAAGTATATACATAATGTTCTTTTTTAGCTTAGCTAATTTGTTGTGCTAAAGGATCATGTGTACTTGCGATGATCCATGTTGCTACGGGCATGTACACGATACGATTCTTCAACAAAATCTTCATTCAAAACAAAAGAGGAACAGACATGTACAGATCATCCAAAACACATTTATTGATCATTTCATACCTCTCTTCATTCTTGTAGACATGTTTGCTTTTATCTTCAACTTGGGTTGGTATTAAGGACGGTCAGTTAGATTTCGACAATATCCACCTGAAACAGCAGCTCAAAATTATAGTCAGTTAAATCCTAAATAGGTTCCACTGTAAGCAAAAAAATATACCAGTGAGGTATTAATGATAGGCTTTAATTGTCCGTGAAGTAAAACAATTTCTTTAGCAGGAGGTTGTATAGCAGCAAGCTTATCTCTCATATTAGTAACTAATATAAGAGATTCTGATAGTCGATTTAGAAGATTCACTAGAGCAATCACTTCATTTCTTTGTAACTGCACCTGCAATAATATAAATACAAAGAAATATTAGGATTAGTTTTTTCCAGATAAATAGATCGCATCTTAACATGTTCAAAGTCTCCTAAACTCCCAAAGTGTATTTTTAATATATAAAACTTCCTAAATTGTTTCATACAAAAAATTAGATTATGTCATATTTTACACAGAAATTATTCATAAAAGAATGTAACACTAGCATGACAAAAAGATTTTCATGCTGACATGCTGTTTTGACCCGCACCAAAATTTGTAGCTTTTGACCCGTTACCAACCTTCATATTTTCATACTGAAAACAAAAGGAAACAAACTTGAAATGAATATCTAATACTAACATGTGGATCCGGGCGTCCCTGATCACTGACAGAGAAAAGAATTTGCAATGCAGTTCCAAGGCCGAGAACCTGAAGTTTTCCCCATAGACGACACTTCTCACACCCTACACAATCCATGAGTGCACTGCCACAGGCAAAAGTTTCAGTTACAAACATCATCACAAGAAAAATTAAATCAAAAGGTTTGAAACTGTGAGAGGTTGCAATTGGGCGGGACACGTGACAGGTCAAAACCAATTTCTTGAAAATTTAATACAGTTTAAAACGAGTTGCATAGACCAGCAAACACTTTTTTGTTCCGTTTCTTGAAAATTTATAAGACTACCCGCATCGGGTCGCGAGGGAGGGCTGTGAAGGCTCCTCACGGATGTGAGGAGTATCGCCGGTCTTCGTGAAAGCCGGCTCACGGTCACGCAGGTGAGTGGGATCGCGAGTGTGAGCGGGAGGTACGTGAGCGGGCGGCCTTTTTTTTTTTTGGTGATGTGAGGGCATGTGATGGATGCAGGGGTTGTGTGATGTGATGAGAAAATGGTGAGGGAATGATGTGGCGCTGATGTGGCTGTGTGAAGAGTGTGATGGATGCTGGTAGTCTAAGTAATACTTTCAGAGATATTAATCATTAAGACATGCTTTGATCAACTTTTCAACTGTTCGACCAGTTTTTTGTCAGCTAATTTGTTTGTTATTTTTACCGGTTTGACCTCTTAGATATAAGACTTAACGCAAAACACCCCATTTATGAGGAGTGGGCCAAAATTACAACCTCTACTTTGTTCCTCCATTGGACCTAATTATAACTAATGACATCTGTATTCAAAGAGCATAGACGTAACAAGCTATAACAGACACATAATTTAGGAGGAAAACCTGATGTTTTGAAATTGATTTTGGATCTGTTGCCTAAGTATGGGTCCACCTTGGCCTTGCCACAGTTCAGCCTCATCAAATGGAAGAGCACATGCAGCTTGTAGTTTAGAATTGTGGACCAATTGTCGAATCAACGACTGGGCTCTCGAATCCTCCATATCATTACCAGAATCATATTCAGCCTGATCCAAGTAAGCAGCTGACTGTAACACAATAACATACTTATTTTAAGAAAATTTTCAAGTGAGTCGATTTCTTCAAATAATCATGAGAAAGGATGCCAAGAGCGCTCACTTTTGTTACAGCTCTAAGAACAAACAGGAAAGTGAAGTACAGATTTTCCACGCGATCAGGATGTTTCATGACACGATCACGCATCAATTCAAGATTTGGTCCCCACTGTTATTGTACCCAATAAATGTTTAATTTATTGTTATTCCCTGAACTGTAATATGTAGTATCAAGTAATATGAACCTTATTGGCAGTCTCATCAAGAAGATAATCAGCAGCTATATGGCTTGAAATGGAGGAGTGCAGACCAGATATTAGCTTGTATAGTACTTTCTTCTCTGGGCACGTCTCTCCATATGCATCTGCACGGAAAAAGAAAAAACGATTCTAGAGGTTTATTAATATCACCATAGAGTAAATAAACATGCATATACTAACATCTTGGGCAATTTTCAGAGTATATAGCGTCCCATATCCTTCGTGCTGACGGCCCTGTGTAACCTGTATGACGCTCGGGGTTCAGCTGCAGATTTACATATGTCAATTCGCCTGTAGAATTTTCAATATATAAATAAATCTTGTTAATAAATTATTACAAATTTGCAAATAAACTACAGTATCCTTCCAAAATGTTTAGAAGAATATCTATACCATTATCAGTTTCATCATCATGAGTCCATGGATTATCTACTTCTACCCAGCCTCTAAACGACTTGGCATCTAGGGTACGATCAACAGTAGCCTCAGGTTTTCCCTCTTGACATACAGGGTCATCTCTTGGAAGAATATTCAGAGATGGCTTCTTAAAAGATTCTGGGAATTCGTGTTCTGGACATTCGCACACACTGCAATCCCGCAGGCGGCACATACCATCATCAGGCCAAAAGGGGCAATCGCACCATAACTTAACCTGTAACAGATATAACTAAAGAATGTTTGTACTTTAAACTACTCAACAATCATATAAGAAATCAATTAGTAGACTTTTTTTAGGTAAATATCAGATCAAATGAGACCTTGAAATACCGGAAGAAAGGAGTCTTAACGAGCTCTTGTAACAATGGATGTAAAACTCCTCCATTAATATCATTAACACTCTCATAATCACAACAACAATCCTCTACAGTTCCTGTATATTGACAAGTTTCCTGCTCCACATGTGATAAACAAAAGAAGCCAACTTAGTAAAGTTTAGAAAACTCAATTGTTCCAGCTTGTTATGTAAAAAGTACAACAATGTGTTCTATCATAAGTCATAACATATTTCATGTATTTAACTCGATCGAATTGCTATATAAGCTTTAGGTTTCACTGCATTTGCTTACAGAAACATATAACCCAATGCATGCATGCCTGTAAAAGCGAAAATATGACTAGAAAGAGAGAATTACCTCAGAACAGATGTAGGGTTTATGGAGGAGATGATAATTGAAAGAATGCCGCCATGGATTGAGATTCATGGAAGCAAAAAGCGCCATCAAAGATCCAAAAACTGCCCACCGTCTCCATATGCGGTGGTTGTTTTTTTTCTTCTTACCACCACCTTTACGAAACTCGTTCGATTTGCTATCAACCTCCACCATCAGCAATTATTCGAATATATATCTACAAAAACCCTATCAGCAAGAATAAAAAAAGACCTAATTTCTATCGATTTCTGGAAGAATTAGCAAATTCCAAGCGAAGAAATTATCCGAAACAGTTGTCTTAATTGCCATTTACAAATAATTCTCTGTTCGTGCGCATTGAATAACACGTTTACATTTGATTGATTATGGTTATCTTTTGTTTCAATATTGGTCCTTCCTATACTTGAAATGACAAAGCTACCTTCTTCACTTTAATTTATTCTTTTATTTTCAATTTTATACATTTAATATAAGTAGTTCACTACTATTATTAAAAGGAGTATTATTAAAAAAGTAAAAAAAAAAACATACACCATCCTTCATATTTAATCTTTGGGGTTAGCATAAGACCTGATAGATTAAAAAAAACTGATGGAACGGTCTGCACCAGACCGGTCTCGGTCAATCCGGTCTTCAGTCCTTGATTTTTTTGATATCAAGTTCTGGTCGGTCCGGTTTTTGTTTGATATAGTGTGTAAAACAACTAAAAGACCGAAAAACCCCTATGAACTGAACCAACTGGACTGAGGCCGGTCCTAGTTCTTTATAGGTTTCGGTCTGTCCCAATTTTTGAACCGATCTTACCCCTATTTAATCTTCCACTTGTCATTTCTCTCCTCCCTCCTTTCCCCTACCACTGCCACCACATCTCCGGTGGCACAACCTATTACTTTTTTCGACCATCTTCACGTTGCCATCTTCAGCCACCACCACCCATTCTTTCTTCCCTCCGATTCCCTACCCGGAAAATCCCTCTCTCCTCATTTATCTGTCCTTAGTCCCCATAACCGCCCACCCACCATTGTCGGAGAAGACACACTCTCGTCAGCGCCTATAACCACCACCAACGCCGACTCCAATCACCACCTCGTATTCTCCTATAATCATCGCAATCCTTTAGATCGTCACCAACCTAGCCACCGTTTACCACTACCGCCCCCAACGCTTAAATCGCCACTAAACTTGCCACCACCGACTCTTTGCTGTGGATCTATTCACTAGCAATAGTGCATCACCCACAAGGGTTTCCTTCACTGCAAGGGTATTTTTAATTTGCTAGTAAATTATTTTCAATTTATTTTGCTTTTTGTTTAAAGTTTAGGAGAGAGAAAAGTTTTGGTTTACTATTATACCCTTTTAATTAGAAAAATAAAAAACGTAATTAATCTAGACCACTAGAAAACCATCTCCTAATGCCCTAGTGGGTAAACCACTTGTCTCCTATCGGGGAGGTCAATGGTTCAAGTCCCACTGGGTTTCAATTAGAGATGGCCATGCGGATGATTCGGAAACGGCCACAGGTAAAACCGGTAAAAACTCCTCTCTAAAAAATTATAGACCACTAGATCAGATACAAATAAGTGACTGAGATTGTTTCACGCCGTGTATGTATCTATGTATGTATATATGTATACGGGTTCGGTTCGAGAATCCGATCGCCATCCTCGCTAGTCTGGTATTTTCACTATTTAGGAAGTAGAAACGGGATGGCAAAGATCATCTTTTTTTATGCACTAACGAAATCCCCAATAGTCATGATGAGTTCAAGTACTAGATGCCTTACGTCAAACAAGTCAGATAATTAACAAAATCCAACCTCATTTACTTCAAACTCAAATTCAATATTTTAGTTATAGTAGCTCCAAAATATTCTTACGTACGGCCTTAATAGCATGTGTCTTCGTCTTGATTGCATTTCAGAGTATATGAAACATGTGACCGATGTGTAGAATATCTTTGAAATAGCCTCACTTATATTCAACTAGGACTTTGAATAATCACCAATTAACATTTTGGCTTGCATAAAGAGAATATCTTTTACCAAATAGGGTAACCAAATCTTAAAGAGCCTACACCAACTGATCCCATCGCTAGTATGAAAGAGATAAATGGAGTAATTTATAATTAAAATGTATGAATTTAATTAATTCTTGGTATTTATTAGAGCATGAGGTGTACATGCTTGAAGCATCCTATGCTTCAGTGCCAAATTAGTGTCACATCAGCATAAACCACTATATACTTCAAGCACGTTTAAACCCCCTTACTATCAACGTTTGACACACTTCAAAAAAAAATTATTTAAAAAATACTAATCATCTTTTATCTATTTATCTCTTTATCTCTCTTCTTCGACATTTAGTTACTGAAGGACATCACATTTTTGTGATACCAAATGGTGAGGGGTGGTGTTACCTCGGTACCTCATAGTCAACTCAACATACCGAATGGATGCCGAGTCCACACCAGCATCCATCATCCGACGCTCTTATATACGTCGTGTACAAAATCGTTTGACTTCCATCACGAGAAACTAGTTAGCACTTGACCTCTTTGAACCATATTTCATGATGTTTCTGTAGCTGCTTCTAGAGATGATTAAACTGTGATTTAACATGAATCATGAAAAACACAATCAATTTAAAAAGTTGGTAGATATGAAAGTCGGCAAAATGATAAACTTAAAATTGCTTTGGTCAAATTCGTTTGCTTAGTCAAACATCCATCCTAAAAGTCAAATATATACATTCAATGTTCCATATGCACCACAATTCACTAATAAATTAGGTTTATCATTTTCTAAGGTGAATCGAGTAAGCAGTAGGTTCTAAGAAAAGTACCAATTCTTGCATATCTTGTGGGTATGGCAATGGGCTAAATCTACCACTTTAGATGCATTAATCTTTTGAATTCTTAACCTATCATTACGAGTGAAAGTCAATGGAAAGAGACGTTGGCAGTCAAAATCGATGATTAGCCGTTTGGCATAGTTGCATTGTGCATAAAAAACACTTGTTAACTTGTAAATAGATAAATGGATAGGGACCCACATTCATACTATTTGGTGGAGTTAATCCTATGTGTTAGATGTATACGGCCTAACCAGTATTCTCGTGACCCTTTTTTGATGATATCTCCTAGCCAACTCAAGAACGTACATAGTGAGGTTGGAATCTACGAACTCTAAACATCTAAACTAAAGATACATATAACATGTTATTGACATTTATCATATTACATAGGAAAGAATGAGACTTGTTTCAATCTTTAAAAGCCATTTTACAAGAATTGTGAATGTGAATACAACAACAACACGATAATAGTACTCAATTTTGTTTTATTATAATAGTTTTCATAGTTATTTAATGTAAATGGTATATATTTACGTCTCAAATGAAAAACTATAAACACCATAATATTCCGATGGTCCTACGCCTTCTGACGTATATTATCTTCACATATTATTCCGTTTAATAATTTAACGAGATATAACAAACCAAACTGCAGATTTAATTAACCTAACAATCAATATTTATAATCACTTATTAAAATATGGTTCCCCTAACACCTGACCAGAACTTCCATTACATTTTGGAGTTGAAAAAAGTTTGGTTATCATTATTTCAATTATATTTACACACAGAACTAATTATTAATTTATATTTTATGATTAAACTATTTTTTAGATCATAACGTGGTTGTCACCTCTATTATTATATATATACCCCACACGCCTTACAATATCATCTATATATAAGAAGAGCTCTATGACACTTCCCACCCCATATAACAACTCATACAAACGTTTAACACCACACCCCACCCCAAAGAAAGCAAAAAACCCTTCATTTGTCACGATTCGAAAATGGAAAATCGAGATTTTGATATGCATCAAGATTCTCCGTCTTCTGTCCTCAAGACTCTGTCACGAAACTCGTCGATTGGTCAATCATCATGTACTTATTATCGAAGTGCTGCAAATGAAGGGGTGCCTTTTGATTGGGAAATGCAACCAGGAACACCAAAACATCGACCACGAGAAGAGATCATCCCACCACCAACACCACCGCCATCAATGCAAAACATGACATATTTTCGACCTAATGTTGATCTTTATGAGGAGTCCAAAGAGTCAACATCTTGGCGCTTTTGGTTATGGAAGAAAAGATTAAGCAAGATTTTTCAAAGGGTGCTTTGAACTTTCATTAAATTTCAACCACATGCAAGCTAGATTTGTAACGTGGGTTGTGGGTTTATGGTGGTTATAAAAGATCTCTTGTTGCTCTTTTCCTAGTGGTTCGCCATGTGAGCATGAGGGGCAATAATAGAGGTGCCACACATAGAAACTTGAAATGACATTTGTATGCTTGTGCATTTATGTGATCTAAATCAAAAAGGTGTTTTTGTATCTATTATTTCTTTTTAAAAGGGTGTAACTTGGGCTTTTATGTATTTGTCTATGATATATATTAGGATCAGTGATCAACGAAATCTAATAACTAAATCTAGTGTTAGCTATAAAAACCGAAACCGAACTAAAAACAAAAAAAAAACAAACTAATATAGCAACCAACGGTTTTGGTTTTCAAAATTTCAAAAACCGACTTTTTCGGTTTGGTTTGGTTTTGGTTTTTGGAATTTCAAAAACCGAAAAAACCGAACCGAACTATTATAAGGAGCAATGTTGCAAATATCACTTCATTTCGAGTCTACAAGTTCACTTCATCTTAATTTTATCCATTTACAGCTTAATATAAAAATCTATTTCTTATTATTTATCTTAATTTTTAGGTTCTAGTTTTATATGTTGCATATAGTTTATATGAAGTTGGTTGTTTATTTCGATTTTCAGTTTTGCTAATATGTTTTTGTTTTTATTTTTTATTTGTTTCAATTTTGGCTTTAAAGTTTAAACATGTGACAAATATTTTGCTTGTATCAGCTGCAATGCATATAGCTTGAATTAGGTAGCGCGCATCTTGATGTTAATATAACTTCAATCCTATTTAATTTCATAACCTTACAATGATCGTTATATATCTTCAAATCTTGATGGTTAAAACAGAAAAGCTGTAAAACTGAACCAAAAACCAAAAACCAAACCGAAAGCCGACTTTAAAACCGAAAACCGAACCACTCAAAAACCAAACGATTTTGGTTTTCCAAAAACCGAAATTTTCCGTTTGGTTTCGGTTTTATGCCAAAACCGAACGAAACCAAACCATGCTCACCACTAACTAAACCAATGTAGTCCCAATATCCATATTAGATTGAATTATCGGTTTTAAATAGTTCTAAAAGCAAGTTTTCGACATTGGTAAGGGACTATCTAAAACTAGCTTAACTAATATATATTCCAAATGTGTGAACTATGAAGACACCTTATTTCACTGGCTTTTCAAAAAAAAAATGAAGACACCTTATTTATGATATGTCGATTATGATAAGACACCAAAAACTACTTAAGACATCATTATAGATGATGCAGTTAAACTTGTTCTGGAGTTTATGTACTCAAATTGTAAGATCTTTTTTTTTTAATAAAAATTAACGTGGAATATTAAGTCACCCAGGTTCTAAAGGTCAAAAAATAGTATGTACAGATTTAACTATGGCGTTTTTTACTATCTCAGAATTGACCCCGCAACTAGTTTTTTCACACACCAACTAATTAAGTAGTTTTAGATGATATTTCTTAATTTTAACTTATGAACTTATTAATACTTTGATAAGTTTATAACTTAAATATAAGATTTATGAATTTATCAACTGCAAATTTATAAGTTTAAACAAATCACAAAACTCATATCTTAAAAAATATTTACAAGCCAAAGATAATATATTTATAAGAAATTACTAAACCTAGTTTATGGGGAAAAAAAGGGCCGAAATACGACCAACCACAAGTCACTGACTCACTGTATCCGTCTCTACGATCGCTTGAACGTAAAACGGGGGGGAAAGGGCTAGAATTTGGCGGGAATATATTTTCTTCATCTCTATCTCTCAGACGATTTCATCTGTAAAGCCGAATTTGCTCTCTCACAACAATTTCCTACTATCACACACAGTTTTTCACCTTCTACCGAGTTTGATTCCGAATGATGTACGGGAACGATTTCGACGGCGCCGCCGCCTTCTCAGGCGGTGGTTTCATGCCTTCTCAGGCGACTCAGACTGCCGATCCTGGACCTTCTTCGCACAGTAAAGTATCCATTGTTTTCTCTTAACTTCGTATTTCTGTTCATATTTTAGCGGTTTCCTTTTTGACCTGTTCTATTGTTGGAAGTTAGGGTTTTCATTATGTGATTTGACTGTGTGCAGAATCGTGATACACAGACGCTGATTCCCTTGACCGTGAAGCAAATCAACAAAGCGTTCGTATCAAGTGACGAAAAAGTGAACTTTCTCATCGATGGTGTTGATGTAAACAATGTAGGGCTTCCTTTCATTCTTGTGCGATGTAAATTTTTTAGACTAACTATAGAAGCAAGTGGATTTCTGACGATATATTTACACTCTGAAGGAATGGTGGTTGCATGTGTATTATTTTGGAATGTTGTTTATTGAAAAGTCACACTCTGTCTACTCACTTAGTAAAGCTGCTGAGTACCCTTGTTGTTTTTGTTAAAATTAGGTTAAGATGGTGGGGATGGTATTAAACAAAGCTGAGAGAGTTACTGATGTTTCGTTTGTGCTTGATGATGGCACTGGTCGCATTGACTGCAGCAGATGGTATACCAATTTTCCCTTGTACTTATGTTTCCTCCCTTTGTTATGGTTTCTCAACATAATTTTTTCTGGTTGTTATGTTTTTAGGGTAAATGATCCAGTTGACACAAAGGAGATGGAATCGATAATGTATTTGGTCATTCCTATCTTGATTTGTCATTGAGAATAAGCTGTAGCATTGTAGTCTGATTGTATTCTGTACATAACTTCTTTCTTTTTTTTTCTCCTCTTAGGAATGGGATGTATGTTCGAATTCATGGCCAACTAAAAGGCTTTATGGGGAAAAAGCAGTTGATAATCTTTGGTATCAAGTATAATCATCCAACCCATTTGTTTTTGCATCTATGTTCATGATATATGTTGTGCTTTTCCTTGATCTCTGTTTTCATTCAATTTGTAATGATGATATCCGAAATATATGATTCGTGTAGTTCTATGGCCCTAAATTATGTTGTTTCATGTCGAGGTATGTTTTTAGTTTACTTATAACAAATCATCTACAGGGTTTGGAGTTTCCTTTATATCTACAGCCATTTCTCAAGTTATTTATACTGTTGCCACTTGCCCGCACCATTTAAGTTACTATTTTAATTATTTTTTATTTACTGATAAGTGTATAGCTAAACAGCAAGCACAACAGTATATTATGGTTATCACTTCTATCTTCTATGGCTTGTAGTTGAGCTTTCCAGTGATACTGGTATATGCTCTCCTTTGATTCTTTATGCCTGAACTTCAATTACACTTAATATGCTGCTTTCTATGCAGACTATGAATACTGTGCTGGTAAGCATGTTTCATAATGTTGTTCTATTTAACTAAAAGCATGCAAGTAAATCAACAAACTGTGGTGGGGAATACATAAGCATTAATGAGCTCAAACTCTTCGGTCTTTAAATTCATAACTGATACGCTTGACAGTCTGGGATTTTAATGAGACCACACATATTACTTTCTTGCATACAATGTTATCAGTTTAGTTTCTGAATTACTATCACACATTTCACTTCAACGTGCAGGCCTGTGACTGATTTTGATGAGATCACGCATCACTTTGTTGAATGTATATATGTCCACTCTTACAACACAAAGTTAATGGTAAAATGTCACAACTTCACTGTGATTCTTTTTAGTTCACACATGAGATTCTTTGTGTGTTTATAATAAAGATTATATTCATCATTGATAGAAACCACAAGCTAGTAGCAGTACTCAAGCACATATACCAAGTTCAGCTGTTAACACACAAGCTTATCAGACTGCCCCACCAAATCAAGTAAATCACTAGACTCCCTTTTCAGTTTTTGTTGCATTTAAAGTTTCTTACCAGAAGATTATAGTCACAAAAAACAATTTTTCTTTACGAACTGTGTACAACTTCCAAGCAGAGGAGCATTGATACACTCAGGTTGTAGTTGAAACTTGAAAGGTGGCAAAATGGGTGGGTCTGGCAGGTTAGGTAACGCGTCAAAGAGGTACTTTTGGAGTGTTTTGGTGTCAGTTGACCCGAAACATATTTTCTCCATTTTTTAAAAATAACTTGTACTAAATGTTATTGTAAAAAGATATTATTTAAGTAATAATCAAAACTTTTTATTACAGTAATTATCTAAGTTTTTAAATAGAAAATTAAAGTTTGTATGCATAAAAATACGCTATGGGCAACTTTTGACTTGTTTGGTTCGGTTTTTTTTATACCTTTAAAAAAATAGTTTACCACATTCAATTTTCTAGAAATAAAACCCACTCTGTAGTAAAGTGCTCAAAATCTCACCTTTGGTCTCACTTACCGTGACCTCTCTGTTTTCTGATTCTTAGTTCTCTGGTCAATATGGTGCTGGTGACGGATTCTCGGGAATTGACAAAATGGTGATGGAGTATTTGCAGCTGCCGGGTAGCGTGTAAGTTTTCCAAGTACATTATAGAATTATTGGCCAGCTTCTGTTCTACATTCGGCTATGGTTAAATACGTTGCATGCTCAACTTTATCGCTCAAAAGTGCATGTGAAGTTGAATTGTAATCTGAGAAAATTTTGTATATTTCAGAGCAAGGGAAAGGGGTGTACACCAAGAAGAACTTGTCAAACAGCTAGGCATCCCTTTGGAGAAGATATTGTAACTCTTGTTCTTTCTTGTGCATGTACACACACACACACACACACAAAACACACAGTAATGTTGACAAGGGTTGTGTTATTTTTTAACAGGGTTTCACTCAACTTTCTGGTAGAAGAGGGGGTGGTTTACCAAGCGTATGATGATTGTCACTACAAGACTACTGTCAATGGCTGATCGACATCCGTTTTCGTCAGCTTAGCATTGTGCAGCTCTGGGAATGTTTTCGAGTAGAGTATGGTGCGATGGTTTTTGTTTAAAAAGTTTCCTTTCTTTTTTATACTTGCTCTTTTTAAACCCTCATGCTTAGTAGGTTTTTCTCAAATAAAAAATATTTAGTTACTGTTTGAGATCTTGAAGGGCATTCAAGTAAAATCGATCAAGTGAAAACTAATTAAAAAATTACTAGCAAAATAAAAGAGTAAAACACATGTCCTTTTCTTTGGTATATCACTAATTACATTCTTTGTTCTTATTTCATTTTTTACTCCGGTAGTAGCTAGTGTTTGAGTTTTATTTCAGTAAGTGCCCATACTTACTCCATATACACTTAAAAAGACAATAATACTCATTATTAATTTTTTTATTTTTGTAACTATTATTCAATTAGAAAGTAATTATTAAATATCATTAAGTAGTATTAATACATAAATAATATACTTTTAACTACCATCACCATCAAAAATTAAAACCGCCACCACATACTAACCCACCACCACTCACCCCCATATTCCCTAAACGTCTCCTGTCAAGAACAACAAGAACCAACACCTTCTGTCGAGCAGATGGGGTGCGGCGGTAAAGAGAAGTGTTTGGGTGGGAGGTTATATATGTATATTTAATAATATAATATTTATTTATTAGTTTAATAATGTTTTAAATTATTTAGAACCACGGAAAATAATAGAAAAGGAAACCAAGGGTACGATAGTCATCTCTAGTGAAAAAATAAGGGTATTTTGGTCATTTTAGTTGGATCAGGACCATCAGTGAAATAAAACTCAAACATTAAGGACTACCATCATAATAAAGGAAGTTTAATATCCGAGAGTGTGATTAATAATATACCACAAGAACCAAACGTGTAATTAATAATTTACTTAAATAAAATCATGACAAGGTTATGCAGTTGAGTACTTTATATTAGACTTCATTTATTAATTTTTGGTTTTCTTGGGTCGGTTTAGACTTAAAAGATATCAGGTATTTGGTTTCTATAGAAAGAGAAAAAAACGAGAGGAAGAGAGAATAATAATTTATTATATTATTTACGTTTAATATATATAACCTTAATTCCTTTTACGTGTACATCACAGTACTTGTAACTATCATAATTGATGATTTGATGTATGTTTTGTTGGAATTTCTTGATACGTTAGCAATATATATATATATATATATATATATATATATATATATATATATATATATAGGTGATGTATTAATCTCAAGGTTGTTATTGATTGTATACCACCTTTCTCACATACTCACATATCAAATCGAAGGTCATGTATTCACACATATCAGAGGGTGTAATGATTCATACATAAATCGGGGAATGCTACCATTTCACTATGCATATATTTCTATAACATATCTCTCCTCTCATATTTCAAATAATAGTGGCAATGATAATCTTTTATTCAATCACTCTTTTTCCCATAATTCTGAATTAACAGTTAACTAGTTTGCAGCTCCAAAAATTAAAATATGTTTTCTACATGTACGTGTGAATTTGTTGAAAGGCAAATCTAGCGTCTCTAAGTGTTTTAGCTTTCTCCTAACCTTTTGCTGCTTCTTTTTCTCAACATTTAATATATAATGTTTAATATAATTAAAATTATATATTTGTGGCCATAAGCCTGTCTTATTGTTATCTATATTTTAATATAAAATTTACCGGACATTAATTTAAAAAAATGTATTTTTCAAAACTGCAATACCAAAAAGTACATATCATTTGATAAACACTTTATTTTAAAATGTAGATAAAACTAAAACTTAAAAATATATATTTAACAACTCTTAGAGACGTTTCGTTTGTAAATTACCAGAAATAACCTCTTATAATATCAGTAAGCCTTTACAAATAGTAATAAGATTATTGATCCCCTAATTTATGCGTATTTTGATTTTAAAGTTCAATTTTCCTGTGTTTTTTTGATTAAAAAATAGAATGGGTATATGATTTGTTTGTGAAAAAACTTTTACTATGGAAATCAATAATGCTAAACATTACGTCGCACATAAAAAAAAATTAAACCTAAATATGTTTAAATTCAGAGCAGCGTTATATAAATTTTAATAGCTCCCCCTCCCCAAAAAATAAAAAAAGAGGATCAGAACAAAAATGTATATAACGCTGTCGAGAGAAATCTCATGTACTAGTAAATTACATCACATGTGGACCAAACATATGCAAACCATAACTCAAGCACTAAAATGAGCAGATGACCCGAAACGGTCCGGTCACCAAAACAAAAGGGTTCAAATGTATCAGAAATATTGTAGTTTCTTTGTAATTAATCTCTTGTTTCTCTGATTATCAGTTCCTTCTTTTACCTGTGTCATAAGTAACACACAACAGAAGAATTGTTATAGGCTGGAACAGCATTCGCTCGTTCTACAGAAGGTAGCCACAGTCAATTCTGCAAAAAAGATAAAAAAAGGGAAATTAAAAATTTAACCTAAATTGAGAGCATGACTTCAATCTTCACATACATAAAGGTTTGAACTTTAGTTTCCATTACTGCACAACTTACAACAATGTAATGTAAAGAAAATCGATAACCATTCTCTGCACCCAAAATTTAAAACTCCATCCGGATAAGAAGCCATGTTGGAGGTGTTAGTCTTTTGACCTATGCTTTCGTTTCTTACTCCTGATTTGAATAGACAATTGAAATGTAAATTAGATCGGTGGTCAATCAAAACTATGTGTAAAGTCAGATATTGCAATTTTCAACCGAAGTATCTAAAAGAGTTTGTAAATAAAAGAAAAAAGGAGTACTTTTCATGTGATCCAGGATCCCGGCAATATTTCAGCTTCCGATCAATATGTTTCATATCTGCTGCGCTAGGGGTCACGAGTTTATTTACCTATATAATTAACCAATAAAAAGTGAAGTAACAGGTGGTGAAACCAGGTTTAGATTTGAAGCAGAACATTTTTAGGGTTAGAACAGGCCATCCCACACACACTTATTTGTCATTTTTTTACTTTTTTATAAATAACCAACGTATTAACTATGATTATAGAGACAATTTTGTGAGAACAATAACAATATAAATCTTTGAAAAAAAGGTTTCATTAAAAAAATTGGGTAACTTTCAACACATTTGGCTCATTTCCTTCAAAGATAGAGGCCTATAACTTCTTGTTTGATCCGTTTGAGATGAAGCACAACCCAAACTGGCCTATTCGTAACTAAATGGGTTAAAATTAACTAGTGCCTCAGTTTTCTACATTAAACAATTTTTATGCATTGTAATATGATAAATAATTATCATCTGACATAAACCAAGGGCGTCTATATTTACCATCTGGTCAATAGCATTCAGATAGTCCATGAGCTCAGGAACAGGTCGAGCAGGATAATGACGAGAAAGAATGTTATTTAGGTATCTGCATTAAACACAATATTAAGAAACCAAAATAGTAAAGTTTAATATTATAACTCAATCTAGACTCTTATTAAATAAACTGGAAAAGAAATTACACCTTTCAAAGTCGACAACTTGATGCTCCTCGTTTGACCTACGCAGAGCAGCCAATGCCAGCTACACAGTATCACCAAAAGGGAGTCAGAGAAGTTGCTTAAAAGCACTATAAGATTTTCTCATTGTATTTTTTAATATTTACGCGTTCATGAAACTTAGATTTTTCTGCTTACTAAGAGTCAGATCGTACTGTCATGAATTTCTACCTGCCCAGGAGAAAACAGAAGAGGTGCCTCTGTACGCATTGTTTTATCTGCTATCATTTTTGCTGTCTCGTGTAAATCCTACATCAAACATTAACATCATAATCCAAGTAAAAAATATGAAAGAAAAGAAAAATATTACTTTATTTGTCCATGTCAGGAGAAAATAAAAACATATCCAGGCACAAAACAATAGAAGATAAGAGGTAAAGTTGAACCTGTAGATGTTGGAGTTGACCATTGTTTGAATAGATAAAATCCTAGTAGAAAACAAACAATTAGCTGAACAAAATTATATGTAGAAAAACAAGTAGTGTATAGGAGAATGAAGGCACGCCAACCTCCATATCACTCATAAAACCATCAATTGAGCGGTAGGGTGAATAAACTATAAGGTCAAATCCAAGAGACTGAAACATAATAAATCAATATTTAAAGCAAAATGAACATATAAAAAAATAAAAGAAAAAAACGTCATGTGACTATGAGAGAACTATTTCATGCCTGAAGAACAACAATCTCATTATTGAGAATAACTTGATGATCCTGATCAATCCCCTTGCCAAGCTCTTCAGCTGACACATGATTTTCTTCTGCTTTACAGGCCGTATATATGCAAGTCAACCTGTTGTAATACACAGTAAGTAGAACAAAAGACTATTACAAATAAAGAATTAACTTATTATCAAGCAATAAGTTACTTACAACTACATCCGAAGATGCAAGCTGTTTTGACCTCAAACCTTACCAGTACTAGAGGTGGCAAATTTGACCCATTTACTAACAAATAAAGATTGTGTTTTATCTCAAACAAGTAAAATATAAAACTTGCTAGAAGGGACGTGTCAAATGGGTTGGAAGTCACTCAACTACTGTTTTTGGTAGATGATATATCATTTTATTCAAAACTTTATATTAGTATTGTTTACAAATCATAAACGGCGCATAAATGATATATAACGTGTTTTTTAAAAAATGAACAAAAAAGTGTTCGCAGATTGCAGGTCAAGTGGTTAACCTATCCCTGACGCCCCAATTCAACACATACTGAAAGATGGCCTGTTTCTGTCTCTAACTATCTTTCTCTCTCTTCTTTTATCTGTAATTGGGTGGTTTTGGTATGGTGAGGTGTGATCACTAAGAGCTAAGTGGTGAGCTGAGTGGCGGGAAAAAAAAGCTATTGTGGCGACATGGTGGGTTGTGGAATGATAGCACTCCATTTACTATTGTTCAACACCAAACCAGCCAAAGTAAGAAAATGAAGTAAAGTAGTGAGCAACAAAAAATGATAAATAGTTCAGATCAACTTTACATGATGTCTTTTGGATGATGCTCCATCACCGACCATTGCAGATAGAACCTTTTAAAATATATGAGAGCTGTTGCCTGCAAAGCCATACAGAAAATTCCAAAATTTCAACTTAGACATAGCCGGCACGAACTTATGATAATTGAAAAAGAAAGTTAATTACCTGTATCTTTCGTGGAAATTTGAAAGCATCGCACACATCTTGAATTTTAAACTCATAAAATGCCCGCAGAAGTTGTTCTTCATCAACCTTAAGTGGTTTCGAACGAGAATGCTTCTCGGCTAATACCAACTCAAAAGTAAAAGATTAATTAGGGCTTAAAATGTAAAACCAGAGTGAAGTCAGATATTGATCTTAAACTTACCGTTGTCTTTAACATCATTTTGAAGCTCTGGATATGTCAACGAACCATCGAGATCAACATCCACTCTTGTCGCTCCATACTACATAAAGATCAGATAACGGACAGAAAACAATATTAATTCATATCAATACAACATTATTTATCAAATAATTAGCACATTGTTTGCATAGAACAATGAACTGAAAACCTAGCCACATATAAACGAGACACAAGGAAAAACAGAAAGCTTAAAATACTGTTACTGTTTCAAGCTTGTGATATTCTGATGACTTCACAAAAGTTTGTCTGACTCCATTATATATGCTGAAAAGAGACCTTGAGTCATTTAATTAACGGGTTCTTATATTTTCATAGGAATTTAATCTTTCATAAGAAACTCGTCTTGGAATTAAGATTTCATAAGGATTCCTCATATTTATGGCTATGGATAGAGAAGGGAACTCAAAGTAATAATAAAAAAAAATTGGAAAAGATGTTAATGATGCTATTGAAGTCAAACTCCTAGCATACCTTATCCAGCATCTGTTTTGCTCTGTGATTAGCAGCCTTGTATTTCTCTTTCTAAACAAAATAATTCACAGAAATTTCAATTAGCTGATATACTACTAAAGAACTTCAACTCAACACACCATACTAAAATCTTTCAAGAGAACTTATATTCAAATAAGAAAATTAAAGTCTAAGCTGAAAAATCAAGTAACTCCTATGATTAAGTGATTTACAAAGATATGCAACGGAAGCAAACATTAGAAGGTTGTTTACCAAATCTTGGGGAGTGAAGATCCACTTGGCTCGATGAGTAGAAGTTAAAAAATCAGCCATGTCTAGCAATTAGCAAATATATACAAAAAAGTTAAAGCATAGTTGCAACATAACAAAAAATGGACATTAATAAGAAAGTTATAAGATACCACAAAATATACTTAAATAGACAATTTCCCTAGAAACTTCTACTAAACAGTAAACAAATTCGGGATCAATTCTTCACTATCATCTACAAGTCCTCATATTTATCTAGACATTACATTAAGTTTACGAAGTTAATTTGATAATTGTGTGAGGTACAAATATAGTGATTGACTGAATGATCCATTTAACGAACCAAGTGTAAATTACAACACTCAATTATGGAACAAATAGTACAATCTATAAGACGGCAAACAAAAAGGGAAAATTTCTTTATAGAAAAAGAACATAACAGGAACTGCAAGCAATCATTGAACTTCTGAAGGAACCAAAATAATTTTAACTAAAACTATTATCAAAGTATCTATATAATCATGTCCAGTCCAGATGCTAAAGTCTCCAAGTACGTTAATCTTTAATAGCTGGCACGATTTCATACATTCTGACAATTGGTCAAGCATCCTATGTCTTGTTCCACAGGTTTATAAAATAAAATTCTATATCTCTGTTAGTTTCACTCTATAGCATGCAGGCTTTGTAAAATATAGAAAAACTGTTGATTTCATATATAAGCAGATAAGCCTCCACATGTAATAAATTAAGTAATAAGATGAAATAAAGAACGAGCCTGATTGCAATGAGCAAGTTTGGTGTTAGTTCTCTAAAACATAAAATCACTTATTTCTATTGCTTCCTCTTCATAAAACAAAACTTTTCAGAAAATGTTTGTTTTTCTACATCATCTTTTCCCCCAAATTGGTACAGAGACGAGCCTGAGAAAGAGAAGACAATGGAAGGGTTTAAACCACCTGAAATCGACGGAGAACAATGAGACGAGGGAATCGCCTAAAATCGCCTGAGAACGAGGTTCCGGAATCGCATGAAATCGCCTGAGAAGGAGAAGCAGGAAGGGTTGAAACCTAGGGAATACTCATGAGAGAGATGGTGGAGAGTAGGCGACGCCTGAAATCGCAGACGGCATCTAGGAGACGATGGAAGGGATGAGCGAACCACCTGAAATCGAAGAGACAATGGAAGTTCTACAACTAGTAAAGTGGTAATCGATAATCGGTTCAACCTAGGGTTTTTACTTCCTTAACAGCTTCAGTGAGAAGGCTGAAAGAGGAAAAAGGGAAGGGGGGTGGGGGGGGGGGGGGGGGGGGGGGGTGGTGGGTGGGGGGGGAGTATTTTCTTGTATAGTTTTTTTCATAAAGTATACATTGTTGATTTGGTTCCTTGTTTGTCACTTATTATACTCTTTGTTTTTAAAGTTTGTTTATATACTAGCGGTTAAGAGCTCGTGCTTCGCGCCGGGATATAAAATATCATATAAGTAGTTGTATTCGTGTATCACTTTTCATCTAAAATTAGAAGAAATAGTCCTTTATGGCAATTCTTGAAGTTATGTTGGTAATTGAAGTAGTTTTTTTTACTATTTTTTGCTTTCTATCTAGCACAAACCATTATGGCTATGTTCATCTTATTTCATGTTATTTTGTGCTAAGAAACCGTGCAGATACAATAATGAATCAAATCATGTGTTCTAAAGATAATATAGAACCACATATTGCCACCAATCACGTACATATATTTTCTATGTTTAGTTGTTTCATTTACTTAAATTTTTTAAGCAATATAAGGTAAGACCAAGGTTTGCAAGTCTATTTCTTCGTACCCATCTATTGATTGACCATATGACGAAAACGCAATGTAAAAATAGAAGGATAATGTTATGGTTTGATCTAAGGATGTGTACGATGTCATATAAGGTTGCGAGTAAAAAATAACATCTTTACAAAATTACAAATCATTCCTATTCATTGGAAAAACAGTTGATAAAAAAATAATAACGTAAGATATATGTAATGTAATTAGTTTGGGTGATTATATAAATTTTGTCATTTGATTATATATCATATGTACAACTATATGTTATATATTAAAAGTAATTTAGAAAAATATATTATAAATGCATTCTAACTTTATTCTTTTTAGTTTTGATAAATATATATATATATATATATATATATATATATATATATATATATATATTAAAAGTCATTGACTTAAAGTTTAGAATACATATTTTATAGTCTAAAGAACTACAAATAATATATATTATAAGAAATTTAGAAAAAAATATATTATAAATGCATTCTAATTTTATTCTTTTTAGTTTTGATAAATACATATATATTAGAATTCTTTGACTTAAAGTTTACAAAACATATTTTATAGTCTAAACTCTAAAGAACCAAAAATAATATAGAAAAGTCATGTAAAAAAAGTTATTTACAAAACAATTTTTAATCTCGTTATAGAAAAATAATAAACAACCAAATATAATGGTGCGAGCTTGAGTATAAAAATGTGACAAAATACAAAGCAATGATAGTATAAAAATAATACTAAGTAAATAATTTAGTTAACAACATACCGTTAAGGCAATATATAACAAAAGACGATATTTTATACTAATATTAATGATAGAACAAAATACACACAAAAAACTAATAATCTACCATACTGTGACCAAAGTTAAAAAAACTACAAAATTTACCAAGGCAGGAATCGAACCCCGGTCTGCAGCGCGAGAAGCAAGCCCCTTACCAATCATGTAGTAATAACATATATTCAAGACTATTTTTTACCCAAAAAGGTAGAAGTTGCAACGAAAAAATTCCGGTTGTTTTATAACGATGTATTTACATTTTGACCTAACAATCTGTAACACCCCCTAATATGGCCTAGTATAATTAAGGTAATTAACTTAATTGAATTGGATTTTAAGTTTGATTAATTGAATTGTTATTATTATGTGATATTTATTATTGATTGTATTATTGTTTATAATGTTATTATTTTAATTAGAATATGATAATTAATAAATGAAGATGGATATGATGATGATGATGTCCTTTTGTTTACTTCACCACGCCACTATGTTACCAACTCTAGCCCATACCCTCTTTTTATTTTCTTCATAAACATTGTGTGTGTGTGTGTGTGTGTGTGTGTGTGTGGGTTTTTGTGTCTCTCGGCCGAACAAGAAGAAGAAGAAAAGGAATTCTATAGTTGGCAATTGATCTTGTTTGCAATTAGTAACTGAGTTCTTAACATCATAAGAAGGTTAGATTTCAGTAACATTATGTTAATTGATGATAATCTCGGTTTTATAGAACTTTATTTATGAATTCCGATTAAATGCTTTACATGATGAATTGATGATCTTAGGTTGTTGCATGCTAGAGATTGATGTTTAAATATGTTTATAATATGCTTATAATCATTTCTGGAAAGTATGAAGGTATGCATGTTTGATTTCAGTTAGAATTAAAGTAAGAAATCTAAAGTTTGATTTAATCGGATTCTGGATGATGAATCAATCGGATTTGAGGATTGAATCAGTCGGATTGGTGAAATCCGACTGAAGTGATCGGATTCCGAGAAGACTTAATCGGATTTGGTGTTATCCGACTGAATGAGTCGGAATCCGATAGGTTTAATCGGATTTGGTGAAATCCGACAGAAAGGTTTATAGAATTTTCCCTAACACTTTACTCGGAATTGAGTTTGATCGGAATCCGACTAAACACTAGGAATTGCCTTTTCTCAGATTTGAACTATTTATCGGATTGTGGTTTAATCGGATTTGACCTTTTCTCGGAATTGAATATTTCAGATTGTGCTTAGTCTCGGATTTGGAATTCTATCGGATTTAGCCATTGCTCGGATTGAACTTAGAACATCTTGATGATATTGATAAACTAAATTGAACATTGGATCAAGTGTGTGAGATAAAGTTCATGAATTGCTTAAGCTAAGGAATTGGAGTAATTCACGAGATTTACAGTTGGTATTAATGATGGTGAATTCGGGTATACGAATACTTGATGAATATGTATTTGTAGATTATTGATACATGTGATATGCAGATATGTGTACTTGCTTATTTTATGTACAAATATGATAATTGTAGTATTATGCTTATTGAGTATTATTAAGCAAATACTGATTTGTAATTGTCTTCTCAGGAGGTGACAAGACTCGGTAAATAGATTACTGAGTGGTCAGAGTTGGAAGACTTTGGTGAGTGGATTGATATCTTCGGATATGCAGGATATGATAGTCTGATAGTTATTGTGTTATGGATAACTGTATACGTGTTTGGACGGGAGATCAGCTTTAGCTGGGCAGGCTGGGCTTTTGCTTAGGGATTTACCATATCAGATCTTGAGTTGCATTTGTTGCAATCAAGGGTGCTAGTATTGTTATCCAAGTAGCAGGGCTATCAGTAAACCTTGATTTTGGTGGCTGACCTTGGTTAAGGGTGATTGCAACTGTGAACCTTAGTTTTGGTGGCCGATCTTGGTTTTGAGTTGTTGCATCACCGCCGGTTCTCTTTGACTGTTGAGCTATATGTGTTTGGATTGATTGTTTTGTATGTGCTTAGATGTTGGTTCCCTCACTTAGCTTTGTGCTAATTCTCCACTAGTTTGTTTTGCAGATAAACTTTTGTGAGTTGGTTTATATGGAAGGCTGGGAATATGGACGGACCACAACTCTGATTTCCAAGATTTTGTTAGAGCCTGTTTGTAAATTAACACCGTAATAGTATTTTGTAAATATAAAATTATAAAAGTTTGTAGTTAACTTTGATTTACAAATATAATTAGCTTCCGCTCGTGGTAATTTGTTTTATAAAAAGTACGGTGTTACACAATCAAATTATAATAAGATACATACATGCATAAAATCATTTATAAAAATAAATGCTTAATCAAAAAACTTAAACTTTAATGTTTAGAATATTCAAGAATAAAGGTTAATAGTTACACCAAAATAAGCGAAAACTTTTAATTTAAAATTTTAGAAAAGTTATAAGAGTTTAATCGAAATAGAGTTTAAACAATTTTTAACCTTGATCAAAACTCTTAAATAAATAAATATATTAAATATTATTTAAATAAATTATAAAAAACATATATATGGAATTTACATTAAGCAAATGAAAATTTAAAAAAGGGTAGACACAATGATTTAAGAATATAGAAGTTAAAAATGGGTTAAAAAGAATAAAAAGATCAAAACGGAGTTAAAAAAAGTTTAAAAATCGAAATCCATTTATGAAAAAATTAGCATTTAAAATAGGCAAAAAAAAAGTAAAGAAAAATACAATGGTTAAAAAAACAAAGCAGGAATTAAAATTGCAGAATTTGGAGTTGGCAGGAGTCGAACCCAGGTCCTTCGGGTAAGAAAAGAAGCCCTTGCAACCGGGCTAGGGCGTTGTTTGTTTTCAAAGGCGATAGTTTGCATACATCCAACATCTGTTTTTCCTGCAAATTGTATATTATATATAATGAGTTCCTAGTGTTTGTATTTTATAATGCTGTTAAGCTGTTGGTTCCTGATCCAAACAAATACATCAAAAAATGTAACGCCCCAAAGTTAGTAAGTTCCTAAATGTGTGTTTAGCAAGTTGTCCTTTTATGTGTTTATGTGATTGAAAACTAGAAGGGCTAAAATTGTCAAGAGTGTAAAGTTATTAAGTCAAGGGCCTGTTTTGCCATTGTTTGAAAGATAGATTTATATGAGTCTTGTTTGACTCATTTGAAGTCAAAACCCACAAGAACCAAAACAACACACACGACACACACAGTCTCAGTATGGAGCTACTGATTTCGATTCAAGGGAAGGAAATTATCATGTAAGAGTGATGCTATAGTGACTTTACAGCAGAGGTATACTTTTTATATAAGTTTATGTGAGTTTTAAGTCAAGAAAGGGGATTCATAAGGTTTAATCCTTGAGTTTTAGGTGTTAGTCTTTGTTTTGGTGTTGTTCTATGTCAAGATATGTGTCAGGAAGTCATCGGAAATGTTAAAAACTCAGTCGTTTGATTAGTTTCGAGTTTGTTCAAGATTTGAGTGGATGAACATGATGAGTTTCAGCCGTGCGAAGTGAAGCCCATTTCGTGCGTAGTGACTTCATTTCGTACGAAGTGCTCAATGTAAGAGATGAAGTCGATGAGTTTTGGTCGCACGAAGTGTGAGCCACTTCGTGCGTATGAGAGTTCACTTCGCGCGTAGTGGGATTCACTTCCTGCGTAGTGAGAGTTCACTTCGCGCGTAGTGGGATTCACTTCATGCGTAGTGAGAGTTCACTTCGCGCGTAGTGGGATTCACTTCATGCGGAGTGAGAGTGTACTTCGCACGTAGTGGGATTCACTTCACGCGCAGTGAGAGTGTACTTCGCGCGTAGTGGGATTCACTTCACGCGCAGTGAGAGTGTACTTCGCGCGTAGTGGGATTCACTTCACGCGCAGTGAGAGTGTACTTCGCGCGTAGTGGGATTCACTTCACGCGCAGTGAGAGTGTACTTCGCGCGTAGTGGGATTCACTTCACGCGCAGTGAGAGTGTACTTCGCGCGTAGTGGGATTCACTTCACGCGCAGTGTGATTCACTTCGTGCGTAGTGTGTTCATCTCGTACGTAGTGTTCAGAAGTTAATTCAGTTATTATTTATTGTTTGTAGGCAATAAGAGTTGACACTTTTCTGATAGGAGTGTAATTCTTAACTGCTGCGGAGGTGAGTGTACTTACCTTTAATCAGATTAGTATATGTTTGTGCACTAAGTGATTAGTATATCAGTTGTATGTTTGATATGTTAAGTTAAAGGCTGCTGTTCAGATGTTCAGTAGCACCTTGTTATAGTATTTGATATGAGTAATATACATTTATGTACCAAGTGAACAATATGATATATATGTGTTTGTGATATGTGTTATGTATGTGCTCGAGTACAGAAAGTACCTGGCTTAGAGAAGTCTTGTACTAAGAAAAGCAGATACTTTGTATCCAGAATAGTGAAAGGGGTATATTGAGATCCTTATACCCACAAATAAAGCGTCAGAGGCTTGGTTACGCGCGAGGTGTGATCATACCCCGGGACTAGTTAACAGTTGACTGTTTTGCAGGTTATAGCTGGGATGTGAGACATCCCGAGAAGAGATACTCATGTTATGTGTTTATTAGTCAGTAGTATGCTCACTAAGCGAAAGCTTACGTTTTAGTATGTTGTACATGCAGGTAACCAGTTTCCAGCAAGGGTAAGGCCCCGGTGCTCCGCAAGAGTTGGATAGCTCCCAGCTTTTGAAAATAGTACTTTTAACACTACTTTTTGTAAAACTGTTAGTATTAAAGGGTTGTAGTTAGTTTTCCGCAAACTCTGATATTTTAGAATGCTAATCAGTAGTAATTGAATTTCTAAAAGCTATTTTAGAAAAGTGGTGTTACAAAATACCTTTATCATTTTACAATGAAATGATCATAATACTCGTATACATCTTTTTTTCATACTTATAAATATTGCTTTTATTAATATCATTATTGTAGATTAATATTTATTTATTGTTATTATTATAATTAACCAGTTACCCCCCTTTCCCCTCTAGTCCACTTTCTCTCTCTCATTCATCTTTGTTTTTTCACCCAACCACCGTCATATAGGGGTGTTCATTTTCGGATATCCGAAATATTCGATAATTTCAAAAAGTATATATTTTATATAATTTTTAAAAAATATATAATTACTAAATTTTTATATTTTAAACTTTAATCACCAAAAATAGCTCAATATGTTTCAAAATAAAAAAATAAATGAACATAAAACTATATATGTTAAGAAAACTAAATAAATAAGCAATATAAAAATAAAAAAATAAAAAAATATTTTCGGATATCGGATATCCGAAATATCTGAAACTTTCAAAATTCACTATCTGAATCCGAAAATTCGGATATCCGAATTTCGGGTATCCGAATTTTCGGATAATTGATACGGATGTTTGGATTCAGATTAATTTGAACACCCCTACCGCCATCCATCACCTCCTCCTTCGTCAAAGAACAACACCACCGCCACCCACCATCTTACCTCTTCACATCACCACCATATCATCACCACTACATAGTAAGACCACAACTATTGGCGTAAGTCGTCTCCGATCTGGACATTGCCATCGCGGACCCTGGATTTCTTGGGTAATGATTTAGGATTCCCAGTGTAAGTGTTGTTGGGTTCCGAGTTAGGATTTCATGTATTTCAATTTAGTGTACTCGGATTTGTAAATGTTCTTGGTGTTATGTTTTAGGATTTATTGGTGCTCTTGATTTCTTTCATTACGTATTCTTTGATTTAGGGGTGGTGGTGGTAGGTGTTAGTTGTTAAAGAGAGGTGTGTTTGTGTGTGATTGGTGTGAGTGTGTGTGCCATTGCTAGGTAGGGGGAACAATTGTGGTTTTTACTAGTGCTTGTTGGTGTGAACAAATTTGGGGGTCACGGTGGGAAACGATTTGGGGTGAACTTTTTGTGGCTATTTTTTGTTCTCTGGTGGTTTTGGCGGTAGTCGTTGGAGGTTTATGGTAGTGGGAGTGGTGCCAAATGGTGGTGTGGGTGGTGGCAGATGGTGGCAATAGTGTTTGGATTTTTGACCCTTCTGATGGGAAAAAAGGGGTTGTTGATTATTTTGTTTTATTGTTTTAATATTTCTAATAATATTACTTAGTAATTAATAAAATTCAAAATAAAGTAACAAATCAAGGAGAAAAGGGTGTTATGGTCCTTTTAAGTGCGCATGGAGTAGAAAGACTAGTAGTGTTAAAAAGTACAAACACATGAGACTAGTAGACAAAAACTAGTAGTGTTAAAAAGTACAAATACATGAGACTCTCAACATAATAAGCAAACTTTAAGAACGGAGAGTGTAATAAGTGATAAACCACATGGAGATGTTTGTTTCATTGACTTGTAAAGAGTTGTCAGCTATTATACCTTAAATGAAAAAATCAATTTTTGTATATAAGGATCATCTCCAAGAAATTGAGGAGGTGGTATCATGGCTCCGTCAAATACAATCGGTTGCATCAAATTGGCGGTATTTTTTTTTTCTTCTCAAAAAGAACCTTTTTATCTTTTATGTCATGCATATGATAAGATAAGAACCATGTTTGTTTTCTTAAAAAAAACAAGAGGTAAAAATTCTTGGCATATGTATTTTGCATACGTATTTGGCATTTAACCGGTTCCTTTGAGTGAAAACAAACAACAGAGCATTGAGAACAAAAAATTGCACATCACTCCTCGCCATGGATTGCTAGCCCCGCCCTTCCTCTACACCATTAACAGCGAAACAATGAAGCAATTATGGGTCTTCCAAGGGTTTCTTATATCATTTCGATTGTTGTGTCTTAATTTCATCTCCTGGTTCTTCTATCAAACTACTCTTCTGCACTCTATTTCATCTATTGTTCCATCTTCAAGTTGGGTTTCGGTAGTAACAGTTATGTTCGGATGCTGTTTAGGGGGCCGACAACGTTCAGAAGTTATAACAATGTTATGGTTTTGTCGGTTTGTTCTAGTAAAGGTGTTAAGAGTTTAAGCAACAGACTTCTCATGTTGTAAAAAAACTGTCGGCTCTTTTTCAAATAAGTAGATCAAGCTAAGAGAATATATCTTCTGTGTGAAACAACAACACAGTCGTTATGTCACATTGTGAGTGGTGTGAGCGGTCTGACGTGGCTTCCATTAAGATCTGTAAGAAGAGTTTTCTTTGTAAAAATGAAAATGAAAGAGACATATCTCACAATTTTGTATAGCGAGGGTGTGACTGCTATGAAAAAAAGAGGGTTTAATTTGATGAAGAGTATGGTGCCAAAGTGATAATATGATGGGTTGTGATGGTCGTCTACGCTTTGACATCTCCACAATGAGAAAGTGAAGACAAAACTTGGTAAAGACATTAGGAGCACGATGGTGTAGTTTGTTTGAAAAATATGCACTATATATTTGCCAAAACTTGGTAAAGACAAAACTTGAGTATCTCATTTGTGCAAAATTAACAACACTAGCTTGTTATATCAATTTCATTCAAAGCTACTTTATAGTGAGATACTCAACTGAGTATCAGCTTGCCTCCTTAAACCTAAGTTATTATTAAAACCAAATTGATATTCCTTTTTTTCTTGTTTTCATTAATAATTTGGCTTATAAACAAATGTAAATAAAAAACAATTCAAACTACTAGTTGTATACTTGTACACTGCTGCTTCTTTCAATGTAGTTCATGGCTTCAAAAGGATAAAACGCAGCAGAGTAGTAATGAACAAAAATTTCTACTTGTGAATATCTAATAATAAAATAGTACAAATGATTTAATCAAATTTGGTGAACTACTAAGATGGTAAGAATTATGTGTTAAACCTTGCATCAGATAATCAGAACTTTCATTCAATCTAAAAATGATTTGACCAAACTTGTTAAAGATCGAAATCCCACATAAGATAATTTTTACGAGATCGATATTACAATGTTTATATTGTCTACATAGATAATGCATTTTACATTTAAAATTAACTATAAGATACTTTCATAGGAAGTTCAAAACTCAAACATTATACCATTAATGCAATACAATTCATAAATCCATATAAGCATTTAAAAAGGTCAAAACCATAAATTTTAACGCATTAATAAAAGTGGTACATACAAGTTTAAGATCATTTGCAAGATCAAACTACGATCCTTTCAAAGATTCAAAAAATAGAAGTTTAACCTTCTTTGCAAAATGGAATCAATGTCGAGGCAGAAAGGTTTTAACTAGTAAGATCATATGGTTCGAAGCGATTCTAAGAACCTTGGTTTGTACCAATGTTTCATGTTATTAATGACCAAGAGTTATGATAACTTCAAATAATCGACTAGACACAAATATATTTGCCAGAATTCATTACAAAACTGGAAGACATAGAAATATAGAAAATTAACCCAAATACCAGAACAGCAAAAAATAAGGAACAATAAAAACATTTGAATGAAACCAGGATTACTCGTTCATACCTTCTTCACTGTCTTCAACATCTTCACCGCTTATTCTAAGGTCATCAAGCAATTCCTCCAATGGCACAGAAGGCGCATCCTCCCCATCAGTCACAGAAGCCATTTCTGATGGCTGATACTCTTTGTTTCGGTAGAGTGATATATTAAACCTTAACTCAGGGTTTTCTTCAATCTCTCTTAAGAATAACTCATACTCTGTCTGCATCTTTTCTTCATCGGCTCTACCCCGGGTATCACTCTGCTCAACCTCCATATTTAGGCTTTTTAGCTTCCAAGATCGAGACTTTCCACGCTTCTTTAGCCTTTTTTCCTCATAGCTTTTCTTAATCAAAATAACTTCTGGAATCTCAAGACCTTTATACTTGTCGATTTCCACGTCATTACTGTTAGCTGCATGTAAATCATAACCAAGGGCATAATCACCAGCATTCAAAAGATGTCCTAAATGAGTCCTTACAAAGTACATTGTATCATTCTTCCCAAAATCAGACACACGAGCCACCTGAACATCCGCCAATGTGTACTTTGAACCACCAACGCTGACTTCCGACGCAATCGGATCAACATCCAAGACTATAAATTCCACAAGTTGTTTAGAGGAAAGAAGTGAAGTAAAAGATGTTCTCCAGTACTGCTCAGCATCAAGAAAACAGTGCCTAAGAGTTGTTGGGTCAAGCAAAGCAATATTGTTGCTGATCTTTGTGCAAATGACAAGCGGGCCCAGGTTACCTAAACTAGTAGCAAGTTTTGGAGGGAGACAAACCAGATCTTCACGACAAATTGGGCAAATTTCAACAGAAAATGTGTATTTATAGTTGTAGTTATTGCTTTTCGTATCCTGGGACACAAGTTGCTTGTCATGGCGGCTCTTAATCGGCACAACTTTCTGAATAAACTCCACAAACTTAACCGCGTGACTACGGTTGGAAAAGAAGAAATCAATCCCACGATCCATTTGTTTAATTCTGATAGCTCTCACAGCAGCATCATGTTTAAGGATAAGTTGCTCTAAATAGAAAAAAGTTCGCCTGTGAGAAACATGCTGTCTTAGCTGCACAGCAGCTACCCACTGATCTGGGTTTGCCTGGACTCGAGAACACGATTCACACATTTGATCGTGAACAACATACTCAACCATATAAGCTTGCTCGAGAACTGCACCGTTAAGAACCTCCTTTTGAACTCTGAGCTTGACTTTGATTCTCTTGGAGTGAGGTTCTGTCCAAATGAATTCTGCATGAATCAACCTTACTTTATTCAGATTCTTCAACCTCTTAACACAGAAAGTCAAGAGCTCTTTGGATTCTACTTGGGCTTTTATCCAAGTTCTCGGTGGCTGCAAGTAGCAATCACATTCAGGGCAGTGGATGATGATAACATGCTTTTGTAGTCCCTCTGTTATGTCTACTTCAGAACGTAGACATTTGACACACATATTGGCAGCATTTGGGGCCATTGGAATGCCACATTTGCAACACAAAACACTACCTACGGTTTGTTGTACCGTAAACATTCCCGCTTCTCCAGCCATTGCTGCAAACACAAGTAAAGAAAAATCACTCGAGAGAAACCAAAAATCTAAATCCTTAACACATTAAACAGAGAGTTCAGTTTTATCTCCATCCGTCCAAATACTAACTCCACTGTGAGGATTCCCATATAGAGAAAATGCCAACTCTGTTACAAAATGTATGTTTAAAATAACAGATAGGCAATTACACCTATTTTGCATATTGTCAATAGCAGTATTTTAAGAATTGTAACAGGACAGGCTAAGGATGGTTTTCATGGTCCTTGCTATAATGGCATAAGAGCAATCATTTACAGTAAAAAACAGAGAATATGGTTCCCTAGAAGTAGGGATGTACTTCTAGAGATGTAAACGAGTTGAGCCGAGCCAAACACTTATCGAGCAGGGCTCGTTTAGGCTTTTTTAAGCTCAAGCTCGTTTAAGAGTTATGAAGCTCGGGCTCGGCTGGTTTAAGCTAGGCTCGTTTAGGCTCGATTATTTTTTTTGATATTTTTACTAAAATGATATATATATATAAATATTAAAAACTAAACATATAAAAAATTATATTATATATGGAGCTCGTTTAGGCTCGGGAGCTTAAACGAACCCAGTCTTTGGCAATCGAGCTTGGTCGCTTTAATCTAGGCTCAAGCTCATTAAGGCTCGGCTCGTTTCGAGCTTTTAACGATCTGAGCTCGAATAGCTCGCGAGTAGCTCGGCTCATTTACGCTTTATTGAAACCCTGGGACTCTGTCCGCTTCCGTCGAATGGCTGCTAACCGAACCTCCGTGCTTCCAATCTGGTCATGCACTTCTTTAAGATGTGGAACCAAGGATATCTCAGCCTCCAAACAATCATCGGAGATTCCATACACCAAATCACAACAAATATTCGAGTGACCTTAGAACATCTTCTAACCCTAACCAAATCCTATCATCCAAACTAATAATCAAATAAACATAAGCATAACCACTATTTGCCAAACTCAAAAGTCCAGCCCCCTACCCCCAGGCAGTCAAGCACCATATACAGCTGCAATTTTATAATTGATGCAAAACTAACACCAACCTCATAACTTCATGGTGTAGAGTACAACCATGCTATTAAATATCTAAAACGTAAACCACGTGGATTGATTCCATCAACCGTCGAATAGTAGGATTTGTAAGAGAGTGAAAGGTCTCTAATCCCAACTGGCTTTAGGTAAAGCGAAATAAACTAACGAATATGAAACATAATTAAAAACATAGAAACATAAAATTCGAAGTAAAATGAAAAAAATTGTTTACTGAATTGAAGCCGCAATCAAATTGAACGATCGAAGTAGAACAAAAACAATAGAAATTTAATCTGATTCCTGACCTTATTGATCAAATGAAATTGAAAAAAGCTGAAGCTTAGGGAAGAAGAGAAAACGAACATACCAGGGTGCTGATTTGGAGACGGAGGAAGAAGAGAATAGAGAATGATCGTATTTTAGGGTTTCTAGAGGCGGTTAAAGTTGCCGGAAATTTCGACCCGGCCCGTTTTTTTGGGTTGGCATGGCAAGGGCTTTTAATCTTTTATAAACGGGTCAAAATGGGCTGTTGTATCAGACTACTAGCATCCATCACATCTTTTACACAGCCACATCAGCGTCACATCAACTTCTCACCATTTTCTCATCACATCACACAAACCCCTGCATCCATCACACCCTTCACATCCTTTTTCTTTTTTTTCTTTTTTTTAAACATTATTTAATTTTTAAAACAATATAATTAAAACATAATAATTATAAAAAAACACTAAATAATAATATAAATTCAAATATTAAAAATTAAAAAGTACATAACTTAAAAAAATAAAAATAAAAAGTACATAATTTTTAAAAGAAGAAAAATCTACCACCCGTATTTTTTCTTGATAATTTCATTTCGTTTATTCACCGCATCCAACGCTTCCCCGTGAGATGATCGTGCCGACTATAGACAAAATCGAAATCTTTGTGAAATATATTTTTGAAAAGATGAAAAGATAAATGTATATTTTTTATGAAAGAAAAGATGAATGTAGAGAATATATGAGATGAGTAAAATTTTGTGTGAAAAAAAGGGTTGAATATAATGTGTATTTATAGGAGATAAATGGATTAAAAAAATTGAAAACAACCCCTCCTCCTCTTCACGCACGCGACCCGGCTCACATGAGTGAGCGTGAGCAGCCGGTCACACAAGGCCGCGATGGTGTTCCTGCATGTGATGGGCTCTCACGAGCTCCTTCACACCACCGATGCGGGTGGCCTTATAGAACTCTTCTAGAATCGAATCCAAACTAAGAAAACTCCAAACCCAACTAGAATACAGAATAAAAATTATAAAATTACAAACGGTGGGCCCTTTAGATTACAAGTTTACAACTCATACGATTTAATGATTTATATATTTTATGAAAATTATATATCCTCCTATTGAATCTTGGTACTTCTACTCACTAGACGATGATATGTAAAATTTTACTAGTTCTCATTATTCATCTACTCTATTAATTTTGACATTTATCTTGATTTTATGAGCATGGAAAATTGAAGATAAATAGAACCTTTTAGCAACAACTCTTCTTTGGTTCATAATTTCGTTAATCGAATCAAAACTTATTGCTTGTAAACCATGTTAGTCCACTTGGACAATCTAAATTTTCTTCTCATATATTCACACTCACAATCTTTAACCAATGTACCGAATCAAAGAGGGGTTGAGTAGTATTCTAAAGGGATTCATAATCTTTAACCATCCTAACCAGATTTCTCTACAATTAACATAATGAGTTCCTCTTTATTCTTCATCCAATGAATGGTTATTTTTCGAAAAAACGGACATGGATTAGACTTTTCATACTTTTCCTGATTTACAATTAACTTTTGGTCGCAGATTGAAATGCTGCCAAGTGATTTCTTGAACCCTTTGAAGAGGACGGTGCTCATAAAACAAGCGAAGCCATATCTCTCACTAGACTTCGATCTTTTACTAGCTAGATACAAGTTAACTAGAGTACCACATTTCTACAACATTTTTCATAAAGCATATGTGTTCCGATCATCTGAGAAGTGCGTGCAAAAAAGGAAGGATCTTGCTTATTGATAAGCAGTCTTTGATTTTCGATTCATTTTATTTTTCTAGGCTAAGCATTATTCATAGAATAGTATTAAACTTTTAAAAAACATGTGCGTCCACCAATACTGGTTCAAAAAGACCCAAATAAATGTATTATATTATGGAAAAAAGATTGAATTAATTGTAGTCAAACATTCAAGAATCATACGTGTCTTATTTATCATTGAAATATTGTTATCTAGCATGTGTTTTTCACTGAAAAATAGATGGTAACCTATTTTACTACAATCAAACCAAAAACCAACATCAAAACAAAAAACAACCACTACGAAACCAAATATTTTTTATTTTATTTTATATAAATTGAAATTTTCAGTTTAATTTAGTTTTATATCAAAACCGAATCAAACCAAACCGAACAAACCCGTAATTATTATGTGGTCAAGTGTTAACGAATGCAATAAAGAATGGATGAATACAATTAAATAAAGCAACTCACCACACTCGATTGGCCCCATCCCACCCTCTCTCGCATTCATTCCTTCCAATTACATCCCTTCTTTCTCCTTCTTCTTCCACTCTCTCTCTCAATAAACATAAACATGCGTATGCTTTATTTGTCTGTTTTTGTACGTGATTGAGTTTTGCTGCAAAAAGCTCAGAAAACGGTTGGATTTATATCAGAAACACGGTGGTCATTTGTTCTTATTGATGAACACCACAGACCCTTCGTGGATTTCCCCACTTTCGAAGGTAATCAATCAATCACTTTGTTTGATTTTATCTTTTTTTCTTTATGGGGTTTTCGAATCTTTTAGTTAATTTTCAGGGTTTTTGTTGCTTTTCAAAATACATACATGGTATCAAAGATTGAATATATATTGAAAGACTAAATACAGTGTTTGCTTAAGGATCTGCTTGTTGACGAACGTGGTATGTTGTTTCGGATCTGCTTCGGCCGTATCACTGCATGATTGTTATGTAAGTTCCTAAACAGTTTTATTACAGGTTTATATGAAATTCAATTATATATAGACAAATCAGAACCAAGTGGTTTAACTCTGCAGACAATGATCATTCTATATGACTATATGCTTATTTTCTGAATAGAACCTGTAACTCCTTGAAGAGCCAGTGTTTACTGACCCCTAAATCTTTAATTGTGCATCAAACTGGAATCCTTGGTGAGAAATTGAGATCAATAGTGTAAAAAATGCAAAAAAATAGTATGTTAAAGCTGTAGAAAGCCAAAGATTATTTATAATTTTGGTAAATAAAAGTTTGAACCCTCTCAAGATAGGTAGTGATAGTTGGTCTGGAAAGTTTCAAATGAGACCCAAGTTCAGTTCTTGCTTGTTAAACATCTTGATGGCTAGAGGGAGTATATGAACAACCGCGGAAATGTTTAGGCCGAGTACATCAGAGCATAGTTCGACTTTCTTGGGAAACCAGCTAAAGGTGGAAAAACCCTTTCGATAAGATAAGTAGATAAAATTTTGATGTGTCAAGATAGAAGAGTAGTGTTCAGATTAGTCCTAGGTATATCTTGAACACTTTGTCTATTGTCTTTTTCCTAATTTAAACATGTGGGTCTCTCTTATTTTCAGAAGTAAATTTGCTCACAAGTTTTTGGGGTTTAGTATCATAAAAAAATGTTTTCATCATATTATTGTTTGACCGTCTGCAAATAGTGTATACAATTCTTCTTGGGTTGTTTTTGTCAACTTAGAAGTAAAATTATATGAACTTGAATATTGAATATATGAACTTGAATGTTGAATATGTGAACTTGAATTTTATTGAGTAAAAGTAAAACAAATGTATGATTATTTCTTGTTCAGACTATGGCATAAACTGAGCATGATGGTTCACCAACCTGTGATTCTGCGAAGTCAAACATATTTTTCTCCAGATTTGTAATTCATGATGTGCCTTACTAATTTGTCACAAAAAATCTTAAGAACTTGGTGCAGATTTTAGTGTAGATGATAATGACACTTATCTAATTGTGACTTTCTAAAATAAGTGTACCATATTAATGAAAGAAGTTGGTGAAATCTTGATAATCCAAGAAGTCAAACCTTCTACTTTTCAAATACATAACTGATATGAATTCTGTTACTAATTTACCACCACAAATCTTGGATGTGTACAACTCAGCATAAAGTTTTATGAAATCTACAATAACTTTGTTGACAGAGGTGACTGTTTTATCTGGCAAATTCAGAAAGTATTTAGTTTAGAGTTCTTGAAATCTTCTGATTTACAAAAAACTTAAATCATGATCTGAATGTTTCACTTGCTTCAGGGTTTATGTTAGGTTCCATCAAATTGTAGAAAAATGAGTTTAGAGGAAAAGCGCGAACTTGTATACGATTTATCAGACTGGCCAGAAGGTGCACCAGAAGTATTGCAATCATGGAACCGTCAAGACATTTTGCAAATTCTATGCACCGAAACGGGACAAGAAAGAAAGTATACGGGTCTAACAAAGTTAAAAATCATTGAAATCCTTCTTAAAGTTGTTGCAGATAAGAAATCACAAAGGGTCACCAAAAAGCAGAGGAAATCCAACCATTTTGGTCATTCAAACATTCATACAGATAACTCATTGATCAACATTGTTAATTGTGATTTAGATTCAGATGAGATTAAATTATGCAAGAATTCTGCTTGTAGAGCTAAATTGAGCCAAGCAGATGCATTCTGTAAGCGGTGTTCGTGTTGCATCTGTCATCAATTTGATGATAACAAAGATCCAAGTTTATGGTTGATTTGCAGCTCAGAACCTCCATATCAAGGAAATTCATGTGGCTTGTCATGTCACCTTGAATGTGCATTAAATCATGAAAAATCCGCCATTTCAAAAGGCGTGCATAGTAAAGAACCTGACGGGATCTTTTATTGTGTATCGTGTGGTAAAACAAACGATTTGCTTCAGTAAGTTTGTTCATAAATCTTTTCTTGAATTATATAGTATTTCACAAAGATGGTAATTTCAACTGATTTAAGTGGTTATATTTATGGGGAACGAGTCAAATGGTCTAACAGTCGCTCAAAGTCTATTTTTAATGTATACAATCTTATAAATTGTTTGATTCAGATATTTAGATTATTACTGTAATAATTTTTCTTGTGATTATTTCAAGTTTTCAACCCAAACTGGCCCGACCCGTTTCAGCCTGCTAATCAATTCTGATTTTGCTCCCCTTAATAGCTCTTAAACTAGCATTCTCATGTGAATGTATACTTTGCATATAGATGTTGGCGAAAACAAATGACAGTAGCAAAGGATACAAGGCGTGTTGACATCTTGTGCTATCGGATTTCTTTGAGTGAAAAGCTTTTGACTGGGACTGTGCGTTATGAAAATCTTCACAAAATTGTGAAGGAAATAGTTAGAAAACTTGAAGCAGATGTAGGCCAGTTGACTGGTTTGCCAGTCAAACGAGCTAGGGGCATTGTCAACAGGCTCCCTTCTGGTCAAGAGGTTCAGAGATTATGCGCCTTTGCAGTGAAGTCGCTAGATTCAGTTCTATCCAACACACATGATGATGATCCTGTCGTGAAACGTTGTCTTCTTCACCTTCTTTTCACTAGGTTTCTTGCAAAATTTGTTATAACTCTTGATGTTTTTTGCAGATGAAGAGAGAGTCAAAAGAAGTCGAAGTCAAAGTCAAAGTCAAAGCTTGGCAACAAACTCCAGCACTCTTTCGAATCCCTCTTCTGTTGAAGATGAAAACAACAACGTTGTTGGCTACAAAGACACAAAAGAGAAGCAAAAGAACAAACCTAATGAACAAGAAATGATTGCTCCTGATGATGAAAACATCATTGTCAAAACTGGGAAAGACTTTGACCCGTTTGATCACAAGACAGAAGGTGAATTACCCGTTACTCCTTGCAAAGTGGAAACCTTAAAAGATGGAAATTTAGCAAGTAAATCAAGACCGGAACCTTCAAAAAACAATCTTGATGACGGGTCTGGTAAGGAACAAGATGGTAGCTCTTCAAAAAAGAGAAGCAGTGAAGAAAAGCAAGATGGGGATTTTGGATATTATGTGAAGGTGATAAGATGGTTAGAGTGTAAAGAGTTAATAGATAAAAGTTTTAGACAGAAATTTCTGACTTGGTACAGCTTGAGAGCGAGCGCTCAAGAGGTTAGAATTGTGAAGGTGTTTGTGGATACATTGATCGACGATCCAGATTTGCTTGCTGGGCAGCTTGTGGATACATTTTCTGAAGTGATCATGAGCAAGAAGTGTTCAAAAGGGCTGTGTTTGAAGTTTTTTCACTGAAAGCCGAAAGAATGTTAGGTTTATTCTTTAAATTGATATTATATTCTTGGTTTTAGATTATCATTATTCATCTTAGACCGCATTTTTGTTGCTTAATGCTTATGATATATATATGGAGTATATTTCTCTGTGTATAAATATCTATGATTTTATATTATAGTTGGTTATTTATTTAAAGACTTCTGACATCAAACAATATCAAAACAAATATAGAAAGCATTTACAGCCCTTGCATTAAGTCCTTAATTGCACATGCATGCATGGTCACCATGAATCATGTTGATACACCAAACAACTTGTTAGGTGACTGTTTGGTTTAGTCAGTTTGCTCATGTTGATCGACATATAAGTCTTCTCAGTGATCAGATTAAGCAAAAAAATGAATTTAATTCTACACTTTAACAATAACAGCACGATTTATATTTTGGAATTCGGTCTAATTAACTGGAAACATCCATTTGACATGGAAAAGTCATTCGACGTTTATTTTTGGGACTCTATTCGATTCTATCCAAAAGTGGGTCCTATGTATAATATATAGTAACTCATTTGACATTGAAAAGTCATCGATCCGTTTTTCTCTATCAGCATCTTACATTAATTCACTTGGGCCCGAACTTCGGTTGGCAACCTGCTTTTGGGGTGTATGTACACTTGCATGGCTAAATAATGCACCTGGTCTTATATAGGGACGGACCCAGTCAAGAAATCTACCAGTAACATATTAAAAAAATCTATAATATAAGATAAACTAATATCTAACTAAAAGTACGTGTTCATTATATTTCTGAGGGATAAAGAACAACAAATTACCTTTTAGTCTGTTACAGTTTTCCTCGACGATCTTGTTTGTGTTAAACATGATTAGTTAAGCTTCGTTTGTAACTTTAGCAACCTCTTCTTTTTCTATAGCGCAAATGAGAGCCAAGTTTAAAACATCATCACTCATAGTATTGCGTTAATTCAACTTTACGAGCTTCATTTTGAAAAAAACTTATTTCAACTGTTGCGGTTACAACCGGTAAAACAAATGTTAGCTTCAATAGTCGATGGACCAAAGGATAAGGCCAATCTTTTTTTGTTTCAACCATCACACTAGCAAGATCAGCAATACCATTTAAGCCAACAAATGCAACAACTTATGCACAATCTGATAGTAGATTTCAAGTGACCAGATAGATATAACTTTTCCGCATCAGTAAGATCATTTGGATACATCTCCCTAAGTTCCACCATCTTTGATGCGTCAAACTTGGAAAACAAATTACACGGACTCAAAGCCGCCATATTTTCAAGTAATTCGGTGTTTACTTCTCTAAAACGATTGAAGTCTTGAAGCAAGTTATCATTCTTTTCTTGGTGATTGAAGCTCTCGGCAATACACAAAGTAGATAACTGATTTTCTTTAAGTTCACCAATGTGGGCATATATGTAGTTTACTGAGGCGTGTCTATATGCTGTTAAAAAAACTACATTAACAAAGTGCAACAAACTTATTTTAGCACACAAACATAATTTTTTTAAATGACTTAAATACACACTCATCAAAACTAACCTAATTCTACATCATTTAGTAATAAGGACCTAAAATATTATAAATTATATAAACATATTTGTCACTAATTAATTAATTAATAAAAAAAATTATAAAAGAGAAATGATATATTCTCCTACTTTTTGTTCTTGTTTCATTCTCTTACCTATTCAATATTTGACATTTGTAAGGTACTAATTCTCTTTCCTCATATAATTTTTTTATTTTGACACTTGTCTTGTTCAAATGAATAGGAGAATAAGTAAGAACAAAAAGTACGAGGATAAATCACTTCTCTTTATAAAAATTTGGATAACAAGTTAACCCAACCTAACCCTTTCTAATCAATACAAAAAACCCATTACCAAACCCGTCTGACCAACCAAGTTTGCGACCTCTACCTTGCAACATCTTACTTGTCAAAACCTGTTTAAAGGTCTAATAATTACATACCATTGTATTGAATTGGTTCAACTTCATCAAATTCTTGATTCCTAGTGATATAAAAGAGAATTCAATAGTTCTACTACATGATTCAGTCATCATGGTTCAAGTTATGGTTCCAATTGAGATTAAAACAAGGGAAATCAAGAAAAACAAATGGTAATCACTCTAATAGCACTTTTTTTAAAATAAAATATTCATTTCAGCATACACAAACTTTCTTAATATATAACCCGAACTCATACTCAAGGTACATGTAAAACGATACATACAATTAACAGTTCCGCATATAAAACCTGTTATGAACCTGTTATAGTCCACACCAAACCAATTAGATTGTTGTTCTCTACTTCATAATGATCTAACACCACTTAATACCATTCGATCAGTTTCTTTTAATTGATGCCCTCTAGCATTACACTTGAAGTATTGTCCACTTTTCTTAAACAAATAAAAGCAACCACGAAGACTACTATGTGGCAACTCATGACAGACCAACACTATAGTGTTTACCAGGCAACAAACATATTCTAATATTCTGATATATATAAACTAGTTTAAATGTTCATGTAAACACATGAATAATAAAATTATTATTTTATATATATTTGTTTATTTAAATATATAATTATTTTGTACCGACAAAAGAAAATCACCATATGAGACACAAATTATGAAAAAAAAGAGTTCATCATATAATAATCGTAGATGATGATAAAGAACTTAAATATTTATTCCTATATTATTTATATAACTTGATAGTTATAATTTTTGAGAATTAAATTAGACATGAAGAATTATTTATATAATCTCAAACGGTTTGATTTATATAAATAATTAGTCGTATGATATAACTCCTAAATTTTTTATATAACAAAATAATTATAATATTGTCTACAAAATATATCAATGTTATTTAAAATTTAAATAATATTTTATTTACTAACTATCTTATCTCCTATTAGAATGAAATTTGAAAAATTGAGTTTTCAATTTTGACTATTAAAAGTCAAAAGTAGACTTTCAATTTTGATAAAACGAATAGATAGTATTTAATTTAGATTAAATAAAATGTCAAGATCTTAATAATTAAATTGATGATGGTTAGTCTTTTATTTATATTAGAAAATGACTATCAACAATTATTTTAACTAAAGTTTTTATCTATCTTATTTGAAATCCATTTAATAAAAACTGAAATCGATTATGATTTCTTAGTTAAAATTGGATTTAATTTTAATATTTATTTTAATCAAAATTATTAGAAATAATTTCATATATGTCTTTTTAAACCTTAAAATATCGTATTTAGTTACCCTAAGATACAAATACCATATTTCGCTTTATAAAATTTTAAAATATCATATTTAGTCAAGTTCTTAGTTTTATTATGTTAACATATTTTATGATCATTTTTAATTATTTTAATTACAACCACTAAAAACTTAACCTTATTGTCCCTAATTGTAACAATAATGATGGATGACTTGTACAATAAATACAATCACGTCTCTTCTTATCATCATACCACCGCTAATCTGTATGCTGACATCGTTTGTCGCCATTTTTTAAAATTTCCATCTCTCACGTTATATAATTATTAATTTTTTTTATTAATGTTTAAAATCTATTATTTTTAAACCAACATGTGTATTTTACTGGCATTTAATGTATTTGATTTTAATATATAATATTTTTTTTACTATCTAACTTCGGTAGTTACTTAAAAGTCATTATAAACTTTACTTAATAGAACAATCTTAACAGTAAGTTCTAAACTTCTAATTACTTGGACTTAGAGGTGAACAAATACCGGTTTTTACTATATCCGGTTATAGTAAAAACCGGATCGGATTTTTCGGACAAAAAAAAAACCGGTTACGAAAAAAACCGGTTTAGTATTAACCGGTTTTGATATCGAATTCCGATACTATTTTATCCGGTTTCGGTTTATACTATAACCGGTTTTTATAAAAAACCGGTTTTTATTCGGGGCAAAAAATCCGGTCCGCGTATTTTTTATGTAGCCCACTGTTTTTTTTTTTTTTAAATACATTTCCTATAATATATACTATAAAAAAACATACATGTGAAAGAAAACTCAAATTTTGATTAATTTAAATACTTAAAAAGTACAATGTTAAAATTACAAACTTCCTAATTAAAAATATTCAAACTACAAACATCTAACTTAAAACCATTCAAACTTCGAATTAAAAGTGGGAAGCCAGGGAGGAGCTTCGGCATCGCCATCACCCCTACATAGCAACCCGTTCACGCTTCTTCTTCTTCTTCTTCTTCTTCATCGGGAGACGATATTCCAAGTTCCACTTCTTCATTGTGTATGTTTGATTCCAAGTCGACGTCAATTGGGTCTTCTAGTGTGGTCACGTGTTGTCTTCTAGCCGCACCATCCAAGTAATCTTTTAAACAAATACACACTTCCACAGATTCGGGACTCAACCGTGATCTTCTTGCGGATACGACCCTGCCACTCACAGAAAAAGCAGATTCCGAAGCTACCGTAGAAGCTTGGACGGTTAGTAGATCACGGGCCATGGCGGCTAGAACCGGAAATTGTGATTCCCTTTCCTTCCACCAAGCCAAAATATCAAAAGTTTGAAAATCCTCATATGTATATTTTGCTATAAAATTGGTTGACATGTAATTCCCTAACTCACTACTTGGGGTGGAACCACGTGCTCTCTTGGATTGAGAGTTCATAATTGTGTTAAAAAGTGACAAACCCGCATTACTTTGGCGTCTACTAGATTCCGCTCTCATTTGATCATGAATGGCACTAGATGTCCCGTATTTACCCAAATAGATCTCAAACATATCTCGAAAACATTTATTGAAATAATTGGTTTGGTTAGTTATAAAAGCGGGATCATCTTCGGTAAGGTTAAAAGAAAATGCAATTTGTTCGATTAATGTTTCAACTCCACCAACGTTTAAACAAGGGTTTAAAGCGGCGGCACAAGTAAATACCGGGGGAATTTCCTTAAAATATTTTAAAAGTTTTTCTTTCATTTTTGCCCCAACGAGTTTCAATTCTTCACCTTCAAACTCAAAGTCACCAATTTTGCTAGCCATCAAAAACAATTGGTTAAGCACCAACGGACTAGTGGGATAATAAACGCCGGATAAACAAGTTGTTGCGTCTTTAAAAACCTCAAGTAAATCGTGTAGTTTTGAAATCATTTCCCAACCGTCATTCGGATACTCTTGTGCTACAAGACCTTTATCAAACAAGTTTTTGTGAAAAGTTTGCAACGTATCTCTTTGCCTTAAGGCGGAGTGCATCATCATCCAAGTGGAGTTCCAACGAGTTGGACAATCCAAATTTGGACCCAAAGCTTTACAATTAACCGACTTGCAAAAACGTTTATAATTATTCAACCGTTTGTTGTTGGAGCAAAAAATCGATTTTATCATTTCTTTGAATTCTTTTCTTTTGGAGTCAATAACCTCCAAACCGGCTTGAACGGAAAGATTGATGATGTGTGCAGCACAACGAGTGTGAAAAAACACACCGTCTAAAATTGGTGAAAGTAGTATCTTTAATCGTGGAACCGCGTTTGTGTTATTTGACGCATTATCAAAAGACATAGAATAAACTTTGTTTTGTATGTTATAAACACAAATCACCCTTTTTAAAAGCGCAAATAAATTTGCGCCGGTGTGTGGTTCACCAAATAACTCAAACGCGATTGTACGTTTCATCATTTGCCAACTATCTTGGTCTAGCCAATGGGCCGTGACGGCTAGAAAAGAATGTCCGGTGTTATGTGGAGAACTCCAAACGTCACATGTAAGTGACACACCATAACGGTGTTCTTGGAATCCTAAAATCATTTTTTCTCTAGCCGCACGCCACATTTTTATTGCATCACGCCTAAGGGTAGTACGACTTACAGCGGTGTAACGCGGTTGCATTAGTGTTTGGATGGTTTCGGTGAAATCTTTATCATCAAAGTGGTCAAACGGCAAAGCTTTTGTAATCACGAACCTCGTAAAAGCGTCTCGTAATTTGTCGTTGTCGTAAATGAAAACACCACCTTGATTCGTCATGTTGGCTTGAGTTGCATCGGATGTTGCTCTTAGCGCCTTGCATGACTTGGAAATATGAGCCCTCAAAGTAGAGTTGCCTTCGGGTGCTAGAAACTTGTGACAAAGTTTGCACCGAGCCCTTTTTGAACCGTTGGACATCTCGCACAAGTCGAAATGTTCCCAAATTTCTTTATTTCTATTATGCTCGAGAATCCTCACCACATCGGGGTTTCCTCCGACGGAAGATTCTCCCGTATTCGGCATGCTACTACTACCGGCCATGATATCAATCTCAAGAAAGTGAGCTTTGGTGAATAAAAGTAGAGAATTTGGAGAGAATTTGGAAGATGTAAGTTGTGATTTAATCCCATAACATACCCACACTATATATAAGTGTTTTGGGTGGCAAAATGGTAAAAAAATAAGAAAAAAACGGTCAAGAAACACCCCAAACGGCTAGAAAACGGCTACTTTTCGAACCTAACGGCTAGTAGTAAAAAACCGGATAAAAAACCGGATAAAAACCGGTTTCAAAAAAACCGGTTTTTTATCCGGTAAAAAATCCGGTCGGCCCAAAATCTTTATAACCGGTTATACTATCCGGTTTTGGAAAATCCGATCCGGATAAAAAAAAACCGGTTTCTACAAAATCCGGTTTCGGATATTTTTTCGTATAAATCGGATATTCGGTTTTTTTGTGCACCTCTACTTGGACTTATTACATAAATACAGGCCCATAGAACAAAAAGGGCTGGCCGGCTGGGCCATGTTTTAGAAAAGGACAATGTTTAGAAAATTTTATACGATTACTTCATGGTAGAGGTGCATAAAAAATCTGAATATCCGATTTTGTGCAAAAACTATTCGAACCGATTTTTTATAAAACCGGAGCGGATTTAACCGGTTTTATCCAATCCGATCCAGTTTTAATCCGATCCGAAACCGGTTACACTTTTGTCCGAGAAAATCCGGTTTTAATCCGTACGAAACCGGTTACACCTCTGTCCGAGAAAATCCGGTCCCAAAAAAACCTAAAAAAATCGGGTCCGGATTTTATCCGATCCGGATCGGATTAAATTCCATCGGATTAAAATCCGAAGATGTGCACCTCTACTTCATGGGCATCATAAAACACCATCGTTTTCCTCTGCCGTATAAAAAGAACACTTGTAAGAATGCGTTTGGTGGTTGTGGAGTAGTCTCCTCTTATAAGAAGTTATGAATTTAAGTCTAGTTATAAACAATGGAGTAAATTTAGGAGTAAGTTCAGTGGGTATATGAGTTTGCCATTCAAATTTTTTTTTTTTGTAAGAATACATTAAATATGACATGTAAATAGAATGTAATGTCACCTATGAATAAGTTTAGCAAAAATTTTGGATTCTTGTCACACGAGGCTCATGTGACTTGGAACGGATTCTTTTGCTCATCTCACATTCTGGCTATCCAATTAAATATTATTGACAATTTTAAATCTGTTAACTAAACATATATCAATAACTCAGGAGACCAACAAGTCACAAGCTTTTTGACTTGAGTTCTGTTACTTCTATTTATAATCTCATCTATGGTATATTAATCTTCTTATGGATGTTCAATCACCAATTAGTTTGAGAATATTTTAATCTATAACCCAAAAGAAGCAACCAATCTCTAAGTACATTAACCTTCTTAAGTAACTAAAAAAGTAGTCCAAATTCAGTTACACTTTTTACTGTAATTGCATGCACCCATAGTTAATAGGCATAGTACACCTACACCTGAAACCTGAAACAATAACGACAAGAAGAATATTTTCCACTTTAAATTCAAACAAATTAATATAGATGGTAAATAGTACACCTAAACCTGGAACAATAACCACAAAATTGCTCATCACATGTATTAGCTAATTAGATTGGTTACTCTCCAACTGCTATGTAGGCTACAACTTAATCCATGATCATGAGTTTTATAGATGGCAATGCAAGGGTTTTTCTATTAATTTATACAGTAATATATAGCAAAATGTTATAACACACAAATCTAATCATAACATTCTAACAACAATACTATTAAATCCTGTGTAAACAGAGTACGAGAAAAATCTAATTACAAACATTGATATCCACTTTTTTTTGGGCTAGCTACGTCGAAAGAAAAAAAGACCTATGACCGTGTTTAGTAAGAATATTTTTTTTTTCTGTTTTTCGTTTTCTGTTTTTGTGTGAAACATGATGGTGTTTTCATTTTCTAAGAAAATTGGAGAACACATTTAGATGAAGGTTTAGAGTTTTTTCATTTTTAGGGAAAAATAGAAAACATATTTAGTTGATGTGTTTTGAATTAAAAAAAAAAGATTCTAGAAAAATGAAGGATATTTCTAGGACTTAAACGTAGAAAATTCGCAATTTATAACTAAAGAACAAAAATAATCGCAATGTGTCACTATAAAACCAAAAGAAAAAAAAGAATCATTTTGCTAAGTCTTTGTTGTTGAGAATTTCCCAATTTTTTGAGAGGTCATTTCCCCCTTTTTTAGCGATTTCTATTTAAAAACTTTCTTTTGTAATTTGTATGTTAGTTTGTGAATTATTTATTTGATTTTTTAGTGATAAGATGCTAAATAATTGATGGCAGGATGCTAATTTAACAATTTTCTAAAAAAAATGATATATGATATTTAAAAATTTAAACTTGTAATTTGTCAAGAGAAAATCATAAAAAAAATCAAGTAAAAGGTGGTCAAACATAAAAAAACCATAAATTATATAACTAAATCTAAATTTAATAGAAAAGCAACCCTTTAACTTAAATTTGAAAACGAAAACTACACTTGAAACTTATTGTTGCCGACTAAAGTTTGCAATACAACAATAATAACACGGTGGGGCATGAACAATGCTGCAAAAAAAATATAATAAATAAAACAAATTGGAGATTAATTAAACCTAATAATTAATTGATACGAATTTAATGCTATAAATGACAATAAAATTATTTTATAATGAAATTTAAATATATGATTTCGCATATTTGTTGATGTGACTATTCAAGTATACACTATTAGAGAATAATGTAATTAAGGTTAGACCATCCGTAGCGCCAGTGGTTTGAGTGTGTAGGTGTTAGCGGTTTCGGGTGAACACCTCTACGCCCCAAGGGGGTTAAACCCGGCGGTTTCCCTTCCGGTTTCCCACAACCGCATGAACCGCAACCTTTTTCCTTTTTTTTTTTTACTTTTTACACTTAACTATTCATTAATATATATTAGAGTTAATTACAAAGATGGTCCCTGTGGTTTGCGCTAAATTTCACATTTAGTCCTTTAAAATCGAAAATTACACTGATAGTCCTCATGGTTAACGTTTTGTTTCACTTTTAGTCCTTTAGCCTAACTGGTATTAAAGTTGACCGTTAGTCAAAGGGCATTTTAGTCATTTTCCTATTTTATCTTTGTTACCAAACAAGTTATACCTATTAAAACAGTTTCCAAACACTAATTTGCTTCTATACCTTTTACCAAACAACCTTTTCCCTAAATCTTGTTACCAAACACCTTTTAATTTTACCCTCCTTATATCATCCTCCCCTTCTCTCTCTCTCTCTCTCATCTCTCTACTCTCTTCTCTCTTCTCTCCAAAAGAACAACCACCATCACCACCTTATACTACGGGCCACCACCACCGCCACCCTAGGGCCGCCGTCCTTTTCCGCCGCGCGCTCTCTCTCACTTCAATCAGCCGGCCACCACCACCGCCATACTAGCCGTCTTCACCACCGTCTCCAACAACCACCGTGCAACCACCACCTCAGATCTGAACATCCACCGTTCTCCATATCTGAACCACGAGTCGCCGTCGTCATCACCATCTCCAACAACCACTGTGAACCCACCACCACATATCTGAACCACCGCCGTTCTCCATATTTGAACCACGAGTCGCCGTCGTCATCACCATCTCCAACAACCACCGTGAACCCACCACCACATCTAAACCACCATCGTTCCACCATCGTTCCAGATCTAAACCGCCACACACTCGCCGTCGTTCCAGACTAATAGCCGCCTCATATCTAGGGTTTTCTGTTGGTGGTTGTAGACAGTGGTGGTTAGCCGCCACACACTCGCCTTCGTTCCAGACTAAAAGCCGCCTCATATCTAGGGTTTTTTGTTGGTGGTTGCAGACGGTGGTGGTTAGACGGTGGTTTGTTCATGAGATTAGGGTTTTCTTAGTCGTTTTCTTTCTCTTCTCTCTTTCAGATCTGATTTCCCGTCACCTTCATCTCAGATTAGGGTTTTCTTTGGCGGTCGTTCTAAACGGGGTGGTTGGTGGTGGTGGGTGGTGGCTGGGGTTGGGGTGGACGAGAAAACCGGTGGTGGTGATAACTAAATAATTATTTATTTCCAATTAACTCTAATAAATATTGTTTAATATAACTAAATAATATTTAAATAATTAAATATATCTAATAAAGGAATAAATTGAATTAAGAATAAAGGAATAAACTGAATTAAAAAGGGTAATATGCAATTAACTCTAATAAATAATAAATAAAATTATAAAGAATATAAAATTAAAAGAAAGGGTAACCATGTTTGGTAATAAGGATAAAGTGGCAAAAGACTGAAATGCCCTTTGACTAACGGTCAACTTTAACACCAGTTAGTGTAAAGGACTAAAAGTGAAACAAAACGTTAACCATAAGGACTATCAGTGTAATTTTCGAGTTTAAAGGACTAAATGTGAAATTTAGTGCAAAACACAAGGACCATTTTTGTAATTAACTCTATATATTATTATATACAATATATTTATTATTTATTATTATTTATTATTACTATTATTATTTATCTATTTATTTATTATTATTATTATTTATTTATTATGTAGATTGCTTTTGGAAGATCCATGCTAACCTACGAGCGGATTTGATCGAACATCTTTGGCGCAAACGAAACGACAACAACGAGGATAACTAGTTTTTTAGATGTTTTATTATTTTATATTTAATATTGAATGTTATGTTATTTTTTATTTTTAATGTTTAGTAATGTTAGGATTTTTTTTATTATTTGTATTATTTTAATTTTTAATCAATATAAAAGTATGTTATTTTGTTATATTATTAAATATATTTAAAAAAAAGAAATTAAAAAAAAGTGGAAAATGTTGGGGTTAGATGGGGTGTGGTACTCCACTTGAGGGTAGGGAGAGGGTAGGAGAGAGAAAAGCTGATGTGGCGCAGATGTGGCAGCAGTGTCCAGTGGGTTCACACGGTGTGCTACGGATGGTCTTAGTATAGTTGGACTTCCATTAAAGTTTAACATTAAGGTTTGTATTTTGTCCTTGTAATCTATAAATAAGCTTCATTGTAATACAATTTACCATTGGGGTTCACCAACTCCACGTAACCCATAAGTATCAACGTGTTAGGCGTGAGGAAAAAAAAAGAACGCCACACGTGAGGGGGCGTTTTGAGTAATTTCCTACATTGGACGGAGAGTGACTTTGTAATCTACTTAATAAGGATCATGGGCTACTCTTCTCATAACAAATTGGTTTTGAGTTGGAACCTCACAATTTTACATGGTATCAGAGCCTTAGGGTTTTGACCATATCTTCTCCACCTCTTCTTTCAGCCGCCTCTCTTCCACCGCCGCCGCCACCGAACAACGGTTTGTCGCCGCCGTCTCCCTTCTCCCCGTCGTCCCCCTTGTGTGATGACTTTCTTTCTTTTTCTATTACTCTCTCGTCCTGCCCTGGGGACGCATTGTACATAAATTCCTCTCTAGCCTTGCCGCCGCCGTGCCTCCTGCCGTTGCCGCTCGCACCTCCTCCGTTGCCGCCGCCGTACTCGTAACTCGTAGCTTCTACCGCCACCGCACCTTTTGCCGCCGCCGCATCTTCTGCCTCCTCTGCCGTACTCCCTCATGCCGCCCCGGGCCTCTTGTTGCCGCTGCCGCACCTCCTTTTCCGCCACCGCCGCGCCTCCTACTACAGTCGCCGCTCCCCCTCATGCCGTTGCGCCTCCTCTCGCAGCCGCGACTCCTGTCGCCGCCGCTCTTCCTCTTGCCGCAGCCGCTTCTCCTGCTGCCGCTTCGCCTTCTCTTGCCACTTTTTATCTTATGTATTTAATTTTCTTTATCTCTTTTATTGTATTTTTGCTCCAGTGTGAGCGTTCGATCTCCTACCGCGCTCACTGCGGGGGAGTATTAGAGAATAATGTAATTAGAGTTTAGTATAGTTGGTTGCCCAATAGAGTTTAACATTAGGGTTTTTACCCTACCTGGCTACCCCTGTAATCTATAAACAGTTTTCATTGTAATACAATATATTTACGGAGATTTCAATATGTTACACAACTACTTGTAGTAGTGATTGTCATCATTAACAGTCAAGTCAATATTAAAAGCATTCTTATTGTAATTTTCCTTCGAAAACTCAAGAAAAATAGAAAAACATACATTAAGATAGGAATTATAGGCAGAAAATCCTTTGTTGCTATTTTTTACACTGAATGATATATATGTGATCGTTTGGCGTTTTTTTTATTTGTAATTTTATTGTGTTTGCAAGCTTAATAAAATAAGTTTTTTGTCATTAAAAAAAGATGTACATGAAAACGACCTATAAATAAAATCTTGTTAATCAAAACTATTTAATAGTGTTATATCGAAATCAGGTTTTTTTAACAACTAAACACATACACTCACCTAATTCGACACCATGTGTTTACACCAGGACTTAAACCCTCAACTTCAAGATTGAGGAGCACCATCTCCAAACTCCAATATCAAAATCAGGTGAGGCATATGCCGAGTTTGATTAGTAACCCCTAGCTTGCCATTATTTTGATTCAAATAAATTTCAAGTACACGATAGAGCATTATGAATATGAGCACGATCATTTTCTTTATCTACCCTCCCTTATACATATATTTTTAATAAATAATATTAGAATCAAGAAGCTTACCGCTAGCTCAAAAGAAATTCGTGATAGTCAAGGATTCAACTGGCTGCCTATTTATAATATACTGAGTAGCTTAGCTCGAACATGAGTTAAATAATTTCGAAGATGCTATCCTATACCAACATTCTTCCTCTAGCATTGCCGCAAATGCCTTAAATTTGTGAGATTCCAACTTGTCGCAGCAGCCTACATTCCTAATTTACTTTGTTATATATATGGGTATCATAAGTAGGAACTTTCGTATATACACATGGTAGACTTTCTTTTTTTGAAAAGCATATGCACATGATAGACTTGAATTACCATAAATATACTCCATATATATTATATACTACACTTAGCTATGTTGATAAACAAGCAAATATTACCCGTGCTTCACGACGGGTGAAAATAATATCTCGTCTAATGTAAAATTATATTATTACTTTAATTTTTAATAAAATTTGGTCTAAACGATTCTATAAAAAATAATTTAAAAAACTTCAATACTTAGCTTTGACTTCTAATATTAATATAAATAACTATTGAATTAAACTTAATTATTTGTAATGTAAACAATAAAATATAATAATAATAATAATTGGTTTTTGATAATAAGAGGTCAAATATAAAATATATGTCTATTTACTACTACTACCACCATTGCAACAACTACTACTACTACTAATAATAATAATTATAATAATAATAATTATTATTATTATAAAAATAACATTAATAATAATATACTAATAATAATAACAGTAAATAATAATAATACTAATAATAATTATAATAAAAATAATAATAATATTAATAATAATATTATGCACTAAAAGATAAAATCACAAACGACAAATTTATTTCCTCTAAAATGTATGTTATGTATAATATTATATTTTTCTCTTAGACTTTGCTGTATAACTTTATTTTTATCTTAGACTTTGATCATATGTTAATTTCGCATGAACCTCTAGATTCTGTTTGTGAAAATTCATTAGTAGTTACAACTATTGAATGTAGTTCTAATACACTTTTTTTATTTGATGGATAAATTACATGAAAATTTAATAAACTTTTTCTTAAGTATCATTAATTATAAGTTGTTTTCCTCTTAGAACAATACAATAAACTGTTATAATTCTTATATTGTATATAGAATCTTTTTTTTTGTGAATAGGTTTTAGTTACCAATATATAAAATAAATTTTGTCATAATTGTTATATATTGTATACAACTTCCATACAACAGGATGATTATTTCTGAAAACTAATTGTATTATTTTTAAAATAAAAAGTTCATTATATACATTATATAATAGTAAATAAGATAAGTTTTATTATATTTCTATGTAATTTACCCTTATTTGAAAGTTTACAAAATTACTGAGTTGTCTACTTTGCGTCTTCAAGTGCATTGTTTTTATATAAACATTGTCGTTAATTACTTGTTACCAACTTAAAGTAATCACGATGTTTTTTTAACGACAAAAAAAAGACAAAAAAAAACACCATACACAAGAGTAACAGTATGACCACTACTCCACCTAGTAGTCACACTACATTGATAATAAATTTCTAGCAAGATACTAGAAAAAGGATAAATAAGTTCACAAGGCCACATACCCAAACCTAACATGAAGATTGCATCAAATAGCCATAAGGGAAATCTAACAAGAAAATTCAATCTACGGCAATACCTCATAAATCGGCTTTTGATAACAAGTGTTGTTCATCAAGCCCCAATGGAAGCTTTTATTCCCTTGATACTAACTTGTAGCAAATTTTGTTAGCCACCTGAGACTCTGAGAGCCATCAAGCATTGAACTAAACAAAATATATCTACTCGTTTGATTTTGTCGACCTCCTCTTCATCTGCTTGAACAATACGATTATGACGATCCCAAAGATTCCGAAGAGCTATTGCACAGATTGCGTGAACTAGAACCTGTCGAGAGTTTTGTACATTATTATTGTTAAAAACAGAATTGAAGAATCGGTTCTTGGAGAATGGTCGGTTTGGATCCAAAGGATCCTGGGCGGGAGATTGATCTGTCGTAAACAACCTTTTGTTGTGAAAAACAAAATTGAAGGACTCTATCGAGTAAAATCTGGAACCCTGAAATTCACACAATGCCCATATTTTATGCCATAAAATCTATATATTAGGATGATACAACCAACTAAAATAAGAGATATATTAGTTACTTTATCATAACTTTATTTAAGTGTTTGTATAGAAGAAAATACTTACCATATGTACTTTTAACTTCATAGATTGTTTTTCCTTACAAAAAGGTAGAAAATACGGAATCAATAACAATTAAAATTTATTGAAAAAAACTTATACTAAAGTATTTTATTTAGTTATTTATGAAATGAAGAAGATGTTAAAGAGCGAATAATAACTTTCACATGTAACAAGAAAGACGTGTGCATGCGGCAGGGTATTTCTTGCTTTATGTGTTGTTTCTCGTGTAACCGGCGGGGACCATCCCCAAGTCTACACTCTACACTAGTAATGCTTTTAGTATTTTCAACCTGGGTCAAAATATTGCATTTTCTATGTTACTTATTTTTATGGTCATTGGGTCAATGTCAAGATAACATCTTAAAAAAAATAAATGATATAGATAATTATCTTTTTCTTATTTAAATAGGCAGCCTAGTTAGTGGTATAATGTTAAATTAAGTAAAGAGTTAAACCGAGAAACCGGGACGTGTTTCGCCAGGAGAGCAAAAGCGTTGGTGAAGTTTTCTTCGAGTTTCAAATTAACTGTTTTCATTGGGTTAAAGGAAGATTGGGCATCAAGAACTAGATTGGGTCGTGTGGCTTGCGAATCCGAAGGCTTTTTTGTAATGTTTTTTATGCTTTGGTTTGGTTTGGTTTTGTTGTTGTTGCTTTAGTTTTTGTATGTTTGATAAGATTCTGCTTCGTTTGGCTGCGTTGTAGGTGCAGTGATTTGCACCGTATGTTCTAGTTGGTTTTGGTAATGGTATTTAAGTTTTCCAAAAAAAAAACCCTTGGTGACATAACATAAATTCTTTTCAGGTAGTGACGATGGAGTCTTATTGGTCTCCTACTCTCATGTTGGCCGTCGTTACGGTAGTGGCTGTGTTGTTGCTATTTTCTTTTATTCGTCAACAACGGTGGACAAAATGCCAATCTTACTCAACTATCATCACCACGTAGTAATTCCAGTCAGGTTACCAAGGTTTGCTTGTGATCCAACGGTGGGAGCCGCGGCTAGAGCCTACTTGGTATTACTTTTATAGATTATCACAAAGTAGGTTATTTATTTGAGTAATAAAAAAATTACGTAGATCCACTTTTTTAGAAAAGTATGATGCTATTACATGGCCTTAATCCATTTTCTAAGGGTTTAGTTTCCGAAAATGTATCGAAGTTGTCACATTTTACTATTTTATGTATCCAAGATTAAACCATACCATTTAATGTATCAAACTTGTATAACCTATTAGTCAGTGTAACGGTTTTCATGTTAAACATGTAACATGTAGTTTTATTAGTTTTGATTTATTTTTTTTCACCCAAGAATTGCCACATGATTGCAGATGAACTTCTTAGAACGAAGAGTGTACAAGCGGCGTCGGTATGCTGACATGGATGGGTAGTATCGAAACCAACACCACCCCCTTAGGGCGGTATCGAAAAAAACAAGAAAGAATGCATTTGAATGCTGAAGAAAGAGGAGGGAGAAAGATGAGAGAGAAAAGAGGAGAGAGGAAATAATACGGAGGAGAGAGAGTTGTTTTTAATAAATTTTTTTGAAGCGTGCAAACCGTGGGTACGAGGTTAAAGCATGGAGTGAGTTATGTTAACGTGACGTTGACGTGACTTGAAGTATGGGATGCCCAAAGGAGGGTACACCCATGCTCTAAACATCTAGATGAACATTGAACTTGAACCAAAATTGCATAATTTGGAAAATAAACTTTAAGGAAATCAAGCTAGAACTTAAAACTTGGCAAGGAAAAACCATGGATAAAAACAATCACAATGATGAAACTGATACGATGAAACCAAACCCTAAATTGATCAGATAATGGAATCGAACCCTAAGATGAAATTGAAACCTAAGATGAACCAAACACAGATGAAATGGAACCCTAAGATGAATCAATACACGGATGAAATCTAGCCCTAAGATGAAGAATAGGCTTGCTGATGAACCAAAACATGATGAAATCAAACCTATTATACATATGAACCATCGATTTGACAAGCCAAAACCTTAAACAAATCGATTAAACAAACCAAAATCCCTAAACAAATCGGTTGTACATATCATATGAATTGTAAAAAACAAGCCGACAACCCTAATGGTTTTTGAATATAATGAAACCCTAAAATTACCTGATGTTAATGGTTTTTGAATATAATGATAAACCGAATTGGAAACCGAAGAGAAGATGAAAAATCAATTGAATTTTAGTGATGTTCAGATGAACCAAATCCAAAACCGAATTGGCACATTTGGGTTTAATTTTTGTTGAAGAAGATAAATGGTGAAGGTGAAGTTTTGTTTGTGGGTTGGTGACATATTGATCGATCATGAAACGAGTGCCGCAATCGGAAGTCGAAAGATGGTGGAGCATGGTTGCGGAGATGGCGGATCTCGAGGCCGCAAATAGTGAAAAGGTGAAGATGAAGTCTTCATCATTAATGAACACCATGATATTGATTTATTTTTGAGTTATTTTAAGTTTTTAACACAAGAAAAACCATATTTCCGTTCACATTATCGCCATGTCATTAACACCTCAACCAAACTTGTACCACATCATTATGTAACATGCTAAATCAGGTAGAGTATCTATAACGGTAAGTTCAGTATATTAAATGAGTAAGTTTTAAAGTTAGGTATATACAATAGCAAAAGATGACAACTTTGATAAATTTTCGAAAACTAATATTTTAATTATGTATACAATTACAATTAGAATGCCATTTTATAGCATTAAATATTTTTAGTATATAACTGTATACATTAAATGATAATATTTGTATACTAACATCTTTTTATTGGCTTATTTCATAATTTTAGCATTTGTCTTCATTTAAGTATATGTCGAAACGATATTATAGATTAACCAATAACCATTGACTAAACATTTATGAACACTTCTAAACTCTAATATTTTGTGAAATGTAAGGATTGATTCAGACTCTAAAGTGGGGATCTTCCTAGATTTGATCGAAATTGTTGGTAATGAAATCAAGCTTCCATTAGGCTATCCTGATATTTCATTTGGGTTCTCTAACCTCTTTCAATCTTTCATATTAGTATCGTATTATATTGTCTTTATAAATCTAAAAGTTAGTATAATCTAATCCAATTTTACTATATCTTTTTTAATTTATTTTATAAATCAATATATTAAGAGATAGAAAGAGAGAAAAGAGAAGAAAGAGATAGAGAGTAGGTGGGATGGGTGAAACCATCGGGTCGAAGAACTAGACATAGGAACCGATTGGGTAAATTTGGGGGGGGGGGGGGGGGGGGGAGAGGTACCGGTGGTGTCTGCACATCCTACTTTATATTTATTGTTGGGTAAGTGTAGTTATTCACCCATAAAAGTTTAGACATTTGCTAGGGGTGATATCGGTTCAAAAACCGGACCGGACCAGACCGAAATACGAAATCTATAGAAAACTAGGACCGAAGACCGGACCGACTAGTCCCGGTCCAAACCGGTATCGGTCCGGTTCGGTTCGGTTCACCAGTTTTTTTAATCTTTTAGCTGTTTTATACAATGTATTAAACAAAACCGAACCGGACCAGACGGAAATCCGAAATCTATAAAAAAAGAACCGAAAACCGGACCAACCAGGTCCAGTCCAGACCGGTCTTGGTCCGGTGCAGTTCGTCGGTTTTTTTAGTCTACCGGGTCTCATGCTCTCCCCTAATATTTTCATATGATTAAATGCGAGTGTATGGTTGTCTTAGAAATGAAATAGGAGACGAAACTTACTTCAGGAAAGAAATTAAGAAGTAATTGGATGAAGTGTGGATATATATATATATATATATATATATATATATATATATATATTACAAAAAATGTTATGATACTAAATGTAAGGAGAGATCTCAACCATAGGATCTCTCCAAAAGGCAAAAAAATAAGTCAACAAAACCTATTAAATTCGGATTAAAAAAAAAAGAAAAAGGGCAAAATAGACAAATCAACAAAATAAGAACCGGGAACAGTTACTGGAAGCCCTAGAACTGCTGATCGACTACCACACCGCCGTCATCAGCCAGATGCACAAATAAACAAACACCACCGTCGGCCAGATGCACATAGTCACCACAACACAGTCGCCGTCGGTTTTCTCTGTTCCCGTCGGCTAGATGCACAAAAAACAAGGCGGAAGAAGAAGAAGATGAATAGATGAGGCGGTGGCGGCCATGGATTGTGCATCGACTCACGCAAAGATTATTCATCAATACTGCCCCAAGAAAACAGAGCGGCAGCCATGGATTGTGCACCGGCGGCGGCTACGAAACCCTAATCCGTGCATCGGAGAGATGAGCCCTAATCCGTGCATCGGAGAGACGGGGGATGCACCAAACAACAGTTGCGACGGAAATAGCAGCAGAAGATGATGTGGAACACACAGTAGTGGCGACCGTTTTCTGACGTTGACGTTGACGGCATAAACGGCAGCGATGGCTTCCGACGACGTAATATACGAAGAATTTTGACAGAGTCGCAATAGTAAAGCACGGCGACGATGATGGCTGCACGGAAGTGCGATGGTGGTGTTCAATGCTGGTGTACGGCGGCTGATCTGTAGAGGCATTTCTAGGGTTTGAAAGTCTTGTGTGTGGGCTGAGTTAAGAACATGGGGTGGGAGGGGGAATAAAAATGATTTCAATTTTACCCTTTTAATAAAGTTGCCACGTGTCAAGCTCTAATTTCTTCTTACATTTAGTACCTTAATATTTTTTTTACTTGAAACTAATTCTATATATATATATATAGGGGAGGGTTCCATTAAGAACCGATTTTAGTGCGAGAACCGCGAGAACCAATCTTAGCCGTTGATTTGATAAGTGAAATTCATGGATGGAGAGCGTGGGGGATCGAGTGTGGCAGGATGTATGTGAGGAATTCATGGGTGGGCAATGACATTGAAAGAGGGGGAATTGGACGGCTCAGATTGGTTCTCGCGGTTCTCGCATTAAAAATGGTTCTCGATGGAACTTCTTCTATATATATATATATATATATATCATTTATTATTAATTAATTATTAATGAATGAATATGTGTCTAATGTAATGGACATAACTATAACCTTGCAGCTCATATGGTTATAAATATATCATTTGATTCTTTTGATTTCATTTTTCTAATACAAATCACATTTGGAATATTAATATAATATAAATAAAGTTCCTAGTCGTTAAGCCTTCATTGACAATATTAAAAGAATTATTATTATTTTTAAATAATGTTTAAAAGTGGAAAGGGTTATATATGTAGTTAAAAGCGTGGAGATATATGTGAGAGACAATAATTGGGAAATCGCTAACCTACCCTTTAACCTGCCTCAACATCACATGGTTGTCAACTAGTCTAACCCAACTCACCCTCCCTAATCCTAATTTTACCCAACCTTCTACCAAACCAACCCCATTTTATTATTTGTGTGTCTATATATGTATGTATGCATGTATGTAGCTATTTATACAACGTTTTTAATTATATTTAAAACAAGTAGGTTACATATAAAAATTGAGTTATGTTTATAGTATTTGGATAATACATCATATCATGGGTGTGGGTTTTACACAATTGAATTACTCTGTATAACATTGACACTTTTAATAGAAGGAGTAAATACAAACACATTTTTAACATACAAATGCAACAATAAATTAATATTTGAACATTTAAACTTTTAATTATAGGATTAAAAAAACAATATTACAAAATGGTATATATGTCAAATTCATTATGTATGACTAAAATGTATTATGCAAAAACCATTTTCCTTACGAATATAGATTTATAATCGCGAAACATATACTGACTTGTTGCATGAAATTTATATGATAAATCCTAAATAAGTTTATTAGAATTTAATTTTAATAAGGAATTGATATGACATGAAATTTGACCTGAACACGAAGTAAGTTGATATAAATACGTCATGAAAGTTATAAGTTTGATATAAATCGACCTAATTAGTACTTGACAAAGTGACCTTCGTCCTTGTCCCTTCGATAATTGGACTCCAATCCCCACGATCCGTTCATAAGCCGACTCCTCCTACAATGGTCATCCAAAAACTTCGACTTCAACTCTCATAGATACTCATTTTTTCAGTTGTATGATTTAGATTTTTGACACTTCTTGCTAACTTGAATGGTTAGACATGTAAAATAATTTTTTTAAAATAATTCAAATTGTAGAGCAAGTATGGCGTTTTCGAAAAAAGCTCAAAATTAACATAAACCCAAATCTAATACGAACCGAATTGAATATAAAATTAAACCGAGTAAAATGGGTTGAAATGAGAAATATTTGACCTATAAGCCCAAACCCAACCAAATTACCAATCATTTTCTTAGGACTATGCAAGCTTCAATATGAATATCTTTGAGCGCTAGTCAAAATTTATGTAGTCAATGTAGATTGTTTCCCATCTCATTCAATGTGACATGTAAAGATCTTTTAGAAGAATATGTAAATAGTCTTGTGTTTGGTGGGTAAAAAATCTCAATATACTCTTTTAGGACTTACAAAATATATCTTTACGGTTAAACATCGAGTGTGCAAGTAAACAAGAGTTAGCGCAACCGTTCATCAAATTTGAGCTATCATTAACCAATATCACAAATAAAGAGGAAGGAAAAAGTTCATGCGAGAACCATTCTTATTGTGAGAACCAATCTGAGCCGTCCAATTCCCCCTCTTTCAATGTCTATACCCACCCATGAATTCCTCACATACACCCTGCCACACTCTATCCCTCCATGTTCACCATCCATGAAACTTTCCATATCCAAGGAACGGCCGAGATTGGTTCTCGCGGTTCTCGCACTAACAACGTTTCTCGCATGAACCCTTCCCGAAAGAGGAATATATGATGGTGGTGGCGGAGCCATAAAATGATTTTAAGAGGTAAACAAACAGGGGCAGATCCAGGATTTAAAATGATTAGTGACACCATTAGAAATGAGTGGTAGCACTGGCCCGAAAAAATCGAAATTTACACTATAGGAATAAAATTGACTGATATCCCGTGCCACAACCGCTTAAGTCTTGAATCCGCCCCTGTATTTACAGAGAACAATGAACATTTTATTAAAATAGTAGTCTAAGATACACCAATATTCAAATTATAGACCTATAAACTAACTCTACGTCATTAGTATGAGGAAACATATGACCACAAGGTTGATGGCCTCTCTGGTTCTATGTAAGTTTTCTCTTCAAATTTGTCATCATCACTAGGACTATAGTTACACATTCTTCTTTGGATCCATAGGATTCGCACGGAGTTCATCTACATTAATTTCTTCCCAGATAGTTATTGAGCTTTACTACTTTACTTGATCTTTACAATAACCGTGGTAACTATAGGATTCATAGGATAGTTATTTACCCCCTCCCCCTCATATGCTCGGGTTAGGATCCTCTCATGTTGGAGTTAAACACGACCCATCGTATGCTCTCACAATAATGAGAGTGAGTCCCTATAGTCAAGAATGGGTCCCCTTTGTAGGGTCCACTCTCATGTTTGTGAGAGAATATGATGAGTCATGTTTGATTCCAAAATAAGAGGATCCTCACCCCATATGCTCATATATTTTTAAATGTTTAGGGCTTCTAGTTTGTATTTTCTAAAAGTATAGTGTAGATTTTATGAATACACTTTGTGTATATAAACAATGTAATTTATCCCAATTCGTATTTCAATATTATCAATATCGTGTGTTCTTAGTTTTGCTCTCACATATATTACTAAAATCATACTAATCATTATAATTTACTTCAATCAAGTTAATACTTGATACAATTAAGATCATACAAACCTTTTCGGTTTGATTCCCGTTCAATCACAAAACCTTGTTGTTCCCGCTTACGTCATTTATTTCTCACGTAAAAGGATCGGCCTTAGAAACGACAAGGGGCAAATAACCTAAAGATCTTGACTTTATTTAATTAATTTTGAGGGGCAACTTTTAAATACCCTTAATTTGCAAAAGTAATATATCACAATTTAAAATGCCAAGGATAGTTGTATACCCTATCTCAGCCTGTCTCCATCAAAGTTGTATATGTTGAAATAGTAAATGTTATGCATTTTTATAAGGGAATTGAATCTTCCACTTATAAATTTGATTCATTCACTAAAGTACAACACTTTCGAAGCTATGTTACAAATTAGTGAAACACGAGTTTGTAGTGGTTGAATCAACTTTATAAGTGGAACAATCTCTGCACAATGTCCCCTTAAACCTTACCCTAGTAGAGAAGGTTATAATTCTACAAAATAGTAGAGAAAGTTACATTTATATATCTACTAAACACAAATTTAGTTTGGTGATCTGCTTTGCGACTGTAGCTGTCTGTGTATAGTCTGTTCCTTACAGAATAGTTTTTGTATCATGTTTCGGTTGGTTTTGAATAAAATTGTTGTCTTTAAAAAAAAAAAAAACAAATAATATATATCACATACCACCCAGTTTTAGTAAAATCTGTGGGGAAACAAGCCTTTTGAGGCAGACACCATATTCATCTATAACCTTAAATGAGCAATATGTCAATAAACCAAACTTTCACATGGTTAAAAACATGACAATTAATTTGTATATCTGTACTGGTAATTATTAGATGATCAAAATGGTTTCTTACTGCCATCATTTGTACTTGGTACAATCCACATAGTACAAAACAAACAACACCTTCTTTTTTAATCAAAAGTGGAATAACAATCAAATTATTGATGGGTCCATGACCCGACTGCACAATGATTTGGATTTGCCAACACTAAGCTCTGAATTCAATTCTCATGGGTCCAGAGACTTGACCCGACTTCCGACCCGACATTTTTAATAGATTCACATTAACACAGCTACTACTACTACCCCACCCCAGAAAGCATTTAAACCCCTCATCCACCCCACCCTACTTTCTTCTAAGTTTTATTCCCCTATCAAATACTTGAAACAATCTCTGCACAATGTCCCCTTAAACCTTACCCTAGAGAGAGACAAAAGATTGCAGAAGAAAATGAGGTATATTAGAACAGGCAGTTTCAAGAGGCTCTTCTCAATGAAGCGCCACAGCTTAGAAGATTTGCCTAAAGAATGCATTTTTATGAAACAAGATTCATTCAACAATGGTGAAACAGAGTCTTTCAAGAAACCCACTTGGAAATGCTTCTCATTTGAAGAGATTTATGTGGCCACCAATGGGTTTTGCTCAGGTAATTCAAGAACTTTTAATTTCTTCATATAGGTACCCAGAAAAAATGAGTCTTTTTTGTGGGGTTTAATCTTTTTTCTAGTGTTGTTAAGTTTTTGGTACATGGGTGGTGTTTCAGAAAACATGGTTGGTAAAGGAGGGTATGCAGAGGTTTACAAAGGAGTGCTAGAAGATGGACAAGCAATTGCTGTGAAAAGATTAACACAAATATCATGTGATGAGAGGAAAGAGAAAGAGTTTTTGACAGAAATAGGAACACTTGGTCATGTAAACCATCCAAATGTCTCATCACTCTTGGGTTGTTGTATTGACAATGGTCTTTATCTCATCTTCCAGTTCTCCTCTAAAGGCTCTGTGGCTTCTCTTCTTCATGGTACCACTTCTCAAGATTTTCTTGTCTTGTTTCTTGAAAATCAACAATATAATGGAGTTTTCTAAAGTTCATACTACTTGTAGTTTGTAGTTTTTATGCAAACCACTTACTATATTTGTTAAAATAATTCAAATAATATTAGAGAAAAAACACTAATGGTACTTTCACAAAATAATTACAAATACGATGGTTTATGAATATTTGTTAATAAAAATTGGCAATAAAATTTCAACTACAATAGTAATTAAACACTCATTAATCATGAGTCTATACAAATAAAGATGCTCTCCTACTAAATCTTCGTATTTTTCTTTTTATTCATTAGGTTAAACACAACTATCAAAATTAAATTAAAGGTAACACGAGGAAAGAAAATCAGCGGATTAAAAATGTTACTACGTATTACTTAAAAGTATGAAAATAAAATAAAAAAAAAATAAAGTAGAAAGAAATTAGGTTTTCTAGAAATTTGTACAATGGCTACAACATTTACGGTCCAACACTATAATTATATTTGTACTTCAAAGGTTTTTTCAGCAAAACCTCTATCATGTTGCAAATAATCTTTCTGTATATGGTATAGTTTTTTCTATTTTGTTTTTTTTAGTTTATATATAAGATTTTTGATAACCTAATTTGTACTTTAAAAAAATATTTTTGTTGTCTTATTCGTGTTTTGGGTAGATGAGAATTTACCAGTAATGGATTGGAACACGAGGTACAAGATTGCCATTGGGACCGCAAAGGGGCTTCATTACTTGCACAAAGTATGTCCAAGGAGAATTATTCACCGAGACATTAAAGCTTCTAATGTTTTGGTCACCAAAGATTTCGAGCCACAGGTATATACATATGCAATTCATTTTTATAAACTTAGCAAGAATTTATATAAGTTTATAAACAATTTTTCTAGCTTATACAGTAATTAGTTTCTTAATTGAGTTTATAAACTTAAATAAGTCATAACTTTAAATTTAGAAGCTCATTTTCTAAAAAAATTTAATAATATTGCTATGATTATCAGGCCAAAAGAAATTTATGATAGTCATAGACGTCTCTTTCTTATATATGAAATAGTATTCGTCCTAAAATCAAATTATTTTAGAGATATTGTCTCAAATCAAAACATAAGCTTACTGAAATTCTAATAAGCTAATAAGCTAGAAAGGGACATATGTATAGACATGGATATATCACTCATTTGTTGTGTGTACACGTTATTTTTAGTTAAATCATGTATATAAGATCAATGTTATAAGAAATTAATTGTATATATAATTCGTAGATATCGGATTTTGGGCTTGCGAAATGGCTTCCTTCACAATGGACACATCATTCAATAGCTCCAATCGAAGGGACATTTGGGTAATTTCGTCTGTTTGATTTTTATTAATTTCACTTAGGTCTCGTTTGTTTCACCGTAATGCAAAGGAATGAAAATGATTTTAATTCCATCCCTGTTAGTTACGTAATGAAATTTCTCTACCTAAAGTAATATTAACACTTCAAAGAACTTAATTCCTTTCAAAATACTGTTACCAAACGCAATATATAACGAAATTTAATTTCATTTCCATTACATTCATTCACACTACGGTGAAACAAACTGGATTAGTTTGTCATGATATTATTAATTTAATAGTGTTTTAAAAAAATAATTTTTGTGTTGGCATATATGTGTTGACAGGCATTTGGCTCCTGAGTATTTTATGCACGGTGTCGTGGATGAGAAAACAGATGTTTTTGCTTTCGGTGTTTTTTTACTTGAAATTTTGTCCGGCAAGAAATCGGTTGACGGGTCGCATCAAAGCTTGCATGGCTGGGTAACCCAAATTATTACTTTAAGTATTTTCATAACAACAATTTAAACATCTTTTATACCATTTTTTACAATCTTATCTGGAAAAATATCATATCTGAATATAAGAAATGATTATAGAAACAGTTAGATCGTATATATTAGAGTATAGTATGACTTTATTCGAAATTAAACCATATAAAAATCTTTAACTACCGATAAAACTGTCATTATAAAACTCCTAGTTGTAAAATGTTTAAAGAAATTGTATATACAATCATCGAAAGAAGTTTATTTGAGAATTATTTTTATTGCGAGAACCGCAAGAACCAATCTGAGCCGTCCAATTTTTCCTTCTTCAATGTCATCACTCACTCATTAACTCACCACATGCATCCTGCCATACTTATCTCTTCACGTTCTACATCTATGAATTCCACTTATCAAATCAACGGCTAAAATTGATTCTTGCGATACTCACACTAAAATCAGTTCTCAAATAAATCTTCCTCTACATTCATATATATCTGTGTAAATAAATTGTATATACATTCATTCATATAGGCAAAACCAATATTGAATCAAGGGGAGGTTGAAAAAATTGTGGACTCTAGACTCCAAGGGGAATACAATGTTTCGCAGCTTAGTAGGCTTTCCTTCGCGGCATCTCTATGTATCCGAGCATCCTCCACATGGCGCCCGACCATGAGCGAGGTACGTACGTATGTTTTTAGCTTTCTTTTTTTAATCATTCGAATAATATAAGTGAGTATTAATTAAACATATTTTTACCTCATGTTCTCGAGTTAAAATGGCTAAGAGGAAACTGAAAATGAGGTGTTCTCGAGTTTTACTTTTGAAAAGGAAATAAAAGGAAATTAAAGGAGTCGAAAGGAACCTTTAGCCTAATATTTTCGTCAATGTTTTTCTTTTGAAAATGAGAGGATTTTGAATGAAAGATTTCTTCGTCTTTCAAGCTCGAAAACACAACTTTAATGTAAAATACCATTACTCTAAGCAAATGTTATATAAAGATTGACAAAAGAACAATCAAATTTCCTCTTACTAAGTGATATGTGATACTGTTAATTCTTTTTGTTCATCTCCTCTCTTAATTTTAAGAACGGTCTTGATTTAGTAAGTATACATCTTTAGTAGGATAATATAGATATTGTGATGACATACAATATATATGATAAATAATTATAAAAACAAAGAATAATAGTAACAATTTTGATATATTAGTAATTAAAAATGTGAGAGTAAATAAAGTAATATTTGAATCAAGTTGTAGTTAAATCTTTTTAGATGGTTGTCACTTTCGATATTGCTCATTCTTGGACGCTTAAAACCATGCGTAGGGGACCATGTTGGAGCGCATAAAAATTATTATTATTTTTATTAATACTGATTTTTCTAATTATTCAAAGTGTGTGGATGTAGAAGTTTGGAATTTTAAATGATGAATTTTGGTTTAATTAATTACAGATGAAGTGAATGTAATTAACCCGATTTAAATAGTGGATAAGACCCTAGCTAGAGTATATGTCCTTGTCCCCTCATGATTCCAATTAACACCCTAGCTACCATAATATGTCACTTGTCTTTTCTCTACATATTTTAAACACTAAATACATGATAAAATTAACAGCATATCAATTAGCTATTATTATATTTTCAGGAAACTTAAATGTTGTAATTACAAACATCTAAATTAATTAGATATTGATATTGTTACCGTATAGATCATTTCTTTTTTATAATAAATATATACACACCGATATAGACACAAGTTAAACGAGAAGTGTTTTCCGTATGAGAGCTAGGAGAACTGTTTTAACGCCATTAATGACTCATTATATAAGAGTATTTTGGTAATTTATATTTACCCAAACGTGAATTGCGTCCGGCGGTCCTGGTGAGCCGTCATTAATTCGTGAGGCTTGATTTTCCCGAAATAACCCTCATCAATGCGTCATTAATGAGTTGCTAAAAAATCTTAGCCATTGATCAATTTTAATCAAGGGCTAAGATTGATTCTCACAGTTCTCATATAAAAATCAGTTCTCATTTGAAGCCACTCATATATATATAGTTACTCATTTGCCAAACTTAGTTCTCTTAACTGGGACCAAAATTTCCAAATATAGCTTCTTCATTACGCGTGTGATTCATATAAAACATCATTAATAATATAATAAAAAATAAAACGCTAAATTTTAAATTGGGTCTTTGTTATTTAGTGAACCAATCAACTTAACACTCGTGAGCTAGCGTGAAGGCTTATATGTTTTCGCTATCACGACTTTAGCTTTCGTCTTCTAATAATCAACGTACATATATAATCAAATTACAATAAGGACATTTTTTAGGATGTTTTTGTATGGTTGTTCTTATTTTTAATGAGTATTATATATCACCTACCTCCCAATTGTCAATAGGATTCAACATCAGAGACAGTGCACATCCATGTGACATATATACTATTATCGATCAAACGACAAAATTAATAGTTATATAAATTATTCAATTTTATCAAAAATATTCACAGCATTTTAATTAACATTCTATCCTTTTGCTGAATCCGTACATTGTTTGATATTATTAATAGTGATAAGGAAAGATCACCTTACTGTGTGACATAGTCAAATCAACACCCTAGTTTTTTTATATTTTATTGGGAAATCATATCCTTCTATTATATAAGGAAAATGTATGTAGTATAAGTAGTAGTATACTTTAGGGGTGTCGAAAATAACCGTTACCCGAATAAACCGACCCGTAATTTCGGGTTTGGGTTAATTCGGGTTGGTAATTTCGGGTTTCGGGTAGCTAGATTCGGGTATTCGGTTTACCCGTTATGAATTCGGTTCGGTTAGCGGGTTGGTTATCTAAAATTCGGGTATACCCGAAATACCCGTTTTAGTTTTTTTTTTTTTTTTTTTTTAAGATGTATTAATTTTGATTGAAAATGATCAAATTGATGCTTTATTTTATTAAGGAAACTAGTTTTTTATTTGTTTTTTAATTGATTATGTTTTATTCATTTCACTCAATGTACGTATGTGTAATTTCGTATATCTTCTAAGATGGTTCAAAATATCATTTGCCCCTAAGATTGGGATACAATACATGGATTATGTTTTAGTACTATAACATGTTGAAGTTGATACATTCATATTCTTTGTGAATTAGATGAAGATGATATATACTTAGGTAAAAATCTTTTGTCATTTTAAACTTAAATACATTGTTATTTTTATAAAGTTTAACTCGGTTTTATTATAGTTTTGAGGGAAACTAGATTCAAATCTTGATTAGGTAATGTTCGTTTGTTATGATAACTTGTAAATTTTGCTTTGAAACTTGTTTATAACTATGAATGTTTGGCCTAGAAGTGTAATAAAAAATGCTATAAAAAAGACCATTTAGATACTTGGCCAAAAAAAATGTAACAAAAAAAAAGTCACAAAAACGGGTATACCCGAAAATAACCGACCCAACCCGTACCCAAATTCTAACCAAACCCGATACCCGTAATGTAGAACGGTTCGGTTATCGGTTAATATATCTACACCAAAATACCCGAATTACCCGACCCGAATTACCCGAAACCCGACGGGTATACCCGAAAAACACCCCTAGTATACTTGGTGGGTGTGGGTGTGGGTGTGGGTGCTGATACACTTATAAACACTTGGTATTTACTGAAATGATTAAAATAATAGCTTGTAGTGTTTGTGATTGTGGTGGGTTACTATATAAAGTTTGTATAGTAACTATCCAATACTAAAAAAAAAATTATATTATTAAATTTGTATGAGGGGTTGATCTTCAAAATTTTGTTTTGTAGATACTTGATGTAATGCTCGAAGAAGAAATTGATAAGAACAAATGGAAAATGCCTGACGAAGAAATAGAAGAACACGGCGACTTTTGGGGTTTTGAGGATCTAGAGTTTGAATTCTGCGGCAGTGGTTCCTCGTCCCCTTCACTTGAAGATTCGTTCTCAACCAAAAGCAGTTAGATATAGGAAGGATACAAAAGGAATTAAGTGTTAGATGGTTAATGTGTATATGTGTTCTATGATCTTATCTTATCTTATACAAGTAATACAGTTTGTTGATCATTTATAAGTAGAACATATATATAACGGAACCAACACAGACTTTATTAATTATGTATATATAACGAAGTTTATAGGATCTAAACTATGACATTCTTATTAACATTTAAGGTAACATGTGTACAAGTGAATGGAAGTACAATCAACAATATCCGTTTTTATAACTTCATATGCAAATATGTGGGTACGAGCTAGACAAACAAAGATTCTATGATGATTTGTACATTGTGCATATATAGTTGTACTTAGATAGGTTATAAGAAGTAAACGGACCAATAATCAAGATGCACATGGAGGGTGTGCTCACAAGATTGCATAATCATGGTGGCTAGTGACCAGCTCATAGTAATAATTCCACCTTGGACAACACCAGCAAAGAGTGTAGGACATGATCATACATTATAACATATTCTTCATTTGTGTTTATAGACCCGATAAATATCGAATTGTGTAATAAGTTCTAAGTAATTATTATCTTGTAACAAAAAATTGATTATATATTATAAGATGATGAAATGTTATAAAGCATAACCGAGTTATGAATGGGATTGTTGAGCTTGATACATTGATACATGTGATAGAGGTGGCTAGCATTTAAATCATATTTTTGAAAAGAAATTGTGCAGTGTCTTATTGTGTAGGTAATGATATTTTGATAACTTTATAAAATAAATAAATTTGGAGATAATATTTTGATTAGGAAGCCGAATATATCTTAAATTAGGTATGTGAATATTAATTATAAGTTTAAGAGTTTTATGAGGGTATTAATGTACTTTTAATGTTCAAAACCATATATATTTAACATAGAAGTTTTGCAAGAATATATAAAGTTCTTCCTTGAATTCCGAAATCAAGAGAGAGTTCAGGTTAACAAGTGTGTTTCACTTCATAATAGATACCAAGTGTTTATTAAAAGCGAGTTCCTTCTCTACCCGTGAGTTATGACAGGTTTCTAATGAACACACACAGATTGGTTCTCGCAGTTCTCGTACGAAAAACAGTTCTCGTTTGAACTTTTGCATATATATATATATATATATATATATATATATATATATATATATATATATATATATATATATATATATATAATGTGAATTGCTAAGTGAAGTTGTTACAATATATATAAAATTTACAGCAAGTAATTATTGTGTACATTTTGAATAGAGATCTACCTTAATATATCTAACTAGTTTAGAGACCCGTGTATTACACAGGTTGATTATAGATAACTTATAAATAATAAAAAAAATACATAGAACAATTATTAGAACCTTGTCTTCGGCATTATTATTATTAATTGTAACATAAAGCTGCAATCTCAAAAGGTTTAGATAGTTGTTATGTTCGTTTATATTTAGGGATCTTAATTTAGTAAGAACTTTGTATCTCAATCTTTGAGACTTTTTTTATAGATATATTTTTGTTGTTCATGAAATAATAAGTTAGTTGTCTTTTATTGTTGTTTTTATATATTCTCAATTCAATTATTGACATACACATTAGCCATATATCATGATATTTTTCTTATAAAAAAAGTTACATAGAGACCGATTTTTATACAATAGGTCTATAAATAATACCATTGAGAGGGGATGAATACCGGTATCCAGAGTGAAGTAAACCAGTCTTTATGTAGAATTTGATTAGAGTCACATATAATAAAAACCGGTCTATATGTTATTGGAGATCGGTTTGTAAACGGTCTTTATGTTATAGATAAGACCACCCCTATTAAGATCAAAGGAAAATCGCTCTTTTTATCCATTAAAACCGGTCTAAAAGACCACCCCTATTAAGACGAAAGGAAAACAAATCTTTTTATCTATTAAAACCGGTCTAAAAGACCACCTCTATTAAGACCAAAGGAAAACCGTAAGAACAAAGGAAAACCGGTCTTTTTATCCAGTAAAACCGGTCTAAAAGACCACCCCTATTAAGACTAAATGAAAACCGGTCTTTTTATCCATTAAAACCAGTCTAAAAGACCACCCCTATTAAGACTAAAGAAAAACAGGTCTTTTTATATATTAAAACCGGTTTAAAAGACAAGACCAAAGGAAAACCGGCCTTTTTATCCATTAAAACTGGTCTAAAAAAGCATGCGTGTAATAAAAATGGGACACGTGGCAGATGTACAATGTATTGGAAATGAGCGGGAAAATGAGAAAAAGGATGCCTAAAAAATGGACATGTGACAATTAGTTAGATGTTTATTAATATTTATATATAGATTAAGCTAAATAAACGAAAAAAAGCTATAAAATAAAAATAAATTTTAAAAACATAAATAAAATTAACATAAAATGTTAGAAAAGCTAAAAAACAAAACTATGTGAGGGGAGAATGAAAATGTTAATTAAACTAATGAAAAACTAAAAAAACCACAAACGAAAATAAATTCTAAAACAATTAAAAATTAAAAAATTCTTATAATTTTTACTAAACAAATCTAGAGTAGCAAATAGAAGGCTTGCTGATAGTAATCTATTAACCTCTAGCAACTTGCTAGAAATAAAAATTTATATAAGAGTTCCTAGTGGCGGATTTACATATTAATTAAACCAAACAAGCTTCCTATTTAAGGTAAAACAAAAGGATACTAAAATATTCATCATAGTCTATGATTTTAAATACATAGTTTTATAATTTAATAACATCAAAATCATTTAAGAGACATAAAAGAGTTAATTACACCGTTCGTCCTTTTAGAATAGGGTGTTTTGCACTATTGGTCTTTTAGCAAAAAAAAATGCAATTTTAGTCTTTTATTTAAGAATTTGTTACACTATTGGTCCTTTAGGCTAACACCGTTGGTTTCTACCGTTAGTTTGAGGGGTAATATGGTCTTTTTGGGTGTAAAGGACCAATTTTGTAATTAAAATAGTTAAAGTAATATTTTTACCATTTGTAATTATTAATTAATAGGTTTTATCATCATTAATTAGTGTTAATCACATAATTAATTATTTCTCTCTCTTCACAAACAAAACAGACTCTCTCTCCTCTTTCCTTCTCTCTCTCGGTAACTTAACAGCACCTCCACCACCGCCGACCACTACCGCCGACAACCACCTCTGTTCCCTTCGCCGGTCTCTGCCGTGTCAACACCAGTACCGACCACCGCACAGCCCACCACCATCGTCTCTCTGTCTGTCTCGATTTCAGATTGGTTTTGAGGTCACGACTTCGGGACTTCATGCTTCAAATTCGCGACATTGCAGGACTGGTGAGGGTCGAAAGACACATGATTCGATTGGTTTTGAGGTAGGGAACACGATCTTGGCCTCAGTTTTGGCTAATGATGCTTCAAAAAAAGATTTTGGGGGTGTTTATTCACTTGTCGCGCGACCTGCAGCAGACCCGTCTAGGGTTTTTTCAATTCCTTCTTCAATGGGGCCGATTAGGGAACAAGATATGGTGCATCAGGGTCGGAATGATGTGGGTAAGGTAACCATGGGGTCGATTTCTGGGAAACATGGTGCTAGGGTGGATGATTTGGTTGGTTCTTCTCGATTTGGAGCATGGTTTTTTCAATTCCCTTTGCAAAATGCATCAGTTAGCTTTTTTCTTGATTTATGTTGTGGGTTTTGATCTTTCTTGAGAGAGAAACTCTAAAATAAAAACAGATGAAGAGTGGCGGTGTTGGTGGTTAACGGCGAGGTAGGCGGTGATGTGGTGGTGGCGGCGGATGGCGGCTGCGGCGGTGCATGGTGGTGGAGTCTGTGAGGTGGGAGAGATGGAGAGATGAAAAGTGTGTGTGAGAGTGTTTGTAGTGAGAGAGAGAAAAGTATTTAAGTAAAAAAACTTTAAAATAAAAAATGTTCTAACAAAAGTGTGTTTGGTTACAAGTATAACAAAGGAAAAGACTAAATTACCCCTAGACTAACAGTCAAAACTGACGGTGTTAGCCTAAAGGACCGATAGTGTAACAAATTCTTAAATAAATAACTAAAATTGCAAGAATTTTGGCTAAAGGACCAATAGTGCAAAAGAACCTAATCTAAAAGGACGAAATTTGTAATTAACTCGACATAAAAAGTAGACCCTATAACCAATTAAAAATAATAAAAATATAAATTAAGATGTCAAGTATTTTTAAATAGCTAGGTCCCATGATTACTCTAAAGCTTACCTCTTACCTAGGTCCCAGGATTACACTAAGGCTTACAACTCTGTCAAATATTTGTTTGTGTTTAAACAAATATATAATATAATTTAGGGTTTAGTTTACGAAAATATATTCAAGTTGTTACCTTTTCCTATTGTATGTATTGAGCTTCCAAACTTACCATTTAATGTACTCGACTTTTCAAACTTACCAATTTATGTACTGAACTTGCTATAGCAGGTTACAAGATGACGTGACACAGGTTTTGCTTATGTGGCTGGTGACATGGCCTATGAATTGTATATTTGCATGGTTTAAATTAAAGAAAAAATTAAATCATTATTCTATCAATATATAAAATAATAATAATAAAATTAGTTGTAAGATTGGTTTCCTCGACATCAGATTTGGGGGTCGCAAATTTTTGGGAGTCAATGCGTTCTTCATCTGTCGATTTTCTTCATCTTCATGCTTCATCATCGATTTTGTATTTCAAGTTCTAGGGTGCTTACATAAAGGTATGTTCATCTTCAAGATCTTCTTTTTAGGGCTTTGTTCCACATTTGGGTTTGTGCGATTAGGGTTCTGTTTCTTGCTAACAACAGAAGCCTTAGATTCATTTCGATTTTAGGTGTTTGGGTTTGGGTTACCATCGACAGATTCATGTGCGTATGGAGTTATTGTTATGTAGCTTCATCGATTGTTTTGCGGATGGGTTTGCGGCAATTAAGGGTTTGGATTTCCATGTTCGTGATTAGCGATTCATCTGATTTAAGGTTTCCACTGTTTTGATTTCGTGATTAGGGTTTCCATGTTCGTGTTTGCGATTCTTACACATTCGAAGGTTGTTTGAAGATGGTTTTTCAGATCTGCAGGTTGTTTGATTTTTTTTCTTGTTTGTACTTCATTTTCATCTTGTGCTTCATTTTCAGATCTGCAGGTTGTTTGATTTTTTTCTTGTTCGAAGGGTTCATGAGTTTCCCAATCTAAGAGATTGTTTGACTTCTTATTCATTTAATGTTAAAAGTTTTGATTTTAAGTTCTTGAGTTCAGTTATCGATTGTTCAAATGAGTGTATTTAGATGAATGAATGTTTGATTTTTTTTTTGTATCTTCAAGAAGAGGATGAATGTTCTTTAAGATAGAAGGTTAAACATGAATATCATTACAGAAAATAAAATTATGGAAATTAATTGCTGATGTGGATTTAAACTAAATGAAAAATAAAATAATTACCTGCTACCTGCTAAATAGGTGACATGATACAATAAAAGGTAAGTTTTGGAAGTCCAATGCATTAAATGGTAAGTTTTATAGTTGGATATACACAATAATAAAAGTTGGCAACTTGAATACATTTTTACGAACTAAACCCTATAATTTATATTAAAAATGACAAAAAGTGTAATGTTCACTTTTTCTGATAATTAGTAGTGTATATATATAATTTCTTTTATTCTTACAGTTGTTTTTATATATAAATGAAATACTAATTGTTATATTTTAAAAGGCTCGGTTCCATAAAAAAATTTAGTAATTGATTTTAGAATTTTATCACTAACAGAGTTGTAAAAAACAAAAATACATCTAAACCTATTTATAAATGTGTTACTTTGGTCTTTGTAATACCATTATAACGTAGCGCGCTCTAGTTTCATGTAACATTAGTCAATGATTATATTATACTATTTTATTTCTTATGGAATTTTTAATTATTGTATTCTATATATGTTAGTTAATTTGTATTTTAAAAGATATTAACCTAATATATACCAATATAGTATTTTATTTTTATGTAAATTTTAGTTATTAATTGTATTCTATGTTAGTTAATTTGTGTTTTAAAAAAATATTAACCTAATATATAGCTTATTATACTATATATGTTATATGTTATTACAGAAAAATAAATTAGTACTTACGTAACAATTACCGATAATAATATATAGTACATATTATTACGATGAGTGTTAATTATAAATTAATAATTTTAATGTAACGATATATTAATAATAACAATAATTTCGTTACGAATTCTATAGAGATATCTATTACAACTTGCACGTAAAATTAAGAATTGTATCATATATATATTGGACGGTTCAAATGAGAACTGTTTTTCGTACGAGAACTGCGAGAAACAATCTTAGCCGTTGATTTGATAAAGTGAGATTCATGGATGTGGAGCGTGGAGGGAGCAAGTGTGGCACAGTGCATGTGATGAATTCATGGGTGGGCAATGACATTGAAGGAGGGGGAATTCGACGGTTCATATTGGTTCTCGCGGTTCTCGTACGAAAAACTGTTATCGTTTGAATTTTTGCCTATATATATCGTAATGCCCGATTAGTCTTCGAGAGGCTTAAAAAATCAAAGAACACGGAGCGGTAAAAGAAAACTCATGGGTTGGTTAAGCTGAGTGAACTGCCTAGGCGGTTGACTAGGCCTTTGCCTTGGTATAAAGCCATGTTGGCCTCGATTTGGTGGAGACGGGCGAAACCGCTTAGACTGTGGTAAGGTTGTCTGAGATGGTGGAGCAAAAGATACGTGCATACCTTGAGTTGATTGGGGAAGAGCTGGTTGTCGCAACATTGGTACGTAGGATTCTGAGAAGAATATCAAATAATAAAAACATCGATCGAGCACAAGTTATAGCTCATCTATTATAGTGCTGTCATAGACATAGCCCCGCCTGTTTTTAGGCCCCTCAATTGTCATCAAGCAAAGTTACTTATATATGGTCGAAGTTGATTGACAATACGTAAATACATCTATAGACCAAATATATTTGAAACGGAAGTTTGTTAAGTTGATTCTAATGCCTTGTTACGTTTATACGATATGCATATATGGTTTATAGGAAAAAGTTCATGCGAGAACCATTCTTAGTGCGAGAACCGCGAAAACCAATATGAGCCGTCCAATTCCCCCTCTTTTAATGTCATTGCCTACCGATGAATTCCTCACATACACCGTGCCACACTCTATCTCTCCATGCTCACCATCCATGAAACTTCCCATATCCAAGGAACGGCCAAGATTGGTTCTCGCTGTTCTCGCACTAACAACGGTTCTCGCATTAACCCTCCCCATGGTTTATAATAGGGTCGTAAACAAGTTGAGTTTTAAACAAGTCATTCGATCTTGGCTAGCTCGAGCTCAAACACTTTCGAGTCGAGCTTTGATCGAGTTTGAGCCTGTAGTCGACTTTACAAAATAAGTTCAGAATATATAACTAGTCGAGCTTGAGCTTATAAGGGCTCGACTCGAGCTCTTATCTAGTTGTTCTAGCTTTATATAATGTATAAATGGATTTTGTTAACCCCAGTTCTAAGGGGTTAAGAGTTGTGGATAGGAATAAATTAAATTAATTGTTAGTTTTTAAAAATAATAATCTTGTCTAATATATGGAAAGATGAAAACTAATAATAGATAACTATGAAAAATATGTAAAGTTAACTATGAATATATGAGTGTGATTACTATTTTTAAAAAGTGATTAAAAGTTGTGGTTATCATCCTCCTATATAAATTTACATAAAATAATAGTTAAAAGTGTTATTACTGATTAAATTTATTGTGGTTATATTGATGTAAAATCGAATTTTAACTTATGCTCAGATTTTCATTAATATTAATACACTTATAAAATTATTTTGTTATCTAATATGGTTTTAGAATAAGTTGTATTATTTAAATTGTTTTAGAATAAATATTCGAGCTTTTCAAGTCGAGCTCGAGATGATCCTAAAACCTATTTGAGTCAAGTTCAAGGTTGCATCATGAAAGTTGGTCAAGTTATCGAGCTGAGCCCAAACTTAGCCTAAAAGACTCGAGCCCTGTCAATTAGTCCTGACCCGGCTCGTTTACACTCTTGGAGTCTTGGTCCAAAATAGCGGTTTGTATTCGATTAACCAATTAAGTTGATCCGAAACTCGAAACACTTTCTTTTCTCTTTGTGATTTGGCTAACAGAATATTCTGCAAGCATATTAAAAACTCAATTTAATCAAATTATCTCTAGTCTCTTGTAACGTTACAAATTAGTATTATTGTTTTTCCAGATAACCATTATAATAAAGCAGTCTGGCAATTCAAGGAATACTAGGAAGGATGGTGAACAAGGATGTCTCAACCAATACAAGGAATAAATTCGCTATTTTATGTATACAAATAATAAAGGAAAATGGATGTATGGTACTAGTTACTAGCATTAGTTATTGACGAGTGTTATCATACTCACAAACACTAAACTTAGTATTAAATCTTCATAATTTATCGTAATATCTACTAAATGATGACATATGAAATCCAGTATTTCTCTGTTCTTGTCGAAGGGATGTCTCAACCGATACAAGTCATTGTTACCAAATATTTAGAAAGTACCTACCTTAGCACAAGTAACATTCTAAAAATTCTTGCAAGGATAGACTAATCAATCACAGCATGAATGTGTAGCAGTTGAGAAACAGTTGGACTAACTCCTTTTTTTAAAATGCACCAAGAACCGCCTTTTAGATTCTGATTTATATAATAAAATCACTAATTTAATCAAATGATTAAAACCACCACATGGCTGTAATTAGTTCAACTCTTGATGATGTATATATTGTATTTGAATTAGCAGGTGAGCGTGGGTAGAAGACATGGTTAAACTTATAAAGACTTAATTAATTACTAGTTTCAATGACACAATCAACATGCTGCTTAATTCTCACTAGCCAAATATAAAAAAAGTCTGACTTTTTTTAAGTCAGATTTAATGAGATCATTAGATTAAATATATATGATGCCACTGCACATTAGACTTTCAAAGTCAAATGCAACATTTTGACCTTAGAACCCATACGATGATCTAGTAACTAGCTGTACAAATAATTTATAACTTCCAAACATAGGAAAATACTGCAAATTGGATAAACAGTTTGTAACTTGTAAAAGCAAAAGGAAGGGATGCATAAAACAAGAATAACTTGCAAGTTGATCGAATCTAAGATATTAGGTCCAGTTTGTTTCACCATAATGGGAATGAATGTAATGGAATTGAAATTAATTTTGTTGTATATTGCGTTTGGTAACATTATTTGGAAAGGATTTAAATTCTTTGAAGTATTAATATTCCTTTAAATAAATGAATGTCATTCCATAACTAACATGAATGTAATTAAAATCATTTTCATTCCTTCTGTAAAACTAACTGGACCTTAGTCATGCGAAAATTACTTGCTATGTATGGAATCTGTGAAACAGGAAAATTTGGAACATGCGCGTGTTTGATAACGAGTTATTTTCTACCCTGCAAATTGCCGTGTGACAGAGGGAACAAAATGTAAAAACCTAACATTGAAGCACATATATTATTCATGGTTTACATGCACTATTTTCATAACCATTTTGTGTTATAATTCTTTATAACAGAGGAAATGGTTGAACAAAAAACTCTTATAAAACTATTACAATTATTCTCATGCAATTGTTTATATAACTATCTATTAAAACGTACATAAAAGGAAAATAAGTTTAAAAAATAAAACAAGGAAGAAAAAACCAAATAAAAAATAAAAGTGAGATTGCATAAAGTAATTCATAAAAAATTAAAATATTCCTTGTTATATAGATATATATAATACTGAAAATTAGTAAACTATAAATTAAACTCATTAAAGAAATGTCTTTGGGGCGTTTATTATTTATTTATTTATTTTAAAAAAGTGCGATTTGTCTTTTGATTACTAAAAATACATAATAAAAATCTAAACAATTAAAATTCAGTATATGAAAATAATTGTTTAGAAGAATTCTTATGGCAACTTCATACCTTTTCGTTCTAATTCGAACATATTCAAATTTAATATGTTAGTATAACCATATAAGATTTATCTTTAAAATCAAAGAAGAATTTTCACTTTTTCTTTTCTTTTAGACCATTATAATTATTTTCATCCAAAAACATAATAACAAAAATTTCAATGCAAGGTATGCATAAATCTATTATTAATAATAAAACGCCAAAAATTGACCTCTAGAAAAAAGAAAGTGAATTAATATTACATATTTTTAACACTTAAATTTAAAAAAGAGTTAATTACAAAGATGGTCCATGTGGTTTGCGCTGAATTTCACATTCAGTCATTTAAACTCGAAAATTACACTGATAGTCCTTATGGTTCACGTTTTGTTTCACTTTTAGTCCTTTAGACTAACTCCAGTTAAAGTTGACCGTTAGTCAAAGGGTAAATTGGTCATTTACTTTATTATCCTTGTTACCAACCAGGATTTACCTATTATCATAATTTCCAAACACCATCTTCCCTAATTCTTGTTACCAAACATCAACTTTCACCATTCTTATATCTCCCTTCCCTCTCTCATCTCTAATCTCTCATCTTCTTTCTCTCTAATCTTTAAACAAGAACCAAGAACAGCCTCCAAATTTCCGGCCACCACGCCGCCACCTAGGGCCGCCGGCCACCACCGCCGCTAAACCACCATGCGACCACCACCATGCAATCGCCACCACCATGATACAACCACCACCACCACCATGCGAACACACCTCGACCTTTTTCTCTCTGAAAATTAACCACCGCCGCCACCACCATGCGACCACCACCACCATGATACCAACACCACCACCACCATGCGACCACACCCTGATCTCTAAATATGAGCCACGTCGTCGCCTCCGCCTTCAGATCTGCACCACCGCCTCCAGATCTGCACCTCCGCCTCGGATCTGAACCACCTCCGCCTCCAGATCTGCACCTCCGCCTCGTATACGAACCACCTCCGCCTCTAGATCTGCACTGCCGCCGTCGCATCCACATCCGAACAACCACCGCCTCGGTTAGGGTTTTTGTTTTTCCCGATTGTTGTTGTGTTCTTCCCCAATCTGTGATTTGGGTTTTTTATTTAATCATATGGTTTTTGTTCTTCTTATAATTTTAGGGTTTATTTGAACACTTTGTTGTGTTTTTGTTGTAAATCAAGATTGATGTGTATATGTTGTGATTCTGTTGTAAATCAAGATCTGGTGTATATTTGATTTAAAAATTATGGATTTCATTCATGTGGGTGTTTATATTTTTTTATCAAAAATTTAAGTAATGAATCTAGAAATAAGTGTTTGCATTTTTTATCAACCTTTAATTCATTGCATATGAAAATTAGTGTTTGTGTTTTTTTATTAATTTTTAATTAATGAATAATGAAAATGGGTGTTTGGCAACAAGGATAATATGGAAAATGACCAGAATACCCTTAGTCTACCCTTTGACTAACGGTCAACTTTAACTGGAGTTAGTCTAAAGGACTAAAAGTGAAACAAAACGTTAACCATAAGAACTATCAGTGTAATTTTCGAGTTTAAATGACTGAATGTGAAATTCAGCGCAAACCACAGGGACCATCTTTGTAATTAACTCTTTAAAAAAATAAGGAAAGTTAGGTAAAGGCCTACGACTCATTATGTTAGCTGACAAATGGGGTAGTACAATTTCTAAAAGTTTTTGATGTTTACAGGAAAAAAAGTAAAAAAAGAAGCATTACAACGAATCGGACCTTAGGCTTTTCCCACACATTAATTGTACTAACCACTACAACTATGCACAATTTGTTTCAAAAAGACACCTTAGCTAACTTATAAATAGTAACATTTTGTAGGTACTGTTTATATTTCCCACAAAATGTTAGTGTACATAATAGGTTAAAAAATTAGATGGCACTAATATGGTAATTAATATGGCAATTTGGTGACATTAAAATAGATAAAAAATAATAGATATCACAGGCTACTTGTTATACACTAAATGGCAAGTTAATGGGAAGTTAGATTGTTTGATGCACACAATAACAGAACATGACAAATTTGATATATTTTAATAAATCAAAACATTTTCTAAACTCTCCCATTTTTCCAAATATTAACTTAAGAAAGCATATCACCCAAAAATATTTTTTATATTCCCTTGAAGATAAAAAATTCCAAACATCATATAAACATGTCTCTTGTTTTTCTTAACATGAAAACTCCATATTTTTTACTCAAAAATTGAAAACGAAGAATACAAAAAAATTCTCTTGATGTAGTGTGTTATAATTTATATATAATCTTTTAATAAGAGAGATGTTTTTTTTGTAATTTATACATTTATTTTTACTTAAGAATATATTTATGACTTGTCATATTTTTAAAACTAATTCAGATATGTAAATTAGGTCAACAAAAATAATTAATTGATCTAATAAAAAAGGATAAGAGATGGAAACAGGGATAGAACTAAGGCTGTCAATTTATAATCAGAAACGAAACATGATCTGAACCAAAACGAAAAAAGTGACATGAACCTGAAATGGGTTAAAAGTAGGCCGACATGAAAATAAGCAATCCGGGTTAAAGTCAACCCGACAATTCAAAAATGATTCGTAGAAGGATAAAACTATAAATTTATAAAATTATCTTTAGTAATTAAAATTAAAATTTCAAAAATAAGATTGTGAATTCAAAGAAGATTGTAAATTAAATAATAGAACCACACAAATAAAAATACAGTAATTGATGAGCCCAAATTACAAACTGGGCCATTGGTGGGATTTGGAAGCTGGCCTACGTTTATCTCTTTGATGACTTTTTACTGGACCGAAAAAGTTTACATTAAAGCCTTAAAGTAGGGGTGAGCATGGGACCTGGTAGACCGGAAAAAACCGATAAACCGGACCGGACTGGACCGAGACCGGTCAGGACCGGGCCTGGTCGGTCCTGTCTTCGGTCCTTGTTTTTTATAGATTTTGGGTTTCGGTCCGGGCCGGTTTTGTTTGAAAAATGTAAAAAACAACTAAAAGACCGAAAAAACCGACGAACCGAACCGGACCGGACCGGACCAAGACCGGTCCGGACCGGGACTAGTCGTTCCGGTCTTCGGTCCTAGTTTTCTCTACATTTCGAGTTTCGGTCCGGTCCGGTATTTTCCGGTCCGGTATTTTCCGGTCCGGTCCGTTTTTTGAACCGATCTCACCCCTACCTTAAAGGTATGAAGGAGACGATGTCTTTCGGGAGTATATTCTTGAGGTATGTTTGGAAAGGTCGAAACAATAAGGTGTTTCCGTCATCATCTTCTGATCCAAAGCTGGACTTGTTTTGCCAAGTACAAAACTTGTCAATTTGTCATATTTATGGATTAAGCACAGACGACGTAGGATATCATCCTTTGATTTAAACTGATTAAATTGGTATTGTGATCTCTCGTTTTGTTTTTGCTTGATGGTTTGCATCTCGTATTTTGCTAGGCGGTTTATTTATTTTATTAAATAAAATAATCGTATTGTTGTTAAGAAAAATAAATTGGGCTTTTGGTCTACTTACCCTCTTCTTCAAGGATTTAAGGCCTAACGCATATTAGGTTTCCTAACTTTTTACATATTATACTATCTTAATACCTCGTGTAGAAATTCGGGAATAGTTAATATAAATTTTAAATATTTACTAAAAATACCATGAACTTGCATAGTAATAATTATAAAAAGTAATAGTGATATAAAAAATCTAAAAGAAGGGTAAATTATTTTAAATCAGAAATTCATACATAAAATCATCATTATATATTATGTAAAACTTTTTTATAGGAAACATTTATCATTTTCTTTGTACGCTACATTATTATCATAAATAAGAACTTTCAAACACTACTACACAGATGTGTTTATAGATCCAGGCTTAAAGACCGGTCTATTTAAATGCTACATAATTAGTGCTACGTACATATGGATAAGAATTATCTCCTAATATTAATAAAAACCTTATCCCTTTGGAAAACAAAAAAATGGTAACCTGAAGCAAAACCTAGGACACCTAATTTCTACGTACAATAAAAAATAGAAAATAAAAACCTTATCCCTTTGGATAATTATAATTATGGATAATAATTATCTCCTAATATTATGCTACGTACATAATTATCACTTTGGATAATTATAGTTGTTATTATCTCTAGCATTAGATGATATTAGAGATATGTTATCCCAAATAAGATATTTGTATTTTTTATAATTATCTCTTATGTATTGTAGTCCTATATATAGATGATCATATCAATGCATAATTATTTTTTCCTCTCCATTCTTTTTTTCTTGCTCTCTATAATTTACAATACGCTATCAACACAAAAGTTTTAAGAATAACAACGAACGAGAAGCGCATACGAGATCGGCAACCGACGGAAAAGACGAATCGAGCTTGTTTGATGTTCCGATCACCGCTTGAGGTAATTAATTGATTTCCTTTACATTGATTATATATAATTCGGATCTCACATATAAGAATGATCGATGGAATAATAATAAATATTATTAATACTAGTGGTAGATGCTAGTTCCTATGGTAGCATGCAATTCATGTAGCAATTTAAGAAATTAAAACCAATTATATGTCAACATGGTCTAATTGGTTTTATTATTAATTCTCTTACTTCAAATGTTACACAAATACATGCTAATGCATTGATTTCTAATTGGTTTTATTATTAATTCTCTTACTTCAAATGATACACAAATACATGCTAATGCATTGATATGAAACAATTAATAAGCTACTACCTAAAATCAAATTAATTTGTTTTCTGCTATCTATCGAGCGATTTGTTTAACGATAATTTATAGTTTTGAAATTAAATATTTATATAGTTTGAATTATACCAAGTTTTCTTAAAATCAATATATATATTAATTGTTTATATTAAATTTGTTACCGTCTTTCTTGTTACCGTCTTTTTTGTTGGAACTATATCTTTATAAGATTTGATTTATCATATATATTTGTAAATCTTCTTGAGTGCATCAATTTTGGCAGGTGTTATGTATAAATTCATGTGAATCATATTTCATATTAAGTATGTGTTTATGTAAAGATTTCAAACTGTGCATCAGATTTCATATTAAGGTTTTTTAATTATACTATTGACTGGGGAAGTGGGGAGTTAATAAACGTAATTTCAGGAGATAAATAGTAATTTTAGGAGCTGTGAGATTTTTTTTATTCCAGATTTGTCCTTAAACCTTAATTAATTGACAGTTTACATGCATCGATTTTGACTAATTTTTTATTGACTTTTGATAAGATCCAATGATAAATGATTGAAATAAATTAAAAATGACATATGGCATAATTAGTTAAGGGGTAATTTGGGTTTTTTGTTAATTAATATCTATCTTCCCTTGTCGCCCACCATCAAGAAATTTTAGAACTCGTGGATATTGCTTTTTAAAATTTGTGGAGATTTGATATAAGAAGAATTATGGGTTCGGTATTAAAATTTGACGTAAAAGGAATTTGCTTTTTAAAGTTGTGGAGATTTGCATTTAAAAGTAATTACTATGTGCAAAAACAATTGATGTGCAGACCACCGTTGGGACATTTGTTCAAGAATCCGATCACGAGGAAATCTGATTTGTGCATCAGATTTTTTTGGTAATCACTATGAATTAGTTTATAAACAGTTTAATTGATAAATCAGTTATTTATAATTACTATGTATTTATAATTTATTTTCTACATTAATTTATACATAAATATATAGAATCCTAAACCACATACGTAATTTATATGTTTTTTTAATTACAGTTAATGTTAAACTTGATTTATCCACATAAAACTGAACCCAATAAATATGATCGATTTTTACATATTAGATTTGATTATTTTATTAAATTGCAGATGGATCGTAGTAAATGGATGTATGAGATACCGCGTTGTACTAGTGAGTTTATGGCAAGATTATGCGATTTTATAAAAGTTGCCGAAGATGATCGACTAAAGAGGGGAAGATCTATAATTAATTGCCCTTGTAAAAGGTGCAAAAATGTTGAGTGCTTCGTTGATATTAATGAAATTAAATATCATTTAATAGTAAACGGGTTTGTGAAAGAATATACCCGTTGGTGTTGGCATGGCGAACCACTAGATGACAGTAGCACTTCTATACCCGATTATAATGACGACAACAACGATGATATATACAATGATGATATACACAACGATGATAATGATAATTTAGACGAAATGTTGCATGATTTGGAGGATAATATTGATGACAAATATCATGATAAATTTCAACAGCTGTTTGTTGACTCAGAAAAACCATTATATAATGGTTGTACCAATTTTACTAGACTTTCCGCGGTGTTGAGGTTGTTTAACTTAAAGGCAGATAATGGGTGGAGTGATAAAAGTTTCACAAGTTTGTTAGAGTTGTTGCATGAAATGCTTCCAAATGATAATGAGTTGCCTATTTCAACATACCAAGCTAAGAAATTGATGTGTCCGATGGGATTGAAAGTTAAAAGAATACATGCATGTCCAAATGATTGTATGCTATACAGAAATGAAGATGAAAACCTTCTTGAATGTAGGATATGTGGTACATCAAGGTACAAAAGAAAAAACCAAACAATTGACACTGACGTGGCAAAAAATGGGCCTCCTGCTAAACTATTGTGGTATTTGCCCATCGTACCAAGACTTAAACGATTATTTGCAAATGCAAAGGATGCAAAATTATTACGTTGGCATGCCGAAGAACGAAGGAAAGATGGGAAAGTGAGACATGTGGCAGATTCTCTTCAGTGGAGAAATATTAATTACAAATTTGAAGATTTTGGTGAGGAAATTAGAAATATACGGTTCGGCCTTAGTTCGGATGAAATTAATCCTTTTGGGAACATGAGTAGCCGTCACAGCACTTGGCCAGTCCTATTATGCATCTACAATCTCCCCTCTTGGTTATGCATGAAAAGAAAATATATCATGATGTCATTGTTAATTCAAGGTCCGAAACAACCGGGAAATGATATTGATGTGTATTTGAGTCCACTGATCGATGACCTGAAACAACTATGGAACACAGGCGAGGAAGTGTATGATGCCTATAAGAAATAATATTTCCAACTACGAGCCATGATTTTTTGCACCATTAGTGATTTTCCAGCATATGGAAATTTGTCTGGATATAGTACTAAAGGTAAAAAGGCATGTCCTATTTGTGAAGATGAAACACACTCGATTTGGTTAGAAAATTGCAAAAAAACGATATACATGGGACATCGAAGATCGCTTCCAAAAACACACCCCTATCGTAAAAAAAAAGAAGTTGTTTGATGGTAACATAGAACTTGGAGTGTTACGACAACCATTGAATGGAGAAGTCACTCTCTCACGGGTTGATGAACTAAAAGTTGTGTTAGGAAAAAATAACATCGCTCCACCCAAAGGTATTTGGAAAAAAAAGTCAATATTTTGGGAATTACCTTATTGGAAGCACTTGGAAGTTCGGCACTGCCTCGATGTCATGTATATTGAGAAAAATGTTTGTGAAAGCTTGATAGGCTTGTTGTTAAATATTCCTGGAAAATCAAAAGATGGGGTCAATGTTAGAAAGGACATGATTCAAATGGGAATAAGACCAGAGCTTGCTCCTGTTGATATTACCCGATCGTATCCGACACACAATCACAAAGCTCTGTTTGTTTTTTAATGTGATTCATTCAAAAGTGATCGATCCAGAGGTATTGGATGAATGGCAACGTGATATTATTTTGACACTTTGCCAGCTTGAGATGTATTTTCCACCTTCTTTTTTTGATGTGATGGTTCATTTGATATCTCATATTGTAGGAGAAATTAAATCTTGCGGTCCTGTTTTTCTACGATATATGTATCCATTCGAGAGATATATGGGTGTTGTAAAAGGATATGTGAGGAACCGTTATCGTTCAGAAGGAAGTATCATTGAAGGATATGCTTCTGATGAGGTGATCAGTTTTTGTACGGACTATATGCGAGGCGTCGTAGATATTGGCATTCCACAATCACGACATGAGGGTAGGCTTGGAGGACAAGGGACAATTGGGCGTAAAGTGGAGACACCAAATCAAATTGATTTAAACCAAGCACATTTTACAGTCTTACAACACATGACATGCATTGCCCCATACATACATGAGCACATGACGTTGCTAAAAAAGGAAAATATTCAAAAGAGCTCAGTATGGTTAGCTATGGAGCATAATAAAACATTCTTACATTGCTTGAAGGAAAAGGTGAGAAATACACTTCGAGATGTTGATAAACCAGTGGAACATCTAGGATACGGCCCTATTCGCGTCATAAAGTATCAGGGCTATGATATTAACGGGTATACGTTTTACACTAAGGAACAAGATGACAAAAGTGTGCTACAAAATAGCAGGGTGACGGTAGTAGCGGCAACAACAGAATTATCTATGGTAAACCGTGAAGAAAGATTAAGGGTAGCAAAAAATTCATATTATGGTGTCATTCAAGAAATATGGGAATTGGATTATCATTCGTTTATAGTTCTTTTGTTCAAGTGCAAATGAGTTGACAATAACCGAGGAGTAAGAGTTGATGCAGATGGTTTCACAATTATCGATCTGTCAACAAACGGGTATGTATCCGAACCGTTCATTCTAGCAAAACAAGCAAGTCAAGTATTTTTTGTCAAAGACCCGAATGATTCTAGATGGAGCATCGTCCAGTTTGGTAAACGACGTATAGTTGGTGTTGATAATGTCGTTGATGAGGAGGAATATGATCAATTTGACGAGTTACCCCCATTTTCTGTTGGAGTTACGCCTTCGGTTGATACTCTTGACGATACTATTTATTTAAGAAACGATCATGATGAAGGAATAATAACCTGATAATTGTACTTATTGTAATATTATTTTACTTATTGTAATATTATTTCATGAATGAAGCTATAAAAGATTATTGCATGAATGAATGTTTGGCATGGATCTATTCGATAGTCATAGTTATAAACGTGTTATGTAAGTGAGCTATATAAACTAAAAACTTATTTAAATAAATAAAAACTAACAACATAAAGAAGCTTATGTAAGTAAATAACGAAAAACTAATTTAAGTAATTACTAAAACAATTAACATAAAATGCGTTATTTACAAAAAGTAAAAAAAAAGTTTAAATCAAGATGACAATTAATAATAAAAAAAATGTGTTATTTACAAAAAGTAAAAAAAAAGTTTAAATCAAGGGGACAATTAATAATCAAGAGGACGATTAATATTTATCTAGAACAATTTGGCGGGATCTTAAAAAAAAAGCGCCCCACCCCAAATTTTTTTAACTTTTCACAGTTTACTTTCCCCAAAATTGTACCGTGACTTTTGACCTCTCTCGACCAAACCATTGCCGCTGCTACTTCTCAACCAAACCACCGTCATTGGTGCTTCTCCACCAAACCGCCGCTGCCGCTGCGACGATTGCAGCCACCGTTGTGCACGAATCCGCACAGCCGCTGCCGCTGCTACGAATTGCAGCCACCGTTGCTCACGAATCCGCACGGCCACCGCTGCTAGGAGTTGTAGTCACCGTCACTCACGAATCCCCACCGCCGCTGACGCTTTCGATTGTAGCTACTCCGTCGACTTGTTCACAAATCGCAAGGTAAAACCGAACTCTCGACTAGACATGCCTAATGTTGGGATGATTTGCTACGTAATGTGGTTTCTTAAAAGGAATTTTATATTAGAGACTCAAGTTATGATCTTATTACTCTGGCATTATGATAAATCTTAGAGGCTTTACATCAAAATGTCTGCTAACTAATATAGATGTTGATGCATTCAAATACAATTTGTCAATTTTAAATTAAATCGTCACCTGTTACCTACGGTTGATGTTGTTTTACTTTTCTTATGGCGTTTAAACTGTCTACAAAATCTATTTAGACAACTTAAGAGTTTCAACAATTTGAACATATTGTTGTTTTAGTCTTTTAGAGTTAAGAAATATGATATGGTTTTCAATTCATGATTTAGGTTCCTATATCTCATGATACATTTAGGCAATGTAATAAAATTCCTTCATGATTTAGAATCTTCTTCCAGAAAATATGAATGGTTTTCAATTTATGAATGAGTATTTTTGTTTAGAAGAATTTGTGTGGAATGAAATTGAGGTTCTTGGTGACATTCCCCTTATTTGATGCAATTAAAATTGATTTCATCTATTCTGAAAATGTTGAGTTGTGAATTGATAACAATTTAACCCTTTTTTAAATTTAACTAGAGAGAATTATATCAAATTACAAAGAGTACCCCCTTTTACCTTTTTTTTCATTTACATATTACTATAATTTCATATTTCCTTACACTCCATGCTTCCGGTCTAACTTGGCTAACTTTAATATTTCTTTATATACAAAATGATATTGTAATCCATTGTATACAGGGTCAGAAACAGAACCAAAATATCATATCTCCAAGAAGCAATAATTTTGAAAAGAGGAAAAAGGCTTTTATTACTCTATAGAATACACAAAATGGTATGTTTATTTCACTTTATCTCATTAGTTAAACAATTTTCACCGGAATTAGTTTTTATTTCACATGTATGTTTGTTTTTAGGATCTAAACCAAAACAAGGAAAATCAAGAAAGACCTCGGAAAAGAAGGGGGCCTAACAAGTCAAAGGACCCTAAGCCTGAAGATACATATGATGTTGAATTCAATGACCTTGGACAATGCGTAGGACATTATCAAAAGGAATTTGGTACACAATGTGAAACATATACTAGGCTAAGGATTAGTATTAATCATCATAGTTGGCATAAAGTACCTAAAGATGAAAAAGATGCTTTATGGTTGGTTATCAAGGTATAACTAATTTATTTAAATATGATAGCTTTGCAACTTAAAGTTCCCTTGTAACTTTTGTATGGTTTATGGTACAGAATCACTTTAAATTAAAGGATGATTTTGCTAAAGATAACACTCTCTCAACATGCAATAATGTTTGGAAGAAATTCAGAACATACTTAAAGAGTAACTACATGGACTTAGGAAGAAGTCCGTGTCAAAGGTACACTTTTATAAGTGACCAAAGTTGGGAAGAATTTCTGAGGAGGGAAAACACACCAGAAAAGCAGGTGAATTAATTGACATTTATATCTTTATAAGATATTGTTCTTTCTCGTTAATATTTAATACTTTTATTTGAAGGAAAAACGTATAAAAGGAAGATTAAACGCCAACGCCCACATCAATCGTCCACATGTTGGCAGAAAAGGTTATCGTGGTTACCAAGAGATATGGGAAAAGGAGAAACAGTCTGAAGAACTAAGGACCGAATATCATGATATCCACGATGAACGTGCCAAAAATTGGATATTGGCTAGAACTCGCCTAAATGAACACGGAAAAAGGACTTTGTTGCCTGATGTTTGCGATGTTGCAGAACGATTAGTAAATATATCCTTATTCTCTATTTATTGCTTTTTTGTTAAAGTTCTTTTATGGGTTTAGTATCAAAAAGTGTATCAAACTTATCACTTTTTGCTATTGTGTATACCCAATTTTTAAAACTACCATTTAATGTATCAAAGTTTTTAAAACTACCAAATAATATAATCAATTACCTCTCATTCAGGTTGCCTGTAATACTTAATATTTTTTATTTATTTTTATTTTCTAAAAATCCATCTCATATGCCATGTCATTTTTAATTAATTATTATCAATAATAATGAAGAACACAAACATACCACACAAGAACACCAACACAAGAAACTACAAAATCAAATCTGATGATGCAAAACAAAAACCAGAAACAAAATCGGATGGGTTAGCCATCCATTTGAACAAGCATTGAACATAAACTCATTCAAGAAAAGAAACTCATTCAAGAACAGAAACCAAATCAGATGAAGCACAAAACCCTAAATCTGATGGTGTCATTGAAAAAGAAACTCATTCAAGAACATAAAGAACCTAATATGTGTTCGAAAATGGAACATGAATATTTTACATTTGAAATCTTTAACTAATAATCTTCAAAAAAGGAACAACTATGTGAAGCAACAGTTCGATGGTGACCTCCCTTTAAACCCAAATCTGGAAGCAATAATCGATGATGACCTCCGATTAAACCCAAAAAAGAAATCACAGATGAAACCCAAAAACGAAAATGGAACCGGAACTCACCAATAGCTTCGATCAGATCTGGAAGCAATAGTAGAAATCGTTGAAATGTAAAAACCCTAAATCCCAGATCTGTCGAAACAGTGCAGATCTGCTCACAAACCTGTTCACGAAGATGAAGATTTGTTCACTTTTACAGCTCCGATGAGCAACCTTTACAGCTCCGATGTGGTGATGGCAGAATCGCGATATGAAGGCGAGAGGTGTGGTGAAGGCCCGATGAGAATAGATTGGCGGTGGCGGTGGCGGTGGCAGTGGTCCGACGAGCAATCGATTGGGAACAGTCGTCGTTGCCTGAGATGAATGGAGTCACCGGAGAAGTCGATTGAAGGAGGTGAGAAGAGTCACCGTTGAACAGTCCTTCCATCAAGATCGGATTGTTTTTATTATTAATATTAATATTAATATTATTATTATTATTTTATTTCTCATTTATTTTTAAAGAACTATTATCCATGTAAGCTTCCAAATCATATGCCACATAAGCAAAACCTGTGCCACATTAGCGTTACCTGTTGAATAGGTAACCAAATACACTAAATGTTAGTTTTAAAAAGTTGAATACACTAAATGGTAGTTTTGAAATATGGGTATATACAATAGCAAAAAGTGACAAGTTCGATACACTTTTTGAAACTAAACCCTTCTTTTATTTATAAGATTTGTTAATTTTAATTTCTAAATTAATATACAGATTCAGTGCGATAAAAATATTTCACAAGGGCTTGATGATTCTGGAGCGGACCCGTTGATCAATGTACTTGGACCCGAGCATCCGGGCCGGACTAGAGGTGTGGGCAATAATATAAGCTGGAGAAAGGGGATACCAAAGTATGGTGAGAAAAAAATGACTAGCAAAATAGATAGAGAAGAATTGAAATCGGTAATCGATGAACGATTAAAAGAGGCGTTACAAGAAGAGAGAAAAGAGCAAGAGGCTAATAAGTTACAAAGGGAAAAACAACATGAGAACCAAATGAAGAATATGCAGGCCGTGATTACAACTTTACAAAAGAACCTTGCAGAGTTAACTAAAGGTCAAATCAATTAACTCCCTATGCCTCAAATTAATCAACCGCAAATGCAAACTCAGCTACGGTCGAAGCTACCACGACTACAAGATATTAAGGTATACAATCCATTCATTACATGATAAATCAATTTCCTTATAAAATAATATATTCTACATGTTCGTGTTTTATAGGAGCCGTTACAAGTTGTTTTGTTCGACCCTCATGGTGATGATTTTGTTCATGATATTGCTCGGGGAATGGTCCATCCGACAAAAAATGGTATACTACTTCATGGATCTCCGATCCTACCATTTTACATGAAGGTGTCGATAGACCTTGTTCATGATAAATACATTGACTTAAAACTACCGGTTCCTGTTGGTGAAGAGTTAGTGACATTAGGTCAAGCAACGGGTAGTTTTATTCAATGGCCGGTGCCATGTATGCGCGCAATTAAGAAGACAGTCATGGCTCCTAATCAAAAGGTGACCCGTACTTATTCTATGTTTGAATTTATGAGTACCATAAATGCTAACAATATGATTTTTGTTTTTTTATTGCTTAAACTTTCTTGTTATGGCTGAATTTTTGGTCATTTTACGATATATTTCTTTGTTCTAGGATAAGGAAGAAAAAAGACAAAAAGAGGATGAAAGAAAAAATGAGAAAGAAAAAGAAAAACAGGAAGAAGAGAAGAGTAAAAAACTTGAGGAAGATGAAAACGAGAGTAAACAACAAATGTATTATCAATTGTTGGAGTTACGCCAAACTATGACGAAAAGAGAACGGTCTATAAATCAAGGTTATAGAAAATGGATGCTCCGGAGTGATCCAACTTCACCTTATACAATAATAGTTACTCCCATGGACGGGATTTTTGGCATAAGGGATGTAGAGGTTAATATTATTGTTGACCCTCGTGACATGTATGACTTGTGGACAAATAACTGGTTAGACGTTGGAGTCATAACTTTGTTCGAGTGGTAAGTTTTAATATATATTGTCATAGTGTACTTGACTTTATTACTATACTACTAATGAACTTTTTTTTATATATATTGTCATGGTTTCAGGGGGCTTTACCAAAATCTGAACTCAGTCGCTAAGGAGAAGATGTTTTTCTTAATGCCTAATACTATTTGTGATTTATTTATCAAGGAGCATAGAGAAAGAGTGTTGAATTATTTGAGGAATGTCCTGTATGACGAAAAGAACACTAACGTTGAGTTTTTTATCGGAGCATATTTTCAAAGGTACTAGTTTTTATTTGTTTTTTATAGCATTAGCAATGCAATTACTAATTATATTTATAAATTATCAGTCAACATTGGGTTTTGTATGTCATTAAAAAAAACAAAGAGCGGTATATATTTTTGACTCTCTCAACAAAGCCGGTGCAAAACCAGAGAAGCAATACAAGTTTACGGAATGTCTGATCGAGTAAGTATCATCTATATTGTTAAATCATTAAGTTTAGAGTTTTCACTAACATTTATTTTTTAGGGTGTTTGGTAGCGGCGTAACATGGAAACTCCTTAAGGTAAACTTGTATTATATAAAATCTCATCGATATATGTTTATGTTTATGTTTATGTTTTATGTTTATTTGTTCTTTTAAAAACCAGTGCAATAAACAAAATGCTGGTTGGGAATGTGGATATTACACTATGAAGTTTTTATATGATTTTGTCACGAAATACATACATGATTTCCCTGCAAAAGTAAGTATTGTTACTTTTGAAATTTTTAATGTTATATTACAAAAAGTTCATTGATTGAAAATATTTTCTACATTAGAATCCTTGGACGAGTACGAAAGCTTTTACCCCAGAAGAATTAAATGAAGTTGTTAGTATATGGCACGCAACATGTGATATCGATGATCAGGTATGCTAAATTATTTGATTTACTTGCGTAAATGTTTAAAAATATATCTTTTCTTCTTTTGTATACCCTTGAATATGCATGCGTTTTTTCTTACATACTGACTTGTTCACCGGAACTTTGCTATTTTAGATATGAGTAATAGCTGCTTGGAACTTTGGTGAAGTCCATATAAATAAAAGTATGTTCAAATATGTCTATTTATTTTCTTTCTTCTTGTTAATGTCTGTTATGGTTCGTTACATAAAAGATAACTTTTTTTACAGGTATATATTTTATGGAGTCAAATTTTGTTTGCTATTAACAAGGGCTAGTTAGAATTTTGGGCATACATTTACACACTTGTTGTGGAGAGACTTAAGTTATGGATGTAAGTTGTAATGAAGTTTATAGATTATGGAAGTTATGTGATAGATATATGCTATGAACATTTTAACAACTTTGAAGTGGATGTTGTAAATTGAAGTTTAGTTGTTCTTTGTTAATCTTTTGGTTTCAATTTATTTCCTGACAATTTTATTTTATATTGTTCTTCATTTCCTGGGCCTGGCTTAGGTGTCATTGCTCTTATTATATGTACTTTGTTTTGTTTTGGTAAGGTAATAAAGGTAGCAGGTGTTGTTTTTCAAAAAAAAAGGTAGTCAATTACATACAGTAGTTTTCTATATATAATGATTTTTTTTTAAAATTATTGTATAAAAAGACCGGTTTTATATGATACCATGGGTCTATATAATACCATAAAGAGAGGTTGAAAACCGGTCTTTAAAGTGAAAGAAAACAGGTCTCCATATGCAATGAACGAAATCTAAACATGACAAAAACCGGTCTAAATATGATTTTAAAGACCGGTTTATAACCGGTCTTTATATGATTTTCTTATCTAGACCATCTACGCAAAACCGGTCTTTTTGACCGTATAAACCGGTCTAAAAAACCTTCCGTGTAGTAGTGAAACCATTTTTATTTTTTACTTGAGAAACCACAACTTCTAACTTCATGAACATGACGTCTTAGAAATAATCCAACATTAAATAACGATTGACTTGGATTTTGTTTGTCGTCATCGGAAAAGAGTGCATCAAAGGGAACCGCCTTTGTTAAAAGGTTGCATGTATAAATAAGGAGACGCTTAACGTAACTTTAAACATATATACACAATCTGAAAGATTAAATCATAAAGACTAATACATAGTGATATAAAAACTAATAAAAAATGATAAATTTATTAAATATTGGATATCCAAAAGAAATTTTGTGATCGAATTTTCAGATCATCTAATCATTATATCTTCAAGTATTTAGGGGTTGAAAACCTAATTAAGTTCCTCATATTAAACCTATATTAACGTACTATATTGTACATATTACTATAATATTTAAGTCGCTAGTCTTTCTAGCTAGTCTAAATAAGCTTTGATAATTTTATACACAAAAATAGCCTCTTATCTCTCTCATTCGTTAATATGCATATTTAGATTCATTATTCGTTAATATGCAAATTACATTTGAATATTTGATACTTGCATACAATTGTGATACCATAATAGCCAAAATAAGTTACTAGTATTAATTATTCTTAAGCATCAGTTAATTAATTAATGAACCGATCCTTGCAACCTTGAATTAGTTAATTAATTAGCGAACCTAGCAACAAAACTTACTTCTTATACATAGTCTTCGTTAGATAAATTTCGTTTGCACGTACGGTATTGCAATGCTTATAAGTGAATATGAGTTCGACAAAGATAATGGCGAAGCTTATTGGTTATTTTTAATACATATATATGATATGACATGATGATTACTTACTGTGAGGCTATTGTGATCTCATATTTTCTCGTAACGTTTACTTCTGTGGATTTGGTGGTAACAACTTGAGATGAAGACCGGTCTGAAGCACCAACATTCCACGCCATTCGAGCCCAAGAATTAGTAGCATCCGAAAACAAATACGAACATGGATTCAAAGGCTCCGGCACCTCTAACGCACCTTCCAACATTTTTACAACGATACTCATCACCGGCCTATTTTCAGCCCCATGTTGAACACAACAAAGACCCACCTTAACCATCCTCTCCACAACTTGTTCATATTTCTCCTCAATCCCACACAATATCATCAAATCTTTGAGTTGTTTCTTTTCATATTTCTTCCAAACAGTTACAGGGAACCACTCCTGACTATCACCAAGAGTCTTGTCAATGTTCCTCCTCCTGCCAATGATCTCAAAAAGCAGCATTCCGAAACTATAAACATCACATTTATGTGTAACTGGGAGGTAAGGAGACCAGAGCTCGGGTGCTGCATAGCCCGGGGTACCTCGAACTCCAGCTGTCATAGTTATATGAGATTTCTCCCTGTTGCTAAGCTTGGCTAAACCAAAATCAGCAACCTTTGCACAAAAGTTGGAATCCAAGAGGATATTATCTGGTTTGATGTCGTAATGAACAATTCTTTGAGCGCAGTCTTCATGCAAATATGTGATGCCTTTTGCAGTCCCTAACGCAATCTCCAGGAGCTTGTCAAACGTTGCAACAGTTTCTTTGTTGGCTTTAAACAAATAGTTATCCAAAGAGCCATTGACCATGAACTCGTATACAAGGGCTCTTAAACTTGACTCAAAGCAAAAACCATAAAGCCTAGCAAGATTTAAGTGATGAGTTCTTCCCATGGTGCTCATTTCCGCCATGAATTGCTGCTCGATCATCTCGTCCGATGACCCGTTTAGTACTTTGACAGCTACAGGAGTATTGTCACTGACGATTCCCTTGTAAACTGTCCCATACCCGCCGGAACCCAATTTAATGGTGAAGCTATCAGTGGCTCTTTTCAGTTGTTTGGAGGTGAAGCGGATTGGTTTTTCCCGTTCCATGTCATCCAGGAATTGGACCATGGCCAGTGGAATAAACCGAGAGTCGTTTGTTTCCTCCTCAGCAGCTTTATATCGTAATAATATGAAACAGCTGAAGACTATCGATGAGAAAACAACTGCAAAATTAAAAAGAAACACCAAATTAACATCAAGAATCCGCTAGATATCAAAAATTACATATGCGATCGATGTACATGATACGTGTTTATTTATGCTTCCCTATAGCTTAACATTGTTCTGATCTGATTATGATCGAATATATAGTTGGTGCAATATACAACTTACTTATCAGAATAGGCACAAACACAAAGACGTAGATAGCATTCATAACTAATGTTATGAAGATTATAACCGAAAACCTTAGAACATAGATATATTAATTAGTAATATGGTAACAGAGTACGTAATTAAGAACTCAATGTTTTAAAACCCGGGTTTTAAAACAACTTAATTGTTTATATGGAGGTTTCACAAATGCACCTTACGAGGCCGGGTGTAAGTAAATGTATGGACCTGATTCCTTGACACGTACAGGATATATATGTTATTGATTAATGATTTATGTAAAGCCCGTAGTATACTAGTATCTGACGGTAAAGACCTGGGCCGTCACCTCACCGTTGACTCGTTGTTCATTAATAAAACGCGTGTTTGACCAAGTCGCATGCATGTAGGGCAGCCTTGATATATATTTTTTCTCCAATCGAAACTTAATTAATTTAGGGCCGTTTAGTTTGGTACGTACGTTAATCGGATGAAATCACAAGCAATTGGATTTGCAGCTAGATTCCATTGTAAATTTTACAAATGATTTTGTTAAGATTAGTTTTTGACTCTCATTATTCAACTATTTATACATCACCTTTTACGAAACGAAATTCTAAATTCCACCAACCAATAAAAAAAACACACATAAAAAAAAACACATCTTATACCAAATGGTTTGTAGCCTAGCAGTAAAAGGTGTTGGAATGTGTTCTCTTTGATCTATGATCATGGATGCAAATCCTGCTACGAACAAATATGTAGATTTAATACTACATTAGTGTGTACGTGTGTTCTGTTGTTAAAAAAAGAACATCAAACGTTGCACCATTGGTGTTTGGCAGGAGTATTGCAACAAATGAAATCTAATAATTTTATCTAATTCCTTTCGACAAATAGATTTGTATAATCTTTTTCCTCAGTGATACGATTTCTCAAATTTTGTAAAATTCTAGTTACTACTACCTTCGATTATCATCGATGTCTTCGGTGACCAAAGAACCTACAACCATTGTTCCCATGTTTTACGTTTTCTCCTTTTATCAATGTACGTCTATTCTACCAACCAATGACCCTATGACCTTCAAGGGTTTGGGTTCCGTCTTCGATATCATGATGTATAACTCACAACCTTCGACATTCATCTTCTCCTACAACTATGGGTTTCACCTTTGACCTTATGACCTACGACCTCTAGCCAGTCGATTTTTTCCTTTGACCTTCGACACTACAAATTAGTGTAATACCCGTTTTCTAAATTAGTGTAAATCCGGACCGGTTTTTTTCGGTTTTTTTTAGACCGGATTTTCGGATTGTAACCGGATTTTCTTGGACAAAAGTGTAACTAGTTTCGTACGGATTAAAACCAGATTTTCTCGGACAAAAGTGTAACCGGTTTCGGATCGGAACGGATAAAACCGGTTAAATCCGCTCCGGTTTGAAAAAAATCCGGTTTTATAGAATAGTTAGTGCACTATACATACACACTGATTGATCTGATTATGATAGAATAGTTGGTACAATATACAACTTACTAATAACAATAACCGAAATGATGACGAGAATGTAAGCTACGTACGTTTGGCATAACCTTAGCCAGCTACGAATTGAAGATTATAAACCGCAAACCTTTAAAAATAGAATACTAATTAATACTAATGCAGACAAAGTGCGTTTAGAACTTGTTAATTTAAGCAGTCTTCCCAACTCAGCCATGACGTTCTCTACAAATAAAGAGACAGGTAAACGAAACACTTATATAACATATGATTAGACAAAAGGATGATATAATAAAATTAAATGTAGAATGCTTTCACCATATGATGAATACTCAACAAAAGAAGATAGTATTTAATAAACAAATAGTCTTACCCATCCGTATATGATAAACAGATAGTATTTAATAAACAGATGGTTCTCAAGCTAGATGCTTCATACATTGCTAGGATATTTTTTATATTTTAGTTGCTGAACTTGTTGAACACAGTTTTTTTAGTTCAAACTTCAATCAAATACATCGTCTAATCAAGTTAATAAAACTCTTCATCAGTCTGTCATCCTTTTAGCATCATGCATTATTGACAGATCAAAAGCCAAAGCAACAGTTATATATGAGAAGGTTCTAAATTAAAATTACAAATAGTTAAGTAGAAAAATCACCAAGTAGGTCACAAGAACTTACATCATCTAGATCATATGGAGAGACTCCAATGGCTTGTGTTTCAATAGCGAGCAGCCTAAGCAGGGCCGGTCCAATGGTTTTTGACACCCTGGGCGAAGTTGGAAAAAATGCCCCACGTATGGATTTTACTACGCATAAACTTATACTTATCAACTTCTTTTGGCAAACACTTTAAGATGCAAGAAGCAAGGGGGGCTACGTAGGATACCCTATGAACCAAACCCATGCTTTAAAAAAAACAACCCTATACAATACATGTAAACCCAATAGAACATCCTATCACCAAAATGACAGCAATGCATGGAGCCATGGACAACACAAAACAATATCTATAAAAAAAAAAAATTTGAAAGGCAAATATCTATACATTATATGACCCCTATAATTACTCAAAATAGGATCAAAAAACAGCAATTCATACACATCCAATACTTCTATTGAATATTCATAACACTATAACAGTAACATTGCAAAATAACCATTCCACCATACTTATACCCATATTGATCTACCAATTGATATCTCATAAAATGCTAAATCCAAAGCCTCTAAGCAGGATGATATCTAATACAAAATTAAATCCGTCCTCAAAACTAGGATCCACTTCATATGCTCAAAGTGTAACAAACCAATCAAATAACTTGTAAAAAACCAAAACCTCATACCTTTGCAAAGAACAATGCACTAATTTCCCATTTGATTAATACCAACTTTGCTCAAAAGAACATCTACTACCAGTCCTCATAACCACAAAAATTTTAAACCAAATATTTCTTATCTCAACCCTATATACAAGACAATTCGGGTGAACCAATGAACCTTTTAGCAAAAATGAATATATATAATAGTTGAACTTTTGGCAAACAAATTTATCAAAACACATACTAGGCATTTGGTAAAGATATAATAACTGAACATAAATACAAAACAATAACTTGATTGCATCATTGCAACCCATTCATGTTTGGACTAAACCAAAACATTTTAAATGAATGATAAAAATGTTTTTGATGTTTATTATACACTATAATACCTAAAAAATTTGGTGATAATATAAGCTTGTTCGTGATTTTTTCTTTCAAAAACTGATAAGAAAAATATCAAGAAATGAATCAAATCATCCGATTCAAAATTTCAAAAATTGAGATAAATAAATGGTGAACAAGCATTGAAACCAATCCTATTTGGCTATTGGCGGCTTCATTTAAGAATACAAATAAGATATCTTGCTCGCTACTACATAATCGTATGGATTCAAACAATATTGCTTGCTACAAAATGGATTAAATCAATCAAACAATCGATTAATTTTCAATATATAATGATGAAACCATCGATTGATTTTGAAAAAAATGAGATGAAACATTGCCTGTTGGGGTCGTCCGGCTTGAGGACAATCGACAAAATCGAATATGATCACTCAATGATTTAATAACTGGACCATCGACAATCCTTCTCAAGTTCTTGTTTCTTGAGTTCTTGATCAATGATTTATGTCCATGCCTTAATCCTCTAATCGATAGATTAGGTTTCTGGTTTCAGGATAATGTGTTGATTGTTGCCTCTCATGCCGTAGATAATGAAATCGTTTGATCTGCCCTCCTCGAGATATGGTTTTTGCCGGATTGCCTCCCCTCTGCAATAATGGTCGACAGATGGGTTTTGCCTCCTCATATGGTAGATAGTGCAATCGTTTCCGTCCTCGAGAAATGGAAATGCCGCCCCTTTGCAGTAATGGTTCACGAATCGTTTTTGCCGCCCCTCTGCAATCATGATCGACGAAGAGTTTTGCCGCCTTCAAATAATCGAGCCTATTATACTTAATGATGTTCGATAAAAATGATGCCCCTGCTGAAGTTGCTACCCTGTGCCGAAGCGCAGGTCGCCCATACCTTGGGCCGGGCCTGAGCCTAAGGCAAAGCTTGAGAACCAATGAGAGCCAAATGAAACCTGATATGGAATGCAATACTGTATTCTGGTTGCTCCTTACACAAAACTGGAGAAAATGGTCGCTTGAGGAGAAATGCCGAATGATAAATCCAAAAATGGCATTCAACCAAAGATACTGCACGTTTTGAGAACCTCGTTGCTAGCCATATCATCGTGCTTCTCTGCTAAGTATATCCATATAAGAGCATGATCAAATACAAGTGTGGTTTAAAACCATCCCATTTTTACGGACATTTAGTTGAACAGGTGGAATTGATAAAGTAGGTGCTGAGCTGTAAAAAGACCAAAAATACAAATTTAACCTTAATTGGTTTGAGAACAGAGGGGGGTCTTGTGTGCTCATCAATTGTGCTCACCAATTGGTCGACCCGTTTGTGTGATATAATAATCGTTATTAAGTATATATTTATTTCATTTGTTTATAGCGTGACCCGGAAATGATAGAACCCCAAGCTTGATCAAACACTATATGTTAAACTATTCACGCAATGACTTCTTTACAGACGAGTCTTTTCAGAAAAATTATGTAAGTAATTATTTATACGTACTATATGAAAATTATCTATGTGTGCATATATATATATATATATATATATATATATATATAGACAAAAGTTCATGCGAGAACCGTTGTTAGCGCGAGAACCGCGAGAACCAATCTAAGCCGTTCAATTACCCCTCCTTCAATGTCATTGCCCACCCATGAATTCCTCACATGCACTCTGCCACACTCTATCCCTCCACGCTCTCCATCCATGATACTTCCCATATCCAAGGAACGACTTAGATTGGTTCTCGCGGTTCTCGCACTAACAACGGTTCTCACATGAACCCTCCCCTATATATATATATATATATATATATATATATATATATATATATATATATATATACACTAGTTTAGATACCCGTGTAATACACGGGTTGGTTAAAAGTAATTTATAGATATAAAAGACGAAAAAATATATAACTATTACAATAAGTAAATGAAATAGTAACGACAATTCATAAATTTAATAAAACTTTTTTGTATATAGTATTGAAAGAGTTGTAAAATTTGGTAAAGCCCGACAATCTCTAATCTCCAAAGTAAATGAGATAAAACTCTAAAATATTGAAAGAGTCGTAACAGTTGAAAGTTGGCTATAGTCATGTGTGAGAACTATGTTACCTCTAGACTAAGTGCAGTTTGTGGAATGATGTTTGAAACTTTGATGTGTTATCTAATTCACCAACTTCTTGCAGACATTACAACATAAGTTTTAGTACCATAGAAGAAAATAAAACTGAATACTCATTAAAGTACAGTACCCGAAACTCAGGTTTTCGCACACCGGCACACTGCACATAATATTAAGCACGACAAATGCTAATAAAACAAATAAAGCCCAATTTTCATGAAATGGAATGTTCTACATCTGTAATATATAAAACTAAAATAAAATTTTATAATGACTTCCATGCTCAACTTAACCTCATCAATATATTTCTGTGTCAAACTCTATATACATCACTTGTTGAGATAATAGCTTTGTTGATACAAGGCAATACCAGTTGTCTTTAACTTAATAAATAAATAGCTTGCAGATAGGATACTAATGATCAAACCCAATATATATTCACAAACTACATGTCAAACTACATGTAAAAAATAAAGTTAACCAAGTATGTTCTTCAAATCCTCAACACACAGATAGGTTTTACTCGTATAAAGTCAAATTACACATTGTTTAATCGCATATTTTGTTTCCTCATGTTGAATTAAACAAACAAATTCAAACAAACAAATTATAGATCTTTTAATCACACGATTTGTACATAATGGTACTGGTTCTACTAAAAACATAAGGAATTAAGAAACAGTGGGTCTAAATTTACAAGAAAGCAGCAAGGACAATGCCATCAGATTTTACTAGTTCATTCGAAAGGTGAAGTCTAAATTTTATAAGACAAAGTAGATTGTTTAGTTAAATTTTGATTAAAAAGCAATCATAACCCGACCCGTTTAAATTAGTACATAAAATTCTAAAGAGATCATGGCACTCCTTAATTAGGTAAGCTTACAATTATCTCAGTACTGAACTATCTATTCTTGCATCTTTCGGCAATGTTGTTATGCTTAAGATAAGTCAAAATAATATTAGGATATGTCAGTTAACTATTTCACTCTGAACTTTAAACAGAACTAACAACAATAATCGGTCCAAACATTCACCATTCTGGATTCACATATATAACAATCAATAAAGATCTAAAACACACAATTCTTAAAGGATTATTAAAAGATCTACAAGAAGAGTAGCATAATTTAGCAAGCTTACATTAGCAAGAGACTCTTAACGACTGAACATACTCGTTCTTCATCTATACCCATATCTTATAAGCAGAGGTAACCAAATGATTGATGTATGAAATCAGAAGATAACTTCTGCCTGAATTGATAACTATGATCACCAATTGCTAACCCACTATTTGTAACTATAAATCCAGTTCATCCTATTGTTGTTGTATACTATCAAACTTCTTAAAGCCACGTATGTTAATCAAACTCAGAAACAAACACCAATTTCAACAGAAACAATCTCACACATGGATAAGTATGAATTGAACAAAGTTTGTACAAGAAGGGCTTACTTACAAAAGCTTAACTGTCTAAGAAAATAATTACGTATTAAAGATTGTTTTCTTGTCTCATAAGAATTTTCGTATTCATATGAAATATCAACTTGAATAATACCAAATGATTGTGAGAAAGCATCAACCAACCTCATAAAATTCATATTTGGTATTACAATTTGACTCACGTTTGCATTTGCAAACCTTAGAAAGAAACTACAAAAGAACATTCAGCACATGTGCAACAACCAAAACCTAAGCATAGAAGCAGGTCTTTAAACCTTTAAACTTTTTTAACCAACTTCACAACATCTTATCTGGAATTAAAATCTGATTCTTACTAATAGAAAGAAACACAAGAAGCAACAACCATCAACACCAATGCAATAATGAAAACCTCAAAATACCAGCATATCCCTCCCCGAATTATTTTTAATTTGTTTCTTGATAATTTGATTCTTTTATTTTTACCCTTGATAGCAACTCGATCTTCTAGTAATAAAGAAATGGTTACCAACAATCAGTCACCTGCAATATGTGTAGTTCAACAAAATCAAAGTACTCTTACTGGTTCATTCAAGCATTTGACCAAACAGTTGGTATGCATATTCAAACCAAACAAATATGAACAACAATGGAGAATGTGATTAGCCCCAAAACTTATGTAATCATGATGACCCATAAAACACCAGAATACAATCACAGTCTGCGATTATATGATATCAATCATAGTCAAGATGAAACAATTAGAAGATATTAATGAAAGCAAAGGAACACTTACAGATTTCTTAGCCGTGGTATTCTTCCCTTATTATCAGATTCCAAGAATCAAGAAATCAATCGACGCCATGAGAAACATAATATCCAGATCACCTAATCGAAACCTTAATCGAATTTTTAGTGTTGCAGAAAGGAGAGAGCAGATCTGCATATTACCTTCATAATCGAACCTTAATCGTTTTTTTAGATTTGCCGGAGGAAACAGACGTAGAAAGTGAACCCTAGTCGCTCAGTGCAGAAAGGAGAGAGAAAGAGGAGAGAGAGAGGCGGTTAAAGGTATATAAATCGGGATTTAAAAAAGGACTGGCAGATGTAAAATATGTAGGAAATGAGCGGGAAATAATAAAAAGAGTGTCTAGAAATTGGTCTTTTGTCAGAAAGTTAGATATTTATTAATATATATATATATATATATATATATATATATAATCTGATTTTAATTATTTTTATATTATTCCTACATAGCACCGTATGGTTTTTTGAGAGACGTTTAAGTCGGGAGCCAGAATCCGTTAAGCGAACAAGAAATCTTGAGATCGGTATTGGGGGAACGTCGGGGACATATTCGTGGAGTATGTAGAACATTAAGTTCTTCATCCGTATCTGTTGCACGATCTAGCGCACAATCACGGCCTACTGAGAGATTATATACACAAGCCGAGATAGATGTCATGTTTGCGTCTCTTCGTTCTCAATTCCAGGAGGATCTTCAGTCTCAATCACAATCAATCTTTCAAGCCTTGCGTCAGGCAGGTATAAATGTCAATGTTCCCTCAACTTCTCAACGTCAACCAAACACTGATTTGGCTCGTCATGAAGAGTTTAGCGATGAAGATTAGATTATTAATGTGTTAAATAACTTGTGATTGTGTAAAAACGTTTATGTTAACTTTGGAAGTATCGTTTCTTATGTATGATTGTTTAATATGTCGTATTGTGACATTTGTTGTTGAGTTCTGGAACAATAGGTTTTTGAATATATACCCGGGTAAAAACGGGTGGAAAACGCAAAATACAGCAATATGCTGCCAAATTTTTTTTGGGGTTTTGAGGCAACATGTTGTCGCTAATAGTGCCAATGTCGCCGGAAAAAGGCCCACAAGTCGCCGCAAAAGGCCCACATGTTGCCGCAAAAGGCACACGTGTCGCCGCAAAAAGTAACTAACATATTTTATATTTATTTTTAATTGTCGCCGCAAAAATTCGTATTGTCACCGCAAAAAGTAAATAATGTATTATTTATTTTTAATTCGTCGCCGCAAATAGTCCTACAAACGCCGCAAAAGGTCCGTTACTGTTCGTCGTAAAAAGTCAAATATTTCGCCGCAAAAAACATTTGAGTACGAAGTATTTGCGGTGACCCTTTTGCGACGACACATCGCCACAAATGATTTTTATCGGCGACATTTTGAGTTTTAGCAGCGACTTTTGTCACCGCAAAAGGCCTTTTTTGTATTGATAGGCGAAAATTTAAAACAAGAAAGCATAGAATTACACATCAATCCACATAATTTCTAAAGTATAACAATTCGTCCTAAGTTTGAATCAAAAGAAATAAAAAACTTGTAACCCAGACCACCAAAAAACTAAATAAATTCTGATTCTAACTCGAGAAAACTTTACCCATTTCTTATACTAAATACACACAAGCATTCAAGTTAATCGATCATAGCTCTAAATAAATGGTACAAAAACAACAGATTCATTTATATGTATTTTACTTTATCACATAGTTATACAATAATCTCTAAAATAACTTTGGCCCCCCAAAAATTATTCAAGTTCCTCAAACTGAAGACGAGTCTGAACCACCAACATTCCGTGCCATTTCAACCCAAGAATTAGTTGCTTCCTTAGCCTCCGAAAACATATGCGAAAATGGATTTAAAGGCTCCAGCACTTCTAACGCACCTTTCAACATTTTTACAACGATACTCATCACCGGCCTATTTTCGGCCCCATGTTGAACACACCAAAGACCCACCTTAACCATCCTCTCCCCAACTTGTTCATATTTCTCCTCAATCCCACATAATATCATCAAATCCTTCAGTTGTTTCTTTTCATATTTGTTCCAAACCATTATAGGGAACCACTCTTGAATATCACTAAGAATCTTGCCAGTGTTCCTCCTCCTGCCAATGATATCAAAAAGCAGCATTCCGAAACTATAAACATCACACTTATGTGTAACTGTGAGGTAAGGAGACCACATGTAACACCGTATTTTCTTAAACAACTTTGAAATACGCGTGAAAGTTTACTTACATTAATTACATAATTATAATAACATAACAGTGTAAAATACAACTTTAAACTTGTTTGCTTTACAAAAGACATCTACAGTGTTACTCAAAAATAGGCTCTATACATTTCAAAAACGATATCAGAGTAAGATCAGTCCAAAAATCCAGCTCCACATCTACTATCCACATACCAGGAGTATCATGTAGAAGATTACAACAGTGGGGGATTAGCACAAAGCTAGTGAGATAATAGATATCAAAGAACATACAAGGCATAAAGCCCAACACACAATGCTCAATCGTCAAAGAGAATTGGCGGCGTTGCAACACCTTCAATCTATGCCGACCAAAGCATAGACTTACCAATAGCCCTGCTAACATGGATAACAGTATAAGCACCCTTGAGTGCAACAAATGTCCCTCAAGATCGAATACTGTATATCCCCAAGCAACAAGCCCAACCATACAAGCTGATCTCTGAATACGTCATGTATATATATACAGATGAATAAGATACAAATCATAAAGAGCAAGACAACCAAGATTATATCCCATATATCCAGAGATATATATCCACTCACCGATATCTTCAAAAGCTCAAGTTACTCAGCAATCTTATCTACTGAGTCTTGTCACCACCTGAGCATACAATTACCAATCAGTATTTGCTTAACAGTCTACATAAAGCACAATACTGCATACAATCATATGTACAATAAAATCAACAAGTACATATTATCTACATGTATATTCAAGTTAATATACCATCATTCACAATTACCCTTAACATCCTGTAATTCTGTGAATTCTTCTAACTCCATAGCTTAGGCATTACATATACTCCATTCATATGTCAAGGCCACAATGGTTATACAATTCATGTAAACCTTCAAATTCGGAGCATGGGCAAAAATACAATTCCAATTGTATTTCCAATTCCGATCAGGGTCATTTCCGAGTAAGGAGTACATTCCGACCAATCTTAATTCCGGTCAATTATAATTCCGATCAAACCCTTGTAAATTTCCGAGCAAAAAGGCCATTCCGATTATGATCATTTCCGAGCAAATGGACATTTCCGATCAAACCAATTCCGAGCAAAAGATATGTTCCGATTAAATGAATTTCCGAGTAAAGGCATATTCATTCCAATTAAGTCTCAATTCCGATTATATAAATTCCGACCAATGAGTTAGGGCAAATAGTCTATTATAATCGGAAATCACATAATTCCTATCAATCTGGTCGGATTCGTTCTAATTTCCAATCATAATGGTCGGAATCCATCAGTTCCGGCTCATTCAATCAACAATTCCGATCCATTCTTAACATAGATTCCGATTACTGCATACATTTTCTAACAGTTCGCTTCTAACATCAATTTCAATCTGTTTTTAGACCTGCAATGTAATCTATGTTTCCAGAAGCATTCTAGGCATATAAGGATCATATGTTGATTATAAAATCTAACATGCATACACATAAATCATCAATTCATCATATTAGCTTCAATCGGAATTTCGCATATATATAAACCGAATATAAACAATAATCCTAAATCAATAAGCTAACCTTCTGGATCAACTATATCAAAATCCAGTTCCAATTATTTCAGTGTTGCAAAACAATCGATGGGTTCCTTCTTCTTCTCCTCTCGGCTGAAAGCACACAACACACACACTATCGATTTCTCTCAATTGCATGAAATGTGATAATGTGGTGACTTAGGTGGCAATTAGAGGTTATGTGTCTCATAATGGACACTTCATTATTCCACTATCACATTAATATAATTAATTAACATATCTAATAATAATAATAATAAAAAGAATAAAAACACACATAATAATCACAAAATAATAATGCCTCTAAATCAAATAATTAAGGTTAATCACTTAATTACCTTATTAACCTAGGTCGGTAAGAAGGGTGTTACAAATATTTCCCCTTAAGAAGATTCCGTCCTCGGAATCTCATCGCACTCAAACAAAGAAGGATATCGCTTCCTCATGTCTTCTTCGGTCTCCCATGTCAAATCTGAACCAAGACTGTGCTTCCATCTGACCAAAACCATCGGAATTTGCTTCTTTCTTAACTTTGTCACCTTGCGATCAAGTAACTCAACAGGTTCCTCGATAAGCCTCTTGTTGGAATCTACACGAAGTTCTTGTATTGGCAACACGTGTGTTTGATCCTCTACATTGCACTTTCTCATATAACACACGTTGAAAGTATCATGTATACCCGCCAACTCATCAGGAAGATCCAAGGCAACTGTCTGATCATTCACTACTCGTCGAATTCTGAAAGGACCGATGTAGCGAGGAGCTAACTTCCCACGTTTCCCAAAACGTATAACGCCCTTCCATGGAGAGACTTTTAGGTAGACTCGTTCACCCTCGACAAAAGACACTGTCGATGACGAGAATCTGCATACATCTTTTGTCGATCTCTTGCAGCTTTCAACTTTTCCCGAGCAATGGCTACTTTATCTGCTGTGATCTGTACAATATCTTGTCCAGCAAACTGTTTCTCTCCTGCTTCTAACCAACAAGTAGGAGTTCTGCACGGTCGTCCATATAACATTTCATACGGCGGCATTCCGATACTGGAGTGATAGGAGTTGTTATAAGCAAACTCAACCAACGGTAGATGAGAATCCCAAGAACCCCCAAACTCTAATACACATGACCGAAGCATATCTTCTAAAGTTTGTATTGTTCTCTCTGATTGGCCATCTGTCTACGGATGATATGCTGTACTCAGATTAACCCTAGACCCCATTTCCTGTTGTAGTCTGTTCCAGAAATTTGACACAAACCTCGAATCCCGATCTGAGACAATGGATAAAGGAACTCCATGTCTAGATACTATCTCATCCATATACAACTTCGCTAACTTACTCAAGGTTGCTGTTTCAGGAGTAGCAGGAAAGTGAGCACTCTTGGTTAATCTATCAACAATAACCCATATCATATCGTTCCCTTTCTGTGTTCGTGGAAGTTTTGTTACAAAATCCATCGTGATGTGATCCCACTTCCACTCGGGTATTGCTAATTGGTTCAAAGATCCATACGGCTTCTGATGTTCAGCTTTAACTTGTGCACAAATATGACATGACTCTACGAATCGAGCAACATCCAACTTCATAGTAGGCCACCAATAGAAAGTCTTCAAACTCTGATACATCTTAGTGCTACCCGGATGTACAGACATTCTGGACTTATGAGCTTCCGTCAATATTAATTCCCGCAAATTACCAAACTTCGGAACCCAAACACGATTCTGGTACATCTTCAAACCGCGAGAATCAATGTTCAACTCATGCTGTCTTTTCACCATCAACTCATCTTTCAAGTTCTCTTCCTTCAATGCTTCCAATTGAGCAGCCAATAACTGATCCTCTAAACCAGATTTGATTTACAAACGCATACACCTCACAATGTCTGCAGACCCCTTCCGACTAAGTGCATCAGCAACTACATTAGCCTTTCCCGGATGATACTGAATGTCGCAGTCATAATCTTTAATCAGCTCTAACCAACGGCGTTGTCTCATATTTAGTTCCTTCTGAGTGAACACATACTGCAGACTCTTGTGATCAGTGCAAACCGTGCACTTTGTACCATACAGATAATGTCTTCACAGTTTCAAAGCAAACACTACCGCAGCCAGTTCTAAATCATGAGTCGGATAATTCTTTTCATTAGGCTTCAACTATCTAGAAGCATAAGCTATAACCTTACCTCTTTGCATCAGTACACAACCCAACCTGGCATGTTAAGCATCATAATACACCACGAAATCCTCAAATCCATCTGGCAATGCAAGAATAGGAGCTTGACACAAAAGTTGCTTTAAAGTCTGAAAAGCACTCTCCTGTGCCGTACCCCATTGAAACTGAACATCCTTCCTAGTTAACTTGGTTAACGGACCGGCAAGCTTCGAAAAATCATTAATAAAACGTCTGTAGTAACCTGCTAATCCAAGAAAACTCTTGATCTTTGTCGGCGTTCTCGGAGCGTTCCAATTCATCACAGCCTCTATCTTTGACGGATCCACTTTGACGCCATCTTCACAAATTACATGACCTAGAAATTGAACTTCGCGCAACCAAAATTCACATTTTGATAACTTGGCATACAGTTTGTGTTGCTTTAAAATCTCCAAAACTTGTCTCAGATGTTGATCATGCTCATCCTCCGTTTTAGAATACACCGAATATCATCAATGAACACAATTACAAATTTATCCAAGAATGGTCGACACACCCGGTTCATCAGATCCATGAATACTGCAGGAGCGTTCGTCAAACCAAATGGCATTACAAGAAATTCATAATGACCATACCGCGTACGAAAGGCTGTCTTCGGTATATCTTCTTCTGCTACCCTTACTTGATGGTATCCCGACCTCAAATCAATCTTTGAAAAATACGAAGCCCCCTGAAGTTAATCAAGCAAATCATCTATCATTGGCAACGGATAGTTGTTCTTGATGGTCCTCTTATTCAATTCTCTGTAATCAATACACATGAACAGGGTTCCATCTTTCTTTTTCATGAATAGTACTGGTGCACCCCAAGGCGAATAGCTTGGACGAATAAACCCTTGTCTAACAATTCTTGTATCCGAGTCATCATTTCTCGGATCTTTGAAGGAGCTAAACGATACGGAGCTTTCGCAATAGGCGTAGTACTAGGTATCAAATCAATCTTATACTCAACATCGCGAATCGGCGGCAACCCTGGTAAATCGTCTGGAAATACTTCTGGATACTCCGAGACAACACGAACATCGGTGACAGGCCTCTTCTCCTTCTTCACATCGATGGCATAAGCCTGAAAAGACGCACACCCTTTGGCTAAAGATTTTCTAGCTTTCATGAATGAGATAATCGGAAGAGAAGATTGAGATCTATCCCCACGATCCACGACATGTGACCCGTCAACTAGAGGAATAGTAATCAGTTTCTTATGACACTGGATACTAGCTCTATGGTGACTTAACCAATCCATGCCTAACACTAAGTCAAACCCCGGTATAGGCATCACCAAACAGTCCACAGGGAAACTAGTACCATCAATATCTATATGTATTCCAGTCATAGATGTAGTCACCGGCACTACATTTCTATCAGCTATTTCTACTTCTAAAGGTGTAGTATTCACAGAAGCAGACAATTTCAATTTATCACATAGAGTCATAGAAATAAATGATCTATTTGCACCAAAGTAAAAAAAACACGTGCAGGCATAGAGTTAACTATGAACATACCGGTAATCACATCATCACTGCCTGTTGCTTCTTTGGTAGTCATCTTGAAAGCCCTCCCTTCCGCAGAAGGTGCAGTCTTCCTCTTCTGATCTGTAGAAGACGATCCCCCGGTATTTCCTACCCCCGCCCCGCTCCCTGTTGATCTCAACTTAGGACAAGTTCCAGCTCTGTGTCCCTCTTCCTTGCAATTCCAACAGACATAGGTATTGAACCTACAAGCAGTCAAATCATGGCCAGTCTCACCACACCTCAAACATCTACGAGTTTGAGGCGTGCATTGTCCGGTGTGACGAGACTTACAGCTACCACACCAAGATTTTCCTTACGAAGATCCCGAATTTTTCGACTTCTGATCTGTCTTGCTCTGGTAATTTTGCCCCTTACCCTTTCCTTGATTCCCACTAGACCCTCTACCAAATCTGTTAAAAGATCCTCTGTTCATCTTTTCCCGGTCTTTAACATCGGACTCCGCAGCTCTCGCCAACGAGAATGCTTGAACCAGCGATGTCGCCATACGAGTGTTACCCCGATATTCTGGCAGTAATTCTTTCACCAAATGTTGGATCTGTGAATGTTCATCTGGCACCCACTGCTTAGCAAACCTTAGTGTCTCTTGGAATTTGCTGATCAACTCATCCACGGACATCTTATCTGTTTGTGCCAAATCCAAGAACTCTCGTTGGATCCTAGCCATATCGAAAGCATTGCAAAACTGCTCACAGAATTTATCCTGAAATTGCTCCCAAGTTATTGCATTAACAGTTTCTTGTGGCAGATGTGTGGTCAACGAATCCCACCACGTCAGGGCTTGACCCTTCAAACGCCTTGTACCAAACTTCACCCATTCGGATATTTCACAGTTGCATGCCTCCAAAGCTTTCACTGTCTCCTTCAACCAATTCAATGTCACATTCGGGTTCGAACTTCCTGAGTATTCTGGTGGTCCACAATCCATGAAATCTTTATAGTGACACTTATTTCTAATCTCCTGTTGTGGAAACCATGAAATAAAGAAATTTTGCTGCTGGGGTTGATGTTGAGAAGATACTCCTTGAGGTATGGTAACATACTGTAAAGATCCATAAGGTGTTGATACTGTGCTCACAGGAGCTGTGGTATAGACAGGTGGCGGTAACGATTGGGTAAACGTAGCTGTTATCCTGGGCATCTGAATTGTGGAAGTTGGTTGTGAAGATTGAGTTTGGTGTTGCTGTTGTTCCAACTTCTGAATCCTATCCCTCAATGTCTGCAAAGTATCTTCCAATTGCAGTACATAATCTTGATTATTAGACTCGCCATTATGTGAGGTACCCGCTCTATGTTGCTCATTTGCTGCAGTAGAGGACAAATTGTTGTTCCTTCTTGGGGATGGAGGGGTAGGTACCAGGTTCTCGTTGTTATCAGCCATAATCTGTTCTACACAACATCTCACCAGTTGTCAGATTATAATCCGTTAGTACAAACGTCATATTCTCTATAGCTACATTGCTAATTACCCACCCTGGAATTACTGGACTGATCAGAGCCTTGGTTCGAGTATTGCACGAAGTCACCAATGCAAATCGTCAAACCAGAGCTCTGATACCAAAAATTGTAACACCGTATTTTCTTAAACAACTTTGAAATATGCGCGGAAGTTTACTTACATTAATTACATAATTATAATAACATAACAGTGTAAAATACAACTTTAAACTTGTTTGCTTTACAAAAGACATCTACAGTGTTACTAAAAAATAGGCTCTATACATTTCAAAAACGATATCAGAGTAAGATCAATCCAAAAATCCAGCTCCACATCTACTATCCACATACCAGGAGTATCCTGTAAAAGATTACAACAGTGGGGGATTAGCACAAAGCTAGTGAGAGAATAGATATCAAAAAACATACAAAGCATAAAGCCCAACACACAATGCTCAATCGTCAAAGAGAATTGGCGGCGTTGCAACACCTTCAATCTATGCCGGCCAAAGCATAGACTTACCAATAGCCCTGCTAACATGGATAACCGTATAAGCACCCTTGAGTGCAACAAATGCCCCTCAAGATCGAATACTGTATATCCCCAAGCTACAAGCCTAACCATACAAGCTGATCTCTGAATACGTCATGTATATATATACAGATGAATAAGATACAAATCATAAAGAGCAAGACAACCAGGATTATATCCCATATATCCAGATATATATATCCACTCACCGATATCTTCAAAAGCTCAAGTTACTCAACAATCTTATCTACTAAGTCTTGTCACCACCCGAGCATACAATTATCAATCAGTATTTGCTTAACAGTCTACATAAAGCACAATACTGCATACAATCATATGTACAATAAAATCAACAAGTACATATTATCTACATGTATATTCAAGTTAATATATCATCATTCACAATTACCCTTAACATCCTGTAATTCTGTGAATTCTTCTAACTCCATAGCTTAGGCATTACATATACTCCATTCATATGTGAAGGACACAATGGATATACAATTCATGTAAACCTTCAAATTCCGAGCATGGGCAAAAATACAATTCCAATTGTATTTCCAATTCCGATCAGGGTCATTTCCGAGTAAGGAGTACATTCCGACCAATCTTAATTCCAGTCAATTATAATTCTGATCAAACCCTTGTAAATTTCCGAGCAAAAAGGCCATTCCGATTATGATCATTTCCGAGCAAATGGACATTTCCGATCAAACCAATTCCGAGCAAAAGATATGTTCCGATTAAATGAATTTCCGAGTAAAGGCATATTCATTCCAATTAAGTCTCAATTCCGATTATATAAATTCCGACCAATGAGTTAGGGCAAATAGTCTATTATAATCGGAAATCACATAATTCCTATCAATCTGGTCGGATTCGTTCTAATTTCCAATCATAATGGTCGGAATCCATCAGTTCCGGCTCATTCAACATAGAAATAAATACAAATATTTACATGTTGGGCTTGTTCAAGTAGCTGTCAAACCATTATTTAGATTAGGTATAGATGCTCCAGTTCTATTAATATTAAGGGATGCTAGACATACTAATTTTCAAAATTCAATATTAGCTATGGCAGAAACTAATATTTCAAATGGTCCTATATATTTTAATTGTTTTCCAAATTTTTCAGTAGGATTATTTGACCCAAATATTCTTGACACTCTAGTTTTAACAATTAAAACAAGAAATTTAGAGTTTAAAGAAGAAACAAAGGCTATTGCAATTATATATAGAGTTTGCTATAAAACCATGTCTTCAACAATAGAACATAGATCAAAAATAGTTAGTCCTAAAAATGAAACAATAATTTTTGAATCCAATCCACAACATACTAAGGTTCAAATACCAAAACGTCTCAAATGGAATGAAATAAGTCAATCTTGTAATTGGAATCTACAAGATATTAATATACCCAAACCTATAGGAGAGTCTAATAGAGCCTCTAGTGTGATAGAACACGAAGATGGATCTGTAGAAATAAACTTTGAAAATATTCCAATTATTTCTTCAAGATTATCTACAGGTTCAACTAGTAGTACTATTGACCTAAGAAATTCTTCTATAAAAAAATCAAAGTCCTTAAGATATGTAGATTTTAATCAAAACATTCCACAAACCTAGATCACTAGCATCTGTTTCAACTATAATCTTAGCATTAGGTTGGGGAATATTTAAGCATGGTAAATATTTGATTTTTTGCTTAATTTGTTTGACAACGTTTGTATGTTTTTTGAGTCCAAGGCTCAGGATTCTTCTTGAGTCTTTTATATAAGGGTTTACATATTGTCCCTAGGTTTTGAAAGAAATCATGAACATAGTTTAGGCATCCTAGAAATCTCTGAAGTTGTGTTTTATCTTTGATTTCGTCAGGAAATTTATTTGCAAATTCTAAGCTTCTTTGAATAGGTCTAATAGTTCCATTAATAATTTCATGTCTTAAAAATCTAATTTGTGTTTGAAATAAACTCATTTTTGAGGCAGACACAACTAATCCATTTTTATGAATCAGTTCATAAAATATATTTAAATGTTTAAAATGTTGATCAATGGATTTTGAAAAGATTAAAACATCATCTATATATACAATAGCAAAGCTACTTATAGGAATAATAATGTCATTCATGATATTCTGAAATTCTGAAGGAGCATTTTTAAGCCCAAAAGGCATAACATTCCATTCATAATGTCCAAAAGGAACATTAAAACCGGTTTTGTATTTATCTTGTTCATGAATTTGTATTTGCCAAAATCCAGATTTCATGTCAAATTTTGAAAAAATATTTGAATCGTGTAATCTTTTTAATAAATCTCTTTTATTAGGTATTGGATATCTTATCCATTCTAAAACTTTGTTTAATGGTTTGTCTTGGGGCTCCTCTTTCAAGCTCAACAGCATTCATAACATAAAAAGCTGAACATGACCAAGGAGATTTAGATGTTCTTATAAGTTTTTTATTTAATAATTCTTGAATTTCTTTTTTACAATATTATTGTAATTCTGCAGACATATGAATAGCTCTTGATTTTGAGGGTATATCTTTTTCATTAAAATTTTTTATATAGGGTAGTCTAACAATATGTTGCTTTCTATCCCAGAAAGCATTTGGGATATTAGAGCAAACATTTTTCTCAAAATTTTCTTTTAGTTGTCTAATTTTGTTTTGAGTCATTTCTTCTTGTATTTGATTAGGAATTCTTAATATACTAATTTCATTTATTAAATAATTTGCTTGATTAATTTTATTATTCAAGTTATTAAGTTCTGTAAAAGCAATTGGTTTGGTGAACTTAAAATTTATTTCTTTATCTAAAACTTTAGTACTTATTCCGGTTTCGTCAATAGTAATAGGATAAAGTTGATTAAGAAATGGTGTTCCTAATATTAAAGTAGAGGTTAAAGTTTTTGAAAGAACAAGAGAGGTTTTATAACAAAAATCATTGTTACATATGTGAACATTTGTAACTTTGTATTTAATATTTAAAGATGATCCATCGGCAGTAGAAGCTCGATTGGTAGTTTTTTCATAATATTTAGTTGGAATAATTCCTTCTTGAATGCAATTTATATCAGCACCACTATCCATTAATGCTAGAACTGTTATTTTGAATTCATTAGCTATACAAAGATGTATATAAGTATTCCATCTTTGATATGATATGACTTTTGGTATTTTATTTTGACTTTTAATAATTTTGTTGATATTATTAGTATCTACTTTAGTGTCAATTTCTTTTTGTTTTTCAACTTTAATTAATCTATCTTTTATTAATCTTATATTTGTTTTGACCGTTTTGAGTTCTTCTTGTAAATCTTGAATTGTACTTGTAGTTTTTGGTTTTGGTTTTGAAAATCTTTGATAAATTTCTTGAAGATTAAAAGGGTTGTTATTATAATTGGTTGTTGTTGTTGTTGTTGATTCAACATCTTTATTATAATTAATAAATTTATTCATTAACTGAGTTTTTATAGTTTTATCTTGAACCTGATCTATTAATTTTAAAAAGTCTCTATCTTTATCAGTAATAACATTTATTATATTACAAGTACAGTTTCCTATACATTCACATTCTGATTCATTATCAGTTTCATCGGTTGAATAGTTTTGTAAAACCTTTAAATCATTATTATCGTAATCTGATAAACTTGATTCAGAACTCTCATAATCATTTAAAAATAATTTACTTATTTGAATTTTTAATTGATCGGAAACATCTAATTCATTTATAGTCTTCTTAACATAACAATTTTTTGCCATATGACCAGTCTTTCCGAATTTATAACAAATAATAATATCCTTTTGATTACCTTTAGATTTTTGTTTATTATTAAATTTTTTATAGTTTTTCTTCTTATTAGTATATCCTTCTGTTTTATTAGGTTTAGAAACATATTTTTTATTTGGAAAACGTCTTTTGTAAAATTGTTTCTTAGGTTTAGAAGAAGAGGGTTTAGAAATTGGTTGATAACCATATTGTTGACAAAAGTCTCCTAATTCATTTTTACTAGTAATCTTATCTTTTTTAAGTTTAGCTTTTAATTTTAAATCCGAGCATATAGATAATCTTTCTTTATTAACATAACTAATTATTTCTCCATAGGTAAGATCTTTATAAGGAATTTGATTATTATATTTTTCTCTTAAATTATTTCTAATTTTTTCAGCAAATAGGTTGGGTAACCCTGCAATGAATCTTTCTTTCCAATATGCTTCTTTACAATCTGTTCTTAACATAACTTTTGTTAAAAACATATCTTTATACCATCTAAAATCTTGAAGTTTTCTACAAGTTAGATTGAGTAATATCTCAGCACTTTTTTCTTGAAGTAATGTTGGATCTCCTATATAAATTTTTATTATTGCATAAATGAGAGTTGGAATAATGTCATCTTCTTGAGTAGTAACAGCTTCATTATTTTCTTGTTTTATAATTACCTTTTTTGCACTAAGTATATGAGTTCTTTCTTCATTAGTAACATATGAATCCCACCATCCTTTTAAATTACCAGTAAATCCAGAAGTTAATAATTCAGCGATTTTCTTTTGATTATTTCCTTTTATTAAGTAAGCATTAGAAGCCATATTCATTTCTTGAAGTGTATTTAAAATTTGATGTTCAGAAAATCCATCTATGTTCCATTCATAAACAGATGTTCCATCATAAGCACTTCTTTGTAAAGTAAATTCCTTTTCTTCATATTGTATATCTGGAAAACTAGGTCTTGGGTAGTAATTTAAAGTAGTTGGTCTGTTGTAGGTATTTGTATTTGTATTTCTAAGTTTGTTAACATTTATTAAGAATTGTTCTTGTAATTGAGAAATTTTTACATCATTATCTGTAGAGTCTTCTTCAGATTCATCAGTTTGATTGATTACATTAATTTTTATATCACTTAATTTTTGTTCTAACTCATTAACTAATTTTTTGTTATATCCTAAATTAATTGTTGAATCAATTTGTTGTGGTGTAAAAATGGGTTTTTCTTCATAATATCTTATTGTATTACTACTTTCAGCGTTGCTACTTTCTGTCTTATTATTATTACTTTCAATTCTATTAAGTTGTTGGCTCATAGTATTAAGGATTTCATTTGTATAATTATTTTGATATATGGTTTGTTTGGTTAATTCTTCTTTATCCATTTTTTCATTAATTGTGGTAAATGGTGTAGCTAAATATTTATTTTGAATTAATATTTTGGCTTTTGGAGGATGAATAGCTGTTATTTTTTCTTCTGTTACTATGTCTATATATTCTTGAGTTATTTTCGGAGATTCATATATATTTAAAAAAGGATATGATATATTGTTTTGTTTACAATATATTTCGTACCATTCAAAAAATGTTAAATGAATATTATTTTGATTTATATAAGTTCTCCATTCTAATTGATGTATAAATTCTTTTTTACTATCATTAATAGTATTATAATAATATTCTCTTTTTTCTTCATTATAATCAGCATAAAATTCTTTTTTAAGATGTTCCATGTTGATATTTGATTCGGTCATTTATTAATGAATTAATTCTTTTAACATTTCAATTGTTAGGATTAAATTATCACGAATACGGTAATTTGATAATACTTCTTGGAAAAGTGGTGAGTCATCAAAGTAAGATGATGAGGCATTAGTAATTTGATTAGCTCTAATTTGTTTAGTAATTTCAAGTTCGAGTCTTTCTATATCATTATTAAGTTGTTTTATTCTATTTCTTCTTTCTTTTATACATATTTTAATATTGTTAGAATATGGAATCATTTTAATGAACTTGGTTTTTTAAACTTTCTAATCTTTTAATTAGTATTGTATAAGCAATATTTTGTAAATTTAAAACCCGAATATGAGCAGATCTGTTAAAAACATTTTCTTCAGTTATGATCTCGTGATTTAGTATTTCTATGTGATGATTAACTTGTTTAATCCTGGAAATCGTATGTTTTATTTCTAATTTAAGTTTTTCTGAATAAAAACTCATGTTAACAAATAACTAATTCAGATCTAGCTTGATTAATCCATGAGAGATGTAATCTAATTCTATCAATTATATGATTATTTCTTACTGTGAGATTTGCTAGTTGTACCCATTGGATATTTGTTAAGTCTTTAGGTTGATCCCATTGAATATCATTTTGATTTTTAGAAGATGATACAATTTGTTGAAATTCTTGTTCAATTTCTATTAATTCTAATCTATAGTCATGAATAATTTTCCAATATGATTTTATTTCTGTTATTTTTGTAGTATTAGAATTACATAAAACTTGAGTCTTATTAATTACTCATATTTGATTTCTAAGATTATTGATTTCTGTTATAAAATCTGATCGAGTTGAACTATATCCTTCATATTCACTTGGCTTTTCTTCGTTATAAATGGGTTTGTGGAATGTTTTGATTAAAATCTACATATCTTAAGGACTTTGATTTTTTTATAGAAGAATTTCTTAGGTCAATAGTACTACTAGTTGAACCTGTAGATAATCTTGAAGAAATAATTGGAATATTTTCAAAGTTTATTTCTACAGATCCATCTTCGTGTTCTATCACACTAGAGGCTCTATTAGACTCTCCTATAGGTTTGGGTATATTAATATCTTGTAGATTCCAATTACAAGATTGACTTATTTCATTCCATTTGAGACGTTTTGGTATTTGAACCTTAGTATGTTGTGGATTGGATTCAAAAATTATTGTTTCATTTTTAGGACTAACTATTTTTTATTTAGGTTCTATTGTTGAAGACATGGTTTTATAGCAAACTCTATATATAATTGCAATAGCCTTTGTTTCTTCTTTAAACTCTAAATTTCTTGTTTTAATTGTTAAAACTAGAGTGTCAAGAATATTTGGGTCAAATAATCCTACTGAAAAATTTGGATAACAATTAAAATATATAGGACCATTTGAAATATTAGTTTCTGCCATAGCTAATATTGAATTTTGAAAATTAGTATGTCTAGCATCCCTTAATATTAATAGAACTGGAGCATCTATACCTAATCTAAATAATGGTTTGACAGCTACTTGAACAAGCCCAACATGTAAATATTTGTATTTATTTCTATGTTGAATTATTGCAGATTTGGATAATAAATGTAAATTATCATATTCTTTATTAATAGATATAGTTTGTTCAGATGCTTTGATTGAATACCCATGTAAGAAATCAAAAGTTCCTATCTTATAAATAGTATTAAAATCTTGTTTTGGAATTGTCCAATTTGATAAATTTTGTTCGATATCAGAGATATGAATTTCCATAGAATTCATATGTAAATCAGTTTCTTCATTATTTTCTTTATCAGGATTATGTTTTTTAGAAAATAAATTCATCATTTTATTTGTAATCATAAATTGTAATTTTAAAAGTAGTATGATTCGAAAGAAATTAATTTCTCTAAATGATTTTAAATAATTAACGAAGAATATTTACAGTGCTTTATTGTTGTGGTCCAGATGGGCGTCTTACAGACCTTGCTGCGCCTCTTACACTAATCCAACCAACAATAATGACTAACACTGACAATAATAGATCTTCTAACGTTATTATTTTGAAATCATTAAAAGATTTAATGTTCTTTAAAATCATAACTGCTAGTAAAATTATTTCTTTATGGAAACAAATATCAGACTTCATTATAATCTAATAATATATATATATATATATAGGCTGCGGTTCAAACAAGAACTGCGAGAACCATTTTCAGCCAATCATTTTAATTGTTGTCTTAAATCTGTTAATCTAAATCAAAAGGGCGTATATGTCTTTTTCCAATTAACACCCACCAGGCCACCAATTTCAGTCTACAGCACACTGCTCTAGAAGTCTAGATAAATAAAAAAACCTCAAAAGTAAAACCCATCAAATCTGAACCACCTAACCTTCACCTTCGTCTCCCATCCACGGGCGACGTCTCCCATCCACCGGCGACGCCAATCGGAAGTATCTTCCCACCGTCTCCATCCCATTTCCGGCAACACCAATCGACACTATCTTCCCACCGTCTCCATCCCGTTTCTGTCTCTAATCGAACCACCGCCGTTGTCCACTTCGACCGGCTTGCCGTCGTAGCTACTCCGACGAACTCCTCCTGCTAAAATATTGGAAGGAAGAAACATGAAACTCATATATTGAATAAGATCTCCTCCTCTGGAAAATATAAAGAGGCCTAAGCAAAAAAAAAGGCCAATATACCCATACCTAAGCCCCAAAAACCCAGATCTAAGCTCTAACAGGAAGCTAGTAACCGATGAGAAAACGATGGCATGTAGATCATCTAAATGAAGTTTTCTGGGTTGAAGATGGTGATGCTAAAGAGTTGCAGGTGAGATTTCAAAATATATTGTCTTTTATTTACTCTAAATCCTACGTCAGTATCTATATATATATATTTTTAATTAGCACTAAATTTGTGTGGTAAATAACAAACCACCAAATATGTGGTCAGTAATATTCATAAGAGAATTAGACTTGTAAAAGAAGTTTCATATTTAATGTAATATTTAAAAACTAGTAGGATTTAGTTGTTTGATGATGAAAACTACCTGTTTGTATATTTTTTTAGTTTTTTATAAAACCCACTTTAGAAAAATTATTTGCACTTGTGCATATATTTGCACATGTGCAAAATTATTTGCACTTGTGCAAATATTTTGCATATTTGCGTATGTGAAGAAATATTTGCACATGTGCAAAAATATTTGCACTTGTGCAAAAAAATTTGCACTAGTGCAAAAATATTTGCATTTGTGCAAATGTTTGCATATTTGCACATGTGCAAACGTCGAGCTGTAGTGAAAAATAAAACAGCAAATACATAAAAAAAGTTTCAAAAAAAATATAGCAAGATTGATCTCAAACTAAAGAGTATAATTTTCGTTAATTTGGTATAACTTTTGTAATTTAACACCTTTCCGTTTGTCGGATATATTAGTTTAAAAAATGTGAGGGTAATGTAAAAATGTCCAAACTACTCTTAGTTAATTAAGGATAAGTTTGATTAGTTTAAGGTTATCCATTAACAACTCTTTAATCTCAACCCTACATCATTTTGATCAACGCCTATAATTGGTTCTCGCAGTTCTCGTACGAAAAGGGTTCTCGTTTGAACCGTCCCCTATATATATATATATATATATATATATATATATATATGAAAATTAAAAAGGGTTTTAGTTTACAAAAAGTATGGAATAATTCTATCAATTGGATCAATCAAAAGTTAAGGTCAAAAAGTAAATAATAGAAGGAAAAAAACAAGAATTAAATATATTGTAAAGGATATATTCGTAAAAGCAAAAATAATCGCCTTCTAGAATCATGTATCAGTTCCCAAGTGCCAAATTTCAGGCCACAATAATATTTGATTCAAAAATTAAAAATATGCACAATCAGCCTACGAAATCAACACCGAGGAACAATTAAGAGTGATATATACAAAAAAGATGAATGAGTACATGATACATATGATGCACAATCCTAGAATCAATTGGTGCACCATTTGTCACAAAAAAGAACTCTGTACTGGCGATGATGCACAAAAAAAATCGTACTTGCTCCAAATCAGACTAATTTTTGAAGAAAATCGTACTTGCTCCAGATGAATATCACACATGAAGACATATTCAAAATTGCATATGCTTCTGACTAGAAAACTGCCGGCGGTTTCTTCTTCCGACCCAAGCCATAAACAGCGGCGGCAGGAACATAGAACCCAACAACGATTTTGAAGCAACCGGTGATGGGGCTTCGCAATCGGGGCCGGCGGCGACAAAAAACATACCGGCGGCGGTGACGGTTAACGCGAGAGAGAGAGAGGTGGAAACGTGATAGAGGGAGATGTGGGAGAGAGATGAGTTCAGTTGCGATGGTGATGCACCGGTGCAGTCGATTTCATAAGGCATTAAGGTGGCAATGGATTAGGGAGTCGCATCGCTGGGAAGGAGACGCAAAAATAGAAATTAACCTAGGTTTATGAGTGGAATGTGGGCAGTAAATGTAGGAAGAAAAATTTTATTTTCTTAAGTTCCAAATATACCCTTTAGTTAAAAAAGATACGTGACATCTTTATATTTCTTTCTATATTTTGTAGGTTCATTTTCATTTTATTTGATCCATTTTATATATATATATCAAAATTTGCCAGTCTTCTAATCTAAAATGCATATAAAAAACTAATTAGAAAAAAATTATTAAATAATTTTAACCTTTTATTTAATGTTTTTTATAAGAGGTATAAACATATAATCTTGTTCTTGATATGTCATTCATAAGATTATGAATGTTCTTGTTGTTGGTTGATAATTAATATGAATAATTTCTTATTGTTATCTTGTTCATATTAATGTTTTTTATACATACATACTTACATCGACATACATATCGATATTATATATATTGTGATTAAACTTAGATCCTAACCCCTTCGGGTTTAGGGGTGTTATTCCTCAAGTTCCGTCTTTGCGAGGATTTGCAGGATTATCTTCGTGTCGGTTCAAATTAGTCGAGTTTGAATCAGGATGACACGAGTAGGTTATTAAAACCCTTCACCCCCGTTTTACGTTTTCTCCTTCTATCGATGACTATTAATCTACCGAAAAATGACCCTATGACCTTCAAGGGTTTGGGTTCCGTCTTCCATATCAGGTTGTATAACCCATAACCTCCGACATTCATCTTCTTTTACAACTATGGGTTCCACCTTCGACCTTATGACCTCCAACCTCTAACTAGTCGATTTTTCCTTTTACCTTCGACCTTACAAATTAACCAACCGCTTTTATTGTGAGAACCACGAAAACTTTTTATAATCTAGAAAAAGAAAAAACCTAAAAAAATCACAATGAACAACAGTACGATAAACCCCATAAAAATTTGAAAGCTGTTGGATCAAAGCAACACATAAAAATCTAAACAATAATATTGAACCTTAAAAAACTAAAATCATGCTTATGTTCCCTAATGAATAACAACTTTTAAATATATCCTTTATTTGCTCACTTGCATTGTGGTATTAAAAAAAAGAAGAAGCATAGATGGGGTCGTGATATTGACATAGATCTAAGAGTTGTTCATAAGGAAAAATCCTTCTACACTAAAGAAAAAACCTTTGAAAGTTGGTAATCCTGTCTAAAAGAAAAGAAAAACTTTCGGATATGAGATCTTGTTCATCATCGACGATAATAGGGTTGGCGGTTGCCGTGATGGTCTTTGATCAAATGGGGGGAAACAGGCGCCGGTGATCACGGTGGAGGTGCACTGTGATGGGGTGCTGCTATGACTGGAATCAGTCGATGGTGGTGAGATGCATGGTGATCGACGACAGAGAAAATTAAAGAAGGGGAGATCTGTAGAGGCTGTGATGACGGTGCTTGAGGGTGGAGGAGAGTGGCGAGGAGAACTCTTTATTGGCCATCCAAGTTTGAATAGAAAGGTGAGAGGATAACTCAAGCTTAGTCGTCAGATTGGAACAAAGGCGAGATGGAAGAATACCCGGAGAACCGCCGACCACCATTGAGATAAGAGAAAACCGTAAAGAGAGATGGGAGAATTTCATTGTTGGTGTATCTGGTATTCTGGTGTTTGAAATAAGTATGAGAAGTTGTTTAAGGTGAAAAAGACATCATACCCTTTTATCTTTTGTTTTAATTCTCTTGGTTTTAAAGGTAATTACAAAATTGTCATAACTCATTTTTAACCATGGATTAAATAATTTAATGCATGATTTAGAAAGCTTGTCATACTTTTCGCAAACTAAATTTTTTTCGCATGAACCTTTGTATATAAGGCCATGAATTATACCTCTCTTTCCCTTCTTCCTTACCCAATGTCATATCAGCGTCACATCATTCTCTCTCACAATCCCTTTTCCCTACCCAAATCCAGTGTTCTACTCTCCTTCCAACTGTTATTACTTTTTTTTATTTTTATATTAAAAAATTAAATGTGTGGTATGTGTGATTGGTTGAGAGGGGGGGGGGGGGGGGTGGGGTTGGCCTCGCTTCTCGATCGAGCTTCAAGACCTGAGCCACCTACTCGATGGCCTTACTCAATCTGGTGCCGTTTTGATGTTTCCGGACCTACTCGATGACACCCAAAGCCATCACTATTCCTAATCATTAAATAACGCATGGTCTAAGGGAAAGTACATCACTATTCCTAATCATTAATTAACTCTTGCAATCTTAGATTAGTTCACAACTAAATCTTGTAACACAGCTTATTTCATATATACTTTATAATTTTCTTTTACACTCATAGTATTACAACGTTTAAAGTGATGTAGGTTTGTAAAGAGGACAACTTAGAGAATGGTGAAGCTTACGATCCTTTTATTACATATATATGATATGATGATAAAATAATTACTCTGAGACTATTGTGATCTCACGTGGTCTTAGAATAGGTGACACCTTTAGATGAAGACCAATATGAACCACCCACATTCCACGCCATTTGAGCCAAAGAATCACCAACCTCACTAACACCAGCAAACAAATGAGAAAATGGATTTAGAGGCTCTGGCACTTCCAATGCACCTTCTAACATTTTTACAACGATGCTCATATTCGGCCTAATCATATCTCCGGCCTATATTGAACACAACAAAGAGCCACCTTAACCATCCTCTCTGCAACTTCTTCATCTTTCTCTTTGTTGAAACAATGATCCGCCGGGTTGGTTTAGATGATGATGTCGGGCCGTTCTCCATCTTCCCGAGCTTGGATCATATGCTGCGAACATAAAGAACCCGAGGCCAGAGCCCCGGGATCAACCTTCCGACGATCAAGTCAGTATTGGTCTATTATATAATCATGTATTGAGAAATGAATATGCAGAGATATATATATTTAATTATATATATAGTGAGAGTATGTAGAGAATGAGAGAAGAGAATGAGTAAGAGTGAGGTGAGGCCTGGTGGTTAGAGGAGGTAAATCCTCTATTTATAGAGGATGGGTCTAGGGCAAAGCCCAATGCTTTGGGCCGGGCCGGGCTGGACCATATATACATAGCCCAAAGGGATGGCATGTCATCATACCTCAACAAGTCCCCCAGTCTAGAGTGACTTGACATTCAATTTGGCGAGTTATTTTAGACTCAAAAAGTTAGTCTGTTTATTATCTATCCGGTCCATTGTTTTTATGTAACCGTGAGCATGTGTCTTAGTTTTGTATAGATCTATATGTTTGTAACAAATATCTCTGCTTCATGCGCTCTATTGATGAACAAAAATGTATTCAATCGTTCTGTTTTTTGTATCGAATTGGTTAATCGCATCACCCGATTTTACTAGAGGGTGGACATGTCTTTGGATATATTTTCTTATAATACATGTATTTTTGTGATAATTCACTAGTCTTTGTTTGTATCATTTGACCTTAGTCTTGCTCATATCATAACATTTTATAGTTTGGTGCACATAATCATTGTTCTTTGGTTGTTGCCTTGTAATAAACATCGTTTGGCTATTGCCTTGTAATAAATATTTTCTAGCTATTGCCTTGTAAACGCGTTTTTCATAACCAAGACCGTTGTCGAGAGTTACGGAGCGAATTATGAGGCGTGCTCAACCTGTTAATGATGGGAGCCGTTGCTCGGATCATGGGGTCGTTTATTTGGTTATACACGTCCCATTTAGCCTATCGGCCATTTTTAATATATGTCGGGCCAGTGACCGGACCTTCTATTTATCGGATGCCGTTAAGGGTCTTACTCCACAAGTGCTTTTAAGTATGTGTCGATCCAATGGTCGGACCTTGATTTAGAAGGATACCTTATTAGGTTTCATTCCACGAAGCTTTTCAACATGTTCCGGTCCAGTGGCCGGACCTTGTATTTATTGGATTCCATCAGGGGTCTTACTCCACAAGATTTTTAAGCACACACCGATCCAGTGGTCGGGTCATGCTTTTGTATAAGTAAATATATTACATATGATGAATAAAATGGATAGTATAATCAATGAACGTACCTTTACTCATTCCCTAGACATGTTACAAATAACATGTTTTTAACATCATTCGTTCCATGCTCTTGGACCAGATTCCGATTCAAGTTGCGTATTGCATGTTGAGGTAGTTTGGTCCCAAATCAAAATCAAGCATGAGATCTATATTGGTCCTTCGGACATTTATTAAGTCACAAGATTTGTCTTGAGGTGTATATCATGCAACGATTTCTGTGCAAGTTACTCCTATAATCAATCATGACACAATCTCTTTGCTTTGTTTTGTTAGATACAACAACAATAATAACAGTAAAAATGGAGGGAAAATGATATATCACTTTTGAACGAGAGCGACAAAAGTCTTAACATTTGGATAAAGTATAATAGTACTACACTACTGTAGTCCCCCCCAGTTCAATTGTACTAATTTGTTAGTACTATTGAACTTAAATAAATGTATTTTATGCATGTATCTACGTGCGAGGGTTTCTCTCTTTTCATAAGTTTTGCTAAGTTGCTCATGATCATTTAAATTTTCGTAAGCTTATGGATATTATGAAACATAAATGCGATGCTCGTAAATATAACCAAAAAGGTGCTGACATATGAGTGTCAAATGTAATATCCGAATAATATTAGTCAACGTAGAAATTCAATTAGTAATGAAATGTCATTTGGGCAATGATGGTCGATTTATAATGACCGAACAAAGGGAAATTTGATAAACCAGAAATAACATGTGATAATTGTTATGACATTGTATTGCAATAAAGGACCTTGTATTGCGATAGAAGACCTTATATGTTGAACTTCCTCTTAGTCTGAGATAACATGGCTCAGCTATGATGTTTATATTTAAACACAAGTGAGTGTTTGCGCTTTACAACGACTTTCTTGCATATATGTATAAACAAGCAAATGATTTGCTTATAAACCATGTGGTGTCTTTGAGAGCACTTATATATAGAATTTCTAGGGATGAAGTCCATAGGATACAAGTGTAAGAAATATCCATAGTTAAAGCGTAAATTATACAAGTAACGAAGGTCGAAGCTTCTAGGGTTGAAGGTTAAAATATTTTATGAACTTTGAGAGCTATTCTTTATGCATCAAATTTGGATTAGTTTGGTAATGCTTCAAATAGATAACTTTAGAAGTCAGAATTGAGGATTGGACCTCTCGTCAGGGGCTTTGGCTGAAAAAGCTTTACAATGGTATCACTTCTGGTCCGGTTTGGACCTCTAGTCCGGACTGGACATCTGGTCCGAACTGGACCTCTGCTCCGGACCTGACCGTATTAATTTGAGGTATCAACTTACATCATAAGGTAAATGGCAATGTTGTTCAAGCCTAGGTCAGCTTCTTCTTCGGATGAGTGATAGGAAAGCCTTATCTATTGGCGCTACGAAGCATCAGCTATATTTGTTTTCGTTATTTTTTATGAACGGGTCTTACTTCTTTATATTTTACTAAGGTGTATATATACACATGAGCTAAGATTTGACAAGAAGCTACGGAATAATACTCGGAAGAAGGTTGAAAGAAGTTACACCATCGTATTTGAGATCCTCCAGATCTATAAGCTAGATGCAAGAAATAAAGGTTTTATCCTCCTCTTTCATTTTTTGGTATAACTAAGGTTAAACTAAGGGTAACAAGGGAAGCAGATGCTAGATCAGATGCTTGATCAGACAAAAGTAAGATCATACAATATATATTTGCTTATCAATGGTAAAAACATGTTTTATGCATATTTAGACGAAGATAAAAGTAACATTATGATATGCGTTTATGTGCTATTCTCATATTTAGTTATGCGTCGGTCAGCAAGTTTATTCTAACGTACAAGGAGTGCACACTTTTTTCATGGACCTGAACTCATTATAAAATAGTTACAAGAGTTGCATCGTTACCTCATGTATGTTAATGATTATTGTTTTACTAAATCATCTAAGGATTTTATCGTGGTAGCTTTATCCTTTATGTAGGTCTAAATACATAGCCAACATAAGGGTGAACAAGTTTCGTTTACATAATATGTTTCATCATGAGGGATTTTTTTGACTTAAAGTAAGTAAGTATAATGCATATTAGTAAACAAGATCATGTAGGTATCAAGTATATCATAAACGAGGTATTTCAAGTATTATGTATGACATAAAGAAGGTCCTGCAAGTATTATGTATGTCACAAATCATATCATGCATAAGTCATATAACATAATAGGTTTGATAATTAGAACCTGTGATATAGGTGAATGAATCGGTTCATGGTCGACTTCTGCTGATGGTTGGTTAGGAGCTTCGGACAAAGACATCGGTCTGTAACTGACGGGTTGCTCCTTTTTTCTGGACCAACCTTCGGTGTGGAGGTTTGGCTATTGTAATAATGGAGTCCGTTTAAGGACTGCCGAAGGTCAATCTCTGATAGTGATTGGCTCGAAGCTTCGGAAAGGAGCACGAGCTTCGGAGCAGTTCATAATGCTTCTGCCGGAAGCTTAAGCTGTTGTGACGGTTGAAAGGTTACCGAAGGTCCGTGACTTTGATGATTTCATTATGCGAGAAAAATTGATCCCGCAATTCCAAGGAGAAGGTACATAATGCTCTTATGTATACATATGTTTATCATAAGATTTAATTTATACTTACCACGGAGAGAAAAATATATAATACTAGTATAATAAAACCCAGGTGCGTGAAAAAGTGACATTGCATTTGGGAGTTGTACATTATTAGATTTACTGTGGCTGTAGCGTATTCATAATTATTAATATTTTGTTGCTCGCTTCTACAAGTATATAATAGTCGAATACTCTTACTCACAAATTTTAAATTAGGTGGATATGATCATCAATAAAAACTATATATGTGAGCTGGCCATATTTATTTTTTTATGGTATAAAAAACTCATGGCAATATTTATTATAAAGATACCTTTAGACATCCTAGCTACCTAAGACTAGGATTACGTTATTAATTTACGTATGGTGGAAATCCTTAAGCTGATAATATAAACTAGGAAATTATTAAAAATAAATCAATATGGTGAATATAAAACCAAGCTTGACCATCCATAAATTTTAAAGTTGACTTTAACGTGTGCATATATATATATATATATATATATATATATATATGTGTGTGTGTGCTTTCATCAAAATATCCACTAATTAAATCGGTCCAAAGTTTAGAAAAGACAACACCTCTTTTCCTTTTATAAGTGTAGCAGGTCTGCTTTGTAATAAGTAGGCTGAAAGGTTTTTATATAGCCCTATAGGGCATTGGGAGGTTTACTCTATATTTTTCTCCTTTTTTTTATTAAAAGAATGCATAGATAGAGCAATGAGATACTTTGTCTCTAATCAAATGCTGGTGACGATGACAAGTCTTCTAAATTAATTAACAGCATTACTTTTTATACTTTCTTTAGGATAATATCCTCATAGAAGCAATTCTTAGTATTGCCGGAGCAATAAAGCAGTCGGCCGCCGGTAGGAAACATAAGCTGACACAATACCCGCTAGTTTATTGGACAAACGTATGTGGGTTAACGGTACTTTCCGTTGGAGAGGGGATGCAGGCCGGGTCTCACCATCTCAACACACATGCCAATTCTTTTTCCCTTCCACCTTGGTCGAGTACTTCATTAAACAGATGGGTCTATGGCGGCGACGTGAATATGCACCGTCAGAAAGAGAGACATAAAGGGTAGCAATAAATGAAGCTAATAGACTTATATCAAACATCCATGAGAGGGGAGTAGAGAAATCATATATCTTCTTCTCATATTAGGTAGGGTTTTCTTACAATGTGAGTTTCTAACAAAAGTATGGGAGAGAAAATGGGACTGGTGTTGCCGGTGATTGTGAGGCCGGCGGCGAAGGCGTGCATCCGTAATGGAGACCCACGGCTGTTCAGAAGGGCTAAAAGTTACTGTGTAGCACTTCAAATGGAGGGTAGCCCTTCGAGGTGGAGACCCACGGCGGTTCTGATCTATGGCTGTAGAGGTGGTGGTGGAAAAGAGTCATTCTAGGTGGGTATGCGTTAGCCGGAGGTACATGCTCACCGGCGACCAGCCGGAGGTAAATGTTCACCGGTGACCTTGAACAAATATCTATCCAAAGATCCATTAACCATGAACTCGTATACAAGAGCTCTTAAACTTGACTCAAAGCAAAAATCGTAAAGCCTAACAAGGTTGAAGTGGTGAGTTTTTCCCATTGGAATTTAAGTTATTTAACAATGACAATTCATTTCTTGTGTTACGCAGGTAATTTGATAATATTTAAATTCCAGCATACGGACTTGTAAAATAGTACAACCATTCGATATCTCCTACAAACATTGTTCCCGTGATTCGGCTTCGCTCCGTACGTTGGCATCTGCTCCGATGACCAATGACCCTACAACCTCCGACGGTTTAGGTTTCATCTTCGGCCTTTATCATCTTTCTACAATTAGGATTCCACCTTATACCGATATTTTGGTTGTGATATACTCGATTTTCGTTTTTTATTTTAAGATTTCGTTTTTGACTTTTTTAAAAACAAAGAATGGTTTAAATTTGCTACAAGGGAATAGGTCGATTTTGGGTTTTTGACTTCTCTGGTTTAAAGTAAAAAGACCGTATTTTAGCTATTTCAAGAATTATTGGGTTTCTGATTAAATCGATTTTGGTTTTTCATTATTTTTGGTTTAATACTTAAGTGTTGTTAGACTCCAAATGTTGTAAAATTAACCAAAAAGAATTTATCTTTTAAACATATAAGGTTAATTTTAAGTAACTCTTTCTATATCAAATAAAGTTCCATGTATATTTTTCTATACAAAATTTTTTGCTTAATATATGTTATTTTAAAAAACCAACTACAAAACATAATGAAATATATTATAATTAGATTAGATTTATGTCATGTGATATAAGTATTGGTTAAAAATATTAAATATTAAATATTAGGGAGAATTTCATATATATCCTTATATATAAACTCTCTTAACTACGTATATATCCTTCCAAACTTCAATATTACGTATATATCCTTTCAAAACTTCTAAAATCTCAAATATATCCTTATACCCAATCTATTAATTTTAAAATAATTTAAACATCAAAAAACATAATCCTTAATCTAGTTTAGTGATAAAATCCCCTAAATACCCATAACCATTCTTAACCCAATAAATCACGGTTTTACCAGCTCCGATGACGGTCTGATCAAGTCCTGGTCGTCTCCTACCATCACACTGTTGCAGACTGGGTTTCCTTTTGTCCGTACGAGTTCACCATTTTTGGGTTTCAAGATCGATGTTAGGGTTCTGTTTTCTTACGTTTTAAACTTTTAATAGGTTCTTAATCTACATTGGTCTTCTTCTCATTACGGTTTTAGAGACTTGTTGGCACTAGGGTTTTAGAGACGATGTTGTGGATGAATCGTTATTCATTTTATGGTGTTACAATTCATCCCTCTTTCTTTGCTCGTCTTTATGCTCGTAAGTTTTTTACTTCACCACTTCTCTTCAATAGTTCTTTTACTTCGACTGAATCATTTCATTCCAGTAATTGTAAACAAGTAACTGATATCAAAACCCTAGCTAGAAGACGCTGTTCATACTTTTAATCATATGGTATATAGGAATCCTATTCCCCCCATTCAAGAATTCACTAAGTTCTTGGCTTTATATGTCAATATGAAACATTTTGCTTATGCAATTTCTTTGATTAAACGGTTTGATTTGTTAGGAGCTAACCCTTTTATAAAACCCACCATTTATGTCTTCAATATTGCAATCAATTGTTGTTGTCACTTGAAAAAAGTACACTTTGGATTCTTTGTGCTAGGAAAGCCATGAAACTTGGCTATGAACCTGATTGTGCTACTTTTAATACTCTCATTATGTAACACCCCGAATTTTGAAAAGTATTATTTTGAATCTAAAAGTACTCCTTTATAATAGATAATTGAAGATAGGCCATTAATTTGGGCCAAATTAGCAAAGATAAGAGATGTGATCGAATTTTGTGAAAGAGAATTTTAGTCATCATATAAATTGAGGTATCAAGTATTAAGGGATGATCATATCAATTAAAATTAGTGATGATAAGAGAAAATGGGGTACAAATGAGAAAGTTTCCATATTAAATGAGTATGATTGAATGTTCTATTGTGTGATATACGTAACCTAAACTTGTGAAACGGGGTATTTCATGATGATGCCAAGAATATACGTGTATAGTATGTTCACAACACCTGGTCAGTGTATGTAATGGACATATGGTGCACTAATGAGCTTGAAATTATCATGCTAGTATCCTATGAATCAAGTGGTGGGTTAGACGTGTGGTTATGTGAATGATGTGTGAACAATCATTAGAGCTAACAATGATGTTTATATGTATAAAATTATGATTAAGACGGATTGAAAATATAGTACTAACAAGTATTATATACCATATCAAGAAAAAGAGAGAGAATAGAAAAGAGAAATGGCATGAGATTTGTATAAGAGTAAACTAAAAATAAATGACGTAGTAATAAAAGTACTACACAAATTATAATGGGTTAAAGAAAGAGATATGATAGTAATATTTATACAAACGAGGTAGAGGGCGATTAAATTAAATACAAGGGAGATGAATTAGAGAAACATAAATACAATATTAAGAGTATTATAAACGCGCAATGAGAACGAGACACTAATATTTGAGAAATAGATAGAGAAGTGAGAGTATTACTGTGTATAAAAATAAAATTGAGTATTAGAGTTTATTAAATATTAATTATCGAACCTTTATGTTTCAATATGGCGAATGTAAGGTATGATGAAACAATAAGAGTGGTTTAGATGTTAAATGTACGGAGGATGTGTACATAAATACATATAATTGACAATGAACATGAGGGGATAATTAAAAAATAAATTGATAGAGATTATCAAAATATTGAAAGAGATAAGAGTACATGTACAAGTACATGAAAATAAATAATACCAATATAGAAACGAGAGTCTTAGAGTATATGTATGAGTATGCGCAAAATAGAGAGCAGGACGAAAAATTTAGAGAGGATGTGAAATGTAAACTAACTTTAAAGATGAATTATGAGATGTTTTATTATGAATCTGGACATAGATAATAAGCTACTGATATTAAAGAGATTGAAGAGAACCTGAGGTGGTTATTTTAGAAAAGACTGATAGACCTATTTCCTTGTATGAAGAGAGAGAAGGGCTAAGCCTATAATACAACTAGGAATGTCGTATTTGATGAGATAGGCATAACATTTCAAATGTTTAAGTCATTATAGTGACAGTTTTGATAAATGAATGACGAAGAGGAAGTACACACTGAAATTAAAAACTTTACGGAAAATGTGAGATGAGGATTTTTGTATAAGTTATTAATTTATCTGTGTTTAGCACATTGTAAAAATACCATGAGTTATTTCTAAGTGAGGGAGTATTGTACTAGAGTTGAGTTAATTAATTATGTTAGGAGGATTGTATAAATTATTATTATAATATTAGAGAAGAGTGATAATACAAATATATATCATCCTTTAACAAAGGAACTGCGTAAAACAGAGTTGAAATAATAATAAATCATGTTGAGTAATGAAGTAACGAGCGGTGAATCAAGTACGAAATAGTTAAGAGATAAAACAGATAATTAATATGAATAGTATGAAATTTATGCTAAAACGATGGAGAATCAAACGAAAAAAATAAGGGAATAAAATGATTATGGAAAAGAGATTGAATAACAACAATCAAAATAATAAGGGGTGAGAGATGAACTTATACATAATTGAGATATAAAGAGCAAGAATATAGTCTAATATTAAGACTTGTGACAAGCATCGATTATAGAATGATACAACTATTGTGATCCAACTACCTTTAGAGTTATTATTTTTACTCATTTGAATATCAAAGATAATTGTGCTCCTTTAGGCATTAGAGATATAAGAGCCGTTGTTTTGGAACCTTGCAGAGACTGGGATCTAGAGTAATAGATTATAATATACGTGAATAATGACGACTAAGTGTTAGATGATAGATAAGGAAATATTTAAATATGACTAAATTTCAAATATGATGAATTATGAGAAGAGTTTAATTATGATAATGAGTATCAACTAAAAGATGAGTATAAAAAGAAAGATACTTGCATACATTACTAATAGTGAAGAATAGTATTACTACATATTAAGAGGAATGGAAATGAAGATAATGTTGAAATTATATATCAACTTTATACGTATGCCACAGTCTAATTATAGTGTTGTAGCTACAATAAACAGAGTAAGACGAATATGTAGTACAAACCTGTCTAAGGATACAAGAGATTGGTATCGAGATAAATTAAGTCATGCAGGGCTGACTTAGAAATAGAGTGATTTCGAGGACAAAATCTTAATAAGTGTGGGAGAGTTGTAACACCCCGAATTTTGAAAGTATTATGTTGAATCTAAAAGTACTCCTTTATAATAGAGAATTGAAGATAGATCATTTGGGCCAAATTAGCAAAGATAAGATATGGGATCGAAATTTGTGAAAGAGTATTTTAGTCATCATATAAATTGAGGTATCAAGTATTAAGGGATGATCATTTAAATTAAAATTAGTGGTGATAAGAGAAAAGGGGACAAATGAGAAAGTTTCCATATTTGATGGTACGTTAAATGGATAAGGGGTATTAATACCCACTTAGTGTAAACTCAATATATAAAGGAAGATTACACCTTAACACACAAACTAAGTGTGTGACCTGGAGTATTGTATGTGTGAGTGGGTTTAGAGAGAGTAGAGAGAGAAAGAGAAACACTTTCTAGAGAGAGAAAGTGAGAGTAAAGGAGGAGTAAGCCTTGATTATGCAATATTAAGCAATATTAAGTGTATTTCTTCATAAAAAAAAAAGATCCGGAAGCATCCTAACATCAAGAACAGATCTGGAGTTACACATATTTAGTGTATGTTCTTGGTGAGAGAGAAAGCTAGAGTGAGGAAGTGCAAAATCAAGAGATTTATTCAAGATTAAGCTTTGCATGTTGATGGATTGGATCAAGAAATACATATAAAGTGTTAATTCAAACAAATTAAGTGCCAAACTAAAACTGTGTTCTTAGCTGCCGTGCGACGTGACGCGTCCGATGTCACAGTGCACTGTTTTGAGTTATTTATGATGTTTTGATGTTTGGGATATAATTATAAGTTAAAACTTGAATGGAGGATGTTATTAAATGATTGATACACATGTGAGTACCCTTACTCGGTACTTAGAGATACTAATTAACTGTAAAGGTTATTTGGAGTTTTAATTTGCTTATTTATATATGACGAATTTAAGAGAAATATTATTACAAATTAATTGGTAGAGTCGAATATCTGTTATTAGATATAAGTAGATGACTTAATTAGAAGTAATGAAAGAGATAAAAGTTGGATATTGAGGATTGAGTTTTGCATACTTAAAATAGAGTAGTGAGGAATGAGTTCTCAAATATTATACAAGGGATTGAGTATCCGAGAAATGTTTATATTTATAAATATATTTATTATAATAGAAATTGTATATATAATAATACCTAAAACAAAATTTTATGTTAAAGTGAAAGTAGAGAGAAACACACACACACACACACACACACACACACACACACACATATATATATATATATATATATATATATATATATATATATATATATATATATATATATATATATATATATATATATATATTCTTGTAATTAAAGAGTCAAATAAAAAGAGAGCAATATAATTATTATTATATTCAAGATGAATGAACTATAGAGAGAGATAAACAACTAATAATATATGATTTAAGAGGATGAGAATAAAGTGAGAGAGATACAATTATTAATATATGATCTAAGCGGAGAAAATAGAGAAAATGTGTTAGTCCCATATAACAAGTGGTTCATGTATCATGTAGGATTGATGAAAGTTTGTATATGTAAACTAGAGAGAATATGTATTTACACCATGAAAACACCTAGTTTATTTCATCATTATGAGCAAAACCTTAACTATTACAATAGTCATATCCCTATATATACTCCATGAGTATATTACATACAAACTCCTATTTCTATACAATTTATGAATTTACATTCTTCCCCTTTGTATCGAAATAGGAGTGTACACGCCAGTAATCTAAGTCTTCCTTAGATTATATAAGCAGTTTTGGATGTAGCGTCCCACCAAATACATCAGTCTGAAACAATGATTTATCTTGAGCTATTGACAGCGGAAGCATAAACACTTTTGATATCTTGGGAAGAATCTTCTTTTTGTCTCCCCCTATAATGTAGCTCAGATTGTTTCCATGTCTTCATAAGTCTGATAATCTTGACTCCCCCTAGACATGATATAGACTGATGTTTCTTTCTCTCTCCCCCCTTGAGTAGACACAATAATTTTTCAATATGTTCTTTTACTCACCCTCAACAACTGAATCAACAATGTAAAATTTCTTCATTTTTTATTCTCCCCCTCATGATGATTATAATACTTTATGAGCATCATGCATAAAAGACATCACCATGAGATTCAGTTGTAACAACATGGACGAGGGGTGGGGATGATTATAATCACCATGATGATTATAGTCTTCAAACATTCCGTGACTTGAATAGATACTTGAACCACTTTGATCGTTGAGGAGTGGTAATGATTTGATCTGAATTCTTGAAGATTTATAGCTCTGTGTTGGATGTAATATGATATTGGAGTTTGATATAGTCAAGAAAGTCTCCCAATATCATTAAATCAACCATGACCAGATCACAACAAGTGGAAAAAAAAATCTGGAAGACATACGGGTGCAAACAAACTTGGGTACACATAAGAGGATATTTGACTGTGAACTGTAATAAGATCAGGGAGTCGGATTCATCCTTATTTGAGAGCACACGAATGAACTTTCAAAATCTTAAAAAAACTGAAGTAACCTGGTGTTGGTCAATTCTTAAAACAATTTCACCAACAATGTGATCTGGGACTTCGGAAATGACTGATAAAAGATAACCAAGATTCAAAAGAAACAAGGGATGGATGGCCAAAATCTGGTTTTGAGACCAAAAATTGGTGACACTAAGAAAGAAGACCCAAAAATCAGTTAGGAAAGAGCAGGATGACTAGACATAAGGGTACTAGGAATTAAGCACCTGGTTCACGGGAAAACAGAATATGACCCAAATCTAGAAACATCATAATGATAACTGAAACTTTGAGAACTCCTGACTCAGCCAAAAAATCCAAACACTTGACTTAGAAATCAAGGTGACAAGACAATTCAGTCAGAACAACGACGACGGGGGTTCGGGGGCAGCGCCCCTAATAGTGGGGTCCAAGGGGTAGAGCCTCTGGCTGGGGTTGAGTTGCCAGGTCAGCTTGAAAATATTTTAAATTGAAGAATATTGCTATGGCAAAAATGATCAAAAATCCAAAAAATCTCGAAAAATGAGTGTAAATCCGGATGATAAAAAAGAGTGTAATTCCGGATGACTAAGATGAGTGTAAATCCGGATGATCGAAATGAGTGTAAATCCGAATGAACACTTATGCAGAATTATGAATTCCGGATGAACACATGCGGATTTAGTGAAATCCGGATGAACACATGCGAATTTATGAATTCCAGATGAACATTGTGCGGATTTATGAATTTCGGATGAACACATGCGAATTTATGGATTCCGGATGAACACTTGTGTGGAATTATGAATTCTGAATGCACACTTATGCGGAATTATTAAATCCCGGATGAACACATGCGGATTTAGTGAAATCCGAATGTAACACAAAGAAATTCCGGACACACTATACGGATTTCAACAAATCCGGATGATTCAACAAAATTCCGAATGCTTCAAAACTGAAATTCCGCATGCTTCAATATCTCAACCCGCTCAGATTCAAAAATCTCGAAATTTTGCCCAAATCTGATAATTTCTTGCCCAGATCACTTCTCCTACCCCCGATTTACACTTCTTAATCAACAATTATCATAAACATCGATCAAACAAGCAGATTCGATCGAATTTCTTCAAGAACTTCAAAAACCCAAAAACTCAAAAATCTGCAAATTGATCACTGATATGTATTCGAATTGATGTCTGATTGATTTTCATTGATTCTATCATCAAAACCGAATCTAATCCAATCCTTATAACATCAAAAACATCACCATTTGATGAATTTGCAACAAACCCGAATGAATAGTGACTTTTTCTTCAAAATCTTCAAAAATTCGACTTTTGTTGTTGAATTCAGATCAAAATCTTCACCCCCTTGGCTCTGATACCACTTGTTAGTCCCATATAACAAGTGGTTCATGTATCATGTAGGATTGATGAAGGTTTGTATATGTAAACTAGAGAGAATATGTATTTACACCATGAAAACACCTAGTTTATTTCATCATTATGAGCATAACATTAACTATTACAATAGCCATATCCCTATATATACTCCATGAGTATATTACATACAAACTCCTATTTCTATACAACTTATGAATTTACAAAATGTATAATTAATAATATAATCATAGAGAACGAGTTAGGTAGAGAGAAATGGATAAAATATTTAAGCCAACAAAGAGAGCGAGAGACATTACATAAAATTAAGAGTTAAAGGATAATAAATTAAGAGGATAGTGTTTTAATAAAAATATCTATTAGAGTATCCAAATTAAGAGTAAAGAGATGTATGTATATATACATCTTTATTAGACAGATAGAAGAGTAAAAGAGTTATTATGAATAAGAATACTAAAGAGAAATACAAACCAGGTTAGTTAAGAGATGGAAAATTAAACAGAAAGAGTGTAAATATATAGAGACAAGTACATTTGTATAATCAAAAAATCAATTAAAGAGTAAGACGATATCTAGAATAGCGGATATTGTATAAGATACAATCATTGTGATGATTTTATATATTCGATATGATTATATGTAATTTGACGAAATAAGAGATATTGATGAAATAATTGATATCAACAGAAGTACTATAAATTAATACGATTAACGGGTATTAATTTCAGCAGATGACTCAATGTACCAGGGAGACATAGAGAAGCCTGAGTGGCAAAAGAGTTTTCCTGAGTGGCCAGATAATTATCCTGAGTGGCAATGAGTAGCTTGAGTGACATTTAATAACAAAGTCGTAATAAAGATAGCCTGAGTGACATTTAATGGCCTTTATGCATATCTGCGTGTAATAGTTTGAGAAGCTAGTTAATAATTATGTTGATTAATTTATTGATGACTTTTATCAAATGAGATGCGTATATGTGATGATTTCTATCTTGAGTATCTAGTAAGATTGCTCACTGAGCTTTATAGCTCACTCCTTTTTATTGTTGATCTTTTTACAGGTGTTGCTTCAAGCTAGGCTCCAGGTGAACAAACTCATGTGGTTTGTGCAACTTATGAGATAGATAACTGTTTTATAAAAATTACACAACTAGTTGTAGCCCTTTTTATTTAAAAATAAATTTGGAAACGTTTATTGTATGATAAATATTTTGTTGCACACTTTTAAAAAAAAATTGGGCGTTACACTTTAGGGGGCTCTGTGATAATGATAATCTACATCAATCAATCAAATTATTCAATCAAGTTCTAGAAAATGGATTTGAACCCAGTGGTAACTTATGGAACGCTAGTACACGGTCTTTGCAAATCTGGAGACACTCATGCTGCTATCAAAAGATGGAAAGTTCTTGTTGTCCGCCTGGGATTATCCAGTACAGCAGCACCATCTTTGCAAACTTAGGACTTGATCAGACCGTCGTCGGAGTAGGTAAAACCGCGATTTAAAGGGTTAAGATTGGTTATGGGTATTTAGGGAATTTTATCACTAAACTAGATTAGGGATTATGTTTTTTAATCTTTAATTTATCTAAAAATTAATAAATTGGGTATAAGGATATATCTGAGATTTTTGAAGTTTTGGAAGGATATATACGTAATATTGAAGTTTAAAATGATATATACGCAATTAAGAGAGTTTATAAGGATATATATGAAATTGTCCCTAAATATTAAAGAAAATATTAAACAATTATAAGGTATGGAATAAATACAAATTTAAAAGATAATAAATAAGTAGAATTAGAAAAATATGTTCAAACAATAAAAATGACTATATACTACATAGTTTAGATAACAATTAAATGATCAGAAAACGTCCAACCAATAATAAGTAATGAATCAAATGATCATGCTACTTTCGTAGGCTACATATTTGTTAAATTTGGTGTCATATATCCAGTAGTGGGTTGATCACTACGAGCGAATCTTAAAAAATAAAACATAGAAATTAAACAAACTTTGATAATATCAATGAATGAGAAGGTTTGTACGTAGCCGTGAGTTGCAATGGGATTTTAATGTGAAGTCATCATCTAATGCATTCATCTTTCACTCTTTCTCTTAAGTTTTAATGTATAAAACAATATAATAGTTATTGAATAAAACTTACATTTTAGTACTATATCACGAAAAATAATTTTTTAGATAAATGTCGTATTATGATAAAAATTATATGAAAATTTAGATAAAAATAAGACGGTCACAAATATATATTTATATTTACACTTTGAAGCTTAAAAGTTAAAAAAGGAAAATAAAAAAAAACATAAAACCAATTCATTAAATAAACTAATAATAAAATTATAGTAGTAATAAGGCGGCGAAATAATAAAGAGGAGGAAAAGAAAAACGCTTAGGTTCAGACTCGTACATAGGATCTTCTCCATTTTAAATTTGTTATGCTTGCCAATCTGCCAAGGAGGTACACTAAAAACATTTGCATCCTAAAATACATAACATTTACTAATGAACTTATTATTCATTAAATGTTATATATATAAATTGGTTATTGTTGTTGAATTGGATCAATCTAATGCATAAACAAATTTTTTGATATTTTAAGATTTAAAGAAGAATAGTTTTCCTCCTAGATCCTCATTACTAAACCATTATATGTATAATTCTCTTTTCTTACTATTACTTTTGATTTTGATACATGTTTTGATCTAGTGAATTGAAGGATAAGAAGAAAGATTTCGTTGAGGATATAAAACCACCCAAATTTAAAACATAAGAAGATCGAATTTACGAAGCTTCAAAGTCAAAATTGATTTTAAGTTTGACCAAATTAATGACTATGATTACTCAATTAAAAATTGTAATGTTGACCAAATAAAAGGTTATAATTGTCTAATTAGACAAATTAATTTTAGTTAATCTATTTTTATTTTTAATATTATTATTTCTAGAGTAAAATACTCGTGTGATACGCATGTTGGTTTAAAATATAATAAATACTAAACATCAATAAAAACATCAATAATTATAAATAACGAAACAAAATGAGGATTTAAAAAATGGCGAAAGAACGCGTGAATACCCAGACCAGCGGTGGAAGCGTTGATGCTAGGAGGGCAGTTGTGATGGCAGAAACGTGGTATCATGATACGAAGAGATATTATTTATTTCTTGTATAAACCGCCAATCATTATTGTTATTATTAGAGACAATAAGGTCAAATATTTATTAATTAAAAAGAGTGATTTGGTTAAAAAAAATTTTAAAATGTTTAAATTAAGAATTTGGTTAAATTTGATAATTTGAAATATTATAAATGGTAAATGTGATATTTGTAAAATAGGTGGTCAGATAATATATCTTTAAGATTTAAGTAGGATATATAATATATTATTAATTTCTAATAATTTTGATTCAAAATAAGGTAAAAAATAAATCTAATTTTGACTAAGAAAAATCAAACTTGTATTTCAAATTTTACCAAAAATGGATGATAAATGTTTGATAATGAAAACTTTTATCTAAACCAATTGCTAAGATTGTCTAATAGATAGTATTTATGTTATTCTTTTTTTAGTATTAGATTAGAAGATTAAGTAAAATAGACGAAATTGCAATAAACTATATCTAAATTGCAAGTACTGTATGTAACTAATTTTATTTTGTACACAGTCACCAAACCTACCACAACCATCCCCACCCAATCGAAAGCGAAACTGATGACCTGCACTCGAACACCCAATTGACGTAACTAGAAATCAACAACGATGGTGAACAAACCGATGCAAAATCAACCCCACAATTTGTAGGTTTTACTTGATGTGACCAAAATCAACGGAGATAGTGAAGAAAACAACGCAAAATCGAACCAATTATCAAAACCCTAAGCGATGGTGTCAAGGATGGTATAGATGGTGAAGACAATGGTGAAAGCATCAAACCTTGCAACTGAAGCAGATAGTATCAGAGATGGTATGGTGGGTGACAACTATCGGAGATGGTGAAAACGGTGAGGGCAGCAATGGAAAAGGTAAAAACACCGATGAGGTCACAGTGATAGTGAAGACACGGGCCGTGAAAATGACAAATCAAAACAATTATTTAGAAAGGAATTGAATTCTTTTTGTTTTTGGATGAAATGTAAATTTAGTCATTCAGTGGAATGCAAATAATTCCATTCGGAGGTTCTACCCAGACATACTAGCTAAGACATTAAATTCAGATTCCATCAAGTTTTAAAAATCATAATTTTAAAAATAAATTTATATAATTAATCATCTGAACAATTATTTTAACAAAATTAATTGTCACTAGGATACTATTTGACATAGCTATGAGAATCACCTGCATACTTCTAGCTGGGCAAATTTAGTTTTGGCTGCATGTATGATTAGTCTGAGGCTATTGTGATCTCATATCTTCTCATCAAAGGCGTCCCCGTCACAACGCTTGGTTTAGTGACCACTTCGGAAGACGACCAATCAGAAGCACCAACACTCCACGCCATTCGAGCCAAAGCATCAGTAGCTTCATCAGCCCCCGAAAACAAGTACGAAAAAGGATTCAAAGGCTCCGGCACCTCTAACGCACCTTCCAACATTTTCATGACGATGCTCATCACCGGCCTAGTCTCGGGCCTATACTGAACGCAACAAAGAGCCACCTTAACCATCCTCTCCACAGCTTCTGCATCTTTCTCCTCAATCCCGCAAACCATCATCAAAACCTTCAATTGTTTCTTTTCATATCTCTCCCACGCCCATATCGGGAACCACTGCTGACTATCACCAAGACTCACGTCCATGTTCCTCCTCCTGCTAATGATCTCAAAAAGCAGCATTCCGAAACTATAAACATCGCATTTGTGGCTAACCGGAAGAGGCATCCAGAGTTCGGGTGCAGCGTACCCCGGGGTTCCCCTGCCTCCTGACATGGTTATATGAGTGTTATCTCTGTTGCAAAGTTTGGCTAAACCAAAATCAGCCACTTTTGCGTGAAACTCTGAATCCAAGAGTATGTTTCCTGGTTTGATATCATAGTGGACTATTCTCTGAGCACATTCTTCGTGCAAATACGCGATGCCTCTCGCGGTTTCTACCGCGATCTCGTGGAGCTTCTCAAACCCTATCATCACACGTTTGTTTGCTTGAAACAAGTGGTTATCTAACGAGCCATTAACCATAAACTCGTATACAAGAGCTATTAAACACGATTCAAAGCAAAACCCGTAAAGCCTAACAAGATTAATGTGATGGGTTCTTCCCGTGGTGCTCACTTCCGCAATGAATTGTTCTTCGATTCTCTTGTCCGAAGTCCCGTTTAGTACTTTCACAGCGACCATTGTCCCGTTGCTAAAGATCCCCTTGTAAACCGTCCCAAACCCGCCTGAACCCAATATGATGCTGAAGTTTTCTGTGGCTATTCTTAGCTGTTGAGAAGTGAATCGAATCGGCTTTTCTCTTTCCATATCAACTAGAAATTTGACCATGGTTAGGGGAATAAAACGGGAATCGTTAACAAATCGGTCGGTTTGCATCTTGGAACTTTTTCGGCATATATATACAGCAAAGGCTATCTTCACCACAACTCCTACCACAACTGCAAAATAGAAACCATTAAAATCAACAAACTGTTGATAAAATTGATCTCGAGTAGATTAAAAACCTTACCAGTGATGACGAAAACCGTAGCAGCGACGCCAGCCACGCCACCGCCATTAATGCCAACCGTAGCACTTCCATCGTTTGACATAATGTAATCAAGAAGATGATTAATATAAGTAAAACTTAATCTCGTATGATTTATTTAAGGATAGAACACAACACTTGTGAATATATATTTGAGGTATCAGCTGAAAAGAGAGAGATTCAGTGGTTGTAGTTATTGGTTTATATGTTCTTTAACAATCTGAATAGTCTTCGTATATTTGTATTTAATATATGCATGCTAGAGTCGACGCATGCAATGTTGAGTTGTACTTGATATCTAAGAACTTACGTTGCAGTAGCATTAAACGAGGTGCTTTGATTTGGTCACACACCAAAGAAATATTATCCACAATATATAGCTTTAATTATAAATTCTAAATAAAGTACAACTGTACAAATAATTTTAATGCTTCATCGTGAGCGTGTTAACTTTAGTATTTTTTTATTATTATTTTTACATTAAAAGAAAATAAATAAATAATGGACCACTATAACGTAACAAAGACCATAAGCTTGAAGAAAAATATCATCACAACCAGAAAATAATTAATTTCAGATTGTTACTTTTTGTCAAGAAGTGATATGTTGTCACACCCCGCTAAAGCGGAAACACGAGATGTCACAGCAATAGGTCTCATAGCACAAGGTAACAGAAAATTTCCAACCATAACAGAATAATTAAGATAAAATCAAGATACAATTATCCAAATACAGTACTGATAATGGAATATTGTCTTTGATATGAAAATAAAAGTAGCCGATTGGAAATTCGTTTCATGAATCCACACATGATATGCTCTAACGTGCTCTAAGACCTAGCAAAGGTTACCTGAAAGGCATGAGTAAAAGAGAGGTCAACTACGAGAGTTGGTGAGGACACAAGTTTATATGCACAAAATGAAATTTTAATGCAAAAGAAATAAAGTAAAATGTTGGGGTTTTGAACCCAACTAATTTATGTAAGGATGGAGACGTTAATCCAACCACAGTTTATTGCCCAATTTATACGCATGGTTTTTGAGTATACAAGAGATGTTTTACTAAGCTTGAGCCATTATTCCAATCCTATCGACATACTTTCTTGATATATATATTTATTTTTAAACCCAACGCCCGAATTAGATAACGTTGGAAGTAGGTAAAGTACACCTATAGTTCGTCAACCATAAGTGGGGGGATGTCGTCCCCAAATAGCGCTATCTACAAGTACCATAGGCCCCTGCTGTAGTAGTTAATGGATAATGTATTGAACCCAAGTACATCAGCAAGTATAATACTACCATTCATGCGTAATTTTTAAAATAATTTATGAAGGCAATAAATAAAACATTTATATATAATCATGCTTTCACCCCAAATATTTAAGTAAATATATTTAAAAAGGGGGTTGTGAACACTCACCTTTCGTGTAGCTTGGTAAGAAATAGGTAGTCCTACTAGTTCTTTGTATTCGTCACCCTTTTATCCTATTATGTTAAATGTCCACCATAAGGTCCTTTTTAGAGTAAAACTCTTTATAAGGTATAAGGTTAATGTTTAAAGTATTTTAGAGTCTAGTTAGTCTTCACTTGTAGTTATCATTAATCTTTATATTTTGTATTTATCTTATACATATAGTTAGTATATGCGAAATTATATATATAATATATAGTTAAGTTTTAAAAACATGCAACATTCATACATATATAACATTTATATAAAAGTTGTCTTACGATATAGATATATGTGCATTAATGATATAAGCGTATATATATACATATAGTAATTTTTAAAGAAAATAATGGCACATAATATTATTATATGTATTTATGACTAACTTTGATAATGTAAGAATACATTATAGAGTTATCTTTTTAAATAAGAATGCATAAATATATATAATAAAAAGTATGTCTTTTGATCATGTATTACTACATAATAGTATATTTTAGCTTTTAAAATCCAACACACATACATGCATCGAAATATATATATATATATATATATATATATATATATATATATATATATATATATATATATATATATATATACATGATTTTCGAAATAATCAAGAACTTTTATACTTATAATAGGTGTTTACTTACATGCATGGTAATATATATATATATATATATATATATATATATATATATATATATATATATATATATATATATATATATATATATAATTATTGTACATTCAAAGTCCTTGTTAATATCCATCATTTTCACCAATCTATCTTATTTAAGAAGGATCAAAATAACCACATGCATGTTTCTTGCCATACAACATTTGGTAGGATAGATCCATACATCAAATGGTAGGATAAAATCTTTAATAAGATAGTTACATGCATGTATTTATAAGAGTTAACCACATGCATGCTTTTGCCTTACAACATTTGGTAGGATAAATCCATACATCAAATGGTAGGATAAAGTCCATAATAGGAAGATTGCATGCATGTGCTTATAACTTGATCTTCTTGAGTTAAAAGGAAAGAAAAGATGATGAGAGAAAAGATGGTGAAGATGTCGATTTATACAAGAGCGTATAAATGTACAAGAACTAGTATTGAGGTGGATGATTATACCTTCAAGAGAGTACTTCACTTGAAGAGATAATGGCTTCTTTTCTTGATCTTCTTGAAGTGTTTGAAGAAAGAACTTGAGAGAGTGAGAGGGTAAGAGTGTTTGAATGAGAAGAGGGGTGTTTGAAATGAGAAGATTGGGGTTGGTATTTATAGGCAAAAGAGAAGAGAGGGGGGGGGGGGGGGGGGTACGGCCGAGATGGTGGGGGGGGGGGGGGGGGTAGGGTGGTGAGGGTGATGATGGTGGTGGTTGAGTGTGTAAGTTGGTAAAATGATGATGGTTGACTTTGGTTATAATAATATTATATTTATTATTATTATTATTATTAATATTATTATTATTATTGTAAATATAATGTAAGATAAACATTTTTATTATGTTTATTATTACATTACATTTTATTATTAGTGTACATAAAATGTACTTACTACTTATTTAAAATTATAATGGACATTTAAACATGTAATAAGATTTTTAGGTAAGGCGTAAATATATTTTTTTTTTACAAGAACTAGGACTTTTATTTATATACTTACGCTACGAAAGGTATTTCTAAATCATCGAGGACTTATTGAATTTTAAACTTAAAGTATATGGGACTTACCTTTTTATGATTGGTGACGGTTGTCACAGTCTCCCCTAGTTAAAGAAATTTCGTCCCGAAATTTACTTGGTGCTACTGTCCTTAAAGAGGTGGGGATACTTATGTCTCATGTAATCCTCACTTTCCCAAGTATATTCGGGTCCGTGTCTCGAATTCCACCGGACCTTTAATATAGGGATCTTGGTTCGCCTGAGCTGTTTGACTTTTTGGTCTAAGATCTCTATTGGTTCCTCTGTGAAGTGCAATTGCTCGGTTACTTGCACTTCTTCCAATGGTACTACCGATGAGTTGTCGGACAGACATTTCTTGAGGTTTGATACGTGGAAGGTATTGTGAATGGCGCTTAATTCTGGTGGTAGATTGAGTTTATATGCTACGGGACCAACCTTCTCAGTAATTTCGAAAGGTCCAATGTATCGAGGACTCAATTTTCCTCTCTTTCCAAAACGAATAATACCTTTCCATGGGGATACTTTTAAAAGTACCTTGTCTCCAACTTGAAACTCTAAGGGTTTCCTTCTATTATCCGCATAACTCTTCTGGCGATCCCTCGCCGTTTTGAGTTTTTCCTTGATGATTGAGATCTTGTCGGTGGTTTCCTGAATAATATCGGGTTTGATTAACTGTCGATCACCCGCTTCTACCCAGCTTAAAGGAGATCGGCACTTACGTCCATACAGTGCTTCATACGGGGCGCACTGTATGCTGGTGTGATAGCTGTTGTTGTATGAGAACTCAACCAAGGGTAGGTGAGTATCCCAATTCCCTCCAAAGTCTATCACACAGGCTCGTAACATGTCCTCTAAAGTTTGTATGGTTCTTTCTATTTGCCCGTCGGTTTGTGGGTGGTAAGCTGTACTCAAGTCGATTCGAGTACCTAATGCTTTCTGCAATGATTGCCAGAATCGTGAGGTAAACCGACTGTCCCTATCTGAAATGATTGAAATTGGCACACCATGGCGTGCCACAATCTCATTGACATATATTTGGGCAAGCTTTTCCATCTTGTAATCTTCTCGGATTGGGAGAAAATGGGCAGACTTAGTGAGTCTGTCTACTATGACCCATATGGCATCGTGAGATCTTGCTGTTCTTGGTAGCTTGGTGATGAAGTCCATTGTGATTTGTTCCCATTTCCATTGAGGGATTTCGGGTTGTTTCAGTAACCCAGACAGTTTTTGATGTTCAGCTTTTACTCTTGCACATGTTAAACACTTTCCTACGTACAAAGCTATGTCCCTTTTCATACCCGGCCACCAATAGTATTCCTTAAGATCCTTGTACATCTTGTCGGCTCCGGGATGCACGGAGTATCTTGACTGATGCGCTTCATCCAAGATGGTCAACCTTGTGTTGTTGTATTTTGGGACCCATACTCTGTTCTCAAAATAGCGCACTCCATCAGTCTTAGTTTTGAATCGGGATTCCAAGCGGTATAAAGCTTCGTCCTTTAGGTTCTCCTCCTGTAATGCCTTTTCCTGGCTTTCCAGGATCCGACTCTTTAAACTGGTTTGGACCATTGCTCCCATAACTCTAGCCCTAGAAGGCTTTACTCTTTCCTTTCTGCTTAAAGCATCAGCTACCACATTTGCTTTGCCAGGATGGTACTTGATTTCGCAGTCATAATCATTGAGTAGCTTAACCCATCTCCTTTGTCTCATATTGAGCATCTTCTGATCTAGAATGTGTTGAAGACTTTTGTGATCAGTGTAGATGGTACACTTAGTGCCATACAAGTAGTGTCTCCAAATCTTAAGAGCAAACACCACTGCTCCAAGTTCCAAATCATGGGTAGTGTAGTTCTTCTCATGAACTTTTAGTTGTCTTGATGCATAAGCGATGACCTTTTCCTTCTGCATCAGTACACACCCAAGTCCTTGATGTGAAGCGTCGCAATAAACCACAAAGTTATATGTTCCTTCAGGTAGAGTTAAAACAGGCGCATTACTCAATTTGTGCTTGAGGGTTTGAAATGCTTCTTCCTTCTTCTCTCCCCAGATAAACTTCTTATCTTTCTGGGTTAGTGTGGTTAGTGGCTGTGCAATCTTTGAAAAGTTTGCAATGAATCGCCTGTAGTAACCTGCCAACCCAAGAAATTGGCGAACTTCGGTTGGTGTTTTTGGCGCTTCCCATTGCTTGATTGCCTCAATCTTTGCCGGATCTACGTGAATCCCATTTTTGTTAACCACATGACCAAGAAAGTGTACTTCGCGAATCCAAAATTCGCATTTAGAGAATTTCGCGTACAACTTCTGGTCCTTAAGTAGTGTTAGCACCAACTTCAAATGCTGCTCGTGGTCTTCCTTGCTTTGTGAATAAATGAGTATATCGTCGATAAATACGATAACATATTTATCCAGATATGGTCTACAGACCCTATTCATCAAATCCATGAAGATAGCTGGAGCATTTGTCAATCCAAAGGGCATAACTAAGAACTCATAGTGTCCGTAACGAGTCCTAAATGCTGTTTTAGGAATATCCGCCTCACATACTCGCAACTGATGATATCCCGAGCGTAGATCGATCTTTGAAAAATACGTGGCTCCTTGAAGTTGATCAAATAAGTCATCAATCCGGGGAAGTGGATATCGATTTTTGATCGTCAACTTATTAAGTTCCCTATAGTCGATGCACATCCGTAATGACCCATCCTTCTTTTTAACGAAAAGGACTGGAGCTCCCCAAGGGGACGAGCTCGGTCGGATGAGTCCTTTGTCAAGCAATTCTTGAAGTTGTGCTGACAATTCCTGCATTTCCGATGGCGCTAAGCGATAAGGTGCCTTAGCCACGGGCGCTGCTCCAGGAACCAAGTCGATATGAAATTCGACTTGACGGTTCGGAGGTAACCCTGGTAATTCCTCGGGGAAAACTTCAGGGAAATCTTGAACGACAGGAATTTCCTGAATGCGCTGTTCTTTTGTATCCTTATTAGTGACGTGTGCTAGAAATGCCTCATTTCCTTTTCTCAGGTACTTCTGCATCTTCATGCAGGAGACTACCTTCAGATTCCTTCCCGACTTTTGTCCGTATACGATGAGTTTTTCGCCTCTAGGCATAGGGATGCGTATGATTTTCTCGAAGCAACATATCTCCGCTCGATATTTAGTAAGCCAATCCATGCCGATAATTACGTCGAAGCTTCCTAACTTAATTGGGATTAAGTCTACACTAAATGTCTTACCAGCTAAGTTCAATGTGCAACCAGTTATTATATCCTTAACCCTAGCTTCCTGACCATTAGCAAACTCTATGGTATAGGCATCTTTCATCTTTTTAGTTTTCAAGTTAAGCGTTGTCCTAAACTCCAATGACACAAAACTCCTATCTGCTCCCGAATCGAATAACATTGACGCATAGTTATCATTTAGATGGAAAGTACCTGCGACAACATCCGCATTCTGCCTAGCTTCATTCACTCCACTCTCAAACACTCGTCCTCGAGCTTGGCCTCCTTGACCCTGCTGATTCACTTGGCGGTTCTGGTTAGCATCCTGCTCCCGATTGAGACGGGGGCATACACGTGGAGGATGCTCCAAACTTCCACAGTTGTTGCAGGGTTGTGTCTTACAATTAGTGGCATAATGGCCTCCTCTTTTGCACTTATGACAGATGATGCACCTCCCTTCGTGAAGCTTACCACATCGGTTACACCTAGGATATGTTCTTCTTCCTCCCGTTGTCTGCGCTTGAACTCCATAGTTCCTGCTAACCTTCCGGTTCCTTCCAAACTTCTCATCCACTTGCTTCCTCGAAGGTTCCTCCATCTTCCTTTTTCCCTTGTTCTTGTCACTGGCAAACATTCCAGATCGTATGGCGTTATTGGTAAGACTGGTGGCCAAATTCACCGCATTCTGGAGTGTGGTAGGGTTTGCCGAGGTGACATTTGCTCGAATCTCAGGAGCTAGACCCCAGATGTACCTATCTATACGGTTCTCTTCGGGGGTTACCAAGTGTGGAACTAACTTGGACAGTTCATGAAAACGGGTAGTGTAAGCACTGATGTCACTTCCCACCATTTCATGGTTCCATAGCTCAACTTCTAACTTCTGGGTTTCACTCCTTGAGCAGAACTCTTCTCTCAGTAGTTTAATAAATTCTGCCCAGGTAAGCTGATGAGCTGCTTCCCTTCCTCGGGTCTGTATTTGGATGTTCCACCACGACAAGGCTCGACCTTGTAGCAAGCAAGCAGCGAATTCCACCTTGTTAGCTTCCGTGCACTTGCTGATACTAAGAACTGATTCTATACTATCAATCCAGCTCAGCAATCCTACGGCTCCCTCAGTGCCATAGAATTCCTTAGGGTTGCAAGCCCTGAAGGTTTTGTAGTTGCAGTCTCTGTTTGGCGCATTTGCATGTTGTCCAGCTTGTAAGCCTGCTGCCACTTGGCTAACGATGTTGGGCAGTGTCGCTAACACTCGGTCCAACACTATTTGACTGACGTCGTCTTCTCTTCTCGGAGGCATGGTTCTAAGATGTGAATATAATATGATCTTTGTCAAGTTTATTTCCTAAGGAAGCTAAGTATGATCATGCAAAATTTTTCAGGCACTAATTAATACTATGAGGACAAAAAAATTTCTTAAAATAGAATCATTGCCATTAATAATCTTTTGGGTATACATACTGATTACAAAATTTCCCAAATACGGCAATACATAGATTATCTAGATTGGGTTTACATGCTATTTATCAAAATTTCCCAATCATACATAACGACATAAGACCTAGTCGGTAGTTCCTAGAGGAATAGTAGCATACTTAAGGGCCAGGGAATGGTCATTTCAGAGGCTTCTACCTAAAATCACTCCTAGCATGACTCCTACTGCCAAAGCTAGCACTGCCAATGCTTTCACACGTTCATAGACTCTTCGCATGCCCTCCTGTGCGTTCGCTTGCACCCTTGATATTTGCTGGTACTGATCCTCCGCTATTTCGGTAAGAGCATTAATTGAGTGGCGTTGGCAATCCAACCGCCCATCCAGGTACTCAAAGTGAGAGGTAAGCCGTCTCAGGTGTCGGGATTGTGCTTCTATCATCCCGGGTGTTATGGCAGGGATGTCTGGTAACACTGGGGTGCCCGTTGCTATTCTCCTAACGGTGGATGACTCGCCGGTAGCCGCTATAGTCTGTGGGGGTGCAATGCGCGGGGGTAATCCTGTGGTCTTGCGAGCTGTTTGCCTAGTGCGTGGGGCTGGCGATTTGTTTTTGAGTTCTAGAAACCCGGGTGGTAGTTCATAGGGTTTCGGTGGTCTTTGTCCGCTTGACACTTCTTGCTCTTCGTCCGATAGTGAGTGCTCTTGAGTGTTCTCTGTGGGCTCCGACTCACAGCTATACTCTGGTCCTGGGGTATACTCAGTAGACATACTGATCTGCGACAACGATCTACTTAGTTACTAGTGTTCTATTGTGAGTGTCTAAAGGAAATTATGCATAGAGTACACACACAATCATGCTTACTATAAAAAGAAGTTTTGTCCAAGCATAGTTCTATTGTGACTAACCTAAATATTTCATCACACTTAGTTAAATTAAACATAGGTGATCAAGCTTTGTTTAATTAAAGTAAGATAATGGATGACTCAACTTAGTCACATTATTAAAATGCTTTAAGTTAAAAGTTTTAGGAAAAATGTTGTCTTTTGAAAACCTTCGGTTATAGTTTGAGTTTTCCCCCCATAAGGAAAACTACAATTCTCTATAACCTGGCTCTGATACCAACTCTGTCACACCCCGCTAAAGCGGAAACACGAGATGTCACAGCAATAGGTCTCATAGCACAAGGTAACAGAAAATTTCCAACCATAACAGAATAATTAAGATAAAATCAAGATACAATTATCCAAATACAGTACTGATAATGGAATATTGTCTTTGATATGAAAATAAAAGTAGCCGATTGGAAATTCGTTTCATGAATCCACACATGATATGCTCTAACGTGCTCTAAGACCTAGCAAAGGTTACCTGAAAGGCATGAGTAAAAGAGAGGTCAACTACGAGAGTTGGTGAGGACACAAGTTTATATGCACAAAATGAAATTTTAATGCAAAAGAAATAAAGTAAAATGTTGGGGTTTTGAACCCAACTAATTTATGTAAGGATGGAGACGTTAATCCAACCACAGTTTATTGCCCAATTTATACGCATGGTTTTTGAGTATACAAGGGATGTTTTACTAAGCTTGAGCCATTATTCCAATCCTATCGACATACTTTCTTGATATATATATTTATTTTTAAACCCAACGCCCGAATTAGATAACGTTGGAAGTAGGTAAAGTACACCTATAGTTCGTCAACCATAAGTGGGGGGATGTCGTCCCCAAATAGCGCTATCTACAAGTACCATAGGCCCCTGCTGTAGTAGTTAATGGATAATGTATTGAACCCAAGTACATCAGCAAGTATAATACTACCATTCATGCGTAATTTTTAAAATAATTTATGAAGGCAATAAATAAAACATTTATATATAATCATGCTTTCACCCCAAATATTTAAGTAAATATATTTAAAAAGGGGGTTGTGAACACTCACCTTTCGTGTAGCTTGGTAAGAAATAGGTAGTCCTACTAGTTCTTTGTATTCGTCACCCTTTTATCCTATTATGTTAAATGTCCACCATAAGGTCCTTTTTAGAGTAAAACTCTTTATAAGGTATAAGGTTAATGTTTAAAGTATTTTAGAGTCTAGTTAGTCTTCACTTGTAGTTATCATTAATCTTTATATTTTATATTTATCTTATACATATAGTTAGTATATGCGAAATTATATATATAATATATAGTTAAGTTTTAAAAACATGCAACATTCATACATATATAACATTTATATAAAAGTTGTCTTACGATATAGATATATGTGCATTAATGATATAAGCGTATATATATACATATAGTAATTTTTAAAGAAAATAATGGCACATAATATTATTATATGTATTTATGACTAACTTTGATAATGTAAGAATACATTATAGAGTTATCTTTTTAAATAAGAATGCATAAATATATATAATAAAAAGTATGTCTTTTGATCATGTATTACTACATAATAGTATATTTTAGCTTTTAAAATCCAACACACATACATGCATCGAAATATATATAAAGGAGGGGGAATTGGATATGAGAAGTTCATGGATGGAGAGCGTGGAGGGGATCAAGTGTGGCAGGGTGCATGTGAGGAATTCATGGGTGGGCAATGACATTAAAGGAGGGGGAATTGGACGGCTCAAATTGGTTCTCGCAGTTCTCGTACGAAAAACAGTTCTGGTTTGAACTTTTGCCTATATATATATATATATATATATATATATATATATATATATATATATATATATATATATATATATATATATATATATATCCTAAGTCCTAACGAAAAAGACACAACAGGTAGTCCCCACGAAGATGGGTGACCTTGTTTACAAAGTTCAAAGACTTGAAACATATGACAAACACTTTGAAAATTAAAAGAAGTGTAACTTTCAAAGTGGAAACTTCATCGAAATTTCATGGGAAACTCGTGTTTAACGTAGATACAATAACTAATTCTTAACATTGTGTACTTAAACCTAAGTTGCACGGAAACGGATACGGCATCGGGAAACGGATACGGAACGGATACGGAAAACGCCAAAACTAAAAAATTTAAGATACGGATACGGGCAGAGATACGGAAAATATAAAATAATATATATATATATATATATATATTAAATAAATTCCAAAATAGATATATAATGATGTAAAGTATAAACTCCAAAAGTTCTAAATCATTAAAAGGTAATTAATTATCAATAAACAAATATTTTTTAATGGTAGCAAATAACAATACTTTATGCAAATGCAGTCAATTAATTATACAGAAACATCACACAGGGTACAACATGTAAAAGGCGGTGTACAAGCCACAATGCGAGAAAAGATTAGATACTTGCTTACATGAGTAGACACTATCCCGACTCTTCTTTTCCACCTTTCTCCTCCACAGGCGCCGCCGTCTCATCCCGACTCTTCTTTTCCACCTTTCTCCTCCACAGCGTCGCCGTCTCAGCCTCAGCCGGTGGTTTAGCAGTAGCACCGGACTTCTCATACCGGTGAAGGTAGTCATCTGCTTGCTAATGTCAAGCGCTAAGTTGGTGGCGGAGGCGGCTAAGCCCATTAAACCCTAAAAGAATACGAAACTTGGCCCGAAACTTGTAGGAAACTTTTCGGAAACTTAAATGAAACGTCGATAGAAACGTTTCTAAGGTTGCGGAAACGTTTCCTGCCGTATCCTTGAAGTATCGGAAACGGGAACGGCATGCCATATGGCGTTTCGGTGCATCATAGACTTGAACACAAAGCTCCAACAGTTTGTTACTTCTAAATCATTATTGGAAACTTAGAAAACAATATCAAATCACAAATAAAGTACAAAATACATATATAGTAAGTGACGGTGGCATACTAGGTGGCAATAACGGAGGTACTAGGAGTCAAGGACAGTACTGACGGCAATCACATATGGGAGAAAAGTGGTGGTGAAGCAATAACAATGTTGGGTGATTGAGTGGTGGCTACAATGATGGGTGTCGAAGGTCAAAAAGTGAGTATTAGTGGTTGACATAGGTGGATGGTAAGAGGTTGTCTTGGACGAATGGGTTGAAATAAACTCAAAACCATTAACCAGATTTATAAAATGAAAGTGTTAGTTTTTCTAGAATATAACTATCTGAAAACTACTATACATAAAAATATTTCTAAAAGTACTTACTTATATATGTATGTAGATTTTTTAAATTTTCTTAAATCAAATTTTTTAGAAAACACTCGTAGCAAGGTTATCTGGATCGAAATTAGACCACTTAATGAATCTGAAGAAAGTCTTACTAACATACATCCAGATGTCTTTGTTAACAATTCTGGAAAAGCATGTCAACCTTCATTGAACTAACACAATATGATTTAAAAGAAACAAAAAACAAAAAAGATCTGTCCCTCGAGTTAGAACAGAGGATAAATGCACAAACGGACACTAAATAACTTTCATTCAACAACGAGCGCTCTTAACTAGAACGTGAATTACATATGAAACAAGAAGTCGTGCCATTAGACTACTTTTGACGGTTGCTAAGGTAATACATCGTAACTATGAAATTGCTATACAAAAGAATCATGATTAGATTACCCAAGGATACGGATTTATCTGATACAACCAATTATGAAAGTTACCATTCATGATGTATTGGCACATATTTATCTTTGTGAAGGTACGCTTTTCCAGAACCTAAATGAAAGTCAAATAACTAAATTACAACAACGAGTTATGAATTTACCCACATGTTACGACGGGATTTATGATAAACAAAATATAAAAACTAATATTTGAACATAAAAAACTAAAATTTAAACATAAATATTTAAAATTTTGGGAAATGGTTTAAATATTTAGTATTGAAATGTGTCATTTCATAAGCTTTTAGTATAATAATCTTTACAATTAAGGAATGATTTTAATAAATAAAAGTCTTACGGAACTATTTTGATTGTTGTTATAGAAAAAGTTTAACTTTAAAACATATATATTGATAAAATAATCTATGTAAACAAAAAAAAAATAAAAGAAAAAAAGACATAAAAACTTGTAAATATTGTATTATAGTCAAATTTATATTGAAATATCAAAACAAGATTAGACAATCACCAATATATATATATATATATATATATATATATATATATATATATATATATATATATATATATATATATATATTTATACAAAACACTATTATGTTAAAAGTCAGGACATATTATATTAAGATACAATAAACTTTATCATATTACTATTATATACAACAACCTTTTGTTGGGTCTAAATGCTTTTAAGTCTACTTAATACTACATACTTTGAACTTAATATTGTTAGTAAAAGTTAGTATACTCATGAAAGAAGTTACTATTGCTAGTGGAAATTAACAATTGTTGAAGTTAATACTAGTTGAAGAGTTAACATTTTTCTATAAAGTTAATGCTGCTAAACCAATATTACTACTATGAGTTCAAAATTAATGTTGATAGAAGATTTTTGAAGATTAATACTGCTGATTTAGACAAGGAAGGTTTCCTACAATCAAGAAAAGATTCCTTTGATCAAGGAAGATATAAATTATTTGAAGATAAAGACAAGACAAAAGATAAAGTTTGTTTTATATATAATGTTGAATCAGATTAAACCAATCAGTTAGAGTTTTTTCATTGTAATTCGCAATTTTATAGTTTTAGCCTCAATGTCGTTTTTGATCCTTATATTAGAGAAGTTTTGTAGATTTGTCATAACAAGGCAGATTGAGACTGTATTTTTAATCATTCGATGCAAGTGATCAATACAAATTACTTTTGATAATCAATTTCATTGTACTTGATTATTTATTGTGTTCTTGTTTAAGTATTAAGGTGTAATTCCGTTGCTTCATTAATATATCATGGTTCAATTAGTTTACTATAAATTGATCCTGACAACTTTAAATTCTAAAAAACGATACAATCAACTTTCATAATCTTTTTATTGTATGCAAACAACTTTTTCCCGTGTCTGGTATTTAGTTACCATTATATACAGTTAACCTTGTCATTATTTTCATAGTATACAACAATTTACATATAATGCGAGTATTACCAAAGTTAATTGTATTATTAAAAAAAAATAGAATTGTTTGTATACAATGATAACAAACATAAAATTTATTGTGTAAAAAAGTGAAGGCTAGAATCAAACAAAGGATCTCCAAGTCGCCGATTAACAAGGAATTACTATATCTATCAATTTGTTAATTAAAACACCAAATTCTCATGAGATATTAAAGGGTAATTTTGTAATTTTGTCATTATATCATGATATTTATTTTCTCATGAGATATTTATTTTTCTCCTAATATCTTGATCTCTATACAATTAGACATATTAATCTTTAGATATCTTATGAGAAAAATAAATGTAGGGTAGATTTTTTAATTTTCTTTTTCATATATTTACATGCTATGTGCCTATATTGAACTGTGTGTGTTTGACACAACGAGCTAGAGCTAGGTAGGGGCTGAGGTAGATTAACTGATAATTCCGTCAAGATTTTAACATCGTAACGGGGCTAGAGGGATAAGATTATAAAAACTAAAATCTCAAGCCTCTATAATCCCCTAAGAGGCTGGAGCTGAGGCTGGTTAAAAATTTTGATATCTATATTTCATTATTTAAATTTTAATGTAAGTTTGATGATGTTCACATAACGAATCATTTTAACTTTTATAAATAAAAGTTATATTACCTAGCTTTCATCCAAATTTACTTTTTGAAAAGAGAACATGTTTATTTAGAATTAATTCTTGCTAAAATTTATAATTATATAATAATATAATTAAGTTACCCCTTGCAATATTGAGGGCTATTAAATACTTGTTTTATATAATTTAACTACTACACATCTACTATTCATTTTCCTGATATTTATTATATAGTATAATCAGAAACCACTTAGCCAATTTGATACTTTACTTTTCAGATACTTGAAAACATAATTACACAAGAATAAAAAATCAAACCAATTGGAATTTGTCAAGCATATTTGCTGTCAAATGACATGCCACAAATTATCGGTAACAACTAAAGGTGACACATTTAATGTCAAAGGACATGCCACAAATTGTAGAATATCACTCGTTAACTGTATGCTATAGACGAGTAGAGATTTTGGGGTAAAAAATGTAAGCCTTAAAGGCTTGATTTCACATTCAAGGCCTTTCAATATGTATACGACTTCAATTCGTCACATAAAACCCCATGCATGTGGAACATATAAATAAGCATTATTAACCAAGAAAATATAAAAAAAATTTATCCGTGTTCAACCCATTTACGACCCTAACAAAAATGGAAAAGTACATGATAATTATTACAAGGCTAGCATTGGAATATTTTGAAAGTACACGGTAAGTATTACCTAGAGTTAATTACTGAAATGATTCCTGAACTTTGTTAAAAGTATCTGATTTAGTTTCTAGACTTTAAAAAGTACGTAGACAGTTCCTACTATTGAAGATAAGTCACATAAACAGTCCCTAAGCCTAACATCTGTTAACTTCCACCGTTACCCTCTTTTCTAGGAGGGACATTTCAGTCTTTTTGCATTGCAGGGACCATCATTTTATTTATGTTCTTCATCTTTATATGTAAAATCCCAAGCTCCATCTTCATATGTTTTTCATTTGGAACAAAAGCTCCAAAATGTAACTACTAAAAGCCAGAAATACATCAGGACATTCTTGAGCTTGTTACTCAAGTGCGACATCATAACAATTATTCATAAACTAGTAACAAGATCACATCTTAATTTAATTCAGACCTTCATTCCTTCTTCAACATCAACAGTCGTCTCAAAGGAGGATGATGAATCAAACAATTGTTTGACAGTGCAGCAACATCAACAGTCGTCTCAAAGGAGGATGATGAATCAAACAATGGTTTGACAGTGCAGCAAATGAATCAAACAATTCATTTAACTAGCTGGAATGAACTAACCCCATCAATTAGGGAATCCATCTAAAAGCCGTAAAATTAACTAGCTGGGTTGAACACGGATAAACCAATTCAACCACAATTGAATCAAACACATTCATAAGATGAACCCAATAACAAACAAAAATTAACAAATACGTGTAGTACTCGGAAAATTAACTTGAACCAAGTGTGAAAATAAGCATGTCAATCCACAAGTTAAATTATAAGCCGTAAAAAAGGCCGGAAAAACAATGTTATGAAAATACAAAGCTTGTAAAAGGCCCCTTGATCATTCATTCATCTGCAGATGAATGTCAATCCACAAGCTAAGAATTAGGCATGTCAAGTTCTTGAATATACCAACATTGTCATCTTCTCATCAAAGAAGAGTTATGAACAAGTTAAATAACAAATTTAAATTTAAAAGTCGAATATAAAGTAGATTATCATACTGTGATGATGCGAAGGGCAATGCAGGGGCAGCTTTAATTCGAGCTTTAATTCACAATCCCCATTTTAGTGAAAATAAGATACGTACCGAATCAACAAAAAAAAACTAGAAAACACATCGTTGAGACTGAAATCTGAAATGCAAGCAGGTTCACAAACTTCATTGAATCAAGTATCAAGTAACTTACACTGACAGAAGATTCACAAATTAGAGATAGAAATGCAAAGCTTCTAACAAAATTGGAATTTACAAATTTCAGAATTAAAAGGTTTGTACAAAGAATAATCATGGATTATTGAAGCAATGTAACAAAGTAATGTCAATACAATTGAAACATTCAAACATCAAAAAGAAAAAAAACTTACGATACTTGAAGAGTTGAAGCAATCCGTCTAAACGGTTGGTCTGTTGCTTAAACGGTTCTCCGAGCACCACCACCGTCGCCTTTAGACACACGCACACACACACACACACACTCTCTTTTTTTTTTTAAAACCATACCTTTTATACCAATACCAATATAAGTCACCAAAGTACAGAGTACAAAAAACCAAAGGTGCAACTATCTGCACCTAACACAACACTAAACAAATGAAACCCAAAGATCAAAATGAAACACAAAGCACTTAGCATACATCAGACCTAAACATGCAGGCCGTAGCTAACCCAAAAGAAAAACGTTCCCCCATTAAGCCTTTTTACCCTGCTAATAATTCATCAGCGATACCGGATTCATTAGCCAAAACTGCCAGTCAATCTTCTTTGACTTCAATCGATTTGATATCCACTGATAGCTCCGTAACTGAACCTCGAAGAAGACTTCTGACAGCGATCTCTTTACGTTGTTAAACACAAGATTATTTCTCTGCCCCCACAGTGAATAAGCCACGATCCACACCGTTGCTTGCCAGAAGTTGTCGTCGTTAGTGATCAGCTCTGTAAGGTTTTGGATAGAGTGAATATCCCTTGACCACCACCTGAAAACTGCATTCCAAATCTCTCGACTCCGCTTACAACTCCAGAGTGCATGATCTATCAATTCCGCCTCATCTCCACACCATGGACACAATGTTGAGTGTAAATCTACCTGCAGTGAATGAAGAACCTCCCTAACCGGGACTTTCCGAAGTCTAACTCTCCAAATGAAGATGTTAACCTTGTTAGGGACCTTCCTATTCCACCAAGTCTCTATCCTACTACTTCTTGAGCCCAAATCCCTTTCATCCACTAGTTTTCTAAGAGACTTCACTGTGAACATACCATCAACACCTAAATCCCATCTAAAATTATCCATTTTGTCTCTGCTAGGTGAAATCCCATCTAACACACTCACTAATTGACTTAGTTCACCCTCTTCTCTACCTCTCGGCTCTCTCCTCCAATTCCAATTCCATGCCCAAGGCCCTTCTTCCCAAGTCCCCATCTCACTAACTAAGGCATCAACATTTCTAGTTAACCGACCAAGCCTACCAAACCTATCCATAAGTTTACTATCCCCCACCCATTTATCCTTCCAGAATCTAATCTTCGACCCATCTCCCAAAACTTTTGAAAAAGAATGTTTAAAATTAATACCCCTAGCTTGTAAGACCTCCCCTACCTTAATGATATTGCCCCACACCGAGTTTTTCCATTTCATCCCTTCCAACCCACTTTCTATAGACCCATCCATCCCGTATAGACACTTAATGACTCTAACCCACATCCTACCCTCCTCATTATACCACCTCCACCACCACTTTCCCAAAAGACCAATATTTGCAGCTTGCAGGCTGCCAATATTTAACCCCCCATACCCGAATGAATCAAGAATGACCTCCCATTTAACCCAATGTATAAAATGACCCGAACCCCGTGTATCCCCTTTCCCCCAAAAGAAATTTTTCCTTACCCTCTCAAGTAAGCGAATCACGTTCTTTGGGGCTCTAAACATAGAAAAGTAATACAATGGTAGACTATCGAGGATTGATTTTACCAGTGTTAAACGACCACCAAATGACACCGCGTTTGCTCTTCGATGTGATAATCTTTTCTACACCTTCTCTATAATTCCTTTCCAATTTTCTGTTCGGTTCATATCTGCTCCAATAGGAAGTCCAAGATAGATGAATGGTATACTTCCCACTTTACAGCCGATATGGTATGCCCATGAAGCTACTTCCCTCGAGTCAACCCCTACTCCAATCAATGAACTTTTCTGGAAATTTATCTTCAGTCCCGATAATCTTTGGAAGCATTCCATGATCATCATCATATCCTTTAAGTTTGTTAAACTCCATGCTCCGAAGATTAATACGTCATCTGCATATTGAAGGTGGGTCACTTCCACCTTATCCCTGTAGCCTATCCGAATACCCTCAAACTTCCCTTTATCTCTAGATTCCAAGAATACAATATTCAAGATTTCCGCTGCTATTAAAAAGAGGAACGGTGCTAACGGGTCTCCTTGCCTCAAACCCTTCCCCATTCGAAATTCTTTCGTGGGTGATCCATTTACCAAAACCGAAATTCTTGCCGTACTCAGACATGTCCGTATCCAGCTTATCCACTTGGCCCCAAAGCCCATGCTCTCCATTGCCTGAAGAAGAAAATTCCAATTAACGTTATCATATGCTTTCTCAAAGTCAACCTTGAAGAGCATACTTTTGACCTTATTTTTTTTCGCAAAATTCACCGTTTCATTTGCGATCAAGGCCCCGTCAAAGATATTTCTTCCTCTAATAAATGTTGTTTGTACATCCCTGATCAGTTTTGGTATAACCTTTTTTACCCTTTCAGCCAAAATTTTAGCAATAATCTTATAGTATGCACCAATTAGGCTAATTGGTCTAAAATCATTAAGACCAACCGGGTTTGAAACTTTTGGTATAAGTGTCAAAAACGATGAATTACAACCCTCTGTTATCCTCGAAGTGAACCAGAACCACCTTAGGCTTCTGAGGAGATCTTCCTTGATGATATGCCAGGTTTTTTTAAAGAAGCTGAAAGTGAAGCCATCTGGGCCCGGCGCCTTTGTACTTCCACAGGCTTTGATCGCAGCCTCGACTTCTCTCTCTTCGAATTGACTTTCCAGTCTCGTCGCATCATCCAGTGATAATCTCGAAAACTTCTGACTGTTAAAGCAAGGTCTACGTTGTCTATCCTCTTTAAATTTAGATTCAAAGAAATTCAGTACCTCTATCTTTATCTGATCCGGTTCCTCAATCCAAAGCCCATCAACATTGAGCCCCACCAGTCGATTCTTTTTTTCCCTTTTTTTAACCATCGAATGGAAATAACTGGTATTTTCATCACCCACCAAATGCCATCTAACCCTAGCTTTCTGTTTGATCATTTCTGTTTTTATCCCTTCTTTTTCCATCCAAGCCTTCCTTGCTTCCTTCCATTGCTTTGCATCCTCCTCCGAGAGGCCTGTATCTTCTGCTTTAGTTTCCCAAGTTGACACTTCTTTCTTTAGTTTCACAATATCTTCATCAAGCTTTCCAAATTTATTTGTACTCCATCTTTTCAGCGCTTCTTTCACATTTCCAAGCTTTTGACAAAATATTTTATCTGGTGTCCCTGCATTAACTGGTTTAACCCATACCGACTTCACCAAATTTTCAAACTCATCGTCTTTAGCCCAAGAGTCAAAGAACTTGAACGGCTTCTGTCCAAACTCACACTCTCTCTGTATCTCTCTCTCTAGAAACCCAAATCCAGTTGAAGTTGTAATGGATCGAAACCCAAATCCTCTGTAATGGATCGAAACCCAAATCCAGTTGTAGCAAATCGCAGCCCAAATCCTCTCTGCTTCCGTGCTTCTGTGCAAAGAACGGAAACCCAAATCCTCTTTGCTTCTGTGCGAAAAACCAAATGGAGGTGCCCTGTGTGCCCTGTGTGGGTGTGTGCGAAGACAAAGGAAAAAACATATTCGATTTAGGGTTTATGGTGGCGAAAAGACTAAAATACCCCTCCTAAAAAGGAGGTTAACTGAGCAATTTAACCTATGTTAACTCCAGGGACTGTCCATGTGACTTATCTTCAACAGTAGGGACTGTCTACGTACTTTTTAAAGTCTAGGGACTAAATTAGATACTTTTGACAAAGTTCAGGGATCATTTCAGTAATTAACTATGTTACCTAATATATCAACTCACAAACTAACGAGGTAATTTCTCACGAGATTTGAAATGCTATTTTTGTAATTTTCATATTAAAACGTGATATTTATTTTTATCGGGATAATTTGAGCGCTATTTAGTTTTCTATCTATTTCTCTTTCTTCTGTATGGGGTATTGATACAGCCTCTCCTGCACTCCTTCGCATCTTTTTTCGTTCGATACAATTTGGGTTCCAATTCGGCGAATAGGTATGGAGCACCGGGGATTCTCTTCTCCTTTTTCCCATGCTTCTCTTTTGTTTGATAGGTTTTCCCTGTTGCTAGATAGGTTCAATTTTCTACCCTCCTTCGGGTCGCCACTATCAGCAGGAATTGCAAGATAATTGTTTGGTTTTGAAGAGATTTGAGTGTAAAAGATAATCGAGCACTCTTTGCATACGTAGGAAATGGTTCTCTCTTCATTTGGTCTTCTTATGAAGAACAACTTTACTCAGGTCAGGTTTCAATACTGTGATTGATGCAATCTTTGACCCAATTAGGGTAGTCTTTGAAATCTCTTCGGGCTGATTTTATTCTAATGAAGGCTCAAAGTATTATTTTACTCTTACCGAAAGTATTGTTGTTATTGGTGCAACCAAAGTAGTGTTTAATCAACTCTAAGGTATGAATATTTTGCCTTTATTAGCAATTAATGTATTTTGATTTTTTGTTTAATTGTGTCTTACTTTGGGTGAGTGATGTGATGTAAGTATGCTAACTTGGCTAACATGATTTCAAATTGAAAGTGACTTTTTTACAATTGTCTGCTATACTATCATATTAAAATTGTAATAAAAGATCAAGTGGTGGTCAAGTAGACACATGGTGTAGGTGAAAGTACTTAGTATAAATACAAACTGCACACACAACCCTAGCTACTTGAGCCTTACTTACCTAAACCTAAACCCTAAAAGTAGCTAGGAGCAGTACTATTATATTGTCTTTTCTCCGTTTGGAGCTCTTAAATGAATAATAGGAACACTAATTAAAAGATAATATATTGTGACTTTTTATTATTATTCTGTAATTAACATAAAATTAAGTTTAGTAAAAAGAGTAGTTGACTATCTTTTCGGGCACTTTATCCGCTGATTCTAATACATAGTAGATCTTTGAATTGTGATAAATACATAAACCATTGTGAGAAATGTAACTTAATATACAAGCTTTAATAATTGATATACATCAGAAAACTCTACAATTAACTAAAGACTTGGAAAGCTCAATATGATGCTTAATCCATCACCATAGAACAAACATTTTCGCTTCTTGAGCAGAAGTATGTTCCTCTTAATATGTATTCGTTAACCTACAATATGAACACTCGCATCTTGGTTCAACTTTGGAAGAATGTGTGGTTAAGGTTGATGAGATTCAAACACATACATTAGATTTATCTCCAATGTGTAATATTTATATCTCTTTACATTGTATGGTTGCTTACCATTCTTTTCACACCGGACGTTTTTTCAATGCAAATTTGGGGTCAATTATTTTTTCTTAATAGTAAGCGTAGGTTATAATACTTATTCCGGATGATGTGAATATGTGTGCAATCTAAGAGCGAAATAGATCCGATCAAAACGATTGTACTAATGTTTTATTGCCTATTTGTTCACTAAATATGCTATAAATGGTAGGCGAGCTCAATTGTGTTATTTTTTATGGGCATTGTAGTTGGAAGATGTGTGTCAAGTAAATCTTTATTTACTTCAAAAAGGTGCACTAGTTGGAGAAAAGGAGATACTAGGGATTTAGATAAGATTGTGAGTGCATATTTTATATTCCAATAATTATCACATCATGTATTTGACTGGCCTCTTCATACGAGTAAGCGAGAAGATTATTTTGAAGATTTTGACTATTAGGTTAATATTTGTCGTTAGAGATGTTAGCTAACTGTTCTATTTAATATGTAATTTAGTTATTAAAGAATAAGAAAGCAATATTTTGTTGCAATTAATTGTTTAAATGTGATATCCACATACTACTTTGTATTTAAATAAATAATTCTCTCAATTTTTTCTTCAATGCAGACAACAAGTAGAATGACCCTGAATGAACTTTCACTCACCAAGGCAAAACATCAAGAGGAACAAACCACCAACGAGTAACAACATAATACTACAGCAAATGAAGATGTATATGCCACTTTTAGAAGCACTCCTTAACAATCTTCACAACACATCTTTTACCCCTTTGTGTTACCTAAATCAAAAAACCATGTAGAATACTATTTATCTCTGTTGAAAGGTGCATAAAGATAGTTGCACCAAAACAAGTAACCATCGTTATATGTGCATATTTAATCTAAAAAAGCATGTTACCCTTACACGCCGCAACGCGCAGGAAAATGACCACTCGTTATGATATAAACATAAACAATGGTAAATACTTTGAAGAAATTAGGAATGACAACGGGGTGTGTTAGGATCAAGACGCTTACCACTAGGTTAAAAGAAATTCCTAGTGGTTAAGGCGCTACCTCTTTCTTATTTATATATTGAGTAGCCTAGCTCCCCCATAGGTCGAATTATTTCGGAGATGTTGTCGCATACCAACATTCTCCACCCCCCAACATCTGCCGCAAATGCCTTAGACTGATGGGATTCCAACTCGTCACAACCTACGAGCGGATTTAGGAAGATAGCGGCCAATGACTCATCCAACTCCCCCCAACATTTGCCGCAAATGCCTTAGACTTATGGGATTCCAACTCGTCACAACCTATGAGCGGATTTAAGAATATGGCGGTCAATAACACATCGAACTTCCCCCCAACATTTTTTGCATGTTGTGGGATTCGAACCCATGACCTCGCTCTGATACTAATTGTTAGGATCAAGACGCTTACCACTATGCCAAGAGGAATTTCTGGTGGTCAAGGCACTAGGTATTTCTTATATATTGAGTAGCCTAGCTCGCCCATATGTTGAATTATTTCGGAGATGTTGCCCCATACCAACAGGGCGGGTTTAGGTAGAGGATTGGCCATTTGGCCCCCATCCCCATCCCCGTTCAAGAAAAACGTCTCCTTCCTCTCTTACAAAGCGGGGATTTAAATAGGGATCTCAATCAGCTAACCAGGGAAATGGTATCCCTATTTAATATAAACGGATAATTTTCACCGCGAGAATTTGTCACCATTAAGATATTGTCACGAGTTTTAGAAAACAATTATACTAAATTATACAATATTAATGAATACAAACATATCCAAACCGAAATTAAAGTCTTTGAAGAGTCTAAATGCATCCAAATTATCAAAACCAAACAATCCAAATAACATGAAATGATTAAATTAGGTTGTGTGAAAGTGTATACAAATATATATTTTCTATTTAAAACTAATTCTATGTATATTAATATATATTTATACTACATTATAAAGCATTTAGCTTTCTCTTTCTTCAAAATACTAATTCTATGTATATTAATATATATTTATACTACATTATAAAGCATTTAACTTTCTCTTTCTTTAAAATTTTAAGACTACTTAATTTTAAGTAGTACACGTTTTTATGCTTAAGATACAAACACTTATAACAATAGCCTAATCAATCATTCCCTTAATTATCACAACTCATTTAAGACAGCTATTATTTTAATAAATCATCAAACATCACAACAACTATTTCATTTATCTAAATTTGGCTAAATTACTTACATCAACACAATTTTAAGGCTATAGTATCTTTTACTCTAATTATTTAATAATTATATTTTTTAATTGCTTTAAAAAACTATTGTAACAATTAATAAAATAGTTGATTGTAAAAAAAGTAAAGAAATCAAAAAAAGGAGAAAAAAACATAAATATGTTGACTATACTGTATTTTACAAATAATATACCCTACTTTTTAAATAAAGCATGTTGTCGAGCACAAACTATTGTCATCGCCGCCTCATTGCGCGGGTGCAATGCTAGTACACATATATGTATGTAATTAATATTATATTATTATAGGATAATCGGGGCAAGGTATCGGGTAATTGGGGCGGGTATCACCAAACCTGGTCCCATTAAATATAATCGGATTTTTTCATCCCCATTTATCGTCCATGAACCCACCCCATTTATGTCGGTTTTCGATTTTTTCATCGGTTTGGTATTTTGCTGCCATCCCTTAAGATAGGGTGATGAATCTTACACACCTTAATTTATGGATCTTACACACCTTAGTCTATATTTTTATTAATTAGATTTATTGTGTGCTTTACTTTTTATATTTCTCAAATGATTTTGATATTATTAATATGAGTGTTATCTCTGTTACAAAGTTTCTCTAAACCAAAATCAGCCACTTTTGTGTGAATTTTTGAATCTAAGAGTATGTTTCCTGGTTTAATATCATAATGGACTATTCTCTGAGCACATTCTTCATGTAAATACGCAATGCCTCTCGCTGTTTCTACCGCGATCTCTTGGAGATTCACGAACCCTATCATCGCCCCTTTGTTCGCTCTAAACAAGTGGTTATCTAACGAGCCATTAACCATAACCTCGTATACAAGAGCTCGTAAACACGATTCAAAGTAAAACCCATAAAGCCTAACAAGATTAATGTGACGGGTTCTTCCCATGGTGCTCACTTCCGCCATGAATTGTTCTTCGATTCTTGTCCGAAGTCCCGTTTATTGGATTAATCATTTATGTACCGGGTCGATCACGAGTTTGGTAGCTTGCGGGTCAAGAGTCAATAATTTATAGCTAATTTCATTTTATAGATAACCGGTCAATAGGTGACCGATTCCATCCCATGCATGCTAGTATTTAGGAGTAATATGTGGATAGGTAGTTAGCCATGCACGTGTACAAGTTTTTTTAATTGCATTTGTTTTTCTTAAGGAATTAAGAGAGAGCTTTTCAACATGTAGTCGTATGTGTGTTTGTTTCTGCGGCACTTTTCATTGGGTTTGCATGTTATGTTTCTCTCTTGTGTTCTATTTGTTACTTAAGTGTATTAAGAGTGAGTTTTGCTCTTTGTTATCCAACAATTGGTATGAGAGCATTGTTCGATTCAAGGGAGTGCAAGACCGCTTTCATAGTGGTTGGGAGAGTGGCGATATTCATCCTTGATCAAGTTATGTTCGGTGTTGAAGGAGCCTAACCGGAAGTGAAAAAACAAGCAGAAGAAATCATAAACAGTTCGAGTTTTTGGTTTGTTTGCAGGTAAAAGAAAATGGAAGAAGCCGAAGCTTTGTTTTCTTGGCCGGTGTAAGAGACTCTCGGAACGTGTGGACCGGAATACGTTGTGGCTACCACAAGGAAAACAAGAATGGAGAAAACAACGGTGTGGACATTATGGCGGTGGCGGTTCAAATCGGGTAGCTTCGGATGTGGCCGGGGAAGAGGTCGTTGATCCCCGAAAAGTCGTGATGTTAATGAACGTGTCCAACGGTATGCCATGTTGAATGTCACCGGTGTGGTGAAAAAAATAAAAAGAAGTTGAGCTAGTGACTTTGGACGTGACCTAGGTGGAGATCGAGTGTCCAGGAAAGGTCGATAATCAAGGTGGTTCAAAAGGAACATGAGTAAAATGTTGTTGTGAGTGAAAGGTGTGAGAATAAACGATTAAGGGGGCGAATGTTGGATTAATCGTTTATGTCCTGGGTCGATCACGAGTTCGGTAGCTTTCAGGTCAAGAGTCAATAACTTTTTAGGTATACAATCTCGGTTTTCAAAATTACGAGACCGGGTTTCAAGGAGGTTTTCACGGAGGCTATCATCAAGGGGGCTTTCAAGGACTACTTCAAAGCCAAAACCCAATCTTTGACGAGGATGACGAGGACGAGGAGGGTATTGCCAAAACCCAAGCCTAGCCGGAGGAAGTTATTCCTGAAACACAACCCGATCCGGTTTCGAAACCAAACCCCAAAAAAATTCGTTAATAGGCAAAAAGCGGTGGCGTGGGATTCCACGCAAGAGAAGTTACTAGCCACGGCATGGGTTACTATTAGTGAAAATTGTGTGGTCGGCAACGCCCAAAAAATGCGTACGTTATATATATGTTTATATATATATATATATATATTTACTTATATATATATATATATATATATATATATATATATATATATATATATTTACTTATATTTATATATATTTACTTGTAGAAAATTTTTGGGGAAAAAAGTATGCGAGTTTTTCTACAATAAAAGCACGGTTCAACGCACGAAGGACCAACTCAACTCCAAGTGGACGTGAAACGGAAGATTACGAAGTACACCGGAATATTCAATAACTTCGTAGCTAATCAACGTTCCGGTTGGAGTGAGGCGGACATTATCAATAAGACAAACATCCAATATTGTAATATGGTGGGCAATTATCAAGCTTTTCCTTACGGGGAGTCTTGGAAGGTGTTGAAAGACCATCCGAGATTGGCCGCGGTACCCATTATGGACTCGGAATTTGAAAGACCATAAAAAAAGACTAAGACAACTTCCGATTCAACACCGCACACGACATCTTCCGATGCACGTGTTCAATTCGACCTCAACGATTCGGATGATGAGGTTCACATCGAGGAACCTAAACGGCCTACGGGTTGTGACAAAGCAAAACGGGCAATGAAAGAGAAAACCACGGTTACTGAGGACTCGGTGGCGAGTGTGATGCAATATGTCAACAAGTTCAATCTAGAGAATGAAAGGTTGATCAACATTGAGCAAGAGAAGTTAGCAGTCGCGAGGGAAAAAAATCAAGCGGAGGCGTTAAGGTTAAAATCCGAGGCCTCTAAACAACGAGAGATGCGAAAAGATCTAGAGTTTTACTTATCTTCAACGCAACATCTCTCGGGAGACCAATTGACATTTGTATTGGAACAAAAGGATGAGCTTCGTAAAAAATATGGGTGGAAATAGTCGCATTTATTTTAAAATTATGGATGTTTGGTACTTTTTTATTATTTATGTACTTTCCATTTATGAAATATTATTAATTATTTTATAATTTATAGTCTTTTATTTTATTAAATTATTAAAATTATTCTATTAATTATTATATATTTACAAAAGTTAAATTATGTTAATTAATAATAGTTATTAAAAAAATAAAAAAGATAAATAAAAAAGATAGAGAATTGAAGAGGGTTGGATGTGGGGGTTGAGGGTTAGAAAGGGTTGGAGGTGGGGAATGATGTGGATGCTGATGTGGCAGTGAAAAAGTGAGGGTAAGGAAGGGTTAGATGCACATGGTCTTAGGAGTAATATGTGGATAGGTAGTTAGCCATGCACGTGTACAAGATTTTTTGTTCTATTTAAGGTTGTAATTGCATTTGTTTTTCTTAATGAATTAAGAGAGAGCTATTCAACATGTAGCCATATGTGTGTTTGTTTCTGTGGCACTTTTCATTGGGTTTGCATCTTATGTTTCTCTCTTGTGTTCTATTCGTTACTTGAGTGTATTAAGAGTGAGTTTTGCTCTTTGATATCCAACACCGTTTAGTACTTTCACAGTGACCATTGTTCCGCGTTGCTAAAGATCCCCTTTTAAACCATCCCAAACCCGCCTGAACCCAATATGATGCTGAAGTTTTGTGTGGCTATTCTTAGCTGTTGAGAAGTGAATCGAAACGGTTTTTCTCTTTCCATATCATCTAGAAATTTGAACATGGTTAGGGGAATAAAACGGGAATCGTTAACAAATGTGTTGCTTTGCATCTTGGAACTTTATTGGCATATGTATACAACAATGGCTATCTTTACTAAAGGGACTAGATATCAATTGGGTTGAATAGTTCTTGTATTCACAACAATCAAATAAATATACAAAAGGAGAGCAAGAAATTAGGAATGATACACACATGACCAAAAATAGATTACAACAGACATTGACTATATTTAAATTTGAATTAATGTGATTATTAATGTATTTTATTCCCTGAAGATATGTGATCCGTTATACGCCCCCGCAAGATGGAGGATCCGTCAGAGACTCCAATCTTGGATCTGAGTGATAAAAATGGAGCCCGAAAGAGAGGTTTGGTCAGGATATCAGCGAGTTGGTCGTTGGAGTTGACATGTAGAACCTTTAAATCACCAGCAGCTACCTTTTCCCGTACAAAATGATAGTCTAATGCGATGTGTTTCATCCGAGAATGATAGACAGGATTAGCACAAACATAGGTGGCTCCGGTATTGTCATAATATAGTTGTGGTGGCTGTTTGATGGTTACACCCAATTCAGTGAGTAAGTTTTGGACCCAAGACAATTCAGCGGCTTCAGTGGAGGAGCGGGAAACTGGTTTTTTGCCTAGCCGATTTCCATGAGATGATGTTTGAGCCAAGGTACAAGATGTATGCAGTAGTTGATCGGCCTGCGGTTGTAACACCGCCCCAATCCGAGTCAGAGAATGCATTAAGCACCAATTGGGATTTCCGATTAAGAAATAGTCCATGATGCAAGGTGCCTTTTAGGTAGCGTAGCAGGCGTTTTAGAGCTTGCCAATGCGTTTGTGTGGGTGAGTGCATAAACTGTGAGAGTTTATTAACCGCAAGGAAATGTCCGGTCTCGTGAACGCTAGATATTGTAATGACCCAACAAGTTGACGGTAGGGGGTCGGGTCCACTTGAGGAGTACCATCAGTAGCTGTGAGAACTTGAGAGGGACTTAAAGGTGTAGTAACAATCTTTGCCCCATCCATGCCGTGTTGAGTGAGTAAGTCCCGATGTGACGATGTTGAGTTAAAAATAATCCATCTTTTGTTGAAATTATCTCCACACCCAGAAAATGACTAAGTGGACCAAGGTCCTTCAGAGAGAACCTGGAAGAAAGGTTAGCCACAAATTTGTTGATAAAATCTGAATTGTTGCGTGTTAAGACAATATCATCAACGTAAACTAAGAAATAACAAGTAACCCCATCACGTTTGTAAACAAAAAGAGAAGCATCAGCCAATGACTTTCAAAACCCGAATTCATTGAGAAACGATGTTAATGCCAAATACCAAGCCCGCGGGGCCTGCTTGAGCCCGTATAAGGATTTTTTTAGCTTACAAATGTGGTTCGGGTATTGAGGGTTTACATAGCCGGGCGGTTGGACCATGTAAACCTGTTCTTGTAAAGTTCCATGCAAGAAAGCATTATTAACGTCAAGTTGACGAAGTGGCCATCCTCGAGATAGAGCAATGGAGAGAACGGTTCGGATTGTGACCGGTTTAGTGACGGGATTGAAGTGTAAAAATAATCTTTCCCGTATTGTTGTAGAAAGCCTTTTGCCACAAGACGAGCTTTATACTTTGCGATCGAGCCGTCCGGGTTGCGTTTGATACGGAAAACCCACTTACAACCAATGGGAGTATGAGTGTTTGGTGGAACGAGTTCCCACGTTTGGTTTTGAATTGCTTTATGCCAAAGTGGGTCTTTGGAGGCTTGGTTATGAGGTGGGTTCAAGAGGCATAGGGAGTGGGTGAAGGGTTGTGTGGTTGACATAGTTGGAATTGTAGTATTTGGGGTTAAACTTGCGTTGACGTGGTTGTAAAGGTAAAGAAGAAGGGGAGGTATTGAGATTTTGAGAAGTGGGTGAAGTTTGTTGAGAGTTTGAGGGTGTGGGTGTAATGTTAGAGATATGAGAGTTTGATGTAGGTGTAATATTGGAGGGAGTGGCGAGGTGACGGTGGGTGAGGAAGAGTCAAGAGGATGAGTTGGTGACTCAACATTAGCATTATGGGTAGTGTTGATAGGTGATGGAAAGGTAGACGTAGGTTGGGATGGTTGACTTTGCATGGGATTTGTAGAAGACGCATGCATGGGTGGAGGAGTGGATGATATGTTTGGGAAAATAGTTTTGTGAGATAGCAAAAAATCATGCACGGTAGGTAGATGTGGGGAAACTAATGTGGAACTTTTTGATGGAAATTGGTCCTCAATAAACACCACATGACGAGAGTGCTAAAGACGTTGTGTAGGTAGATGAAAACATTTGTAAGCCGATTTCACAGACGAGTAACCCAAGAAAATACACGGATGGGATCGAGGTTCAAGTTTGGAGTTGGAATACGGGCGAAGCCACGGGTAACAAAGGCACCCAAACGGTTTAAGTTTGGTGTAGTTGGGGTCGGTACCGTAAAGTGAGTGAAGAGGAGTTTTGGATTTAAGAATAGGAGTTGGTAGACGATTGATGAGATGAGTAGCGGTTTGGAATGCATGAGACCAAAATGTAAGTGGAAGACCTGCATAATGGAGTAGTGCAAGGCCGGTCTCAACAATATGTCGGTGTTGCCGTTCTGCAACTCCGTTTTGTTCCCGTATATGAGGTGGAGTGGTATTGTGAGAAATACCCATGGATTGGAGGAATGGGGAAAGCCCTTGATATTCACCTCCGTTGTCGCTAAAGATAGAAATAATGGGTGTTTGGAACAATTTATCCACAAGAAGTTTAAATTGTGGAAAAATCTTGGAAACATCAGATTTGTATTTCATAGGATAGAGCCAAACATATTTAGAATAGTAGTCAACAAACACCACATAATATGAGTAACCATCAATGGATTTTTGAACAGGGCCCCATACATCAGAATAGATAAGTTGCAAAGGTTTGGTTGCAGTAAAAGAGTTTTCACCGAAAGGCAATTTATGACTTTTATTCATAGCACTTGATTGACAATGAAAATTAGAACTAGACAATGACTTAAATTTAAGACCTAATTCTTGACAAAGTTGTTTGAAGATACAATCTGAAGGATGTCCAAGTTTGTGATGCCAATTGAGAGAAAAAGCTTTGGTAGTGGTGTTGAGTTGTGGATACGAGATCGAACGATTGAGATAATAAACATCATTGATGTTCTCCCCCCGCATGAGAGGCGCCCCCGTTTGCAAATCCTTGACAAAGAAATGAGAAGGAAAGAATTCAACAGAAACATTTTTAGTACGAGAAAGTTTGGCAACATATATAAGATTTTTTTGAAGTTTAGGAACACAAAGAACATTAGGTAGGATAAGAGAACGGGATGAAGCATGTATATTAGCATGACCAATATGAGATATAGAGAGATTTGTACCATCGGCTAGAATGATTTCATCGGGTCCTCCATATTCAGAGACTGAATGTAGAGATGACTGATTAGATGTAAGGTGATGAGATGTGCCACTATCAACGAGCCATGGTTGGTGGTTAAGACTCGGTTTAGTTCCGGAGGACGTGGCGTTTGCAACTGGGCTGGCAGGAGTAGTGATATTATGATCTTTTAAGAATTTGGCAAGCTTCCTACATTCGCGTGTCTCGTGACCTGGTATGTTGCAGTATTGACAAAACAAATTTGACCTATTGATCCTACCCTGAGAGTGTTGTTGGGCAAACGAGGATCGATTTCTTCTATTGTTGTACCCAGAATTAGAGCGGTTGTTAAGGGCTGGTTGTCGCTGAGAATAGTTTGTTGTAGCAATAAGTGGCGCTACAGTAGGTTCGGCCTCTTTCAATGTCCGTTCAAAATCAGCGAGTTTGTCGAAAAGTTCCGGGTAGGAGATTGGTTGCTCACGAACTTTTATGGCAACAGCGATTGAGTTGTATTCATCACCCAGTTGACTCAATATGTGTACCAGCAGGTCTTCTTCATGAATTGGACTTTGGACAAGTGCCAATTCATCTGCAATGGATCGCAGTTCATTTAGGAATTCAGTGACAGATCGATTTCCCTTCGGATTTTTTGCGAGTTTGGACTTCAAGGAGATTATACGTGAACGAGAGGTGCTGGCAAAACTCGTATTGAGACGTTCCCAGGCCTCTTTTGCAGTGGAGGCAGAGGCAATGACGGGTTGAATCGCATCTGAGCATGAACCAAGAATAGCACTGAATATTACCTAACTTGGCGATACCAAGCAGTATACTCGGGGTTGGTTTTTACGGTTTCTTCGTCGGCGACGGTCTTTGGTGGAGTATCATTCTTCCATATGATAAAATTGTCCGGGCCGAGTCCGACAAGAGTGGACTGCACCTGTCGCCGCCATACAGGAAAATCTGTAGTAGTTAATTTGATAGGAAAATGATTTGATGCTGTGAGTTGAACAAGGTTTGTTTTCTACGACATGGAAATAATGAAGAAGATTATGATTTGAGAGAGATAGATCGATGGAGACTCTTTAGAGCTTATGAGGCTCTGATACCGTAAAGGGACTTGGTATCAATTGGCTTGAATAATTCTTGTATTCACAACAATCAAATAAATATACAAAAGGAGAGCAAGAAATTAGGAATAATACACGCATAACCAAAAATAGATTACAACAGACATTGACTATATTTAAATTTGAACTAATGTGATTATTAATGTATTTTATTCCCTGAAGATATGTGATCCGTTATATTTACCACCACATACAACTGCAAGAAACCATTAAAATCAACAAACTGTTGATAAAATTGATCTTGGATAGATTGAAAACATTACCAATGACGAAAACCGTAATGACGACGCCAGCCGGGGCACCGCCATTAATGCCAGCCACGACACCAACAACATAATGTTAATCAATAAGATGATTAATATAAGTAAAACTTAACCTCGTATGATTTATTTAAGGATAGAACACAAGACTTGTGAATTTATATTTGAGGCATCAGACAAGAGAGAGATTCAGTGGTTGTAGTTATTGGTTTATATGTTCTTTAACAATCTGAATAGTCTTCGTATATTTGTATTTAATATATGCATGCTAGAGTCGACACATGCAATGTCGAGATGTACTTGATATCTAAGAACTTGTATGTTGCAGTAGCATTAAACTCCATGACAAACTTCTCAATAGTTGGCCGGAGACAGTGACAAGGTGAGCAAAGTAAACAAAGGGGTCGTGATTTTACCACGGCTAATTTTATTCCATTCACGGAATATTGTTGGTTTTAACAATCTTGCCCCGCCGTCATTTCTTACATGTGACCTAATATTTCAATATCTATTAATTTTAAGGCTTAGGTCATCACTGTAATAAGTAATAACACTTATTAAACTTTGATTTCTTTTTCTTCTTAATTTTCCAAATAGAAATTTTTCAAACGATTAGAATTAATTAATATAATTAATTAAGCACATTAGTTTGAAAACACTATTACACAAACCACTTAACTAGAATAAATCCTAACTAAAGAAACTAATAAATTTATTTAAAATGTTGTCCAATAAAAATATATCCAAACAAATATAACTTCAAATCATATTAAAAAATTTGTCTCATATATGACATAGAACCATTCACCATACTTAAATAGTATATCATCACTTTGAAAAGGCTGGATATGTATTTGAATAAAGTATGTTGCTATCGTGACTCATATAGCTAATATTCTCAACCACTTCATTGTTTATTTCGGAGAGACGAGTAGAACTTGAAGGATTGTGTGCTTGTGATGATTCCACAAACTCAAAACTTGAAGGGTCTCGTGCGGTAGAATTTATTCCTCTTTTCTTTTTTGATTTTGGAGGTCTACCCTTTCGTTGACGAATCACGGGCTCAAAGAACGTATTAGATTCGGTCAAAAGTTTAGTAATCACAAAAATATCAAATTCTTTCTTACTTAGAGGCCACATTTTGTATCTTGAAGACAACTTACTAAGCAAGCCATCAAATTCATTGGCACCATCATTGTGTGAATCATAGTCTAAATTCAGCCGCAATTTATCAATCCTTCAATGAGGATGAATGAGATCTAATGAAAGTGTCATTCCTTGCAAATGTTTTATCTTGTGAGCATAAGGAAGACCCATGGTTGCCATAAAATGATCGGTGCAAGGAAGCATTATTGTACCTAAAAAAACAAAGAGTTGTAAAAGGTTAAACTAAAAATTAATAACAATGTAAAACTATCAACTTTGTAAATATTACCATTTTTTAATATTGCATATGAATCTCCTTCAATGCAAAATGAGATACATAATACATAAGCTCTCTAAAAATAGGCAAATTACACTTATGAAGAACTTGAATTCTCTCACTTTCGAGTTTCACTTTAATCTCGTTGAATTCATGTTTGATTGCAAGACAAATCTTGTCTTTAACTTCTTGAAAGCCACCTGTAGATCTTGTAGATACAATTTGAGTTTGGCATGAGCACCTATAGCCCTTGAAGATGAACGATTACCAAATCTATACCATGTCGACTAGAATTTGTGGGGAAACCATCAAATAAACTTCCCTGTATCATTGTGATGAATTACATTGTAATATCCCGAATTTTAAATTGTTATAATTATAAAGTGTTCAAAATAATATTAAAGTTCTCAATTGAGATATAAAGTAATAAGAGATGATCATTTAAGTAAAAATAGTGATTATAAGAGAAATGGAGACAAATTTAAATGCTAAAAATATTTACCGGTACGTTAAATGGATAAGGGATATTAATAGCACACATCTAAGCTTTCTATTAAAGCCATCTCCACCCTCAAAAACACACAATAAGTGTGTGATCTAAAGTTTTAGTGTGTGTGTGTGTTCTTTATGAATTAGAGAGAGAAACATATTTCTAGAGAGAGAAAGCAAGATTTATAAAGTGTGATTAAAGGGTGTTTAAGCAAGATTAAAGCAAGATCAAGTGTGTATCTTCTTCAAGAACAAGATTTAGGACAATTCCTCAACCAATTTCAGATCTGAAAACACACACTTAGTGTTTGTTCTTGGTGTGAGAGAAAGTTATAGAGAGAAAGTGTCAAATCAAGAGATTTGTCAAGATTTATGCCATGCATGTTGGGGAAAATGATCAAGAAGCTTATATCAAGTGTTATTTCAAGCTAAACAAGAGTTAATCTACTGTATTAAAGGTTATAAATTCTTAATCTCTTTTGTTCTTTTGATTCTAGAGAGAGAAAGTATGATTAAAGCTTTGATTTGAGTTGCATGTTGTGTTTTATGAACAAATTGGTGATATTAACTATAACTGATCATAGATTACGAATTGCATGAGGTTAATTCGGGGTTTGAGGATGAAATTTCAGACTCAATCTTGTTGTGTCTTGAAGTTCTTGAGCAAATGGGTTAAGATTTAGTCAAGTTGTGTGCGTTAAGGTTTAATCACTTAATGATTGGGTATGTTAATGTTATAATATGTTTTGGTATGTTAGAAATGACCAAAACATGTTGTATAAACTTAGATTTAAGTTTGATAATCATTGGAGATGAATTAGATGAGAAAATTGCAAGTTTTGTTCAAGAAAACTCGAATATATGTTGCTGTTTGGATTTTTGTTGCACATTCTAGGCAGTTTTGTAAAATTTGTGAAAAATCAATTGTTTATCAGATTTTTGCGTATAATATATCGTTGGAAATCTGGAGATGTATACTTTAATTATATTATGATCACAGAAGCTAATTCAAACGATAAGTTGGCCAAAATGTTGATATATAGTAGTTGTGTCAGTTTTGGTATGATATTTTGACAAATGTAAATTAAGGTTTTTGAAGTAATTGACCTACAAATCTTTTGAGATGTTTTGGGATTCATGAGTAGCTCACATTAAAGTGTGTTTAAAGCCTCATAATCCATTTAGTATTGAGGTCAATTATGTCACTTGGTTTAAGTTTGTGGTTAAGTATTGACAAGCTTAAGTTTGATCTTTTTAGCAGTTTGTCATTGATAGAGTTTTGCTTAATAGTAGTTTGTTTTGGGTTGTGATCCTCATCACATCCTCGAGTACACCCCGCGGATACCTGATTTTCATAAATGATTATAAGTCATCATAAGATGTGTTTTTTTAATGTGTTTGGCAAATTGATTTGTGAAACTTATGAACTAAAGAATGTGGAATTTGTATGATATTTATGATAATGATTTGATTATCATGAGGGAAATTAAATGGGACCAACACTCCACTTAGGAGAAGGTCCATGTGGTTGACATATTTATGCTTACTAAATTCAAAATCATGATACTCCATGTAGGAGTGAGCTTTGATATTATGATACTCATATGGTTTGAGTGAATAAGAAGTGTTTACACTAGTATTGTGATCTGGGCATTGTGATGCAAAATGTAAGTAATAGGTTATTAAGCTTTTATAATTAAGAGTTATGAGCTAAGTTATAAGTGACTATCATTTGATTGTTAATAAACTTTAATGCTTAAGATTACTTAGCCTTTATGGCATGTGATTTATGTGACCCTTAGGGGTAAGTTTTGGTCCGGACCCATGTTTGTGATAGTACTTTATACCAGTGAATTCTATACCATTTGGTGATGTGTATGGGTTATATGGCTTCGGCATTTGGGACTCGATACACGGGTGGTATGGAATTGGTACAAAGAGAGGAGGGGGATGTCAGTAGCCAGGATGACCGTGTGCTTCAAAAGGCTGACGGGCGAACCGAACCAGTATATATACGAGTGGACCTGGGGAACAGGGCATTCACTCCTGAAAACCGTTGTATGGTGGAATGCTTCGTGCTCTCCCACCTTGGCGGGGAGATGTGGTTATCCCCCATGTGGGCACGTGTTGACCGTGGCTAGCTACCACGTGGAGATACTGTGACTCAATGGACAGACCCGCATCCTTATGTGCTCTAATGTGTACTTTTGTATGTTGTATTTAATGTCAAACTCGTGTCATTAAAATATGATGACTTGGTTTTGAAAGATAAATGTTTTTTATTGTACTCACTAGCTATGTTCAATAGCTAACATGGTGTATAAAATGTTTTTGTATCCGCAGGTAGACTAGAGGCCTATGTGAGGCGGGTAGATGCTTGGGCATTGCTATAGCTTGCTTTAGTTATGTGGTAATCTGGATTTCCTACTTTTTAGAATAATAGTCGTGAGATTGACTTACGTAAAACCAATGTTTGGAATTATGATGATGAATGATTATTGAGTTCATGATTGAACAATGTTTTCAAATTGGTGAAGAATTTTTAATAGAAGTTTAAAATTACTACATGTTTATGATGTTTCCGTCTTAGTTAAAGGGTTTTATATAAACCATGTTTTAAGAAGAGTTTTAAAAGGCTTAAATTTGGGCTGAAAATCAGGGTGTTACATACATATAGAATTCATGTCATAAAGCTAGAGATTTCTAGGTTTTCAATCTGATGTTGGATTGTTCGAACCGTGTGTATAAACTGATAAAAATAGTGTGATTTTAGACCACTTAATCTTGTTAGAAATGCAATGAACCATTGAGGATTTGGTTAAATGATGTTAGGTATCTATAGTAACAAGAATCACATAATTTGATTAAGAATTGAATGAGTTTGATTTTGGGAAGTTTCGATTGTCAGTTTACGAATCACAAAAGACACAAGTTGTAAAATGCCAAGTGAGAGTTGAGTCCCAATAGGGGTTCCTCGATCGCAATAGGGGCAAGTCCCTAGCCAAATGTTGGATCACCAAAGGGATTTATTCCCCTTAATTGCCAAATGGGTTAAGGGCCCAACTCGCCAAAGGGCTTAAAACCCAAATCACCAAATGTGGAGAGGGTCGGATCACCAAGTGCCATTAGGTAGTGGATCGTCAAGTGCCATTAAGCATTGGATCACCAAAGGGTTTTTGAGTCCTCAATTGCCAAGTACCATTGGTACTTGGAATCACTAAAGGAGATAAACTAGAATTTTAAGGGTCTTTATAGTGTGCTAGTGTGAATAGGAAATGTAGCCCTATTAATGTCTAAGGTTGTGGAAACCTTAACTGTAATTGATTGCCGGTAGACGCAAATCTATCCGGTACTAACCGAAATTATATTGTAATTTTTGTGTTGCAATCAGGTGAGTACACTAAGTTGCTCATTATATTAGTGTGACATGCACATGCTATTCATATGTGAAAGTATAACTAAATATGTTTTTGCATGAAGTGAAGGGTTGTGTTATATAGTGGTGAAAACACAACTCGGGCACAGTCGGACACATGAAACACTTGGTATAGTTTGAGTAGTCAACTGTGACCAAAAAACTGAAGTCTTGTGAAGTCTTTGCCAGTGCACTGCTTCGTATTATGTGAAAATGGTATGTAATCATAGATGAATGTGATTTATGTGTACATACCTAGTGTTGTGTGTAAGTTTTATATGCTCGCTAAGCTTTATATATATTGTTGTTGTTTACTCTCTTTTGAGGATAGGACCGCATCAAGACTCCAGTGTTGTGAATGTAACTCATAAGTCAAACGTTTTCCGCTATTTTCCATATTTTATTGTCACTTGATGTTTAAGAACACTATTTTGTATTAACGAATTTGTTTAGGGTCATGTATTTTAAAGGATGTGTATTTTTATACGGGACCTCGTTATGGTTTTAATGGAAATATTGTGGATGTTTCTCACATTGCAAAGTTTTAAAATGTTTGGCAAGAGCTAAACTAATTTTTCTCTTTAATTGAAGTACTACAAGGCAACAAACAAAAAGATTACTTGCTGATGCAATGGAGTCCTATAAATAATTAATGTTTTCAGTTTATTATTATGAACCAGATAATTTCATTTCCAATAGAGAGATTAATAGTATCTTAAAGAAATATATCACGCAAATAAACACACCTCTAACTTAAAATGCAAACAAACATCCTCTACCCCCCCCCCCCCCCCCCCCCCCAAACACAGTTGCCCCTGCAGTTCCAAATTGAAGCACATATTATAGACAAATAGGCACTTAATTAAAACATCCAATTTAAAAATTCCAATTCAAAATATTACTAACAGATTAGGAGTGAATGAAATGAAGAATTGGTACCTTGCTTTTCCGTATATAGTTTAAAAGTGTTGTCTAACATATACAAAAAACACACAAATTATCAAGATCTTCTTCATCAAATATTTCCTTCTTTTTAGCCATTTCCTCTATTTTAGTTGGACCAACATCAATTACTTCCACCTCATACTCCCTACAAACCATTTTCACCATCTCCTTATCAAGTTTTTGTACCCCGTTAGGCTTAATACCGTTTGCATAAAGATGCCCCAGAATTTCACATTCACTAACAGCCAAATTGTAGGCTAATTCATCAAGCAGCATACCTTCATCACCAACTTACATGACTTTTACCTTAACTGGTTCATGGTCAAGTTTAAATTAAAAAAAAAAAAAAACAAACCCACAGTTTGAAACATGCTAAATCGATGACAAAATTAATCTAAAAAACAATTCAAACCATAATATATGACGATTTAGTGCCATTTACCTGACTGTAGCTACGTGGGAAAGAAGATGTCGACACAAAGCATGAACCTTGTACAGCGTTACCAACATTCTGCTGGGGAGTACTTTAATATCTCTTTCACGGCGATCTACATTAAAAAAACATTCAGAAAGCAAAAGAAACTTGGAACACACAAATGTGCACATATGGACATCACATTTCTTGATATTTTGTTGCATAAATTGCATGAAGTATAGATTTCCTAAATTTATGTTTACAGAAGTTTTCCAGTGTTGCTTGTCCTTTCCAAATATATATATATGGAAATTTGAACTCATTAACTTATAAATGGATGATATTAGGTTATGTTTTATCTCAAACGGGTCAGATAAAATATTCTAATTTTGAAAGGAAAATGTGTGGCTTTGTCAATGTGTATTCTTAATGCATATAACCCACCTTTTAGATTACTTTATTAAAAAAAATTACATCATTATTGTAATAATACAGGTTTGGGTAACATGATCAACGTAAACTCATAGTAAAAATTACAATTTTTGATCAAGTACCCAACTCGCTCGACTTGCCTATCTCGCGATTTCTACTTGCAAGCTTTCGTATTGAACCAAGAGGTTGATCACTGATGCGAAATGTGGAGATTGTATCTAGCAATAAAGCATAATTAATATCAAATTTGATACAAACATGGTTCTAAGCAGCCATATTTTGATTCTTTTTTGTACATAAACCAAACCACTGAACTTTTTAACCAAATAACTACTCAGAGACATGTTTTACTTTTCAGATAATCATTGCAATTGATGCATTGAATTGGTAACTTTGGTAAACTATTACCTGATATTAAACAGAGAGAAACACATGGTTAGTTTAGAAAGAAGCATCCCATGTTTGAGTTAAAGGATTAAAGAGGAATAGATGAAGGTGACTGTTTTAATTATTTCAAACAAATAGAAGATAGAAACAAACTTTATTCACATAATTACCATCAGATTCAATAAAGTGATGGTAATGGTAATGGTTGTATTTAGCCAAATGCCTCAATGTTGCTAATCTGCCATAATGCTAAATTGCTAAGAATATGAAATACAAATAACATAGAGGTATTTTCAGAGAGGTTACTACCACGATTGACACAATCGGTTCCATATTGACTTAGATTGTGTCTACAATCAGCAGATAGACATGAAACTTACATATCCGTGTTATTAGACGTAGCAAGATGGGCAGATTAGGTAACAAATTGGGTTCCTAGAGCCGCCTTTAGCACTGGTCAAAAAGGTCAGTCTTAATTGATCTACAAATACTTTTTTGTCCACTTTTTTAAAAGAATTACATGTGTTAATTAATAAACTTCGGGCAGACTCATAACCTGTTTGAATTTGACCCGTCAACCTTTTAGCTAAATGCTTTTTGCCGAGACTAGTTAGACCGGTTTGAGATAAAAACACAACCCAAATCAGCCCATTTGTAAGTAAAGGTCAGAAATGGCACCTCTAATGACACTATAGAAGAACCTAATCAAAGATCAATGAGGTAATATTACTAAGCAAATAAAATTTCAGTTGATTAAACTTGCTGAGTAATAAAAAGTTTCTCATTTCAATTCACACACACCCAAAAACACATACAGATAAACAATGTACGAACGTTCTGTATGAACCGGCCTATATTGATTTCTCCTACTTTTTCATGAACCGGCACCGCATATATTCTACTAAAAACAATCACAGATGGGAATTTCTATAAAAACCACAGAAATTATATGCCAACCAACCATTCATGGCACCTAATTTACTATTAATAGGAACTTTTTTTGGTAGAGCAATACGGTTACTATCGGCTGCTTCACAATTGCTACCCTGGTTTTTAGATTTATTATCAACCTCCTATCTAAACTTCCACAAGGTATCTCATATATTTGGCTTTGAAAGACAGAGTAACCGTAAAAGGTTTGTTACAGGCTTAAAGAGAATAAAAATTATTCACCTGGCTAGCATATGTTCTTTGAAAAGGGCTCATTTCCGCATTCAGCTGCAAACACCAATGAAAGAAATATTGTAAACCATAGAAGGAACCAAATTACATAAAAATATAGAGGATATCATTATGAAAAGGGCAAAATTTTCCACCTAGCTAACTGTGAACCTTGAGAGACACTGTCAAAGTGTATCTTCTGTAAACAATAAACATTTAACTATTATTCTCTTTCCATAGGATTAAGTATACCTATAAATATCAGATGGTGACTTTATTCTCATTCGTTTATATAGTGGCTTCATGTTTGACCAGTTTGTAGCTTTTAATTTCATCCCTTAGTTCTAATGTTAAAGTTAAAGCAATGCAACTGGTGAGAAAAATAGGAAAACTGTGGATAGGAAACAGATGGTAATTTTGACCCGTTTACTTATGAATGAGCCAATTTGAGTTATGTTTTTCATGAGAGCTTCAAATCTAAAAAGATAGCTATAAAGGTAGCAGGTCGTATAGGTCGAATGGGCTGAAAGTCGCCAAAGGTTTATTTTGATTAGTGTATTGTTGTAATAATAAAGTGATTTCAATCATAATCAGCAAACAAAAAATCAGATACAAAGGTGTTTCTAGGTCAATGGTGGCTGAAGCAGCCAGTTTCTAACCTTACTATAAAGTGACTTGTTTCGACCAGAACTTGTTTTGACCTGTTGCACAACCTCAACCCACACCTGTCATACCACCTTTACTTTATATCGAAAAGTTAATAATTAAAAATTTAACCACTAATTTGTTTCTGAGAAAACAAACAGCAGAGTACCTGCTCATTTTAACGATTTATCTTATGAAGGCTAAAACATTGGTCCATTCTTTTATATCCATTTCTCAAATGTAGGTTGTTGGTACAATTTAAGAAGCTGTATTTTAATGTACACTTTTTCCAGGGGATTTTGAAAGCAAGAGTGGGTAGAAACATAGATGGGATGGACCTTAATTTTTACCAACAGTCTCTGAAGCTCCTAAGACAATTTCAGTCTGATCAAATCAGTCAATTGGAGCAGTTGCAATGAGGAAGCAAAGAAACACAAACTTGAGTTGTGCAATTTACTTTTTCCAAAAACAAACCTTAAGGTTGCTATCGTGAAGAAGATAACTGCAATTGATTGTCTCTGATTCTTCTTTCTCGAATCTGTGCAGGCTCCAGGGATGCTATCATGAAGAAGATAACTGCAATTGATTGAGAGAAGTATTTAAATAAACAGGTTACATGATAAAGGAACGCACATTGTACATGATAGGACTCGCCGCAGCAAACATATAGCAAAAGCTCTCCATCAAGGTAAGACCACACTACCACAGAAAGCCTGGCTGCCTACGAGACAAATGAAAACATTTACAAAAGTTTTATTGTGTAAACAAGCTACATTCATGGCATCAAATATAATCAATGAGACATAAGCGTGGGATTAATGTCCTGAGTTCATCATACTGCAAAGATCACGTAATTGACAAGAAGATGCATAATAATATTCATAAATCAAGTTAAGACGAACAACAAAAAGACTAAATTGGGAAAATCAAAGCTGTACAAACCTGAGACGGTGACGGCAACGGCAAGTAGGCCATGGGCGGCGGCCAACGACGACCTGAAAGTGGGCAACGGTGCACCATAACTTGCAACACCTATAGCAGCAATGAGCAACTTCCATTTCTTTCTCTTTTTGCAATTCCTGACTAACCTAGGGTTTTCAATCGCAGGAACGGATGAATATACGAATTCTTAAAATCAACATAAACATACAACTAAATTCAAAAGTATCTGTGTGGAACTTACGTACGAATTTACGAACCTCGAGAGCGAAGAGGTGGAAGGAGTTGCAGAATCCTTACGTTGTCGAGTCTACTGCACACCAACGTTTCAAGCATCTGCAGGGAAGACTATACAGTTAAAATAAATCGATTTCCTCCCTGCCTATCGATGACGCCTCTTCCGTTTCTTCCATGCCTTATCGTTTTCTCCTGCCTAGAGCCCATTTATGAGTTTCTTAGAAGCCCCACAGACTAACATGCCACCTCAGCTTGAGTAAACCACCAATTTTGCTTTCATTTCAGATAGCAATACCACATAGGATGTGTAAGATCCTGTATTATATAAGATAAAGATAGATAGATTCTTAAGCATTAATTAATTAATTAACTGATCCTTGAAACCTTTGAATTAGTTAATTAAATAGGGAACCTAACAACAAAACTTATTTCATATACATATACATATTCTTCATGAAATAAATTTCATTTGCACGTACGGTATTGCAAGGCTTATAAGTGAATATGAGGACGACATAGATAATGGCGAAGCTTATTGGTTATTTTTAATGGGTTAAGATCGTCTCATGTTTAGTCAAACATGATACATTGTGTTTCCTCACAAACATGATAATGGAACTCTATAAAGAGACCTATTATTGACTTAAATAAGGGACTCAGTCTCACGTATGTGTGATGTGACGGCCAAAAAAAAATTAAGCGATTTAAATAAAACTGATAATCATATATCGATAATAAATATTCAACACAAAAACTAAGTCAACGACCGGCCCAACATACGGGACTTGCGGTTTTCAAATAAGAGTTTCAAAGTAATTGTAAATAAGAGTTTGCTAAAAGTTTGCGGAAAGAAGCTGTCACGCCGGCGCCTTCTCTTTGTCCACGCAAGACGGTCCTGAAAGAAGTAAATCAACAACGAATTAAGCATAAAGCTTAGTGAGCACACAACACTCATATATTATATCAGATAGATATTCAAATAATCATTCACATCACATCATGTGCCACTCAGGCGATTGCTACTCAAGCGATTGTGTCACTCAGGCTATCGTGCTACTCAAGCAATTGTGTCACTCAGGTTATTGTGCTACTCAAGCGATTGAGCCACTCAGGCTATAATAAACACGGTATCATATAAGAACATGTTTCACAATATAAGATATAAGTTAATGAAACTCACCTGACTGTAGCAACAGTATACATACGGAAATCACAGTAAATCATATAGAGGTTAAATCAACGAATCACACCACCAGATCCTGGAAACTCCTAGATATGACACTCTTTCGTATCTCACAACCCTTGTTTCGGAAAACCCTAAACTCGAGGTCTTGGGTTGAATCCATAGATCGAACCTTAATTCGTTCGAAGTTCATATATATATATATCTATATATATATATATATAATCCATTCGAAACCTTAAAAATATATCCATTCGAATCCGTTTTTAAAAAATATGACCACTCAAAGACTATATATATATATATATATATATATATATATATATCATCCGTTCGAAGAGCACACTTAGTTTTACAGCCCGCTCGAACCTTATAGAAACCTAATTCGAAGCTCTAAGGAAAGTCCATTCGAACCCTTTATAAAATGATCCGTTCGAAAGCTTCTCAAGTCGAAGATGAATATAGATGTCTAAGTCGAATTTTGGAGTTTTAAGCATGAGTCGAATTATCATACAGAGGCTATGTCGAATTTCATGATAAATCATAAGTCGAATTTATTCACATGTATATGTCGAATTTCTTGTGTCAAGGGTTCGCATGTACAAGTCGAAGTTTTATATATAAGTGTGTATGTTGAATTTCATGATAAATCATAAGTTGAATATAACAAGTGTATTGTCTGTTAGTACTCAGCACATAAGGAGTTGATAAGTCAAATATGGCCCATTTGAAAACTATATACAATCCGTTCGAACCCTCCAAAAATCCTAAAGTCGAATTTCTAATCCATTCGAAGCCCTCGTAAGTCGAGTTTGATAAGGGTGTGCTAAAGTCGAATATACTCAAGATCCTAAGTCGAACATATTAAATCGAGTTATATAAAATGCAGGTTTGCTTTCTATCGAGTATCACCCTCCCTGTATTTTCGACAAACCCACTTCTCAGGATTCTTAAACATAACCAATTGGCTCCAATCTTGTACCAAAAGCTTCCTAACCATTTTCATCAAACCTTTTCAAGTAACAAGGATTACTTATCAAAAGCAGATGGGTTAAAACCCCAATTTTGTTTCTCGGTTTAAGTTTCCATGAAAACAGGGTTTTCTTCATCAATTTTTGAGTAGAACATCTAGTTAGTAGCTTGAATTGGTAAGACAAGTTATGTAATGGTTCTTGGTAAGAGGCTTAGCTTAAATCCTTTAGAAAGAAGCTTAAAAGTATATGAAAATGGAGCTTTCACTATTGCTGAGTGGTTCCCAGCCATGGCACAAGAACATGGGTTCTAAAAACCCATTTCCTTGTTGATTATTTGATCCCTTAACCGGAAATTTAATTCAAACAACATCACACTAAGGTAAGAACTCATACCTTAAATTCCTTGAAGAAAAGCTTCACAAGCTCCTTGAACTCCTTCTCCTTCTCCTTCTCCTTCTCCTTCACGTAACATACACAGGCACTCTCTCTCTCTCTCTCTCCCATTTCTTTATGCTATTTGTACCCGTAACCGGTTTATGGATGAGTGCTCTTGGAGTAGTCGGTCTGGCTCAATACAACAGTAGCACCATTGGGCCTTAGAAGTAATGAATTAGTAATTTTTTTAGTAATGCCCCATCTTAAAATATTGTTAGGCCCTTCCTACCCTGCTCCTCACTATGCTTGACAGTTGACACACACTGAAAATGCAGAGATGGTTTAAATATCAATTGGGCCCCATTGCTAGCTTGTGTCAACTTCCAATTGGTGGCTTATAGTTTTGTTAAATAGGTAAGATTTTTTTAATAGTTCTTTGACTTTTTAAAAGTTCATGGTTCATAATTTTTTGCTCTTTATTTAAAGTCAGGAAGTCCGAATTTATTGTTTACTCAAGGCTACGTAGCTTACATTTAGTTATTTACTAATTTACGTTTAAATTTATTTATTTGATAAATATGGGGTAATGTATTATATTAAACGCGTAAATGAAGAGGTTTTTTCTGTTTAGATTATACACAGAGGAATTTATTTATTTGATGAATATGGGATAATGTATTATATGTAAACGGGTCAATGAAGAGGCTTTTTACTGTTCAAATTATTAGCGGAGAGTGAGTATTTAACTCAGATGTACACTGCATAACCGGGTAATGTGGTTACATATGTATTTAGCGTATTTTGAATTCATTTCAAGTTTTTATATCAAAATGTTGTTCGGTTTTGACCCGATCGTTTTGACCCGGATATGTTTTGACTCTTAACTAAGTCGGCTTGTTATCTCTAATGAACGATGCCCCCCGTTTCAAAATTTTCTGGATCCGCCACTATATATATATATATATCCAATAACCGACTCAAAGGAATTCATTACTTGAACTTGATTAATAATAACGAGAATAATAATATTTCATCTTAGGTACAATACGACATTAAAATCACGATAAGTAGCTAAAACCGATTGTCAATATTTCGAAATAGGGGGATGGCTATTGAGTATGGATCTTTCAAAATAAAAACTAGTAGCCATTGGGACCGGGCATTGGGCGGCCAATCAATAGTCTTCTCTTCGCCTCTTCGGTTTCCGCCGCAGCGCTGCCCTTGGTTATCTTTAACCAAGTATTTCGCATTGGGGAATGGAGAGTCGTAACCCTCTTTAGTTTTTGCCTTTCTTGAAGTCCTAATTAGTTTTTTTTTCATAAATGAGGCCAGGTATACATGTAATGGGCTGGACTTATGATGCCCCTAAGCTCACTGCTGCCCTGGGCCTGAGCACGGTCCGCACAGGCTTTGGGCCGGCCTTATCCGTAACCTTCGACATTCATCTTCTTCTACAACTATGGGTTCCACCTTCAACCTTATGACCTTCGACTTCTAACCAGTCGATTTTCACCTTTGACCTTCGACCCTTAGTCAATCTCTTTTATCGTAAGAACCACGAAAACTATTTGTACTATTTGTAACCACCAATGACTCATTAATAAGAGCGTTTTGGTTATTTAAATAATTACCTGATCGTGAATTACATCTTGCTGGACCGTTACTAATGAGCGAAGCTTGATTTTTCTAAAGTACCCCTCATTGAACAGACATTAACAAACGGTTATTATAAGTAGTTATTGATTTATTAAATCAAAGGTCAAGATTGGTTTTTACAATTCTCGAACGAACACATTTATTTCAAGAACCATTGATTTATATATAGAGGTTGTGGTTCAAATGAGAACTGTTTTTTGTAAGAGAATTACGAGAACTAATGCCTTTGATCTACTTTGATTTGTTTAAGGATATCAATTAAGGCGGAGGGGCATTACTATCATTTACAAACGGTTTGCATTTTCAAAATAAAATTTTCAGAAATATGAAAGTATGGTTTTGTTTGAAAAATGATTAAAAAATAAGTAAATTGCTATATTTTTTTTTTTGCTCAAAATCTCAAAATTGAAATAGTTATAGCCGTTTTAAGATTTAAGAGGTAAAAAAATAAAAAAAATAAAAAAAATAAGTTCGTGGGAGGTCTTTGAAGAGGCGTGTGAGATTTAAATAATAATTTGTAATTCCTATTTTGCCATTTTAAATGAGTGGTTGAGAATTGACCATTGAGTTCTATGTTTAAATAGGGTGAGACTATGTAGAACCACACGTCCACGCCTTACATATTATATATATATATATATGAAAAAGTTCATGGGAGAGCCATTCTTAGTGCGAGAACCGCGACAATCGATTTGAGTCGTCCAATACCCCCTCTTTCAATGTCATATATATATATATATATATATATATATATATATATATATATACACACACACACACACACACACATTGGAACGTTCAAACAAGAACTGTTTCTCGTACGAGAACCAATTTTAGCCCTTGATTAAACTAATCAGTGGCTAAGATTTTTTGGCGGCTCATGAAGGATATTTCTGGAAAGTCAAGCCTTGTAAATTAAAGATGGCTCACTCAGACGTAATTCATGATCGGGTAAATATTTAAATTATCAAAATACCCTTATTAATGAGTTACTAATGACATTAAAAACAATTCTCGTACGAAAAACAGTCTTTTGCCATATATATAATGCGAGTTTGGTTCATGCGAAAAGCATTTGTTTTGTGAAAAGTGCGAGAAGTAATTCTAACCTTTAGATGATTTGATCAATGGCTATTGTTAGTTGTGGGTTTTGGGTAATTAAAATGAACTAGGATGCTATTAAATTAAACATAAGAAGGGTAAATTAGACAATTAAACACATAGCTATTATTTGTCCTCTCTCTCACATACATTTTTTCCTCCACAAATTCACACCCTCACAATTCTCTCTCATATATCCTTGATAGCAGCTTAAACTCTACATACGGCTGCAACCTCCATTGATCGTCGCCCAATAAACTATCCGCCCACTACCTTTGTCTGCCCCTAACAACCTCTATCAATCGTCAACCACGAAACCCATCCGGCCACCATCACCGTCAACCCCAACAGCCTCCATCAATCGTCGCCCAAGAAACTCACCCAGCCATGACCGATGTCTCCTTAAGCTACCCATCGTCGTTCTTATATGTTCTCCAACATCATTAACTCCTTCAACGGAAATCGATCGATTAATTGTGTAACACCGCAAAAATACAAGCCATATTTTTTTTTTTAAATCACAGCGGAAGTAATACGTTATAAAACTAAAAAGGAAATAACATTACAAGTTAAAACCAACACTGTACAAACATACAGTACTTCCTTTAGTGTTACAAAACATTTCATAAAGTATGGCTCATCATTCTAAAACCCAAAATATCAGAGCTACGGTCAAACTTTCCCTGTACACAAAAGCTGCAACCTACCGTGCCCTCAAAACCTGAAACAGAGAGTTAGGGTGGGGAATTAGCACAAAGCTAAGTGAATGAAAATCAAGCCACAAGCAATTAAAGCAGAACCACAACGATCACAAAAACAGTTTATCTCAAATATCAAAGGACCGGCGGCTCTGCCGAGCCTACGATCAATGCTGGCCATAGCAATGATCTACCGATAGCCATTTGCTAACTGGCACAGTTAAACCCCCTCTGCTACAACAAATGCGATAGAGGATCTAAAACTGCCTAACCAGAAGCAACTGACCCAGCCCAAAACCACGCTTAGCTGACCTCTGCCACAAACATCATGAGCACAATTTCATGCCTTGATACTCATATCTTGGACACAATTTCAATAATCAACACATAACCAATCAAACAATCATATCAGACTAAACAGTCTATCGCATGATTAATCATATAAAAATCCAAGTAACCATAACAGTTACAACTAAAACCACTGGTGAATTAAAGTCCACTCACATGTGTTCTCCAACACCACACTCAGTATTCTTATTTCACTGAGCCTTCTCGTTTCCTGAAACACATCATAACTTAGTCAGTAATTGGGATTACATTCCAATTTACAAAAGCGACAACTCTCATTGGCTACAAGCAATTAAATTACAGAATCAACATCTGCATCACTACGCACGTAATGGAGTCACTACGCACGTAGTGGACTCCACTTCGCACGTATTGAACTTCACACTTACGAAGTGGCTAACCCACTTCGCACGCAATGGGAACTGGTACGCACGTAGTGGACTACACTCCGTGCGACCAAAACCCATCGACTTCATCTTCTTCATGGATCACTACGCACGAAATGGAGTCACTACGCACGTAGTGGACTCCACTTCGCACGACCAACATCCATCATTCAAGAACTTCCTAATCAAAACTCGACATAAACAACAAAACACACCTCTTGCTCGAAAACCAAACGTTAACCCTCGCTTAGAACTTGAAAACAGAATTACGGACTCAAGTTTGAGTAAAAGTGGATTTTTGGTTCTTTCTCTCTTCTCTTATGTAGCCAACAATGAGAACACACAATCAAAAGCTATATATATATAGGTCAAAACTGAACATATTACACTACACAGTGCAAATACTGATATCTGAGATACAGAAACCTAAATAAAGCGGTCATACTCAAGTCATTAACAAGCAACGAGGTAATATTCGGGACCCTCGTATAAAAACGAATCTAATGGAACCAATATCATATAAAAATATTAAACTAATATTTTTACTTTTTAACTCGCAGTCCAATTTAAATACCAAGTAAGCATCAAATAAATATATCAATAAATAGCAAATAATTATTAACAATCAAATATACCAATATAAACAATTAAATAACTTACCACCGCCACGAAACTACCAGGCCCTAAACGCGAGTGTTACAAATTGATTCTAGCGAAGAACGTCGCTGGTGAATGACAAGAATAGTTGACGGAGATTACATCGCTGCCTCCGTCCAAGAACAGAAATCGCCGAGTACCCATCACCGACCATGCCGACCATCCTTAACATCCAAGAACAACAACTGTTGATTTAATCTGTTGCTCTTCGTCATCAATAAATCCAATTCCATTACCACCAACTACATATCCAATTTTATATAGTTTGTTTTTTGGGACCTTTTTATCTGTGTTTTTTTTAATTCGCGAATCAGCTACAGACTCACGGTTCATGAATTATTCTATCATTTCTTTTTGGTTATGAACTTGATTTGATGTGATTTTTATTGCTTTTTTCTTTGATTTTTCTATCAACCGGAACAAAATATCAATGTTTTCTCATTTATGCTCTATCAGAAAAGAATAAAATTGTTTAGTTGTGTATGATTTGTTCATCGTTAATTATTTACGTGAAAGGGATTATCTTGTTGGCTTGTATAATTTGTTTATCAAAAGGTCTTGATGGGTTGTTCCGTAATAAACCCAGAAGTTTGATATTTTTCAAAATGTTTTGATACGTTGTTCTGTTATGAACACTGAGATGTTCACTAATAAACAATCACTTAAACAAAATAAAATTATACATATCTAGTTCTAGAACCGGCTGTTTATTAATGAACATAAAAAAATTAGACAAAAAGGCGAGAGAAAGAAAATACCTAATATTAGATGGCCTTATGCCAATACGGTCACAACCCGATGGGTACCATACTTCCCGGCCGTGCATAGTTAACTTATGCCAATATGGACGGACTACAGGACTTAGCAGTCGCCGAGCACGTACATGGTGCCAATGTACCTTGGAACCCTTACGGTTTCCGGGCATGCATATGGTTTAGGGTTGCAATGGTAAACGAGGTATGATGATAGTCCCCAATTAAGAGCGATGAAAATTATGATGATAACGATGCTTAATGATGTTAGTGATGTTTAGTGATGGAACTAATGCCGTAAAAGATGATTATGATGTTTAATGATGTTTATGATGCTTCGTGATGTAATTAAAGATGCTTTATGATGATGCTTGACCATGCGGGTATTTACAATGATATGCGGGTGGGTCAAGTTACGGGCTGTGATTTATATTTTTCAATCCTGAACATGTCTACTTAATATTAAAGAATGATTTTGTTTACCTATTGCTGAGTCATGAGGCTTAAGCTTACCTTTATTTTTTGAAATGTATCTTGTACTCGTGGAGGTAGCATAGGAGCGTGCGACCTTGTGAGAGTGAACACAATGGGTAGCGAAGCTTGATGTTTGTTTTAATTTAATGCCAACTTGTGGTTGTTTCTTTAAACGGTTGTAATTTTTTTTTAAAGATGGTCTAACTACACAATATCGTAGTGGTTTAAACAATGATATATTGTTGACAATTTATATATGTTGACATTTAATGATGATAAATACTATTTCCAATACAAAGTACATGACTAGTCATGAAGAAGTTTACTTTTTAAAAAGTATGACCAAAATGTTTGAGTTTAGTTTCTCTATAATGATCACTAAGCATTTGCAATATATAGGAAGGTTCATAAGAGAAACTATGCTTTTGCGAGACGTGCAAGAAGTGATTCTAACCGTTAGACAACTTAATCAAAAACCATAAAGCATAACAAGAGCTCTTAAACTTGACTCGAAGCAAAAACCATAAAGCCTAACAAGATTAAAGTGATGGGTTCTTCGGTTCTTCCCATGGTTCCAGCCATGAACTGTTGCTCCATGATCTCGTTTGATGGCCCGTTTAGTACTTTGACAGCTACATGCGTGTTGTCTCTGACGATTCCGTTGTAAACAATCCCAAACCCACCATGGCCCAATTTGATGGTGAAGTTATCGGTGGCTATCTTTAGTTGTTTGGAGGTGAAGCGGATTAATGGTTTTTCACGTTCCATGTCGTCCAGGAATTGGACCATGGCCAGGGGAATAAACCGAGAGTATTTTGCTAGTGACTCCTCCTTTGTCAGGGCAAATAAGTTTGCTCAAAGAACAATAATCTACAAGATCAACAGAATCCCAGTATGAAAAAAACTACAATATATTAATAAAAAGAGAAAACACTAACATAAAAAATCTGCTAGAAATTAAGCTATTAAATAACATATATAATGTACGTTTTTTAATTAATTTGCTTCTCTAGCTCAAGATTAATTGATCTGATCTGATCTGATTATGATCGAATAGTTAGTGCAATATACAACTTAATTACCAATAATTTGATCTAGAACCGAAATGACTAGGACGTTAGCTACGCATGGCATAACCGACCTTCGCTAGCTACGAAGATTATACACCCGATCGAAATCCCTTCAAAAAAGAATACTAATTAGTGGTAATGTGAAGTACGTACATAGCATTTATTTGGTGTACGAGAGGTTGTAGACTGCAGTGTCGGTGAGGACGTACGACTTAATTGAACCTTGTCGTTCTGAAATAATAGAACGCGTGTTTGATCAAGTACGTCGCAATGGCCGTCAATGAATCGGATAATGATCTAGATCCGAACCGATCTACTCCATTTAAATGATCCAACGGGTCAAAAAATCCGATTCATTAATCCAATAAGAGATCCAATTGGCCGATCCATTTAAATAGATCACTACATGGATCGATCCAAAATCTGTCTGGGTCGATCCATTTAATATCAAAAAATCCGCCACCACCGTCACCACCATCGCCGACCACCACCACCACCGCCGCCGACCACCGCCGCCGACCACCACCATCGCCGACCGGCGCCGCCGCCGCCCGCCGCATCCACCACCGCCGCCGACCACCGCCACCGCCGACCACCGCCACCACCGCCGCCGACCACCGCCAACGTCCACCGCCGCCGACCGCCGCCGCCAACCGCCACCGCCGCCGCCGCCCGCCACCACCGCCGCCGACCGCCGCCGCCACCGCGACCGCCGCCGCCGACCACTGGCACCACCGCCGCCGACCACCGCCGCCGCCGGCCTCCACTGCCGCCGCCGACCACCGCCGTCCCACCGCCGACCGCCGACCGCCGTCGCCGACCACCGCCGTAGCCGACCACAACCGCCTCCGGCCACCGTAGATAAGGTAGGGGTAGGGGTGGGGTTGGGTGGGGTAGGATGGGGTAGGGTAGGGTGGGGTGGGGTGGGGTGGTGGTGGGGTGGGGGTGGGGTGGGGTGTGGTGGGGTGGGGTGGGGGTAGGGTGGGGTGGGGTGGAGTGGGGGTGGGGTGGGGGTAGGGTAAGGTAGGGTGGAGTAGGGTAGGGTAGGGTGGGGTGGGGTGGGGTAGGGTGGGTAGGATGGGGTAGAGTGGGGTAGGTAGGGTGGGGGTTGCGTAGAGTAGGGTGGGGTGGGGTAGGGTAGGGTGGGTGGGGTTGGGTAGGGGTGGGTGTAGGGTGGGGTTGGGTAGGGTAGGGTAGGGTGGGCTTGGGTGGGTTGGGTAGGTAGTGTAGGGTGGGTGAGGTAGGGTAGGGTAGGGTGGGTGTAGGGTGGGTGTAGGGTGGGGTGGGGTGGGTAGGGTGGGTAGGGTGGGGTGGGGGTGAGGTAGGGTGGGGTGGGGTTGGGTGGTGTGGGGTGGGGGTGGAAGAGTTATTTGATATATTTATTATATAAATAAAATTAAATTAATAATATTAAATGAGTCGCTCTGGGTCATGATCCATTAATTATTGATCTGATTCAAATCCAACTAAATGGATCCCAATGTTATTGGATCAGATCCAAATCCAATTAAATGGATCATCGGGTCAGATCCGATATTTAACCGATTCGATCCGATCCAACCCATTGACAGCCTCGCATGCATGTAGGGCAGCCTTGATATATAATGTTTTTTGTTTCAATCGCAACTTAAAATATTGGATTTTATTTTGTAGATTTCACCTCATCCTGATACTTTGTTAACATGGTTTTTCACTTTCATCCTTAAAAGAACATTATAAATTTAATAATAATAATGAAATTAAATATATTTGATTTATTGAACTCTATAAAATTTAACTAGCTTGTTACAAAACATATAATGAAACATTACATAATGTTGAATTATTAACAAGTTGACAAATGTGTATGATAAAATAATATTGTAATGAAAGTAATAAAGAAAGTGTCATAATATGTAAGGAGGAACTTATGAAGCCACCTTTTTAAAAATATGCAATTTTATGCAATTTACCTGCTTGACAAGTTTTCAATGAATTTGTGGGGGAAACCATCAAGTAAACCTCCCTGTATCAATGTGATGAATTACGTACAGATTTCATGTCATATCGTTAGAGATTCTAGCAAGGTTTTCAATCTGATCTTGGATTAATTGTTCGAACCGTATGTATAAACCGATAACAATAGTGCATTTTTAGACCACTTAATCTTGCTAAGGATGCAATGAACCATTAAGGGTTGGCTTAAATGATATTAGGTATCCATAGTAACAAGAATCACATAATTTGATTAAGAATTGAATGATTTGATTGTCAATTTATGAATCATGAAAGACACAAGTTATAAATTGCCAAGTAAAATCGGCATTGGTGCACTACTTCGTATTATGTGAAATGATATGTAATCATGGATGAATGTGATTTATGTGTACATAGGCAGCTCATAAGTGAAATGATCTGCTCGCTAAACTTTATACATACTGTTGTTGTTCACTCTCTTTTGAGGACATGACCGAATGAGGCTCGAGCGTTGTGAAGGAAACTCATAAGTCAAACGTTTTCCACTATTTTTCTGATGTTATTGTCATGTGATGTTTATGAACACTCTTTGTTTAAGGTAATGTATAAAGGATGTGTAGTTTCGGGTGCGGGATCTCGTGATGGTTTTAATGGAAATCTTGTGGATGTTTCTCCCACTGTGCTAAAAAAAATCTGAAATGTTACTGTTGTCGCTAATGCTTAAAAATGACACTCCTATTTCCCCATAAGATAGAATAATGATTATATATATATATATATATATATATATATATATATATATGGGAGGGTTTATGCGAGAACCGTTGCTAGTGCGAGAACCAATCTCGGCCGTTCCTTGGATATGGGAAGTTTCATGGATGGTGAGCGTGGAGGCATAGGGTGTGACAGGGTGCATGTGAGGAATTCATGGGTGGGCAATGACATTGAAAGAGGGGGAATTAGACGACTCAGATTGGTTCTCGCGGTTCTCGCACTAAGAATGGTTCTCGTATAAACTTTTATCTATATATATATATATATATGTTATCTACCTAATATATAAAAACACCATATGCCTTTAAAATCTAACACGTGTCCTCTAAATAATACCATCCTATTCACAGACAAAACACCATACTCTATCATCTGTTGATTTCTTTTGCTTTCACAGACAAAATACCCATACTCTTATCATATGCTTTATGCTGGTTTCTCCCCTAAATTGCTTCTATCAGCCTTTATTGATTATGAGAAGCACCTAAAATTCTTGTATATACAAACACCAAGACTCAGATGGAGACTTTAACTATCTTTCTTCCTTGTTGATCGTTACCCCATTGACTGCGGCACCAACTCGCCTACAGCGATTAACCGACCACCAGAGGTTCACCGGAGACGAATCTTCACCGGTTCTCTCAGCAAGGAAATCAGTCGCGTTGAAGAACTCGAACCCAGATCCCAATTCGTCCCCACTTTGTCACACTGTTAGGGTTTTCACGAGAGCCTCTCAATACAAGTTTAAAATTGAAAAATGACGGAGACACTTGGTATGTTTTCATTTTCATAGATTTGATTTTATCAGCCTTTATTGATTATGAGAAGCACCTAAAATTCTTGTATATACAAACACCAAGACTCAGATGGAGACTTTAACTATCTTTCTTCCTTGTTGATCGTTACCCCATTGACTGCGGCACCAACTCGCCTACAGCGATTAACGGAGCTTTTGTTTTCATTTTCATAGATTTGATTTTAAGAATATTGGTAGTACATGATCAGCTTTTGTATATGTATTCTAGCAAATGTTATTTAAAATGCATACCAGGTGTTTGAGAAAATGCCTAAATGAATTGGTTTTGGTTTCTTATAAACTTGTTTTTAATATATCTATTATTTACGGAGCTTTTAGATATTTTTGCTCTTCTTCTTATAAATAAAGTTAGTTGTGTTAATATTAAATACATGTCACCAGTAATGAGGATTTAGAGATTTTTCTTGTAGATTTGTAACCTATATGACTCACCCCTGAGAATTTTAATATGTTTGCTGAAATCTTTTTAGGTGTTCAAGAGAAAAAAATATGGTTGGTTTTGTTTTAGAGTCAACGTAAGTGTCGTTTAACTTTATTTATGTCCTACATGTAGATACTTTTGGACTAAGAAACTAACAAGTAACAACTTAGGTGATACTTATTCACTTTCATTGCGGTCTTCTAATGATAACAAGTTTTGTATTTTGGGCATTTAGTTAATTTGACTTGTGATTGTTGTTGTGGATGTTGTTGTTCTTGCTCCGGTTCTACTACTCCATTTGTTGGTTTAGATATTCTATTTTCTTCGTGTTAACCGGACCGGCTTATGGTGAAGAATCATATGATGTATTAACACTTTATCTTTAAGATTAATATGCTTTAATTGGTTTTTGATCTATAAACACATGATAATTTGATTAGGCTACAAAAACAACAACCTAAGCATCTGTTTCACTTAGGTAAACACGTACAACTTTTACTTCTTGTTAAGTGTTTATGTTAAATATAATGCATACCATGTGTTTGACAAAATGCCTGAATGAGTTGGTTTTGATTTTTTTATGAACTTGTTTTTTTATGATGTATTAGCACTTTAGTCTTGAAGATTAATATGCTTTAATTTGGTTTTGATCTATTAACACATAATAATTTGATTAGGTTACAAAACAACCACCTAACCATCTGTTTTAGTAGGTAAACACATACTACTTTTAATTTTGTTAAGTGTTTATATTTTAATTATCTTTTCTTTATTTTGCACTTGGACTATTAGTGTGTTTTGCTTCTAAACATATAAAACTACATTTAATTCTTCGTCTGTTCTTGTTCATCCATGAGATCGAGTGTTACCATCAGTATCCTAAATTTGTGTTCAAATCAAACTTTTAAAACTAAAAGGTTTTTTGAATTCTTACCTGCTGCTCTACACTGACGTGAATTGGGAAATATTTTGATAAAGTGTCTATCATATTACTCGAGAAATTTAATTCATCATATTTACTTCGTCTAATTACACATTTTGTAGCTTTTCTTGTATATGACACATTTTTCAGGTTTCATCTGTTTCTTTAACAATTGTCTCCAACACAATACTACCTTCACTTAGTCAACCATATTGCTGAAAAGTTTTTCTTTCTTTGTACGCAGTCCATGAAAGCTATTGGTTCTTTTTCCTAGCTGTTGCTTAACAAAACAACTCTTATACAATTATACGGCCATAATCATTTACAAGACTTTTGGACTTATGGTTTGAATTTTGGAATTTGCTCAGCTGTGGTAAGTCTTAACTTTTATATGTTAAATGAAATTTCCTCTTCTTATGCATTATTTTGGATGTGTGTGTATATGTTTCTTCCTCTTGTTGCTGCTATTCAACGTGGTTAATAAAAATGATTCTGGAATTTTATACCCATACGACTACAACTGGTACAGAATAAAAAGATAAAAGTGAACTCTTAATAGTTGCTTTTTATTTTGTCATGCTAGTCCATAAAGAACATTCCGTTCGTTTCTCTCTTTCATATTACCTTTTGTTTTTAGCTCTTTCTTTTTACATTTTACCTTTAGAGGATTAACTTATATAAAAATGATGTCTGATGTTGCAACATATATCTTTTTCCGTTTAATCGTTATAGTTGACCTTTGCATCCTAAATTGGTCTACGGTGATGAATCAACCAAATACAAAGTAGGAATACCCATAGTGGTGTGTATGATTTTTTCCAATATTCAAATCTCAATTAAGTTACTTGATTAGTTTATGTTGCATGATTTTTTGAATCATTATATATGTCCACATTTGGATTTCATGTAATTGCACCTATCTAAGGTTGATCTGCTCATACCTCTATGTAGTGTACTCATTGTGTATCTACTTATATAATGTGATTCTAAGATCTGTAGGTTCTTTTATTCTTGACAGTTTGCATGTATGCAACCTTCTAAAGACCACTAAGCTCCTTATTCTTTTTCTTTTGCTTTTATTTTTTTTCTTTTGCTTTGACCGGAGTTGATTTGTTTTCATATTATGCTGTCTAGATTTTAACTTAGGGATCCAGAAAAAGAAGACTCATTACCGCTGTTATACGCATATTGTGTTTGTATATGTTCTTATCCATCTCTTATGTAGACATGTTCGTGCATTTTCTTCCACAACTACACTTAAGTTCAAGTTAATTATTAAAAAAACCCAAAACATTATGACAAGCACCAAAAAGAAGGCATCTCTTCGGCGTTAGATGGAAATTATCAATGCAAGATCTCATAAAAAATACGGAGAATGAGTGAACGCTTGCCAATAATCTAGGATTAGTTTTTTGGAGAGAAACATTAAAATATATTCAGTTTGTGGAGGATTTGTAATTTGTGGTTTAACTTTTACTAACATTAACATATATTGCAGCTACATTCTCCGTTCATACCTTTTACATTTTAATACGCTTTCAACTTTTTTTCACTTAAGATTAATTACCCAGAAGCAACAACAATATCCAAAATATATACTTTATTATTATTATTACAACTGTGCCTCTTTCCCTATGAATGTAAGGTCAAATTTAAATATTAAAGAGATTTTGCCCAACTTTTAAGTCCACCTGTACAACAGACCTTTCATCCTTTCTTTTTGACTTTTTCACATTAACACATCATAATGGAAGTACCCCAGCCCCTGTTGCATTTTACTGTGCTTATATATCAACAGTTCCATATTCTTTACTTGTAATCATCCTCCTGCCTTAACTCTTTTTTATCCTTACAGAAAAGTAACATGTCCTTACATCCTCTCAGATCTAGATCTACACGTAATCTCTACATCTCTTGGAAGGTATGGCTCAGCCCATTCTTATAACCTTCTCCAAAATCATCATATCTATGTGTACCTGTTTTTTTAAATATCCCAGGCTTCAATATCCAAGACTACTCTGGTAATTTTCCATCTTCTTTTCTCTACCGCTCTTGTTTAAAAAACTTTATCTTGCATTACCAGTTGCATATTAGCTCTCTCTTACTTCTAGAAAACTACATGCTTTGTAATTTAACTTGTTGATTTATTTACATTATCACTCTTCTTATTATGTAAGGTGACATGTGCTTTTTCCTTTCAAGGTATGATGTCAAGGCACATCTCAAATGTGGTTGATATCAAACCCAATAAAAAAATGGTGGACATCCCTGATACAAGTGTTGGAAAATGGATATACACAAACAAGCATTACAAAAATGGTATATATGAATATTATAAACTACAAACATCACTGGTAAAAAAATGGTTGGTTATGTAATTGGGTTAGTATATATGAATATTATTAAACTACATACATCATATTTCTCGAATTGCTCTTACAAAATAATGTATCATTCTTTGGAAATCAAGGTAAAGCATCATGCACAGCCTAAAAGACTCACTATATATATATATATATATATATATATATATATATATATATATATATATATATATATATATATATATATATCATTCTTTGGAAATCAAGGTAAAGCATCATGCACAGCCTAAAAGACTCACTATATATATATATATATATATATATATATATATATATATATATATATATATATATATATATATATATAACACGTGTCTAACACGTGTCTTTGAATAATGTCAAACTATTCATCTTCTTTGACTTTCTTTCTACCTGTTCCTCTCCATCCCAACTATTCACTTTCTTGACTTTCTTTCTACCTGCTTCTCTCCATCCCAACTACAGGCTCACTTCCTGCTTTTCTCCATCCCGTCCTCTTCGTACCAGCTCTGCTCCACCCATGCTATTCGTATGCCTCTCTCTCTCTCTAGAAACCATATATTAATGTCCCAGTCTCTCTCTCTTTTTTCATACAGTGATCTCGCTGCTTAACGTGGCCTCTCTGTTTTCTTCGTGGCTTTTACAGAACATCAATCTGTGGCTAGGTTGCATATATTTTGAATTTGAAGTTGGGAATCAAGGGTTAGTTATGATTTAGGGCTTCAAAGGTATAACTCTAATTTTTTTTCTCCTTTTAATCTTTTACCAACATGATTCCATATGATTTAAACCCATCTATCTTACAGGTTTGGCATTAAGGATATCAATGTGTTCAGGAATGCCATTCAGACATCGAAATTTTCCTATTTTGAAGAGTGGAGGTATCATATAAGGTTTTTGTGTGGAATCTAGAATCGTGTTTTCGTTTTCCTATTCATTTATTTAATGATATCCTACACCGCTCCTATATCTAACTTACATGTTTCTTATTGGAGTTATCTATGAGTTTGGTTTCTTTTGATTTGCTTTTCTCTAAGTAACCCACATGATTTTGGGTTTGCAGCTAAATATGCATAGTACGAGTCTTAACAAATCATTCACTCTGTCTTGATGGTCTCAGTCTTACCAAAGCTAACAAAATGAAATAAAAGGTAGTAGTAACACTTGATTTTGTTTGGTCTAAATCTATGATACTCTTGATTTTGTGCCTCTGCTTTCTCACATTTAACTTTGAGGTTGCTCAAACCCAATATATAATTCCCACTTTTGCATTTAGGAATAGTCTTGCTAATTCTTCCTATTTCACTGGTCAAATTGTATACATCTAAAACTTGCACTACATTAGTAAGGATTTTTCTTAGTTTTTTATTGATAAGACTCCCATAGTTATGTTTCTTGATTTTGACTTTTTTTTTCAAAAATTTATTGATGGTTTTGTTTTTCAACCAGTAATAGATGATTTTTTTTAATTAAAACTTAAGCTGGTGTAGTTCTATGTATTTGTTGTTTGTTTCTGGTTTAATCAAATTTTCTCCACTGTGCTTATGTGGTTTGCTCTGCTTGCACCTTCCAAAGGGCATCTATTTTGTTTCCAATAATATATGTTGGTTTCCCTAAGGAAATTTACAACCAGTTCTCATTCAAGATGTTGTTAGTATAGTTTGTATTAATTTTCATTGTCAACATCATCTCTAGCTATTTTAGAAATTATATTTGTAGCTTAAAAAACATTCTCACTGATGATCAAATGTTTGATCATGTTTATAATCTGAGTGTGCAATTTAATAGATTAAACTTCTAATTTTACACATAAGTAATTAGTCATAAAAACTATTGCAAATGTACATGTGTTGTCTCTTTCTTAATTGCATCAGTTGCTTGAGTTACCTACTTTTCTTCTACCTTTTCATCTTGCCTATCTTAGAGATCATAGATCCTATAAAATTGTAACAAAACCGAAACCTACAAAAAAAATCTAATTTAGTTAACTTCGTTTTAACTTTGAAATAGTTAAGGTTTTGAAATGGTTAGAATCAATTCAAGAAATTGGAACTAAAGGAATTAGAATAAGAGTGAACAAAATTCTGTATAGTTCTTAATTGTTACTTAGCACCTGCTCAATTAACACTAATTCAATAATTAGAATTTGATAGTTATTAATTTGTAGTTTGGTACTTGTCTCCTACTTTTTCTAGCATCATTAATATATGGTTTATACATAAACTTTCAAATAACTCTTGTACTCCTATAACATATACATTACACAAAAAAAAAGATATACTACTGCAAAATATTAATAAACTAGAACATTACTCAAATGCTAGTTCGATAACAATGTAGTCAATCTAATGGGCACACACACAACACTAGAAAAAGAAACAGAAGAAATACCAACTTAATAGCAGCAAGAGATTTGTTAATGTATAATATAAGCCTAAATGTGTGTAAGATAAGGTATGTATACATATATGTAACATATCTTATAGTACTGATTACATATATGTTAGTACTGATGCATATATGTAACATACCTTATAGTGCTAGAAAAAACCCCGGCAAAAACGAATTTTTTTTGTTGAAAAAAATATAGCAATATGGATGTCATATTAAGGAGCATATTTTTGTCGTTAATTTGGTATAACTTTCATAATTTAATATCTTGGTGTTTGGTAGATATTTTAGTTTTAAAAAAAATGGGGGTAATTATTTAAAAAGAAAGAAGCTAAGATGGACGGTTTAGATCGGTTCTCGCAGTTCTGGCATTTTTTTTTGTTCTCGATGAAACTTCCCTCTATATATATATATATATATATATATATATATATATATATATATATATATATATATATATATATATATATGATCAATAAAGCTCCTATGCTTAAACAAAGCTCCTAAAGTCCAAATATATACCATTAGATTTATCAAATCAATGGTCAATATCTAATAATGACATTATTGTAATTAAGTAAACAATTGTAAGATTTAATTATAGAAGGAAATGTATTATGGGAATCATCCACCCCTTATATTTTTCACGTAACTATTCCCCGAAAATGATGAAGTTTGTAGCTATACGTAACACCCCTTATATTTTGGGTTTGAATGAAGGCAACTCAAAATGCAAACTTTTCATTTCAAAAAAAAAAAAGTTTCAGAAATATATCAAGTCCGGTCTTGTTTGAAAGAGGACGGAAAACTGAAACTAATGATATAATTTTTTTGTTAAAATTCTTAAAAACGAACGAGTTATAATCATTTAAAATAAGTGGGAGTTTTTTTTTTTAAATTTGGATGGGACACTGGTGTATCAACAAGATTTTTCTTTTTTTTTTAATTTTCCTTGTTTGCCCCTAAACAATGTGTCACGTGTCATCACCAGGGGGGTTCTTTAAGTTCTATGTTTAAGGGAGGTTCTTTGTTTAACTACACCATATATATATATATATATATATATATATATATATATATATATATATATATATATATATATATATATATATATATGTTAAACAAAGACCCCAAGGGCTTAATATCAGCCACTCATCTAAAGGGCAAGATAGAAAATGAATATTTTGAATAAGCTCCCACAACTCCTTCCAGCCATTCTAAAAATGCATTTTTTTTTACCCTTAAATCTTTAAATGACCATAACTATTTCAATTTTTTGAATTTGACCAAAAAAAATTATATCAATCTACTCATTTTTTTATTCTTTTTCAAACAAGACCACTATTCCTATATTTCTGAATTTTTTTTACGAAAATGACGATAATGATAAATTTGTCATTTTCATCATTTTCGTTTCCCCTTATATATCACTTAAACAGCAGGTCCCGAAAATGATGAAAATGACGAAATTTATCATTTTCGTAACCTGCTATGCTGTTACGTGATATACAAGGGGCACGAAAATGATGAAAATGACGAAATTTATCATTTTCGGCTGCTCCTTATATATAACGCAACAGCAGGTGACGAAAATAATGAATTTCGTCATTTTCATCATTTTCGTGTCCCCTTATATATCACTTAAACAGCAGGTCCCGAAAATAATAAAATTTCGTCATTTAAATCATTTTCGTGTCCCCTTATATATCATGTAACAACAGGTGATGAAAATGACGAAATTTATCATTTTCGGGACCTGCTGTTACGTGATATATAAGGGGCACGAAAATGATGAAAATTTCGTCATTTTAGTTATTTTTGTGTCCCCTTATATATCATGTAACAGCAGGTGACGAAAATGATGAAAATGACAAAATTTATCATTTTCGAGACCTGCTATTACGTGATATATAAGGGGCACGAAAATGATGAAAATGACGAAATTTATCATTTTCGGCTGCCCCTTATAGATCACGTAACAACAGGTGACGAAAATGATTATTTTTGTCATTTTCGTCGAATTTTTTTTCGAGAAATATAGGAAGAGTGGTTTAGTTTGAAAGAGGATTAAAAAAATGAGAATATTGGTTTAATTTTTTTGCTCAAATTCAAAAAATTGAAATAGTTATGGTCATTTAAATATCTAAGGGGTAAAAAAATTTTAAAAAATGGGCTTTAACCATAATACCTTTCTTCTAGAATTAAATCTTATAATTGTTTACTTAATTACAAGAATACCATTATAGATCTTGACCATTGATTTGATTGATCTAATGGCTGAGATTGGAACTTTGGGGACTTTGTTTAAGTGAGGGTTTTTGTTGATCCAATTATATATATATATATATATATATATATATATATATATATATATGTACTAACTATATTATAAAGAATTTAGACCAAATACTTAATCTTTTAATTTTTAAGTAAGTTGAAATGTCCTTAATATCCTTCACATCTTACAAATAAATACTTAAAATTTAAGTGAAGAGCAAATTATTATAGAATTTCTATAAAAACATTCCATTCTTGTGTTGTAAACGAGTGTGTAATATCCGCGCGTTGCAGCGGGAAACAAAAATTGAGAATGTATAAAATATATAAACTAAATTATCAAATACATATGTTTAGAATAGAAAGGGAAATTTTTAAACATTTAATCTCTTTTTACGAAAATGAAGTGAATGACGTGTGCCGGTTATTCTGCTTGTGGATTTAAATTAACGTCGTGTTACGACAAAATTTACATCGAAATGTAGAAAAGAAAGAGAAGGTTGCAATTATATATTTGTATTTATACCAAAATTTTTATCTTAAAAGTTATAAAATACAAAAAGACAAATAAAATAATCATCCATATATAATAGTAAATAATTGAGAAACTAATACGTAAAAGAGCCGGTGGTTAGTAAAGAGGATAAAATTGAAAATCATACAAAACTTAAGTGATTAATCCGTTTTTTTAACAAAACTTCAACGTTTAAACTATTTGAAAAAAACTTTGAAGTTTAAATCACAAACGTTCAAAACTTTAATGTTTCGTTTAGAAAAACACTTTGATGGTTAAATCATGCTTTCAAGCCTCCTCAACTCCTTTATATTATTTTATTCAGTCTTCACTCTTTATCTTCTATTTTTTATCGGGCAAACTGCTTCATAATACAATGAACTTTTACTAAGCTACCAATGTATACAACGAACTTTAAAATTTTAAAAAAAATACAACCAACTCACTTATGACTTCCATTCTATACAAGATTACCTTCTATAGCAGGTTAACAGGTAAATTCTTTTTGTTTTTAATTTTTTTATTCTAAATTAATGTTTTCTTCAAGATATTCATGTGTGTTCTTCAACTTAACAAACAAATGCAGGGTATTCAAGCATAAACAAAATCTGATTTAAGCATAAATATATATTTTCTTTAATAATTAATTCAATCATAAACAAAAAGCACTTAAGTATATTTGAATATAAACTCAAATCTGTCACAAATCCTAGATTTTGAAAGAAAACCTCAAATCATGAAGATGAAGAACCCTAATATACAATCTAAAGCTTGAAAATAAGAACCCTGATATACAAAAATCGTACATAACAAATACCAAATCTGTAAACAAATCCCTATATCTCAAGAACATTCAGAATACAAATCTAGATCTGTGATTTGAACAACCTTGAAAACAAAATCGAAAAAACCCTAATCAATACCCACGAAAAAGGAGATGGCGGCGGTTGAAGGAGATCTGAATGAAGAGAGAGAGACACACACACTTGGAACCAAATCGATGGTGGTTGAAGGAGATGGCGGCGGTTGTTCGAAAGAGCACGACGACAGCGGTTGTTCAACGGCGGCGGAGATTTGCTTCAACCAAATCGATGCAGATCTGAAGGTTGTTTGCTTTGAAGATCGGTGGTGTGCTTTGCAGAGACGACGGCGGTGGTGGTTTACTTCAACGGCGATGGTGGTTTACTTCAACGTCGGTGATGGTTTACTTCAACGGCGGCGACGGTTTGCTTCAACGGCGGTGGCTGCGGCTTCTGCAAGACGACGGCGGTGGCTTCCTACAAAGACTACGGCGGTGATGAGAGGTCGCCGGTCATGAGAAGATATGTGGGAGTGGTGTGTGGTTCAAAAAGGTAAGTTGAAGATATGTGTAGGTGTGTGCAGTCTTCAATCTTCATCGTCTGTGTGAGTGTGTGTAGATTCAAGAGAAACTTGAAGAAGATATATGTGTTTCTTCATGATATTTCCAGATTCTTCAAGTTTAAAATAAAAAAAGTTAAAAATAAAGAGGATTTACGTGTTAACCTGCTATAGGAGGTAATCTTGTATAGAATGGAAGCCATAACTGAGTTGGTTGTATTTTTATTAAAATTTTAAAGTTTGTTGTATACATTGATAGCTTAGCAAAAGTTCGTTGTATTATGAAGCAGTTTGCCCATTTTTTATCCATAATAATAATAATGTTGTGTCATTATTTTTTTAATCGCCCCACTTTTTTCCTTTTTTCTTTCTTTCCTTTTATAATCATGTGGATTAGTTTCTCTGTTCTTTTAGTAGTGGCTTTTAATATTTAGGCTTCTTTTATAATCATACTATTTGTTTTTCTTGTAAAGTGTATTTTGATTATCTTATAATATTGTTGACGATGATTATACAAAAAAATAATATAAAATTGTTATGTTAAACGTAGTATGAACATAATGTGTTTTATTTGAAACTGAATTAAATAGCGCTTTTCAACTTTACTTTATATAGTTGTGTTTTAATGATAGTTTTTATATTTTGTTCATCCTAAAATGCCGCTGCAACGCGCGGCAAAACTTCACTCGTTCTGGAACATTTTTGTAAATTGTGGCTTGAATTAATTGGCAATTCACCTCCTGGAATCAATTTACAATTTGGATATACATGTGTGATTTATACTTAGCACTTAGAATCATGATTAGGAGTAAGGTTAATGTGAGATGGTGTTATAAGATGGAATTTATTGTGATTGGGATTGAACTTTTAATTTATTTCTTATCTTATCTCGTGTTTGATTCTCGTTATTAGATAACTTATTAGAACTTAATTTCCCGTTTAGGTTGCTCGTTAATCTCTCGGTAATCTTTCGGCGGTTCTCTTGGATTTTACTTTCGGGACTCAAGGTGAGTTCAATAGCTTTTCAAAAACCGAATACAAAGACAACTTTTTTTAAGGGTTTTAATCAATTCAACTTGATTGATTGTTTGACGACTACTTGACTATGTGATTTATTTTACTTGATATGATATGCATGCGAACATGATTTGGTTAATTATTTATGATTATATTATCATGCTTGAACTTAGAGGGCGAGGATAGATACATTAAATGCTCTTTATGAATATGGACCTAGTAAACCTTCTAGGATAAAGTGCTAGCAAGAAAAAAAAACCTTTCAAAGTTGGTAATCATGTCTTAAAGAAAATAAACACTTTCGGATCTGAGATCTTGTTCATCATCGACGGCAATAGTGATGGCGGTCGTCGTGATGGTCTTCGATCAAATGGAGAACGTAAACAGACGACGGTGATCACGGCAGAGGTGCGCTGTGATGGGGTTGCTGCTATAACCGAAATCGGTCGACGGTGTGAGATGCATGGTAATTAACGACGGAGAAAAGGGGAGGGGAGACCTGCAGAGGCTGTGATGACGGTGCTTGAGGGCGGAGAAGAGCGGCGAGGAGAACTCTTTATTTGCCGAATAGAAAGGCGAGAGGATAACTCTTGCTTAGTCATCGGATTGGAATAGAGGCGAGATAGGAGAATCCCCATAGAACCACCGACCACCATTGAGATGGGAGAAAACCCTAGGTTTAGAGAGATATGGGAGAATTTATCTGACAAATCGTGTGGGTGTATCTGGTGTTTTAAATAACTCAATAAGTATGAGATTTTGTTTAAGGTGCAAAAGACAACCATGCACTTTTCTCTTTTCTTTAATTCCCTTAGTTTTAAAACTAATTAGAAATTTTTCATAACTCATCTGAACCATTGATTAAATAATCTAATGATTTAGAAAGCTTCTCGCTGTTTTTCATATGAACTTTTATGTATAAGGGAAAGTACATCGCTATTCCTAACCATTAATTAACCATTGTATAGCATTTAAAGGCAATATATTATATAAATTAAAAACTAGCAATATGCTAAATAATACAACGATTCAACAAACAAACAAGGATTTTTGACCACGAACATGAACACATAACGTGGTAAATCTAATAAAACCCAACACAAACAGACGAATCCAATCAACCTATCTACAACTTGCAAACCACGTAGGGCAGTCACCCGGCGGACTTAAACCTATCGAACCTCAACCTTAACGTTTCAATGAATTCCCTAAACTAACAACTAACAAATATCACATCGTCCAACCAGGCGGTGGAAATACAATGTTTCAGAGCAGATATAGTGGACTGTCCCAAACAATTGGAAACCATGAACCGACCTCGAACAACAACCACACGAACCGTACTCGATCAACGAATCTTATGAAGTCGTGATTCATTAATGGACCCCAAATGGTTGATCTTAGTTTAGAAATCGAGGACTACATGATTAATCAGACCTGTTCTTGGACTGCACGTATCATTGCTCTGTTTTTGTAACTGAAATCGAATGGTAAGGCTGCTTTGATTACTGGATGACAAGAACCACAAAGCAGATGGTGAGGGATGATAATTACGCTGTTGAGAGAGAGATACAAAGCATTGCATATCTGTGTTGGTCATCGATTGTGATAAGTAGGCTTTAATAGATATCATTTTGGATAATTAATGAGCCTCGATTTGTAACTTGGGTCGGCTGGAATTAATTCTCAATATAGATATTGACATTATCATCATTATCAACTAGTTTATTGACCCGTACACGTACGGGTATTTTGAAAATGTATTTGAGATATTAGAATTTTCAAATAAAAATAATGCAGTAAATAAAATATCACTTTTGTGATGAGAATATACTAATTTCAAAAAAGTGTCATATTACAATAAAATTTATACCAAAACGTAGATAAAAATGAGACGGTCGTAAATATATAATTATTTTTTCTCTAAACAAAATATATCACAAGTTTACTAAACATAATTTATAAACAACTTATAATTAATTATATTAGTATAAAATTTTTATAAAACCCCCCTCACATTTTCTTAAAACCCCCTCATATCTTTTATAAAACCTCCTCACAATTTTCATTCAACCCCCTCCCAATAGATTTAAAATTGATTATTAATCTTTTCAAAATTGTTTTGAAAATGAAATAATTTTGAAATTAAAGGTTGTGATTGGTTAATTAAGATTCAATAGTTAATTTTGGAAAATTTGCATGCCTTTTATATATAGATATAGATAGATAGATAATAGGCAAAGTCTTATCGTGCGCCGAATTATTGTTCATATACGAGATTTTATAACATGCGCCTTTGTTCTTTGTTATATATTAGGCACACTTGCAGCAAGAAAACATATATACCTTGTAGACAAGCTAGCTATCACCATTCCCTCAAACTTAGAGGTCATGCTTTCAAGCCTCCTCAACTCCTTTTTATTATTTTACTAGTTTAGAGACCCGTGTATTACACGGGTTGGTTATAGATAACTTATAAATATTAAAAAAACACATATAAAAATTACTGTGGAAATGAAATACAAAATCAAATATAAATAATAAATTGGATTATAAAGCAAGACCAAGGCCATTTTAAGGAAGTACTTTCACTCATCCCTTCAAAAGCAGCTTCTATAGAGCCAAGGCATACCCTTAGGCCTCACCTTCCCTCTCCACCTCTCCCTCGCACCCACAGTTAGATTAACTACTTGCTTCTAATATAAAAGGCAGCTAAGTTATTCTCATTTATAAACAATACACAATGCTCAATTAACAGTAATAACAATGAAGTTAGTTAATACACTTTGAGCAAAAAATAGATAAGGTTTTAATGTAAGTACTAACAAATAGGGAAAGTCCAGCCAAACCAAGCAAATAAATTATTTTCATTCTTCATTCTTGCAAGTTGCAAAAAAGGTTGCATCTTTACACCTCTTATGATACTTTAAAGAAAGCATGGAGATAGGCAGAACAACAGAGAAAAAAGCACAAGAATATAAACTACTACTACCCAATTTCATCATACCTCTTGAAGGATTGATGATGCCTTTGGTGCTTGATAACCACAATGCAGATTCAACCTATAACCATACTGAAACAAAGGGCCCTATCATGATTCATGGATCAAGAAAAGAAAGTATGAAGACAGAATTTGTGATATAAGACAGATAAAAATGATATAATGCTAACAGAAATAACCACTTATTTAACACATCTAGCTTAATCCCGATATTTCTTGAAATATCATTACTAATAATGCAACAAAATAATTACTATCATGTATACCATAATTACTATCTTGCTACATATAATCATATATTTTCATAGTGTGGCAACAAAAGATTATGATAAGACCCATTCATAGAAGCTTACAATTTTATTCATTATTATCCTTATGAACATAAAAACAGTGAAAAGAGAAACTTATATATGAATACATATGACTATAAGAAGCAAAAATAGCATACCCAAATTGAAAAACCTAAAATTAATGCAAGAACAAATTAGGGAATTCAAACATTTTGAATATCAAACCCCTATTGCAGAAATCAAACAGCAAGCATTCTGATTATTAATAATCATACTTTTCCATTGTTATCCACAGCAATCCCAGGCGCGTGTTTACTCCTACCTCTGCGAAATCAACAGAAAAAAGAAGATAGTTAACAACACGAAGCAGTTTGCTGCAATGAAGACAATTGTTCCAATAGCTCATTAATTGCCTATTTAGCATTCATAAGCCAATTTGATGTGCTACGTTTTATTGCTATACAATTAGTAAAACAAATACATCACTGCATAATAAACAAAGAGATTACACTCAAATTTTTTAAACTTAAATCATATGTTTGAACTTCATTACTTTATGAACGTTTAACTTTTAGTATATGAATTAAAACTAATATGACTTTTTCGATTAAGGCATCCCTTAAAATGTTATGTTACTAATAACATTGATTAGTAATGAATTATGAAGAGATATTCACTCACTTGAGTATTAAGAAAAAAGTAAAAAGAACAAAGAGAGTTTATAAATTAAAGTTTGGAGAGTACTTTGTGAAGAAAATTGCATAATTTATTCTAGAAAGGATACATAATTTATGTGAAGTGTATATTTAAGGAGCACTCATGCTAAACTGATGAGACATGAGATAAGTTCATCTAAAGGAAACAAAAAGAATTTGTTCTAAATAAATATCAAAACAATCAAGTGTGCTGTTTCTACTTTAACCGACTCACCATCATGAGCACCAGATTCATTTTCACCAACATGCCCATTAAGACTGTTCTCTTTCTTCCATTCTCAACAGGCACATGGGCCGATTCAGACTCGACACCGTCAATAGCCATGGGTTTTTTCAAGATAAAATAGCTTAAAAAACCTTCAAAAGTTGAAGATCCTGAAGCATGAAGAGCAGAGATTTCAGCCAAAAACAGGAAAGATAGCACCTGTATTATTACATGAGTGGAATAAAGCTTAATATATTTCCAACCCATTAATTACTTGTAATGAAGAATAGATTGTATTGAATGAATAAACAAAATATGTTTCATCCCATTGCCGGTAGCATAAATCCAGTTCATCATATTTTTGTTTTATATTATCAAACTTCTTAAAGCCAAACAACAGTAGGTAAGCAATCGAAAAACATCATAATTTCTCTTATAATGTTCTAATTAATATCACATATAAGCATTATGCTATCCAATAACTCTTTAACCTTTATCACATAACCAGGCTTCTTCTCATCCTTGTAATAAATTTAAAACACAAAAGTTAATAAATAAACTTGTAAAATCAGTTGAATCAATAAAATCCAGTTTCAGTTCAACCTAAAGAACAACAAAATCAGAAAATGAGCAACAAAATAAGAATGTTATATCATAGATTCAATCAATGCATAGATTGTGCAGGTTTTGTACATCAACAAAAGGAACTGAAACAATAGAGAAGTGAAACAAATCAGAGAAACGTAAAAAGAACCAAAATTTCATCCTTGTAATTACGAAAGGCGAGGAAATCACAAAGAGTATTGAAATCGTAATAACTTACTATTTATTTTGCTGTCTCCATCAGATTCTTTTATGAAACAATGCATAAATTATGTGGAGAACGACTTGATGCAAAACCCTAATCTTTCATCTTTGTTTCTTAGTTGCTCTTACATTTCTTCGAGCCCTAATCCAAAATCAACTATGATGCCCACCCGCTGGAATCATTGTGTGATAACGGAGCCGTAATCGGAAGAAAAATGAAACCATAACTTCTTTCAGAAATTACGATAGATTCAAAAACTGAATCCCCAATTTTTATTGTTGCAAAATGGAGAGAGAGCAGTATTCTTATGACCCTTGTAATCGAAACCTGAATGCACATTTTTTAGTGTTGCAGAATGGAGAGAGAGAGCAGCAGATCTGCAGGTGTCTATGCCGATTAGTGTAGAGAGAGACTCGATTAGTGCAGAGGAGAAGATATGCGGTTTAGAAAAGGGATTCAAATTTGGGGACACGTGTCATAAGTAGGATACGTATAAAATGATCGAGAAAACACAAAAAGAAGGCCCTAAAAACATGCCATGTGGCATATAGTTAGATGTTTATTATAATTTAATAATTCAGTCTTCACTCTTTATCTTCTATTTTTTATCCATAATAATAATAACGAGTGGACTATTACCGCGCGTTGCAGCGGAACTTAATTATGTTACACAAAATATGAAAGAAGTTATATTCAAACACAAATATCTGAAACACAGCGACATGAATCTTAAATAATTAATACTTTAATGCGTCATTAAGTCCAGATTTAAAATGACCAATGTTTTATTTTTTATATTACGCCAAACATAACCATCAAATTTTATCAATTCTTATGATCAAAGAATGTTTTTACAAAGGAAAAAAAGAAATATTATAGAACTATCTCCGTTTTACCATTATAACATAAAAATAACTTTCCAATTATGATATTAAAAATAAATTTTCGGATAGGTATTATGTTACAAAAAAAATTTATATCAAACCATAAATAAAAAAGAGACGGTAAAAAAATATGTATTAATTTTTAAACTAAACATTACCTATTATAAGTTATAAAAGAAAAACAAATAATTGATTAAACTAATTACCTTAATATAATATTATTAAATTGTAAATATAAAATAGCAAAGAAAAGTTTGCCTGTGGCTGTAACTAACGCATGAGAAGGGAAAAAGAAAAACAAAAGCTGCTACCAAGAGTTGAACATGGGACGTCTACTATGGCAGCATGCACTCCTTGCCACTGCGCTGCATCAAAATAGTGTTATTATTGGCACCTTTAAATATATAATATTTAGTAGAGAAGTTACTGTTCATTGAACAGTAATCTTCCTGGCATTATTTTTTTAACCGCCCCACTTTTTTCCTTTTTTCTTTCTTTCCTTTTATAATCATGTGGATTAGTTTCTCTGTTCTTTTAGTAGTGGCTTTTAATATTTAGGCTTCTTTTATAATCATACTATTTGTTTTTCTTGTAAAGTGTATTTTGATTATCTTATAATATTGTTGACGATGATTATACAAAAAAATAATATAAAATTGTTATGTTAAACGTAGTATGAACATAATGTGTTTTATTTGAAACTGAATTAAATAGCGCTTTTCAACTTTACTTTATATAGTTGTGTTTTAAACTTTTAATGATAGTTTTTATATTATGTTCATCCTAAAATGCCGCTGCAACGCGCGGCAAAACTTCACTCGTTCTGGAACATTTTTGTAAATTGTGGCTTGAATTAATTGGCAATTCACCTCCTGGAATCAATTTACAATTTGGATATACATGAGTGATTTATACTTAGCACTTAGAATCATGATTAGGAGTAAGGTTAATGTGAGATGGTGTTATAAGATGGAATTTATTGTGATTGGGATTGAACTTTTAATTTATTTCTTATCTTATCTCGTATTTGATTCTCGTTATTAGATAACTTATTAGGACTCATTTTCCCGTTTAGGTTGCTCGTTAATCTCGGTAATCTTTCGGCGGTTCTCTTGGATTTTACATTCGGGACTCAAGGTGAGTTCAATAGCTTTTCAAAAACCGAGTACAAAGACAACTTTTTTTGAATGGTTTTAATCAATTCAACTTGATTGATTGTTTGACGACTACTTGACTACGTGATTTATTTTACTTGACATGATATGCATGCGAACATGATTTGGTTAATTATTTATGATTATATTATCATGCTTGAACTTAGAGAGCGGGGGTAGATACCTTAAATGCTCTTTATGAATATGGACCTAGTAGTACCTTAAACCTTCTAGGATAAAGTGCTAGCCAATATGAGCCACCGGGATTTCTAGATAACTCGTGTGGCACATGGTATGCGGTACCTCGGTACTCGTGTACTGGAGTGATGTGTGACCAGAGGTTGAGGTCATATGCAGAACATCACGAGTGTGTGAGGAGGAGATGGACGGTTGCCTCCGGTTGTACTTGCACACTAAACGACAGCGCGTGGTATTGAACCTCACACAGTCGGAGTAGCGAAAGCGGAGTAACTCTCGGGATTTATGTTTCGGATGGGGGTCGCGACCCACTTGGTGCATAAGTTGGCTGGGCACTTGAGTAGTGAAGTTTTGGGGTTTCCTTGTGGGTTTAGACTCTACCGTAGGAACACCTTCTCGATATATGATACGACACATGATATGATTACGATTATGACTTATGATTATGATATGATTATATTATGTCAATGATTGTTATGATTGATATTTGACCCGGTATGTGTTATATGGTTTCGGTTATGGGTTTTGGTCAAATACATGATGGGTCGGGTGTGGGAAATTATTTATCATCATATTCGATCTAAACTACTTTTTTATGGTTTTCTTATCCTAACTCCTGATGACTCACGAGGCGTAAGCTGACACTTGTTTCTTGAAATGTGTCTTGTACTCGTGCAGGTGACTTAGGAGTTCATGCTTGTAAGAGGGGTTGCTTGGGTAGTTGACTTCTAGATATGATACCATTTGGACATTCGTTAATTATTTAATTAATTTAATTGATTTATGTAAAGAATTTGACCAAGACTTACGATAGTGACACTGTGGTTTAAACGGTTTGGTTTTGATTATAGTTTGAACTTAAGACTTCCGTTGCCACTTGTAAAATTACTTTAAAAAAAAACTCGTTGAATTTTTTTGAAAATCACGGTGTTACAAAACTGAACCCAAAATCTAAAACTCAAACGAAAATGTGACACTCAACCCAATATCTGAAACTGAAATCGATCGGCTACAATAATCTCGAAACCACGACCTTGAAACCTCTGGGCTCCTCCAAACTCTGAACCTCGAACAAACAATAGTAATTGTAACACCGTATTTTCTAACACTACTTTGGAATACGCGCGGAAGCTAAATTACATACTATAATAATATTATAATAAAAATACAACTTTAACTTGTTTGATTTACAAAAATACATTTACAGTGTTACACAAAAACAGACTCTTTACAAAACAAACAGATATCAGAGTAATGATCAGTTCACAATTCCAGTTTCACCCCTATCTTCCACATACCAGGAATATCCTGTAAAAGAGTTCAACAGTGGGGGATTAGCACAAAGCTAAGTGAGAGAATAGATATCAAAAACATACAAGGCATAAAGCCCAAACAACCAAGCTCAAGCAACAAGAGAACCGGCGGTCTTGCGGGACCTTCAACCAAATGCCGGCCAAAGCATAGGTTTACCGATAGCCTAGTTAACACAGACAACAATACTAGCACCTCTTGATTACAACAAATGCTTATCAAGACGATTGTTAATACTGTGTATCCCTAAACATAGGCCCAGCTGAAAAACAACCGCCAAGCTGATCTCCCAAACATCATGTATATATACAGAAAACAAGAGATAACATCTCAAAGAGCAACAATCAGGTGATATATCTTATACATCCAAGATATATATCCACTCACTTATATCTTCAACAGTTCAGGCAACTCAGTCTTTACTTATCTACTGAGTTTTGTCTCCACCTGAACAAACAACTAACAGTCAGTATTTGCTTAATCAATACACAATAAGCACAATACTATAATCAACCACATATGCACATATAATCACAAGTACATATCAACTCATGTATATTCACATCAATATACCGTAATTCACTATTACTCTTTACTTACTGTAATCTTGTGAATTCATCCAATCTCCTTAGCTTATGCATTACATACATCCTTTTATAAGCAAAGGCCACACTTGATGTACAAGTCATGTTTACTTTCAAATCATCAAGGAGTTGATCTTCAATCGGATTCCTCTTAATCATTCAAATTCCGAGTAAGGGTTCAATTCCGAGTATAGGCATTCTGGTTTAATCGAATTCCGACTAACTGTCCAAATCCGAGCGTACTATTTCCATTTATAGTCACAATCCGACTAACTATACAATCCGAGGAAATATAAGAATTCCGAGTAAAGGAAAATCCTTGTTAAGGTATTTCCAATCTAGTCGGATTCCGAGGCAAATGCACAATCCGAGGAAAAATAAAAATCCGATTAACATTCAATCCGATCGACATGAAATCCGAGTAAAGTGTTAGGCATTTTTACAAGTCTGATTTCATACTTAAAATCATAAAATTCCGAGTAAATCCAAATCCGACATTAATCGGAATCCGAGTAAAGGGTAATTCGAGTACAAGCTGACAGTCCAATTATCTCGGATTCCTATCAAATCCATAGCCTTAGTCGGATTTCGACAATTCCGAGCCATTCATCCATGAATTCCGACTGATTCATACTTATGAATTCCGGGTCATTCAAAAATCATTCTAACTTCGATTTTTAATCTGATTTTAAGCATGCAACCTCATCTAAGTTTCCAGAACTGAATTCTAAACATGAGTTGATCATATAAACATCAATTACTACCAAACATACAACATAGATCAACAATTCATCATGCAAGAATATTCAATCGGATTTCACATAAATTCATATAAATTCGAAATTAAGCAACAATTAACATGTTGTTTCAGTAATCTAACCTCTTTGATGCAAGTCTACTTCAATTAAACAGGTTAAGATCAACAACAATCTAATTCTTTCTTCTCTTTTCTTCTTGCTCTCGGCCGAACACAATAATACACACACTAACACCTTTGATCAATTTTTGCATGTGAGAAAGAAAGAAGCAAGTTGGTGGTGTGTAGGTGTCAAAACCGACACCTCACAACCCACTCACAATTAACACAATTAATTAATTATTTTATCACAATTTAATTAAATAAATTAATTAAACATATAAATCAAATAATCAACCAATTAATTAAAGTAATTCAATTTAATTACATTAATCCTACTAGGCCGGTAAGGAGGGTGTTATAGTTATAAACACCTCTGCTGGAGAAAACTAACTTCATGGAAGGACACCTCGCCAGAAACCTCGAACTGGTGGCCAGAAATGACGATGGCCGGCTGCGGCAGCCTCAAACAACCACGAAACAGGAACCTCGAACACCAGGGAAGGACACCCCACGGAAGGAAAAAAGAAAGATGCAGGAGGAAAGGGTAGGTCCTCCGGACGGCCGGCCTATGCCGACGGCCGGAGAAAGGGGTGGCGGCGGCGGTAGCTAAAGAATGTAGAGTTTTTTTATGGTGCAAAGAAAACTGAACTTATATATATTAGTTAAATCACAACCCTTGCAACCTTAGATTAGTTCACTACTAAATCATGTAACACAACTTATTTCATATATACTTTATAATTTTCTTTTACACGTATAGTATTACAACGTTTAAAGTGATGTAGGTTTGTAAAGAGGACAACTTAGAGAATGGTGAAGCTTACTATCCTTTAATTACATATATGATATGATGATAAAATAATTACTCTGAGACTATTGTGATCTCATGTGGTCTTATTACCGGTTTCCCATTTACTCTAGTAGAATGGGTGACGCCTTCACATGAAGAACAATATGAACCACCCACATTCCACACCATTTGAGCCAAAGAATCACCTGCCTCACTAACACCAGCAAACACATGAGAAAATGGATTTAGAGGCTCTGGCACCTCCAATGAACCTTCTAACATTTTTACAACGATGCTCATCTCCGGCCTATTCTCCGGCCTATATTGAACACAACAAAGAGCCACCTTAACCATCCTCTCTGCAACTTCTTCATCTTTCTCTTCAATGCTACAAACTATCATCAGATCCTTTAACTGTTTCTGTTCGTACTTGTTCCACACCCATATCGGGAACCACTCTTGACTATCACCAAGAGACGCGTCCATGTTCCTCCTCCTGCCAATGATCTCAAAAACTAACATTCCAAAACTATAAACATCACATTTCTGTGTAACCGGAAGAGGCAACCAGAGCTCTGGTGCTGCATAGCCTGGGGTACCCCGTAATCCTGTCATACTTATATGAGAATTGTCCCTATTGCAAAGCTTGGCTAAACCGAAATCAGCTACCTTCGCACAAAATTTTGAATCCAAGAGGATGTTTCCTGGTTTGATATCATAGTGAACAATTCTTTGAGGGCATTCTTCGTGCAAGTATGTGATGCCTCTTGCAGTCCCTAACGCAATCTCGAAGAGCTTTTCAAACCCTATAACAGTTTCTTTGTTGTTGGCTTTAAACAAATATCTATCCAGAGAGCCATTAACCATGAACTCGTATACAAGAGCTCTTAAACTTGACTCGAAGCAAAAACCGTAAAGCCTAACAAGGTTGAAGTGGTGAGTTTTTCCCAAGGCGCTCATTTCAGCCATGAATTGTTGCTCAATGCTCTCGTCTGATGTCCCGTTTAGTATCTTGACAGCCACAGGCATGTTGTCGCTGGCGATTCCCTTGTAAACTGTACCGAACCCGCCTGAACCCAGTTTGATGGTGAAGTTATCGGTGGCTATTCTTAGTTGTTGAGAGGTGAAGCGGATGGGTTTCTCCCTTTCCATGTCGTCAAGGAACTGGACCATGGCGAGTGGAATAAACCGGGGATCGTTGTTTACTAGTGATTCCCCGTCCTTTTCCATTGCCAGAGCTCCCTTGACTAACGCTTGACAGAGGCCAACCAGTATGCCGAAAATACCTGCAAGTAAAAAAGAACCATGCATTAATAACACAAAGAATCTGGTAGATCTGATTACTGATCGAATAGTAGCATGCATATGCATGTGAATACTACTTACCTACGAAGACTAACACCACCACAACCGGAGTCAGACTGGGGCCATCCGGAATATTCATACTAGCAGAACCCTGGCTTGACATAGCTATATACGTACCAAGATTATAACCGAAAACCTGAATATATAAAATATTTGATTATACTAATATTCCAAACAGAATAATATATAAAACTTGTTTATAGGATCGAGGTTTCAGAAACTGAATAAATGTATGGACCTGATTCTTTGACACCGGATATGCTATGTATTAATACTATAAAGTAGTACACTTGGAATGGTATCAGCTGAGAAAATGTACTTGGAATGGTATCAACATCGGTCAACGCGTGTTTGATTTAAGTCGAGTGCATTTTGGGCAGCCTTGATTTTATTTTGTATCTCAGCGGGGCAATTTTCTACTTTATTAATTCAAGAAGTCAAACTTACATAATAAAATATGAAAGCAGGAAAATGAGAAAAGGAACTAAACGTTCTCCACTAACTGAGTAATGAACTCCACTATTTTTACTCCTAAAAGCTATTGTCAACTTCATCAAATAACAATTAAAAAAAACATTAGAATATAAATAAATAACATAATAGATTATTTTTCTCTAACAAAAATTTCATCTTCTAGTAAATGAAAAGTTGAAATAGAACGATATAGTAGGAATCATAGAACGATAATTTCATCTTAAGGATTGGAATTTAAGTTATTTAACAATGGCAATTAATTTCTTGTGTTACGCAGGTAATTTGATAATTTTTAAATTTCAACATACGGATTTGTAAAATTGTACAATCATTCGATATCTCCCACTTTATCATCTTTCTACAATTAGGATTCCACCTTATACTGATTTTTTGGTTGTGATATACTCGATTTTCGTTTTTTATTTCAAGATTTCGTTTTTGACTTTTTTAAAAACAAAGAATGGTTTCAATTTGCTACAAGGGAATAGATCGATTTTGGGTTTTTTAATTACTTCTCTGGTTCAAAGTAAAAAGACCGTATATTAGTATTTCAAGATTTCTTGGGTTTCTGATTAAAATGATTTTGGTTTTTCATTATTTTTGGTTTAATACATTAGTTTTGTTAGACTCCAAATGTTGTGAAAATTATCCAGGAAGAATTTATCTTTTAAACATATAAGGTTAAGTTTAAGTATTTCATGCTTACTCTTTCTATATCAAACTAGTATTATACCCGCGCGATGCGGCGGGGTAAAAATAGTTTCATTTGTCGACATAGGGGCGTTCAAAATTCGGATATAAACCGTTTTAACCGTAATCCGAACCGCTCCGTAACCGAAAAAACCAAAACCGTTTTCAAATTCGGTTTTCGGTTCGGTTTAAAAACCGAAACCGATTACCATAAACGGTTTTCAGTTCGTTTAAGATTTTAGGAATTTTCAAACCGAAAAACCCGAATAAACCAAATTATATATTATATAATATATAAATGTTTTTAATTTTTTTTAAAGTACTCTCCCTCTGCCACCCTCCGACCTCTCGCCTTTCCTGTCATTAAATTTAGGACAGTTTTTTGTAAACATTTAAAGTGTATTTAAATTCTGACAGTTTTTTGTAAAGAATTTAAAATGTCATTAACTTCAGGAGAGTTTTTTGTAAAGCATTTAAAGTGTTTAAGATTATTGCTTAAACATATTGTAAATAATGCTATTTTAGTTGTACAATTTTAAAAATGTTTAAGATTGTTACTGGAAGTTGATCAACTCAACTTAACCCCAAAAATCCGAAAGAGAGTTATGATCTAGCAGTCTCAAAAACTAATTATATAAAAGAAAAATATGATATCATAGTTACTCAAGCAACCACAAACAAAACAAGCTGTTTGTTTGTATGCGTGTGTATGCGTCTAACAAGAAAAAAACCGACCCGGTTTCTTCCTCCTTTGTGGTCGGCCGAACCAACAGGGAGAGGGGAAGAGAGTTTTTTGGTGACTTGTTTCTTAAGCTATCTCATTAACTTATGAGGTAAAATTAAGTTAAATCTATTTTAAATACCATTTTATTTAAAATAGATCAAGCCCCCAGATTTAGCCCATATGGAATTTGGTTCAAATAAAAAGTGAATTAATGTAAAATGTGTAAGAGGCATTCACAAGATGACATGTGGCAAAAACTATAAAAGAGTAAATTAGACTTTTTATATCGTTTAAGATGCATTTAAAAAAATTTAATTAGTCAAACTAATCCATATTATGTTGGTAAGTATTTCCGCCTGTTTTTATTATTTTCTACAATATTTCTTTCTGATTTTCATAAGCACTCTCTAGTTTATTTATATTGGTTTAATTCTGTTTCATGTCTACTTACAAATTGATTTAAGAATATGTACAGTGTTCATCATCTTAATCGAACAAAATAATATATTCAACGATTTTTTAATATACGATAATCCATCAATTATTTACTACGCAATCATCAGTTTTTGAAATAAATTATGAAATTTGACATTCTTCAGTTTTTGAAATATATGATAATTCACCAATTATTTAATATGCAGTCATCAATTTTTAAATTAAATTAAGTTCCGCATTTTTCAATATTATTGTATATTAAATTAATAACATAAATGAAGTGCGCGTATCTTTTCTTTCCGATGAATCATTTCCTTCTGATAAAACAATCTTCTATTTAACAATCGTATGAATTCCGTTTTCCAAGAAATCGTGAGTGCTAGAGGCCACGTAGCATATTTCTCGGTATTTCACTACAAGAAATTAGGGTATTTACCCACACATAATTTAGTCACACATAAATATGTGTGGGTATTTACTCACACATATTTGTTTATGTGTAGGTAATTAAAATTTTCATTTTTAATGGTATTTAGCACTTATTATGTGTGGGTGATACATTTTACACACACTTTAATTTGGTGGGAAATATTCCCTCTAAAATTTATGATTGATATTAAATTCAATTACCTACACATAAGGTAAAATTTAATAATGTGTGGGTAAATTACTTACACAAATACAAAATTTGATCTTAAGTGTAGGTAATCTTTAAGATAATACCAACATATAAAAATGTGAAGGTACGTAAAATAAACAATTTTATAAATTGATTTTTTTTAATATGACGTGACATTAGAAATACCTACACATATTCATAAGTGTAACACATGTGTGGGTAAAAAAACTAATATTAACCACATATACTTTAATCACATATTTTAATGTGTAGGTAAATAGACACACATTATTTTGTATATGTGTCGGTAAATGGTAATTTTAAACTTTAAAGAGGTTGAACACTTATTTTGTGTAATTAGTGATTGTTAAGCACATAAAATTACGTATACATTAGATAAATTTTATTAATATGTAGATATATTACATGCAAAATTACAAAACTTGGTTATATATGTCTGGATTGCTAATTATATTTTACTAACAAAAATTGCTTCTATACGTACAGATGTGAAGGCAAACTAAATAGACTTATATTTCGTAGAAACGTGTAGATAATAAATAATTATTATCTACGTATGTATTAATCTAGTATAAAATATGTAAATAAAAATGGCTTAAATTTTAAATTACAATATATCGAAATTTTGTAAGCAAAAAGCTACTGACATATTTAAAATCTTATATTCTAATTAAAAGAAAATGATTTCTTCCTCTTCCTAAAAATTCTTCACCAATTACAACTCTTGATTTTAATAAAAAAATTAAAAAAATTCTCCACCAATTACAACTCTTGATTTTAATAAAAAAATTAAAAAAAATCAAAAAATGACGTTAAAAATGCCAAAAATCCTTAAGGAATTAGAAAGGGGTATTGTGAAAATTCTAGGGGGTTTTATAAAATATGTTAGAGATTTTTATGAAAATGTGAGGGGTTTTATAAAAATTATATATTAATATAATTAATTATAGTTTGTGTATAAAATATGTTTAATAACTTATTATATAATATGTTTAGAGAAATAATAATTATATATTTGCGACCGTCTCATTTTTATCTACGTTTTGGTATAAATTTTATTGTAATATGACACTTTTTGTTAAGTAGTATATTTTTAATTGTTTCTTATCCATTAATAGTAGTGAGTAAGTTATTCATAAAACAATTTATATCTTTTTTATATTTATTCATATATATGTTTTTTAATTTTTTAACGTCTTAATATTTTTAAAACTATATAAATTTAAAATTGTCTTATATCATCCCCGTGTTGATACACGGGTCGCTTATAAACAACATCAACAATAATATTACAGTTATGGTTTTACAATATCGGGATAAAGCTCCATCACGAGAAACTCATTAATATTATACTAAAACTTTTAGGCGTGTAATGTAACTTTATATTTCTTAAAAAGAGTATTTATAAGAAGTACTAAAAAGACACGTTTTCACTCATGGACAGTTATATATGACAGTTTCTTGAGTAAAGAGAGGTTAAAAGTTTTAATTTGCGATGATTAAGAAAACCTTACTAATAAAACTATGAATATTGTTTATAAAGAGGTTTTAAAAGAAATGTAATGATAATCTTATGTATGAATTTCAAAATTCTGTAATGATTATTCATTTCTTACGAGATTTTATATTCATATCTATGCTTTGTAATTATTTTTACTATACGTCTTAATACTTTTTAAAACTATATAAATTTAAAATTGACTTATATTATCCCGTGTTGATAAACGGGTCGCTTAGCTAGTAGAAAACAAAAGAAAACTAGTTCGTGGATTGAGAAGAAGGCGGGAACAACAAAGTCAAAATTGGAGGGTGATCCCATCCGAAATTTCAAAAATTTAAGATGGGGATACGGTGTTTGCATTCAAATTTCAAATCACCCCAACTTACCCCTAAAAATATCTTCACAATATTAGAGGAACAAAAGGCCAAAAAGAGGCAACAGTTTTTATCGAAGGAATGGAAGGAGAACAGCTGAACAAATACGGTCGCACGTCGAACATCAGGTAAGGTTTCCTAGATTAAAGTTATTGTGTGGCTATTGATTCCCTGTTGTTTGTTATGCTTGAACCCTAGTTGTGTATTAATGGGTAATTTTCTTTATAATGAGTAAAGTTATGTTATGATTGAACCCTAATTCACATCTCTCTGGCTATTGAAATCGGAAGTAGCAGGTTCACAGGGATGCAAAGCAAAATAATAATTGCAGAAGTAGGCTTAAATCCTGAAAATAATAATAAGGGATCATCTTTGAGTGCAGCTATCCAGAAGTTGGCTTGTAGTTACATTACAAAAAGAAGAAATTACATCATCCTTCTTTAAAAGTTCAAGCATTTCTTTTACAATTTGGTAAACCAAGGTGAGTAGTAACTCAATTAATTATTTTAAGAATAGTTTTATATTAGCAAATAGTATAATATTGGTTTATATTAAACAATTTGTCTAAAAAGAAAAAGAATTTTAAGCCGTTATAATTATGGTTTTCTTACTTTCTTGTTTAATATTTTTGGTTTCCAAATCCTTAAAAGGAACTATATTACAAAATATGGCTCCATGCCTCCATGTATAGGTATATTATTTGCAAATATAATGTGTTTTTATTAAATCCATATAGTATAATGTGTTTTACTTTTACCCTTAAAATGACAGTGGACAAAGAATTTTTGTCCAGGAAATATGTAATTTTAGTTATTCCTTTCTACTTGTAAATGTTCATGGGTTTTTGAGCCTCATGACTTGGATGTCTAATTAGACTGTAACGGAAACATTATGATATGTATGTGTTAATGTTATTGTCCATGGTAAATATTTGATTGAGTATACTTGTGTATTTTTGTTTCAACAGGGTTGCGTGGTCGTGATCCTATTGCAAATCGTTCTGGTTACAATCAATTGTTGGGTTAAGTTGAACTCTTAGAAGCAACCAGTACTATGCAAAAACTTATAAGCAAGAAAAATATATCACCTCCAAGAAGATGTATTTAACCGCGGGAGTCCCATTATGATGAATATGGGGAAACTAGTGATGAATGTAATAATCTAGTTTGAATATTTTGGATTGTCTATGAATATCTAGTTACCCATTTATTTGTTTAGTTTTTATGCTACATGATCGATGTACGTTTTGGTTCTTATGGTTACAACTATTATGTTATAACATATCTTATGGTTTTTTAGCCTCATATTTTGTATTTTTTTGTATATATGCAAATATTGTTACATATATATTGTGTTTATTAAGTGTTTTTATCAACATATCTGAAGCTATTTCTACATATAAAAATACTTTTACCTACACATATTGAATTACACGTGTCACTAACACTTTTTATGGTTATGCCATGTCATCGTCCACGTTATCAGACACATCATCAGCCACATCATCATCCATGTCATCGTAGAACCAAATTATAACACTTTTACACACACATTGATTAGTTTTAAACACACATATATGTGTAGGTATAGAGGACTCTCTATACACACACATAATATATGTGTTGGTAAATATCTTTACCTACAGGCATGAGCCAACACATATATACACTTATTGTATGTGTGGGTAAAGATAATTACTCACATATATAAATGTTCTACCCACATATAACATGTGTTGGTAAACACCCTAATTTCTTGTAGTGTTTGGGTAACTGAATTGATCATTTTATTCCAATTTTACCCTCGCGTCTCGATTAAACCGACCTTCCATGTCATCAATTTTGACCGACGGAATTTGACTTTTTATGACAATCCGACGATTAGATTGTCTCTTACCTTTTTTACATTTTCACACCTTTTACAATAACGACACTCTATATATATATACATATTATCCCAAAAAACATATTTTACCCCGCCGCATCGCGCGGGTAAAACACTATATATATAGTGGGAGGTTCAAAAGAGTCCAGGAAATAAAAAAAGTACGGGAGACCACATCTGAGCCGTTGATCTCATCACCGTTAGTGCTGCCAGTTAATGCTGCACTCCCCCGTTAATGCTGCCAGTTAAATTTCATGACTGAAATGATACTGGAAAATGTTAATAGTGCCGCTTAATGCTGCCCCTCCTCAGTTAATGCTATATATATATATATAGTGGGAGGTTCAAAAGAGACCAGGAAATAAAAAAAGTACGGGAGACCAAATCTGAGCCGTTGATCTCATCACCGTTAGTGCTGCCAGTTAATGCTGCCCTCCTCAGTTAATGTTGCCAGTTATATTTTCGCTTTAATGAATAATAACTGTGTTATATCTGTATAATTCTAAGTTGGTTCAAACCAGTTTGGTTGTGAATCAGGATAATTTAAGTATGAATTGTGACCTGTAAACCCAACAGTGGTATCATAGCCTCGGCTCAGTTTATCACAGTGTTATATATATATATATATATATATATATATATATATAGTGTTTTACCCGCGCGATGCGGCGGGGTAAAACATGTTTTTTGGGATAATATGTAACTTTTGAAGTAAAATTAAAAGAAGAAGATTGTGATTATTGATAATATGTGTTGTCTATATTAAAACCATTTCAAAATGACTAAATTTAAGATAAATAATCAAGATATACCTTAAGAAATCTTTTTTTTAACAAAATTTATGTTGAATATAATATTATTTAAATCATAACAAAAATTTAAAACCTTAAAGAAATATTTATTAATTTTTTAAAACTATTTTAATTAAGTAGTACAATTACTAAAAGATTACTTTCAATGCCTTAAAGCAATAAATTATTGAACTAAACTTGAGTTCAATTTAATATGCAATAAATCATAATAATTAGTTACAATAATTTGAAATTAATGTAATTAGTTAGTTTGTTTTGTAACTTACAATTAATTAATTTTCATAACTTCAATGTTTGAAAATGTTGCTTTAATGTATTGTAATATATGCAAAATGTGTTGTACTACTTAACTTAAAAAATTCTTAAAAAAATAGGTTAAATGGTTTATAAAGTATTAATTTTTGAAAACTATTTTAATTAAGTAGTACAATTACTAAAAGATTACTTTCAATACTTTAAAGCAATAAATTATTGAACTAAACTTGAGTTCAATTTAATATGCAATAAATCATAATAATTGGTTACAATAATTTGAAATTAATGTAATTAATTAGTTTGTTTTGTAACTTACAATTAATTAATTTTCATAACTTCAATGTTTGAAAATGTTGATTTAATGTATTGTAATATATGCAAAATGTTTTGTACTACTTAACTTAAAAAAGTCTTAAAAAAATAGGCTAACTGGTTTATAAAGTAGTAAAGATAAAGTTCCATGTATATTTTTCTATTCAAACTATCTTGTTTAATGTATGTTATTTTAACAAACCAACTACAAAACATAATGAAATATATTATAATTAGATTAGATGTCATGTGATACAAGGGTTAAAAAATATTAAATATTATATATTAATAAAAATATTAAATAGTTATAAGGTATGGAATAAATAAAAATTTAAAAAATGATAAATAAGCAGAAGAATTTAAAAAATATGCATATATGTTCAAACAATAAAAATGATTATATACTACATGGTTTAGAACACAATCAAATCATTAGAAAACGTCCAACTAATAATAAGTAACGAATCAAATGATTATGCTACTTTTGTAGCCTAAATAATTGCTAAATTTGGTGTCATATTTCCAGTAGTGAAATAATCACTATGAGCGAATCTTAAAATTAAAACATAAAAATTATACAAACTCTGATAAGTTTAATTTTGACACATGTTTCGATATAGTGAATTGGAGAATAAGGAGAAAATTTTTGTTGAGGATATAAAACCACTCAACTTTAAAACATAAGACGATCGAATTAACGATGTTTCAAAGTCAAATATGATTACTCAATTAAAAAAATTAATGTTCCAAATAAAGGGTTATAATTGTCTAACTAGACTAATTAATGTTAGTTTTTTTTTTATAATTTTAATATTATTATTTCTAGAGTTAAATACTCATGTGATACGCAGGTTGTTCTAAAATATAATAAATAATAAACATCAATAAAAATATTAATAATTATAAATATCGAAAGAACTTTGAGAATTTAAAAAAGAGTTTAGTTCATAAAAGTGTATTCAACTTTACACTTTTTGCAATTGTATGTACTGAACTTTTAAACTTACCAGTTGATGTATTAAACTTACTGAAAGTTACCAAATAATATATCTAACCTGCTAGTGACATAGGTTTTGCTGACTTGGATGATAACATGGCAAGTGACATGACATATTAAGTTAAAAAATAATTCAAAATAAAATTAAATTTTTTTAATAATATTAAAAAAAAAATTGCCCAGTTACACCAGCAGACCTTAATCGATGCTTCCATGGCTTCCATCGACTTCAAGATCTACGACTAGGGTTCAAGATCTGCGAGGAAAAACCCAGATCTGGTTCCATGGCAGCTTCCATCAGCTTCCATTCAAGCTTCCATGGCTTCCATTCAAGCTTCCATTCCATGGCTTCCATCTTCATCTTCATCCGGCACCATTCAAGATCTTTGAAGAAAAACCCAGATCTGGTTTTTCGATTTGGGTGGCCATAGGGTTTCGATTTCCAGATCTTCTTTCATGGTTCTTTAGGGTTTTGATTTCCATATCTTATTTAATGGTTCTTTCATGGGTTAGGGCTACGATTTTCAGTTCTTGATGTTCGTGGTTCTTATCGATTTTCAGTTCTTGACGTTTTTGAAACCATCAGATCGAGGCTAGGGTTCTTCATCGATCTCTCCTGCTTCATCTTCATCGAAAGGTAAGATTTTCAGGTCTTGGTTCTTAAGGTTTTGGTTTTCAGATCGAGGCTAGGGTTTTTAAGGTTTTCATCTTCCTGTTTTTGATTTTGATATCTGATTGTTAATTTACATTTAGGATTTAAGTTTTGATTAAGGTTTTCATCTTCCTGTTTTTGATTTTGATATGTGATTGTTAATTTACATTTAGGATTTAAGTTTTGATTAAGGTTTTGATTTTGATAAGTTTTGTACTGTTTTTGTTATGGTTGGATCTATACTTTCATCTAGGGTTCATCTTCATGTAAAGGATGAAGATGATGAATGTTCTTCATGATGTACACAGTTAGCAACATTAATGATGAGGTGGAAATATTATTATATTAAAAATAAATAAAAAATAAAAAAATTACCGGTTACCTGATGAATAGGTAACCGGATACATTATTTTGTGACTTTTTGAAAGTTTAATACATCAAATGGTAAGTTTGAAAGTTCAGTACATACAATCGCAAAAGGTGTAAAGTTGGATACACTTTTATTAACTAAACCCTTTAAAAAAATGGCGAAAGAACACCTGAATACCCAGATCAGCGGTGAAAGTGTCGATGCTAGGAAGTGCAGACGTGATGGCATAAACGTTTAATCATGATACGAAGAGATATTATTTATTTATTGTATAAACTGTCAAGCATTATTATTTTAATTAGATACAATAAGGTCAAATCTTTATTAGTTGTTATTAAAAAGAGTGATTTAAAATGTTTAAACTAAAAATTTGGTTAAATATAATAATTTAAAATGTTATAAAAGATAGATATAATATTTATAAAGCAATAATATATTTTTAAGATTTAAGAAGGATATACATTATATTATTAGTTTCTAATAATTTTGATTCAAAGTTAAAACTAAATCCAATTTTAATTAAGAAAAATCAAAATTTTACTTCAATTTTTACCAAAAATTGATGATTAATGTTTGAAAAAGAAAACTTTTAACTAAATTGATAGTTAAGATTGTCTAACAAATAGCATTTATATTATTCTTTTTCTAGTATTAGATTAGAAGATTATGCAAAATACACCAAAATGCAATAAACAATATCTAAATTACAAATGTATGCACTAACTTTATTTTGTACACAGTCACCAAACCTAACACAATCATTCCCACCCAATCGAAAGTGGTAATTGATGACCTGCAATCGAACGCCCAATCGACGTAACCGGAAATCAACAACGATGGTGAACAAACCTTGCAAAATCAACCCCACAATCAGCAGGTTTTACTCGATGCGACCAAGAACAACGAAGATAGTGAAGAGAACAACGCAAAATCGACCTGATTATCAAAACCCTAAGCGATGGTGTCAAGGATGGTGAAGACAATGGTGAAAGAATCAAACCTTGCAACTGAAGCAGATGGTATCATAGATGAAAACGGCGAGGAATTAATTTCAGATTCGATCAAGTTTTAAAAGTCATAATTCCAAAATTAAATTTATACAATTAAACATCTGAACAATTATTTTGGTAAAGTTAATTGTCACTAGGATATATTTTGACATAGCCATGAAAAGCACCTGCGTACTTGTAGCTAGGCAAATTTAGCTTTGGCAACATGTATGATTACTCCGACGCCATTGTGATCTCATATCTCCTCATCACAGGCGTTCCCGTCACCACGCTTGATTTACTGACCACTTCCGATGACGACCAATCCGAACCACCAACACTCCACGCCATTCGAGCCAAAGAATCAGTAGCTTCATTACCCCCCGAAAACAAATACGAAAACGGATTCAAAGGCTCCGGCACCTCTAACGCACCTTCCAACATTTTCACGACAATGCTCATCACCGGCCGAGTCTCAGGCCTATACTGAACGCAACAAAGAGCCACCTTAACCATCCTCTCCACATCTTCTGCATCTTTCTCCTCAATCCCGCAAACTATCATCAAAACCTTCAATTGTTTCTTTTCATATCTCTCCCATGCCCATATCGGGAACCACTGCTGACTATCACCAAGACTCACGTCCATGTTCCTCCTCCTACCAATGATCTCAAAAAGCAGCATTCCAAAGCTATAAACATCACATTTGTGGGTGACCGGGAGAGGCATCCAGAGCTCGGGTGCAGCATACCCCGGTGTTCCTCTTCCTCCTGTCATGGTTATATGAGTGTTGTCTCTGTTGCAAAGCTTGGCTAAACCAAAGTCGGCCACTTTTGCATGGAACTTTGAATCCAAGAGTATGTTTCCTGGTTTGATATCATAGTGAACTATTCTCTGAGCACATTCTTCATGCAAATACGCGATGCCTCTGGCTGTTCCTACCGCGATCTCTTGGAGCTTCTCGAACCCTATCATTGCCCCTTTGTTTGCTCGAAACAAGTGGTTATCTAACGAGCCGTTAACCATAAACTCATATACAAGAGCTCTTAAACATGATTCAAAGCAAAACCAGTAAAGCCTAACAAGATTAAAGTGATGGGTTCTTCCCATGGTGCTCACTTCCGCCATGAATTGTTCTTCGATTCTCTTGTCCGAAGTCCCATTAAGTACTTTTACAGCGACAATTGTTCCGTTGCTAAAGATCCCCTTGTAAACCGTCCCAAACCCGCCTGAACCCAATATGATGCTGAAGTTTTCTGTGGCTATTCTTAGCTGTTGAGAAGTGAATCGAATCGGCTTTTCTCTTTCCATATCGTCTAGAAATTTAACCATGGTTAGGGGAATAAAACGGGAATCGTTAACAAATGGATCGGTTTGCGCTTTTGATCTTTTGTGGCATACATATACAACAATGGCTATCTTTACCACCACAACTGCAAAGTAGACACCATTAAAATCAATAAACTGTCGATAAAAGTGATCTTGAGTTGATTGAAAACCTTACCAAAGACGAAAACCGCAACGCCGACGCCAGTAGCACCGCCATCGCTTGACATAATGTTAATCAAGAAGATGATTAATTATAAGTAAAAGTTGGTATGATTTATTAAAGGAGAGAACACAAGAGTTGTGAATTATTATATATTCTTTGACAATCTGAATATGCTTGGTATATTTGTATTTCATATATGCATGCTAGAGTCGACATGCAATGTTGAGTTGTACTTGATATTTAAGAACTTGTACGTTGCGGTGACATCACACTCTATGGCGGAGTTCACAACAATTGGCAGGAGACGGTGACAAGGTAAACGAAGTGCTTTGATTTGGTCACACACAAAATTAAGAAATATTATCCACGATATATAGTTTTATAAGTTCTAAATGGAGTACAAATATTTACCTAGTGCTACAAAAACTAGTTTAATACTCGTGCGGTGTTCGGGTATACTAAAAAACTTTTTATAATGTGTGCGGTTTTTGAGTATATTAAAAACTATAATAATTGAACTTTTTTTTGTTATACATAAAATTTTCAAACACATCACAATAATTTCTAAGGTTATGTTAGTAACACGTAGGAAAAAACATAACTTATTATAAGTAAATAAATCAATACAAAAAGAAATTAACCTATAAAATTATTTTTGGAGAAACTTAAACCAAAATATCACATTTTAATTGTTATTGATGGGGTACGCCCTCGGACCAAGCACCGAAGGACCCAAGATCTCTTTCCCCCATCCTCACAGGACCATGGAAAGTGTCGGGGTCCTTATCGGCACAAAGCCATTTGCAACACCCCGAGAAAGCACTTAACTCAGACCTTCCATCCAAAGTGAGCAGGCAGGAGGATCCCCTGTCCCCCGGGGTAACACCCAGGCAGGAGGATCTTCGGCCCTTTGACTCCGGCGAAATAAGCCTTGTTTTCCCAAGACATAGGCTCACATATCTAATCATAATTAATGATAAGTACGGAGAAGTCTGATACGCAGGTACATGTCGCAGGCTTTTTAAGGATCCTTGTCGAGAAGATCCGCTGCAAACACAATCATCAGAAGCCATCGATTCCAGACATGTTTATAGTGATCCAAAGGTCTAGGTATGATTCCTTCCTATTATAAATATTAGAACACCTTTACATCAAAGACATGCACGATATACACATAAAAACACATTCCCGTGAGACTAACTTGATTGTCGGAGAGGAACACGGGGACCTTCCCCGTCTTCCCCTAACGATAGGTGTTAAGCTGTTTTGCAGGGGTCACCCACAAGAACAAGCTCGAACCAACAAGGCACTCTCGTATACGACCTGACTCCAGGAAAGCTGTATGCGCGATCAAATGGCGCCCTCCGTGGGACCGATGCATTTCTAAGTTCCATCTACTTTCACTCCTAACACTCGTGACCCAAGATAGCCAAATGGCCACACCAAACCCAACACCGTCTAACCAAAACACTGTGAGCACCACAGGTCCCAACCTAGAGACAAGCACTTCGAACCTATCATCCGGGCAAGAGATGACAAACTCACTCAACCCGACACCCGCACAGCGAAGGCAGACGTCTCCGGCACGTCCTTTCAACTCGCAACGGGGAGGCTTGGGATACCTCAACAACGAAGACTGGGAAATAGCCGCCCCAAATCCACCTCCCGTTAGCCAAGTTACACAACTGCCTCACCAACCTGAAACATCTCCAGTAGTACCCATAAACCTGTTTGGCACACCCAACGCAACGGGTAGCAACGTGGGATCAACCATGCATACGCAGGCACACCTGCATAATATGATCCTGGCCAGGCCCAAGCCCAAGCTACTTATTGGCAGAATGTAGCAATGCAGGGTCTAGGCGGAGGGAGGATAACACATGCAGCACAACGCCCACCTGTGGAGATGCTCCTACCTAGCGTCACCCCGTTCTCTCGTCACATTGAGGAGTACCAAATTCCTGACAACATCAAAATACCAACGATCATAGGGACCTACGATGGCCTAGGAGATCCCGACGACCATATGAACCTCTTTCAGGGGGCCATGAAATTTCAAAAATGGGACTCGGCTGTGGCATGCCATGTGTTCCCCATGACGTTAAAAGGGAGCGCACGTGAATGGTTCACTGGCCTTCCAGCAGGAAGCGTTCAGAGCTTTGATGACTTGCGAGAGAGATTCAAGAACCACTTCAGGCCCCAGAAGGTTCATTCTGAGTCTCATCTCAGAGCCCACCTCATAAAGCAGGAGGTGGACGAGAACCTCAGAGACTATATCCCAAGATACAACAGGGAAAGGGCTAGGATACCCAACCTTCCAGAGAGTCAGGTGATATATGGATTCATCATGAGTATCCGGCCCCAGCAGCTCATAGAGGACCTATCCACGAGGGTACCCTTGACCTTTCAAGAGTGTATGGACAGAGCATACGCCTGGGTCCAAGGGAAAGAAACTGCCAACCAGGTCAGAGGACTGGGTAAGAAAGAAGTATCACGAGGTCGACAATGGGGGGGGAGAGGGTCCCAGTGCAAGAGGAGGGTTCAAAGACAGGACCTCCCGAAAGTTCCAAGACCCAAGAAGAGACAGGACCTCCGATGGCAGAAACTTACTTATATCTAGCCTCTCAAAAACCTCCAGAGAAATCCTAGCTACGGAGGGGGCCAGGACCGGCTTCAAACCTCCTCCCCCGATGACAGACCCTCGAAGACTCAACAGCAAGTTATACTGTAAGTTTCACGAAGATAAGGGTCATGATACAGACAACTGCAGAGAGCTCAAGAAGGAAATAGAGCTAGCAATAAAAGCCGGGAAGCTTGATCACTTGGTGCAAGCAATCAAGGATGGGAAGGGAGGAAGTAGCAAGAAAGACCCGTCCTGGAGGAAACCAGTGGCACCTCCAGAGGAACGGGCCCCAGAAGGAAGGATCAACATGATCCATGCCTTCGGGATGGAGGGAAGGAAAAGAAGAAGTCAACCAATTCCTCCACCCTCTTATCTCATGATTCCTAACATAAATGAAGAAAATCTGGAGGAAGACCCAGTAATCACCAACATCCGTGTGGCAGATTACGAAATATCCCGGGCCCATTGGGATGGAGGAAGCTCCGTAGACATCATGTATGATCACTGCTTTCAACAATTGCCTCCGAGGATCAGAACCCAGATCCAGCCCACAGGAGCCCGTCTGTCCGGATTCTCCGGAGAGGTAGTCTGGCCTATCGGACAGATAAGGTTGCGCTCTGTCATAGGCTCGCATCCACAAATGGCCGCGGCCGATCTAGACTTCATAATAGTCAGGGCCCCCTCGAGACATAACATACTCTTAGGAAGGCCAGCAATGAGGAAACTGGGAGCAATAGTTTCGACCATACACGGTTTGGTCTTATTCTCGGCAGACGGGAGTACAGGCATCCTTAGAAACCAAACAGTCAGATGGAATATGTGCTCGGAAGTACAACCCAGATTTGACCTATGGGACAATCATCCCACAGAGGTGATTGTCAATCCTCGCTTCCCAGAGCAGAAAGTAACTATAGGCAGGAGCATCTCCAGGTGCATAAGAACACAGTTGATACAACTCCTACGCGACAACCTCTCTGTCTTTGCGTGGGAACCCTCAGACATGACCGGGGTCCCTAGGACATTTGCAGAGCATCGCTTAGGAGTACACCCAAACGTACCTCCTGTCAGACAGAAGAAAAGAGGTCTTGCCCCAGACCGAAACTGGACAGCCTGTGAGGAAGTTAGAAAGTTGACACAAGCGGGGATCTTAAGAGAAGTACACTATCAGACCTGGGTGGCGAACCCAGTAATGGTCAAGAAAGGGGACGGGACTTGGCGTATGTGTATCGACTTCAAAGATATCAACAAAGCCTGCCCCAAGGATAATTACCCCCTGCCGGAGATTTCATGGAAGATAGAAAGCCTCGCAGACTTCCCTGTCAAATGCTTTCTAGACGCGTACAAGGGGTATCATCAGATACAGATGGCAAGAGAAGATGAAGACAAAACCGTCTTTCATACTGACATTGGGATCTTCTGTTATCAGAAGATGCCTTTTGGATTGAAAAACGCAGGGGCGACATACCAAAGGTTGGTTGACAAGACCTTCAGTAAGCAGATAGGACGCAACATGGAAGCCTATGTAGATGACATGGTTATCAAAAGCAAAGTAGAGGAAGGCATGCTTCTTGACATCCAAGAGACTTTCGACAACTTAAACAGGATCAACATGAAGCTAAACCCTAGCAAATGCTCGTTTGGGGTTCCGGAGGGCAAGTTTTTAGGGCATGTCATAACAGAGAAGGGGATTAGAACCAATCCGGCCAAAGTGCAAGCTATTCTCGACATGGAGCGCCCAAAAAGCAAGAAAGATCTCCAAAAACTGAACGGCTGCTTAGCCGCTCTGAATCGCTTCCTGTCCCAGGCTGCAGACAAATCCCTTCCCTTCTTCGCGATTCTAAAAGGTTGTATAAAAAAGGATGACTTTCAATGGACGGCTGAAGCAGAAGAAGCCTTTGAAAAAATAAAGGAATGCATAAGCAATCTCCCCACGCTATGTGTGCCGAGGACCGGGGAAACGCTGGTACTATACTTGGCGGCGTCCAAAGGAGCGGTGAGCGTTGTCCTGCTGACAGAAAGGGGGGGTAAGCAGGAACCAATTTATTTTACCAGTCGAGCGCTCCAGGGGTCAGAGGTCAACTATCTCCTAATAGAAAAATTGGTCCTGGCTTTGGTCTCCACCGCTAGAAGGTTAAGAAGGTATTTCCAGGCACATCCCGTAGTGGTCTACACTGACACCCCCATACGACAGATACTACACAGGCCAGAGGTATCCGGCCGACTGGCTAAATGGGCTATCGAACTGGGCGAGCACGAGATTTCGTTTAAACCAAGGACAGCTGTCAAGAGACAAGTCCTGGCTGACTTCCTGGTGGAAGTTGAGGAGACAGAGGTACAGGAAAATCTAGAGGCGCAACCAGTTACAGACTCAGAGGGATGGTCACTATACACCGATGGGGCATCTAGTGGAGAAGGAGCTGGAGCAGGGATAGTCCTGGTCAGTCCCCCACCTGACGAAAAAGAATACACCTACGCTTTAAAATTCCATTTTGCTGCGTCCAACAACGAAGCCGAGTATGAAGCCCTCCTGGCAGGCCTGAGGCTAGCAATCTCCTTAAAGGTAAAGAACCTGAATGCCTATGTCGACTCACAGCTAGTGGCCAGTCAGGTAGGAGGAGCTTTCGAAGCAAAAGATCCCAACATGAAAGCATACCTGGAAGAAGTCCGATTTCACCTAAAAAACTTTGATCGGTGCACCGTGATACAAGTGCCAAGGGGTCAAAACAAGAAGGCGGACGCCTTGAGCAAGCTGACATCGTTGGCCTATGAGCACTTAACAAAAGAGGTACTCGTGGAAGTTTTGACGAAAAAATCCATTTTAAAGGCAAAAGAACCTATGGAGATTGAAGAAGAAGAGGAGAACTGGATGACGCCTATAATAGCTTTTCTCAGAAGAGGAGACCTTCCCCGAGACGGGACACTCGCACGTAAGATCCGGATGAAGGCTGTTATGTATACCCTACAGGGGGAGATCCTATACAGGAAATCTTATGGTGGTCCATGGTTCAGGTGTCTCTCCCCGGGGAAAGCCAGGGAACTATTACAGGACCTGCACGAGGGGACTTGTGGGATACATGCGGGCCCCCGGTCTATAGTGTCCAGGGCACTACGCATCGGCTACTTCTGGCCAACCATGCTCAAAGATGCAGAAGAAGAACTCCTGAGGTGTGACTCATGCCAAAGGCACGCGCCCCTGTTTAAAACGCCTAAGCAAGAGTTTATTCCTGTCCGGGGGGCTTGGCCCTTCCATAAATGGGGCATAGATCTGGTGGGTCCTTTTCCCACAGCCCCCGGAGGAGTCAAATTCCTGGTAGTAGCCATAGACTACTTCACAAAGTGGGTCGAGGCCAAGGCACTAAATACCATCACAGGTCAGAAGATAAAGCTATTCGTCTGGGATAACCTTGTCTGTAGATTCGGAGTTCCCCATGAAATAGTAAGCGATAACGGAAAGCAATTTGCAGAAGACCCATTCAGATCCTGGTGCATAGCCCTGAACATCAAGCAGTGTTTTACATCGGTAGCACACCCTCAAGCCAACGGGCAGGTGGAAGTAACAAATCGAGACATAGTGCATGCCATCAAAACACGCTTAGGAAGGGCCAAGGCAGGTTGGACGGAGGAGCTACCTAATGTCCTATGGGGTCTCCGAACCACACCTAAAAGAAGCACAGGAGAAACCCCTTTCAGCCTCGTCTATGGAACCGAAGCAGTATTACCCCCGGAGGTAACCACCAGAACTCATAGGACTGCCCAGCTCGACGAAAACGCGAATGAAGAAGAACTCAGAACCAACTTGCTTATACTAGAAGAAAGAAGGGAGCTAGCAGCCATAAGAGAAGCAGAAAGGAAATCTCACATAGCTCGGCTGTACAACAGGAGGACGAGACCTGGGACGTTCAAACCTGGGGACTTGGTCTTAAGGAAAAATGAAGCAAGTAGGCAAGAGGACCTGGGAAAGTTGGGGCCCAAGTGGGAAGGGCCATACATGGTCACAGAAGCTCATAGATCGGGATCTTACCTACTACAGTTAATGGAAGGAGAAGACATACCCAGACCGTGGCACTCCTCAAATCTACGAAAATTCTATGTGTAACAATTATCTGTAATAGCTACTAGCACATTATGTACTGTATCCTTTGCCAGGACATGGCAAAGAAGTTTTGAATATCTAAGAACAACTCCAAAACAGAAACTCTCCTTTTCTGACTAAACACAACATTCTACTGGACGCAGTAGGATATGTTTGAAATAAAAGGACACCAGTCCTTCCGCATGCATCCCAATGGGGTGCACTGTGTAAACAAGGGACACAAAGCCCTTGCCAGCTTAGAGTTAACCTTTATAAAGACAACTTGGGCAACTCTCAGGAATTAACCCGAAGAGTATAAATCGCAAGGTCATGACATAAAATCTAAACATGACATGCATAAAAACACATAAAGAACTAACTGTTCACAAGCGGTAATTTTAACAAGCAGAGGGGCCCCAGGGGCCAATATTCAAACAAGGTACCAGAAACCATTACAAACATAAACAGTGGTTTCAAACAAAATAAAACAATAAATTACTAAGGCTCCAAGCCCCGAAGTTCTTCCATAGACAGATCATGGCTACCTTTTATCTGATCCAAATAAGGAAAGGGGGAATCTTTCACAGCATCGTCAACAACCTTTAGCTGAGCCTCTGCATCTTCATCTATGTCCACAAACAAGGACGGATCCACATCGGGCAACCGACCCTGAAGCTCTTTGCTCGCAAGATGTCTACCCAGACGGACACAGCAACCCATGACCCGGCCCATAGGGCGTGCAAACTGATCGGAACCTAGGAAAGCCTTCACAAACCCGGGGATAGAACTCTGAAGGTCCCTACGTTCAACACTCAGAGCATCTTTTTCCTTGCACAAAAGGTTCACTTGCTCCAGTAGCTTCAAGTTGTCAGCCTTCAGGTCATCCACCTCCTTCCGGAGATCAGCCAGGGCTCGCTCCGCCTGACTCAAATTACGATCCTTTGACAATAGATCGTCAGCCAGCTTTAACTCTCGTTCAGAGGAAACCTGCAAGGAAGATTTCAGCTTTTCCAACTCCTCCGAACGCTTAAGAGCACCCTCTTCCAAAAGCTGCACTTGCTCCTTCAGCCCCTGAACAGCATCTTCGCTCAAACCTAATCGATATCGAAGCTCGGGAACCAGAGTGATGCTTGTAAAAAAAGACTGATCCAGGTGAGCAAAAAAGTGATCCCGCCCCATGGATCGCAGCCCAGCAGCCAGGGCAGGAGGACAAAGATGCTCCAGATAATCTTGTCGATGGGAAGCATCATCCCCCAATGCGTCCCGAGGATAGGACCATCCAGGATACCAGGTGTCCGTAAGGCCCTCAAAAATCCCACCACCCGTGCTGGACCCAGCAGGAAGAGCACGCACAGGGGAGGACCTCCCCAGAGCAAGAAGGTCCCCCTTTCCCGAAGCAGGAGGAGGGACCTCCTTCCTCTTGATCAGAAGACGGCGTTTGGTAGGGTTACCTGTAGAAGGATCTCCAAGAGCCACACCTTTCCCAGCAGCAGCAGCAGAAGATCTGGTCCGTCTCTTCCCAGTCTCCTGAACAGATAAGCGGTGACGATCGCTCAAAGGTTGGTCGTCAAGGGTATCCTCTGCAACAGACCCACCACGTAAATACAACATATGTAACTAGGCAACAGAAAGAAACACTAAAACATACCAGTAGAACTCTCAACAGCATGAACAGTGGGAGAAGCATTCCCGGAGACAGAGGCAGAGTGAGCGCCCTCAGACACCTCTTTCTCTTGATCTTGGCCATCCAGGAGGGACATGTCCTTCTCATTAGCATTTTCCTCCACAACAGGAAGTGGGGAGGGAGGACGCTCACGGGACCCTACGTGCACACCGGAGGAGGAGCCCAGGGTCAAATATCGGGTCAAAGATATCTCTGCAAAACAAAGGAAGAAAATACATAAGTAAAGGAATGCAGACAATACAACACAAAAAATAAGTCATTACCCTCCTGTCCATGGTAAATAGCGGGGACTTTGTGAGGGTCGTCCCAATGCTGGCTTAGCCCAGCAATCACCAGGACAGGTTCAGGAAATTCCCTAATAGTTATCCGAAGACCATTCAACTGGGAGAAAAGCACTGCATCCATGAACCGATCGTCGGGTATTTTGAAAATACTCGGAAGAAGATCTTCACGAAAACCAGCCAGGGCAGCATGCTGTGGAGGGATTATACGATCGGATACAAAGATAAACCGTTCACGCCAATGTTTCAAAGAAGTACGGGGCTCATAGAAAAGAGTCCCTCCCTGCCCCTTTTGACGCGGATCAAAGGTCAGCCAACTACTGGTCTTTAAGGGCCTGTAGTAGTACAGAAAACACGCGATGTTGGGACGACGCCCAAAAGATGAGCAAAGCGCGATATAGTTGGTAATTTTTCGCATTGCGGAGGGGTGAAGTTGGCACAGGCCAACATGGAGGTAAGACAACAAGCGAATGAGGAAAGGATAAAGGGGAAACCTGACATTGCAAATCTCCAAGTAGTGGCAATAAATCCCCACCTTGCTAGGAGGGGGTCTCACCAACACATCAGTGACGCTAGGTCTAACAGGTTCATAATCGGAAAGATTAGGAACAGTACGACACAAAGTCTCAAACTGAGCATCGGATAAATTACATGAAGTTTGCTCGACACCGGCAACCACCATGATCGCTCACGGAAATGAAGAAACAGAAAAGGAAAAATGCGTGGAAACAAAACAGAAGGAGGATTTGAAAGAAAGAGAACTACCAACCTTTAGGCATGATCGAGCAATTTTACACAAGTGGAAGAGGAAGACAGCAACTCCCAATCGAAACAGCCGAGTAAGAAGTCGGAAGGACGAAAAAGGGGGAAATCGATTTTAGGGCTTTCTGGAAAATAAAACGAAGAGAAGAGAAGAGCGGGATAAGGCAAAATAACTACTATATATAGGGAATTTTTGAAATGAGAGAGAAAAGATCGTGGCCGCACACGTGTATTGCAGTTTAAACTAATCATGAGGCTAGGCTGACAACTGACAAACAGCAGTTACACGAACGGCGCAGTAATGAGGGCATTAAGTAACGACGTAACCGAACAGAAGAGCAAAAGACCACTAACAAGCCGAGGGCATAAGGACACAGGCCGGAGAACAGGAGAAGAAGAAAGTACAATTTTAAAGTCTGCCAGCACAACGACAAGCCTTGTACTACCAGACTGGGGGGACTTGATGGGGTACGCCCTCGGACCAAGCACCGAAGGACCCAAGATCTCTTTCCCCCATCCTCACAGGACCATGGAAAGTGCCGGGGTCCTTATCGGCACAAAGCCATTTGCAACACCCCGAGAAACCACTTAACTCAGACCTTCCATCCAAAGTGAGCAGACAGGAGGATCCCCTGTCCCCTGGGGTAACACCCAGGCAGGAGGATCTTCGGCCCTTTGACTCCGGCGAAATAAGCCTTGTTTTCCCAAGACATAGGCTCACATATCTAATCATAATTAATGATAAGTACGGAGAAGTCTGATACGCAGGTATATGTCGCAGGCTTTTTAAGGATCCTTGTCGAGAAGATCCGCTGCAAACACAATCATCAGAAGCCATCGATTCCAGACATGTGTACAGTGATCCAAAGGTCTAGGTATGATTCCTTCCTATTATAAATATTAGAACACCTTTACATCAAAGCCATGCACGATATACACATAAAAACACATTCCCGTGAGACTAACTTAATCGTCGGAGAGGAACACGGGGACCTTCCCCGTCTTCCCCTAACGATAGGTGTTAAGCTGTTTTGCAGGGGTCACCCACAAGAACAAGCTCGAACCAACATTATTAGTTTGAAAATGATCTAACTTAAATATGTTGCAATCAAAGTATACACTTAAAAATTAATGTTAAAATTAGTCCTTAATAATATATTATGTATCATTACGTATTTATTTTTTAGATAGGTTCTTCTATTCAAAATTTTGAATTAAAAAAAAAATCTTAATTCTTTAAGGTACATAAGTTATTCATTCATAACATAAAAAAGAATCTTTTTGTTCATTGATAACATAAAAAAAATAGAGGGGGCGGGTTTGCTTAAGGCCGAGACCCCGAGACAAGGGGGTGTAGTTCGCAGTGTCCTTTATGCCACCCAGTATGACTTGTAGTTTTTTTTTTTAAACAAAAAACTACTCTAATAAAATTTAAAAAGCTTCATATCGAACTCATTCTACGTTTACTTCTCATGGCCGTACGGGGTGCGTGAGTTATTTAACAAAAAGTAACAAAGACAAAGTCAGCCAAGCATGTTTCACGTATACTAGAAAGCTATTTTGTGGTATTAAAATAGTATATTTATTTATTGTTTTCTTTTCTTTTTTTATCAAGAAAAAGACACGACGGGTAGTCCCTACGAAGATGGGTGACCTCGTTTACAAAGTTTAAAGACCTGACATATGACAAACACTTGAGAATATAAAAAGAAGGGTAACTTTCATAGTGGAAACTTCATCGAAATTTCATGGGAAACTTAATTGTGTTTAACGTAGATACAATATATATTTCTTAACATTGTGTATTTACACCCAAATCTCCAACAGCTTTTTACTTCTGAAATATCAAGTGACAAAGAAAATACAAAATACATATATAGCAAGTAACGGTGGCACTAGGTGGCAATAATGGAGGTACAAGGACGGTGACCATCATCATAGATGGGAGACAAGTGGTGGCGGGTTGTGAGTTGCGACAACAACAATTAACCAGATTTATAAAATGAAAGTGTTGTTTTTCCCAAATATAACTATAAAATTTGAAAACAGACTATTTTTAAGAATACATATTTATATATATGTATGTAGATTTTCTAATTTTCTTAATTAAAATTTTCTAGAAAACACTCATGGCAAGGTTGTCAAGATCGAAATTCCACCACTTAACCAATCTGAATGAAAGTCTTACTGACATTGATCCAGTTGCCTTTGTTAACAATTCTGGAAAAGCATGCCAACCTTCATTGAACTAACACAGTATGATTTAAAAGAAACAGAAAACAAAAAAGGTCTGTCCCTCGAGTGTTTACAATAATGAATGCACAATCGGACAGTAAATAGGGCTTTTAACTGGAACTTGAATTACATATGAAACAACAAGTCATGCCATTAGACTATCTTTGACGGTTACTAAGGTAATACATCGTAACTATGAAATTGCTATACTAAAAGAATCATGGTTAGATTACCCAAGGATTTATCTGATACAACCAATGAAAGTTACCATTGATGATGTTTCGACACATGGATATCTTCGTGAAGGTGCGCTTTCTCAAAACCTATCATATAAAGAAAATGGAAGTCGAATAAGTAAATTCCATTTATTACAAAAATGAAAAATGAGATTTTTAGTCCATTATGTCAGTACTGTTAAAATTCTTAATTGTTAATGGATATAAACATTTGTGGCAAATAGGCAGTTCTGTATTGGTCTTTTTGGTAATAATCAAATGCTAAAGCCAGGTGAAAGCAGAAAACAACTTAATTACCTACACAACAAGCAAGTTATACACTTTGTGGTTTGGCAGATAAATCTTTAGCTCCTGTGTCAACCTTCTCCTGAAGTTAACAATGTTACACATGAATCAAATATCAAACCAATAGAAATTTCTCAACCATATCTACTGTCAAATGACAGTTTGACATGTGGCGGATTATCGATAACAACTAAAGGTGGCACATAGAATATCACATTCAAGGCCTTTCAGTAAGTATACGACTTGAATTATCACATGAAACCACATGTGGGACATAAAAATAAGCATTATTAAGCAAGAAGGAATCAAAAACAGGTTAACCGTGTCAACCCATTTACAACCCAAACAATAATCGGAAAGTACATGATAAGGCGAGTATCAGAATATTTTGGGAGTACACGGTAAGTATTATGATATAAACATAACCAATGGTAAATACTTTGAAAATATACAATAAACATTTGGTTGGAAAAATAAAATGTAGTTGATAGTTTTCTATATTTTACATTTAACATTTTTAAATGGGTTGGCAGGTTGGAAACAGGCTAGGAAGGTCAACTGAAACCCAACCCCTTTACTAATGGGGCGAGCCATGTCGACCAGTTTATGACTCTTAAGTCTCTAACCTGTTAAGTCTGTACCCAACCCGTTTAATTTGGTGTTGGATTGTGTCATGTCATATATTGCCTCAACTAAATGTAGGGTTCATAATCCAGGATTTTACTTGACCAAGTTTGGAAAGTTGTCTTCAATGTTGGTAAAACAGTAAAGAACAGGTAATCGAAAGCCATTTGATAAAACAGTCTTGAATGTTGGCAAGACAGTAAAAAACGTTCTCACAAGAATACATAAGTATATACTTGAGTACTTGACTACATACTCGAATGCTATTTGGTGTTATACATTAACAGATGCAATGATTTTAAGTGAATCTAAAAACTGTTTTCAATACGAAAACTGCTGAGTGTACAGATAAATTAGTTAGTAATTAAGAAATCGTTCAGGCTTAAAGATAAGGTCCATTGCGTGCAATGCTGGACCCACCCCGGCAGAAGTTGACCCCACCAACACCATACATGAAAGGCAAAATCACAATGAATCATTATAACAGGTCTCAGGAAATAGAAAAACTTACCATGCTCTCGTTTTCATAATAATCATCCAAAGCCCACTGATATTTTGATTGATTTAGCCCAAACCAATATGCCAGATAGTCATCCAGACTTGAATGCACTGTAACAGAAAGCGTGAACATATATGAGTTAAGGAATTGAACAGATTGGCTTCATTTTCAGATAGTTAATCGAATAGACTGGCTTCTTGAAACACTAAGGTGGTGTTTGATTTTGACTTGATGAACTTAACGGGGAAAAACTTATTCCGGTAAGTTATAATCATATTGTTTGTTTTTTACTTAATCCAGAAAGATGACTTAACGTAATAAGTTATAAGTAGGACACTTGTCACATTAAGCTCTTGATTTTATTCTTTTTCTTATCCATACAGTTCATTTAACACATAAAACAAACACCAGTACTACTTATCCCATACAGACCTTATTTATCTACACAAACACTTTATACAGACAGCACTTAATAGGAAGGAAAAACAAACAGACCCTAACATTCGGTCTAACCGTAGGACCAATGTGTTTATAAACTCTCATTTGAGGTGAATTATGTTTTATAGATTGTTTAAATCATTTAATATCCGTGCATCAAAATACTTATATTACACCATTAGGCATTTACCACGTCGTCTTTTGTTCATCTTGTCTGCCTTTTTTCGGTCAATCTTTCACTTTCAAACAACTGAAGGAAAGCTGTGCTACACAAGATAATGTTTCCAATCTGATTGTGTTTGTGACCATTCTGGAAACAGTCTTGGAGTTAGGATTATTGAATGTTCTTAGCATGTACTGAATTCTGAACTTCAAATCTGGTCAATTTGTTATTGTTATCTTTCTTTTGTTCTCAGAAACTGAAATTTAAGACAATCTAGATGCACATTAACAAAATAATGAACATCTTAAACAAAAGGACAAAAAATTGAACAAAAATTCATCAAAGATTACGAAGAAAATGAACAACTACAGAAACAAATCTGGACTAAATTCCGTAAAATTAGAGGACGTCAGACACAGTTACTACATTCGGTTCCCCTCTAAATCAGATGAACTTCAAATCGAAACAATTAAGAAGATTACCATTCTGAAGTGTCGCAATAGCGTCCCAAAAGAAACCAAACTTTGAGCCGAACGACGAAGCGGTCTTCTGGTAGTGAACTGGCGGCGGCTGAACAGGAGGAGAGTTGTCCCTGACAGAAGATGGTTCCGATGAAGATTTAGCGGTAGGAGTGACGAATACGGTGTAATAACCTATCTTTCCGATGACCGGCGGAGGTTTTGGCGGTTGATTTTCAATCGACATTATCCTCAACTTGAAGAAGAAAGAGGAAAGCTTTTAGGTAAAGTTTGATAGAACTTTCGAAACAAAAGGTGGGAAAAGGAATCGAGTTCTTGTTGGTTTTGATTAAATCGAGAATGTTTGATTCGAAAGCAACAGGGGAAGTCTGAAGCTTGCCGGTGTTCTGCAACAGCTTCACATAGATGCTTGGGGTATGGCTTCGGATATTGGATTACTCGAATGTTTGGCTGATCAATTATTTTACTGGAATGTTTCGTTGATCTATTATTTTACTGCAATGTTCTTATGTTCCCAACCGAATAATATTATTTACCACTTACCACTTTCGCCTTTCGCTTTGTTCAATTATGTAGTTACTAAATTATATTGGATTGATTTAAAAAATATATTAAATATTAATACAAATATGTTAAATAATTATAAAATACAAAATATATGAAACTTAAAAAAAGTAGCAGATACTGTTAATGCACAGACTAGCGGTAGAATTGTCGACGAGGATGGAAGAGCAGGCGTAAAGGAACGTGGTGTTATAATATAAAGAGACGTGATTGTAGTTGTTGGGTATATGTTATCGATTATTATTGTTACAATTAGAGACAATATAGTCAAATTTTTATTAGTTATAATTAAAAGTATTTTAAACAGATTATAAAATATCTTAAAATGATAAAGATAAGAATTTAAATAAATATGATGTTTTGAAATGTTGAATATGATAGATATAATATTTGTAAATTAAGTAAGCATGAGAGATGATAATTTTTAATTATAAAATTGATTTATCTAAGAAAAATATATGTTTCATTAACTTGTAATTGACTATATTGTACCTTTCGTAAATAAATCAAATTTATAAACAGAACTATCATTTCCCTAACATCATAATCACACATTGTAGAAAGTTTTCAACAAGTGGTATGAAAGTTGATCATCTAATGGAAGTTTTCAACCCGTGGCACGAGAGTTGACCACATCACATGAAACATGAATCAACATATCGCATGAACATAGTCCATATCAATTTCGTATTGAACCCACAGACCGGCCACAAATCCATAATCAAGTTATCAAGATTCAACACATGAAACCCGACACTTAAACATGATGTATATGATTGATTCACCTACATGAAACTATGAAAGTTTCATGCATATCGATTTCGCAAATTGTCCCTAAACCTTGTTCGATTTCGCAACTGCCTCAACACGACAATCACACTTATGGGGTGTTTGTTTTAACTTTTCAAGAGCTTATTTTCATAAGTTCGTTTTTTCCAGCTTAATTTTCATAAATCCAGCTTATTTTTTTGTTATTATAACTCATTTAAAGCTTAAAAATCTGAAAATAAATCAAACAAACTAACTTATAAAAAATAAGTCATTAATAAGCTAAAACAAACACCCCCTTAAACGTCATATACAAAATCAATTTCAAGATTCGAAAACTCATAATTTTTACACCCCCTTAATCATCATATACAAAATCAATTTCAAGATTCCAAAACTCATAATTTTTACACCCCCTTAAACATCATATACAAAATCACTTTCAAGATTACAAAACTCATAATTTTGTTTGATCAGACAACTATTACTAACCTTGCTTCTTCAAAACTACCAAACGAGAGTCAGGATCTTACACAACCCTGTCTTGTTCAATTACACTTCAATAGGATGACTTCCTACGCAAATGATAGTCAATACTAGAGCACTATTAAGAAAGCTCGTCCATGCGTCTCCTCTTGCGTTGCGTACCTGATGAATTACTTATCAAGAGTTTATGCAAACAGTTAGGTACATAGTCACATACTCATAGGAAGTGTAGGCTTGAATTTAAGTGTATTCAGTCACGTTATTCAGGTTAATGCAAAACTGTAAAAACATAAAAAACTAAAACCCAACCTAGTTATAATTGAGTTTTTTGTAAAAGTAGAGTTGTTTTTAAAAGTCTTTGTAGAAATAGGGGTGTTTCAAAAAGCTTTGTAAAAATAGGGGAGTTTGGTTGAGGGACCCACAAAAGTAAACACATTCTACGGTTTTTGTCTTATTTTCAATATGAACCATTTCCAATTTACATAAATAGTCCCTCTGCAAAGTAAAAGTAACAGTAAAAAGCAAAAGAAAGCAACAACAAAAATAAATGACAATAAATATCTAATAAATGTCATAGTCTCAAGTTTCTTCATCATTTCAACCAACTTGAATTCTTTGAACTTGAACCAGCTTGATTTTCTCCTGCTTTTCGAACGTTTGTTCTTTCATTCTTTCATCATCCATAACAAGGTATGTTTTTTTATCTTATATATGAAGCAAGAACTTGTTATGTTTTTTTATATTTAATATATTTAGCAAGAAACATCATATCTAACATACTAATTTTATATTTTTTTTATCTTATGGTTAATTACTCAAGAACAAATAATGCTGCCTACAACTACTAGTTTTGTAGATCTTCTTCGTAATGTTGATTATCCATTTGAGGCAGAAAACGACTTTGGATTTGATGAACCCAACTCACAATATAGTAAAGATACTACTAGTGAGTCAATATGTAGTGTTGGGGAAGATTCTGACGAAGTGTGTGAAACCCCAGTTGTAAACTTTATGAATGATATTGGAGATGTAGAAAATGTAGAAGAAATGGAAGACAACTGTCATATAGATGTTTGGAAGGAATCGGAAAACAAAATAACTTTAGGAATGCAATTTGAGAGTAAGCAACAGGTAAAAAAAGGCTGTAACACTCTGGTCGATCTCCCAAAATAGAGAGTTTAAAGTGTACGAAAGTAAAAATAACTCATGGGTAGCAAAGTGGGCTATTGGTAGCACTACATAGAAAAGGAAGTTCATTAGATTTATGAGAGAAATAAAAACAATCAAGCCTGAAGCTTGGGAATATTTAAAACAAATTGATAAAAGTCAATGGTGTCTTTTATATGATGAAAATCGTCGATGGGGATTCTTGACAACAAATATATCTGAGAGTATGAACAATGCGTTACGAGGAGCAAGACAGTTACCAATTAGAGCATGTATTGACCTTACATTCAATAGAACTGTGCAATTGTTTAGAAAGCATAGTGATATTGCAATGAACTGCAATACACCTCTCCCATCACGTATGTGGCGTCTATTTGTTAAACGAGATACTAATGCACAAAGCCATAATTTAGCTGAGTTTGACTACAATGAAGGTGTCTACAGAATTGTCACAAAGTTACGCATAAATGAAACCGGAGGAAATACACACACAGTCCATTATTTTCAACATACATGCACACGTGTGAAATATGTGTTTTTTTATTTGTTCCGTTTTAATTTCTCTTGTAATGTTGTATTTGTTTTATCTAGCAAATTCGTATTTTATTTCTCTTGTAATTTCGTGAAAAATTTATATTGTGATTTCATGTCTAGTTGATCTTGTAATTTCATATTTATTTAAAATATATGATAAGGGTAAGAACCGAAACATTTAAAAGTAAAAGATATAAAGAATATATAAAAAAATAATTAAAAGGGCTGATTATGTAAAATATAGAAGGTTTAAAATGAAAATTAAAATAAAATACTGTTGAATATGTGGGTCTTTCAACTAAACACCCCTATTTTTACAAATCTTTTTAAAACACTCCTATTTCTACAAAGACTTTTAAAAACAATTCTACTTTTACAAAAAACTCGTTATAATTCGGGTTATTGGGGTTAACTAAGGGTGGCAATTATCAACACGACACGAACCCGACACGCAAATAAACGGGTTTGGGTTGAGCATAAACGGGTTTGGGTCATTTTCGGGTTGACCCACCAACCCGTATAAATAAACGGGTCGTGTTCGGGTTGGCTTGCGGGTTCGCGGGTCGACCCGTCAGCCCGTATAAATATTTTTTATTTTAAACGGGTTAAGCGGGTGATATGACCCGCAAGCCCGCCAACCCGTATATTTAAACGGGTTACGCGGGTCGTGTCGTGTTTCAAATTATACGGGTCGTGTGACGCATCTTGACACGAATAATTATACGGGTCGTGTTCGGGTCACGACCAGCCAACCCGCGACCCGCCAACCCGAACACGACACGATTGCCACCCCTAGGGTTAACACCACAAAAGTGTTAAAGTATTTTAATATTAATAAACTAAATCACTTAAAAGTAAAATTCTTGACCAATATGTAAATCTTAAAATTTTAATATAAATATAACTAATTCAAAAGCATTTAATAATTTAAATAGACACTATTAATGAAAAATATTCTAAAAATAGTATCACACCATCATAATCATATTCTTTAATTACGTACTTAATAACAGTGTGAGCATGGGGCAGTTTGGGTCAATTTGACCAAAACCGAATCGAACCGATAATTATCGATTAAGACATTTTTCAAACCGTTGGGTTATCGGTTTCTAATGGGGCGGTTAACCGTTAATGATAGCGGTTCGGTTTCTAATGGGGCGGTTAAAGTTAAGTTGGGCCAAATTATTGGGCTTCAATAAAACGTGAATTGGGCCACAAATTGTTTTATAATTAACATTTTTAGTAGCAAACAAGTCATTGGACTAAATAAAAACTATTTAGTTTGACTTTTAGAAGGTAGTGGACTGGATCTCACATGCAAACAACTTAAGATTAATAATATGGTTTTGTTACCAAAATTGTCAAACGATCCAGCACGCAAAACAGTACCTAGCCCACAACCAAATTGCATAAATAACTGAAATTTTTTCGAATGGAACAACTGAACCACGACGCAGACGTGGAGCATACGTCGAACGGAAGAACTAAAGAAGGGTGGCTAGGGTTTACGGTACACCGTCGCTTTAGGGAGAGGTCAAAAGCCGAGGCGGATCATGTTAGTTATAGGTATAAAACCGAAACTTAGGTGATGTTAACACTTAGCATTACGGTATTTACTAACTTAGGTGGTTTGTGCGTATAACATCACCTAACTTAGGTGATGTTAACATTACAGATCATTTTCTTTTAATAATTAAATATATAAAATAATATTTAATAAATCCTTATTGGTTCGGTTTCTTATCGGTTCGGTTATCGGTATAAAACCGAAACCGACCCAATAACTATCGGTTAATGAAATTTTAAAAACGAACCGTCGGTTTTCATTTGGTTCGGTTTTAATGATTCAGTTAACGGTTTCAGTTCGGTTTTTCGGTTAATACGCTAACCCCTACAGTATGCCACTTATCACTACCTTAACAAAACCCCCACCCTCTATTTCTTTTTTTTATTACGTTGACAACAAAAGGATTCTTATAAAAGAAAACAAATATAAAAAAAATACTGAAGTTAACACGTACACACCAAAGGACTTGTTGCCCAGCGGTATTTGGTGTTGTAAGGTGGTGCCTCCTTCCAAGAGGTTGTGGGTTCAAAGTTCCGGCAAAAATAGTGAAATCGATTTAGAAGTAGGTTTAGAGAACGTTTGTATTTACCGTTAAAAAAACACGCACACGATGAAGCATTAAAAATTTTTGTACTCTCCGTAATATAGAATTTATAAAATTATATATTGTGGATAAAATTTCTTTTGTGTGACCAAATCAAAGCACTTCGTTTACTTTGCTCACCTTGTCACTGTCTCTTGCCAATTATTGAGAACTCCGTCTCATGGGTTTTGATGCTACTGCAACGTACAAGTTCTTAGATATCAAGTACAACTCAACATTGCATGTGTCGACTCCAGCATGCATAATTAAACTACAATTATACGAAGACTATTCAGATTGTTAAAGAACACATCAACCAATAACTACAACCACTGAATCTCTTGTCTGATACCTCAAATATAAATTCACTAGTCTTATGTTCTATCCTTAAATAAATCATACGAGGTTAAGTTTTACTTATATTAATCATTTTCTTGATTAACATTATATATGTCAAACGATGGCGGTGCCATCTCTGGCATTAATGGCGGTGCCGTGACTGGCATCGCCATTACGGTTTTCGTCATTGGTAAGGTTTTTAATCTACTCGAGATCAATTTTATCAACAGTTTGTTGATTTTAATCATTTCTATTTTGCAGTTGTGGTGGTAAAGTATTAGATGATATTTTGATTATTGAATGTATTTATTATTTAAGGGTGTAAAATGTAAATTCGTGTATTATATATAGTCAAACAATTCCCACTTATTTGGTGGTGAATTCTATTTTCTTATATGGTATCAGCCTCATTGAATCCCCTCCCCCTATCTCTCTCCTCTTCAGTCGATTTTATCCTTCTGTCTTCTCTCCACCCATCCGATTTCCCTGTCTCTTCTTCCTCCCTTCATGGCTTCACCTTCCTCTCATGAAGCTCCCCTCTCCATGAACTCTCTCTTTCACTTCATCACCCACAAATTAACTTCTGCAAATTATCTATTATGGCGTAATCAGATCAGACCCCTTTTGGCATATCAGAATCTGCTCAGCCATGTTGATGGATCAACCTCTGTTCCCGATATGGAGATAACGGTTGACGGTAAACCGGTCCCTAATCCCGCCTATGTTGCGTGGCTTTCCGCTGAACAACGAGCCATGATTGTTCTTCAGGCCTCTCTATCTGAGGAAGTTTCTGCCGAGATCGTAGGTCTTACCACGGCGCATCAAATCTGGACTACTCTTGAACATACCTACAGTAACTCCTCCATTGAACGGGTTCAAATGTTACGTGATCAGTTACGACAACTCACCAAGGGTTCCAACACTGTAACTGAGTTTGGTCGTCTTTTTAAGGGTATTTGTGACCAGCTTTCAGCGATAGGGCATCCGATTGATGAGCAGGACAAAATTCATTGGTTTCTTTGTGGACTCGGGGCTGCATTCGAAACCTTCTCCACTGCTGTACGTACTTCTCGCAATCCTCAATCTCTTCGTGATCTTGTTGCACTCGCCGAAGGTCACGAGATGTTTTTACGTTCGATTCATGGTTCCTCTCCATCTCCGGTTGCTTTCACTGCTGATAATCGGTCTGCTGCCAGGGGTCGTGGTCTGTCACGGGGTTTTCGTGGTGGGCGTGGTCGTGGTCGTCGTCCACCCCATTGCCAATTGTGCCGCCGTGATGGTCATTTCGCTAACACTTGTCCCAATCTTCAATCCTTTGCGACACGTCCTACATCGAGAGGTATTGAATCTGATTTATCTTCTGCCTTTGCTGCTCAATGTAATATTGCTACTGATGTACCTGATTGGTTTGTTGATTCGGGGGCTACCGACCACATGACTCCTTCCACCGCCTCTTTATCCCGTGGTGAGCCATATATGGGTCACTCTAAGGTCGCTTTTGGCAATGGTAATACACTTCCCATTACTCACATTGGTCAATCTTATACAAATAATAATATTCGGTTGCAAGATGTCCTCGTTGTTCCCAAGCTTACCAAAAGTCTATTATCTATCAGTAAACTTACTCGTGACAATAATGTGGATGTTGTGTTTTCCCATCCATTTTTTCATATTCAGGATCGAAGAACGAAGCAGGTTCTCGCCCACGGTCGGTGTGATCGTGGATTATATGTTCTGGAACCTTCAAATCAGGCTTTTGCTGCTGTTAAAGACACAAAGTCGCGAGTTTCCTTTGAATTATGGCACTCCCGTTTGGGACATGTTTCATATGACACTATTTTACTTTTGCAAAAACATGGACATTTATTACTTACATCTATTTTGCCTAAACCTTCTGTTTGCCAATCTTGTCAGATGGCTAAGTCACACAAATTACCATTTATTCACAACACGAAACGTGAACTACATATGCTTGATTTGGTGCATTGTGATCTATGGGGACCGTCACCTATAACCTCTATTGACGGTTACCGCTATTATGCTTCTTTTGTTGACGACCACTCCAGATTTGTGTGGTTTTATCCGCTAAAAACCAAATCAGGATTTTATATTATTCTTGACAACTTTCTCAAGTTTGTGCAAACTCAATTTAAGTGCAAGGTTAAAATGTTTCAAAGCGATGGTGGAACCGAGTTTCTTAATCAACATGTTCGTAAAATACTTGATAATAATGGCACTTTTCACCGGATTTCTTGCCCGTACACTCCACAACAAAACGGGCGTGTAGAGCGTAAACATCGTCACATTGTCGAAACCGGGTTATCGATGCTTTTTATGAGTAACGTTCCATCTTCGTATTGGGTGCATGCTTTTAGTTCGGCGGTATATATTATAAATCGGCTACCATCTAAAATTCTCAACAATATGTCGCCTTTTGAAATTGCTTATGGTCGGGTTCCCATTTACTCGAACTTCCGAACTTTTGGGTGTCGTGTTTATCCATACTTACGGGATTATTCAGATCATAAACTAGCGCCGCGAAGTTTACCATGTATATTTCTTGGCTATTGCTCGCAATACAAAGGTTATCGGTGTCTCGATCCGAGCACCTCTCGTATTTTTGTCACGCGACATGCCATTTTTGATGAGTATTATTTTCCGTTAAAAGGGGATTCCGATCCAACTCCTGTTGCGGACCTGTTCCTTAAACAATTTCTGGATGATAATCCTCCGGTTGGGTCGTTTCCACAGCCTAGCGGGCCTTCTACTACTTCCCAGGCTACACCTGCTAAGCCCACTCAGGATGCTCCTGCTACTTGTGGTCTGTGCGATGATGGGCTGCCTTCCATTGCTCAATCTGAGCCTCAATCTCATCAGCCCACTACTCCGAATGACCCATCTACGCCACCACCTGAGCCTGTTACTGAGGCTATTACGCCTCCACCTGTTGTGCAAATGGTGGATACTCCTCCTACACCACCATCAGCTGCTGCTGTGACACCCCATCCGCCTCCCACCGTTCCACCTCCAGCTGCCACCGCCGCCGTTCCTACCGCTGGTGGCCATCCTATGGTTACTAGGGCCAAATCCGGTATTTTCAAACCAAAACATCGCACTGATCTTACTCATCTTTCTGATGATGGCTTGTTTACTGCTCTCTTTACGACCAAAGATCCGCGTGGTTATACAAAAGCTGCCAAAGACCCAAAATGGGTCTCCGCTATGCAAACCGAAATGGATGCGCTCCATCGTAACTCCACTTGGACACTTGTTCCACGACCTGTTCATCATAATGTTGTGGGTTGCCGATGGTTATTTCGTACAAAGTATCGTGCTGATGGTTCCGTTGAGCGTCACAAAGCAAGACTTGTGGCCCAAGGATTTAGTCAAGTTCCGGGGGTTGATTTCTCCCACACTTTTAGTCCAGTGGTTAAAGCAGCTACTGTACGGGTTGTCTTGTGTTTGGCCGTTCTTCACAGCTGGCCCCTTCATCAACTCGATGTAAATAATGCATTCTTGCATGGTAATTTGAGTGATTGTGTCTTTATGGAGCAACCTCCCGGCTTTGTTGATCCGCGACACCCTACACATGTGTGTCGGTTAAAAAAAGCAATTTATGGCTTAAAACAAGCTCCTCGAGCGTGGTTTCATCGGCTAAGCTCTTTTCTTGTCACCTCGGGATTCGTGTGTAGTCGTGCTGATCCGTCATTATTTATTTACAAACGTGGATCTCATATCTTATACCTTCTTGTATATGTTGATGATGTCATCTTAACCGGCAATAATGTACAGCTCATCCAGTGGTTCATTTCAACATTACACAAAGAGTTTGCTATCAAAGATTTGGGCCCTCTCAGTTATTTTCTTGGTCTTGAAGTTAAATATACCGAATCTGGACTTTTCTTGGGGCAATCTCGGTATGTGCATGAGATTCTTGATCGTGCCAACATGCTTGATGCCAAACCCGTCTCCACACCTCTATCTGCCAGTACTACGTTTGTCACAAAAGGAGATCCGTTTCCCGATCCTACACATTATCGATCTATTGTCGGTGCTCTACAATATCTCACCATCACTAGACCGGACATTTCCTTTGCGGTTAATCAGGTAAGCCAGTTTTTGCAATCGCCGACGGTTGATCATTATTCTCATGTCAAGCGAATTCTACGGTATCTTAAGGGCACCTTGTCATATGGGCTCACTTTCTCTCGATCGACCACACCATCTCTTATTGGCTACTCCGATGCTGATTGGGCTAGATGCATTGAGACACGTCGTTCTACTTACGGTTATTCTATCTTCTTTGGTGGAAATCTTATTTCATGGAGTGCTAAGAAACAACCAACCGTCTCTCGTTCCAGTTGTGAATCGGAATACCGGGCCATGGCCAACACTGCGGCAGAAGTTGTTTGGATAACTCATTTGCTTCGTGAGCTTCACGTATTACCGGCTGGTAGACCTACTATTTTATGTGATAACAAGAGTGCGTTGTTCTTATCTCAAAATCCTGTTTCCCACAAACGGGCCAAGCATATTGACCTTGATTTTCACTTTATTCGGGAATTGGTTGCTGCTGGCAAACTTGTTACTTCTTATGTTTCTACCAAGCTTCAAGTGGCGGACATTTTCACGAAGAGTCTACCTCGACAACAATTTGAATACTTTCGAAATCTCCTTCGCATAGGTCCACCACCCTCTCGCTTGAGGGGGGATATTAGATGATATTTTGATTATTGAATGTATTTATTATTTAAGGGTGTAAAATGTAAATTCGTGTATTATATATAGTCAAACAATTCCCACTTATTTGGTGGTGAATTCTATTTTCTTATATAAAGATAGCCATTGTTGTATATATATGCAAAAAAAAGTTCCAAGATGCAAACCGACCGATTTGTTAACGATTCCCGTTTTATTCCCCTAACCATGGTCAAATTTCTAGATGATATGGAAAGAGAAAAACCGATTCAATTCACTTCTCAACAGCTAAGAATAGCCACAGAAAACTTCAGCATCATATTGGGTTCAGGCGGGTTTGGGACGGTTACAAGGGGATCTTTAGCAACGGAACATTTGTCGCTGTGAAAGTACTAAACGGGACCTTAGACAGGAGAATCGAATAACAATTCATGGCGGAAGTGAGCACCATGGGAAGAACCCATCACTTTAATCTTGTTAGGCTTTACGGGTTTTGCTTTGAATCATGTTTAAGAGCTCTTGTATACGAGTTTATGGTTAACGGCTTGTTAGATAACCACTTGTTTCGAGCAAACAAAGGGGCGATGATAGGGTTCGAGAAGCTCCAAGAGATCGCGGTAGGAACTGCGAGAGGTATCGCGTATTTGCACGAAGAATGTGCTCAGAGAATAGTCCACTATGATATCAAACCAGGAAACATACTCTTGGATTCAAAGTTTCATGCAAAAGTGGCTGATTTTGGTTTAGCCAAACTTTGCAACAGAGATAACACTCATATAACCATGTCAGGAGGAAGAGGAACACCGGGGTATGCTGCACCCGAGCTCTGGATGCCTCTCCCGGTGACTCACAAATGTGATGTTTGTAGTTTTGGAATGGTGCTTTTTGATGAGCATAGGCCCTAGACTAGGCCGGTGACTCACAAAGGTGGCTCTTTGTTGTGTTCAACATATGCCCGAGACTAGGCCGGTGATGAGCATTGTCGTGAAAATGTTGGAAGGTGCGTTAGAGGTGCCGGAGCCTTTGAATCCTATTTTCGTATTTGTTTTCGGGGGCTAATGAAGCTACTGATTCTTTGGCTCGAATGGCGTGGAGTGTTGGTGGTTCGGATTGGTCGTCATCGGAAGTGGTCAGTAAATCAAGCGTGGTGACGGGAACGCCTGTGATGAGGAGACATGAGATCACAATGGCTACGGAGTAATCATACATGCAGCCAAAGCTAAATTTGCCCAGCTAGAAGGAGTTTTTTTCCAAACAGGTGTTTTTAAAAAACATAATTACTAAATAAGTGTAGTTTTAAACGTATTTACTTAATGGCTATGTCAAAGTGTATAAATTTGTTTTTGGTTTTATGACTTTTAAAAAACTTGATAGAATCTGACCATGGTTAGGGAAAAGTATCCGTTTATATCAAATCGGAATACCATTTCTCTGGTTAGCCGATTGAAATCCCTATTTAAATGGGGACGGGATGGCCAATCCTTGTCCCGAACCCAACCCTGTTGTCATTCCTAATTTCTTTAAAGTATTTACCATTAGTTATGTTTATATCATAACACTTACCTTGTATTTTCAATATATTCCAATGCTAGCCTTATAAAAATTATCATGTACTTTTCCATTATTGTTAGGGTCATAAATGGGTTGACAGGGATAAACTTTATTTAATTCCTTCTTAGTTAATAATGCTTATTTATATGTTCCACATGCGGTTTCATGTGACGAATTGAAGTCGTATACATACTTAAAGGCCTTAAATGTGAAATCAAGCCTTTAAGACTTGCATTTTTTACCCCAAAATCTCTCACTACAAAAAAAAACACCATTTGCGGCGACATTTGTCGCCGCTAAAAGCCAAAATAACGCCGCTAAACATATTTTGCGGCGTCATGTCGCCGCAAATAGGTCGCCGCAAATACTTCGTCCCAAATAACATTTTGCGACGTAAATTTTTACTTTTTGCGACGACACTCAACGGGACCACCTTCCGCCACGTGGATACTTTTTTGCGGCGACATATATTTTTTTGCGGCGACATATATAATTTAAAAATAAATTAAAATAAAATCTTTTTGCGGCGACACATTTGTTTTTTGCGGCGACGTATAATTTTAATTATTAAATATATAATTTCTTTTTTAAGGACGTTTTGCGGCGACATATATAATTTAAAAATAAATTAAAATAAAATCTTTTTGCGGCGACACATTTGTTTTTTGCGGCGACGTATAATTTTATTTGAGAATCATGATCTTCTAATTAAATTTATTTGACCAAAATAGGTTTTCAATAAATCTTAAAAAAAAACATTGATCTCATTCAAAACTTGAATGAAATCCTTATGTCGGGTTTTCTTACTAGTTTTTCAAAAACTTAAAACCGACAACTTTTGGTCAATTAAATATTATCTCATTTGTTTCTCCATTTTATTATATAAACTTTTCCCTTTTAGAATTTATTCAAAAAATGACTAAACTAGTCATAATAAATAAATATCTAAAAATATATATTTTAACTAAAAACTAATTAAAACATATAATATTAGTTTATATAATACCTTATTAATTTTTAAACACTAAAATTAATATCTCTATTTGTTTTAACCGAGAAACTATTTGGGCCAAAAAATTCTTGGGCTGAGAGTCCTACCTGGGCCGTGACCTCCTTTAGGCCGAAACCTAATGGGCCGAGACCCCTATTGGCCCGAGAAACTCCTGGACCGAAAAACCATCTTGGGCAAAAAACCCCTTGGGACGAAGTCCACTGGCCTTTAGCGTCGCTAACTGCATTTAGCGCCGCTAAACCCCTTTTAGCGCCGTTGTCGGTCACGGTGATAGTTTCGGTTCCCGTTTTCCCGATTAATAAAATATTTTTTAAATCCTTTTTAACCTATTAAAACTAACTGTTTTAATTTCCTGATTAAAAACAAACTGAATTTAATTTCAAAAAACCAAAAATATCAATTATTAATATTAACTAAAACTAGTTTTATTAACAACTGATTATCCTAAAATTAAATATTAACCTTTTTAAACAAAAGTTCAAAAAATACTGGTTAAGATAAAATCTTAGATAAAAGGTTTATCCTTTTTAACCATTTAAACACAAAACTGGTTTAAACCTAACTGGTTAAAATCAAACCTTTTATAATCTGGATAAAAACAGAAAACTTGTTTTTATACCTTATGGTTTTCGAAAAACAGTATGGAGAAGAACAAGCTGAAGAAGATCAAATTATCTAGACAAATCAAATACCTGGATTAACTAGGTTTTTACCAATTTAAACAAACTGTTTAATTTAAACTTAATTCAATCTTATCCTTATCCAAAAATCATGATCCTTTTAACCATTCAAACTAACTGTTTGAATTTCCTGGTTAATAGGATAAACCTTTTGACAAAACAAACTGCTTTGTTACCTACTTGATTTTCGAAAAACTCAAGAACAAGTAGAGAATTAAGAACAAAATCTTAATCCTAAAAACAGATAAACCTAGAAACTATAGATCATAGAGCCGAGGCTCTGATACCACTGAAGGGTTTTGATCTGACCAAACCACCCAATGACACAAACTGGTCAAACCTGGGTTTGATTCTACTGGTTCAATCCTAAAGCGGAACTGGATTGAACTCAACCCTCTAAACCCCAAAAGGGTTAGGATCTTTAAAACTAATGATCATATAGCTTCTAATAACAGAACAATCCATTGAAAAGGTTACAAGATAATATACCTGATCAAAACTTGGGATTGCTAAAGACAGTCCACCACTACTGCACCTCCTAACGAACTGACTGCTAGACCGCTCCTGGATCACCAATCAACAATACTCGAAAAACCGAGAGTGTGTGTGTGTGCGTCGACCTTGAATTCGCAAAACACACTTGGTGTGTTTTTCTTGTTCGACTTCGACGTGAAGAGAGAGGCCGAGAGAGAGAGTTCGACGAGAGAGAGAGTGAGGAAGAATGTGGTGGCTAGGTTTTTTATCTCTTTAATCCCTTGTTAAGTTATATAATAATCCTTAAGGCTTAAGAATATATATATATATATATATATATATATTAAAAGGACCCAAGCCCGTTTAATTAAAAGCCCATTGGTTTTAATTAAACTTTCATCTTTTGCATTTCAACCCCCTGGACTTCACTAGTTAATTAACTGGTCCGTTAAATATTAAAATTTAATATTTAATTCTCTTTAAATAATAAATAACTATTTATTATTTATTTCCTTTCTAATAATTAATACAAACTGATTAATTATTTATTTCTCTCTTTTCAATAATTAATTCTACTGATTAATTATTTACTTTTTCTCGTTAATAATTAATCCAACCTGATTAATTATTTCCACACAGATTTATGGTAAAATCCAACTGTTCTGATTTGGGTGTGTAGCAGTGTGTCCCTTTAGTTTCTTATAACATTGGATACAATATGCCCATTAATTATCTCGGCACATAATCTAACATTATAGATATGACAATGATGTTAATTTTATGATTATATATGTGTTATAAGTCTTTTTGTAGTTTTTTGTTGTCATGTCAGATGTTTTCCTCATTTTCATTTATTTGATGGTAATGTTTGTTTGTATGAAAATGATGATTGATGTAACACTGTACTTTTTAAACAAATACTTTACTGCATGCGGAAGTTAGTTACATATAATTATCTTAATTACAATATAGGTACAAAAAGATTTCACTTGATTGATGTACAAAGACATATACAGTGTTAATACAAAACAGGCTCTATCAAAAACTTTGACATCAGAGTATTGGTCCGTCCATATTCCCAGCCCAAAAGCATCAAGCTCACCAAAAGAGAACCTGCAAAACAATCTAGTGGGGAATTAGCACAAAGCTAAGTGAGGGAACAGATATCTAAACATATACAAGGCAAACATGCCTAAACCCAAATAGCTCATGAATCCCAGGAGAACCGGCGGTGTTGCAAGCACCTACAACCAAGGTCGGCCAAAACCAAGGTTTACCGATAGCCTTGCAAATATGGACAACAGTATCAGCCTCCTTGAATAACATAAATGTACATCAAGGCCAGATACCGTAAATCCCCCAGCAATAGGCCCAGCATAAAACTGATCTCCAAATTAACATGTATATACAATCCAAACAAGAGCATTTTCAAATAGGATATTACATCCTGTATATCCCAAGATATAAACCCACTCACCACAGTCTGCACTGTAGAATCTCACTCAGTTGACTAAATTCACTGAGTCTTCTCCGATCCTGAGATTGAAGTAACCCAAGTCAGTATTCAATTCATAATACTGATTCAATAATAAATATCATATTTATTCATGTTCTCATATATATACATTTATACATATATTCAACATACATAAACCCCAAACAGATATACAAATCATGTTTATCTTTAAATCATCAAATCCGATAATGTCCAAATCCGATTATACCAAATCCGATCATTTCAAATCCTAGCAAAGGCGGATTCCGAGTAAGAGTCCAATTCCGATAAAATCACAATCCGATAAAGGTACAATCCGATTAAATGTTTAAATCCGATAATCCAAGATTCCGATAAAAGAGTTAGGGCCAAATCCGATAAACATGAAATCCGGTAAAAAGTCACAATCCGGTAAAGGTACAATCCGATAAAGAGTTAGGGCCAAATCCGAGTAACTTCTATCGGATTCCGAGTCATTCAACCACAAATCCGACAGAATCATAACTTCATGCATAAATCTATTTCTAACTCAATCTTACTGATTTCATGCATACAAGTTATATATGTTTCCAGAAATCATTCTAAACATATAATGAATATATTCTATCATCAAAATCTAACATACATTCATCCTATGATCATCAAATCATCCAAAACAATCGGCATTCATATATATATATATATATATATATATATATATATATATATATATATATATATATATATATATATATATATATATCAAACCCGAATGCATATAACAAATAACTTATAAATCCAGAATTCTAACCTTATGATGATGATTCTCAGTTAACAACTTAAGCATGTAAGATTAAAGAAACCAAATGTTGAATGTTCTTTCTTTCTTCCTTCTTCTCGGCCGAGAGCAACAAGAACACACACACACACACACACACTATGTCCACTTCAACAAGTAAAGAAGTACTCAAGGAGGGGTGGTGGCTTAAACCCACCAATTCGGCCATACCTCCCCCCAACAACCCAATATAACATTATTTAAAAGAACTATATATATCTAAATCAAATAATATCCCAAAAATAACAATATCCCAACAATTAATAATTAACACATAATTACAAATAATTCCCATAACCAATTAAATCTCAAGATTAATTAATTAATTACCTTAATTAATCTAGGCCGGCAAAGAGGGTGTTACAATTGATATTATGAAAATGATGTTTTTAGGTGTGGATTATGTTCCTGCATCTCTTCAAATCGGTATCGAAAAAGTTAATGTAATGGGAGTTAGATGTTGGATTCCAGATTCCTAATGTTGTTGACTCTTAAAGGCCCAGTTTGAATATGTGTTTCGATTCATTGTTGAATGCTTGGTTGTTCTAAAAAAAATATGCTAGGGTGGTGGTGTTGAACATATCAAATCCTCGATCAAAGCCCCCACTTGGTATATCGTTTGTTGTTGCTGGAATTGTGAAGTCCAAATTTTTTTCCTTGTGCAAAAGAAGGTAAGAAACCCGGTAGCAATAAACAAGATGATAAATCAGAAGAATCTCGCATTGAAAAGGTTGATTCGACTGTTGTAAGTGGTTTTGTTGATTTTGTTGATAATTCTGAAGATGATGTTAAGGAGGTTAAAAAACAAAGAAAATGGTCTTCTAAAAATGTGAGCATCCTGCAAAACTGAAATTAACTGTGTAGTGATAATAAGTACTTTGTAAGTTTACGGAGGAGTACAAACATTTGTTAACCAGACTTCACAAAACATTCGAACACTTTAAAAAAGTTAACTTTTCTAAAAAAGTGTTGCTTCATAATGTGAATGACGCTGGTGTTGGTTCCCCGGATAGTCATAGGATTTTGTCAAAAGTTTACCGTTCGGGAGATATTGGATTCTCTTGTTGATTATGATATCCAGATTATTATTGAATTATTGACTAAAAATAAGGAGTCTATTTCTAATTTTTCATTTGAATAGTTCCTTGATACCGATAACTCTCTTTGTGGTTTTTTGGACAAATGAACATGTTAAGAGGAATTTACCGCATTTGGAGATGTTGTTTCTTTTATGCTACGTATCGTACCAACAAGTATGTTTATTTATTTATTTTTGCATTTTCATTATTATCTTTATCATATGGTTACCGAATATTGTTTTCTTCTTCTTTTTTTTCTTGTAGTTCCGTGTTATAGGTATGATATGGTTTTTCATACCATTCACGAGTGTTGACAACCATAGATGTTGTGTTACTTTTGCTGGTATGTTATGTAAGGAAAATGTTACATCATATAAATGGTTACTAAATGCCTTTTCGAATGCATATCCATGTCATCTTCGCATGATTTTGACTAATCAAGATCCCGCAATGAAAATCGCTATAAAGTCTGCTTTCCCACATGCAAAACATCGTTCGTGATTGTGACATATAATGGAAAACGTTACTTCTAAGGTATGATGTGTTGAACTCCGTTTTTAGTACATATGAATTTGATATTCGAAACCAATTTCATCATTTCCAGCACTGTTAAATAAAACATGTTTTTAGTAAATATGCATTTTGATTTTTATTCTTAATTTGTAAGTTTCTATTGATACATGTAACAATGGCTTTAAAGCAACTTGTGTATAATTGTTTGGACCGACAAGTTGGAACAAAAGGTTTTTGATTTTCTTTGGAATCCTTTAATTTAAGAGTATAATCTGCAAGATAACAAATGGGTGTCTAATATGTTTGGATTGAGGAAGTACTAGATTCCAACATATTTTTGTAATTGGGAGTTTTCTGACATTATGCGTACTTATTCATGATCTGAATCTGAGAATCATTTTTTGACCAACTAATGCGATCAAGTAACACTGGTGGAGTTTTTAACACATTTTGACACTGCATTGAATGAACAAAGGTTTAATCAGTCTTGAAATAATCATCAGAGTTCTTACACTACTCTAGTTTTCACTATTCACTGACTTTTGGAAAAGAGTCCTAGGATTTTCACAAGGCTAGTTTTTAACGATATTTCTAGTGAGATTCATTCGGCTTCAAAAAAATGCATGTCTTTATCATTTTCTGAGGAGGATTCGATGAAGAAATTCAAGATAGTTGAAACAAGCATTTTGTCAAATGATATGGAGGAAACTATTGATAGGGCCAATGACACTAAGATTTTGATGAGTTCTTTACTATCATAGCGGGTTTTATTTATATATATTTTATACGGGGATTTATAATTTAATTTTGTAGTTATCATTTTCATTGAACATAGATATTCTGATCTTTTAACAATAACCATATTACCATCTATAATATTGCATTTTTATCATTTTTGTGATATACATGTTTTTTGTAAGTTTTGTTTAATTCTTCAACAGAGGAGGTCATATGTTCAGGTAAACGATTTGAGAGATTTGAGATTCTTTGTAGGCACATTTTCTATGCTCTTTGTGTTTTCAAGGTCAACTAATATTCATGAAAATATATTTGCAAACGATGGAGAAAGAATGTTGTTCCTCCTAAAGTTTATATAAACTTTCAAAATAATAATCCCGAAGTACTTGAAGACGCTGGGTTGGCTGATATGGTTCGTCTTGTTTATTCTCAAGTTTGAAGCAATGGCTATGTAACTTTATAGTGTACACTATGTAAACCTAAATTGATAGATTTCTACTTTAATTATTAAAATGTAAAAAAAAATTCAAAGAACTTCATAAGTTGCATTATAGAAGATAAGAAAAATATCATACCTTCTTTCTCATCCCTAAATTCAACACTTATCGCATTTTCAACAACTTCAGGCAAGTGAATGAATGTTAGAATCGCAGCAGACGGAACATTTTGGTCTAAATGTTGCGATTTATCTGTATTTTTGCTTCTTGATTCATCTTCTTCATCTATGTTTATCATTTTCCATACGAATGCTTTGATTTCCTAAACACGGCGCATAATCGCCCACTTCTCCTCAACTTTTTCGTCACTGTAACATCCAAAGAATGTACATTAGAAGAATTTTTTATGCATTATGAAATCAAGATTAAAGAAACATTTGCTAACTTTTGTTCCGAATGTGAAGAACAGTATCTGAAGAGGAAGACGAAAGCGTATATGAAGATGATGAACGAAGGTATTGACGTGGGTTTTATTTTTTAATCGTGGGTGTTGGTTTCCGTTGTACATATATATATATATATTCATCTGAGAACGATTTTTAGTGCGAGAATCGTGAGAACCAATGTGAGTCGTCCAATCCCCTCTCCTTCAATGTCATCACCCACCCATGAATTCATTACATGCACCCTGCCACACTTGATCCTCCACGCTCTACATCCATGAAATATACTTATCAAATCAACGGCTAAGATTGATTCTAGCGGTACTAACACTAAAGTCGGTTCTCAAATTAAGTTTCCCCTATATATAAGGGAATGTTCAAATGAGAATAAGAAATTAAATAAGAATGTGAGACTGAATCTTAGCCATTCATTTTGTAAGTAAAATTCTGGATGGAGAGAGTGGAGGATAGAGTATGGTGCATGTGAGGAATTCATAGGTGGGCAATGACATTGAAAGAGGGGGAATTGGACGGCTGAGACTGAATCTCCTATTCTCACTTAATTTATAATATTCATTTAAACCTTCATCTATATATATATATATATATATAGAATTGAGTTCAAGTAAAAAATAAGTTAAGGTACAAAATGTAAGGTGAATTAAGAGAAGGACACGTGTACAAGGGTACTTTTGGAAGTCAAAAACAAAATTTCTCTTTCCTGATATTCAAACCCACGTTCTTTCTCACCCACATTCCCTCAAAAACCCTAGCCTAGCCACGTTCTTTTTCTCGCCGTCGTCCCCTCCCCTGCTCCCGTCGATCATCGCCGCCTACCCCCTCGCAAAATCCACTTCTCCGACGACTGTTTTAATCCCTGTAGTCGTCGTCGCATCCGGTTTGCATCCCACGCTACCCCTTCGCCGCTGAATCCCTTCGCCTCTGCACAATCCATGGCCGCCACCGCCTCATCTATTCATCATCTTCTTATGCTTGTTTTTGTGCATATAGCTGATGGGAACATAGAAGACGACAGTGACTGTGCATCAGATTAGGGGTTACGCCGCCACCACATTTTAGGGTTTCACCACTATCGCACAGTTTAGGGGTCGCCGCCGCCACAGGTTAGGGTTTCACCACCATCGCTCCTTCTATCATTTCTGATGCACATAATAGGTCGCCGCTGTTCTCGATGCTGTCGCGATGCACATGACGCCGCCGTTGTTTCACGATGCTGTCGCGATGCACATGACGCCGCCTCTGCACCACCGCCGTTGTGCCTTCGCCGCCGTTCATCCCGTGTTTGGGCATCAGGTGTATTTTGTGCATCCAATGTTTGTAAGTTATGCAGAAAATGTAATGTGTGAATTAATTGGGTGTGTTCTGTGCATTAAAGTGTTGTACTTTATGCATCAAATATAATTTGTGAATCAAAAGTTTGTATTGTGTGCATAGGATATTGTACTTTATGCATCATATGGTGCCCTGGCATTTTAGCCGGCGGGAACAATTATGAGAACCAAGTTTTACGCTTCCTTTATTTTTGGTTTATGAATTGACCATATTAACCTTTTGTATTTTTTTTAATTCCGAAAATATGGTTAAAATAGTTAATTTTTTGTTTGACTTTTAAATAGATCATGTGGTCCAGATTTCACCTTACATTTAGTACCATAAGATTTTTTGTACCATATCCCTACCCTATATATATATATAGGCAAAAGTTCAAACGAGAACTACGAGCTAGAACCAATCCGAGCCGTCCTATTCTTCCTCTTTTAATGTCATTGCCCACCATGAATACCTCACATGCACCTTGCCACACTTGATCCCCCTACGCTCTATATCCATGAATTGGACGGCTCAGATTGGTTCTCGCAGTTCTCGCACTAAGAATGGTTCTCAAATGAACTTCTTCATATATATATATATATATAGACAAAAGTTCATGCGAGAACCGTTGTTAGCACGAGAACCAATCTAAGCCGTCAAATTCCCCCTTCTTTAATGTCATGCCAACCCATGAATTCCTCACATGCACCCTGCCACACCCTATCCCTCCACACTCACCATCCATGAAACTTCCCATATCCAAGGAACAACCGAGATTGGTTCTCGCGGTTCTCGCACTAACAACGGTTCTCGCATGAACCTCCCCTATATATATATATATATATATATATATATATATATACGTTCGTACCGTGCGAAAGAGGATCAAACGCGAAAGATGTTAATTGCGAACGTCACGAACGAAGACTTGGCCGTGGAATATGTGAATTAAGGGTGGTCAAAGAAAGTAGCCGCATAAATATTAAACAATTCTTATGCATCACCGCTACAAACTGAAATTATGAATTGCAATATCATCAATTTTGATATGATTGATGATCATAAACATCATTCTTATATGTCATCATTTTTTTCTGAATAAAATATAAAAGTAGTAAGAAAACTTTAATTATTGTAATATAAGTACGTTCGTACCGTGCGAACGGGTCCACGTCGTGGAGCAACACCACACGTTATGCGTTTTGAAAAATTGTGGCTGGACTCTACGTTGAGGACTAGTCCCACGATGCGAGGCCTCCAATTTTCACAAGATACAGTTATTTTTTTTACAAGATACAGTGTTTATATTGAATCCTAACTATATATATATATATATATATTGTATGTAAATATATAATTAGTCGCTTTAGGTACACTAGATCGACTAGCTAGATGTATAAAAACAATATTAAGGACCATATATCGCTTTTCGAACCAGTGAATTTCACAAGATTACTGATCAGGTACTCTTTTATTAATATATAACGTGTTTGTCATATGTCACTGCGTCAAGACTCGGTAAACACATTGCCGTCTCTATATTTCTTTTTCTTTCTCTATCTATGTATATTATATGTATGTGTGTGAGAGAGAAATAAATTGATTAAGTTCATGCTGATCGAATATGTATCAACCAATATCTAAATGTAACTTAATATATTGCAATAATAATAAAATACTAGAATATAGTTATTGCAATAATCAACCAATATCTAAATGTAACTTTTATATATTGCAATAAATCACGGAACGTCGTCATCGACTCTATCCTTACATACACATATATGTATAAAAATTTAGAATCAAAACAAAAAAAAGGGTAGTATAAATATGTTTTACTACATAATTATATGAATCGTGAAGTTCTCTTAATATATTCGAAAGAAAGTTTTGAATTAACTTTCCATAACCAATACTTTTCAAAATACTATTTTGAATAGCTATCATTTTCAATGTATTAAGTCATTTACATGACATTTTAAATTGTTAGACTTTAACAACTTAAGTTTTGAAAAACGTGTTTATGAACATATTAACATTACTGGAATAGTTAACAAAGTCTATATGCAATAATACATTAGGAAAACAATCAACTTGTTTAAAATATTTTAATACTCATTAAGTTTGGTAGTTTCACTTGGAAGAGACATGTCAAATGGCTTCAACTTCATATAAAGTTCATTTGTATTAAAATCTAATCGTCCATCAAACTTAAGCGTAGTTTCAATACAACTACAACATGACTTAAAGATCTTTAGAATAAAATACTTAATATCTATATATTTTGGCTTATAAAATAATCATTTAATTATAAGCTTCATAGTATTTGTATCTTATTACATGAGCTTTGAAAAATTATAACACTATATCTATATAAAATATATTTATATAAAAATTTGGGCCCTATAAAATATAGACCTTCTACAGTTGCATATTCTGCACTTCATATAAGACACCCCTAGGTAGAGTGATATAAAAGACTAAATTAATGATAACGTACCCATATTCTGTATATAATAACTTTCTAGGAAATTTCCTCTTTGAGAGCTACTAGTTTGTGTTGACGTTCATGTAACTGACTCATCCTAAGTACGTGTTACTTAACAAGCGCAGAGAAAATATATCTATACTACTATATAAATCATATAACACTTTCTCTTCTTCATCTTAAAACTTCTTAAAATATAATCAACAATACATTATCACTCTTTTTTTTATCTAACTTAATCTCATCAACTCAATCTTTAACCATTTCACTCTCTTAATTTAGTTTAACTTTTTATTCAATTAAATTATACTCTCTCACTAACATACTCTCTCCCACAAATACAATTATCCTCCCACATCAACATAATTTATTATTGACTTCTCTCTTCTTTTTTCATATATATATAAATCTTTTATGTTATTTTAATGTTTTTAGAATTTATTTTTAAAATTAATAAAATAGTTTATACAAATATAAGAAAAATACAGATATATTGCTGAAAACTTTTCGTGAAATTGAATCGTGTGAATAACATATCATTACATTCTTGAAAACGGCTGTTGTAAAAAGAACTATTTATTGTCGTAGCATTGCACGGGTACGATGCTAGTGTACTTATATATATCTATATATACATACATACATACTAGCATGATACTCGCGCTATGTTACGGCGACGAATACTTTATACTCGATCATATTCCTTTTATTAGAATCTAGGGGTAGTTATTCGGTGAATAATTTCTACCAAATAGCACATGGTTTCATATTTTCTCTTTCATTTCCATTAACTCTTTTCTTTTTTTCGTTTTCCTTCATTTTTCTTCGTAATTGTGCATGTAATTGTTGTAATTTTCTTAGTTGTATATTAAAACGAAAGACAAATACAACTAAGAAAAATACAACAATTACATGCACAATTACGAAGAAAAATGAAGGAAAACGAAAAAAAGAAAAGAGTTAATGGAAATGAAAGAGAAAATATGAAACCATGTGCTATTTGGTAGAAATTATTCACCGAATAACTACCCCTAGATTCTAATAAAAGGAATATGATCGAGTATAAAGTATTCGTCGCCGTAACATAACGCGGGTATCATGCTAGTATGTATGTATGTATGTATATATAATATATATATATATATATATATATATATATATATATATATATATATATATATATATATATATATATATATTATAAACTTCCTTATTTACCCTTTTGTTAGTTTTTTTTCTTATGCCACATGTCATGTCCGCAATCATCCTTACTTTTTTTATCCTAAAATTCTTTTTATTTGATCTCAACTATATATATATATATATATATATATATACTAGTTTAGACCCGTGTAATACACGGTTTTGTTTTAAATAATTTTAAATTTCAAAAAATTGTATAACAATATGAAATAATTATAACATGTAAATGAAGTTGAAAAAATAATATAATTGTTAATAACAGATTAGTATTTATGCAATTAGTTAATATTGTGTAAAACTAAAATGGTCTTTTTGAGTTCTTTTATCAATGATATAGTGGCAATGGTGGTAAAAAGATTTGCCTCTAAGAAACTTCACAGTCTCAACACAAACTGTTGAAAGTATGATTAAAAATAAAACACAAATTAACTACACAGAAACAAAAAATTAACCGAAGATAATAAGCAAATTGGTAATCAACAAACAAACACATAGGCATTAGCAATTATAAAGGATAACATTGTTCTTGATGAATGATGCATCTTTTAGTGTATTAAATTAATCTGAAGTTTTGAAAGACAAAAAAGAAAATAGCGATCATCAAATAATGTGTAGTGAAAATTTAAAAACAAACCCTATTAACTAATACCTATTTCCTAATACTTCTCCGTCTACCATCATGAGCCAATATTTTCTCCACCCTCCTTTAATCTTTGTCTATAGAAGTCGATTACAAAGTGTAAAGTTCTAACTATATGCTTAGTAATATATCATAAATAAAAGCAAATGACAAATAAACTGATTTCAAAAATTACCTTGATGCCAACAGTCCACTATTGAATCTGAGCCATCAGCTGATCATCACCACAAACTCTAATCGAGTGCTCTACAAGATATGATCATTCTAAATCTAAAGTCTCAATTCCAACAAGTAAAAAGGGGGGAATTTCCTTATTTAAAAACGGTTGATTATGAGATATTTTGATTTGTTTCTTATTTTTTATTCAATTGAGTTGTGTATATTTCAATACATATATAAAACCAAATCTTGAGTTTTCAATCTGAGGCATCAGCTCATCATCATCCAAAATTCTAATCCAGTGCTCACACTGCCATATCTTGAGTATTGAATCTGACCCATTAGTTGATCATCCTCCCAAATTTCAATCAAGTGCTGACAATGCCAAATCTTGAGTTAAACTACCTCACACAAATAGTCACCGAAGATCCACCATTGAGTATAAACAATCAATGCCATAATGTAACCTAATCGGTAACTCCACAAATAGAAACTCATAACATCTAAACATGATACAAATATCAAACAGCAAGATCTGAAAACAGATTGATAAAGATTGTTATTAAACAATTAAGTAAGTGGATCATACCTTTGACTCACGGACCATCTCTCCATCATTCAAACAAATAACTTTGCTTTCCCTAACTCTAAAAATAATAAAATCAAAACTTTGTTTCGACATTTCTTCATCTCTTAGTCTTGTCTCAAGTTGCCAATCCCTCTTCCTGCCTTCAACTTGTTCTATTGCCCGTGAACAGTAACATGTCCAGATAATAACTCAAATGATATTTGATCTCCAATTGCAATTTACAAAAATAGAAACTCAAGTTACTGTTCAAGTTAGAACCAATTTCTCTCTTTTGATTTTTTTTCGTTCATCAATATTTGTTTGCATCAAAAATTGGTTGTTCATCATGGATGGTTATCATTGTGTTACATTTATGAATCAACATTGGTCAGATTTTGAATATTAATGTTGTGCATCAAGATTTGTTTACAGTTATTAATCAAAATTCGTCAGATTTTGGATTTTGATATAAATTTTAAAACATGAATTAAATAAGTGGTAAATGACTGTTATAACCTTTTGGAAATAATTTATTATTTAAAAAAATGAAAAAGATCCTGATTTTTAGCATCCAGATTTTATAGATCTAATTGTTCATATTTAATTAATAGGTTATGTTGGAACCTAGAGGGGGGGGTGAATAGGTTATTTAACTTAGTTTACCAATTTTTCACAAATAAAAATTTGTAAATTGTGTTAAAAATATTTTTCTTGAAGTTTATAACACAACAAATTTATATACTTGAAATAAAGAGAGTAAGGGTAGAGAGATATCACCAATTAGTAGACAAGAGATTTATAGTGTTTCATGCAAGTGTTAACAAACTTGCACTACATCCACTCCTTGGCCTCACCCACCAAGAGTTTGCTCCACTAGCTTCTCTCTTTGAAGGTATAGATAAACCTTTTACACTTCTCTTTTTCACTTGCAAGAATTAACACTTCAAACTTGCAAGTAAGGTAAAGATAACCTTGCTTCACTCTAATTCTATAGGCTAGAGTTGATCCTTACTTCTCTCTAATTCTAAAGGCTAGAGATTATCCTTACTTCACTCTAATTAGAAAGGATAGAGTTGATCCTTACACTATTACAAAATATATAGAAAGATGATGTAGTGTTTAAGCTTTTAAAGCTTTGCTCTTGCTTGATTCTTGATCTTGAATGATAGATGAATTATCAAAGAATATGAGCTCACAAGATAAGAATATATGTTATGTGTTTTTGCTTGTGCAAGAGATACTAAAAAATGAGGTTTGAGTTGGTTTAAATAAGGAAAAAGGTGAAAGTCCAAAAGCTGTCCAGTATCCTCACGGTCGATCCACGGTCGACCGTGGCTAAAACCGTGAGGTACCTGAACTTTCTTGTTCTTTGCAATATAGACGTTGGACTTTATTTAAAACCACACTCAACTCATTTTTACCATAAAAATCAACTGAAAAGTATATGTTCAAAAGGTTGGTTGATCCCATACTCTTAAAGTTTGAATTTAAACACATATATGGAAGTTTGGAAACCAATACACAAAGCATGTTGGAATTTTACCCCTTTGGGAGATTGCTTTGCTAATTATGGTGGTGTATTGTTTCAAAGTAGGATTGTGTTTGTTATTTGCTTAAAATAGGAAGTCTTAGATTTAATCAACCAACACAATTGAGTTTTATAAAATCTTTGTCATTTTTATAAAGTTTTTATAAAAATAATTTTATAAAAACATAAACTAATTTAATTATTTTATTTGTAAGATCATATAATTCGAACTCTTATTTGTAGATATCTTCGTCATCGGCTTTGAAGACATCATCTTCACTTGTTAAGTACGAGTTCGGTTGACTTGAAGAAGAACAACATTTAAGAGTTGTGAGCTGAGCAGAGACGGTTGATTCACGGTCGACCGTGGTATCGACCGTGAATGTTGATATATCTTGATTTCTTCTTTTCTTGTTGAATTGAAGTCTTCAATTATTTGTTCTTCACTTGATCATTAATTTTAGGTTTGTTGATCTTTAAAGAATGTAGCATATGAACATATGAATAAATTTGATAAGCAATAATATTACTTGTTCATATATTTATCATCATCAAAATAAGGAGTGCATTTCTTAATGTGTGACCATGTATGCACTAACAATCTCCCCCTTTTTGATGATGACAAAATATGCAACATTTAATTAATATTGCTACACAAATGTATTCATGTTAACAATGTTGCACATCTACATTCTTCTCCCCCTTTTGTCAAATCAAAAAGGAATATTCTTCTCCCTCTTATGATCTATCACAAAATAGTTGATGAAGCTCCCCCTTGATTGATGATCCCTTTGAGCTAGCACTTGACAAAAGATAGACAAAACAAACCGCAAGTGCAAGATATACAAAAGTATATGCATAAACTCAAGTAGGAAGCATGAGAGATTAATGCATCATTATCTTGTATTTATACTAATGATAGGAAGTGAGGGTGTGAACAAATATATATGAAATATTCTTTTTGGTTGGTGACTCCCCCTTAAAATATGCAAATTAGGTTAGGGACAGCCAAAATCCACAATCATAATCATAAGTTAAGTATCAAAAATTTCTTAGCTCAAGAGTGTGGAGATTATTTCAATATTAGTTTAGTCATTTCTAATTGATATTTATTCATATACATTATGTAGCAAGTAAAGGTTTAAACGTTGTTTGGACCATAATCTTATAGATCAACCTTTGTTTATACATTCATGAGTATTCTAATGCATGTAGGCCCACTTATGATTTTAATCAAGTAAGTGACCAATGTGTGCACAAATTGACAATTATTTTGATTTTATGTAAGAAGCACATGATGTCATTTATGTATAATATCTTGATCTTCAAAGAATAATTCATTGTATATGTAGATCAACATATTATGACACATTTGATATAGAATTGATCTTTTCAAGATTACAATCAACATCGATATGTATATATCTCAAGTATTACATATTTTAAGTTAATTCTATACCTACGTATACACACACAAATATATTCACATTATTATAACTACACAAAAGTTTTCAAGCAAGTCAAACAAAGATTTTGTAGTTACATGTTTGGTTGGCTTAAGTATAAGTTTACTTGTTATTGTATTTTATATTCAAATTTGCTTTTCCATTTATGTGTATTTAATATTCAACAAGATAAAGATGAGTACAAAAGTGTGCAATACACATACTATAATCATTATTAATGTACGTATACCTCATAGGTTCATGTGTCAAGTGATAGTAAATTAAGCGTGTGACACATGAGATAGTCATTTAAGTACATAGGCATACTCAAGCACATATCAAGATGACAAATAACATGATTTCTTAGACATCTTGTCATCTAATTTTACTATCTTGATTACAAAGAGTAATTCATTAAGTACCATGACAAGATAGTAAGAGAGAACCACTTGCAACAATCAATGTGTTAATTTATATTTATTCACCATGTAATCATCTTCATATGTATCTTTCATCACAAACTTATTTCAAAGACTCTTTTGATAGTGATTTTATATGAAAAATTTATGTGTGAGAAAGTTTGATCACAATTCATTACATGATAATTATTCAACACTTGATGAGCATCAATGACATGTCATAATGATACATATGTTTAGTGATATTTCATGTAAGAATCACATATGTAATTTGATAACTTGAAGAACGATGATATGTCAAACATGAATCAAAGTATTATCATTTAACATGTATTGCTATTTTGGTGACATTTCTTGTTGATATAAACAAGAGATAACGAGTTCCACATAAAAGTTGCATAAAAGCATTTTACCTTTACAAACCATACAAGATATAGAATTTAGGCATGAGGTTTGTGTAAATTAACTTTATATCTTTATGCATGCAATTACTTAGTGAGTTCTTTTAAGAGTAACACAAGAAATGTTTGACCAAATGATTTATCAAACCCTTGTGTCATAGCTCAACTTTTAGTGTGTAATAAATATGAATTATAAGATATAATCATGTCTCTACTTATAAAATAGTGCATCATGTGATTACTAAGCTTAGTTATACTATAATAGATGTAAATAAAATTAAGTTGCGAATTAAAAATGAAAAACTAAAAAGTTTGAAAAATTTCCAGCAAGCTCACGGTTTTACCACGGTATCAGCCGTGGTTCGACCGTGAGTCCGCTGTTCAGTTTTTGTTTTTTTTTTTTTTTGTTTTTTTTTATAAGTTTAATACATACAACCCACATCCGCATTTCATACCCACATTCCAAATAATAACCCTACAACCCACATGCATACTCAAGTATTCAAGATTTATCTCCAAACAAAATTTCAACTATAGCAAAACAAATCCTAAAATCACATGAGATTTTGTGCAAAACTGATATCCTAAAGAGAAGGAGAGCAAGATTTGTGAAGAAATATACCTTTGAAGATGAAGATTTCGTGATTTTGGAAGGTAACCCGAGAGGTATTCGATGAACTCGAAATGGAAAGGAAAATGACGAAATCTTGAGTTTCCACCGTAGATATTTCGTTTGTAGCTTCAATCTTCAGGTAAATCTTGAATTTGTTTAAAGTTTTGTTGTAAAAATCGCAAATCTTGAGCTTAAAAATCATTAATGGCGGCTAGGGTTTCTGTGGGGAAGATGGGTAGAGTGATAAAGTGGTTAGAGGAGATAGAAATAGGCAAAATAGGGTTAAAACCCGTCAGGTACCCGACGGACGATCCACGGTCGACCGTGGCATCGACCGCGGATTTTCTTTGGATTTGATTTTTTTGGCAGTGAACCCACGGTCGATACACGGCTTTGACCGTGGTTCGACCGTGAACCTTCTGGAATCACAATTTTGAAAAGTTTCACATAATCAAACTTTATTTCCAAGGGAACATGTTCAATCATTTCTAAACCAAATCTCATTGTATCAACTAGTTCTTTCTTAAGTGGTTTAGTATATATGTCGCTATATTTTTGAACTTTTGTGTGTTTGAAATATTATTTCTTTAATATACCTTAACTATTTTTAAAATATGTATATAACTTCTAAGCACCCTTTTTATGAAGTCACAATTATGATTTATCAAAGTAAGTTGTCTTAATTTGTAATATGATATCTTTTAAATTCTAAGACAATGTTACTTATGATAAAATCTAATTTGGTTCTTTAATTACTTAAACCCAAATAGTGTATGTGAAAATAAAATCCATGGGATTTAAGCAAACCTTTAATTCTTTGACAAATGATTAATTATTTGACTATACATTTCAATATATATAGAAATATATAAAATATATTTCCATATCATTTAGAGACTTTTAGCCAAAACATGATTTGTGAGAAATTCAAGTTTTGCATATAATCACTTAAGACAATATGATGAACATGAACATGGTATATCAAATTTTAAAATATTGTTCATCAATATGCAATTTTAACTTTAAGCACAATATTTCTCACATTCAAAAGCAAATACTCTTGTTTAGATATAGTTTAAATATTCTAACTTTATGAAACCATACATCTAGAATTATTGATCAACTATGAAGTTTCACAAGTTTTGACATATAATGATTTTCAAGATAGTTTAATATTTGTCTTGCCTATATCAAGAAGGACTTCAAGTTAAATTTGTATGATGTAAAACACAAGTCCAAATGATATGGGTATAATTAATATGTCGTTATAGCACCACATAGTTCAACTTTGTAACTCAATAAACAATCATTTTACATGAGTGTGAATTGACCTTTGCAAGACATTTAGGCATTTGATAAGTATTTCTATGTCTTTGATATTTAATTACCTTGTCATGCAATACAATTTATTTAAACTTAAGTTGATTTTATATCGATACTTTTTGATTTTCATGGCAAATTTAAATGATTATCTTTACACACATCATTATTAGAATATCTTAGGAATTTTTCAATAGTTACACATATCAATAAAATCTTGGATATAAATATATCTTTTCTTGATGGATCCCAAGATTTAATTTAAAATGATGTGTTTTATAAAAATTTCAATCCTAAGTAATTCCTAAGATTTCGTCATGCTATTCTAGTACAAAGTGTGACTTTAAATCATTTTAATAAGCCATGACAATTCTAATATTTGCTAAAGCATTTTATGATACATAACATATTTTCTCATGTCTTTTATTAATGTTTTTGCTACCATTTATTTCTTTATGGCAAACCAAGTTTATGTAAAGCACTAAATACTATAAACACATTTAAACATGTCAAGTAGTTTCACATAAGTTCTCATGGCACTTTCAACACATAGATGTCAACATATAAAGCTTTGAGAAGTGAAAGAGAAACTTATCTTGATTGTGTTTCACTAGTGTTGTTCAAAAACATTATTCTTGATGATTTATCATCCAAGTCTTTCATCCACACAAAACTTCAAGTTGCATCAAGAATGATATTCAACCTCAATTGCAACCTACAACTCAAACATTTTTCATATGTGTGGTACCCATATTTTCATGGGTCCGGGATTGTTAGTATCAAACACACCTACCTTGATCCATCTTTGTCTTATCTTGAAACCTTTATAATACCAAGTGTTCATAGAATCAATTGTTTTATGAGAACATCTTGATCTTTGAAACACTTTTGATTTAGGTCTCTTGAAACAAAGTTCATGCCTTGAGGATGGAGTATAAGAATTCATCATTTGTTTATAACCTGCAACCTTAGGCATATATATGGAAGAACGAGAGACAAAATTGCATTTTTCAAATTTCTCAACCTTCCAGTGTGCCGACGGTCGAGGCACGGTATCGACCGTGGTTCGACCGTGAGGCTCCTGGATTTTTTCTTTTGCCTCTTGGTTCACAATATTGATAGATTTGGATAATATGTTGCTTGTTTCAATTGAAAACTCAAGACCTCCTTCATCGCTTGATGATTTTCTTAACTCATTTATTTGCTTGACCAAGATTTCATTTAGATCTTTGAGTTTGAAATTATCATTCTCAACATTTTTCAAATTATTGATCTTGGTAATGAGTTTTGAATTGATATCAAGTAACATATTATTTTTATCTTTTAGCTCAACATAAGAATTGTATGAGTTATCTCTACTACGAAGGTTATTGGTGAGGGATACCTCATTTTCTTCAAAAGCTATGAAGCAAGCTTGTTCTCTTGATATTTCTTTTTCTTCAATTCTTCTTGCCTCAAGCTCTTCAAATTTACCTACATCTTTCCATAATCTCTTGGCACAAGTGTAAGAACACATATATTCATATTTACTTCCCTTAAGAGATTTTTGAATAAATATCAATGCTTGTTCATTTTGTGACATATCTTTATCAAGATCATTTTCAATAAAGTCACCCATGTCATATTCTATTGATCTTAAGAATGTCAACATGTAGGCTTTCCAACCCAAAAATGTATAATCAATAAACATAGGTAAAGTAGCCATATAAACCCCCAAACTTAGGTTATCATTTAAGTCCATGGATCTAACTCAAGATTTTTGTATAAAATTGTTTTCTTGAAAATTTACAAAGCAAGTTGTATCACAAAACAATTTTTACAAAAATTTTAGAACAACTTGCTCTGATACCAATTGTTGGAACCTAGAGGGGGGGTGAATAAGTTATTTCACTTAGTTTACCAATTTTTCACAAATAAAAATTTGTAAGTTGTGTTAAAAATATTTTTCTTGAAGTTTATAACACAACAAATTTATATACTTGAAATAAAGAGAGTAAGGGTAGAGAGATATCACCAATTAGTAGACAAGAGATTTATAGTGGTTCATGCAAGTGTTAACAAACTTGCACTACATCCACTCCTTGGCCTCACCCACCAAGAGTTTGCTCCACTAGCTTCTCTCTTTGAAGGTATAGATAAACCTTTTACACTTCTCTTTTTCACTTGCAAGAATTAACACTTCAAACTTGCAAGTAAGGTAAAGATAACCTTGCTTCACTCTAATTCTATAGGCTAGAGTTGATCCTTACTTCTCTCTAATTCTAAAGGCTAGAGATTATCCTTACTTCACTCTAATTAGAAAGGATAGAGTTGATCCTTACACTATTACAAAATATATAGAAAGATGATGTAGTGTTTAAGCTTTTAAAGCTTTGCTCTTGCTTGATTCTTGATCTTGAATGATAGATGAATTATCAAAGAATATGAGCTCACAAGATAAGAATATATGTTATGTGTTTTTGCTTGTGCAAGAGATACTAAAAAATGAGGTTTGAGTTGGTTTAAATAAGGAAAAAGGTGAAAGTCCAAAAGCTGTCCAGTATCCTCACGGTCGATCCACGGTCGACCGTGGCTAAAACCGTGAGGTACCTGAACTTTCTTGTTCTTTGCAATATAGACGTTGGACTTTATTTAAAACCACACTCAACTCATTTTTACCATAAAAATCAACTGAAAAGTATATGTTCAAAAGGTTGGTTGATCCCATACTCTTAAAGTTTGAATTTAAACACATATATGGAAGTTTGGAAACCAATACACAAAGCATGTTGGAATTTTACCCCTTTGGGAGATTGCTTTGCTAATTATGGTGGTGTATTGTTTCAAAGTAGGATTGTGTTTGTTATTTGCTTAAAATAGGAAGTCTTAGATTTAATCAACCAACACAATTGAGTTTTATAAAATCTTTGTCATTTTTATAAAGTTTTTATAAAAATAATTTTATAAAAACATAAACTAATTTAATTATTTTATTTGTAAGATCATATAATTCGAACTCTTATTTGTAGATATCTTCGTCATCGGCTTTGAAGACATCATCTTCACTTGTTAAGTACGAGTTCGGTTGACTTGAAGAAGAACAACATTTAAGAGTTGTGAGCTGAGCAGAGACGGTTGATTCACGGTCGACCGTGGTATCGACCGTGAATGTTGATATATCTTGATTTCTTCTTTTCTTGTTGAATTGAAGTCTTCAATTATTTGTTCTTCACTTGATCATTAATTTTAGGTTTGTTGATCTTTAAAGAATGTAGCATATGAACATATGAATAAATTTGATAAGCAATAATATTACTTGTTCATATATTTATCATCATCAAAATAAGGAGTGCATTTCTTAATGTGTGACCATGTATGCACTAACAGGTTAAATATGCAAATACCATATGGGTATATAACCCATGCGCAAACTTTCTCTTTTATTGGCGCCCGATAGGTAGGCTATTAGATTGGCACTCCTTGTTCCGAGACATCCAGTTGTTCATTCCTTGGTTTACCCATAGCTTTTCCTGACTCTATCTACTGGGATTGACTTCTTGGCTTACTGCATGCTTACTGTATCTTTAACTAAAACTTCTTTCTAGTTGCCCTTTCTCTAACAGCTGAAATAGCACCCTCCATCCACTTCCCCTTTTCCGTGTGCCCAAAAGCCCGCTCGGTTTATGAGCCCATTTCCGATTCCCTTACCCAATCTCATGCCTTTATATTTTGCCTAAATCAATTAAGCATTTCAATATTCAATATAATGTGTGTTCTTGTTGAATTCTCTCATAATAAATTGCACTAAGTTCATAATGATTGTGTGATTTGATTCAATACATTTGATACTTGATAGATCCTACAACTAGTATCAGAGCCTTAGTGGATCAAAAGTTGAGTAATTTGAGTTCAAACTCATAATTTTCTGGGCTTTTCGTGTTCATACTGTCCCTCATGATTTGTTATTCACTATTCATCATCGATCTATTGGTTTTATTTTACTGAAATTGATGATTGAATCATGAGTCTTTACTAATTTAGAATATCTAGGGTTCAATAACATCAAAATCGGATTTCATTATTGAGTTTCAGATCTAAGATCTAGTCGTTGTTTGTGAGTTTTTGTTTGTAACTTGTTCTTGCATATTCATCATCATTTATGGTTATTTATAGGGTTATTTGATTGATATTGGGTTCTTTCAAAATTCATCATCATTTAGGGTTTATGATTGAAATTGAGGACTGATTAATGGTTTGATATTATTTTCAAGTATATTAGGGCTGAAAATTAGAAGATACGGAAATTATTGTTAATATCTAGATTGATTTTGGATTTTCCAGGTTTTGAAATGTAAAAGTTCTTCACAGCTTTGAATAAAAAAGTATAGAGGTTTATGATAAAAAAACATGGTATTCTCAACTTTTCAGTTGATTGAGTACCAGTCAAAATCGTCATCGCAATTGAAAACTTTTCAATCGAAAAAGTTCACAATCGAAAACATCTCCTTCATCAGAACTGAAACCCATCCGCTCATCAGAATCGAAAACGGTGTCCAACCTTTTTTGAATCATAAACCACTTTCAACATAATCGAAATCCCAAATAGTAAACAACCAGAATCTCAAACATCATTGTTGAAAACATTACAAGATAAGTCTGAAAACAATTCTTTATTAAAATCACCTTTTACCTTTCCATTCAAAGATCATTGTCAAGTATCAATCAAGGTTAGTATAGAAGAAAAAAAATCTTTAAATGTTGTCACATTTAAGCTTTATAAAAAAACACAAACGTTATTGATTCCAGTTTTCAACTTTGGGTTTCACATCGTTGGTATATTTCTAATGATAGTTCAAATTTTCGATATGGTGCTATTAAGTTATACAATCTCGTAGTTGATAAAAAAATCACTTTCAAATCACGTCTTTCTAGAGATGGTGATGAGTTACATTCTATAGACCGTCACACAACTTTGATAGATCAAAAAACATTTAGATCTGAAAAATGAAAATATTCTTAATGATGTTCATGGTGTTCTTCATGATACTCTAAGTTGAAAGGTAAAATTTTAAAATTCTGGTACGTGAAATAAGGAAACTCAATGTGCAAAAATATGAAACATAGAAAAATAGAGCCGGTGATTTGGAACAACAAAATGTCAAACTTATTTTGAAACTATCTGAATTGACTAAAAAACTCCAAATATCATAAAACAAGTACCATGAGTTTAAGATTGAGAAATGTGACATGATAATAAATTTTTAGCAATAATTGTTGGATATTTAAAACAGGTCACATTCACAAAACATGAACTTTGAAACCGATAGGAATCGGTTTTTTGCTTGAAATTCTCAAATTAGAACAAGACTTACAAAATTGTGTAGAAGAAAAGTTCATGACTTTTTCTGATTCTGAAAAAATCCAAAAGTATAAGTATTCCAAAGGCAAAGAAATCAAGGCGGTTTATTACAAGTCTTACACGGAGAAATTTTTAAAAGGGTCAACCTTAGAAGAAGGTTTGAAATAAAAGTAAAGATAATTTTGAAGGAATGAAACAATTTGTTCTTCAAAACAACTGTGTTTATGTTTCTCGTGCTATTCTTCATCGTGTTGCTCGTCCATTTGTGTGTGTTAGTCAGACACGATCGTTCTCGAATGCATGTCTTCCCACCTTAACTAGCTATTTTGGTGCGCCATGTCAAACATCTCTGAAGGATTTCTAAAGAGAATATTTGCATACAATCACATTACTTTTCACTATTTGTCTACTTTAAGAAGATATATGTTCAAAAGATTAAGGGTATCAACGTAATAAAGAAATTTTAAGTCATTGTTGAAGATTAAGAGCTATATTCGAGGGGAAGTATATTTTTGTTTGATGAATAATTATAAGGGTATCAAAACTAAAGATTCCCTCAATAATCATTCTGTGTTTATGCTCAAGATCAACTACTCCAGCGAAGAAAATATTTTCATTGTATATGCCTTATTTGTAGAATGTACCAAAGGGGTAGAATGTTAGACCAAAGTTGTGTCCATTTATTATTCTAGTTTTAAGTTTTGCTTCAAGTTGTATTTCCTAAAAGTATATGGTAGAATATTTAAATAATGTATGGGTATATAACATTTGTATTATGGGTGTGTTTGACAATGGGCTTATAGGGGATTCGGATTCTTTATATAATCCATAAACCTCTAGCCTTGTTTGGGTGACAAGATTATTAAAAACATAATTTCCCATAAGCCCCTAAAATAAAATTCTTTTCAAGTAGCTTATGGCTTGAACTTGAGATTATCAATTAATCAGTCTCAGTCCCAGCCCCAGTCAGTTTTGTAACACCCCAAAATGGGGCCTAGTTGTAAACTGTAGTACATGTAGCTCAAGTAGTTGTACGTTGACTTTAATTGGTGTTTTGTTGTTAATTGTAGTATGCATGTTGTTAAATGGTGCTTAATATGTTAATTGGTGTTTTAAATGTGAAATGGTGTTAATTGGTGCTAATTGGTGTTAATTGTGGATAAAAATGTGGTATTATGAAAAGTGTCATAAGTTGACCAAGTAGACAAAAAGTTGAACGGTTTTGGATAATGATTCTAAAAATATCTCCGTTAGTTGAAACGGATAACCCTAAGTTGAATAGGAGAACAAAATACCCAAGGTGGGGTATTAGCCAACTTAAGTCGGCTTAATGGCTTCCCTGGGAATAAACAAAACACATACACACATTCTACACACATGCTTACATACGTGCCAACCAAAAACCCACATAAACCCTTGTTGATTTGAAGAAGAGAACCAAGTTAGATCAAGTTTAGAAGCTTGATTCGATTGTAGATCAGTTCCTGTAGCTTGTATTCAGCATCTTTGTAAGTTTTTCATGTTTAAACCTAGTTTATGAGTCAAGTGAAAAAAAGGATCCAATTTGATGGATTCCATTGTGTTGTGATGTTGTTCTTATGTTCAAATCATGTTAGTAAGTTAGTATATATGTTAGATAACGTGTGTAAACGCTTGAATGTGGATTCAAGATGTTTTTTAAGTCAAAAACCCGAGAAACAGCGACTGTGCTAGAACAGAGCAAGAACAGACTGTAATTGTTGTCCCTACGGGCGTAGTAGAAAGTTACTGCGACCGTAGGGTGTTGTCCGTATTACTGCGGTCGTAGGAAATAGTTGCTACGGCCGTAGGATTGTGTCTAAGAGGATTACCACTCACGGGTGATGGAAACAAGACTACGGGCGTACACTACAAGAAAAATGATTTTTAGAGGCGAAACATTTAGAGGCGACATTAAGTCGCCCCTAAAGATCAAAAAACGACGTCGTCTCGCTGTTTACCCACAGAAAGTCAGATTATACCTTTTAGGGGCGACTTTTGTCGCTTCTAAAAGTATTTTTAATTTTTTTTCCATTTTCTTTATTCTCCGTAATACCGCATGTTTTATAGAAGAATATTTAAGTTTTTTTTCATGTCGCCTCTAAATGTCGAAAAAATTTCCCGGGTGTTAACCTTTTTGGAGGCAAACGAAAATTTTGACCCTAATAAACCCTTTTTAGGTTTTCTTCCCCAAACCTTTCTCTTTCTTTCTCTGTATACTTTCTCCCCACAGCCCACAGCCCCCAAATCCATTTTCTTCTGCAATCGTTTCTTCAAAATCGCTCAACCCTAAACAACAATTGAAGCATCCAAACAGGTATAAGGTATGTGTACATTCTCAGTTAGCATTTTGGATTCTTCCTTCCCAACCTACTTAAGTCTCGATGTGCAGATGCTCAACATTAACACTATGCGTGAATGATTTTTGGACCTGAAGTTTCTCATTGTTTCTGCATTTAAGGTATGGTGCTCTCTCCCCTGATTGCACTTGTTTTTGTCACTCACAAATGGGAGTTCGTAACTTCATTTGGGTAAGATTTGAGAGGGGATTTGTTTGTTTTTTGTTCCATATGTTCTGCTTCTGCTTCAAGAGGGGATTTTTTAGAAAATGATATATGGTGTTGAGCTGCTTGTTTAGGATCTGTGTTTTGCTTGTTTTTTTTTGCTATATGGCTGCTGTGTTTTGCTTGCTTTTTTCTTATATAGCTAATGTGTTCTTGTTTTTTTTGGTTATATGGCTGCTGTCTTTTATGTGTTTTTGTATAGTATTTAGGAGCAGCCTCAAATGACTAAATCATCTTTGTTTTACTCAAACCTGTAGGTGTTTAGTTAATACTTAATAGGAATACTATTGGTAGAAGTGTAAAATTGTTCTCTAACTCAATCCCCAAGCCTTGCTCGATGACATGCCTATTTATATTAAATAGCAAGTATCTAAAAAATAGAATTCTTTTTATGGTCATTAAACTAGATGATATTGTTGGTACTTATAATCCAAACAATTTGTTTAATTAATTATAGTTTGTTTTATTGTATTTGTTTTTAGTCATATGACTTCTTTAAGTACTTTGGTCAGACTTTTTGTTGGTTAATGTAGTGGTTTAGTGGGCCTAGTGTAGTTGAAAAGTTGAACATGTTTAGCTTCAGCCATTGTTTTTAAATACTGTGCTGAGAAACAACAAGCTTTCCCATTCTTCATTGTTACTGCTTTGCATTGGCCTTTGCACATTTTCATATATAAACTCCTGCAGGCATGCTCTTTTACAGATGTACAATTCAAATATTGGTTTGACAAATAAATTATTAAAAATACATAAATAATTGTCTAAGTATAATTAATGTTAGAATAAGAAAATAGTCAATTTATTATTTTAGCAGATGACAAGCTTTTTGAAACCAACTAATATTGAAATATTGATAATTAATTTATAACAAACTAAAAGAAGTATCTTATACATGATTTTATTACATCCAAATACCCAGTTGATTTAGCATGTAACACTTTCATCATTCTAACAATTAATGGACACAAATTCAGTTATCACAATTGATAAGAGTTGGACTAAGTCTCGAAATCGTAACTCTGATGAGTTTCAAACCGGTCTTAAAGCATTCATTGAGAGATGTAAGGAGCACATGACAACTTGTGGTTTAGTGCGGTGTCCTTGTCTACGGTGTGACAACAGACACTATTATTCATTAGATATTGTTCAGACACACATACATTTGAAAGGGTTTAGTAGGTCTTATGATATAACCTGCGGCCGTAGTTACCCAAAGGATACCTACTACGGGCGTAGGGAGTGGTTCCTACGGCCGTAGGTCATGGTTCCTTGGCAAGGATTTCTACGGGCGTTGTATATATCTACTACGGCCGTAGGACGTGTTGAAAAGACAACCTGCGGCCGTAGGAGGCTGTCAGAAGCCATGTTGAGCGTTTTGTTAAGACTGTTGTAAGTGCAGTCAAATGTAGTGTATACTAAGTGGTGTTTATCTGTGTTTATTTGGTGTTAGGTGACTCGGACGATTCTGTGTGCTCTTAGGATTCTCGCATCCATATCTGCCTCTTGTAGTTTCGAGGTGAGTACCGGTTTCCCATGAGTCTCAGTAGGTATGTTATCTGTGGTACATGTTGACACGTGATTGGTGTATTGATACGTGAGACACGAGGTATGCTATGATAGAATTATACACGCATGCCTATTATTAATATGAGAGATATAACTGTGATTATATGCGCGCACGAACTGGATCCTTACTGGATCAGCTATCTGTTTATGATATGATGTCCGGACATTGAACGAAAGAAATACGGAGGTCAGTCAGGTAGATGGGGGATAATATCTGGCTGGGTTCCCAGGGTCCTTAGGGACTATGAATTGGGGAACTAACGGTACTCGGGAGTATACGCTCGGGGTATGGCTCTGCAGGCCGCCGTTCCTCTATGGAACTGGGTTCCTTGCTTAGGCTGGAACCAGCATGATAGACAGAGTGTACCACGTGGACTGCTTTTCGCTCCCCCACTGGTGCAATTAGTTGCGGTTGATTCCCCGGCTTGGGTTGTTGAGCGGGGCTGGCTCCCCTGCAAGATACAACTCCTGCTGACATGATTGGCGCGCCGCAATATGATAGGATAGCCCTGTGTGCTGTTCTGATACATGATAGCCTGCTTGTCGATGCTTATGTGTAATTGGTGCTCACTAGGTAGTTGTAGCTAACGGTGCAAGATTTCCCTTTTTCGCAGGTTGATGCTAGAGGCCTGGTGAGGCGGGTACTGGTGGTAGTTTTGTTGTAAATGATTTTTGGGGAACACGTTGTTGTTTTTATAGATCCGGTGGTCGGAAACTAGTAGGTAACGCTTGTAGATTTGAACTTGGCTAACTCTTTTGATGTAATTAAATAGCCGAGTCAATTAACGTTGCTTTTGTAATTGACGTTTATTTTCCGCTGCACGCTTTTGATAATTGTCGTTAAAAAGTTTTAATTAACTCTAATTTTAAGCTCGTTAGAGGTGGCGTTACAAGTTTCACCAAACATACCATATATCCTAAATCAATTAAAATTTTCAATATTCCATATAGTGTGTATGTTCATAATCACTGTGTGATTTGCTTCAATACATTAGATATTTGATACAATTGGTATCTTACAATATATATAGAGAAAAGTTCAATCGAAAATTGTTTTCGTGTTAGAACTTTTTGTAACACTATTAATGACTTATTTGTAGGGGTATTTTAGTCGTTCATAAATGACCAAAATATCATACCTCTATTAACGAGTCATTAATGGTGGTTACAAATAGTTTTTGTCCTCACAACAGGGGTTAGCTTTGTACTTTTGTAGGGTCAAAGTTCAAAGGAAAAATTGACTGGTTATAGACTTATAGGTCGGAGGTCATATGGTTGAAGGTGGAACCATAGTTGTAGAAGAAGATGAATGTCAAAAGTTGTGAGTTATACATCCTAATATGGAAAATGGAACCCAAACCTTTGAAGGTGCGTATATGACTTGAAATAGCTTGGTGGGTATTTAAAACTGTAAAAATAAGGTATCTGTGGACGTAGGTCGTGACCTTAACCGAACCACGTTATATCTTGGTGTCGTGTTTATCTGTTATATGTTATCCGTATTCTTTTAACGTTTGAAGGGTGTCTCGGTCCTTACAGGTCATTGGTCGGTAGAATAGACATCGATGGAAGGAGAAAACGTAAAATGATGTAACAATGGTTGTAGGTTTTTTGCTCACCGAAGACGTTGATGATAATTGAAGGTAGTAGTAATATAATTTTACAATTCTTTAAATTTGAGAAATTGTATCACTAAGGAAAAAGATTTTACAAATTACTTGTCGAAATAAATTAGATGAAATACTCCATCCAAACACCAATGAAGTGTTTGGAGCGATAGTAGGTGGAATTTAGAATTTCGTTGGGTAAAAAGTGATGTATCATGACCATACATAATTAAATGATGAGAATAAAAAATTAAGCGTAAATAATATAATTCTAATCGAAAACGATAATATTTCACATATTTATAATTTTTTTCCCTCCAAGTCATGTTCAACCGATAATAATAATTTTACAGCCCAAAAATGATATGAATGCATATGTTTTTAGCCGAAAATGATATAAATATATATATATATATATATATATATATATATATATATATATATATATATATATATATATATATATATATATATATATATATATGTTTCTAGCTCAAAATGATATAAATGCACTTCTTCAAACCGAAAATGATATAAATATATATGGTTACAACAAAAATAATAAAAAGTCACATGATTAAAAATGCTAACATTTTGGTATCATTTTCATATTGTTTGCATTGTCAAAATAAAATTTTTAAAAATATAAGGAGTAGTTTTGTTTGAAAGATGAATATAACTGAGTAGATTAGTGTAATTTTTTTACTCAAATTCTCAAAATTAAAATAGTCATGAAAAAAAGCTTTAATTTTCATTTTTAATTTCTATTTTGTCATTTAAAATGAGTGTCTAAGATTTAACCTTTAAATCTATAATTAAGGGTGTCGCTACATAAAATAAGTTAATCTATCTATACATATAATAAATTAATGAGGATCATAGTACATTTGGTGTTTATTATATGAGGATCATAGTACATTTCATTACACCCAGCCGGCCAGTACGTGCGTTTCTGAAACCTCTATATAAACAAGTTCTGTACGTAATCTGTTAGCATATTACTAATAGAATATCTATATATGTTTTAAGGTTTTTAGTTATAATCTTCATAAAGTTATGGCATCTGGCGCTATCATTGCCATTCTGATTGTTGCGATAAGTAAGTTGTATATTGCACCAACTATTCTATCATAATCAGATCAGAACAATCTTTAGCTAGGAACTCAAAAATAAACACGTATCATGTACATTTCGTATGTAATTTGATATCTAGCGGATTCTTGATGTTAATTTTGGTGTTTCTTTTTAACTTTGCAGTTGTTTTTGTAACGGTAGTCTTCAGTAGATTCATATACTTACGAAATGAAGCTGCTGAGGAGGAGGCACTAGCAAACGACTCTCGGTTTATTCCCCTGGCCATGGTCCACATAATGGACGACATGGAACGGGAAAAACCAATCTGCTTCACCTCCAAACAACTAAAAATAGCCACCGATAACTTCACCATCAAATTGGGTTCTGGTGGGTTTGGGACTGTTTACAAGGGAATCGTCAGTGACAATACTCCTGTAGCTGTCAAAGTACTAAACGGGTCATCGGACGAGATCATCGAGCAGCAATTCACGGCTGAAATGAGCACCATGGGAAGAACCCATCACTTAAATCTTGTTAGGCTTTATGGTTTTTGCTTTGATTCAAGTTTAAGAGCCCTTGTATACGAGTTCATGGTCAATGGCTCTTTGGATAACAATTTGTTTAAAGCCAGCAAAGAAACTGTTGTAAGGTTTGACAAGCTCCTTGAGATTGCGTTAGGGACTGCAAAAGGCATCACATACTTGCATGAAGAATGCCGTCAGCAAATTGTTCACTACGATATCAAACCAGGTAACATCCTTTTGGATTTAAACTTTTGTGCAAAGGTTGCTGATTTCGGTTTAGCCAAGCTTAGCAACAGGGAGAAATCTCATATAACTATGACAGCTGGAGTTCGAGGTACCCCGGGCTATGCAGCACCCGAGCTCTGGTCTCCTTACCTCCCAGTTACACATAAATGTGATGTTTATAGTTTCGGAATGCTGCTTTTTGAGATCATTGGCAGGAGGAGGAACATTGACAAGACTCTTGGTGATAGTCAAGAGTGGTTCCCTGTAGTGGTTTGGAACAAATATGAAAAGAAACAACTGAAGGATTTGATGATATCTTGTGGGATTGAGGAGAAATATGAACAAGTTATGGAGAGGATGGTTAAGGTGGGTCTTTGTTGTGTTCAATATGGGGCCGAAAATAGGCCAGTGATGAGTATCGTTGTAAAAATGTTGGAAGGTGCAATAGAGGTGCCGGAGCCTTTTAATCCATTTGAGCATTTGTTTTCGGGGGCTAATGAAGCAACCAATTCTTTGGCTCGAATGGCATGGAATGATGGTGGTTCATACTGGTCTTCATCTATAGTTACCACAAATACTACAGAAGTAAACGAGACACCCATTATGAGAAATTATGAGATCACAATAGCCTCACAGTAATTAATCATTGTATGTAATAAAAATCACCAATAAACTTATGTGTGTGTTATAAGGAATACCTAATCAAAGCCTGAATTCATGCTAGTCTATCATCTGTTTCCTTCATCCTAGCTAGCTAATTTACATTTGTATATTTTCTATATTTAGTATAGTTAATTTCTCCTTGTATTACTCTCTTTCCATGTTGTATACTCCTCTATATATAGTCTTGTATTCAGTAAATAAAATACTATCATTCAAACATTATATGGTATCAAGAGCCCTGTGACTCCCCTGAGTTCTTTTCCGATCCCAACTGCCTCCTACCCTCCTGCTGCTGAATGGCTACATCCACAACAGTCATCCAACTCTCCTCAACAACCAATTTTCCCATCAAACTTACCGTACATAATTTTCCTTCTTGGCGCAAGCAGGTCCTCTCCACCCTCACTGGACTTGAACTCGAACAGTTCGTGGATGGCTTAACCGAACCACCACCGAAAACCATAGACGGAAAACCAAACTCTGCTTACCGTACCTGGTACCGAGACACTACCATTGCCTTCTTAGATCTCTATGAGAAGTTGGTTGATCATGAAAGGTCTTTGTTGGAGGCCAAACCTACTGAACCAATTACTACTGTTAATCTCATGCAACGGGGCAACTTCACAAGGCCCAATTCAGCCACCAGAAACCAACCTAGGCCCAATACCTTTGGCCCACGAAATACTAACAATGGAAATAGTGGTCAATTGTCACATTTTAGAACTAATCGTAATAATTTTTTCTGTCAATTTTGCAATATTCCAGGTCACGAAACCAAGGATTGTCGGAAGTTTGCAAGGTTTTTGCAACACAATAATCTTGCTTTGGCTCAAGCACCAACGAAACCGACCGTTAACGTTTCCATGGCCAACTCCTCACAACATGCATCTTCGCTCATGTTTGATAGTGGAGCCTCTAATCATGCGACCTCTGACCAAGCATTTTTGCACAACCTATCCGAATATGGAGGACCTTATGAGATCATTCTCGGCAATGGTAATACCCTCTCCATCTCTCATATCGGTCATGCATCGATTCAAACTCCATCCCGCTCTTTAAATTTATCTAATGTCCTACTTGTTCCGCGTTTACGTAATCATCTCATCTCAGTTGCTAAACTTTGCAAGACTAATCAAGTTTCTGTTGAATTTTTCCTTACCATTTTTTTGTCAAGGATCTTCGCACAGGGGCGCGACTCATGCGGGGGGTGAACATTAATGATGTATACTATGCCTCTCCTACTCAACCTCGTTTGCAATTCAACTCAAGCACCAAGACTTCCTGCACTCTTCTCTCATGGCATCATACACTCGGACACCCGTCTATCAAAGTTCTAAAGCGTTTACTAATTAATTTAGGACTTGATTACAATAATGTGTCGAATAAAATTTTTCATTGTGATGCATGTTCCTTGAATAAAAGTCATAAACTACCATTTGGAGAAAACTCATTTAAAGTGTCTAAACCACTTGAACTTGTCTACACCGATGTCTGGGGACCGGTCAAAATCTCTAACGATGGATATCAATACTATGTCATCTTTGTTGATTTTTTTCTCCAAATATACATGGCTTTATCCCATTAAAAGAAAATCAGATGTCTCCACATTATTTCCAATCTTTAAAATACTTGTCGAGAAATTTTTTCAAACTCCCCTCATCTCTCTTTTCTGGGACAACGGGGAGAATACATTGGTCTCACCTCTTACCTTCAACAAAATGGTATTTCTCACTTTACCACTCCTCCACACACTCCGGAACAAAATGGAGTGGCGGAACGTCGACATCAACACATTTGTTGAAACCGGGTTGTCACTTTTTCATCATGCCAACTTACCGCTCTCGTTTTGGTCTCATGCCTTTCAAACGGCGGTACACCTTATCAACCGTTTATCAACCAAAATTTTAGACTTCAAATCACCATTTCAAAAATTATACAACACTCCACCTACGTATACCAAACTAAAACCCTTTGGGTGCCTATGTTTTCCTTGGCTTCGTCCCTAAGCTAAGTCTAAAATTCACCCCCGCTCGACGAAATGCATATTCCTTGGATATTCTTCGTCTAAATCCGCCTACAAATGTTATGATCCTCAAACCCACCGCCTATATCACTCCCGTCATGTGGAGTTTCTCAACCACATTTTCCCTTTCTCCTCACACGGACCCTCACCCGACCCTCTACCTACACCCGATATCTTTTCCACACCACCTACATATTCCACCAATCCGCAATTACCTTCTCAACCCAATCCACCTCACACGGCCCAACAACTTTCTCAAACAACTTCACCTCTCATGGCCCAACCATCTCACCCCATCACTCAAACAACTCACCCGCCATCATCTCACACCCACACCGACCTCCCTTCCACGCCCTCTCACTCAACTACACCAACCACCGCCTCGTCCTCTACTCCAGCGACCAACACCGCCTCCACAACAAATGCAACCGATCCAACTATCTCATACTCTACCTCTTCCTCCCCACAATCGGCTCCAACCACCACTACTCCCTCTAACACCACTACTCCCTCTCACTCTACAAGCCCTCCACCATCTAACACCACCTCCGAAACAACTAATCCACCTGTCACCTCTGATCGTCCATACCGATCTCGCAAACCCAACCCAAAATATTACAACTCAAACCTTGTGAACCACACTACTCTTCATCCATTACCACCTAGAACCCACCACTCATACTCAAGCATTTAAAGATCCACAGTGGCACCATGCTATGGATTTGGAGTTTAATGCACTTCTCCAAAACCAAACATGGGAACTTGTCCCTCTGAACTCTCACACTCCGATTGGATGTAAATGGGTTTTCCGCATCAAACGCAAACCCGATGGCTCTATTGAAAAATATAAAGCACGACTCGTGGCCAAAGGCTTTCACCAACAACCCGGGAAGGACTACTTCGATACGTTCAGTCCTGTTACCAAACCCATCACCATTCGTACCATTCTTTCCATTGCTCTCGTGAAAAATTGGCCACTACGGCAACTTGATGTTAACAATGCATTTTCGCATGGCATTCTACTCGAGGATGTCTACATGACCCAACCACCACGATATGTCAACCCTGAATTTCCTCATTACATATGCAAGCTCAAAAAATCTCTTTATGGCTTAAAGCAAGCTCCTCGGGCTTGGTATATTGAGCTCACCAAGTTCCTTCTTGATTTTGGTTTTCGAAAATCTTTAGCCGATGCATCACTTTTCATATATCAAAACCAATGTGTCACTTGCTATTTCATGGTTTATGTTGATGACATTGTCCTTACAGGTAACAACACATCCTTCCTCAATTGATTTGTTAATGCCTTAAGTCAAAAAAATTCCATCAAAGACCTTGGTATGCTTCATCACTTTCTTGGTGTTGAAGTTATTCCCACATCAACCGGTCTATTTCTGTCACAACATCGATACATCCAGGATATCCTCCAACAATTCAACATGGATGGTGCCAAAGATGTTTCTACTCCTCTCGGTACCACTGAGGTCCTATCTGTTTCCGACACCTCACCCGAGGTTGATTCTACACCATATCGCAAACTCGTTGGGTCACTTCAATATCTCGCCTTCACAAGGCCGGACATCTCCTTTGCCGTAAACAAACTCTCTCAATTTATGCACAACCCACGTCAAACACATTGGCAATATCTAAAACGAGTCCTTCGCTACCTAAAGGGTACCATACACCATGGTCTCTTCCTCAACCGAAACTCCTCTCTTGATCTCTCAGCCTTCTCCGATTCGGACTGGGGTGGTGTACATGATGTTGGTCGCTCTACCACTGCATATCTTATTTATCTTGGAAACAACATTATCTCGTGGAAGTCCGCTCGCCAAAAGTCAGTCTCTCGCTCCTCAACAGAAGCCGAATACAAAGCCTTAGCGAATGCTTCAGCTGAACTTATATGGACAAAAAATTTACTATTTGAACTTGGCCTTACCATCACCAAGCCTCCAACACTATTTTGCGACAACTCAGGTGCAACATACCTTTGTGCTAATCCTGTTTATCACTCTCGAATGAAGCATATTGTGGCACTTGACTATCACTTTGTAAGCGAACAAGTCTCGGCAGGCAGCTTACGGGTTCTTCATGTTAGTTCCCAAGATCAACTTGCGGATATGCTCACAAAACCGTTATCAAGGGCACCTTTTCTCCGGAACCGCTCCAAGATTGGAGTCTCCGACGGATCCTCCATCTTGCGGGGGCGTATAAGGAATACCTAATCAAAGCCTGAATTCATGCTAGTCTATCATCTGTTTCCTTCATCCCAGCTAGCTAATTTACATTTGTATATTTTCTATATTTGTGATTTCATCCGATTAACGTACTTACCAAACTAAACGGCCCTAAATTAATTAAGTTTCGATTGGAGAAAAAATATATATCAAGGCTGCCCTACATGCATGCGACTTGGTCAAACACGCGTTTTATTATCCTGTACGTGTCAAGGAATCAGGTCCATACATTTACTTACACCCAGCCTCGTACGTTGCGTTTGTGAAACCTCCATATAAACAATCAAGTTCGTTACGTACTCTGTTACCATATTATTAATTAAATATATTTCTATGTTTTAAGGTTTTCGGTTATAATCTTCATAACATTAGTTATGGTAGCTGATGCTACTATCTACTTTATTGCGGTTATCCTGATAAGTAAGTTGTATATTTCACCCACTATATATTCGATCATAATCAGATCAGAACAATGTTGAGCTATAGGGAAGCATAAATAAACACGTATCATGTACATCGCATATGTAATTTTTGATATCTAGCGGATTCTTGATGTTAATTTGGTGTTTCTTTTTAATTTTGCAGTTGCTTTCATATATGTAGTCTTCATGAATTTCATATCCTTACGATATAAAGCTCCCGAGGAGGAACACGACTCTCGGTTTATTACCCTGGCCATGGTCAAATTCCTGGACGACATGGAACGGGAAAAACCAATCCGCTTCACCTCAGAACAACTTAAAAGAGCCACTGATAACTTCACCATCAAATTGGGTTCCGGCGGGTATGGGACTGTTTACAAGGGAATCGTCAGTGACAATACTCCTGTAGCTGTCAAAGTACTAAACGGGTCATCGGACGAGATGATCGAGCAGCAATTCATGGCGGAAATGAGCACGATGGGAAGAACTCATCACTTAAATCTTGTTAGGCTTTATGGTTTCTGCTTTGATTCAAGTTTAAGAGCCCTTGTATACGAGTTCATGGTCAATGGCTCTTTGGATAACTATTTGTTTAAAGCCAACAAAGAAACTGTTGTGACGTTTGACAAGCTCCTGGAGATTGCGTTAGGGACTGCAAAAGGCATCACATATTTGCATGAAGACTGCGCTCAAAGAATTGTTCATTACGACATCAAACCAGATAATATCCTCTTGGATTCCAACTTTTGTGCAAAGGTTGCTGATTTTGGTTTAGCCAAGCTTAGCAACAGGGAGAAATCTCATATAACTATGACAGCTGGAGTTCGAGGTACCCCGGGCTATGCAGCACCCGAGCTCTGGTCTCCTTACCTCCCAGTTACACATAAGTGTGATGTTTATAGTTTCGGAATGCTGCTTTTTGAGATCATTGGCAGGAGGAGGAACATTGACAAGACTCTTGGTGATAGTCACGAGTGGTTCCCTGTAACTGTTTGGAAGAAATATGAAAAGAAACAACTCAAGGATTTGATGATATTGTGTGGGATTGAGGAGAAATATGAACAAGTTGTGGAGAGGATGGTTAAGGTGGGTCTTTGTTGTGTTCAACATGGGGCTGAAAATAGGCCGGTGATGAGTATCGTTGTAAAAATGTTGGAAGGTGCGTTAGAGGTGCCGGAGCCTTTTAATCCATTTGTGCATTTGTTTTCGGGGGCTAATGAAGAAGCAACTAATTCTTTGGCTCGAATGGCATGGAATGTTGGTGGTTCAGACTGGTCTTCATCTGAAGTTACCACAAATACTACAGAAGTAAACGCGACACCCATTATGAGAAATTATGAGATCACAATAGCCTCACAGTAATTAATCATCATATGTAATAAAAATCACCAATAAACTTCGCCATTCTCTTTGCCATCTTCATATTCACTTGTACATTGCAATACCGTACGTGCAAACGAAATTTATCTAATGAAGAATATGCATATGAAATAAGTTTTGTTGCTAGGTTCGCTAATTAATTAACTAATTCAAGTCCCGATGTAGACTTTAAAGTGGATTTAGTGTAGGTTTAGAGTACATGTGTTTACTATTAAAAAAAACTAATTCAAGGTTGCAAGGATAAGTTAATTAATTAATTAATGCTTAAGAATATTAATACTAGTAATTTATTAATTTGGCTATTGTATTATCACAATTTTATTAAATATTAAATGTACTAGCTATATTGTCCGTGTATTACACGGGTTATGAAAAATATCTACTATCAAATAACAAATAAATTTTAAAATATAAGTATAGTACCTACAATAAAATTGGAATCAAATATTTTGTAGAACTTCATTTTAGACAATATTCATTTTATTTAAAGTCAAGTTACCATCATTATTAAGAGTATATACTTTCGGTTCCTGTTTACTTCTCACACGAGATATTTGAAATAAAAATTGTGCATAAAAAAATTTCTTCTAAAAAAATAATGTATTTAAGTGACCTTATTATTATCTTTGAGTAGCAAAAAAAAATTAAAAATATCGTATCTAAAAGGGTTAAAACCATTAAATAGCGGTCTACTTTCCCCATTTTACCATTGTGGCACGTCATGTCTTTTTTTTACACATGTGGTCAGCTAACTTATAAAAAACGTGTTACTGTGCCCATTTTTGTTATTTTGACCTGCTATAGCAAGTCACCTTTCCCTCTTTTCTTCTTCACCTTAAACTCGAAACTTTAAACCCAAAATTCTTCATTTATACTTGATGAAAATTAATAATTGTTGAGTCTAAGGAAAGGTAATCGAGTTGTCAATAATATAATACAAAAAACCCGACTAAAAACGAGTCTAATATGAGTCAAATAATCAAAATACCGTAAGGGTGCTTAATGGGTAATACCCGACTTTAATTAACAATTTCTTGGCCTATACTTGATGAAAATTCATGAATTTGGTGTCTTTTGAAATGTAAAAAGATTATCTGTAATAATTTGTAAAAGAATTATGTAAAACGAGTAAGAGTTGAGCAAAAAATGGGTTTTTTTCTGCTCTGTTTTTTAACTAAAGTCGAAGAACATTCCGATACATTATAAAAATTTATAATTCTTGATCATATGGAAAGGTAATCAAATATTATATAAAGTACTACAAAAAAACGGCCAAAAAAGAGTTTAAAATGATTCAATTCTTTAAAAAACACTAAAAAAATGTAAATGATACATAACCGACTTTAATTAGCAAATTTTTGGCCTACACTTGATGAAAATTCATGAATTTGGTGTCCTTTTAAAGGTAAAATAATTATTTACAAGGTTATGCAAAAAGAATTAGCGAAATCGATCGAGAAACCTGCTGGAAAAGTTGCAGGTCGTTTTTGGCACATTGACTCGTTTTTAATGACTTTAATGGCTTTAACCCTATCTAAAATATTTTATATATATACATATATATATATATATATATATATATATATATATAATATTTTATTTATTTTACATTTTAAAAATCAAATATTCATACTTAATCAATAAAATATAAGTTAGTATTATGATGTTATATAAAATATATAATTATATAGTTTATTTTATTGACAAGATGAATAATATTTTTGCATTTTTTGTGATACACGGGCCACGAGAAGAATTAAACTATAGTTATTAGTTCGTATCTATATCATTATTATTAATTTGAATAAAATTTTAAAATTACTAATCTTTTATAATTTTTAATCTGAAAATTTCTTAGAAATTTAATTTTGATAAGTTGATTATCTTGTGACACAACTTTCATGAGTCCTAATAAATATTTATATTGTTAAGAAAATCGTTGATTATAAAGATATTGATAGTATGGTTGAATTTGGATAATATCATAGTCATAATTATTTTGATATGAGTTTTTAATACTTTAACTCTAATAAGTCAAAATTGATTTTTTTGATTTAAAACAAATGAATGATCAAGATTAAATATATTATTAAATGAAAGGTTCAGATCATCTAATAGATTTTTTTAAATTAGTCTTTTATTTATATTTGAAGATTATGAAACAATTATCAATGAATCTAAATATGCATGAAAGAGATGAGGTTGTGTTTGTGTATAAAATGATCAAAGCTTATTTAGAATAGAAACTTAAATACCATAGCCATATATATAATACTAGTCCTTATACTTCTAGAAAAGACAAACTAGAAGCAAATATTAAATAGACATTACACACACACACATACACACACACACACATATAAGGGTTTATGGGAAAAATACTATATTTACGAAAAATGCGAGAAGTAATCACAATTAATTAATCATTGGTTATTGGCTTATGTGGCAATATTTTTGTGTTTATATTATTGTTTCAATGCAATGTCAGTATTGAACACCCTAATCAGTCTTAGATTTACCTAAATATTTTTGTGTTTATGTAATGCAATGTTTAGTTTTGAACACCTTAATTAATCTTAGTTTTATTTTAGTAGTTTTGTTTACTTGTCGTAGATTGTTTTAACGCAATGTCAGTATTGAACACCCTACTTAGTCTTAATTTTATCTAAATATTTTTGTGTTTGTGTAATGCAATGTTTAGTATTGAACACTTTAATTAGTCTTAGATTTATCTAAATATATTTGTATTTGTGTTATTATTTGAATGCAATATTTTAGTATTGAACACTCTAATTGGTCTTAGATCTATTTAAATATTTTTGTCTTCATGTAATGTTTAGTATTGAAATTTATAATGATTAATGGTTTGTACAATAGTGAATTATATATGATTAATGGTTAATGTTTTTTTTTCTGTGTATGCATTGTTCAATATCGAGTTTTATAATGATTAATGGTTATTTTTATATTATTCACTAATAAAAAAATAATTCATTATCTACGTATTTATCAATGAACATGTAGTACTAAATAAAAAGCAGTAAAAAATACAATTCCAAAAAAGATTTTTAATCCTACATTTTATTCATCAATGAACATAGTATATATAACGAAAATTTATAAATCCTAAGTAGTGTTTTGTATTGAACACCGTATTGATAAAAAAGTAAAAGTAAATTTCGTAAATCGGGAAAATAGTTAATTAAAGAGAGAAAATATTATTTATAAGAGAGATAAAAAATTAATTAAAGGAGAGAGAAAAAATTATGTTTACTAAATTACCCTATTAAATTAAATAAAAATAAGAATTATAATTAATGTGAACCATAAGATCAAAAGTAAATTAGTGGCTGACATTGGTTCTCGCACTTTTCGTAAATAAGAAGTTTTTCGCATGAACCCTCCGCTATATATATATATATATATATATATATATATATATATATATATAGGGTAAGGTTCTATATAGAACATCCCTTAAAAACAAAACATAAAGAACCATCATGAAGATGACACGTGACATATAGTTTATGGGCAAAAATAGAAAATAAAAAAAAGAGTTAATTGTTCAAATGGTCCTTTAACTTAGGGGTTTCTGCCATTTTAGTCCTTTAACTTTAAAAGTGGTACAAAGGATCCTTAAACTGCCATTTTCATGCCGTTTTAGTCCTTATTAACGGCAGCCGTTAGTCAACTCCGCTAAATCAGGGGCAATTTGGTCATTTTACTAGTTTTTCTTACTTTTTATTAACTAAAATAATATATAATGTATTATATATAAATATAATATTAATATAAAAACCCTTCTCTCCTTTCCCCCACACACACGTGACTTTCTCTCTCTCTCACACACACACATGATCACTCTCTACTCTCTCTCTCTCACGATCACTCTATGCTCTCTCTCTAACTCAACCAGTCTCTCTCTCTCCACCGCCGTCTACCGCAACCGTCACCACCATCCATTGCCAACGCCACCACCTACCACTCCGTGCTCTCTCTCTCTCTCACACTCAACCAGTCTCTCTCACTGCTAACTCCCTCTGCCTCTCGTACTTGAACCGCCGCCTCCAACGCCGTCCACCGCCACCGCTACCGTTCTTCCACCATAGATCTGCCACCGCCATCGCCAACTCATGCGAAACCCTAATCTGTGCTACAAAATGAACCTAATCTGCCACCGTTCTTCCACAGACCCTAGATCTGCTTAATTCAAGAAACCCTAATCGTTTTCTTAAAGATTTGTTGTGGTTTGTGGTTTGAGACGGTGGTGTAATGTGCGGTGGTGGTGGTTTCGAGAGATGAGTGCACCATATTAGGTAAGATGATATAGAAATCATGGGTTTTGATTATTTTAGATTAATTGATTGATAAAGATTCTAAACCAGCTTGTGTTATGATTTGAAGATTGGATGTATAGAGATTTGATGATAACTTGTGTGTTGATGATAACTTGTGTGTTGTTGTTAATAGATTGGATGGTGGTAGTCAGGTGATGCTTGTTTTTGGTTTGATAATTCATCAGTTTCTTGTAGATATGTAGTTTAATATTTTGTAACGGTACAGTGGTGGTGGGTTTTATTGACAGTGGTGGTGGGTTTCATTGACGGTGGTGGTGCGTCTGTTTGACAGTGGTGGTGGGTTTTATTGACAGTGGTGGTGGGTTTTATTGACAGTGGCGGTGGGTTTCATTGATGGTGGTGGTTGGCGGTGGCCGGAGTTTGTTACCGTTGTGGTGGTGACGGAAACAGAGGAGTGGTTGTGGTGGTGGAAGTGATTGTTGGTGGTGGTGGTTTCTAGTTGAGGTGAGGGTACGAGAGAGAGAATGACAGATGACTTTGACTGAGATAGAAGGACAGACGTGAGAGGACTTTGACACTGACTTTGATATATACTTTGACTGAGAGTGAGAGATATTTATTATTTATCTTTAAAGTCAAAAACAAAATATTAAAATAAAAATACAAGGGTAAAATAGTCATTTATCCCATTTTAACGAAAAAAGTAAACAGAATTTATTAAAAAGAACTAAAACGGCATGAAAATGGCAGTTTAAGGATGCTTTGTACCACTTTTAAAGTTAAAGGACTAAAATGGCAGAAACCCCTAAGTTAAAGGACCATTTGAACAATTAACTCTAAAAAAAACTCACAAAGCCTACACACTCCAGCCAGCAACAAGCGAAAATTAAAAAAAAAAAACACTTATTTCAAATGATCATAACTCGTTCGTTTTTAAGAATTTTAGCAAAAAATAATTTATATAATTAGATTTAGTTTTTCTTTCTCTTTCAAACAAGACCAGACTTGATATATTTCTGAAACTTTTTTTTTTAAAATGCAAATGCAAAAAAATCGAAAAATGCAAAATATGAATGTGGAGGTCATGTAGATGCTTCCAAAATGCAAAATGCAAACCCAAAATGATATAATGAAAATACAGCTTAAAATGCAAAATTTCAAATTCAAACCCAAAATGCAAAATCCGTACATAACACTACAATTCAGCCCAAAATGCAAAATAAATTACATTTTCAAAAAAAAATTAGAAAAATAGGAGAAGAGTGATCTTGTTTAAAAGAGAATAAAAAAACTAAAATATTAGTATAATATTTTTATTTAAATTCACAAAATTTAAAATGTTATGACAATTTAAAGTTTTGAGGTGTATTTTTTTTTTAAAACGTGGGTTGGGGGAATTTTCCATGTTTGTCCTTTTATTAGTTAATTAATACATGATAATTACAATCATGTCATCTTTAAATCTTATCTATTGATTTTAATTATTCAATTGTCCATATTGGTTTTTTAGGTTCTTTGTTTAGCATAGGTTCTTTATTGATGAATTATATATATGTATATATATACAGTGAATGTAAAAAAAGGGTTAAAGCCATAAAATAACGGTCTAGTTTCCCCATTTTCCCATTGTGGCACGTCATGCTTTTTTTTTTTACTTTTGGCCAGTAAACTTTGTATAAACGTGTTAATGTAGCCACTGTTTAACCTGTAACCGGAACAACCGGTTATATTGTCATTTAAAACATAGGACATGATGAAAGAACACAGATACGCTCTTCCTCTTCTCATTTACTCTCATCCACTTCACTGAATCCACTTCACTTACACTCGATTGATGTTCGTATCAATCCACTCCATCAAGATGAAACCCTAGAAATCATACGATTGAAGGTATGTTTATTCTCTATTATCTGTTTCAAAGCTTCTGTTCAACCCTAATTTCGCGTAGGTTTTTTTTGTGCAGATTCTGAAGTGTATGGCGAATAGGGGTTTTCTGAAATTGACCATGAAAATGTTGACACAGTTCCACAGTCTCAAAAAGTAGAAGCAACTGATTCTCACATAACTTATGACTTTTTGGCACAGTTGAACAAAAAAGTAGACATAGATTTTGATATAAATGTTGTTGAAGAAGAGGGTGTAAATGAGACTTTAAAGGAAGAGGAAATAGATGATTTGAATGTTGATCAACAGTTTAAAGTAAGTAGTAAAGGTTCTTATCCAATACATAATCCCTTGCTACCATGGAATGAAATGGTACCAGTTTTAGGCATAAGGTTTGAAAATCCCCAACAAGTGAAATATTTATTAACTTGTTATGGGGTTGCAAATGGATACCAACTGTGGTTTAAAAGGAATGAGTATAAGTTCTTGTATGTTAGGTGTGGCAGAGATGTTAAGGCTGGTAGATGTTCTAGAATGAGAGGCAAACCAAAAGGCAAAACAAATGATGAAGTTAAAACAGATGAGTGCCAATTCAAACTGTGGGCATCTTGGATGTCAAATGAAAAGTCTTTCCAAATAAAGACTCTTGTTCCAACCCATAATTGTTCTAGGAAGTATGATTTGGGTTCTCTAATGACTTTCAAATGGATTGCAAGGCAGTATATGGGTGAAATAATGGAGGATCCTTCAAAATGGACTTATAGGGGACTTCAAACTAATCTAAGACAAAAGTACTTGATCAATACCAGTATTGGACAATGTAAAAGGGCAAAGCAAAGGGCATTGTATGAAATAGGAGGTCTGATTCAACATTATGCAAGGTTGTGGGACTATGCAGAGGCAATGAGGTTGAGTAATCCAGGATCTACAGTTCAAATGGATGTTGATACTAAAGAAGATAGTAGTCAATATTTTAACAGAATCTATATTTGTTTCAAAGGTACAACTGTTTATACTAACTGTTTTTGTTTATACTAACTGTTTATACAAACTGTTTATTGTAATAGGATTAAAAGATGGGTGGATTGATGGTTGTAGAAAAGTGATAGGTATAGATGGTTGTTTTCTTAAGGGGACATGTAAAGGACAATTGTTAACAACAATTGGTAGGGATGCTAACAACCAAATGTTCCCTATTGCATGGGCTGTTGTAGCTATTGAAAACAAGGATAATTGGTGCTGGTTTTTGTCCCATTTATGTGATGACTTGAACCTTAATGAGGGCAATGGTGTGACTGTTATTTCAGATCAACATAAGGTAACCAAAAATTATTATTTTAAACATGGTTATACTGTTATTTCAAATAAACATGGTTGAACTGTTATTATTTTGTAGGGTATTATACAAGCAATGTGTGATTGGCTTCCACAAGCAGAACACAGGCAGTGTGTGAGGCATGTTTATGCCAATTTCAAAAAAACATACAGTGGAGTGGTATACAAGAATTTGTTCTAGAGTACAGTCTCTACAACAATGGAATCTAAATTTCTTGACACAATGAATGAACTCAAAGAGATAAGTGAAGATGCTTACAATTATTTGGTTGAGAGGGATCCAATGACATGGTGTAGGACTTTCTTTGAAATGGATAGAGCATGCTCAGCCTTTGAAAATGGCATTTCTGAGAGCTTTAATGCATCAATTATGAATGCAAGGTCAAAGCCTATCATTTTTATGCTTGAAGACATAAGAATCAATTTGATGCAAAGGATTGTAAAGATGTCAAAAATAGCAACTGATTTGGAAGACAATATATGTCCTTCAATCAGAAAGAAGTTAGAAGAATTAAAGAAAAAGCAGAGGTAACTTGTTTATTCATTTACTAACTGTTTAATTCATTTACTAACTTGTTACAATTCTTACATTTAGGTTCTGGCAAGTATTTCCAAGTGGATACATGGAGTTTGAAGTTAGAAAGTATGATGAATCTTTTAGTGTTTATCTGAACACCAAGAAGTGTACATGTAGATCATGGGATTTAAGTGGAATACCTTGTGTGCATGCCATGGCAGCCTATGGCCACTTGAATGTTAGTCCAGATGATGGGGTAAGTCATTGGTTCTCAAAAACCATGTGGTTAAATGCTTATAGTCATTCAATACATGCAATGAGTGGACCTTCATTGTGGCCAAGGACTGGTAACCCACCTCCACTGCCTCCAATTCAAAGAGTTATGCCCGGGAGACCTACAAAAAAAAGAAAGAAACATCCATCTGAGGCTGAAAGTTCTACAAGGGTAACTAGAAGCTGAAAGTTCTACAAGGGTAACTAGAAGTGGGCAGTCACAAAAATGTGGAGTTTGTGGTGAACAAGGTCATAAAAGGGGCAGTTGTAGGAAAGTTGAGGATCAACCAGAAAGTAGTAACATAAGGAAAAAGGGTCATAAAGGTCAAAGAAATCAAGTACTCAAACTGATGCAGAACCTGTTGTTGAAGATATCACTGATCTGGGGGCTGACAATAATCAAGAAGCTGGTGTGGGTGGAACAACTCATCCAATTGTTGAACAAATCATAGGTTTTATGCAAAGCCAACCAAGGATAAGGAAATCTGAAAGAATCAAGAAGCTGCAATTTAAGAGGCCACTCAAGGATGGTCCAGGTCCAAGCAAAGAAGATCCATTTGTAATTGACTAGTTTTTATTTTATAAATCTGATGTAATTGACTAGCTTTTGTGTTGGTTGAACAACTTTTGGCAGTATATCACATGTTGTCTGCCATTTTGTGTCTGTTTTTGTATCTTGGTGACTATTAATGCACAAGATGGAATCTTTTGGTACTATCCATGTCAAATATTTTAATCATTTACTGTCTTTTGTGTTTTTGTATCATTTACTTTATCTGTTTTGAGTGGTTGACAACATTCAATTTAAACACTTCAATATTCCATCTTGAATGGTTGACAGATGCTCAAATACAGACAATTTCATTCAAGTTCAAAGGTTGAATTACAAATGCTTAAATACAGAAGTACAAAAACATTGAAATTACAATCATCAAACATAAAAGCCTCTTGTAGATTGTCAATTTAGACTTCTGCTTTTGCAATTCTTTTTCCAAAATTTGTTCTTTTTCATCCATCTTGATCTTGTACATTGCAAACTCCATTTCCTTCTCTTCAAGAAAGTGTTTGTAGTCAATGAAATCTTTACTGTACTTCTCATTGAACATCAAATTGAGATCATAGAGTAATTTCTTGTACCAATCATTTGGGATAGCTGGGTCAATAAACAAGAAGAAGTTGCATTTCCTCCCAACACCCTGACATAATTAATGGATACGAAATTGAAGGATGAGCATAAAGAAACAAGAACAAATTCAGTAAGTAAAACAACTCATGAGACATACCAACGAATTAGGGCACCATAGAAATCTCCTTCCTGGGTTGTTTCTTGTCCAAGATGTTCGACATTTTGGAGCTTTCCCACAGTAGCATTCACTTGGAAAACTTTCACTTACGTTGGAGTTGTAGGATGATGAAGACATCATATGTTTCACCGTATAAATCTCCTTCAAGATCTCACGAGTTTGGTTTTCCCCAATGTTTGAATGCAGTGATGGTAATGGTTGAACATCAATAAATTAAGGCTCTTACCTGTTTAACAGGTAACAATTGGGGATTTGGCTACAATAACACGTTTATACAAAGTTTACTGGCCAAAAGTGTAAAAAAAAAACATGACGTGCCACAATGGGAAAATGGGAAAACTAGACCGTTATTTTATGGCTTTAACCCTGTAAAAAAATCATGGGTGGGCAATGAAATTGAAGGAGGGGGAATTAGATGGCTCATATTGGTTATCGCGGTTCTCAAACTAAGAATGATTTTCAAATAAACTTCCTATGTGTGTGTCTCTATACATATATATATATATATATATATATATATATATATATATATATATATATATATATATATATATAAAGAGAGAGGGTGGGGATCCGCTACAAAAAATATTAAGTTACTAAATGTAAGAATTTTGAAAATTGAAAAACAAATTTGAAACTGATACATACGAAATTGATAGAAGAATTTTGAAACTAATACATACAAAATTGATCAATCCCTGATACTTACAAAACTGATACATACGAAACTGATACTTACAAAACTGATACACATCTGTTTCGTCGACTGCCACCGTGCATCGTCGGTGGTCACGGCGTTGGCTATGTGCATCGGCGGCGTGCATCTGCAATCTGCAAACAGAACATAAAAAACCACAGGCGTTGGCGGCATTGGCTGTGTGCATCGTCGGTGCATCTGCAAACAGAACATAAAAAACCACAGGCGTTGATGGATGTGTGCATCGGCGGCGTGCATCTGCAATTTGCAATCAGCGGCGACGTTAATGCACAACCCCAGGCGAGCGTGCATCTGCAATCAGCGGCGACGTCGGAAAAGCAAGCAGCGGTGTCGACGATGTGTGCGGCGGCGATACTTTTAGGGTTTTCTTGAGGGGAATGGGGGCGGGACTCTCAGATCTTGAATGAGAGGCGTAGGGTTTTTAAGGGTAGGGGACGGCAAGAGAGAGGAGGCCGCAGATCTGGATGTCGCCGGAGCAGGTATAGCCGGAGGTGGCAGGGATAAACGATTAGGGTTTGGGAGGGAGCTTTGGTTCTCGTACGGGTTGTGGAGAGAGTGGGGAGATTTTTTTAGGGGTTAGAGAGATAAAATATTAAAGATATCCATTATGCCCTTTTTCATATTTTTAATTAAAAGGACACGTGTCAATCCCACGTTTCTCTTTACTCTTTTTACCTTAAAACTTTTTTACTTGATCTTGATTATATATATATATATGGTAGGGTTATACTATAAAGACATAAACACTACAAAAAATAAGGAGAATCGTGAGCCGTTAGATCTTAATCAGAAGTCAAGAAAAAAAGTCAAGATCAAACACGCGTAACTACCAATCAGTTAAGTTTCAAGGGCAAAAATGGAAACCTAAACCCATCTAGAGAAGCAGTCGCTGGAATTCATCAACAACAAAAAAAACTGGAATTCATCAGAAAAAAAAAAGAGATCTGATACAAATTACATTCACCGGACATACAAATTGCTACAATCGATTGATGTATTGTACATCGCAGATGCACAAATCGAACATACCCATCCACAAAAAACACAAATCGAGCATACCCATGTACATCTGGAGAACAGCGATTATGCACAATAATTTCTGAAAAGTGATGAATAAATCGGAATTATGTAAATCACATATCTGGGAACGGAGAGCCAGACGATTGTGCATCTAGGATCTTTCACATCTGGGAAAAGATAAGGTAGGATTGTGCATCGACGACCTTCAAATCTAGGAACGGAGAAGGTAGAAATGACCGGAGAACAACTGTGCATCGACGAACTTCAAATCTGGGCGGCGGTCTTTTTAACTCCGGCGAATGGAACGAAAACAGGGGACACGAAACATGATGGTTCCTGCATCAGAACGCCATAGATGGAAAGTACGAAGCGTCGGTGGTCTTGTTTTTAACTCCGGCGAAGGGGACTAGAACATGGAACGCCTGTGGGTGTTTACGGTGTGCAAACAGGGGGCGTTGGTGGGTGTTTGCAGTGTATATTTGTGCAACATGGGCTGACGAAAATCAGTGCTCATCGAGGCGGAGGATTGGGCGGCGATCTGGAGAGTGGGTGGCGGGAGGTTAGGGCGGCGATCTGGAGAAATGTTAAAAGCAGAAAAGGGTTTTTTGGTAGAAAAGGGTTTTTGGATAGATGGAGAGGTGGGATACGGGAGTTTTACAGAGAATAATTTTACAATATTTTTTCCTAAATTACCCTTATCACTAAAATTACACGTGTCGCTTCTATATTGTTCCTTATATTTAGTATCTTAAATCTTTTTTTATTTGAACCAAACTATATATATATATATAGACAAAAGTTCATGCGAGAACCGTTGTTAGCGCGAGAACCGCGAGAACCAATCTAAGCCGTCCAATTCCCCCTCATTCAATGTCATTGCCCACCCATGAATTCCTCACATGCACCCTGCCACGCCCTATCCCTCCACGCTCTCCATCCATGATACTTCCCATATCCAAGGAACGGCTGAGATTGGTTCTCGCGGTTCTCGCACTAACAACGGTTCTCGCATGAACCCTCCCCTATATATATATATATATATATGAAGAAGTTCAAACGAGAACTGTGATTCGTGCGAGAACCAATATGCACCGTTCAATTTCTCCTCCTTCAATGTCATTGTCCACTTATGAATTTATCACATGCACTCTGCTACACTTGATCCCTCACGCTTCACATCCATGAATTCCACTTTATCAAATCAATGACTAAGATTGGTTTTCGCAGTTTCTCGTTTGAACCGTCCCTTTTATTTATATATATATATATATATATATATATAGGGGAGGGTTCATGCGAGAACCGTTGTTAGTGCAAGAACCGCGAGAACCAATCTCGGTCGTTCCTTAGATATGGGAAGTTTAATGGATGGTGAGCGTGGAGGGATAGAGTGTGGCAGAGTGCATGTGAGGAATTCATGGGTGGTCAATGACATTGAAAGATGGTGAGTTGGATGACTCAGATTGGTTCTCGCGGTTCTCGCACTAAGAATGGTTCTCGCATTAACTTTTTCCTATATATATATATATATATATAGAGAGAGAGAGAGAGGAAAGTTCATTTTAAAACCAATTTTAGTGCGATTATGGTGAAACCATTATGAACCAATCATTTATTATCTAGTCTTTTTTATTTATTTTTAAATATAATGGGTAAAATGGTAAAACATCTCCTTCGCTTTACGTAAATCCCAACCTAAATTCCCCTCATCACATTGATCACGTCACCATCGACCACCTCGCCATCTGTATCAAAGCCGCCACCGCCGACCACCGTAAATGGACTCAGATGGTGTAAATCGGGCGAGCTTTGCCACCGTCAATACCGATGACGATTAACAGGAGGGCTTCCGACCACCATCACTAGTTGAAGATTCTTTTCTCAAAAGCCCATAACTGATATGAAGAAGCATCGATAACCCATATCTGGTAATGAATAAGCTTCCAACAACCATCCTGGCTTCAAATACCCAAAATTTGCAAATGGGGAGTGAAGATTTTGCTCTCAAAATCTCATAGTACATAATAATCAAGTAACCATCGTTGATATTCCGGCAATGTGAAATCTCCGGTCAATCGCCAAGCTCTAGATCTGAAAATTATCGACGACTACCCATCCTCTAATTTCATTTACATTTGCAGAGATCATATTTGCATTTCTTTATGATTACACTATGAAAATTTGAATATAAAGCATAAAGTACCATAATCATCAACAACAAAATCGAGAAGTAAAATCCAAATGACGATGATGATGTTTGAAACAAATTTTTTTATATTATAAATTGCTACTTGTACTAGTGTAGTACTTCCATGTTTTTTTATATTAATAAAATTGCTATGTGTATGTATAACATTCCTGCTAAAATATACCAAAAAGGGGGACACAAAGAAGAGAATGCAGCAGTCCATGTAAGAAACAGAAACAGGCTAAAAAAAGAAACAAATTGCTTTCTTCTTATATACAACTACAGGCACAGTAAACACCATTTTCTTTCAGTGTTCTCCTTTTTATTCTTTTCAGGGATGCCGAAACTGATTTACATCAGGCGTCTAAGACCTATGAAATCATGCTAACCTAAAATGATGCACTGATCCAAAGTGGGTACTGAACAAGAAGACTTCTGCACAAATCTGACAAAAACTGTAGTACCTCGTTTGGGTCAAGTTGTTGAAGCATCCATCATGTCACAAGCCACACAAGTGCTGACCACATTAATGCCTTGCAAAGCAGTTTATAACACGATGCTCGAGTTATCTAATAAGAGAAGCCAAGAAATACCCTCTTGAATTCATCTTGTGACAGGTTCTTGGTATATTATTATTGATGATGTATTATTATTTTAGATGACGGAACTGGCTAAAGATAACTCTTGAAGCTCAGTTAGCATAAATTCCTCACCGGTTTGACCTCCAAGAACAATAGCCCGTGTACCTCCAACAACACATGTACTATGCCCCCAAGCAAACCTTGGTGGCCGACCAGGAACACTCAATATTCTCCATGTGGGCTTCTCCTCAGTCGGGTCGAGAATATACAACTGTGAAGCCGAGTGGAGACCCGCAACCGACCCACCAAACACAAGTATTCTTCCACCAGGAAGGCTAACCGCCACATGATCAAGCCTGGGAGGAGGAGCTCTGCCACCTGGATTACCGGCACCCGGCATTCCACTCCCGGTTACACATCTCCAACATGGTTCATCCTCACTAAGATCCATTGTAAATACATCACTTGATCGGAACCTAAGGGGCCCACTCTTTGCAAGACCTCCAAACATCAAGATTTTTCTTCCACCATAAACCGATAAAGTGTGACCGAGACGAGAAGGTGGGGTCCACGATACGGGAATCTCTCTCCAGATGGGTTTCTCCAATGATAGATCAAGTAAAAAAGTGTCACTAAGGAGGACGCCCGAGTCTGCACACCCACCAGAAACAATCAGTTTTGTCCCGTCAAGGGTGCAGGAACTGTGCCATGAACGTGGAAGCGGAGGAGCCAAACCACAAATCTCACGCCATGTCGGATGTTTAGCATCCAAATCCAATAAAAACACATCATTAAGCAACCCCTGCCGCCCACAGCCGCCAAACACAACCAAATTGGAACCGTTCACGCATGAAAGTGTATGACCCCAACGACCAGGGGGTGGTGAGCCCACTTTGATATGCTGCCACTCGGGTTTGCTTGAATTTAAGTCCAGAACAAAGGTATCATTCATTGGCTGCATGTTGACTCCCTCCCCACCAAATAGAACCACACGGTTGCCGACTGCACACGCACTAAAATTGCAGCGGGATGGCTCAACTGCACCGCCAACGCTTAGCTTCCTCCAAGCAGCAGCTTCAAGAGTTGTGAGCTCCCGAGCCAGCCGTCCCCAACCCAACCTCTTAGCCCCAGGAACCGTCTCAAGAACTCTAGTTGTTTCACTTCCCCATGCATTCTGGCAAACCATTCTCCATAAATCCTCGTTCTTGGTGACTTTATATAACCGGCTGCAAACAGATCCAACAGATGCAATATCTCTCGGTGACAACAGTGAAAGAATTTTAAGAGAGAGCACTTCATCCGTCAATTGTAGAATCCCATAGAGTCCACGAGTAGAATTGCGGATCTCGCTTGGAGTTATACAAGAAAGCAAAAGACTTGAACAAAATATGTCAGATGTTTTTATGGTTCCCTTTATTGTAGATCCCATGAGTGGGCCCAGGTCAATATCTACTTCAGTAAAGTACTGGATACCAATGATATGTGTTATTTCATCATCATCACCGTATATGGAGGTCAGACGCAGTCTATTCATTAATGGGGTACCATCTTTTCTAAAATTTAAAAGTTCTCCATGGAATTCATTACCGTTATCAAGGCATCTTCTAATTTCTGAAACTACATTAGAGTCCACTAATGGATGCCTTCTCTTTGCATACGGACCTCTGCACTGCAAGAACCGGCTGCCAAAGCCACAAATCAGAGGACTTAGTTACTCATAATACAAAGAGAAGTAGTATGATAAATAACAATAGTAAATTGTCAGTGCTTTTGGAGAACTCCAGTAAAGATAATATTATTGTATATGAAAAAATCGAATCTGAAAAATCTACTAGCAAAAAAGGAAATTGCTTCTTATTGATCCACACCGAGAAATTATATAGTTTCATCTTCTGATTTTGTTGTTGTTTTGGTTCAGTTGTTTGTTGTAGACTTGTAGGTTGTCTGTTCTTTCTTTATTGTTATAGAATTTTCTTTTTTTTTCTTTTTAAAATTAGCCAGTTTATTGATCATTATGGTTTAAATACTCGTTTTCTAAGCATATCACATGCCAGCATAGAAATAAAGAGAACCTCCTAATTTAAATCAGAACTCACATAAAATGCACTAAACAGTAGCAAGTATGAGGCTACCTTCAACAATAACGAGAGATAAATGATGAATTAGATCATTAAAATAAGCATGTTCATCTATCACTCAAATGGAATTTCGAAACTTAAGCCCCTTGATGGCCTACAGTAACTGTTATTATTGCATCATATCCCGGTCAAAGAAAATAAATGTATAGCAATAGAATGAAACCCCAAATGAAACAAGGTAAGTCTTTCATCAATTATAAACTAATAATTCAACTCATTCGACCTCAACTAGGTACATTGAACTAGAGATTAAATATTATCAACAAAATATAAAACAAGAACCATCACTTGGAAGACAAAGACCCTCTAAAAGATAAATGTCAATATGTACTGCTACAATGAACTAGAACTAAGAATATAAGGACTTTTTCTTATAAAAATTACATAAAGTTATAAGTTTGAGACTAGAATCTAGAAAGTCAAATAAGGATTGATTTCTATTGTTAATAATAGATGTCTATCTAAAGTCTTACGCGCTGAAACAAAAAGGGAAAAAGAAAGATACAGATGGACATTTGGGACAAACAAGTATTGTGGGTCTGTGGAATGCTCCCTAATTCCTCCTTAACGAATGTTAACTTCCATTATCCTCTCAAATGGGCAGCACACATTCGAAACTCCAAACATATCCTATCAAAGTGTTGATGAAAGTTGAAGCAACTAATATTAACATTGAACAAAGTTTGGCATAAATCTAAGAAATTAATCAAGTTATATTATAAAGATAACTAAATTCCTGTTCAATGAGCAGAAATCATTTTAATCGCTAACACAAGTAATATAATTAATATAAACTACTCCAATGCAAAGGTACAGCCCAAACTTGCAGAGCAAGTACCACATTGTATTTAGACTAGTTCTCATTAGTTTAATTTAAATAGATACGGAAAAAAGAAGTGAACATATAACAATTTCGTAACTAATATCTATGTAAACCCCTCCCCCCCCCCCCCTCCCTAAAAAAAAATTTTTTTGAGAGTTTTGAGGACAGAAACTGGCTTTAGAACTAAAAAATGAACATTAGAATTGTGATGATGGGGAAAAGATGTAGAAACTCTAGACAAATTCAAAGCTTGATGGGATAACAAGACAGTAAGAAGGGCTTATTTGGCACTGATAAAAGAAGCTTCTTCCAAATTAAGTATTCGTTCAATCAAGGTTTAATTTTTAAATATACCATGTTCAATTTGTTCGCCATGAAGACACAAATAACTGTTAAAGACAAGTCATTTAAACTTTATCACAAAGGGAGGGAACGTGGTGAGGGTGTGTGGTGAAAGAACGCAGTGGTGAGGGAGGGCTAGGACCCTAGAATATTCCACGACCTTGCCCAAATAATATTAATAGCAATCATGAACATGTTGAGCATCATGGCTAGTGCAGAGACGATTCATGGTCTAGTTCAATTTAATAATTGTCAAAGCAATGATCCTTAAGCATATTCTAATTATCCATGCACCTTATTTTTGTACTCATTTGCCAATTGTTTGTCCTTTTTGCTGGAATGCTATTTCAAAGGTTTTTCTTTAATCTTGTGAACTATATACACGTGTGTGTATATATATATATATATATATATATATATATAATTCACTTGTTCATATTAATTTATTTCTACATAGCTATATCTATGCATCTATATACATGTATATAAATAATTCAACTGTTTATATTAATTTATTTCTATTTAGTAAACTATTATAACATTAATAACTTTTATATACATATTCTTTTCTCTCTCTTGCCGGAGGTCTTTCTGGAAGCAGTCTCATTACTTCGGTAGAAGTACGACTGTCTAGATCTTACCTCCCTCATACTCCACGCTTGGGGATTGGGCAGTGTTGTTGTTCTTGTTCTTGTTGTTGTTCTTTAATCTTATAAACAAGTTCACGCTTATCTTAGGTGCAATAAAATTCCTAGTCTTTTCACTCTTTTCCATGCTATAGCATAGTTTCTTCCATTATCCGCAAAAGACATCTCTTGTACATTTTATCCAACATCTTAATAACTCATGTATACTTAAAAAGTTTTTTTTATCGAAACTACAGCCTACACATGTAGAAAAATATTCCATGATAATGCCTAAATAACATTAATAGCAATCATAAAGTTAAGCATAGAGAAGATATAAATATCATGGTCCTGTTTAGTTTTAAGAATTGTCAAGGCAATTATCCTAAGCATATTATAATTATTACTTTATTGTTAGAATGTTAGATGACTAATACTTAATCTAATCACTACTTAAATTATTAATCTTATTTATCCGCTCTTAGCCATATAACTTATTTTTATAGTCATTTGCCAATTGTTTACCCTTTTGCTGGATAGCTATTTGATAGGTTCGTCTTTAATCTTATGAACAAGTTAACGCTTATATTAGCTCTTATGTGTGATCCAATTTCTAGTTAATTGACTCTTTTCCATGTTGAAGCCTAGTTTCTTCAATTATCAGCAAAACACGTCTCTTATACATTTTATCCAGCATCAAAACTATAATATCCTGCCAAAATCCTGGGTGATTGTGATACAGTGCTAGAATCCCACAAGCTTAAAGTGGATATAGCAAAGCAAAACCCGAGGATAGCAAGAACGAACTTAATCTTTTTTCCTGTCTGGTAATGAAAAACACATTAACCCTAGAAATTACAGAACTACATACAAAAGAACAGCTCAATTGAAGTGATTTCAAGCAGATAAACTAAAAAAATACTCACCAATTACGACCAAGGACTTCTTCGGCGCGATACCCAGTGGCCATCTCGAAGACCGAATTGACGTAAATGATGGGTTGATCAGGCTCCAACGCATCCGACACGACAAAACCACACGGACCCGGTTGAAGCAAGCTATCAACGGGAAACGGCAGGGGTCCACCATCGTTCAATAAAAACCCTTCCTCGTCTCCGCTCAGATCAGAACTGCTACTGTCCCACTCCATAAAAGCAAAGCAAATATGGAATAACTGGTGCTTCACCCCATAAGATAGACCTCAAATTGAAACAGCAAAAACACAAATAGAGTGGTAGATAGATGAGTGACTGATGATGATGAAGAAGAAGAAGGAAAACCCTAATAATATAAACTATTCCTATTAAAATCTAGACGAACCTCTGATGGATTAGGGTTTTTTTGTGGCTTGATTTCGAGATTTAGGGGGTATGTGAATGAGTTGTGTGGTTAGACAGACAGATCATGTGAACCGAGAGAAGAGGGATGACGAGGTGATATCGAAATATCTCCGAGACACTCTTGATCAAACAACTTGGAACTTGTGTGTTCACTCTCCTGCAAAAGCGTTCAATTTCTTTTATTTAGAATATATTTTCAGTCGTGAAGTTGATTCATACGAAATAAAGAGTTAATTGTATAAATGGTCCTTAGAATTAGTCAAACTATTATTTTAGTCATTTAACTTTAAAAGTAGTACAGATGGTTCTTTATGAATCATTTTTTAGCCAATTTGATCATTTCTAACATTGACCGTTAGTCAACTCCGTTAAATAAGGAGTAATTTGGTCTTTTTACAGCTTTTTTACCTTTTATTAATTAAAGAATTAATTAAATAATAAAATATAATATATATCTTTTTTTAATTAAAAAATATATATACCCCACTAAAAACAAAAACACTCTCTTCATCTCTCCCTCATTCTCCTCTCTCACTCTCTTCTCTCTCACGGTCACAGATCCACATCCACCGCCACCGCCACCGCAACCATCTACCGACAACCTCCGTCTCTCGCTTTCACTCTCCTATCTCTCTATCTCTTTCTCTCTCTCACACTACAAAAAACCCCAGAAAAACCCTAGCTGCCACCACCCAACGATCACAGTAGAAACTCCTAGCCGCCGCTGTCGATTCAAGATAACCCTAGATCTCCACCATTGACATAAACCCTAGATATACACCTAAAATGTGTTAAAAACCCTAGATCTATAATCAAATCATTATGAAAACCCTTGAGATCGTTGAAGATGAGGCGGCGGCGGCGGTTTCGTGGTGGCGGTAGTGGATGATACACTAACTTCAACGATCGTTTTAGCGGTTTTAGAGAAAGGGAAAACCCTTATAATTGTTCTTACGGTTGTCGTTTCAAGTTTCTACAATCGTTTTTGCGGTTTAAGTAAAGAGAAAACCCTAATAATTTTAGCGGTTGTGGGTGAAAACCCTAACATCAACGATCGTTTTAACTGTTTCGTGAAAGGCGCCAAGAGAAAGAGGTATATAGGAGGATGAGAGAGGGGCGGTGGTGGGTGGTGGTTGCTGCCGCCAAGATTATTTTTCTTAAATTTGAAAGATTATGTGTGTGTGTGTGTGTGTGTTTGAAGATGAAGTTTTAAAACAGAATTAATGGTGGATGAGAGAAATCTGTTGAAATAGAGGTAGATATGGGAGGATGAGAGAGAGGGGGCGGTGGTGGGTGGAGGTTGTCGGCGATAGGTGGTGGGTGGTGATCTGGCAGGAAGAATAAATGTGAACTGTCATTTAATGGTGAGTAGTATATAATATAGATATTAATAAATTAAATTTAATGAAGAAATAATAAAATGAATAAATAATACATACAAGGGTAAAATTGTCATTTGACCCTGTTTTAACAGAGTTGACCAACGGTCAACGTTAGAAAGGACCAAATTGGCTAAAAATAGTTTATAAAGGACCATCTGTACCATTTTAAAAGCTAAAGGACCAAAATGGCAGTTTTGACTAAGTTTAAGGACCATTTGTACAACTAACTCTAAAATAAACTAGCAATGTACCCGCGCAATGCTGCGGCGGAAAATATTTCTGTTTTGCAATATGTTGTTTTTAAAAATGTATTGATATGTTATTCGCATAATTTAATGTTACGAAAAAGTTTTCAGCAACATGTCTGATTTTCTCAATTTTTTATATATTTGTATCAACTATTTTATTAATTTAAATAATTAATTCTAAAAAACATTGAAATAAGAAAACATATTTATATTTGTAAAATAAAGATGGAGAAGTTAATAAGATTTTGGAAATTATGTGTTAGTGGGAGAGTATATTTTAAATAAATAAAAAGTTTTGGTTAATTAGGAAAGTGAAATGGTTAAATATTGTATGGATGAGATTAGTTTAGATAAAAAGAAGGGTGTAGATTTAATGTTGATTGAATTTTAAGAAGTTTTAAGAGTAAGAGGAGAGAGAGTGTTGTATGTTTTATATAGTAGTATAGATATATACTTTAATAACTAGTAATATAGTTTTAAAAGTGTTGTATTTTTAATTGATAAATTAAATTCTTAAGTGAAATAATCAACTATTTTTACATAAGTACAGATTCACTTGTAATTTTCTTTTTTTAGTATAGATAGTTTCATGCTTATAAACAAGTAAACGAGTAATATTAAAAGTTTAGAAGATTTAAGAGTTAAAGATGGATATTATTAGAAGCATAAAGTATTTCAATCAACAAGCAGGTCAAACAACTCACTCATTAACGGGCAGATCATTGCATTCTCATTTTTTTGGATTAAAAATCGTGTATCTAATTGTAACTTAGCTCATAGATGGAGTGATTGGTGTATGTTTCCTTCCTCTTGTTTCTGATTTGGATGTTCTTCTCTCCTTCCAGCTCCTTGCTGGTTTGTTTTTTAATAAAATTGGGTTGCTTTGTTCGGGATGATGACCATGCCGAGCTCTGTTCAAGTGACTCTTTCGCTGTTAAAAAAAATTAGAAACATAAATCTTATCAACAAGTTTTTAATGAAATTTTACTTTATAATAATATTAAAAAGTGTTATTTATTTTTAGTGATTGTGAATCCTCTATGTGGAGTTATATATATTTTTGCGAACCAGCATTAACAAAATTAAAGAACCAACAACGATCCATACAAACAATGCCACTACTTAGTGATGACAAAAAAAAAAGTTGACAGGAAAACACAAAAACCGACATAAACATGGTATGTTTGGGGATGAGGAAACATGATTATTTAAAATGGGACCAAGGACGGGGACATGTTTGATGATCCTCACCTTAAGTACCCGATACCCGATTATAATTTAATATTAATTATATATACATATATATATATATATATATAAAGTTAATTTTAAATAAAAAATATACAATCTATACACTTTTTATTATAATCGTTGTCTTTATTTGGATTGTTTGGTATTGATGCATTTAGACTATTTAAGACTTTTATTTCAGTTTATATATGCTTGTATTCACTAATGTTGCATAAATTAGTATAACTAGCTTAACACCCCGTGTATAAACATGGGGAATGGTTAAAGTCAGTTTTAAATTTGTTAGGTTTTAAGAGTACTAACATGTATATAAAATACAATTGCAAAAATACTGTTAGTGCAATCAAAAGATTAATATTTAATATATCTAGTTTTGATGATGCACTTTTAAATAATATTATTATGATAAAAAATATATCCAAGTTAATATGAAAATAGTAAGTTTGGAAAAATAATAAAATATATCTGTTAATGAAAGATCAAAGTATAAAAATATATACTTGTGTGTTCATAAAAAGAAACTTGGGGGTTGTAATAAAATATGACAATATAAATTTTAAAAATAAAATTTATTCTAAATTGTCATTTTTATTAACACATAATTTTTCACTTATAAACATGTTCCATAATGCGTCAAAATAATATCTGTCTATGGAACAAAGTTTTTATAACTTCTTGCCAACAAATTTGAATAAACATAATTTTACAAATTGGCAAAAGTAAAAATATGTATTTTAGAATACAAGATAAATATCCTTAAGAGGTATTATTATATTGTGTTTATAATGATTGGAAGAAGGGAATATTGGAAGATTTGAAAGTACAAAGAAAGGACATGAGGTGTCATCCCCTTATTTAATCCTGAGATCCATTATTTCAAAAGCCAGTCCAGATACACATTGTAACGATATTTATTTTGGTATTTACTTATTCTAAAATACCGGTTTAAAAGAGGAAGTCGTTAATAGAAAATAATTTTAAACGACTCGAGATGACGACATCTGTGGCCACGGTCGAGACCCACGGTCGACCGTGGGCATCGACCGTCCGGCCAGCAGATGTCCCCACCTCTCCTCTCTCTTCCTCTATAAATACAACCCCATAAACAACCAAAATTCACCTTTTGCATATCTGAAATTCACTCCTTCTACACACATTCATATCTTGATCTTTCATTTTCAAATATATACTTTTGAGTGTGGTGATTCTTGAAGTTGTGTTCTTCATTTGTAAGAGTTATATAACACTTCAAGATTAAGCAAAAGTGAAGCAAGAAAAATACATTGAGTGATATACAATTGAGTGAAATCGATTTTTCTTGTATTTGAGAGGTTAGTGTTTAAACACCATTGTTGGTGTTTTGTTGTTCTTAGTGAAGTGTTCTTGAGTGAAGAACACTTTGAGTGTTTTGGTGGGTTTGACTATTCCCCACTTAGTTTTGGTTTTGGTTAGTGTTCTTGAAGTTCTTGGTAAAGAACTTGGAGATTCTTCTTGGTGAAGAGAAAAGTGTTCTTGGTAAAGAACAAGGTGGTGGATCTAGTATAGATCTTTGGCGGTTATCATCTACCCGTAAAGGTGATTGTATTACGGTGATCTCTTCCGGGTTAAGAGATTGTTGCAAGTGTTGCTAGTGGAAACCTTGACGGAGGTCAAGGCGTGGATGTAGGTTGGAGTTCAACCAAACCACGTAAAAATCTCGGTGTTCATCTTCTAAACCCTTAACTCTTTAAATTTCTGCATCTGCATTTGCATATTTATTTTTAGCAAGCATACTTATATTTCTTGCATTTTATATTCCTGCTCTTTATTTCTTATTTCTTTTATTTAATTATTTTTGTCATTTAAATTTCCGTCTTACTATATATATTAATATATATATATATATATATATATATATATATATATATATATATATATATATATATATATATATATTTACTTATAATAAATATAAATATAAACACTTATATATATATACATATCTGGTACTTACAATCAAGATATATATATATATATATATATATATATATATATATATATATATTACTATTTATACGTATTTATATACTTTCTGCAATTTACATTTCACGCATCTTATATATATATACATTCATCAAGATATATATATATATATATATATATATATATATATATATATATATATAAGCACTACTATATATATTTATATACTTTAAGCATCTTTTATTTTTGCATATTTTCCTTCTAGTCATATATCTATTATTTCATATCTACTAACGTTTGTTTCTCTTGTGTCCCATATTTAATCACTTAATTTAAATAACTCGAAAAAAAGGTCATAGAAACTATTCAACCCCCCTTCTAGTTTCTACAAATACATTGTAATATAAAGCGTATTATGAACATAATTGTTTCTGTAGAATTTCTTAATCGTGATTTCTTCTTAGGAGTTTAATATTGTTCCAATAAAGGTTTCCTTGAAGATGATGAATAGGATTGTTAATTCTCCGTAATTGATAACTATAAAAAATGAAGAAGAATTAGAGCAACATGTGTGATGTCGAAATGCAATAAGTTTATAGATTTAAGATATAAATACCTATAATAGTTACGATCCTCCCCTTAAAATATTTATATTTGAAAAGTAATTAAAAAATAAAATAATGGGTTGCTAGTATTTGAATTTATGTTGTGGTGAATTTAAACATTTTTAATTGATTTTAAAATAAACATGTTTTAACTAATAGATAATGACATTAGAAAGTTTCTAAACTTAATGATACTATGCACATATATATTATTTTTATATATTATATGTTTACCAAAACTAATCACCTAAAAATATGGAAAGTTTGAAAATTTAAAGAACTTCAGTATCTAAAATTATTTTCGATTTTTAATTAATCACCTTTGATAAAAGAAAAGTAAATATATTGAAAATAAGATGTTGTTGGGGTTATTATGAAATTTTGTGAAATAAAATGTTGTAATTGGTAATTTCTATAATTAAGGAGTAATTATCGGGGGTTATTAAGAAAATTTGTGAAATATAAGGTTGTAATTTGTAAACAGTTTGTTATAATTAAGGATGGTGATGTCATCATCCTTTTCTTTTAATAATATTATTAAAAAAATTTAAAGCTCATGGCAAAATCTTAACTATGACGATCCCGGTTGTAAAAAATCACAATTTTACTTTACTCAAGCTTGTCAGTTAGGCAAACAATTTAAACTTCCATTTTTATCGTTCTACTATGTCTGTTAATGGTATGTTTGACATTATTCATGCTGATTTATGGGAATCTCCTATTATTATTTCTACTGGCATTAAACATTATGTTCTATCTTGATCACTTCTCGCAACATTTTCTTTGGGTTTAACCCCTTCGTAAAAAGTCTGATGTGTACTCTAAATTTCTACATTTTCGTACTTATGTGCAAACTCATTTGAAAAGACATTAGAACCTTTCAATATGACCATGGTGGTGAATTTGACAATAAAAATTTTCATGACTTGTTTGCCACTTGTGGTACTCAATTCGTTTTTCTTGTCCCCGCACTTCTCAATAAAATGGGAAGTCCGAACGCATGATACAATCCATTAGTAATGTTGTTCACACACTTCTTTTTCACGCCCGCCTACCACCAACCCTCTGGGTGGAAGCCTTACATATGGCCGTCCACCTCCTTAATATTCTACCATTTACCACCATTAATAATGGCATTTTTTTCTCACGTCTTATCAGTACCTCCCTTTCTTACTCTCATCTTTGCACCTTCGGGTGCCTCTGCTATCCCTTGCTCCCAACCCACATAAACTCACACCTCGCACCTCTCCGTCTATCTTCTCTGTTACCCTGCTCATCACCGGGGTTTCCGTTGTCTCAACCTCTCCACTAATAAAATCATCATTTCCCGTCACGTCAATTTCGACGAGACCGTCTTCCCTTACGGCTCCATGACTCCCTCTCACCCTCCCTCATATGACTTCCTCGATCACTCCTTCGACCTTTCCTCCATTGCTCGACGTCTTCTCCTCTCCCCCGATCCTGCTCCTGGGGGATCCACTCCCGCTTCCACACCTCCCTCTTCCGAAACCAATCCACCTTCGATCACCCATCCCTACCACCCCCGCCGCTCCTTCGTCCCCACCCCCACCCCCTCCTCCGCCTCCCTCTCACCACCTATTTTCTAAGCCTTGGTACTCCTTTAAGATTGTTGATGCAAAAAAAAAAAAAAAAAAAAACAAAACAAAAAACAAAAGGAGAGAGAGAGAGAGACGCTTTTTATATGAGTTCGACTGTAAAATAATTAGTTTGTATCTTTTTTGCTTCGACGAACGTACTAAGAAAACAAAACAAAACATATTCAAATTGCGTCAATATGGCACTTTGGTTTTGCCTGCTACAAATTTGAAAAACACTCTTAGAATTATATGGGTGGTAAAATGGACTAGTTGGGCACACCCAATGCTCCTTTTAGTCGTTTTCCTTTTGGAAATATACTGAATATATATTGTGTTATATATGTTTTCACATAACTTATTTATTTCAATTATAATATGGTTGGTAAAATAAACTGTTTTTTAATGAAAGGATTTCTGTAGTTCTATGCATTCGAATACATTTTGGACGATTTACAACATATGACCTCTAGCTTGACTTGGGTTCTTAGTTACAACAATAACAATATACAATCCTATCTTAACAAGATACACGAAAAATAAGATGTAAACAATTATACCTCTATACGTAGATAGAGAGATTGTTTTCCGACAGACCTCCCACAATGAAAGAGATTTGAGTTCGTAGCGAAACCTTTTATAATATATATTAACCCATTTGAAATCGGATGAAATTATTATTTGGACTTGAATTTGAAATAAAAATTCAAAACCATTATGATTTATGAGTGAGTTCCTACTTCCTAATATTCTGCTTTGGGCCCAAACTTTTAGTCCACTAATTGGACAAGGTTCAATATTGATGATAAGAAACCTCGGCCCATTAGGACGGGTTCCAAGCAAGCGTTATGATTTAAGACCTATATATGTTTACGCTTTCAACTTTTGTTTTTAAGTTCATACCATTTCTTATAAAAACTCCGCTTACGATTGGACCGATTAAGGATCAATACAACCATTGACTACCCCTACAACTATGACTACCATGAATACAACTCCGGAAACTCACTACCAACACTATAACTACCGCCGTCATCACATACCAGTATACCCTACACTACAACTACAAAACGACTATTACGACTACCACTTATGACTACCAAAGGGCTTATTGCCTAGTGATATCTGGTGTTGTGGAGTAGTGCCCCCCTTCTAAGTGGTTATAGGTTCAAATCCCATTGTAGACAGTGGAGTAGATTTAGTATGTGTTTGTCGTTCAATAAAAAAAATACGACTAACACTACAACTATGGCTACCATGACTATGACAATGACTATTGTTGCTCATAACACTACTAATATCACAAGTATTACCATCATAACTGTTACTATTCAACACCACCTTCAACGATGACCACCAGTACATTATTATTATTATCATCGTCATAATTGCAACCACAACCACCACTTGAGTTGTTTGGGAATATAGAAGATAGACTACTGTTCTAACTAGGTTTTCAGAGGGACAAATTAAAACATTCTTACTCGATACACAACAAAATTACATAAATAAAAATGTGTTCATCTGAACTTACATTTATCTAAACTCTTTAAATATATTTTTTTTATCAATATGATGTGAATTACGTACAAAAACATGTATAACGGAAAGAAGCAACTTTAAAGACTTTTATTGATAAAGACAAAAGAAAGAATTCAAATCCCATTTGAATGCAAATTTCTTCCCGCAAGTATATTAATATTCATACAACAAACTGTTGCTTTTCGACCTCGCAAAAATGCTCAAAGGTTAAATAGCACATGAAAAATGTTGCCTAAAAATAATCATTAATATATTTACTAATATCATTATTCCAAATCAAAATGGACAAGGGCTTCTTGGTAGCCCGGTAGATCGGTCCACGTGTTCAGGAGGCGGGGTGTCAACTTGTATCGGATCTGACACTAAATTGTTAAAAGAACGGAACAGACCTTTGAAAACTAATAACACTAGTCCTTGGGGTAGGTTAAATCAGATCATATGGTAGTAGCGAATATTAAGACCGGTTAAGGAAAAAAGACAGGACCGGTTTTGCCCCGATTTGGTCTAGATAACGGTCTTTAGCTTGTCCTCATTTTTAGACCTCATCTGGTTACAGAACAACCTCATGTCTGTCTCAAGTTGCAACATGTCTTATAAAAACGATCTAACTTGGTCTTAAGTTTGTCTGACACCGGTCTCAACGGCTTCGACCAACTAATACCTCATTTCATCCAACATTTTCTCACCATTACATTCTCTCTACAATCTTTCTATTCTCTCATTCTAAGCATGATTTTTTATTCGGTAGTACGCATTGAAGTTATGTTTTCAAGTAAATTCAAGCCGCTTCAAGTTTACGTTATCAAGGTTATAGTCGGATAAAACTAGGGGTATTTAAAATAATCCGAATGTGACATCTAATTTGAATATCCGAATATCCGATCTTGAATTATCCGATAATTCGGGGATATCCGAATTTTCGGATTCGGATTGGGATAGTGATTTTTAAAAGATTCAGATATTTCGGATATCTGAAAAATATTTTTATTTTTTATTTTTTACTGCTTATTTATTTGATTTTCTTTACGTATGTAGTTTTATATACATTTATTTTTTATTTTGAAACATATTAGAGCTATTTTCATTGTTGTGTAATAAATAAAATGAAAGGTCAAACGTTGATCATCCAATCAATTCAAATGAAATATCTCATTCTTACCCAAATTTCCACTCTTATTTGAACATCCCACTATACACACGCGCGCGCGCGCAAACACACACACACACACACACATATCTTTAATATATATTAAAAGAAAAGGGTTTCTCTCTCTTCCAAAAAAATCTCCACCAATCACAACTCTTGATTTTAAAAAAAAAATTAAAAAAATCGAGATGATGATGTCAAAAATGCCAAAAATCCTTAAGTCTTGGAAGGGGGGCATTGTGAAAATTCTAAGGGGGTTTTATAAAATATGTTAAGGGTTTTTATGAAAATGTGAGGGGGTTTTATAAAAATTGTATATTAATATAATTAATTATAGGTTGTTTATAAAATATGTTTAATAAATTATTATATAATTTGTTTAGAGAAATAATAATTATATATTTGCGACCGTCTCATTTTTATCTACGTTTTGATATAAATTTTATTGTAATATGACACTTTTTTTAAAGTAGTATATTTTTAATTGTTTGTTATCCATTAATAGTAGTGGGTAGGTTATTCATAAAACAATTTATATCTTTTTTATATTTATTCTATCTAAGTATAATAGTCGATATAATAACTTATTCCTCGGTCTTTCGATAAAAAGTAATAATTTTTTTTTAATTTTGTTTTATTTATGATAAATTTATATAAAAATAGATAACATTTAAAACAAACAAAGGTGCATCAATCAATATAAAAAATTAAAGAATCATATATATAATCAACTATTAAAAATAAAACTATTAAAAAAAGGGTTACTTACATCATCAACTCTTTTCCTAAAAAATCACCACCAATTATAGCCCTTGATTAAAAAAAATTAAAGAAAATCAAAAATGTATTAGTTATTACGTCACATTCCATCAAATCTCTTAAGGGAATTTTATATAACAAACTTCATGTGTTTGTTAATCTTGGATAAGATAACAATATATATTTGAATTAATCGTGGATAACATAATATATATATATATATATATATATATATATATATATATATATATATATATATATATATATATATATATATATATATATATAAATTTGAATTGAATACATATTTCTAATTGACGTGTATTTAATTGGTTTAAAATTACTCCACTTTGTTAGGTAAGGAAGTTACTTTTAGAATTAGATTTAAAAATTTTTTAAATGTGATTTAAATGGAATAATAATTGATAGATTAAGTTTGAAAATATAAACAAAAAGGAAAAGGAAGTAGACGATGAGATATACATGGATAATATAACAACCATTTGAATATGAATTTAATTGAAAATTCAACCATTTGAACTATAACAAAATTCATCCCTTTTAATTGTTCCTATTATTAAGTAAATTTGTTAAGTTTAAAGGATAAAGAAATTATTTAAAAATTGTATGTTGTAATGGAAAATATTTTTTTAATTTTTAAAAAAAATAGATGATGATATAAATAGGTGATCTTTAATAATATGCCCTAAGTTTTAAAATAAAATTTTCAATGCTCAATTACGTTACTAAACAGGAAAGAAAGAAAAATTAGTAGATCATTTCGTAAGTTCCATTTTAATTCCACTATTCTAACACATCTCATTTGTCCGATTCATGAAAATTCTGTGATTGAATTACCTAAAAGCTAGATTAAGAAACCAAAATTATATATGAGTTTGAAGATTCATAATTTGTTCCTTTTTATCTCTAATTTCCTACTCTGCCTTAGTAAAATTCGTTGATTTTGTGTGCAATTCATTTAGTAAACGCGAGGTAGTGAGTTCACAAATCAACTGTAAAAGATATCTTCGATATCTTATGATATCAAAAAAGGAAAAAACAACATTCAGTAGATTAAAAAAAATCGTGAATTGGGACAACAATTATAAAAGTATGAAAAATACCCAAGTTAGATATGTCATTAGCCCATTTCAAATTAAATAGCTTAGTTTGTGTGTGCGTTAAATTACTAATAAAACCATGAATGTTGTTTATAAAGAGTATCTACAGAAAGTATTATGATAATCTTATGTGTATCAAACTTCTGTAATGTTTATAATTTCTTACAAGATTTTATATTCATATATATGTTTTCTAATTTTTTAACGTGTTAATATTTTTAAAACTATATAAATTTAAAATTGTCTTATATCATCCCCGTGTTGATACACGGGTCGCTTATAAACAACATCAACAATAATATTATAGTTATGGTTTTACAATATCGGGATAAAGCTCCATCACGAGAAACACATTAATATTATACTAAAACTTTTAGACGTGTAATGTAACTTTATATTTCTTAAAAAGAGTATTTATAAGAAGTACTAAAAAGACACGTTTTCACTCATGGACAGTTATATGTGACAGTTTCTTGAGTGAAGAATAAAGAGAGGTTAAAAGTTTTAACTTGCGATAATTAAAAAAACCCTACTAATAAAACTATGAATGTTGTTTATACAGAGGTTTTAAAGAATATCTAATGATAATCTTATGTATGAATTTCAAAATTCTGTAATGATTATTCATTTCTTACGAGATTTTATATTCATATCTATGTTTTGTAATTATTTTTACTATACGTCTTAATACTCTTTAAAACTATATAAATTATAAATTGACTTATATCAGCCCGTGTTGATACACGGGTCGTTTAGCTAGTAATATATATATATATAGGGGAGGGTTCGTGCGAAAAGATTTTTATTTGCGAAAAGTGCGAGAAGCAATTTCAGCCATTGATTTGCTTTTGATCTTATGATTCAAATTAATCATAATTATTATATTTATTTAATTCAAAAGGGTATATTGGTAAATAAATTTTTTCTCTCTCCTTTAAATGATTAATTCTCTCTCCTTTAATTAGTTTTTTCTCTCTCATCAATTAATCTTTTCTTTCTCTAATTAACTATTTTCCAGATTTATTAAAATAACTTTTACTTTATTATTAATACTTAATACGGTGTTCAACACTGAACAAAGCGTAGGATTTATAATTTTTTTCGTTATGTATAATGTGTTCATTCCTGAATACAGAGTACGATTTGCAATTTTTCGTTAGAATCAGGTTCAAGTAAAAAGAAAATTAAGATACAAATAGTAAGAAGAAACCACAGCGCGACACGTGTCATAACAAACAAAAATCAATTAAAGGGCAATTTAGGAACTTTTCAAAAAAACTAAATATTGTCTCACCCACCTTTTTGAGTTCCCTAGAAAACCTATTCACTTTCTCTCCCCTACAAACTAAATCCCGTCCCCTTTCCCTCCCAAAACCCTAATCGCCATCACCAATCACGCATCCCTACGCTACGCCGCCGGCGAAATCATCTGCCGTTCCTCACTGTTGCCGACTTAAGCATGTTGTGAATCCCCGTCGCCGTCGATGCCATTAGTGAGAAGCGATGGTTTTCTTATAATCTTATATGCCGCCGCCTCGTTCAACTTCGCCGAATACCACCGCCTTCATCATGCGCCTGCAGAAATTGCAACCCACATCTGATCCCGTTTTTATTTTTCCAGTGTCCATGTGAAGACGTAGCCGACCACCACCGCCAGATATGAAACCTTCGCCGCCTCTGTGACATTGCCGTCCACCACCGCCGCTCGAAAACCCACATCTGTTGATCCCGCAACGGTTGTTTTGTGCATCAGATACGATTATAAAACTGTTTATGAAATGATTTGTGCATCATCGTCCACCACCGCCGCTGCACCACCGCCGCCGCCGTTCATCCGTCCATTCGCGTGATGTGTATCAGATGGTTGTAATTCGTGCATCAACTCTAATCTGTAATTCGTGCATCAAATCTAATTTGTAAATCAGTTGCTTTACTTTAATTGTTCCTTTGTAAATATTAAGTGTTAAAAATTTGTGCATCTGATGTTGACGTCAAGGTGCATCGCCGACCATCACCGCCGGTGCACCACCACCGCCGCTGCCGTTTGATGTCTTATGCATCAGGTTACCATGTATTTTTCTTATCTCGTGCATCAAATGGTTGTACCTTGTGTATTGAATGTAATCTGTGAATCAATGTATTTCTATGCGTCAGATGTTTGTACTTTCTGCAGTAAAATGGTTGTACCTTGTGTATTGAATGTAATATGTGAATCAATGTACTTCTGTGCGTCAGATGTTTGTACTTTCTGCAGTAAAATGGTTGTACCTTTGCATCAGAGAGTTGGCCGACGGAAAAATAAAAAGAAAAAGAAAAACTTTAAAACTTTAGTGGACGATTATACCCTTAACAGTTTTTTTATATTTAAAAGAAAAAGAAAAATGCCTATTTTCTAGGATCAGATTTAAATTTTTGGATGGCTGAGATTTCACCTTACATTAAGTACCATAACTTTCTTTTTACCGGATCCCTACCCTTTTTCGTTATGTATACTTAATAAATTTTTGTGCGTATTATTTATTCCCAAAATATATTAAGCGATTGTTTATTATTGAACAACGTAGTATACTGAAAAAACCTTTACTTCTGTGTTCAATACTTAACATACAAATCGTTCTTTATCTTTATTTTTCTGTGTTCCTTAGTTAACAATCGTTCTTTATCTCCAATTTCGGTGTTCATTAGTTAACAACCCATAACAAACAATCTTTTTCATCTTATTTTTTTCTGTGTTCATTAGTTAACAACTCATAAACAACCAACACTAAACAAAACCATAAACTTTTCTTATCGTTGTTAATCATTATTGAATAACCATAAAACTAAAAATTAAATCTAGAATATTAATCATTTTTTCTCATTTTTTTTTGAACGGCAAAGTTAGTTATTAGTAAGTTAGTAACACCAAGTTAGAATTAAACACCATTGCCAAGGTTTGAACCCTGGACCTCCTAGAAGGCTTTGACTCCCTCACTCTTAACCACTAGGCTAAGAGATCATTGGTAATCATTTTTTCTCATTACAAATTAAAACCAAAAAGCTTAACTAATATCAGTAACATATAACATTGGTAAACAAACAACCAAAACTAAACAAATCATCAGACCTTTCTTTAACAAAAACATCATTGAAAAACCATAAGTCTTTCTTATCGATGATGGTTTGTTGGCCTTTAAAAAAAACATCATTGAAAAACTCCATGAACTTAAGGAGAACACAATCGGAACAAGATGCATAACAAAAATCCATGAACTCAAAAAAAAAAAACATATCCATTAACTTGGATGTGAAAGCAGATCGATCTAAGAACTTCAAACAGAAAACATATACATGAAACCCAAGAAAAAAAGAAAAAACAGATCCTTGAACCTTGGTGTTAGGCAGCGTCGGCGGTAGGCATCGACAAGCGATTATCCTAGTGTTGACAGGCGGTCGTGGCGTGGTGCTGGATGGCGGTCATGGTGTTGATCTTCAAGTCAGATCTGAAGATCGTCGGTGGATGGAGGCGGTGGTTGGTCGCAATCGCGGCACCTCATGCGACACACAACGGCGATGGTTCGTCAGCGGCAGGATTCAACCACGGTGAATGGAGGCGACTGAGTTGCGGAGATTTTTCTCTCCATGTTGCTAGCGAAGGCGGCACAGAGCGGCGGCGAAGCGGCAGAGAAAGATGCGAAGGCGGCAGATAGCAACGGTGGGTGTGATAAGCAGTGGCTGTGATGCCAATCTTTGAGGGGGCGGCGATGGCGTCGGAAGAGAGAACCGCATGTGACAGGTGCATAAAGAAATGGGAGGCCAGAGACGTAGGGTTTGAGGGTAGGGGTGTAATCGAGCCGAGCCGAGCCGAGCCGAGTATTGGCAAGCTCGAACTCGACTCGCAATCTTAAACTCGAGCTCGAAACTCGACTCGAGCTCGACCGAGTTTTATATTTTAGGCTCGAGCTCGAGCTCGATGAGTACTCGACACACTCGAGCTCGACTCGACTCGACTCGAGCTTTTTTTAATTTTTTTAAATTAATTAACAAGTTTCAATCTGCACATAATATTCCAAATATTCTGGTCAAATATATCAGTAGAATACTTATTCTAAATCCCCACAAAACATTACCAAAATTACAAAATACAATTTAAGTGGAAAAAATTTAAACAACATGAAGTTATGAACAATAGTCTAAAATACATATTCCATTAAACATCTTATTGGCTTCAATCTTCTCATCTTGGTGTGCTTCAATCTTCCATACCTATGAACACCTCATTATTGAAGATAATAGCAATCAGATTACTATAATGACATGAAGCAAAAATTCAGAAATAGATTACTACAATAATCAGATTGCTACAATAACAAATCAGATTATCAAATGGAAACATGAAATTATTCAAAATATGAAACTACCTAATGCAAATTAAAAAACAGATTCAGGCCACTAACATGAAATTACTGAAAAACAGAATTTGAAATTAATACAGAGTACATCAAATAAAAACTAAAAAACAGATTCATAAAGGTTGTTATATTACAAGGGATCTAAGTCTGATCATTCAATATCACATAAGCTAATACTGTATATCAACTTATTCCTACGAGGACTATTTGTCCTTGACTCAGCCAACACAAACGGAAAAAGTAGAAAGTGAAATGAAATCTTAAATCGCCAGTGCAGGTGCGATGGCGGTGGAATATGGAACGGGAAAACAACACCGGCCGTAGAAGAAACGTACCTCAGATCGGTAGAGTGCAGGTGCGATTGACGATGGAAAGTAGAACGGGAAGAAAAACACCGCCGTAGAAGAACCGTAGAATAGCAAAATCGCCGGTGGTAACGCAAGAAAAGTTGAACTGCCGGTGGAAGAAAAGTTGAACCTCCGGTGGAAGAAAGCTTGAATCGCCGGTAGAAGGAGCCAGGGAGGAATCGAGGAAGAAAGAGGCGGATGAATTTTAGGGCTTAGTCAATTTTAGGGTTGTTTGGCTTTATATACTAGGGCCAAATATGAAATACTTACATTAATAAGGGTAAAAAGGTCTTTTCCTAGATACTCGATTAGGCTCGCGAGCTTAACGAGCTGAGTATAATGAAGCTCGAACTCGACTCGGCTTACTACTCGAGTAGCTCGAGCTCGAGCTCGACTCGGTTAATAACGAGTCGATATCGAATATTTTTCGAGTCAATCTCGAGTCGATCGCGAGTTGTCTCGGCTCGATTACACCCCTATTTGAGGGTGCTTGTCATAGAAAAGAGAGCGTGGACCTGGTGGCTGGTGCCATTTAAATATTTAATGGATGGATGAGAGAAGGCAAATTAATCGGAAAGGAGAGAGAGAGGAGATTTAGATTCTCTATAATACCCTTTATAATTTTAACAAAGTACCATTTAGTTTTTTTAAAATTACAATATTGCCACATATATTTACAACCATTGATCATCTCATCTAACGGTCAGAACCTTTCTCGCATTTTTCGCAAATAAGAAGCTTTTCGCATGAACCTTTCTCTTTCTCTCTCTCTCTCTCTCTCTCTCTATATATATATATATATATATATATAATATATATATATATATAGGGTATGGTTAAACAAAGAACCTCCCTTAAACATAAAACCTAAATAACCTCCTCTGGTGATGACACGTGACACATAGTTTATGGCAAAAAAGGAAAATTAAAAAAAAAAAGAAAATCAGCGCACCCTCCCAGCCTCCCCCAAAATTTAAAAAAAAAACCCCCACTTACTTTAAATGATCATAATTTGTTCGTTTTTAAGAATTTTAACAAAAAATTTATACCATTAGTTTTAGTTTTTCGTCCTCTTTCAAACAAGACCGGACTTGATATATTTCTAAAACTTTTTTTTTTTGAAATGCAAAGTTTGCATTTTGAGCTGGGTTCATTCAAACCCAAAATGCAAAATCCGTAGATTGCATTTTGAGCTGGGTTCATTCAAACCCAAAATGCAAAATCCGTAGTTTGCATTTTGAGGTGGGTTCATTCAAGCCCAAAATGCAAAATTCGTAGATGCTGGGTTCATTCAAACCTAAATACAAAATGCAAAATCCGTAGTTTGCATTTTGAGCTGGGTTCGTTCAAACCTAAATGCAAAATGCAAAAAACTTAAACGTAAAATATAAACATGTAGATCATCTAGATGCTTCTAAAATACAAAAATTATAAAAATACAAAATGATCATTGGCTTTGGTAGCTAGAAAGACATTGAAAATGCAAGTAGTCACAAGTAAAGAAACAAATAATTGTTGGCAACATTTTGTAATCTGCAGGTCTGATCTTATGAGTGGAAGCTATAGCTAGGTATGTATATATATTGAATTTAAGGATATAATGAATGGATAGCTACGTAGCATATGCGGGTTGGAAATGTATATGATCATGCACCCAATTAAGTAGCTATGTACACTTTCATTTACACACACACACCAAATTGGTGCGGCTGATTGTGAATAACTAAGCAAATTGGGCAGATTTCGTATGGATCAGATGGGTAAATGCAAAATTACACATTCAACCCAAAATGCAAAATTCTTACATAATACTACATTCTGCCCAAAATGCAAACAAAAATTTCATGATCAAAAATTGTATACTTGTTTTGCCCAAAATCAAATGATACCTCTATACAAATTTAAGAAATTGAAGATTAAATATAGGGATTATGCAAATTGCATATTCAAACCCAAAATGCAAATTCCATTCACAACACTTTTCAATATTATAAGAAACAGTTAAACACAATAATCAAAATGAACTTTTCAAATATAATTTGCATGTTTATTTTTTTGTATAATCTAAAATGAAACCCCGTGAAATGCAAACAAACTAAAGAACTAACTCGAAATGAAACCCAGATGAAATGTAAAACTAACTACAATCTGAAAATGCAAAGCAACTTAAGTACAATCTGAAATGAAAAACCCAGATGAAATGCAAAATCTCAAAATGCAAAATCCATACACAACACTACAATCATTCCAGTACGCCACTATATTAGCAAATGAAAATGCAAATCAACAACTCTCATCTGCATTTTGCATTTCACAAATCTGATTCAATGAAAAATACAGCTCAAAATGCAAATTACAAATTCAAACCAAAATGCAAATTTCATACACAAAAGAAACAACTGAACACAAATAATCAAAATTCAAATTTCATTTTCTGCACTTAAACGAACAGCGCAAACCCCATCTCGAAATCTCTCTAAAACACAACCATTCAACACAAAAAAGAACACCTAGATACTCACAAAGAGGTTAGGGAAGACTACCTGATGTTCTTTTTTCAACTCCCGTGTATGTTGATGAACAGTAGTTCACAAAATCGGCCTTTTCCTTCTCGGGTTTCCTCGTGAAGAATCATCAACAAAATCTTAGATTCTCATCCAACAAACTCAACTCGTATTCATCATCATTCAACACAAAATTTGATTTATACATATCTTATCAATCAGAAGTTTACGAAATGCAAAAAATGAAAATGCAAAATGCAAACCCACAACTTTCATCTACATTTCCAACATCTGATTCAATGAAAATGTAGTCCAAAATGCAAATTACATATCTATACCAAATTGTGAATGAACAAAAAACACAGACTATCAATCAAACTTAATTTTTTTTGTATATTTATACATATCATATCAATCACTAATCTTTTAGTAACAATGTACAGGTACAGGAAAAAAAATTCAAATTGGAAGTATACAAGAAAATGATTATCAGTTTTAATGTGTAGACTTATACAAGAAGATGATTTCTAGTTTTCACAGTTGAAAAGTCAACATTTCTAGACTTAAACTAAATTGACAGATGCAACATAATCCTTCTTAGATGAAGCATTACCCATACTCTGCTCATTCTCAACAAGAACCTCACAAAATTCAACATAAACAGAGTAAAATATTCCCAAGTTACTAATAGCTTTAATAGAATCAGAATTCACATTTTTGACATTTAAAACAGTTGGTTTCATGCTAAAGAAAGGATTAGGAACCTGAGATTTGTCAAAATTTACATCAAAATCGTTCTTGAGACTTCTATTTGGTTGCACACGGTACCTAACAGCAACAATACCTTCACAAATTATTAAAATCTGATCGATTAGAAGAATCTGAATCACCAATCGTGGCCTTACAGTCTGTAAAGTGGTCTTCGAAATCTTTAACAGCAGCCTAGGGTTCCTTCAATCTTCAAACTTCGACTTGGGTGTATGGAATACATCTTCAGTAGTAGAAATTGATCCTAGATCCTTGTTATTCACATCATTCTTGTAACATCCTCCCATTGGGCCTGGTAGTTTACGTGAGATGGTAAACTATTTGTTTATTAATTATATTTAATTGTTTGTGTAATTGATTATTTGTTTGTTATTTAATTGTTATTTTTTTTATGATTATATGATGATTTTAATTGGACCGCAAGGTATGAGGTGAAAATATTAGTTTTAATATTTTTATATGTTAGTGGACCATATGATTCGATTTTACACGAGGGTCCCGAATAATACCTCGTTGCGTGTTTATTAATTGATTAGGACCGCTTTAATTAGGTTCCTGTATGTTAGATATCTGTATTTGATACTGTGTGTTATTTAATTAAATTCTCAGCCGACCCTAGAGTTTATATTTGACTTTTAGAAGTCAATTTCTCTTATTTACTTCAATGTGAAGTATGTGTTGTGTGTGTATGTGTTCTTCTCTTCAAAGAAAGCTTGTTCCAGCCCTTGATTATTGTGTTTGTTGCTGATTTGCTGCCTTATACAAGTAAGTTTATGTATATTTGAGTTGATTCTTGAAGCTTATGGGGTGTTCTTGCAAAAAAAAAACCCATTTATTATTTTAGGGTTCAAGATTCATGTGGGTTTTGTTTAATCCGAATTGTGTTCTTATTATATCATGTTCTATTGAAGTTATATACTGATTTCGAGTTACTTAGCATGATGAGTTCTGTGTTGTGTATGTCGAGTTTTGGTTAAGAAGTTCTTGAAAAGTTGAGTTTTAGCCGTGCGAAGTGAAGTCCATTCCGTGCGTAGTGGCTCCACTTCGTACGAAGTGCATGATGAAGAAGATGAAGTCGATGAGTTTTGGTCGCACGTAGTGTGGTCCACTCCGTGCGTACCAGTGTCCTTTGTATGCGTAGTGTGTGAAACATGTTAAGTGTATTTGAGTTCTCTACGTGCGCAGTGAATCCACCCCGTGCGTAGTGCCTCGGATGTTAATTCAGTTTGTTGTTGTATGATGTTGAGATATTCATGCATGATTTAGGATATATATATGAATGATTTAGATGATGAAACATGTTCTGTTAAGAATTGTATGTTGCTTATGATCTGTGTGATTAACTTAAATGAGTTAAGTTCTGATTATATGGTATATATGAGAGGGTTTATTAATGATGCTTCAAGATTGGATTCTATATGCTAATTGCATGCTTAATTCGTGAAATGATGTTAGATAGCCTGAGTTTATGATCCGTTGATTTCTATATGTCTCATATGATTTATGAAGCACTCCTAAATGGTATTTGATATGTTTAAAGCTGGTTTGGTATTATGAAGTCTAACGGGTTGGGTTTTTGACCCGTTTACGGATTAATTGGAGATAGATGAAGTTTATGAATGCCTTGTTGATTGCTACGTGTTTAGTATCATATATAATGATATTTCAAATGGTTTAGAGTGTATTTCTTGTTGGTTATGCATGTTAGGTGAAACGGTTAAGCTTTGATCTGTTTGCGAATTGATTTGACTTTTGGAGTTAATTATGATTTGAGTTATTGACTTGTTTATATTGTATTCTCAGGGGACTCAAAGACTCAGTGATATAAGACAACTGAGTGTGGATTTTGGATTGGTCGAGGACGCAAGTGAGTGGACTTTAACTCACTGGTTGTTTTAGTTATGATTATGAGGATTATCTTGATTCGTTTATTTAATCATGCAATAGATTGTTTAATCTGATATGGTTGTTTGGAGATTGGTATGATGATGGTACGGAGATTGAAACTGTGATTGTATGGAGATTGGCACTGTGAGTGTGCGGTGATTGGAAATTGTGATTGTTTGAATTGTTGTTAATTGATTGCAATCGAGTCCAAGATATGTGCACGGTGAAGATTACTGTGTGCATGTTGTCTTTGAGGGAGGTTAGCCGGTTTGTGATGGGCTAGACTGGGCTGCTTCTGGTTGTGCGGTTGTTCACCCCCTGTTATATTCGTTGCAGCAGAGGGGGTTTAACTGCGCCAGTTAGCAGGCACTCATCGGTAAACCTATGCTTGGCCGGCATATGGGTTGCAGGCTCTGCAGAGCTGCCGTGCCTCTGATGATACGTGGTGCCCCGCTCTTGAGTAGTCCTTGTGGGTCTTGTTTCTATGATAATTGTTGTGATTATGCTATTGTTACCTGTGGCTTAAATTCCATTCACTTAGCTTTGTGCTAATTCCCCACCTTAACTCTCTGTTGCAGGTTTTGGTGAGCTTCAGTAGGTGGTTGTTTGTACAGGGGAAGTTTGACCGCCGCTCTGATATTATGTTTTAGATAAGATGAGTCATCTTTGTGAACTCTTTTGTAACACTAAACGATATACTGTGTTGTTGAACAGTATTGGTTTTAAGTTTGTGGGTGTTGTTATCTTTACTATTTTCAATTGCAATACTTCCGCTGTGAATCTTAAAAAAAAAAAAATGGCTTGTATTTTACGGTGTTACAATTCTGATCTCCAAGAGACTTATCATCACTTCGAACGGACTCAGGATCATCAGATTAGGTATGCAAAGCTTAGAGTTTGGAGGTGGGATAAGGAAATGACAGAGATAAGCCATATCAATTTGATTCTCATATTACCCATGTGTAATATAAACAGCGCGTGAAACATTAAATTTATTGATTTGTTTTTGTTTATAATCTCAGCCATTGATGTAGAGATCTAATGGATGATATTGGTTCTTTAGGTTCTATATTTAAGTAGTGGTTCTATATTGATTCATTCTATATATATATATATATATATATATATATATATATGAAAAAGTTCAAACGAATGAGTAATATACTAGAATTATGAAAACTCTTTTTTATATCATTAATGACTCATTACTAGGGGTATTTTGTTTCATTATATTTCTTTCAACCATCAATTACGTCCAGGTGTACCATCATGAAATCATGAATGTGCGAGACTTGATTTCCCCTTAACACTTCTCATTAATAAGTCAATCATTAGCCATCACATTTATTAGCTATTTACTTATTCTAATCAAGGATCAAAATTGATTCTCGTAGTTCTCAAAAAAAATTATCGTTTAATTTGATATATTTGGATTACTTTAATTTTTAAGGTTGTAAATAACATGTGATGAAACCAAATTTACCAATCGTTTAAAAAGTTGCAACTTGTATTATATTTTGGTTATTATTATGATGCAACGTGTGGTTTTGGTTTTGGTGGATTTACTTCTAAGGTCACAGTGTCACACCCAAATGACTTTTACATAACTGGCTTCTACAACACGGCCCAAAATTGCTTCCAAAAGTTGTTTCAATTAATTACAAATCTCATTTTCTTACATAATAAATAAAATATATGATTTAGTCGATTTACTTACCTTTAATTTTGGCATATAATCAATAATTATTAAGATTTTGGTAGTGATGATCGATCACTTTTAACAAGACTTGTTTGTTTTCTTCATCTAACCAACACAAGTGCCTTACTCCATATTTGTGACACTAATACCTAATAAGAGCACACATAAATTTAATTTTCTTTATTATTATGTGGTAGTGGGTGTTGGATGCTCCTAATCAGTTTTTTTTTTAATTAATTTGATAATTTCCTTTCTTCCCGGTGAAATGACCCTGGAAAGAGCAATGTTAGGGTTGGTAAAAAGTAAATAACGTAAATATCGAATAGTATTTATCTAATAATCTTAAGGAGGAAATCAAATTTTTAAGTAACTTTTTTATATACAAAATTTTTACTACTTTTTTTTTATTATAAAGCAATTTGGTTTCTCATCGTACTACACAAATAATAACATATGCATTACCAAGAAATCTATCCCAAGTCCTAACCCTTTCTTGATCCTTTCCCATCATATATATAATTTCTAACTTTTTAAAGGTAGTTAAACACTTAACAACAACAACAACAATATTCAATCTCGCTATAATGGGGTATAGGAAAGGTAAAATGTAGGCAAGTAAACCTCTACCCGTAAGTAGAGAGATTACTTCCTGAAAAGAACCTTCGGCAGCGTAAAAAGAAATCAATCAATACATACGTAAATAATATATAACTAATAAAATTAGTAATAAAAATAAGATATAAAAGAAATACGACTGAATATAATAAACGTAGTAATAAGAATAAACTAAATGTAAAGAGTAAGAGTCAAATATATATAAAAATAGAAAGAAGATATTATATATTCACCACATACATATTTGAGGATTTACTAACACTTATATAGGTAGTTCCGAAATCCTTATAAATATTAGGTATAATTTCTTAGATAGAAATTAATTTGAAAATACAAGCTCGATCCTTATCCCTAAGCCCTATGCTGCAAGCTGCAGCCTCGCTTATTCCTAAACCAAAATCTTAATCCTAATTCTTCATGACAGCTTATCTGAGATCATGTTTTCATAGAGAGAAAACTTGTGCAAAGCTGCTCTAACTCTATCTTCCAACCTCATATAGAGACGACCACGCCTCCTAGTGCCATCAACTAAAATAGATTCCGCTATCCTAACTGGTGCAGTTGGTTGCCTCCTTTTAACGTGGCCAAACCACAACAGTCTCCCTTTCCTCAAGTTGTTAACAATAGATGTTACTCCTAATTCGTTTCTAAAGACACCATCGGGACTTTATCCAACAAAATTTTCCCACAAATCCATCTAAGCGGTACTTTCTAGTTGCATAACATGGCCGGTCTGTAAAATATTTCTTTAAGTCTAAGCGGTACTTTCTAGTTGCATAAACTCTTGTAGCAATGATTTTTTAAAATAAATAAAAAATATAAAACTAGCTTTTAACAACCATTTTTTTACTGGAAATTCGATGGGAAGTGTAGCAACGGATTTTAATAGTACCTTTACTACGACTTTTCAACAGATTTTTTCGAACAAATTTCGTTAGAAATGTTTTTCGTTGTAAGTTTCTAGGAAATTTGTAGAAGATGCTTGCCCTAATTCTTTATTTATTCGTTGGAAATCTATTGGAAAGTTTTAACACTACAAGAAAACTGCTTATTAGCAACGGATTTTAGACACCCAAAATTCGTTGCTAATTAACGACCGATTAGCAACAAATTTGATTTAAAAACTAAATTCCTTTTTGAAAAATATTACTTTCGTCGTAAATCCATGGCAAATTAGCGACAAAAAAATGTTTCGTCTCTAAAGCGTAGCTAACTAGCGACAAATTAGCGACGGTTTGAGATCTTTTGCCATTTGTGTTACTAATCCGTTGTAAATTAGCAACAAATAAAATCCGTCTCTAAATTGTAGCTAATTAGCGATAGTTTAGTGACGATTTTCAAGATTTTATATTTGTTTATTAAAATTTTAACTACATGCGTTGCAAATCTGTGGCAAATTAGCGACATAAATTTTCCGTCTCTAAGGCATAGCTAAGTAGCGACAGATTAGCGACGACTTGAAATCATTTGTCATTTCAGTTACTAATTCATTGCAAATTAGCAACAAATAGAATCCGTCTCTAAATTATAGCTAATTGGCAACAATTTAGCGACGGTTTTTTAAATTTTATATTTGTTTATTAAAAATTAACTACATGCATTAAATCCGTTACAATTAGCTACAAAAATATTCCGTCTCTAATACATAGCTAACTAGCGACAGATAGCGACGGCTTGAGATCATTTTCCAATAAAAATATTTTTCATATAATATTTTGGGTAAGTTATCAAGTGTGCATGTTAAGCAGTGTTGTTACTATTTAAATATATCAGAATGTAATGAATAGTTGTTTCAATGGATTCACAAACAATTAATTACCTAAGAGTCTTTAATAATATGTTGAACATCATCCATGGCCTTACTTTTAATGTAAACTTGTATGTGGTTCTTAGCAATGTAAATATAGATGTACTTCTATGGATTACCACTTGTTCTTTACTATTATGTATCTATATACTAATAACATTTGTTAGAAACAAGTAATTATTACCTTCATTATTTTCATATTGACATGCATTTATTTTTTTAACATTTATTTTTAGGATCATTGCTACAAAAGTTTAAAATAACATGAGGATCGTTTAGCTCGTATGAATATGCTGAAAGAGGTGCATGAGCGCAATAACGTTAATTTGGAGTTTTAATCCAAACATATGTTAGTCTTGTGTTTGATATTTGGACTTATTAGAAGTTTGTATCCGAACATTCTGACTAATAACAATTGTGGCTAGCTTAAGTTACGCTTTTACTGTTCACACTAGAGATAAGCTATTGTACGCCTCCTTTATATACAAACATTGTCAAATACCAAATGCAATCCCAGCTTAGTGGTTAAGATATTCATTTTTATGTAATAGGTTATCTTTTCAAGCCTCGGGAACTACTTTTCAGGTGCCTTGCATTTTCTTTTTTTCATTTTCATTTCTCCATGCAAACTTTGAAGGATTCACTAACACTAAAAACTATTTTTTTTTGTCATATGTAACCACTGACCGACTTTAGTTTGCTTTTCCTTTTCTTTTTCATTTCGTTATAACTTTTAAACAAATATAACTTTACAAATAAAAACTAGAATTAATTATCAAATTAGTCCTTTAACATAACTATTTCTTCCATTTTAGTCCTTTAACTTTGGAAGTGACCAAAATGATACTTTAACTACCACTTTGTCACCAAAATAATCTCTTTGGTTAGTTAACTAACAGTCAACTCCATTAGAGTAGAGTTAAATGACTAATTTGCCCTTCTGTTTCTATTTTATTCAATTTTTAATAATTAGTAATTAAATTTTATGCAATAATTAAATAATTACAATCCACCTCTCTCTCTCTCTCTCTCATTCATATTTGTTCTGAGAATATTTCCACTTTTGAAGAATATATCTCAGTTGGGCATCCTTTCAACCTAGCTAGCTTGTTTTCAATTATCTTTTTTCCTGCTAAAAATACGATTTTGAACTTATTCCGGTGTGTCATCTTCTTCATCATCATTATTATCTACTGCCCAGAAACACCAGATCTCAATAGTAGAAGAAATATAAAGATCAAAATATCATATCAATGAGCTCTCTTGTGGATCAAAATCAAGAATATTTCATGCTACAGATATTCTTGATTGAATATAACACATAAAAACAAGATTTTAATTCATAGCAAGCAAACAAGAGATATGAATATCACCAGCTCTGATCTCATTGAAACTAAATCAAAATTCAAGATTTAAAGCTATGTTGGGAACTGGAGAATAGAAGAAGAAGAAGTTTGTAGATCTGGGTTTGAAAGCCCACCATCCCTTCGACCACCTATCGCCGCCGGTCGAAGACCCCCTTTAGAACATCACCGCCACTATTAACAAAATCGTCCAGATCTAGGGTTTTCAGAACTCACATCGGCATCTCATCGTCCAGATCTAGGGTTTTCAGAACTCTGGCTCAGATAGGGTTGCGATGGTGATGGTTGTGAGGAGAGAGGGCGGCGACGGTGAAGATGGAGGTGGCGGTGGGTGTTGGTGTTGGTGGGGAGAGAGAGAGAGAGAGAGGAGAGAGAGAGTAGAGAGGTTGTCGGTTACAGTCTTTTAACTCCGGCTCAGATAGGGTTGCGATGGTGATGGTTGTGAGGAGAGAGGGTTGCGACGGTGAAGATGGAGGTGCCGGTGGGTGTTGGTGTTGGTGGAGAGAGAGAGTAGAGAGGTTGTGGGTTACATAGTAGAGATCAGGAAGCCGGCGGTGGTGGTGGTGGCTACCGGAGACGGAGGTCGATAGCTGGTGTGGTGGCGGTGGCGACGGCGGCGGTGCTCTAGGGCGGTGATGGTGGTGGTGACTGGTGAACATGGCTGGGAGAGTGAGAGAGGGTAGAGAAAATGAGAGACTGAGAGAGGGTGTATGTGGGGTGGGGAGAGAGAGAGATTAAATATTTATTTTATAAAACTTTATATATTTAAAAATAATTAAATATTGTTTTCTTTAATAAAAAATAGCAAAAAATGGTAAAAAGACCAAATTGCCCCTGCCTTAACAGAGTTGACTAACGGTCAACTAACGGGTGGACCATTTTGGTGACAAAGTGGTAGTTAAAGTATCATTTCGGTCACTCCCAAAGTTAAATGATCAAAATGGAATAAATAGTCATGTTAAAGGATTAATTTGATAATTAACTCTTAAACTATTTTTATATATGTTCTGTACTTTACTAATGTACATGTAGAATTTATAAAAAAATTATGAATTTTTAAACTTTTATCGCGAGTTGAGTTGTAAAACTAAATAATTTAAAGTGATGTTATATAAAGTAAAACTACTCCGAACATTATTTTTTACTTTACAAATAGTAGATATACTTCTTTGATAAAGACAAAACAAAAATAATTTGATTTAATGTAAATGTAAAATTTAGATTTTATAAAAAAAACTCATTAAGTTTGAAACTTTTGTCACAAACAAAGTATCATAAGACATTGATAATAAATTTGTCTTAAGATTTTAAGGAAAAAAATTTGGTTCAAAATTGTTGAACACCTATATATTTTCTTATGGTACATGAAGTTTTCTTTTTGCACATATATCCTTTATTGTTTGAAACCCTTTTTTGTAAAAATTAATGGAAACAAAACACACCTCTAAGATGTTGTTGAACATTATTGTTTTCTTGTGTGTGTGATGTTTAAAACACACCTCAAAGATGTCCATAGAAATTGAAACTCAATTTTTGGGTTATTGGAAACAAAAGTAACGTAAATAAAATTAATAGACCGGGTCGTAGTTTTCTATGTTAATGAAAATATTAGTATTATTATAATAATAATTATTATTAGTATTTAAATCTTATTCAAATGAATCCGATTTTAATAATTTTGTGTTAAAAAGTTTTAAACAATTCCACAACTAAGCGCGGATTTTCTTTCCTCATTTGAAACAATTTGGAATGGAGTGAATTTTTAATTGAATTGTTCAGATTAAGATTTTTTACATTTTTCAGTTTTTTATTTATATTGTTAATAAATAATTATTTTATTATTGCAATTTTTCTAGTGACATCATATATAGGGCCATTTAATTCGATTGATGCAATAAATATATATATATATATATATATATATATATATATATATATATATATATATATATATACTAGTTTAGAAACCCGTATATTACACGGGGTGGTTATAAATAACTTATAAATAATAAAAAAAAACACATAAAACAATTACTAAGGAAATAAATAATGTATAAATAGTAAAAAACTTAAGATAATACATACAATTATTATAATTATAATAAGTAATAAAAAACAGCTATAGTTCATAAATTTAATAGAACTTCTTTGTATCATCCTGGATGTCTTTTTACTAATACTTAACCATTCTTGTCTAAAATTAATAACTTTAATCTCTCACTACATGTTTCAAGTAAATTGATTGAAAAAAAGAACCCCAAAGCAAAACGTGAATCAAAACCATATAAGAGTGCTAAATGCCTAAAAGAATAAAAAATTGAAACAAAAACCAAAAAAAAAAAAGATTATTACCTTCTCTGTATATGTATTTTTGAGCCTACAGCTTCTTTATTCATGGACTTGACAATCTTCTGCTCCAAAGTCCATGTGATACCTTTTTCCTCATCTTCTCATATCATTCACCATACCTCAAACTCAAGTTACATTAAACTTCTTTATCTACTATAGAGTAATGAAATTAGTAAATACAACATATTTAACTTAATATAAAAAGAACCCATTCACCCGAATTCAATTTTCAATCTTTCAAACAAAATAAAACCAATAAGAAAACCCCAATTTGTGTGTGTAGATTTAACAACAAAACTTGCGAGTTCAATTATAGATTTTGTTATTTACTCTTTGTTCAATTTTGTAACTTAGATAAATTACAATTTACACAAAATAGAAATGCATACTCCTACCAAGTCATGTACATTGCAAACAGCTAGCTGCCATTTTGAAATATGTAGTATGATTGAAACATTTCTTTTAATTGCTACTATCCTTTCAGACTTTAGCTAGTGAAATGAGAAACTATATATCTCATTTACCAAATAATTATCAAATTACCTTGACGCAAAAGCCATGAATCTCAACTATGAAATATTTCACAAACTCAAAAAATACACAAGTACCTGCTTATGTGAGATATGAGTACTTAGTTCCTTAACCATTTACAGAGCTTAAATCTTTACATCTTCTTCTCCTCAAGGTTTGGGTAATAAGTTAAACTGATAATTAGAAATCATAAGAATATAGATAGCATATGTTAATCCTAATGCCCTGCTCCTAAAATGCCAAACTTCTTTATAAACTTACAATGAAGCAATATTCTAATGCCCTGCTTCAAAATTTTAAGCAATATTTTAAATTGCAGTCAAGCAAAATTTATAACAATGATAAATGTTGTGTACTTTCTTAAACCAATATATACACATATATATTCTAATCCACATAATATCTACTGAAATGATAACTATACATATGCTCTAGAGTAAAAATCTGAATGGTCTTTCACATATCAACAAATGATAACAAAATGAACAATAAATGTGTCATCTTATAAAGGCATTAACCTTTAGTTTGTAATTCATAGGCTTCATACATATTAATTGTTTTTAGAAGACCCTTTTTCAATGATGGAATCCATCGTTCAAAATATCCTAGCTTTAATGAATAAAATTACACAACAGAAATAAACTAAATGACACAACAGAATAAAAGAATGTCATATTTTCTACCTTCTTACCAAAACAAAGAGATAAATTATGGGTGTTTGTAAGTACCATTATCAGTCTATTCAAGCATTTCATCAAGCAGTTGGTGTGTATCTTCAAACCTATCAAGTATGAACAACAAAGAAGAACCTAATTAGCCCCAAATCTAACATGATCGAGAAACACTAAGATTTAGAAAATCATACCCTGGAATCATGGTCAAATTCTTCACATAACTTGAAATCAAAGTATGGCAACGAATACAAAAAACTTGAGAGTGCAGAGAAGAGAGTCGATTAGTGCAGAGAGGAGAGAGAGAGAGAGAGGCGATTATCCCAAGTTCTAAATACTTTCAATTGAAGCATCGATCATGGATGCATTAAACCTCTATTTGACAGTGCAATAACAGATTTCTTGGCCTTAATATTCTTCCCTTATTATCGGATGCCAAGAATCAAGAAATCAATTGACGCCATGAGAAACATAATAGTCAGATCACCCGTGTAATCGAAACCTTAATCGAATTTTTAGTGTCGCGGAAGGAGAGAGAGTAGATTCATTATTACCTTCATAATCGAAACTTTGTCCCGTTTTTTTGAGAGTTACAGGAGAGAAACCCTAGCCGATTTTTTTAGAGTTGCAGGAGGAAAACGTCAATTAGTGCAGAGAGGAGAGAGAGAGAGAGAGGCGGTTAGAGGCATATGAATCGGGATTTCAAAAAAAAGACACGTGGCAGACATAGGATACCTTAAAAATGAACGGGAAAATAATAGAAAGAGGGTCTAAAAAAATGACATGTGGCAATGATTTAGTTTATTAATATTTAAAGATATATAATTTTTTTAAAAATCGTCGTAAAATCCATAGCAAATCCGTTGCTAATAATCCCTAACAAATTTGTAGCTAATAATCCATAGTGAATCTGTTGCTAAATATCCGTAGCAAATCCGATGCTAATAATCCGTGGCTAATGAATCCGTTTCTAATCGATTCGTAGCAAATCCATTGCTAATCGATTCGTAGCAAATCCGTTGCTAATTTACAACAACTTTAGCAACAATAATATGCGTTGCAAAACTGAATTCCGTCGCTAAATTCCGTCTCTAAATTACGGTCATAGCGACGGAATATTTTGTTGCAAATCCGTGGCTAATATAGGATTAGCAACGGATTAGAGATGGATCTGACTGTCACTAATAGTCTGCTTTCTTGTAGTGACATTTCTTACATTTTAAATTTTTTTACATTATACTGTAATATTAGTATTGCACGATATCTAAAATAACGGTATCTGATGATTTTAACATTTGTCTTCATCCTACCTATATAATGATTGACATGTATAACAAATGCACTAATTATCTTTTCTTCATCTCATAATTTTATTCCTTAATGTTGAAACTTGTCTTCATCAGCCAACCTTAATTAAACCGTATAATTACACTATTTCATCAAAGTGAAATATACATTGACAAAAGACTTTGAGGTATCTTCCCATTTGCGCGCTTTTGGTTTTTATCCATTGTTTAATGAATGCAGATTACAAAAAAATAAAAAAAACAAAAAAAAAACTGAATTTCACACATACATATTTCTTGCCTTAATTTCACACATACATATTTCTAGCTAGGTCTCTTTTATCTCCACAAGATATTATCTCACATGCATGCTGCTATATAGTAACGAATACAATGAGGCCTAAAGTTAGTGGAAGTTTTTAATTAGCTCTCTGTCATAAGTTGGTAGAACCCATGCATCATGCCATCATGCATGCATGCACGCATAGGTACTAGTAGACCAAAATCCTGAGGATATATATATATCAGAATCAAGCAGCTAGCTACTTTAATTTAAGATGCCTGCTCTAATTGAAATTGGCTGAATAGCGATGGAAAGCAAGAATATAAATGTACCCAAATCGGAACCAAGAACGAAGAAGTCAGGTTAATTAGGTTTTGAAATTGAAAGAAAGAATATCAATTTGCCCAATTCAGAACTAAACAACGAAGAACAAAGATTAGGTTTCGAAGTTCTTCTCGGCCGCATGCAATGGGTATGAGATAAGGTATGACACAAAGTATTTAATTGGGTATGAGATCCTATATCCTACTCTTTTATAAAACATTTACAACTTTCAAAACTTTTAATTTTTAAATAAATTGAAAGTTATAAACTACCCTTAAATCAAAGTAATTAAAATTGTTAAATGAAGTAACTATTAGATGGATTAAATGAGATTCATATATACCATTTTAGTAAACAAACTTTACATAATAAGAAAATATTTAAAACATCAAGTCAATGCCAATTGACTTAATTATTACAAAATATATATTTTAACAACTAAACATTTCATTATAAATATTATATCACATAATAAATAGTTAAAACTTAATTATTAGAAAAATGTGTATAAACAGACTCATGAATTTGAATAACCGATAACCTAAATTCATAAACATATATAGAATTTAAATAACTCAATACTTAAAAATAACACTTAGCAAAACTATTCGTCGTCACAGGATTGGCACGGGTACTATGCTAGTACTATATATGGTTTGTTGCCGTCGAAGAGTGCTTTTCTTAGATACATTATATCAATTTTATTCATAAAAAGATTTAATTTTATATAAACAAACGATTAGAATTGTCTAATAAAAAGAATCCGGATTAATCTTTTGTTTATATTTAGAGGTTAGAGATCGTTTACTAAGTTATCGTTAAACACATAAAACGGAAATATACAATGGTCATACTTTCAATCGAAAATATTATGCCTTTTCTGTGTAAGGAAAAAGTGTTTTTCCAAAGTTTTTGTAGATCGAAAAGGTAACTTATAATATAGGCTTTCACCGAACGATTTTACAGGCGGTTAATCACATAACTTAAAATTAAACATGATTGAGGGTTTGATTACTATATCAACACCATGGATTCCAATTATTACGGTTAATATTGAGGAGGTTAATCGCGTAACCTAGAATTAAACATGTATAAGGGTTTGATCCACATAAATTTATTGTAGATTAGGTGCATGTCCTCAACCATTAGCCTACTATTGTAATAAAGTCAATCCTTATAATAATGGTAAGTGTTATTAGATGCGTTCTTTAAGAATTAAATAAACGAGATGGTTTTTACCATGCTTTGTGATGAAGATTAGAATGAACAGAATATATTAACTAATATTTAAACAAAAATAAAAAATCAAAGGATAAAATTGAGATTTTTTATTTTTGATATAGCTTCTAATGTGTTTTTCTCTTATAAGTTTAAATTATAATGTTTTGTGCAAGTCTAAATTTATATATGTCATTCACTCATTTTTACCTATTTATATTTCTATATAAATACTAATGTAACATGATAGGTATTGAACAAAATGTATTTTATAATATTAGATTTTGGAAAATATATTTTTAAGATAACTGTTGTATTACGTATTACGATAGAGTCAATCTTGACTTTTAATTAAAATAAATTAATGCCAAATAAAAGTGACGACTTATTAATGTCTAATTAACGACTCATTAATTAATAACATTTCGGAAAAATTCGTTATTGACGGCATACACGGACGTAATTCACTGTTGAGAAAATATATAAAAGACCCCTATTAATGAGTATTAATTGTCGTTACAAATGGTACTCCAAAAAAAAATGGGTCTAAAATAAACTTTTTCTAAAAAAAGACAAAAAAAGAACTATACAATTATAATAATAGAGAAATGTTCAATATAGTCTATACAAAATTCATAGTCTTGAGAGACTAATCTTAGTCTTTGGATCAGCCCCATCAATGATCCAGATTGAATTTTAAAATTTTGGGCAAAGTGACATTTTCGTAATTAACATGTGATTTTTTTTATAATCACATGTAATTGTATATTGAAATAAAACTACAGGACTATGTTTTTTATATGAAATTTATTGAGCACAACTCTATTATAATAATAATAACTTAAAAACTAACCTGTAAGAGAGGCGTTGCTCCTCATTAAAATTTACAAAATTCTCGCTTGATGACGGTGAGTTTCAAAAACTTAACCGTGTGCTTCGTCACTCATGATGCTTGCCACTCGCCATAGATTAATGTAATTAGTTTGCGTCTAAGATATATAATAACAAACAGAAAACTGAATCTTCATTATATATACAATTATATATGTTTTTACTCTTTTCTAATATTTTTTAGAGGCCGAATATATTAATATTAATATATATATATATATATATATATATATATATATATATATATATATATATATATATAGACAAAAGTTCATGTGAGAACCGTTGTTAGCGCGAGAACCGCGATAACCAATCTAAGCCGTCTAATTTCCCCTCCTTCAATGTCATTGCCCACCCATGAATTCCTAACATGCACCCTGCCACACCCTATCCCTCCACGCTCTCCATCCATTATACTTCCCATATCCAAGGAACGACCGAGATTGGTTCTCGCGGTTCTCGCACTAACAACGGTTCTCGCATGAACCCTCCCATATATATATATATATAGACAATTTGCAAGGCTTATAATACGCCATTAACAGTGTTCTTCAAATATGCGCCAGACTATGATATGTACTAGGGGTGTGCACGGTTCGGTTTGGTTCGGTTTTGGGGTAAAACCGAAACCAAACCGAAAATTTCGGTTTTTGGAAAAGCCAAAACCAAAACCATTCGGTTTTTCGGTTTTCGGTTTTCGGTTTTATGTTCGGTTTTTGGTTCGGTTTTCGGTTTTTTTTTTTTTTTTTTTTGAAATAGGCTGCTGCAAATCATTAACTTAGGTTGCTCATAGTCTCCTGTTTGGGCTGCTACAAAACACAATATAGAATGATATATACAAGATTTTATCCGAAAACATTGAAACAAAATAATTAATAAAGTGTCCAACATGAAACACATTTAACCCATCATAGAAATGTGTTGAACACATGAAGAGTTGAAAACATAAATAACAAAGTTTGATGCTTAGTTGCCTTAAAAGTTAAAAATAAATTTAAGTAAGTGTAATGGTTCGGTTCGGTTTCCTACAATCGGTTCGGTTTTTTATGTTCGGTTTTTAAGTTCGGTTCGGTTCGGTTTTTGTGGGCGGTTTTAGAAGCAGGAACCGAACCAAACCGAAATTTTCGGTTTTTAAAATATTGAAAACCAAAACCATTGGTTCGGTTTTTTCGGTTTGGTTTTTTCGGTTTTTTCGGTTTTGGTTCGGTTTTCGGTTTTTATGCTCACCCTTAATATGTACTTGGTGTTACAAGTAAAGGACATTCTTAGATTTAGCTGGAGTGGTTATCAACATATGCTTATATATTTAAGGTCAAGAGTTCAAACCTTCTTTGATGCACTTTTTTTTTTGTTTCCCCCATATTAACTCACGAGTGTTTTTTTTACCTCCTACATGTTTTGTTCGTTTCTTCTTATGCTATATTTCATTTTCTATTTATTAATAACAATAATTATTTATATCCACTTTTTAACTTTTTATAATAACAATAATTCTAATTATTTCTTTTTTTTATTATATATAAAATAAGTTACCTAAAAAAAATATAGATTTACTAAAAGGCCATTGACCTAAAGACATTACGATGTATTTAAGATGTTTCATTCTTTTTTAGATTAAGGGTTTAAGTCATATTATAAAATTAAGATGATAGATAAAGAGGGTATGTGTGAAAAAGAATTGAATATGCATTATAATATTACATAATATCATAACTTCCTTAGGTTGTACATGAAAACAAAAAGATGTAAGATAAAAATTTGCGAGAACAAATCTTGGCTATTGATTAAAATAAACCAATGGATAAAAAATAATCTAATAGTAATTTTACCCCGCCGCGAAGCGCGGGTATACAAAACTCGTTATTTATCAACCATCAAAAAACTTCCTTACAGCACATCTACTAGAAGTAGAAAGGGGTAACGAAAATAACCCAAATACACGAATCTACGAATTAAAATATCTATTACTACCTCAACAACACAACCAAATAAAGAACCTGATTCCTTTTTTTAAGACAAAATATACAATTATATCTTTTCTGAAATAACTCAATAACGAGTTTTATCTCATTGATAAGGAACCCAATCCCTTTAAAACCTACCAAACTAATGCAATGCCTTGATATATATGATATATCCAATATTCACACTTGATGTGAAACTCATGCAATATGGATGGATGTCGACACAAATGATTTTCGCATGCATTAATTTGGTCTAATGTCAATTTCATGGAATGTAATGTAACTATTACGTGTAACTACAATGGTGATGGATATAGAGGCATTATTATATACAAAACGATCAGTGACTTTTATAATTGCTAAAATACAAAACTTTGTTCTTTTAACTTACGTATTAAAATTTAATTTATGAGCTGCAATTAATATTTCTTTTTATTATATATTAATTTTGGTAACACTAAAAGCTACAGAACATTCACAAAATCACGATTGAATGTAAATAAAGTTACCGAACAACACCTAGCTTAAAGGCATATCTCGTGACCTTATAGCATTGTCCTTATGGAGTTTGTTAGTGAAATAACTATGGTCTAGCATCCTGATTTTGATGACAATAAAAGTAATAATCATGTCTTATAAATTACTCTTACATACAAAAATATTATATATATATATATATATAGGCAAAAGTTCAAACGAGAAGTGTTTTTCGTACGAGAACCAATCTGAGCCGTCCAATTCCCCATCCTTTAATGTTATTGTTCACCCATGAATTCCTCACATGCACCCTGACACACTTGATCCCCTCTACGCTCTCCATCCATGAACTTCCCAAATCCAAGGAACGGCCGAGATTGGTTCTCGCAGTTCTCGTACGAAAAACAGTTCTCGTTTGAACCTTCCCCTATATATATATATATATATATATATATATATATAATCTATGTTGAATCACCATTTAGCGGGGCTACTAGGGCTTGGGTCTCTCTCTTGGGCGGGGCATCAAGTACATGTATCTTTACCGATTAACCAATTTCTAAACGCTGGAGTAGATCCTAAAGAAATACCACTTCCTCATGAATTTATCTTGAATCGGGATCTTTTGGCTCAACTTTATCCCAGTTTTGCTGAGGGAGCAACCCCATTTTTCACCGTGAATTGGTCAAAATATGCGGACTTTCTTACTTTTCGTGGAGGATTAGACCCTGTAACTGGAGGTCTATGGCTAACCGATACTGCACACCATCATTTGGCTATTGCAATTCTTTTTCTGATAGCGGGTCACATGTATAGGACCAATTGGGGCATTGGTCATGGTCTAAAAGATATTTTAGAAGCTATATATATATATATAGAGAGAGAGAGAGAGAGACTTTAAATGAGAATGAGAAATCAAATGACAATGAAAGACTTAATCTCAGCTATCCGATCTGGACGTTGATCTAAAAAAGTTACGCGGTGACAATTTTGTAATTAATCGCAACTAGTAGAGATAGTGTGTCTTCTAGGTTATGCTAGCACAATGATGATTAGTTGTCGGATTTTCTGGACAATCTCAACAACACATGGTGTATTTGTACACTTGAGTGGTGTTTGACCGATGATGATGAGGTCAACGCGCAACACACCATATTGGTGGGAGGAGGGCCTAGCAATGGGGGTGGTCCGGTTGTACTTTTACCTGAACTACTTCGGTCGGAGTAGCTGTAGCGGACGAACTACGGGAGTTTGGGTACGTGAGGGAGTCGCGCCCCGTCGGGCACGCGCAGTGAACCGCTGCCAGTGCGGACGGACCACGTACTTAGTAGTCGTCAGGGTGTCAATGCGGATGGACCTTGGAGCCCTTGTGGTTTCCGGGCACGCATATGGTCGGGGTAGTGATGTCAAGAGATGGTTAGACCCCAAATGGCCAAATAGAGTGATGACTGGAGATGTTTAATGATGTATAACTCATGATAGCCGCTGAAGCCCTACAGGTTCTAATGACTGGTGCTACGCAAAAGAAAATATTCCATGGGTTAATTCTAAAAAATAAAGGTACTAATCTTTCCTTACTTCAATTTGCGGATGATGCGGTGTTTTTTGGCAGCTGGTCAAGATCTAATATTACACGATTGATCATAATTCTTAACTGTTTTGAAGAGGCATCGGGCCTTAGACTCAATCTAAAATAATGTTCAAATTGTGAGCGGAGTCCCATTGTATTTTTCTACAAATATTAATACAAGCTTTTGCCTTTAAAAAAATGGTGATACTAATAGCTTGCAACTATTTAACTTATTTATTTAAGTGTGTTGTATAAATAAATTATATATATATATATATATATATATATATATATATATATATATTTATCTACAAAAAAATAAAGCTACTAAATGTAAGGTGAAATCTGGACTATTGGATCTAGTCAAAAGTCAAACATAAAAGTCACTTTTTTAACTAAATTTTCGGAATTAAAAAAATAAAAAAGGTTAATATGGTAATTTCAAAAATCAGAAATAAAAAGTAAAGTAAAACGTGGGTCTGAAAACTGAAAGTGTTCAAAATCTCATGTGACATTTGATTCACATATTACAACATCACTGATGCACACAATACAAACCTTTTATTCACATGTTACATTTGATGCTTAAGTACAACCATCTGAATGCACAAATTACTAACATTTGATGCACAGATTACTAACATTTGATGCATGCTTCGTTCTACAAAATTGATCTATAGAGAAAAACTCAAACTGATGATGAACATTATTACAACTCAACTAATCAATATATGTTCAGGTTTGATGAACACAAGCCACTGATACACAAACGCCTAAAAGAAACAACAAATATTTAAGCAAAATTGAATCTAACAAAAAAATCAACATATGATCAGGTTTAATGAACAAAAACCAGTGATACACAAAACACCCACATCGACAATCAAAGTTTTGTGCATCGGAAAAATTGTGTGCGACGGTGGCATAGACGGCAGGAAGAGTGCCGGAGAGTGTCATAGATCGACCAACACCTTCGACCAGCGTAGATCAACCATCTTATCATAGATCTAATATCACAGCCGACCATCTTATCACAGATCCAAAATCCATCGTCGACCACCGTAGATCGACCCTTCAGTAGTAGATCTGTAACTTACCTTCGATTATTCAAAATTCTTGACAACATCTGCGGCGGCAGATCTGGAGAGATGACCAGAAATGCAGATGCACAATCCTAAATCGAATGCGGTAGTAGTCACAACCCTAAATCGAAGGACCAACGGCTGTGGCTTCCAGAAAAACAAAAAACGTGTTTTTGGAAGGGCGGTTGTCTCTACAGTTGTGTCTCTTTAAAATATCTTTGCAGCGGCTGCGGTTCTTTTCAAATATGATGCGAGCAGTGGTGGTTGTACATGATCATAGGGAAGGACGGTGGTGATGGGGTGAGACTTACAACGGACGAAATCACTTGGTGCAGGGGTGTCTCCGTCCCGGTGTTTGAGCTGTCGGCGTGGAAGCGGCGGTGGTTGCTTAGAAGAAAATTAGGGTTGCTGATGAACAAAAGTGAGTGGGCGACATTTATGAGGGGAAGGGAGATAGAATGGGGCCGATATTCAGGGGGGGGGGGGGAGAGAAGAAACCCAACATACCAAACATACCCTTTTACCATCTATGCCATGTGTCACAACCAAAACTCTTCTTACCTTTAGTACCTTAAGTTTTTTTTACTTGAACCCAATTATATATATATATATATATATATATATATATATATATATATATATATATATATATATATATATATGAATTTTAATATTTTTACCCAATCTAGATGTAATTCAAATATTAAGTTCTTACCTGTAAACGTAATTCTTCAAGAGAAATTATCATAAAATGGAACGAGAAATTGTATGCCCTAGTTTTATACGTTTGTGATGATAAAAACCGACATATAAGCAACCATAACTTAAAACATCTAGAATAATGCTATTACAACCATAACTTAAAACATCTAGAATAATGCTATAACAACCGGGCCACCGGCCATGGATGCCTCACCACCACCTCACCTTCTTCCCCAATCTCTCTTGTTCTAAAAAGCTACCACCACCGAGCACCCCTTCACGGAGAAGTCGAGGACCATCGCCGATCTGAGTTTAAAGCCACTACCGTCGAGCACGTATCCCTCGATCACTAAGCGCCATCTGCCGTTCTCAGATTAAATCCAGCGTATTAGGTTTTTTATTCATTTTATATTTCAGTTTAGTACTAATTAATAGTTTCTCGAAAATGGGGCATCGTAATTAATGTTTTCTTTTTAATACTAATTTGTGTTCTAAATGTGTAATACTCGTACTTCTTATGAATCTTTGTTGTTCCCATTCTATAGGTGGCTTACCCATTCTTGTCATTTTTTACCCATTAGATAATATCTTCATCTCAGTTGTAAGTCGGTTTTACCCGACTTGGTAACTGTACAACCAACAACTTTGTCTTTTGTTTTTGTTTATGGATATCCATGAACATGTTAATTTTGTTGTTGTTTATGGTTGTTTATAATTTATATATAACATCTAATCAAATTTTGTTTTTATTTTATTTTTATAGTTATTCATTAATAAACATTTGAGTTTCTTTTTAGCTAGTTCGGTAGTGAACTTATGGGGAAATGATTTTTCTTTATTTTGGTTTATTATAAATCTTCTAGGAAAAAAAGTTTCTTTTAGTTGATTTATTGTTTTAAGACAGAGTTGCTTAATTAATGAACAACCAAGAGGTTAGTAATCTTTTGCTAATTCATTACTAAACTTAATAAAAAATGCTTTTCTATCTTGGATCATTATTGAACTTCTGGAAAAAAAAAAACTTATAATGTATTTTTAATTTATTAATCAAAACTCACGCCTCTTCAAAGACCTCCCCAAAGTTTTTTGTTATTTTAATCAATTAAATCTTTAAATGGCTATAACTATTTTAATTTTGAGAATTTGAGCAAAAAAAATTATACCTACTCATTTTTTAATCTTCTTTCAAACAAGACCATTCTTCAAATATTTCTGAAACTTTTATTTTGAAAATGCAAACCATATGAAAATGATACCAAAATGTTATTATTTTGAATCATGTGATTTTTTATCCTTCCGGCTATAACCATGTGTATTTCGGCTGGAAGAAATGTATTTATATCATTTGCAGCTAGAAACATATGTATTTATATCATTTACGGCTAAAAACAAGTGTATTTATATCATTTTTGGCTAGAAATGAGTCTATTTTATATTTTCATGTGGATAATATTATCATTTTGAATTATGTATATTGATATCATTTTTGTCTGAAAAATGTTATTATTTGCAACTAAAATTGTTATCATTTTTTGTTGTAGGTAGTATATAAGTAATCATTTTCATCTAGATAATGTTATCATTATGAATGTTGTATATTTTTATCATATTCATCTGAAAAATTATAATTTTCAACTGAATAATATTACCATTTTCGGCTAGAAAGTTATCATTTTTGGTTGGAAGTTATCATTTTCGGTGGCTGGAAGTAAAAAAAGAAGCGGCGTGATTCAAGGGGTGGAGGATTCCCATACTACTCTTCCTTTTATAATTTAATCTTGTAATTATTTACTTAATTACAATAATGTCATTTTTAGATCTTAACCATTGATTTAAAAATTCTAATTGTCTAGATTTAGCCTTTGGCGTCTATGTAAGCATATGACCTAAATAGATCATATTTCCTCTATATATATATATATATATATATAGAGAGAGAGAGAGAGAGAGAGAGAATTTCATTTTAGAATGGTTCTTATAACAAGTACTGTGAATACCATACTTAACCACCATTAATGCTTATTAATAGGGGTATTTGTGTCTTTTATATATTTAATCGATCCTAACAATGAATTACACCTATGTGAGTCATCATTAAAGAGCGAAGTTTGATTTTCCCAAAATATTTCTTATTAATGAATGAGACATTAATAAGCCGTCATTTTATTGACTATTGATTTATTTAATCAATGATCAAAATTAATTCTTATAATACTCGCAATATAAACAATTCTTAAATAGAACATAATCAATTATTGATGCCCACAAATTTTCTCCAAATGTCCACAAAATATTCATCATATTCTATTCAAGGTTGTCAAAAGGTTCCATTTTTCTATTCATAGGCCTTAGGGGAGTTTGAGATCCAATATTTAAATGTTTCACTACTATTTCCTATTAAACTAAACATTCCATAATAAACAGATCACTTGTTTTAAATAAATTAATCGAATTTTTAAATATATGTAGTTTTAAACACTCTTAAAACTACTTATAACTATGACACAACATAAGGAGGAGATAAACATTTTTTAATAATCAATCCCAAACACCCTAACACTTACTTGACCATCAACAACCATTAGAAGACTTTTGTGCCATTGAGATTTTATCAACATACTTTTTGGAGTTTTCTCTTATTAAGACTCTAACTCTTGACTTTATCAAGTATTGATTCATTAATAAGTTTTATATTGTTTTTCTATTTTGCTCCCACATTTTCTTATCAAGAAGGAAGATGTACAATAAATGGCCAAACCCACTTGATGACATAGTGCTCTACCAAAAAGGAAAAAGTGTTAAAGCGCAAATGAATAAACAGTTTGTAAGTGGCCTTGTGTACTTTCCACAAACCCAAAAACACCAACTGTGGCATAATGCATAATTTACAATCGTTCAAGCATAATGTACACATTACTAAAGCATGATAGTTATGATTTATGAATACGATATCTTAGGATCAAGAATATAAGAATCAACCTTAAATTTTAAGGACTATATATAAGCCATACATGATGATGCTCTTCCTAAGAGAATCCATTCCAACCAAGATTGTCACTAGGAGATGTCTTCTTTACACAATTACACCTCAAAAGAAAAACACAAAACATATATGATCTATGGAATCTAGGAGGTATAGTAGTTATTTAACTTGTATGCAATTATTATTAGAAAGCATTAAGATAGATAGATTTTTTCTTGTGTCACAATGATCTTGTCGGACACTTCAAAAAAAAAAATCTATCTATCGGTTGTAATTTTTAAACATTAATTTAATATTATGAAGATTTGACCAAATTATTGCCATCCAAGGGTGGTCTTAACAATATTAAAGTTAATAGATGAAATTTATATTTCTTTGTTTTAATTATATACATAATTTCATAAGTATATTGATTTATTTTATCATTTTTTTCTTGGGTAATTCTACTTGTAAAAAAGGTTCTTCTTATATAATTATGATTTTTTCAATGGTCCCAAAACTTTTATTAAATAAAAAGGGTCACATACAAATAGCTTATCATTTGACACATATGTCGTCTATTTTGATGAAGTAGTCTTGTATATATATCGACAAAGTATCCTCGTAAGATACAATATAAAAAATAAAATACAATATGATAGTTTTTTCTTTATTATAAGTTCCATGGACATATATAACTAACATATAAGATGGTATTACTAAAATGAACCAAACATATGCCACATAATCGATTTCATACGTTAATACCTTTTAGATTGTAAAATTAGCTAATCATACACTTTATACATACAACTTTCTATTAATTAAGAACACATTTTACAATGGCGTCTAACGAAATAACAATAACAAATTATAATAAAAGAAAATTAAATTGCACATATAAATTCAAAAAGAGTAAATGACTTATGGGCTACTGACCCAATTTATGATAGATACAACGTAAGGATGGTAATGGGACGGGTGTAAGATGACTCGCACCTAATTATAAAACTATGTTTCATATTTTGTCTCGTCTGATCTGGTAACCAGTTATTAATAATTATCGGATTTACAAGTATCGAACATCATAATTTATGATCTTAGTTGATTAAAATTACCAAAGGATTTTTGTTTCTTAAGTTGACCTCAATCACATCAAAATAATAAAGAGACTTTTTTTAATATGCCACTCTCTAACTACATTAACAAGTTTGAATTTTATTAAATGTTACATAAATACAATCATCCATATATAAGTTTAAAATATCTGAATTTCATAATAAGCTAATTTAATTCGTTGCATAAATAGTAAAAAAAATATATATCAACCTTCCTTTACCATTTTTCTAACATTCACAAGTTGAAAATATTTAAGTAAATGTCTTACAATTGTAGAAATAAACAAATTGCCTTCTCTCTTTTCTCCTTCCACAAAACCTTAAATTGCCGTCTACAGCTGCCGCCCTCTCTCCTCAAGCCGTCGGCGTTAGCCGGAGGTCTGGAGAACTTCCTTCCTCACCTTTGTTTCGTTTTCCCTTTCTTGCTCGAAATCCCGGTCGAGATCTCTGGTCGAGTAAGTTCACAAGTTCGCATTTCAAGGTTCAGTTCGTGGGGCGATTTCCAGTTCAGATCTTTGGTTCAGTTCGTGGATCGACATTGTCGAGTTTCAGTAAATGGGTCACATTTCAAGGTCAGTTTCGTGGGTCGAGATCTTTGGTCGAGAAGTTCAGATCTCTCACAAGTTCAAGGTTCAAGGTTCGTTTCGTTCACATTTTCCACAAGATCTTTCAGTTTGTGGGTTGCATTTCAAGATTCAAGGTTCGCTTCGTTCACAAGTTCAGATCATTGGTCGAGTTTCGGTTCGCATTTCAAGTTTCAGTTTGTGGGTCGTGGTCTCGGTTTTCAGATCAAGCTTCAGATCTGATTGGAGTTTCAGGTTCAGAATTGTTAGTGCAATCAAGAGATTAAATATTTAAATATATCTGGTTTTGATGATGCAATTTTAATAATCAAATTGAAAGAAAAATATATATATCCAAGTTAATATGAAAATAATAAGTTTGGCAAAATAATAATTTATATATATATATTTGTGAAAGATCATAACACTGATAAAACCTTACAAAATATATACTACATATTTTATATTGCCAAAAATAAAAAAAATTGGGGAAAATAAAAATGACAATATAATCATAAATGAATATATCTTAAAATGTCATTTTTATAAACATATAATTTTCATTTATAAACAATTAAACATGTTCCATAATGCGTCAAAATAATATCTGTCTATGGAACAAAGTTTTTATAACTTCCTGCCAACAAATTTGAATAGACATGATTTTATAAATTGGCAAAAATGAAAATATGTATTTTAGAATACAAGATAAATATTCTAAAGAGGTATTATTATACTATGTATTAAATGATTGGGTATAAGAAAATATTGGAAGATTTGAAAAGTACATGAGGTGGCAATCTTATGACAAAAAAGTACATGAAAGTACTTGAGGTGTCACCACCATATTTAACCATGTATTTTAATAAGAAAAGGTCAATCCAAATATACAGTGTAACGATATTTATTTTTGTGTTTATCATTTATAAAATACCCGCTTAAAAGAGAAGGTCGTAAAATAACGGAAATATTTTTTAACGACTCGAGAATGTAGCAGCTCTGGCCACGGTCGATCCACGATCGACCGTGGGATCGACCGTCCGGCCAGATGAGGTGTCCCCACTCTTCTCTTCTCTTCCTCTATAGTCTACACATACACACACACTTGATCTTCCTATATATATATATATATATATATATATATATATATATATATATATATATATATATATATATATATATATATATATATATATATATATATATATATATATATATATATATATATATATATATATATATATATATATATATATGTTAGTGCATACATGGTCACACATTAAGAAATGCACTCCTTATTTTGATGATGATAAAAATATGAACAAGTAATATTATTGCTTATCAAATTTATTCATATGTTCATATACTACATTCTTTAAAGATCAACAAACCTAAAATTAATGATCAAGTGAAGAACAAATAATTGAAGACTTCAATTTAACAAGAAAAGAAAACAAGATAAATCAACATTCACGGTCGATACCACCGTGAATCAACCGTCGCTGCTCAGCTCACAACTTTTAAATGTTGTTCTTCTTCAAGTCAGCCGAACTCGTACTCAACAAGTGAAGATGACATCTTCAAAGCCGATGACGAAGATATCTACAAACAAGAGTTCGAATTATATGAGCTTACAAATAAAATAATTAAATAAGTTTAAGTTTTTATAAAATTATATTTATAAAAAAAACTTTTATAAAAATGGATAAATTTTTTATAAACTTATTGGTGTTGGTTGATTAAATCTAAGAGCTTTCCATTTTAGCAAATACCAAACACAATCCTAATTTGAAACAATACACAACCATATTTGGAAAAGGAATCTCCCAAAGAGGTAAAATTCCAACATGCTTTGTGTATTGGTTTCCAAACTTCCATATATGTGTTTAAATTCAAACTTTAAGAGTATGAGATCAACCAACCTTTTGAACATATACTTTTCAGTTGATTTTTATGGTAAAAATGAGTTGAGTGTGGTTTTAAATAAAGTCCAACGTCTATATTGTAAAGAACAAGAAAGTTCAGGTGTCTCACGGTTTTAGTCACGGTCGACCGTGGATCGACCGTGAGGGTTCTGGACAGCTTTTGGACTTTCACCTTTTTCCTTATTTAAACCAACCCAAACCTCATTTTTTAGTACCTCTTGCACAGCAAAAACACAGAACATATATTCTTATCTTGTGAGCTCATATTCTTTGATAATTCATCTATCATTCAAGATCAAGAATCAAGCAAGAGCAAAGCTTTCAAAGCTTAAACACTACATCATCTTTCTATATATTTTGTAATAGTGTAAGGATCAACTCTATCATTTCAAATTAGAGTGAAGTAAGGATCATCTCTAGCCTTTAGAATTAGAGAGAAGTAAGGATCAACTCTAGCCTTTAGAATTAGAGTGAAGCAAGGTTATCTTTACCTTATTTGCAAGTTTGAAGTGTTAATTCTTGCAAGTGAAAAAGAGAAGTGTAAAAGGTTTATCTCTACCTTCAAAGAGAGAAGCTAGTGGAGCAAACTCTTGGTGGGTGAGGCCAAGGAGTGGATGTAGTGCAAGTTTGTTAACACTTGCATGAACCACTATAAATCTCTTGTCTACTAATTGGTGATATCTCTCTACCCTTACTCTCTTTATTTCAAGTATATATATTTGTTGTGTTATAAACTTCAAGAAAAATATTTTTAACACAACTTACAAATTTTTATTTGTGAAAAATTGGTAAACTAAGTAAAATAACCTATTCACCCCCCCCCCCCCTCTAGGTTCTAACAATATATATATATTGAGTATGTTGATTCTTGAGGTTGTTTATACATATTGTGAGATTTACACAACTCTTCAAGATCAAGCAAAAGGGAAGAAAGAAAAATACAATAAGTGATATACACTTTGAGTGAATCGATTTTTCTTGTATTGAGAGATTTAATTTTTATACACCATTGTTGGTGTTCATAGTGTTCTTGAGAGGCTTTCTTGAGTGAAAAATACTTTGAGTGTTTGGTGGGTTTGACTATTTCCCACTTTATTTTTGAGTGTTTATAGTTCTTGGTGAAGAACTTGGAAGTTATCTTCTTGTTGAAGAAGATTGGTGTTCTTGGGGAAGAACACTTTTAAGATCTTGGATTAGATCTTTTGGTGGTTGTCACCTACCCGTAAAGGTGATTGTACTTCGGTGATCTCTTCCGGGCTAAGAGGTATTTTGCACGTGGTGCTAGTGGAATCCTTGACGGAGGTCAAGGCGTGGATGTAGGTTGGAGTTCAACCGAACCACATAAAAATATTGGTGTCATCCTTCTAAACCCCTAACTCTTTAATTTCCGCACTTGCATTTGCATATTTATTTTCGCAAGCATATTTACATTTCTAGAATTTTACTTTTCAGCATTGTATTTCTTATTTCTTTTATTTATTTAATACCGTCATTTAAATTTCTGTCATACTATATATATATATATATATATATATATATATATATATATAAGCATTACTATATATATTTATATACTTTACGCATCTTTATACTTCCACTCATTTACATTCAAGTCATATATTTATTATCCTGTATCTACTAACAATTGTTTCTCTTGTGTCCCATATTTAATTATTTATTTAAATCGAAAAAGTGGTCATAGAAACTATTCAACCCCCCTTCTAGTTTCTACAAGATCGTATTTCAAGTTTCAGATCGTATTTCAGTTCCATGTCGTGTTCACTTCAAGGTTCAGTTCGTGGTTAGAGTTCAAGAGGTTGTTTGCTTCGTGTTTGTTGCTTCAGTTCAAGGTTCAGTTCGTAGCTTCATATTCGTGTTTGTTGATTAAGATGTTCAGGTTCGTAGCTTCAGTTCGTGGGTCCAAGGTTTTGTTTTGGTTCGTGTTTGCTCCAGTTCGTGTAAGAGGTTCGTGTTTGGTTCGTGTTTGTTGCTCCAGTTGGTTAGTTTCGTGTTTGCTCCAGTTGTGTAAGAGGTTAGTGTTTGGTCCGGGTTTGTTTGCTTCAATCGAGTGGTTATGGTTCGCGTGGTGTTGATAGTGGTCGGCTCGTGGTTCGTGGTTTCCAACTGTTCGTGACAGTCCACTATATCTACTCTGAAATATCGTATTTCCACCACCTGGTTGGACAGTGTGATCTCTATTAGTTGGTAGTTCAGGGAGTTTGTTGAAAATGTTAAGGTCGAGGTTGGATAAGATCGAGTTCACCGGGTGACTACCCTATGTGGTTTGCGAATTTTAGATAGGTTATTGGATTCGTTTGTTAATGTTGTGTATCATTAGAATTACCGGGTTATGTGTTCGTTGTCAAATGTCCTTGTTTGTTTATTAAGTTGTTGTATTACCTAACATCTTGCTAGCTTTAATTTATATAACATATTGCCTTTCAAAAAAAAATTGTAGAAATAAACAAACACACACACACACTATATATATATCTATATATATATATATATATATATATATATATATATATATATATATATATATATATATATATATATATATATATATAAACTAATTCTAAAGTTTCTAATGCATATAGTACCTCATGATCAACATTGTACACATATTCAATCTATAAATTTAGAGTAAATTACTGATTTGGTCTATGTGGTTTAGCCAAAGTATCCTTTTTAGTTCTTTATTTACAAAATTGATGTGTTTGATCATTGAGTTTGTCAATTCGATGTTAATCCTTTAATCTAACAGCGTTTAAATTAACACTTACTTTTGTCTTTTAGTAAGGGTATTATGGTCTTTTTATCACTATTCCTTTTCCTAAAATCTATATTAAATTTTTTTCACATCTCTCTGCTTCTCTCGCATCTCTCTGCTTTCTCACTCATAAAAATGAAGTGAAATCACCAAGATTGAAGTGAAATTGATGGTTTGGACGCTAAAATTATTGAGGTTCAAGGGGAACCGAGGGTTATCACTGTGAAAGGAACTCGAGGAAGTCACTGGCCGTCGAGGAAGTTTCCGGCATCGAGAAAGTTGCCAGCCGTTGAGGATGTTCACCTACACCACATTACCATCATCCGACGATTGCAAACAGAACCAAAAACCCTATTTTGGACTTATGTGGAACCCAAACAAACCCTATTTTAGGAGAAAAACCCTAGATTCAAATGCAAACACAACCAAAACCACCATGGTGTTGGTAGTCTTATAGAGAGAGAGAAAGCTTGAGATGAGAGAAATGGTGAGAGAGAGAGAGATAAAAAGACTGAAAGAGAGAATATAAAGAGAGAGAGTGTGACGGTGGTGGTGTTCCTTGAACTGTGATGGCGGTGGTCCTGCACGGTGGTGGTGGGGGGTCTTCCAGATGGCGGTGATTGTGGGTCTTACTACATGGTGGTGGTAGTGGTCTCCTAGACAGGGGCGGAGCTAGAAACTTACTTCAATGGGTGGAAAGTTAATATTAATAACTTTTATAAACAAATTTAGTGGGTTCTTAACTACAATTTTACCTAAATTACACTAATATTGCATTAAAATAATACGAAAATTTTTAATTCAGCGGGGTCAATGGAACCCTCTCGGGTACATGTACCTCCGCCCCTGCTCCCAGATAACAATGGTGGTGGGTCTTGCAGAGAAGAGAGATAGTAGAGAGCGTTTTAGATGAGAGAGATGGTGAGAGACGATGAGGCGGTGGTGGCCTTCCTAGTCGGTGGTGGTGGCGGTATCCTTCACGGTGTAGGTGGTTGGCCTTACATAAGTGAGAGATAGAGTGAGTAGAGAGAGAATGGAGAGAGAGAGAGCGTAGTGAGGGATAGAGATAAGCTTGAAGATCTGGTGAAGGGAAAGAGATTACATATCTTTTTTGTTAAAAGACCAAAATACCCTAGAATAAAGACAAAAATTAACACCAATTTAAACGGAAAGTTAGTTAAAGGACTGACATTGTAACGAATTGACAAACTCAAGGACCAAACACATCAATTTTGTACATAAAGGACTAAAAATGACACCATTTCAGTAATAAAACTATAAATATCATAAAATTATATATGGTTTAGGATTGGGTAAATAAGACCGGGTATGAGATCGGGCAATTAGGAGCACTACAAGAATATGGTCTTTTTGCGATGACACATTTTGTGACGACATATGGCTTTTGCGACGATGGTGGAAAATTTGCTACGACAATTACATGCGGGAAATTCCCCCCCCCCCCCCCCTATTGTGATGCGTGCGAACCCAAAAAAGGAAAACAAAAATCATTTTCATTTATTTATAGACGACAGTCGTCGCAAATGATTTTATTAAAAAATATTCTTGAATAAATTGATAATTTTTAAAGGAAATTAAATATTTATTTTACTAAAACCATAACTGTCCAAAGTTTAAAAGTTTTCTCAAAACTAGTCCCATAGCCATTACTTGTCCCAAAAGTTCCGAGTTTGAGTTTTTCAATAAGATGTCGGTTTCTTTGTCATCCCTAATACAATATTAACACTATAAGTAATTGGATATTCCCTCGTCGGGGAGGGTACTAGTGTGGAGGTTTGGTCATGTTGTGGTAAGGTTATAAAATCACTCTCAATATTATAAATACTACTCCTTTTATCTAAAATCACTCACACCATTCTTTTCCTCCCTTCACACAACATTACAAAAAAAATCTCAAAATACTTAAATTCATCTTTTAACTTTCATCGATGTTAAACTTTTTACTAAAGGTTTAGTTTTTGAAAATATATCGATAGTGTAACATTTTACTATTTTGTGTACTTTATTTTTAAAAACTACTATTTAATGTATTTATGTTTGAAAAACTACTATTTAGTGTATGGTAACCTATTATAGGAGGTTTTAACAGGTCAATGTTTTCAAAATAGATATAATATAATAATCATAACCATAATTCATCATCATCTACGGTTTGCAATTTGGATCTGGAATGTGAGATTCATCTCCGTCTATATGTTTGGAAACGTGGGATCATCTTCATCATCAAATAATTGAAACTTTCTGCCATTGATAAAAGGTCATCGATTGGTCTTCATGTAACATCCGAAATTTTTAAAGGAATATTCTAGTCACTAAAGAAATAGAATATTGAGATAGAAATTATCAAGGGATGATCATTTTATTTAGAATATTGAATGTAAAAGAAAAGGGACAATTCAAAAAGTTTCTAATAATACGAGTACGTAAAATGGACAAGAGGTATTATTACCACTCTAAAAGAAAGTTACTATACAAGGTTAGAACACACCTAAACACACACCATACGTGTGTGATCAGATATGTTCAAGTGTGTCTGTTCTTCGTGGGTTAGAGAGAAAGAGATCAATTCTAGTGAGAGAATGTACATCTATGGTGGGATGTGGTGATTAAAGGGTGTTTAGGCAAGATTAAAGCAAGATCAAGTATATATCTTCTTCAAGAACATGATTTGAAACCATCTCTTCATCAATTTCTGATTTGGAAAAATCACACTTAGTGTATGTTCTTGGTGTGACAGAGTTTAGAGGGAGAAAGTGCCTAAATCAAGGATTTAATCAAGGATTTTTGCATGCATATGAAGATCAAGTGTTGTTTACAAAGAATCCAGCTCCAAACAAGTGATTGAGAAATCAAGGTTAGAAATCCTTAAAACTTTGTCTTATTAAGTTTTAGGGAGAGAAGGTTAAGAATTGATGCTTGAAATGAGTTGCATGCTATGTTTATAGTTGTTATGATCATATAAATAGTAGAGGAACATAGATATACAATTGCATGTGGTTAAATTAAAGAAAAATGCATGAAGTCGTGATTTTGGGGCTGAATTGAAATTGGGGTCGAACCAGACACACGACATGACGCGTCGCTATGTTGGACGCGACGTGGCCGTGGCAACAGAATGTTGAATTTTAATTTTTAACTTGTTTCGATCGATGGGATGTTATTGTAGGTTGATACACTATTAAGGAACATTGTTAGACAATATTTACATTTCTTGGACTTCAGGTGAGTACCTCGAAACTGGTACTTGTAGGTATAAGCTAAATGATTACATGTTTATATACATTGAAACTTACTGAAGATTTTATTGTAAGTACTTGAGAAATTCTAGAATATTGAGTCAGGATATTTGAGGATAACTTACGAATTATGATATTCAAGCATTATGAGTAAAGGATGTTAAAAGTATAAATACTTCATAAATACTTAATCATGTATTGTGGATACCATACGATATCGAAATAATCTAAAGATTGAATGATTAAATGTCTCAAGTTGAGAATTAAAGTAGTCAAAGTTATAATTATATATTTATATATGAGACTACGAGAGAGATATATGGAGTAACAAACTCGAATATTGAAAGTAAAATAAGAGATATATGGAGTTACAGACTCAAATGTTGAAAGTAAAGTAAGTATACGAATCCCCTTTAGTTGACCAATGTTAATCGAGAACAAGTAGAGATTGGGAATATAACCATAAAAGATGATAAATGATTCAAATTAATTATGAAAATTTATGTAATGATTGAATGATTCATTATACAAGTTGAGAACTGAAGAAATAGACAGTAGTGTCTTTATCTTATTTGTATGAGTAACGTATGGATTCAATTATTATGAATAAAGAGTATATATATATATATATATATATATATATATATATATATATATATATATATATATATATATAAACTAGTTTATTACCCCGTGTAAAAACACGGGGATATTTAAAAAAAATATAAAATTTGATGGTATGAAATTATAAAAGTAAAATAAGTGTAAAAATGTTTCATAAATGTTTTGAGATATTAAAATTTTCAGATAAAAATAATAAAATATCACCAAACATTTACATATGTCAGAATTTTAACAAAAAACAATAACTAATTTTTTTGAAGTATTACTATTAATGGATAACAAAAAATTAAGAATATACTAATTTTTAAAAAGTGTCATATTACAATAAAATTTATACCAAAACGTAGATAAAAATGAGACGATCATAAATATATAATTATTTTTTCTCTAAACAAAATGTATCACAAGTTACTAAACATAATGTATAAACATCGTATAATTAATTATATGAATATACGATTTTTATAAAACCCTCTCATATTTTCTTAAAAACCTCCACATGTTTTATAAAATACCCTCATAATTTTCATTCAGACCCCTCCCAATTGATTTAGATTTGAAATAATTCGATGGCTAGTAATCTTTCTAAAATTATTTTTGAAATTGAATAATTTTGAAATTGACGGTTATGATTGGTTAATTAATACTCAATTTATGATTATTTTTAGAAAATTTGCATGCTTTTTTTATATATATATAGATATAGATAGATAATTTTTCAAAGAGCTGATCCACTAATCGGTAACAAATTGTAGGCATGGAATGATATTAAAAGGGTGACAACTAATCCAAAGTAATGTTGAACCTATATATAAGTAAGAGATGTTTGATAGAAAGTAATAAGATAGATATGAGAAATGTCTGAGATGAGTCATGTTTATCTAATAATAAATTAGTAAGACTAATATGAGAGTGATGTATTATTGTATTATACTAAATTAACACAGAATCTAGATAGATAATCTTTCAAAGAGCTGATCCACTAATCGGTAACAAATTGTAGGCATGGAATGATATTAAAAGGGTGACAACTAATCCAAAGTAATTTTGAACCTATATATAAGTAAGAGATGTTTGATAGAAAGTAATAAGATAGATATGAGAAATGTCTGAGATGAGTTATGTTTATCTAATAATAAATTAGTAAGACTAATATGAGAATCGTAACAAGTGAGATGTATTATTGTATTATACTAAATTAACACAGAATCTGAGATGAATGATTAATCTAGAAAGATGAGAAATCATATTAAGAGTATATGATTTTGTAAAAGAACAGGTGTTATGTATCTTTTACAGATTTTAATGGAGAATATGTGATTTATTAATGTATATTTGACAACTGTCAGAGTTTGAGTACCCACTGAGAATATTAGCTATTTAGCTTATCAGATACTTTTAACCTTTTCAGGTATTTCTCATAGCAGAGATGATGATCCAGTGAATGGGCTCGAGTAGTGCAACCGTTTGTTTTAAATATCCGCTATGCCAGTTGTTGCCCGACTTTGAAATAGAAGTATTTCGGAGTAAATGTTTTGCTATTAAATATTTTCAAGTAGTACTATAAGCTTGTTAAGTTTAACGTACGAAATAAAGTTTTATTATTGCTTCCGCCGTATAGTATTGATTAAAGATTTGGTTGCACGAAATTTTGTTTTAAAGTTTGTGAAATTCTGAAAATTTTTATAAGACAAAAACGGGACGTTACACTTCCAATATGTTTGATTTTTAGATTTTAAATATGAAAACCCCAACAACAATTTTAATTGAGATTTAATTTAAGACATTCATCAACTGATTTGTGTTTGTTCGGTTTGGTTGAGATACATGGGTGTGATTTCTATTGATCTTCATCACAAATGAAGGTATGGTTTCATCGATTTCATCTTCAAGGGCAAAGGTTTCAAGGTGCTTTTGATTTCATATGTGCTTTAAGGTTCATCCTTTAAAACAAAACCCTTTTATTCGCAAATCTTCAATTAGGGTTCATATGCATTTAAGGTTTCTCAGATGCGATTTTAGGTTCTATTTAGGGTTTTCATAGTGTTTTACGGTTCGTTCGATCTGGTTTTGCTTAAACGTTCATATTGGTTCATCAAATTTTGGTTTTATGTTCAAGATCTTTGTGTTCATTCCCTTTGACCGTGATCAAATGTCATTTGAACCAATTCATTATATGAATGCAATTCGATTGTTCAAGATATAATTTTTTGTTTCTTTTTTTCGGTCCATATATGTTCATTGATCTCATCAAATTTATCTTCCATATTTTTTTAAAAGTAGGGGATTTCGCTCTAGATTTGCTTGAGTTTGAGGTTCATATGGTTAATGATGATGAATGTTCATTTTTTCTTCATGTTAGTTTATAAAAAATAAAAACAATATTTTAGTATTAAAAATAGATCAAAATTGAGATATATACATGCAGACTGTGTAGCAATTATTTCAATACATAAAACAGTAAGTTTGGTAAGTTTGATGTATTAAATGATAGTTTTTAAAGTTGTATACACATAATATTAAAATATGACAAGTTTGATAATTTTCATAAACTTAACACTTTTATTAATCTGTAGAGGTTTATGTTTATTTTTTTTATAAAAGTGAAAGTAGAAAACATAAATGCATTTCAAAATTTAGTCTAGTGACGGTAAAACCATTAGAAAAAATAAAATAAAATTCAATATGACTAAAAATATGATGTTAATGTGATGTACTCATTAAATTGTTTTTGGATTTCAAAGCTTTATAACTACACATTTACATAACAAATAGATAAAATGATACTTAAGATAAATAATAATAAAATTTCCATTTAAATATAAACATAAATCTAAGATATCCTATATATATCTAATTTTGGGTGCTTTTTTAATATTGATGGTTCTAAATGCAAAACAACGATACTAGTCTTATAAAAATAGGATATGCAAAAGGTAATATATAGATGCTTATACCTCTAATAATCGGTTAAAAATATAACATTTGGGTGTAAATAGGATTTTGAAATTCAATATCATGTTAAAAGACTGGTAATAAATCTAGTTAAGACCGTAAGAAAGTAGATTAGCGTATGCTTGTTTTGTATAAACTGCTCTTGATGCTTTTACACTTGTGTCCGGGTGTTAGTCCCCGTGTTCTTATTTGATCTACTAATGAATATGATTATGTTTGTCTTTTAAAATGTAAGATGCTAACGTAAAAGTATGATAATGCTCACTACACACCGTTCCCTCTTACCATTTCTATCTACTCATATTTCAATAAGGTTTTTAATATTTAATATAGACCAACTATATTATCTTTAATTACAAAAAAACCTTAAGTTTGTCTATGTTTTTATAGTATATTGAGTATTAAAGATGATCTTATAAGAATTCTCTCTCTCCCTGTCTCTATATATATTCAAGAATCAGCATCATGATAGAACAAAATTAGTCTTGAGAAAAGCAATGGACAAGAAGGGGTGGGTACAAGCACTTTGAATATAGATTCACACCTCTAATAATTCAAAGAAAGGAGAATGGGTTCTTAGTTATCTAATAATTACTAAAATTTGGCAGCATTTTTTATTAATTTTTTTTAATTGTGAAAATTTTCTAAACACTTCAAGGTGAAGCACCCAAACACATGCACATCCAAGAAACTGAATTAGATGAAATAATCGGTAGGTTCAGATTGGTTCTCGCATTTCTCGTACGAAAAACAGTTCTCGTTTGAACTTTTGCATATATATATATATATATATATATATATATATATATATATATATATATATATATATATATATATATATATATATATATATATATATATATATATATATATATATATATATATATATATATATATATATATATATATATATATATATATATATATATATATATATATATAGGTAAAAGTTCAAACGAGAACTGTTTTTCGTACGAGAACTGCGAGAACCAATCTGAGCCGTCCAATTCCCCCTCATTTAATGTCATTGCCCACCCATGAACTCCTCACATGCACACTGCCACACTTGATCCCCTCCAAACTCTCCATCCATGAACTTCCCATATTCAAGGAACGGCTGAGATTGGTTCTCGCAGTTCTCGTACGAAAAACAGTTCTCGTTTGAATTCTCCCCTATATATATATATATATATATATATATAAAATATAATAATTAATTTCTCTATTCAATGAAACTCCACCACTCTTTCCATATTCATCCACTTTTCCTACCTTTCTTTATCAATTTATATAAATATATGCCATTCTTTTGTTAGGCAACTTTTTCAATATTCGACGATGAGTATGAAAAGATTATATATATATATATATATATATATAATTAGGTTCAAGTAAAAAAAACCTTAAGGTACTAAATGTAAGAAGAAATGAGGAGTTGTCATGTGTCATTTTCTGTTAAAGGGTAAATATGACTTTTTGTTTTTTCTAAATTAAAAAATATCCTAATAAATCCTAAAAATACCCCACGTTCCATACTTCCATACATACCCCATTGTATTTAAACCTAACCCTAATTATCAGCCATAACTTTCTCCATTCCTCCGATATGCACAAAGCCGCCGCCGCCGCCTGATTGCTTATCCACCGCAGCCGCCGCCGCCTGCTTGCTTATCCATCGCAGCCGCTGCAACCGCCTGATTGCTTACCCACCGCAGCCGCTGCAACCATCTACCACCGCAGATCTGCCTTAATCGTTCCCATCATGATCTGTTGCCCTAATCGGCGGTGGTCGACGTGATGTGTTGTTCGTTGATCTGTTGCGCTTGTTTGATTCACCACGCTGCCGCCGCTTGTTTGATTCACCACCGCCGCCTCTTGTTTGATTCACCCCTGCCGCAAGTGTTCGCCGTACGCTTCTACACCGGCGATGCAAGAAGAAACAACGACTAGGGTTACGCCTAGGGTTACGACCAGTTTTCAAAACCGCCGCCTCTGTGATGTTGCCGACCACAACCACTCACGAAACACACATCTGATGATCGAAATGGTTGTTGTGTGCATCTGATGATCTGAAATGGTTGTTGTGTGCATCTGTCACCGGTGCACCTCTCTTTCTTTGTCTGTGGTCAAGGTGCATCGCCGACCACCACCGCCGGTGCACCACCACCGCTGCCCTTTTTCGTGTCTTGTGCATCAGGTTGCTAAAGTATGTATGTTTTTATTCCGTGCATCAAATGGTTGTACCTTGTGTATTAAATGTATAATGTGAATCAATAGTTTATGTTGTGCATCAAATGGTTGCACTTTGTGCAGTAAATGGTTGTATTTTTGCATCTGAGAGTTGGCAGACGGGAATAGGATTTGAAGTAGACGTGGCCACGTTTTTCTCCAGGCTTTCTTGTGTTTTTTGAAATTACCATATTAACCTTTTTTAATTTTTTTAATTCCGAAAATGTGGGTAGAAAAATGACTTTTTTATTTGACTTTTTGAATAGATCTGTGGTCCAGATTTCACCTTATCTTTAGTACCTTAATTTTATTTGTAGCAGATCCTAACCCTATATATATATATATATATATATATATATATATATATATATATATATATATATATATTGAGAACCAATTTTAGTGCGAGAACCAATCTTAGCCGTTGATTTAATAAGTGGAATTTATGGATGGAGAGCGTGAGGGATCAAGTGTGGCAGGGTGTATGTGAGGAATTAATGAGTGGGCAATGAAATTGAAAGAGGGGGAATTGGATGGCTCAGATTGATTCTCGCGATTCTCGCACTAAAAATGGTTCTCAATGGAACTTCTTCGTATATATATATATATATATATATATATATATATATATATATATATATATATATATATATAAGAAAACGTTCATGCGAGAACCATTCTTAGTGCCAGAACCACGAGAACCAATTTGAGCCGTTCAATTTCCCCTATTTCAATGTCATTGTCCACCCATGAATTCCTCACATGCACCCTGCCACACTCTATCCCTCCACGCTCTCCCATCTATGAACTTCTCATATATCCAAGGAACGGCTGAGACAGATTCTCGCGGTTCTCGCGCTTACAACGGTTCTCACATGAACCTTCATATATATATATATATATATATATATATAGGGTAGGGATATTGTAAGAGGCAAATCATAGTAAGATGTGTAAGATGCATTGTAAGCCATTAGATCTCATCAAAAGTCAAAAGGATTTGGTAAAAAATAATGATTAGTAACTGCCATATTAATGTTATTTAAGGGTAAATTAGGAACTTGAAAAATACTACTCCTAAATTTACGTTCACATTCCTAAAATATCACGTTAATATAATTTAAAAAATAAACACTCTAATTTATGTATTAGATAATATTGATACACAGATGATCTCATCAAGAGAAAATTGATACTAAAAATTGATGAATTTAAAACTCAAACAAACTCTTATTGATACTGAAATTTTGTAGTAAAATTGATGAAAACTGATAAACGTGAGTTACTATAGTTGATTATTAATATGCTATGAAATTAATACAAATCCAATAAAATCATTTTTAGATTTAAAGATTATTACGGTAAACCGATTCATCTTTTAATTCGGAGGACTTTGATGAACGTTACAAGTCATAAAACACAATTTACAAATTGATGATAACAGTTTAGTTATGAAAATTGCTAGAAATCACAAGGTTGATTTAAAAATTGATTCACACTACTCTTGAAATTGATGAACATGGCTTAGAAACAAATTTTAAAGAAATTCATATTGATACTCTGAGTTGATGAATATAAATAATTTCAAAGTAAAATTTAATCCTGCCCATTTGATGTACAATATGAGTTCGTCAAACAAAATAAAAAAAATAGATGACAACATATATAACTAATCTTTTAACTATTCTGTAACTAAATACTAAAAATTTGAATCGAACATCATGAAATGAAATTGATACAGAGGAAAAAAATTGATACAACAGAATTGATGCAAACTGATGAACAATAAACTTGAAAACAACATATCCATTACTCTTCACTATTGAAATTATAAATTAAAAAGCAAACTAAAACATCAACTAATCAAGCTGTTCTTTCAACAATCAAGTATCCTAAACCAAAACCATGTTTTCTAAAAAAAATACGTAGATGAATCATCAAAAGAATCTACATTTGGTTAAGAATACAAATACTTGATCAATCCAAAAGTCTCTGTTGCAGCACTGGAGTCAAGATAATATCACTACAGGTGAAAAATCGATGGCAGCCATGGGAAGTGATCAGATCAGAATAACAGATGAAAAACCAACCTTACCTTTTCAGATATGATGAACAGTCCTTATTCAGAACAAAAAAAATCAAGTCTTCTCAAACACAAAATCGATGCCATTCTTAAGATCTGATGCAAGCGGATGTCGATGGTAACAACGATTACAATCAATCGAACGATGTTTTGAGAGATCTTTACTGGTACTCTATAGACGTCGATCAATAAAGGGGAAACAATTACAAGGGTGACGATGATGGTGGTTTTAGGGTTCACACGGGAAGCGGCGGCTGTGAGTAAAACACCGGCTATGAAGGTCGCTTTAGGGGTTTGGCCCAAGAAATTGATGAGCAAAGGGGTTCACACTCGTAAGGGTCGCCGTGAGTAAAAGACGGCAGAATGGTAATAATCTTAGGGGTGAAGCCATGAAAATGGTGGATGGTTACATGATTTGCAGCTGGGGAGAGATTGGTTACCATATTTTAAGAAAAGTTCAATTAGGAAATAATTATTATAATTATTCAATACCAATTATACCCTTGAGTGGTTAAAGCCACTTGTCAACATTTCCTTACCTCTTACACATCTTACACAAAAATCCATCTTACTTGATCCTAAACCTATATATATATATATATATATATATATATATATATATATATATATATATATATATATTAACGTACGTACGTGTCATTAATATATATACTCGATCTCTATGATTGTCCCGATAGCTACTTCACCACCATTAAAGATTATCTTTTTATTTTATTACTCTTTAAAGTTCAATGATATATGGGTTTGTAAACCTTCTGTATCCTTCGATTAAATATTCATATTTATCCTATAATAATTACCGTTAAAAACTCACACATCCACAAAACCTATATATTCTTAAAACAATTTCATTGTTAACAGCCAAATTTAAACTCACAACAGCCAAATTTAAACTCACAAACACTCAAGAGAAAACACTACTCTACAACCATCATACACCGGTAGGCCATAACGATCACCTGATCAAGAAAATTATTAAAATTAAAATATGAGGTAAGAAAAAAGATCGAAGTGATACATTACACACATTTTTTTTTATTAAAAGGTAAAAGCATAAAGTATAAATAAATACAATTTTATATGGGTATAACTGACCCCGAAGAAAAACAAGGACAGACTAATCATTTCATACACAAAATTAACATCTAAAATATTGGACCACTTTCAATTCTAGCTTGAAGGGCATTTTCTTTGTCAAGGTCAGTAGGTCAAGTATTATTCGTAGCCGATCACCTTACACATTCGATACACACACACACACACACACACACACATATATATATATATATATATATATATATATATATATATATATATATATATATATATATAAATTGGATCAATAAAAAACAATGTGTTAAACACTATTTTTTTTGCATTTTGGCAGCTTTACAGTAAAAACACCATTTTTTTTGCATTTTGGCAGCTCGTCGCTAATGAACTGAATGTCGTCGCTAATGAGCTGAATGTCGTCGCAAAAGGTTCGTCTCTGATCAGAAATTAGCGACGATGAAGTTAAATATGTCGTCGCAAATAAGCAAAGTCGTCGCTAATAACCTCGCAGTCGTCGCAAATGGTTCGTCTCAGATCATAAATTTTGCGTTTTTCGTTTTTTGCATTTTGCATGTTTATACGGATTTACGTTCTGCATTCTGCATGTTTTTTGCATTCTACATTCTGCATTTTTTTTTGCATTATGCATGTTTTTAGCTTTCTGCATTCTTCATTCTTCATTCTGCATGTTTTTTGCATTTTGCATTCTTCATGTTTTTTGCATTTCTGCATTCTGCATGTGTTTTGCATTTTGCATTCTTTCATTCTGCATGTTTTTTGCATTATGCATTCTTCAATTTGCATGGTTTGAATTACCCAGCTCAAAATGCAAATTACGGATTTTGCATTTTGCATTTAGGCTTGGGCTTGAATGAACCCAGCTCAAAATGCAAACTACGGATTTTGCATTTTGAGTTTGAATGAACCCAGCTCAAAATGCAAACTTTGCATTTCAAAAAAAAAAAGTTTCAGAAATATATCAAGTCCGGTCTTGTTTGAAAGATGACGAAAAACTGAAACTAATGATATAACTTTTTTGTTAAAATTCTAAAAAACGAACGAGTTATGATCATTTAAAGTAAGTGGGGTTTTTTTTATTTTAATTTTGGGGAAGATGGGAGGATGCTGAGAGCTGAGCGACGTTTTTTTTCCTTTTTTACCCTTAAACTATGTGCCACGTGTCATCACCAGAGAATGTTTTTTAAGCTCTATGTTTAAGAGAGGTTCTATGTTTAACCTTACCCTATATATATATATATATATATAGGCAAAAGTTCAAACGAGAACTGTTTTTCGTACGAGAACTGCGAGAACCAATCTAAACCGTCCGATTCCCCCTCCTTTAATGTTATTGTACACCCATGAATTCCTCACATGCACCCTGCCACACTTGATCCCCTCCACGCTCTCCATCCATGAACTTCCTATATCCAAGGAACGACTGAGATTGGTTCTCGCAGTTCTCGTTTGAACCCTCCCCTATATATATATATATATATATATATATATATATATATAGACAAAAGTTCATGCGAGAACCGTTGTTAGCGAGAGAACCGTGAGAACCAATCTAACCCGTCCAATTCCCCCTCCTTAAATGTCATTGTCCACCCATGAATTCCTCACATGCACCCTGCCACACCCTATCTCTCCACGCTCTCCATCCATGATACTTCCCATATCCAAGGAACGGCTGAGATTGGTTCTCGCGGTTCTCGCATGAACCCTCCCCTATATAGATATATGCATGGATGAAATCTTGATCAGATATTGGACCGCCACTTTAGGGTATCGTTTTCTTCTATCGATTACTTTTTGGAATTCTACAGGACCACCAAGAACCACCATTGGTGTGATAAAGTAAGTAATATATATAGTAACTAACGTTAAGTATATATTATACTTACAAACAGTAAAAGCAATTTTTAACACTGGGATCAAGTGCTGTAGTAGTCGAATAATCAGGCATGAATAAAAACATAACTCTACACTATATAGTTCACTACGAGACTTAAACCACAATCTTGTGGAACTTCAGATACAGATACCACTGAGCTATAAAGAATGGACTCAAGACACATGCATCATGGAATATTATGATCATATCATCATATGCGTTTGTCCCCCACCCACCCAAACCAGTTGATCAATCGAACTATTCCACTGTGTGTGGACAATGGAGAATGAACCCTTAATTATTGCAAACTTGTACGTGTGATCAATATATAATAGTTAAAAACTTAGGACGTACACCACTTCTAAAGTCGATCGGGTGTGTGCAATCTTGCTGAGCCATTTGGCCAGGAGGTCATGCATGTATATATTGGAGGGAATATAATATTATATATATATATATATATATATATAGGGGAGGGTTCATGCGAGAACCGCAAGAATTATCTCGGCCGTTCCTTGGATATGAGAAGTATCATGGATGAAGAGCGTGGAAGGATAGGGTGTGGCAGGGTGCATGTGAGGAATTCATGGGTGGGTAATGACATTGAAGGAGGGGGAATTGGACGACTCAGATTGGTTCTCGCATTAATTTTTTCATATATATATATATATATATATATATATATATATATATATATATATATATATATATATATATATATGGGAGGGTTACTATTAGAATGGATTTTTAGGTGAGAATGAGAGAATAAATCCTAGTCATCAATTAGATGTTGATGACGGCAGTAATCACTCGTCGCAATTAATGATTGTCGCAATTCATGGTTGCACTATGAATTAAATGAGAGTACAATTGTAAATCATCCGATCAAATCAAATGGAGGGCCAAAATTGAGTCTCTCATTCTCATCTAAATATACATTCTCATTTGAACCTCCCACTATATATATATATATATATATATATATATATATATATATATATATATATATATATATATATATATATATAGGGGGGTTCATTTGAAAACCATTATTATTACGAGAACTGCAAGAACCAATCTTAGCCATTCATTTAGTAAATGGAATTCATGGATAGAGAGCGTTGCGGGATAGAATGTGGCAAGGTGCATGAGATGAATTCATGACTAGGCATCAAATTGAAGAAGGGGGAATTGGACTGCTAAGATTGGTTCTCGCAGTTCTCAAAATAAAAATGGTTTTCAAATGAACTTCTTCACACACACACACACACACACACACACACACACACACACACACACACACACACACACACATATATATATATATATATATATATATATATATATATATATATATATATATATGGGACGGTTCAAACAAAAAACTGTTTTTTATACGAGAACTGCGAGAACCAATTATAGCCATTGATTAAAGAATGGAGGGTCTAGATTAAAGAGTTGTTAATAGCTAGTCTTAAACTAATCAAACTTATCATTAATTAATAAAATGCAATTTGAACATTTTTACATTACCTCTACTTTTTTTAAACTAATATATCAATCTAATCGAAATGTATTAAATTACGAAAATTATACCAAATTAACAAGTAAAATTATGTTCTTTAATTTGAGACCGACATGTGCACAGTTTAGACCTATACTGGAAAAAAACCCAGCAAACACAAAAAAGAATTCGAAAAAATCTAGCAAGATCGGTCTCACATTAAATACAGAGCTTTCTCGTTAATTTTGTATAATTTTTCTAATTTAACACTTTTTCATTTGATGGATATATTAATTTTAAAAACGCGGGGTGAATGTAATACATACTACCATTTACTCTTTAAAATAAATAAAAAAGACAGGAAATTAAATGATTGGAAGAAATGTTTCTCGTGGTTTTCGTACGAAAAACAGTTCTCGTTTGAACCGCTCTATATATACATACATACATATATATATATATATATATATATATATATATATATATATATATATATATATATATATATAGGGTGAGGTTATATATAAAACCTCCCTTAAACATAGAACCTAAAGAATCATGTTGATGATCGACAAGTGGCATATTAATTAGGGGCAAAACTGGAAAACTAAAAAAAACTCACCTTCCAGCCACCAACTTTGAAAAAAAAACCACACCAAACTTTAAATTATCATAACTCATTCCTTTTTAAGAATTTAAACAAAAAAATTACATCATTAAATTCAGTTTTTCGTCCTCTTTCAAACAAGACCAGGCTCGATATGTTTCTGAACCTTTTTTTTAAATGCAAAGTTTGTATTTTGAGTTGGGTTTCATTCTAAATGCAAAATTCAAAAAATCAAAAATGCAAAATATAAACATGCAGGTCATCCAGATGCTTCCAAAATGTAAATTCAACATGATTCAATGAAAATGCAGCCCAAAATACAAAATTACACATTCGAACCCAAAATGCAAAATCCGTACAGAACACTTTATGATGCCCAAAATGCATACAAAATTTTCATTTCCAAAAAAATTTAGAAAAATATGAGAAGAGAGATCTTGTTTGAAAGAGGATTAAAAAACTAAAAGATTGATATAAATTTTATATTTAAATTCATAAAACTTAAAAAGTTATGACAATTTAAAGTTTTTGAGGTTTTTTTTAAATCGTGGGTTGTTGGGAGAGGGATTTTCCATGTTTGCCCTTCTCTTTCTATATTAATACATGATAATTACAGTTTTGCCATCGTTAAATCTCATTCATTGATTTTGATGATTCAATGGTCCAAATTAGTTATTTTGTTCTTTGTTTAACATAGGGTTCTATGTTGATGCAATTTATATATATATATATATATATATATGTGTGTGTGTGTGTGTGTGTGTGTGTGTGTGTGTGTGTGTGTGTGCGCGCGCGCATGTATACAAGTTTGGTCTTACTTTGGTCCACATATTTCTTTGTTTTGTTTTCGGTTAATTGTATGTTTTTTTAGAGTGGTAAGAAGCCTTACACTTAATTATAACATCACATTGTCACACCATCTTTTTTCTTTTCATTCAAACTAACTGTTTGAATTTTCTGATTAATAGGATTAAACCTGATAGCAAAAATCAACTGTTTTTGCTACCCATTGATTTTCGAAAAAACTGATAACAAAGATAAGATCAAGAACAAAAAAACTTAAATCTAGAAACAAATAAAACTAGAAACTATGGATCATAGAGCCGAGGCTCTGATTCCACTGAAGGGTTTTGAACCTTACCAAACCACCATATGACTCAAACTGGTCAAACCTGGATTTGATTTCACTGGTTCAATCCTAAAAGCGGAACTGGATTGAACACAACCCTCTAAACCCCAAAAGGGTTAGGATCTTTAATTCAATGATCAAACATAGCTTCTTACAAAACAATCCACAGAATAAGGTTATAATAATATACCTGATCAGAACTTGGGATTGCTAAAGCAAGTCCACCACTACTGCACCTCCTTGGAACTGACTGCTAGACCGATCCTGGATCACCAAACAACAAAAACTCGACAATCCGAAAATGTGTGTGTGTATGCGTCGATCATCAATCGTAAAACACCTTCGGGTGTTCTTCTCCTTCGGCTTCGACTTGAACCACGAGAGAGAGATAGCGACAATAGAGAGAGAGAGCGACGAGAGTGAGGGAGCCGAGATAGAGAGAGAGAGTTGGTATGGTGGCTAGGTTTTCTTTTCTTGAACCCTTGTCACTTATATCTTAATCCTTAAAGCTTAAGGATATTTATAAGGATTAGATGGACCTAAGCCCGTTTAATTAAAAGCCCACTGGTTTTAATTAAACTTTCAACTCTTCTCACTTTGACCCTTAGACTTTACTAATTAATTAATTGACTATTAATTAACTTAGTCCGTTAAATATTAAAACTTAATATTTAAATCTTTTTAAATAATAAATAACTATTTATTATTTATTTCCTTTCTAATAATTAATACAAACTGATTAATTATTTATTTCTCTCTTTTCAATAATTAATACTACTGATTAATTATTTACTTTTTCTCTTTAATAATTAATCCAACTGATTAATTATTTCCACACAGATTTATGGTGAAATCCAACTGTTCTGAATTGGGTGTGTAGTAGTGTGACCCTTTAGTCTCTTATAACATTGGATACAATGTGCCCATTAATTATGTCTGCACATAATCTAACAGACTCCCACTTGTGCAAGATAAGTAATAGCTACTGCATATTGTTAGCCTAAGGAGGTCTCTAGCCAGACACTTAGGGTAACCAGGTTATAAGAACTCTTATACCCCAAAGTAACTTGTGATAAAATTTCATAAGCAACCTGCTTAAAAGAAACCAGTTATAAACTAACTGTTTATAAATTGAACTATCATAAACTCCCTGTTTATGAATGTGTACGTTTTTATATATACAAACTTGTATATATATAGGTTTGTCCCTTGCATCGCGATATTTCAATTTAGAGCATGAGCATGGAGAAAGTCAACTCAGAGACTCAAAAATTGGTTCATGACATACTTGATTTCAAAACTGCGTGATAAACGACAAAGAACTGATCAGTTTGTTTGGGCACGACCGTGCACTTACCAGTTTCTTTATTCAGTCAAGGGGCCCGGAAATATCTCTTTTAAAAAGAAGGTGCAATTACCATCTGGAAATACGGCTCCCACTGAATCTAGACACGCCCCTTATGACCACCCTCTTACGGCGTGGCGTTAAAACGTGCTAAGAAGACAACAGTTACCGCATTCCAAACCAAATACCTCAGGCTTAAGGATAAGTTATGTGATAAATACTTTTGACATGAATCCACGAAGTATTTTCACAGTGGGTCAATCCAATATTCGTAACCCTAACGAATATCCGTCAATTTTGGTCCACAAAAAACTTTTGCAGCTATATTCGACATACTATCGAATCTACCAAAAAATTACGATGACTTTATATCCCCATCATGGTTCCCACCACGATAAGTAGTCACAGATAATGTTTTGAAAAACCTAGTTTATTCCTGGATGAGCCAAAACATACAAAATTGTGAAGAATAATGAAACTAATTTCTACACCCTTCCATATTCCACCCTTGAATAAATGTGCATATTTTTTACCATTTCATTGACTCGATTCACGGTGTAGTATATCTGAATTACTTATTATTTTGTATTGCAACTTATCACAGATTACAAAGAAAAATAATATGATTATAAACCTAAAACTCAAGACTAGCACCCTGAAGTACTCCTTCTTGGTTTTGCTAGAAATCGTTCTTGCAACCTAAGAACAGTTCTAGACTTACTTATTTTATAAAATTCCTTAAACTTGGAGAAATTGTAAATAACTCCAAAGTTTCTGATTTTACAAAACAACCTTCCTTGTAATTAAAACTTTAATTACATTTGTAGATATATTAAAATCTTATTAGATTTTATTATTCATTTGAAACGATAAAACTTTCTTACACCTACTTGTAAGAACCTTGAAATTAGATTCCATGTGTATACCAATATTAATCTAATATCATTACTAAGAATGTTAAAGAACATCTTATTTCATCATTTCTAACGTTGACTAACCAACAATCATTTAATTAAGCTGACTTACTTGAACATTTTAGAACGTGTATAATTTCATTCAAGTCTTAACTTGACTCAAAAACTTGCAATGATGTCTTTATTGAGTAGCTCTCAGTAAGTCATGCATTCCTTGGATTAGTCCTTTCTCAAAGACTTACTATTTTAGACAACTTCTAAAATTATCCGACAACTATATACTCTAAAAGTTCAATCTTGTATTTATCATACTAGTTAAAAGAAACTTTTATTAACTTTGATAAATACATTAGTCAGATGCTCCCACTATCTTTAATGAAAAAGTGTATTACTTTAAAACATCTTTTTAGGCTTAGTCAAAAACTTGACTATCATGCCTAAAACTTTTGTTCCAAACACATGTTTTAAAGAACTTAGTTTTTGTAAGAAATTTGTTTTATGAAACCAAAAACTTGGATCTCTATATATCCATCTTTCTAATTACAGAAAGTGGTTTCATTAAACTTGCCATAATTGCAGAACACTTGTGAAGGCATTCTAAATTTTCTTCCATTAAAACATTCAGTATAAAATTTCCTTGATTATAGTGACTACCATAATCACTTTTATACTTTTTTAAATGTTTTATCAAAAACTATTTTTACTTAGAAATAATAACTATTATTTCATTTTGTTCAAGACTTTGAACACTCACTTTTCACAAAAAACTTAAACACTTTGCTAAAAAACAGAAAAACTATCTAATTTTATAAACAACACTTGTTTATTTAAGTATCTGAATGGTGGAGCCGGCATTTAAAGTAACTACAACAAATCACAGCATAATATTATTATGAATCACCAATCAAGTCAAGACTTGACTTATTGGTACTCTTTTAGTCACAACTGGACTAATCTTGATTCATAAAATAAGAACACGTGCACGGATATGAAAATAATTATAATCTCCATAAACTCAAAAGTTTCCATAAACAATTAAGATAAAAATATCTTAAACAAACTTAAAAAGGTTTAATAAACTAGGAAAAATAAATATTAATAATATCCGTCAGCTGCACGTGGGATCTCTTAATGCTGGGCTGTATCACTTTCCATCTCCTCCTGCAATAAACGATTGCAAGATATTAGAATACTCGTAAAGACTTTTACAAGTGGAAAGTGATAAAGAAGCAGTTTACACGATACCTGAGGTGCCAGCCTTGCCACCTGCCTCGTGACCCTTCGGGCAATCTTTTTTCCAGTGCCCGACCTCACCGCAGTTGAAGCACTGATTCTCGGTTCTTGCTTTGTTCGGCTTTGGCTTCTTGCCCTTGTTGACGTTATTGGCCCTGGGTGCACTCTGGCTGGGCTGGGCCTTGCCCTTTCCCTTTCCGTTGCGCCCCTTCCTCTTCTTATGCCAGTCATGACCCACCATGAAAACATCCTTAGACTTGGTCCCTATACTCTGCTCAGCAGTCTTGAGCATTGAGTGCAACTCAGCCACGGATTTCTCCATGTTGTTCATGTTGTAGTTAACTATAAAAGGCTTATAGTCATCTGACAACGAGTTGAGTATCGTATCCGTTGCTAGCTACAACGGTACTGGGTGCCCAAGTCTCTCTAGGTGGTCTATGTAACCTTTCATTTTCATGACGTGGTTACTGACCGAGGTCTCCTTAGCCATCTTGCACGAGTTAAATGCCCTGGTGGCATCATAACATTCTGTGCGAGCTTGCTCCTGGAACATGTCCCTCAGCTGGTGGATCATGTCATAGGCAGGAGTCTCCATCATGCTCGACTGCAACTCTGGACTCATAGTTGCGAGCATGAGGCAGCTAACATCTAGGGCGTCATTGGAGCGCTTCTGAAAAGCCTCCCTGACGTCTGCCCTAGCGTTGTTGGCAGGAGGATTTTCTAAAGGTTGTTCTAGGACATGCCACTTTATCTCGTGCCTAAGCACGATCCGGAGATTTCTCTCCCACGTGAGAAAGTTAGGACCAACAAGCTTGTCGTTCTCAAGAATGGAGCGGAGAGAGAGGTTGTTTGTACTAGTAACGTTGGTTGTCATCTACATATTAAAACCTTGGTTTAATTAGTAATTACAGATAAACTTTCTAATCATATATCATCAAACCCATAAATAATATATATTAGACCTAGGACCCATATTTCACATACTTGACGCAAGGTTTGGGCACTTCCCGCCAAGTCATGCAAATTCTGGTAGGTAACACCCTGTACCAATCGTACCTAACTGATACGACTCCTAGAACCTTGTAGAGCACTTAGACCCAGTCTAGTATGTTTAACTCTACTCTAGTGCTTTTTGGGCCAGGACTCCCGATTATCACCAAAGTAGATCGCACCACCTAAGACAACAAGAATTCTGGCCGGGACTCCCGATTATCGCAGAATCTTTCATGCCCCTTCTCGCAATGGTTTGAACCCGGATGCCCAAGGTTTGGGCACTTCCGACACCCGAGTACCGTTTAACAGCAAGGGTGTACCATTAGGTGGGTAGCACACCGATCTAAGATTTTCTTGGGTTTTGTAATTAAGTTAAAAACTTAATTTTCCAGTTTTTTTGAAAAACCATTTTTAAACTAACTGTTTTAAAAATACGATTTATATGTGTACCTAAACTAGGTGCACAAAACGGCCTTTATAAGTTCCAAACTTATAACCTTGACAAGAACTTTAAATTTAAAAAATCTAGTTAATACGACTACCAAAAATGAAGTCATATTTTAGATTGTCATAAAATGCGTGGTTTTTCACTGTTTAATAACAACCTGTTATTAAACCCCTTTTTATTTAGCATCATATAAAATGTCACATATCTATATGAAAAACAGTAAATAAAAGAACCACAACCACGCAGATAATAGGAATAAGCATGTAAAGCCCTATAGTTTTGCCAACTAATCCTAAGGTCAAACCTAAGGATAAAGTGACTTGGATTCGCCTTCTTGATGTGTTGCTCCCATTAGCCTTGACACCTTCCCGAAATGTCCGTGCCACGCGTGAAGAAAAACCATTTATGTTATCACCTTCTTCGAGTTCATCTTGGTTAAGGAATTTAAACTATTACTAATCTATTACAAATACAATATTGAATGGAGTTGTAAGTGGCACGCAGACCTCCCCGAACCAGTACAATATTACAATTAAGAAATGGATTGTAATTGGCACGCAGGCCTTCACAAAACCAAAAGAAAAAGAAGAAAGGGAAAAACAAGTCCTAAGTCGGCAAAACTATAGCTATATATATATATATCAACCACACAATTATATATAAGCAGTATATATATATAAAAGTCAACCACGCAGTTATATAATATATAAACAATAAACTGTGATGTTACGCACACAACCTGATTTGTTCAAATATTCTCATTTACCCTTTTGATTAATACCTATTAACAAAAAATGAGAATTATGATCTTCTAATTGAATTTATTTGACCAAACAAAGTCTTTCAACAAAACTTTAAAAAACTTGATTTTATTCAAAACTTGAATGAAATACTTATGTCGAGTTTTTATACTAGTTTTCCAAAAACTTAAAACCGACAACTTTTGGTCAATTAAATATTATTATCTTATTTGTTTCTCCATAATATTATATAAACTTTATCCTTTTAGATTTTATTCAAAAATGACTAAACTAGTCATAATAAATAAAAGTCTAAAATATATATTTTAACTAAATTGATTAAAATATATAACACTAGTTTATATAACATCTTATTAATTTTATAACTTAAAATTAATAATCCTTTTGTATTAATCCGGAAAAACCATCTTGGGCCAACATCTCCCGTCAACCCGAGAAACCCACTGGGCCAAGACCCTCTTGGGCAGAGAACCCATTGGACCGAAGTCACTTGGGCCATGAACCTCCTGGGCCGAGAACCACATTGGGCCGAGGACCCATTTGGACCTCGAATTGTCTTGGGCCGAAACCTTATGGACCGAAGCCCATTAGGCCTTAGCGCCGCTAACGGCCACCACCCAACACGGCGATGATCTGGGTTCCCGTTTTTCGATTAATACATGAAATATCTTAAATCGTTTTTAACCTATTAAAACTAACTGTTTTAATATACTGATTAAAAACTGGACTTTAATTCAAAAACCAAAAAACTATTAATTATTAATATTAACAAGACTTGTTTTTATTAATAATTAATTATCCTAAAACTTGATTTCAACCTTTTTAAACAAAAGTTCAAAAATACTGGTTAAGATAAAGTTTTAGATAAAAAGTTTTATCCTTTTTAACCGTTTAAACACAAACCTGGTTTAAACCTAACTGGTTAAAATCAAACCTTTTATCAACTGGATAAAAACAGAAAACTTGTTTTTATACCCTATGGTTTTCGATTTTTATGAATAGAAGAACAAGATGAAGAAGATCAATTAAAACTTAAACAAACCAACTAACTAGATTATCTAGGTTTGACTAATTAAACAAACTGTTTAATTTTCTTGATCAAACTTATCATTATCCAAAAATCATAACCTTTTCAACCATTCAAACTAACTGTTTGAATTTTCTTATTAATAGGATTAAACTTGATAGCAAAAATCAACTGTTTTTGCTACCCATTGATTTTCGAAAAAACTGATAACAAAGATAAGATCAAGAACAAAAAAACTTAAATCTAGATACAGATAAAACTAGAAACTATGGATCATAGAGCCGAGGCTCTGATTCCACTGAAGGGTTTTGAACCTGACCAAACCACCATATGACTCAAACTGGTCAAACCTGGGTTTGATTTCACTGGTTCAATCCTAAAAGCGGAACTGGATTGAACACAACCCTCTAAACCCCAAAAGGGTTAGGATATTTAATTCAATGATCAAACATAGCTTCTTACAAAACAATCCACAGAATAAGGTTATAATAATATACCTGATCAGAACTTGGGATTGCTAAAGCAAGTCCGCCACTAGTGCACCTCCTTGGAACTGGCTGCTAGACCGCTCCTGGATCACCAAACAACAAAAACTCGACAATCCGAGAATGTGTGTGTGTATGCGTCGATCATCAATCGTAAAACACCTTCGGGTGTTCTTCTCCTTCGGCTTCGACTTGAACCACGAGAGAGAGTTAGCGACGAGAGAGAGAGAGCAACGAGAGAGAGAGAGAGAGAGCGACGAGAGTGAGGGAGCCGAGATCGAGAGAGAGAGTTAGTATGGTGGCTAGGTTTTCTTTTCTTAATCCCTTGTCACTTATATCTTAATCCTTAAAGCTTAAGGATATTTATAAGGATTAGATGGATCTAAGCCCGTTTAATTAAAAGCCCACTGGTTTTAATTAAACTTTCAACTCTTCTCACTTTGACCCATTGGACTTTACTAATTAATTAATTGACTATTAATTAACTTAGTCCGTTAAATATTAAAACTTAATATTTAAATCTCTTTAAATAATAAATAACTATTTATTATTTATTTCCTTTCTAATAATTAATACAAACTGATTAATTATTTATTTCTCTCTTTTCAATAATTAATACTACTGATTAATTATTTACTTTTTCTCTTTAATAATTAATCCAACTGATTAATTATTTCCACACAGATTTATGGTGAAATCCAACTGTTCTGAAATGGGTGTGTAGCAGTGTGACCCTTTAGTCTCTTATAACATTGAATACAATGTGCCCATTAATTATCTCTGCACATAATCTAACACAAGTCAGTTTAAAGACCCACTTAATATTCAGTTTTCTAATTAAAATAAAAAAGAAATAGAATAAAGGGAGAAAGAGAATGTAAGGATACATATACACGGAACTAAGACCCGTAGTAATCATTGTCATGTTATTAAACCTTAACTAGAAGAAAATACATGAAGTGTTTTTTTTTTTGAACAACCAAACACACACACAATTTTACTTTTAAATCTACACATTTTGTTCCTATAAGACTAAAATTTACCATCATATAAAATACTTCTTAATATCTATAGTATTATTAGACGGGAGACTCATTATTATAGTAAAAATAAGAGTGGGTTAATTGTATTGTGATGGTCCATGATAAATAAGTAGATTAGATACAAAATAGATGATCAAGATTATAGAATAAGGAGGGTATGATGAGGGAATCGAGTGAAAATTATGAGAATGAAATGTGTGGGAAAACATTATCAAGATGAGAGTGGAACTAGAAAAATTAGGAGTGTCTTTAGATTCTTTTTTTTTTATCTTTTGAGAAAAAAAAAATAGGTGATTGGTCGGAAATTCTTTTTTTGCTAGATCATTGGGTGGGAATGAGAAGCTTTGTGATATATTTCTTCAGGTTTTTGCGAGAGAAAGAAATATGGGTTTGTTAGTTAATTATAAGGGTAGTTGGATATGAGTTGAGTGGATTTGAAATCAAAATTGAATGGGACAGTCAAGGTGGAGGGTCGTTGAAGAACAAGATAACCTTGTAAGTGTCTACCTGTTAGACTGGCTTTGGATAATAGAGACTTTACTATTCATTTCATCGTATGCTGGTGTTGTGAGCAATAGCTAGAAAATTTACAGCATTGTTTTTGACAATGTGAGTTGGCTAAAGATATATGGTTGAAGATATTTTGTTTGTGGGGTTTAACATACCATAATTTTTCTTCGAGAATAATGTTATTAATTTGAAAAAGGTTATCGGGATTTCCAAGGTTTAAAATGATGTGTGGGAAACAATTGTGTGGATTTCTATGTACTTCATATTGATTAGAAGATCATACTCAAAGGAAAAAAGAAGTCAACTTGGGATTTATTTAGTGATATTTAAGGGTTTGGTCTTTTATGTGAATTTCGGCCCAGATTAAGGATTGCAAGAAGATTAGATGGGTAGGTTGGTTTCAACATCTGGACATGGCTGTTAAATAAAGCAGACGTGATTGCTTGTTTTATTGAAATCTTGCTCAAAGTTCAAGTTGACTGTCTGTTTTTTTATTTCGTTTTTATAGTTGTTCTTCTTTTATATGTCTTTTTATTATATGCTCCTTACATATTGTAGTTGTTTTAAACTCTTCAACTTAATAATAAATTCACCTTTCAAAAAAATTGTACAATTAAAATTAATTTATTAAATAATAAAAAATCATGTAATAAATTTGATTTGAACTAATCTTTTATCTTTTATTTATATTAAAAGTAAAAAAGATTGTTCACTAAATCACTATAGTATATTATACTATATCATGTATTCATGTCAGGACTCAGGAATCCTTACTTGTTTTTAGGGTGGGCCGAGTAAGAAAGAACCGCATAATATACGGCATGTGTCAACATGGTTATCATCAAGGAATAGGTTGTTAGACTTTCTTAAATAATCATAATGACATTATACCAATTTTAAAGTTATAATTTGAGTCCATTAAATTTATAATCAAATTTGTTTTTAGTCTTATAAACTAATTAGTTTTCTAACGCATATATTTTATATTTACTTATATTTCTATGTGTTTAGTATCTATTATTTAAAAGTGTTTCAAATTTGTCACTTTTTGCTATTAGATATACCTAACTTTAAAAACTATCATTAATGTATCCAACTTTATAAAAATACCATTTAATCATTCAACCTGGTATAACAAGTCATATGCTGATGTGGCGCCAGTTATAATGACGTGGCAGGTTACGTGGCATGTGACATGGATTCTCAAATTTTAAAAAATAAAAATTTTAGTACTTATTTTTAATAATAATAATTATAAATAAAGACATGGTTTCATGACTTCATTTGGATCGACCACGATCATCACCGTAAGAAACATATGCAAAGGCCGCCCACCACCACTATTAATCGATCGAGTGGATTTAGGATTCATCGATTGGATACAAAGGACTACCATCATCTGGACTTAACCATCGATCTATCTGGACATCACTATCGACTGCACCATCACCACCGATCTGCACTTCACCAAAGACTTCACCATCTACTACACCATCACCACAATCGCTCAAAAACTCCATGGCAGCCCCCATCGACTTCACCATTGATATATCTCGACATATTTCAGGGTTTCTTCGACGATTATGGTTCTACAGCGATTAGGGTTCTTCGACATGGTGCCGACTTGTTCTGTAAACGATTAGGGTTCTTCGACGACATGGCCGCGACTTGGTAAGTTCTTCATTTCAAGGTTTGTTCTTATGATTCCAGATCTGTGATTGCTGCTTTGTTCTTATGATTCCAGATTTGTGTTTGGTTCGATTTTGCTTCCAGATCTTCATTTTAAGCTTTGTTCTTACGTTTGTGTTTGGTTCGATTTTACATACAGATATTGGTTTTGATTTAGTTCACATATTTTGTTTTAACATGTTGATTTTGTTGATCATCATTTGTTGCTTATCATCTGGGTTTAATGTTTTAGTTATTCAAAGATTGGAAGTATACATTAAATGTTATTTAAGAATATATATATGATTTGGAATTGATTTATCTATGTGGAAATAGATTGGTATTTAAAATAAATAAAAAATAATAGAATTACCGCTTACATGCTGAATAAATAACCAGATACATCAATCGGTTGTTTTTTTTTAATGTTTGATACATTAAATGGTAGTTTTCAGAGTCGGGTATATACAATAGCAAAAAGTGACAAGTTCGATACACTTTTCGCTACTAAACCCTATTTATTTTTTTTATTTTTACAATTACATTAACCTATGCTTTATAGATATAAAAATGTTATTGTAAGATGGTAACTTCAATTATTAAAATATATTCATCATAATTTCTATTATATGTATCAATATATAAAACTTATGGTTTATGCATTAAACTTCCAATTTATATTTTGATTTAAGTAACAAATTTTGTTATGAACTGTTAAAGTAAGTAAAAATTAAGTCATCAAGATCTGGTGGTAATTTAATTGTAGAAACTCCCGCTAAACCTAAAATCTTAATTTGAAAATTCAAATTTTGACTTACTTTAACGAAACAAAATAGGTAATTATTTAGATAATAAACAAATTAAATTATATATATCGACTTTTTTTAAAACAGGTTATAGCATGTTAACCTTATTCGATGCCAGCAACAACAGTTTTTTATACACACAAAACTTCCTACATCCATAATTGGTGCTAGCCATAATCATATCCAATCCACAATTAAATTATTTACCAACGTTAATCATTAAAATTAAACTTTATAATTGGTTTTGGTAAATAAAAAAATCTATCACGTGGTCATAAAAATCAATTTTACAATATGTTTTGCTTATAGCGTGATTTACTAAAAATTCATAAAAAATGAAATAAACTTTTATAATTATTTATTTTATTAATTATTATGAAAATTTACTTGACTAGTTTTTTATTCTATCTGATTTTATAATATGTTTGTATGAATAATTTCACTATTGATAAAAAAAGGCACTTAATGTTACAATTATAGGATATGAAAGATTTATAACCATTAGATTCATTAGTTGTTTTAGTAAAGTGTGTGATAATGATTTGATTAATTTCTAAACTGTGTAGTACATAAATATTACTTTACTGTTCAACATTTTTTTGGTCTGTATGCTTCAAGTTAGCATTCATTTTTTGTTCCTTGTCACTGTGCTATGGATCTATTTCTTGTGACCATTTCTCATTCTGGTTAGCATTTCTTGTCGTTCATAAGTTCTCTCTTGGTTCGTGGTTCGTTTGGTTCACAATTTTAGGTTCAGTTTGGGGTTCACAATGCTCTACTATTGATCTACAGTCAAGAATTTTAGATCTATTGTTTAAGAGAAGGAGAAAAAATTAACCAATCGTATCACTAGGTTTACGAAGTCTTTTAAAAATTAAATTTAGAAAATATGAATAAAATTAAACAAGTTAATGTCTTTGAAACAAACAGATGTATCAAGTATCACCACAAGACGATTAGTGTGATTGTAAGCATTTAAATACATAAACTATACTTTTTAATCTATTAACGTTTATGCATCGTTAAGTTGTTCCCTTATACAAGTTAAGTCTTAATTAAAAAAAAAGACGTTGCTTCTTGTTAATTTTTTTTATCTTGATAACCCTAATTTTTATCGTTTTATAAGGTCGAATTTTACCTTTTTTACAAATAGAGATTTATAATGATTTTATGTAAAATTGAATTTAATATATCTTGATTTAAAAGATGATACGTTGTCTTTATTAGTCAATGTTAAGTTAATAATTATAATAATTTTAATTGACAATTTATTTACTAGAGATATATAGTATCGAGAGCTGATTTATATATAATAATATTTTTTCATACGCAACATATATAAAGAGTTAATAGCATATGATACAAGTTGCTAATATATTAGATTATTATATATAGATTTTGCATCAATAAATAACCATGTGTTAAACAAAGAACTTAAAAAACCAATCTGGATAATTGGATCATCAAAATCAATGGATAAGATTTAACGATGGCAAAACTGTAATTATCATATATTAAGATTGGAAGAAAAGGGCAAACATGGAAACCCCCCCCCCCCCCCCCCTCAACAAACCCACGATTTAAAAAAAATATCTCCAAAAACTTTAAATTGTCATAACTTTTTAAGTTTTATGAATTTAAACAAAAAAAACTATAGAAATCTTTTAGTTTTTTAATCATCTTTCAAACAAGACCACTCTTCTCATATTTTTCTAAATTTTTTTGAAAATGCAAATTTTGTTTGCATTTTGGGCAGAATGTAGTGTTGTGTGCGGATTTTGTATTTTGGGTATAAATATGTAATTTTGCATTTTGGTCTGCATTTTCATTGAATCATGTTGGGTTTGCATTTTGCATTTTTTATAATTTTGCATTTTGGAATCATCCAGATCACCTGCATGTTTAAATTTTTGCATTTTTTGATTTTTTGCATTTTGCATTTAAAATGAAACACAACTCAAAATGCAAAATTTGCATTAAAAAGTTTCAGAAATATATCAAGTCTGGTCTTGTTTGAAAGAAAACAAAAAACTGAAACTAATGATATAATTTTTTAGTTAAGATTCTTAAAAACGAACGAGTTATGATCATTTAAAATAAGTTGAGGTTTTTTTTTTCTAAACATGTTGGGGCCTGGAGAAGGACCGTGAGTTTTTTTTTCTAATTAAATATTTGCCCTTAAAAAATGTGTCATGTGACAACACCAGGAAGGTTATTTAGGTTCTATGTTTAAGAGAGGTTCTTTATATAACCTTACCCTATATATATATATATATATATATATATATATATATATATATATATATATAATTAGGTTCAAGTAAAAAAACCTTAAGGTACTAAATGTAAGGAGAAAGGAGAAAGTGACACTTGTCATTTTTAATTTAAAGGTATTATAGGAAATATGTATATTTTATCTCTCTACATGATATCCCACGTCCCACCCACTTCCCTTCTCAACCTGCGTAACCCTAAATGGAGAGATACTCCCGTTTTTGTTTCCTGTGCCGTGCGTCCCCTGCAACCTCCGCCACCGCATCCCTCCGCCACCGCCACCTCCACCGCATCCCTCCCCTTCGCCGTCCAATTTTGTAAACCCTAGGAGGGTTTCCTCCGGTTTGTTCCCCTGCGCAGCCCTCCTTCGAAAGCGACGCCGATTTCCGCTCTGTGACGTTAACGACCACCACCGCCTCTGTGTCGTCGTCCACATCTGATGATCCTGCCAAGGCTGTTATGTGCGTCGGCCCACCATCTAGGGTTTCTGTTTTCTCGATAGCCCCATCGCCGCCGCCCCTGCTTGCTTAGCCCGTCGCCGCCGCTGCTTACTTAGGCGAAATGATTGTGCATCACCGACAACCATGCACCACCACCACCGCCGCACCACCAACGGCGCCGTCGTTCTTCGTGATTTCTTCCGTGCATCAGATTTAGCCAAAGTATGCATATATTTTTTTTGTATCAAAAATGGTTGTAATTTGTGAATCAATAAATGTAATTTGTGCATTAATTGTATTTTGTGAATCAATAAGGTGTAAACTGTGAATCAAAAGTTTTCATCTGTGAATCAAAAGATGATTTTTTCTATAAATCAAAAGTTGTATTTCTGTGCATTAAATAGTTGTATTTTGTTCATTAAATGGTGTACTTGTGCATCAGATCTGTGACGGGAACAGAGGTAGGGGTGGCAGTTGATCTGGGCTTGTTTTTTAAACTTCCCATATTAACCTTTTTTATTTTTTTTATTCTGAAAATTTGGTTAATTTGATGACTTTTTTTATTTGAATTTTGAAGAGATCCTGTGGTCAAGATTTCTCCTTACATTTAGTACCATAATATTTTTTTACTAGATCCCTACCATATATATATATATATATATATATATATATATATATATATATATATATATAAACCCCAAAAGTCTCCCCCTTAAGGGTGAGGTTCAATAGAAACCCCCCTTAAACAAAAACCCTAAAGTCTCAATCTCAGCCACTCATATAAAAGGGCAAAATGGGAAAATGAAATCTAAGGGCTTAAAACTCACGTTCACCTTCCAGCCCTCAAAACCCACATTTTTTTATTTTTTTTACCCCTCAAATCTTTAAATTACTATAACTATTTCAATTTTTTGAATTTGAGCAAAAAAATTATACCAATCTTCTCATTTTTTTAATCCTCTTTCAAACAAGACCACTCTTCCTATATTTATGAAGAAAATTTTTTTTTACAAAAATGACGAAAATGATAAAAAAAATTTATAATTTCCGTGCCCTCTTGTATATATATATATAAGAGCAGGCGACGAAAATGATAAAAAATTCGTCATTTTTATCATTTTCGGACCTGCTGTTTAAGTGTATATAAGGGGATACGAAAATGATGAAAATGACGAAATTTTTATCATTTTCGTACCCCCTTGTATACATATAAGAGCAGGTGACGAAAATGATAAAAATTTAGTCAATTTTATCATTTTCGGACCTGCTATTTAAGTGGTATATAAGGTGATACGAAAATTATGAAAATTATGAAATTTTTATCATTTTCGTGCCCTCTTGTATAACATATAAGAGCAGGTGACGAAAATGATAAAAATTTCGTCATTTTCATCATTTTCTTATCACTTTATATACCACTTAAAAAGCAGGTCCGAAAATGATAAAAATTTTGTCATTTTTATCATTTTCATATCCCCTTATATACCACTTAAACAGCAGGTCCGAAAATGATAAAAATTTTGTCATTTTTATCATTTTCATATCCCCTTATATACCACTTAAACAGCAGGTTCGAAAATGATAAAAATTTTGTTATTTTTATCATTTTCGGACCTACTGTTTTAGTGGTATATAAGGGGATACGAAAATGATAAAAATGACAAAAAATTTATTATTTTCGTCACCTGCTCTTAGATGTTATACAAGGGGCAAGAAAATGATAAAAATTTTGTTATTTTTATCATTTTCGTGTTCTCTTATATATCATGTAACAGCAGGTGACGAAAATGATAAAAATGACAAAATTTATCATTTTCGGGACCTGCTATTACATGATATAACAGCAGGTGACGAAAATGATAAATTTCGTCATTTTCATCATTTTCGTCATTTCGTCGAATTTTTTTTCTTCAGAAATATAGGAAGAGTGGTCTCGTTTGAAAGAGGATTAAAAAATGAGAAGATTGATATAATTTTTTTGCTCAAATTCAAAAAAATGAAATAGTTATAGTCATTTAAAGATCAAAGAGGTAAAAAAATAAAAAAAAATGGGGCTTTGACCATAATACCCCTCCTTCTCTAATTAAATCTTATAATTATTTAGTTATTTACAATAATGTCATTGTAGATATTAACCATTAATTTGATCGATCTAACGGCCATAAATTGGACTTTGGGGTTTTTGTTTAATGGGGAGTTTCTATTGATCAAATTTCTATATATATATATATATAGGATAGGGATATGCTAAGAGGGATATCAAGGTAAGAGGCGTAAGAGGGATCCACAGCCGTTGGATCAAGGTCCTCAGTCAACTAAAAGTGGTCAAAATCCAGTACAGTTGGCAATTAGAAAAACGAGACTAAGGGGTATTTTTGGTATCACGCTCAATTAAAAAATGATGAACGTCCTTAATTTACGGTATGAATTTGGGAATTCATAAACAAGAATAGATCATCACTAACTGAAATTATGATTCATAAACATAATACATTCTTTAAATTTAATAAACAATAACATATCATCAGATTTGCTATACAGAGATCATCAAAAATTACAAATCATCAATTCATCATTTAACAAAAAACAGATTACAAAACCTGATACATACATCAAATCAGATATACAAAAATGATGAACAATACACTTATAAAAACAGAATACAACAATGGCTATACATATCATCAAAATTGATATAAAAAATCACCAAATTTGATACATGCATCATCAAACTATTCCAGATTCACAATTCCTCAAAAAAAAATGGATATGATGAACACTTACAATTAAAATGAAAACAAAACCTGATACACAAAAATTTGATGAAAATATGGAAAAAATAAAATGAATGAAAAAAAACAAGAAATAGATGAAGGAGAAGAAATGATGAATCTTTATTGTGTGAAGCGTGAACATGATTCTGTCTACATTTAAGGTTTTCCAGCTTCAGGCGAGTGTGGGTGGCGGCGGCGGACGGTTTAGGGTTTCCTGCGGCGGACGGTGATTTAGGGTTTCCTATGTCGGCGGCGGTTTAGGGTTTCCTGCGTCGGCGGCAGTGTAGGTTTCCTGCAGCGGCGGCAGTTTAGGGTTTCCTGCGTCGGCGGCAGTGTAGGTTTCCTGCAGCGGCGGCGGTTTAGGGTTTCCTGCGGCGGCAGTGGTTTAGGGTTTCCAGATCTAGAAAACCATTAAAAAAATGATGAAAAATATATGAGGCGGCGGCGAAGATGGATGATGAGGTGGTGCCGTCGGTGATGATTAATCAGGTCGTCGACGAGGATTGATGAGGACGCGGTGGTTGGTCGTAGGGGTGAGGATAGATGAGGACGCGGTGGTCGATGGTCAATGAGGATGGATGCGGAGGCGTGGTCAGCCAACGTTGGTGATGGAGGAAGAGGCGGCTGTGAGGAGGCCAATGGTGAGGATGTCGATAGTCTGCTATTAGGGTTAAAGTGAGGAGGCCGATGGTCTGCTATTAGAATTAAAAAGGCAAGCCGAAATTTAAGGGGGTGAGAGAAAAAAAATACATTTTGTCAAAATTACCCCTAAAGCTGTCAATCCACGTGTCAACCCCAAAATCCCCCTTACCCCTCTTACCACAATTTCCCTCTTAGTTGATCCAACTCCTATATATATATATATATATTACCCCTCTTACCACAATTTCCCTCTTAGTTGATCCAACTCCTATATATATATATATATATATATATATATATATATATATATATATATATATATATATATATATATATATATATATATATATATATATATATATATATATAGAGAGAGAGAGAGAGAGAGAGAGAGAGACAAAAGTTCATGCGAGAACCGTTGTTAGCGCGAGAACCGCGAGAACCAATCTAAGCCGTCCAATTCCCACTCCTTCAATGTCATTGCCCACCCATGAATTCTTCACATGCACCATGCCACACCCTATCCCTCCACGCTCTCCATCCATGATACTTCACATATCCAAGGAACGGCTGAGATTGGTTCTCGCGGTTTTCGCACTAACAACGGTTCTCGCATGAACACTCCTATATATATATATATATATATATATATATATATATATATATATATATATATATATATGTTAATTTTGTTGTATATAGATCGTTTACTATATAGTAATTTTATAAAAGTTAATAATAAAGAAAAAGTAAAAAATAAATAAAAAGGAAGGTGGAGGTTTTAACGGGTGGGGTGGGTATCTCATCGAGGGAAGGAGGTGTGTGTGTGTGTGTGTGATGAAGTATAAAGAGACACTCAATGCACCTCACCTGTAGAAACCCTTTCCTCATACACAACAACAACACAATCTCTCTCTCTCTCTCTCTCTTTGGGTTTTGAGTACAATTCAAACTCCATTGATTCTCTCTCTTAATTATCTACTCGCCGATGCTCATTTGAATCTTCATCTATAAATTTCCCCCAATTAACTCATCTTTTTTCTTCTTAATTTGCTTTTTGATTTCTCGGCGTCGCCGCCGTCACGGTGTTCCCCACTCCCGACCAACATGGGTGGTGATAAGGCTCTTAGTCTCGAAGAGATTAAAAAGGAGACTGTTGATCTGGTATGAAAACCCTCGCTCTTCTCTTCTAACTTCTAACCTTTTTTTTCCTTTTTCTGATTGAATTTTGTTTTGAACGAACTTGAAAATTAGTTTAGGTTTCTTTTGATTTTCTGATTTCGATTTCGGTTTGAGATTGAAATCGTTATGAACAACATTAACATCGTAGCTGATTAACGCAGCATCCTCATTCTTTTTTTTTCCTTTTGATGCGTTCACGCATGTGAACACTTCCTTCACAAACAACCACCTTACTTCACTGATTACTTTTTATTCCTCTGATCAGTTACGAATCGATTAAAATAATGATTTCAGTTTCTGTACGGTTTCCATGCTAATCGACAAATGGTTGTTTCTGCTTCTAGATATTATTTTAATCAATTTGTTTTAGTTTCTACCATCATTTTCAAGGTCTATATATGTAATTTTTTATATTTATACACAGACAGAGAGAGATTTTGTTTTTATATAGTCTGCTTTTCTACTGAAGTTGCGTGATGAAAAGGAACTTTGCGAGTATCCTATAATTATAACTTTATTTACACAAAATAGAGAATTCAAATAGTTTTGGAGTCCTAATTAACAGTCTGAATTTAATACTAATCTACTGGTAAATGGTCGCTATCATGCATGACTTTATGTGGGACTAAATGGTCAAAGGTTATGCTTGATAGTCAAAGATTGTGTTTATGTTGAAGTTGTTCAGCAAAATATCCAGAAACTAACGAATGAATCCGGGAGGAAAAATAGCAGGAATTTGCATGTTGAATTTTTATTTATTGTTTCGCATTTTCGCTAAGTTGTTAGAATATCAGAATCTTTTTTATTGTTAGACAAATCCGGATATTTGTTAGGCATCAAATCTGGGTTTATCTTGTTACGATACTTTGATTTTTACCTTTTCTCTTAAATAATAAAAGAAAAGAAATTAATGAACATTGCTTATTTATTTTGTTAATTAAAAAATATCATCATCGCAATACATCATTTTTATGCAATAAATTTGTAACCTTCAAAAAGCAAATCTTTAATCTTTTAGTTTCATATGAATACAATTGTACATGCTGTTCATGGACTGCACATTTATTTTTTATACGTCCAATAAATTTTTTGGTTACATAAAAGTTTGTATTTTGAAGTTTGACTAGTAATTCTATAGTTGATACTATTTTAATAATTTTATAGTTAATCATCATAAGATAATATTTACTCCCTATTTTTAGTCAATAATATTGATTTCTTTTCGTAACAATATTATTGATAATCTATTTATAATATTATACAGTTGCTTTTAGATTATTATATTATATTATTTGATTATCTGCTAAGTGTGTTTTAAGTCACATTATTGTTCCATCGCCTTTTACAAACTATAGATTCTATTTTCCAAAATGTACTATAAAAGTTTTATATCCTTTTATTAAATTATTTTATTTGTTAAATAAAACATTTTATTTATTATTTATTTATTAATTTAATACAAGTCTAAAAAAATAGATAACATCAGAAAATATAATAGATTGAAAGCTTTATTATTTAGTTGATACGACCATAAAATCTTTGTGCACTTTATAACATTAAAAAAATATTTTCGTAATACTAATTAAGAAATCATATGGAGAGAGAAAGGGTAGTACAGTACTTTTATATAATACATCAGAAAATGTCTGTTGAATGCGGGGAAGGGTTTGTGGGTACATGTCCGTGGTACCCAAGTCTTATTTTATGCTTTTCCTTCTGTCATATTATTTTTCTTTAACGGCTGTGACTAATGACTTCTGACGCTGCTTCTTCAATTTATTTATTATTAACTATATAATATATACTAAATAAACCCATTTCAATTTTATATTATTTCATGTCTAGAAAAAAACAGAAATTTTATTTGGACTGTTTAAATATTAATTTTATAAATATGTATGAGAAGGTTTCAACCGAAATCACTAACTCATATTATGAAATACCAATAAATTATATTATATTAACTCATCTTTAAATACGTAATTAATCATCAGAATTTTTTTTTCCTTTTAATTTTTTTTATTTTGCGAATATTAATCTTTTATTTTGCCCCATTGGCTTTTTTATAGCACGGAATTCCCGATGTACCCTTGCTTTCTCGTGTGGTTTCGGTATTGGGTTGGCTTTTAGGGACCTTTTTAGGAACTTTTTTTTAATATTCTGTGCGTAAATGATACACACCCGTCTCTTTATATATGCCAAGGTGCCGTCTTTTTAGTGGCTTGAAATTAAGAATGGGGTTAAGGGTCCCCCCATTTTAAGTTTAGTGGAAAGTCAACTTGGTTACTCAACCATCCATGTCTCTGTTTGTGCTGTTTTTATTCCTCTGCCCCCATGCCATAATGAATAGGTTTCTACTTTTTAATATTATATATGATTTGTTTTATTACATATTATTAATCCTTCACCCTTAAGTTTTTTTGTATCTGAGTTTTGCAAGTAAAAAAATAAAAATCTTTGATTCCATGTTCTTTTTGTAATCTGAAGTTGTAAGATAAAACAACTGCATCTTCTTAAAATAGTATGGCTATTTTCTTTTCTCCCATTTTGCAATTGTATTATATTAAAAGAGACGTGATAGTTCTTTGCTTGTGGAGGAAAAAGACCTTATGATTTTTAGCCAATTTAATTTATTTTGACTAAAAAGAGACTATGCTGTAGTACTCATACCAAAATAGTGTTACTATTTATGGTTTCACTATTATATGATATAATTCGGTCTGTGCTAAGTAATGAGAATCATTTATTTCAGGAGAAGTTCCATCTTATTTACTGTTTTCGTAATATGAAGCATTTAAATTACTTGGACTTTTGGTTGTGCCTAAAACTAAACAGATTTGATGAGTTTATCAGATTCAGAACTGAATCATTTGCTGTCTACCAAAGTGAGTTAACTGTTAAGACAAGTCGTGAATTCATTGACCATAATTTATCTGATTTTTGTGAACTAATTGATTAAAACTTGTATTACAAACCATATTCAAGTAATCAACCTGTGAACAAACATTTCCACAAAATTTTGTTATAGAATACCTTATAACAGTAGTGTTATATCATGTACATGTATATATATTTCACCCGGGGCATACCAGAGTGATGTGATTATTTTAGGTAACATCTCCCCCACCCCACCGAATCTAAAGTCTTTTAAAGTTGCGTGAATTATGATCAGGGGATCAGGATATGTGCCAAACCTCACCAGCAAGGGATGGTCAGGCATGTTAGATGTCTGTCTGGTTTCCATATCCATGAGTGTGTCCAAAACTGCTTAGGAAAAAGTAGTAAACAGACAAAGCCTTTGGTAATCAGTCTGGTTTTTTAGAAGAGTTATATTAAATAATTATTTATTAATTTCCAAATCGAATAAAAAACTATTCTCATTTTTGGTGGACCTTGATTCCTTTTCCTGATTTTTTGTGTTGGGTCATAATCATTGGAACCCGATACCAATCACATGAAATTTTGGAATAAAAATAAAGTGAAGATAATACATAAGATAGTCTTTGTGAGTTTTTTTATCTAATTACTTTGTAATTAATTAATATCTTGCTTTTAATTCAATTATTTGCACTTGCGTTTATTTGTATCTTTATACTATTAAAAGACAAGGTATGATATATGTCACTTTACCAGTCATATCTAACCTAAGTATTAAGGTCGTGTAAGTGCCATAATTACCAAGACCATTTCAATATAACTTTTTTAGTGCATGAGTTGGTAGTCATAATAATTAAGCTAGGAGATAACATCTTAAGTCTTAGTTAAGTATAATGGCATAAGCACTAATAGAATAATAACTTGTCTTTTTTCTTATAAGTTTTTACAGTGGAGTTGATCCTTATTCTACCCATATTTACAGGAAAAAGTACCCATTGAGGAGGTGTTTGAACAGTTGAAATGTAACCGCGAAGGTCTAAGCACAGATGAAGGAACCACAAGGCTTCAAATTTTTGGACCTAACAAATTGGAGGAGAAAAAGGTATTTTCAATCATGATTAATCTTATCTTAGTTACCACTTACTTCTTAAAATGGTTAATGATTATTTTTTTGTATTGATCACAGGAAAGCAAACTACTCAAGTTTCTTGGTTTTATGTGGAATCCTTTATCATGGGTCATGGAAGCTGCAGCCATTATGGCAATTGCAATGGCTAATGGAGGTGGAAAACCACCGGACTGGCAAGACTTTGTGGGTATTGTTTGCCTTCTTGTTATCAACTCAACCATCAGTTTTATTGAAGAAAACAATGCTGGAAATGCTGCTGCTGCACTTATGGCTGGTCTCGCCCCTAAAACCAAGGTTCTGAGGGACGGTCGATGGAGTGAGCAAGAAGCTGCCATCTTGGTTCCAGGAGATATCATCAGTATCAAACTTGGCGATATCGTTCCTGCTGATGCCCGCCTTCTTGAAGGTGATCCCTTAAAGATTGACCAGTCTGCTCTCACTGGTGAATCACTTCCAGTGAACAAGAATCCATACGATGAAGTGTATTCTGGATCAACTTGCAAGCAAGGTGAAATTGAGGCTGTTGTTATTGCAACAGGTGTGCACACCTTCTTTGGGAAGGCTGCACATCTTGTGGATAGCACTAACCAAGTTGGTCATTTCCAACAAGTTCTTACAGCAATTGGAAACTTTTGTATTTGCTCGATCGCTGTTGGAATGTTGGTTGAGGTGATTGTCATGTACCCAATTCAGCACAGGCAGTACAGAAGTGGAATCGACAATCTTTTGGTGTTGCTTATTGGTGGAATTCCAATTGCTATGCCAACTGTTCTTTCAGTCACCATGGCTATTGGATCACATAGGCTTTCACAGCAAGGTGCAATTACTAAAAGAATGACTGCAATCGAAGAGATGGCTGGAATGGATGTCCTTTGCAGTGATAAGACTGGAACGCTGACACTTAACAAACTTTCAGTTGATAAAAATTTGATTGAGGTGTTTGCTAAAGGTGTGGATAAAGAGCAGGTGTTGCTTTTTGCTGCTAGGGCATCTAGGACTGAAAACCAGGATGCTATTGATGCTGCAATAGTTGGAACCCTTGCTGACCCTAAAGAGGTATCTCTCCTTCTCTACAGGTGGCAATTGCGGCCCATTTACTTCTAAAAGAGTTGATTTTGGTAGAAATAACAGAAAAAGGCTCATCAGAAATGTATTTTGTAATGCACAAAACCTCCTAAATCAAGCTGCACCAAAAGATTAGTTTATATGAAAAGTACATAAGTTTGATAATCACATTTACCCACAAATCAATCACATACCAGAGTTACCTGTTTTGACCTGTTACCCAACTTATTCACTTCCCCATGAGTAGCTTTAATGACTACATATAACCAGTAACTAGAATTTCTTTTTCAATTCTGGTATTTTAAACTATGGATGACAAATATACGTATAACTTCTCAGGCTCGAGCTGGAATTAGAGAAGTCCATTTCTTTCCATTCAACCCTGTTGACAAGAGGACGGCTTTGACTTACATCGATGACCAGGGCAATTGGCATAGAACAAGCAAAGGTGCTCCGGAACAGGTAGTTTTCCAGTTCTTTTAATATATTCTCAGAGCCCTCATGAGTTAGTTAGTTGGTAGCTAAATCCAAATTTAAATAATTGTGTCAGATTTTAAATCTATGTGGATGCAAAGAAGATTTGAAGAAGAAAGTTCATGCAATGATTGATAAATTTGCCGAACGTGGGTTGCGATCTTTGGCTGTTGCCAGACAGGTCTTTTTTTTAAATTCCTTTTTTTTTAATCTATTTCTATTGTAATGTCTTATTTATATGATTATTTACCTTTATTGGTTGCAATATGATAAAATTTGTAGGAAGTCCCTGAAAAGTCAAAAGATAGCCCTGGTGCCCCATGGCAGTTTGTTGGATTGTTGTCACTATTTGACCCACCAAGGCATGACAGTGCTGAAACAATTCGCAGGGCTCTCAATCTTGGTGTAAATGTCAAGATGATTACTGGTAATTAATCTTATATACTGATTATGACACACTTTATATATTATATATTATTTATATTGATAATGCCTAAATGATGTTGTATAGGTGACCAACTTGCCATTGCTAAGGAGACTGGTAGACGGCTTGGTATGGGAACAAACATGTACCCTTCGTCTTCTTTGCTTGGTGGGCACAAGGATGCATCTATTGCAGCACTCCCTGTTGAAGAGTTGATTGAGAAAGCTGATGGATTTGCAGGAGTTTTCCCAGGTGGGTGTTCCTTAGTGCTGCTGGTACAATCAATTTTTATTTGTCAATTAATATTATATATTTGTATGTGATACACTGAATCGCTTGATGTAAATACACAGAACACAAGTATGAGATTGTGAAGAAATTACAAGAAAGAAAGCACATTTGTGGGATGACTGGAGATGGTGTGAATGATGCTCCTGCTTTGAAGAAGGCTGACATCGGAATTGCAGTTGCCGATGCTACAGATGCTGCAAGAAGTGCTTCTGACATTGTTCTAACCGAGCCTGGGCTCAGTGTTATTATCAGTGCAGTGCTTACCAGTCGAGCAATCTTCCAAAGAATGAAGAATTACACAGTTAGACTCTCTCATTAACTCGAACTATAATAAGTACTATGCCATTAGCTATTAACATCTTTTCTTTTCTTTTCAGATCTATGCTGTTTCTATCACCATTCGTATTGTGGTAAGTTGTATGTGACATTTGAATCGTTACATTTCTGATTTCTCATTATAATGGCAACTTATATCCTAACTTACTTTACACCCTTTTGTAGTTTGGATTTATGTTCATTGCTTTGATATGGAAGTTTGACTTCTCACCCTTCATGGTTTTGATTATTGCAATCCTAAATGATGGTGAGTTTTCACTTATGTTGCACTTGATAGCACCAACTGTCGATTTTCTTTTACTAATGTTCTAATATTATGTACTTGAAGGTACAATCATGACCATCTCTAAGGATAGGGTGAAACCATCTCCATTACCCGATAGCTGGAAGCTAAAAGAAATCTTTGCCACTGGCATTGTGCTTGGAGGTTACCTAGCTTTGATGACTGTCATATTCTTCTGGATCATGAAAGACACCGACTTTTTCTCTGTAAGTGAAAGATAATGACCCAAGATAGAAATTTCACAAGCCCACACAAAGCCCCCTCTTTTTTTATTAATTTTTTCCTGTCACACAGGATAAATTTGGTGTTAGATCTCTGAGAGACAGTGAAGTTGAGATGATGGCTGCGTTATATCTCCAAGTCAGCATAGTGAGCCAGGCTTTGATTTTCGTGACTCGTTCTCGCAGTTGGTCATTTATTGAACGTCCGGGTTTCTTGCTATTGGGAGCTTTCCTAGCAGCACAATTGGTAAACAAACTAATTGTTATTCCTGGAGTACTAAGAACTAACTAAAAACTATTTTGTGACAATGGTTGGTTATTTGAATCTTTTTTTCAGGTTGCAACTCTAATAGCAGTGTATGCAGAGTGGCGATTTGCAAGAATCAAGGGAGTCGGGTGGGGATGGGCTGGGGTCATCTGGCTGTACAGCATCTTGTTTTATCTCCCTCTTGACGTTATGAAATTCGCCATCCGGTACATCCTTAGTGGGAAAGCCTGGCGCAACATGCTTGAAAACAAGGTTCAAATTTCTTCTGTTATTTGTTGAAAATTTCCAGTTCATATTTACAAGATTTTCTAACTTAATTTGTGATCTGGAAACAGACTGCTTTCACAACCAAGAAGGATTATGGTAGAGAAGAGAGAGAGGCTCAATGGGCTCTTGCTCAAAGGACATTGCACGGGCTACAAGCACCAGAAACCTCAAATATCTTTAACGAAAAGAGCAGCTATCGGGAATTGTCTGAAATAGCAGAGCAGGCTAAGAGACGTGCCGAAGTTGCAAGGTATGTTATCTCTATTTCAAACTAGTTTTTATATAAGGTCAATTTGCCTTATCTGAATCATCTTTTCAATAATCAGTAACATAGAGTATAGTTTTGTAATCATATTTTGGGGAACTATGTGCTTATAGGCTTCGGGAGGTGCTTACACTGAAAGGGCACGTTGAATCGGTTGTGAAGCTGAAGGGGCTTGATATCGACACGATCCAACAGCATTACACAGTGTGAGAGAGGGAGGGGTTTGGTTTCTTTTAACTTAATTATTAGACTAGTAGAAGAAGTTGATAATTTGTCTGGGGAAAGGCATTTTGTGCTCTGGGATATGACCCCCTGAAACTGTTAGTTGTTCTGTTTTTCCAGTGCATTTCCTGAGTATTACTGCGTATGGTTGATGCTTTGTGTATGTTTTACAAAGAATGAAAAGCATTCAAAACATTTCCCATTACGTACGTACTCTTCCATCTTGGAATGTTCTTCATCTCCTGGTTTATTTAGTTGTTATCGCTGTTAATTTGTCGATAACATGTATTTTTGCATGCATACTTGTCCATCTAATGATTGACATCTGTAGTATATGAAAAGATTATGGCAACAAATGAACTTGGTGATATGATCACTAGTCTAGTCGAATTTTATTTACTTTCTTGAATGTATAATGATCAACACAGGTATTCCTCATGATTGGAACGAAGTTCTTGATCATGCGGGGTAATGAGCAATCGGCTTTTTCCTAAACTTATTCTTGTTGACCAAAACCGATTTTCTTTTAACTTGAAGAGGTCACCAAGTAGTAGAACCAAAAGGTAATAACATCAAGAATATCATGTGAAGAACCAACCATCGCGAAGAATGTAAAGCTACGGAAACAAGGCAACTGAAGGTCGGTATGACCTCCGAGGTACCCTAATGACGTAGGTGGTGCTTGTTTTGAAGACATAGATTTTCTCATTTTTACACCTTTTCGAAGAAGTGATCGAGATAAAAGTACTTTTTATGATTAGAGAAGATTGTCTTTTTATCTTTTTTTGTTGGCCTAAACAAAATTAGGATTTATACATAGGAACAAAAAGCTTACTGTCAGTGAAATAACATTTTGCTTGGTTAAGATCCTTCTTTATTTAATTATTAGTAGCTAACTAGTATTTTAGCATAAAAATGGATTAAAACTGAAATTATGGCAAAAACTAACAAGATTGCATAGAGAACTATTGCTTATAAAACTTGTACAAAATAACTGATATTATTTTTATGTCATATTGTTCTACTTCAACCATCAACAATTCAAAAACCATTAACTAAATTATTGCTTTTGCCTATAATATTGTATTTTATTAACAAAATCTATCATTAACCTTTTCACTATCATCCTAATTTTAAACTTAACACAGTGGTTTTGAAAACTGAACCCGTTATCAAACCTGTCTTAAGAACCGAATGACTTGATACATACACATACACCAAAAAGTTATAAATATAAAACCATTTCTAATCGTAAATAATCATTCATTTAAGTCTGAAAAAATCAAGAACAATCTATATTATGCTTATATGTGAAATGACCCCTTAGTGTATGCAATTGTTTATTTATGTATGGATGCATCCACTATTGAAAACAAAATGATAGCTCGAGTCGATATGTATAAACAGGGCGTTATTTAATAGAGAAAAGAGTAAAGTAAAGTAAAGTAACACCCAATACCGTCTTCCACGGGTTATGGGTCCCAATACCGTATGCACGGTGTATGGAAGAGGTTGAGATGTAGACACACATATCTCTACCATAGGTAGAGGGGATGCTTCTAGTTCTACTAAATGTAGAAAAGGACCTCCGGCCTTGCAAGGAGTGAGGATCGAACCCTTGACCTCTGTCTCCATAGGCAAGGGTGATAACCACCTGATCCAACCTTGCTTGCGAATAGAGAAAAGAATATTAATGATTAATTTCCAGCAAGAGTGAGATATAGTGATAAGGATGTATATTCAACAAAAGACATAATATAGAGTAGAGGCGATATTGGTACACTGTGGGGGTTGGGTCATGTGCTATGATCGTATACTACTCATGTACATATACACAGAGTTAGCAGATTATGTTATATTCTATGTATATGTATCTAAGCTTTATGCTTACCCAATATTGAAACTCTGTGCAACATGTCACAGTTAGAAAAGTTTAGTGTGAGGCTAGTCACGATGAGAAAAGAACTTATTTTATTGTGCGTTTATTGAAGGAGTAGACGAGTGATGATGTGATTGATTAGGGGTTCAGTGTGAGACTTAGGTGATGACGAAATGATGTGATTGAATAGGGGTTCAGTGTAAGACTTAGGTGATGACGAAATGATGTGATTGAATAGGGGTTCAGTGCGAGACTTAGGTGATGACGAAATGATGTTGATACGAAACGTAAACTGAAGATAGAACAAATGCTACTATCGATTGATCATAGACTGAAATAAAACAACAATGATAAACCCAATCAACCTAACAATGGAAGATTGGTCCAGGGCTGTGCCCTCTCTCGATTGCCAAAGGCAACGAGCCGACTACAAGAGCCTAAACCTTACGTATTTTCTGCCTGCTCCAAATCGACTCCCCTCTCCTCTATTTAGTAATAACACTAATTTACTCTTTTAGTCCCTCTAAATACATAACTATTCTATTTCCTATCATTACTCCCGCCTTCAAAAAAGTCTTGTCCTCAAGACTTGCTTCCAAACGAGTGCAATGATCTGGTGGTTTCGGCGATTTAGGAGGACCCGGAGGCTGATGATCATGAAACAGACACCAAGTAGCAAATAGGTTTACACAATCCGGGGGTTTGAGTGGCTTACGCCTCCATACAACATACGAAATTGTAATCATCAATCGTCTAACCCAAGTTGGTGCTAGACATTCATCAAGCACCTTATGCTCGCAGCCCAAGACTTGATTTGCTAAATAATTCACGATCAAATGAGTCTCGGAGTGTAACTGTGGAACGATAACAATGGGATATTGAATAAAGTCTTCCGGAGCTGTTGGCTTAGGTCTCGTTTCTTTCTCCGGTGGCTTGTGTAACACCCCAAAATGGGGCCTAGTGGTAAACTGTAGTACATGTAGCTTTAACAGTTGTACGTTGACTTTAATTGGTGTTTTGTTGCTAACTGTAGTATAAATGTTGCTAAATGGTGTCTTAAATGTTAATTGGTGTTTTAAACATGAATTGGTGCTAATTGGTGTTAAATGGTGTTAACTGGTGTTAAATGTGGATAAAAATGTAGTATTATGAAAAGTGTCATAAGTTGACCAGGTAGATAAATAGTTGAACGGTTTTGGATAATGGTTCCATAAATATCTCCGTTAGTTGAAACGGATAACCCTAAGTTGTGTTTTAAGTTGAATAGGAGAACGAAATACCCGAGATGGGGTATTAACTTGTTAAGTCGGTCTATATCCTCTTTCTTCTTTACTGGATAAGCTAAAGATACATACACACACTTTACACACACATATGTACGTACAAACAAAGCCACACCCAAACCTTTGTGGATTTGAAGAGGAAAAACTAAGTTGGGTCAAGATTAGAGGCTGGATTCGTGTATTGAATATGTTCTTGTGGAGTTTGATCATCATCTTTTGTAAGTTCTTGTTCCTAAACCTTGTTCTTGATTCTAGTGAAGAGGGAGAACCATTTGGATGGATTCAAGTGGGTTTTAATGTTGTTTTTGTGACCAAATCATGTTAGGAAGTTTATATATATGTTAGACAACTTGTATAAACACTTGAATATGGATTCAAGTTGGATTTTGAGTCAAAAACCCTTAAAACAGCGTCTGTTTACGAACAGAGCAAGAACACGCTGTAAATATGGTTCCTACGGGCGTAGTATGATGTTACTACGGCCGTAGGGTGTTGTTTATGTTACTGCGGTCGTAGGAAATGGTTGCTACGGCCGTAGGATTGAATTTATGAGGATTACCACCTACGGGTGATGGAAACAAGACTACGGGCGTGGGTATATAATCTACGGCCGTAGTTACCCAAAGGATGCCTACTACGGGCGTAGTATATAGTTACTACGGCCGTAGGTCATGGTTCTTTGGTAAGAGATCCTACGGGCGTAGTGTATATATACTACGGCCGTAGTGCATGTTGGAATGTTGTTCTGCGGGCGTAGGAACATGTTCCTGCGGCCGTAGGAGGCTGTCAGAAGCCATGTTGACCTTTTGTTGAGACTGTTGTTAGTGCAGTCTGTTGTAGTATATACTAAGGGGTGTTTATCTATGTTTATTGGTGTTAGGTGACTCAGACGATTCTGTGTGCTCTTGGGATTCCCGATTGCATATCTGCCTCTTGTAGTTTCGAGGTGAGTACCGGTTTCCCATGAGTCTCAGTAGGTAAGTTATCTGTAGTACATGTTGACACATGATTGGTGTATTGATACGTGGAAATGGAGGTATGTTATGATAAAGTTGTACAAGCATGCTTAGTATTATTATTGTTGATATGAAAGATATTGTTGTGATTATATGCGCGCATGAACTGGATCCTTATTGGATCAACTAGTTGTTTATGAAGTTTTGTCCGGACACTGAATTGGAGAACACGGAGGTCAGTCAGGTAGACGGGTGTCAATACTTGGCTGGGTTCTCGGGTAGACGGGAGTTAGTACCCGGGCACTAACGGTACTCAAGTAGTATACGCTTGGGTAATGGTCCTGCAGGCCGCCGTTCCTCTAAGGAGTAAGGTTCCTTGATAGATGGGAACCAACATGATAGATAATTGGCGTACTATGTGGAATGCTTTTGGGTTGTTGAGCGGGGTTAGCTCCCCTGCAACATACGACTACTGCTGACACGTTTGTCACGTCACAATATGATAGGATAGCCTTGTGTGCTGTTCTGATACGTGATAGCCTGCTTATTGTTGCTTATGTGTAATTGGTGCTCACTAGCTAGTTGTAGCTAACGGTGCAAGATTTACTTTTTTCGCAGGTTGATGCTAGAGGCCTGGTGAGGCGGGTACCGATGGTAGCTTTTGTTGTATATACCTTTTGGGGAACACGTTGTAGTCTGTATGGATCCGGTGGTCGGAACTAGTTGGTAACGCTTGTAGCTTTGAACTTGGCTAACCTTTTTGTTGTAATTAATTAGCCGAGTCAATCTTGTAGTTTTTGTAAATGGTGTTTAATTCCGCTGCAACACTTTTGATAATCGACGTTTAAAAAGTTTAAATTAACTCTAATTTTAAACTCGTTAGGGGTGGCGTTACAGCTTGAGTGTGGTTTTGAGGATAGGCTTAGGTGCCAACACCATGTCCTGAGTCGAAGATACATCTGTAATGACTTCCTCAACAAGAAGCTTAGAAGAATCACCACAACCGGAGACACCACTGCCACCATCACCATCAGGACCCTTCACACCCCCATCAGAAATGGAAACAATCTCGGGACCTCGATCTCCCTTCCAAACAAAATGAGGGTCCTGTCGTTTTATCCATCCCAACATAACCTTACGAAATTCCCTTTCTTCAATTCGATCTGCTTCCCACCTTTTTTTGAGTTCAGAAACATCAACTTGGAGTTGTTTAATCTGCTCATCATGAATATCCAATTGAGCATGAATAGATCGAGTGTCCATGAAAATCAACAAGAACCAAGTACTCAAATAAGCAGAATTCCTCAATCTGACAACAAACGAATTGCAATGAAATATTGCAATTCGAATCACAGATCCTCCCAACAAAAACTCTTCAACCCAGTCAAATCAAACGAACAGATTGCAAACCAGCAGATCCCACCAACAGAACCTCAAAATCAAAATCAGCAGGTTCAAACCACAATCGAGAGGAGCAGCTTACAAAATAACAATCGATAGGTTCCAATTCAACAGTCAAAGCAATAAACAGAGCCTCAATTGGACAGCAACAAAATGCAATACAGTGTGGCAATTTCAATAGCAGATGCACCCACAGGAATATCAAACAGTAACACCAAAATAAAAAAATGACAGAGGAAAGGTCCCAGGGCAATGAAATCAACACAGAAGAACCCTCGATAATTCTCAAATCACAGCCCAACAAAACAACCCGTGTACTGGAATGGACCGAGAAGCAATGAGACTTACCAGATGTGACTGTACTGGGAGCCACAAATTGAAAGTGGGGGTAGAAGAACACGAACCTGCAGAACTCACCAAAACCGAAATCAAACGGCACTCAGCATGTTGAAATAGCAATCGATGATGCCTGACTGTAGAATCGAGTGCTGAAATCGATTGTTGAAATCGATTGCGGAAATCAAATGCTGAAATCAAATGCGAGGCAGCAGTGTGACGAGAACAGATCGAAATGCTCAAAATACGGCAGGTCCAAGGCAGGTCAGACCAATGATACGAAACGTAAACTGAAGATAGAACAAATGCTACTATCGATTGATCATAGACTGAAATAGAACAACAATGATAAACCCAATCAACCTAACAATGGAAGATTGGTCCAGGGCTGTGCCCTCTCTCGATTGCCAAAGGCAACGAGCCGACTACAAGAGCCTAAACCTTACGTATTTTCTGCCTGCCCCAAATCGACTCCCCTCTCCTCTATTTAGTAATAACACTAATTTACTCTTTTAGTCCCTCTAAATACATAACTATTCTATTTCGGTATTTCCTATCAGATGTGATTGAATAGGGGTTCAGTGTGAGACTTAGGTGATGATGAAAAAGCAACAAAACTAAGTTTCATGCACAATATCATGACTCTTTACCAAATAGAACCACATCATCTACCACAGGTTTTCATGGATATAAATATTTAACAACTTGTAGTGAATAATAACAGTTTTGACAATTCAGTTTTGGCATTTTCATTACAATGAGTAGTTTGCTAGTGAATATGAGTAAGTATGACAGTTTCTCTGCTGCTCAAAAGAGTTCAACAAATTCTACACAAGAATAATAGGGCCTGCAGAAGAGCAAGCTGGTACGAGCCTGCTGTTACCACAAACCTGCATCACAGAGAGTTGAATGAGGGTCGCGGGATATAGAGCTTCAGATTATAACACATTTAGCTACTAAAATGGGCCAGACGGGTTGGGTTGACCAGCCAACACAAGAAGTAATGTGACAAGAAGTAGTAGGATTCCGCAAGCATACCTTTACATAATATTGATCGGTATACAAGTTCTTAATTACAGTGAACATTATCAGGAGAGAGTTTCCCACTGCAATAGCTTGAAGGAAGAGCCGAAAGTTCTTGCCTTGCTTTCCATTCTTCACCAGGATTTAATGTAACCGGCTTTTCAATTGCTGCTGCCTCCACACAAACCATCTGTTTGTACTCATCATCTCCAAAATCTGCCATAGTTTTTGCTTTTGCTTCCCATGGATTCCATACCACTAACAGAAGAAGAAAAAAGAACACAAATTTTTCACTTATGCTGTACTTCGAATATAAAATCACCAAGAATCTTGAAAAAAACATAAACAGAAATGCACAAATCTCACCAGCATCAGGAAGCCCATCTTTCCGAATGACAATTGTTCGTTTATTTTTATGATCCTGAATTGCAACTTGTTTTGGTGTGCTGAGATAAATCTTGTCAAACTGAAGAAACAGATAAAAATACATAAGCATAACCATGGCAAAGTAATCAAAGTGAGCGAAGAGGTAGCAAATTTACCTCTGAATTAATGGTTATCGCATCCCCTTGATCTGTAAATCTTGTCCTGTTCTTTGTATTGTCAAGATAATCAAGCGACTCTAATCCTTCCACTACAACTTCACTGTAGGGAATAATTTTTAGATAGTTTTCATTAGAAACATTTCAACATTGATCCCACATGAAAAATGAATAAAAGAGTTAACAGTTTTAACATTTAGAAAAATGATCAACCTGAACATAAGCATCTTTTTTATAAAAACACACGAAACCTGTTTACCTGATATTTGAAACAGAATAATAGGTGTGGTAAGCAAATGTGAACGTAAATGGCTTTCCTTCAGTGTCGGTATTCTTGATCCGAGATGTCATCATTAAATTTCCTTTAACTCCCAGAGTAACCCTTAGTCGATACTCAAAGCTACAAACAAACATAAGGAGTTGGAATCGTTAAAATAACAACAAGACATACAAATAAAGTAAAAGCTCCATGTGTGTGTGTGTGTATAAGCATTTTAATGAGATTATCTAGTAGAGATGATAGTTTGGACTTTGGAACTTGTTTAAGATATATACCGGTGAGGCCATATCTTCAAATCGTCATCAGTTGGCTTAAGTAACAAATCAACAAAAACGCCATTTGTGAGATTGTGTTGATCACTCTCTATGCTCCATAATCTGTTTCTAGCAAAACCATGTGATTGAAGAGGGCCTAGATTTGAGAACTGCAACAAGGAATCAGGTGTCAATGAGTACAAGAAATCCGAAAACAGTGAATTAAACAGCAGAAAGATGGAGACAAATACCTGAGGAAATACAATCGGAATGCCCCCACGAATTGGCTTTGGAGGCTGAAAATTTGACTGCAAAAACAAATACATTTCTGGATGATCAAACCAGCAGAAATTTACAAGTTTTTCCTAATACTAATACGGGTCTGTTTGGTTTGCAGAATTGTCACGAATTCATAATAATTGCAACTTGACATTCCATTCCTTATGTTGTATGGTTGAATTTTTGTTGGAATTAGAGTTTGCCCAATTCTTTTTTACAAATCTACCAGCAATTAGCTTTTTAAAGACAAAAAAGAAAAATCTACTAGCAATTAACATTTTTATAGTTTCAATTCAAATTCCTCTAGAATCCAATTTCTTAGTCAAATTCTAGTTCCTTCTATGTGAACAAAACATACATAAGAGCATAGGCGTATAGTCTGGTGATGGCATGGGCCATCAATCAATTTTGGGGACGAAGTGGAAAATTTCAACGTTTTAGAACTCGTGCCACAAGTTATATCATGGGGTGCCACCAGTCACTTTTTTATGCCTTTAAAATTATTAATTTTAAATAATAAGATATAGTTCAATCTTTGATTTATAACTTTAAGATACTTTAGTCTAACTTAAAAATAACAATTTAAATAATAGGGTTTCATATAAAAGGGCGCATTAATGCAGAATTAATACCTCTTTACTAACAAAAAGCAGCTCTTCTCCATGCTTATTTTTCCAGGATGTTACATGAGCTCCATACAGATATACCTACAAGAACAGAATCAGCTTAGAAGTTGTTGAAAGAATCATTTATGAAGGAAGTTAAACTACATTACTGGCACTAATTAACCCACCAAAGTTAATTATACATTCAACATAGTTCATATGAAACTTCAACAAAAGAGATACATTAAACAGTCAAAGGGGGTAGCAAGTATATTCAATACAAAGAGATGCATTTTGACATTAAAAAGTCAAAGGGGGTACCTCGACGGCACTGCCATCAATCTGACGGAGTATGAGCTTTTCAAGGCCATTGATGCCGGTGGTGATCTCAAAGGATTTGTGTTGGGTTGCTGACGACTTAACGTTTGCAGCGTAGATTATTAACACAAAACAGAGGCATAGGAGAGGGTGTAGAAATCTTGACATTTTGGATAAAGATAGATACGCAGACTACAAAATCATTCAAACTGAAACCAAGATGAGATCGACGACTCATGTTAAGTAGTACTCAAAGTGTCAAAGGTTTGAGTTTAATAGTTTATTTTGACTTGGTAAAAGAAGACTTTTTCTATCAAAGACTTTGTTCGTGTTAGGTATCATTTATATGTAGAGACAAACTGAATTATTATAGAATTAGTGAAGAAAAAAATTAATTATAACAAAGTGTTTAGGGTTTAGGGGTGTACGTTTGGATGGATCGGTTGAATCCGATCCGATTGAGTAAAACCAATGAGATTTAGGTTTTGAAAAGTGAGATCCAATCAATCCATAAAAATTTAAGATCCAAACCAAACCATCTAAATTATAATTCGGTTTGATCGATTTTACAATTTGGTTTTCATTGTTACATTAATATATGTTTAAAGATGCGACATATTTGTAAAACTTGATTTGATACATATACTATTGAAGATTAAAATATAGTTGTCTAAGTTACAATACCTAGTGAGAGTAGTGACTTTGGCATAAATATATAACTAAAAATAACAGGTTGTAAATAACATATACATGACATGTATATAAAACTTTGTTCCAATAGTGTTATATATATATGGGATGGTTCAAACGAGAACCGTTTTTCGTACGAGAACTTGGAGAACCAATTACAATCATTGATCAAAGAGATAGAGGGTTGAGACTAAAGAGTTGTTAATGGATAACCTTAAACTAATCAAACTTATCCTTAATTAACTAATGGTAGTTTGGACATTTTTATATTACCCCCACATAATTTAAATTAATATATACATCAAACGGAAAGATGTTAAATTACGAAAATTATACCAAATTAATGAGAGTATGTCATAGTGCATGTAAGGAATACATGGATGGGCAATGACATTGATGGAGGGGGAATTGGACGACTCAGATTGGTTCTCGCGGTTCTCGTACTAACAACAGTTCTCAAATGAACTTCTTCATATATATATATATATATATATATATATATATTCGGTTTATTCAGTTCAATCGGTTTAGATAATAGTAACCAGAGCCATACGGAAATCCATAATATTTATTCGGTTTTGATCCAATCCGATCCAAAAATCCGAAATATCCTAACTAAATAGTCTAATTCATAATATTTGGTTCGGTAATTCGGTTTTATCCGATGAGTGAACACCCCTATTGAAAATAAGTTAATGGTATATCCGTGAATTCTCATTTAAATGGGTAGATTTAGAAGTATAATTATGATGTTTGTGTTTAGTCTTTTAAATAATGAGGAAAATTACAGAATAATAATTAAGTTTGGAAAGTATTTGTTAAAAAACCTTGAAAGGATAATATGAACACAACCAAACACATACACCAACTATAGAACCACAAAATAATGTGAAACACTCAAACAATACAAACGTTCTTATGAGAAGAACAACAACAAGAACACAGAACCAAGCTTGAACAGAGCTACTCAAGAAACCCTAAATCGCTCGTGAGAGAACGAGAAGACTAAAAGAACAAAATATTTGTGTATGTCAAAATACGTATTACACAAGACGTGTAATATACCCGATATTCAAAGCGGCTAAGAGAGAGAAAGGGCCACATCCGCACCAGATGCATACCCGACCCGGATCTCTACTCGGTCTCAAGCCTACCTCCTTCAACACCTTCAGCAGCCTAAATCCTCAGAAGCCCAAACCTTTAACGAGCCCAGCAACCAAGTTCCTAAGTAACACACCTACATAAAAACATATTAAGTTAGACACCACAAAACTAAGACAATAAATTAAATATACCCAATGTTGGTCTTGGAGAATATTATAATTTCAACACCCCCCTCAAGACCAATAAGGGAATTATGATTACTCTTGAAATGAATTACTAAGACCCATTTTGGAGCATAAGAAATTATGTTGAGATGAGGGCAAAGACTTAGTGAACACATCTGCAACTTGTTCTGCAGATGGAACCTTAACAACTTTAATAACACCTTTAGCAATCTTATCCCTCACAAAATGTACTTCAGTTTCAAAATGTTTAGTCTTTTCATGAAATACAGGATTATGAACCAGCTTAAACCATTCTTAATGCGAGAATCGCGAGAACTAATCTAAGTTGTCCAATTCCTCCTCATTCAATGTCATTGCCCACCCATGAATTCCTTACATGCACCCTGCCACACTCTATCCATCTACACTCTCCATCCATGAACTTCTCATATCCAAGGAACGACTGAGATTGGTTCTCGCGGTTCTCGCAATAACAACAGTTCTCGAATGAACCCTCCTATATATATATATATAGGGGAGGGTTCAAACGATAACTGCGAGAACTAATCTTAGCCGTTGATTTGATAAGTGGAATTCATGGATGTAGAGCGTGGGGGAATCAAGTGTGACAGGGTGCATGTGAGGAATTCATGGGTGGGTGATGACATTAAAGAAGGGGGAATTGGACGGCTCGGATTGATTCTCGCAGTTCTCGTACGAAAAACAATTCTTATTTGAACTTTTACCAATATATATATATATATATATATATATATATATATATATATATATATATATATATATATATATATATATATATATATATATATATATATATATATAACTACGTTTTTGACTAAACGATTTACACGTCGTACTTTAAAAATTACAACATTAATTCTTATAGTTTTATAATTTGTTTTAATGTTAGTCTCTGATTCATTTTAAAAGACAGGAATACCCCTCTCTTCGTATTTTTCATCTTTTAATTCAACCTTTATTCATAATAATTGTTAATTATTATTAAAAATCATCAATAAAAATTGAAATACAATTGATAGAATACTAATTACTAATTAGTTATTAATTATCGATTAATACTCGCTTAAATCCATTACCTCCACCCATGGCCACACCTTAGGGGGTGTTTGGTTGGGGGTATTTGGAGGGATTTCATGGGAATGAGATTTCAAATCCCCCCAAATGATGTGTTTGGTTTGCAAATGGGAAGGAGGATTTCAAATCCTGGGAATCTCTAAAATACCATGAATGAGGGATTTAGAAATCCTCCCACCCCCCCCCCCCCCCATCGTATTTTGAAATCCCACACTTGAGTCATTTGCTCCGGCAAACTCCGGCGACCCTCCGGCTATTATTCCGGCGAACGACAGAAACCATTCACCACCCTAGATCGCCGTCTTCATTTGTTCGAAACCCTAGATCACCGTTTTTGTTTGTTCGAAACCCTATATCGCCGTCGCCGTCGTCACAAGAAACCCTAGATCGCCGTCGCAGGAAACCCTAGATCGCCATCGACCTAGATCGTCTTCATCTGTTCGAAACCCTATATCGTCGTCGCCGTCGTCACAAGAAACCCTAGATCGCCGTTGCAAGAAACCCTAGATCGCCATCGACCTGGATCGTCTTCATCTGTTCGAAAACCCTCGAAAACCCGTCGACCTTCGCCTTCGCAAAATCCGTCGACCTTCGAAAACCCTAGACCGTCTTCGTCTGTTCCATCGTGGTTCACCGTCAAACCTTCCATCGAAAACCCCAGATCGTCTTCGTCTGTTCCATCGTGGTTCACCGTCAAACCTTCAATCGAAAACCCTAGATCGCCGCTCGTGGTTCACCGCCGACTTCGCCACTCGTGGTTCACCTTGGTTCGCCGTCGCCGTCGACTTTGCCTTTGCCGTCGACTGAAACCCTAATCGCTGGCGACAGAGGTGTGGTGGGAGGTTGGTGGTGTTGTTGATGGGTTTTGTGCTGAACCAAACATAGGTGTGGGATTTTAAATCCCACCAAATGAATTCCCACTAAATGCAAATCCCTTGTATAAATCTCATTCCCCCCAAAACCAATACTTGAACCAAACGCCCCCTTAGCTCACGGCTCACCCTTGTTGATTATGATTAATTAACATTCATGGCTTACCATTTTTGGTAATACTTATTGGCCGGGTGTGACAATCTTCTAATATATATAAAAGACTAATTAGAAAAAAATTATTAGATGATCGTGACCATTCATTTAATAAAATATTTAAACTTAACCGTTTATTCTTATAATTTGAAAATTTTGATTTTGACTTTTTAGAGTCAAACTATTGTGACTAATCAATGTGAATTTAAGATAACTATAACATTTAAATTATATTTAAGATTTAAACTATAATTAGAAATTAAGATACGAAAGTGGCATGAATCCTCTGGGATCTCTAATACCTATAGTTTAGGATGTAAATCTTTTAACAATAATTTAGGAATTTAATATAAATAGTTTAATGTGTTTAAAGTTATATATTTAATTTAAATTTTGTATCCACTATAATGATTTAGAAATTTTAAGATTAAACACCATCAATCTATATCTATATCTATATTTATATATAAAAGACATACAAATTTTTCAAAAATAATCATTAAATCAATCTTAATTAACTAATAGGAACCCTCAATTGCAAAATTAATCCATTATCAAAAACAATTTTGGCAAGATTCGGAATTTTAAATCAATTGCAATATTGATCGATTCAATTTTAAAACAATTGGATAGGGTTTTGATGAAAATTGTGAGGAGGAATTAGAAAACATGTGAGAGACTTTTAAGAAAATATGAGAGAGTTATATAAAAACTGTAAATTAATGTAATTAATTATGGGATGTTTATAAATTATGTTTAATAGCTTGTGATGTAATTTGTTTAGATAAAAAATAATTATATATTTACGACCGTCTCATTTTTATCTACGTTTTGGTGTAAATTTTATTGTAAAATGACACTTTTTTAAAATTAGTATTTTCTTAATTTTTTGTTATCCATTAATAGTAGTGGGTATTCCTAAATGAAAATGATTTCATCATATACAAAACTTTCGGTTAAGTTTCAAAGAAGAAAATTTCCTCTAATGTTGTGTTTTGCTATGATTATTAACAAAAGTCAAGTACAGTCACTTTCAGAAGTCGGTTTATTCCTCAGGAAACCTGTGTTTACACATGGTCAATTATATATTGCCGTTGCATGTGTTAGAAGTAAAAAAATATTAAAAGTTTTCGGTGATATTTCATTATTACATTATTTTTATTTAAAAATTATAATATTTAAAATATACTTCCGAAATACCCGTGCATGCACGGGTCAATAAACTAGTGTGTTATAAGACATCTAAAAAACATGTTTGATTTTAGAATAATTGACATAATTTGATTTAAGTACTCCAAGAAACCCGGGTTTACCATTCATGATTCATTGTTTAAAGTTATTTACGAAATAGTGTTTAACAGTAACAACAAAAATAATTAATTATATATAAAAATAATGATATTGGTAAATTTAGGATACTTAAAAGGTATATTTCATAGAATAGTAAGGACTTTGTTCCGATTCATATCCTAATATAAATAAAAGATTAATATAAATCAATTCTATTACATTATCTTCATATATTTTTTTTATTTAATAAAAGATTAGTTATCCAATATTAACCAGCCATTCTAATTTTGACTTTTATTGGTGAAAGTTGAATCAAAATCATTAGAAAGTTTTAATATAAGATTTTATTAAACCTTAAAATATCATATTTGACCACCTCAATTTACAAATAGCATATTTACCCTTTATAACATTTTAATATATCATCTTTAGCCAAATTATTAATTTTGTCATTTTATAATATTTTATAAGCATTTTAAACTCTTTTCAATTATGAGAATATATATATAGACAAAAGTTCATGTGAGAACCGTTGTTAGCGCGAGAACCGCGAGAACCAATCTAAGCCTTCCAATTCCCCCTCCTTCAATGTCATTGCCCACCCATGAATTTCTCACATGCACCCTATCACACCCTATCCCTCCACGCTCTCCATCCATGATACTTCCCATATCCAAGGAACGGCTGAGATTGGTTCTCGCGATTCTCGCACTAACAACGGTTCTCGCATAAACCCTCCCCTATATATATATATATATATATATATATATATATATATATATATATATATATATATATATGATTTTATTGCTCTAACGGTAACAATAATGATCGATAACTTGTACAAGATTTATAATAATATCTCTTCGTATCATTATACCACATTTTTGCTGTCACGTCTACCCTCAAACTCTCGTCAATGGTTCCCATAGCTGGTCTGGGTGTTGAAATTATCTGTCGCATTTTTTAAATTCTCATTTATTTTATGTTTTATAATTATTTAATAATCTTTATTAATATCTAATATTTACTATTTTTCTAAACAAACATGTGTAACACAGAGACATCTAATCTAGTATTGTTAACAAGTAACTCTAAATCTTCTAATATATATAAAAGACTAATTTAAAAAAAATTATTAGATAATCTGGACCCTTTATTTAATAAAAGATTTAATCATAGCCGTTAATTCCTTTAATTCTAGAATTTTAATTTTGACTTTTTAGAGTCAAACTAATGTGAATTAGATTAAGATAACTCTTAATTAAATCAATGATAAATATAAAAAAAAGTTATCTTTTCTTTAATTTAGATAAATTACGCTATATACGGTTATTAAAGCTTTCTAAGTTTGATTTGAATTAATTATATTTATTATGAATTGAATTAATTTAAAAAAATTTAATACATACGTTTTAAAAATTAGAGATAAGTTTATATTTAAATGGATTATATTTATCTATCTAACTAATTAAGTTTATTATTTAATAATATAATATAAAAAATTGGATTTATAAATATTTAATATCGTTTATTAATGTTTAATATTTATTACTTTTTATAAACCACCCCGTGTATTACACGGGCATTTAAACTAGTTATTAATTATAAGAAAACTATCAAATTTGTTTGAATATAACAGTTTAATTATCTACTATTAACAGTTCAAATTTGTCCCTTGAGAGAAGAAGACAGTTAGAAAGATGGTGGTGGAAGTCATTGGATGTGGTCAGATTGAGTGGGCGATCGCCTTAGATCATATGTCGAAGAACAAGTTGAAAGAGTTGATCAATGATGAAAGAAGAAAGGAATATGTGGAATCCATGGCGCTAATGTATTTATTTAAGATATATTTATTTAAATTAGTTTATATGTATTTTATAATAGTAGAATTAAAATAAGTTAGGTGAGTCTTAAAGTGATGGGTTACATTCGATGGACAATGTCATCAAGTGTTGTACACCATTCACACTTACTACATGATTATTTATGTATATAATCAGATAAATGATACAATCATAATTTTTAAGTTTATAGGAAAAGGAATGGGCTTATAGTTACTTGCTATTTTGTGCAAATACCTTAGTAAGGTTTATTATTCACAAGTGAACTAAACAGGATCATCTCCATTAACCTGGTGATCATGTCATGTGAAAGACTTTCTTCCCTAATGTTAATTTGAATGTGTGTTTATAAGTGCGTGTAAAAAGAAAGTGCGAGGGAAAATGAGTATACTATTACAAGCTTAGTGGTTTATGAATGAAAGTGATTTAGTAATGACATGATAAAGGAGTAATAAATAAGTAAATAAGTAAAAGGTTGACAATGGCTTATAGACAGTCAAGCCCACACAGTACAAGGGGGCATTAGATCAACACAAACAAAACGAGGACCATTCGGCTAATGGGCATACTTCCCTCGCTTCCAATTCTAGTCTAGGGCTGAGGGAGATTGAGGTGGATATTGATTTTAAGAGTGACACATACTGATGTTGCTCAGTTTGATAAATGACATGAGATTGTTCACGAGACTCCAAGTTTCGAACCTGAAAAGATTATTAGCATCATAAAAACAATAACAATTGTAACATCCCAAAATAGGGCCTAGTTGTTAGTAGTTGTACTATGTGCTGGTAGGGTTGTACGTTGACTTTAATTAATATTTGTTAATAGTATGTGTTATCTGTGATTAAAAAGGTGTTACGAGAAAGTGTTATGTTAATATGTAGAATTGGTAAATTATTAACTGGTTTTAGATAGTGGTTCCAAATATATCTTCGTTAGTTGAAACGGGTAAACGGGGGATTAGTTGTAAGTTAAAAAGGGGAACAAAATACTGCGTTTTATTTAATTGACCACAAGGGTCGGTCTCTCCTTCTTATCTTCTGGAGAAACCAAAACACACACTAAACACATACACTTTCACCTATTCATACACACACTCAAACTCTTTCAAATTCAAAAGAGAGAATCAAAGAGGAGGCTTTGATTTCAAGTTTGTTCACTGAATCCTTGCTAAAATCATCACCTATGGCTGATAATCATCTTCAATTTGTAAGTATTTTGGGTTTAAGTGTTGTTCTTGAGTTCATGAACAAGATTCACCATTTTGATGATTTAAGTGGTGTTTTGGTGTTGTTCTTTGGTGTCAAATGAGTCCCTAAGCTCCATATGATGTTAAGGAACATGTAGAAACTGTTGAATCTGAGTTTTGGTCGAATTTCATGGCAAAAACGTGTATTTACAGTCGCTATGCGGAACAGGGACGAAGACCTGCTGTGCAGGTACTTCCTACGGGCGTAGGACATTGTCCCTACGGCCGTAGGAGGCCTATTATGTGTACTACGGCCGTAGGCAGGGTTTCTGCGGCCGTAGGAGAGTATTTTGTGTGGTTTACCGTTTACGGGTGTAGGTACGTAACCTACGACCGTAGCTCACCATAGAACAGCTCCTGTGGGCGTAGGGATGAGTTCCTACGGCCACAGGGCTTGGTTTTATGAAAAGAAGTTCTACGGGCGTAGTGGCTTGCCTCTACGGCCGTAGGAGGTATGACCTCTACGGCCGTAGTACCTGACTCTGCGACCATAGGACCTTATCTAGTATGAATAGCTTGTGATTTATATTATGTGATAAGTGTTAAGGTGTTGATGCGCTTGTATATGATGTGTTAGGTACTTCTGAGGAACCAGAAGATACTGAGCACTATATTTGCTTACTGTAGCTGTTAAGGTGAGTACCGGTTAACCTTAGGTTTCGTGATAAACATGTTGTAACAAGCTTAAGGTAAGTTATGGTTTATGTGTTGTTAATTTGCTATGGTATACGCTGCTATGCACTTGTGTTAGGCTTGAGTAGGCCAATCATGTTATGAACTTGGTATATGCGGGTATTATGGATTTTTGTAGGCCAATATGTTATGTTATGGCTTTTTGTAGGCCAATATGATATGTTATGGCTTGAGTAGGCCAATTATGTTTATGATGCGGCCAGAGTCGGCCAATACGTGTTCGTGCCGGCACTTTGTTATTGTTAAGGTACGGTGATTCGCGGCCGCGGATCGGGTTCTTGCAAAACCCCGTGCCTCAACCAGGGGCTCTCATAGACTTCCCCGCTCGTTAAAGGGGCTCTCATCTAACTTCCCTGCTCGTTAATGCAATGGTGGGCTACTACCCGCTCCCCCACCGGCGCGATATGATAGATGTATTCGGTTTCCCCCAGCTAGGATCATTGAGCCGGGCTTACAACCCTGCAAGACGTGACTCCTCCTGGGCACCGGAACATCGCTAGTTGTTTGGATAGACTTGTTTGTTATTTTGTGATATCTTCTGCATGCTATAACATCTTTGTTACGATGCTTATGTTTAATCGTTGCTCACTCGCTATTTATAGCTAACCCCTCCATGTATATGTCCTATATACAGGTAATTAGATGATGGTGAGAACGGGTGCCATGTTTTGGCTTATACTGCCGAAGATTTTGGGGGACACTACTTTGCGGTTGTTTTTGTTAACTCTGATTTACTAGTTAATGGTCGGCAGATATTTGGTAACTCCGCTGGGTTGTTTTGTTTAAACACTGATACAGTTTGTGTAAATAAGTAACTCTTAGCTTCCGCTGTGTTTAGTAAAAATATCTTTTGGTTAAACGGTTAATTATATTTTATAAATTAAGCTTGTGAAACGGCGGCGTTACAACAATAATAATAATAAATGGGTGATTATAATATAATTAGTAATAAATGGTTAATCAAATAAGTAAATATAATTATAATCAAAGAAAATCACTAATATATAACCAAACTTGAAAAATTAAAATAAAAGGCAAAATGGTCATTTAAAAAAAATTAGCATGAGGGTCAATTGCAGAGAGACAAAAAATATAATAAGCTCGGGTCAGAAGGGACCAAACCCGTAAATCACATGAACTATATCCATAAATTTGACCAAACCAAAAATGTAATTTACTCTAACAAATAAAAAATAATTACTGAAAGATGGTGGTGATAGAAAGAGAGGTATTTCCTAGATACAAATAATGGAAGAAAGACGATTAGAAAATGATGTGGTGTTAGAAAAATAGATTATGATAGTGGATAGTACAAACACACCATGGTTTAAGCATCAAGGCACCATGAGAGCAGCCAAGAAGCCTGTTAATAAGGTTTTCACGCTTTTGAAGGTGATATTTCCATATTAAAAAGGTGATGCTCAATGAATTGGTGGTGTAAAAACTAACAATCAAAGTCAATGGTCGAATAAGGCTATCAAATATTTAAGTCTACTAAGCAAAAAAGCAACCTGCTTATCACATAGGAAGTAGATATGATGAAACACAAATTGTAATTGAGGCATTTCATCAAAAGGATACATTGTTTTTATCAAAACCACAACATATGTAATCAATCATCTTTTAGACCAACTCTTTATGCTTTTCTGCCACTTTAGGTTTCGCATTTTCCTTACAATCAGTAGTTGCTAGTATTGAATACCAGTAATTTTCACAACTTTTCTGCTTAAAAGAGTTCAACCTTTTTAACCAATGTAATGAAAATTTTACACAAGAAAAATAGGACTCACAGTAGAGCTAGCACGAGCCTTGCTTTCACCACAGACCTGCATTTACATACATCAAATTCAATGATTGAGGGTAACATCTAAGTCAGTCCCTTGGAGTTAAAATTGTGACTCAAGTCCACATACTCTAACCATGGACTCATCATACTCAACCATGTCCAAATGTATATTGTTTTAAGCACGCAACAGAAACCCTACAGCTAGAGGTGGCAAAACAAGGGACCGGACAGATTGTCTAACGAGTCAAATCAGAAATTTTTAGGTGTGGATCAAAATGGTCCCGACAGATTGGGTTGACCCACCAATACTTCTTGTCCATTTCCTTTTCAGGTCTAATAAATATATCATGTATTAATATGATTACAGTTACTTGTTACTAAAAAACATAAATGTTAAATTTTAAATCAAACAAATTACAAGGTTGTAACCATTTAAAAACACTTGAAGGCTATTTGATAAAGTCATAAAACTGAAAGTGAATGGTTTAAAAGGCACTGTTTAGACATGGTATTTAATAAAAGTAGTCTGTTTGAAAATTATTGTGTGCATACAATCTGAATAAAAAAAGTTGGCCATTTTAACCTTTAGTGTAATTAAATAGCAACTGATATCTTATCTTTCAGTATAACCTTTCATATAACTAAAACCAAGAGAACAATCAGGCATAGCCCATATTTGTGTCTTATTCCATTAATTACCAAAATTTATTATTTGAAACAATCAACAAAAAGTTCATTTCTCAAATAAAATCGTCTTGGAAAAGACCAAAAGAGAACCGACACTGAAAGGATACCTTTCAGTTCAAAGATCGCATATTTGTTTAGATTAACAGTCTAGGCTCTGGCCCAATCTGAGGGAGCTCTCTGAATTGGCTGATTAAGAGCCAAACAAGCAGCCCCTTAGTTAACTACAGACTCATGATACCCATTTGACCCGTTTTCTTAACATCCAAGTTTCTGTACTTTACCTATTTGAACCATATACAAATTGGCACATATTTTAGTAAACAGGTAGAAATTGCCACCTCTGCTGATAATCAACTATTTTTACCCTACATAATGAATACGACTTTTGCTATGAAAAGTTAAGACCCCCCATCCCCCCCCCCCCCCCCCAAAAAAAAAAAAAGGAAAAAAGAAAACCCAAATACAATGCACATTAAAGATTCCTCCCTCTACACTCACACACTCGCATTTATATCACTCCTACAGACATGTGGACTAGATACAAAAACTATATATAACTAGAAGTGGCAGCAGTTTTGTACTACAGAATTGCCTATGTTAGCAGCAAAAGCTTTACTGGGAGAACTATGAGGTAGTTGGATCAAAGTCAAACAAGCATACCTGTACATGATATTGATCAGCATATGTTTCTCAACTACACTGGAGAACTTTATTAGGGTCGAGTTGCCCACTGCAATAGCTAGAAGGAACGGCTGAAAGTTCTTGCCTTCCTTTCCATTCTTCACCAGGCTTCAATGTAATAGGCTTTTCAATTGCTGCTGCCTCCACGCAAAGCATGTACTTGTACTCATCATCTCCAAAATCAGCCATGGTTTTTGCCTTCTTATCCCATGGATTCCACACCACTAACAGATGAAGAAAAAGAACATAATTTTGTTACTAATGCTGTACTTCAAATATCAATCCACCAAGAAACTCTGAACAGGGTATAGTTGTAATAGGCTGTAAGTCGGCAAACAAGTAATTGCAGTTTTGATGTAATAGTGGTTGAGAATGGAACAGAGCATAAACAACCCTCTATATACAAATATTTTAAAAATAAAATGAAATATTTCCTCAATATAAATGAATATTATGATGCTTATAAAGTAAAGGGTCATGTCCATTTTTTCCAGCATACACCTATGCACAGGGATGACTTTTTGAGTTTTTCCTTCTATTTTTTAAGATTGGGAAGTTCCTACTACCACCAAAATCTGTGGTTAATAATTGCAAGCCACATTATACTATATATCCTAATGTAAAACGGGTTGTCAGGATAGAAAAATCTAAGCACTTCCTTACTACATTAGTCCTTAATAACAGAACTTAGATAACTTGAGAAATCTTATCATGCAAAATCTTAAGCAGAAAAGCACAATCTCACCAGCATCAGGAAGTCCATCCTTCCGAATGACAAATGTTCGTTTTTTTTCATGATCCAGGATTGCAATTTTTGTTGGTGCACTGAGATATATCTTGTCGACCTGCGTAAACAAGTGAAGCAAGTCAGCAACATAAGCCTAACCATGGCAGAGTAATCTAAGTGATAAAAGAGGTAACAAAACTACCTCTGATTCAAAGGTTATCGCATCCCCTTGCTCTGTATATCTCTCCCTGTTCTTCAAGTTGTCAAGATAATCAAGTGTCTCCAATCCTTCCACTCGAACTTCACTGAAGAAAGAAACATTAAGGGGTTGTTTTAAGAAACAGATCGCCATTGATTTCACCAGATAGTTAACAACCATTGATCCAGAATGGATTAAATGGGGACAATCCTAACAATTAGCAATGGCGCAACGTAGGACCAATTAATTATTTCAAGTCAGTGCAGTTAAGGAGTAGCTTTAAACTAATCTCATCAATCGGCATCAACATGATCAGCCTGGACATAAAATCCATTCTAGCAAACCATATCATTCATATTTTAAATATATAAATAACCACAAAATGTTCCCGATTCTACAAAATATACAGCTACAGCTAGGCTATCAGGATACCAAGTTTACGTAGACAAGGACAGGATATTTGGGGAAGTCAGAACATCAATGATTTAGGGAAAGTGTATGCTAATGCACACATACCAATCATGTGGAACACCTGCATACTACATATATAGTTTTTGTATTGTAAACCTGCTAAATTTAGCTCCTGATCTCCAGTAGTTTCTTAACAGAGACTCTCTTTTAGGCAAGCCTTCTTTACTCTTAGGCACGAAAGAGATGAATCTCAAGCATAAAAGGATATGCATGCCCTTGTACAACATCAGATAAGGTCCTACAAAAGCCTGTTCTGGTGAAGAATATAGCTACACCTATATGCTCCGATATGACCCAGACCATGTTTAACAATAAAAAGTCACAGCTATAAAGTATCAAAGATGAATAAATATTTTCCTTTCAACAGTATAAGACCATAGGTGAATATTTTACCCTGTTAGAGGTTTGGTCCAAGACCAAAAACAGCTCATAGAAAGTTGAAGGGGTTTGTTTAAATGTTCAGCAATCCTTAAAGAATATACATTATAAGAGACACTCCTAGCAATAACAAGGTGAAAATGACGGGTTCATTAGAATAGGTAGTCAAAGTGACATGCGAAAAAAGCAAATCCAATATTTTGGTCCCCTAAGAGAGAGCAAGGAATTATTTTTAAATGGGTTACGGGTGGGGAAACAGCTGGTTCTATATGATGGTAATTTGTGGGCCCTCTTTGAATGAAGAAATACAATGGGAATTCAATTTCGGAGCAAACCTAAATGGGGTTGAGTTTAAGTTTACCTATTTATTTGATATCGTTTATGATGTATGGATTTATACTTTGCTCAAAGCAAACACATGTGTCTTAAAATAAGTTATGAAATCATAGAAATAAGACCTTAATGTGACTAACAATAATTGTGACTTATTAATAAGCTGGCATCAACGGCTCACCAGAAATCAAATATCCAGATCAACTATTTACAATTTACCACGATAATCACATGAGCTTCTTTATGATATTTATAAGTTAGAAAACATTTCTATATAGTAATGATCAAGTAATAGCTTAGCACAAGAGTTACAACAAAGAAGACACATAATATTTATCCCTAAATACATAAAGTGTGTCCTAATAGATCAAATGAAAGGTGTAAAACCAATTCACCTGATATCTGAAACAGAGAAATAGGTGTGGTACGCAAATGTGAATGTAAACGGTTTTCCATCAGTGTTTGTATTTCTGATCCGAGATATCAACATTAAGTCTCCTCCAGGTCCCAGAGTAACCCTCAGTCGATACTCAAAGCTATAAATGAAGATAAGAAGTTAGAACCGAAGCAATGAAATGCAAGTAGAATAAATTATCTATGAGAAAATAAAAGCATGTATACAACGAAAAAGCTGCAGTGGGCTTAAGTAAAAGCAAGAAGTATATAAAAAAAGCTTCAGTGGGCTTCAAACTCCTATAAGGTAATACCTGTGAGGCCATATCTTCAAATCCTCGTCAGTGGGCTTAAGTAACAAATCAACAAAAGTTCTATTGGTAACATTGGGTGGAAATGGAGGGGGATCAAGATCGATAGTCCAAACTCTGTTTCTAGCAAATCCATGTGCTTCAAGAGAACCTAGATTTGAGAACTGCAACAAAGAAGTGGGTGTTAATGATTAAAATGAATCCAAAAGCAGTGAATTAAACAGTAGAAAGATGGAGATGCATACTTGAGGAAAGCATAAAGGAATACCCCCACGTATTGCCTTCGGAGGCTTAAAAATTGCCTGCAAAAACACAAGCATTTTCTGAATTATCGAAGACAGCAAAGAGTGGTTCACAGTATAAACTTAAAACCAACAGAAGAATAATCAGCACCAATCTCCGAAATAATGATAAGCGAAGTAAAAGGATAACCCAATCATTCTACAATGAAAGAGAGCCCTATTCTGAGGCAAGTAAATAGAAAATACCACACAAAAATCTCATTCTTACAGACATTTTCTAGTGATATGGACTGAGTGAGAAATTAGCTGGAAATAGATAAGAAAGGATAAAGGATACTATTCTACCTTTGACTTGGCAAAGGAGAGGCGGTTTTCTAGCCCACAACCCCAAGTTATTGCCAAATCAGGACTTGCCTGGATAATTTTCAAGCTATACACTTGATGACACCTTCGGAGTGCTTATTTTAGGGTTTCATAAACAGTCCAGACACATGTGTACTGAACTCTATATTACCAAACAAAGATTATGTCACCAGACTCACAGCACCTGCCCTTCCCATTTGTTCACTCTTAACATTCCATAGGCTTATACATAATGGACAGCCTTTGTATCATCCATTATGTAAAGTCTATCAGGGATGTATACTAGTAAAAAACTATTAGAATGTTCCAACAAGACTCAAAATATAGCTGAACAGAAGTTAACTTATGTGTCATCAAGAAACTCAAAAAAATTGAAGGCAATTTAACCTTTCATCCCCCACACAAGTAAATAAAAAGAAAGTTTTCCATTAACATAACTAGGAAAGGCGCTAAATCTATATCCACAAGTTTAATACGATTCTCAGCCTCCCAGTTATCCATGTCCTACATGCAAAGCAGATAATATGTGATTCCATATACAAACTTTATACATCAAAAGAAAATGAAGTTTATACTCCACGTTTTTTCTAATGCTTCTAAGTGCCAAGAGAGTGAAGAGACGAACTAAGTTCGGAGTACAATGGTCCCATTGATAGTATAAAAAGGAGTATAAAAGCATTCCTCAAACTAGAATTTATGAATAGCTTGTACCTTACTGCTGACAAAAAGTAACTCTTCTCCTTGCTCATTTTTCCAAGACGTCACATGAGCTCCATACAGATATACCTGCAAGAATAGAAAGGTTAAAGACCATTAAAGAATGAAAGATCTTCAGATATGATGAACATTAGACTACATTACTCAAAGGCTGCAAATAATACCATAATAGTAGGTATTTATTTATTCAAAACCAAGAGCTACATTGTGAGACTGCAAATTCAAAGGCTGATCAAGTATGAAAAAATGGAAAAGTGTACACAGTAAATTAGTAGATAGTAACAGCACAATGACTTCATGTAATCTTCAAAAATAAGTGTCCCGTTTTATTGATCAACCATCTATTTACTAGGTGATAGCCCTTACAACTTTTGGGAGGTCATATAATAAACCTTCATTCATTCAGGAAGCACTCTCTCTACCCACGGGTAGAGGTACGATTGTCTACGTCTTACCTCCCCAATTCACTACTCTTGTGGAATTGGATAATGTTGTAGTATACAAAACCTCCATTGATACATAACTAAACAGAGCCAGGACCCTGAATTAATAAATATACACCCCATAGTGGAAATAACCTATACATCCAGGAGAGAACTCAAGGACATTATAACTTGGCATATATATATATATATATATATATATATATATATATATATATATATATATATATATATATATAGGGGACGGTTCAAACGAGAACCGTTTTTCGTACGAGAACTGCGAGAACCAATTACAACCATTGATCAAAGAGATGGATGGTTGAGATTAAAGAGTTGTTAATGGATAACCTTAAACAAATCAAACTTATCCTTAATTAATTAAGGGTAGTTTGGACATTTTTACATTACCCCCGCATTTTTTAAACTAATAAATACATCAAACGGAAAAGTGTTAAATTACGAAAATTATACCAAATTAATAAGAAAATTATGTTCTATAATTTGAGACCGGTCTTGATATATTTTTTCAAATTTTTTTTTTTTTGTGTTTGTTGGGTTTTTTTTCTGAGAATTTGCACTAGTGCAAATTTTGCTAGGTTTTTTTTTCTGTACAGCTCAAAATTTGCACTAGTGCAAATATTTAATTATTTATGCACCTGTGCAAATATTTATGCACCTGTTTATTTATATTTTTGCACCTGTGCTAATATGCAAATATTTGCACAAGTGCAAATATTTTTGCATATGTGTATATGTCGAGAGTTGTGTTAAAAAAACCTAGCAAACACGAATTTTCTTCTAAAAAAACATAGTACAATCGGTCTCAAATAAAAAACATAAAACATTCAAATATATACACCACTAACCATTAACTAAACAAAAATCATATTGCAAAGCGTGAAATACACTAATTACTACTAACCACCATAAAGGCATAAATGTTAAATAAGTATGACAATGAATACCCCATTGACCATAACTATCCCATGGTTACTTGGTAGGCGTTCCCCTTATCGGTTCATAGTATCATCTAGTTTTTTTAGCACAAATGTAGATATGCACCTGTGCAAATATATGCACTTGTGCAAATTCACATATCACCTAGTTTTTCACTGCACAAATGTATATATATGCACAAGTGCAAATATATGCACGTGCACACATGCACAAATGCGTTTAGATTTATATCATTCAACATTAGACAACCATTTAAAAAATTTATATATACCACTTACTTATGCAACAATATACGAGACACTAATTATCAACTTAAACTTCTGTATTTACCCATGATTCTTGAACATGTCCTCCCTAAAAACAATCATCCCATATACAAGTGTTTATAATCTTAATTTAATTTTATTATAAAAGCCTAACCCAACAAATAAATTTGAAAAACCTACTGTCACCTCCTTTCACCTAAATAAAATCTACAGACCACTACAACTTTTATATCAAAATAAAAAAGTAATGCAACATCTTGAATGCATCCTCAATTATTATCATAAAAAAGCCTTCCATTGATTAACCCAAAATGAATGCTTCTCCAATTAATATCATAAAAGAGCACTACAATTTTGTGATTGTTTATACCTTATTCTGACTACCATAATCGATCTCAAAGAAATTCCTAATTAATTAATAATGATTAAATCCACTCCTAATTAAAAAAAAACCTAACTTGAAAATGATGAATTTGACAGTACCCATACCGAAGCTCATCTAAGCGACCAAAGCATGAAGCAAAAATGGGCAGAAGATTGAAGCATGATGAGAGTGTAAAATAACCAGATCTATGGTCGAAATTAGTGGGGCAACACCGGTATTAAGGCCGCAAGTGTTTGTAGTGATGACCAGATCTGCGTTGGAGCCAATCATTCACTACCGTAACCATGAAATATAACTCGACGGAAACAGATTCCGGCAATTCCTTGAAGGATTTTGACAACGATACGATGACAACGAGTAGCTTCCGGCGAGTCTGAGAGGTTGAGTTGACGTCGTCCGCCTTCTTAGGTGGTCGGAAAGTGAGCAGGTTGGTGATTTCTATGGTGGTTGGCACAGGGAAGATGAAATGGTATGGTGATGGTGGGGTGGAGAGAGAAAGTAAGAGAAATAGTTGAAAGAAGGTAAAGGGACGTGGAGTGATGGTGGACCAAGTATTAAATCCACTAATAAACTAACAGTAAAATTCCAAGTCTACCCTTTTGGATTAATTAAGGATGTTTTAGATTAGATGATAAATGAATGGTTTAGATTAGTTCTCGCAGTTCTCGTACGAAAAACAGTTCTCGTTTGAACCGCACCCTATATATATATATAGACAAAAGTTCATGCGAGAACCGTTGTTAGCGCGAGAACCGCGAGAACCAATCTAAGCCGTCCAATTCTCCCTTCTTCAATGTCATTGCCCACCCATGAATTCCTCACATGCACCCTGCCACACCCTATCCATCCACGCTCTCCATCCATGATGCTTCCCATATCCAAGGAACGGCTAAGATTGGTTCTCGCGGTTCTCGCACTAACAACGGTTCTCGCATGAACCCTCCCCTATATATATAGGGGAGGGTTCATGCGAGAACCGTTGTTAGTGCGAGAACCGCGAGAACCAATCTTAGCCGTTCCTTGGATATGGGAAGCATCATGAATGGAGAGCGTGGAGGGATAGGGTGTGGCAGGGTGCATGTGAGGAATTCATGGGTGGGCAATGACATTGAAGGAGGGGGAATTGGACGGCTTAGATTGGTTCTCGCGGTTCTCGCGCTAACAATGGTTCTCGCATGAACTTTTGTATATATATATATATATATATATATATATATATATATATATATGTATATATATATATATGTATATATATTACTTCAATCTGAGCAAGACACCGCCTCTATAGACAGAATTTATCTATTTATCAAATGATTCCTTTTAAAAGATTGAATGGGTGATTGGGTCTGCTAAGTGCTAACAAACTCGCAGTGATCTATATAGTTCTAACATAATGCACAAGTAATGATGTATTAAACATTAAAACACTTACAACATAGTAATGAACAAAGTCAGAGCCTAATTCGCTGGGTGATTATGTATAACTATAGGTTTTGGACTTGAGAATTCACCCCATATAGACAAACAGAGCTTCATGCAAAGTTGCCATAGTAGCTAAGAAAATTCTGATATCGGTTTGTAATGGTATCAACCGGTCTCAATGTTACCGAGGCATAGAATAAACAGGTGTAATCTTAATTGTTGCAGAAGTGTCCCATTTGATCCCGTAAAATTTACATAAAATCCTCTTCATATCCAGGGTGGCTTAGAGGATATTTCCATCATTCTAAAAACCACAAATGGCACTAAGCAACTAACTTGATATTTTGGAACCTAAAGAGTGACTCAATTCAATTAAAAGTACAATATTGTACATAGATGATTAGATTAGAATAGAACTGGCAAGCTATTTTTCATTTGCAAGTTTCAAATGATGAATCTCATCAAGTTATCATCCTCTTAAAAACATGAAAGATACTGATCTTTAAAAGCAGTCATGAAGCCCAGGTAGCAAGTTAGTTAGGAAAGAAGTCAAAGCCAAGAAATAAGATTCGAGGTTAATACATGTTGATCACAATCTAATGCTCAAACTTCAGCCATGTATTCGAGTGTAGGTGAGCTTAACTCCGTATCAGGCCATGTTAACATAACATAAACATAAAGATGAACCAAAAAAGAAGCATGAGAAGGGAAAAGATTGATTTCTCTATTATGTTCATTTATGATTATATAAAATTAATGGGTAGTGTATTAACATACAGATGGTATCAAGTAATTTATTATATATCTGAAATGGTTTGATTAAATTTTTGCCACCACACTAGCATGCCTTTTTTCAAATGTACCCCTCAACTGAACTTGCCTAAAACAACTACTCTAAACAGAGACATTTGGTATCTTTTTTTATGAGTAATCTCAAACAGAAAGGACACTATAACGGAACCAGATTATTGTTAACTGGTTAGTTTCACTGACTTAGCCAGAGCTCTACAACTCCCTGCTTGTGGAACCAAGTTTTAAGCATCCCCAATCACCACTAATCAGCCATATGAGTACACAACCTGCTTCACTTAGCAACTAATTGTTGCATTAAGTTTTCCAACAACTAGAAATAGGAAATAACGATTTTTTTCAACTCTCGTGTTCATCAATCAATTTTTCTCAACTTAAAAGTCATCTTTAAGTCCATTACAAGTATCTGTATTACGGGAACAATGAAGCTAGTTATATGGAAAAGTATTTGTACAAAAAATAAATATTCTTAATTCTTTAATAAAGAAATAAGCTCCTAAATTATACTATAGGCATTAAAATAAACCACTTGTTCATCCTCGTAAAATGTTTGCTTCATACAAACTTCTATGATTTCAATACTAGCAGGTCACTTGACTGCCTAGCTCTGCATAATGCTTTTTAGATCATGTTATTACCTGATTGTCAATTCATGGAAAGAAATGACAATTATGTTCTATCTTGCCATCCTCTTCATAGAATCAAGTGACACAAGAGTAGTCCATTGTACTTTCCAGCCAACAAACAATAAAAATTACAGTTAACGAAAAAATCAAATGAAGTCCTCCACATATGCATATGCCAAACTACTAATAAGTTGACCGAACGTATATAACTCTCTTTGGTCCTAAGTAGTAGATCTTGCTTAAAATCTGTATGTCAGCGGCTATAAATCAGATTAGCCTAAAAGGAGTTTTAATTCTTCAAAAATCAAATATAAACTGTTACACCGGGATTCAACAAACAGCTTCTTTGTAAAAGTCAATATAAGGTCAAAGATCATAAAACTTTTTGCAAAAAGATATGTTCATTTCAAGGTTATACAATCGTTTCTACATGCTTATCATCATATGTTATTGTGAAGCGGCTAATCCATAAAGTGCAAAGATACCGCTGTACTGGCTTCTAAATATTGCAAGTCAAGGATCTGATTCCAGATCGCACTTCTATTTTTCAAATTCATTATCCACATAATCTATAAGTACGCTATAACATAAAACGATTGGTTGCCATCTCAATGTTTGCCGTCTCAGGAACCACGTACGAACACGGTGAACATACACATACTACAAATTGTTGATGAATTCAAACAAGAATTCCTCCGATAAAGCAAGAAATGTTCATAAATCGATAGATTCGGATGACATAGAACCAAAAATCTTACCTAAACCAAATGTTATGCCTTCGTAATCTAGATCATTTGCGTTATGAGTAGATCGAATGAATCAGCAATGCGATGACATTAAATCCAGAAACAAGTGCAACATACACAATAAAATTACAACACGCGAACAAATCAAAGAGGAATTTGGAATTAATCTACAAACCTCGCAACTGCTCCCATGAACTTCACGGAGTATGACTTTTTCAAGACCATTGATGCCTTTGATGATCTCAAAAGATTTGTTTTCGATTGTTGCCATCTCATCTATCATTCATGAATTATCGTAAACTATCCCCGAATCTGGCGATGAAAACAGTTACTGTGTGTAGAGAAAACACACACGCACGCACTCTCTCTCCCTCCGTCTCTCGAGTCTAGAGATGTCAAAGTTGTTCTTCTCACAACGACAATGCGTAACTTCCTTCCCCAATAAAAGCAATTCTTTTTTTCTGTTATAAAAAATAAAAAGCAATTCTTTTCCCAATTAATTAAATGGAATAAAAAAAGAAATTGGATTTGACATTTTTCTGTAATAACTTGCAATAATTCTTTACATTAACGGCCTGTCTTCATAGACAAAAGAAAATACAAAATAATAGAGTTGTGAAGGTAAAGGAATGAGTAATTAATATTTATTATATCTTTGGTTACTTTATCAAAGAAATAGATAGGAATGAAAATTAAAGTGAATCGTATTCTGTATAATGTATATAATGACGAATTTCATTCATATATGACTAACAAACATCTTCTATAAGGAATGGAATGACTTCCTTTTCTTCCGATTCCACAATAACAAACTAAACCTAGAGGTGTGTTTCGTTAGACAAAATGTAATAATGAAGGTCTGAAATGGACAATGTAATAGAATGGATGATGGAATTGAATAATTTATTGTATTCTATTATCATATTTATTTTACATAAAGAATGGAACGAGTCATTAAATTAAATAAGATTAATATAGATAATAAAAAGTTTATTAGAATAATCATGACATACGACATTTTTCTCTATTCTCAAGAAAGATAAAATATTTCTTTTATTTGTATATTTATATTTAAAAATAATATTTTCTTTATCAAATTTTTATATATTATACACACATTTCTAATATGTATTTTATTTTTAATTAGTTAATAACTTAATAAAAGTATATAGATAAGTAATTATTAGATAGAAATATTAAGCATAAAAAGATCTTAAAATAGTTAAGTTTATTATAGAAAATATCAATATAGTAAATTTTATAAATATCTAAAAATATTTTTATTAATGCTAGTAAAAAACTATAAATTTTTTCCATCCCTCTCTCAATTATTCATACCAAACACTACATAAACATTTTGCTTGCTATGGCCAACAAAGCAATCAATCAATACAAAACCTTAATTTATGGCTACAATTCTTCACTTAATGCATTTATTTTATAGATGTAAATGAGCCGAGCTACTCGAGCTCGAATCGTTGAAAGCTCGAAACGGATGAGCCTAAACGAGCTCAAGCCTAGATTAAGGCTCACATATTAAACAAGCTCAAACCCGAGCCTTGTATACTGGGCTCGTTTAAGCTCGCGAGCTTAAATGAGTTTTGATATAATATTTATTTTTTACTTTTATTTATTATTTATATTATATATTTTATATCATAAATATGAAAAGGTTCAAAAATAAAATTTTAAGCTTGTTTTTATATCATTAAATATGAAAAAGTAAAAAAAATTAAAATTCACATTGTTTTTAATTTATTATCTATATAATTTAAAACTATTTTTAACAAAAAAAAAATAAACGAGCCTAACACGAGCTTTGTAAAACACTTCACGAGCTGAGATCGGGCCTCAAATTACGAGCTCGAACGAGCTCGAGTTTCTACACTTTTCAAAGAGTATGGCTCAGTTAGTGTCAAGCTCAGTCTGACTCAGCTAGTTTACATCTCTAATTATTTTGAAGATAAAAAATTACTTTTATATTTATATCTACATCTTTCAAAGGTATGTTCTATAAAAGTAAAAATATTCATTTTAGGAGGATTTAACTAATATTTTTAGTTACAAGACGGTCACTTAAATTGGCAACATACGTTGACAAACTTGACACGTACGGATCTAGAGTCCTCGTTTACCCTTATGACTGTGGTTGATAGTTTGGCAACGGTTTATGCGGGATTATATGGGTCTGAGATCTTAGTTTTCATAATCTCAAGTCCTTTAGTTTGGTTTGGGTGTTAAAATTTTAAAACTCTTAATAAAAGTTTTTACAAGTAGCTTATAAAAGAGACATGAGATTATTAATTAATCAGCCTCAACTCTAGCTAATTTCACCAAACACACGATACATTACTTTCTTTAATATAAACCCTTTTTTTTAGAACAAATAATCCCTCCTTTTCTTAGCTTCGAATCTTCAATCATATTATGTCAAAACGAAATCAAGAAAATGCAAGTGCTACCGATCACGTAGCATCAACAGAGAGCAATTCTTTCTAGGCTTTTCTATTCTTATAAAGTCACTAATTTCCGGCTAGATCTAACTCAACTCATTCAACTTATCGTACGTACTTGATGCTTTTCTTGTGAACTAGAGTCATTTGGTCAATTACACATGATGTATTGACGTTCAATACCATCTTTAATCTTTAATATATTAAGAAAATATTATGGTATCATTATTTTATTTTAGATTTTTTTCATGTATCTTATTCTTTATTTCTTAAATAGCTTATGAACGAGTTGTCTGCTCAAATTTTATTTTTAGTTTGTAAAAACTTAAATATCTTAACGAAAACACTATTCAAATCATTTAGTACACACATCTATCTATTTCCGTGGTTATTTATGTAAACATATATACTAATTTGATTAAATTAAAAACCTTGAAGAAACTTCTTATTCGTACATAATTATTTTGTTACATAAATAACAAGTCGTGGTTATTAGGATAGTTTTGTAGGTTAGTTAAGTCTTTTAAGAAACTTCTTAAAAAAATAGTCACTCCCCCTCCCTTTTAGGTAGGGGTGTGCACGGTTCGGTTTGGTTAGGTTTTGGGGTAAAACCGAAACCACCGAAAATTTCGGTTTTTGATAAACCAAAACCAAAACCATTCGGTTTGGTTCGGTTTTTGGTTTTTCAAACTTTTGGTCACAACACTCGACGAAGGGAGAGCGAACACCGTCGTATGGTATGTCGACATTTCTTGCTTCAAACTTCCATCGAGATCTTCTAGCTTCAAACTTCGAAGAATCAAGATTCAAGAGTCGATTGCTCTGTCGATTCAAAATTCAAGATTGGTCTGTCGATTTGATCTTCAAGATTCGAGCGATTGGTGTGTTGAGTGTTGGATAGTGAGTGCCGATTTTGGATTTTTGAGGAAAAAGTAAAAACAAGAGGAAGGTAAGGGATTTGAGTTATGTTATGTAATGTACAAGTATGCCGCTTAACCTTAATGATTCGGTTTGGTTCCTTCAATTCGGTTCGGTTCGGTTTTTATGATCAGTTTTGAAACCTAAAACCGAACCAAACCGAAAAAATCAGTTTTAAAATTTTAAAAACCAAAACCGTCGGTTTTGGTTTTGGTTCGGTTTTTTCTGTTTGGTTTTTTCGGTTTTTGGTTCGGTTTCGGTTTTTCTTGCTCACCCCTACTTTTAGGACTATTCAATACAAAAAGAAATTAATTCGGGTTCTTACTTACTTTAACTTTCCAGATAACTTAGTTTTAATAAAAATAAAATGTGTTATTCTATATACTATAGTCCACTAATATCTTATCATAAATCATCTAATTAGGTTGTCAATACGTAGAAAACTATAAAAATTGAAAGTTCTTACCAATAAAACTTAAATATGTATAGATTAGGGTGTGAATTTCGAGTAGATTAGACCGTTAAAGTGTATGGATTATAACCCAAATAAAATGAAATTAATTGTGACCTTGCCTACAATTTGCTTAATTTTATTCTATGGAAAACATAAATGGTTAAATTTAGTCAAATCATATAAATGAGAATTTATAAAATTAAATTGACATGATGATGATGATGGGCAATTTATCTTTTGGAAAATGAACGAAGAAAAGACAGATGATCCAACAACTTGAATGTCAAAGGATGGAAAGCACTTCACATCCACAAACCATCACTTCACCTTTATTTTGGCACCTATCAACAACAAACAACAATGGTTTAAAATTTATAACCATATATCCACCATCCATGGATAGACTTGTACGGTTTCCACTTATACAACACTCGGTATGTCTCCTAAGTTATAGTGTTGGTGATTTAATTTTAACGTTATTAATTATATTTTAGTTTACTGTGGTTTGCTAGAGATTATAAAAGGTTTCTTTTTTAGATAAAGTAGTACGAGTTAGGAGGTGCGAAGTGCAAGCTTGTTTTAGTAAACTGAATACGTCCATAACAAAGAGCAGGGGTCTAGGGAGCAGCGCCCGCTAGTCTAGACAGTTAATTTAGATATTCAAACTATGCGACCCTTGATTTTTCCCGTAAAACAACATGACTAAACCCTAAACAACATGACCGTTGGTTGGTTTTTTTGTCTTTCCATGAAGAACAATATATATACGATTTTCTGTGTTCTTCCCTCAGTTTTTTCACAGAACAAAAAAGGGAAATCTTTAGATTATCCAAAGTAATATCTCATAAATCCCGGATTGTTATGGATGAATAATTACTTCGATTGTAGAGAAACTTAATATAATCAATCTGGGTAATCGTTTGGATCATGTATAAACACTATCCCAAAGTAATATCTTGTAAAAACCGAATTATTAGAAACGAATAATTACTTTTAGAAAGTATATATAGCCTATAGTTGAATGAGTAACGGGATATTAGCACTTGTGAGTTGTGAATCTCCATATTGACAAATGCCAAGTATACTGGAAAACAGGAAAAGTGAAAAAAATCATAATTGGTAGTAGTCTTGGACTTGATAAAGAAATCTTTGTTAGAGGATTAATCCCTCATAAATCTCAACAACTCTATCAGCATGAAAATAGGTAATACAAGCAGCCTATCAAGTCAATTACCAATAATAATATGCGCAAAAGAATCCCAGTAAGTATACAGAGTACAAAACACACATTTTACTATTAACTTGACAAGTTTTTACACTCAGGCTTGTCCTGTACAACCTCCAACCTTGGAGGACAATACAAACTAAAAAAGTGTTTGCTCCCGCAAACCCTATAACAATAATAGCTCGGTTGAAATCAATAATCAAATAATCGAAAGGAAAAAATGCAAGCTCACAACAAACCCGTGACCATAAAAAATGGCCATGCGACTGACCGATGCAGAAAAAAAAGGAAGAAAAGCTACCTTTCAGACCAGAAGAAAGTAGAGAATTTAACTGAAATTTGCACTCCAACTCTCATATAAGCCGTAAACCAGCTTCTTGAGAGCAGAAGCAGCTAAAAATACACCGATGCTCTCACTATCACACTAAAACACGAAAAACTGGGCCGCCCACTGCAAAATACGTTAAATGAACCACAGTCAGAGTATACTATGAGCCAAGTCTCTTCACTAAAGGACCAAATTTGGCTGACCGGCTGGTTAGGTAATGGGTCAATAAAGGTAAGTTTTTTGGAGTCTAATAACGAATAGGGCAGACCCAAAACATTTTTACTCTAAAAACTTTTATAAAGTTAGGCAAATTATTGGTTTGTCAAATATGATTACATAACTTATATTATTTCACAAATAATATAACCCGCGTGAATAAAATAATTTAGGAGGTTTTATTAATTAAAATGATTCACTCAAATTTCATTTGTTTGACCCATTTTCCTTTAAGCTATTACTTTTTAGTAAACCCCAAATTCGGCTGACCAGCCTGGTTGGGTAACGGGCCAAAATGGGTATTCTTTTTGGAGTCAACTAGGGTTGACCCAAAACATTTTTATTCTAGAAGTTTTATAAAGTTTTAGAAAAATATTAGTTTGTCAAATACGATTACAAAACTTATATCATTTTACTAATCATATAATCATTTGAATAAAATTAGCAAGATTCAGGCAAGTAGGCAAGTTTCATTTGTTTGACCTGTTTCCTTATAAGCTAAATTTTTCAGAAATGGCAAAGGGAAATATGAGGGGAAAAAATGTTTTATAAGACGAGAAAAAGGCATACAAATTTGTAGTTCAGGCTGCATTGAACTCAGAACAGTTGAAGTGCCATTTTCAGTTTATTTTGCTTCCATTTTGGCAGCTTGTAAAAGGCTTCTTTTGTCATTCCAAACTTCTGCCTGAACTCAGCTGATGACAAGTATGTCTGCATGAATCATAGTTCACAATCAGAGAACAGCAAAATTACATATTTGCTCGGATATAAATATTTCAGAAAGAATACCTCTCTCTTGGTTACATCAATATCAGCAGCAGGGTCGGTGGAAACAGTAATAAGGCGTTCATATGGGTACAACGTGAGCCCTTCTTCATCTTCAACTTCATTTTCTTTAACATCTTCTTGTATTGTTAAGGCTTCCATTTTACTGCTCATTACATTTTCCTTCGAGTTGGAATCAGACTTTGGTGGTGATTTGGGCCGAGCTATATACATGCCCAAGATAATAACAAGCTTCAGTATCATTTTACTTGTAAATTAATAAATCCAAACGCTCAATTAGTCCAATTATAAATAAATAAACAAAATCTTACGTTTCACGATACGGGGCACGAGGGGTTCTCGTGGAGGTTGTTCAAAGGTATCGGTTAATGATGAAATAGCTGTGGATCTTGCAGCAGCATTAGTGGAATCAGATTTTGGATAAGGCTTTCTCACCAAGGGAGGAGGAGTTGACAGGTTTCTTGCATTTGCATTCTCAAAAGTGGAAGCAAGAGCATTAAAGGCTGGAGATCTGCCTCGAACACGAACTCGATCTGGGCTAAAAGACACACTTCTCGAACGCTGTTGAGGTTTTTCAGTTGCTACAGACCTTCCTACATGTGACACAGCTGCTCGCCTTTTTGGTTTCTAATAATTAAAACCAAGTATCTTATTAGAAAAACTTACAAGCACGTAAATTTGCTAAAAAGATGAAGGATTAAGTCATATGCAGTAAAATCCTCCTTTAATAATTCCATGTTTGGATATGCTTTAATCAAAAGTTGATATAAATCATATAATGTATTCCTTAAAGTTTCTGTTATGGAAATTATGATGATATACATAAAAAATGGTTCTCATAGTGAAGCATAAAATCACAAAAAATCTATATTTCATGTGATTTTTATAACAAAAAACTATTCTAAAAGATTGGAGAGGTTGAATAAAGTGATAAAATATGTAAAACCTAAAATGAGGAACCAACTAAAAGGACTACTGATACAACTTTTAGTCATGGAAATTGTCAATGATAGCATAAAAAAAGTAAATAAAAACAGAGAATTCCGCTTGACAATGTGACACTGTAAAAAAATATCGCTAATTATTGGTCTCGGCATTAAATAAATGAAGTATTAGATACAGAAAAACTACAAAAGCGCTAAATAAAAAATGATAATTTTAGCTGAAAGTAAATGACTAAAATCTTAGATTGCTTTTATTGGTTTCAAGGAAGGAAAAAATTAGTAAATATGTCAAAAAGTAACATCTGTACTTTGGAGGGTTAAGATTGATCTTAGATGAACTAATGACCAAGATCGAATAATTACGTAAATTTTATAGTCAAAGTTGATCACGAACTAACTATATTTTCAAACTTTTCACATATTTGAACAAAAAACATTATTAAGCAAATACTTGCACTTTCACAATCACATAAAGTACATTTTTATCCAAAACTAACATTCCCAATGACAATTTGCAACATGAAGATGAGGAGGAAAAGAACTTGATGAAAATAAAGTTAATTGCTAGGCCATTGTTGATGTTTTATGTTATAGATATTTCAATCAAAGTTAAAACATTATGCAAGTCTTATGATTATGAGAGTTTAATTATGTGATTAATATATTATTATGTGCAAGTAAGCAATTGAAAAGGTTAGAAGAGTGGTGCTCTTATTTAAATTCTCTTTATCATACATGTAATGCAAAAAAAATGGAAAAGAAAATGCAAAGAAGAAGAAACCAGTTTAAGAGGTCAACCCAAGAAAATCCAACCCCTGACCTATTTTGACTCTTCAAATTAACCCATTTGATCCGGAGGAATAAGCAAAAGGCATCCATAAAAAATGGAAAAAGAGAACAAGGATATAAAACCTTGATAAACAAATTTGTCAAGATGGCAATCTCAAACCATTTACTTGCATAAGGGTTGAATGTGTTACTTTTTATCTTTAACGGGTCAAATGGGTTAAGCTAAATGATCTAACTAGAAAGGAAACATATGAATGGGTCAAACGGATTAAGTGTCATCCAAAGTCTATCCAGATGCATAATAATCTCCTTATTCATTTTTGACCTGTCACCTAACCCGACTGCACCTTTGCATGCTAGATGAACAAATAAATACGTAAATGAGTCTTACATTACTCAAGGTTGGCCGACCTCCATTTTTCAGTATAGAAAGTTTCCTTTGGAACGAGTTTCCATGCATCTGCAGCAATGTGAACAGATTGAACTCACTAAAAACTATTTACTTAGCTGGCACTTGACTTATAATCGCAAGGTGATCACTTACTGCAGATTTGCTTGAATCCCATGTAAAGAAACGAGTGAAAAACTGTGGCTCGCTTCCTTCTGTTATGATATATAGCGGAGTTTGAAGAGATAATTTCTCGAGAAGAAAGTCATGTTTCAGGAATTTCTGTTAAATATTCAAGGGTATTATTACATGGCCATATACCATTCAAGCCACTTTTAGCTGAAAACAGAAATAACAAACGTAAGGCACAGCCATATACCTCCCCGATAACTAATGCTTGTGTTTTCAATTTCTGATCAACCTCCTGCCCTACCCAAACAAAGATGCTTGACTGACAATCAAGAATAAATATATCCTCAGTCATTAAATCGTCCTGATTGAAATTGTAGATCTCAGTGACCTGCACATTAAACCAAATAAAAAGTGATCAAAAGGCGAAAGAAGATATAAAAATAGACATGAGTTATTAAATAATACACACCTTCAGGTCCCCTAAACCCGTACAAGTGCCAGCAACAAGCAATGAAAGAGAAATAAGTGGGTCAGTAAATTTCTCACAAGTAACAAAAGAATTCAGCACGTGGAATTTGATGCATGAGTAGTTGCTTTAACCTTTTACAAATGTGCATGAGAATAAATGAGGATCACTTTCAGCATCTCTTGCAATTTTCTGACTTGGGTATTCAGATTTTCCACCTAAAATTTCCCAAAATAGTTCAGACTCCGAACCCTCCTTTTGTAATTTGGACTGCATATTTGGCTGCATGTATCGTGCATAACAAGTAAACAATAGGAAATCATGACCACAGTCACCAATACACTTTAGTAGTAACCATATTTTATCGCAGAGACAAATATCAATTTTCAAACCTTTATCACATCCAATTGTCTCTCAACAAGTTCTTGGACTTCAGGAGTTGTAAGATTTCCGATCCATGTAAAGACTGAAGAACCACTGTGTAGTATGTAACAGTAGGAGGAGTTCAATGATGAAGCCACCTGAGCCAAATAAATGAAATAATCTCAGGTGATGAAAAGTAAACTTCTTTACCATAAGAAGATCACACACAAACATATCAAATATAATTAAACAAGCATCAGCATACATAATTTTAACTTACGGCTTCAACTTGAATTGCTTGCATGTTTTCTGGTCCAGAACCTTGAACTCGAAATAGTGCAACCCCGTCTTCTTTATAAGTGTCATCAGGAAGTTGGCTCCCTGATATGAAATTCTTGTATCCATCACTTAGACCACCCTGAGATAATATCACCATAATTTGATGATCTATGTCAAGAGCTGAACTCAGAACTGTTAATGAAGAACATAAGACCTAAATTTTAATGGGTTTGCATCTGAGTTGAAACACACCTTAAGAACCAGAAAGCTCTGAAAGATTGCAAAGAAAAGGATAGGTTCACTTCCTTCATAAATTTGCAACTAAATATCCATGGAACAAAATTATTAGTAAACACAGGAGGTTAAATTTATTAGAGAAATGTAATACTGAAATAAATCAGGCCAGCAACCTGAGCAGCAGTATACTTCAGTGACTCAACCATCTTGTTTGCCTGGGAGGTAGCTGAATTTCGTTCTTCCTGCAGCAAATGTGGAAACTATTAGGTTCTTTAATCTATCTAAATCATTTTGGCTCCTTTATAGCGAAAATCAGATAATATAATTGAAGAAGCAATACATCAACACTCTGTTTTCCAAACCATGTCCCTATAAGGCATTCCTCTTGATCTTCGCCAGGATAATTATACTGGAAGATGTAACATTCTCCACTGTAAAACTTTGATTGATCAGGGACCGGAAGAAGAATCTTCTCTTGGCCATTTACACGCCAGACCTACACAGCATGTCGGTTAATATATTAATAAAAGCACCTACAGCTTCATAATGTATATTCATGTTCTTTCTTTTGGGATAAAGAAACGGAGGTAAGATTATTTATATTCAAAAGATTACCTGCAAATTTCCAGTGCAATCAATATATGGTTGAGGTTCCTCCTTTGCAGGAGTAGCTTTAAGTAGACCCCTCACATTAACCCCTTGGCGCTTTAAAAGTGCTAAAAAACATCAACGTATAAGGGACAGAGATAAATAGATGATAACTCATAAAAGTTGGTAAAATCAAGAGTCACTCCAAATTTAATTTTTAAAATATTCTGCACAGTAATAGCACTGAGGATGTAATCACTTACCAGCCACCTTGCCTCTACCATCCTCCGAGACTGCCACCTCAGCTGATTGAGGCCAAACAACAAACTTTGACCGGAAAGTTACTGTTTCAAAATTTTCAATCACCCGTATGATATGAGATTTTAGTCTATCTTGGCTACGCAGATATTCCTAGAAATTGAGGTGAAAATAGTAGGTATAAGATGATGTATATCAATGTAAGAAGTGTGAGAATGAAAAACGTTGAATTATACTTCTGCAACTCCACTTGCAGCTTTTCTTTCATCAAGAGAAGTATTTCTCCCCATCCATACATAAAGTTCTGCGCCACAATCCAGTAGATAGCATTTACTTGTATCTAGCAACTCCTTTGTTAAGGAATCAGCAGCAACAGGTTCTGCCTGTCCCTTCTCGACACTTCAATACAACAAAAACATGTAAAAACCACTATGTATTCCATTTTAAAAACCTAAATTGTATTTATCACTTAATGTTTTATTCATAGAATGTGGACATTGAGATTCTTTTCAGCTAACACATTAGATCTGAATGCACATATATACACAAAAATACAAAATGATATGGACACTAGGAATGCAGGTTATGAGGAAGAGTGATAATATCAAGGGAACATCAATCTTCTACAGCAGAGAAGACACAAAGGGGAAAGAAGTGAATGTGAGTGTATGACCCCCTTTAAGTTTTTTTTTCCCTCTTTAAACAAAGAAGTGCTCTAAATAGAACAAAATAGAAAACTACAAATGCAGCAAAAACCAGGTAATTCACATAGCGAGTCAAGTAATCACATTTCAAAGATCAAAAAGTTTATTCTATCAATTAATCTACTTTCTTGTTCACCCAAATTACAAAATTTGACATCTTTCTCATATCTTCCTCTGTAGATGGACTTTGTTCAACGTTTAGAGTTTCATATAGTGCTAATTGCATTAACATTATTTATTCGAAATCTTTGAAGCACCTTCTTGATGTACTTCTCTTGAGATAGCCAAAGTCTTTCCTTGCTTTCTTGCCTTGAGAAATCCTTATACCAAGAGTTTGCTTTGCTGGTCCCAATCTTTCATGGCAAATACCTTGCACAATTCGGGTTTCAACTTGACAATTCTAGACGCTTTGACCCACAATCAAATATATTTAACAACAAAACAATAAAATCTAGAAGCATTTGGCAAAGCTCTGAACAAACACATAATGACCACAGATGATCTACTTATAGGCTTGCTTGTACATAACAGTTCTAAAACTGCCCTGGAACTAGTTCCAAACCAGACACACTCCTCTTCAATTTGCATACATAATCTTCTATTCTTTCACCCAAAAACATCCAAATCGCCATGCAAAAAATGCATTCATTGCACCCATCTGCTGAACTTTTGCATGAGGGTTTGCCCTTTGCAGCTAACACATCTCAGAATAAGGTCATTTTACCCAAGGGCGAATAAATTTCTTCAGACTCTCAACTCTTTTCTTTTAACTGAAACCTTTAAGAACCAATCTTATCTCAGGTTTGAGTATAGACTTACTTTTCAAATCCATTTTTACCTTTAGGTCAATTCAAATACTCAAAAGTGTGATCTTTTTGTAGTAGGACTTCATTTCATCCTCCATTCCAAGAACCCATTGTTCTTTCTCCTCAGTCTCCACAACTTGTTCAAATTGTTCAGGTTCTCCCCCATCAATTAATAATAAATAGTCATTTGGGGATGAGTGCCTAGCTTTAGTAGCTTGTGGATCCAATATGGTATCATGAAAAAGGCCTAAAACCCAATGGGTTACCATAAGCCAGCCATTACAATTACATGATGGTAGTTTAGGGTTCCATATAAGGAAAACTGAAAATCATCCAACAAATGTCGCCTTCTGCACAGCAGTAGGAGATCCAACGGTTGGAGGTTAAAGCATTATCCAATGAAGGTAGAAGAGTGAGGTTGCTTATATATGTGAAACCGTGTTCGATCTTCATATATAACCTTTAATTTTCTACAGTTATCTTGGTGAAAGTTCTGTTACAATTTTTTGTTATTTTGGAGGTTTGGTGCTTCCATTAGTTGTTTAAGGATGTCTTTTGGTTGCATACTTGTTGTAAGTTGTACTCTAGCTTTGATCTTGGCGATGGTGGAGTTTTAGTGTTGGACTGTGGCTATTTAGATTTCACGTTAAAAGAATTTTCCACGTAAGATATTGGTTTTCTAACTTGCCTCTGCATGGGATGATTAGATGATATAGAAGATATCTAAGAACTATTGTTCACAAGAACAGATTGTGTTTGATTTAGGGTTTGATATGTAACAAAGATTTCAAACCAAAAGTTTAATATGTATCAACGAAAGAAAAAACCAAAGCATAGGTATAGTATATGCAGAGTTGAAATGGTGAGAGAATGTATTACCAAAATAGCTGAGTGGGAATAACATCCGCACTTTTGGTGTCATCTGTTGCTGTTTTCCTAGGAAGTGGAGCAAAGCCACCAAAGAAACCCCAAAACTCCCCGGTTTCAGCATCGGACATCAATTTTCCATCCTCTATTAAAATAACACAAATAAGACTTAAATTTTGAAAGTTTTTTTTTTTTTGTTCCTAAAAGTACCAATAGAATATCAATCCACTAACCAACAGTGGCTATGTCACACTTCCCATCATGATAAGTATCTTTGATATGCTGTACAACCTCCAATGATTTAGCCCTTTCTTGAATGCATGAATTGGACCCATTAAATTGAAATATTTTATTGGCGGTATCCAAGATAAAGATATCATCATGATTAAGTGAGGATCGAGCAAAAGGAACCTAACGCCAATAAAATAAAGACAAGATTAACGTACAGCCATACAGTAATATGCAAAGCAGCAGTTTATAACGATGGAGTGATAAAAACAAAATTTTACCTCCTTTACATGAACTACATGCTTTCCTTGGCAAGTAAACATACGGATCTTGTGCTCTTCAGGTTCAGCATGCTTAAAACCAGATGCAATTCCACCTTCTTGAGGTATAATGCATGGTTTAAAGTAAGATAAAAACCTCTCTGTTTCATGTCCTTGTACTTCTCGATACTGAACAGCACGTCCTCCAAGAGCTGCATCAAGTTCAACGGTCTTCAGTGCTGCAGCTCCAGCTTCATCCTGTATAAATGAATAATAATTTTAAACAAGTTCAATTGAATCGAATATTAGGGTTACATGTTGAAAAAGAGATGCGATATTAGATGGTCAGTGATTATATAACATGTATCTCGTAAAAGAAAATTGTGAAATGAAGAGCACGCACCTGACTTGTATCTTTGCCGAGCCAATAATGGATGTCATGACGTAATGCACCGCTTTTTAAAGCAATAGTCTGAAAAAGGATGTAAAACACTCGAGTTCATAAAATATGTTGAGTAAGAAGAAAACAAAACTACGTTTAAAATTTTGTATAATTTAGTATAACCACTTTTTATATTTAATCAGTTAACCTTTCCTCCCTTTTTTTATTTGTTTTCTTTATGTCTTCTTTTCCGTACATTCTAGACATGAGGACTAAATCACACCAAATTATATAATCATTCCATAAAAATTTTCAACAATTTCTATTTGGGATGTCCGACTAATTGCTATGATTCCTTTTAGGTCATGTTTTGAGGCCAAACAACCTGTTTGCCAATTCTCTTGATTAAGAAGCATTAATGTTACTAATTTTGGTCTACAACAATTGTTAAGAATCAGAAATTATGAACGGCAATAAACTTCAATCGATCAACAGAAATAGAAACCAGATTGCTATTAAACTGAAATAAGAACAAGATAAACTCAATACATTCACAAATTGAATGATTGATCCAGGGATAATCCCTCTCTCAAAGGTTAAACCTAAGAGCCAAATCTCTCAAAGAGACTAAACCAATATGTAATTCCAGCCTACCAACAAAAGAGAGACTAACTCTATTTATATAGAAATGTCTAACAAACTAAGACCCAATTGTACCCTTTACCCCCTTTGAGTATTAGATTATGCTATTTCCTATCATTACTCCCGCCTTCGAAAAAGTCTTGTCCTCAAGACTTGCTTCCAAACGAGGCCAATGATCCGGTGGTTTTCCTGGAGGTAAATCGCGAACTCGAATCTCCTCAAACAAACAATATTCCCCAATAATAACAGCTTGAGTCAGACCCTTGTAAACCCCTTCATAAGGCTGCCCCACAACTAAATAATTCCCATCCATCATGAAGATCTGATATTCGATTCTGACCCAAATAGTGATAGCTGCAGCAAATGTCCGAAGCTGCGAAGTTGACTTGACTTGATCGTTCATAGTTGACAGAGTAGACGTTTCCAATCCCATCGATTGTAGAGTCGACATCACTCTATTCGTCCCTTGATAATCAGCAACTAGTTTTTCTTCCTCATTGTCCTTTGCTGTCGATTCTATCACTGTATAATCCAAACCACCAGGGTCTTCACTCCCACCATCAGATTCTATGATCAGAACAGACCCACCACCATGAGAAGTCACACCACTACCACCAGAACCGTTAGCGCCATCTGATGGACCACCCAAACCAGAACCAGCACCCAACCCTGAAGCTCCACCCAATCCTGAACCACTGCCCACTCCCGAGCCACTGCCCTCTCCAGGAGAATCAAAGAAATTACCGGAAATGGGATCTCCTTCTGCTCGCTTGTCCTAGTGTTTCATCCAAGCCAACATAAGTTTTCGAAATTCCGCATTCTCTGCTCTTTCAGCTGCAAATCCTGCCTTGAGTTCTTTCACATCAGTTTGCAGTTCTTTCACATCAGCTTGCAAGTGAAGAATCGATTCCTCATGCTGATCCAAACGTTGCTGAACAGATCGAGTTTCCATAACTGAAGCAGCAAATAGCGATGGTTGAATCAATTGCTGAGTTGAGTGCTGAAATCGATTGTGAGATCGGTAACAGAAAAACGATTGTGAGAATCCCAATCGGCAACAGCTTGTAGCGATGAAAAACCCAGCGATAAAACCCAAAGCGATAACACGTACGTGAATGGAAGCAACCCAAACGATCGATTAAGCAATTGAAAGGACACGATCGGAAATGGCAAAATGGCAGGTCGCGGCAGGTCGGACCAATGTTAAGAATCAGAAATTATGAACGGCAATAAACTTCAATCGATCAACAGAAATAGAAACCAGATTGCTATTAAACTGAAATAAGAACAAGATAAACTCAATACATTCACAAATTGAATGATTGATCCAGGGATAATCCCTCTCTCAAAGGTTAAACCTAAGAGCCAAATCTCTCAAAGAGACTAAACCAATATGTAATTCCAGCCTACCAACAAAAGAGAGACTAACTCTATTTATATAGAAATGTCTAACAAACTAAGACCCAATTGTACCCTTTACCCCCTTTGAGTATTAGATTATGCTATTTCCTATCAACAATCCACGTTATTGTATCATATTTGAGAAGCACCGAGTATGTGGACGTTTGACTAACAGTCCAACTCTTTTATAAAGCTATGCTTTAGTAAATTGTTGGAAATCTCATGGGATAGAGTACTAGCATACTGATTCCTATATTCAAGTTTATTTTATTATCGATATAATTAACAAGATGATTACTGCATTGTAACAACTATAGTAGCAATACTAAGATCTTGAGTCTAGATGCAAGTTAGGGTGCTTCATAATAGAACGAAATTTAAGCATACCTCCCTTGGTGGTAACACAAAGGTCATTTTAAATAACTAACAGCATAAGATACAACTATTAATAAGTTGATTTTCATATGAAGTATGAACAATAACATGAAAGAGATAAAAAATAACAAACATGCAACTATATTAAGGTTAGAGAACAAACCTTCAAAATAACGTAGGAATCCCCTGTAAAAAATTTGCCATAAGAAGACTGTGGAACAGGCACTGGCTTAAAATTTTCGATGCGCCACACTTCAATTCCTCTATATATATCGTTTAGGAAAGAAAAAAGGGCAAATTTCATTGATAAATAAAAAAATTTACATCGTAGAACATATAATCTGCATACAGATGACATAAGTTATAGTTTATACTTTATATCATTTATGATTAGTGTACCGCTTTCTAACTTAATCTATGTTATGTAACCCCTATCATTAAATAAGATAAATTAGAAAAGAAGATGTAATTGGATCTGTAATAACAAAGGATACGCTTTCTGTCCAGCATTTTGAAAGGCTGGATCCAAATCTCTCATAGAAACAGACATACTGCTTTCTTTCTTTTTTACTTCTGTATGTGGCTTATTATAACCACAACCTGAATGCTGGAATGGAGTCCAAAAATCCCTGAAACGTGTATCAAACAGGTCAATGAAGCTTTAGGAGATTAACAGATTATCAGTAGTGTGGAAGTATTGGTTTTCAAGCATTTGATTAGGGGATACAATATGACTTTGATGTTCACTATAATCTTATAACAAAGAAAGAAAAATAAAGGATAGTAAAACCTAAAATATAACAGTAATCATCTTTATATGAGATAAAAGTAAATAATGCAAGATCTAAAGATGAACAAGTAGTCAAAACAATTCTTTAAAGGTACTAACAGCTCGATAATTTTACAGGTCCCTTAGCGTTGTATGGGTCTCAGGGGTGAACTGATAGCGCAACATGATTCCAGTGGCTACATTAGATTATTAAAATGCGGATTGCTACTTTTTTTGCATGTCTATATATCTCTATAAAGTAGATACTAATCAGTTTAATGTCAGTATGACATATCAATAAACCACAAGAAAGCATCCTACAATAAGTTGTATTATGATTACCTACATTCCTTTATGCTAAAGTTCATGAAAATTTCGAAATCATAATTACTGTGTAATGGGAATTATGTGTTGCCTATTGCATTAAGCTAGGGGTCAAAATAACAGCAGGTTTTAAGAAGCTGGAGTCATGTATTGCCCATTGCAATTCCATTGGATATAGTAAAATAAGAGTCAATCTTCTTCTTATTCACAAGTAGGTAACTCAATTTCATGTGCAGGCCCGAAAAAAAATGCAAAAACCAAAATTCCCAACAATTATAATATACAGCTCTCTACTCTAAACGTAATCTACACAGACTTCAATGCATTACCATCCCAACATAACAGCAATATATCAATCACATATATCGTAATCATTAACATCAAGATTCGATAGCGTTGTATGTCCAACCCAGGCACCCACCAACAATTTTCCAAATTCTATACCAACATTTTCGAAACGCACATCTAAAACCCAATACATCAGATGAGAAATCCAAGAAGAGGCCCTCAAAACCCGAGGGAGCTACTTTTTAGAATCAGACAACTATAAATCAAAATCAAAAAAATTACTTGAATCCAGATCAATTCACTGTTACAATCAACAGTCGTTACAGCAAAAACTTGATAAACGGATGCTTGAGCAAGTTAATGAAACATAAAAAGAAGCAAATCCAGGCTAATTGACACCTGACCTACCTTCCTGTAGCAGCAAGGATCGAAATTGATTGCCGAAAAAGGGACTTTTAGATCCAAATAATTTGTGCAAAATTGAGAAAAAAAAACAAATACAAGACGAAGAAGCTTGTTGACGAGATGGAAGTTGTGGGCAGAGAGAGGAGGGGAAGAAAAAGGAAGGAGTTGGGGAGAATGATGAATGACAGGCGTGCTTATCACTAATGGCAATGGAAGAAGCTCAAAAAGATACTGAAACAACTGTCAAATTAAGTTACGGCGTTTCTTCAGAATTCTTTAAATGTCCGAATTAGTTTCACGGACCTAAAATCTTTAATTATACCATTTCATTTCTATGGGTTTTCAATTTTCTAACTTATTTTCCAAGTTAATTATACTTTTAGTATTTATGATTTTGTTAGAATTAAATATTTAATCTTTAGGCTATAATTTTTAAAGGGTTATTTTTTTCCATCTGTTTTTTTTTTTGGTTTATTCACTTTTATACCTTTTTTTAAACTATTTTACAATGTTACAGAATTCGTTCGGCGGGAATTGGACGGTTGACGAGAAGTAGAGAGTACTCTGCCTAGATGGGGGGTACTCGAAGTGAAATTTTACATATAGTTTTCAAATTATGTACATTACATGAAATGTTCATATATAAATATAATGTTCATAAGACTCAAACACATATGCTTAGAAACACTAATATAATTGATCGTGACTTCAAATACTAGTTTAAAACGGGTGAACTGTGAAAAAATCAACATGTGAACTATGAATTATCTACTTCCAAATCTGAAAAAATCAACATTATACTCAAGAAATAATGAGATATGAAATTTTCCTATACATTGAATGGAAAAAATAACTTAGACTTCATTGACAACCTAGCCGAGTAGCCCCGACTAGTGTTGCCTAGCCCCAACTTTGACCTAAACCGAGGAATGGGACCAAGTAGCCACTATCCGCCAAGGTCTATGCCCAACTGCTGGCCGCCTAGGTTGAGTTTTACAACACTACTATTTTAAATGACTTAGAAGTATTGATGTTCGGAAAATCTAAGAAGAAACATATGACACAAAAATCTTGGATAGTCAAGAGAAGTATAGGAAACGACATCATTAATCATTAGACTCGCGTGCATAAGGTAAAGTTTGACTTCTACAGATAACTTGAAGTAGGTGCATATATTGAGCAAGACCTAAACAAATCTAGTGCTCGCGACAACTAATTAGGGTTTTCAAGAACACACTAAAGAGAAAACCGAGAATAAAATAAAACGGTGGTGGTGGGAACCATCGAAGGTGTTGTGGAAGTGACAGATTACTAGGAATCAAACTTTAATCTTCAAAACGTAAGAGGCGGGAAAAAAGAGGTAAATGTAGAGTTAAATCGTAATTTACCTTTATCATCTTCTTTATAATTTTTTCTTTCCTTTTGTGTGTGTATGTTGCAAATAATGAGGTAAAGGAACACTAAGAGTTTATAATGATCATCGTGTTCTAGAGTGGTTGTTCTCTCATATGATCTCAATTGAAATCACCATTCACTTGGATTGAAAATGGAGAGAAGATTGAAATATGTGAAGCTTCCCCAAAAATGCACGACAAGAAAAAGTAAGGTGTGGTTGTAGTTTTTATCCAAGACCAAAAGTCAAGAAAAAAAGGAAGGAAACGGTCGAAGAGCAAGTATCGAAATGTGACTTCAAGACTTATTATGTTGTATCCACTGGGCTACCTCTATTACGTCTTTTGGTGTTTACACTTTAGACAAATAAGATCATAGAACACTATACATAAATAGTGACATTTTGTCTTGCAAAATGTCAGTATTTAAATTAGAAGCGCTTTTCTTTTTTAATTTATGTTCCTAAATCCAAAATACTTTATAAGCTTACCTTTTTTTTTAAAAGATATGTAAACTTTTTTTTATTTGACTAATAGTTTTTTTAATTTTCTATAATGTAGAAAAAGCCTAAAATAATACAAAAGTATATAGTGAAATATCTGGTGATGAATTTTAGCATCAGTCGTGAATAGTGTTGTAAAGTATCGTAAAATGTCAACTAGTGTGAATCATAATGAAATTAGAGATTGCCTAACTAGGTATTTGATAGTGACTCGGGTAATCATATTGGTGATCAGATCGCTATAGACACCACAACTATACCACTTATAATGATTTAGTAAGAAAAACAAGTAAACACCAAAACATATATAATAACCACAAAAACTATTATAAAACATCAGTTACCATTATAAATACTATCAAAAATACAAAAATCAAACAAATTACATAAAAATATAATAAAATTTGTTTTTCTTACTTTCTTGCATCACCTATTACTACCTATACAAACTCAAAATTCATTAAAGGACACAACCGTGGTCGTAAAGATTATTTTTCTTTTTTACAAGTGTACAAATGATTTAGTAAACTGAAAAGTCATCTTTAATTACCTTACTTACACTTACAATCACTCTAGTTTAACAATCTATTCTTGAGTTTAAGATGGGAAGAAAAAAAGAAAAGAAAATAATTTCATACCAAATCCTCTTATTTTTTGAAAGATAAGTTCTAAGATAAAATACCCTAAACTCTACTCTAAATCTCTTAGGTCTAGTTTGTTTCAACGTAATGCGAAGGAATGTAATGGAATTGAAATCAAATTCCGTTATATATTGCGTTTGTTAACATTATTTGAGAATGAATTAAATTCTTTGAAGTATTAATACTCCTCTATGTAGAGGAATGTGATTCTATAACTAACATGAATTGAATTCAAATCATTTTCATTCTTATACATTACAGTGAAACAAACGGGACCTTATTTTCTTTCACTTTCCTTTATCAAAAATACAATTGTTCTAATTTTCCTTTCAATTTATTTTCTTTCTTGTTAGAAAAAACTCGAGAACATACATAGTGGTGTAAGTACACAAGAGACTTTTGCCTATTTGATCCACGTGTCGATCAATTTCACATACATCGTTATTCTTGTAATTAAAAACATAATCACTTTTTTGTTTATGAAGGATTGTTTTTGTCATGTTCTATTAATCTTTTAATCAGAATTTGGTACTAGTTGTCCTTGTTTCTGGTATAACGGGATGGGGTTTTGCATAGGAAATGAATTCGTCATGATTTGCTGTTTTTGTACTATACGAAATTAATTATTTACACTTAATAATTTTCATGCACAGGCACACCAAAAAACAAGCGAGTAGGTGTAGCGGGTAGTATGTTCGGGTATACAAGCTCGATCGAGAATAAGACACCCACTCTCAACAAATCACAATTAAACACACACATTTAATTTATTAATATATTAATAAAAAATAGGAGGTTTTTAAGAAGAGGTATAAGAATTGGGTAAGGAGAAGGAAAAGAAAGGAAAATGATATGGCTCTAATGTGGCATTGGATAAGAAAAATGGAAAAGAAATGTATAACTAGTGGCCTAAAGTAGGTATAGTTTGATGGATTTATCATGTATAGGATTTGACCCAATCATTACTAGGGTTTGTCTTTATAAATATTCTTAGTTAGGGTTCTTAATTTAGCACTTAATTACAGTTTAAATGTTATATAGTGAAAAAAAAATCGGTTCTTACTTGCTTCATTTAACACATAAATTTAACATATTTTTTTCTTTTTTCTTTTTTTTTTGTTTGAAAAAGCTAACCAAATATTACGACTTTTAGATTAGATTGAATATTTTTAATATTATTATTACATGTAGTAAGCACCTCCTAGTATTGTTTAATATTACTATTCCATGTAGCTTGCCCTCCTACTATGATATTTATTATTATTATTATTATTATATATGTTGTAGTGACCCATGAAAAAGCCCAATATTTAGTAGGTTTGGGTTTGGGCCTTAGAGACTCACTAAAAGTCTAAAACATTTCATGACATTTAAGGAATTAAGTAATTAAATGTTTTTTTTCTCTTGTGGGGTGGGGGTAGAGGTGCACATCTTCGGATTTTAATCTGATCCGGATCGGATAAAATCTGGACTGGATTTTTCGGTGTTTTTGGGACCGAATTTTCGGATTGTAACCGGATTTTCTCGGACAGAGGTGTATACGGTTTCGTACGGATTAAAACCGGATTTTCTCGGACAAAAGTGTAACCGGTTTAACTGGTTTCGGATCGGATTAAAACTGGATCGGATCGGATAAAACCGGTTAAATCCGCTCCGGTTTGAAAAAGATCCGGTTTTATAAAAAATCGGTTCGGCTAGTTTTTGCACAAAATCGGATATTCGGATTTTTTGTGCACCTCTAGGCGGGGGAGACAATCAGACAAGTTACATATGCACACCTTCTTTATGAAGGCACCATTAGACTATAAAATGTTTATATGATTTTCTTTTTCATATTTAAAAGTTTTTGTCCAAATTTAATACTTTATGAATAATATAGTTTTTAAAGAATGTATATATATAGTCTCAAAAAGTTGATAAAGATACAATTGATTCCTTGCAACATCCTAGAAAAATCTAGACAAAACTAAAAAAGTAAAGCTATTTGTTTATATCGGACTATAGTCGCACTTTTAAGTTATTGCACATGATCGCCATTTTGATTTCATTTTAGAATGCTTTTCCATTATACTCTTTTAAAATAAGCTTCTTGGTATTTCTAATAGTATTAAGTTGATAACAAGGCAGAAAATTTCATGGAATACTAGAATATAAAGTTTGAAAAGTGTTATATTAACATGAGATTATTACACAATATGAAACAAAAAGGATGAATGACTTTGATAAAAACTTCTCCCCATAATAAAATACATGTATATGAAGTTTATATGTTAAAATGTAGTTCTATTTAATATATGATAATAGCATCAAAAATATTATCAAGGTATATTTTACTTATGAGTTTGTTCATTTGACATTCTGGACCTTAGGTGTTTAAGACATTAACAAACTATATAAACGAGCGTCATATCGTTTTGTCGGACTGGATGTGACAAACATGTTCTTTTTCCAATAGCAAGATACTTTAGAGGACTAGAGGAGTATGGGTCGTATGGGACTTGATGATTATTCTTGTCCAAGTTTGAATTTTCGCACTTGAAGGTAAATCAACATGCTACAACTGATAATAACATTGTGAAAGAGATACTTGTTCTCAGAAGTTAGCATATGGGAACCGTTCACATTGACTAACATCTTCTGCTATATTCATAAACTTTAGTGAAAAGTCTCTAGTTTTTTTAGTTCACCTTGAAAATCTTTTCTTTAGAATGTATTTACATCGAATTATTATATTCGTGAACTTACACAGTTACAATAACTATATTCTATTTGTACTTAATTATAACATACATCAACTCTGATCATCAATATACAAAGGAACTTCACTCATCACTTATCATCAGTATACAATTAACTTACCTTCACACCGGTAGCCATAAGTAAAGAGTAAAACAGAAGAAAGATCTTGAGCGCTAGAAAAAGTTTTCATCAATTGATGATTAGGCTTAGAAAATGTGCACGAGGTATTATTTTCAAACCAAAGAATGGTATATAAAATGACTTTTAATAAAATAATTACATAAATAATACATATCTAACCCAGGATCATGACCATCATTTTGCGTAGATGGTTGTAGTTTTCATAGTGTTTTTTTATCTAATGGTTGTTCATGTACAATTCAAAGGTCTTCTTTGCTTCAATAACAAAGATAACGATGTGTATATCGGTGGTGATGGTAATTATCACTCATGACATTGATGTAAACGGCCAGCAACGTTGACTTCTTTATCTGCTCTTTTTATTCTTTTCGTTCTTGACCTCTTGCCTGCATGGCTGCATTACTGTTTACTTTATTTTACCTAGGTTAGTTTGCATTAGTTCTCTTGCATGCATTACTGTTTTCTTTATTTTATCTAGGGTAGTTTACATTAGTGGTTTTTCTTTATATTTTATCTATTTACTTAAATAAATTTTTTAATTTCAGTGCTATAGTATTTAATTTTTATTTTAACATAGCACATAGATTTTTTAATTTTATCTAGTGTAGTTAGGCGTTGACTTTTTTACCTTTGTATATATAAGAGATTACTATAGAGCCAAGAGTTTCTGTCACTAGACAGAGATCATGTCCCACGCCGCAGGAGTCGAGGGGGTTTAGGGCTTCTAGAAGGGGTGGTTATGGTATCTCATGCCATAGGATTAGAATTGGCTACTGGAATGTGGGTACTTTAACAGGTAAGTTTTTAGAGTTAGTGGATTGCTTAAGGGAACGAAAGGTAGACATAGCGTGTTTTCAAGAGACTAAGTGGAAGGGAAACCGGTCTAGAGAAGGAAATGGGTATAAAATGTGGTACTCAGGCGCAGGTACTGCTAAGAATGGAGTAGGAATTATGTTATCGGCTAAGTTTATAGATAATGTAGTAGAGGTGAAAAGGTGCAATGATCGGATTATGGCAATTAAATTGGTTCTAGAAGATACTGTAGTAAATATAGTAAGTGCTTATGCACCTCAGGTAGGGGTGTTCATGGATGGTTAACCGAGTTTACGGTTAACCGAAGACCGGTTAACCGAAATATCGGTTCTTAACTTTCGTGAACCTAAACCTAAACCGAAAAGCCGGTTAACCGATAATCGGTTAACCAGTTTTTCGGTTCGGTTTTCCCGGTTAACCAAATAACCATATCTAACTACAAAATATATTTCTAAAACAAAAGGTTTCAAAAACTAATATTCAAATCTCAACTTGAACAACGCTTAAATGAGAAATTTATAAAACATTACGGCCTGTGTTATTTATATATTAACTAATAATGAATAAGGAAATATTTTGAATACACACTTGACTAAGATAAAGTGAAACTAAGTAAATCAATAGTAATTGATAAGATTTATAAATATAGTTGACTCGTAAACTTAAATTGTACATATATCTACTAATATTTATTTTAAATAAAATATAGATATTGGCTTTGAGTAACAATTTGTTATGAGTAGATAATTATTGTATGTAAATATTGATTAGTTAGTTAGTACTGATAGATGTAAAAATAAAATTTGAACATTTTAAGTTTTCGGTTTTTCGGTTAACCGTCCGTCTATAATATCATGAACCGTAACCGAACCGAATAACCGAAATTTTTAGGTTCGGTTAACCAAACCGAAAAAATTTAAATATTCGGTTTGGTTAACCTAAATTTCGGTACGGTTTGTCGGTTTCGGATATTTTGAACACCCCTAACCTCAGTGGGTTTGAGGGAAGCAGAAAAGTCCAGATTCTGGGAGTCCTTGGATGACCTGGTGAGGGGTTTTTCTGATGATCAACTTTTGTATATAGGGGGAGACTTTAATGGCCATATAGGAGCAGGTGAAGATGGATACCCAGGCGTCCATGGAGGTTTTGGATTTAGGGTCAAGAATGATGAAGGTTGTTCGTTATTGGAGTTCGCTTCCGCCCACGAGTTGGCCATCACTAATTCTTTCTTCAAGAAAAGGGAATCACATTTGGTAACTTACCTTAGTGGAGATCATAGAACGCAAATAGACTACATTCTGGTGCGTAAAAGGGATCTTAGAAATTGCACGGATTGTAAAGTCCTCCCCAGGGAGTCTGAAATCTCGCAACATCGCTTATTAGTGTTAGACACCTTGTCCAGGGAAGTAGTTTTAAAGAACAGAAGGGAGGGTAAACCTAGAATTTTGTGGAGAAACCTAAGAGGGGCGGTGATAGAGGACTTTAGAAAGAGAGTAATGGTAGAGATGAGCAGGACCCCCCAAGATGATGCCGACCTAGCATGGAACCACATGGCTCAAACTATTAGGGTGGTAGCAAATGATACCCTAGGATCTACGTCAGGTAAGTCAAGAGTCCTTAGGGAATTGTGTTGTTTAATAATGAGGTACTAGTCAAAGTTAAAAGAAATCATTCTTGTTTTAGGGAGTTAATCTTAGCTAGAGAAGGTAGAGAGGAAGACAGGTTGAGAGATTTGTTTACTTATAAAGAAGCAAAAAGAGAAGCCAAGAGAGCTGTAGCACATGCAAAAGAAAGAGCTTTTGAAAACCTATATAATAGATTAGACTCTAAGGAAGGACAGATGGAAATATTTAAATTAGCGAAAGCCAGGGAGAGGAAGAAAAAAGATTTAGGAAGCATTAAGTTTATCAAATATGACAGAGGAAAAATCCTTTCAAAGGATAGTGAAATTAGAAGTAGATGGAGCGATTACTTTCGTCAATTATTCAATCAGGAAACAAGAGGGGAGAGGAGTGGTAGAAGACAGGGCTTCGAGGGAGTTCTTCAGGTGCGTAACAATTGTTATTACACTAGGATTTCTTCAGGGGAAGTTAGAAATGCGCTACGCAAGATGGGAAGAGGAAAGGCGGCAGGTCCAGATCAAATTCCTATCGAGGCGTGGAGATGTTTGGGGGAGCAGGGTGTTAAGTGGTTAACTAAACTTTTTAATTTGATCTTTCGAACAGCTAAGATGCCAGAAGAATGGAGGAGGAACATAGTTATCCCAGTATATAAGAACAAGGGTGACTCCCAAGTTTGTGGGAACTATCGTGGTATTAAACTTCTTAGTCATACTATGAAGTTATGGGAGAGGGTGATAGAAAGCAGACTTCGTCGCGAATCAAGGGTATCGGAAAATCAATTCGGGTTTATGCCGGGGAGGTCTTCGATAGAGGCAGTGCATCTGATTAGAAGCCTCGTAGAAAAACACAAGGAAAGACAGCGAGATTTGCATATGGTGTTCTTAGATATAGAGAAAGCATACGACAGTGTTCCTAGAGAGCTTATTTGGAAGACTTTAAACTATAGAAATATCTCGTGGGGTTATATTAGGGTCTTGAAAGATAAGTATTAGGGTGCGTTGTCTTGCGTGAGTAGCCCGGTAGGAGACAGCCAGTACTTCCCCGTGCTAAGGGGCCTTCACCAGGGGTCTGCCCTTAGCCCCTTCATTTTTACCATCATTCTGGACGAGCTAACGAGAGACATTCAAGGAAATATCCCATGGTGTATGTTTTTCGCGGATGACATTGTCTTGGTTTCCGACTCGAAAGAGGAGCTAAACAGAAGATTAGAACAGTGGAGGTCAGCATTAGAGGAGTCAGGACTCAAGATTAGTAGAGGTAAGACCGAGTATCTTTACTGTCACTTCAACAAGACTGTAAACGATGACAACCAAGTTATCCACTTAGGTGATCACGTTTTGAGCCCCCAAGAGTCCTTCAGGTACCTAGGCTCCATACTACACAAATCGGGAAGGATAGATGAGGATGTTACAAACCGTATTCAAGCAGGGTGGCGGAAGTGGAGAGCGGCAACATGAGTTTTATGCAACAAAAAAAATACCGTTGAGGCTTAAAGGTAAATTCTACAGACTAGCGATTAGGCCGGCAATGCTATATGGAGCTGAGTGTTGGCCCCTCAAAAAGGCGCATGCAGAGAAGATGGAAGTTGCAGAGATGAGGATGCTATGGACTTGTGGAAAGACCTTGTTGGATAAAATCCCGGTTGGTGTTTTTAGAAACGAATTAGGAGTTACGTCTATTGTTAACAAGTTGAGAGAATGGAGACTACGGTGGTTTGACCATGTTAAAAGGAGACCACAAACAGCTCCAGTTAGGAGAGCATAATCGATTTTAGTTGAGGGTACTAGGAGACGTGGTCATCCGTATCTGAGGTGGGAAGATAGAGTCAAAGCAGATTTGCAGGAGCCCTCTCTTGCGGAGGACATGATTCCAGATAGGCTTGAGTGGAGAAGAAGGATTACGATTCAGGGTTAGGAATTAGCGGAGTTTTTTTTCGTAGGTTTGAGCTTAGGTTAAAGCAGTTGGCTTTTACTTATTTGGCTTCCTCTTATGTATATATATACTTATATATTTGTTTACTTCCTTTTTCTTATATATATATATATATATATATATATATATATATATATATATATATATATATATATATATATATTGTATTTGTATATATTTTTCCTTTTTTATTTCAATTTTAATTGTGAGAACAACGAAAACCATATATACATAAATACACTTTAATTGTGAGAACAACGAAAACCAATCAAAGCTATCTTTTTATTTATTAATCATTTTGTTTTTCTTTTTAATGAAAAAGTAAAATGGTCAAGTAATTACTAAATTGATTTTCTAACTTCATTCAACACCATAACTGTCACCGACGACCACTAGCGATCACACCTTTCGACGACTGTGTTTTATCCCTACTCCACTCCTTTTAGTACTCTCTCTCTCGTCATTTGTTTATTGATAGTTTGTTTTTTAGCTAATTTTTAACTACTAAAACTTAGAATCATATAATTACAAAGCCTAACACATGAATTTGAAATAAATATCAAATTCTATTAAAAACAATGTTATACCAATCGTATAGATAAATATTTTAATTTTTAAACTTTAAAAAACTATGTAAGTTTAAAATACATGAATTTGAAAATTATTTGTAACTTAATCAGGATTATGACGTCATAACATATCACCAAAGTACCTTTTTTCTTTGTTATTTTTGTTTTCTATCCTGATTTTTAATTTATTTTGTGATACTATTTATATACGGGCTATTTTTTATCGATATATGTATTTATACGCGGAGTATTATTTGTTAAGTTATTTGTTTATATTTTTTGTATGTTCTACAATATTTCGAACCCCTTACCTTTTGTTTGCAGGTAAGGGGTGTTTACGATCTTAGCTAGAAAGAAACTTGATTTAGCTGTTGCAAACGTAGAATTTATATTAAAGGTTTCGGTGCAATTTAGCAAATCTTATTAATGAACAGTACTTTTGGCTCATTTTAAGCCTTGAGTATTGTATATATTATTAATTATATTTTATTATTTAATATAAAAGCAAAGGACTTCACGTAATCACGTGTTGTCGCAATCCTTATAACTCTTTTGTCTACACCTTGAATATAACATTTCATGAACGTTCATTTGTTTCCCTTCGACGCAAGTTACCACTGTACGTTTTCCTTATTATATTATTTGGAGTTTAGCATCTACTGTAGTACACATAATGTAACAACTCAGTTCTACGTAGATAAATAAATGAAAGTTGAGGTATCTTCAGGGCCGGTCCTAAGCTTTATGATGCCCGGGGCGAAACACTAAAAAAATGCCCCTTGTCGATTATTAAACAAATATTACAATATTTTTAGGGGTTAGAGACCTAATCAAAAACCTTTTTTTGAAGATTTATGTAGCAACTTAGTTATTTCTTGTTGTCTTTTGCTTTTGGCAACCGAGAGTTGTCAACAAACAAACATTATAACTTATATAACTTAAAATATATATAATATTTAAACAATAAGCAACAAATATAGAAAGATAATACCTAATATGTCATTATCTTCTTCTTATTTACCCTGCATGATTATCTATATCTACAACTAGAATGGAGAAATAATATTAGTATTAGTAAACTATATTCAACGTACTTACATACAACAACCATATCATATATGATACAATCTTAAAACTTGAGTTATACAACAAATTAGCATATATAAGTTATACAAAGAAAAACTTTTCTTTGATGAAGAATGTGTATGAATGTATGATCAACAGACAAAAAGGCGCGCTAACATACTACCTTGAAAGTAATACACCATAAAGATAAAAGTACAAAATATATAGAATTTACTGTACTTCACATTGAAGAAGACGAGACCTTGACAACCAGGAGCTGAAAAGAGTTGATTCATCAAAGTCTCACCACAATCTTGCAAGCTTTATTTATCAACATGTGATAGAATACTTTAATTCTACAAACCAATGAAAATAAGAAATATTATAAACAGTGAAACCACATATAGATTTCTTGGATGTTTTAGTTCTTAGCTTAAAACAACAAAAACGATATTTTAACTACACATATAGAATTACAGATTGATTAATCGATGATAAGCATTAAAACAAAGAAACATGAAACAAAAACATAAAATGATAGAAACATTCCAACATCAAATATGAAACATCAATATACTTCCAATAACTCAATTTATTAAGCGCATGGTGACAAATTAACTCTAAATCATACTCGCTAGCATTGAACATCAGACTTCGAAAACCAGATTAATCACCAATGATGCAGGATTGTAGTTTTCTCGGCTTAAACCATGGGTAGCTATTTGAAATTCCACAACATCCAGTAGTTTCTAACTTCAAAACATAGTAAGGATTTTTCCAAATTCTAATTAAAACAAAGAAAAGTCCAAGATAGATTAGACTTTTAGGATTCAAATAAGTAGAGTTTCCTTATAATACACAAAATCATTCATGCCCCCAAGTCAAGAAGGAAGATCAGTGAAGAAATCAAATTTATACAAAATTCAAACAGTTGAGATATATGAAAGCGAACTTTGAAACGAAACCTGTGCGTCGCTTGATTTAAGAACAAGAATCAGAATTTCTTGATTTTGAATCGGTTTTGTCTTCTTGAGTTACTGACTGTTGCATGCCCCATCGATAGAATACAAATTTCCAGATTAATGACTAGATGTACTTTTATTGTTGCCTATTGTTCGTGCCTTCATGGATTACGTCCACCTTGAGAAGCTCAAAGGTTGACAACCGTTGCCCTCTTCTATTTTATATTTTTTTTAATCATGAGCCTACTATAATGGAAGTTGTACCAGAAACATGCTGCCCCCACTCAAATTGCTGCCCTGGGCCCAAGCCCAGGCTGCCCATAGCTTGGGCCGGCCCTGGGTATCTTACAGGTTTAAAATTTTGACCTACTAATACTTTTCATCATTTTCTTAAGTTGATCTCGAATTTATTAGGCTAGCTCACTTTGGATTATGCGGTGTTACATATGATAATATAATAAATAAAGATATGGGACATTAATGTGCACAAAGAAAAAAAACAACGTTATTTTTAATAACAACAACAGTCAACAGTGATATTTTTGTCATTTTTTATAAAATAAAATATATATAATAAGAAAGAGAGAGTTCAGTGGACAATTAAGAAGTTTGGGTTCGAAACCCATTACCTCTTTAGCAAATATACCCAATTAATATACATTGATATATAAAACCGATATTTACTTTGAAATTCTGTTTGTTAAACTTCAATAAATATACTTCTTTAACAAATTTTATTTTCTTTGTTGGTTTCTTTTTTTAATTTTATAATATATTTAAGATTTAAAAAATATTAGTAAATACGGCCGAGTGACAAGAAACTAGCAGATTTGTTAGTGCCTTGTGTTTTCAATATTACTACATTTAGTTAAAAAAATTATTTTTTAAACAAAACATTATTAGTTTTATGACAGTTTTTCTTTCGTTAAAACATTTTATTATTATCAGGAATATAATATATTTGAAAAATTAAAAAAATATTAGCAAATAAGCCTGAGTGGCAACAAACTAGCTAGCATATTTGTTGGTGCCTAGCTTGGATGTCAAAAATTCGACGACCAAATATCAGTTAGTTGTTTTTTTTTCCTGCACTTCTCCTATAATTTATCACTTCTAGCAGATTAGCAAATGTGTTTTTAATATTATAGCGTCAAATTATTTTTTTTAAACATTGTAAAAATCATATGAGATTTTTTTTCGTTAAAACGTCTTATGATTGTAAGGAATAATGTTATTTACGTTGTATATAATATAAAAAAATAAAAAAATAAAAAAATAAATTGATTTTAAATATGACCAAATAGCATGTTGCGACTTAAATTATTTATATTTTTCATTCTATTTAAATATATATATATATATATATATATATATATATATATATATATATATATATATATATATATATATATATATATATATATATATATATATTAAAATGTTAGTTTTATATTTTTTTCATCTCCAAATTAGATCATTCCAATTTCCAAGTTACCGTCAAAATGTGGGTAGTAATTAACTCGTCGTATACTATGATGCAATATTGGACGTGACGACGTGTGATATGGGTTTTTTAAATATTTTTTTAATTGGACTTTTATAATTTAAGTTTAAGTTAATTGTACTGATGGTCCTTTAACTATTCATAGTTGCAACTATCGTCCTTTAATTACCATTTTTTGTAAGTTTGGTCCTTTCTAATATATTTCGTTAGAAAATTTTGTGAAACTTGTTTAAATGACCTTTTTACCCTTCTTATTAAAATTAAAACAATTAAAACACCCTTTAACATATTAAAATATTATAAAAACCTTAAACAGTAATAAAACAGAGTTAAATCTTTACTACTTTATAAAACATTTAACTCTTTTTTTTAAGACAATTTTTTAAGTTAAGTAGTACAAGTAATATAGCATGTTTTACAATAACTTTAAGCAACAATCTTAACACTTTAAAATAATACAACTGTCATTAAATTCAGGACATTAATTGTAATTAATTTTTTGATAGTTTTAAAGCATTTATTATGTATTTAAATTCTGACATTTTTATGTAATTAAAGTATTTAAAGTGTTTAAGATCATTGCTGAAACATATTGTAAATAATGCTATTTGAGTTGTACCATTTTATGTAATCGGTTTCGGTTTTTAAACCGAATTTGAAAACGGTTTCAGTTTTATGTAATTAAAGTATTTATGGTAATCGGTTTCGGTTTTAAACCGAATTTGAAAACGGTTTCGGCTTTTTTGGTTAGGGGGCGATTCAGATTATGGTTAAAACGGTTTATATCCGAATTTTTAACACCCCTATGTCGACAAATGAAACTATTTTACCTACTAGTATGCTATAGTGAAGGTCGGTCCTCCTCAATACTCATACTCCACCGGGAATAGTTCTCCACCGGTGACGGGGGCTTCACTGGCGACAGAGCCTCTACCGACGTCCGAGCCACCACCGGCGTACACCTCCTCCACGATCCTTACACCCTCCACCGTATGTTCAATCTCTTTCATCAAACATCGTCGGCCACACCATCGAACACCCCGTCGACCCACAGATCTACCATGACGTCTGTATCTCAACCATCGACGTCGTCTCCACCGTTGGTTTGTCTCCCATTAAAACCCTAGTCTCCTTTTTCTCTCTCATCTTTTTCTCCCTTCGGAGTGTCTGTCAAATCGACGTCGTCTCCACCACCGGTTTGATTCCGGGTTTTTGTTTGTCGGAGGGTCTTTGTATCGAGTATCGATCATGTAAAATGTAAGATCTGAGATCTGTGTAATGATGAATAGATTTTCTAGTGGCGATTTTTGTCATGTCAGATCTGAGATTTGTAATCTTAGATCACTATCGTGCACCACCACCGTGTTCCTCGCAGATGGCGACGACGACAGAGGCAGTTTAGAGGTAGGGGTTCGATTTTAGGCGGTGGTGGTTTCAGATGATTTCAAGCGATGGTGGTTGGGTGTTTTCAGGTGGTAGGTTTGATTAGGGTGGTGGGTTTTGATTTGTTTGGTTAGTGTTTCGGGTGTTGGTGGTCTCAGATAGTGATGGTGTTCTCAGATGGTGATGGTTGGTGTTTCTGGTGGTTGTTTACGATGGTGGATGGTTGATCGTTAAGGTACTCGGTGGTTATGGACTTCTGGTAGTAGTGGAAGTTGGTAGGTAGTGGTAGACAGTGGTGGTTTTTAGGCGGTGTGCGGTGGTTGTGGATGGTGGGTGGTAGAAGGGCTGCATTCTAAAGAATCAACAACTAGTTAAAAAAATATGTATTATGATATTTTAATCTTTTTAAAAAGAATGAAATTAATATTTACAAATCAACTAAAATTAAAAAAAAGGGGTTAAAAGACTTAAATGCCCTCAAACTCATAGGACTTAACGGTAGTGACAAACGGAAAACGTTTAAAAAGAATAGGGCCGGTCCCGGAATTTTAGAGGCCCTATACAATAATATAAAAATAGGCCCTAAAACTAATTAAGATAAATAATCAAATTATTAGAACACCTAATACTCTATAACAGATTCATAATCTCATAAACATAAATTCATAATTCACAAGTCATTAAACTAGATAATTCAAATAATAAGAATACTGATACACTAACCTTAACAGAAATTCAGAAAATCAAAATAGAGTCCAATTCTCCAATGACCAAATGTCAAACAAAAATGAGCATCTGTAAGCTGTAACAGAAAATCGAAAATTTGGCATTAATAAAAAAAAGAATCTGAAACAAAAACAGAAACATCTAATTGACTAATTGTATTAAGTTGATAAGTTATAACTTGTGATTTTAGATACAGAGAAGTAGAGAATCGTCAATCGATGTTTACCTTCGACTGTTACCTTCAACGTTTGGACCAAAAATTTTGCATGAATATCTACTGTTACCTTCGACTCGAGGCTTCGTCAATCGATGTTTCTCATGCCTAGAGTGTTTCTCGTGTACAGATTAACCAGAAGAATCGTCAATCGATGGGTAGCGTTTATCATGAATAGAATTGATATGATTGTTCCATCTTCGGCCAAGTATCGGGAATCGATGGGTAGTCTTGAAAATTGTTTCTGGAAAAGTTGAACCGCCGACGTACTCGATTGATGATGAGTGTTTTAATCGCTATTTCGGGAACTGAAGTGTCGATTACTCGATTGTCGAAGTTACTACGCGTTAATTTTTGCGACTGTGGTTGATTACGTGAAGCAGAAGCCGTGAATGGTTGATTCGGTTAGTGAAAGGGCAACGCCTAAGCCCTAATTTATTTGGGTATTGGGCTTTGAACACATGGCCATGACTATATATATATGAGTTACATTAGAAAAATGAGGCCTCTATGAGTTGTTGGGCCCTGTGCAAGTGCACATGTTACACCCCCTTAGGGCCTGGCCTGAAAAAGACCATGAGTGCAACTTTTAAACAGTTAAAGAATGTTACTTACAACTTAAAAAAAAAAAATTAAAGTTGCAACTATAAGATAGTTAAAGGACCGTCAATGTAAATAACTCTTTAATTTTCAACACTTACGATTCGGGTATTTTGGATAATCTGATATCGGGTATCCGGTTATGTAACCCGCCGGTTAATCGGTTATGACAGGCTGGCCCAGTTCTTTCACAAAGAATATACAATCATTCTCCAATTTCAAACAGCTTTCGGTGCTTTCTCTTCAAAATTAAACTCGTGAAATCTGAGTTGAAGTAAAAAATTAATCGCAGGAAGTATGAGCGTCATTGAAATTTTAACTCGAGTTGATGCTATTTGCAAGAAGTACGACAAGTACGACGTAGAAAAGCAGAGAGATCTTAATGTCTCCGGTGACGACGCTTTTGCCAGGCTCTACGCTGCAGTAGAATCTGACATTGAGACTGCTCTTCAGGTGATTTTTTGTTAGATCTGTATCGATTCGTTTTTGCATCTAGGGTTTTTTAGTTCTTCGTTTCAAACCGTCAATTAATTGACAATGTTGATCTGTTATTGCCTCTCAGAAAGCGGAGACAGCTCGCAATGAGAAAAACAGGGCTTCGGTGGTGGCGATTAATGCTGAGATACGACGCACCAAGGCTAAGTTACTGGAAGAAGTCCCTAAGTTGCAGCGACTGGCTATGAAGAAGGTTCGATCTCCCCTTCTTTTCCTGATCAGCTAGAACTTTTATGTTCCCGTATGCTAAATATGAAGGGAAAGTATTATGAATCTGTTTGACTTATTGCTAATTACATACTCGCGTATATGCATATCGTCAGGCAAGATAAAAATGGTCTGTTCTAAATGACCCTTGAGAGCTTGCAACTGAGTTGTCTAGTACTTTGGATGCGAGCACAATTGGATTGATGGTAGCTTAATGCATAACCGGCCTTTTAATGTTTTCTAGGAAGGGACAATAAAACACTGGATTTATTATTGATAGGCCACTAACGATAAGCTTTAGTTGAAGTTCTGTAGTCTACATAATATGGAAAATACGCTTCTGGCGTATTAAAGGTTAGGGCTGTGTCTCATCTAGCTGACCTTTTTTCTGCTTTAGCTGTTGCCTCTTATGCTTTTTGCCATAAATTTACATGATTCAAAATGATTAGGAGACAATGAATAACAATGCAGATGCAAATGCTGAAATGCATCATCGTATGTGAGCTGTTTATAACTTTATATATGGCTAATCTTACATATCTGGTTAGTCTTCATGTTCTAAAAACTATTGCTCAATTATGAGTGTTCCAATCAAAGGTTCAAGGCGCTTTCTGAAATTAGATTTGTAAAGAACCATGTATTGTTCACGATAACAACTGTGCATGGGCTTGATTGGTGTGGCGTGTGCCAAAAGCTGTTGCCATTGCTCAATGAAGAGTTATCATGTTTGGTGGAAAATATATGGACCTAAACTGAATGTGTTAGAGCTTTTTGCCTTTTTCCAAGTTGCAGACTTGTCTAATGGACTTTATTCTAGCATAGTAGCATGAGGAACACGCCCTCCAATATTATGTTATATGAAAGTTCCACGGATACAGATTTTTTTGGGTAATGCATTGTGGGCTATATATTTGAATTAAGATAAGGTCTGCTTAAAGTACTATGACATTTTTGTGCCCTGTTTGGGAGACTTTCACTGTGTTGAATTAAGGTTTAGACGTCAATTACATAACAGGTAAAAGGACTTGCTCCCGAAGAGTTTGCAGCTCGTAATGATCTGGTTCTGGCACTTCCTGATAGAATTCAAGCAATACCTGATGGTGGTGCTGCTGCTGCACCAAAACAGACTGGAGGCTGGGCAGCTTCAGCGTCTCGAACAAATAATATTAAGTTTGATTCAGGTCATCATTTGGTTCCATTTGACTGATGAATATTACATTTTATCAGCTTCTGTGGCGGTGGATGGTTTCTTTCCACTTACATGTTAGACTTCTTGTTATTCATGCTTTTCATAGATGGACGATTTGATGATGAATACTTCCAGCAAACTGAAGAGTCAAGCCAATTCAGGAATGAGTATGAAATGAGAAAAATGAAGCAGGCATGTACTTGTGTTACTATTTCTGTATTTAATACTAAATTGGATGTGAAGCACGGGCAGGTCGGGTAATGGTTCAAAACGGGTAACTTTTTGAGGGTCAGAACAGGCCAGGTTGGTTGACGCAAAACAGTTTTTGCTCAAAATCAAATAATTTATGTGTCAAATATGATTAAAAGAATCATATTATTTGAACAGAACTCTTTTATTTAAAATTATTATGATAAAAGGTCTTATGCATTAAAAATACATATTGGGCGGTTTTCAAAATGTTTCACCTGTTTCCTTTTAAGTTATTCTTTTTAAATATGTTTTCCGGTTTGACCTGTTAAGATAAACATAATCCAAATCAATCCATTTATAAGTAAGTGGGCACCCATACAATATACTATTACTGAGTTTCATGTTTTACCTTGTCTATTTGTTCCTACCTATAGGATCAAGGCTTGGATATGATATCAGAAGGTCTAGATACTTTGAAAAATATGGCGCAAGATATGAACGAGGTTTGCTATCCTGTACTCAACTGCATCTTGCATTATAGTAGTCACATCTAACTATTTATATCTTATAATGTATGCAGGAAGTAGACAGGCAGGTTCCATTGATGGATGAAATAGACGACAAGGTTGGATAATTATCCCCTCATTCTTGTAATTTTAAACTGCTATAATTATTTGGTTACTCAAAAGTATTTTTCATTGTGGTATTTCAGGTGGATAAGGCAACTTCAGACCTTAGGAATACCAATGTTAGACTTAAGCATACTGTTAATCAGGTAATGAAGTGGCAAGTAAAGATTTATTTTTGTTCATTATTATTGTTGTTTCCATGATCAGATCTAACTCAAGTTTTCCTTTTCATTTATATTTGGGTTGACAGCTGAGGTCTAGTAGGAATTTCTGTATTGATATTATATTGCTGTGTGTAATTCTGGGAATTGCGGCCTACTTATACAAGTAAGTTTAATGCCGTTCTCTCTTTGCATCTTATTTTCTTTCTTTCATTCTTTGTATCTTCAAAGGTTTTAGTTTGCTTGGTGCACCTAGATATGATACATGGACATTTATGTGAAATGCTTTTCAGTAATAATGTTTTCTCAGCAAAAATACTAAAGAAAAATCAAGGAATTTTTATATGTTTTTAACGAATAAGTTGTGAAAAAACTAAAGAAATCCAGGAATGATCATATGTTTTTACCAACTAAGTTGTTTGCTAGCAATTAGTGGTACTAGCCTCCACTTGATATTTGCTCTTATTCTTTTGGTTTTTTAACATTTCATTTCATGGGTCCCATTTATATTGATTAAGTGGAAATGAAAATATGATTCATGGTAAATGATTTGAGAAATATTCATTTTGTCCTTTAAAACCATCTCTTTTATTCTCCCACAATTGATTAAATGGAGATTTGTGTTCAAAAGTACAAACGAAAGAGAAGTGAAAAGAAACTGACTTTCATTTGACCTTACCAACTTGCAGTGTTTTGAAGTGAAAGCTTGTGAACATACTGAAATCGGCATCTGGTTTGCTTTTGTGTGCGATTTCTATGTGTGCTCTTTATGTACTTGTCACACTTAGACTTGAACTTTTTTATTTCTTTTTCATTACTGCTTATATGTTCATTTTGTGACATATTTCTATCTTTTTTTCTAAATGTAACTATTATTTCATTCACTTATTGTATAGCCGGCCTGTTACATTTCTCGGGGCATTATGGGAGTATGAAGGTGCTTTGTTCTTATTGTTGGGATTTCCTTCTCTTTATGGCCGTACTTTTTTTAAACCAATTAGATAATCTTTAGGGTGCGAGGTCTTGGTGCAAACTAAGTTACTACTAGAGTTGCAATAGGTGAATCATGACCATTAGATCTAATAGATCAACATATAATTGATGGCTAGGAATTGTTCTGTCATTCTTATCTGAATATCCATTCTTACAATAACTCTCACCTATAAATTTAATAAACTTGTAGATGCACATGCTTTGAATACTTATTTTTTATAGTTCTTGCTGCTAATGGAATTTTAATCTTATCCTTTTTTGTGAAAAGGCAAAGTCAATGACCATAATACGGAATAAGATACAAGACCAAGGCACCTGTTAGATTTTTAAGCTATAAATCACACAGGCACTTGAAAGTAAGAAATAAATTACAAGACTGGAAGAAATGTGTACATTAGTTTACAGCCTTCTATTATTCCAAGCCAACTAAAACCTTCAGGTCTACTACATCTTTAATCTCCAAAATCAAAAGGGCTCATCAACCAAATTTGCAAAGGCATGACCGACTTGCGATTCTGAAAAGAAACCCACGAGTAAATCTGGCACTGCATCTCGTAGAATAAGTGAGTGGGAAATATTTCTCTTTTCTTCTCCGTAGACCACCCTACTTCTATGTCTCCAAATTGAATATAGAACTGTCTCCATGGTTATTTGCCAGATTTTTCTCGTTTTTTGCTCGTCTCCATCTTGACCAGTAATCACCTAGTAAGCCTTCCACCGCGTGCAGCTCTGAGCTACCGATTCTTCACCATATAAACAGTAGTTCCCAAAGCTTCTTAGACTGAGCGCATCGGCCGTCACGAGATGCACCATGTGAGAGCTGGTCACGAGGGTGAGGACCATCGCCCCTCTTCGTGAGGGGGGGCTCACGGTCACGAGTGTGACCATCATCGCGTGTGTGAGCTGAGAGAAGGCGCCTCATTCTTTTTCAAATCAGTTTAGTATGCTCGATAGGTTTTTCACGTTTCTCATGTTCCCCTCTCCAAAGATCAAAAACGTCATCGGCATATTGTAGGTGTAAGATCTCTATATTGTCATCTTCACTAACTACCATGTCTTTGAAGATTTCCTTTCCCGCTGCTTCTTTCAGGAGGACGTTAGACCTTAGTAATAAGAGATTCGGGGATAATGGGTCCCCTTATTTCAACCCCTTTGTGACGTTGGATTCTTCTGTTGGCGACTCGTTAACCAAAACCGACATTCTTGAAGACCCTAATTAAACAAGCTTCTATCCGTTACCTCCATATCTGGCCAACTCCCATTGCCTTCATGTTTTCCAATAAGAATCCCCGATTGACACTGTCGTAGGCCTTATCAAAATTCAACTTGAGATGATTTTGTAGTGCACTCCAATCAAGCTTGTCGGTCGGAAGTAGCCTAGGCCAAGGCCAAGTAGATCTTAAACTTTTGGTATCATGAAAATAAATGACGATTTACACATGTTACTTATATTACCTTCTTCCCAAAACCACGTAACTCCACACATCAAGTCTTTCTTCAAGTAGCTGTAGCTGAAATGTTTAAAATTTCTCCAAGTGAGGTGCACATAGGGTTAACGGAAGTTGGTGACAGTTGTTAAAAAAAGATCAAAATTGAAAAAGGTTTGGATTTTAAGGGAAATTTAACCATTAAAAAAGTTAAACAATACATCTGTCTTCTCTCTTCCGCACACCTTTTTGAGAGTCACATTTCCACTAGACCACCGTCGCTACCACCACATATTGGACCATCACCTCCTCCAGCCAACCATCATCACCAACACTGCCATCTTCACCATATTCGTCTTCATCTTTAAACTTAAGCACCCATCGATGACCATCACCTACCCATTTATGAAATCGACGAGTGAAGGTGGTGACTGAACGAGTGAAGGTAGTCATCGGATGGAGTAAACGGAGGTGAGAGGTGGTTGGAAAATAAAAAACTAAACTAAGTATACGGGTATTTTAGAATAATATAAGTAACAAATTATATGTAAAAGGGTTGTTTAGACAATATGCTTAACAATATATGGGTATTTTGGCTTTTCTTTAAGTTGGCTCTTGACCAAATCCGTAATAAGAGGGCAATAATCCGTAATTTCTAAACCATTTGGACTAAATTCACTACTTGGCTCGAATTATTTATAAACAGTGACATGTTATAATTCGGCAATAGTCAGAGATAGTGCGTGGTAATACAGTGACATGAGCATCTTTCCAAACTTGAATAAAATTAGAACTTACAAGGAATCGATCTAATTTACTCATCTTTGTTCCATCTTTGCTGAAACGAGTAAACCTTGTAGCTCCGAATTGAAGGTCATGCAGCCCTGACTTAATTATGAATTCATTGAAAGAAGCAACTTCCTTTTCAACAAACATACACCCGGCCTTTTCTTCCTTACATCGAACTGCGTTTAAACAATTTGCTTAACAATATATGGGTGTTTTGGTTTTCTTTAAGTTGACTATGACCAAATCCGCAATAAAAGGGCTATAACCCTTAATTTCTATACCATTTGAACTAAATTTACTACTTGACTCGAATAATAACATATCTTATAATTTATATTGTTTATTATTATTATTTATTTATTACATCTTCTATAATAATTTATAATTATTTTTTATAAACAGCAGAGCAGAGAAGGTCGGCATGATAATTATTTATAAACTATAAGTCTATAATATTTGTTATTACACAATATAAACAAGTAGAAAAGTTGTCAGGGAAATATGGAAAAGTAAGAATTAAATCCACGAAGTCATTATAATAATCCGAAAATTCAAAAGGAATTATTTATGTTTTGTTTTTTCCTTGAAAACGGTATTCCACTGCCTACACCTTCATATACTATTCTTCTTCCCTTTATACACACAACCATCACTATAGCCATGGGCTACAAACACCATTTCCAATCCCCATGGCACTCCACTTCATTTTTCATCTTTCTTCTATCCACCACCCCCTCAATATCCACCTCCTCCTTTCCCACTCCTCCGCCGCCGCCGTCGTTGCCCCTACCGCCCAGATCACCACCACACACCTATGCGCTCAAGCCAAGCATGACTATCATCGTCGGACTTCTCACCACCGTATTCTCCATCACTTTTCTTTTACTCCTTTACGCCAAGCATTGCCGTCGTTCGCATAATCGGTACCCACATGGAGACGATGTCATGGCGGTTCGATCTATCGACCGAGAAAATTCCGGCATCGACCGGACTATTATCGAGTCGCTTCCAGTTTTTCGGTTCGGGTCGTTAAGCGGGCAGAAGGACGGTCTAGAATGTGCGGTTTGTTTGTCCCGGTTCGACCCGAGTGAGGTGCTCCGATTACTGCCCAAATGCAAGCATGCTTTCCATGTCGAGTGTGTGGACACATGGCTCGATGCTCATTCCACATGCCCTCTGTGTCGGTACCGGGTCGACCCGGAAGACATTTTCTTAGTTCTCGGCGAAAATGAATTCTCGCGAGATATTCATATCCCGTCGCCGGAAGTCAAAGTAGAAGAGGAAAGAGAAGTAGCGGTGAGGCGTGTTTCCGGTAGGCATTCGTCAGCGGGGGAAAAAGGAACCGAATTACAAGTCTCCATCGCCCCGACGACGGTGGCGGGAAGCAGGAGATCTTTAGACAGTTCAAACTTAAAGAAGAAGGTTGCAAAGAAGACGAAGAAGAAAGATGAAACGACGGCGTTGAAGTCGGTGTCTCCAGTTTGCGTAGACAGACTCCGGAAAGACGGGACGTTGTTGGCGGCGGAGGCGGAGGCGGCGGAGGAGGAGAGGAGACGGCGGCGGAGGAGCTTCGAGAAACGGTTCGAGCACCGGATCGTAGTGGGGCCAGGTGGGGCCGAACGATGGAGCGACGTACAGCCGTCGGATCTGTTGTATTTGCGATTGAGTGATGTACGTGGATTGAAAAGATCGAGACCGTCAGTTTTGCATGAGGGGAATAATGGTTGGTGGCAGAGTGGCAGAGGTGTAATAAATTCGAGAAGCGTGTCGGAAATGACAGGATTGAGTAGGTTTGGGAGTAATGCGGAAGCGGGGGTACTCTCGAGGTTGCTGGCTCGGTTATCCGAACCGAAATCCGGACGAAACTCTTCCACTTCCAATGTATAGACGCAATGACATTTTTACCCTCGTCGTAAATTTATTATTACCAATATAACTGAAATTTGTTTTGTATTCGCTTAGATTAAACACTCGATCAAATTTGTACTTTTGTTTCTAAAGGCAAAAGTTAGAATTTGAAAACGTTATCCATGAATCCAAACATGTACTTTCTTGAATGCTTGACAGCAATGATTGTACGCGAGCATGGAGAAATTGCTTCATGGTGTGATGGGGTCAATACATGTGAAATGATCACGAGCATTCAACTATAATGCTAGAAGCGGTAGCCTTACAGATTTTTGGTAATAATATGAATTCTTTGGTGTCAATAGTTCCAACAACATCAACATGCTTTTAATCAATCACCATTTCTCGACAATGTGTTAAATGAATTCGAACATGAACTAACACAATACAAACAAAACTCAATTAAACGATATGTTATATAGTGTAGTAGTACTTAAGTAAAATACTAGTTTTGAAAGTAAGAGAATAAAGTAGTAATATTTAGGTAGAAATTAAATTTTTTATTCATGAAAACTAATTTAGTAAGTAAGGCTGCATGTTATGGGGAACCTGATGGGATCGGGTACCATCGAGTTCGGCCAGGTACACCAAAACGCGAAATCGGGTATGGCCTTCGAGTACCGGCTTCGGGTCCGTGAGCTCGACGTCGAGTTTGCCCCCCCCCCCACCCCACCCCCCCTCCAACGGCTATTTTTTCGACCGTTTCAATTAATTTTTTTTTTTAACTTAATTAATTTACCCCCTCTCCATCTATAAATACTCCCCTTTTTATCATTTTAAAACCACAACATTTTATATCTTCTACTCTCTTTCACTCTCAAAGTTTTATCATTTTTACTCTACAAAGAATATGGATCCAAATGAGGGTTCTACTCCACCATCATCCGGGCGTAACCGTTCTCGCGTTACGAGTTCTACACCGACACGTCCGGAAAACCCATTTTATTTAAATGTTCCGCAACAACCGTACCAACCAAATCCATTCTTTGCCCCTCCCCAATTCACGTACACGGGGATGCTTAATCAACAATACCCGCTATCTCATCTAGGATACCCGATGCCTCAACAACCGCCACAACAATTCCCTCTTGACACTCAAGAGGTGGATGATTTATTTGATGTGGTGCCGGAAACACAACCGGAAATCGAACCGGAAATCGAGCCGGAATCCGAACCGGAGACGCAAACATCACGTAAGAAGAAAACCGGACAATTTGCCAACCGAGCCAAAGCAATTCCGTGGACTTCTAACGAAGAACTTGCGTTGGTCAAGGCTTGGATCGATACCTCCGAAGATCCAATCGTTGGGAATGCACAAAAACAAGGTATATTATTTTTATTATCATTATTATTATTATTATTATTATTATTATTATTATTATTATTATTATTATTATTATTATTATTACGGCTATTATTATTAGTATTATTATTATTATTATTATTACTAATCTAATATTATTGTCATTTGTAGTTAACTTTTGGTCACGCGTCTTGGATAAATTTAGACAAGCACTTGGCAAGGGCAAAGACTACCGCAACGTCCACCAAGTAACTGCCAAGTATAAAGATATCAATACCAAGGTGACAAAGTTTGCAGGGATCTACAACAACCTTTCCAACACGAGAGGTAGCGGTATGAGCGATGCCGATATTCTACGTACCGCGCTCAACCGTTACCGTGAGGGTAACAAAGGTTGTGCGTTTGTTCATCAGAGTTGTTGGGAAATTCTTCGGAATTCTCCCAAATGGCACGAAGTTCCACTCGTTGATGCCACCTCCCGTCCTTCAAAAAGAACCAAAACCTCGTCATCCCATACGAGCCAACTTCCACACACCACCTCCTCCGACGCACACGTCCATATTGACTTGAACGAGGACGATGGTGAGGATGCAGACGAAAATCACACCCCAACCGAACTACAACGACCCATCGGTAGGGATCGTGGAAAGCGGGCGGCATCGGGATCTACCGGAACCGGAACCGGAACGAGGTCGAAAGACGATAGCATCTCGTCGTTATTGAGCGGAATGTCAAATTTAGAAACGCAAAATGCTAAATTTCTCCAGATGCAAGAGGAACATACTAGACAAATAGCGGAACAAAATAGACAGATAGCGGTGAAAAATAAAATAAAAGCCTTCGAATTTTTCATGCAACCGACGAGTCATCTTTCGGGAGCGGCATTGGAAAATATGAAGGCAATGAAGGAGGAAATACGACGTGAGTACGGTTGGGCGCCAATGGATTAGATATTATTTTTAATTTTTAAGTTAAAAATTATGTTTTTTTTAAGAAAGTTTGTTTTTTAAGTTTAAATTATGTAATTTTAATTTTTAGTATTGTTTGAATTTTAATTTTATTAAATTAATGAGTTAAATTATTTATATAATTGGTTATTTGTTAAAATTATAAAAAAAAATAAAAAATTGAAAAAAGATTGGGTAAGAGAAGGTAAGGTATAACTTGAAATTGGGTAAATGAGAAAGGTAAGGGAGGAAGAATGATGTGACGCTGATGTGGCTGCAGGTAAGGCTTACCTGCAGATTACCCATAACGTGTAGCCTAACAGTAAAACAAATTTAGTAGGTAGGAGAATGTATTTGAAAATTTTAACTTTGAGGAATTTAAATTTGTATTCGTGAAAACTACAAGACATAGTTTGTTAAGATGTGGCGCGAGATCACAATGAGTGCACCACACATGTGCTTCATAAATATATACATAACCATGTGTCGGAAAGTATTTATTGCCATTTTTATTTAACGAATGATCCAGGTATGAAATTATTTATATATTTAAAATACTATATTAGATATATGTGTTATATATCGCTTGTTTTAAAAAATAATAAATATTAAATATTGATAAAAAAATATAAAATAAACGTGGTATCATCATACGGAGATACATGACTAAATTTCTTATATTATCATGGATCATTAATATTATAATTAGGGTAGTAATATCAAGTTTTTTAGTTGTTAAAACTTTTATAAAATGATTATAAATACTTTAAATTGATAAAATTAATAATATGGTTAAATATGATATTTTGTAAAAGGTAAATATGATATTGTAAACAAATATACAATTTTAAAGTTTATGAAGAATATATTTTAAATTACTCTAATAATTTTGATTTTTGATCATGAAAATTCAAAATTTAAATTAAATTGATGGTGATAAGCTAAATGAAACCAATAATAAAAGAAATAAAGAAGATGATTGAATATAAAATGTATGATCTATATGTCAAACAAAAATTAGATGTATACATTTTTGAACAATTTATGTAACATATATCCTATCACTCTTTTAAGTATATATGTTTCTTAATAAAACAGTTTTTCAGATTAGCAATAGAATTTGGGTATGTAGATAAGTTGATTTAAGGGTGTAGGTAATTTGTAGTCATCATTAATAGAAGGCCTGCTGTTTAATCTTTTGAGTCGATCCCTCTAAGACCGACCGCATCCATCACGGATGCGGCCATGTGAAGGCTGTTCACAAGCAAAAATGAAGGTGAGGACCATCGCCCCTCTTCGTGAGGGGGGGCTCATGGCCACATATGTGATGGCCATCGCGCACGTGAGCAAGCTATTTTCCTTTTTTTTGTGATGTGAAACATGTGATGGATGCATAGGTTTGTATGAAGGGATGAGAGAATGATATGGCGCTGATGTGACGCTGATATGTCTATGTGAAACATGTGATGGATGCTGATAGTCTAACACCTTGCTACTCAGTGAGTCTAATTTACCTTCTCCATTTTTTTGAACAAACACATATACTCTCTAAATCTACCTTAAATATACTTCATTATTCACATCGGGCCTTGAGCCTATAAAATCTTGATAGGAGTTGTTAGTGTTATATTATTTATATTGATTGATAGTATAAGGGCTTCTTTTGTTATTTTATCTTTCTTCAAGTAGGTTTTCTATAACTTTCCTTTGTATATCTTCTCTTTGTCTTTCCTTTTGATTTTGTACAGATAACTTTGCATTCTAAATCGTATCAGCCTTTTGGCTCCTAAATACAATCTGTTCAGATGAATCGACTCCAACTCCTCTTTCATCTCTTCATCTTATATCAAAATCATACTTATAACATGGTATCAGAGCAAGGAGCAGCCATAAACTTGCTAACAGTGTGAACATCATAGGCAATATCGGGCCGGGTAACTGTAAGGTAGACCAAAGATCCTACCAACTGTCGATACAAAGTAGGATCCTTAAGCGGAGGCGTAGAACCAGATGCAAGATGAAGATTATAATCTAGAGGAGTGGAAGCAACCTTGGAATCATTCATACCCACTTTAGATAAAAGATCAGAAATGTATTTCGCTTGATAGAGATAAATGCCTAAAGAGTCGGAGAGAACCTCAAGACCTAGAAAATAGTGTAGAGTGCCAAGATCCTTTATCTCAAAACATGAGTGTAAAGACTGCTTGAGGTCGGTAATACCAACATCATCACTTCCTGTAATAATCATGTCATCCACATATAAAAGAAGAAGGATGAAACCAGTGTTAGTAGTACGAGTGAACAAGCCATAATCATGAGAGCTAGGCAAGAAACCCAAAGACAGAATAATAGTACTAAAATTTTCAAACCATGCGCGCGGTGCTTGTTTGAGACCGTAAAGAGCTTTTCTCAGACGACATACATGGCCTGGAGGATGAGATATACCATTAGGCGGCATGTAGACTTCTTCAGTGAGGTCCCCGTTAAGAAATGCATTTTTCACATCCATTTGATAAAGTGGCCATCGGTGAATGGAAGCAATGGCAAGTAAGCTACGGACAGAAGTGACCCGAGCAACGGGAGCAAATGTTTCTTCATAGTCAATCCCATACTCTTGGTTAAACCCTTTTGTAACAAGACGTGCTTTATACCTGTCGATTGTGCCATCAGACCTAGTTTTAATTTTGTAAACCCACTTAGATCCAATAAGAGATTTTCCTGGAGGAAGAGGGACAATATCCCATGTTTGCACCTTTTTGAGAGCTTGAAGCTCGTACAAAGCATACAAAGAATATTTTTCATGAACGTACAAATCATATTGAGATTGATTGTCACTTTGTTCGTCAACATGTTGTCAACAAAACAGTTCAACTTCATCCTATTTCCACCACTGATCAGCCTGCTGATATATTTACTAAAGCTCTGCTTCCAAGTCGTTTTCAAGCTCTGGTTTCCAAACTCAAATTGGTTCATTCTTCTCCTACTTGAGTTTGAGGGGGGATGTTAGTGTTATATTATTTATATTGATTGATAGTATAAGGGCTTCTTTTGTTATTTTATCTTTCTTCAAGTAGGTTTTCTATAACTTTCCTTTGTATATCTTCTCTTTGTCTTTACTTTTGATTTTGTACAGATAACTTTGCCGTCTAAATCGTATCAGCCTTTTGGCTCCTAAATACAATCTGTTCAGATGAATCGACTCCAGCTTCTCTTTCATCTCTTCATCTTATATCAAAATCATACTTATAACAGGAGTCACCAACTCATAACACTAAATATCATTAGACTACAAGCCCTTTATTGGTATTTACCTTCTATATGAGTGCTAAGGCTAGAAGCCTAGAACGGTTTGACATGAACAAGTTAGTACATGTTCAAAACATCTTTACGGTCTTAACTAATAGTGATTTATTTGATTACAAAAAACACTGAATGGTTTTGTTTACATGTCTCAATTATTAATATATATAAGAGAGAAATACATATAAAATAAATTTAAATAATTGAATTTGAATACATAATTATAGAAAACTATGTGACATAATTTTTGGTCAAAAAGTAAGCAAATAATTGAATCTTAATTTCTGCATGCAAAACTACAACTCCTACCCTCAAACCTAACCACTCATCCATCAAAATCAAATTCAAGCAGGTCCATACTGTGAATCTTTTCATCAAACCAACAATAATTGTGTTTTCTTCAGCAGATAATGTTTAATTGTTAATATGGTTGTCATGACAATGGTGTATCCTTTTAATTTCTTTTATTTAATCATCCTTCTAATAATGTTATCATATCATATGAAAGAAAATTAAATATGAAAAACGATTAATGATTTTGGGCACATATCATATCTACTTTTTTAAAGAATAAATTAGGTAGAAAAAGTAAGGATAATAACATTCTCTAGTTATTGACCTTTTAATATTCAAAATTAATAATCTTAAGGTGGTTTAGAGCAAAAGATGTCAGGACAACTTTTAAAAGATATTTTTTCTTTGAACAACTCAGGATATATAACCAAACGATATTCTATATAACATACATTTTAGAGGCCTGATTATATTCTATCATTTATTATTAGTAATAAAAAAAAGTAGACACTATTATTTTTGTTACATTGTTATAGTTGTATATTGTCAAGTACTTTAATTATTTAGTATTATTTTTATAGTACTATTGCTTAATATTTTGTTCTCCTTTTTTGTTTGTTTTATTAAATCAATTTTTTATATCTAAAACATGGCAATAAAGCATTACAATATATAAAATAAGTTTTTAAGTTTAAAAAGTTTAGGTTTTGGATTTTTAAGTTTAGGTCTTGGATTCAAATCTATGTAAGCTTAAAATGTTGATTATTTCTAAGTTTGGATCTTAGACCTATGTGTGTTTACAATGAGTTTATTCTTTTTGAATTTTTTTTTATTTAGAAAGCTAGGCTAGGAATTTTTTTTTGTCTTATTAGGAAGTTAGTGAAACTTTTTTTTAGGGTAATAAATTTTCAAAGTAACTTTTTTCCTCACTTACATCACATTAAGGGGGATAAATAGATTTAAAAGGGGGATATATAGAATCACCCTTTTTTTATTAGGAAGTGAAGGTAGTGGTTGTCTTATCCCAACTATTCAACATTACTTTGTATTTATTTACATTTTTGAATTTGACAAAAATTTTTACATCCTCATCAATATGATCTGATGATTAAATGTCACCCATTCTTCGTGGCGGGATAAAATTGCTATTTTGTCAACTCTGAATTTATATTATTTACTTTATTTTTGTTAGATGCTATAAATAATAATGTAAAAGGTTGAAGGATTTTTGCTGTTAAAAAAAGGTTTGAGTTATTTAACCACTATTTCATCATTAATGTCAATTTAAACAATCATTAAGCTAAACGCTGAATTGTTTTTCATATATCAAACAAAATATATAAGCTAACAATATTTAATAGAAAAATGTCGACACAAGGTTTGTGTTTATATAACTTTTTCAAAATTTAGAGTAAAACGTTTGATTTTTTTTATTTTTATATAATTTTATGGGGTCATATATCTAAAAATAATAGTTTTAGTAAGTTTAAAAAATTAAAGAATTGGACTCATATACATCAACTTGTAGTCTCCTTTAAACCATGTGCAGTTGTGATTCCCGGTTTCAAAGAGAGTATTAATTCACCTAGTTGAAAACAAAATACTACGAAAACGATTATACATTCTATATCAAAGTATAGTTTGACTGTTAAGACGAGAAAAAAACCCTTTATATGCATTTGTAAATGAATGAAGAGTATTTTTAAAATCTTTAATCCCATCTTTCTATATATTATTTAAAATTTTAAATATCCAGTACCTGAATTTCAAAATTAAAAAATAAAAGAAAAGAAAGAGAACTGATTAATTTTCAGATTTTAATAAATTAAAATTCTCATATTTTTATAAGCCACGTTTAGGACAAGGGTACGAATATATTTTAAAATTTGTGGAAGGGACTTAATTAAAAGAAGAAAAATAGAGCTTATAAAGACTCATCTCTAATGAAATAATTAGTGCATGCATGCAAGATTTTTGTGATTCATTAACTTTATGTTTAATTGTTTATATTGAAATTATTATTTGTTATGTATATAATTCTCAAATGATCTTTTATATATATATATATATATATATAAAATTAACTTTAATTATTTGTTATGTTTAAATTGAAATTATTATTGTTGATAATAAAACATCTAAAAATAGTAATCACCTTTACTTAGTTTATAATTATAACTCGATCCCTCAAACATATGTCTACTTATAGCATGAAGTCATGTCATGTTCATTATTAATTTTCGTATCCAAAGTATATTCAATTATTTTGTCAATTTAATTAAGCATTAAGTTATGGGTTTGCACCACATTTGGATTTGTGTAATTGAAGAGTACCATAAATTCCATCTGCTCTATCACCATGTGGGTCACGTCCATGTCCAATTCTTCGGTTGAAGTGAATGACTATGTACCAACTAAATTTTGCCATTGCGTATTTTCACTTTCACTCCTCTACTTATGCCTTATTATAACTCAAGTCCATTCATAACCTCTCAATGAGTATCTTCTGAGTCTTGGCTCTTATTGTATTATCATGTTAGTTTTTTTATTCATATTTATGTTATAATTACTTCTTAGCATAATAAATTTTAAGACCCACAAATATATTTAATTTATTTGTTAGATGTAATTAATGTTAATATATAGTATACAATAATATTTTTTTAATATCGTTTTCCACACTCACTAGGTGGTGATGGTCGTTGCATTGAGTAACAGTTGTAGGTGGTGGTGGTGGTAGTGGATGTGACAGCGATGGTTGTTATGGTGGTTGAGTTGTTGTGGCTAGGGAGGCAGTGAGTAATGGTGGTGGATTAGTGGGTGACACTGGTTTTAAATATAACTATTTAGTTATTTACCATATAAGATCGGTTGACCTGAAGGGATCATGGATGGACTTTATAGTGATCCAATCAACTGATTTAACCTATTAGATCACTTACTAAGTTGATCGATCAAGTTTTTTTTTATTCAGATGGATCTTGTAAATATAGTATGTTATATTGGACTTGTTCCATTGACACAAATTATTGGTAAATAATTAGATGGTTAAAATTTATCTTGTAGGAACTCGTACCTAAACAGAACCTTGTTACCAGAACTTCGATCCCAAATTTGACTTGAACTATAAATTATGTGAATTTCCAACAACTCCAACATACTCAAAATACGACAAACAATACATACAATTATTTTTACTATAAAAGTTCTAGGGACATAAGAACATAAGAGTTTAATGCGTGATAAAATGAAGATAAGAATGAATAAATATTAGTTTTATAAATTTATGAACGGTACACGGTCAAGTAAACAGGTTGTACATTTGGTTTTGAGCAATTAGACAGGTATTACCTAATATGAACCCGGCCTAAACCCGGTCTAAACCTGTATATTATAAACCCATGTGATATACGGTCTTGTCTTTGTTTAGCAAGATAGAAACTTGTTCTAATATTTTGGATTTTAGTTTTACGTATCGGGTTCGGATTGTTTTAATTCCTATCTTTTTAAGTTTTTATCTTCATATTTAGGAATAAAAATCGAAAATAGAAATATTGCATTTGTATTAAGGAAATGGGTACTGTCTACTCATTAATTTTCACATCTACATCCATTCTTATGTCTATTTGCAACCAAAAGGCGCCTAAACCACTTGGTAGAGGATTTCACTTAACCACATGGTGTCGTTGTGAATCAAACCCAAATTAAGTTGTGCAACTTGTCCTTTTTATTGAGTTGTGAAATTATGTATTTTGTAGTTTGATCAAATTAACAAATCATTACGTAATCTACTTAAAACTAGGACGAAAAATCTCGATACATTGTAAATTTGACGCATCAATAAACCGATTTTGCCAATGGCGTGTATCCCAGTTGGTAATGGGATGGAGAGACTTGGATAGATCAATAAACCGATTTTGGTTGACCCAAAATAGGCACAAGTCATTTTGGGTGGACTCATGCAAACTACTTATGTTTTTAAAAGTCAACCCGTCAATCTATATGTTACACATAGTCATTTTTAATTGTGTGCTTTCCTAGTCTCTATTTCACTATTTAGTTCCAATTTGCCCTAATCTCTTGTTTACCATGTTGTGGTCAAAATAATAGACTGTTCATCGATCTATTAAGGATTTGTTAGAACCCCGTTGTGTTCATTTTATTATTCTAGTTAAGTTTGCTTTTTGATGTATTTATTAGAAAGTACATGGACCATTATTGTACATATGACCATGGAATTTAAACCATAGGACAATTAACCCTAATTAAGGTTTTCATTTGTTTCAATTGTATGTGTTGTTTTGTTCTCCGCCTCATACGCATACGGTTCTTCATAAACATTGATTATCATTGCGTTTAAGTGGAAATCTTCAATTGCTGTTGTTGTGATACTGATTGGGATCACACCTAAATAAGTTTACAAACGCATAATTTCAAACATGTTAACCTACCAACTCGTGAATTTGGTTGTGACCGTCAACCCGTTTTTGACCCATCAATCCATATAATTAAATGCGTTACTCGGATCGTGTTCATGTTAACATATCTCGATTAATGTTTAGAGTAGGCCGAGGCACGAGGGCCACTACTCATTAGACACTTAAAACACAAGCCAGTAGTTATTTGAGTTTCGGTTAGTTCTTAATGTAACACTTTAATAAGAAAGACATTTCTGATTTTATCGCATCGCTTTAGCCAAACCGCATAAATTTAATAGGTCAGGTTGGTTTTACCCATTGTTATGATCACAAGATACATACAAAAAAATCCAAACCGTCCAGATTAAATAACATGTTGAAAGTGTAAACCAATAATTATTTTTATATATTTCTCTTTCCATATAGCTTTATAAAAACCTATAAAACAAGGGAAACTGATAAATACAACAAATATTTACGTTATTTAGCTATTTAATAATTTATGTTATTTTTATAAGCATAGTAACACATAAGTTAAATTTTAAATATCATTTTCTCATAAGCAAATATCATACGTAAAAATGAAAATAATTTATTTTAGCCATATTTGGACCAAATTCACACTTCCCAACATACTCATGACCATGGGTTGTTGAATTTTTGCTAAAAATTTATACACATACATGGCATTCTTATGCTATCCTTCCTACAAACCTGTGCTACTCACTTTACAAGCTGAACTAGATGCACAGAAGAATAATAATAAAAAGAAGAAGTATAAAATACCCTTTTCTAAGAACATGCAGATGAACAAACTTCACTACAGTTTATCAAATAATCAATACTTCTAAACCCGGAAGCAACATCACACTTGCATATTGCTTAGTTAATCTTTAATGTAACTTCAATGAGCAGACTGCAATAGTTTCACCCAAAACCATCAATCTTAACCAACTATTTGACCGTCTTTTATAGACGAGTTTTCACTGGCATCAAACTCTCGTGAATTTGGAGGTTGAGTCAATGAAGGGGATTCAGTTCCCAAATGAGAAGGAAAGTTATCAGAATAAGTTTCCCATGAAACCTTCTCCTCATTTGTGCGTCGTTTACCATCCAAGAAGGTTGGTTTAATCGGGGATTTTACCATTTCGGCCTTCCAAGTCAACATTGCAACGATTTCTGACATGGCTGGCCTTATGTGTGGCAGAGGCTGAAGGCATAATAAAGCCACATGAACTGTTTTCATAACATCCTTTACTGAAAAACCATCCTTTTGCATTCTTGGATCTATGAGATGAATCATTTTTGATTTCTCATATAGCTTCCATGCCTTGTATCATGAAACATTCAAACTAGTCAATTAAGATTGTCTTTGCAGAATATAAACCTTTATTCTGCTGATAGAAAGCAGATAAGTTGATATTGTTTACAAGATGTAAATGGCTTACATATTCAGGGAGGTATTGCATTTCAGATGGTAGTGTAAGATCAGTATTTCTTCTGCAGCTAATGATCTCAAGAACCAAAACTCCAAAACTGTAAATATCGGCTTTTTCAGACAATTCCCCTCTGATGGCATATTCAGGGGCTGTATAACCTCTAAAAATGACACAGACATAAACATATATTACTCAATTGTAACTAAAAAATAGGAAAGATTACAAGGGGTCATGATTATTATTTAATATCTCAACAAAAAAACACTTACAAAGTTCCAGCAAATGTGGTGCTGAGATAAGCTTGATCCTCAGGGAAGAATCTGGCCAAACCAAAATCACCAATTCTTGGCTGAAAATTGCCATCAAGTAGAATGTTGCTCGCTTTAATATCTCTGTGAACAATTCTGAGGTGTGATTCCTCGTGTAAGTACTGCAAACCCCGAGCAATGCCCAAAATTATTTGAAACCGAGATTTCCAATTCAGATACTGGTTGCTTTTGCCTATTTAGAGAGTCAATGGGAAGATTAAGAAACAAAAGATATATCTTGAAAGAAGCTAATGAGTTTTTGAAATGAAAATTTAGGTATATACCATAAATAATACGGTCCAAACTCCTGTTCTTCATGTATTCATATACAAGTATCCTTTGAGGTCCCTCACAGCAGCAACCAAGAAGGCGAACAAGGTTTTTGTGTTGTATGCTTGTGATCAGCCTTACCTCTGCAAGGAACTCTGGCTCGCCTTGTTGTGATTTGTCAAAAGATAGTTTCTTTATAGCAACCAGCCTCCCATCTTGTAATTTACCCTTAATCACATCAATTCATATATCTCGAATCAATTTATGAAATTGTTGAACTTGACATAATTATCATCACAAAGATATTTTTCAAGTAATGTTTCACTGATATCAACTATCATAAACAAAGATTTCAAGGATACATACTAAATAGACCGGCCCGAATCCACCTTTACCAAGAAGATTACTCTCATTGAAATTGCCAGATGCTTCCTTTATTGTTCGAAAGCTAAAATAGCTTATTGTCTCAAGTTTCCCATTAAAATAATCTTTTGCAGCTGCAATTCACAAGAGAGCTTTATTCAACTAATATGTACTTGTCATCAAATATATGATTTACTAGTACTTAAAGCTTTAGTGAGATTAAGCATACCACCTTTACAACTGTCTTCACGCTTTACACTCTTTCCTATCTGCTCAAGTCTGATAAATTTCCGGAAGGCGCATATAAGGATCAGCAAAAGTAAGATCACTATTAAGCCTCCTAGGAAAAAGAATAAGCCCGCCTTGTGATGCTTTGAAGATGAGCTTTCTTGAACAACTGATAAAGGTTTATCTGCATAAAAAAAATATAGCGTTCTTATCAAATAAACAAGTTTTTTTATATAGAAATGAACATTCCTTCTTTATTTCTCATGTCACAAACATGATATGCAAATTGATATTTGTACACTGTAACTTAAGTGGCACACAGTGACATTCACAATTAAATTAGAAAGAATATGCTGTTCATCTTAAGTGGCACACAGTGCATCAAAAACAGGGGGGTAGCCCATATCTTTTACGAGGTACACAAGATCATTTTCCACTAATTTTCTTGAAATCTCTTAAAAATCGAAACCCCAAAGTAAGATCCTTGATCGAATACTATCAAATGGTATTTTATATCAATAAACACCAATGCACACCAGGTGTTTGTTTAAAGTCCCCAACGACAGATTCTTGAAAACCCCAATTGCCTAATCACTCAATCACGACTATTAACGGCAAACTATACAGAAAAGACAACGACGACAAATACCTAGAAGTAGACGACGCATTTCTTCTTGTTCCAATGCTTACTGTCTCTGTATCATCACCCGCCTCATTAGCAGAAATAAAAGTGTCGGGTAATTTTAGAAACCAGCTTCTCAAACACCAATAACTTTTCTTTTTGTTTGTCATGGAATATTAAGAAATCGAGAAGAAGAGGGTAGAAAACTAATAAAAGGGAAGTGAGAAACGACAAAGCCGAGATGATAAAAGCATACATTGCAGATTAACGGAGATTTCAAAGTGTAATAAATCCAAAGAAGGGTGCATGAAGGTGAGAAGAAAATGGCAAAAAAAAGGGTCGTTATGTTGAAGACGGCGAATCAAGAGAAGGGGCCAGCATCAACAACGAATGATTTGTGATTAAAATATTGAGTTTGACTGGGGAAAAGAGGAGATTTTAGGCAGCGACCAACGAACTGTTAAGAAACTGAACGCGTTAGTCAATTGGAAGGTGGTTTGTGAGATTATACATCTGGTTTGAATAATTTAAAGATTCTGATTTGTGAATGAATTTGTCTTTAAATTTTGATATACCGTTAGATAAAGGTTCTGATTTCTGAATAAATAATTTAAATGATGTAAATTATCATTTTAAGTTTAATAATGATATATTATATCATAAGATATGATATGATTATTTAACTTAGTTAAAGGTATGTGATCGTGAGGCCTCTTCACAAAGTTTGGCGATGGTACTCACATGCGTGAGGAGCTCTCACGAGCACCCTCACGAAACCGATGCGGCTAGTCTTATAAATTGAAAATTGAAGTTTTTATTTATTTATACCCTATGCGTTTGACAAAATAGTTGGAAATTAGAATTGAAATACGTAATATAGAGAAATTCAATATAGTTCAAACTTAATGCATAATCATAAGAGACTAATTTTAACCTTTGAATCAGCCTTATCAATTGTCCTGTTTGAATTTTAAAATTGTAAACGAAATGACATTTTCGAAATTAACATGTGATAATTTTACATCACATGTATGTTATTTTACATGAGTTGTGTTTAATATATATAGTACATAAGAGACTAATTAGTAATAAGAGACTAATTTTAGCCTTTGAATGAGCCTCATCAATGGTCCTGTTTGAATTTTAAAATTTTGAACGAATTAATATTTTCATAATTAACAATGATTATAAACTGAATCACATGTAGTTGAATATTAAAATTTCAGAACTATGTTATTTATATATACCATATATATTAAACACAACTCAACTCATGTAAAATAACATACATGAAAAAACTAAATGATGATTATTAATGTATTTTACATATTATTTTCTCCTAAAAACTACTTTAATTAGTTTTGTATGCTTATGATCTTTTTCTCTCAAAATAAAGGCTTATAGCTTCACATCCAACCGAGGCCGAAGGCTTTTATATTTAAAACAAAAGTATTGCACTCTTAAAGACTTTAATTTTTTTTGTATATAACATATCTTGGTTATGTCACTTAGTCATCTCTGCCTTTCCGTAGGTCAGCAATTTCCAAATAAACGGAGGACATCATTCGACGACAACACAATCGCCCTCTGAATGATCAAAATAAGTTAAAGTTTGAAGATAAGTTTTGTACTCTATTAAAATTTCAATCTTTTAGTTAGTCGGACAATTTTTGAACCAAAACTCTACCCGTACGTTCGGGTCTCCCTGCATGTGGCTCAAATCATTCAAGGTGGCCCGGCCCAGGACATTCTAAAAATCTTATTGCGGAGTGCGGACTAAGCAAAAATCCACGTATAGGTAACGGTGTGTTTCGTATTGTTAACTTTATCTATTCATTGAATTTGTTTGATAATTACCATCCCAAATAAAAAGGAAGAAAAGAAAAATTAGACAAAATAAATATAATAAAGTTTTATAATCTTATTGGTATTTTGAAGTTTTGAGAAACACAAAAATAGAAAAGATTTTATTTTTGTGTTTGTAGAATAGCATGTAAAATAAATAAGGTTAGTGTTTAGGGAGGTATTCAATAAGGAGACCCGATGACAACTTTTCTATTTGTTCTAACAACGGAGGCCTTAAACATTGCCATGAAAGAACCAACAACAAAAGGAGTGTATTAAGGGGTCAAGTTACTTAATGGTGCTCCAATTATCTCCCATATGCAATTCACAGACGATATAATTTTCTTAGGGGCATGGGCGGGTTCGAACATCTCAAACCTTGTTTCTTTTTATCTTAGGGGCATGCGTTGTTTCTTTTTATCTTCGGGATAATGAACCTAAATAAAATTAGTCTAATGGTGGTTGGAGCTAGCAAAGAAGGAACTGCCTTCACTACTACAAAAATGTCTTTCAGACTCCTCTATTTAGGTCCGGTTTAAAAAAAAACATGAAAAACTAGGCTTAAATAAGGGAAATGCCTTAAAAAGGAGCAGGGAAAAGGGGTTGTGCATAAAAAAACAAAAAGTGGTACGTCATTCATGATGTGTAAATATAACTTGGACACATTATGACATGTTATCAGAAGAAAGTGGGGGATGTGTGTAGAAACATTAAAATCAAATTCAAGCTTAAATTATTTCGAATGGAGTTGTATAAAAATTATGTGTTGGATTTTGGAAATTGTATTTTTTCATTATATTAGTGTAAATAATTATAGGCTGTTTATACATATTATTTAATAACTAGAGATATATTTTATTTAAAGTTAATATATATATATATATATATATATATATATATATATATATATATATATATATATATATATATATATGTTTGGATCAAGACGTTTACCAGTAAATGAAAAGAAATTTCTTGTGGTCAAGAAACTACCCCTTTTTTATATACTGAGTAGCTTAGATCACCCACATGTTCAATTTGATGGGGTCTTATGATGGCAGAATGCTGGTATTGTCTCCAACAAACCCCCTAGTATTTACAACATATGTCTTAGACTCATAAGATTCCAACTCGTCACAACCTATTAGTGAGTTTAGGAAGATGACATCTAATGATTCATCCCCCAATTTTTCCAGACATGATACATGTTTGAATGAGAGCTCTTACTATTAGGCCAAAAGGAATTACTTATGGTCAAGGCGCAATCTCTTTCTAATATTGAATAACTTAGCTCGCATACGGGTTCATTTTTGATTGGGTCGTATGATTGTGGTATGCTGGCAAGGTCGCGAAAAGTGACCGTGTTATTTTTATCTATGTTTAGATATAATTTTTATCGTAATATATATGACATTTGATTTTTTTTAAAATAGTATAGTTTTGCAAGTTTTAAATTACGATGCTGGAAAAAGAAAGATTGACAAGAAACTGATATAATTTTAGCTTTCTTATTTTCAAACTAATAACTTTGCATATATAATTATATAAACAACATAATCAAATAGTGGAAAAACCAATTTGAAGTTTCTGTGGGTATACCAATAACCATAATGTAACCCAACATAATTATGTGGTAGTTGAGTTAAACTAATAACCATAATGTAAATGTATTTTGCAACTATTTTTATAACTCAAAAGTTTATATAATGATTTGATTTGTTTAAGCTTTCTTATTTTTAAACTACACATATAATTAATATTGTTATTGCATAAATATTTGAATTAGGTGTTATATTGTATTTTTAGTTTATGTTTGTCTAAATGTTAAACTATTCTCAAACAATTTATGTATATATATATATATATATAAACAAAATTTATTCTTTGTTAGTAGGATTATAATTTTTTGTGAACACGAGCAACTCATGAATAAGACACTTGTAGCTTTTAGACATGAACAAATTTATATTTTCGTTAGAAAGACTATATATAAAAAATTATATTTGTTGTAGCTTTTTTTTGAACGGCACATTTGTTGTAAATTTTAATTCATTTTATTAAAAATCAAGAAATCAAATCTAAAAAGGTCTATGAAAAAATAAATTCTTGTATGTCATTCAGTAACTTGTAATATGTAAAATCTTTTTAAAGCACTACAAAAAAGAGGTTTTTTGCGGCGACATATGTCGTCGCTAATAAAAAATATGTTGCCGCTAAAAGCTTTTTGCGACGACAAGGTTGACATTTTGCGACGTCAGTCAATGGGACCGTCTTCTGCCACATGGAAACGTTTTTGCGGTGACGATACCATGTTTTGCGGCGACATGTTTAATTTAAACAAAAATTAAATTAATTACTTTTTGCGGCGACGTATTCACCTTTTGCGGCGACACATTAAATTAAATAAAAATTAAATTAATCACTTTAGGGCGACACCAATATTTTTTAGGGGGGAAACAATCCCGCCATGGTTTTCGGTGGGAAAACCTTTAGCGGCAACACGTTGTATTCAGATGAAAGTGAGCCACTTTTTTTGTCGTTTAGCGAGGATTTGGCGACGACATGTGTCGCCGCAAAAAGTGGTCGCCGCAAAAAATTTATTTTCTTGTAGTGCTTCTTTATCTTTTTTTTTTAATTCTGATACTTTGTTAATTAATCTTATAAATATGATGATTCAGATTATAAATTTTCTAATGAAAAATCAGCGGTAACACATGAGTAATTATATGGCACCAACCACAAAATATAGCTTTAATATTATACCCCAATCAATCCTAATGATTTCTTCATCATTAGAAGTACAAATTAGCATAAAGTTCTTAAAGTTCTGCATGCATGTGGGGTACTTATATATATAAACAACATAATGATAAGTGTAGTACTTTTAATTATTAGCAGCTAGCTTGCTTGCATAAAACCCTAGAGAAAACCTAGCTAGTTTCAGTTATTAATTATTAATAATGAATAATCAAAGCCGTCGTACTTCCACCCTATCGATCCATCACAATTTATGTAGCATGCAGTCGCATTATTCTTTTTAATACAATTATCTTGTTCACGGGCTGCGCGCTAACTGTCGTCATCAATCTTTTTTTCAATTTCGTAACATGGATGACGTTTCTCCGACGTCGGAGTACATTGGGCGTCGGATGTACAAAGGTAGCGGTACTGTCGGTTGATCATGATTTAATGAACAACAACCGGCCGCCGCCTCTCGGAGCTCTTTCTTCAGTCTGCGGTTTTCTTCGCTAAGGGTTTCACAGTATTTTTTTAACATAATACATTCTTGCTCGATTTGCTTTAATTTTGTCCTGTAACATGCATATATATATATGTGTGTGTAGGATCATCAATCACCAATATTCTAAGTTAATCTTAAATATATATCTCCTCTACGAGAAATGTTCAATATAGTCCATACTTATTGCATAGTCCCAAGAGACTAATCTTATCCCTTGAATCAGTCCCATCAATGGTCCAGATTGAATTTTAAAAATTTGGGCGGAGTGATATTTTCGTAATTAACATGTAATGATTTTACCATCACACGTGATTGTATACTGAATCACATGTGATTTTATATTGAATCACATGTGATTAAATATTAAAATTTAGCACTATGCTTTTTATATGAACTATATTGAACACAACTCATCAGAATATAACATATTCTGAATACAACTTCTCGTTGATAAATTAAGAATATATATTACCAATCAATCGATCGTCATTAAAATAATTAAAAGAAAAGGGCAGGCCGGACGTACGTACCTTGCTCTTCTGTTTTGAAACCAGACTTCGATTTGTCGGGGAAGAAGATGCAACTTCTTTGCAAGTTCTTCTTTCTGCCCCTGCATGCAGCAATCACAATAGTTTTCGCTTCAATTACCATAACAATATCATATTTGAACCAAAAATTAATTATTTTCACGTTTGATAAATATATATATATACACACACATATGTATGAATTGAAGATAGAAATGAAAATATAAATTATAAATTAAGAAATATATGCATTTAGATCGAATATTGTTCGTGTGTAAATAGATCGATCGATCTATGGATGATTGTACGCCAATCAATGGAGTTTTCCGAATGGCGCCTGAGGTGAGTCATGACTTAATTAATTTGATGTAATACATCTCAAGAATTGCAGAAACGTCTATGAGAGAGGTGGTGCATGCGACCACGAAGTGTCATCAACAACGTACACCCATAACTCAAGTTAACGCTAGCTAGCTCCCTAATTAAGAATCTTAATTGCGATCACGTACGTATATGAACCAAAAGTTAATTATTGCGATTAATCAAATTTATCAAAATTAATTAAGTTTTACTACAATTGGACAAATTAGTAGCAAAAAGGGTTACTTACTTGCAAGATTAATTGACACATGTACGTTAAATAAAGAGTATTGCACAATTCTTACATGCAAATATGCAATGCATACGGATATGGATATGGATATGATTACATACACTTTTTCTTTATCTTTTGCAGATAAATTTGTGATGGGTTTCAATTAGATTCAATTCAGATATATATAAATTTAGGGATATGGATAATGATACCGTATTGAGGGTGCTATGGATTTTAAAACTATCTTCAAGCAATGCGATTTGTTCCGTGGTGAGTTTTAACTTCTTTCTTGATCCATTATTGTCACGATAAAGATTATCATCGCTACAATCACTTGATCTTTTTGTCCTTGTATCTTCTTCTTCTTCTTCTTCTTCTTCTTTTTCATGTTCATCAATATTGATGTTTGAATCTTGATCATCTTTGTCTTCATCGTGGTCATGACCACTAGCTTCAAATTCGATCTTTGGATGAACTGGTAAAGAAAGATCTAACCAAAATCCCTTCCTACTAATTTGCATTATTAGTTGCTTTTCCCTTTTAACCTCCATCTCATTAATACCAAGTCCTAGTGTTGTGTTGCAAAGCTCTTCTTTATTCATAGTCTTCCAAAAGTGATCAAAGGCGATCAGTTCTTGATGATGACAAATATTGGGAAGATGGAGTTTAGAACGCGACTTGAAATAAAGGTAGAAAAGCGGATTTATAGATCGATACAAGAAAGGCTTAATTAGACATTATTTATTATGCATTAATTAAACTTCTAGGTGCCATAAATAATTAATGGCAGAAAAAAATAACTATAAGTAATACTTCTATTATAAGTTACAATATACAAAATTACTAATGCCTTCCCATTTTATGTTAAAGAATGTTTTCAAGTCATGGTCGTTTTTAGTTTCTACTTGTAACGTACATAAATAAGATTTAAATTAATTATTAATATATTAGGCATGTAATAAAAGAATAATCTTATTTTATCGGTCTTACTATTTTATTTAGTTAAAACAATCTAATCTTTGGTAGCATCATCGATCTTAAGTAAGATTTAATGATATATATAATTTTAAGATTCCCGTCATCCTCTTATTCGTCTTATATATACTCAACTGGTAAAAACAATAATTCTCGTGTTATTGTTTTCTTAATATTTTACTGAGTGTGTACATTGTTAACTTATACTTTCTACATCATTGACCTTAATGATATTTAGTTGAGATTTCTCTTAATCCTGCTTTAATTTTCTTAATGAATATCATCCTAGATCTTTGAATATTCTAGCCCACGTACGAAGATCTATATATTGATTAATTCGTCCATCTTCATGTTTAATTAGTTATTTAAATTATCAATTAAAAACCAAAACCGGTTGTCTTAGTTAACATATATAAGAACGGAGAGAGTTTAATGCTTCTTTTGTAGGTTTTGCCTTTGTCTAATATATGGCCCCTAGCTTTATATACTGTCATATAAAGAACATATATACGGTACGGGGTTTCTTTTTCGATTTCGGGCCAATATATATTTAATATCTTGATGGGTTCTTTTAATTACATATTGACACAAAAAATTAATTATATATATATATATAGGCACAATTTCGTTTATATCCTTGAAAACTCTCCTAATTACGTATATATCCTTGTAAAAATCAGAATTACGTATATATCTTTACAAAACCCATAAACTCACATATATACCCAAACACCTAATTTAATAATAATTTTTCAATTTAAATTATTAAAACTGAAATTAAAATTGATCTTAAATTGATTTCTTACTAAACTTACAAAAATACCCATTTGAATTCCCTGCCAGTCACTATCGAGATTTCCTGCAACTGCCATTCATATATTCACGTATTCAGTTTCAAGTTAACCCTTCAATCGATTCCTTCAGCCATTACAAAGCCATCATATAGTGGATCACATACCCTTCAATCGATCAGGTAGCTCCTATCTTCCATACGAGACTAATTCTGTAATATTAACCAAACTGCCCTTCAATCAATCCTTACATATTTAGTCAATCGATCCTTACAACAGTATATGAGCAAAAATACAGTCTTCCACATACATAAAATCATCAATATATGAGCAAAAACAGTAACCCCAAACCAATAACCATTTCAATACCAAGACTCAAGAAACTGCTGTAAAAGTGGAGCAAATTGAGCTACCATACAAGGAATTAGCTGACCATAGTAAAATGTAGCTCAATTAATAACAACCACCAAAGAAAATCCATATTGTGATGAAAAAATTAATCTAGCAATGTAGTTCTATATTTCCTTTATATGCTGTAGCAATGTATTTCCTCACCAATCGAAGAAACAACAATCTGCCACATGAAAAATCAATCTGTTTGAATCAAACCAACATCATTGGACCACAATCTGACCACAATAGAACCAACATACAGCTATCAAACATTGAATTGAACCAACAGATGCGAACTAACAGAAATACTCGAAACTTTATCGCAATAGACACATCGAATTGAAACAGCAGATGCGAACCAACGTCGAATTGAACCTCTGTCGAATCGAATCAATAAGACCACAATCTGTTCGAAAATTAGGGTTTCGAACCTCCTTCAAATAGAACCGTGAGCTAAAATAAACCATTTGCATCGATTATCGCTTGGGTTTTTGAAAACGAATTCAATAATGGTGTGGGTAATGGAAAATGAATTCGAGAATGGTACAAGTCTGTTCAATCGATGGTGGGTGGGGTTTGAACATCGTAAGAACTGAATGAGGGATATGGTTATTTTGATTATAATTTACAAGGGTAAACTTGTAATATTATAAAGTAATTAGTTTTTAAATAATAATAAATCAATTTTAATTTCAATTTTATTAATTTAAATTGAAAAATTATTATTAAATTAGGTGTTTGGGTATATATGTGAGTTAATGTGTTTTACAAGGATATATACGTAATTTTGATTTTTACAAGCATATATACGTAATTAGAAGAGTTTCCAAGGATATATATGAAATTGTGCCATATATATATATATATATAGAGGGAGAGAGAGAGAGAGAGAAAGAGAGAGAATGGATCAACATAGAACCATTAATTAAACATAGAACTATAGAACCATTATGGACCATTAGATCTTAGAGATCAAGGACCTAAATTTAATACTATTTTTTAATTAATTTCAAATAATAACAACCGTATTTATGGAACAGTTGGGCAATTTGGGAACTTCACATAATATCCCAAGTTCCCATATTTGAATAACTTCCATAGATATTTTCTCTCACACATTCCGATTGCTGCTCTTAGCCATCGCAAAGAACGAGATCGAGGGTGACCGGCCACCGTATGAGATGCGTTCTCTCTTCTGGATTCAAGCCGATTTTTTCTCTCCACCGCTTCTCTAACGAACACGCAACCAACTCCGGCGACGAGAAAACCCAACCCCCCCTCACTCAGCAACGGCGACGAGAAAACCCAACCTCACCCACTTTGGCGGATAACTGCTACCCTCTTCCAAATCTGAAGACAATGGCGATTTAATTTCTCATCTCTGACAGAAAACGACGACGACATGATCTGTGTGTTCATTACCATATTTGCTTTAGGTTTTTGCATTTTAAATATGAAGTGATTGTACGTACAACAAAGATGAATACAAGTTGCGGGTCAATCTCATTTTTGTTTCGTTGTGAACTGTGATGTCCACTTATTAACAATAAGTTAATGAATTTGTGAATTGTAGATATCAGGTTTTGCATTTTAGTAGAAGTACAAACAGATATTGTAGTTTTTTGGGTTTTATTATATCATGTTGGAATCAAGGTTTTTGCATTTTCACTGTGAATCAGATTGTAGTGTTGTGTAGAATATGATGTGAGTTATGTATTTTAGTTAGCTGCATATTAGTTATTTTGCATTTTTGGTCTTGTTGAATATGTGTTGGATATGTAATTCTAGTTCTTTAAATTAGGTTTGAGATTTGTATTTTTGAATCTAAGGTGTGCAATTTTAGCATTTTATCTGAGTTGTATTTTTTTTCAAAATAAGAGAGTGAAATTGCATTTTGATGATAGAAGCACTTAAGTGATGTAGTGTTGTGTATGAAAATTTTGCATTGTAGTGTAAGGAATTTTGCATTTTTAGTTTGAATATGTAATTTACATTTTGGGCTGCATTTTCATTGAATCAGAAAGTGAAAATGCAAATGAGAGCTGTGGGTTTTGTATTTTTATTTGCTAATTTAGTGACCTACTAGAATGGAATTTCATTTTGCATTTTCATATTTGCATTTTGCAAGCATCAACATGACCTACATCTTTGTTCTTTGAAAATGCAAATTTAAAGTTAAAAATATGTACAGGTTAAAAATGAAGATCTGAAAATGCAAATATATAACCAATTATTTTTACATTTTCAGTGTGTGTTTATACATCTGCATATTCATATAACCAAAAATTTTGCATTTTCGTTATGTGTTTACATTAAGAATGTTCATATAAGCAAACTTTTTTGCATTTTTCAGAAATCTGCATTTTCAAAAAAAAAAAAAATTCAGAAATATATCAAGCTTTGTCTTGTTTGAAAGAGGAGGAAAAACTGAATCTAATTATATAATTTTTTTGTTAAAATTCTAAAAAAAGGATGAGTTATGATCAAAATAAGAATTGGGGGGTGAATTTTCTTAAAAAAATTGTTGCCTGATGTGAGGCGCGTGAGTTAAAAGAAAGACAATTAAATTCCTATTTTACCCTTTAAAATGATTGGCTGAGATTGGTTCTTTAGGTTCTATGTATAAGGTTGGTTCTAAGTGTAACCTTACCCTATATATATATATATATATATATATATATATATATATATATATATATATATATATATATATATATATATATATATATATATATATATATATATATATATAGGGTAAGGTTCAACATAGTCTCCTCTTAAACATATATCCCAAAGTCCCAATCTCAGCCACTTATTTAAAAGGGTAAAATAAGAATTAAAACAATTTGAATAAAACTCACGCGCTGCCTACAGCCCATTCCCAAATTCAGTTTTTTTGACCCCTTAAATTATTAAATGATCATAACTATTTCAATTTTTTGAGTTTGAGCAAAAAAATTATACCAATCTTCTATTTTTTTAATCCTCTTTCAAACGAGACCACTCTTCCTATATTTCTGGAATTTTTTTTTGACGAAAATGATGAAAATGACGCAAATTATCATTTTCGGCTGTTGGAAGAGAGTAACACCTACCAGTTTAATAATTTTCGTCCATCACCTTCATATCCATAACACCTAACAGTTTTCATCATTTTCGGACCATTGTTCACCATTTTTTTTACGAAAATGATGAAAATGACTACAATTATCATTTTCGTCACCTGCTATTATGTGACATACAGGGGGCACGAATATAACACCGTGTTTCACGAGCTTCAAATTAGTGCCAATTTAAACTTTTTAAACTTATTTATCAAAAGCTTGCAGCGGATGAAATCACCATTTATAAGAATATCAGATTGTTATCCGATTATTTAATATTTCAAATAACAGGTGTTACCACAACTAACAACCGACCATCGGATCACATGCAAATAATTAACAATTAGTGTTCCACAAATATAAATACTACAATTACCCACGAGTAATCCCAGCTAACCAGGCCATCAGCCACTAACCTGCGAAAAAAAGGAAATCTTGCACCGTTAGCTACAACTAGCTAGTGAGCACCAATTTACACATAAGCATCAATAAGCATGCTATCTCATCACAATAAGGCATACAAAGCTAAGCTATCACATAACAGTGTGCCGACATGTCAGCGGGATCATATCTTGCGAGGTAGCTAGCCTGGCTCAACGATCCAAGCTGGGGAATCAGTCACAACCATCCGCATCGGTGGGGGAGCGAAGAGCAACCCACCATCACGTTTACTAGTTCCGGTTTGCACCGAGAACCCCATTTCATAACCAGTTTCCGGCTTTCGCCGAGAACCCCATTATATAACCAGTTCCGGCTTTCGCCAAGAACCCCATCTTAGTCAAGGAACGGTGGCCTGCAGAGCCGTCACCAAGCGTATACACTCGGATGCCGTTAATCCCCCACTTCCAGACCCTATCGGGCCCCCCTGGGTGGAGCCTACACGGCTGACCTAAACTAGTTTCCAGGAACTGTGGTACAGTCCCCCAATGGTCCGGACATATAATCAATAACAGATAATTGATCCAATAAGGATCCAATTACTTGCGCAATACAATAATCTAACATAGCTGATCCAATCAGGATCCAATTACATGCACACATATATATTATCATATTAGCTTTTGCCCATACCTGATGAGCAGAATACTAAACTACACTTATCTATCACTTCACTTATCTATCTCTACTATAAACACATAACTCACGTCATAGTACAACACAACACTTCACCACTTACCTTGCACGTGCATAAGTCAATATCACAATAGCACGTGTCAATACACAACACTTAGCCCTACTTACTGAGTTTCATGGGAAAACCGGTACTCACCTGGAGCCCTCGGTAAGTAGATACTCCACTTGTGTCTTCCGGTTCCTCAAGTACACCTAACACATCATATACATGCTTGGTTATCACTTACACATAGTACACATAGGTTAAAACACAAGTTACACAAGTTGTCTAGACTGGATAGGCTTCTACGGCCGCAGAGGACATGTCCTACGGCCGTAGGACGCATAACAACCATTCCTACGGCCGTAGGGATAACTCCCTACACCCATAGAGCTTCTATCCAACGAATCATGCTTTACGGCCGCAAGAACCAATTCCTACGCCCGCAGAAGCTATTCTTTGGTGAACTACGACCGTAAGTTACGTACCTACGCCCGTAGACCTTATTCCTTCGTCCGTAGACGGTAAATCACACAAAAACACACCCTACGGCCGCAGAGACCCTGCCTACGGCCGTATTAAACACAATAGGCCTCCTACGGCCGTAGGACTTATCTCCTACGCCCGTAGGAAAGTCACGAACAACAAACCTTCGTCCCTGTTTTGACACAGCTACTGTAACTCGCGATTTTAATACTTTAATCTATCAAATACCGAGTTTTAATCACTTGTATACTATACTTGACAACCAAGGACACTTAGGAACACCTTAGACAGAATTAAACAACACAAAAACACCACAAACAACATCCAAATGGTGTTTCTTCTTTATAAACACTAAACTAGGGTTCTTGATCAAAATACTTACAAATCAGAAGAAGAACAGTTGATCTAGACCACGAATTGCTACCGAAATCTCTGGTTAAAGCTTGATTATTGATTGATTCAACAAAACTCCAAGATTGAGTGTGTGTATGTGTGTTCATATGCAAGTGTGTGTATTTTTGTGTGTTTTGGCAACTCCCAGGGGATAAGGAGGGGGAGACTGACCTTGTGGTCTTTAATTAGACAACGGGGTATTTTGTTCCCCTTTCCAACTTACAACTTAACACACACCATCACGTTTTACCTAACGGGGACATCTTTGGAACCATTATCTAAAACCATTTAATATTTTATCACTTTTACTTATTAACCCTAACTTTCATATGACACCTCGTACATCCCCTTAAACCAACTAAACATAATTAGCCACCAAAACACTTATTTAAGTCAAGGTACAACCATTTAAGCATAGGGTACAACTAGGTACTACTAGGCCCATTTTCAGGATGTTACAACGAAAATGATGAAAATTACGAAATTTATCATTTTCGTCACCTGCAGTTACGTGATATATAAGGGGGCACGGAAATGACGAATTTTTCTCATTTTCGTCACCTGCTGTTACATGATATATAAGGGGGTACGAAAATGATGAAAATGACGAATTTTCATCGTTTTCGTCACCTGCTTTTACGTGCACATACAGGGGGGCACGAAAATGATGAAAATGATGAAATTTATCATTTTCGGCTGCCCCCTTATATATCACGTAACTGCAGGTGACGAAAATGATAAATTTTGTCATTTTCATCTTTCGTGCCCCCTGTATGTCACGTAAAAGCAGGTGACGAAAATGATAAAAATTCGTTATTTTCATCATTTTCGTGCCCCCTTATATATCACGTAACTGCAGGTGACGAAAATGATCAATTTCGTCATTTTCATTGTTTTCGTGCCCCCCTGTATATCACGTACCAGCAGGTGACGAAAATGATAAAAATTCGTCATTTTCATCATTTTCGTGCCCCCTTATGTATCATGTAATAGCAGGTGACGAAAATGATGAAAATGACGAAATTTATCATTTTCGGCTGCCCCTTTATATCACGTAACAGCAACAGTAGGTGACAAAAATAATGAATTTCGTCATTTTCATCATTTTCGTCATTTTCGTCGATTTTTTTTCAGAAATGTAGGAAGAGTGGTCTCGTTTGAAAGAAGATTAAAAAATGAGAAGATTAGTATAATTATTTTGCTCAAACACAAAAAATTGAAATAATTATGGTAATTTAAAGATTTAAGGGGTAAAAAAATTAAAAAAAAAGGAGGCTTTGACCATAATACCCTTCCTTCTATAATTAAATCTTATAATTGTTTACTTAATTACAATAATGCTATTATAGATCTTAACCATTGATTTGATTAATCTAATGGCTAAGATTGGGACTTTGGGATATTTGTTTAAAGAGGGATCTATGTTGATAAAATTTCATATATATATATATATATGTATATATATATATATGTATATATATATGTATATATATATATATATATATATATATATATATATATATATATATATATATATATATATATATATGGAAAAATTCAAGCGAAAACTATTTTTCTACGAGAACTGCGAGAACGATTTGTAACATTATTAATAACTCATTGATATTACGAATATTTTTGTCATTTATATTTTTTTCTCAACCATCATTAATGTGTGAGACTTGATTTGTCCAAAATACCTCTTATTAATGCGTCATGATGTGTCAATCATTAGTTATTAATGAACCAGTCATTAGCCACCAAAATTATTAGCCATTGATTTGTTTTAATCAAGAGCCAATATTAGTTCTCGTCCGAAAAAAAGTTTTTGTTTGAACCCTCCCATATATCACCCCAAATTTATAAAGTTATTAAAATGAGATGTTAAATTAAAGTTGAGGAAAGTGAGTAGATGTTATGAATTACTAAATGGTTTAAATCAATGATCCCAATTATATCTCAGTTGAGATTTTTAATTGGATAGCATTTGGATGAATTGTAAGTCTATAAAAAGAAGCGGGAAATCCTCTAAAATAGGGACCACCACCAAAAGCGGCAGCCCCTTTCTCCCTTATCTTTTTGTTTCTTCTTGTTTTCCTTATCTTCTTTCTTTTACTTCATGTTCCCCTTCTTTATTCCAAGAATAAACACACACATACGCCTTAATTGTTAGGAGATTTAGTCAGTTTTTGAAGAGAGATTTGAGAAGGGAAAATTACATCTACTATCTAGGATGCAAGTAAGTGTTATTTTGAAGTTTTAAAGTGTTAATGAGTTAAATTGGTTGCTGGTTTGATTCTTAGATTTTGACGTTTTTGGTTGAAAGTATTATGCTAGAAAGTGTTTAAAAGGTCCCAAACAAGCCTTGTAAGTTACAGGAGAAGTTTGGAGACCGATTTATATGGTTTTGGGTCAGATTTGTATGCTGTAAATTAATGACAGTTTTGAAGCTGTTCATGTGACGCGACGCGTCAGAGTTAGGGATTCAATGCAACCGTAGTAATTTAATCGGCTTGAAGCGTCGTGGTGTTGGACGCGACGCGTCCGGGGCGTCAGGATACAGTTTTGTGGTTTTCCATGTTTTGAGCCTTTGACTTTAATTCCAGGTTAAAGTACGGATTCAAGGCATTTGTTGAAAGATAATGTTACTTATCTTGGACCACAGGTGAGTATCTTAATCTGGTACTTAGAGATATTAATTATTTGTAATTATACGTGTTCGATTCTAGAGTGAGATTGATGACATGATTATTATTATTGAAATTATAATCTGTTGATATCAAGAATTGTTATTAATTAATTGTTAAAAGGGATAGAAATGTGTATAAGTGCATGTAACAGACATGAGACAAAGATACATGTTATAACTGAGATTGAAATATGGTATTATTATGTATAAATATATATATATATATATATATATATATATATATATATATATACACACACACACACGCACACGTAAACGAGAAAGTATGATATATTATGTTTATCTATGTATAAAAGAGAAATGTGAAATAATGAGGAAAGAATAATGTAGAGAAGCTAGAATATGATTACACCATGTGTAACACCCTCTCGACCTACCTAGATTAATTAAGGTAATTAATTAATTACTCTGGAAATTTAATTGTTTATGTGAATTATTTGTAGAAATGTGTTAATTGGTAATAATTTGTGATATTGTTTTGTTTTAATTATTTAAGGTAAATAATTATAATAATTTTATATTTGAGTTGGTGGGGAGGGGTGTGGCCGGTTTTAGTGGGTAGGCACCCACTCTCTCACCATACCCTATTACTTGTAAGTTGAACAAGAGTGTGTTGTGTGTGTTTTTTGGGTGTTCTCGGCCGAGGAGAAGAAGAAGAAGAAGGAAGAAAAGAAAAATCAAGCTTCTAACTTGCTTGCCTTTTTGTGAGTATTTGATATCATCTTAAGGTTAGAACACTGATTTATAGTTGGTTGTTTGTTAATATATTCGGTTTTGATATTTATATATGAATACCGATTGATTCTTGATGATTTAATGATTATAGGGTGTTTACATGTTAGAAATTATGGTTAGAATGTGTTCATAATATGCTTAGAATGATTTATGGAAACTTATATAACTTGTATGCATGAAATCAGTAAGATTTAAGTTAGAAATAGATTTTATACATGAACACATGAATCTATCGGATTTGGAGTATGAATGTATCGGTATTGATGAAATCCGATAGAATATTCTCGGGATGATGATGAATCCGGGAAAATTGATAGGATTATATGGAATACCGATAAAAGATGAATTGTTGGCCTTAACATTTTCTCGGAATTGATTTTATCGGATTGTGCCTTTTCTCGGAATTGGACATTTTATCGGATTGTACATGTTCTCGGATTGTACATGTTCTCGGATTGTACATGTCTCGGATTGTGTATTTTATCGGATTTGGTGTTAATCGGAATTCCCCATTCTCGGAATTTGATATTATCGGAATTTGGCCTTTACTCGGAATTCAATTCAATCGGATTTGAATATAGTCGGATTTGATGATTTATAGATAATCATGAATTTGTATATCTGTTTGGGGTTTATGTATGATGTATATATATGTATAAGTGTATATACATGAGAACATGAATAAATATGATATTTATTATTGGATCAGTATTATGAATTGAATACTGACTTGGGTTACTTCAATCTCAGAAACTGAGAAGACTCAGTGAATTTAGTCAACTGAGTGGGATTCAACAGTACCGACTGTGGTGAGTGGGTTTATATATTCAGATATACAGGATATGATATCCTATTTGGAATGCTCTTGTTTGGATTGAATATACATGTTATTTGGAGATCAGATTGAGTCTGGGCCTGTTGCTGGGGGATTTACCGTATCAGATCTTGTGGTACATTTGTTGTACACAAGAAGGCTGGTATTGTTATCCATGTTAGCAGGGCTATCGGTAAACCTTGGTTTTGGCCGACCTTGGTTGTAGGTGCTTGCAACACTGCCGGTTCTCCTGGGATTCATGAGCTATTTGGGTTTAGGCATGTTTGTCTTGTGTATGTTTAGATATTTGTTCACTCACTTAGCTTTGTGCTAATTTCCCACTAGATTGTTTTGCAGATACTCCGTGGTGGGTTTGTAGAAAATGAAGACTGGGATTTTGGACAGACCATTACTATGATGTCAAAGATTTTTGTTAGAGCCTGTTTTGTAACTAACACTGTAGTGAATATTTTGTAAATGATAACCAGTCAAAGTTGTATATCTTTTGGATTTTAAATCTAATTATATGTAATTAGCTTCCGCACGCAGTTTATTGTTAATTAAAAAGTACAGTGTTACAAGTTGGTATCAGAGCCCTGGTTTGAGGTTTTGCATGAATGATTTGTGCAATACTCGAACCTAGGCTCTGGTCAGTCTAGTATTCCCAGGGTGGGTAATTAGTAGTGTAGCTTTGAGGGTAGTTAGTGTGTTTGAACTAACAGGTTATATCTAATAATCGGTGAGATGCTGTGTATAGTACAGAAATGGCTGATAACGTGAACCAGATAACTACCTCTGCGTCCCCCAGAAGAAACAATTAATCCTCCACCGCAGCAAATGAGCAACACAACAGAGCTGGTAATTCACATAACGGTGAATCTGATCAGCAGGATTATGTACTGCAATTGGAAGACACTCTGCAAAGTTTGAGAGATCGGGTTCAGGAGTTGGAACAGCAGCAACATCAGACTCAGTTCTCTCATCAAACACAGACCATTCATATGCCTCGAGAGTCCGCTGTATTTACTTAGTCGATACCACCTCATGTTTACTCTGCTACACCCTTCAATACAGTGTCAACACCATTTGGTTCTCTACCATTCGTTACTATACCACCTATATCACAACCCCAACAACAGCACCAACCACAACAGCAGAACTTTTTCATTCCTTGGTACCCAACTCAAGGAGATTTTAAACCGAAAGGGCAATACAAGGATTTCATGGGTTACCTACCACCTGAGTATTCTGGAAGCTCAAATCCAAGTGATTCTTTGAACTGGTTAAGGGAGATGGTGAAGGCTTTAGATGCCAGCAATTGTGAGGAATCCGATAGGGTTAGTTTTGCAACTCGAAGGTTGAAGGGGTAAGCTGCAACCTGGTGGGATTCTCTAACTGCTCATCTATCCAGGGAGGTTGTGAATTTTGTTACTTGGGAACAATTTCAAACCAAGTTCTGTGAGCAATTCTGTAATACCTATGATTTGGCTAAGGTGAAACGGGAATTCATGGATCTAGCTCAGGATGACAAGATGTCAGTGGATGAATTGATTGCAAAGTTTAACGAAAATCTGAGGTTTGCTAAGCAGTGGGTACCTGATGAACCATCGCAGATAGATCATTTCGTTCAAGCACTGTTGCCTGAGTATCGGGGTAACACCCGGATGGCAACATCGTTGGTTCAGGCATTTACTGTTGCTCGGGCTGCAGAAGGTGACATGAAGGCTCGAGAAAGAATGAATCGTGAGAAAGGGTCGTCTCACAAGTCCGGTGGAAATCAGAGTGGAAACAAAGGCAAGTGACAGAACAATCAGAACCAGGGTGATCAAAGATCGAAGGGTTTGGGATCATATCAGAACAAGCCTTGGTGTAAACCCTGCAATTCTAGTCATACTGGTCCTTGCACATCACAGACGAAGCGATGTTTGCGTTGTGGTGGATTTGGCCACGAACCATCAGTCTGTCGGTTTAAAACAAATGTTTGCTGGAATTGTCAAGAAGAGGGTCATAGAGCTGGAGATTGCACGAAACCGAGGTCAAAGGGGACGGGGCAAGGGGTAGGCAATGTCGGGGGATCGTCTTCTGCAGGTCAGAAGAGAAAGGTTGCACCTTCTACGGAAGGGAGAGCCTTCAAGATGACTGTTACAGAGGCTGCGGAAGACAGTGATGTGATCACGGGTATGTTTATTTGACTCTGGTGCAAATAGATCGTTTATATCTGTATATTTGTGTGATAAATTGAAACTGCCTGCTTCTGTGGTTACTACTCCTTTAGAATGTAGAGATAGCAGATGGTAAGATAGTTCCTGTAACTTCTTATGTGACTGGGGTATCTATAGACCTTGATGGTACTAGTTTGCCTGTAGACTGTTTGCTGATGCCTATACCGGGGTTTGACTTAGTACTAGGCATGGATTGGTTAAGTCTCTATAGGGCTAGTATCCAGTGCCATAAGAAACTGATTACTATTCCTTTGGCTGACGGGTCGCATGTCGTGGCTCGTGGGGATAGATCTTGATCTTCTTTTCCAATCATCTCGTATATGAAGGCTAGAAAATCTCTAGCCAAAGGGTGTGCGTCTTTTCTGGCTTACGCCGTTGATGTGAAGAAGGAGAAGCGACCTGTTACCAATGTTCGTGTTGTCTCCGAATATCCAGAGGTATTTCCAGACGATCTGCCAGGGTTACCACCCGTTCGGGATGTTGAGTATAAGATAGAATTGGTGTCGGGTACTACACCAACTGCTAAAGCTCCGTATCGTTTGGCTCCATCTGAGATCTGAGAGATGATGACTCAGATTCAGGAATTGCTTGACAAGGGGTTTATCCGTCCGAGTTCTTCACCTTGGGGTGCACCTGTACTGTTTGTGAAAAAGAAATATGGAACTCTTCGCATGTGTATTGACTACAGAGATTTGAACAAGAGAACCATCAAGAATAATTATCCGTTGCCTAGAATCGATGATTTATTTGATCAACTTCAAGGGGCTTCTTACTTTTCAAAGATTGATCTGCGATCAGGTTATCATCAGGTCAGGGTAGCAGAAGAGGATATACCTAAGACTGCTTTTCGTACACGTTATGGTCATTATGAATTCTTGGTAATGCCATTTGGTTTGACGAATGCTCCTGCCATATTTATGGATTTAATGAATCGGGTGTGCAGATCTTTTCTAGATAAGTTTGTTATTGTGTTCATCGACGACATCTTGGTGTATTCGAAAATAGAGGATGAGCATGATCAGCATTTAAGACAGGTTTTGGAGATTCTTAAACAACACAAGTTGTATGCTAAGTTTTCAAAATGTGAATTCTGGTTACGTGAAGTTCAGTTTCTGGGTCATGTAATTTTTCAAGATGGTATCAAAGTGGATCCGTCCAAGATTGAAGCGGTAATGAATTGGAGTGCACCGAAAACATCAACTGAGATAAAGAGTTTTCTTGGATTAGCAGGCTATTACCGCAGATTTATCAAAGATTTTTCTAAGCTCGCTGGTCCGTTGACTAAGTTGACTAGGAAAGATGTTCCTTTTCTGTAGGGTTCATCTCAGGAAGATGTTTTCCAGATGTTAAAACAGTTGTTGTGTCAGGCTCCTGTCCTTTCTTTACCTGAGGGTTCAGAGGATTTTGTTGTATATTGTGATGCTTCTCACGCCGGGTTGGGTTGTGTTTTGATGCAGAGAGGTAAAGTAATTGCGTATGCTTCGAGACAGTTGAAACCGAATGAAAGAAATTATCCAACTCATGATTTAGAACTAGCAGCTGTGGTATTTGCTTTGAAACTGTGGAGACATTATCTGTATGGAACCAAGTGCACGATTTGCACTGATCACAAAAGTCTTCAGTATGTGTTTACACAGAAAGAACTGAATATGAGACAACGTCGTTGGTTAGAATTGATCAAGGATTACGATTGTGACATTCAGTATCATCCGGGTAAAGCTAATGTAGTTGCTGATGCACTCAGTCGGAAGGGATCTTCGGCTACTGTAAAATTTATGCGATTAGAGATTAAATCTGATTTAGTGGATCAACTTGTGGCTGCACAGTTTGAAGCTTTGAAAGATGAGAATCTGAAGGATGAATTAACTACCGATTCGCGTGGTTTGAAGGTTTATCATACGCGCGTATGGGTACCGAAGTTTGGTAGCTTGAGGGAATTAATTCTAGATGAGGCTCATAAGTCTAGATTGTCGATACATCCGGGTAGTACAAAGATGTACTGTGATTTAAAGACTCGTTATTGGTGGTCGACATTGAAAATAGATATTGCCAAATTTGTTAGGACATGTCACATTTGTGCACAAGTTAAAGCTGAACATAAAAAACCGTATGGATCATTGAAACAATTGGATATACCTGAGTGGAAGTGGGATCACATTACTATGGATTTTATAACTAAACTTCCACGAACTCAAAGAGGTCATGATATGATTTGGGTAATAGTTGACAGATTAACCAAAAGTGCACACTTCCTTGCTACTGCTGAAACTGCTCCTTTGAGTAAACTGGCACAACTGTACATAGATGAAATAGTATCAAGACATGGAATTCCGTTATCTATTGTTTCAGATCGGGATTCGAGGTTTGTGTCTAACTTCTGGAACAGATTGCAACAGGAATTGGGGTCCAGGGTAATTCTGAGTACAACTTATCATCCACAGACAGATGGTCAATCAGAGAGAACTATTCAGACTTTAGAAGATATGCTGCGAGCATGTGTATTAGATTTTGGGGGTTCATGGGATTCACATTTGCCTTTGGTTGAGTTTGCTTACAACAATTCCTATCATTCCAACATTCGTATGCCACCGTATAAGATGTTGTATGGTCGTCCTTGTAGAACTCCGACTTGTTAGTTAGAGGCAGGGGAAAAGCAATTTGCAGGGCCTGATATTGTTCAGAAGACAGCTGATAAGGTTGCTATTACTCGGGATAAACTAAAAGCTGCAAGGGATAGACAGAAGATGTATGCAGATCCGCGTCGTCGACCGGTATCTTTCGTTGAGGGAGAAAGGGTTTATTTAAAAGTCTTTCCGTGGAAGGGTGTGATTCGTTTTGGGAAATGCGGGAAGTTGGCTCCCCGTTACATTGGTCCTTTCAGAATCAAACGAGTGGTTAATGATCAGGCTGTTGCATTGGATCTTCCCGATGAACTAGCGGGTATTCATGATACCTTCAATATTTGTTATCTGCGCAAGTGTAATGTAGAGGATCAGACACAGGTTCTACCCATACAAGATCTTCGTGTGGATATTAACCAGAAACTTATTGAGGAACCAATTGAACTACTGGATCGTAAAGTCACAAAATTGAGAAAGAAACAGATACCCATAGTTTTGGTTAAGTGGAAACATATTTTGGGTTCAGACTTGACTTGGGAGACTGAAGCAGAGATGAGAAGCCGGTATCCTTCCTTGTTTGAGCGCGATGAGATTCCGAGGACGAAATCTTCTTAAGGGGGTAGTTTTGTAACACCCTCTCGACCGGCCTAGATTAATTAAGGTAATTAATTAATTAATATGGAAATTTAATTGTTTATGTGAATTATTTGTAGAAATGTGTTAATTGGTAATAATTTGTGATATTGTTTTGTTTTAATTATTTAAGGTAAATAATTATAATAATTTTATATTTGAGTTGGTGGGGAGGGGTGTGGCCGGTTTTAGTGGGTAGGTACCCACTCTCTCACCATACCCTATTACTTGTAAGTTGAACAAGAGTGTGTTGTGTGTGTTTTTTGGGTGTTCTCGGCCGAGGAGAAGAAGAAGAAGAAGGAAGAAAAGAAAAATCAAGCTTTTAACTTGCTTGCCTTTTTGTGAGTATTTGATATCATCTTAAGGTTAGAACACTGATTTATAGTTGGTTGTTTGTTAATATATTCGGTTTTGATATTTATATATGAATACCGATTGATTCTTGATGATTTAATGATTATAGGGTGTTTACATGTTAGAAATTATGGTTAGAATGTGTTCATAATATGCTTAGAATGATTTATGGAAACTTATATAACTTGTATGCATGAAATCGAGTTAGAAATAGATTTTATACATGAACACATGAATCTATCGGATTTGGAGTATGAATGTATCGGTATTGATGAAATCCGATAGAATATTCTCGGGATGATGATGAATCCGGGAAAATTGATAGGATTATATGGAATACCGATAAAAGATGAATTGTTGGCCTTAACATTTTCTCGGAATTGATTTTATCGGATTGTGCCTTTTCTCAGATTGTGCCTTTTCTCGGAATTGGAAATTTTATCGGATTGTACATGTTCTCGGATTGTACATGTTCTCGGATTGTACATGTCTCGGATTGTGTATTTTATCGGATTTGGTGTTAATCGGAATTCCCCATTCTCGGAATTTGATATTATCGGAATTTGGCCTTTACTGACTTGGGTTACTTCAATCTCAGGAACTGAGAAGACTCAGTGAATTTAGTCAACTGAGTGGGATTCAACAGTGCCGACTGTGGTGTGTGGGTTTATATATTCAGATATACAGGATATGATATCCTATTTGGAATGCTCTTGTTTGGATTGTATATACATGTTATTTGGAGATCAGATTGAGTCTAGGCCTGTAGCTGGGGGATTTACTGTATTAGATCTTGTGGTACATTTGTTATACACAAGAAGGCTGGTATTGTTATCCATGTTAGCAGGGCTATCGGTAAACCTTGGTTTTGGCTGACCTTGGTTGTAGGTGCTTGCAACACCGCCTGTTCTCCTGGGATTCATGAGCTATTTGAGTTTAGGCATGTTTGCCTTGTGTATGTTTAGATATTTGTTCCCTCACTTAGCTTTGTGCTAATTCCCTACTAGATTGTTTTGCAGATACTCCGTGGTGGGTTTGTAGATAATGAAGACTGGGATTTTGGACAGACTATTACTCTGATGTCAAAGATTTTTGTTAGAGCCTGTTTTGTAACTAACATTGTAGTGGATATTTTGTAAATGATAACCAGTCAAAGTTGTATATCTTTTGGATTTTAAATCTAATTATATGTAATTAGCTTCCGCACGCAGTTTATTGTTAATTAAAAAGTATAGTGTTACACCATGACCAAATGAAGGAAAAGTAAGAAGATGGCTAGTGTGATAAGTATTGTATGCGAGACAATGATTGTGCTAATTATGGAATTCCAATGCGATCATGTGTGAATGACAGAGAATGTGGTATAAATAAGAGATAAGGCGAGTTTACTAAACTTTGTTCCATATATGCAATATGTGTAATACAGTATACAAAGTGTGATTGATCATGTGGATCAAAAGTGTGGTGTAACATATTGCTTCGTGCGGTAATGCTAAGCTTAGCATTTAGCCTGGTGGGGCGTTGCTAAGATGGTACAGTATTGTGACCTATATAAAAATATATTATAGCATACTACTTTTTGCGGTAGTGCTAAGATTTACATCTAGTCTGGTAGGGCATTTGCTAAGATCTATCCTGGTGGCCCATTTGTGAAGACGGTACATCTTATAGTTTTAAATTCCATTATATATGATATATAATTATGTGATCAGGTAGACAGAAGTGTAAAGCTAAGACTACTATTAGTGCGCTACGGTAGCACTATGTGTGATATAAATGAGATTACAGTCACCTGTTAATTAATATCATTTGAGTACCTTGTGGAGTTACCCACTGAGCTTTCTAGCTCATTTTTTTCGTTGTTTATTCTTTTCAGGTTATGTACCCTTCTTATCTAAGGAACTCAAACAACATATTTTAATCCTTGGATGAACTTAATCAAAAAATGAGCCTAATCAGTCAGTTTTACTTTTAAAATAGAATTATTTAATTAAAATTAAAGTGATTAGGGTAGTTTAGTTATAAAGAAAATAACACGTTCCATCCAACCTCATTGTCAAATCGAGGCCTTTATCTCTCCTCGTTGAATTTTCAGATTGATGACCTTTTTCCCTCTCGGATCTCCGTGTCGTCTAAGCGGCCACTCCACTCATCTCGTCGAGGTCATCTTATCTCTCCTCGTGAATTTTTAGATGAGTGACTTCCGCTCCTCTCTGATCTTCATCGTATTCTAGGTCGCCGCACCACTCCTCTCGTCACCAGCAATCATCAACAATGCCCTTTTACCCACTCCACAACCTAACAGTCTTCTTGCCGGCAACCAAAAAGCAACTTTTTTTTACGACTATTCCAGATCTAGGTTCACCGGGTTGCAAGTGACCCGTCCTTTTTGTTTTCTCCATTTTTGGTTGTTTGCTGATAATTGTATCAGGGGTGTTAACTTTTCGCTTTATTTATGAAAATGGACAGACTTTAATATCTGTTGTAACAGTGGCTGGGTTTCTTTGTTTATTTGAGTTGGATAGACAGTTTAATATAAAAGTGCATTTTTTGTTTATAAAATCATTGTTTTTATTTTCAAAATGAAGTTAGTCATGTGAAAATGCATCTGAAACGATTAAAACTTATACGTATCTTAGTTATGCATCTTGGGTTATTCATCTGAGATGTCTTTGCCTTTTCCTCTTGAATCTCCAGGTTGCCTTTTCCTCTTGTTAGTTACAAAAATCCAAGTACAAATCAAAACCCACTTAAAAAACAAAACCCTATTGATTTTAAAATCTATATATCTTGTACATATTTAATTATTAAATTAAAAAGATTATATTTTTAAATTCATGTTTAAATCCTCTTTAAATTTATATCAGTTTTATATATTTTGATATATGCAAATTAGATGTAATGTAGATACAATCAGAATATCAGATGTGTTGCTAGATGCGGATGCAAATGATAGACAAATCAACCAATACAAACAATATATCATAAGCAATTTACCATAAAAAAGATGCTAATAAAGATAACACATGCAAATCGATGATTTACCATCATAAAATACATATATTAAGTTGATGCATCTCATTAGCATATAGGAAGAGATTGTGAGACGATGGTTACTTAATTAATGGAGGGGAGAGAGACATTTTGTGGACTAATATAGGGGTGTCAATGGATCGGATCTTGATCCAGATCTGATCCGATCTGCTCCATTTATATGATCCAACTGGTCAAAAAACTAGATCCATCGATCCAATAAGAGATCCAATAGGTCGATCCATTTAGTTGGATCACTACGTGGATCGATCCAAGATCTGTCCGGGTCTATCCATTTAATATTAAACTAATGTAATTTTAACACCACCAACTATCATCAATTTATTAGTCACCACTCGCCGCTACCACCACCAACATGACCGCTGCCCGCCGTCACCGCCGTTGCCCATTATCTCCTGTCGCCGGCCGCCGATAACACCACCAACCGCCACCACCGTCACCACCTCCGCCGACCACCACCAACCCCCACCACCGCCACCGCCACCGTCACCGCCACCGTTGACCACCACCGACCACCACCAACAACCACCGCCGCCGACCACCACCAACCGCCACCGCCGCCACCATCACCACCGCCGCCGATCAATCGCCACCGCCACCGCCACCGTCGTCACCACCGCCGCCACCGACCACCAACCACCAACCACCACCGCCACCGCGAACACCGATCAATCTCTCAAGTTTTAGGTTTGACTTCGTTTTCCTCTCAGCTGAGTATAATGCATGGATGCTGAGTATGATCATTGAACTCAGATTTCTTTTTAAGGTTGTTATCGTTATCATGTTGTTACTGAAATGATTATTAGCTAACTACAATTTGAGTTTTTTCACATGCTTGATGACTTGTATCTTTTGCGGAAGTAACAAATCGTGTTGTAGATTAAAGCATTTAAAGCTAGTTTTTTCACCTCCTGAGCTTCGATCTGACAGACGACCACTACATTACTCAACTACCACCGCCACCAATATGAGCTCCAATCTGACCGACGACCTACACTTCAATTACGACCTTTTTTAAAAGAATAGTGAGTAGGTAGGTGGGGGTGGGTGGGGTGGGGGTGGGGTGGGATAGTGTGGTGTAGGGTATGGGTGTGGGGTAGGGTGGGGTGGGGTAGGGTGGAGTGGGGATGAGAGAATTATTTGATATATTTATTACATAAATAAAATAAATTAGTAGTATGAAATATATAATATTAAATTGGTCGATCTGGGTCATGATCCATTAATAATTGATCTGATCAAAATCCAAGTAAATGGATCTCCATGTTAATGGATCAGATCCAAATCCAATTAAATGGGTCAACGGGTCAGGTCAAATCTTGATCCGATCCAATCCGATCCAACCCATTGACAGCCCTAGACTAATATACCCTTTATAACTTCTTAAATCATTTAAAATAAATAAAAAAACCTTGAAAAATTAGTAGCCATAGATTAGGTAGATCGAATGGTTAAAAAGTGTTATCGCCATTCTCACAATAATAGGTGTTCTCATTTGACCCCGTCTATATATTTATATATGTGTGTATGTATATATATACATACATATGTATATATGTGTGTATGTATGTATAGACATACATATATCGGATGGCTCAAACAATAATTGTTTTTCGAACTGAGAGAACCGATTTTTACCCTTGATTAAAATAAATCAATGACTAAAATAATTTTTAGTGGCTTATCCGTCCAAATGCAATTCACAATTGCATTAATGAGGGGAGGGTTCCTATTATTGATCGAGTCATTTATATATTTATTCAATCGGGAATTATATTCGGGTGGACTGTCATTAATGAGCGAGGTTTGATTTTCGTAAAATACTCCACATTAATAAGCCACAAAATATTCTTAGCCATTGATTAATTTTAGTCAATGGTCAAGATTCGTTCTCGCTATTGTCGTACGGAAAACTTAAGTGTTTGAATCTCCCCTCCCACCCCCGTCGTCCCCCCCCCCCCACACACACACACACAGATATATATATATAGAAACCAATATTAACTTTTCATTGAAATTAATCAATGGATATAAATTTTTGTTTATTCATACTGTGTTGCCTCTCTTGCATGTACCAACAACGACACACATTTAGTTATCTTAAGTCGATTGATTGAAGCTTAGCTCATGATTTCTACACCATTATGAATGCATATACACAAATCTTCAACCCCAATATTGTAGGGTTGGCTGACAACATAATCATCAGTATAATAATTAATTAATTAGGGATTGCCTAACACCCTAAATAAGCAACCCTACTTATTTAAAACAATTAAAGCCGTTGTATGTATTTTCACCCTACAAACATTTTATAAGCAGTTGTTGTGTATCATGCATTCTTTTTATTATTATTGATATTATCATGATGTATCTGACCCATGCTACCACCGGTCACCACCGTTATCGCCTTTGTTTCCTCGCCGATTTCCCCAATCATGTCGCGGTGGTGATGCATCACCCCGGTGGTGGGGTACGGCGGCCGGATGTAGAAAGGTAGCGACGTTTGTTGGTGATGATGATGATGATCAAGTTTTAATGAGCAATACCGAACCTCTTGTAGTTCTTTCTTTAGTCTACGATTTTCTTCGGTTAGGGTTTCACAACATTTCTTTAGTAACTCGCATTCTTGTTCAATTTGCTTTAACTTTGTCCTGTTAATTCAATTCCCATTAAAAGATCATTAATCATTTATATAACTCAAACATAATTTTTAAAAGGATACAAATACTTTAAGGAATCATGATCCAAATTAAGTACAGAAAGAAACAAAAGATCACGATGCTTGACGTCCGTAACATGTTATACTTAATTCTGTGGTACTCCGTAAATTATACCGCACTTTCCCTTCTCGATCAATTCGTGTGATCGATCTTGTTGGATTAGTGTCAACCATGCATTTTCACAATTACGTACCTTGCATTTGATTGTGTTATAATTTATAAAGGACTAATTACATTTGATAAAAGTTTTACGAAGTTATTTTTCTGCCGTTGAAAAATAATTCTTGGAAATAAAAATTGATTAAAAAGAAGCTTGACTATTTTTACAGAATCTATATATATATATATATATATATATATATATATATATATAGACAAAAGTTCATGCGAGAACCGTTGTTAGCGCGAGATATATATATATATATATATATATATATATATATATATATATATATATATATATATATATATATATATATATATATATATAGGCAAAAGTTCAAACGAGAACTGTTTTCGTACGAGAACTGCGAGAACCAATCTGAGACGTCCAATTTCCCCCCCCCCCCCCCCCTTAATGTCATTGCCCACCCATGAATTCTTCACATGCACCCTGTCACATTTGATCCCCTCCACGCTCTCCATCCATGAACTTCCCATATTTAAGGAACGGCTGAGATTGATTCTCGCAGTTCTCGTACGAAAAACAATTCTCGTTTGAACCCTCCCCTATATATATATATATATATATATATATAGGCAAAAGTTCATGCGAGAACCGTTGTTAGCGCGAGAACCGCGAGAACCAATCTAAGCCGTCCAATTCCACCTCATTTAATGTCATTGTCCACCCATGAATTCCTCACATGCACCCTGCCACACCCTATTTTTCCACGCTCTCCATCCATGATACTTCTCATATCCAATGAACGGCTGAGATTGGTTCTCGCGGTTCTCGCACTAACAACGGTTATCGCATGAACCCTCCCCTATATATATATATATATATTGCGAAAACCATTAATTTTATTGCGAGAATCGCGATAACATATCTTAGTCGTCTAATTCATCTTTCATCATATATAAATCTTCTAGAATAAATTATTAATTACCGATCTATATAATAGGGGTTTCACCATTTTTTTCCAAATATAAACGTACGTAGTTTTATTATTGGTCGATGAAGTTTGTTTCAATTGATATATATTATCAGATAATGATTTAATTATTTCAACGAATGTGCATGTGTACATGTACACATACACACGTACATACATATATACATACACACATTACAGAAAGTGTAAAAGATCAAACCTTGCTCTTCTGTTTTGAAACCAAACTTCGATTTGCCGAGGAAGAAGATTCAACTTCTTTGCTAGGTCTTGTTTCTGGCCCTGCAGCAATCACCCGATCAGCCTTTAGAATTCATATATAATTCTAAATTTTATATATCAATATTCTTATGCAAAAGTATATATTTTCTTCTTAACAAATTAAGTATTGCTTGCATTTTAATTGAGATTTTACATGTGCTTAGATAATAATTAAATTAAAAACGTGAAGTAACGGATTAAAAAAACAAGCTGCAAAAGGAGAGCACACCCTACGTGTGTGTGTGTGTGTGTATATATATATATATATATATATATATATATATATCACACACACACAGTTTTTGAACTATATATCCAAGTTATATATCGATGTATTGAGATCATATCGTACATGTTCCAAAATCTAACGTGCCAAAGGATTTTTTTTCTTATAAAGTTGTATGATATGCAATTCTTTGATGCATGTCGATGACCTCCCAACAACAATTAATTGATTAATATCGATTACTAATTAAGTAGATAATATTATAATTTTGATTATATATAGAGAGAAAAGAAAATTAAACATACCGTGTTAAGGGTGCTATGGATTTTGAAGGTATCTTCAAGCAAAGTAGTTTGTTCTGTTGTGAGTTTTAGCTTCTTTCTTGATCCATCACTCATGTTATTATAAACAATATTTGCATTGCTAGCGCTTCTTTTTACCCTAATTCTCTCATCATGTTCTTCTTCTTCTTCTTGATCATCAATAGTTCTACTACTCAAAGAATCTTGAATATCTTTCTCATCATCATTAATCTTATGATCTTGATCATCATGACCGCCTTCACTCTTTGGATGCAGTGGCAATGAAAGATCCAACCAAAACGCCCTTTTGTTAATAATATTCTTTGATTGCTTCTTCTTTATGATCCCTACTCCTGCAGTCCCAAGACCAAGTGTTGTATTGCATCTTTCTTCTTCAATATTCATAATATTGGAAATTAAGGAGGAGATATATCAATCTTTGATCAGTGAAAGAAGATGGGAAGCCTTCATTTGATGGGAGGAGAAATGAAGAATAGAATAGGGTTTTTAGATCAATAACAAGTAAAACCACAATTAATTATGTATTAATTAATTAGTAGCCTTAACTAATTAATGTCAAATAAAACCATGACAATAATAATAATTAGTATTAATAATAGGAGAATGAGTTTAAAGTTGCATTACGTTACAATATCATTATGACACTTTGAGAGGAAACCAACAAATAATTACTTATGGTTTGACACCATCCTACAATCTTGACTTTTCCTTAATGGAAGTCAAAATTTAGTTAAAGAGTGCAGTTAGGAGTCATAATTCTTGTTCATTAAACTAGTTAATACGTGCGTACAACACTAGATTAACTGGAATTAAATATATTAGTTACACGCATCATGTCTAGTTCAAGTTAAACCGGCTTATCTAATTAAACGTGATCATTTTATTTAATTTGGGTAAATATATCAAGATTAAAACCAGGTTGCTGATATTACTTACGTCTTAAAAAAAATTTAATTACTTCGTTTAACGTTAATAGTAAATTAGTAATTCCAAATTACTTAAAATTAAAATATTAAGATAAAACACCTAAATGCTTTATAAGATACTAGGGGTACCCGCGCAATACGGCGACGATGATCAAATGGTAATTATTTGTAGTGACGAGGACGGAGGAGACTATGATACTTGCGAATGATACATGAATTCTACAATAAATTTAAAATATTTTAAGTAGTATTATTCATTAGATTTATGTTATATGAATTTTTTTAATTAATAGTGTGTTAATATTGTTTATACACTTTTACTTAAATGCAATATTATAAGCATTATGAGATGGTACAAATAATACTAGCTAATATTGTATGTTGAACTAATTGAGTATTAAGTACTATTTAAATCTTATACTGTTTTCATGTTAATTAATAATAGAATATTAGCATAGCCACTTATAAAAAGTTAAAATATATGTTTTTAGAGAAAAAATAAATTAAAATTGGTTGTAATCAAGACATTTATTTCTTTTAGGAGAGAAAAAGATGAAAGGTTATGAACTGATGGATAAGATTAATGTAAATAAAATTAAGGGTGAAGATTTAATTTTAATTGAAAATTAAGAACTCTTAATCTTTAGAGAAGAGAAAGTGTTAAATACTTAATATAGTAGTATAGATATATAGTATAAATGTTCGAGCTAATATATGTTCTATTTCATGTTATATATCATATTAGAGTACGTCTGCCCTTATATATATTTTTTATACATGTTATATTATTTTTGCTCATTTAAGTTTTAAAAGTGTGGTTCACTTCGGGTCTATCTAGAAACTCGACATGATCTAATGAATTTAAATGTGATAACCCAGTTCATGTCACCCAAGTTTGAATATATTCAAATTCAAATCATACTAATTAGATTTCAGATTAGAGATTTCTAGACTATTATATAAACCGATACTAAAACCTAACTGAAAATCATTAATAAATTATAACTTCAATTACAATACTGCCTACTTTCTTAAATATCATTTCTAAATTCTCAAATAATTGAATTTACGGATTCTAGACTTCTGAAAGTGGTTTTGTAAATATAAATGGATTGAGATTAACAATAGAAATTAGCAGCGTAATAAATAAAATTTAAGCATCAAGCTAGAATATAAGTAATAATATACCACATGAACAAAACGTGTAATTTTCTCTTGAAAATTTCACCTTACGCCTATAGTTCCAGCCACATGTGTCTTTTTAACTTATAATATATAAAAGTTCTAAGACTCAAAGATTGAAGAATAAAATTTATGTAGCTGAGAGGATTATCCAGACTACTCCTCTCTCCTATCCTCTCTCCTATCTAATAGGTGAACTTGAGAGCTATTGTCCTGCAGACGATGGTGAGTGTGTTGGTTTTTTTTCTTTTTGGCGGTCGAGCAATGTTTATGATAGAATCGCAAGCGTGTAGCGGTAAATGGCAAATGTACATGTTCTGAGTTATGATTATTCAACGGTTGTTTTCAGTTCTCTGGTGTAAAGATGAAAATGATTAGTCTGGCTGCTATTATTTAGATGATCAAACTGAACATAGTTTTATTTAAAGAAATTTATCTAATATAAATTATGGGAACACAATGTTTGGGAGGTGGTGGGTGGTTGACACCCGGCCTCCTTGCCTTCAATGTTCCACCCGGCCTCCTTGTCTTCAATGAATTTTCAATGGATCACTATTTGTCGGAAATCCGTCATAAATCTGTCGGAAATTCGTCGATATGTAATTAGTAACTCCACTCTTGGAATTTTGTCGGAAATCCGTCTGAACAATTCCAATGAAATTCCGATGGATCAGTATTTGTCGAAAATCCGTCGGAAATCCGTCGATATGTAATTAGTAACTCCACTCTCGGAATTTTGTCGGAAATCCGTCGGAACAGTTCAAATGAAATATCCAATAGCTTTAAAAAAACACACGCGGGTCTGACCCGCCTTTTGTTTTAACCCATCGTCCTTTGTACGCTTCTTTTCTTCATCGCCTTTTTCATACGTGCTTTCCTCTCGACAGCTTTCTCACTGTAAGTTTGTGGGGTTCCAACTCAAAACCAATTGGTTATGGGAGGAGTAGCCCAGGATTCTTATAAGCTCATTACAAAGTCACTTTTCGTCCAATGTGGGACATTACTCAACACGCCCCCTCACGTGTGGCATTCTTTTTTTTTTCTCGCGCCTAACACGTGGATATGTATGGGTTACGTGGAGTGGGTGAACCTTGCTCTGATAGCCCAGAATTCTTATAAGCTCATTACAAAGTCACTCTTCGTGACATTACTCAACACTCACCTCCGCCGCCTACCCCTGAAAGAATGCAGCTCTAATTCTTCGATCCCTTCTCTACGAGGTATGTTTCTGCAACCCTGATTATTCCAATCATAAAAACTAAATCCACCTTTTAAAAACCCTAATTCTTCTATACCAATCTTCATTCCTGATCTTTCCTTGTCGGTCTTCATCTCCCATCTATTATCATCATCTGCTAAGATTTCACCATCGTCACTTCACCTTCGATTATCACCATGTGTTAGGTCTTAAATTGTGTTCAATATATTCTAGTGAAGTTTAGTATTACATATGACATTAGTCATAGTTTAGGGTAGCTATTGTAAATACCCAAGGGGTATAAATACAAGTTTGTAAACCCTAATTCAATAAGCAATTCATAATTCACGTTCCATGTTCTCGGTTCTCATCGACATACCTAAAACCAAGTTCATCATTTTGATGATTGCTTCGATCGTTACTTGATACTTGATACAATTGGTATCAGAGAATTCGGGTTTTTCAGAAAGATTTTCTGATTTTTGATTGAATTCTTCAGAAGAATAAGGAGTTGGAGATTCAGTTGATGAAGAAATTTCAAGATTTTCATAACTCTTGTTTAACTCAGTGTAGTTAAACGGAATTTGCATTTTATCTTTATTTTCTCTTTTTTGAATTTCTAACTCATCATCTTCTGAAGCCCCAGTGAATTTCATTAAATCAGTGAAACCCCAACCCATAAATTCAAATTCATAAAATTGAGCACGACAAACTTTAGATAAGTTCTTTGGGTTTTCAAAACCTAGACCCGCTTTTACATCGTAAAATTGAGTGTCTTTTGGTTTATTCAAAAATATAGTTTGTTCTGATTGACCACGTTTACAAAAATTATCTTCCAGTTCGTTAACTTTAAAATACAGTTGGGTTCTTTCTTTAACATAACGATCAATCTCAGCATCATTATCTTTACATTGAATTTCTGCATCCCTTAATTTGACAGTAATTTCAGAGTTGACTTCAGTGAGATATTCAACCTTTTCTTCACAAAGTTTCAACTTACTTTGTACGTAAGACAACTGATCATTTGCTGATGCCAGTTCTCGATTGCACTGAACTAACTCATTGTAATCTAGCTTCTAAGGTTCGACAATGAGCTTTATGTTTTTCTAATTCTAAAATCTGATTTTGCAAAGCATGAATCATGTCAATCAATTGAGAATTAGTAGTACTAACCTCAGATGCAGATGAAGAACGATGATAACTTTCAGTAGTCGCCATCATAAACAAAATGTTGATACTTGAAAACTCGGATCTTTGAGTGGATATTAAAGGTGAATGTTGAACGGCTTGATTAAATGGCTTGGTGAATGGCTTGAACGAATGGCTTGATGAATGGCTTGAAAAATGGCTAGGTGAATGGCTTGAACGAATAGCTTGATGAATGGCTTCAAGAATGGCTAGGATAAATGGCTTGGAGGGCAAACGGCTTGAAAGACAAATTGCTTGAAGAGAAAATGGCTGGAAGAGCAAATGGCTTGAAACACCAAATCGCTTGAAGGATAAACGGCTTGAAAGGGCAAACGGCTTGATGAAACAAATGGCTTGAAGAGCAAATGGCTTGAAGGGCAAATGGCTTGAAGCACAATGGCTTCCGTAACCTAGATGAACAGGTCGATTTTTAACCTGCAAATCAATCTTGAATCTCCAGAAAACACAACCAAAATAAGTATTTTCAATCCCAGTCTCTAAAGAAACACCAAACTTAACAAATCCAGCAATCAATTGGCATTAAACATCATAAAGTAATATGAATCTAAGCCGTATGAAGTGCTACGCAAAACCCTAGTCGATAAACAATCAACCTTCTGTCGAGAGCCAAACAAATAAAAAAAACTTATCTTTGATCCACTCCTTGGCTCTGATACCAATTGTAGGACCCAATTGTATCAAGTATCAAGTAACAATCGAAGCAATCATTAAAATGATGAACTCGGTTTTGGGTATGTCGATGAGAACCGAGAACATGGAACGTGAATTATGAATTGCTTTTTGAATTAGGGTTTACAAATTGTATTTATACCCCTTGGGTATTTACAATAGCTACCCTAAACTATGACTAATGTCATATGTAATACTAAACTTCACTAGAATATATTGAACACAATTTAAGACCTAACATTCTCCCCCTTTGTTTTCATTTTATTTTTATTTTTTTAATTTTTTTTTTGGTAAAAACAGAAGATAGAACAAACAACAGCTAACTCTTCTTGAAGATCTGCAACTTTCTTTTTCAAAATAGAACTTGGAATATAAAGATCAGAGTATTCACTAGTGAAAGAGTTATTCTACTTGATAGAATAAATTCTTTAAATGACCAACTCACTTCCGCTGTCAATAATAAAACTGAAAAGGTTTCAAACTCTTTCGTAGACAAAGGTAAATCTATTGTTGAACATAATTTTGATGAATTAGTGGAGTCTGATTGTGGAGAAAAAGTCTTTAATGATCAATGTAGCACCTCTCAGCATAATCAATACGTTAAATTTTCTAACCAAAATTTGAAAGTGATGACAGATAAAACTCTAAGTAAAAGGCATGCCAAGAGAGCATTGTGGCTTGAGAAAAGAAAGAGTTTTCTAGAAGCCAAGAAAAGACGCTTACAAGAGAAAAATCATTCTGGTTCTGATAGTTATAACAACTATTTTGATCATGTGCATGGAACAACTTCAAATGCTAGAAATAGTTCTCGTTGTGCAAAGACTAATGTTTCAAAAGAGTTTGGTTTTAATTCCAATGTTCATTCACATGCTAATGTTAGGAAGTATGAATCTTCTACTTTTGTTAATTCTTGTTGGGATGCTATTGATAAACCTGATGTGAAATATCCATTTAAGGTGTATTCTATTAAACATCTCATAAGGTTATCTAAGGAGAAAATTTGTACCTCTCCTTAAAGAGTAAACACATTTTTGATCAATCAGAACATTCAAAAGGAGAAACTGAATTTTAACTACAAGTGGATGCCTAAAAATGAATCTGTAGTTAATTCTCCTAATCTACCTGGACTCAAACTCAAATGGGTACCAAAATCTGCATAATCTGTTTTGCAGATAAGCCTGGAGACATTCTGGAACATCAAAGTTACACTATAGAGAATATTGTGAAGTCAAAACAACTGTATATTCAATACACGAAGAAGTTCAAATCTCATAGCTAGAAGAAAGAAGAGTGTTCCCTGCAGTTCGTCATACAAATTATTGTGTTCTGCATCAACCCGAGCATGATGATCTGAGAAGCTTACTTTTGTGGTTTATCATTATTTGATATAACTTTTGTGTTGATGATTGTTACTTGCAGGGGGGGAGGCACAAGTCTTCAGGACCCACAAGTGTGCACATATTTTTATCACTAAAATAATGTTTTTATGCATGCTTGTAGGGGGAGTAATTTAAAAAATGTTTCGCAAAAATAATTTTTTCTTGTTTCATTATTAGAAAATCCAAAAACATTGAAACATCCAAAAACATTAGAAATGTTCAAAATTACAAAAATATTTTGTTCTTTCGATCACCCGTGCATATTGCGTTTAGGCAGCTTCTTTACTCTTATGGTCTAGCCAGAGCCGGATAGACCTACCCAAGGAGCTTCCTATTTTATAGAAGTGAGAAAAGAGTGTCCATTCATTTTGGAAAGAGAGTTTGAGGGAGGGGTTGAAAAATATTAAGAGAGCTGAGAGTGAGAGAAAGGATAAAAAAAGATCCTCACTAAACAGTGTCAATCTGGGTAGCCGCATCTACTACTGGTTTTATACTGGTATTGAAAAAGACATCATGGACCCAGTGATGCAATGCACTTACCCCACCCAGCTACTCAATTATCTCTTAAAAGATGATTGTTTCAACTTCACACGGAGATTTATCACATACACTATTGGCATCTCACTTGGAGATTGTTGGTATTGAAAATAGGAGGACAACTACTCCAGTCCCCGACTTCTTTCGTGCACTTATTGAGTCTAGAGCCATTTGCAATATCATTCTTGTTCTAGGACACTTAATGGAATCATTTTGCATGTTTTTGTGACAGTGCCGGAACATCTTGAATAATATCTTTATGATGTTTACAGTGATAGATGAAAATCCTACCATTGCTAACATCATGCCAACACTGAACGTAGGTCACTCGGTTTATTTAAACTGAAGTATTAACGGGTAATCTATGTGATCCCGGTGTTACAACGGATACGTTAATTGTCATATCATTCTAATAGAATCATGCAAATATCAAGCTGATTACAGTTTACATGTGCATGATGATCATGATGGATCCTGACCATCATGAGGGGGAGAATCAAATTACTGAGTTGAGGATGAAAAAAAGATGAGATAATTCACACGTTAAGGGGGGAGCTAATACATCAAGTGTAGTGTGTCTAAAAATATATAAAGAGAAGATGACAAAGTTTCAAGGAGAAGAAGACAACTGTTCACAAATTTGAAAGGGAGCAAGGTTCTCAAAAAATTTTAAGAGTTTAAAGATCTTGAGCTACTTTCGAGGGGGAGCAAATATTGTTAAAATAAAATTTCAAAGGTTCTGAAACAGCCAAACCAACACTCGAATATGCACAATGCGCAGTCAAGAAAGATTATTCTCGTGTAATGCTCAAGGTTGTTCTCGTGAAGACAAAAGAGATGATCATGGTTGTAAATTCTGATAAGCATGAGGCTTCTACTGCAATCTCTGATAAACAACCTGATCACTGCTTACGAGTCTTTGAAGATCTCGTCAAGACTCGAAACTTCAAAGAACGATCTTCTAATGTCTATTGCAGAAAGAAAAAGAATCTCTGCATATTCTAGACAGGGAGACTGTTTTGGTGCTTAAATAGATAAATTTCATTATTATGCTTAATTGTAAATTGAATACAAATGTTAGGTCTTAAATTGTGTTCAATATATTCTAGTGAAGTTTAGTATTACATATGACATTAGTCATAGTTTAGGGTAGCTATTGTAAATACCCAAGGGGTATAAATACAAGTTTGTAAACCCTAATTCAATAAGCAATTCATAATTCACGTTCCATGTTCTCGGTTCTCATCGACATACCTAAAACAGAGTTCATCATTTTGATGATTGCTTCGATCGTTACTTGATACTTGATACAATTGGGTCCTACACCATGTCATCTCCAATCGGGTATTGATAGGATTCGATTATTATTTAAAGGGATTGGAGTATATGAGGATTGATTTGTTAAATGGCTAATTATGACTCAATTAGATGGCTAACTACGTGGTGTTTGTTATTTCTTGACTCAATTAAATATAGAGGAGTTTGTGGCACATTCTGCGAATGTAAATTGCATCCAAATTGGAAAGAGGACACATCAACACTTTATTACAGGAGGTGATAATGAACTTGTGAATCTATCGTCAATCGGGAAACCAACATCTATTACGGTTAGTAGTCACTGCCAAATATTGTAACATTTGCTTGAAAACATGTCATGGACTTGCTTACTAGCTGCATCAAAATTGGAAAGAGGATACCTTTTTTTACTTGATATAAATTGTTCATTGTCATGTCATGTGATGTCGTGATAATTATTATATAGAACTTTTAACTAATATTATATTTATCGCATTATTTATAATGCTCTTTGTAGATTCTCAATCTGCTCTATCACCTTCACAGTCATCACTTTGATAGAAGCCTTTTTTATTTCCTTGAAGAGTAATAATTGCAATTGGATCCACCGAAAGAATTATGTAAGTTCTTTGAGACCCACGTGTTCGAGAGATCACAATGATACATCTTCATTTTTACAGTATGCAATATTTGGAAAAAATCACTTTATTTAGTGGTAAAGTTATAGGTAATAATATAGTACACTATAATTTTGGATGTAGAAAGGAGTTGATATCGTATTGGATGGTTTTTCATTTTGATTCTGTAGAATGCAGTTAGTAATTGTAGTCGAACAATGACTAAAATTTTACATTTGTGCTAATTTTACCATTTTTTTCCAGCTAAAAGAGCACCTAACTTTCCAACATTGGTTTAATATTACACTCAAGGGTGTTTGGTTATCTTATTAAATGATTCTATGGCTAGAAATCAAGATTATTATAAATTTGAGCATGATGGTAATTTGGTAAGGTGGTGCTATCGGCATTAGAAGTTTTACTTGTGAGCTCCAAATTACCATCATATTTTCAATTCGATTTTACGGTTTATCTTTGGTATTTACATGTTTTGTGAAATGGTGGTTTTGGTTTTACATGATCTTCCATATTTACATGTTATTGTTGATGAAATATGGAAGTGTATAACATATATGTTGTTAAACCAGATAGATGTATAGATTATGTACTTATATGTTGAATTATGTTGCTACAAGGATAGCTAGCGCGCAATGAAATGTGATGAATCTGAAATGTGATGAATCTGTTGAAATTTTTAATTGATGTACCTGATGTGGGGTGTTATATACTTACATTTTTGTAGGGGTGTTATATACTTACATTTTGTCCACGTTAAAGGTTTCAAATTTAATTTGTTTCGAGAGATTTTATTTTTTAATAGTGTCTTAGCATAGCTCATTTACACTTGATATAGTTCTAAGTATACTCTTTTTAATGATGTTATTGGAAGTTAATTTGGATCTTCAATGGTCATGTGTTACTGTTCTTGAGGTTATTTGAATCTATATTGCTCATTGAACAACATCTGCATATATTTGGCACACAATAATACAAAATAGATGTGATATTAACTATAAAAAAAAGAAAAAAAAAAGAAAGGATCGATATTGCTGGAACCTTGATCTCTCCTTGGTGAAGAAATTGACTATTAATCTGTTTTCTTTAGATTTGCTTGGTGAGAAAATTAACCTCATGCCACTCATCTCTACCACTCTTGGAGTTTGACCAGTATGTTGATATCTGCTATGATTGTATTATTATAAATCTCTTATATCATCGTAACAAGGGTTTGGCTCTTTGTTCTGTTGGGGTAGAAGGTCAATTAGCCCCACTCGACTACAGTTGTTCAAGTAGATGAAAAAAAGAAAAGATATCAACGTAGGAGTATGACAGAAATAAAGTTTTAAGGGATTCAAACTATGTTGTATTACTATAATTCTCATAATTATTATCCCCTTTTATATTATAAAGACATTGAATATATGTATGACATCTTCTCCTTCAATTTCAGCTCTTCTTCTCCAACCAAGTATCAAAAAGCAGGTTTAATTCTTCATTTTTGATGTTCAATGCTTACTTTATTGAAGGTTTTTGTGTTTTGTGGGTGGGTGTATCTATATAGTTAATTGGCTAATTGCTTAACACACTACTTTTAACGGTCCTCTTTGAAGTTTGAGATTCTAATTTGTAAAGAGACAATAATGATATAAGCATTATACTATAAGATATGCTTCACATCATTATGTATTTTGGCTCCAAGGTCGCAAGCCTTCCTCATTCACATAAAAGTATATAATTTATTTTCAGTTTGAGTCAATTATACTATGCCTGTTAATTTATTTTCAGGTTGAGTCAATTATACTATGCATGTTTCTTTTTTCTACTTTGTTTTTTTTTCTTTTGAAATGGTTTTGTTGGGTTGGATCTAAATAATTTCATTTTGTTTTATATTCATTTGAATAATGTTTAATGTTGATGTTTATTTATTATCCTTCGCAATTAGATGGTAATATAGGATCACTAAGAAGCCGATAGAACAACACGTCAACCAACACATGAGATTCAAACGGAATACATGATAAGGTGCATTTTGATTCTCGCTTTAACAAATCTTTTTTCTTGAATCATAAGTCATAACAATGTCCCACTATTACCAATGTCTTGATCAGAATAAGCATTTGACTTTTTTATGGATTTTCGTTTCTCTAATTTGCTCATAAAGGTGCTTTGTGCATGTTATATGCGGAGTATTTCCAAAATAGATGCAAAGGTACTACACTTATGAACCAAAGTTTCTTGACTTTTCCTCTTTTTTTATCACACATGTAAATAATTTTAGAGCCTAAAGCAATCCTATTTTTTCGTATCCATTTTTAATCTTCATCTTTACTTATTTTATTCAGTTATATAAACTTAGTACATCGATGGAGCATTTCATTAGGTGTCAATATATAGATTTGCATGCTTGATGTTTCTTAAATTATATGGTTATAGTTAAGATAAAACTTGAAGTGTCTTCGGTTAAGTAGGATCATAAGAGTTTAAATTGTCTAAATAAACAATCAAAGTCAGCCTCTTATAATATGTTATGTTAAGAAACAAAGTGTTTGACATGAGATGTGGAATTTCAATGTTTTTAGAGTTCATTTTGCTTACCCGGACTTATCAAAACATTACATCCTCTGTTTTTGGAGTTGATATGTAAACATTCGGTTTACTTAAGAACTTGAATATCTAGACTGAATACATTTATATAAATGTGTACCTATGAAACTTCACATCTCCAAAATCCTATCAAGCGTAAATAACTAACACATTTAGGTTAACAGGCTCCTTATCAAGTAGATTTTTAAATAAAGTACCAATATGCAGACTTGATAAAATGTCATATATAGCTGATTACTCCAAACATGGCCAAAAAATTTATATATACATTTACAAATAGAATTTCTTACCCTATTTAATATAATTTTAGAATATTAGAAAAATATGAGTGCATATCTCCAAAGTATTACATTACTTTACATGGATATACAATGTGGGTTTGCTTAAAATTGGTTTTTGAATTAACAGGGAGATGGAGGGTTGAACTACTGTTTATGCAAGCATCAATAAGGGGTAAATCATAAATGGATATTAAAGTTAATGGTTAGTGAGTCTTACTGTTCATGTGTCTTTTTATGGCTTATTGACAAAGCTCATGGGCATCTTGAAGATGAGAAAAGAAGGGATTGGAAAGCAAAAGTGGGTCAAAGTGAAGAATCTAAAGGATGTGAAAGACAATATTTTTATTTTATTATTGTTAGAGTTAGAAATGTCAAAATAGACGTTTGGGGCACTTGGTATAGTATCTTATGTATTTATTTTGTATGTGAAGTGTTAGGTTTTAGAGCTATGGTTTTGTTGTTGGTTCTTTTTTCAAAACATGTATTGGGGAACCAATTAGAGTATGTGTTTAGTTCAGGCTAAGTTATGAAGTTTGTGTATTCCAAATATTTGATGAAATGGTTGAATGAGAAAATGTTTTAATTACGAGAACACATTGATACAGTGGTTGCAGAGTGACGACGAGAGGAATGGAAAGCAGATAATATGCTAGGTTTTCTTATTCGAGATTTTGATGGCTCTGCTGAACTCGAAGAAAGTATTGTTACTGAATCAAGATTATTATTATTATCCAAATTTATTGACTTATTATACCATTATTAATTTTAGTGTAATGGTTTCTTAGAACTCAACCCTTTTAGTTAGACTTTATTCATTTTAGCAATTATATGTAGTGATAAAGTTTAATGTGTGTAACATCTACCTAAAAAATGTTATACTCCCTAATTTGCAGGACGGTTACAAAATCACATATTTATGTACTTGAAACATGTTTAGTATTTTAATTATATAATTTTTTAGGTTTACTTATATAATACCCGTGTGTGCACAGGTCTATCAACTAGTAATATATACAAGTTCTAAGACTCAAAGATTGAAGAATAAAATTTATGTAGCTGAGGGCATTATGCACACTACTCCTCTCTCCTATCCTCTCTCCTATCTAATAGGTGAACTTGAGAGCTATTCTCCTGCAGACGATGGTGAGTGTGTTGGTTTTTTTTCTTTTTGGCGGTCGACCAACGTTTATGATAGAATCGCAAGCGTGTAGCGGTAAATGGCAGATGTACATGTTCTGAGTTATGATTTTTCAACTGTTGTTTTCAGTTCTCTGGAATAAAGATGAAAATGATTGTTCGCTACTTCCCTAACAGTCTGGCTGCTATTATTTAGATGATCAAACTGAACATAGTTTTATTTAAAGAAAATTATCTAATATAAATTATGGGAACACAATGTTTGGGAGGTGGTGGGTGGTTGACACCCGGCCTCCTTGCCTTCAATGTTCCACCCTTGCCTTCAATGTTCCACCCGACCTCCTTGCCTTCAATGAATTTCCGATGGATCATTATTTGTCGGAAATCCGACATAAATCTGTCGTAGATTCGTCGATATGTAATTAGTAACTCTACTCTTGGAATTTTGTCGGAAATCCGTCGGAACAATTCCAATGAAATTCCGATGGATTAGTATTTGTCGGAAATCCGTCGATATGTAATTAGTAACTCCACTCTCGAAATTTTGTCGGAAATCCGTCGGAACAGTTCCAATGAATTTCCGACGGATCGCTATTTGTCGAAAATCCGTCGGAAATCTGTCAGAAATCCGTCGATATATAATTAGTTACCACACCCTTGGAATATCGTCGGAAATCCGTCGGAAATTTTTCGTCGGAAAAAGCCTTTTTTCTAGTAGTGATTTTAATCTATTAAATAAAATTGATAATATCCAAGTTTTATATGTGTATCAAATTTGACAATAATTTAAAATTAGAAAGTTAGGGAAAAGGTTGAACTTATGTACATGGAGATTCTACATATATAAACCAAAGACGTTATATGTTTTAATAAAAATATCTAACTAAGTAACTAATAAAAGATTAGGCCGTTAAAAAAACTAATAAAAGATTATGACTACTATATATTATTCCATCAACGGAAATTTCATTCATTTATATTAAATAGTACAATACAATGAAAAGTATATTGTTTATTAATTAATTATGATAGAAAAAGGTTACAAATAAAATTTAACTAATATAAAGTGATATTAAGTTAGTAATTATAGTCATGAAAAACATTTATAAACTTAATTGACTACTAAACACTAAATAAGTATGAGATAAGTTAACTACTGTATGATAGTTATTCATCAAAATTTTGGCTTTGCTAAATTAAAAATATAATTAGTATTATTCATAATTTTTCCGTGGTTAACCATGTATCCATTAATGTGAGTATGTGACCAAACTGAAAACAAGAAAAATAGTTACTCAGTTAACCTAACAAAAAAAAGTAAAAAATGTCATTTAATTAATCTAAGTAAAAAATGTCATTTAATTAATCTAAATATCAGTATGTTTTTTCATTTTTTATGTTAGGTTTTTCGGTTTATGATATATTGAACACCTTTAGTCTTAGGGGTCATGTTAAACACCGAGTTGCTCATGTACACATGTAAGATGGTTTAGCTAAATTAAATTGGATGGCTAAAGCTTTGATTAAACATATTCGGTTAATAGCTAGACTAGTAATAGTGAGAATAAAACTTCACGTGTCTATATGGGTCATGGTATTTTACATGTTGCATCATTAATTCACATGAGACCAAGTATATCTCTAAATACTTTTCTCTACGACTTGCTTCTGGTCGTTCCTATTGCCCCACCATAATGTACAATATGAATCTCAAAGAAAATTGTAAAATTCTGTTGGATTTGGAACAAGTTCTGTCATAAGATAGTTTATGTCAGAAGTTTGCTTTGTCAATTACCACTCTAATAAAACACCTTTCCTAACATTAGAGAGAGAGAAAAGAAAAACTAGGAAAATGATGTATCATGATGTAACACTTCCTATTATATCTTATCCTAGCATTAAACAAAAAATGTCATACCTCCATGCAATTGGACCTCTCATATATCTTACTAAATGTATTAAACACTGTTTGTCTAAATTCTTGTTAACTTGTTAGCAAGGTATAGTTTAGCGCCTACCAAATGATATTGGAGCAAGATCAAACACATTTACCATACCTCCGAGGAACTATTGATGTAGGTTTATTTAATTATAACCATTCAAAATGAAAGTTCGTTTGTTATACCGGTGCAGGTTATCTAAGTGGCTCTCAATTAGGATATGCTTTGATGAATAGAGCAATAGGATTTCATAGAGTTCCCAAAGCATGTGGTGAATTCTTCAAATGATGTTGAAGTCATTATATAGTATATACATTTTGAGGGAAAAATGTTTGTCTTTTTGTGGCTGACATTCAACAAAAAAAGCAATATATATTTAAACTACAGGTATAACCACAAAAGCCCACTTGGAATAGATGGTAAGAATGTTGCATTTGTATCCGTAGACCATGTTTCGATTCCTGGCCCTGCTCAATTTACTTATCTTTTCCACTTTTGTTGGTTTTTAATGGACAAGATTTTTTTATTTTATTTTTATAATTTGTGATATAATTACTATTAATATAAAATATCACTTTTTTTGCATATCACCTTAAAACGTATATTGTTAAATAAATTATTACTTAGTATTGTTTTTATAATACTATAGTATTAGCTCACTCCATTTTTTTTATTTTTGTTAACAAGTTTAAAAATTGTTTCGTAAATAACTTTTTTTACAAGACTTTTCTATATTATTTGTAATTTTTTAGACTATTAAATCTGTATAGTAAACTTTAAGTCACTGATTATTAATATAGATATATTTATAAGAACTAAAAAGGATAAAATTAGAACGCCCATATAATATAATTTTTTCTAAATTTTTTTAATATAGAAACATATAGTTGTATATCTAAAATCAAAAACCTATTATTATTATATTTTATTATTATATAAAAAATAATTTAGTTTAACTCAACAGTTATTTATATTAATATTAGTGACTGAAGTCAAGGGTAAAATTTTAAACTTTTTGAAATTATTTTTTATAGAGTCTTATAGACGCATTTCATTAGAAATTAATGTAACAATATAATTTTACAGTAGACGATCCTTTTTTTACCCCGCCGCGAAGCGCGGGTAATATTTACTTGTTACACTACATAAGGCTAGTAGAGAGTGTGTGTTGCTAAGATTGATGACACAACTCATTTTAACTTTGTGTTGACTACAGATGGAGAAAACTACAACTTGATCCATAAAGATGATACAACTTACATTACACAAATGCATGAAGGATGTTCAAGAATAACAAAACAAAATATATATATAACCCCAAAATTTATTTGATACACTCAAGACCTAAATTAATTAAAGATATCATAATGAGATGTGACACGTCCAATCTATCACTAATTTAGTAGATATTTTTCATAGAGTCACTTCGTACTATACTACATACTTAATAAAAGATAATCTGATTAAAATATGGACAAATCTAACAATAATTCAATAGATATAGTCAAGACTTATAACGGATAATAAAAAATGTGATATGACCAATATAGCAATAATTCAACAACTATTTTCATAAACTCGCCTCCTACTTTTTTTTATTTACTGCTTTATTTTTCATGTTTCATATTTGGCTATTGAGCTTTTTCCATTATTCTTTAATCATCGTGAACCTAACCGGAAACAATCACCATTTCCATATTGTTTTTTTTTTTTTTTTTTTTGCCATTTGAAAACCATCGAATCATCAATGCTTATCACTTGTAAACAAATTGTTCCTTAGAATCATTAAATTTTGCATTTGGAATTAACTATATAGGTAGGATTAAACTTTATTTAGTAATTTGTATTGGATAATGTATTTTAACAAACAAGAGACAAAATTAGTAAAACTAGACCCGCAAACTCGTTTATGATCCGCCAACCCGTGAATGACCTACCAACTTGCAAACCAGTGTATTTAACAGGTTACACAGGTTGTAGTAGCATTCTCACGTATATAGACTCGTGCCATACACCCCGACACGATAAATCAAACAAATATGCTCATCTCACGACCCATCAACTCGCCAACCCGCAAACCAATCAGGACATGATTGCCAATCTTAAAAAAGAAACATATTCACAGCACTGAAATATGACATAACATTACACTCATTTTTATTTCAATTCACTAAATTTTTTCCCACTAACAAGACTTGGTTTTACTTCAAAATCTAAAACACTACTTTGAAAAGTGTTATCAAATAAGGAGTGCTAATTATCGTAATAGTTTGTAGTAAATCTACCAATTTAATGTGAACGCAAGTCTTCTATACACTTTATTACAATACCATTTTTAAAAGTAAGAAGTGGGGTGGTGAGGAACCACTTAGTGGTCACAGGGTATATCCACTTCATCGCTGCGTGGTGATGGGCAAGAGTTGGTATTCTTCAACCAAGAGCCTTATTGGTGAGAGTTGTTGGTCTCAATGGCAGTCTCTTTTTTAATTAGCTTTCATTTGTTTAGTGCGATAATACATTGGTCTTATGAAATAATGTGGTTGAGATTGGTAAGAAGTGACAATTACAGAGCTAAACATAGAACTAAGTGATGAGAGAGAAAAACTATTGTGACGGTGTGATAATGAACTTGCTCCTTATATGAATATAACTTTGGTGAATGCTCGTATTAATCTTCATCAAATCATATTATCCTCTTAAAGATTTGGTGAATGCTGGTGCAAAGTGTAAACTTACAGTTTCTGCATCGATTTATGTCTAACATTTCTGCTGTTCAAAGAAACATGACAAGCGTATTCCAAGATGGACATAGTGGTTCAGCAAATGTCAAACCGGAAAAACTGGAAAAGAAGTAATAGGTGCATGCATTCATAGCATATATGAAAGCTTTAAGAGATATTCAAATTTGTTTATGAGCTCACACATTGAGGAAGCTGTAAAAGAACAACTAATAGTTGCTCTCATTTTCTGCTAACAAGTACAAGACCCAAGCTACCCTTTTGAAACAGCAATAAAACATTAAACAACAAACTGACCTAGACACAACCTTATATCACAAAAAAGATTGGACCAATTAAGAAAAAGAAAAAAAAACAAAGATCAACAACAAAAGCATCAATAAGACGATAAGTAGAAGATGAAATGACAGAGTATAATGAAATATCCAAGTCTATTTACTAAGATAAAATTCAAGTAAAAACTTTAAACACACCTGACAAAATCCATGTTACATGCCCCTATGCTTTGTTGAAATTAAAATGCTTGAGTAAGTAGTATTCTTAGAAGCACGTGTGTAAAGTTAAAAAACTATCCTCAAAAAACTCTACAAGAATACAAAAAAGCAGGATAATATAGAATTTACTTTGGGCTGTTGGATTAAGTTGTCAGAACTTGGAACAATTTCTAGACCATGCCAGACAATGAGACAAAAAAATTAAGCTAAATATAACAAAGACAGTCTTATATAGTTCAAAGGTAACATGGTACCAAACCGGCCATCAAACAATTCATTAAAGGTCCCCCGTGGATGTTAGATAGCAATTGTTTGAAGAAACAGAAAAAAAAACTACGCTTTCGGCTTACCCATCCAATTCAAGTATATTCTTCACTCATTATGCCAGCCCTCCTCTAGACACTAGTGATGCTAACATCTCCCTAATGAAGTAATGAACCAAAAGGTTGATAACCTATTATAAATTCGATTCTTCTAACCATGTAGTTTGTATCAGCCAGCCTCCACAAAGGGATCAAGTATACTAGTAACGATGATTACTATTCATACAAGACAAAGTACTCAAGTTTCCACCAACGAACAAGACCCCGACATCATACCAATGCTATTTAGAAACCTATTCTGTCAGCTACCAATCTAGCATACCAGTGAAAGAAAACAACATAATCCAGGTAGTAAATTAAACCATCCTTCGCTTCAAATATGATTCTTGATAAGGCCTTAACAGTGGTGAATAAAAAATTCCCGTCAATGTTTACACATGAATAGTGAAGGGTGTGAAAATAAAGAAACGAATTCACCATCTAGATAGCAACAAAGTAACAGTTAGTCATCTGTCACGGTGTCACCCTTATGAGCCTAAGTGATATCTGTCAAAACAGAGAAAGCTTCACCAGCAATGGAAGGACCCTCTCAATTTCACTTTGTTATGAATAGTTCACATTACTTAATTAGTATAAAGCTCAAACAAGGGGCTCAGTTTTGATTTTAATGCAGTTTTGGAGCTGAGTTAACATTGTGCTCCAGCTTCAAGCAGCCAAAAGCTCACAGTTTTAGCATATAAACAGCATGAGATGTTATTAATATAAAAGCCTACCACATACGATAATCATAGAATACTTGCACAAAAGTCACTTCTCCTTCATAAGCTATTATCCAGCTAAACTCCTATTAAAAAGGGTGTTTATCTTTTATTTGCATTGCAAACCAAGTCACCATGTAGTCTCAAGACCACTACTATGTCATGTACATACCGAAAACCCTTGTTCCCTGCCCTTCAACAGAGATCACCACATGAACGACTCTGTTTCATGGTAGAACTCGAAAAGAACAACTGAAAACAGATATGACAACCAGGCATCTCAAGTTACACAGAAACAGAGTTAAGACATGAGAAAGCTAGAATGAGAAAGGAGTTACAAGATTACACATGCCAGAATTTTGCACAAAATAGATTCTGAAAACACAATTAAGAATGAAGCACTTGGAAATAGTATGCAACAACACAAGTTCACTAATTTGTTTATTCACATAAGTTTCATAACACTGGCAGCTGAAATTTTAGTTACTATCACCAAATACATCAACAAAGTTGAGACTTCCCAATCCTACAAACGAACTCTATAGTTTTCCAATTACACTTGTGTCAACAATTCATACAAAAAGAAAAGCATCGTGATGTATAAAAACAAAGAAATACTCACACACAAATTTTAAAAAGGGTAAATAATAATGCAGACTCTAGACCGGTGGTATATTGGAGAAAGAAAAACCTTTGTAACCCTTGTAAGCATAGTAAGCAATCCGTGTATAGTAGAACCCTGGTATGAACAGAACCCCTCCCAATATCGCAAAAAACAGCCCTAATCGAATTAAAAAAAATCATATAACTTTTAGAACAAAGAAATAGCAAACAAAATAATGTTTCAGGGGTAGGTATAGAAACAGAAACAGTAATCACAGACTGACCATGGCCTGTATCTCCGCCGACACGATTAACGGCCATGAAGATGCCGGAGACGATGCCGACGACGCCGAATACAAGAAGAGAGACGGCGAAAGCGATTTCCTTGATCGGAGGTCGGTTGTGTAGGGTGTAAGCAGAATCAGAGTCCATCATGATATCTTCATCAGATATAGAAAAGGCGTGATCTACGTAGGCCATGCAAATGGATGATTAATGGTGAAATTTGTTGAATTGATTAGGTTTTTGATGGTGAAGCAGCTTGGGGAAGAAGGACGGGGATTTGTTCAAGTTCGAGGGTATGGTTTTGGTGTAGAGAAACGAACGGAAAGTTTGCGTGATAAACCCGTGTGCTTGAAATAAGAATGACGTTTTAATTGACCGCATTAGTTTATAATTTTCTTTGTCTTTAACCTGTATATTTTGAATTCTTCTAGAAACACTAGCATTGTACCCGCGCAATGCAGCGACGATGATAATAGTGTGTACTCGATAACATGTTTGATTTAAAAAAGTAATGTATGGTATGTGTGGAATACGGTGTTATTCAACCTATCCATGTTTTTTCTACATTTTTCTTGATTTCTTTACTTTTCTTACAATCAAGCATTTTATAAGTTGTTAAAATAGCTTTTAAAAAACAATTAAAAAGATTATTATTAAATAATTAGATAACAAAATACTATAGCCTTCAAATTGCATTGATGTAAGTAATTTAGTCAAAATTAAATAAATTAAATAGTTGTTGTGATGTTTAATGATTTATTAAAGTAATAGTTGCTTTAAATTAGATGAGACAATTAAGGGGATGATTGGTTAGGCTATTGCTTTAATGTTTTGTATCTTAAGCATAAAAACTTGTACTACTTAAAATTAAGTAGTCTTAAAAATCTTAAGAGAGAGAAAGTAAATGCTTTATAATATAGTATAGATAAGAATTTTCTTACGTGGTTTGTACAAAATTTTACTTTTCATTCTTTATTTTTAATAGTTACATTAGTAGTTATTGTGGTTTGTAGACTTGCACATAAGGATAATTTGGTCATATAATATAGAATTAGGTTCAAGTAAAAAAAAATTATGGTACAAAGAGTAAGGAGAAACCTGGTGGCGACACGTGTCCTTTTAATTTAAAAAATGTAAAAGGGTAAAATAGGTACATCAAAATAAATATATTCTCTCTCCTACCCCACTAACCGCAATCCCCACGTCCCTCCCTTCCACCTACATCAGAATACGTTTCCCTCTCCCCCTCCTGAAACCCTAATCGAACCTCTGCAGCCGTCATTCACCATCCCCCGACCTGTGAAACCCCACCGTAAATGCATCATCTATTCGCCACCACAACGGCCTATGCACCACGCCGCTGCACCAACACCGTTGTGGCCATTACCCACGTTCACATTCATCAATTAGTCCCGCCTCACCCCCAAAAAAAAACCCTAATACAATCGCCCGCTTCATCGCACAGGCTTCGTTGCACAGGAGGTCCGCCGCCCAGAATTAATCGCCGATGGCATCGTAGCCGCAGCCTCACGAAGAAGCCGTCATGTATTCTCCGCCGCTGTGTGCATCTTCCGCCGGTAGCATCACGAAAACCTATTCTGCCCTGAAGAAAACCTAATCGGCCATCACAGCCGCCGTCATGTATTCTCCGCCGCCTGTGTACATCTTCTGCAGGCAGCATCACGATAGAACAACCGACATCTTTTGTTGTTTTCCGAGCAGATCACCATCAACGGGTTGAAAGTTCCGCCCAACAAATCAGGGTTTCCCTGCTGCTGTTCGCCGACGGATCCTTCCCGTTGCCTCGGATGTTGCTGTTTTCTATTTGATGTGCATAAGGAAACCGTCATGCGCTGTTAATTTCCTACCTCTCGACTGATAATTTGTACTGATATTCCAACCTTACTATTTGATGTCAAGAATTAGTTTTGTGGTTTTGTTAGTGCATCAAAAATAAACGCTTTCTTCTTTATTCACCAAATTTTTAATGATTTTACTTCATCTATTTTTTGATTTTATGATTATGATTCTCATTTGTGCATCAGATTTCTTGGTGATTAACGTGCATCTGTTTATTAACAGTGTGATTGATGAATCAATCATCAATAAGATTTGTGCATTGGTTAATATTATGCACCAAAAATCAGTTTGTTTATCATCTGTTGTGTGTCCATCGGACCAACTACGTGCATCAAAATAATTGTGGGTTTAAAATCAGGAACTGGTTTGAATTTACATAATCGTAGGGGATGGTAAACAAAAAGACTATTATACCCTTTCTGTAATTTTTTTAATTAAAACAAAAAGAAAAAAGCCAATTTTATAGGAGCGGTTACAGGAAAAATGAATGGCTGAGATTTCTCCTTACTTTTTGTAGAATAAAATTCTTTGTAGCGGATCCCTACCCTAAACCACTATCCTTGTCATCAAACAAACTTCTCTCCTTATTCTTCTTACCAAAAAACATATCTTATATAATATATTTCTTTCTCTAGTCACGACACATTTCCTCTACACCTTTTAACTCTCTCTCTCTCTCTCTCTCTCTCTCTCTCTCTCTCTCTCTCTCTCCTCTTACCTCTCTGTCTCTCTCTATCTCTGTCACATCACTAAACAACAATCTCAATCTCTTCACCGCCACCATCGAAAGTCACCTGCAACAAACTTTTTCTCCCTCTAACCGTCTTCCCCTCTTCTCTCTTTCGTTGACTCACAACCACCACCATCTGCATCTAAATCACACAGCAAAACCACCGCCGACGGTAGAATCAAAGCATCACCACCACCGGCAAAATCAAAGCATCAATACCACGACAAAATGACCGACGTCACTGAAATCAAAGCACGTCAACGGCAAAATCAAAGCATCACCACCACTGGCAAAATCAAAGCATCACCACCACAGCAAAACCACAATAATCACTAAAATCGAAGCACATAGCCGCCGACATTTATCAACTTGGTTGCCTTCATTTTTTTGAGGATGAGCATGAATGTGGTTCAGTTTTTTTCTTTGTGGAACCATGAATAACCCTAAATATGAGTTTTTGATTTGTTCACTCAAAACCAAGTTAAGAAACAAATTGGCTTCGTATTTATCCATTATGTTCTTGAATGCTTTTGGGTAGTTCTTGTTCATATCTCCATCCCCTTCATAGACTTCATCAATCTTGTCCTTTGTTATTGTAATAGTGAGTTAGGAGAAAGTAGATGAGTTGACAGAAAGAGCAAGAGAGAAGAGATACATGATATGGTGCATGTTTAGACTTTAGAGAAAGAAAAATAAAGAATAAATGTGATAAGTTTAGCCTTTCAAAAAAAAATGTGATAAGTTTATATGGTAATAAAGATAATGTGTCAAGGACTAAAATATCCTCATATACATGTCAAATGAGGGCTACTAACATTGAAAGTAAGCGGATGTTTGTCTAAAGAACCAATCGCGTTACAAATTATAAAACATGATGATCATAAATGTAATTTTTAAAATCGAATGATGTAAATGAAGCAGTGTACAAACTACAGGTTCAAAATTTGTGATCAAGTTCACAAAAAGGGTGTATGGGTGTTATCACGAAAGCCAATCAAACCGAATATCAACTCGATTACTTCGGCTTTGGTCGTACGCGTGGTCTAATACCACGTCCAAATTTTAAAAACTAGAAATATTCATTTGTTTAAAAAAAATGTTATGCTAACTACCCCTCGGCTACAGTACAGGGGTTTGACGGATTAATAGCTTTAATAGGGTTTTTGCCTGTAATTCAAAGCGGAAGTCAGTCCATTATTTGTTTTTCGTGTTGTGGTTTTGATTTGACGACCAACAATAGCCAAATCGGTGACCAAAAATGGCCAAATCCGCCCTAATTTCTTCCATTTTCATCGTCCTGTTAACGATTGCCGCCGTCTTTATTTCTAAATCTGAAGCATCATCCGTCGATTTCGTCAAGAAGACCGTCTCTTCTCACTCCATTGTCATCTTCTCCAAATCTTACTGCCCGTATGTATCTTTCATCTCATTCTTTCTGATTTTGAATCTGAATCTCATATTATATATATTCTTTTGACCATCATTCATGTAGCAACCTATGCTTCATGAAATTGCTTTCTATAGTCTGATCCTCTCGTTTTACATGTTTTCAATCATTTGTATGAATCGTTTTTGGCTTAATACGATACGAATTTATCTTAGAAACAAGAATATGGTATAAAGTTCTTATACGAGCAGATCGGAAGCCTAACATCGCTATACCAACTAATATATACCACTGTTTGATGATTGCTTAAGTTTAGGCGATTGCAGATTAACTTAATTATCTAGTATATTACTTCATCTTCCTTCTTCATTTGTAATTAAAAAAAATGAACTTTTTGTTAGTTTTCCATAAATAAAAGGAACCGTTTCCCTTGGTTAAATTCTACTCTAAATTTATGAAATGCTTTAATCAGTTTTTGGATAATTTGTTGCTGCTGGTGTCAACAGATACTGTAAAAGGGCTAAAGGTGTATTCAAGGAGCTGAATCAGAAGCCTTATGTTATTGAGCTAGATCAGAGAGGTCAGTAGTTTTACATCCTTACAGACTACCTGCTAATGCTGTATATGTCATACAATGTCATTTAGATTCAATAAGGCATTACGAACTGCTCAATGGTTTATAAAAGTTTAAAGCCTTCACGGATTCTGCCAAAATTTTAAACAATCTTAGCATTTGAAAGGAAAGAAACAAGTGCCTCAATCTTGATGCAAATGACTACCTAACATAACTACCACTACTGCTTTCATACCTAGTAGACACATTTCTGACTACATTTTACTCACCCAAGAACTAATGAGGGTTTATAATTGGGTGGTGGGAGTACCATGACGTGCTTTAAAAGTAGACACAACAATTAACTGGAGGTTTTTATTTTCTGGGAAAATGCTCTTCATGGATTCAGTTTTCATCATCAAATGATCAAATGGGTTCTTTAATGTGCTTTTACGACTTCATTTACTATTAATGTTAATGGTGAAAGCCATTGCTTCTTTAAGCTCAACGTGTCTCTTGAATTTATTTGCTTTCCAGGGTTTCGAGTCCTATAAATAACTCTGTACTAAACAACTCTTGTTTTATTCGTTAAATTAAATTTTGGTGGATGCATCGTTCTCCTTTACCCAAAAAAGTAAAATAATATATAACTACCACTTCTGGTAAATTACAGAAAGAACTAGAAGATTACATGAATTACAACATTTTAGTTTAACTTCTTACAAGTTCAAAAGTTCTCTTGCAGGGATAACTTTTTAGTGATTGCACAGACTACTCCTTGTATAACTGTATATAAACTGTGCTTGAAAAGTCTGTACAATTACAACATTTTTTGACCTTCTACATCTGAAATCCCTCTCGGCCTCTCTTATGGCAAGGTGTAAACAGCACACACCTCTAACTTGGCTAAATAAGTAGCAGATTTAGTACAAGGAAGGCCTTTAGAACTCACATCATCAGTCTTCTTCTTAATGCAGAAAGAACGATGTATGATAAATACCTTGATGTAAACTATTACCAAAATCATCATCTATGTTGACATTGGGATCAAGTATAGCAACTCCATTGGTAGCAAATGGTTATCCAAAGTGGAGGAAATCTTAGTTAAACATGGACCCAACTTCTTCAAGAGTTCTCGCTTCTTCAACATTTCAAAAAGCGTACCTTGCTCGAAAATACTTTGTTATATGAAAAAGTAATCAGTAGTTAGAAACTAATGACTAGCTTGTTGAGTTAATGGGCTAATAGAGTTTGCTAAGAACAATTAGTATCTAGTTCATCCTAAAGGAGACCCTTGAGGAACGAGTAGAATGAAAGGATATAAAATTTACCCAATCGTTGCTCAATGAAGCTACATGAATAATGTTGATTGAAAGTAGTAAGTCAAAACTATCAATTACAAAACATTTGTAATGATGTTTTAAGTTAAGAGAACCCAATTTTATATATACAGCTGAGAGAAAAGCAGAAACTCACAGATGGGTTTTTTCTGGTTATGCTAGCACTTATACTGATTTGAAGATGTCGGATTTAGTGTTAGGGGGTGAGTTCATTTGAAAATGCTTAAAAAGTCAGATCACGTGTTAATTCACTTGTGAGCACTTTTATCTGTATTTAAATCACATGTTGGACGCTTTCAATCTCAGAGTTTTTCTGATCCAAAGACCTGAGTATTCTTCTGTTTTCAAGCTTGTTAGTGTTATGTTATTAAATGCCACTTTAGTGTAGTGCCCTTGTGGTAGGACAAACCAAGAATACATACTGATTGATTGATTTCAAATTTCTATATAGTATTGGAGTTTCATATTCGACGGCTAAACAAGAGTAGAATTGTAGAAACCAACCACAAACGCTGTAATAATATATTAGGAATTTCTATGGTCTGTAAGGTGTTATGCTCATTCTTTGACTTAGATGTTTGAGACGTAGTTGTTACAATCCCAATGCTGATCTTAAAATCTTATGATCTCATTTACCATGTACCGTTTTGAATCTTGATATAAATACTACGCATTATGAAAATTAAGACATTTGAGAACTTTGAGTAGGATCATCTTGTCCCGATCCAAATTGATTGTACGATTCGGATGTTGTGAAGATCAAAATGATCCAGAATAAGATCTCGATTTTGACAAATGACAACCTTGGTTTATGAGGAGACACACACAATATTATAACCCCTAAACGTGTTGTTCAAGTAAGGCCATCCATATCTTACATGTTGAATATTAATGTATGTTTAGAAAATTATATAATCACAAATATTAATTAATGATTGCTTTCTTAAACCACTTATGTAGAGTTAAAAGATATATATTAGAAGTAGTCCGTGTAATACTATATATTATATGTTGAATGTCAATTATGTGTTTAGAAAAGTGTTGAATATCAATGTTTCAAATATATTAGTTCGGAAAATGTGTGCGGCTAGAAACTTGATTCCACACTCAACAAACATTTAAATGAGTAAATGACTAACATACCCCTCATTAAAGTGTTTGTGAGTGTGGAAGCTTCTAGATAAGTGCTACTAGAAGCAAATATTCTATACCCTTAGTAATTACATTATATTAGGAGCGTGTATAAGAAAACACATGAAAATCAGTATTCTCTCTGTGTCGCTCTTCTATGATTCGAGTGAGAGAAAAATTTAGGATAACAAAAAGTTTACAAGTTACATTTGAGATTTGTTGGACCATTTATCAATTTGTGTGCAAGGGTCATGCTAGTCTTCTCTGTATCATTCCAATTTTATCGGATGTCATCCTTGCATTTAATATACTTACATATACACACGTTTCATACCTCCTTGAACCATTTGAAATAGTAATAGTTGACAGTAACCTTACTTACCTATGTAGTGCATTCTTGATTTATTTTTTACCACATGCAAGATGTATGTTCTCTTCTGGAAGGTTCCAAAGATGTAAAGTTACTTTCTACCTATTATTATCTTCGCAAGTAAGATGTTGACATTAAATTGGGTTTGCAAATTTTTTTTTTTTTATTGTTTTTTGTGTGTGTGTCGATTAATGGATATTTCGGATGTCAAAGAAAATAAGTTTACAAGATGGAGAGGATTTTGACCAGAAACCCCTCTTGTTTTGCAGAGGATGGCTCGAAAATTCAGGATGCTTTGAGAGAGATCGTTGGAAGGAGGACTGTGCCACAAGTGTTTATCAACGGGAAACACATTGGTGGTTCAGATGGTAAGTTCATGCAACTTTAAGCTTATCTACTAGCTGTTAGTGTACTAAACTTGTGTCTAATTGGTGATTACAGATACTGTTGAAGCTTATGAAAGTGGAGAACTGGCTAAGCTTCTTGGCATTCCGAGTCATAAATCTGAACTTTGAGCTTTCCTCAACTTGGTAATGCCATTGGCCATCCATCGTGTTGTAGTTGTGTCCTACTACAAACTAAGGCTTTTAATCGGTCGTTTCTGATGGGGGCATTATGAGAAAATGCACACTAGTTTTACTTGTCTTGATTTTTCTATTATGTCGAAATATGTACCAGTTAAGACGATAGCTTTAATGATGTTGAACATTGAAAATTTTGATTGTCATATGGTTCTTCCAAATCTTTTTATTTTTGGAAGGAAAGAGTTGAAGGCATAATAAGCCAATACTTATCTTAGGTGTTTCTATACTCACAAACACTTTAAATAAGGGGTATGCTAGTCATTTCATCATTTATTCGTTTAAGTGTTTGTGAGTGTGAAAACACCAATCATAGGTGCTTCTAGCTGCATACATCCTTATCCCTAAATAAAATAATTTCACCAAAACCTACTTTGAAACTGGATTGGGTTTGGTTTGGTCCTAAATCACACCATGAACCCATGATACCATACTTGGATAACTAATATCATAACTTGTGTACTAGGGAGGATATCAAAATATATTTAAAATTATCTTAGGTTCTTGCTCATAATTTGTGTACTAGGGAGGATATCAAAATGGAACATGATTTACACACAACAAACATTTGTCATATACAACAATTATGACATTTTTGCTCTTATAAAGTTGTAAATTTTTTTTATCATTTACATGTTTAAGGGTATTAGTGTCCAATCATATATATTTTGTTGTATATGACAAATGTTTGTTGTGTATAAATAATCTCCCTATCAAAATATATTTAAAATTATCTTAGGTTCTTACTAAGATGATATATGTAAAACCTTTTAGGAAACTTATTGAGTAGTTTTTAGATTTTTTTTTTTGAACGTCTTCTAAATCATCTCAGATTTGTCAGTAGCTTTTGGATATTTTTAACTTTTTCTCATCGAAATTCATATTATGGTTTTATATTTTAGGAGTCATTCTTCCTTATAATCAATTGACAAAGAAACTTGTAGTGAACTAGTGATTGTATTGGACTTTTATGTGTTTTCCAAATCTTTTTTCTTTGAAATATTTTATAAGACTTTGACATACCAAGCCATGCATGATGCATCTTATCCTTTATGTCATACAAGGCCATGCTACATAAGGTAGTTCTTCAACACCATATGTTACGAGACCGGTTTAATTTGGTAAATCCTTTTAAGATGATGGTTAATCTTACGAATAAAACATAAAACCTTGAAAACTATTTTCTTATTCTTCTAAATGAAAATATTACAATACTCATAAAAAAAATGCAAAAGGTAAAAATAGAAACCGCAGTAGATACTAGGCAGTACGCACAAACATCTTCCACTACTCCTAAATACTAGGAAATGCAAAAGGTAACATTGCAGGAAACATGGTATTGCTATTACAACTTGTACCATGCATAGGTCTTCTTGTACTTTCGATCATGGCCACGTATTAGCATGTAACAATTCTTTGTTTCGTTTCTTCTATTATAAAATTAGCTCGGTCAATATTTACTCGGGACTAGTGATAATTTGCACATTTGTTGTTTAAGGATTTATGGATCACATATAAGAACGTACACAGTTGTCACATATACTAGAAATCTGGGGTAAAAAAATGATAAATTATTCTACTATTTGTTCCTACTTTGTTCTCATACATATTTAATGTGTGATATTTTAACATTTGTTTCGATCTATTAAATCTAAAGATAAACAAGTACTCTTGTTTGTACCCGAGAATTATGCTCTCGGCATTTGTTTGTTGAACCCATGACCCACATTGTAACGTTGTTTCACTTGATTTTCCTAAAGAAAACCCATTACATACCTTTATTTAGGTCACTTAACCTGCTATAACAGGTTAATTAAGTTTTAAAAGCGGTTTAATTCCTAAACTTCACCTTGTAAATGGTTTAGTTTAAACTTTAAACTTTTTTGTACCTTGACAAACATACACAGTTAAAAAAGATAGCCATAGAATATTTACACAATTTACAAACCGACTACGATTTAAATATATAATTAATGTCAACAATTTAAATATATGAAGTATGTCAAAACATAGGAGATCTTGAGAGTTGGCTTGGTGTCACTATCAATTAATGTGATGACAAATTATAAAGTGAAGTCGATGAAACTACCAAACAAATAATAGTAGAATGAGATAAGCTTACGCGGGATGCATTGGAGATGTAAAAATTGGAGGTTGCTAGCCCTTTAATTTATAAGTCGCTTCCTCTTTCATACCTTGCTTTCAATCCCACTATGTCTATGTAGCCAAACAAGAAGCGACACAATGTTTTCTATATTTTCATTATTTTGTTTGCTCTAGTAGTTAATATTTATTATCAAAATTATATTAATTAAGAAAGACATGGAGTAGTATATACTATATAGATTCTCATGATTCTTAATTATAACATTGTATAGTTCTTGAGGCCGGTCTAGGTTGGACCAGTTGAACCATCAAACCGGTAGTATGACCCGTTCGGTTCTTAAAACATTGTTCTGAATTAGAGAAGTAATACACTTTAATTTAGCTAATAGATGGAGTGACTAGTGGTTAAATCCTCTATCTTGTTTTAGTTAGGGCCCCTGTACTCAACTTTCTAGCATCTTGCTCGTTTTTTATAATATAATTTAGGTTGCTTGACCAGGGTGATGGCCATGCCAAAGCTTTAGTCAAGTGACTTTTTCGCTGTTAAAAAAATACACTTTAATGTCTTAATATTTGATACTCATTAATTTGATACCTATTCAATTTATAATTAACACATTGGATATGCGAGCAAAAAGGGTGTTGGAGTGTTGTTATTGTTCTTGAAAAAAACAAGTTACATTACATAGTTTTTGTATTTTATTGAGTTTTATTATGAAAAATACATGTAAACATATTTTTATTTGAGCACTACAAAGGTTTTATTAATAGAACCAAATTTTGGAGAGAAAGTTTTTTAACATAAAATTTTTAATTTCAACTATGAAAAAATATAATTAAACTTTATCGCAAAAGGAGGAAAAAGTCTCCTGCATACCATGTATCAAAGTAAACGTTGGCTCGAATTAAAAGTCAATGCAAATAAAAAATTGAATTTTTCCTCCAGCTAGCTAGCTATCAAACAAACCTTGCTGTGTAATACCATTATAAAAAGGGATACTGCCAAAAAGGGTATAAATATGATTATTAGAATCATTTATAACCAATGGTAAGCAAATTAACTTTGTTTTTAAATTATATGCATTCCTTAATTCTATATAAATTAAGTTTTAGTATAATTATATTTGCCTATATATCTGTACCATGCAAGTGTATAAATGTTTCATTATCTTATGCCATGTGACCATACTATAATAGTCAAGTTAGCCATATAGGTCGATAAATGTATGAAATATTATATATATATATATATATATATATATATATATATATATATGGTGAGGTTCAATAGAAACCCCCCTTAAACAAAAACCCCAAAGTCTCAATCTCAGCCACTCATCTAAAAGGGTAATATGGGAAATTAAAATTTTGATCAAGAAACTCACGCATGCTCCAGCCTTTCCAAAAAACCCATTTTTTTTTATTTTTTTTACCTCTCAAATATTTAAATGACCATAACTATTTCAATTTTTTGAATTTTAGCAAAAAAATTATACCAATCTTCTCATTTTTTAATCATCTTTCAAACGAGACCACTCTTCCTATATTTCTGGAAAAAAAATTCGACGAAAAATGACGAAAATGATATAAATGACGAAATTAATCATTTTCGTCACCTGCTGTTATATCACATAATAGCAGGTTCCGAAAATGATAAATTTTGTCATTTTCATCATTTTCGTCACCTGCTGTTACATGATATATAAGGGTACGAAAATGATTAAAAATGACGAAATTTATCATTTTCGGCTGCCCCATATATATCACGTAACAGCAGGTGACGAAAATGATGAATTTTCGTCATTTTCTTGTCCCCTTATATATCACTTAAACAGCAGGTCCCGAAAATGATAAAAAATGACGAAATTTATCATTTTCGTGCCTCTTATATATCATGTAACAGCAGGTGACGAAAATGATAAATTTTGTAATTTTAATCATTTTCGTGTCCCCCCTTATATATCACTTAAACAGCAGGTCCCGAAAATGATAAAAATGACGGAATTTATCATTTTCGTGCCCCTTGTATATCATCTAACAGCAGGTGACGAAAATGATAAAATTTCGTCATTTTCATCATTTTCGTGTCCCCCCTTATATATTTACTTAAACAACATGTCCTGAAAATGATGAAAATAACGAAATTTATCATTTTCGGCTGCCCCTTCTATATAACTTAACATCAGGTGACGAAAATAATAAAATTCGTTATTTTCATCATTTTCGTGTCCCCTTATATATGACTTAAACATCAGGTCCCGAAAATGATTAAAATTTCGTCATTTTAATCATTTTCGTGTCCCCTTATATATCATGGAATAGCAGGTGACGAAAATGATGAAAATGACAAAATTTATCATTTTCGGGACCTGCTATTATGTGATATAACAGCAGGTGACGAAAATGATAAATTTCGTAATTATAATCATTTTCGTGTCCCCCCTTATATATGACTTAAACATCAGGTCCCGAAAATGATAAAAATTTCGTCATTTTATTCATTTTCGTGTCCCCTTATATATCATGTAATAGCAGGTGACAAAAATGATTAAAATGACGAAATATTTATCATTTTTGGGACCTGCTATTATGTGATATTACAGCAGGTGACGAAAATGATTAATTTCGTCATTTTCATCATATTTGTCATTTTTCGTCGAATTTTTTTTTCCCAGAAATATATGAAGAGTGGTCTCGTTTGAAAGAGTATTAAAAAATGAGAAGATTGGTATAATTTGTTTGCTCAAATTCAAAAAATTAAAATAGTTATGGTTATTTAAAGATCTAAGGGGTAAAAAAAATAAAAAAAGGGGGGTTTTGACCATAATACCCTTGTTGGGAAATTAGCTAAGGCATTAAGACTGTTTAACATGCAAAGTTGAAACTGTTAGAAGAGTTTATGGAAAACAGTTGTGAACTGTTAGATGAATATATGAAAACAGTTGTGAATAACAGTTGCTGTGGGCATTACAACTGTTAGTACAAAGTTCAGAACTGTTAGTTCAAACTTCTACAACTGTTTGAAGACCTTGAAGCCGAAGACTGTTAGAAGAACCAGAACTATTGCATCCAATAAACAGTTTCGGTTGAGCTAAATATGGAAAACCCTATCTTTGAAGATATCCCGAAATATTTGAAAGATCATCAAGATTATCTCAGAAGATAGAAGATTACCTAACTGTCAACAAATAAAGGAAGATCAAGGAGTATATATATACTAGATTAGAAGTTATAATATGTACGTACTCATTGATTAAGTTTTTGCATTCATTCTTCAAATTGTAATTTGCTTTCAGAATAGTGCTAAGCCTCTAAGTTTCTCTTTGAAACCCAAGAACAATCTGTGTTCATCGTCTAACATAATAAGTTAGATTGGGGGTGAAGTTCGCTATTGTAATCATTCTGGTTAATCAATAAAACTACTGTTTGATTGAATTGCTTTGTGTTCAAAACCTTCTTTAATCAATTAAGTGTGATTCCACAACTTCTTAGTTGATTATGATCATAGTTAAAGATTAACTTTTATTCAACTCTGATTTGTTATTCAAAAGTTAGTTCTTGTTATTTGATATAATCTATATCCGATCCTGACAAGTGGTATCAGAGCCTTATCATTAAGGTTCCTTTGATCACCAGTTGAAGGTTTTGCTTCAATCTTGCTTTGTTCTTTAAAACTGTTTTCAAATCACTTTGTTTCAATGGATTCTGGTGGATCTTCTGATAACAATGGCTCTGGGTCAAACATTCGTGTTCCCATGCTCAAACCAACTGATTTTGAGATGTTGAAACTGAGAATCAAGCAGCATGTCCAATTAATGGACTATGCTGTTTGGGGAAATCATTGAAACTGTTCCCACTACCCCTGTTGATCTGGATGAAACTGGAAAACCAAAGAAGAAGCCACCACCAAAGACAGATGGTGAAAAGAAGGAGAGAATGAAGGAGATGAAAGCTCTCAGCATCCTCCAGATTGCAATTCCCAATGAGTATCAACATCAATTCAAGAAATTTGATGATGCTCATGAACTTTGGAATGCTCTGGAAAAGAGGTTTGCTGGGAATGCTAGCTCTAAGAGAAACCAAAGAGATCTTCTTAAACAAGCCTATGAGAACTTCACCAGTGGAAAGAATGAGAGCATCACCCAAATCTTTGATAGGTTTTATAAGCTGGTAAGCCAACTAGAGAGTGCTAAGGTTAGGCTTGATCAAGATGAGATAAATAGAAAGTTTCTTAGATCTCTAGGTGATGAATTGACTGTGTTTGCTGCACAATGGAGGACTAAGGATTCCCTTGAAGACATAGAGTTAGATGACCTCTATAATAGTTTGATAGTGTTTGAGGGAGAGATAGAGGGAAAAAGAAAAAATGTTGTCCCTAGCCACAATGCTGCTCTCCTGTCATCCTCAGGTATGAAATCAAACCATTCATTAACTAACTCTATTGATAGTTGTGCAGGTACTAGTTCTGCTGTTGGACTAGATATGAACACTCCAGATGCTGTGCTTGAAGCTTTTCTTGCCAGCCATACACATTCAACCCTCACCAATGAGGATCTTGAACAAGTGCACCCTGATGATCTTGAGGAGATGGATCTCAAATGGCAGATGGCCATGCTTACTGTAAGAGCCAAGAGGTTCATCAAAAGGACTGGAAGACAAAACATGAATTTCAGAGCTGATGGCAAGGCTGGATTTGAAAAGTCAAAGGTGAGATGCTTCAAATGTCAACAGCTTGGTCACTTTGCAAGAGAGTGCAGATCTGGTGGACAAGTCCAGAATCAAGGTCAGAGGCCAACTCAGAATCAAACTTCCTCAGCATTGGTCTCACAAGAAGGCCATGGGTTTGATTGGAGTGATCAAGCAGAAGAGGCTACAAACAACAAAGCTTTGATGGCATTGACTGACTCCTCCATCAAGTTGGATTCACCAGCATCTGAGGACATTCAGGTATCTTCTAAACTATGTCCTGGTGAATGTAGAGCTATTGTTAAAAGGTTTAGAGAGCACAATAAGAAAATGTGTGCTGCTCTAAGAAAAATGGAGGAGAGGAGATATGAATCAAGTGCAGTCATTGAAAGCTTTGAAAAGAAAATAAAAGATTATCAAGCCAATGAACTACAAATGGATTATGATAGAAAATATCATAAGTGGGAAAAAGAGCAGCTTCAAGAGGAGATTGATAGTCTGAAAAAGAAGCTAAGTGAGAAGGAAAGTAAGGTTGATGAGTTAACCAAGAAGTTGGAGGGTGTTGATATTGATCTGAGCATGTTCAAGGCAACAAATCTTAAACTTGAAACCTTGTTTCAATCTCAAGTTAGAGACAAGGTAAATACTGGCCTAGGATACAAACAAACCCCACCTTCATACAACTAAAACTACATAACTCCAATGTCAGAGGTAGCTGACAGATATGTTAATGATCCTTTGGAAGAAGAACTTAAGTCAGCTGATCCAAAGTTTGAGAGTTATGAAGATGGAGTTCTGTCAGAAGTAAGTGATGAAGATAATGAGGAAGTTGTGAAGAAGGATGAAGTTATTCCATATGAAAATCACATCTGTTGTGATCCCATTCCCACAAAATCATCTTTACAACCTGTGGTGTTTGTAAAAGCATCTACTGAACCCCTCACCAATGAGCCAAAACCCTCAAAAGTTGTTAACTCCATAAAAAGTTTCACAACTATTGCCAACAGTTCTCATCTCTACACTAACAGTTCCAAAAAGAACCCAAACATCTCAACTGTTAGTACTAAGACCAAAGGAAAGGAGAAAGTTGGTGAAGTTGTAATTGGAAAGCCCAAGAAGGAGGCTGCAAAAGCACAGACAAAACCCAGATCTGTAAAAAGGCATACTGAAATGCCTGCATGCACATGCCAAAAGCATGGTGTACAAAAGTTTCCTCAGTTAGCACCTGTTAGAGGAAATCAAAGAAATAGGAACCAGTTCTGGTCACAAAGAACTGGTTTGCCTATTGTGAAAGTTAAAAAGTGCTATATATGTGGGAGATCCAATCACTTGGTTCAAGACTGTTATTATAACCACAGCTGTGTAGCACCAAAAAATCAAGTTTCAAAAGGCAAAATAACAGTTCTAAAACTGTTAAGTCAAAGCAGATTAACAGTTCTAAAACTACTAAGCCAAAACAGGCTAACAGTTCTACAACTGTTACATCCAAACCAACTAACAGTTCCACCACTGTTTTATCAAAACCAAAAACTGTTGGTCTGGCTTGGGTGAAACTGCAGAAACAAACAGTTTCTGAAGAGGGTAAAACTGGTACTCAAATTGCAAAACAGAATAAGTCACATGATGACTCAACTGTTTTACCATCTACAACAACTGTTTGTTCAAAGGTCTCAACTGTTAATCACAACAGTTGGGAACCACATGTTCTTACAAAGTATTCATCACACAAATTAGAGAAATCTAATTTGGATGAAATCAAAAAGAACCAAACTCTGTTTAAGTATTATGACTTGAATGGTGTACCAAAGACCTGCATGGCCTGGGTACTTCCTGCTACTAACTGATTTTATTTGTGCAGAGCATTCATAGGGCCAATCATGGATCTATCTGGCATGTGGATAGTGGATGCTCAAGGCACATGACTGGAAATCCACATTGTTTGAAGGATTTCAGAAGCATCAATGGTGGATTTGTAGCATTTGGAGGAAATGCTAAGGGAGGAAAAATCACAGGTAAAGGAGCTGTTGAGGCAGGTACACTTACATTTAATGATGTTTTCTTTGTTGAACAACTTAAGTACAATCTGTTAAGTGTATCTCAAATCTGTGACAATGGAAACAAAGTTTTGTTTACAGATTCAGAATGCGTTATTCTATCAAAAGATTTTGAACTAAATGAGAAGGATGTTCTTTTGAGAACACCTAGAAAGGATAATGTATACTGTCTAGATACATAAAAGATTGCTAAACAGAATGTGTTAAGTTGTTTACTCTCAAAGGCATCTCATGATGAGTCTGCCATTTGGCATAGAAGGATGTGTCATATGAATTGTAAAACCATGAACTTGTTAGCTAAAAACAGTTTGGTAAGAGGTTTGCCACAAAAAGAATTCTCATGTGATGATCATTGTGTGGCTTGTCTCAAAGGCAAGCAACACAAAACTTCTTATAAGACCAAAGAAGTTTCTTCCATTACTGCACCTTTACAATTGTTACACATGGATCTTTTTGGTCCTACATCTGTGGTGAGTATAGGGAAGAAAGTCTATTGTTTAGTCATAGTTGATGATTTCAACAGGTTCACATGGGTTCAATTTCTTAGAACTAAGGATGAAACTGCTGAGTTAGTTAAGTCACTTATTCTTAAAATTGAAAATCAATCTGATTTAAAGGTGAAAGTCATTAGATCTGACAATGGTTCTGAATTTAAGAACTATGAGCTAAACAGTTTTTGTGAGGAAAAAGGAATTGAAAGACAGTTTAGTGCCCCTAGGACTTCCCAACAGAATGGAGTTGCTGAGAAAAGGAATAGGACCTTGATAGAGGCTGCTAGATCCATGTTAGCTTATTCTAGGCTCCCAATGACATTCTGGGCAGAAGCAGTGAACACTGCCTGCTATGTTCAGAATAGAGTACAAGTAGTCAAGTCCAAAGGGAAAACTCCTTATGAGTTGTTCCTCAAGAGAAAACCTTTAATCAACTTCTTCAAACCATTTGGCTGTCCTTGCACTATCCTTAATACCAAATCACAATTATGCAAGTTTGAGAGTAAGGCTGAAGAAGGTTTCTTTGTAGGATACTCCACTCAAAGTAAAGCTTATAGAGTATTTAACAATGTCACTAGAATCATAGAAGAGAGTATGAATGTCTCTTCCAATGAGAATAGGATCAATATTGCAGGTAATGGACCTGATTGGTTATTTGATATTGATGCATTGTCTAAATCTCTTTCTTTTGAGTATTCTACTGAAACAACTGCAGGTACCTCCACAACTGTTGGTAAAAATCAACAAACAGTTTCCAACAGCCCAAACAGTTTTGAAACTGTTAGCTCAAAACCAACAACTGTTGGTTCAAACAAAGTTACTGAAGACTTTGTTGTGATTCCTATGCTTCAACAAGAGTTCTCCAAGCTGTTGATCCATTGATTGATGCTGAATCTTCAAAGGACATGGAATCTCATGATTCTCACCAACACACTGAATCTGCATCCCAAACAGTTGCTGATCAAGTGTGTGATACTGCTGGAAATTCAAGTGAATGTGAGTTTGATCTGTCTAATCTAGGGAATGAACTGACTGAAGAAAACATTCCTACATCAAGAATTCACAAGAATCATCCAATATCACAAATAATTGGTGATCCAACCACTCCTATCAGAACAAGGAACATGCTGCAAAATGAAAACAGTGGTGTGGATCTTGCCCAATTTGATGTGAATGCCTGCTTTCTATCTCAAATAGAACCAAAGAAAGCAGTTGAAGCTTTGAAAGACCCTTCATGGGTGGAAGCAATGCAAGAGGAGATCTTACAATTTCAAATTCAGCAAGTTTGGAAGTTGGTTGAGCTTCCAAGAGGCAAAAGAGTAATTGGCACCAAGTGGGTGTTCAGAAACAAGAAAGATGAAAGAGGGATTGTAATCAAGAATAAGGCAAGACTGGTTGCACAGGGCTATACACAAGAGGAAGGAATAGACTATGATGATGTCTTTGCACCTGTTGCAAGGATTGAAGCCATTAGACTATTTCTTGCCTTTGCAAGCTTCAAAGGATTTAAGGTATATCAAATGGATGTCAAGTCTGCATTTCTTTATGGAACTATTGATGAGGAGGTATATGTGTGTCAACCCCCTGGCTTTGAAGACTCAAAGTACCCTGACAGGGTATATAGGTTGGATAAAGCTCTATATGGACTACATCAAGCTCCTAGAGCTTGTTATGAGACATTATCATCCTACCTTCTTGAGAATGGTTTTAAGAGAGGCACAATTGACAAAACATTGTTTACAAAGATTGTTAAGACAGAGATTTTGCTTGTGCAAATCTATGTTGATGATATAATCTTTGGATCCACTAATGACAGCCTGTGCAAAGAATTTGAAGTCATTATGCACAAAAGATTTCAGATGAGTTCCATGGGTGAACTCACATTTTTCTTGGGATTACAAGTGAAACAGAAGCCCTCTGGTATCTTTCTAAGCCAATCTAAGTATGTCAAAGACATATTGGACAAGTTTGGCTATCAAGATGTGAAACTGGCAAGCACTCCTATGGAAACACACAAACAGTTGGGAGCAGACTCTGAAGGGGAGGATGTAGACATACATCTATATAGGTCAATGATAGGTTCATTAATGTATTTAACTACTTCTAGACCTGATATAATGTTTGATGTGTGTGTTTGTGCCAGATTTCAATGCAGTCCGAAGATGTCACACTTGTTTGCTGTGAAGAGGATCTTTAGATACCTCAAAGGCCAACCAAAATTGGGACTTTGGTATCCTAAAGATTCACCTTTTGATTTGGTGGCATATTCTGATAGTGACTATGATGGAGCCAATGTGGACAGAAAATCAACCTCTGGAGGATGTCAATTCTTTGGATCAAGGCTGGTTTCATGGTAATGCAAGAAACAAACAACTGTTTCAACTTCAACAGCTGAGGCTGAATATATTGCTGCATCAAGCTGCTGTTCACAAGTGTTGTGGATTCAGAATCAGCTTCTGGATTATGGTTTGTCTTTCTTAAATACACCTATTTGTGTTGATAACACCAGTGCTATTAGCATAGTTAATAATCCAGTGAAGCATTCTAAAACCAAGCACATTGAAATCAGATTTCACTTCATAAGAGACTGCAATGAAAAGAAATTAATCCAAGTTATGAAAGTCCATACTGATGATCAATTAGCTGATCTGTTCACTAAAGCATTTGATGTGAGCAGATTCAACTTTTTGATCTCAAACATTGGAATAATTAACTTGGACTAACAGTTGTTCATTACTCAATGTTTTTCACACTAACAGTTTGCAACTGTCAGTATTGTTATCTAATAACTGTTGATTTTAAGTGTTCAGGGAAGAGTAGAAGTGCAAATCCCAAACCAGTTTTGGACATATCTGGTTGCCTATCCCACAAACAGTTTTCAAATCCGTGAATGTCCTTGATATGTGGTAAAGGTAAATCCTTTATTGAGAACAGTTTCAGACTGATAAAGGTAAGTCACTTTACTTTGTAGTGTTGTGAAAGGACATGACAAGTCTCTGCATGCTAAATTATTGAAAAATTCACAACCACAAGTTTGTCTATAAATTAACTTGCATGCATTCTTCACAAATCACACCTACATTTGCATTCCAAAGAGCAAAATTTTCTTTGCAAATGGCTACTAACTTCTTTCTCATAAACTTCAAAGAAATTAATGTTAAATAAAGTTATGTAACCATCCCTGCCCCATTTGTTAGAATGCATGAGCTTTGGAAATACTCATCTTGTGTTCTTGAGATGCATGATGATCGAGATGTGTTCACCTTGACACAGCACCCAGACCCACGTAGGCCAAATAAAATGACTGATCATATTCGTATAAGAGGTGATTTTGAAAACTTCACTCTCTTCCACGAGTTGCCTACCAACTTCTGTTTAAGGTTCGACTTGAACCTGGAAGGCACTACAGGCTCAGTAGTGTGGTTCAATGTTCGAAGAAATGATGTTGATGATGTCCTTCTCGCCTCGGATGATGATGCAGTGGAGGTCATTGTAATCGATGCCTAGTTCCAATGCACGTCATGGTCTTAGCTGATGATGAATTGGCAGTCATCATCTTTAGAGACGAACAACCGTTAGAGAAAAAGATGGGTCTAGAAATCGAAGTCAGAAAAGACTAAATTTCGTTGACCCTTGCACAATTAGATAAACAGTACCAACAATGGCTTGTGAAAATGCATGTACTTTGTAGTTTATCTGTGTTAAACATGAATAAAATGCATATTTTTTTGATGTCTGTGTTGGCTAATGGTTTGTTTATGATGCATCAGATTATGATGGATGTATGAGCTAAGTTTTGTTGACAGTTGCACATTTTTGTTAACAGTTGTTTGAAATACTACTAACAGTTTTCAACTGTTAGCATATAGCCTGCCCAACTGTTAGGCAAAATCCATGTGCATCTGAGGGGGAGAAACTCGTCCAACAACAGTTGTACTTTCTAACAAAAACAGTCTTCAACTGTTAGTGTGTAGAATACACAACTGTTCGAAAAGGGAGTTATTTCTAAATAACAGTTGTTACATCTTATGAAAACAGTTCTTCAACTGTTAACGTTATTTTTTGTCCGTCAACTGTTAAGTTACTAAAGGGTGTTTTGGTCTTTGCAGAATTTTGAGGATGTTTGAATTGCATTGAACATTCGAAACATATAAAAGGCAATTCCCTCCTCATCAGTTCATTCACTCGTTCTGAACTTTGATCAAACGCTAAAACCCTAGAATTTTGCTCTCAAATCAAAATGGCTCCCCTTCCATTTGTCAAAGAACACAATATGCTTGCCTTCCTTACAAAACCTGCTGATCTTACTGCTTTCCACGGCATGATTGACTCTCTCTCGATGTCAACTCTACACACTGCTCTCACCATAAACCCAACCATTTACACTTCTCATATTGATCAGTTTTGGAAACATGCTACCCTTCGAACAACTGATGAAGTGCAATGGATTGATTCCACTGTTGATGGTTTGAATATTTCAATCTCTGAGGACTCCATCCGCCAACTTCTTCAACTTCATGATCGCGATGGTGAGTATTCTGATTCTGTTTCCCTAGACTTTGTGCATACCGAGTTGGTTAGGCTTGGGTATGAGGGCCCTAGGGGCAAGGGTACCTTCTACAAGGGACATTTTTGTGCACACTAGAAGTATTTGATTCATACTCTCCAGCAGTGTATAAGTCCTAAACGCACAGGGTGGAACGAGTTTGGAAGCAACATTGCATTGGCCTTAATCTGTTTGGCCAACAATCGTTGTTTCAACTTTTCAAAACTTATTTTTGATGCCATGGTAAAACATCTCGGGACCAAATATGGTCTCTTTTTTATGTACCCGCGATTTGTGCAAGGTTTGTTAAACTTTTTTATGCCAAATCTTAAAGCACACAAGAGGATCCTAATTCCCTCTGCTCATGTGGCTTCCACATTGAGCAAGTTGATGGTTAATGAGAAGAATTTCTCAGGTGCCATAACTCCACCACTCTCTGCAATGGTGGAGTTTCTTTCAAGAAACAAAGCTGCCAGGGGTGAGCATGAAGCCTAACTTATTGCTACACCACCACCTCTGGAACCCACAGCTCACGATACTCAAATAATCCCCTCTGCTACCTTTGAAAGAGCTACAACACAAGCCCCTGCACTAAAAATATTTCGAAAGAAGAGGAAAAGAACTGGTGGTGCTCCTTCCACCACAGTTCATGAAACTGAAACTGTAAGCCCTGCACAGGTGCATTCACCTGTGCAGAATACCCAAAGGGAACCCCTTGTGCTGTCTCCCAGGCACAATGAGGAGGTGATCACTCCATTAGAGGGTGATCATATGGTTTCTGAGGCTAACTATACTGTTTTATCCGCAAGGGATAAACAGGACAGTGTTAACATAACTAAGACCTCAGCCACGGCAACAGAGGCTGGTCAAACAGTTTCTGGAAATCCCCAGTACCAAGAACAGAGGGGTACTGGTGAGGGATCTTCTAGAAGTGAACCACCAGTTCTATCTGCCGATGATATGTTCAAAGTGGCAACACTGGCCGGCTGACATTGAGGCAAGTATGAAACTTAAAGCATTGACGAATCCTGATCTTGTACCATTTGTTGCTGCTTTCCTCTATCTCAAAAAGAGGAATTTCCAATATGACAAGCTTATGACAAAGCATAATGAGCTAATTATCAAGCAGGATCAACAAATCAAATTTTTGTCAGCTTCTTCGAAGAAGGCTACTGATGTCCTTCACGCACATGATCAAATGCTCCAAAAATCTTCTACTCGTGCCAGACCCTCCTCTCAAACAGTTCCAATCAATAAGGGGGAGAAATCTTTAAAGCCAAAAACAGTTGTTGAAACAGTTGCACCAGTTGAACTAATAGTTGCATCTAGTACACAAACAGTTGCAGCTGAAGGCACAACAGTTGCACCAATTGAACAAACAGTTGCAAGTGTTCAATAAGTGGAAGAAGAAGAAGAAAGGTTGTCAGCTGTGGATAGAGTGTTGATTAACAAGATGATCATGACAGGAGACTATCCAACAACCGAGGTTTTAAAACATGGTCTAAAGTTAAACAAAATCATTTGATTGAAATAGGTGCTCAAACTCTGAATATCAGCACATTCAAGATGGCACAAAAGATTGATGATGGATGGTTGGATGGAAAAGTGTCAAAGCTGAAACCACTTGCACCTAAGCCAGGGTTTAAAGGCATTGCAATTATTGAAGGAAAGAAAGATGAAAGGATGCCCCCTGTGCTAGGTAAGGGAAAGGAAGTGGTGGTTGATATTCCCAAGCTCAAGCTCACAAAAGAACAACAAGAAGAGCATGATAGGGAATTAGCACAAAGGTTGAATGCTGAGCTTGTACAGCAAGAAAAGAAAGATCATGATCTAGATCAACAACTAGCTGCAGAATTTACACAAGAATTGAATGAAGAAGAAAGGGAGAAGAAGGCTGGTAAGGGAGTAAAAAGAAAAAGAGTTGTAAAGAAAAAAACAGTTCCACCTCCCAAGCCAGTAGTTGAAAAGAAAAAGCCAGTAGTTGAAAAGAAAATGCCCCAAACATTCCAAAAGTCTGAAGAAAAAGCTAAAGCTGAAAAGGTTCAAACCATTCTTCAAGACAGACTAAATGTGGAGATTGCAGAAAGAATTGAAAAATTAGAAAAAGAGCAGCTTGGTCAAAAATCCCACATTACTGAGTGGAGATTTGAATTTTTGAGGGTAGAGACTGGAAAGCAAGGATTTACTATTGTCAGGGAACTGGAACCAATTGAAAGTTATTCCAGTTTCTTCCATATGATGGATTGTGTGACAAGGAGAGACATACAGGAGATGTATGCATATGGAGTAAGTCACTATGGAGGGGCAGCTGAGGTTGAAATAAAAGTCTTGATGATGCACTTATCTAGTATATGTAATCCACTGGGAGTTATGCCCATGTTGATAAGTGATGAAAGATTTCCAATCATTACTGTGAAAGTATATGAAAGATCAAGGGTGTATCAAATGGTGATGGGAAATGCTCAAACTCAGTGGTTTGATCTTGAGTTCATCGAGCACAGTATACCAAAGCTAATGTATATGTTGAAAGCAAGGTTTTATGGCCCTGCACAAGTGAAGGAAGATCTGATGAAGAGATTGAAGAAGAGATTGGAGCTTATACAGTCAAAGAAAATGTAATTTTTCTATCTCTTGAATTTTTTATTGTAACAGTTTGATTTCGCATGCAATGATAAATATGTTCTTTGCTTATGCTTAATTTGTCTGTGATTGAACCCTATGATCGAAAGAACTTAAAGATTTTGATCAATTCTTTAAGTTAGGGGGAGATTGTTGGGAAATTAGCTAAGGCATTAAGACTGTTTAACATGCAAAGTTGAAACTGTTAGAAGAGTTTATGGAAAACAGTTGTGAACTGTTAGATGAATATATGAAAACAGTTGTGAATAACAGTTGCTGTGGGCATTACAACTGTTAGTACAAAGTTCAGAACTGTTAGTTCAAACTTCTACAACTGTTTGAAGACCTTGAAGCCGAAGACTGTTAGAAGAACCAGAACTGTTGCATCCAATAAACAGTTTCGGTTGAGCTAAATATGGAAAACCCTATCTTTGAAGATATCCCGAAATATTTGAAAGATCATCAAGATTATCTCAGAAGATAGAAGATTACCTAACTGTCAACAAATAAAGGAAGATCAAGGAGTATATATATACTAGATTAGAAGTTATAATATGTACGTACTCATTGATTAAGTTTTTGCATTCATTCTTCAAATTGTAATTTGCTTTCAGAATAGTGCTAAGCCTCTAAGTTTCTCTTTGAAACCCAAGAACAATCTGTGTTCATCGTCTAACATAATAAGTTAGATTGAGGGTGAAGTTCGCTATTGTAATCATTCTGGTTTTATAAGCTCTAAGAGAAACCAAAGAGATCTTCTTAAACAAGCCTATGAGAACTTCACCAGTGGAAAGAATGAGAGCATCACCCAAATCTTTGATAGGTTTTATAAGCTGGTAAGCCAACTAGAGAGTGCTAAGGTTAGGCTTGATCAAGATGAGATAAATAGAAAGTTTCTTAGATCTCTAGGTGATGAATGGACTGTGTTTGCTGCACAATGGAGGACTAAGGATTCCCTTGAAGACATAGAGTTAGATGACCTCTATAATAGTTTGATAGTGTTTGAGGGAGAGATAGAGGGAAAAAGAAAAACTGTTGTCCCTAGCCACAATGCTGCTCTCCTGTCATCCTCAGGTATGGAATCAAACTATTCATTAACTAACTCTATTGATAGTTGTGCATGTACTAGTTCTGCTGTTGGACTAGATGTGAACACTCCAGATGCTGTGCTTGAAGCTTTTCTTGCCAGCCATGCACATTCAACCCTCACCAATGAGGATCTTGAACAAGTGCACCCTGATGATCTTGAGGAGATGTATCTCAAATGGCAGATGGCCATGATTACTATAAGAGCCAAGAGGTTCATCAAAAGGACTGGAAGACAAAACATGAATTTCAGAGCTGATGGCAAGGCTGGATTTGACAAGTCAAATGTGAGATGCTTCAAATATCAACAGCTTGGTCACTTTGCAAGAGAGTGCAGATCTGGTGGACAAGTCCAGAATCAAGGTCAGAGGCCAACTCAGAATCAAACTTCCTCAGCATTGGTCTCACAAGAAGGCCATGGGTTTGATTGGAGTGATCAAGCAGAAGAGGCTACAAACAACAAAGCTTTGATGGCATTGACTGACTCCTCCATCAAGTTGGATTCACCAGCATCTGAGGACATTCAGGTATCTTCTAAACTATGTCCTGGTGAATGTAGAGCTATTGTTAAAAGGTTTAGAGAGCACAATAAGAAAATGTGTGCTGCTCTAAGCAAAATGGAGGAGAGGAGATATGAATCAAGTGCAGTCATTGAAAGCTTTGAAAAGAAAATAAAAGATTATCAAGCCAATGAACTGCAAATGGATTATGATAGAAAATATCATAAGTGGGAAAAAGAGCAGCTTCAAGAGGAGAATAGGGCTGGTAATATGACGAGAAGACAAGGATAGCTAGATGATATTATATAGTAGGATTTTGATTGGCTCAAGGGAGATATAAATTAATACTTGCTGATCTTACGATCTCTATGTAGTAGTTTTTTTTAAATAGTAGAACATACGTATACACTAATCTAATCTTAAATTTACACCTTTTGTTCCCAATGGAACTTAAAACGATGACCGACAATAGGCTAAGGGGAATACCTTGTAATACCTTTTACTGCTAGTATACAAGCCATTTGGTATATAGTAGTCCTTGATGTGATCTTTAGGAGTACATAGACCTATGGAATATGAACGGTAGCCTTAAATGAACCGTATATGATTATACAAAAAATATACCTTTTTAAGAAGATTTTATGCTTTATTAATATAAGACCAATTGCACTGGTTATCTAACAGTGGGCTAGTTGGCGCTGGTAACCACCATTGCACCCTCCATTTTGGCTTGCGTTGATTCACTAAACTAACTGGTTTGTGAACAAGCAATCCCTCACGCACCATTTCTCTCTTTTTTGTTTTTATCTCTCTCCTTTCTTCTCTTTCTTCTCTATATCTCTCTCCCCTTTTCCCTATTATTATTTAACTTTAAATAAAAAAAGTGACATAGGATAAATATAGGGGTTTGTAATATAGAATGGAATGAAAAAGAACAATTAATTCTTTTGTAGTGGTAGAATGCACACATTAAGAAGAATTAAATATATTGCAATTGATATGTTTGGAAGAACATTATATTTTGGGAATATTCATTCCTTTTATGAACAAGATACACTAGATGGTTTGAATGGGTTTGTGATCCAACTATATTCCCCCTTGTTTTTTTATTTGCTAGGTGCTTCAATAAAATTGTTATTTAAGCAAAATGATGCTACATATTATTGAGAAAAAACAATAAATTATGATTCAAAATTTAGCAAACTGTCTATATATATATATATATATATATATATATATATAGGAAGAAGTTCCATCGAGAACCATTTTTATTGCGAGAACCGCGAGAACCAATCTGAGCCGTCTAATTCCCCCTCTTTCAATGTCATTGCCCACCCATGAATTCCTCACATACACCCTGCCACACTCGATCCCCCCACGCTCTCCATCCATGAATTCCACTTATCAAATCAACGGCTAAGATTGGTTCTCGCGGTTCTCGCATTTTTATCGGTTCTCAATGGAACCCTCCCATATATATATATATATATATATATATATATATATATATATATATATATATATATATTTATTAATTTTTCATACTTATCCTCTTAATTGCTAAATTACGACATATATGGAAATCGATGAAATGACGAAACCGAGAATTAGTATATTATATGTGTTATCATTTAAAAGGTGGAAGAATGAAGTGTGAAAATCTAGGAGTAACATACAACATTTTCCCCATATTATAAATATATACATTTTGCAAGTCTTAACTTACGGTGATTTACTATTCATTGCTGAGTTTTTATAAAATGCGCTGATTCATTTTTTATTCATAAAGTGCTCCAAAATTTTACACAAACAATGTTGCAGCCCAGTGATCCAAGTTGATGATTTGCTTTATAAATGATGTTAGGTTCGACTCTTCATAAAAGCATTTTTTATTTTCTTTTTTAGAAACTAATTCACCATATACAAAAGTGAAAGAAGAAATACTTTTTAAAGAAGCGCACCAAGTCACCAACTAAACCAAATTAATAGTACAAATACTATTTTATAACTTTGCCATTTATTATTATTATTATTATTAATATTATTATTATTATTATTATTATTATTATTATTATTATTATTATTATTATTATTATTATTATTATTATTATTATTGTTTGTAGTTATAATTTCATCACTTCACTATTATATTATTATTGTTATTATTCGAGTTTCATTTCGAAAAGAATTATTAAGATAAAAAAATAATCCTCATTATAATTATGTCCAACTCTATTTTGCTTACTGAATTGTTTTTGTAATTATATTTGATTTATTACATAAAAACCAGTTGATTAAGTTACTAATTACTGTAGTTTTAAACAAATAATATAAAGTTGTAACTAATGTTTATAATTAGTGAACTCAATTTTAGAACTCTTAACAATATTGACAATTATTAAAAAATTAAGTTTAATAGTTGAATTGATGTAATAATAGCACAATAAATTTTTTCTTCTTCATCATGTTTAACAGATATGTTAGGTTCATAAAGTAAGAAACACCAAAATATTTAAGTTCGATACTATTTATGGCCTAAGATCATAGATTTAAGTCACGTTATTGACAAATTTAAATAGAAAAAAGATAGAGTCGTTCAAAATAAAATAAAAAAATTAGTGACTTCTTAAAAAAGTTTATTTTTTCCGCAATGTAGTGCGGACATAATTTTCTTGTATTTGTAGCAATTAACAATGCTAATTATATAGATAAATGAAAATGTAAATTTAATATAATTTAACACAAACATATATATAAGTATTTGTAACATATATTAAAAGAAAAATATTATGATGTTAACATTATATATTTTTAGTATCTTTCCATCAATATTCCTCTTTTATCTTAACAAAACATTTATTTAAATATTTAGTAGAAACATCTACCTATTTTTGTGAATATTAGCAATCGGATTAACTTCAATTTTGATTATAAAATTGTTCTATAAAGAATTTGATGATGTGTTATGTATAAATTTATGATTTCTAATAAAGAGTGAACCCCTTCTCAGAGATTTTATATTTTTATGTATACTTTACAATTGTTTTACTATACATGCTAGTAATCTTTAACACTATAAAAATTTAAAATTTACCTTAATCATCTCCATGTTTATACACAGTATACAAATATGCTACATTAGTGTGTATTGTCCGGCGTGTTTGTGTGTGTGTATAGGAAGGTTCAAACGAGAATTGTTTTTCTTACGAGATCTGCGAGAACCAATCTTAACCCTTGATTAATATTAATCAATGACTAAGATTTTTTGTGGCTCATTAATGCTTCATTAATAGCTCATTAATGCATCATTAATGAGAATTATTTCAAGAAAATCAAGCCTCATAAATTAATGACAGCAATTCACAGTTTGGTAAATATATAAATTATCAAAATACCCATTAATAAGTAATTATAACATTTAAAACAATGCATATATATATACAGTATTGGACCTATTCAAAGGCGTCGACCGTTTTCACATGGATTCAGCACAAGTGGGCATTATTGCATCTTTTGTTGTTTCTAACATCAACAAACCAATTTGACAACGTATATATAATATTAATTAAAATTAATTAATATATAACTCTGAAAATTAAAGTCGTCTCATGTAACAAAGTCAACTCATGAGTTCAACACGACTGACCGTTTATATAAACTTCAAAAGTAAGCTAGCAAGCTTCAATACCCGGCCACCCGTTATATACATATATCGCCTCACCACGTACGTACACTCGATCGATAAACATACACATATGGCACGACATTTCAATTTGCTGCCCCTTTTTCTCTTGCATCTATTCACATTCTCCGTTTATGGCGATCGTAAGCATGCATTTTCTAGCTATAATTCAAATTTATTACTACGTACTTAACCATTTAAATCAAAGATATGATTGAGGTTTTTGGTCATTTCAGTGTTTTAGTAATTTGAGTGTATGTTTTTTTTTTCTTTTATATCTAACTTCTTAATTACATTGTTATGATTTTAGTGCTTGCGAGTATAGATTGTGGGGCGTCAGAAATCACCACTGATGCGAGTATAGATTGGACTCCAGATAACGATCTGTTCTCAAATGGGGTTTCTCGAGTTGTTCAATCCAGTTACTCGATATCCTCGGTAATGGACACCCTTATGGTTTTCACTACCCGAAAAAAGAACTGTTATTCTGCCTCGGTTACACAGGGCGAAAAAGTCCTAGTCCGTGCTAGTTTCCACTACGGAAACTACGACCGATTGTCAAGCCCTCCATCTTTCGATCTCCACTTTGATGGGAACTTTTGGACTACAGTTCAAACTTCACTTAGTGGGCTAGTAATGCACGAAGCCACTTATGTCGCGAAACAAGATGTCGTTAGCGTGTGTGTGGCTCAAACGAATGCCAACCAGTTTCCGTTTATGTCAGCTCTTGAAGTCCGTAGTCTTGACTCGGAAGCTTATAACCTAGTTGACCAAGATCGGGCTTTGTTCTTGCTTAATAGGCTAGCTTTTGGTGCAAGTGGAACCGTAAGGTAATTAAAAATATAATCAAGTACTCCCTCCGTGCCATTTTTATTATCCTGTTTTGACTTTTTAAAATCTTTCTTTTTCAAGTTTGACCTTAAATATTTTTGTTTATGTTATATAATACTTGATGGAAATTATATCAATGAAAAATTCATTTAAAACACAATACATTTATATACTTTATATCAAATATTATATAACACAAACAAAAAACTTTAAGTTCAAAATTGAAAAAGAAAAACTGTAAAAAGTTAAAAGCGGACAATAAAAATGGAACAGAGTGATTACTACGTACGTCTTTAATCTTTTAAAGTAATTTAATTGAACATTAAACGTGATTTCATGCAGGTACCCTTCAGATCCATATGACCGAATATGGTTAGCTAGACTCGGTGGAAATGGGACTGTTAAGGTGACTAACGACGCCATTTTTGTCAACACTTCAACATCCAATAGCCCGCCTTCAGAAATTTTACAAAACGCGATCACAGTTCAAAGCTTAGCCACTAGTTTGATTTTGGGTACAGTTACCCCATCGACTACTCCGATTTACTTGAATATGTACTTCACGGAAGTCACGAGTCTTGATTCGACTGAAACCAGGTCGTTTAGGGTTTACGAGTCGTCAGACGGAAGTGCTTTGTCACCGGAAATCACTCCACCTTACGGTGGCGTTAACGAATTCTCAATTAGTAACTACACAGTTGGATCTGCTACCGATGTTTTTTTACGTGCTACTACGGGTTCTACTCTCCCGCCTCTTATAAGCGCCATTGAAGCGTTTAACATTAGTAACGTTTTAACAGATGGTACTGACAGCAACGATGGTACGTATGTTCTTCAATTAAGTTTGATTCTATTTTTAACAATTGATCTAGTCATCTAGTGGTATAAGAACCGGTTATGGTAACTGTTAGTATAGTAACCCTTGTTGTCCGTTTTGGATTAACCCTCACGGCTTTAAAACGCGCCATATGGTAGGAGTAAGATCTTGCTCCTTATTAGGAAGAAGAATCCTCATGTCTTATCAATGTGGGATGCTCCTGCATTGTTGTGAGTTTAAGAGTCGCGAATATTTGACCGACTCGAGGTAATGATGAGCCACATAAACCCAACAGATACGATTACTTATATATAGAGAGAATAACTCCACTCGATTCCCTAAAAAACTAGTTGTTAAAATAAAATTATTTTTAAAATGGTATAAGAATATAGCTCTGCTTCTATAAAAGAACCTGCTTGTGTCTGATATGTTTGTTTTATAACAGTTGAAGCGTTAGCTTTGTTGCAAAATACGTTCGACGTGTTAGGAGAATGGAATGGTGACCCGTGTCTTCCGGCACCATACTCATGGGACTGGCTCAATTGCAGTAACGAAGCTACACCTCGTGTAACCGCATTGTAAGCTATATATCTCAATTATATTTTACGGTTAAGATCCTCCAATGTTTACAAACAAGACAGTGAACCCTAAAAAGTAAAATTAAATAAGAATGGCGTAGATAATTATGTGGAAAATTGAATTTTGTAGGTATCTTGATAGCTTTGAACTTTCGGGTTCGCTTCCGGACATTAGCGCCATGGATGCTCTTACGATAATGTGAGTACTTACACAACATGAATTCTTCTAATAATTGTAAATTTTAATTTATTAAATAAAAAGAAATTCTGAAGTTATGACCTTGACTTAAGTACATTAACTAATTAGATTTTAATCATTAATCAATGTATTAATTACCGTGACTTATTCTAATAATATTCTTTTGATTGTAGTGATTTACACAATAACAGCTTAGATGGTTCAATTCCTAGTTTCCTTGGTGCCCTTCCTAATCTCCAACAATTGTAAGTATATATTCATGATTAATATCAATTTTGAAAAATATATATGTTACATATCAAATTACCTTTGAAGTCTTGATCGATTGCATGCTTAATTTAAATATTTTTTTTTTGAATTTTTTTTTACTGATATGACTTTATCTTTATAGAAATTTGGCAACTAATCAGTTTAGCGGAGCAATACCAACTTCACTCTCAAAGAACAACAAACTGAAGTTAAAGTAAGTTGTTTACATATTATTATTGTTGTTATTGTTATTGTTATCATTATTACTACTATATTTTCGGGTAACCCGCGCGCCTTTACGGCAACATATCACTATAAGAAAAACGACTTTTTGAGACCACAAAAGTCGTCTCAAAAAGTCTGAAAGTCGTCTCAAAAGGGTTTTAGAGACGACTATCATCTCTGAAAATTCCGTCACTGTATTGATGTTATACAATTATACTGTTGAAATTTTGTAGAGAAAAAGGAATTGAAGGCAACTAGTGTCAAAATATGAAATGCATTTAATATTGATGAATATTGTTTTTGATTGTGTTTTTTAACTCTGAATAGTGTTACCGGAAATCCTTCCTTGTGTGCATCTGGTAAGCCCTGCTCAACTTCACCCGACGACTCGTCTCCAGATAGCAACACTGTCGTCACTGGGAGCAAGAAAAAGAGCAATCTACCAGTAATCCTTGGCATCACGATACCATTATTCTTTCTTATATGGGTTGCCGCCGGTGTGTTCATCATTTTACGTAGGAGGGCGAGACCAGCAAATGTCAATACATCAGTTGTTACAGGTTAGATCAATCTTACATTCTTACTTACACTAATAGCAAACACATATTTCATGACACTTAATTTTCATCTTGCTAGCTAGCTAATTAAATAGCAATAAGACACCCTTATTTAAAACTTAAACGACCGGTGTATAAAAGAAGGTAAAGATCGACCGATGCAAACAGTTATACCAAGCTACATCCGAGATCGAGAATAGCTCGATCAAGAAAAAAGTTATTTGCAAAAAGTTAAGTTGTTGCTAAATCTTCTTGCACATATATAAATGCAGGTGGCGGAGCACCTGGGAACAACGGCGGAGGAGCAAACGGGATTTCCAATGGGTGGTATAAAAACGGTGAGGAAATGGTGAACGATAAAATTGAAAATGGTGATAGTGATGTAGTGCAACAAAGCTTCGGATCACCTTCACCACTTCTTGATTCATCTAATGGTGTATCTAATAATGATTAATACGAAGTCGACTATCCCACGTTCGAGCTGTATATTTGAATTAAATATACATTTTTTTTTTGTATTTTTTGAAACATAATAAAGTGCGTACGTTTATTCTATTTGTATATTTTGGAGGTGTGTATATAGGAGCATATATATTTGTAATGTATTGTTTAGATATGGGGTGGTATGCGTTTGAGCAAGTTTCAATGGTTATATTAAAAAATGTAAACATTAATTCTCTTTAGTTAAGTTCATGACAACTCTAAAATAACTAGATATATACATAGTTCAACAATTCTTATAGAAGAACTCATATCCTTCATTGTTTTAACATAGTACACAAACCGTATAATTCTACTTCTAGATCTACATTATATGTTCACTGTATGACTTGAACCAACAACCATACGAATCATCTAAAACACCTTCGATCGCAAGGCTATAACACCTTTGGTACATCCTTCACTTAAGCGTCTGGCGAAATGGACATGCGGGGTTGAATCGTGTAACATATTCGAGTTAAAAGCACAGGCAATTACATGCATAGTTTATAGGGGTGTGTGGACCTCATTTAAAATTTTATTATTATTATTATTACTATTTTATATATATACTTTTCATATAGACCACTGTAAAAAACAAAGATGAACCCCTTGTTTTGGCACTGTGCTTCAAGAAAGAGAGTTTTTTAATAGGTGAAAATCTGTAATCTTTTATCAGCTCTTTTTGAATCTTTCATACTTTAAGATTTGAGACAAGAAAGGGAGAGACACAACAAGTTATACAAGTCAACACCTATATGTCTATATTACTTCATCTTTCTCTTGTACTAATTATTTGAATACTATTTAAACCTATAGGCTGTGCTAAGCACAACTCACGATTTTATATGTTCTTCTTTAAGCTAGAATATGTAATTTTGTAAAAACATTATCAAAGATATGAGGCTTGTTGTCTAAATACATATAAAGTGGAGGCATGACACTTGTTGTCTAACGTCTATTAAATCACAATGGTAAAACGAATATATCAATAAAAATCATAGTGATAAAAATGATGCAAGTTAAAAAAGCACTCCAATAATGAAGGTACTATATGACGATGTGATGCATCCCAATATCATTCAACAAGACAAACACGTTACAAGCCAAACGCAAGTAACACAAAAGCATACAATAACCTTAATATTCAAGCTAACTAAATTAACATATATGTAGGAATTGGTTTACAAAACTAAAAAAGAGCTATCAGTAGAGCAAAATTTGGAAGCCAAACATGAAATTAAACTCTCGAGTTGTTCGGAAAACCAAGTAGACCTGCAAGAAATAGATTTTCAATCAATTAACACTAAATGCCATTAGTGGATCAAGAATTATGACTTAACATATAAACTCTACTTACAACGAGCGACCACATAGATCATAGATCTGTAAGAGAATGTTAACTTTATTTACAGTTTCTTTAGGTTGCTTTTATGAATTATTAAAATTTTGTAACATAATACTAACTTTACTTAAAGCCATATATCATGGTCAATTGGTCATGACTTTTTGGTGAATCAAAATGACAAAAATAAAATTGTATTACCTTGACACTTATAAGAAAAACAGAAGAATAAAAATAGAAGATATCACATATGAATTAGATGGAGTGTAGTTAAAATACTATGTCGAAAGACAAGTAAACGAAGATAAATATTTTGTTGATAAATTCAAAACATATATTTAAATATGAACCCAATATGTAGTTACTACAAAACCTGAAATTAATTGATATGGGGAAAAATGCAAACAATATAAATCTTGATACGTAATATGAACAAATCAACAAAGAAAAATCATAATTTTAAGCACCTTAAAAGCTATCTTATATTCTTATTAAAAGAAAATGATGCTTACCTCATCATTCCCCTTTCCTAAAAAATCTCCACCAATTATAGCCCTTTACTTAAAAAAAATAATTAAAAAAATGGAAAATAAAGCATTATGACATCACATAGGGCTTCAAAGGCTTAAGTCTTCACAATTCTTTCTACATAATGACATTAATTGGAAGGGGTTTAATGTAAATTGTTAAGGGGGTAGTATGAATTATGTGAGGTGATTTTAAGAAAATTGTATATTAATGTAATTAATTATAAGTTATTTGAAAATTATGTTTAATAACTTCAAATATATTTTGTTTTGAGAAAAAATAATTATATATTTGTAACCGTCTTATTTTTATCTACGTTTTGATATAAATTTTATCGGAATTATGAGTTTTTTAAATAATTAGTATAATTTAATTCTTTTATCAACATCTAAGTAGTTATTGAATATTTTATTCGTCTTTTATAGTTATTCCCTCTACATAATGTAGTCGATATAATCACTGATTTCTTGGTATTTCGATAAAAAGAATTAAAAGTATACTATAACTAATGGTTAGTGGCATAAAGTTGTTTACAAAACTACCACTACCGTTAGAGTTTTTTAAAATTAATTGTTAGTTGTGAGTACATAACCCTTCAGAAACTAGAACTCTACATAATTACTGAGTAGTGAAACAACTGTAATGATAGTGAGTTTTGTAACTACACATACAACTTAAAATTTTATATAAAAATTTTAATTGTCTAAGTTTTCTTATTTTTGAACTAATAACTTGATACATAAAATAAAAATTATTATTACATGGATATTTGAATTCAGTAAGATCTCGTGTTTTCAATCATATTTAATTGAATAATAAATTACACTTAAGTGATTTACGTATATATAGACATAATATATTCTATGTTAGAATATTATTTTTATACGATCTAATTTGCGTATACTTAGATGGATGTCATCAATATTTTACTTTTAATAAATTTAGTTTACAATTTCAAATATTCAAACATATAATTAGCTAATAAAAATGTATTTAAAGCACTTGATATTATAACATTGACAATAATATTATAGTTATGTCTTTATAATATCGGGAGAAAAATCCATCACGAGAAACACATTAATATTATACTAAAAACTTTTAAACGTGTAATGTAACTTTATATTTCTTAAAAAGAGTATTTATTAAAAGTATTAAAAATACACGTTTTTACTCATGGATAGTTATATGTGAAGGTTTCTCGAGTGAAGAGTAAGGATTGGTTAAATGTTTTAATTTATGATGATGAAGGAAACCATACTAATAAAACCATGAATATTGTTTATAAAGAGGTTTTACAAAAAATTTAATGAATAATCTTATGTATGGATTTCAAAATTCTGTAATGGTTATTCATTTCTTATTTTTCTTACGAGATTTTATTTTCCTATCTATGCTTTGTAATTATTTTTACTATATGTGTTATGACTCTTTAAAACTATATAAATTTAAAATTAACTTATATAATCTCGTGTTGATACACGGGTCATTTAACTAGTATGTACATGAAATCAACCTGATAAGCTAAAACACCTTAACACCTTAACCCTTTAAACTAAAATAACTTAGCTTGGTTTGCTATAAAAATTTCAAGAATTTAAGACTGATTAAAAACGAATGTTGTAATTTGTAAATAGTAACCAAAGTAACCAAGGAAACATACCAATGAATGTTGTAATTTGTAAATAGTAACCAAAGTAACCAAGGAAATATAGTCTGAGAGGCATATAGCAGTTGATATTTGAGAGATTTATAATTTGAAATGCATAAATATTTAAATTCCAAACTAAATAATAAGATATCTTACCATATTATAAGTGATTTTAAGCCACTATGAGCTAACATCTGTTGTTGTTGTTTATTTCTTTATTCCCTCTGGTCAAGGGTGATTTTAAAGTGGCATTTAAAACTAAAGTTGGAACTTACAAAAGAAAAAGGATACGCAGGTAAGTCATGCAAATGAACTAAAAAATCATATAACCAACTTTCTCTTAGACATTTCATCGAACAGGTTATGTGCATTCTCCAAATTTCCGCCAAAGAACCATATTTGAGAAACATCTAATTTGAGAAAAGAATGATGAATGCCTCACAAATCTCTGCCAAAGTGCCAATATTGTCTCACCACCGGCTAGTGTCTCCACCTCATCGGCCACAACATACTTGTACCCACTCTCTCTACTTTATCATCACTCTCTGTCGACACCCAAACTACAATCGTTGTAGATCTAGGTGTTAAGATTGAGGCACCTAAAACCAGCGTTAGAATAACGCGGAAAACAGAAAATAAACAAACACAAGATCTAATGTGGTTCGGTCCAAACATGACCTACGTCCACGGGCAGGAACATAGACTTCTTTATTATAACTCTAGAGATATTTCGATGTACATATGACTTCACCCTAGCCTTGGTATTTATAGGCAAACAAACTAGAAATTTAATCCAACTCTAATACATAAAGATAAGCTCCTAACAATAATAAAATAGACCATTATCAAATCGGCCGTACATATCGATAACCTTGAAATTAAATATACCATAGGATAAGATATATATTAATCCTTGTTTCAATTCAAAATTATCCCACGTCACATACATGAATTCCTCCAAGTCGTATGCATCATGAACATAATTCCAATCCATGCAAATAATAATCCCATCCATGCAAGATTTAATTTCAAGTTCATGCACGCTCAAAAACCGACAATTTTCGTTTAACATCGAGCTCCCGATTAACTCTAGTTTCAAATACCAAACCGTTATCAAGTCATACCCAACAATCTTCCCCCTTAACTTGAGTACCCTTCAACAGTCAACTAAGATCCGACAATCTCCCATGACCCGAGTCCTCAACTGTCAACCGTCATCACCAAAGAACCGTCTCTCATCTACCAATCTCCCCGAAGGAACTACCTCCTTGTCCGAGCCACGAAGTCCGACACCGCGTCGCGCGACTTAACCGAAGACCAACTCCACCCGTGTCGTCTCGACTTCGTCAGGTCAATTTTTCGCTCCAAGTTCGGTACAGCCGTCGTTCCAATCACAGAACTACCCTCCAGAACGTAAATACCACGTCGCAGCCTGCCCTGCATTATCACTCGAGCATCCCGAGAAACCTTTAGTCCATCCCCTTTACCAGAATATTTATATCCATTCCTGCCCAAAGTACCAAGAGAAATTAGATTCTTTCGAAGATCCGGAACATACCAGCAATTAAACCGCTTGACCTTTCCATCATGCAACTTAATCTGCACCGTACCACTGCCTTTGACACTCCGAATCCCATCGTCCCCCAGCTTCACCTTACCGTTCCACTTCTTAAAGGAAGTAAACAGATCACGTGAGAATGTCATGTGATTAGATGCAGCCGTATCAAATACATGTATCTGCAGGACTACTATCCATGCATACAGTCAAAGCATCGCCTATGTCGTCATCTTCACGAACCACATTACCATCTCCCCTTTTAGGACAGTCTTTCCTGATGTGACCGAACTCCTTACAGTAATAACACATTACCTTTCTCGTGGATTTTGTTTTTGAACGCGACTCCCCAGTCCACCCATTCCACCATGTGTCCTTCCCCTACCCACGTATAAACCTGAACCGGACTCCCCCTCATTAAAAGAAACCTTAAGCTTGAGTTCCTTCGACAACAAGGCATCCTTTACTTCAGCAACAGAAATTGTTGACCTACCATACAAGTGATACATCATGGTATCAACAAAATTTTCATACGAATGTGGTAGTGAACACATCAAAATCGGGGCAAGATCTTCATCATCAATTTTAACACCCACAACCTTCAAGTCAAGGGTAATACGGTTAAAATTATCTAGATGATCTTTTACCTGGGTATCTTCTGACATCCGGAGGGTATACAACATCTGCTTCTGATAAAGCCTATTCGTGAGGGTATTCTTCTGATACTTCTCACACAGCTTTTCCCACAGACCTGCAGCCGTTGTTTCATCCACCACCTCCCTCAATACCTCATCAACCAAACAGAGCAAAATTGCCGAATACGCTTTTGCTAGAACGTCTCTCTTAACATCCTCCTTCATCTCATTCGGAAGTTTATCTTCTCCTTCTAACTCCACCGCGCAACCCTGCTGAACCAGAAGAGCCTTCATCTTTACCTTCCACAACGTGAAATCGTTTGAGCCATTGAATTTCTCCAAATCAAACTTCAAAGATGACATCTTCACAATCAACAAATACAGGAGCCCGGTGAACAGAACCGTGGCTCTGATACCACTTGTTAGGATCGAGGCACCTAAAATCAGCGTTAGAATAACACGGAAAACAGAAAATAAACAAACACGAAATTTAACATGGTTCGGTCCAAACACGACCTACGTCCACGGGCAGGAATAGAGACTTCTTTATTATGACTCAAGAGATATTTCGATGTACATATGACTTCACCCTAGCCTTTGTATTTATAGACAAACAAACTAGAAACGTAATCCAACTCTAATACATAAAGACAAGCTCCTAACAATAATAAAATAGACCATTATCAAATCGGCCGTACATATCGATAACCTTGAAATTAAATACATAAAGACAAGCTCCTAACAATAATAAAATAGACCATTATCAAATCGGCCGTACATATCGATAACCTTGAAATTAAATATACCATAGGATAAGATATATATTAATCCTTGTTTCAATTCAAAATTATCCCACGTCACATACATGAATTCCTCCACGTCGTATGCATCATGAACATATATAATTCCAATCCATGCAAACAATAATCCCATCCATGCAAGATTTAATTTCAAGTTCATGCACGCTCAAAAACCGACAATTTTCGTTTAACGTCGAGCTCCCGATTAACTCTAATTTCAAATACCAAACCGCTATCAAATCATACCCAACACTAGGTTTGTTGCTTTTGAAGAAGAAAGCATGCACTAATCGATCTACAAACAAACACGGACAGTGTCTCTGTAATCTTTCCATACACATTTTTATTTATCTATTTGCTCGATTTACACACAAACGCACACTAATCGACACACAAAATGGAACACGCACTCTGTGAAATATGCACACAACCAAACGAACAAGTACACACACAAACATAGTCATATGGGGGGATGAAAAAAGAAAGAGACAATAGAGAATGGAGGGGAGAGGATGTATAACAGATTGAGAGGAAAAAAAGTGTAATTTTCATGTGGGTAATGGCTTATGCTATGGTAGAGGAGAAGACACAGTATTTAACTATTCACTGACAAATGGTAGAAAATTAGGATATGTCATTCTTCTTATAAGATAGGTAGATATGTGTGTATATGTATAGACAAGTTAGAAAGTCTTTATGGTATTTTAATATCTATTTTTATTAAAGATATTAATCTTGTCTTTTTTTGTTAAATTGCTGTTTATAGATTTAAATATATGCTAGATAATTTTTTTGAAACTTTGGTTAGATAATAATACTATATTAGTAGATTATATTGAATCACATATTGTATTAATATTTGATATCGTATGTTGAGAATGATTTATTCGATATCATTAGTTAATAGTAATGATATAATCTTAGGGAATTTATGGGATATGAAGTATTGTCGGTATCATATGTAAGAACTTTATGCTATTTGTTTAGATTATATGTTTTTTCGTTGGTATTTATAAGGTTCTATATGATACAACCGGACCTGTAACTAAATATTTATTTTGATCCGTTATCTAATTTTTCGGCCGACCCGCTTTGTCATATAGTGGACCCCAGTATGTTAGAATCCTAGATTCGCCACTAGTTAAAAGGGATCATTTTATTATTAAAAACATAAATAAACAAGTTCACATCACTATCGTCACCACCACAACCACGAAGCCCCCCACCACCACCAATGCATCAATTCCATCCCAAAATCCTTTCTTCCTATGGTAATAAACCTCGATCGAGCAGTTTGTCTGTTTCAATTGAACGATGACACTTGAGAGTTAATAGATCCGGTGACGATCTAACTGTGAATAGTGTTCCCGAAGCTCGTTCCATAAGTCGGAAGCGGTGTTGATGAAGGTAAGAGAATTGCTAATTTGATCGGTTATGGTGTTTAAAATCCAAGATATCACTTTATCATTTGTTGTTTCGCACAAAATTTTGATCTTCGGATCTGTAGGTTCTCTAAATTCTCCGGTGACGAGCTGTCAAACTTCATCTTATTTTTAGCATTTAACGCAATCATCATGGATCGTCTCATGATCCATAGTTTTCAGATCCAATTAATTTCTTTGAAATAATAATCACACCTCGATGATCTTGTTAATGTAAGAAATGCGGGTGATTTGGTGAATTGTAATCTTTTGTGATTGTTGGTGAAGGTGGATCAATTCTTGCCTCCATGATTACTGTGTTGAATCTTCACAATAATTGTTAGATTAGAGCTTAGATACCATGAGGTAAACAGAGAAAGAAAATGAAATACGAGAGATGATATTTTGACAATGAGAAATCTTATTCATTCTGCTAAGGAGAGTAGTATATATACAGAGATAGAAGCTAATGACAATGACAACTGTAACAACCTAACTAACCAACTAACTTAATGAATGTACAAGCGAAGATGAAAAATATACAACTCATATAGTCTATAAGTTGTGTGGTATTTGCTTCTTTAATGGTATTGTGATGATAGTCCCTTAGAGCTTTAACAAGATGTTCTATTTTGATGTTAATGTAGTTTTGGAAGCAAGGTAACATTGTGCTCCAGCTGCAAACAGCCAAATATGTTGGCTTAAAGAAATAGTTTAAGCTGGAAGTTTAGCATATAAATAACATGAGATCTTAGACCATGCACATCCAATTCATACTTACCCTCTCAAATTCACTGCCACATCAACATCCACATCATCCCTCATATTTAACTCTCTCTAACCCTCAACCCTCACATCCAACCCTCTTCAACCCTTTATATTTTCTAATTTTATTTTTTTTTAGTTTTTCAACTACTATTAATTAACATAATTTAATTATTATAAATATGAAATAATTAATAGAATTATTTAAATAATTCATATATTTTAAAGACAATAAAATATAAAGTAATTAATAATATTTTCATAAATTTCATTACATAATTTTGAATAAAAAAGTAAAGAAAATACATAATTTATAGAGTTAATTGTTCAATTGGTCCTTTAATTTAGGGGTTTTCGTCATTTTGGTCCTTTAACTTTAAAAGTGGTACAAATCATCCTTAAACTGCCATTTTCATGCCGTTTTGGTCCTTATTAACGTTAGCCGTTAGTTTGGTCAGTTAAATCAAGGGCATTTCAGTCCTTTTACCCTTCTTTTTAATATCTAATTATTAAAACAATATATTTATTATTCTTAGAAAAATAAAAATAAAATATTATATCAACCCACACTTTCTCTCTTCCCTAGACACACACATACTTTTTCCCCTCTCTCTCTCTCTCTCACACACACTCTCTTCTTCCCCTTTCAAGAACCCCACCACCGTTCACTGCTGCCACGACCGCCACCCTCTGCCACAACCACCGTAGCCACTACCACCGTAGCAACCACCACTGTCGTCGTAACACCGTAACCGTGACCATAACACCGTCCGCCGCTGCCACCCTCTGAAAACCCTAGATCTATACTCAGCGCGACCTCCACCGTCCGCCGCCGTAACCACCACCTCCATCGCACCTTAGATCTCCCTCTTCCACCCTAGATCTGCCACCGCCGTTGCCAACTCATGCGAAACCCTAATCGAGCCATCCACCGCCACCGCCACCGAAAACCCTAATCGAGCCATCCGCCGCCACCGCCACTGAAAACCCTAATCGTGTTGATGGTTCTTCCACCCTGTAAACGTGTGTGTGTGTGTTCCACCCTGTAATCGTGTTGATGGTTCTTCCACCCTGAAAACCCTGTAAACGTGTTGATGGTTCTTCCGCCACCGAAAACCCTAATCGAGCCATCCACCGTCACCCTTCAAGCTCTATCGTGGTTCGATCCCCAGGAGGTGATTTTGTTCCAGATCATACTTATTCACGAACGAAACTTTGATTTCAATTTTGTATTCGAATTTATGGTTATAAAATTACCGCTGTAAGGTATGGATTTCATTGTCGTCAGACTAGAAATTGTTGTTATGATAATGGAACTTGAAGTTTAATTGATTTGAAAATTCATGATTATGAGTTGATTTTCATTGGGTTTGTGGAAGTGGTTGCTGCTGGTCGTGGGTGGTGGTTTACTGTTGACTGTAGTGATGTCCGATGTGGTGGTGGTGGTTTCAATTAAGCAATAAAAATTAATTTATTTGACAGAGATGACTCTGAACTGACAGAGTTGACTTTGACTTTAATTATTAATTAGTTTATAAAATAAGTAAAAATAAAATATAAATACAAGGGTAAAATAGTCATTTTACCTATTTTAACGGAAAAAGTTAACAGAATCTGTTAATAAGGACCAAAACGGCATGAAAATGGCAGTTAAAAGATGATTCGTACCACTTTTAAAGTTAAAGGACCAAAATGGCAGAAATCCCTAAGTTAAAGGACCATTTGGACAATTAACTCTAATTTATAAAATAAATATCATTCCTTTCACCCGTATTGTCATCGAAGCTCCTCTTTTTGTTGCAAAACGAAATCCAATTGCGCTCCCGAGCGATGATTTATGGAGATAAGTAAAACTTGCGATCTTTTCAAATCTCTAGTTTTCTTGCGGCCTCTGCTTTTATCTTTAACGCCTCCTTTTCAACTTAATTTGACGCTTCGGGTTTTTCTCTCCCGAGTTGTAATTTCTCTTGCTACACGTTGATCAATCTTTCATTCTCTAAATTGAACCTATCAACATGTTGCAAGAAACCCGCCATCACGTCCTCACTAACCGTTCTTTTTTCTCTCATTGCACGTTTTTCTTTGTCATGCCCCATCGGCCGTTTAGGTTCCTTGATGTGGAACCTCATCATCCTCATCGTTGAGGTCGAAGCGAACACATGCATCGAAAGACGACATGTGCGGGGTTGAACCAGATGTTGTCTTGGTCCTTGTTGTTGGTCTTCAATACCCTCCTCCATCATGGGTATCGTACACTACAAGAAATTGGGGTCTTTACCGACACATCTTATGTGTGGATAAAACATAAACATATGTGAGTAATTATCTTTACCCACACAAAAGACATGTGTTACCATGTGTGGGCTCATGCCTGTAGATAAAGATTTGTACCCACACATATATTATGTGTAGGTATAAATCTATACTTACACATATATGTGTATTTAAAAGTATTTGATATGTGTTGGTAAAGGTGTTATAATTTAGTTGTTCGGTGACGTGACTGATGACTTGTCATGAACATACAAAGTGTTAGTGACACGTGTCATTCAATATGTGTGGGTAAATATATTTTTATGTGTAGATAAGATGTGTTGGCAAAATCATTTATGTGTGGGTAATAAACACAATATATATATATATATATATATATATATATATATATATATATGTAATAAAATTCACATATATCCAAATAAGCAGAAAATTTGTGGCTAAACACCATCTAAATAATACATTATAACATAATAGCTTTAACTATAAAAACCCAAATACCAATCATGTAGCACAATAGTAAACAAAGAAAAGTGTCGATAATTACAAATGTGCTAAAAATTCGTTGATGATGTCAAATATATAATTTAATCACGAAACTCATCACTACTTTCACTAGACACTCCGGACCAAGGGTGGTTAGACGCATAATCTTGGATAATTGAAGGCATAACATTTTTTTTCAGTTAAAAGTTTATGCATAATTCCAACGGTTGTTTCCAATTCCGGAACTCGATGTGACAATCAATCTTAACTTCAACATTTTATTCCTGAAACAAAAGATAACCCAAATATAATAAATATAAAAATAAACAATAATTAACAATATCATTTGCTTAATCTATTGATTACAAAAGCTCGGTAGTAAGTGGCAATTAACAATATCATTTGCTTAATCTACGTAGACCATCTCGGATGGTCCTTCACTACCTTCCAAGCCTTTACATGAGGAAAAACAATGTAATTGCCTACCGTTGCCCGATATTGGACGTTTGTCTTCATGAGGATGTTCGCCTCACTCCATCCAGAACGACAATTGGTTATGAAGTTATTGTATATTTCACCGAATTAAGTAATCTTCCGATTCATGTCCATCTACTTGGAGTTGAGTTAGTTTTTGGTGGGTTGAATTGGGCTTCGATTGTTGAAAAAATTGTATACTCTTCCCCAAAAGTTATCTATAAATATATAAATTTAATTAAGTGTATATAAATATATAAATTTAAGTAAGCATATATAAATATATAAATTTAAGTAAGCGTATATAAATATATAAATTTAAGTAAGCGTACATAAATATATAAATTTAAGTAAACGTATATAAATATATAAATTCAAGTAAGCGTATATAAATATATAAATTTAAGTAAGCGTATATAAATATATAACGACGTGCATGCTTTTTGTGCGTATGAAGCCCTTCAAGAAAAAGCCTAGCAATGAAGATGAAGCACATGGAGATTTCCTCCGCCTTCCACCACGGGTTTTTACCCCTATGAACAATTAGAACAGTGGTCGGGAAGATGAAGCAATCCTCAGATAAAGATGAAGATTGACAGTCGATGCCCATAAATCTCGTTAATAATGATTTTCTTTTTTTATTTATTATTTTATTATTAATATTAATAAATAATAATTTTCTTTTTTCTTTATTTTAAACCAAGAAAAATACAAGTTATGTGCCAAGTCACCATCCACATAAGCAAAACCTGCGCCACATCATCATGTGACCTGTTATATCAGATTAAATACACTAATTGGTAATTTTCAAAAAGTTTGATACATCAAATTGTAAGTTTGAAAGTCAAGTATATACAATAGCAAAATATGTAAACTTGCATACACTTTTATAATCTAAACCCTTTCAAAAATCCTAAGGGGTGTTTAGTTCATGTATTGTTTTTTAGGGGATTTTGATTTATAATGAGATTTGTATTTGATGGAATTTAAATATCATTGTTGTGTTTGGTTCATATTCTTATGTGGGATTTGCACCACCACTAAACCCCATCAACACCAACCACCATATCTGCTCCCACCATCGAAGATACCAACCACCACATCTCCTTGCCACCATCCAAGATCCGCTCCCACCATTGCTACCACCAACGAAGGCGATGGCGAACAACAGATTTGCTCCCACCAACAACGTAGGCGACGCCGAACAGCAGATCTGCTCCCACCAACAACGTAGGTGATGGCGAAGCGAACAACAAACACGACGAATACTAGGGTTTCTGGGGCGAGCGGCGAACTAGGGTTTGCAAATGAAGACGGCGACAACGGCGAACTATGGTTTGCGAAGGTGACAGCGGCGAAAGCGAAGAACTAGGGTTTCTGAAACGGAGGAAGAACTAGGGTTTCTGGAACGTCCGCCGGCGAAGGGGAGGCGAACGTCGACGAAGGAAGGGGTCGAAGAAGGAAGAGGTCGACGGAGACGACGAAGGTGACGACGGTGATGGTTGACGACGACCAGTTCGCCGGAATATTAGCCAGTGTCACCGGATACTAGGGGTGGGACGATTTAGAAATCCTCATCCATGGGATTTTATAATTTCTTAGGAATTAAAACTCCATCCCATTTTACCAAACCAAACACTACAATTGAAGAGATTTAAAATCTCAATCCCATAAATTTCTTCCGAACACCCCCTAAGACCGGGCGCATCGGTGAAGGCACCCATCGGCTTGGGCTGATGTGGAGGCTGGAACCCGATGGGAACACCATCGCACCTCAATGGGTGGTGGTGGGTTCCCAACTCATCGAGTCCACCAACCCAACGGCTACCCATTTAATTTTTTTTTCTTTTGTGACAGTTGGCAGCATATATGTGTGTCTGTGTGTGTGTGTGTGTATATATATATATATATATATATATATATATATATATATATATATATATTTCCTTTTTTTCTTCTCCTATATATACACACTTTTACCGCTAAAAATTTACACCATTCTTATAATTCTTCTTCATCTATTCAACTTTTAATAATCTTTTAAAATAATGGACAAGGGGAAACAACATTAAGGTTTCAAAACCCCACGTCGTACGTCAAAAACGTAAGGCACGAGCTCACAACACTCTCCTCCCGAAAATATGTTCGGGTTTTCATCTCCACCACCAACTTACCAAGGCATTTAACAAATGCCTATATATTCTCCTACTCCTATGCCCGGAGGGTTCCAATATGGCGGGTTTGCACAATACAACCTCAGGTTTCAAAACTATGATGTCGGGTATCAAGGAGGCTTTCAAGGAGCCATTCAAGGAGGCTTTCAAGGATTACTTCAAGGGGAGGATGACGAGGACGAGTTTATTCCCGAGACCCAACCCGAAACCTAACACGAGGATGAGGTTCCTGAAACCCAACCCGAAACCCAACCCACCAAAAGATTTGCCAATAGAAAAAAATGGTGGCGTGGACTTCGGATCAAGAGGCTCTGCTAGCTTTGTCTTGGGTTACCATTTTTCAAAAATTGTGCGGTCGGCAACGCACAAAAAACATGTACGTCTTAATTTTATATATTTATATACGCTAACTTAATTTTATATATTTATATACGATAAGTTAATTTTATATATTTGTAGACAACTTTTGGGGAAGAGTTTGCGACTTTTTCAACAGTCGAAGCCAAATTCAACGCACCCGAGACCGACTGCACTCAAAGTGGGTTGAAATGAACCGTAAGATTACGAAGTTCAACGGAATATACAATAACTTCGTAGCAAATTCTCGATCCGGATGGAGTGATGTGGACGTCCTCACAAAGACGAACGCCCAATATCGGGCAACGGTACCCAATCACGCGACTTTTCCTCACGAGGCGGCTTGGAGGGTATTAAAAGACCATCCAAGATGGTCTATGGTACCCATCATGGAGGAGGGTATTGAAAGACCATCAAAAAAGACGAAGACAACGTCTGATTCAACCCCGAACACGGTGTCTTCCGATGCACGTGTCCGCTTCAACCTCAATGAGGACAATGATGATGATGAGATTCACATCGAGGAACCTCAGCGGCCGATGGGGCGGGACAAAGCAAAACGTGTAAACCGAGAAAAAAGCACGGTTAAAGAAGACATGATGTCAGTTGTCAAGGACGCGGTCGATAGGTTCACCTTAGAGAGCCAAAAATTAATGAACGTGGAGCAAGAGAAATTACAAGTCAAGAAGGATAAAACTCAAGCGGCAAAGCTAAAAGCGGAGGCGTCCCTAAGAAAAGTGGATGTCTTACAGCAGCAAGTGGAATTCTTCAAAAGTCGAGAGATGCGAAAAGATTGCGAGTTTTACTTATCCTCAACCGCTCATCTCTCGGGAAAGCAATTAAAGTTCGTTATGAAACAAAAAGAGGATATTCGACAAAAATACGGGTGGGAGGCGGAGGATGACGATAAGTAGTAGTTTTTTTATTTTTTTAGTGTATTTCTTTTTATGTATTTAATGTATTTCGAAATTATGTAATGAAATTTATGAAATATTATTAATTATCTTATATTTTATTGAATTTTAAATAATTGAATTATTTAAATAATTCTATTAATTATTTTATATTAGTTGAAAAAAAAAATAAAAAAAAAAAATAGAAAAGACATATGGTTCAATTGAGTTGAATATGGGAATTGTAAGTTTAGAAAAAGTTGAAAGTTGAAGATTATGTGGATATTGATGTAGCAGTAATTTTGGTTAGGTAAATTGGGTTGGTGGTCTAATTCTTTCTTCCTACGATCGGCCGATTTCATCCGGAGAAGGGATTCGATCGATCATTAAGGTATTTTCAATCTCCATCTTCTCCGTAGGCGCTTCCTTTCGACAATCTCATAGAAACCCTAATTTCTTCTATATCGACATTTTCTTTCGCAAGCACCGTCATTGATCTTCTACGAATAAGTAATTCAAATCTATAAACATAAGTTTCCGATTTTAATCTTATGCAAGAAATTTGTAAGCGTTCCTTTGCTGATATGTAAGAGTTTCTTTGCTGATTTGGTTATATAAGAGATTTTCTTTGTGATTTATGCACATCCTCTTTGAGTCAATGATTTATGCACAAATGTTTTTCTTTGTTCTTTTAGTGTGTGATGCTAATTCAATTTAGAGTCAATGATGCCAAATGTATTTGATGTTTCGATTATTTGATCAGGTTAGATCCTTTAGTATAAGTGTATAACTATATCAAGTTATTTACAATTACTATTAATTAATTGATCAGAAGCATTTTAGTTCAACAATAGTTCAATGATTCAAGAATTATCCCTTTATTTTTCCCAAAGAAGGGACTAAAAATGAAAGAACACTGGGTTGCCTGAGTAACGACCGAGTTTGACTCAAAATAAAATCTAAAATTGGCTTATTGACATCTTTGCTAAGTAATTCGATCAACAAATGTTTACAAATGGATTAACGTTAGTAGATGATGTGTGATCGAAGTTTATACAACTCAATAATTAAGAAAGCTTACTAATTTAGAGTTAGAGTCAATGATGCCGAATTTATTTGATGTTTTGATGATTTTGATTAGGTTAGATCCATTGCTAATTGGTTGATACTTGGTACTTTTGTTAATCTAGCAATAGTCTATGTTGAAACGCACGCCAATTGTTCGATAAGTTGCCCGAATGAAATTAGGAACAAGTTATGGATGGAAAAGATGATCCTTTTGGCTTGCATCGTGCTGGTCCAGGAAATTATTATTAAATTAATATCATGTGTACTTGTCATAATGGTGTGTTTGGAGTTATTCATTTGTTGTCAAATTATTTTCTTTTACAATTTAATAGGTGGTATCATTATTCTATTTGACTGAAAGATGTGTAGAAACTTGAGGAAAAATGGCTACAACTGAAAGAAGAAAATAATATGGAGAACTGTCAAAATAGCTCATGAACACTTGAAGGTGACGGTTTTTTAGTTTTTAATTATTATTTACAATATCAAGTGTCCCTTTTGGATCCTTTCATTATGGGAGAAGGGGGGCTTGAATCAAATTGTATTTTGTTGATTCCATTACTAGAGTACTCTATCATGAAGGTGCTCTATCTTGGTTTCTATCATTATGGCTACTTGAATGTTGGTTATTTACTTTTATGGCATGTTATTTCATTGCTTTTATATATTTCATAACATGTGATTTTTTGTCTTTTTGTGGTTTGCAAAAAGATTCAGGGTCATATTTGAAGAAACATGTTAAAATTTTCAGAATTACAATCATATCATTAATTAAAATTGGCTAAAGAATATTTATCTATTTGTCTTGTGGTTCATTTACCAGCATACTCATTTTATGAATAGCTTGGGTCACTGGATTTATTTACATCAGCTTAAGTAAATAGAGATTTTTTTGTGTGTGAACACATATAACCCAATGTTACATTCAAGAATGGCTTGGTTTAGTATTTAGATGACCCCATTTTAGTATGTCTCTAAAGATTTGGTTAGTTTTTTTTTTTTTAAATAATACTAAGAGAAATGCATAAATGTTACTTTAACTATTCTAGAACCCTAAACTTTATGTTTGGAGTTTTAAGTTTTATATTTGGGTGTTCTTACTCTTAGGAACATCATACTGATTAATTATTAAAGTTGCTACATGTATCAATTAGGAGATTGTTTTGCAAGTTATAATTGAAAGTTGTTTGTGAATTTGAAGGTGTTTATATGAGAAGACTACCTAAGATTGATTTAGACAGAGAACAATTAAATTATGGAATATTGGCAGCAATAAGGTAACATATATGGTTTCTTTCCTTCTCTTGGATATTTCTTATCTTTCTTTTATTTAATTGTTCAAATATTATGAGAAGTTAGTGGTTATATTTACTTTAATAGTCAACTTATGTGATACTTTTACTTGAATATATTATTTTTAATAATTTAGATGATGGAGTTGTGTGTCAGTTTATGTTCATATATGGTTATGTGAAATTGCCTAAGCTACCAAGACTCTCTGTAAGCTCCTTGACTTTGGCCTTCTATTTTATTTTATTTAGTATTTCTTCAAAAAGTAGAGGTGGGAAAATGGATGGGCTGTTGGTCAGAGGGGTAATGGCCTAATGGGTCAAAACGGGTAATATTGGACGGTGTAAAATGGGGTCGGATCATGTTTTAAAAACATTTTGCCCAGATAGAGGATGGTTGTTATTCTTCTCAAAAACACTTTTTAGCAGACATAAGAGAAACATTAAGAATTATTTATTGTTTTTTTTCCCTATATATGCGAATGACTATATTTTTTCCTATATATGTGAATATATATATATATATATATATATATATATATATATATATATTATTAAAAGGCTTACTTTTGTACAATCAAATCGGTGTTTTCAAGAAAAGGTTCTCCTTGATTACTATTTGTGATATTATTTGAATGAATTTCATCGTAATAGGGGCTAAACTGTGGGTATATCAGGGAGGCAAGCAATATATGTTAGAGGTCAACTTAAGCTAATTGTTTAGTTTATTGCTGATCAGTCTTTGTGTGTATGCTTCCTTTATGGTTCCTCATGAGATAGCAAACTAAAATGGGAGAGTTTACTATATTCCTATGTCCAAGGATAGATAAACCAGACCATAGTGTTTGAAAAGATACATAAATCCAATGCGTAAACCAAACAAGCAGATTTCATCTAATCGTACCTGTCACCATTTTTTGCTCCACATTACTACTAAACCCATACCACTATATCCCATACTCCATGGTTGATTGCTGATTGTGAACCAAAACGCCACCATAATTTTCATGCTAACATAACTCAAACACAGTTCAATTTTCCAGCGATTGACCTCAAATTCATACAAACCTTTTATGATATATGCATCATATTTGCTCGATCTACACACTTCATCTGGTTACAGATTCTGATCTGTTAAAGTTTACTTGGAAAACATGTCTAGCCAACTTGACCCTCATGGTTCTACATTTTTAGCTGCTGAGGTAATGTAATCTATTACAGAACTAATTTTATGTTAAAGTTCAGTTTGGCTTATGAATGTTGTAGTGAATCATTCAGCTGGAGTTTTTCGCACAATTTTAAATAGAGAATCTCTACACCAAGAAACAGCAGGAAAAAACCTGTTGCAGACAAGAAGGCTATGATTGAGACATCGGGATCCATACTGCCGTTGCACGAGGGCCTGCACTCCCTCCGGATTGAGACATCGGGAGAGTATGAATTAAAAGACTACACTCTCTCTGGTCTCGCTTCCTTGGAGTAGTGACCCAAGGAAGGAGGATAAATTGATAGAGATAGTTCTGAACCTAAGAATGAAGCCCCTTAGTTTGATTTGTGTAATGATCTCTTCTTTAGTGATTTTCATTCTTTTACTTTCTGCTACTAAATGTATCAATATCCACCGACACATGTTCCAATATCTCATCTACTTTTGGTATGCTGTTAAACAATAATTATCAATTTATGTTATGATTTTCTATATAATATATTTGGCAGGGTGTTGGTCCGTTTATGCCACAAATAGCTACTCAAGTTCCAATATGGTTAGCTGTGGCTTCGAAAAGGACGGGGAATTGCACAATCTGTCGTGGAGAATGGATGTCTGTTGGTAAGTTTTTAGTTTATAAAATCCATAACGGTTATGCACACATGGGGGAAGAGAGGGTGGAAGGGACCATGAAAATATAATCTAACGGCTTTAAAAACTAAAGGAATATGTTAATCAATATCTATCATATGTGATTGTATCTTGGTTGGTCTTCTTTACTTGTCTCTCTTTTCCTTTGGTGGTTAACCCTCATTTTTATTACATTTATGATCTCAACAAGTTTCAGTTTAACATTATTTATTGAAAGGAAGTTTAAGGATACTATTCGAAACGAGTATACTTACTTATCTGAATCATTGGGTTTGGTTTTTCTTGCAATTAGCTACTATGTTTGAAGAAATGCGGACTAGCATTAGGGACTACTTCTAGGTGATTTATATGAAAAAAGGTAAGCATGTTCTAATTGGGTAACAGGTTTTTCGGGTTTAATTTTGAGACACAGAAGTTCGAGAGAATCAAAGATGAAATCTTGAGGTTTTGGGCAAATATTCTTACCCTCAGCTTTTTACTTTCAACCCACTTAAGTTTTTTGTCAAAAGTGTTCAATTAAGGTTTTTGTTCTTGTTTGTAAGATTTGTATTTTCTCATTGGGGTTTCTCAAATAAAATCGGGTTAGTTACTCTTTAGTACCTATTTCGAAATCGGTGTTGGTTGTTCATCGTAAAACAGGCTTCGATTACTATATGATTTTGGCTTATTTGACTATAGGATTAAGGGAACAGTACATATCCATGGTTTATTTGCCATTATACAGTCTTGAGTATTATTCAAAACGATATTGTTTTGACTTCGTAGGAGTGTCGATTTAGGCAATTGGATTGAAAATAGAGATACTTTGGTTTTTTATGTTAGCTTCAGAATTCATGCAAATCCTACTACTTGTGTAGCGCCGCTCTCCACAAACGCTCTCCACAAAAAAACCTAAATTAGCGCCGCCACCCCTTCTCCGGCCGTCGGCATAAGCCGGCGGTCCGGAGGACCTGCCATTTCCTTCCAACCTGCCACTTCCTTCCAAGTCTTTCTTTTTTCCTTCCCGCTAACGAAGATCGAGGTCTCAAAGTTTCAGTTCAAGCTTCAGAGTGCGTTCGAGGGTTCCTTCGAGGGTTCCGGCGAGGGTTCTTTCCCTGGAGTTCGAGGGTTCAGACGAGGTTTCCTGCGTTTTTGGTCAAGGTCGCCGCCAAGGATGGTGCTGTCAGATCGAGGGTTCCGTCAGATCGAGTTTCAGGGTACCGTCAAGTTCGTTGTTTCAAGTTCGTTACGATTTTTCACATTGAGTTTCAGTTGCTGTTCAAGTTCCGTCAAGTTCGTTGTTGTTCAAGGTTCCGTCAAATTCGTTGCTGTTCAAGGTCGTTGCAGTTCAAGTTCCATTGATGTTCGAGTTGGTGTTCAAGGTTCAAGTTCCATTGTTGTTCGAATTGCTGTTCAAGGTTCAAGTTCCGTCAGATCGTTTGTTTTCAGATCGAGTCTCAGGGTTCCGTCAAGTTCGTTGTTGTTCGAGGTTCAGATTCCGTCAAGTTCGTGCTGTTCAAGTTCGTTGCGAGTTTTCACATCGAGTTTCAGTTGGTTCGTGTGGTTGGTGATCGTGGTTGGTTCGAGGTTAGTTCTTGTTTCAGATCTTGTTACTGTCTCAGATCGCGGTTCGTTCTTGTGGTTCGTGGTTCGTGGTTCGTGGTTCATGGGTTCGAGTGGTTCGTTGTTAGTTCGTGTTTCAGATCTTGTTGTTGTTTCAGTTCGTGGTTAATCCGTAGTTAGTCCCAACTGTTTCAGATTGTGTCGTGGTTAGTTTCAGATTGTGGTTAGTTCGTGTGGTTCGTGGTTAGTTTCAACTGTTTCGGTCAGTCCATTTAATCTATCTGAAATATCGTATTCCCACCACCTGGTTGGATGTAGTAACCTTTGTTAGTTTGTTAGTTCGGGTCGGTGTTTAGATGGAGGTCGAATAGGTTCGAGTCCACCAGGTGACTGCCCTTTGTGCTTTACGAGTTCAGATAGGTTGACCGAATTGGTCTGTCAATGTTGGATATAATTAGTTTAGCGAGTAGGTGTTCGGGTTTAAATTTTGATGTTTGAATCATTGTATTAACTAGCATCTAGCTAGTTTTTTAAAGTATATCTATAAAATAATGTCTTTCAAAAAAAAGTTTGACTTAAGTTAAAGTTTTTTCTCTTTTACATCAGATTTTGTTGCATTATGGTTGTTAGTTGTTTGTTTAATTTGTGGATACTTAACAACTACGGTTGCTTAAGTTGGGAAAGTCAGTGTATGATGATAAATTGCAGCTTTACGTGATACCAAATAATTTAGTTTTTTACTTCAAGATTGATATGTGACCGGCATTTTCTGTTGTTTGGTTTATGTCATAATCAAAAAAGGATGCATAGACTCATTTTCTCTAAAATGATGCTTAGATGTTAATTCAAGCATAATTACGAACTGTTGAAATTATAACTATTAAGGGGCTCAATTTTTTTTTTTGCTAGAAATTTTTATGAAGTCTTAAATATAATGTTACTAGCTAAGCGACCCGTGTATCAACACGGGATTATATAAGTCAATTTAAAATTTATATAATTTTAAAGAGTCATAACACGTATAGTAAAAATAATTACAAAACATAGATAGAAAAATAAAATCTCGTAAGAAAATAAGAAATGAATAACCATTACAGAATTTTGATATCTATACATAAGATTGTCATTAAAATTTCTGTAAAACCTCTTTATAAACAACATTCATTGTTTTATTAGTATGGTTTCCTTCATCATCGCAAATTAAAACTTTTAACCAATTCTTACTCTTCACTCGAGAAACCGTCACATATAACTATCCATGAGTAAAAACGTGTATTTTTTATACTTTTTATAAATACTCTTTATAAGAAATATAAAGTTACATTACACGTGTAAAAGTTTTTAGTATAATATTAATGTGTTTCTCATGATGGAGCTTTATTCCGACATTGTAAAGACATAACTATAATATTATTGTCGATGTTATAATATCAAGTGCTTTAAATACATTTTTATTAGCCAATTATATATTTGAATATTTGAAATTGTAAACTAACTTTATTAAAAGTTAAATAATGATGACATTCATTTAAGTATATGCAAATTAAATCGCATAAAAATAAGATTCTAACATAGAATATATTATGTCTATACATACGTAAATCACTTAAGTGTAACTTATTGTTCAATTAAATATAATTGAAAACACGAGATTTCACTGAATTCAAATATCCATGTAATAATAACTTTTATTTTATGTATCAAGGTATTAGTTAAAAAATAAGAAAACTTAGACAATTAATATTTTTATATAAATTTTCAAGTTGTATGTGTAGTTACAAAACTCACTATCATGACAGTTGTTTCACTACCCAGTAATTATGTAGAGTTCTAGTTTCTGAAGGGTTATTTACTCACAACTAACAATTAATTTTAAAAAGCTCTAACGGTAGTGGTAGTTTTGTAAACAACTTTATGCCGCAAACCATTAGTTATAGTATACTTTTAATTTTTTTTATCGAAATACCAAGAAATCAGTGATTATATCGACTACATTATGTAGAGGGAATACCTATAAAAGACGAATAAAATGTCCAATAACTACTTAGATGTTGATAAAACAATTAAATTATATTAATTTTTAAAAAACCTCATATTCCGATAAAATTTATATCAAAACGTAGATAAAAATGAGACGATTACAAATATATAATTATTTTTTCTCAAAACAAAATATATTTGAAGTTATTAAACATAATTTTCAAACAACTTATAATTAATTACATTAATATACAATTTTCTTAAAATCACCTCACATATTTCATACTACCCCCTTAACAATTTACATTCTACCCCTTCCAATTAATGCAATTATGCAAAAGTAATCGATGAAGACTTAGGAAGCCCCATGTGATGTCATAATGCTTTTATTATCTATTTTTTTAATTTCTTTTTTTTCAAATGAAGGGTTGTGATTGGTGGGGAATTTTTAGGGAAGGGGAATGATGATGTAAGCATCCTTTTCTTTTAATAAGGATATAAGATAGGGAAAATGATCCGTAATTTTAACATCACATAACTTAGGTGATGTTACACTCACAAACCATTTAAATGAGTAAATACTGAAATGACTAAACTACCCTTTATTAAAGTAGATTGTGAGTGTAAAATCACCTAAGTTGCGTAATGTTAACATTACGGATGATTTCCCCAATGTTATAATGGATACATGTGCCAAGTACTAAATATTCGTAAAGTTGGTAGTCTTTTTTTCGTGTGTAATTAAGGAATGGGTATTAGTGAGTAATAATCTCTTTATTACGCATTATACTGTACTTGGTTATGATTAGTGAGTAATAATCTCATTATTATTATTATTTTGGCCTCACTTGTGTTTATCGGGCACTGCTATTAGTACTTAACATCATTTTGATTCTAAATTTCTCCTTTCATATTTTAAACATTTACATTTACGTCAAGTTTATATATATGAGATTGTGAACTTACTACCCTTGATGTGACCGTATTCTCATAGTCATACACATAGATATAGGTTAAAGTCATAACCAAATCAAATGTTAAGTATGTTGTATGTGCACTTATTTGAAAGTATTTGTGTCCTTGCTTTTCTAGTTGCCATCTATACTTAAAAACTAATTACTTATAAAATGTCTTTCTTTGGTTTTGTACAGTTTACAATTTACGTACAAGTGAAAAGTGGACCACCTCAACATTATGAGAAGGCGTGTCATCCTACACTTAAAAACTAATTACTTATAAATAATATCTTTCTTTGGTTTTGTACAGTTTACAATTTACGTCCAAGTGAAAGGTGGACCACCTCAACATTATGAGAAGGCGTGTCATCCTACACTTAAAAACTAATTACTTATAAATAATATCTTTCTTTGGTTTTGTACAGTTTACAATTTACGTCCAAGTGAAAGATGGGCCACCTCAACATTATGAGATGGCGTGCCATCCTACACTTAAAAAACTAATTACTTATAAAGCATATCTTTCTTTGGTTTTGTACAGTTTAAAATTTACGTCCAAGTAAAAGGTGGACCACCTCAACATTATGAGAAGGCGTGTCATCCTACACTTAACAACTAATTACTTATAAAACATATCTTTCTTTGGTTTTGTACAGTTTACAATTTACGTCCAAGTGAAAGGTAGACCACCTCAAAATTATGAGAAGGCATGCCATCCTACACTTAAAAACTATTTCCTTATAAAACATATCTTTTTTTACCGGCAAATGGGGACACTTCCTCGCCTCTCCAGTGTGGGTTCGAATTGCTTGGTGACGGGTTTTCAACCGCCCCTCGTTATTTGGCTTTAATCAAAGTTCGAGCATCACACCTTCACTCCATGGAGGAAACCCCCTAAGGAAAACCCCCCAACCCACCGTATACAACAGGATTTGATCCCTCGAACTTCTTTCTTTGGTTTTATACAGTTTACAATATACGTCCAAGTGTAAGGTGGACCACGTCAACATTATGAGAAGGCGTGTCATCCTACACTTAAAAACTAATTACTTATAAAACATTTCTTTCTTTGGTTTTGTACAGTTTACAATTTACGTCCAAGCGAAAGGTGGACCACCTCAAAATTATTAGAAGGCGTGTCTTCCTACACTTAAAAAACTAATTACTTATAAAACATATATTTATTTGGTTTTGTACTGTTTATAGTTTACGTCCAAGTGAAAGGTGTACCACCTCAAAATTATGAGAAGGCGTGTCATCCTACACTTAAAAACTAATTACATATAAAACATATCTTTCTTTGGTTTTGTACAGATTACAATTTACATCCAAGTGAAAGGTGGACCACCTCAAAATTATGACAAGGCGTGCCATCCTACACTTAAAACTAATTACTTATAAAACATATCTTTATTTGGTTTTGTATAGTGGACGTGAAAGATGGGCCACCTCAACATTAAGAGATGGTGTGTCATCGTACACTTAAAAAATAATTACTTATAAAGCATATCTTTCTTTGGTTTTGTATAATTTAAAATTTACGTCCAAGTGAAAGGTGGACCACCTCAACATTATGAGAAGGCGTGTCATCCTACACTTAACAACTAATTACTTATAAAACATATCTTTCTTTGGTTTTGTACAGTTTACTATTTACGTCCAAGTGAAAGGTGTACCACCTCATAATTATGAGAAGGCGTGCCATCCTACACATAAAAACTAATTACTTATAAATAATATCTTTCTTTGGCTTGTATAGTTTACAATTTACGTCCAAGTGAAAGGTGGACCACCTCAACATTATGAGAAGGTGTGTGCATACATTCAGGAAGTAGGTGTGTGTCTACTTCATTAGGTAGCTTATGACTGTTGTCCTCTATATTATTGGTTTATATTAATATGTGGTAATAAGTGTTTCTGCTTTCTTATATTTAACACCTAAGCCTTTGCAAAGCATCGTTTACATTATACTAAATTGAAACATGAATGCATAACTTCTATCTAAGGCTAGGGAAATAGCATTTGAGGTGTGGTTGTGTAAGAACCTTTTTTTTGGAAATACAACTCACCAGTAATATATACACAGATATAGTTATACAAAAGCGCATTTGGTTTTTTGGTTATATTTGCACAAAAGATATTTTTTTAAAGCTTCCGCTGGAGCCATCATTTCCTTAGCTGGAGCCTTGTCACGGTCATTACCTGAAATAAAACAATTAGAACATATAAGCATAAGACTTAGTGAGTTCGCTATCTCATATTAATAATAATGATTATTATTAACATATACACTTACTTTCACTCGCATATTTAGGTTTTCCACATTGATTCACATAAGCCACTCAGGCGTCTAATTGTCATTCAGACATCTCGTTGGCTACTCAAGCCATCTCATTTGCCACTTAGGCATCTCATTGACTACTTAAGCCATAACTCTCTTTGCAATGAATTAATAGTATGTACATATAAGGTAATTCATGTAACATATGATATTACACGTATATAGAGTATAGCAAAACTCACCTGATAATTAAACTTTTAAAGATCCACCAAGTAATGTACTCCCTTCTATAAGGTGTTAGTGCTAATAAGGATCACCTACATGGTCCGTGTAGCCCTACACGACCTCAATACACGATCTACACAGGCCATGTACACACACTGTGTTCTTAAACCCTACATGGCCCGTGTATCCATGCATGGCCCATGTATCTCTACATCACACGACCCATAAGTGTTTGAATCCAGAGCCCTACATGGCCCGTCTACCACTACATGGCCCGTGTGACTCTACACGAGGCCCTACACGTCTTGCATAATTATACACGGCCTGAGTAGGCCAAAACTGCAGTAACTATTTGTCCAGAACTGTGCTTTACTCCGACCAAATCATACCAAAACTCAATTTTAACAATATCAAGTGTATTCCAAACACTTGTAAATCTTTAACAACAGAAAGTAACATCTATTAACATCAAAATAACACCCTTGATTCCTCCATATGATCAATCAAACCAAAAACACCAATTTCACCCATTAACTCCATTTTTAGCACAACACCACATCAATAAACTTACAACTCAGCCATGTGAGTTGCTACAACAACACAACAACATGTAGAACTTAAATTAGTCATCACCAAGATGGATGAAATCTGACCAAACACCAAGACATTAAAGAATAGAAGAAAAACCTCACTGTAGATATTAGAGGAGTCAAAATCACATACCTATAGCACTTCAATCTCGGCTCGAGCTCGGCTCGAGTTTTGTGTTAAGCTCGAGCTCGGCTCGATTGCTTGATGAGCTGTCAAAGTTAAAGCTCGAGCTTGGCTCGACAAGGTACATTATTAGCCCGAGCTCAGCTCAAAATAATATTAAAAATGTAATTTCAAAAACCAAATTAATCAAAATATAGATAATATTCTAAATTAATGATATTTAGTAATTAGTTTTTTTTATAAATAATACATATAGAATGTAGATTTGTTTCAATAAGTACTTATTTTTAATGTATTTTAACATTATGCTCTCATATATAGATATTACACGTACATATATACATATATATACACTACAAGGCTCGAAAAGCTCAATAAGAACTCAAGTCGAGCTCTTTTAAGCTCTAGATCTAATCTTTATATAATTCGAACTCGTTTTTTGGGCTCGAACTCGAGTTCAATAAAGTTTGACTCGAACGAGTCAAACTCGAGCTCGAGTTACTCGATAAAAGTTCGACTTGATTGTAAGTTTGTGGGTTCTAACTCAAAACCAATTGGTTATAAGAGGAGTAGCCCAGTACTCTTATAAGTTCATTACAAAATCACTCTCCGTCCTAAATGAGACATTACTCAACATTGATTACACCCTTAATGACTTGAACAGAGATACAAATAGTACCGGTCAAGCTTACTTAACTTGCATACATTATTACTAGGGTTGTGAATTTAACATTATATCGTTCTATTTATTAAAACTTTTAGAAAAACAAAAAGAAAATGTCTAGATTATTGGTAAATTAAACGACGCCTGCAATCTCATGAATTAAAAGCAAAATCTCCTAGTTCGCCACCTCTTTATTCTGTACTCCATTTCTGCAATTAAAAACCTCATCAATTAAAAACGACGCGATAGCCATTACCTTGGTTCATCTCTTCCGTCGCCACTCCGACCTCTGCCGTCACTCCGACCTCCGTCGTCACTCCGTATTCGGTATTCCGTCGTCAAGCCGACCTCCGTCGCCACTCCGACAACCGCAACCGCTGCCGTAATGACGGATGCGACAGTCGCCGGTACTAGTTCCACCAGCATTCCTCCCGCACATCAAACGGTAAGAATCGTAATACCAATGCTATAGTCGACGGTTAATTAGTTTGTGTGTGGTATAGTCGACGGTATTTTTGCATGCTATAGTCGATGATTAATTAGTTTGTGTGCTGCTATAATCATGCCATGCTTTTTTTGAACCACAAAAACTACTTTCATTCATCGTCAACATCATGGAATATGTTGGCCTGGATACACATGGTTTAAAAACTCACAAAAACATTACCACACAGTAGATATACTACTAAAGTAAAAAGGATTCCCTCAACTTCCAAGCAACAGCACCAGCATGATAAAAAACACTTTGGCAGCAAACGAAAAACAGAAGCACACAGCAGCACATAGCATCGATAAATTAGCACAATAGCATCCTTCCATCCACTCATTATCAGCACTTGAGTCTTTCTTAAAAAATAAAGTTGATAGTGTAAAGAAATGGTTTAAGATATTGAGAAATTTTGACTTACATAAATAAACAAAAAACTAAACATAAGAGATGAATTTATAATAGAAGAAAGGTAATATTTTAACAATAAAGTTTTATTAATAAGAATTAATTATTTTAATATTAAAAAACAAACGTGGGTGAATTAAATAGAGGGGTATGAAAGTTTTGATAAATAGAGGGGTATAAAGGTAAATTGATAATGGCTTGTAATGGATGAATTAAATGTTGTAGTGGATATATCAAGGTTCTAGATAACGTGAGGCACGGCGTGGCGGTATGGTCAAGCCTCAAGCCTTGGAAGCCATGGCGAGGCCACGGCGTTTCTTAAGGCGTGACTTAAAGCGACAATTTTGTATGTAAACTATAATTATAAGTATAAAATTATACAAAAAGGTACCTAATTATAGATTTATAACATAGTTTATCTATATTTTTGTTCATTTTAGTATATTCAACCATCTTTATAATTGAATAACTATATATATTTGGTACCGATGATTCATTACTTTTATCATGCCTCAAAAAACACGCCTTATAACGGGCAAATAAGCGTCAAGTTTGGTTTTAGCACACGTCAAGCTTTGGACCTTGGCGTGGCGGCATGGTCAAGCCTCAAGCCTTGGCGGGGCCATGGCGAAGCCAAGGCGAGCTTTTTAGAACCATGGGATATATCACCACCCTTATTACTATATCGCTTGAATTTTCTTTCTCCGCCTTTAATTGTAGAAAGCCCACTGCAGTGAATGAAGTAAAGCACAACTGGGTATATATACTGTATCGGACCTATTCAAATGCCTCGGATATCTTCACATGGATTCAGCACAAGTGGGTACAAATTATTGCATGTGCATGTTTTGTTTTTTTTCGAACATCAGTTAAGAAACCAAATTTTTTGACAATACATAAATAATAATATTCTCAAATTAAAGTCCGATTATGTAAACTTCCCAAATTAAGCAAGCTTTGATCAGCACGTACACTCGAACGATCGATAAACATATACATATGGCCGGATATTTGTAGTTGCTGCCCCCTTTTCTCTTACCTCTATTCACATGCTCCGTTTATGGCGATCGTAAGCATGCATTTCTAGCTAGCTATATATAATTCAATTCGAATTGTTATATACCTATATACATGCGCAAGAACATTAAATCTAGACGTTATATAGGAGTTGTTGTACACACATACCATTTAAATTAAAGATGTTTTATCATTTCAGTGTATTTTTGTCATCTATAAAAAACTTCTAGTTCTTATATTGTTACATAAGCAAATATCACATCAGTAGTTAGTAGACCTTTTTTTATGTAAAGCTCGCATTCTCAAAGAGCTTTATATACAATCTTTGATATATATATATATATATATATATATATATATATATATATATATATATATATATATATATATATATATATATATATATATATATAGGGTTCATGCGAAAACAGTTGTTAGCGCGAGAACCAATCTGAGCCGTCTAATTCCTCTTCTTTCAATGTCATTGCTCACCCATGAATTTCTTACATGCACCATGCCACACTTTATCCCTCCACGCTCACCATCCATGAAACTTCCCATACCCAAGGAACGGCCGATATTGGTTTTCGCGGTTCTCACACTAACAACGGTTCTCGCATGAACCCTCCCATATATATATATATATATATATATATATATATATATATATTATAGGGTGAGGTTCAAGGGAGAACCCTTTTAAATAGAGAACAGAGAGAACACGTGTAAACTTGTAATTTATTATTTCTTCTTTACGTTCATGTTCACCCATAGCTACCCAAAAGTCAACTTTACATCCTAAATCTTAAAATCAAAAATATTTCTATAATTATTAACAATTTAAAATTTTGGATGCATTAATGCATCAAATAACACTTTTGTATGCATCGATGCATCAAGATTATATTCGAACATATTATCAAAAAAAACGTGACATATTTTAAATCCGATGATCAATGAAATCAAATGCCTAAATAAATTGTGACAATTTTTGAACCATCTGATCAATGAAATCAAAGTTTCAAAAGTGTTCTCTCTGTTCTCTATTTAAGAACGTTCTCCCTTAATCCTAACACTAAATATATATATATATATATATATATATATATATATATATATATATATATATATATATATATATATATATATATATATATATATATATATATATATATATATATATATATATATATATATATGTAAATGTTCAAATGAGAATGAGAAATTAATTAAGAATGAGAGACTAAATCTCAGCCGTGCATTTTATAACTGGAATTCATGGATGAAAAGAGTGGGGGAATCGAGTGTGGCAGGGTGCATGTGAGGAATTCATGGGTGGACAATGACATTGAAGGAAGGGGAATTGGACGGCTGAGATTGAGTCTCCCATTTTCAATAATATTTAAGTTCTCATTTGAACCTTCCACTTTATATATATATATATATATATATATATATATATATATATATATATATATATATATATATATATATATATATATATATATATATATATATATATATATATATAGAAATTGGATCAATATAGATCCCTCCTTAAACAAAGATCCCAAAGTCCAAATCTTAACCATTAGATTAATCAAATCAATGGTTAAGATCTATAATAGCATGATTGTAATTAAGTAAACGGTTATATAACTTAATTTTAGAAGGAAGGGTATTATGGTAAAAGCCCTCTTTTTTTAAATTTTTTTACCCCTTAAATCTTTAAAGGACCATAACTATTTCAATTTTTTGAGTTTGAGCAAAAAAATTATACCAATCTTCTCATTTTTTTTAATCCTCTTTCAAACGAGACCACTCTTTCTATATTTCTGAGAAAAAAAATTCGACGAAAATGACGAAATTCATCATTTCGTCACCTGTTGTTGCTGTTACGTGAAAACAGGTGACGAAAATGATAAAAATTCGACATTTTCATCATTTTCGTGCCCCCTATTTGTCACGTAAAAGCAGGTGACGAAAATGATAAAAATTCGTCATTTTCATCATTTTTTCGTGCCCCCTGTGTGTAACATAAAAGCAGGTGACGAAAATGATAAAAATTCGTCATTTTCATCATTTTAATAAAAAAAAAAGGTGAACAGGTGTTCGAAAATGATGAAAACTGTTAGGTGTTTATGGGTATGAAGGTGATGGACGAAAATGATTAAAACTGGTAGGTGTTACTCTTTTCCAACAGCCGAAAATGATTATTTTTGTCATTCATATCATTTTCGTCAAATTTTTTTTTTCCAAAAATATAGGAAGAGTGGTCTCGTTTGAAAGAGGATTAAAAAACGAGAAGATTGTTATAATTTTTTTGCTCAAACTCAAAAAATTGAAAAACTTATGATCATTTGAAGATTTAAGGGGTAAAAAAAACTAAATCTAGAAAGTTTGTTATAGTTTTTAAAAGTTGTTTTAATTCCAATTTTACCATTTTAAATGAGTGGCTGAGATTGGACTTTGAGATCTATGTTTAAGAAGGGGGCTATGTTGAACCTCACCCTATATATATATATATATATATATATATATATATAGTTAGGATCAATAGAAACCCCCCCCCCTATATAAAAACCTCAAAGTCTCAACCTCAGCCACTCATTTAAAAGGGCATGATGTGAATTGTATAATTTCCATAGAAAACTCACGATTTCTTCGGGCCATCTCAAAACCCCCATTTTTTTTACCCTTTCAATCTTTAAATAACCATAACTATTTCAATTTGTTGAATTTGAGCAAAAAAATTATACCAATCTACTCATTTTTTAATCTTCATTCAAACGAGACAACTCTTCTTATATTTCTGAATTTTTTTACAAAAATGATAAATTTTTCATTTTCATCATTTTCGTGTGACCCTTATATATCACTTAAACAGCAGGACTCGAAAATGACGAAAATTATCAATTTCGTCACCTGCTGTGCTGTAACGTGATATACAAGGACACGAAAATGATAAAATTGACAAAATTTATCATTCTCGACTGCCCCTTATATATCACGTAACAGTAGGTGACGAAAATTATGAAAAATGACGAAATTGATCATTTTCGTGCCCCTTATATATCATGTAACAGCAGGTGACGAAAATTATAAATTTCGTAATTTTCATCATTTTCGTGTCCCCTTATATATCACTTAAACAGCAGGTCCCGAAAATGATGAAAATGACGAAATTTATCATTTTCATTCCCCTTGTATATCATGTAACAGCAGCTGACGAAAATGATAAATTTTGTCATTTTCATCATTTTCGTGTCCCCCCCTTATATATCACTTAAACAGCAGGTCCCGAAAATGATGAAAATGACGAATTTTATCATTTTCGGCTGCCTCTTCTATATAATGTAACAGCAGGTGACGAAAATGATAAATTTCGTCATTTTCATCATTTCCGTGTCCCCTTATATTGTCCCCTTATATATTATGTAACAGCAGGTGACGAAAATGATGAAAATGACGAAATTTAACATTTTCGAGACCTGCTGTTAGGTGATATAATAGCAGGTGACGAAAATGATGAATTTCGTTATTTTCGTCGAATTTTTTTATTCCAGAAATATAGGAAAATTGGTCTCGTTTGAAAGAGGATTAAAAAATTAGAATATTGGTATAATTTTTTTGCTCAAATTCAACAAATTGAAATAGTTATGGTCATTTAAAGATCTAAGGGGTAAAAAAAATTTAAAAAAAAACTTTAACCATAATACCCTTCCTTCTAAAATTAAACCTTATAATTGTGTACTTAGTTACAATAATGTCATTATAGATCTTGACTATTGATTTGATCGATATAACGGCCATGAATGAGACTTTGGAGACTTTGTTTAAGGGGGGTCTTTGTTGATCATATATATATATATATATATATATATATATATATATATATATATATATATATATATATATATATATATATATATATATATATATATAGGGGAGGTTCAAACAAGAACTGTTTTTCGTACGAGAACTGCGAGAACCAATCTTAGCCATTGATTTGATAAAGTGGAATTTATGGATGTGGAGCGTGGGGGGATCAAGTATGGCATAGTACATGTGAGGAATTTATGGGTAGACAATTACATTGAAGGATAGGGAATTGGATGACTTAGATTGGTTCTCGCGGTTCTCGTACTGGTTCTCGCATGAACTTTTTCATATATATATATATATATATATATATATATATATATATATATATATATATATATATATATATATATATATATATATATATATATATAAGGGTTTAAACGAGAACTGTTTTTCGTACGAGAACTACGAGAACCAATCTCAGTCGTTCCTTGGATTTGGGAAGATCATGGATGGAGAGGGTGGGCAATGATATTAAATGAGGGGGAATTGGACGGTTTAGATTGGTTCTCGCAGTTCTCGTACGAAAAACAGTTCTCGTTTAAACTTTTGCCTATATACATAGATCTTTTGGAGTCGTAGCATGCATGCATCAAGGAGAGGATTCAAAATATAGCATTTGATATGTTTGGAAGAACATGCTTGATCTAACTGTTTTTTTATCAACAAGATAAACGTCTAGATATTCATGTTTTTTATCAACAAGATACACTAGTTGGTTTGAATGGGTTTGTGATCCAACTGTATTCCCCCTTCTTCTTATTAATTGCTAGTTATCTAAATTAAACTTGTTATTTTTAAAAAAATAATGCTACACATTAGTGGGAAAAAAATAATAAATTATGATTCAAAACTTCGCAAACTGTCACTAGATATATTTCTATTAATTTTTCATACCCGTCATTTTACTTTTTAGATTATGATAAGTGTGAAAATTAATGAAAAAGATGAAAAAAATGAATTAATGTATTATACATGTTATTATTTACTGATTAAGAGAATGAAGTATTAAAATTTAATTTAATAATTATTAATAACATATAACATTTCCCTTACCTATTTGTAGCAATTAACAATGCTAATTAAATAGATACATGAAAATGTAATTGTAATTTAACACAACAAGATCAAAAACAAAATCTATGGCTGAAATTTCTTGTCGCACTTTTGGTAAATAAAACACTTTTCGCATTAAACTTTCCTATATATATACACACACAGAGAGAGCAGGGTTCAAATGTGAACTGTTTTGCGTACGAGAACCGTGACAACCAATTATGGCTATAGATCAAATAGATGGACGATCTAGATTAAATAATTGTTATTGGATAACCTTAAACTAATCAAACTTATCCTTAATAAATTAGTGATATTTAGAAATTTTGACATTACCTCCACTTTATAAACTAATATATTCACTAAACGAAAAAGGAGTTAAATTATGAAAATTATACCAAATTAAAGAGAATATATGTTTTTTAATTTGAGACCGATCTTCCTATATTTTCTCGACAAAAACCTCCACCATCTTCTCTTTCCCCTGTTCCATCTGAAAACCGGCATCTAACGGCAATGAGCTAATAGATGTCTCTCCATCATCAATAGGAGGTGATTCGTGTTTGCTTGGTTTTTTTCAGTAAAGGTGTAATATCCGTTTTCCTGGAATTTATAAAAGAACACTTTATTGGAATTATTATTTCTATTGTTGTGAGTTTTAATAACTTAATGGATTTATCTTGGGCTTAACAAGTTAATTGGATAATTGGTGGTGATATAGTTAGTAGTGAGTAGTGGGCTTAAGTTTTGTGGGGATTATTGGGCCTAAGCCTTTTAGGTAAGATAAAGTGTGTATATATATATATATATATATATATATATATATATATATATATAGAATTAGGGTTCAATTCTCCAGGAGAACAAAAACTTACTATTCTATTCATTATCTGTGAGTTCTTGAGAGAGAGTAAGAGAGAGAGAGAGAGAGAGAGAGAGTGTGTGTGTGTGTGTGTGTGTGTGTGTGTGTGTGTAAGAGGGCAAGGATGAACAAAGGAGAGGAAGGGGTCACCATTTCATCACCAATCTTCAAGGAATTGTTACAGGAAATATCGGGTAACATTTCTTACTTCCTAAGGGTCACATTAATGTATTTTTTTTGGGTTTAGTATGATTTCAAGAGATTTGTAAGGGTTAGGTATGGGAGTTCTTGGCTGTGAATGAACCGAGAAGAATACAAGTCGGTTTGGGTTCTAAATATGACTTTATCCAAGTTATTTTGAAAGGAGGTGTATAGGAATGAAGAAAGGTTTTGAAACTTGAATGATTATGTTTTGTTAAGTTTGGAATGAATAGAGTTTTAACAAAAATGGCAATGGGGGAAAGTCGGACTAGGGCGGTGTGTGTGGGTGCGACTTATCAACCCTTTATTCGATTTGTTGTGTTAAGCAAAGAGATCCGACCTCAAGTCCATGTAAGCTATCCGACTTAAACTAATTATATATATATATATATTTGTGTGTGTGTGCAACTTTTAAACTCCTATCCGACTTACTTGTACCCGAACCTACGTCCGACTTAAATTAGGAGAGTGTCCGACTTAATGCCCCTATTTGACCTACGGGGCCATACAACCTATGTATCCGACTTGCACATATAGGTACACCCATGCTACTTGAATCCTTAGCTCACATCCGACTACGTACAAGCATTATTATCGAATTATAAATTTATGTTGCGAGGCACTTGTATCCAACTTGTGCTACACATGCCTACGTGCATGCATGCGAACGTAGGGTCGTCTGACTTAGGCCCAAACACACTAAACCCATCTGACTTATTCTTGTGGCTCACGTGAGAAGTGATATAATCCGACTTATCTAACATATCCGGCTCTTGAGCCTTTGTGCGACTTATGATGACTTGGGCCTTAGTGGGCCGACTCCCGACCCAAGTTAGGAGTGCAAGTTCCACTCAGATAAGGTCCGACCTATGGGGTCTGTTTTAGTAAGTGGTCCGACATAAGATTTGATGAAACTTAGAATTCGTAAATGAAGTCGGAAAACTTGTACCCGATATTGACCCTGTAAGATATATATGTTGAATTTGTGATTTGGACCCGTTACGATACAATTTGTGATTACCCGATAACTGAGCTTAAGTCTACGATTAAGTGAGTATTCTTACTTGCATACCGAAATAGTATTATCTGAATGTATGACGACCGGCACTTGTGTCGAGTAGCATGACCGTTGCTTCGGATGCTCCATGTCATGCATATTTTTTTCAAAATTCTTTTTTGTTTTTGCTGGGTTTTTTTTTCAGTACAGCTCGACATTTGCACTAGTGCAAATTTGCGCAGGTACAAATTTTGCACATGATGTACATATTCACCTAGTTTTTTCAGTACGGATGTAAATATGTTTTGCACAAGGGCAAATTTTGCACATAATGCACAGATTCGCCTAGTTTTTTCAGCATAGATGTAGATTTGTCATAGTGCAAAGTGTAATATTTGCACTTGTGCAAAATTTGCACTTGTGAACAGTCGAGTTGTATCGGGGAAAAAACAACCAGCAAACACGATTTTTTTTCCAAAAAAATATGTCAAGACCGGTCCTAAATTAAAGAGCATAATTTTCTCGTTAATTTGGTATATTTTTCGTAATTTAACACCTTCTCGTTGGATTGATACGTTATTTTTAAGAAAATGGGGGTAATGTAATAATGTCCATACTACTCTTCTCTATATAATTTAAATAAAAAAGACAGGAAATTAAATAATTGGCCAGAAATGGTTCTCTCAGTTTTCGTACGAAATACAGTTCTCGATTGAACCGCATCATATATATATATATATATATATATATATATATAGGGGAGGGTTCATGCGAGAACCGTTGTTAGTGCGAGAACCGCGAGAACCAATCTCGGCCGTTCCTTGGATATGGGAAGTTAAACGGATGTAGAGCGTGGAGGACTAGAGTGTGGCAGGGTGCATGTGAGGAATTCATGGGGGGGCAATGACATTAAAGGAGGGGGAATTGGACGGCTCAGATTGGTTCTCGCGGTTCTCGCACTAAGAATGGTTCTCGCATGAACTTTTTCCTATATATATAGGGTAGGGATATACTAGAAATAAAAAAAAGCTACTAAATGTAAGGAGAATTCTCAACCACACAATTTTTTTGAAAAGTCAAAATAAATTAGTTTAGGCTGATTATAAATAACCAACCTTCAAGGGCAAATTAGGAAATGACAAAAAATAAAGATACAAGATTTATGGGATTTGTTTTCTGGAGATTCAAAAAATGATGCATAGGTTTGATGAACACAAACACCCTACATCGAACAATCAACGATTGTGCATCGGCAGTTTTACCCAACAAACAACACAAAACTTGATTCACAACCACCATTTATATTAAAAAAACAAACGATGAACACAATTCAATCACAGGAAAATAACTCATTTTGATATAGATCAATTACTCAAAACTATTTGATGAACACATGTGATTCTTTAAAGAAAATTGATGCACAAATTGCAAACATTTTTATGCATCTGGGAATGAACTTTGTGCACCATAACAAACATTTTGTTTCACAATCGATTGTTCAACACCATTGACGGTGGACGGTGCATCCATATGGAACATCCATATTCGAACGTCGAAGAAAGAGGGGATGCATTGGTTTGAAGGTCGCAAGACTCAGGCCGGCTTGCGGTAAACTGTTGCGGTGGCCGGTTGTGGTGGACAGTATAGAAGGCGGCAGCGCAGGGATGATGGACGATGGCAGCGTGATCCACGGAAACCATCTCACAAATCTGATTCATCAACCGATTGCTAGTGTTACATAATGGCAACGGTGTCGGTCATCTTTTTTATCTCCGGTAAAGTAAACGATGAAAGGACGAGAATTACCGGATGGGTGAGGTGGTGACTGGCTGCTCTCGGTTGGGAGGCAGTCTTCTTCTTATCTCCAGCAAATGTAACAGAATTACGGGATAGGTGAGGCGGTTTCAATTTCTCCCCCGAATGAAAATTAAGAAACAAGGTGTCCGTAATTAGGAGAGTGTCCGACTTAATGCACCTTTCGACCTACGGGACCATACAACATATGTATCCGACTTACACACATAGATACACCCATGCGACTTGAATCCTTAGGTCACATCCAACTTACGTACGACCACTATGATCCGACTTACATATATATGTTGCGAGGGTCTTGTATCCGACTTGTTTGCACATGCCTACATGCATGCATGTGAATATAGGGCCGTCTGACTTGGGCCCAAACACACTAAGCCCATCTGACTTATTCTTGTGGCCCGCGACCCGCGTGAGAAGTGATATAATCCAACTTATCCAACCTATTCGGCTCTTGAGCCCTTGTGCGACTTATGATGTCTTGGGCCTTAGTGGGCCGACTCTCGGCCCAAGTTAGAAGTGAAAGTTCCACTCAGATAAGGTCCGACCTACGGGGTTCATTTTAGTAAGTGGTCCGACATAAGATTTGACGAAACTTAGAATTCGTAAATAAAGTCGGTAAACTTATACGGTATTGACCTTGTAAGATATATATGTTGTAGGTTCTTGTGATTTGGACCCGTTACGATACAATTTGTGATTAGCCGATAATTGAGCTTGAGTCTACGATCAGGTGAGTATTCTTTCTTGCATACTGAACTAGTATTATCTGAATGTATGACGACCGACACTTTTGTCAGGTAGCATGACCGTTGCTTTGGCAACGGGTAGTATAACCGTTTGCTCGAAACTTGGATATGTGAAATATGCTCGACCAAATCCGACCGAAGGTTATGATGTGTGTCCTGGTTTTTGACTTCTCGTACATTCGCTGCGCGTGCTTGTTCACTCATTTGTGTTTCGATATCCGACAATAGAATGTCGTTCGGGTATAAACTAAATGGCATGGTCTTCGTCTTCAAGTATCATATAGTGTAAAATTATACAAAGGTATATGATGTTTTCTAATCTTCGTGGATGTCATTCGTGTGCCGGATTATGAAGAATGTGCCAACGCTGATTAAGCACGCCAAAAGCACGCTTAACATCTTTCCGTGCCGATTCTTGCGCCGACTTGAGCTTTTAAAATTTTCCGCTTATTATACAAATGGTCATTTAGCCATTGGTTTAAAAATTAATTTTTTTTTAATTTCCCAAAACTGGTCGTTTATGTAAAAAAAATATTAAAATAATGCAAGGGGGGGGGGGGGGGGGGGGAGGGGGGGGGGGCTTCCAACCCGAGACACCCGTAGTGGTGTGCTAGGTGAAGCCAAAGCCAACCTAAACCCACGAACCCAGCTACACGTGGCCTAACATTTAGCAAGAAAGAGTTCATCATTTTCTAAAATTTTCTTTTTTCGGTGGAGACTCTGAAAGCATTACTTGAACTGTTCTTCTTGCTTCACCCATAAGAATCAAAATGGGTAGATGATCGAGAAATTCGTGTATATTTTATTAGTTTATTTAAATGATAAATAAACGTAAACAAAGAAGAAACATATACTATATATAATAAAAATAAACACTATATATAAACACACAATAAGCATGTCAATATTATTGCGAACAAAGAAAAGAGGATCAAAATCAACCGAAGCCGAATCGAAAAGAATATATAGGACAATGATCCGATAATCCTTTAGATAAGATTATAGAAAAAGAATCAGGCCATACTTGAGTAAATTTCAGAAATACAAAATAGTACGTACCGGTCAAGCTTACTTAACTTGCATCCATATTACTATACCGCTTGAATTTTCTTCCTCCGCCTTTAATTTCAGAAAGCCCACTGCAGTGAATGAAGTAATTGAATTCAGCACAACTGGCCAACTGGGTATATATACTGTACGTATCGGACCTATTCAAAGGCCTCGAATATATATCTTCACATGGATTCAGCACTAGTGGGTACAAATTATTGCATGTGTTTTGTTTTTCTTCGAACATCAATATAAGAAACCAATTTTTTGACAACTATACATAAATAATAATTTTCTCAAAATTAAAGTCCGATATATTATATAAACTTCCCAAAAAAGCAAGCTTCGATCGACACGTACACTCGATCGATCGATAAACATATACATATGGCCGGACATTTGAAGTTGCTGCCCCTTTTTCTCTTACCTCTATTCACATTCTCCGTTTATGGCGATCGTAAGCATGCATTTCTAGCTAGTTTTATTATATAATTCATATTTACTACTACTTATTTTCCTTCGAATCAATTAGAATTGTTATATATATACATGAGCAACAACACGTTAGGCGTTGTTGTACGCACATATATACCATTCAAATTAAAGATGTTTTTGTCATTTTAGTGTGTTTTTGTCATTTATAAATAACTTGTTACATTGTTATAATTTTAGTGATTGCGAGCATAGATTGTGGGGCATCAGAAGTCTCCACTGATTCAAACACGATCGTATGGACTCCAGATAATAATATGTTCTCAAATGGGGTTTCTCGAGTTTTTCAAACCAGTTACTCGGTATCCTCGGTAATGGACACCCTCAGGGTTTTCACTACTCGAAAAAAGAACTGTTATTCTACCTCGGTTAAACAGGGCGATAAAGTCCTAGTTCGTGCTAGTTTCCACTATGGAGACTACGACCGATTGTCTAGCCCTCCATCTTTCGATCTCCACTTTGATGGGAACTATTGGACTACAGTTCAATTTACTTCACTTAGTGAGCCAGTAATGCACGAAGCTATTTATGTCACAAAACGAGATGTTGTTAGCGTGTGTGTGGCTCAAACGAATACCAACCAGTTTCCGTTTATCTCGGCTCTTGAAGTCCGTAGTCTTGACTCGGATGCTTATAACCTAGTTGACCAAGATCGGGCTTTGTTCTTGCGTCGTAGGAAAGCTTTTGGTGCAAGTGGAAACATAAGGTAATTAAATATATATATATTCAAATCAAGTACTACGTACATCTTTAATCTTTTAAAGTAGTTTAATTGAACTTTAAACGTGATTTCATGCAGGTATCCTTCAGATCGATATGACCGAATATGGATAGCTACAGAAGATTTAACTGGGACTGTTAAGGTGACTAACGACGCCAATTTTGTCAACACTTCAACATCCGATAGCCCACCTTCAGAAATTTTACAAAACGCGATTACAGTTAAAAGCTTAGCCTATAGTTTGATTTTTGCTTTAGTTACCCCATCGACTACTCCGGTTTACTTGAATATGTACTTCACGGAAGTCACGAGTCTTGATTCGACTGAAACCAGGTCGTTTAGGGTTTACGAGTCGTCATACGGAAGTGCTTTGTCACAGGAAATTACTCCACCTTACGGTGGCGTTGACGAATTTTCAATTAGTAACTACACATTTAGATCTGCTACCGATCTTTATTTACGTGCTACTACTGGTTCTACTCTCCCGCCTCTTATAAGCGCCATTGAATCGTTTAACATTAGTAACGTTTTAACAGATGGTACTGACAGCAACGATGGTACGTATGTTCTTCAATTAAGGTTGATTCTATTTTTAACAATTGATCTAGTCATCTAGTGGTATAAGAACCGGTTATGGAAACTGTTACTATCGCAATCCTTGTTGTCCGCTTTGGATTACCCCTCACGGCTTTAAAACGCGCATATGGTAGGAGTAAGATTCTCCTCCTTATTAGGAAGAAGAATCATCTTGTCTCACCAATGTGAGATGCTCCTGCGTTGATGTGGGTTTAAGAGTCGCGGATTTGACCGGCTCGACATAATGATGAGCCACATATACCCAACAAACACGATTACATCTATATATAGAGCATAACTCCACTCGATTTCCTAAAAAACTAGTTGTTAAAATATAATTTCTTTTTAACGAATATCCAGATTCTAATTTTAACCATTAAAATGGTATAATAATATAGCGTTGCTTTTATAGAAGACCTGCTTGTATCTGATATGTTTATTTTATAACAGTTAAAGCGTTAGCTTTATTGCAAAATACGTTCGATGTGTTAGGAGAATGGAATGGTGACCCGTGTCTTCCTGCACCATACTCATGGGACTGGCTCAATTGCAGTAACGAAGCTACACCTCGTATAACCGCATTGTAAGTTAATTATATATCTCAACTATATTTTACGGGTACGTCAAGATCTTTTTATGATAAAAAATAATATATTATATTCTTATAATCATGAGAGCAAACCTAAAAGTTAAATAATTAAGAAAATGTCTGGTGTAGATAATTGTTTGGAAATTTAAATTTTGTAGGTATCTTGATAGCTTTGAACTTTCGGGTTCGCTTCCGGACATTAGCGCCATGGATGCTCTTACGATAATGCGAGTACTTTCACAACAAAATTCTTCTAATAATTATTAATCTTAATTTATTTGTAAAAAAAGAAATTTTGAGGTTATAACTTTGGTTTAAGTACATTAATTAATCAAATTTTAATCATTAATTAATTAATTCCCGTGACTTATTCAAATAATATCCTTTTGATTTTTCTGATTGTAGTGATTTACACAATAACAGCTTAGATGGTTCAATTCCTAGTTTCCTTGGTGCCCTCCCTAATCTCCAACAATTGTAAGTATATATCAATTTTGAAAATTATATTAGTTACATATCAAATTACCTTTGAAGTCTAGCTTGATCGATTGCTTAATTTAATGTACGTTTTTTTTTTACCAACATGACTTTATTATTATAGGAATTTGGCATATAATCATTTTAGCGGAGCTATACCAACTTCATTCTCAAAGAACAACAAATTGAAGTTAAAGTAAGTTGATCAAATATTATTATTGTTATTATTACTATTATTACTATATTTTTTTGATAACCCATCTTTACGGCCAACATATATATATAAACATGGTAAGTTACGAAAGCAACGGCTAAAATACATGTAAGAGCTGACTGTTTCATTTAATTAAAGATTTCACGTGTCTAACCATCATGGAACCCTGATTAATTTGATATGTGATTAGTTCTTTTACTTATTAATGTTATACAATTATATTGTTGAAATTTTGTAGAGAAAAATGAATTGAAGGTAACTAGTCTCAAAATATGATATGCAATTAATATTGATCGAAGATTATTTTTGATTTTGTGTTTTTTTGAATTCTGGATAGTGTTACCGGAAATCCTTCTTTGTGTGCATATGATAGCTCCTGCTCAACTTCACCCTACAACAATGCCTTCACTGGGTACAAGGAAAAGAGCAAGAAAAAGAGCAATATACCACTAATCATTGGCATCACGATACCGACATTCGTTCTTATATGTGTTGCCGTCATTGTTTTCATCAGGAGAGCGAGGCCAACAAATGTCAATAAGCCAAATGTTACAGGTTAAATAGATCTTACATTCTTACTTACACTAATAGCAAACACATATTTCATGAAACTTAATTTTCATCGATGCAAATAGTTATACCAAGCTACATCTGAGAGAATAGATCGATCAAGAAAAAAGTTATTTGCAAACTGTTAAGTTGTTGCTAAATCTTCTTGGACATATATGCAGGTGGTGAAGCACATGGGCAAACCGATGTGGAAATGGTGAACAATAACTCGGAAAATGATACTAATAATACACCAGGTGTTACAGGTTAGATATATCTTACATTTTTACATACACTAATAGCAAACACATATTTCATGACACTTAATTTTCACTTAAACGACCGGTGTATAAGAAGGTAAAGATCGATGCAAATAGTTATACCAAGCTATATCCGAGAGAATAGATCGATCAAGAGAAAAGTTATTTGCAAACTGTTAAGTTGATGCTAAATCTTCTTGGACATACAGGTGGTGGAGCACCTGGGAACACGGGTGTGAAAATGGCGAACAATAACCCGGGAAAGGTTATTAATAATGTAGTGCATGGATCACCTTCACCACTTCTTAAATCATCTGATGGTGTATCTAAAATTAATTAGTAATGGTCAAATCAACACAAAGTACTACAAATCGACTATCCCGCATTTGGTATGTATATTTTAATTAAATAAACAATTTTTGTATTTTTGAAACATAATAAAGTGTGTACGTTTATTCTGTTTGTACATTTTGTAGGTGCGTACGTAGAGCTCATATTTGTAATGTATTATTGGTATCGTGTGGTATGCGTTTGAGCAAGTTTCAATGGTTATATCAGAAAATGTAAACATTAATTCTTTTAAATTAAGTTTATAACATCTCTAAAATTACTAGACATTACAGTGTTCAACAGCTTTTATCGAACCACTCATATCTTTCATTTTTTTAACATATAGTTCACTAACCCTATATTTATACTTCTAAATCTACACTATATATTCATTGTGAACTTGAACCAACAACCATACGGATCACCTAAAACACCTCCGATTGCAAGGTTTTAAGACCTTTTGTATATCTTTTACTTTAGCGTTAGGTGAAATGGACATGTGGGGTTGAATCGCGTAACAGACTCGACTTAAAATGGATCATTTTATTATTAAAAATATTAATAAACAAGTTTACACCACTATCGCCACCATCACAACCACAACGCCACCCACCACCACCAACAATTATCGCCACTTTAACTCTACTACCTCCACCATAGTTGCACGCTGCCACCATCTTCTTAATCATATAGGCTATAGTGGTGGTGGTTGTAGTGTCAATAGTAGTGATGATAGACTACAATGTAGTTGTGTTGGTGGAGGGTAGAGTTTGTAACACCCGTTTTTATCTCTAATGCAATTAATCTTATTATTGCAATTAGTCTTCTAATGCAATTTGGTTTCGGGTTTAGGGTTTAGGGTTTTTATCTCAAATGTCAACAAGGTGGAGTGGAAGAGCACGGGAGGAATTGAGAAAGCTACTTGATCTTTTGGATTCGGTATCGTTGCAGCAAAATATAGAAGACTCGTGGTTCTGGTGCGGTGGTGAAAAAAACACTTTTTCAGTCAAAGCTACTAGAATCTTTCTCGAAGACAAGTTGCTTCACACGGAGGTATCGGGAAGTAAAACTTTCTGGTCTAAATTTGCCCCAAAGAAAGTAAACATTTTTTGCTGGAAACTAGAACGAAACAAGATTCCGGTCAGATCGAAATTAATTCATAAAGGTATAGATCTTCCTTCGGTACTTTGCCCAAGGTGTAATTCGGAGGTAGAATCAACGATCCATGCGATCTTCAAGTGTAGAGGTATCGCAAGTATCTGGAAAGCAATTCACGCATGGTGGGGTCTAAGGTTCGACGATGGAGCTTCTTTCGAGGATTTCGTTTCAACGGCAAGGTCGGGTGGAATTACAAAAAATATTCATATCTGGCAAGTGGTTATAAGAATGGCTGCTTACCGAATCTGGATTAACAGGAACAAAGTGGTGTTTCAAGGATCAAACCGTGTTGAGGACCTGCCATTCGAGATTCAGTTATTATCGTTTCAGTGGATTAGTGGTAGAGTCAAACCTAAGCTCAAGCCAAAATGGGAACACTGGGTTGCAATACCAAATTCGCTTCACAAATTGGAGTAAACATTATAGTAGTAGGCTAATGTGGTTTAGTTTAGGGGCTGTTGACTTTTGTGCTTCTTAGAAACAGCTATCTTTTTATGTTGTTATATTAGTAATTCACTTCCTACAGGATGGTAATTACTATAATAACAGTGGGGATTCATCTTTGTCAGTATGCCCTTTCATACCTTATGGAGGGGTTGTCCATTGGTGTTGTACTCTTGTAACACCGTACTTTTTTTTTTTTTACAACACACTGCGGAAGCGATTTTGGAAAATACAACAAACATGTTTACAGAAGTAAACAAGAAACATACTGCCAACAACTAACAGTATATCAAAATTGTGTTACATAGATTAACCGAATGGCTCATCCTAAAATATATCAGAGTGGCGGTCAATCAATCTAAAACAAACAATAACTCCCAGCTCAACAACTACACTTACTGAAACCTGCAAAATGGAGTTTATGGTGGGGGATTAGCGCAACGCTAAGTGAATGAAAATCAAGCCACAAGCAATTAAAGCTGAACCACAACGATCACAAGAACAGTTTATCACAAATATCAAAGGACCGGCGGCTCTGCCGAGCCTACGATCAATGCTGGCCATAGCAATGATCTACCGATAGCCATCTGCTAACTGGCACAGTTAAACCCCCTCTGCTACAAAAAATGCAACAGAGGATCTAAAACTGCCTAACCAGAAGCAACTGACCCAGCCCAAAACCACGCTTAGCTGACCTCTGCCACAAACATCATGAGCACAATTTCATGCCTTGATACTCATATCTTGAACACAATTTCAATAATCATCACATAACCAATCAAACAATCAAATCAGACTAAACAGTCTATCGCATGATTAATTGTATAAAATCCAAGTAACCATAACAGTTACAACTAAAACCACCGGTGCATTAAAGTCCACTCACCTGTGTCCTCGACACCCACCAAACTCAGTTATCTAATTTCACTGAGGCTTCGGATTCCCTGAGAACACAATACAACCGAATTAGTGAATCTAATCTCAATTAATTCAATAATTCAAGTAGATACACAAATGGGTCAAAACTAAGCCATTACACCAAAACTCATATACTCAATATGGAAAACTTCCAAAACCAAGTTATTATACAACAAGTCATAATATACTCAATATGACCAAACCATAATAACCATCATAAATCATATGTTCAACTAACATATAACCTATTTCCATTATATATAACATGTAGAAACCAACCATACATGTAAATGATTTCCCGGAATCATTTTCAAGAATTAATGTACGCAATCAACGCATATAATTCCACATATAACATCCATCATCAAATCAACTCATTTATATATAATCCATAAGCTTCAAGTAACAAATAACCAACAACAACAACTCATAGAAGTTTAAGGTCAAATACTAAACACAATCTTTTTTTACATATGTCAAATACACATCCGAAATTGACATAGCTACTGTAAATCGATCTTTAGGTCATCCTACAGCTCGAATTAGCTTCTGGAATCTAAAGACAAATTAAACTACACATCTCCAGCTTTCCAACTATATAAAATACGCCTTCTAACGATACTCCATTGATTTTTAGCGATTTTTACAAAACAGCCCAAAAATTGTAAAAAAACTCCGAACAGCACACATTTCAAGCATAAAAAACAACTAGTAACATTTCTAAAACATGTATAAACTTCATATAACATTTATACAACATCAACCACACATTTTAAACATCAAATCATGATTTTCTAAAAATCATCATCTTCATCATCTTCACCACCTTCATCAAGAACCTCCATTAATGGAGTTTTCATCTTTCAAGAATTAAACATAGCAATATCATCAAACTATGCTTCAAATTCATAAATAACTTCATATATAACATATACAAACATATATAACAACTCAAATCAACATAATCATGATTCTCCATTAAACCCATAAAAATCAAGAACATGTTTTCTTGCCAAAACAAGTCAAGAACAACTTAAAATCATGATCAATTACTAAAACTAACCTTATTATGTAAGCAAATCCAACATAAATGCAAGTCTTCAAGGATGGATCGTTGGCTCTTTGAGAGAAAATGAAGAACAAGAATATGAAAGCAAAATGAGAGTAATAAACTCTCTCAGTGGATAATAATGAGCCTAGTGCTCAATAATTGCACAACACACAGTACACTTATCCCACTTCTAGCATACAGTTAATTAATTAAGCAGCCCTACTTAATTAATTAAATATCAACGAGGTATTATCTAACACCCTCATGTAAAAGTGAATACAATGGTACAAATACCATATCAAACAGATAATATAAATATTATCACCTAACTACGCAGTATAATTATTAATTCTAATAATTATCTACAAATAACAATTAAATACACAAACAAATACCAAACATCTTACCACCAATACGAAACTACTAGACCGTATTTGAGGATGTTACAACTCTTATATTTATCAATATATTCAGCCTTTCAAAAAAAAATCTTATTATTATTAGTAATGTAAGTTTTTATTAGATTGTGCTAGAGAACAAGTACTAAAGAGTAATAGTAAGATAATTTTTTATTTATTTAGGTCATATAGTAAATAATTCTTGTTAGGTATGTGATTTGTGAAGATAACTAGTAGTCTTATGTAATTATATATAACTCGAATTGAAATCGGATGGGCTGAGGCCCATCGAGTTAGGGGGTGTTTGTTTTAGCTTTATCAAAAGCTTATTTTTCAGGTTTATTTTTCATAAGCTCGTTTTTTCTGGCTTATTTTTCATGAGCCTAGCTTATTTTCTTATTATAACTCAAAATAAGCTAAAAGCCAGAAAATAAGCCGGAAAAACCAACTTATAAAAAATAAGCTCGGAAAATATACATACACCTTTATTATTGAGTTAATTACACAAATGGTCCCAGTGGTTTTCCAAATTTCTCATGAATGGTCCCTAAACTTCAAAAATTACACCCACAGTCTCCATGGTTGTCAACTTGTATCAATGTTAGTCCAATTTTAACGGTGCCGTCCAAATTGGAGTTAACCCCTCTAATTGTAAGGGTAAAAATGTCTTTTTACCTTCTTTTTAATTTTTAGATCATTTGCATCCATCTCAGTCAACTCTCTCTCTCTCTCTCATCTCTATCATCTCTACACTCACACCCACTTAGAAAAGTGTTGTTACAACTTGGTATCAGAGCCAAGGTTTAAGGGATTTGGGCACACACGAGTGTGATGTCTAAACTTAAACCGTGGTTTTGAGGTCAAGAGGAGCTATCGGCAGTAGCCTTGGTGAGCATACGGTTAGTAGAAGTTTATGATTTGTTATCTGCGTACAGATCGAGCATGAGTAGCAATGTTTTTGCATGTGTAATAGTTATGTGGCTAAGTGCTAAATAACAATATGCTATATGATATTAGAGAAAAGAAGAATGTTTAACAGATGTAATTAGTTATGCCATATACGTGACCTAAGCTTGTGAATCGGGGTATTCCATGACGGTATTAAGGACAATTGTGTATAATATGTTCCTCACAATGTCTGGCCAGTGTATGTAAAGAACATGTCATATGCAATTGAGCTTAAGATTGCCATGTCAGTACCTTGTGAATCAAGTGAGGGGTGATACGTGATAGTACAATACGTGTGAATCAGACAATAACAGAAAATGAGATAATTGTAGTATTGATAATATTACATACCTTATTATGAGAAACAGAGAAAGTTATTTGGTAGTATATGTTAAAGAGATCTGATCATAAGTTTATAGCATGTGGTAAGTTGATACGAGTTAGATAAAGTAGTCTGAGGCTAGTATACTTCAGAAGATCAGAAATACCTATTTTTCAGTGCAATTCTTATTTTAAACCAGTAGACCTATGAGTAAAGCCTTTAGAGGGAGTTGTTACAGAGGGATTACAAGATCTTGAGATCAGTTTAGTAAAGGGGATAAAAGTGAGAAAGTAGGGTAAAGTCCTATATGTAACATTCCAGATATTACCAACCAAGTGGTTGAGTAAGTTTTAGAAGGAAAGAAAGTTATGTTATCGCAGTATGTAGATACAGCTGTATAGATTATGGTTAAAGCATTAGTAAGAGTTAAAGCTAAGAAAGAACCCGTTGTAGGGGTAGATGTGTAAAGATTGTTCAGCATGCGAATTACCTCGTTATAGGGAAGATTATAGAATGGATTGTGAATAGTGATGATTAGTAAAGACGAAATTAGATTCTTCGTATCAGTGGGTGTCTGCCAAGGAGAAAAGTTAGGTATGCATTGAACTTATTATTTGAGACAGTGAAAGACTAGTGGACAATGTTTTTGTAGGGAAAGTTAGAAACACAGATTGAGGCTGAGGCCTTAGTTTTAAGAATTATTTAGAGTATAGTCGTACTAGAAGCTTGCGTAGATCAGATCACAGAAGAATTTTTGAGGTTGATGACAGATAATAGAGTTGGTGAATGACATCAACTAGAAATTGTTAAGAATATGTAGTTTTGTTCAGAGTAAGTTAGTCTAGAAGTTTTGTAAATACAGTAGTATAAAGTAGTATAGTCTGATGTTAGAAATGATACGGGTGAAGTTTAACGGCAGTTTTTCGCAACAAAGTGGGTAAGATGATAAGTCTTACATGGAAGAAAAGAGAAATAGTTGAGAGAGTAGAGAATAGTGAACGCAAAGAAAAAGGTTAAGTCAGTGACAGTGTTAAATAATAAGCCGAAGTTTGTACTACAGTATGGAAGGTTAGTTCCCCCACTCAGATATACGAAGTGTGAAAATTAGAGACATGTGACCAAAGATTTGAAATAGTTTGTTCTAAGTGTGCTGCCAATTTACTAGTTTAGACATTATTGCCCTAAGTTATTAGTCGCACAGAGTAAGTCAGTTAATTATTTAGCCTAATTTTGTTTTAAGGAGAGTAAGTGCTAGAAAGTAGGGATGCCTTAGTTACGGGCAGAGCTCTCCAGTTTATGGATTAAGACGTAAAGGTTAGATCTAATGTGGTAGTAAGTAGATACAACAAATGATAAGACTACTATTGTGAATAGTACAGATTGGTACAAGGTTAAAGAGACAGATATTTAGCAGTTTACCATGGAAGAGTTTTAAGCAGTTATTAGTATTGATTAATTGAGTTAATAGCAAGTTCGGGTACTCGGAGATCAGAGAGCAATGCGGGCTTAGACCCTAAGTGGGGAAGAACTATTGGACAGAAGTAATAGTAAGAGAGTCAGTGTTGCAGTTGCTTGTCAGCAAAATGAGAAAGTACTTGATGCTTAATTGTATAGCTTATCTAGCTTATGTGGAAGAGTGTAGTATGAAAATACAGTCATAGTAGATTTAATAGATACCACCAGTGGTGACTACTCAGATGAGTAGAACTTAGTATTAGTATAATGTCAGGAATAGAACCAAGGAGTTAAAGTATTGTATAGGTTGGCCCCAGAGAAGTAAGAATTGATAATTCAACAGTAATAGTTAACAGATAAGAGTTTTGTCCGATCCATTAGTTCACAATGGGGCGCATTAAAATAGGTAGTCTTAAATAAAAATAGCTAGTAAGAATGTGTATAGATTGTAGAGGACACTATAGGGTGACAAACAAGAATCAGTACCCAATTTAAGAAGTAGATAATCTGTTGGATTAGTTTCAGAGTGTAGAATGGTTTTCAGGGATAGAGTTGTGGTCAGAGTACCATCAGATAAAAGTCAGAGAGTAGGATAGAATCAAAGAAGTTCTCAGAATATGACTCCCCATAAGTATAAAGCGATTATTCGACTCAGGTTTTGAAACTAGTAGTAGTTGGAAAGTTAATTAAAAAAATGTTTTTAGCATCAAGTCAGCTACCCTAAAGATACAAATACCTCAAGTAAGAATGCTAGACATCACTTCGATACTCCATCAGGTTGAAGTAGTACAGAGTGAAGTAGTTATAGAGGGTGATCAGAAGAAGGAGTCTATTTAAAGATTAAGGTTCAGATTGTCTAAGAGATAAGCAGGAGTTACTAATAGCCAAGAATAGAATGTGATTTAGCAAAGAAGGTTGGGAAATATTTAAATTTTTTACAAGTTAAAACAGAGTATCAGAAATTTCACAAAAAGTAGCAGATAGATATAAAATGACAGTATAAGGATTTAGATAGAGATACTCGGTTATCTTTAAATTTTGGAGTAAAATTCAGAGAAATATGAGAATTAAGTTATATCTTAATACAGTATTCCACCCTTGTAGGGTTGGACAGAGTGAAAGAAATATATAAACACAGAGATATATACTCGGAACATGTCTAATTGACTTAAGTGATAGTTGAGATATGTATATACATTAATAGAGTTTCAGTATGATCACAGTTACGTTTGAGTAGTAGCATATCTAGTACCAGATGATGTATGATGGGAAGGATAAAACTCCTATTTGTTGGGGCAAGGTTGATTAGAGTGAGAGGACTCAGCACATGATCGAATGTAAAGATAGTACCACAGTTTTATGAGCAGCGTAGAGCTGCCCAGAATAAACAGAACAATTATGTGATAAGAAAGGATTATTAGTAGAGCTTCAGATTGGAAGCTATGTGTTAGTAAAAATTATCATCATGGATATGAATGAACAGATTCAGAAAGAAAGGTAAGCCACGACAATAGTTTAATGGTCCTTTGAGGATTTTCTCAAGGATAGAGAGAGTAATGTGTATGTCAGAATCTATAGTAAGGATATTTTAGATAGTATAACATGTATAGTTATCATTGTAAGTATGTAACAGATGCACCAGTAGTTGTCCGAACAGGACAAGAGATGTGAAATCCAGTTATATAGAACAACCAGTGGTTGTATTTTAGAGGAAGATGAGAATTGTGTAGTAGACAGATGAGATAGTAAAGATACAGTAGAAATACGAGAAAGAGTTAGATTACACTTAGGTGTAATTATACTATGTTGTGTATGTAATACCTGATTTATGCTCAGTATGAATTGAAGCACAGTTAACAGTTTTATTGAAAAGAAAAGTTACGAGTTTGTGTAACAAACAGATAAGATTGGTAAAGTTACAGTGGAGATATTAAAATAGATCAGATACACCAAGGTGTATACATGTTTTATGTATGTTATGTTATTTTATGTTCAGGTTGTGATAGACCTTCTACATTAGTAGAGGTAGATGTATGATGTAAGCCTATCGTCAGTGCGCTGCGATAGCATTCAGAGTTGAGAAAATATAAGACTACCGCTAGTACGCTACGGTAGCATTCAATGTGTTTTGACGTAAAAGTTTTTGTATGTACAGTTGATTTCGGGGACGAAATCATCCCAAGTGGGGAAGAGTTGTAACGCCCCAAAGTTAGTAAGTTCCTAAATGTGTGTTTAGCAAGTTGTCCTTTTATGTGTTTATGTGATTGAAAACTAGAAGGGCTAAAATTGTCAAGAGTGTAAAGTAATTAAGTCAAGGGGCTGTTTTGCCATTGTTTGAAAGATAGATTTATATGAGTCTTGTTTGACTCATTTGAAGTCAAAACCCACAAGAACCAAAACCACACATACGACACACACACAGTCTCAGTATGGAGCTACTGATTTCGATTCAAGGGAAGGAAATTATCATGTAAGAGTGATGCTATAGTAACTTTACAGCAGAGGTATACTTTTTATATAAGTTTATGTGAGTTTTAAGTCAAGAAAGGGGATTCATAAGGTTTAATCCTTGAGTTTTAGGTGTTAGTCTTTGTTTTGGTGTTGTTTTATGTCAAGATATGTGTCAGGAAGTAATCGGAAATGTTTAAAACTCAGTCATTTGATTAATTTCGAGTTTGTTCAAGATTTGAGTGGATGAACATGATGAGTTTTAGCCGTGCGAAGTGAAGCCCATTTCGTGCGTAGTGACTTCATTTCGTACGAAGTGCTCAATGTAAGAGATGAAGTCAATGAGTTTTGGTCGCACGAAGTGTGAGCCACTTCGTGCGTATGAGAGTTCACTTCGCGCGTAGTGGGATTCACTTCATGCGTAGTAAGAGTTCACTTCGCGCGTAGTGGGATTCACTTCATGTGTAGTGAGAGTGTACTTCGCGCGTAGTGGGATTCACTTCACGCGCAGTGTGATTCACTTCGTGCGTAGTGTGTTCATCTCGTACGTAGTGTTCAGAAGTTAATTCAGTTATTATTTATTGTTTGTAGGCAATAAGAGTTGACACTTTTCTGATAGGAGTGTAATTCTTAACTACTGCGGAGGTGAGTGTACTTACCTTTAATCAGATTAGTATATGTTTGTGCACTAAGTGATTAGTATACCAATTGTATGTTTGATATGTTAAGTTAAAGGCTGTTGTTCAGATGTTCAGTAGCACTATGTTATAGTATTTGATATGAGTAATATGCATTTATGTACCAAGTGAACAATATGATATATGTGTTTGTGATATGTGTTATGTATGTGCTCGAGTACAGAAAGTACCTGGCTTAGAGAAGTCTTGTACTAAGAAAAGCAGATACTTTGTATCTAGAATAGTGAAAGGGGTATATTGAGATCCTTATACCCACAAATAAAGTGTCAGAGGCTTGGTTACGCGCGAGGTGTGATCATACCCCGGGACTAGTTAACAGTTGACTGTTTTGCAGGTTATAGCTGGGATGTGAGACATTCCGAGAAGAGATACTCATGTTATGTGTTTATTAGTCAGTAGTATGCTCACTAAGCGAAAGCTTACGTTTTAGTATGTTGTACATGCAGGTAACCAGTTTCCAGCAAGGGTAAGGCCCCGGTGCTCCGCAAGAGTTGGATAGCTCCCAGCTTTTGAAAATAGTACTTTTAACACTACTTTTTGTAAAACTGTTAGTATTAAAGGGTTGTAGTTAGTTTTCCACAAACTCTGATATTTTAGAATGCTAATCAGTAGTAATTGAATTTCTAAAAGCTATTTTAGAAAAGTGTTGTTACAGCTAACTTCCCGCGTTCCCCAAATCGAATAACCTCTTTCCACGGTGAAACTTTCAGATAAACCATTTCACTCTCAACAAAAGAAACTGGTCAACGACGGGAATCAGCATACATTTTCTGTCTATCTCTTGCAACTTTCAACTTTTCTCGGGCAATAGCAACTTTGTCAGCCGTCATCTGAACAATATCGGGACCCGCAAACTGTTTTTCACCCGCCTCTAACCAACAAGTAGGAGTACGGCAGCGACGACCATATAACATCTCATAAGGTGACATACCGATACTCAAATGGTATGAATTGTTATAAGCAAATTCAATCAAAGGCAAGTGTGAATCCCAAGAACCACCATATTCCAACACACATGCACGTAACATATCCTCAAGGGTCTGAATGGTTCTTTCTGGCTGACCATCTGTCTGAGGATGAAAAGTTGTACTCAAGTTAACACGCGTTCCCAATTCTCGTTGCAAACCGTTCCAGAATTTAGAAACAAACCTGGAATCTCTATCAGAAACAATCGATAAAGGAATACCATGTCGAGATACAATCTCATCAATATACATCTGAGCCAATTTATCCAACGGAGTTTTCTCACTGGCTGCAAGAAAATGAGCACTCTTCGTTAAACGATCAACAATCACCCAAATCATATCATGATTCCGCTGAGTACGTGGAAGTTTAGTCACAAAATCCATCGTGATATGTTCCCATTTCCACTCGGGTATCTTTAACTGTCTCAAAGATCCATAAGGTTTCTGGTGCTCTTCTTTAAACTGTGCACAAATATGGCAAGATTCTACCAACTGTGCAATATCTTTCTTCATCGTAGGCCACCAATACAACACTTTCAGATCGTTATACATTTTAGTGCTACCTGGATGTACAGACAATCTGGACTTGTGCGCCTCTAATAAAATCAATTTCCGAAGCTCCCCAAATAATGGTACCCAAACACGAGAATGATAAATCTTCAATCCTCGCGAATCATCAATCAAGTCATCCTTCTTCTTTATCATAATCTCTGATTTCAAATTTTCATCATTCAAAGCCTCCAACTGAGCAACTTTCAATTGATCCACTAATTCAGAAACTATTTCCACTCGCATAAAATGAATACTGATATTTGCACCTTTACGACTCAATGCATCAGCTACTACATTAGCCTTCCCGGGATGATAACGAATCTCACAATCATAATCTTTAATCAATTCCAACCACCTTCTCTGACGCATATTCAATTCTTTCTGCGAAAACACATACTGTAGGCTCTTATGATCAGTACAAATAACACATTTTGTACCGTACAAGTAATGTCTCCACAGTTTCAACGCAAAAACCATTGCTGCAAGTTCTAAATCATGGGTCGGATAACTCTTCTCATGAGGTTTCAACTGCCGAGAAGCATAAGCAATAACCCGATCACGTTGCATTAACACACAACCCAAACCCGCAAACGAAGCAAAACAATACACTATAAAATCATCAGCTCCATTAGGTAATGCAAGAATAGGAGCCTGACACAAAAGTTGTTTCAACGTCTGAAACGCAACTTCCTGTTCACATTCCATCGAAATGGTACATCTTTACGAGTTAACTTAGTTATCGGACTCGCAACTTTCGAAAAATCTTTAATAAATCTGCGATAATATCCCGCTAACCCCAGAAAACTTTTAATTTCAGAAGGAGATTTAGGAGCATTCCAATTCATAACCGCCTCAATTTTAGATGGATCCACTTTAACCCCATCTTTACAAACAACATGCCCCAGAAAATGAACTTCTCGCAACCAAAATTCACATTTCGCAAATTTAGCAAAAAGTTGCTTCCGTTTTAAAGTTTCCAAAACTTGTCTCAAATGGACTTCATGATCAGACACCGTTTTAGAATAATCCAAGATATCATCGATAAATAAAATCACGAATTTATTCAAAACTGCCCGACAAGCCCAGTTCATTAAATCCATGAAAATAGCAGGAGTGTTAGTTAAACCGAATGGCATAACTAAGAATTCATAATGACCATACCGGGTACGAAATGCAGTTTTAGGAATATCATCATCCAAAACACGTACCTGGTGACAGCCCGACCTCAAATCAATCTTAGAAAAATAAGACGCACCCTACAACTGATAGAACAAATCATCAATCCTGGGTAAAGGATATCTATTTTTAACCATCCTCTTATTTAACTCCCGGTAGTCGATACACATCCGCAAAGTACCATCTTTCTTTTTCACAAACAATACTGGAGCACCCCACGGTGAAGAACTAGGACGAATAAAACCCCTATCCAACAGATCTTGAATCTGAGTCATCATCTCTCGAATTTCAGAAATTGCTAATCTGTACGGCGACTTAGCCACTGGACTAGAACCCGGAATCAAATCAATCTTGAATTCCACCTCACGCACCGAAGGCAATCCCGGTAACTCATCAGAAAATACATCCGAGTATTCAGAAACCACCCGAATATCAGAAACTACTCTCTTTTCTTTTCTAGCATCAATAACATAAGCAAGAAAAGACTCACAGCCCTTGACTAGAGATTTTCTAGCCTTCAAGAACGAGATAACAGGAAAAGTAGATTTAGCCCTATCACCCCGAGTCACTACTTGTAACCCATCAGATAAAGGAAAAGAAATCAACTTTAAATAACATTTAATGCTAGCTCTATTCTAGCTCAACCCATCCATGCCCAAAACCACATCAAATCCAGATACAGGCATAACAAGAAAAGATACTGGAAAACAACTACCATCAATATCAATTTCAGCTCCAGACACAGCTATTGTGACTGTAACTACATAACTATCAGCTACCTCCACCACAAGTGGAGCAGAAACAACAGTAGCATGCAATTTCAACTTATCACAAAAAAAACCACATAAACAATATAGCAATTTGTTCTATTATCATATACTATACACAGGTATAACGTTTATAAGAAAACAAACATACCCGTGATGACATCCTCTGTGGAAGTAGCATCATCCACATTCATACGAACAACTCTATCCTCTGATGTATAAGGGCTCTTTCTCTTCTGACCCACTTTCAACAATGATCCCCCGACCTCCCTTGCCCTTACCCATGACCACTCTCTCTTGCCAACTCGGCATTTAACTACTCGGTGACCCTCATTCTTTGTCACGCCACTGTGAGTTTTTACTATCCACAATCCATTTATAGTTACACATTTGTTTAAATCCCATGTAATGATAAGGATCTGTTCCATACTGAGTAATCCTCTGTTGTTTCAAACTATGAATAACATCTCTAAACTCCTGTAATTCACACCTCCAATTTATGTATATAATCACTCTAATCTATTTCATTTTCAATACCTGTAATTCCAATATGATTAGAAATTCACAAAGTTATCGGTTACCGAGTTCCAGCTATCGTCAAGGCAAAATGTGTTTCTATTAACCCAGCAAAAGAAATTCCAGCTCTAACAGGGGTCAATGGAGCATCAGTCGGGTTCTCATTGTCTGTCATATCTATTTCAATCACAACATCTCACCAATTTGTAAGATAAATCCGTTAGTACATAACATACTAACCTCTAATATTCAACAATTTCTATTCCCTCTAATTCCCACACCCGAGGATTGTTTGACCACACTCGAGCCAAGATTTGGGAATTGCACATCCAACCATGCACACATTACCAAACCGAGGCTCTGATACCAAATTGTAACACCGTACTTTTTTTTTTACAACACACTGCGGAAGCGATTTTGGAAAATACAACAAACATGTTTACAGAAGTAAACAAGAAACATACTGCCAACAACTGACAGTATATCAAAATGGTGTTACATAGATTAACCGAATGGCTCATCCTAAAATATATCAGAGTGGCGGTCAATCAATCTAAAACAAACAATAACTCCCAGCTCAACAACTACACTTACTGAAACCTGCAAAATGGAGTTTATGGTGGGGGATTAGCGCAACGCTAAGTGAATGAAAATCAAGCCACAAGCAATTAAAGCTGAACCACAACGATCACAAGAACAATTTATCACAAATATCAAAGGACCGGCAGCTCTGCCGAGCCTACGACCAATGCTGGCCATAGCAATGATCTACCGATAGTCATCTGCTAACTGGCACAGTTAAACCCCCTCTACTACAAAAAATGCAACAGAGGATCTAAAACTGCCTAACCAGAAGCAACTGACCCAGCCCAAAACCACGCTTAGCTGACCTCTGCCACAAACATCATGAGCACAATTTCATGCCTTGATACTCATATCTTGAACACAATTTCAATAATCATCACATAACCAATCAAACAATCAAATCAGACTAAACAGTCTATCGCATGATTAATTGTATAAAATCCAAGTAACCATAACAGTTACAACTAAAACCACCGGTGCATTAAAGTCCACTCACCTGTGTCCTCGACACCCACCAAACTCAGTTATCTAATTTCACTGAGGCTTCGGATTCCCTGAGAACACAATACAACCGAATTAGTGAATCTAATCTCAATTAATTCAATAATTCAAGTAGATACACAAATGGGTCAAAACTAAGCCATTACACCAAAACTCATATAATCAATATGGAAAACTTCCAAAACCAAGTTATTATACAACAAGTCATAATATACTCAATATGACCAAACCATAATAACCATCATAAATCATATGTTCAACTAACATATAACCTATTTCCATTATATATAACATGTAGAAACCAACCATACATGTAAATGATTTCCCGGAATCATTTTCAAGAATTAATGTACGCAATCAACGCATATAATTCCACATATAACATCCATCATCAAATCAACTCATTTATATATAATCCATAAGCTTCAAGTAACAAATAACCAACAACAACAACTCATAGAAGTTTAAGGTCAAATACTAAACACAATCTTTTTTTACATATGTCAAATACACATCCGAAATTGACATAGCTACTGTAAATCGATCTTTAGGTCATCCTACAGCTCGAATTAGCTTCTGGAATCTAAAGACAAATTAAACTACACATCTCCAGCTTTCTAACGATATAAAATACGCCTTCTAACGATACTCCATTGATTTTTAGCGATTTTTACAAAACAGCCCAGAAATTGTAAAAAAAACTCCGAACAGCACACATTTCAAGCATAAAAAACAACTAGTAACATTTCTAAAACATGTATAAACTTCATATAACATTTATACAACATCAACCACACATTTTAAACATCAAATCATGATTTTCTAAAAATCATCATCTTCGTCATCTTCACCACCTTCATCAAGAACCTCCATTAATGGAGTTTTCATCTTTCAAGAATTAAACATAGCAATATCATCAAACTATGCTTCAAATCCATAAATAACTTCATATATAACATATACAAACATATATAACAACTCAAATCAACATAATCATGATTCTCCATTAAACCCATAAAAATCAAGAACATGTTTTATTGCCAAAACAAGTCAAGAACAACTTAAAACCATGATCAATTACTAAAACTAACCTTATTATGTAAGCAAATCCAACATAAATGCAAGTCTTCAAGGATGGATCGTTGGCTCTTTGAGAGAAAATGAAGAACAAGAATATGAAAGCAAAATGAGAGTAATAAACTCTCTCAGTGGATAATAATGAGCCTAGTGCTCAATAATTGCACAACACACAGTACACTTATCCCACTTCTAGCATACAGTTAATTAATTAAGCAGCCCTACTTAATTAATTAAATATCAACGAGGTATTATCTAACACCCTCATGTAAAAGTGAATACAATGGTACAAATACCATATCAAACAGATAATATAAATATTATCACCTAACTACGCAGTATAATTATTAATTCTAATAATTATCTACAAATAACAATTAAATACACAAACAAATACCAAACATCTTACCACCAATACGAAACTACTAGACCGTATTTGAGGATGTTACAACTCTTATATTTATCAATATATTCAGCCTTTCAAAAAAAAATCTTATTATTATTAGTAATGTAAGTTTTTATTAGATTGTGCTAGAGAACAAGTACTAAAGAGTAATAGTAAGATAATTTTTTATTTATTTAGGTCATATAGTAAATAATTCTTGTTAGGTATGTGATTTGTGAAGATAACTAGTAGTCTTATGTAATTATATATAACTCGAATTGAAATCGGATGGGCTGAGGCCCATCGAGTTAGGGGGTGTTTGTTTTAGCTTTATCAAAAGCTTATTTTTCAGGTTTATTTTTCATAAGCTCGTTTTTTCTGGCTTATTTTTCATGAGCCTAGCTTATTTTCTTATTATAACTCAAAATAAGCTAAAAACCACATCCTCCGTTGGAGTTCAGGGCGCCACCACCACCACAACCATCGCCAGACCACCACATACAGCAAGACCACCACTGCACTTCGTTTAGGGTTTCTCTGAGCCACCTGTAACGTCCCAAAGTTTGAAAGTTTCTTAATTGAAGTTAAGGGGTTAGTTTGTCAATTTTTGAAAGATGATAAGTTCAGGGGTTGTTCTTGCCATTTCAGAAAGTTGAGATATATATGAACCCTTATTTGACTCCTTGTAGTCAAACCTTCAGGAACCACATACACACTCACGATACACACACATCACAAGCTGTTGTTGTGATTTTTGATCAAGAAACTAGAGAATTGATAGCTGAAGTTGATCTTACAGTAATTCAGAAGCAAGAGGTATGAAGTTCCTCGTGATTTGTTTGAGTTTTAGGTCATGGAATGGATTCAAAGGTTGAATCCATGTTTATAGCTTGGTTTGATGTTTATTGTGTAGTTTTGTGGTGTATTTTGTGTTTAAAAGTTAATAGTAATGGTACAAAACTCATTTATGTACTTGAATCTGAGTTTGGTCAAGTTTTGAGTGTTTGAAGTTGAGATTCGGTTGCTGTCGTCGAGCAGAGTAGAAGCCTTCTGTACCGACTGTCCTTGCGACCGCATGGGTTATCCCTTGCGATCGCAAGGCAGTGTTTCAGTATTTGGTTGTTTTGTCCCTTGCGGCCGTAAGTAAGAGTACTTGCGACCGTAAGGCAGTGTTTTAGAAGATTTGAAGGTTTGGGTCTCTTGCGGTCGCATTGAACTTTACTTGCGACCATAAGGATAGGTTTTGCTTGCGATCGCAAGCAGCCTTTCAGAATTCAGTTTAGTTATTTGACCAGTATCTTTCGTAAGTTGAGTACAGATGTTACCGTAGTATTGTTTATTGTTTGTAGGCAATAAGAGTTGACGTTTTGGTGATAGAGAATAGATGTTTAATTGCTGCTAAGGTGAGTGTACTTACCTTTAATCAGATTAGCATATGTACGTGCACTAAATGAATAGTATATCAATTGTATGTTTGATATGTGAAGTTAAAGGCTGTTGTTCAGAGGTTCAGTAGCACTATGTTATAGTATTTATGTATATGCATTAAGTGATTAGTATATCAATTGTACGCTTGATATGTGATTGATTATGTGAGATTCAGTAGCACTATGTTGTAGTATTTAGTATGATTAGTATACATATATGCACAAGGTGAACAGTACTATATCCGTGTTGTGATATATTTATGTAATGAGTTAAGACTATTGTTTCAAGGTATAATAGTACTCATATATATTATTCAGTACAAAGATAGGGGTATATTGAGATCCTTATACCCAAACAGAGTGTCAGGGATTTGATTACGCGCGAGGTGTGATCATACCCTGGACCAGTTAATAGTTTGAACAGTTTTGCAGGTGTTCAGCTTGGATGTGAGACATCCCAGAAGAGTTACTCATGCTTTATGTGTTTATCTGTTCAGTTTGTATGCTCACTAAGCGAAAGCTTACATTTTAGTATGTTGTGCATGCAGGTAACCAGTTTCCAGCAAGGGTAAGGCCCCAGTGCTTTGCCGAGTTGGATAGCTCCAAGCTTTTAAACAGAGTACTTTTAACACTACTTTTTTATGAAACTGTTAGCACTAAAGTGATGTAAGCTTGTCTTCCGCAAACTCTGATGTTTTAGAGTACTAATCAGTAGCAAACAAATTTTTAAAGCTATTTTATAAAAGTGGTGTTACACCACCGTTCGAGATCGAGATCAGAAATGGTTGGCGTGAATATGAAATGTAACTTCGTCTAGGGTTTCTCTAAACCACATACAGCCACCACCACCACCACATCCTCCGTTCGGGATCGGAAATGGTTGGCGTGGATATCGGAGGAAAGAAAATCACAGGTTGAGATGGTGGTGGTCCAGATCTAGGGTTTCTCTGAGCCACGCTTCATCGGAGACCACAGGCTCACCGCCGCCGCCTAACAGCGCCTATCTTCCCCTCGCAGAAGGCGCACCCTTCGTCGGAGACCACATGTTCACAAGTCGATCAACAGATCTGGGTGTGTGTATGTGATTCTTGATTCTTGTTTCCTTTTCATCGTCTTGTTCGCTGATACGATTTCCATCAGAGTTAGTAACGACATTCTTCATCTTCGATTCCTTTGTTGCCATTGTTGATTATTATGTTTAGCTTTTGATTTTTGACGCCATCAGAGGGTGTGTGCGTGAGGGAGGGAGAGAGATGACTGTGATGGCGGTGGAACTAGAGTTTGTTTGTAGGTGGTGGCGGTGGATGATGGTCACGGCGGAGGTGGATGGTGGTAGAGGCGGCGGAGTCGTCGTTCTTAGTCCTGAGAGAAAGACAGAGATGAGAGTAAGAGAGAGAGATGAGTGATTAATATGTGGGGGTGTTTTATTAATTATTTTTAATTATTTAGGGGGTAAAAAGACAATAATACCCCTTCAAAAATAGGAGTTAACGTTGATTTGGACGGCTCAGTTAAAAAGGGACTAACATTAATACAAATTGACAACCATAAGAACTGTGAGTGTAATTTTTAAAATTTAGGGACCACCAAGAAATTTGATAAAACGCAGTAACAATTTGTGTAATTGTATATAAAGTAAACTAGTTTAAAAACCCGTGTATTACACGGGTTGGTTATAGATAACTTATAAATAATAAAAAAACACATAGAACAATTACTAAAGAAATGAATTACAAAATCAGATATAAATTATAAATTGGAAATTTGAGCAAAAGTAAGAATTATTAGAAACTTATCTTCAGCATTATTATTATTAGCTGTAATATAAGGCTACAATCTCAAAAAGTTTAGATAGTTGTTATGTTGGTCTATATTTAGAGATCTTAATTTGTAAGAACTTTGTTTGTCAATCTTTGAGACTTTTCTTTTATAGATATATCTTTCTTGTTCATGATAAAAAGTTAGTTTTGTCTTATATTATTGTTTTTATATATTCTCAATTCAATTATTGGCATACACAGTAGCTATATATTATGGTATTTAAAAAAAATTCATAGAGACCGGTTTTAAAACAACAGGTTTATAAATAATACCATTGAGAGAATGGATGAATACCGGTCTCCACAGTGAAGTAAACCGGTCTTTATGTAGAATATGATTAGGGTCACGTATGATAAAAACCGGTCTATATGTGATTTTGGAGACCGGTTTATAACCGATCTTTATGTTATATATAAGACTATCCTTATTAAGACCAAAGAAAAATCGGTCTTTTTATCTATTAAAACCGGTCTAAAATACCACCCCTAAAGGAAAACCAGTCCTTTTATCCATTAAAACCGGTATAAAAGACCACCTATATTAAGACAAAAGGAAAACTGGTCTTTTTATTCATTAACACCGGTCTAAAAGACCACCCCTATTAAGACCAAAGGAAAACTGGTCTTTTTATCCATTAAAACCGGTCTAAAAGACCACCCTAATAAAACCAAAGGAAAACCGGTCTTTTTATCCACTAAAACCAGTCTAAAAGGCCACCACTATTAAGAATTTAAGACCAAAGGAAAACCGGTCTTTTTATCCATTAAAACTGGTCTAAAAGGCCACCCCTATTAAGACCAAAGAAAAACCGGTTTTTTTATACATTAAAACCGGTCTAAAAAAGCATGCGTGTAATAAAGATGGGACACGTGGCAGATGTACAATGTATTGAAAATGAGCGGGAAATGAGAAAAAAAATGCCTAAAAAATAAACATGTGGCAATTAGTTAGATGTTTATTAATATTTATTTATAGATATAGATTAGGGGAGCCCAATGCTAGCAACAGTAGCCGCTCTATCTCCGTCTCTCTCTCTCTCTCTCTCTCTCTCTCTCTCTCTCTCTCTCTCGATGGCTGGAAACCAAAAAAAAAAGAGGTTTTCGCGCAAATAAGCAAAATACATTAAACATTCGCGAAAACATGCTAAGAAAAGTCAAATTACGAAAATAAGCATCAGTTTCGCCCCCAACACCCTCAGTTTCGCCCCTAGGTTCGCCCTCCAATCATTGCCCGCCACGTGTCCTCAGTTTCGCCCCCCCAAGCTCAGTTTCGCCCCTAGAAGCCCAGTTTCGCCCCCTGGTGGGCCCCACAAAGCCCAGTTTCCCCCCTGGTGGGCCTCACAAGTCCAGTTTCGCCCCCTGGTGGGCCCCACAAAGCCCAGTTTCGCCCCTACAAGGCCAGTTTCGCCCCTGGTGGGCCTCACAAGTCCAGTTTCGCCCCCAACTGAGTACACGTGTCGTCGTATAATTGGAGGGCGAAGCTAGAGGCGAAACTGAGTGCTTTGGAGGCGAAACTGATGTTTATTTTCGTAATTTGACTTTTTTTAGCTTGTTTTCACGAATGTTTAATGTATTTTGCTTATTTACGTAATTGATTTTAAAAAAAAAAAAAGGAAAAAGAAAAACAGCTCTGGTGTGTGTGTGTGTGTGTGGAGCTGGCGAAAAACAACAGGGGAGAAACAACTAGAAATTTCGTGGTTTTGCTTCGAATCAAACAAGGAAGTCGTCGATGAGTGTGTGTATGTGCGTTGTAGTCACCGAGCCTCATCTCTGTGTGTGTGGTGTGTGTGCGACGAGAGCAGCGAAGGAGCAGGGCAGTCAATAGTTCGCAGATCTGAGTCGTCTTCGAAAGGAAATACTGGGTATGATTCTCTATGCCTTTATAAACACTCCAGTGATAATTAATCGAGAAGCTGTCTGTCTTGAGGGTTACTAAGCTTTGTCTCATCTTCATGAGCAGCCACCAAAATAGTTGAGCTGTTGAAGGTGTAAACAGTCGAGAACCCAGATGGATCGATTGTTCATAAAATCTTGTTTTTATTTCAGTTAACTTAAAGGGGTTTTGTTTTTAGGGTGTTTGAGGTCTAATGAGGTTGAAACCATGATTTTTAAATGAGTCGACCAGTGAGGTTTTGAGCCATGATCGGTTGAGGCCGGCTGTGCCTGACTCGGTGGGTGCGCCGGCGAGGGAAGGTATTAAACCGGTCAAGCTGTTGTTCGTCAGTGGAAGGGAAGAACACCAGGTTAGTCTTTCCATCTGTTACAGCTTATGACCCGCGAATTGGTGCGCTAAACAAAATTACTTGATGGGGCTGGAAATCTAAATGGAGCAAGAACAGTTATTATATATGTATTCTTATTATTCAATTTATGCTTCTGGTGTGTTCATTTAATTTTTCAATCAAGGCATAGGCCTTTTTACAATTTTAGAATTTGGGTCCCCTTTCATGTAATTATTTGGGATGCAAGTATTAATCTCTCACTTAACTCAAGTGCAAATTAGAAATGACCACTAGAATGGCAAGTGGTACATGGGTGTGTTTATGAAATTCGTGAATCGCTTTTGGGTTGAACGAGGCTTTAGGCCCAAGGTGAAATGGATATTTGATTGAGAAATCATTAATGCAATTAGGAAGTCTTTGAGTATTAAATTATTGTTGATTGTGAATTGGTTCTCAAGACTTGAATCGTAGCTTATAACACTTAAGCAATTGCATACCAACACTTTTATAAGTTCAATCGCAAATTTAGAAACGCTTGGAATTGCTAGTTGGGCCTTTTGGCCCAATCGCTAATTGCTCTTATACACATTTATATATTATTATTATTATTATTATACTATACTATATGGGAAGTGAATAGGCTTTTTATCACGAGATTTTCGAGGGTAAAGTTGTAAATTTGCCAAAATATCGTCATCTACTCATCTCGCGAGATTTTCTCACGTTAATTAGTCGGTGTGGTGTCATTGCTTCTAAACCGAGGGGAGAGAGATGGAAACAAAAGCAATTGCGAGAGGCAACGGTGGACCGGTGGGTTAATTGGATAAAAAATTTAAAGTTATATGGAACTACGGACGTAAAAGCAAATTAAATATACTGAAATTCACGAGCATGTCAATTAATTACTGAAGATTATTATTGAAATAGATTAATAGCACATAATTTAAAATAATGTGATTAAATTAATTAGTGAAATGTTTTTTAAACTTTAATTTAATAAATCACTTACTTCTCAACGATGTAATAATAATAATAGTTAATTAAGATTGAAACTAGTTTATTTACCCGTGCACGCACGGGTATTTCGGAAGTGTATTTGAGATATTAAAATTTTCAAATAAAAATAATGCAACAAATGAAATATCACCGAAAACTTTTAATCTTTTTTTACTTCTATACGTGCAACGGCAACATATAACTGACCATAAGTAAACACAAGTTTTCTGAGGAATAAACCGACTTCTGAAAGTGACTGTATTTGACTTTTGTTAATCGTCATAGCAAAACAAAATGTTAGAGAAAATTGTCTTCTTTAAAACTTAACCAACAGTTTTGTATCTGATGAAATCATTTTCATTTAGTAATACCCACTAATATTAATGGATAACAAAAAATTAAGAATATACTAATTTTAAAAAAGTGTCATTTTACAATAAAATTTAAACCAAAACGTAGATAAAAATGAGACGGTCGTAAATATATAATTATTATTTATCTAAACAAATTATATCACAAGCTATTAAACATAATTTATAAATAACCCATAATTAATTACATTAATTTACAATTTTTATATAACCCTCTCATATTTTCTTAAAAGTCCCTCACATGTTTTATAAATTTTGCAATTGATTTAAAATTCCGAATCTTGCCAAAATTGTTTTTGATAATGGATTAATTTTGCAACTGAGGGTTCCTATTGGTTAATTAAGATTGATTTAATGATTATTTTTAGAAAATTTGCATGTCTTTTATATATATAGATAGATAGAAAAAAGTAGAAGTTAATGACAATCCTTTTTTAAATAATTGATAATTATTTATAAAAACTTGAAAGTATAGTTGACAATGATATTGAAACAAATAAGGTGTATGTTTGGAAGTATGATTGGGATTAACGACCAACTAAAGGTACGTTAACTCATTCTAATTTTATAAAAAGGGTTGTTTTACTTATAATCGTTTCATTATTTCGTTTTATTAAAGTGTTTATTTACTTGCTTATAACACTAAAATACGTAACTCATATTTTTTTCTTATTCTTTTATTGTTATGAAAAAGTGAGTAGACGGGTAATGGGAGGGAAGACATAGCTCTATGGATTGTAATGAAAACTAAGAATTAGAAGAATCTACAATCGTACTATTCATATATAAGTATTAGAGTATTAGACTAACAATTATATCGTAACTCGCTTAAGTGTGCTATACTTATCTTTTTGGGATATAAACATTTAATATAATTAAATTAACAAAACTACATTGAAATTTGATAATACAATTCGATCATAACTAACTGCAAATAAAGATCTTTTATCCCAAAGTTAAAGTTAAAGATATTCTTTTCTTATTTAGTTACTTCCAGGAGTATGATATTATTTAGATATGTCTAAATGAATAGATTTTATATAACTATCATAACTAAAGAAAATACTATTCATTTATTACTTAAAATTAACAATATAATATCTGATAATAATTTTTTGGTTTAGATTCTTCCCCTTGCAAAATGCGAGGGCAATATAGAAAACTTGTTTTATATAAATCACAGTTCAAGCAAGTGAATTTCAAATTGGGTTCAAGTGTTGAATTGCAAAATTAATAACAAGGTATTATCGATAGTGAATATGTACTCGGTATTAATTAGTTGAGTGACAAGTGTTTCACATCAATCGCGAGTTGTTCTAGCGGGGTTGGGATTCTTAGTTCATAAAGATTACATGAGCAAGACACGCAACGATTGTGACAAATTACTTATGTAACCCTAAATGTAGGTGTTGCCGGTAGTTGACTTGAATTCCGGTTACTTGTGATGTGCATCGTAGGCAACACCTAGACTACAAACCAGGTGAGTATACTTACGTTTTAAATAGACCTCAAATACGTTTGATGACAATTAAGAAAGTAATTAACGTTTACGAGTTATGTGAATGTTATGCTTGGACTGACACCTTCATGTCGGGTATGTTTTAAATGGAATACGTATATGACTAATTATGTGTATGTAAGTAATAAATAATGAGATAAGCAATTAACGAGTTTAAACCGTTACTTCGGTAACGGGTATGTTTAGACCGTTTACTTTGGTAACAAGTATGTTTAGACCGTTTACTTTGGTAACGAGTATGTTTAGAATGTTTACTTTGGTAACGGGTATGTTTGGACCATTTACTTCGGTAACGGGTATGAGACAAACACTTCAGTGTCGGGTATGTTAGACCGTCGTGACGACAACGGGTTCGATGAGACCTTCTATCAGACGAATATGTTGAGACCACTTACTACGGTAGTGGGTATGAGATAAGTGTTTTTGATTAATTGTTTAATTTGTAAGTAGAGTACTCGCTAAACTTTGTGCTTACGATTGTTGTTTAACCATTTTCAGGAAATGATCATAGTTGTTTATGCAGTTGTTTGAACAATAGTTTACAATTATAGTTTGTTACAAATATTTGATATGTTTACAGTCTCCTTCAGTATCTATTTTAAAGTTCGGATTCGGTGTTTAAATCTTTTGTGTTGTAAAAAAATCGGGACGTTATAGAGTTGAATACTAACATATGTTTTCGGGATGGTGGAGACGTATATGCTAACGTTAGGTGCTTTTACAACTTTGGACGATTATTTGACATGCTCACTTAAAAGATGTTTTATGAATAATCTTTTTGATCAATATCAATAAATAAATTTAAAAATTTTAAATTTATTTATTGTAAAACTTCTAAAAGTTGATTCACTTATTGTAACACCCGATTTTCTTTAACTAAATTATACAGAAATTCTCATAAATTATATACTTATATTAAAAAGCGTGGATGCATATGAATCCGTGCCCGGATCCGGGTTCGGGTCAGAAACCGGTTTGGGCCGGATTTCTTTTTGGGCTTTTTTCTCGAATTTGGGCAGGTGCCACGGGTCGGATCCGTACCGTACGTGTGGGTCGGTTATTTTTCGGGTTTAGGCCGGTTTGGCATATAAAAAAAAGGTGACCGCTGCCGGAAAACGACTGCCGCCGGACATTGACCACTACCACGTCGTTTACCGTCGCTCACCGTTGAAGATATGATGAAACCACCATCATCGCCGTCTCTCACCTCCGTAGATCTGAAGAACCACCATCACTGTGGCAGATCTGCGTCGTTGACCAAGAAGCCATCACTGTGGCAAATCTGAAGAAAACGCCGTAGATCTGAAGACCATTTATCGTTCTGATTCTTCTACGGCGGCGAGGTCGTGTGGCGGTGATGGCAGTGCAGATTGAAGGTAGTCTTCGGCGGTGGTTGCTCGGTGGTAGTTTTCGGCGGTGGTTGGTCAGTGGTTGCACGATGGTGGTTGTCGGCGGTGTTTCCGACGGTGATGCTCGCTGTCCGGCTGCGGTGGTGGACGGCGGTGGATGGAACCGGCGGCGAGTTTGCAAGAGATGGAGAGAGAGGATGTATTTGGTTTTAGAGAGAGGTAGAGAGAGAGAGTCAAGTATTTTGAATATTTTGAAGAAGGGTAAAGGAGCCATTAAGAAACCACTGGGTACTATAATCGATGGATGCATAGGAAAACAAAATGTAGTGATGTGAAGGAACCAAGGAGGTTGAGTATAAAGAAAGCAATATGGCTCCTTGGTTCTTGAGTTTTTGAAAGGTAACGTACACCTTAATTAATTAATAACTATATATTTTGAATAATGAGAATTTATATATGTCATTTATATTTTTTGTTCGATGATAATTACGAGATGTATTTCACACTTTTCAAGTATGTATTTCGTATTTTTCAACACGTATTTTGTATTTGTCAAATGCGAAATACTTTTACCAGTCACACGCATTGCGTGTGTATAGTAGCACCCTTTTCAAATCTCCTATTTTATTAAATATTTTTTTGGGAAAATACAAAAATATTTCTTTTATATATTAAAATCAGGTAAACGGATGACTTTTTTTAAAAATGACTGTTAATATTTTGATCTAAATCTTATGATAATATGATCTTGATTTGAGAAGATTAGGGTTTTTAGGTTAAATATAATGTTAGGGTGTTTTGAGAATTTGTGATAAAAAAGAAAAATTATAATTTTATATTTAATAATCTATGGTTGTAATTTTAATTAATTTTTTTAAAAAAACAATTAATTATTTTAATTTTATTTTCGTAATTAAAATAATTAAATACCAAAACAGTTTTTTTTTAATAATAATACATAAGAGAAGATTAAAGATTATTATTAATCTTATTATAATTATCTTTTATAAATAAATTAAAAGATAGTCATGATTATATATTTAAAGAAAGTAACCTCGGTTACGGGTTTGAGGTTTAAATTATAATTATTTTTATCGTGCTCTTGTGAGACATGGTCGGTTTTTTTATTCTTTTTTTTTGTTCGGATAAGAGCCGGATTTAGAATGGGCAGGGTCGGTGAACACAAGACCCGTGCACTCTTTTCACAAACCTGGTTTACGTTTTCAGTCTCGATCAAATTTTAACCCTTCCACACACGTGCGGAGCACGGGCTCTTACTAGTTAAAACAAAATATCGTGCAACCATATCTTAATATCATTAAACAAAATAATACAACGGAAGCACTAAAAAAATCATTTAGTACATTAAAACTTAAACACATTTGTTGTACTTGAAAACATTTAATAATAAAAACATTTAAGTCTAAAACACGTTTGTTTAAAAATCGGACAACATAACTAAATGTATCCATTCATTTTGTTTGAGATCGTTTTAAATTTTCAAATTCTTCACTTTTCTTTCTTTTTTGACTACATGATAAAAACCATTTTGAAAAACTTGATTTATTAATTAAGTATAAATTGATTCAGGTATTTAAGGAACTTACCAATTAACTTGATATCTAATGGTGGATTTGGAACTATAGGAATGATAGGGTTTTCACACAAGCTTCCGTGAGCAGCACTTCCTTGGTGTTCTAGTAAAATTCATGCATACTCGTTCTTCTGGATGAAGCAAAGGATAGAAGATGATGTTTTTTTATTAAACTGGGGTGATTGGTGTCTTTTCCCTTTGAATTGTTTTGGTATTTAGATTGTATTTTCCTTTCCTGTACCTGACTTTGTATGGCAATTCATTGTTGCCATGATTTTGTTTTAATATAATTGGGTTATACTTGGTGGTGTAATTAGGGATGTAAACGAGCCGAGCCGAGCCGAGCTAGACCCTTATCGAGTCAGGCTCGTTTAGGCTTTTTTAAGCTCGAGCTCGAGCTCGGATCGTTTAGAGCTTATGATGATGAGCTCAAACTCGGCTTGTTTAATATTCATGAAGCTCGGGCTCGGCTCGTTTAAGCTAGGCTCGTTTAGGCTCGGGTATTATTTTGATATTTTTATTAAAATTATATATATACTTATTAAAAGTTAAACATATAAAATATAAAAATATATTATATATGGAGCTCGTTTAGGCTCGTTTAAGCTCGCGAGCCCACTCTTTGGAGCTCGAGCTTGGCTCGTTTATTAAAAGAGCTTTAATCTAGGCTCGGGCTTGAGCTCGTTAAGGCTCAGCTCGTTTTGCGCTTTTAACGATCCGAGCTTGAATAGCTCGTGAATAGCTCGACTCATTTACATCCCTAGGTGTAATGGTCGAGCAAAAACACCATCCATGTATTTCCCCTTCTTCCGTTCAAAAAAACTTAATATCTAACTATTCAACTACGCAAATAAGCACATCAATTAATTTAATATAAAATAATTTAACTAACCAGTTTATCTATAAACTAAATTACTACTAAATTAATTAATCGATTATCAAATAACATTGAGCTAATTTTTAAGTGATTTAAGTAACAGTTCATCTAAAACTAAATTACTACTAAACTAATTAACCGATTATCAATAATATTCAGCCAATTTTCGAGTGTCAAGATTTCAAATAAGTGATACCAACAAACCTGATAGTTGAAAATTTGATAGCAAGTGATTAAATTTTACGTAAGTGATAAAAATGAGTCCAAATCAACAAGTGACTCAAGTAAGTAAATAATTTCAAATAAGTAAATGATTTCAAGTAACTCCATAAAAGTAATAACTATAATCAATAATCAATAGTCCAGACAAGAAATCAAAGATAAAAGAAACTTTATGTCTGATTTCGGAAATAGTGAAAGACTCTTATCATGTGTTTTCCAAGCCAATTGTTATTCTAATTTATAAGTCCGCGTTTCAGATGATAGGCCTAAAAAATTGGACGTTTTTTTCCCTATTTGTCTGTAGATTTAAGCTTAATACACACACACATATGTGTGTGTGAGTGTAAGAGACTATATTAATCGTAGGCACCATCTAGCCATGGGTCCTGAACAGTTACGCTAATAGCCGGCCCTTTATGATTAACCATAAATATTGAGTGTGGTATAATACTTTCTTTCAGCATTAATTAATGACATGCATAAAAATAAAAATTGTATCCACATTATTACTCATTAATTATACTTATAACCTATATCATACTATAAATCTTAATTATATATTATACTTTCATCTTTTCCATTTAAACCAATATACTTTTTCTCTACATCTTTCTATATCAATTCTTTAGTTTATTAAATCTATTAGTCATTGATAAAAAACTAAATTAACGGAAATTACAAAATTAAAAGACAATTAAATCTTTTAAGTTTTAACTTTATTGATAATTTTCGATATCTAAATTATGAAATTATCTACCCGGGTTTACCCTTTTTTTAGAGAGAATTACAAAAATGGTCCCTGTGGTTGTCGAAGAATTTCACTTTTGGTCCTTTAACTTCTAAAATAACAAAAGCAGTCACTATGGTTGTTGATTTGTTTCACTTTTAGTCCTTTACTCAAACGGATGTTAAAAGGTCACGTTAAGTTTACCCACGTGGTCACGTGAGGGTATTTTGGTAAATGCCCTATCCCTCTCTCTTGGTCCCTGTCATTGAACTACACACCCAAGTGTCAGTTACACTTCCTTCTCAAATTTCTCTTTCTTCCTTTTCGTTCTTTGACACCACTGATCCTTCAACTCCTTCTTCATCTCAACAAAATTGAACCCTAGAAATGGTGCAAATTGCTTGTAGATTCGAGATGCGGGTGCGGTTTATGATTTGGATGAAGTATATCGTAAGTGTGATTCTCTATTTGTTCTTGCTTTTTTCATTTTTCATCCTCTTTGTTCTTTAAGTTACTCTAAAATCCTCTTTTTCTTTGTAATGCGGCACATGGTTCATCCTTATTTTCTTTCAAAATACATCATGGAGGTATGTTTACCAAAAAACCAGGGATGAGGTATGTGAATGGAAAGGTAAATTTCGTTGATGTTATAGATTTAGATGCTTTTTCTATACATGAGTTGCATTATATGAGAGAAGAGTTGGGTTACAGAGAAAAAGGTCCATGGTTTTACCATTTTCTAGTTCCTGATTTAGGGTTAAATTATGGTCTTCGTGCATTGGGGTCTAATATGGATGTTCTTCTTCTTAGTAAGTACATTGTGAAGAACAAATTAATATCAGTTTATATTGAACATATGTTTAGCAATGTTGAAACATATTTTACCTCACTAAAGACTACACATGTTACAATTGAGGAGATAATAGATGAGACTAGTGAAAAGGGCAAAGGAAAAGTGACTGTGAAGAGGCCTTCAAAAAGAAAGTTATTGCTTGAGTGGAAACCTAATGAAGAAAACATTGAAAATGACATAGGTGATCAAATAATGAAACAGATGACTAAGTGAATGTAAATGATGATCATTACAATGAAAATGTGTCAAATTTAGAAAACTCTGAGGAGAGGGAAATGAGGAAAATGGAGGTTGATCCTTCAAACATTACTGACTTTTCTGCGAATAAAATATTTAGTAATGAGTTTAACCCTTTTGGAGATGTTGATGTAGAACATAATAGTGATAAAGGTAAATAAGTTGAGGATAATGAGTGTCTTGAATCTGAAGATTATGATTAAGGTTTAGAAACAGATTATGATAAGGATGAGGAAGATGATATTGACTACATATATGATGAAGATAACATTGTGAGTGAGGTAGAGGTTGACATGTCTCATTTCCAATGTAATATTGATGAAGAAGCTGAGTTTATGGGTATAAATATGAAAGGGCAGTCTTCTAAAGAAAAGAATCAAGTTGTTGAGGAGATGTTAGAAAATAATGAGTTTGAAAGTGGTGATGAGAGTGATGGCTGTATTGAACTTGAAAAAACAAGAAAAAGAAACTTAAAGAACTTAAAAAGAAATCACAACCATGGAAAACCAGAATTATATGTTCATCCTGTGTATAAGATGGATACATGGAAAATTGTTTATGCTCATAAAATCAATCCAATCAATGGTAGGAGTATGTGGCCATAGAGTGATGTACCCACAAGCCTTTTACCACCAAAGCATCACACACCTATTGGAAGACCAAGAAAGGTGAGAAAGAGAGTTTATGCTGAGAATGAAGGTTTGGTTGCAGCATGAAAGTTATCAAGAAGAATGAAGACTGTTACATGTAGCAAGTGCAAGAATGTTGGCCATAATGCTAAGGGATACATGGGTCAAGGAGGAACATAGAGGACAAGTTGAAGATTAATGTTTGATGTTTAATGTTATATGTTATATGTTATGGAACACTATGTCTGTTTCCTATTTGGTTTTTTGTAACGGAATAACTAAGTTTATCTTTGGCCTTTTGTAATGGAACAACTATGATATATGTTATGGAACAATGTTTGTTTCCTGTTTTATGCTTCTGTTTTAACACAAATATTACATAACACAAAACATTTCATTAAACATTACATACTTTTATACATTAATAGTCACCATTACATAAGCAACTAACAACAGTAGCAGAAGACAATAACAAACATTACACCTAATAAAACTTCCAACTTGATCAATTACTTGACATTACAATAATTAAACATTACAACAAAGTTCTTGAACACTAATTGCAACCATACTTGGTCACCTTGAACACAATCCTTCCAAAATCCCTCTTGAACTCCTCATTTAAAGAAAATATTACCCACTGGTTTGTCTTCACTGGAATGAGATACTTCACATACTCAAAGTCACCTTTGATCACTACATGATCATTAATAGGATTAGACCTTCTACTATCACCATGAGTCACCATTTTAAAGGGGTATCTACAACCCTTGACTTGAATGCTACAATGATCAAAAACAGCAAGTCCATGCCTCCTTACAAAGTATGCTGGGATGGTCTGAAATTATACACCAACACATAAATGAAAATCATAAAATTAAGGAATAAAAAGAACAAACAGGAAAGAAACCATTATCATTCTGTCATTTTTCCATATGTGTTTCTTAAATTGAAGAGTAAATTCATTCCTCTCAAATTTGCAATGAATTGTGACAAGAACCAAATGAACAAATACAACGTATTTATAGAATGCAGGGGAATCTTATATCATGTCTACTGTTTTTTGGCTCAGCTTTTTACAAAGATTTAGATTCCCATAATCTACCTGTCTAAACAATATCCATTGTATTGTAACATCAGAAGTATGTAGGACAAAGAAGTCATAAAATTGCATCACAAATTTGTCAATTACAGTCATATTTGGTCAAAAGTACATTCAAACTAAATTTTGACCTTTCTTCTTCCTAAGCTTCACAAAATCATACCCAAACATACCTTAACGATATACTAAGTAAACTACAAAACCTAACCAACTTACAACCAATAACCACTTCATTCTTCTTGCTTCTGTTTTAGCTTTAATTCAAGAGCATTTTTTGATCTCAACAAAACGGGTATAATATCCATTGCTCGTGGGCACATGGGGCCATGGGGGATCAACCCAACCTACAAATCTGTATGTAGAATCCTACACAAAAAAAACCCCAATTTCAGCATACAAAGAATCAAACGAACCCTAGAAATTTGGGGATTCTTACCTTCTCAGGACAACAATAAAAACGTCGCCCTGGGTTTTGATGAGTCCATGAGGTTCATACAATTGCTTCCTTTCCGCACCAACACCTCGCCATCTCCAATTTTGAAAATCGATTACACTGCCGTAGTAACTTCTATTCGTTATTAAGGCGTTGATGAATAAACATGTAACGCCCCAAGGTTCGAAAGTTCCCATTTAGTTTTATCTTAAACTAATTATTAAGTGTTTATGTGTTTGGTTAGTTGCCTTTATGTGTTATGTGTTTTGAGTGTAAAGTTGGAGGGTTAGTTTTGCCAATTCAGAAACTAAAGAAGTACAGGGGTTGTTTTTGTAATTAACCCAAAGTTTTAGATTGATATGGTTTTGTTTGACTCATTTGGAGTCAAACCATCATGAACTCTCTTCACTCTCACATACACACACATAGCCTCAACTTTAAGTGCTAATTTTCAATCCATAAGTGAATTTTGATTGCTGGAATCGATTTCTTAGAGAATCAGTGACATTCATGAGTTTAGGTCAAGAAAAGGGTTCATAAGGTTGAATCCATGTTTTTAGATTGGTTAAAGTTGTTTTGTGTCACAATCTTTGGTATAGAGTTAGTGATGATGTAGTAGGACTCAATTGTATGCTTGAATCTGAGTATAATAAAGTTCTGAGTGTTAAAAAGTGAGATTCGGCTGCTGATTTACGAACAGAGCCAAAGTCTGCTGTACCGACTGTCCCTACGGCCGTAGGAAAGGTTCTCTGCGGCCGTAGGAAGATGTTTTTCGGTTTTAAGTGATTTGGTCTCCTGCGGCCGTAGGAAAAGGTTCCTGCGGGCGTAGGACAGTATTTTCATGAATTACCGTCTAAGGACGAAGGAAATAAGCCTACGGGCGTAGTGCACATAACCTACGACCTTAGGAGGTGTAGTGTACCCTCTACGGGCGTATGGGTGGATCCCTGCTGTAACACCCTATTTGCCGGCCTAGATTAATTAAGGTAATTAAGTTAATTAATCTTGGGAGTTATAGTTAATTATGAGTTTACTTGCTATTATATATTATTTAATAGTTGTTTGTTTAATTGGTTTATTTTATTATTTATTTGGAAATGATAAATTAATAAAATGATGTGGGGATGTCCTTTGGTTGGGTTGGTCACGCCTTGTATAGGCAACCACTCTCACCACCATACTTCATTGTGTGTAAAAATAGACAAAGTGTGTGTGTGTGTTTGCTTGGTTGCTCTCGGCCGAGAAGAAGAAGAAAGAAAAGAAAAATCGAGCTTCTACCTTGTTTGCATTTTAGTTGCTTAATTGATATCATCATAAGGTTAGATTACTGAAATGTAATTGTTGATTGTTCTTTAATTTCGGTTTTGTATGTATCTATGAATTCCGATTGAAGCATATATGATGATTTGATGATCATAGGACGTATGCATGTTAGATTTTATGATCAATATGTGTTAGTTATATGTTTAGAATGATTTCTGGAAACTTGTATAACTTGAATACATGAAATCAGTTTAGAAAATGAAGTTAGAATTGATTATGTGCTGAGTTATGAAGGACTCGGAATTCATAAGTATGAATTAGTCGGATTCCGCCTCTTGCTCGGATTCCGACTAGAATTGCTCAGATATGATATTAATTCGTGTAAAGTACTCGGATTCCGCCTTCTACTCGGATTGTGACCATTGACCGGATTGTCTAATCACTCGGATTCCGCCTATTTACTCAGAATTGTATCCTTACTCGGAATCCTATTCCTCGAAATTGGACTTTTACTCGGATTATGCCTTTACTCGGATTTGAATTATGATTCAATCGGATTTGGTCATTTACTCGGAATCCGACTATAATCGGATTTGGATTTAATCGGATTTGAAGATTTGAAGATAAACATGAATTGTATATCTGTTTGGGGTTTATGTATGTTGAGTATATGTATAAATGTATATATATGAAAACATGATTAAATATGATATTTATTATTGGATCAGTATTATGAATTGAATACTGACTTGGGGTACTTCAATCTCAGGAACTGAGAAGATTCGGTGAATTTAGTCATCTGAGTGTGCCAAAGTTTTGAAGACTTTGGTGAGTGGATTTATATCTTCGGATATACAGGATTTAATATCCTATTTGGAATGCTCTTGTTTGTATTGTATATACATGTTATTTGGAGACCAGTTTAGTCTGGGCCTTTGCTTGGGGGTGTAACTTATCAGATCTTGGGGTGCATTTATTGTACTCAAGAAGACTGGTGTTGTTATCACTGTTAGATGGGCTATCGGTAAACCTTGGTTTTGGCCGACCATGGTTGTAGGTGCTTGCAACACCGCCGGTTCTCTTGGGATTCATGAGCTATTTGGTTTGGGCATATTTGCCTTGTGTATGTTTAGATATTTGTTCCCTCACTTAGCTTTGTGCTAATTCCCCACTAGATTGTTTTGCGGATCCTCTGAGGTGATCTTGATGCTTCGGGCTGGGAATATGGACCGACCAAACTCTGATGTCAAAGTTTTTTATTAGAGCCTGTTTTGGATTAACACTGTAGAAGTTTTGTACATCAAACAAGTTAAATCTTTTTGTATCTATTATGTAATTAAAATAACTATATGTAATTAGCTTCCGCGTGCAGTAAAGTATATGTTTAAAAAAAGTACAGTGTTTCACCTGCGGCCGTAGTGAGGGATATCCTGCGGGCGTAGGGTTTTTCCCCTGCGGCCGTAGGAGGTAGTTTAAGCAGAACTTTGTTAGTCAGAATCTTTACAACAACGTCTAGAAGTTAATACAGTACTGATTTATTGCTTGTAGGCAATAAGAGATTGACGCTTTTGTGCTAGGAGTGTAATTCTTAACTACTGCTAAGGTGAGTGTACTTACATTTAATCAGATTAGCATACGTGTGTATATTAAGTGCATGATCTGTGATTGATTATGTGATCATATTATATTGTGGACAGCGATAGGGTATATTGAGATCCTTATACCCAAGTAAGTGTCAGGGGTTACTTATACTTTGTATAGTACACTCCGGGACCAGTTAACAGATTTGGAATAGATTTGCAGATTACAAGTCGGGATGTGAGACATCCAAAAGAGAATACACTTTCATGTTTTGTTTATTATTTCAGTAGTATACTCACTAAGCGTTAGCTTATGTTCAGTGTTTTCTGCATGCAAGTGCGTCAAGTTCTGTCAAAGGGAAGGCCCCAACGGCTTGATAGGCTGTATAGCTCCTGGTTTTGTTTTAGAAATGCTTTTAAACACTACTTTTGATAAACAGATTAGCACCGTTGTAAATACTAGCAGTCTTTTGTAAAAATCTCAATCTTTTGGGGTGCTAAGAGTTATATAATATGTATAATAGCTTTTTCAGAAAAGTGGTGTTACAACTTGGTATCAGAGCCAAGGTTTGAGGGATTTGGACACACATGAGTGTGATGCCTGAACTTAAAAAGTGGTGTTACAAAACATGAGAAATATTTTATTCATTTATATAGACTAGGTGTGTAGTTCAATGATAGGGACCAAGAGAGAGGGATAAGGCATTTACCAAAATACCCTCACATGACCAGCACATGGGTAAATTTAACGTGACCTTTTAACGTCCGTTTAAGTAAAGAACTAAAAGTGAAACAAATCAACAAACATAGTGACTATTTTTATAATTTTAAAAGTTAAATGAACAAAAGTAAAATTCTTTGACAAACACATATACCATTTTTGTAATTCTTTTTTTTTTTATTTAAGCAAAATCAGCGTTACTAAAAAACATAATGGGAATTTGCGACCTGAACAGTCCAAAGCTTTTTGGAACCCTGCCCTGTTTTCTTCGCGTTCGATCCTTTCTTATTACCTTTGAATACACACACACACACACACACACACACACACACACACATCTCAGTTTAAACCTTCGACGGATCCATTTTCCCTCTCTTACTTCTCAGGTAAAAGGTAATCTCTTTCTTTTGTAGTCTATGTGTTTCCGTACATACGGGTTTTAAATTTTCTTACGACCTAGGGTTTTCAACTTCTCAACTTCCCCAAAATAGTTCACACAATCAAGAAATTTTGGGTTCCTTTCGAGTTTGTTGCCGATTTGTGCCGTTTGTATTAGGGTTTTGACAAGCGTTCCGATTTAAAATTGCGAAGAATGTAGCCATTTTTCATGCTTGCCGTTGTTCTAAATTTGTTTCGTTTGATGTGGGATTTTTAGTTACCTGATAGGCTTGCTGTAAATTTGAGTCATACATGAATTGAAATGGAAAGACAATAGGTTTTGGAAGATATTTATTTCTAGGTTAAATTTTTGTAGAAGAAAGATAGAATGTTTCACCAGGTTTGAGCTGGGATCTCTTCGTTTAGATTAAACCAACTAAGAGCATCTGTGTTTGACCAGTTAAATTTTAAGCTATTTTGAATTTACAATTTAACTTCTTTTTGAATTACACATATTTCTTGATAATTTGATATATTTCATCCTCTAGTAACCAAATTTGGCTAATTAAATGCGTGTGGTTCAGAAAGTGTTTTAACTCCAAGTCTCCAAGTTCTACACAGAGTTCCTAACCTTTTCTATTGATACTTAATAAGATAATCTTTTAAGGTGTCTGCTGACCAAATGAACTTTGATTCTTATAGTAGATATATTAGTTGTGATCATCAGTGATTTAAATCTCAAACAACTGAACAAGATAACATTTAAATTGTTTAAGGTAGTTGAAGGCGAAAGGCACACACTAGGCAAGGAACCGAATGAAATAAGCTGGTAAAAGTTTTGTTTTTGTGTATAGGAAGCAATTTGACATAGAAACATAGAACAAGAGCATAATTTGATTAAATAAAAACTTTGGGAAATACTGAAATATTTCATAATGATGATAAAATATGAAGAAAAGACGCCTTAAAAGAAATAAAAGAGTCTAAGATGTTTGTAGTTTCCTATTACCTTAACTAGAAACCTATAATCTCTAATAATTGTGAGTTTGTGAATTGTGAATCTCTTATTACCTTACTTGTTTCTTATTAAAAGGAACGTGTTTTGTATTTTACAATATCTGGGGAACAGGTGACATTTGCTATAGTTTGTATATCATTCTTATTGGATATCAGCTTTTATGGTGAATGAACCTATTTCATGAGTATTGGTTATGCTTCAAAATTGGAATATTTTGTATGCTTTCCCCATGACAATTCTCTTCATCTTTAAAAATATTGGATATCATGCTATGTACATCTTTCAATAATTGGATATCATGTTTGTATTTTTGTGGTTTTTGTTTAAAGTTATATATTCTAACCTGCTTCTCCATTCTTGTTATTTTCAGGTAATAGCCAAATAAAGCACAGAGAGCCTCAAAATCGATTTTCTGAAAGCTTTTATTGGAAAGGCGTACTTTTCTGCATGACATTTTGGCATTTTTGCAATGTCAGGGTTACTTAATAATGTACAGGAACTTCTTTTACATAATTACACTGCAGTGTTTTAATGTATTATTGCATTCGATTTCCGTTCTTTGTTCCCATGATGTCTTTTTGGCTGTCTGATAAAAATAATGTGTTATTTTCAATGCTCTACTTTGTAAGTAGTTAAGGATGCCATCTACTGTTGGCAAGATAGGCGGGTTGGATAGCAGGTCAAAGAGTATAACTTGTTTGTCCTTGTCTGTAATTGTTAAATGTTTTAATTAGACTTACGAAAACAATAATGTTACAACAGTATTCTAAATTTTTGGACGATGTTAGGAACATGTATGCATGAAAAATAGAATCTTGACAACTCTTGATTGGATTAACCATTCTCATTTTAGCATATTGATCCTTTTGAAAGGATAAAACAACCATAAATCGACCTGTTCATAAGTAAATGGGTCGAAATTACCATCTTAAATACCATAATTGCTTCTTGTTTAGATATCTTCTCTTTGGATCTTTTGTCTTAATTAAGTTATTAAACTTTTGAGTGCAGTCATCTCTAAACGGATCAGCTTCAAATCTTCAAGACAACACTGGGCGACCATTTTCTGCATCTTTCTCAGCTCAATCTGGCGCACCTTCCCCTGTTTTCCATCAAAGTGGTTAGTAGATTTTACGAATGCAACTGGGATTTTATATGTAAAACCGTATAGCACCTTTTTTTAAAGTAAATGGGTCGAATTGCCACCTGTAACTGGAATGTTTATATGTAAAGGTGTTACATCTGTTTGTAGGATCGGTCCAGGGCCTCCATAACTTACATGGTAGTTTCAATGTTCCCAACATGTCGGGCACACTTGGATCACGAAATTCAACAGCCGCTAATGTACCTTCAAGTGGGCTTCAACAGCAAAGTGGAAACCTTTCTGCTGGAAGATTTACATCAAACAATATACCCGTGGCTCTTTCTCAGGTACTTTGTCCAGATATATATGTGTGTAGTGTGGTGTCACATCAGTAAATAGAATACATAGAAGTATCAGAATAAACACATATTATGTTTTAGTAGATACGGAAGAGATTAAAATGAAATGATGGTAAATTATGATTATGCAAATGACAGTATTGATGTTCTAATGTATGTTCTATAAACAAGTCTTTTCACATGGTACAACTACTATGTGCATGATTTGCTAATTGCTGTTAAAAGATAGTGCAAGGAGTCTCATTGCCCATTGGAATAACATCAAAAGGCACAAATATAACATTGTAATGCATCTTTTGAACATTGTTTTTTGTTCATTTTTTATAAATGGTGCAAAAGATATTAACCCTTACTTAATGCTTTAAAGTTCATAATGTTCTGCTTTTAAGATCAGGACTGTCATTTAGTTATATTTATGGGCTTGATTGCTTGAATCTCAACTGTGAGCATTATTTTAAACAATCAGCTATCAATTTCAGTTTGAGGGCAGTCATAAAAAATATATATTTTCACAATTTAAGTTTTTTAAGATTAAATAAGTTCAGCACTTCAGCAATAATTGAACATGGTATCATCGTATACCTCGTATTATTATCAAATTTTAAACAGTAGATTTATCTCTTGAAGACACTTTTTTTATTGGTTTATTTCCATCCCTTGGTAGTTTATAATATTCTTTTTGAGCTTGTCATGTAAGAGATCACTAACAACCAATTCATGATATACTAATCTTTCATAGCTATCTAAGCTTTTTCTCCGCATAACATCTATTTTTAAAATTTTAAAGTCTCAGATCAATGAATTGCTGGAAGTATCTGAAAGTTGCTAAATTTATGTTAGATTGAAATAATTGTTAGAATAGAGGACTGAGTGTGACATTTGTTGGACTTCAGTTGTTTGTAATGTCTGATTTATTTGAAGGTTAAATTGAAAATTCTTGATTCTTGAATAAGTGAATTGCACTAGGGTTTATTTCATAAACTTGGTGGTACGAATAATGTAGCAAAATGAGAGTGGGAGTGGACTTTTAACGTTGTACCCTCACGCATCTACAATATAAATATTTAAAATAACTAAATGAGAGTAAGAGTGGACTTTTAACGTTGTACCCTCACGCATCTACAATATAAATATTTAAAATAACTAATTATAAATTATACCACAATTGTCTATTGTTATATCTCGTTTGTTCATTTTTTTTATTTCACCATATTGCTTTCAAAATCCAAATTTACCTAGATATTTCATAATTTGTACAAATTGCACACTGAACATCATTTCTTTAGACAATATATTGAAAATGGAATTGCATGTTGTATATATTGTAGAGTAATGTTATTAAGTCAGAATTCTTTTACCTAGTTCTGTCACTCTCATTTTCCCCCACTTTTTCAGATAGCTCATGGCAATTCACATGGTCATTCAGGGCTAAGTAGTAGAGGTGGCATGAGTGTTGTTGGAAGCCCTGGGTTTAGTAGTGGCACAAATGCAATTAATGGTTCAATTCCTGGAATCCTCCCTACCTCTGCTTCAATTAGTAACCGTAATTCTGTTCCAGGACTCGGGGTGTCACAGATTTTAGGAAACCCAGGTTCTCGGATCACGAGCTCAGCTGGAAACATCGGTGGTGGTGGTAACATTGGAAGAAGCCTAAGTTCTGGAGGTGGTTTGTCGATCCCGGGCCTTGCTTCACGATTAAATTTAAACACTAATAGCGGGTCGGGAAATTTAGGTGTGCAGGGATCAAATAGATTAATGGGCGGTATGCTTCAACAAGGTATACTATCCTAGTATAACATTGTTTTTACTTTTATGTATTCTTTTCTTGAAGACCCGAACAATATAAAAATTTATGGTCTTTGAATGCAGGTTCTCCACAGATGATGTCTATGTTTGGAAATTCATATCATTCGGGTGGACCACTTTCTCAAAACCATGTTCAAAACTCCATGGGAATGTTAAACGATGTGAACAATAATGATGGTTCACCGTTTGATATAAATGACTTCCCTCAGTTGAGCAGTCGTCCTAGTTCCTCTGGAGGGGCCCAAGGGCAAATCGGTAATATTTCGGTTTAACTTTGTCAGAATTTTATTTCAGGTATTTAGTTCTATGCAATGCATAAATTTTCTTAAAATTTTCAGGTTCATTACGAAAACAAGGTCTTGGAGTGAGTCCTATTGTTCAGCAAAACCAAGAATTCAGCATCCAGAATGAAGATTTTCCTGCCCTACCTGGATTTAAAGGTGATTGCACACTTTTGTAGTAAAAACATTCTTTTACAGACTTCAAACTTAATTAACTTGGCACTTTTAGTGTATAACATGTAACTTTTTGGACTTTTTCATGACTAATACTTGGGAAATTATTTTTTACCAGTCCTAGAGTTAGAATTTGATACCCCACAATATTGACTGGTTTATAGATATTACTCAGGTGGGAATGCTGATTATGCCATGGATCTGCACCAGAAGGATCAACTTCATGACAATGTGTCCTTGATGCAATCTCCACATTTCTCTGTAGGTGCCACTTTTCAGTAGAGTATGCAACATGGGTTGGTTGGGCAACAGGTCAAAATGGGTACATTTTGTTGTACTGGTAGCAAATTGTCTTGTTAAGTTGAGGCTTGAGCCAAACACTTCATTAAACTTGTCTTGTTAAGTTGAGCCAAACACTTCATTCAAATTTTTATTTTTTCTATAAATAGTCAGTGTTTTTTATGGTTAACGAGACTATAGTTTTATAATAATCTTTCAGGTTTTTAATAGAACATTTTAGGAGGTTTAATGCATTAAAAATACACTTTGGTGTCTTGCCAACTCCCGAGCTTTTCCTTTATATATATGATTTTTTTTCTCTTTGACCCATTAGAGATAAAACACTTAACATTACTTGAATGACCTATTGTCTTATTCATATGTAGATGGGCCGAGATTTGTTTATTTTTTATTTCTTAAGATCCGAGTTAGGGATGGTGATGGACCAGGTTTTGGTAATCCCTCATTAATTATTTATCATGAGGTTACAGGTTTCCTCTTGTGGATTGAGGATCCCCTTTGTTTACCTGTCCCAATTATTGGAGACCACTCCAAAAGACTCGTTAATATTACTAACTTCAAGAAACAATTCTAACAAATTTTCAACAATATTAAGTTTTTAAAGTTCTGCGACTTGTATGAACTTCAATATATTATACACATACATTCATCACCATAAAAGAAACTAAAATATCTGAATAACATGATGCAACTCCAAAATATCAAATACAAAACCACCAAATTTGTATTAAAATAAACCTGTATATGATTAGGAATAAGGGAGAAAATTAGGAACTTTGACATATTACAAATATAAATATAAATATGTTATAATATTATCATTGGCTCGGGGTTGGGTAAATGGTTTTGGGTTTGGCATCGGGTTGTCAAGCCGGACATTACTTGATACCATTTCAGGCCCAAACTCGTGAACATTTATAAAATAAAGATTACTAAAGATCCAAAACCTAGTTTTGACCCTGTTCAGGCCTGAAACCGTCTTAAAAAATTTGCTTTCGGTTTTCGATTTGGATTTGGGTTCTTATTGTCATCCGATCATGCCAGCTTTTTTGTGGTAGTGGTTTTAACTGGTTTTGGAGGTGGCCTTTATAAGTTTCATGGCCCTTGCTGCAGATGGGAAGATCTTCTGGATTCAATTTAGGAGGGACATTTTCATCACATCGGCCACAACAATCACAACAACAACAACAACATGTTCCATCAGTTAGTAGCGGTGTACCATTTTCATCTGTAAATAATCAAGATTTTCTCCCTTTGCACGGTTCAGATATGTTTCAAGGATCACATTCATCCTATCACTCACAGGTATGCTTATGGCGGGTAATATTATATAATTTAACTACTCTTGTTCTTTTAATGGGTGATGTAATAAAACTTAATTTAAATTGTTTTCAGGGCAGTGGATCCCCTGGAGTAGGCTTGAGACCTTTGAACTCTCAAAATACAGTCTCGGGTGTTGGTTCATATGACCAACTTATCCAGCAATATCAACAACAGCAACAAAATCAATCTCAGTTTCGGTTGCAGCAGATTTTTGCTGCCAGTCAGTCTTACAGGGACCAGGGGATGAAGTCAATGCAGGTCACACAAGCTGCTCCAGATCGTTTTGGATTGCTTGGTTTATTGAGTGTGATTAGAATGAGTGATCCTGATTTAACGTCTCTTGCACTTGGAATCGATTTGACTACACTTGGTCTGAATTTAAATTCGGCTGAAAATCTTCACAAGACGTTTGGTTCCCCATGGTCTGATGAGCCTACCAAAGGAGCTCCAGATTTCACGGTCCCACAATGTTACTATGCCAAACAAGCACCTGTCCTTAATGTGAGTCAGCCATCTTTATTTGTGAAAATGGCTAAATGGGTGGGTTGGGACATCGGGTATCTATTTAGAACAGGCCGGGTCAGGTTGACTTGTTACACCTTTTATCTGAGATCTTCGTTTTTTTTACAAGTAGTTTGCACTTAAACTATAATAAAGTAAACATATTATAACAATCATAACCATCCCATGATGGCCTAGTGATAGGACGCTTAAAAGTATGCTGTGGAACTACATAATTTTGTGAATAAAACAAATTGTAACATGTATGCCTTAGAAGTATATTGGCACACTATTCGTAACTAAATGTAGCCTGAATTGACCTGTGATAAGTAAACTGGTCCGAAATTGCGATTGCTAATAATTCTTTTTTGTTACATTTTGGGTTAAAATTCTAACTTCAAATAATTGTTGGTATACTTGCAGCAAGGGTATTTATCAAAGTTCCAGTTAAATACTTTATTCTATATATTTTACAGGTAAGTTGATCTCCACTGGTCTTTTTCTTAGGTATATTAATTTTTGACTAAAAATGCCATTTTTGTTGTTGATATATGCAGCATGCCAAAGGATGAAGCTCAGTTGTATGCTGCAAATGAGCTGTAAGTTGTTCAAGATGAAGTTCCCTTTGTTGTAGTTCATCTTTTAGTAGGTTGTATTAGAAATAGGTTGTGGGTCTGAGTAACGGATAAGAAATGGTCATTCTTGCTTGGGTTGGTTTTTCGGGTTGACATGAAACACCTTTTGACTCTCTTTTTTTTTTTTTTTTGTGAAACTTGTAATGATTAGTATTGTTACAAAATTTATATTATTCCAATAACAAATTAACAATATTACTTTTTTTATTATAATATTTAGGAAAATTTTGCATCAATAATACTTTCAGAGTTGAAATTATATAATAAAAAAAAGTAGCTGAAATGGACCCATCTAACTCAATGGGTTGAAATGACCACTTTTAGATTATACTAAAGGAAAATGAACTTTTGTTGAGAGCATTTGTATGTGTTTGCAGGTACAATAGAGGATGGTTTTATCACCGGGAGCATCGACTGTGGTTTATGCGGGCTGCAAACATGGAGCCTCTCGTCAAGACAAATACATACGAGAGAGGATCTTATATCTGTTTCGATCCAAACACATGGGAAACAATACGCAAGGTCGAAACAATTTTCTGCTACATAATTCATTTTATTCTTTTTTTTTGGGTATCGTTTTCAAAAATCCAACTTGTTTCTGCATCTGTTTGCAGGATAATTTTGTTGTCTACTATGAGATGTTGGAAAAAAGACCGGCTTTACCTTAACATTGACAAATTTACATGTAAAGTTCGTTGGTTAGTTCATTGGTTGGTTATTTATTTTATGGTAGTCAGCGTTCAGGTTTAGGGTCAGTTTGTTTCATGGTGTCTAATCCTTTGTAATATCAATTTTTACTTGGTCACTAGGAATATCGTTCTATTGTCTCCTTTTGGAATCATATTAAACAAAATATGAAGCATTTGCATTCTTTTACGACATTGTTTCTTTCATCGTAGACAGGTCTTTGGAGATATTGGGAAATGAAACTTTCTTTTTCGGTGACTTTGGTCGTCCTAAACACAGTTGAAAAGAAAAAAAAACCTTCCTGGCTTTGGTTCATAATGTTTTTATCTTTTTGGGTGTGCTAGCTACTTGGCTACGCAACAACAATGCTCAAATCCGTCTCAATTCTGTCGGAAAACCAATGGAAACCGTTTTACTAGGCCGCTTTCTTCAAGAACCCTATTCGGTTTGAAATCCGTCTATAACGCTGTTTTCCGATGGATTTTACCATCAGAAATCGCCTTGTTTATTATTGTGGTATTGTACAGAATAGATTAAGATATCTAGACACTGTCTCGTATGGAATATTGTGTGACATAATATTACAAGTCACACATGCATGAGAGGGCGATACTTGACATAAGTACTTTTACACATTTACGTACACACGAGAGGGCGTTTACTTGGTTGAAATTTGAAACCGAAGTTTCCCTGAATGGTTTACCCGTGCAAATGGGATAACCATCTGAGGTTCAGTTTTTTTTTTCGTTTTTTTTTACAACAAAAAAGGGATGTGAGAATCGAAGTTTCGGCATGGTACACCCCTATCTAGCATACTCATAAATGTTTATAACCAAAATCATATAACAAGATGTTAGAATTACAAGATAAGAGTGAATTCATACGGACAGCTGAGGTTCAGTTGATGTAGATAATCCCCACATGTACTATAACTGATAAGGATATCAAGATAATGAGAACCTAGAAAATGATATCACGACAGAAATAATTGTAACACCCTGAAGAGGGGCCTAGTTGTACCTTGCGATTGCATGTTTGTACATTAATGTTAATTAAATATTTTAGTTGTTAACTTGTGTTGTGAGTTGGTCAAAGTGGATATATAAAATAAACGATGAAAATAAATAGAATTGATAAAAGATTAAATGGTTTTAGATAGTATGAAAAATATTCTCGTTAGTTAAAACAGGTAGACTAGTTGTAAGTCAAATATGGGAACAAAATACCCCACTTGTTTGCATTAAACCATTGAGGCAGCTCTTTCCCTTATTATTTCCTGAAGATACCAACCTACACACATACGTGAACTCACACATACACACCTATAGTTCTTGACTGTCGGAGAAGAAATTAAAAGAAAAACATTGGGCCTTCAATCCTAGCATCTGATTCAAGTGTTTAATCTGCTCTTGGTAAGTAAGTATTTCTTTTAAAAACCTAGTTCTTGAGAGTTGGAAGGAAATGAATTGTTGTGAGAGTTGAGTTAAGAAATTGATGTTGTTTGGAATCAAATTCATGTTAGTAAGCTTGTAATAGTGTAAAAGAAGGTGTACAAACATTAGAACCCAGATTTAAATAAATTGAAAGCGGTTGAAAACGGTTTTGCAGTGGTTGTGCAAAGAACAGAGCAATGCAGGTCTGTGAACCGACTGTCCTTGTGGGCCCAAACAATACAGATTGCGGGCGAAAGCAAGCACAGTGTGTCTAATTGATTGAGTCCTAGCGGGCGCAAGTAACGGTGTTTGCGTCCGCAAGAGTGAGTCAATGGTTTATCATATACGGATGAAGGAAAGAAGCTTGCGGGTGCAAGCATATAGCTTGCAGGCGTAAGCAAATAAAAGAACCACGTTTGCGGGCACAAGGGAATACACTTGCGTCCGTAATCCATGGTGAATGAGAAGGAACCCTTGCGGGCGCAAGCTAGACCCTTGCGGCCGTAAGTAGTGTTAAGTAAGTTGCTTGCGGGCGCAAGCATGGTCTGAATACAGATAACTAACTAATTATATTATCTTAAATTGGAACAAAACACAGTGATTGTCAAGTGTTAACCAAACCTAAACATGTTGTGTTAGGTGTTCTTGAGGACTCATAAGACTCTGGACATTATATCTGTCTTCTCTGATTTCAAGGTGAGCACCGGTTTCTATGAGGCTCAATAAACAGGGCTAACTGTTGTTTGTTTTAATACGCTATCCATGTATTCATACGTGCGCACATGAGGTATGATATGATATGATATGATGTAACATGGTATGTTATGGTAAACATTGATTATGAAATGTATGCATGATGTTGAACCCGAAACGGGTCACATGTGTACTTTATACTTGTCCGGACAATTGTAGGTGACATGGTTGAGGTCAGTCGGGGATTGGATCCCAGAGGACTTTTGGGTTGATTGTGGGGGATCAATGGTTCTCGATGGTGTACTCTGAGTCTTGGCAGGACCGTCGTTCCTTAATGTGAGGGTTCTTGGCTTTTGGGCGGATCTGGATTGAGTCGATGTGGCTCCACAACATGCTGGGTGGACTGCTCTTCGCTCCCCACTAGCGCGGTTGGTTGTTGTCTGATTTTCCAGTTAGGGTCGTTGAGTTGGACTAGCTATCCCGCGAGATATGACTCTTACTGATATGTCAGCCACCACTATGTGATAGGATAATATTGTGTGTTGATTCCTAGTTGTAGCATGCTTATTGATATTTATGTGCAACCTGTGCTCACTAACTAGTTGTAGCTAATGTTGTATGATTTCTCTTTTCACAGGTAAAGACTAGGTGACCTAGTGAGTTGGGGAACACTATGTTGTTGTTATTACGTTAATACCCGATGGTCAGTTAGTAGTTGGTTACAGTAACACTGATGATTTTGGACTTGGCAAATTTTGTTGTATCTTATATTTGCCAAGTCAGATAGCAATACTTATTACAATGTAATCGGAGGTTTAATTCCGCTGTATGTTTTGGTAAATACATTTTTAAAGACTTAAATTATCACTGATTTTAAGCTTGTGAAACGTGATGTTACAATAATAATATGAAAAGGTATCAAAATAATCATCTATAAATAACATCATAGATACCGATCATCTCAACTTTACCTGCAATATGATTTTCTCTAAGTGTTACATAAAGATTATTAACATATGATTCAGAGTTCTATAAACATCTTATGAACCGTGTTAGAGTAATCCACTTACACCTCTTAATCAAAATACTTTTATGAATTTTTTTTTACAATAATAATTTTAATATTTAAATTATTATAAAGTATCTGCTAACTGATCCATGCATGCATGCCATGCCTCCAAATAAATAAATTTCCAAATAAATAATTTAAAATTTTAAATTATTATACAATAATTAATTAATCATGATCGAAGTACGTACAGTTGGGTGGAAATGGGAATGAGAATCTCCAATTTCCCACGTTGATTCTATCCAAACACGTAACTACTATTGTCGCATGTATATATGGAACCGTGAGAGAATTTTAATTGGCACTTGGTTCATTTTCGGGAGTTATTGACCAAATTAGGGTTATTTAAAAAAGTATTTATTAGAATAGGGTTCTTTTAAAAATATTTACCAAAATATGGATAGTATATCCAAACAACACCCTAACTCCCTCCCAATCACACCAAACTCCCCATCTTCCTTCTAAAATGAAACCCCTCATGCTGCCATACCTGCCGCCGGACGATTGTCGCCGGCCACAACAGCCGCCTTAGACTCGTCGCAGGCCACCTTACCCGCGTCGCCGGAAGCTTTTAGATAAGGGGGCTTTTAGAGAGAGAACACACAAACACCATCTAAATCACTTTCAAACTCTTTCTCTCTCTCTCTCTCTCTCTAACGTGGCTGTTCTTGCAGGAATCTAGCCGCCGCCATCGCCGGAACCCTAGACGCGCCATCGCCTAAACCCTAGACGCCGCCACCGCCGGAACCCTAGACGCCACCATCGCTGGAGAACCACTAGCACTCACCTACAATTTCGACCACCTCTGCTACAACCTCTAAAATCTAACCACCGGTCACCGCCATGGTCGTCGACGGATTTGAGGCGGCAGCGGTTGTTCTCGCAAGTGAGGCGCGGTGGTTGTCCTCGACGAGTGAGGCGGTTGTCATCAACGAGTGTGAGGCGGCGGTGGTCATTGACGAGTGTGAGTTGGTGGTGGTGACCGGCGACGATTGCAAGTGTGAGGTGGTGGTGGTGACTGGCGACGAGTGTAAGATGCAGTGGTGGCCGGCGCCGAGTCTGATGACCGGCGACAAGAGTTCGGCGGCAGGTGTGGCGGCAGGTGTGAGCAATTCTCGAGAGCAGATTTAAGATTTGAGAAGGTTTCAATTTTAGAAGGGAGATGGGGAGTTTGGTGTGTTTGGGAATGATTAGGGTGTTGTTTGGATATATTACCCCTATTTTGATAAATATTTTCAAAACAACCCTATTATAGTAAATAATTTTTTTAATAATCCTATTTTGGTCGATAACTCCATTTTCGGTGGGTAATTAACTAATTATTTTCTTTAATCACATGCTCGCATGTCGACAAATTCCCTTATTCTCTTCCTTGTTTAATTTAAAATAATTATGTATTTAACTATAATAATTTTTTTATATATATGCACAAACTTTAAATGATATATAATATTAGTAGTGGATAATTAATAATATTATAATATCTGTAATGTGTAAACGAATTTGTACGTATATTAAAAAACCTCCTAATAAAAACAATAGCCCTATATTATAGGAAATTAACGCTAATAATCAAGCTAACCCAGGGGCGAATCTATGTTGAGTCCAGGTGGGTCCTGAGACCTACCTAATTTTTAAATCGTTTTAGAAGTTAAACAGGAAAAAAATTATGACCTACCTTTATAATATTAGAGGATCTACCTTTTAGAATCAGATAAAATAAAATACATATATAATGCATTAAGCCCAGTTTTTATCTCAAAATAATACAAACTTAAAAAACCCAATAAGGTAATAACCCAATCCAATTAAAACATAAACTAATAGTTTAAAAAATAGGGCAAAAAAACCTCCTTTCCGTCAACTAAATCCTTCCACGCCCCTTTTTCGGTTGGCTATCGAAATCATCATCCCTCCTTTCCGTCCTGTCTCCGGCGGCGGACGTCCGGCTCTTCCGTCATCTCGCGTCTTCAGTCTCTCCATCTACGTTTGTCGTTTTAACGCTGACCTCGCATCTAACAGGCAGTGTCAGTCTTCACTCTTCAGGTTTATACAAATCTTCCTCTTTAAGTTTTTATACGGCTGTAGACTGTAGTGCTGTATATTTTTAATTTTTGAAGTTTGAAAGGAGAAGAATAAGAACTCAGAAATTGTATATGAGAAATAGGAATGATTGATAGGTAAACAAATATGCTTTTTAAAGAAAATTGAAAAGTTATTCGGTAGTAGACTGTATACTGTATACTGTGTTTTATACTTTTGTGAATTGTCTTTCACTCTTTGCCAGGCATAGGCTGTAGTGACTAGTCCTCTACATGATTGCCTTTAAAAAAAAAAGTCCTCTACATGACTACATTTGAGATAATCTGTCCATTAATAAATTTATAGATATATTATAATATTACAACTAGATTGCAATGTGTTGTTAGTGTAACTATAAAACTGTTATTGGGTATTAGTAAACATGAAACAATTATGCAAATATATTATAAGACTTCGTCGTAAGAACTTTAATATAATTATCGACTATATGTTTAAAAATTGTTTTAACGACCCGACCCGACACATATATAGTTAACTTTTTTTTTATCTTTAACGGCTTAACTTAATTAGGGAACCACATTGTTTTCTATCCTAGATTCGCCACTGAGCTCAACTACACCTCTAGCTTAACTTGTGATGTCATATAATAATACAAATACGTACATTAATTAGATAACGTATTCTTCTCACGTTATTTTCATTTCTAGTTATTCAAGTCGGATACTCGGATTAATCAGAATTTTGTTTATTAAATAGATAGCTTATAAACATCAACCGCCCGAACAGTAAGTGCAAATTGATTTAATTTCTAAATCTGTATTATTATCTACCTTTATTCGTATCGTCCGATGGCACAAGATTTTTGAACTCTTATTTTAAGCCCAGAAGAGATATTTTACAAAGGAAATAGGTATTTAACTATTATTTATTGTTTTTATATGTTCTTTAGGTATTTTACAAAACTCAGGTTACTCGGTAGTGTGTACCAATGTACATTTGAAAATGCAAATTTTAAAAAATGCAAATTTTAAATTGAAACCCAGATGAAAATGTAGATTTTGAAAAATGCAAAATTTAAATTGAAACCCAGATGAAAATGGAAACTTTTTTCAAATTTTTGAAAAATTTGCATTTTCAAAAAAAAAAGTTTCAAAAATATATCAAGCCTATTTTTGTTTGAATGAGGACGAAAAACTAAATCTAATGATATAATTTTTTGTAAAATTCTTAATAACGAATTAGTTATGATAATTTAAAGTTGAGTGAGTGTTTTAAAAAAAAAAGTTTCCTGGAGGGTGGCATGTGAATTTTGTTTTGTTTCTTTTTTTCAATTTTGCTTCTAATCATAATGTCACATGTAATCACCAAGATGGTTATTTAAGTTCTATGTTTAAGGGGGGTTCCATATATAATATCACCGCTAGGGTTAGGCTATATATAGAATATATATAGAGTGAAGTTATATATATAGAACATCATTTAAACATAGAACTAAAGAACAAACATGGTGATAAAAAGTGGCATTATGGCTAGGGGCAAAACTGAAAAATAAAATCTAAACAAAAATCCACACGCCATCTCCTTCAAATCTCCAGACCAACTTTTTTGTTGAAAAAACTCACTTAACTTTAAATGATCATAACTTATTTGTTTTTAAGAATTTTAGCAAACAATTTATATCATTAGATTCGATTTTTTTATCCTGTTTCAAATAAGACTGAGCTTGATATATTTCTGAAACTTTTTTGAAAATGCAAAATTTTCAAAAATACAAAAAAATTTGCTTATATGAACATGCAGAATATGAACAAATAACGAAAGCAAAAAAGTTTTGTTATATGAACATGCAGATATATGAACACACGGCGAAAATACAAAAGTTTGGTTATCTACATTTTCAAATATGCATTTCATCTGGGTTGTATTTCAAAATTTGAATTTTAAAAAAAAATTAGAAAAATATGGGAAGAGTGGTCTTGATTGAAAGAAAGATTATAAATCTTGAAGATTGGTACACACTACCGGTTAACCGGTAGTGTGTACCAATGTACATATCAAGACCACTCTTGTGAATCAGAATAAGGGAATTTTCAAATATGCATTCGACCTTCGTTTCTGGTCACACTCAGACCTGCAGCTTGTGAATCAGAAACATTACCTGAAGCCTTGTGTCGTAGCTCCCGTGAGTGCAAACTTGACCTCACCTCCTCCAACGTAATCGTATCTCTTCCAACGACAAATGAGTTAACGAAATTCTTAAACGATGGTGGTAAAGAGACCAAGAGGATTAACGCCGCATCCTCGTCTTCAATCTTTACATCAACATTCTTGAGCTTCAACAATATTGAGTTTAACTCATCAAGATGATCCTTCAACACTGAGTCTTCTTTCATCCTCAAAGAGAATAAACGTTGCTTCAGTAGCAACTTGTTCGTGAGGGATTTCGTCATGTAAAGTGATTCAAGTTTCTTCCATAGACTTGCTGCTGTATCTTCATCTGAAACCTCATACAAAACCTCATCTGATAACGACAACATAATCGTAGAGTGGGCATTCTCATCTTGTTGTTTAAGCTTTGCAGCTTCTTTCTCATCAACGGGTTTTTCTCCCGACAGAGGTTGCCATATTCCTTCCCTCTTCAACAATGCCCTCATCTTGAAACGCCATAGACTAAAGTTGTTCTTTTCGGTGAATTTCTCGACCTGGATCATGGGAAGAGTCATCCCCTCACAACCGTGAATCTTCTTCTTCTTGAGAAACTTTCAAGAACCTTTCAAGAAACTTTCAAGAACCTTTCAAGAAAATTTCAAGAACCTTCTTCCTGATGATCTTCTTCCTGAGATTCTTCTCCTCCACCTTGATTGCTTTAACTCTGATCAGAAACAACCACCGTGATTTTCCTTCTTCTTTGATTAAACCCACAGACCTTCGTTTCTCCCAGATTCGTTTGAGCCTTGGAGCTCTGATACCAATTTGTAGTATCAAAGACGAAAATCAAGAACAAAACTATTGAATCGAATGAACAAGATGAACTAAACTTCCATTAACGATGAAGAATTACAAAACAAAATGAAAATTATCTGAACTAGAACTCTATCTATGTGTATGTGAATGTGTTAGAATGTATCTAAACAAGAGAACACACAACTCTATTTATAAGAAACTAAACAAGCTGATCTGGAACTTCCTCTGCTGATCTGGAGCTTCCACTGCAACTAACAACTGAAGGTTGTTACAGCTTTTCAAGAAATGCAACTAGGTCCCTTGACTTATGATAAAGTCACACCTAACCTTACAAATAGCAATATCGACAAAGAAACCTAAACAACTTATGAATTGAACTAGTGTGTGACAATGCAATAAGAAGTTCGGTAGATACAGTAGACAACCCCAAAGTCCCAAACTACAAAACACATGCTGAAAATATTATAGTTGCAAAAACAGATGTATATTTTGAAAATTATAAAAAAAATTGATTGTTTATTTATGGATTATGCAAATTAAAGACTACATCAAAGTATCATAACCTTTTAATGATTAGGCTCATTAGCTTAAAATACCTTGAAAGACAATATTTTCAAGCATTGAGGAACCTTTTACCATTCAAAAGAGTTCCACCGGAGCTTACCAATAGTAAGCACAGTTGGTAGAATCTCTCCAGTCTCCAATGTGCAGTTTGTAGGGATGGTTGTTTTCCCTGCTACATATAACCCTAGCATGGCAACTTACACAAGCCAAAAGAAATTCAAAGACCTAAATTAACAAAAGATAGGTGTTTTATACATGTGTGAATCATGTCATTATTGTAAAATACTCAAAATGTTAGAGAATAATAGAAGCCAAAAATCATATAAAAAATATAGGAAATTCACCTATTCATATTGATTGCAAGAAACGGTCATTGGAAAAATAGTACATATATAAAAGTGTAAAAAAGGAAGATAACATATTACCGGCTGTCACTTTTTATATTTTCAAGATTTATGCAATTGGTATGAATCACCATTACAAGCATTGATTTGTTTTAGAGCAAAAGTGCATATGATGATGATCATTAAATGCCAAAAACCAACAATGGAACTATTTTCATTAACAAATTACAGTAATAACTAATAACATGTAGACATCATAAATTAGATCTGAAAGCTTGAAAAAAATAAGCCCATGTAAAGAATGTATCACAAAACAACTAATTAAAGAAAGCCCATGAATCATACAAACGAAACTTATTGAAAAAAACTTTGAGAATAGGTTCTGTTGCCATTTTATTATGGAAAAGAATTTCCTTAACCATCGAAACATCAATATCAACGGTGTGAGAGAAAATATCGAACTCTTAAAGTGTTTCAAGTTTAATTTTGTCTTGAAAATCAAAGAAAACTTAACAATCAGATAACCAAAATTTAAAAGCAATCGAGATCATATACGAACATAGGAGAGGGTTCATTCGAGAACCGTTGTTAGTGTAAGAACCGCGAGAATCAATCTCAACCGTTCCTTGGATATGGAAGTTCATGGATGGTTAGCGTGAAGGAATAGAGTGTGGCATGGTGCATGCAATGAATTCATGGGTGGGCAATGACTTTGAAGGAGGGAAAATTGGACGCCTCAGATTGGTTCTCGCGGTTCTCGCACTAAGAATGGTTCTCAAATGAACTTCTTCCTACGAAGATATTGGTGAAGAGTAATCGAGCACAAAAAATGCCTATACATAATAAAAGAAGATCGGCTATGAATAGTTATATAAGAAGTGTTGTGCTAATTAGATGCACATAAGATAATTAATGTAAAGATTTATGTGTTAGGCTGCACGCTGTAGAATGGGGAAGAAATGAAACTAATAATGATATAGAATGATGTTTACTATGATGAAGATACTATTTATAGGTAAGTATGTGTCTTGTAGTATGTCATTTAGGGATGTAAACGAGCCGAGCCGAGCCGAGCCGAGCCAGACACTTATCGAGCCGGGCTCGTTTAGGCTTTTTTAGGCTCGAGCTCGAGCTCGGCTCATTTAGAGCTTATGATATTGAGCTCGAGCTCGGCTCGTTTAATATTTATGAAGCTCGGACTCAGCTCGTTTAGGCTCGTTTAAGCTAAGCTCGTTTAGGCTCAGGTATTATTTTGATATTTTTATTAAAATGATATATATAATTATTAAAAATTATACATATAAAATATAAATTATAATATATATGGAGCTCGTTTAGGCTCGTTTAAGCTCGCGAACCCACCCTTGGGAGCTCGAGCTCGGCTCATTTATTAAACGAGCTCGAGCTCGAGCTCGTTAAGGTTCGGTTCATTTCGAGCTTTTAACGATCCGAGCTCGAATAGCTCACAAGTAGCTCGGCTCATTTACATCCCTAGATGCCAATCAATTAATGACCAATTTAAATGATAGTAATAGTTGTAGGCTATTATGTAAATGTGAGTAGCCAAAATGACATGTAAATCAATAAGAAAAGTTATTGAAGCAGCCCAATAGACATGAATGAAGTAAATATACAAGTGAAGTCCCAAGCCCTTAAATCATGACACATAATTAAACAACATATTTTAATTAGCTTTAATTTTAAAAATGAGACTCAATTAGTAATATTGTCATATAAAATGAGATATATCTTGCTTTAAAAAGGATATATATAACATTAGGGATGTAATTAGGTGTGAATCAAAATCATTGCATACTTTTATTAAAATAAGAAATTAAGAATCCCATCAGCTTACATATATACTTTTTTGCTCTTTATATTCTTGCAGCTATGTTTTCCTGTATATAATATTTTATATTTAAAGGTCGTATCACAGTATATTGATATGACTGAAATTCTTAGCATATATTTAGAATATTGGAGTTGATTTTAATACAATATTAAATGTCAAAGAACAATTAATTAAATCATGCATGCAACTATATTTATTAATACCTCTAATTAATATAACTTTATGTAACATCAACGATGTCATGTTTTCAATTGTTTCTAAGAAAGAAGATCTGATCAATACCAGTTTCGATCATAATATATGCATGCATGGTCAAAAGATGCAAAAGAAGAATCCCATAATAATTTAAAAAAATAAATAAAAATAGAAAAGAAGTAGCAGATCGAAATGTACACAAGTACATAGGATGTAATTTGAGATCATAAGCTTATAATATATAGTCGTATATACTTGTGTTTAACCCAAATTACTGGTTTGGTCCTTTAAGATGAAAAATTACTACACCTGTTTTTATGGTTTCATGACGGTCCTTTTGTCTAAGAGAGTTAAAAACAGAAGTTAGTTTGTCTTGTAGTGAATGCATTTTTGTCTTCTTAACTCTTATTCTTATTTCCAAACACGCTTCTTCTTCTTCATCCTTTATTAACTCTCATATATATGACGGTTCAAACGAGAACTGATTTTCGAATGAGAATTGCGAGAACAAATCTTAGCCGTTGATTTGATAAGTGGGAATTCATGGATGTAGAGCGTGGGGGATCGAATGTGTCAGAGTGCATGTGATGAATTCATGGGTGTGATGACATTGAATGAGGGGGAACTGGACGACTTAGATGGTTCTCGCGGTTCTCGTACGAAAAACAGTTCTCGTTTAAACTTTTGTCTCTCTCTATATATATAAAAAAAATCAACAATTAGTTTTTTAAAGAATTAATTCGTTTAGAATATATCTTTGTTTTCCTTCAAATTGCATACATTTTCTTAAACTCGGTATTCACCGCATCCGTGTCCGAAAGTAGAGAAATCGACCATGACCTAGACCTTGATCTCGACCTACTTCCCCCACCCGATATCGAGCTCCTTCTCAATTTTCTCATATTTTTAGTCTCAATCCGATGCATGATCACCCAATAACACATCAATCCTAAAGTTGTCACCATTATCGAAGTTCCGATAATCGTCACACATATCGCTAGCCACTTCTCGTGCTCCCCGACCACTATAAAAGCGAGGGCCAAAAATGCAACCGATACAAGCACGCAAGCTAACCACATTAGCTTGTTTATTATAGCCATCATTTGCTTCTTTGCTTTGCTTTCGATAACCACCACTGACGTTTGAACCACCACCACGGCTAACGATATAAATAGAGCCACCGAGTCAAAAACAAAAAAGACAATAAACAAGGGTTGTGGGGCTACATTCGCCTCACCTAGCGAAAAGCCGTTGGGTACATGATTCGGGTCATCGGCATATTGGCCTGGGACTGTAAAGATTGCGGCAAAGGCTACGGTGGCGATTAACACCGCCACCACAGTGGTGGAGTTTATTGCGTTGTTGAGACCCTCGGCGTGCATTTTGTTGAGGTGCTTTGCAATGCCTTGGACTCTACGTCGAGTTTGTCGAGTGTGTTCTAGTTGGTGGTGGACCTCGTGCTTTATGTCGCTAACGGTTTGCTTTAGTTCTCGGGCTGGAGTTGTGGGAGGCTTCAGGACACGGGCGCTAGGGACGCCGTGTTCTTGTAAGATGCATCCAATGTGGGGATGACCCATTTTCTGGGCTGTGTCAAGGGCGGTTTCATTAGACCTATTCACGGCTCTTGTGTTTGTTTCGCTGCGAGCTAGTAGTATCTTAACGATCTGCATAAACATAACATTTTTCATGAGAACAAGAAACTAAAAATCCGAACAAATGCACCATTTCTCACACCAGATGCACTCACGAGTGCATCTGGTGTGCCGAAATGCAAATCGATCAAGAAACTCAAAACCAAATCCCTTTACCTGAACTCGACCTTTACGGGTTGCTATATGCAAAGCCGTATTCCCCTTAGCATCGACCATATTAATCAATGACGGATCCGCCTTAATCAACTCCTCTACTACTTCATGATTTTGCCCTTTTGCCGCCATGTGAAGAGCGGTCTGTCCTTTCTTATCGTTCCTCGCAGAAATTCCAGGCGCCTTCTCTAGAAGGGCTTTCACCACTCGAACATGCCCGTTTCTTGAAGCCGAATGCAATGCCGTTTTCCCATTACTTCTTGCTATTGATGCCAAACTACTCTCTATCTCCAATAGATAGTTCATCACCTCAATGTTGCCTTGCATTGCCGCCGTATGTAACGCCGTGGTATTCGATATATCAACCGTCATCGATAACTCCGGGTGAGCCTCCATTAAAATCTTCAATATATCTATAGATCAAAAGATTAACAATAGTTCAAATTATAACAGTTTAGGTAATAGAATTGAAGATAAACAAAATTTAATATTTGAATACCTAAATCTCCTTGTTTAGCAGCAATATGAAGAGCATCAAAACCATTATTAGCTTTGATGCTAGCAGTTGAAATATCACATTGATCAATCAATAGTCTAACTAAATCAACATAACCATATTCAGCCGCCACATAAAGCGGCGTTTCTCCGGCGTAATTCCGCTTTGACAGCAGTGAAATCAATTCATCCTCACCGTAACAATCACCTAAAATCTCCATAATTGCGTTGATGTTGCCCGCCCTGGCGGCTGTATGTAAAGGGGTGTCATCCCGTTTTCCGGTCACTTGCTTTGACATCCTTTTCCGGGGAGCGGTGGCGGTGGCCGGCGGTGGCCCTGTTTGCATTGGAGAAATGTGTATACAGACTAAAATATGATCGATTGGGGGAAGTTTATGCAAATCTAGTAATCAACAACGAATTCTTTTCTTCTTCCCCTCGAAAACCCAGATCAAACATAGCATTTTCAAACCTAGAAAACACTTTCTGAATAAAAAATCAACACCCCTGAAGAATCTAATTTGATTATTTTATCACAGAATGCAAATATTCTCTGAAAATGACACCCCCAAATCCATTATAGACGGGTTGCAATATCACGGGCCACAAATTTATGTCCTGTTCAAACAATCGTTAGAAAAAGCAAAGGAAGATTTAGCTTGAAATAGAAATGGGTGTTTGAAGAAAAACAGAGGGTGAGGAGGGGAAGCAATTACCTGGGTATGAAGAAAGGTGAAGCTTTTGTTGTCCTCCATTTAGAACCAAAAAGCCCATGAATTGAAAATGGCTTTTTGAGATGAAATCAATCTGTAAATGGGTATTAAATGACAAAAGAAACAGAGCAATCTGAGATTGTTATATGTACCTTTTTGTGTGAGGAGAATGGTGGAGAGAAAAAGAAAGAAAAAGAAATTGAAACTGAAAGAGAAAGAGAAAGAGAAAGGACGTCAATGGCACATGTATGCAACAAAGGCTTTGTAGACTATTTTATTTTATAAAAATAGAATCCAAATCACACCCACAAGCCCTTTTCTCTTGTATTCCAAAGGAAAGAAGAGATTGGTCTAATTGCTAATTGTTTCTTTTTATTGGTTCATGTTTATGCGAGAAACATTTATTTTATAAGACCATGTGCATCCATCACGCAGAGGGTATAGTGAAGGCTGGTCACGAGGGTGAGCAGCTGTGAGGACCATCGCGTAGCTTCGTGAGGGAGGGCTCATGGTCACGAACGTGAGTACATCGCGTGTGTGAGCGGAGAGAGAAGACGCCGTTTGTTTTTTTCTCCTTGTAATGTGAAGCATGTGATGGATGCGAGGTTGTGTGATGGATGAGGAAATGGTGGGGGAATGATGTGGCGCTGATGTGACAGGTAAAAAAGTATGTGAAGCATGTGATGGATGCTTTTTGTAGCCATAAATCAATTCGGATTTCGTGATACCCAGACACTTAGGGTCGAAATATCGAATTTGTAAAGTGTTTTTCACGATTATAGAAGAAATCCAGTTATTTGCTCAAACAATATAGTGTCACGGGACATGTATTTTTAGGGAAATAATATATGTTGTCAACAACCTAACTTAAGTGTTGCATACACATATCACTTGAATAAAGAATGTTTTAGTTATTTAAGTATTTAATTGATTTAATGTGCAATAACACCTAAGTTAGGTGGTGTTGATAACAAAATATATAATTTCCCCTATATTTTTACTAAGGTCTATCATTCTATCAACTCGTTTTTTCATTGTTTCAGATCCAACGTTGAACCCTAACCCAGATTTCCTGTGGACAACTACGTACTACTAGTAGCAAATATACATTTTTACGTACTTATGCTTAGAGGTGCACATCTTCGGATTTTAATCCGATCCGGATCGGATAAAATCCTAACCGGATTTTTTCGGTTTTTTTGGGACCTGATTTTCGGATTGTAACCGGATTTTCTCGGACAAAAGTGTAACCGGTTTCGTACGGATTAAAACCGGATTTTCTCGGACAAAAGTGTAACCGATTTCGGATCGGACTAAAACCGGATCGGATCGGATAAAACCGGTTAAATCCGCTCCGGTTTGAAAAAAATCCGGTTTTATAAAAAATGGGTTCGGATAGTTTTTGCACATAATCGGATATTCGGATTTTTTGTGCACCTCTACTTATGCTAGTGATATTCTAGAGTCTAGCTAAGGCTACAGGCCCAACTACGCTAAGCCCATTTTTGTGTTTAATATCAGTAGATTATATTAACTGTCGTTGTATTCCTTGAATGAGATCAACTAAACAAATAAAGATATACTACAAAAATTGATATTGTCTATAGTCTCCGGCAGTTTGAGCTGTAGCAGTGTAGCCAGCTGAATGCGAATATTGGTAGTCTCTTAGTAACAATATTAGTAAGGCCGGCAATTATTTCTGAACTGACACGGAAAAAGTGACACGAACGCGAAACACAATGCAAGCTGGTGTGGGATGAACATGAACGCGATCGGCAGACAGCAGAGGAAATTAGGATAGAAGGTCACGGTTTATGAGAAGAGAGAAAGGGACATGAGAGAGGAAGCTGTGGTTGATCACTTTTGAGGACAGATATAGTTATAGTTTGAGACTTTGAGAAATTTTAGGGTTAAGATGAAAATACATAGTTTTGTTTAATTTCTACATCACAATTTCTAACTTCACTCCTAAAAATATTTTACCAATATAATCTTATTTCAAAATGATAATGATTAGATTAGATGCGAACCTCCGTAACCACATGACTTTCTATAGAGAATACATCTAAATTTTTAAGTGTTGTATTTAAAGAGAATGAAATTTCATAAAATTAGAGACTCGATTGAAAGATGGAAACAAACTAGAAATTTTAAAAATTAAAAACGAAAACCATACTCGAAACTTGAAAAATATTTATGGAACAAAGTATGTTAAAAGCGGGTCGACACGAAACTGACATGAACACGAACATGAACCCGATAACACGAATTGACAGCCTTAATTGGTAGTCAACTTGGACATGGAGGACGCAAAGTGAGCCAACTCGCACCTCCGGCATGAAATAAATGTCGATTTCGACATGTTTTGCACGTTGATGTAGCACAGGGTTCTCGGAGAGATAAGCATCCGAAATATTATCACAATAAATGAGTGGCTTGACGAGTCGGAACCGATAGTTCAAGTAGTAGGTTTCGTAACCAGCTTGTTCAGCTACAGTAGGTTTAACCATCGGGTTAAAAGTTTCATGGCAATCGATATTCAATACCGACAAGTTGACTTTTACCATTAACATACAATGAAGCCTTGTAACGTTGAAGAGTACCATTACATGAAACTTGTGCCGAAATAACCACATACATCGAACGATGTGAGCGTTTGGGGGTCGAGGGGAAGACATACAGGTGCGAATTTAGGCATTGGGTAGGTGGTTTATTTTACCAAATTATTAGCTTATCGGAATTTCGATAAGTCGACAAATCCAATATTTTTGACTTATGAACTTATTAATCCCATGTAGGTAAAAAAACATGAGCTTCTTGACCTATGAAAATTCCTATAAACTCATCGTGATTAATTGGAAAAATAAACTAATCCATTTATCATGTAGGTCAATGTTTAACTTGTATTACTTTCATTAAATTTCGTCACCAATACTATGTAGATAATGTTCATTATGTTTTGTAAAAAGTTGAACTTAAAAGTCTCCGATATGCTTTTAATATACTAGCATAGTACTCTCGTCAATGCAGCGACAATGATTAGTTTTGCTCAGTAACTTGTTCTTTTTAATTATTGAGTCATTTTCTTATAGGTTATAGGTTATTCAAACTCATGAATATGTTTATACACATTTTCTTATAATTAAGTTCAACTATTAATTATGCGATAGAATAATGATAATGAAATGTTTAGTTGTTAAATATTTTGTAATAATTAAGTTAATTGACATTGATGTGATGTTTTAAATATTTTCTTATTATGGAAGGTTTGTTTATTAAAATGGTATAAATCTCATTAAATCCATTTAATAGTTATTTCATTTAACAATTTTCATATACTTTGATTTGAGGGTAGTTTAGTACTTTCAACTTAATTAAAAATTAAGGGGGCGTTTGGTTTGCAGTAATTCCTGGGATTGTCTGGGAATGGGATTTGAAATCCTGATGAATCCCATGTTTGTTTGAAAAAAAGAGAAATGAATCAAAATGACAGGATTTGTAGGAAATCCCATCAAATCCTTTAGGTAAAGCATTTCAAGAATCCTTCCATACCCCATGGTATTCTAAAATCCTTTAAACATGGAATTCTCCAATTTACCATTATACCCATAACCTAACCTAGATATCATTCACGTTTTTTCATCTGCCGCCTCCACCCATTCTCGATCGACATAACGCAAACAACCCTAAACCCCATTCCTCTCGTCGACAACGGTAACAAACCACCGCCGCCTCCTCTCCGGCGACCGGCGACCGAACAGCTCTGCACTCAGTCGGCTCCTCTCCGGCGACCTCTACCTCTTTTCGACTTTTATCAAAACAGCAAGGTAAGTTTTCGCTCTCCATTTATGAGTTTTGACCTCTACTTCTTTCGATTTCCTACTGAAGGTGTGCAGGTTCTTAATCATTGTGCTCTCCATTTCTGAGTTTTGTTTTTGTGTTCTCTAGTTGTGTTCGTTATCTGCTTCTTAGCCATGTACTAGATGAGGAAATGTTCTCCATGTGTGTACCTTCGATTATGCCAATACAATATTAATTTGTTGTTAAAAAATATTTATTTTCCTTCACTTAAATTTTGTTCTTGAAGATAATGTGTTATTTGATTTATATATTGTTGTTGAAACTGAAATATGTGTTATTGAAGGTGAAATATATGTTCTTGAAACTGAAATCTCGTGTATTTGAAGCTGAAAATCTGAAATTTATGTGTTCTTGATTCTTGGTATTTGGTAGATCAAAGTTGCAAGTCATGGCTCGACTTAGTTTAAACACACGCAAACGTAAAGAAAGAAGAATGGAAGAGTATTTGGAGTCATGTTATGTAGTTGTGATTGTCATAGTGTTCTTTCTTTTATCGAGTTGGATGTTAATGGTTAGTAGAAAGAAGTATAAACCAAGAATTCGAAATAATTCGTCAAAGGTTGATCGGTACCCGATATTGCATAGATTGGTCTATGAGAGTGATATGATGGCCATATCGCAAATTAGGATGAATCGAAGGTGTTTTACAAAGTTATGTGACATGTTAGAAACATTAGGAGGGTTACGAGCAAATAGAAATATGAGTATTGACGAACAAGTTGCTATGTTTTTTCACATTATTGCTCATAATGTGAAGAATAGAGTCATAAAGTGTCGTTTTCATCGTTCGGGTGAAACAATTAGTACACTTTACTTTTTGGTAATTAAAATAACAAACTTTTATATCGGTTTAGAATTGTTTAGGAGCTCTAGATGGGACATACATAAAGTGCTTAGTACCATTGGAAGACAAGCCTAGATATAGAACAAGAAAGAATGAAATTGCGACAAATGTATTAGGAGTGTGTTCTCAAGATATGCAGTTTATTTATGTACTATCTGGATGGGAGGGATCAGCCGCAGATGGTAGAGTGCTTCGAGATGCTATTCTTAGACCTCATGGCTTGAAAGTTCCAAGGCCGGGTATGTATCATTAATGTATTAATATAGGTTCTTACTTGGTTGATCGTCTATTAATTATTATAAATCAATATAGGTTATTACTTGGTCGACGCGGGATATACAAATGGAGAAGGTTTCCTAGCTCCTTATAGGGGTCAAAGATATCATTTAAATGATTGGCGTGACGGACACCGACCTGAAACCGCCAAAGAGTTATTCAATATGAAACATTCTTCCGCAAGAAATGTTATAGAACGATGTTTTGGAATCTTGAAGGCAAGATGGGGTATCTTAAGAGACAACTCGTATTATCCTGTAAAGTTAAAAAATAAGATCATTATGGCATGTTGTCTTCTCCACAACTATATAAGACAAGAAATGCCAATTGATCCATTAGATAATGATTCCGCATTGGATGAAGGAACCGGTGACGTCGGGGTTGAAGACGTGGATAATATAAATTCTATTGGTACTTCAAACGAGTGGACTATGTTTAGAGATAATTTAGCTCAATCTATGTTTGTTTCTTGGCATAACGATTATGTCAAGTATGTTTATGTTTTGAGACTATTTTTGTGTTAACTATTCTAAATTTAAGTAGTTTATGCTTATATTTTAGTTACATTTGTCAATTAATTGATTAACAAAAAAACTGTTTAAAATATAACTGAAGGGCAATTCTGTCATTTGTCACAGAAACAATCCAAATCATTTGATTTAATTACAAAACAAACAGGATTTTAGGAATGCAAATCCTGACAGATTTTGTCAACCAAACACAGGACTGGATTCACAATCCTGCCAAATGTAAATCCTGCGAAATGCAATCCTTTGACAGAATGCAAATCCCATGAAAAAAATCCGCGAACCAAACGCCCTCTAAGAGTCTTAAAAGTTGTAAATGTTTTATAAAGGAGTAAGATTACTACAACCTTTATATATTATATTAACAAACACTTAAACAAAGTAGTTTATTCAAAGCAATTAAATTAATCATTTAATATTTAATATTTAATAATCTGTTTGAAACAGTAAACGGTGACAGTGACAAACTTAAAAACTTAAGAAGCAGCAATATTAAAAAAACTAGTGTGACATAGTACTTTGAAATATATATATTATCCGTTAATGATAGTCTATGTTGCAACCAAATAGAAAAATTATCATGCGATTTGATCAAACCCGCGTTTTATTAAAGAATGATGAGTTGACCAAGGTTAAATTAATTAAGCCTTAAGTTGTTACTTGTTAATTGACACTGCAACCTGCAAGTTCTTAGACGATACCTGGTTTCTGAAACCTTCGTATAAACAAGTTCTGTACTCTGTTTCCAGTTATTGGTGTATTGATTTTCGGTTCGAATCTCCATAGGTATCGTTATGGCTAGCGCGGTTGTCGCCATTCTTGGTGTTGTCGGTTTTGTAGTGGGTAAGTTGTACTGCACTATTCGAGTATTCAATCAGTAAGCAGATCGATTATCTTAAACACAATGGTCATATGTATTTTGATATCTTGCAGATTCATGATGTCAATTGTTTCAGTTTTGCAGGTGTTTTGGTAGTGGTAGTCTTCTGTAGATTATTAATGGAGGGAAAAATATTTGCACTGGCAATGGAGGAAGAGCGGTCACTGGTAACCGACTCCCGGTTTATTCCCCTAACCATGGTCCAATTCCTGGACGACATGGAAAGGGAAAAACCTATCCAGTTCACCTCTCAACAGCTAAAAATAGCCACTGATAACTTCACCATCAAATTGGGTTCAGGTGGGTTTGGGACGGTTTACAAGGGAATCATCAGCGACAACACACCTGTAGCCGTCAAAGTACTAAATGGAACGTCGGATAAGAGCATCGAGCAACAATTCATGGCTGAAATGAGCACCATGGGAAGAACTCACCATTTTAACCTTGTTAGGCTTTACGGATTTTGCTTTGAGTCAAGTTTAAGAGCACTTGTATACGAGTTCATGGTTAATGGCTCTTTGGATAATTATTTGTTTAAAGCCAACAAAGAAACTGTTACAGGGTTTGAGAAGCTTCTCGAGATTGCGTTAGGGACTGCAAAAGGCATCACATACTTGCATGAAGAATGTCCTCAAATAATAGTTCACTATGATATCAAACCAGGCAACATCCTCTTGGATTCAAACTTTTGTGCAAAGGTATCTGATTTCGGTTTAGCCAAGCTTTGCAACAGGGACAACTCTCATATAACTATGACAGGATTACGGGGTACCCCAGGCTACGCAGCACCTGAGCTCTGGTTGCCTCTCCCAGTTACACTCAAATGTGATGTTTATAGTTTCGGTATGCTGCTTTTCGAGATCATCGGCAGGAGGAGGAACACGGATGCGAGTCTTGGAGATAGTCGAGAGTGGTTCCCAGTATGGGCGTGGAACAAATATGAAAAACAACAATTGAAGGATTTGATGATAGTTTGTAGGATTGAAGAGAAAGATGAAGAAGTTGTGAAGAGGATGCTTAAAGTGGCTCTTTGTTGCGTTCAATATAGGCCTGATAATAGACCGGTGATGAGCATGGTTGTAAAAATGTTGGAAGGTGTGTTGGAGGTGCCAGAGCCTCTAAATCCATTTTCGCATTTGTTTTCTGGGGTTGAAGCTGGTGATTCGTTGGCTCAAATAGCGTGGAATGTTGATGGATCAGATTGGTCTTCATCTGAAATTGTCACTAAATCTACAGGAATAAACGGGACACCTATCATGAGACGATATGAGATCACAATAGCCTCACAGTAATTATTGTAATAAAAAGAATTAAGCTTCGTCATCTCTACATACTTATGTCACTTTTAACTTCTGCAATCCTGTACTTACGTGTAAACTATAATTATATTTAATGAAGTATGTATGAAATATTGTGCTGCTTGGTGTATAACAGTTTGTGTTCACATTGATGAGTAGGCAAGCTCAAGCGGAGTGACTTTAGCTTATACTAACGTAACATAGTGTTTATGTGTCTAAGTGACTCTTAAACTAAGATCGCACATGCGAAATGTTCTGGAGAGCTTAAATTCTATACAAGAAACAGGTTACCCTAGTGGTCTCAGTAACTGGAGGTCTAGAAGTGAAACAAGATAAAGACCTGTATCAAACCAGTGCTTAAAAGTACTTTCAATACTGGTTTTTAAGTTCAAAATTCAAGCAGCTAAAAGACCAGTTGATGGAGACCAGTTTGAGAGTTTGGAGACTGTGTGAAATATGCACAATATATATAGAGGCAGGTTGTATTTAAACGTTAGAAATTTAACCAATGCAAATCCGAATCGAACCATTATCGTAGGGTTTGTATTAGAGTTGCAAAATAGTAATATGCATGTCAAGAAAAAGAACCTCAAATCCCCTAATTTTACCAACTCACCCATGCTTCCCGCTTTCTCCCACACACGAAAACACCAATTTCCACTGTCCCTTGTTTCCCACCTATGAAAGCTTCAATCCTCTCCGTTCTCACTTAGTTTATTTTTGACGATTTCCTATCTACTAAGTTCATCTGGAAGGCTTGTAGCCACAAGTGAATTCTATGCAAAAAAATTTCTCTTAAACTTCTACAGGACTTTTATATCTTGTTGAATCTTGTTGCAGCTAATAGTTGATGATGAGCTGATTAGGGAGTAGCAATGTGTTTTGTTTTGGTAGAATCTGCTATAGTTGAGGATTAGAGAGTAGCAATTTGTTTTATCTTGGCAGAATTCGCAACTTATAATTGACGATTAGGGAGTAGGAACCAAATTTACTAAAACCAAAATACAAAACTCGAAAGGAAGAGATAGAAAAAGATAGGGAAAGTGATATGATGCTGACGTGAAATAGTATTCACCCTACAATTGATGGTTCATAAATTTTAGAAAATCTAGTCAGCACACTTTATTGTAATGATGTAGTAGTTTTGGATTTGAACAAGAAGTATGAGGTCTCGCATCCAAATCACTTTCCCATTTCTATTATGCCACCTCTTTATTTTTATTTTATAAAATATTCAACAGATCGAACAAATAAATAATAACCTCTACTTGGTAGCTTGAATATGATTACTCAATGTTCTTCACGGCTTCCAACATTAACTTGTAAAGTGCAAAACCTCCTCTGTGGCAGCCGGGCATTTTGGATGCCATATTCTCCAACTCATTCTGATCATTATAAAAATTGATCAACAATACTAAATGGGATACTTCTAAAAGAACCAATTATCTTGAGGTTAGAAGTTGTTATTTTGAACCATTTATAATCAATAGGTCAGATATCCGATAATCAGTAAATCTAGCTAAAGGGAAATGCGTGAAAAATGCCAACCCCATAGTTTATTTTCAATGCATACAACCCCCCTGCTTCAACCTGTTTATAAAATCGCTTGTTTTTAACTTGCCTATGTTGCCACCGTCAATTGATTAATTGGTGTTTTGGGAGATAAAGTATTAAGTAACTCACCGGTTGGATTGTATAGAGTTTTGTTGATTCATAGCCATCTTGTGCACTGGAATAGAGTTGTTGAACTTCTGTTGATTGAAGATTACACTTGATGAAGAAAAAAGCAGCTGGTCTCACATTCAACACCCTGCGGGATATACCAATGAATAATGGGCTACTCTGCATCAAATCATATAGTAACACATTAAAGATTTTCTTAAAAACACTCTATATAATTAATAAAGAACTGATAAATTGCGAATTTTTCTGCATGACAAGTCTGTTAAGGAATCACAATGATATATATACACACATACACACACAAGGTGGTAATTCAAAGGATTTTTTTTAGATATGATAATGAACTTGGATTAAATCTCACCAAAGTTGCAGCAGGTACTCCAATTTCTTCCACCACTTCACGGACAATGCTGTCAAACATTTCCTGAGAAACTTTACTTTTTCTCAATTCTGAGCTTTGCAATCCATTTTCACACTCATGGGATGTAATACCAACTTCTTCAGGCTGTCAACCGAAACAAAATAAATTTGGCCAAGTCAAAATATAGTCCACATGTACTTTTTAAAGTAGTGGCTAAGGGGAAAAATAAAATAATCCTTACACATGCTTATAAGGTTGTTACTTATTAGCATGAAGAAAAAACACAATCACAGCAATCCTTCTAAAACGGTTAAATTTTGTTATGTTAATGTAAGTGCACCTCAGGATGGCCACCTGGAAAGACCAAGTATCCAGGAAATTCTCCAACGTTATTACTTCTTTGCAGAACTAAAATCTTATTGTCAGATGTCTCTACAACTGCACCGTTACCCAAAGGGCTAGACGTGTGTTGACACTGCTTACAATCATCTACAGCAAGATAAATTATAGCAGATACTGAGAACCTTTTAAGTATTGCAGCATGTAACATGAAAACAATCAATTGTTTTTTTACCTTCAGAGGGAACAAGAAATCTTTCCCATAAAGGATTTAAGTTCGTCCCCACAAAAGTCCTAAACCAGTAAGATGACAGAAAAAGTTTGGCTATCGTTTCTAGAGTAGAATGAAGATAAAACATTATATGAAAAATGAATACACACACGTAAAAACTGAGAGTGAGTGGGAACCTATAATCTGTTAATCCAAGTTGAAGGCATACATGGGACTCCATGCTATCGTGTCCTCCGTACTAAATTGCAATAAACGTTAAATAGTAAGACAATGAATATAAAACTTGCACTCAGAAATTATGCAACCTGAGATTCTATTATCATATAAATATATAATACATCAAAATTATTGATGCAATTAACAGGGAATCATGAGCATGAAACAATTTTGTCCTCTGACTTCTCCTAAATGTTGCAGCACCAAAAAGTGTGCCAAAATTAAGAAACATATGTAAAACAGGGCAGCAAGTTTTGACAATATTGTTGTTATTTTTTTTAATTCTTTCCTTTCAGTTCCATTTATGGTCTTCACCAAATTTGTAAACTTCTATCTTTTATTTATGTTATGTTTCTCAAACAAGAAACAAAGAGTAATATCTTTCCTATCTATGAGCACTATAAAAATAAGATGACATTTTAACTACCTAAACATCTGAATGGATTATATAAAGAAGACTTGTAAGATATTTTACGCACCCTAAACTTTTTCCCATTGAATAATGATGTGCTTTGTTGAACCCTTCGATCCCATATCTGAAAAGGGAGGTAAGAGGTAAAAAATGATACAATGATACATACACCTAATCAACAGTATGGATCATTTATGCAATCTTACTTGCCATTAACAGAAAGAAGTGCCACTGAATGAAAAGAAGCCGGCCCTTAACATTTCGTTAGCAGGAAAATATATATGTTGGATCAAGAACTTCTAGGTCAAAGCTACTAGCAGAAAAACAACATACTTTATGAATCAAGAACATTCCTATTATGCTACTCAAGGAGAAAATAACTTTTGCATAGGTCTGAAATGTAGTCATTTTTAAAATCCGATCATCACTTCTCCTTGGGTTCATAAAAGTGCTTTCCTCAAGGAATTCAGTTGAGGTAATCATAATTTTAACTAGGGATCATTACATACAAGAGAAATTAAAATGCATTCCAAAATCTCACCACACTGCAAATCATATATATACCTAGCAAGTAACATAATTCCAATCAAAATCAAATCATACTGAATTCGGGCCTATATGTAATTCTCAAATCAGCGATAATGAACATACTGAATTTGTTGCTTGTCAACTTTTTGCTTCTATGGTCATTGCGTATTGTGATGAACACTACATACATGAAAACAGCGATAATGCCTTGGATATTTTCCTTTTCATTAGTCTAAGGACTCTAAGCTATTGGTTATACTCTTTTTTTCAGGCATGTATGTGTTCATTTTTCTCAGCTGATGTACATAGTCAAATGGTTCACACCTGGATATATTTGCCAACAAACATGCTGATTGGTCAACCAACTCGAGGGTTATGGCCTTGATGGATACATGCTGTAATCTTTAAGTCATTTACTCTTCATGTCTCTCATTATTTATGTGCCCTCAAACAAGTCAACAGAGAGATTAGAGTATGCCCTTGGCCAAACACATGACTAAGTCTTTTAAGAACTAATATTCACCTAATCACTAAAAATTCTTACCAACAAAAGAAGTCTTTATTAATGTTCAACTTCATTAGGTCTGTTCATATTATGTCAAAACCAATTATCCTTATTATGCATTGCCACTTATATCAATTAAGAAAAACAAACTAGACTCGATAATCCTAACAGATTCTTCCTGGTCATACTTCATCCCTCCAAAACCTTCTACCATGAAAGAATCAAGGCTATATCTACAACATAATGTAGTGTTTCACAATAAGTGCACTATCACGAATATGAGCAGAAGAAAGGATGATATCATTTGTGCTAAGTTAGTCTCTGGAACTCCGCTTGTATCTACTTGGAGCAACATTTCACTATTTCAGATACCACAACTAGATAAGGGCTACATACCTACAACTACCATACAAATTAAAGCAAAATTAAGTTGGGGAAAAATAAACTAACAGGCAATGTATGATGCAATAAGAAGAAAATGAACAATAAGACCACCTCAGAAACGGATTTCTCTAAGTCAGTGTCTGGGTGAGGAACTCTATCATACGATTCATCGAATTTTACTGACACCTATATAAAAAAAATTTAAAAATCAGAAATATGAAAAATAACTTTTAGTAACAGAACACCAGGAAAATACAAGAGCTTGAACATCGACAGATCATTATGAACTGCGAAGATAACTACAGAATCGAAAATGTAATGAGTTCAAACTGATTAGGAAACTGTAAGTGGCCATAATAGGACGCTATGTAAGGAGAATAAAAGCTTCACCTGTGAAGAAGATAGACCAGAGGGACACGAAAGGAGCAGCTTAAATGCATTCTCCATTATTGATGATCACCTTCCAGCTTTCCACAGATGAGACTCCTCCTCACATCATGTTACACGAATATACGATCTCAGGTATGGGTCGTGCCTGGTATTGTGTTCGAACGACTAGGGTTTTATAGTGAGTTAAACCAGCTCGAGTTGCCTGCTTCCAACGAGTTAACCGAGTTAAGAGGTTTATTCTAAGATTGCTATTTTAATAACATTAATTATTATTAATAACATTAATTATTATTAATAACAAGGTTCTAATTACGTGAGGTATGACGTGACGGCATGATCAAATCTCAAGCTCTTAATATTACGACAAAGTTGTGGAGTTTCATAAGGCGTAACTTTAGTCGATAATTTTTTATATAAATTATAATTATGTATACAAAATTATACAAACAAAAATGAAAAACACATAATCAAAGGTTTTTTACGTAATTGATCAATTTTTTCTTTGTTTTGTGTATATTCAACCATTTTTCTAACCAAATAACTATATAATATTCAGCTCATATGATTTACTACTTTTAACACTTCTAAAAAACAAGACTGATAATGGGTAAAGACGTGCTAAATTGGGTCTTAACGTACATCAAGCCTTATATCCAAGCTTTAGACCATATTGTTGTGGCATCGTCAAGCATCAAGCTTTAACAAAACAATGACAAAACCAAAACAAGCCTTTTAAAACCATGGATAATAATAATTGTTATAATTTTATATATAATTGTCTAAAATACAATAACGACAATAGTCACAGCAATCTCAATAACAATAAGTTTTGTATGAAATTTAATAGTTTTAAAATTATAATTTTTTGAAACCTCGTAAAATTAAGCAAAAGGAATAATAATAATTATTTTTAAATCATCTCAAGAATCTACTTCTCGAATCCTACGGGATGTCTAGCATAACTTATTAATCATATGATTTTGTACAACTTTTAAATTTAACTTTACATAACATTTATTATTATTATATCATCTTCTTTCTCTCAAAGTTTGTCTTTTGTTTTTTTTTAGTCTTAAGAAAAGCATTTTTGTTTAACTTGGATCACTTGGCAAGTTAATAATGAGATCTCAAAAATCTATTATTTAATGATACAAAAAGTAGTATCCTTTTTAGTATAGTAACTTATCTTTTAAAAAATATTAACATTTCACAGCCTACACTTCTGAAGTTTTAATGCATCGTGTGCTTTGACTTGAAACAACATACACAAAGTGTAGTCCCAATACTTTAGAGAAAGACCAAAATAGAGCCCTTAATTGAATTCTTTGTATTTTACACCACCCAAATTTCTCATAAAAACCTCATACACATTACAAACATTGAGAATTACAATCCAAATTAAACAGATTCACACTTGATTACAAACACTAATAAGCAAGATACACAGTAAATTCAAGCAGTGTCTCAGTACCATCATTGTTCTGCTGGTTTGTACCTTGGAATGTCTTCACCACAGCATGTCCCTTAGCATTCAAATACTTTCCAGTGCCACCCATCACCGCCAGCTGCGACTCTGCCACCGCACTCCGGTGAACCCCCATAAAGCTCAAACTATCAATGTAACTCCCATGCATAAACATCACAGTGAACGCCATTGTTTGACTCTTTCCATCTATGGAGCTTGAAACATAGAACCCTTGAGCTTTCCCAATCAATCCGGATCCGAGATCGTGGCCTTCGGTTATCTCGTCATCGATCACCGTCAGTGTCCCAAACATAAACTGTTGTAAAGCGTTACCTTGAGGTAGTTGGCCGCCATTAATGGCAGCAAACACATTATTATTGTTATTATTGAAGTTGTTGTTGTTATTGTTGTTTTGAAAAACATTTGAAGTAGTGCCACCGAGGCCAGTCAGAAACGGAAGATTGTTGTTGTTGATAATCCCATTGTTGTTATCGTCTTGTGGGACCCCGTTGTTCACAGGGAGGTTGGCACCATTTGGTTTAGCAAACGGTACTTGACCGTTGACAGCAGGGTTAGTCACGGCTCCAGTGACGGCTTTAGCAGAGGGGTTCGACCCACCAAGAATATCGTGCATGAAGAAGGTAAGCGTGTGGTCAGGACCTTCGACGGGTACTACACCAGTAGTAGAAGCTGGGTTAGGTGGGATGGCGCCCAAGGGGGTTGCGTTCTCATCTCCCACCACGGGCGCCACTACAGGGGCCACAGGCTCTGGATCCTCAATGAGGATTCGAGCTGAGTTGGCTACAGAGAAGGTGGTTGCTAGAAAAAGAAGGGAGAGTAGTGAAAAACAAGTGAAGGTAGAGGATCCCATAATAAAACTTTGATCAATTACAGGATTAAGATGAATGATTGATGCTTTAGATGGTTATTGTATAATGTGATGTTATTGGGTGGTGAAAGATGTGTGCGTGTTTATATAGAAAAAAGAATCGGAGGATGCAAAAATGTTGGGAGTTGATAATATGGATTAGGTGCTATATATAAGAGTTAGTATAACTAAACTTTGTGACATTAATTAATGCCAAACAACTACGAAAAGGTTCTCCAGGCAGAAAAGTAAAACGGCCCAACCCTCCTCAAAAATCGTTCCGCAACGATCGGCACATACGTACAAGTGAAAAATGATGTTATAAATAGGTCGATTGGCGTGCGTATGTGCACGTATTTGTAATGCGAGAAAAATGGTTCAATTTACGTGTATATATCGTTGTAAGTAGGTGTCAATATTATAGTAAAATTATATTTGCTCATACTGAAATTGTCTATTACTTTCTTCTACCCTTACATGATAGTATGTAAAATTTATTGGTTCTTTTTCTATACGTGCTCCCTGATTTTAATATTTATCTTGATTTTGTGAATAAGAATTCAATCCTTAAAAAATAAACATGGCAATAAAACAGATTTTTAACTATAGGTTAATGAAAAAGAAATAAAAAGCACAAATGTTTTCATTCTTAAACTAATTACTATTCAGAAACTAATTATATAATTTTCCTAATGATATGAATTAAATGGGATTTAGATTTTTTTTTAATCTAATAAACGCATTCAAAATAAACTAGAATATGCGATTTAATAACCAAAGTTGAAAATTTATGCGTAAACAGATTAAACCAGAAGAAGAAATTATGAACACTGTAATATATGCATTTGAAAAAGAAAATGCAATTTAATATAGATAAGTTGGAACCAAGTAAAAATTAAAACAAAAAAGGTTGTTTAGATGTGGCTGCTGGGATTCGAGCCCAGGTCTCCACGGCCACAACGTGGAATTCTTACCACTAAACTACAGCCACATTGGTGTTCTTTTAGTTACTAACATATTATTTATATAGTAAAATAATTATTAACTGTGATGTTTATTTCAAATTCAAACAAATTTATAATGAAACTTTTCGATAAATAATACTTTTTTTTTTCCGGTCAGAAAAGATGTTTGGATAATGTGGTGTAAGTGTATAACTGGTGTTTGGATATATATATATATATATATATATATATATATATATATATATATATTTTTTTACAGTTTATGGAAATTAAAATAGTATAGTTGGATAGGAAAAATAATAAAACAAATCTATAAAAGAAAGTGAATATAAATATGATTTTAAAAATAAATAAAAAAACTACTACAATTATCATTTGGCAAGTAAGAAACAATATAAAGCACAAATGATTTCGTTTGCAGAGATGCTTGTATTTGTTCCTTAATCTAACTTTTCTTGATACATGCCAAGGAATAGACATATCCCGTGTTTGGGAACTTGGATATATGGCTAGTAATATGCTTCGAATCTAACAAGTAATCAATTGTTCCGCGATGCGTAAGATGAAAGCAATTTAATACTTACTACCTTATTTTTTATACGCTTACATCTTGTTTATTGGAAAAAAGTCACCTACTATTTACCAATTTTTAGTATTTTTACAAAAAGTCATTCAAAAGTTTTGCAATGATAAACAAGTAATTCACACCTTTTACAATAAACACTCGTTAATGTTAAATTATTTTCCCGTAACTCTAATATCACAAGACAAATACACATGTGCTCGTACACACACTCCTAATCTACACTCATGTTCAAAGGAAAGAAAAACCCTCGGTCTCAAAATGAAGGAACAAATACAAGTCGCATTTTGATAACGATATATCAAATGTCAATTGGTTTGATGATAAAAATTGCTATTAATATTAATATTGAAGATCAAAACCTTATAAAATTTAAAAATATATTTATTATATGTATTGTTTAAGTCATTTAGATTTAAAACAAAGTGTATATATAGAAATTAAATGGTTACTTTAGAGTTAAATAATATTTAACAAGAAAAATGTAAAGATAATCAAATCCATTGGTCTTTGGCCGCTTCTAATAGTAAATGAGGAAAACCAAAATCTCATGAGAAAATCATGTAAAATGTCAACATAAATTGTCGAGAAAGATAATATATATCAAAATTTGCTAATAAATGGAATATGTAATTTTTTTGGTCAATAAAGAACTATAAATTTTAATTTGTTACAAAAAAAGAAATCTTGATCAAATAACCTTGATTTTTAGAATGTCATGATACTCTTTTTAATAACAAATTAAAATTTATAATATCTTTTTATTCAAAATTGAAATTTACAATCCTTTTTCCTATAATAAATTAACATTTATAATCCTTTCTCATCACAAATATCATACGCTACCTTTATTAACAAATTATATTATATAGATATGAACACTAACTATATTAATATTCTTTATATAATTTGAAGCAGCCTCTATAACCATCATACCTATTTGTTCCAGTGGTATGACGCAGGAGAATGTATCACAGGGTCCTTAGTTTGAAACGTAGCAAGCACAACATTGTTTATTTTTTGAGCTATCCTCCATAATATTCCATATGTATATCTAAGAGCAAAGGGTATACATGCTTGAAGCATGGAATGCTTCACCGCCACATCATCTATGCTTCAGCTATGCTTAAACCCCGTACTACTCATGCTTCACGCTTAAAGATTTTTTATTTTAAAAAAATACTCCCTCTCCTATTTTCTCTCTCCTATCTCCTCTTTTTCTCTCTTTCTCTCACATCTCTCTCACCCTCCACTCTCGGCATCCATCCACCAAGAAAGCATGCCAAATTGCGGTACCATGGACGTGGGGGTGGTGTAGCTGCGGTACCGAGGCTTCCACCTCAGCATGCCGAAAGCATGCTGAGGGTACTCCTCATGCTCTAAGACCCACCAGGACCCTATCCTCTATATATTATCTAAAACCCACCAGGATCTTATTATTATATTATAATAACTAATTTTATATAGTTATTACTTTTACTTTCCAACCTATAAAAATAAACTAATATTTACTTTTAAAATTTTCTTTTTAATCATATATTTGTCTTATTAATGTCCTTTATAAAAATTTGCTTTATTTACATACTTTTTCATTTAAAAATCTTTTTCAAAATTATTATTTTCTACATCTTTATAACATTTTAATAAATATTCAATTTCTTTTACGCATAAATTTATATATAATAATTTTATTATCTTATGCATATAAAAATATTATTTTATACTTTTTTTATTTCTCTTTTGTACCTTTCAGCATGTAATGTCTAATATAAATACGAATATATATTTTTAACCGTTTTAGTTCAATATATATTTTTATTTAAATTCAATCGTAATATAAGATCTATTAAAATGTATTTTTAGACGTTCAACACTAAAAAATATAGTTCGCCAATAACTATCATATTACATTATTATTTATATCGACATGTAGATAAAAATTGGTTCTGGATTCTTACTCTAGAAGTTATGAAAGACAGTTTCCCACCGCAACGCGTGGGTCTCATTACTCGTTTTAGTATATATGTTACATTTCTCAACCATTTACCCCAAAATGTGAATTTACTAAATTCTTCCTTATAATCTCATAACAAAAAGGAAAAAACTCAAATTGACACCGTTTACTAAAGGTATAATTACTATTGTCATTGCCGTCTATTAATTAACTTGGATTCTTGGATCCAAATTTATATTATGTGCATTTTATTTGTCTCTATGTTAAAGTTATATAATTATATCGGATGAGGTTTCATATACCTTGAAAATCTTTATATATATATATATATATATATATATATATATATATATATATATATATATATATATCATTATTAATATCTTATAACACATCTCTTTCAATATGAAACTAAACAATTACTAGAAAAAAATGATCTCTTGTTTTGTCCGTAAATAGACTTTTACGAACTTCGTTGTTGAAAAAACATGCCTCATAGTGAATGTTGCGATCTAGACGATCAATGCTAGTTTTAAAAGAAGATTAACCTTGGGAAACATTATATGCTTGTTTCTTTGACCAATTATTTAGTCTTCCGTTTTATTCTTCTGATTTATTATTTTATTCTTCTGATAAATCAGTTGTATAGATTTGAGTTCCAATTCAAGGATCCAGCGATAAGCGATCATATTTTGTTGAAAACTCGAGCAAGTGAAATTTATGACCAAAATGATCGATGTGTTGCCAAATGTTTATATAATCTTTTTCCACCTTGCTAAGTCAAACAATAAAAATTGTCATTTAGACAACAATATACTTTATTTATTTTAATTTTTGTAACTAGTTTTAAGAAATTTTTATAATGCTTTGTTGATGTTAACGACTGATCCTTATAAAAAAAGAAGAAGCTAGCAATAGGTATTTTAGCTATTGTGAGACATTAGAACATCGAAGATATACATATGAAATACTAGCAAGAACACATGCACGGGTTCTACATTTTTTTATGTTGCTTTTTTTAATAATGTTTTCATATTATCTGTCGTCGCTTTTCTTATACTCTCATCGTCACCGTCGATGTCGTTATCTCTCATCATCCTTGTGTTCACAAATTTGTTTTCTTCATTTGTATAGAAGAAAGAGATGAGATGTTGAAGTTTTGTTTTACGACATACATGATATTAATGGTCAAAACAATTCTATTTAAATTTTACTAAGAAAGATTAGAACATTCTAAAATTGTTTGTCTTTATTGGATTAAATAAATTTATTCACACATTATGTTACTATATTGTGTTACAACGATCCAATTAGAAATCAATATAATTAAGAATAACAGCAAATTTTATATATTATTTTTCCTAAATATAAATAACCGTTTCGAGAGTGACACCCAAAACAGCCCAAAGCATGATGGCGGGAACCTAGAGAGAGAAACCCACACACACACACACACACACACATACACCAAACAGAATCAACATCCCAGATTACAATCTTACAGTCAACCTTTTGATTCTAAATTTCATATGTATTATCTCTAATTAAGTACCTCTTCTAATTAATTACTCATAATCTTCTCATTCTCAATAATTAAATTTCTCAGATTACTTTTTACACTATCCGATCGAGCTACCAATCTAAATGATGCTTGAATTTGGGTGGACACCACCACACGGTGTGGGGCCACTAACACCGGTGTCGGAGAATTCCGAGGATCCAGACTCTCCGGTGCCTCGCTTAGGCATAGCCACCGGTCGCCGGAGTTCTGTACAAGAAAGTGATGATGCCGAGGAGGAAGAGGTGATTCTGCCGTCCGCAGTGCCGTTTATGGCGCTGTTCAACTGTGCAGACGGGTTTGATTTGATTCTGATTTTTGTTGGATCGTTAGGTGCTATGGTTCATGGTGCATCCCTTGTAGTTTATTTACATTTGTTTGGGAAGATCATTCATTTATTGAGCTTCTATAGTAATGCAGATGAACTGTTTGACGAATTTTCTCGGGTATTCATCATACGTTATTCATACTTTTGTGATTCTATAATAGTTTTATTTTCAAATTTCTCACAACTGTTTTGTTGTTTCAAATTCACAGTATGCTCTGTATATTGTGTACATAGGTTTTGCTGTTTTTGCTGCTGGGTGGATTGGTAAGATCGAAACTTATTGTATATTTTAAGTTTCTTTCCAAGGTCAAAAAGAGTAATCTAACACTATATTCCATTTAAGTCTTTCGATTGTTGTAGCAACTGCGGAGAATCGCAACACGTTCTACCTCAATGTTGGACGAATATAGTTACAGTTTTAGGTTTTGAGATGGATTATGTTGTTAATTTAAACCTGCAATTGATCTTGCAGAGGTTTGGTGTTGGATTCTTACGGCTGAAAGACAAACTGCTGTTATAAGAACAAAGTATGTTCAAGTAATATTGAAACAGAACATGTGCTTTTTTGATACCTATGGGAACAATGGGAACATAGTGAACCAAGTCTTGACTGATGTTCAAGTTATACAATGTACTCTTGGTGAAAAGGTAAATTTACTATTTTCTACTATTACTATTTCCTTTAATTATTTTAAGTTGTGAATCGAATTTCGGGAAAAACTTGTTGTTGTCAGGTTGGAAGCTATATTCACAGCATTGCAGCATTTTTAGGTGGGCTTGTCATTGCATTTATAAACTGCTGGCAGATTACATTTGTAGCATTAGCTACAGGTCCAATAATTTTGGCTGTAGGCGGGATGTCAAATGTATTTCTCCGTAAGTTTGAGCAAAGACTTCAAGATGCTCATGTTCATGCTGCAAGTGTTGCTGAAGAGGTGTGCTCTTGTACCCCTGATAATATTTTTGGGTTTTCAAGTTGATTTTTATTGTATATTAATTCTCTATATGTAGGCATTGTCAAACATTAGGACACTATATGCATACACAAATGAAGCATTAGCCAAGCATTCGTACGCGTCTTCTCTTCACGATACACTGAAATATGGCATCATAATAAGCCTTGTTCAAGGACTTGGACTTGGATTCATCTATGGAGTTGAAATGTGTTCTTGTGCTTTGCAACTTTGGGTAGGAAGGTTTTTGGTAACAAGTGGAAAATCAAGTGGTGCCGAAATCATGACTGCCATTTTTGCCATCATTCTAAGTGGCTTGTAAGCATTTTTTGCTTTTCATCCTCTTTTGACTTCTTTATGCAAATGGCCAAATTCTTATATTGATATTATCTTGTAGAGGGTTGAATCAAGCGTCTGCAAACCTGGATTCATTTGAGCAAGGTCGTATAGCTGCATTCAGACTTTATGGGGTTATAAGACGCTCGGGTTCTGCTGTTAATTCAGATGGAAATACCTTAGTTTCTGTACAAGGAAAGATTGAGTTTCGAAATGTTTATTTCAGCCACCCGCTGTGTCCTGCAATTCCCGTCTTAAATGGACTATACCTTACTGTCCCTGCGAAGAAAACTACGGCACTTGTGGGAAGAAGTGGATCAGGAAAAAGTAGCTTGATTTCCCTCTTTGAACGCCATTATGATCCTAATTTGGGTAAAATTATCCAACTCTAAGAGCTTTATATTAATTACCTTTTGAAAAGGTAAATTGCATAAAGATGTATCAAACTTTAATTTGATTTACGTATTAGGTAGCCTACTTTACTTGCTCAAACTTGTAAACTTTAAATAAAGTAATTTTGTCAATTAACTGCTTTCTAGGCACCACATCATGTAACAAGAGTCAACATGGTCAAATTCACCAACATGTCAGCTGTCATGTTATTATTTTAACCGAGCAACCAGTTTAAGATACCCTAAATTGATTTTTTTGTGTTTGAGCCTTTATGCGAGTGAGCATAAAGTTGGTTAATGGTTACGTAAAAGTTTGAGTCTTTTTATGCGCGCCATAAGGACTTCTATAGATAAATTCTAATATGTATCATGGGAAGCAGGAGAGGTTCTCTTGGATGGAGTAAATACTAAAAGCCTGAAGTTAGAATGGTTGAGACACCAAATAGGGCTTGTGACACATGAGGCTGCTTTAGCATCTTTAAGCATAGCAGATAACATTGCTTATGGACGCCCTAACATCACTTTAGATCAAATTAAGGAGGCTGCTAAAATGGCACAGGTGCATTCATATATAAGCTCCCTTGAAAATGGATATGACACTCAGGTGCGCATACATTATATAAACTTGTTGCCAAGCTCAAAATTTCTTACACTTTTTAATACAAAATAACTAGATTTGATGCTCATCAGGTGGGCATAGTTGGTTTAGCATTGACAGACGAACAGAAGATTAGGATTTCAATCGCTAGAGCAGTTCTTTTAAACCCTTCAATTTTCTTGCTTGATGAAGTTACCAGCAAGCTTGATTTGGAAGCAGAAAATAATGTTCAGCAGACGTTACGTATGGTTACATGTGGGAAATCAACAATCATGATCGCCCGGAGATTATGTCTTGTGAAAGATGCTGATTTTATTGCTGTGATGGAGGGTGGTCAATGTATTGAAATGGGTACACATGATGAGCTGATTAGCCTACGTGGTCTCTACTCAGAGCTTCTTAGATGTGAAGAAGTGGTGAAACTTCCTCAAAGGTACATTATTATACCCTTTACAACAAATATGCGATTTCCACACTTTCTTCTGCACTACTCAGGAAAATGTATTCTTGATCAAGTTGTTCATGAATAAACGTGTAAAAGTTACTCTTATATATGTACAAAAAATGTTCATACCTATAATGAAACATGCAAAAACATAAAAAATTCAAGACTTCGAACTATTGTGGGGATCAATTCATCACAACTATCTCTTCACATGAGAGGAAGTGTGAACAACTTTTACACACAAATTTTATGTGTATGTATGCTTATAGGGGGGGTATATTTATTTTTTACAATTGAAAGCACAAAAAGTCTTTTGACGTTTTATATATAGATATGGTTTTAAATGTAAACATCAAGTACACGTATTATGCTGTGTAGAAAAAGGTGTGTATATTTTTAGTAGTGACTTTTGTGCATATGTACGTTTCTGTGGTCTGGTGCCAGTGTGTGCTTTTGATGATTAAATGAATTTCGGTAATTTCCAGGTTGCCAAGTAGGAATGAGATTGGAACTGAGTCAGATGAAAAGTTGTCAATGCTTGAGAGTGTAAATAATCTTCAATTGGAATCTTATTCAGACAATAAAGACTCTGGATTTATCGCAAAATGGAAGGACAGATTTTATTGTATCAATCAAGCTGGTAATGTCGCTTTGTTAAAAGGGAAAAACAACAGTAAAGATAAGAGTTCACCATGTTTAGGGAGGATTGTCAAGCTAAGTTTAGCAGAAGCGTTGTATGCCATTTTGGGAAGTTTAGGGGCTTCAATATTTGGATCTTTTAGACCAATTCTTGCTTATGTTGTTGGGCTGATAGTGACGGCATATTATAGAGCTGATGCGAGTCATTTTGATGTTGATAAATGGTGCTTGATAATTGGATGCATGGCTATTGTTGTTTTAGTAGCCACCGTATTGCAACACTTCTACTTTGGAATTATGGGAGAGAAAATGACTGAAAGAATTAGAAGAATGATGTTTTCAGGTAAAAGAATACATACACGCTTTTTCTTTGTTTCAATGATCTATCTCAATACAGTTATAATATTTCTTCAGCCATGATATGTTTACTATTATTAATTTTCAGCCATGCTCAAGAATGAAGTAGGATGGTTTGATGAAGAAGAAAATAAGAGTGATAATTTGTTGATGCTTTTGGCAAATGATGCAACATATGTGCGTTCTGCTTTTAGCAACCGCCTCTGTATTATTTTCCAGGACTTTTGTGCTTTTTCTGGTGCTATGATTATCGGTTTCTCTCTAGAATGGAGGGTGACATTGGTTGCTTTGGTCACTATACCACTTCTCACGGTCTCTGCAATTGCACAGGTTATTAATCTTCTTTCGATTTCTTTCTTATTATTTTCATCTTTTTCTGTAAGTTATAAAAATGTACTTTTACATTGTATAATTAAGTTCAGTTAAAAAAAATATATACTTTTACATCAACTATGAATAATATAAAAATACCAACAGGCCCATTTTTAAGGGTTAGGACCAAACTTTTTTTCTAAATGTTAGTATTGAAGCCCAGGTCTTGTGCGTCTCTACTTTAAGAATACTGGTTAATCCAGATTGTTTCACAAGTATAACCTGAATAATGTTACTTACAGTTACAATTATTATTGTTGAAAACTTATTAATTGAGTGCAATATTTCAGCGGACATGGCTTTCTGGGTTCTCAAGGGGCATCGAGGAGCTTCACAAAAAGGCATCTGTGGTCCTAGAAGATGCGTTAAGAAACGTATCTATAGTCATGGCATACTGTGCTGGCAATGAGGCTTCAAGGCTCTATGGTTTACATCTCAAAAAAGTTTACAAAAAAACTTTACTCCATGGAATGCCGGTTGGATTCATGTTCGGTTTTTCAAGATTTCTCGTTTTTGCTTGCAACGCAGTTCTACTGTGGTATACTGCTGTTTCTGTAAGACATGGATATATTGACCTTCCAACAGCCCTTAGAGGATTCATTGTCTTCACTTTTGCTACATTTGCATTGGTGGAACCATTTGGGCTTGCACCTGAATTACACAAGAGACTTAAAGATCTCATTCGGGTTTTTGATATTATCGATCATGTCCCCAAGATTAACCGTGATGAACCTACTGCACTTAAACCTGTTAGTGCTTATGGAACTATTGAGTTTAAAAATGTCAACTTTAGTTACCCAACAAGCCCAGAAATCATGGTGTTGCGGGATTTCAGTGTTAAAGTTGATGGTGGACAGACAGTGGGTGTAGTCGGGGTGTCGGGTTCTGGAAAAAGTACTATACTTTCTTTAATATTAAGATTTTATGATCCAGTTTCGGGACAAATACTTCTAGATGGAAAAAATTTGAAACATTTTAACCTAAGATGGTTGAGGAGCCAGCTCGGTTATGTCCAACAAGAACCCGTAATATTCTCATCCACCATCAGAGAAAACATCATTTACGCGAGACATAACGCGAGCGAAACTGAGATCAAAGAGGCAGCCAGAATTGCAAATGCCCATCATTTTATAAGTAGTTTGCCAAAAGGGTATGACACTCAAGTGGGTCCCGGTGGCGTGGAGTTGACACCTGGACAAAAGCTTAGGATTGGGATTGCTCGTGTGGTTCTTAAAAACGCACCCATTTTGTTACTGGACGAGGCAGACAGTAGGATTGAACACGAGTCGAGACGTGTTGTGCAAGAGGCCCTTGATACACTTGTAATTGGCAGCAAAACAACGATTCTAGTTGCACGCAAGGCGTCTATGATGAGACGAGTTGATAAAATCTTGGTTGTTAATGGAGGCCAGATTGTGGAGCAAGGTACTCATGATTCTCTTGCAGCAAACAAGGATAGTGTTTATGCTAAATTGACACAACCTTGTTTTGTTAAAGGACTACGGCCTCGCTTTCTTGGTTCTACACGGTAAATACTGTAAATTGCACGAATGAAAGGCGATATTCAAATACTTGGTACAAATTACAAGTCATTTATGTTCTCTTCTGCAGATAATTTTATTTATTTATGTTACTATAATCTTGCTTTTGTAGCACTGATTTATGTAAATTTTGCTGTACATTAAGTCATGAAGATCTGCACAAAAAGGTTGCAATAAAATTATTATATTTTGAACTTTTGTTAGCAAAGAGATAAACTCTTTTCTTGTTTGGAAAACTGTATAGTGTTCTTCTCTTTGGATACTTTTCAAATCTACAAATTTCAATGTGTATCGAGAGTCATGTTTACTTGCAGTCCGATTCCGAGGTCCAATTGTTGCTTCTCTTCTTAACTTTGCGAAGATTGGTAATGGTTAGATAAGAATCAGTGTTTGGGGATGTTGATCAAATGCATTAATCTGGAGACAGTCATGACAACTAGATCAATAGTTTAGATTTTATTATGAAAACTTATATGTCAAAATCGGTTTTTGTTTATTAACAAATATGTGCATTTTGCTGTGTGCGAGCCTCCATAATAGTTTCCAACAATCAAACTATCAAAGCCATCATTGTTACAGTAACTGCTCCATTGTTGAAGAAAATGTCTACCGACCAAAGAAAAATTCACCTTGCCATGTAAAATCATTTAATGGTATGGTGGCTGACTTGGGTATAAATAATTAGTGAGTATGTTAAGTCCATTAGATCAGGGCCCAGGCCCGTTAGGGATTTACCGTTTGTACTCTATTTATATGGTCCTTATGTAATGTAATTAGTTGAGGAGTCATATTATCTTACATGGTATCAGAGCTCAGGCTCTACCCTCCCGCCGGAACCCTACATTTTTCCGGCGCCGTCCTCTCCGGAGTTCTCTTCTAAACTTTTCCGGCGATCAACTATCTCCCTTCTTTATCTCTAGCATCTCCTTACTTCATATCTCCCTTCTTCACTTCTCCGCCCATCCTTCATTTTTCCGGCCACCCTAATCATCTGTCTATTACAGTAAAAGAATTTTTTTTTTGCCGGAACCCTAAAATTGTCCAGAGCCGTCATCGCCGGACTTCTTCTTTCCGGCGCCTTTTTCGCCGGAGTTGCCTTCTCTTTTTTACCTTCCGGTCATTCTTCTTCTTCTAACCCCTCTCTCTCTCTCTCTAAACACTCGAGTCTTTCTCCTATCTGTTTTATATAAAAAAAAGAGGGTGTCGGCTGTTTCGCTGCCCTCGCCGGAATCTTCAGTCCATCTTCTTCGAAACTGCCAATGTTTGCGTCTCTCTCTCTCTTTCTTCCCTTCGCCTCTGTCTTTTTTCAGTCCATCTTCTTCAAAACTGCCCATGTTTGATGTTGGTTCAAAAGAAAAAAAAAGAGGTCTGCCGCCGCCGCCCGCCGGAGACATCTGAAGTTGCCGGCGTATATCGTCGTCACCCCTGCGTTATTTTCATTCTGAAGTTTTTATGCTGCACTCTTGTCATATCATCAAAAGACGAACTGTTGCAGAAACTGTTAGCCAAAAAGACAAGAACTTTCTCCAAGAAATCCACTATAGTGGGGCTTGAGAATGGCAAACGTCAAAAGAAAAGGGGTGTTTACCCACTTTGCTGAACTTTTCCTTTTTCTTTATCATTATGTTTTTTTTTTGTTATTTATTTTTTTTGTTTTTTATTAGTTTAGTTTCAGTTTGATGATTCGTAATTAACCTCCGCTCAAACTGCGGGGGAGTATTAGTGAGTATGTTAAGTCCATTAGATTAGGGCACAGGCCCGTTAGGGTTTTACCGTTTATACTCTATTTATATGGTCCTTATGTAATGTACTTAGTTGAGGAGTCATATTATCTTACATAAATAGGAGTTCCATTTGTTGTAATAAACACCAAGAAAAATTGAGAAACTCTTAGAGTAAGAGTTGAGAGAAAAAGGGTCGGTTGTTTGTAACAGATGAATTTTCTGACCCTAACAAGTGGTGTTTGCCACTTTTTCAGTGTCCGTCCGTTTTTTGGTCTGAAATTTTTTGTCTCAAAAACGTATTCTGAAAGTACCATTAGAAAGGTCTCTTTCTCACGATTTCAGCGATATATTTTTTGTAATTTTTCGACCACCGGAAGTCCCTCAAAAACCTAGTCAAAGTTGCATCTCTCTCCTTTGACCAGTAGCCGCAAAACTCGCCGGATAACTGTTGTCTCACCGGAGAAGACGATCCAGTCAACGCCACATCATCATCCAGTCAGTGCACGTGGCTGCCACATCATTATTACCAAGCTAAGTTTCTGAAAATTACAGTCTGGTCCCTGAAGTTTCAAAAATTACATTTTGATCCCTGAACTTTTAAAAATTACATTTTTTACCCCTAACATTCACACAAAAAAGTTACTACCCCTACCATTTTCGGCCATTCCGGATCCAACCCTGGACTCCATTTTCTTTAATTCTTCCTCTAAATTTGTGTAAAAGGTATTTTACATATTATTTATGGAATCTACAAGTTCAGATACGATGATCCGATTTACTCCCATAAATTATAACATGTGGAAGCCAATGATGGAAGATTTGCTAAGTTTAAAAGATTTAGTCGAGTCACTCTTCAATAATGGCTCCAAACCAAAAGTAAAGAACAACGAAAAATGGACAAAGATGAATAGAAAAACCGTGGCTCAGATCCGGCAATGGATTTACCATAGTGTTTTTCATCATGTCGCATAAGATGGATAAAAAAACCTTGCTCTTGTGCGACATGATGAAAAACACTATGATCAATCCATGTGGAAGCCACAAATCCACGTGGCATTGACTTGATGATGACATGGCATTGACTGGATGATGATGTGGCATTAACCGGATGATGACGTGGTGTCTTCTTCGGCGAGATAGCAAGTTTCCTGTGAGTTTTCCGGCGGCCGGTCAAGGAGAGAGATAAGACAAAAAATTTCAAACCCAAAAAACGGGCCGACACCGAAAAAGTGGCCAACGAGGCTCTGATACCACTTGTTAGGGTCGGAAAATTCTTCTGTTAATGATGATAATAGAATTATACAATAGGAGAGCAACTCTCACACTCAACTATTACAAACAACCGACCCTTTTTCTCTCAACTCTTACTCTAAGAGTTTCTCACTTTTTCTTGGTGTTTACTACAACAAATGGAACTCCTATTTATGCACAAGCCAGCCACCATACGATTAAATGATTTTACATGACAAGGTGAATTTTCTTTAGCTAGTGGACATTTTCTTCAACAAAGGAGAAGTTACTGTAGCAATGGTGGCTTTGATTGTTGGACACTAATATGGAGGTTGGAACACAAGACATAACAAATATCGTGCATTTTGCCATTTCGCCCTCAAATCACACGAGTATAGGGTGGTTGAGATTTTGTAACATAAAACTTTTTAAAGGACCCTCTTGGAAATTTTGATTATGTTGTTGTATGAAAATCAGATCTTAGGCTATATTTCTATCAAGTTTTTCTTGTGATATCGTGGATCATAAGTAAAACTTTAACATCTTTAGTGTTAAAAAACTTCTTTATGCAGATACAAATATTACTAGAATAGTACAACAAGACACTATATGCGATGGTTGTAATATAAAAACAATCAGCTTCTTTAAAATATTTTAACACATCGGTATTTGATAGCTTCATTAGGTAAAAACGTGTCAAACATTTTAACTACATACAAAGCTCATAAGCATCAAGACCTAATCATCCATTATATTTAAGTGTGTTTCAGATTTACAACACAACTTAATATCTTCGTTATTAGAATTCCTTTAACTTTTTACAAAACAAAAAATCATTTTTTTTTCATACTATGTGTGTATTGTTTAAATTTTGTTTTAAAAGAAGCATTAGTTTGATCAACAATTATAATATTATTTCTATATATAACTAGTACAAAAAATTAGGACCCCTCCGAAATCTCTAGAGATTACTATACGATTACATATTCCGCACCCCTTAAAAAAAACCATTTTTTATGATACTTTTAAAACACAATACAAATTAAACATTTTAAGCAGTGACTCGAACAACAAATAGGTATTACATCACTTCCCTTTTCTTATACAAAAGATTAAACTTATGTTTATTGGTCGAGTCAAACAATTACTTGGTCAGAATTAAGCATCAAAAAACACTTTTTAACAAATCTGTCACAATAACTAATACATACAAACTGGCCAACTTAATTAAATACATTATCTGTTCTAACTGTTAAGCATATACTTGCTTTCGTACCCACAATTACTAGAAAATTACGACAGAATTTTGTTAAGACTTAAGCTACAACTTACATATATGTATTTTTTAATTTGTTAATATAAATCAAATAATCACCACTAATCGGCTAAGCTTTAATTATTTGCCTTAGCTATAGAAAAAACTTTAAATTTTGCAGTTTTTAATATAACTGAAGAAGAACGTTTATAATTTCATCTGTTTTCATAATATAACTTTATCTCATCTCCTTGCGGTGAATTAAATATTCATGATATAAAGTATGTTTACATAAATTATAAATATTTATTGTTTAAATATACATTAGAAGGCAAATTAATATAAGACTCCACGATTAAACATGATTGCAGTTAACAACTCAGTAATTAACACACGAATGTTTATATTATTAAGAATTAGATTATTATGAAATAGTTTAAATACCCGTGTAACATATGGGATGGTTCAGAAAAGTAATAAATATTAAACATTAATAAATGATATAAAATAGTTATAAAACGCGAAAAAATATAGTTCAAAAAAATAAATGTTAATGACGACAAACAACATCAATGTAAAACGCGAGTTGGTTTAATATAGATAAATTATTATATATTAATAAAAATATTAAATAATTATAATACGAGAAAAAAAAGAGAATTAAAAAAATGGTGATAGATGGCCTCAACACTCAGACCGGCGGTGGAAGCGACAACGCGAGGGGGGAAAATAGAAAGTGTTATTATGATACGACGGGACGTGATTGTATTTTATGTACAAACCATTGATCATTATTGTTGCAATTGTAAGCAGTAAAGTCAAGATTTTTTTTATTATAATTAAAGATAATTTAAAATGTTTAAAAAAATAGTTTAAAATAATAAAACTAAAAACTTGATTAAATATGATATTTTAAAAATATTCTAAATAGTAAATATTAAATTTACAAATTAGACTGGACAAATATGATATTTAAAGTTTAAGAACAATATAAATAAAATTAATTCTAAAATATTTGATTTAAATAAAAGTTAAAAGTGAATCATTATGACAAAAAATCAAAATTGAATTTCAAACAAAATGAATAGTTAACATCGTGTAATTAAAATTGATTTATTGAATAAAGATTTAAGATCATAAGTTAAATTTGATTCAAATTAGTTTTTTATTTATATTGATAAAAGATTATATAACAATAGGTTATTACATAAGGGATATTTAAGAGTTAATTAATTGTTATTTATCACAAGTTTAAATACTGAATTTGCTAAGGTGAAATATTTTATTTGATATCATATACGCATACATATTATATTTTATATAAATATTGAATTTGCTAAGGTGAAATATTTTGATATAATATACGCATACATATTATATAATTTATATTAAATAAATAAATAAACATATTGAACTTTTTTGACATTTACGATTGCTTATTTGTTTATAATTTTTTAATATTTATCGTTGATTTGATTAAGAGTTATCTTAATCTAATTCATATTAGTTTGACTCTAAAAAGTCATAATCAAAATTTTAGAATTAGATGAATTAACGGCTAAGATTAAATCTTTTACTAAATAAAGGGTCCAGATCATCTAATACTTTTTTTTCAAATTAGTCTTTTATATATATTAGAAGATATGAACTTTAGAAGATAAACATAAAACCATTATGAAAATTACTTTCATGTCACTTAATAAGTTATTCCATTTATAATTTTATACTAAAAGAATTGTAAATTGTAATACGTATATGCGTTTCAACAAAATAAAATTATAAAATATATATGCGTATACAAAATTATATAAACAAAAATGAAAAAAAAAATCACATGATTCTAGACTTCTATCATAATTTATCATTATTGTTTTTTGTTCCTGTATATCAAACTATCCGTTATAACTAAATAACTATATATCATACTCATATAGCTCATTATCCTTAATGCGTATAAAAATACGGCTTATAACAGGTAAAAACATTCTCAGCGAGGCCTTAACATACGTCAAATCTTACGCACAAGCTTTGGACAACTTCACGGCGGTCAAAGTCTCAAGCCTTGGTATAACCATACATGCTTTATTGAACTTTGCTATATTATAACATGTGAAATCTAGTAATTTTATATATTTATCTTTTATCCGAGATTTACCTCTTAATTTCAAAAATAACCCAACTGAGAAGTAAGATTGTATAAAAGAATATGGAATATTACATAAGGTAAATTCTAGTACAACTATACAAGAACTAGTGTTTAAATGGTTTGAGAAGCTGACATGGGATAAAGTGCTGCCACCGCAAATGATTACGACTGGGTAGCAAACACCCCACAGACACACTATAAAAAAGTTCTCAAGGTCGGTTCAAAAAAACTCACGCCATCATTGGCAGACCACATCTGGACGGTTCTAGTACCACACCCACTCTCAATCCAACGGACCTTAATACTCTTTCATGCCACGTGCCATCATCCCAACAACTTGGAGGCGCCATATACGTATCATGCAAAATTGGGCCCCAACCCCCAAAAACCGGTTACCGGATGACAACCGGCTATTTTATAACAAACCTTTGCAGAGTAGACCACTATATATAACTGTCACTAACCAAGTGCACTGCAATTGCAAGCATACCACAGAAGAAAGTGTAACATATATAGCTTCCACCTCCTCTTTTCTTACCCTAAAAACATCAACTTTTTACACTAAAAAATGCCAATTTCCAGTATTGCCATTGGCACTCCGGCCGACGCCAGTTCACCTGATGCCCTGAAAGCCGCGCTTGCTGAGTTCATTTCAATGCTCATTTTTGTTTTCGCCGGTGAAGGCGCTGGCATGGCTTTCGGTGAGATCATTGTATCACTTGAGAGATATGAATAATGCATATTACATCATCAGTTTTCATTGACTCTTCAATTTTATTCTTGTGATGTGAGTTCCAAAAGAGGACTCATAAAAACAGAGAAATAATTTGTGCTGCTATTAGCAACAAATCCAAGTGACGTTACACTTAAAACACTAAAATGACATAAACACCCCTCATTAAGTAGTATGCAAATAAAGACATTTGATAAAAAGGGATGAAAATAGATCTCCAAAGAAAAAGACCCATAAAAACACCTAAAAGGAGAAAACTGGACAAAGTCTGGAAATAACATATGATTTCTGGGATTCTGTTTTTGCTTGCAGGTAAGCTAACTGATGGTGGAGCAACCACACCTGCCGGTCTTATTTCAGCATCGCTATCACATGCTTTTGCACTATTTGTGGCGGTGTCTGTCGGTGCCAACATCTCAGGGGGTCACGTGAACCCCGCTGTGACATTTGGGGCATTTGTTGGTGGCCACATTTCGTTGTTGAGGAGCGTTTTATATTGGATCGCCCAATGCCTTGGCTCTGTGGTTGCTTGTTTGCTTCTCAAGTTTGCAACCGGTGGTTTGGTATGGCCATGAACAAACTATATTTAGCTAGCAAAATGAACTAAAACTATAATGACAGACTCACAAATTTATTTGAATCATGTGCAGGAAACATCAGCGTTTGCTCTTTCATCAGGTGTAGGTGAATGGAACGCGGTTGTGTTTGAGATAGTGATGACTTTTGGACTGGTGTACACTGTTTATGCAACAGCAGTTGACCCTAAGAAGGGAGACTTGGGGATCATTGCACCACTAGCCATTGGTTTCATAGTGGGTGCAAACATCTTAGCCGGTGGTGCGTTTGATGGTGCATCCATGAACCCTGCGGTGTCCTTTGGGCCAGCTGTTGTCAGCTGGACATGGAACAGCCACTGGGTCTATTGGCTCGGCCCATTTTTGGGTGCGGGTATAGCTGCACTTGTCTATGAGGTCATCTTTATTGGCTCAAGTACTCATGAGCGTCTCCCAGTCACCGATTACTAGAAATCAAATCCATCATTCGCTCTCTCACACAGACAGCATGTGAGTCGTGAAGTGTGGGTCGTAGGTCTCGAAAATTGTGTTGATGTTTATGTGGTGTTATGGAAATTGGTTGTTTCTGTTTTTGAGTCTGGTGAGAAGCCTTTTGGCTGTGTACTCATGTGAATAGTTTTCCTTGTTTTTAATCAAGTTGTGAATTTTATCCATTCTGGGTCAATTTTAAACAGACAATTCTTCTCTTCTACCCAATCTCTTACACGAGGACGTACTAACATGTATATGCACATCATTTTCAGCATAATAAGTTAAGAACATCGAGGTAACAACGAAAACAAGTGTTTTGTAATATAAATAAATGTGAAAGTATTTAAGTTAGAAGCAATTTGGGATAGATGGTCTAAATGGCAAATAGTTTAATACACCTAGATCTACATACAAAGACCTAGATAGAAAATAATAATAATAATAACAACAACAATAAAATATGCAGAAAGTATTTATCACCTCTGTTTTTTAAGTGATGGATCTTCACTTTCTCTTTTTCTCCTTCTCACTTCGTGGGCGTAGTTTTGAACGTCGTTGCTTGAACAAATAGAGATATAGTTGCAACCATAGAAATGGGTAGCAAATAAGTACTGCCTGCATCACGAGATATCGACAACAAGAAGGAAAATAAAGGATATTATAAAGTACAAGTAAAATTTGTACAGAAAAACAAACTGATCCTTCCATTTAAATGCTAAAAAACTTGACAGGTTCATAATATATTCATATAACCAGGTTATTGAACCTTGAAGTAACATTATTCCATGGAATACACAAAGGAGAAAAATATTTAAAAGAGATTTCCCGTTTAGCGGTTCCACAGGTGATTTGAGCTATGCTCTGATCTACATGGCCTAACCGTTTCCATGGCCGTTTCTATACTCCTCCAGACCATCCAAGATATTTACCCAGGTACGTTGAACCTAGGTCTCGTTTAACACTTTCTAGGCCACCTAAACCACTAGGCCATCTTAAGATGGGTCTAAAGGAGAAAATATGAAAACCAAATATGATTACGTACCTTGACAAATGTATAGTAGCTGAAAGGGATGTCAGCAAAGTAATTTGCATAAAGGTTTTTCTCCATGATAAATGGGAGCGATTGGTACATGATCCACACTATTCAGTGGAGACAAATCAGCACGAAATTGAGGAGTAGAAATTGTCAGTATATGAAATGTGCAAGATGGAAATCTGGAAATTGGATAACATAGAGACCACTTACTCTCACCCATGACCCCAATTGGATAAATCACAATGAAGGCTGTGTACCTAGCAAAATTGGTAAAAAGGAAATTTCATCTTGTCAATTGAATATGAAATTTCCATTTCGAAAGTGTCTTAATATACATGCTGAACAAATAAATACATAGGTTGATGTAAAATTAGATGAACCGAACCTGAGGTAGGTAAGGAAAGAGGGGCAGTTACCCAAGCAGGTCAAAGCATAGAACGGATACCTGATTATCTGTTTCCAGAAAATTGGTCAACACATTCTCATTCCAGCAAATGTCATGAAGATAATGAATATAAGTTCACTCCAAACCATTTAAAATAAAATTTTGTTCCAACGGTCATTTACCCTAACAAAATTGGATTCAGGGGATATATGTAACATGGTATTAGAAAATCAAAAGGGGAGGAATTCTTCACGTAGATAAAAAAGATGTTTATTACCAACATGCGCATACTAAAAACAGATAATTTACCTCGATGCAACACCAAGCAAAAAATGTAATGAAAACCGCAGGTAATTCTTTAACCTACACGAAGAAGCAATAAAAGAAATACGACAGTCAAAAGAAAGAAAATGACCACAAAAGGATGCAACATTTATAATGTTCAAAGATCATTATACACACAAACATCCCCCATTTCTCATTCGTATAGATAGATAAATCTGGCTAACTTTAGTTTTAACAATCTGCAATATAACAAACTTTGATGCATACAAGAAGACAAAGTACCTCATCTAGTCTACGAACAATTGCAAGCAGGAAATGCGCCCTTCCTCCCCATTGCATCAGAGGAAAGAGAAATCCACTTGGAACAATACCTTGAATATAAAAGAGAAAACACAGAAGATTAGAACTTTAGATCAAAACCTATCAACCATGTGTCAAATTATGTTCAGGTTTGAGGATTAATACTATCCTTTGTTACCTACCTAAAGCTCCATGTATCACTTCTATGAATCCAAGAGTTTGTAATAGACCTGTCTCAGAATAATAAAAAGATACACAAGATAATGTTGTGATGTATGTATCAATATATTCTAATCATCAGCACTAAATTTGCGAAATTTAAATTCAGGAAACTGATATGAATGGAATTGTTTTTACTTCGTCATATGCAAAATCAATAAAAAGAAGGACCCTTTTACAAATGTTTTAGTTTATCTCAAAAAAGCATCATTATTGTATTAAATCTCAAAAACTGACCCCAGTTGCAAAGCAGGGTTAGTTCTTCATGGTGATTTCAAAAGTTAATGTGACTTAATTGTAGCTCTTAACATTACAAGCTTTGATTGAAGACAACTTATTTGCAATTTGATAAGATAGGTAGCATTATGTCATACGACTATACGAGAGTTTTTTTCAGCATTGAATATTGGATTAATTCTGCTTTTATATGTGGCCTTGGACCATTTAACAATAAGAATTTAAACTATGGCATTTAGTGCACCTCAAACTTTGCCTTAATGACATAATGCACAATATTATTAGAGTTTTTTTATGGAGAAACTATCATATTGTGAACGTTTAGGGGCATGGCTTCATTTTCTGTAAGTTGCCAAATAAAGGATACTTTCATCCCTTACACAATGGCTTGAAGACAACTTTTTTGTGATAGGTAGCATTATGTCATACTAGAATTCTATCTTCCCTAATTTAATGGCTGCTTCATCAAACCCTAAATTGATGCTACCAACTAGTAGTTTACTTTACTGTTATGTTTTTTAATAAAACTGAATGTAATGATCATGAAATTGTATCTTGCTAACATATTTAATCAATCAACATGTGCTATTAGAGCGGTTCAAGATCTCATACATATGATCATTAAGACCTTGATCGATAATATAATGCCTTTTCTTAGAATTCTAAATACTCTGTTATTGAAACTGATTGCATAAAACGGGAAACAGATTCCTATTAACATGTGGAATATAGTGGAAAGAGATTGTTATAATGTTGTATTTTTAGAATATGCATGAATTTTAATGGCAGTGGAGGTGAACAGATTTCCAACTTCCAACATGAGGATGAATACAAAATCCTTAACTTAGTCCATTTTGGAATATCGGCAAATTGATGCCTTGATGAGTGGTGTTGTCAACTGCTGCTTATTTTAGCTAACTTTCGCTTAAGAATCCTAATGGATATATGATCCATCATTATAAACAAATTTATACATTAAGTGACTCTGTTTGAACTCGTAATTGATGTAGTGATCCAAATTTACATATGTAATGTATAATATATTACTTACCAAGAAACTAATGTTTTCACACTTATGAGATAAATAATTAGTTAAAACATCAAATTGGAACTTGAAGAAATTTCGATTGTGTAATTTTGGTTCAACTACTTGACAAAGTACAACTGTGCCTAACCAAAGTTGTCAGAGGAAAAGGCGCAAAGGGGTTTACTTATTCTTATATCGAATAACTGGAAACTGGATACCTTACCTTCAAAATCAAAATGACTTCATTATCAAACCCTAAATCGATTCTATCATCAAGTAGGTTTACTTAATTCTTATGTTCCTTGATGAAATTGAATGATGATCATGAGATTGTTTCATGTTTATGTTTAATCAGTCAAACATAAAACCATCACCAACTCAACAATGTAGTTAAAAGCATTGTAATTCACTAAAATCTGCTCATAGTGGAACCTAAAAACTTCAGAAATTCTGAAAAATCAAGATTTAAGCAGACGACGCCCATAAATAAGTCTCATTAACTAAGGTTAAACTTAAAATTCTTATGTAAGGACTTACAAATTAGTTCTCCGGCAGACGCGTACCAGCCGTTGACTGATTTTGAAGACGACAAGTCGACAAAAAGTCTAAACAAAGCAATTGACCTGCAATTCTCGAGCCACCGAATAATGTCAGAAACAGTGCTGGGGTTGCGTGTGTGTTTTCACAGGGGAGAGAGATATAGGAAAATAATCATTCATACCATCCAAATGCTTGAACGGAGTTGTAAAAGAAGAGATAGAGATTCAAGAGACGCGCCATCGGAAACTTTTGGCGCCGCTGCAACTCCTCTGCCGGCCGCGTCGTCGGCGTTAGTCCGGTGGAAGAGAAGGAGCGGCTGTTCAATTGGTTTTAAAAAGGAAGCAGTTATGAATGCAGTCAGCCATGTGATGTGAATGATGTGGCGGTGGTTATTCGCAATTAAGTCACAGTTGTGCGGTTGTGCCCATAAATAGAAAAAAGATGATTTCTAAACAAATTAATTTTTCAGTTAATTGTACAAATGGTCCTTAAACTTAGTCAAATCTGTCATTTTGGTCCTTTAGCTTTAAAAGTGGTACAGATGGTTCTTTATAAAGCATTTTGTAGTCAATTTAGTCCTTTTTAACTTTGACCGTTAGTCAACTCCGTTAAATGAGGGGTAATCTGGTCTTTTTACAGCTTTTCTGATTTTTATTAATTAAAGAATTATTTAAATAATAAAAAATAATACATATATTTTTTTAATTACAAAATATATATACCCCATTAAAAAAACATAACACACACTCTCTCCATCTCTCTTCTCTCTCTCCTCTCTCACTCTCTTCTCTTTGTCGTTCCTGACCTACAACCACCGCCACCATCCACCGCCACCAACATCACCATCCACCGCCACCACTATCCACCGCCACATCCACCACCACCATCTTCTCTCCCACTACCAACACCCACAAGAAACCCTAGCCGTCACCCTAGATCTAAACTTAAATTGTGTGAAAACCCTCGATCTAGACACAAATCATGGAAAACCCCTAGATTTGTACCCAAATGATGCAGATCTGAAGGTTGGAAAAACCGGAGGGACAAGTGCGGTTGGTTGTCGGTATGTATCTGCTCTTCGCCACCGCCACACCACCACTGCAATTCGCCTCCGCCGCCGCCGGAAACAAACCAAACATACGAAGGTTGTCGGTTGCAGATCGTGTTTGAACGATTGTGTTTGTTTCGAAGATTGTGTGTGTGTACAAAGATGGCGGTTGCAGATCGTTTTTGAACGATTGTGCAGATCGTGTGTGTGTGTGTGTTTGAAAACCCTAAAGGTAAGACGAGGCAGCAGCGGTGGGTGAAAACCCTAAACGAATGTGTGGCTTGAAAACCCTAGATCTTTTGCTTTTTCTTTTGCTTTTTCTTGAAAACCCTAAACGAATGTGGTTGCCGGCGAGAAAACAGAGAGAGAGAGAGAGAAAGGGAGCGGTGTACGGTTGTTGGTGTACGGTGGTGGCGGTAGTGAGGGTATTAGAGAGAGAGAAAGAAACAGAGAGGGAGAGAGAGTGGTGTACGGTTGTTGTTGGTGGTTGCCGGCGAGAAAACAGCCGGTTGTTGATTGTGTACGGTGGTGGCTGTAGTGAGACGGTGGTGGCTGAAGTGAGGGTATTAGAGAGAGAGAGAGAGAGAGTAAGAAATAGAGAGAGAGACACTTCTAGACCTATCTAATAAAATAAAACTTTATATTTAATTTATATATTAATAATTCATAATTAATATATAAAATAAGTAAAAGTATAAATAAAAATAATAAAATAAAACCAGAGGGGTAAAAATATCATTTTACCATGATTTGACGGTGTTGACTAACGGTCAACGTTAGAAAGAACCAAATTGGCTACAAAATGATTCATAAAGGACCATCTGTACCATTTTTAAAGCTAAAGGACCAAAATGACAGATTTAGCTAAGTTTAAGAACCATTTGTACAATTAACTCTTAATTTTTATCGTACATGGACCATTATACATACTACTTTTATATAAGGGAAAATCATAGGTACTGTTAACCGTACCCACGTTATGTACTGCTAGGGTTAATAGGGTAATTTTATAGTAATATAAACATGGCAAAAAAAATCTTCTTTTTAATTTTTGTCAAGGCCCATCTTTTATGTCCAAGGCGCCAAAATCTTTAGAAGGCGCCAAAATCAATAAAAGTTGCAACTGCTTTCGTCATTTATGGATCCATTTTTTTGAAGAATACAATCAGCAATACTATTCCTTTAATGGTTTTTTTTTTTTTAACGGCAAAGTTAGTTGTTAGTAAGTTAGTAACACCAAGTTAGAATTAAACACCATTGTCAAGGTTTGAACCCTTTAATGGTTAGGTATACTTTTTTTTATTTTGATTCAATTGATGTCAGTTAATGATCCATTCATTTTATTTTATTAAATTTTGTTTGAATATTTTTTCTAATAGAGTGGATATACATCGATGGATGATATTTATAAAGATGAACACCATATGCATCATGATCAAGAATATCTCACAGGTTTGATTGTAGTGTATTTAACTATATATAGATTTTTTGTCGCAATTTTTTGTAATTTTTGTTTTCTTTTGCTAAATATGACTTATAATTTAAATAGGTGAAATAAATAATGGAAGTGAGCATATATTGATTGATGATATCGATAAAAATGGTTATCTTGTTTATGAAGGAGATGATGAAATCGATGTTCAACCAGGTTTGATTATACTTTTTGATATATTTCATGTTCAGTATCTTTTTCTCATAAAATAAAAAGGAATCAAAGTTAAACTAGGTTTGATTATATTTCAAGAAGGGGTACATTTGACCTTTGATACATTATCTTCTATTCTAACAATTTAGTTTTCTTTGTCATAGTTCATTTAATGCAGTGTGTTTGGCATTTGATTATATTTTTAGTTTCAAGTTTAATTTAAATACTATCCTAATTTGTTTGTTTGACATAGTTTTGAGTCTTTCATTTGATTTTGGTTGTTAAAAAAGTTTGATTAAATTTCTAGCAGGTGAAATATATGATGTAGAGAATAATGAATATCTTCAGCATGAGGGAAATGGGAAAGAGACAACCGATCTTTCCACTCAATCGTTCAGGTGCTCTCTAATTGGAAAAAAGTTTGGTGATGCAACCATTGCGTATAATTTCTATAACGCATTCGGTCTTTCTAGAGGTTTTGGTATTAGAAAGCATTACAATAATAGGCATGCAGTTACAAACGAAATATATCGGCATGTATTTGTTTGCAACAAACAAGGTTACAAAAATGATAAATGAACAACAAATGATACAAAACGTCGTTGTATTAAGCGAACAGGGTGTAAGGCAATGATACAAGTCACTTTGTCAAAGCAAGGATTGTGGGTTGTTGACAAGTTTGATGATGAACATAATCACCCTTTAGATGTTCCATCACATGTACCAAAACAGTGGTCTCACACATTATTTCATCGTTCCAAAGAGTGTAGAGATCTTGTAACTTTGTTGTCAAAAGCAGGCTTGAAACCTAGTGATATAACAAAAATAGTGAATGCTTATAGAGGCAACGAAGAGGATAAGCTAACAAGAGTTCAGTGTACTACTATTGTAAGTGGAGAAAGAAAAATTAACTTAGGCAAAGAGTGTCATGGAATTATAATGCATTTTCAAGCGAAAGCTCAGTTGGATAAAGATTTTTACTTCGCAATGGACTTGAGTACTGATGGTACATTTAGAAATGTGTTTTGGTCAGATGGTAGGTCTAGATCCTCTTATAATCAATTTGGTGATGTTGTAGTGTTTGATGTGACTTACAGGACAAACAAATTTTGCTTTCCGTTTGCTCCGTTTGTTGGAGTTAATCACCATGGTCAGTCTATCTTGTTTGGAGCTGCACTATTGGAAAATGAGAGTGAGGCGACATTCACATGGTTATTTGAACATTTTCTAAAATGTATGCATGAGTGCCCACCAATTTCTCTTATTACTGATCAAGATTTGGCTATGGGTAAAGCAATTGGCAAGGTTTTTCCACAAACAAGGCACTGGTTTTGTGCTTGGCATATTCAAAAGCATGTGTTGGAGCATCTTCAACCTTTACGGTCTCGATACGATGACTTTCAAGATAATTATACTACATGGGTTAAAAGTCAAAAGATCCAAGATTTTGAAGCAGGATGGGAACAGTTGAAGGAGAAATATCTTATAGATGATGATTCTTGGTTAGGAAACATGTATAAGTTGCGTCATCATTGGGTAAAGGCATATTTGAAAGACACTTTTTTTGCTGGGATGACAACCAGTGGACGAAGTGAAAGCATTCATTCATTTTTTGATGGGTATGTAAATTATAAAACCATGTTAAATGATTTTGTATTACAGTATGACAAGGCTTTGAATTCAAGAAGAAGTGCTGAAGAAGAGCAAGATTTTAGAACATCAAATACAAAACCCACATTGCATAGTGATCATCCAATTGAGGCAATGGCAGCAAAATTTTATACAAGGAATATTTATGAAATCTTCAAGAAAGAGTGGAAAGCTAGTGTTGATTGCGGTCATGAAAAAGTAAGTAAAGATGAAGACTTGGTTAAATATCGTGTGGGTTATTTGAAAGGTAATAAACAAAATTGGAAAACGGTTGAATATAAAGTTGCTTCGGATTTTTCTGCTACTTGCTCATGTGGAAGATTTGAGACTTCGGGCATTTTGTGTAAACATATTTTATACATAATGAAAAGAAAGCTATTAACATCTATTCCAAATCACTACTTGTTACCAAGATTGACAATGAAAGCAACTCATAACGTGGGAGCAACTGGAACAAGATGGAGGGATATTAATAGTGATGGTATTAAAAAAGTTAGTTTCATGACTTTATGGTCTATTGGTGGAATTACCCTCTTGTCCTTAGCAGTACGTAGCGTGCATACTGTTAACAGTACATATGCTTTTCCCTTTATATAATTATAATTCTAGTTCTAGTGAAATAAAAACTCAGTATCATAATTATCTCTTATGACTTTCCTAGGTATAGTAGAAATGTAGAATGTAATAATTATGTTTCCTACAAATTTATTCACTTATTTTATCTTATAATACATTAACGTTTTTCCTATATTGATCAAACGAGTGAATAATAAGTGTAGAAAATTAGTTAGATGATATATAAAATCTCAATGGGAGTAGGTGATAAATACTGTACATGAATTAGCCACACCCGAAATCAAATTAAGTAAATAGGTTAGCTGGTTTTTTGTTTAGGTAATTTAAATAACCCGAAAATAATTTGGTTCCAATGATACAAAAACAAGTTTTAGCCTTTAGGTATACTCAAATAATCGGAATAGAAAGTACATACAATTTTCATAATTATTAGTCGATTAAGGTAGGGCAAGTAGCCGCATGCAAGAGATCAGTGGCGGACTTGTGTGTATGAGTGGGTATGCACTTGCATACCCTTAAACAAAATTCCTAGTGTTATATTTTTAAAACAAAATTTTTTTTAAGTAAAAACAGTGGATGTGTTTACCCTCTAAGTTAAACCTTTATACAGTGCATACTCTCAAATAAATTTCTAAATCCGCCACTACAAGAGATGCAAGAAGAAGATGCATTGGCGGTATTGAATATGCCTTTTTTTAACGGCAAACTCATACACTCACTAAACCTACTTCTAAATCTACTCCATTGTCCATAACCAGATTTGAACCCACAACCTCTTAGGAGGAGACATTACTCCACAACCACTACAAATCCTTTGGTTGGCGGCATTGTAACTTAGAATAGACTTTTGCTGATTATATAACCATTGTTATGCCATAAAGCTTTTCGAATAATATTATTGTCTTCATCTTTATATGCTAACCTTTTTTTTTTAAAAGCAAAGATTTGTATTGAAGACCAATGTTTCTACAGATACCGAAGAGATTTAACAAAAATGCCTCACAAGTTGTGAGGGCTAATAGGAGCTGTTAAAATATTAAATGATACTTGAAGCCACATTTAAGATGTTAACAGCAACTAGATCCCCACTTTCCTTTACACTATTCTGATCTTTTGTTTTAATTTGATGACGGCTGGGAACATTAACCAACTTTCCCAAAAGAAAACCTCCAACCTTTTTACTCTAGCTTTTATCCATTGGAATGCAGATATCTGAATGTCGAATAACAGATCTGTCGTTGCTTTCCTTTTGAATATCAACTCGTTTCTCGACTTCCATATGCAATACACCGCTGATCTAGTTACTGCTTCCCAAACAGAGAAACTCCACTTTGAAAAAATGTAATTCCTTGCAGCTCGGTCGTAACCTTTGAGCGATATTGACGGCGCAAACGGTATTCCCCACCAAACAAAAATTGTCTTCCAGACTTTAAGCACTTCTTTACACTTGAAAATGGCATGGATGGCCGTTTCCACCAGTGAGTTACAACGTGGGCATAAAACGGACGGAACATCTATACCTTTTTCTACTAATTTGTCTCTAACCGGAATCCTTCCAAGCGTAGTTCTCCAAGCTAGAATTAAAACTTTCTTTGGGAGTAGCTTTGACCAGTAAGTTGGTTGACACCGTGAACCCGTGCCTATCCATTTCTCCTCCAGATAGGATCTGATGCTGCTGACTGAGAATTCCCCATCGTTATTTCCAAGCCATCTCCATTCATCTTGCTTGTTCCTTTGAAGCTGCATTGAGATGAGATCTTGTTTCAGCAACTGCATTTCTGCTTGCACCCGCGGAGACAGTCTCGATTCCACACGAAAGTTCCAGGTCCATTGGTTGTCATTCCAATCGCCTAATTCACTAACCAGGAGCTTTTTTTTTTTCCAACCTGTTGTATAGTCTCGGGAACCTGTCAGCAAAGCAAATATTTCCGCACCAGATGTCATCCCAAAACAGAATATTATTTCCATTTCCCACGCACACTTTTTGAAGCGTATGTAACATGATACCCTTGTTTTGAACTTCATAACCAACTTTTATGATATTCCCCCACAACCCCTTAGCTTTTGGTTTAACTTTTGGGTCAAGCCCACCCGAAAACCCGTATAAACTTTTAATGATGTTGACCCAAAGAGCTTTTGATTCATTCCGGAAACGAAACCACCACTTTAATAATAGACTAATATTAAAAATGTTTAAATTAAGTGTTAACACATCATTTCCAAATTAGCATGGGAAACAACATATTGCATTTGCATTTTTTGAATTAAGTGCGTTTCATTTTCAAATTTGCAGATTCTTATTATAATTTAGAAATGCGTTATATATATATATATATATATATATATATATATATATATATATATATATATATATAAGGGAGAGTTCATTCGAGAACCGTTGTTAGTGCGAGAACTGCGAGAACCAATCTCAGCCGTTCCTTGGATATGGGAAGTATCATGGATGGAGAGCGTGGAGGGATAGGTGTGGCAGGGTGCATGTGAGGAATTCATGGGTGAGCAATGACATTGAAGGAGGGGGAATTGGACGGCTTAGATTGGTTCTCGCGGGTTCTCGCGCTAACAACGGTTCTCGCATGAACTTTTGTCTATATATATATATATATATATATATATATATATATATATATATATATATATATATATATATATATATATATATATATATATATATATATATATATATATATATATATATATATATAGGGGAGGGTTCAAACGAGAACTGTTTTTCGTACGAGAACTGCGAGAACCAATCTCAGCCGTTCCTTGGATATGGGAAGTTAATGGATGGAGAGTGTGGAGGGGATCAAGTGTGGCATGGTGCATGTGAGAAATTCATGGGTGGGCAATGACATTAAAGGAGGGGGAATTGGACGGCTCAGATTGGTTCTCGCAGTTCTCGTACGAAAAACAGTTCTCGTTTGAACTTTTGCATATATATATTATATATATATATATATATATTTATATATAATATATAGAAATTGGATCAATAAAGAACCATGTGTTAAACAAAGAACCTAAAGAACCAATCTGGACCTTTGGATCATCAAAATCAATGGATGAGATTGATTGGTGGCAAAAATGTAATTATTATGTATTAATTAAGGAAGAAAAGGGTAAACATGGAAAATTCCCCCCCCCCCCCACACCAACAAACTCGATTTTTTTTTAAAAAAACCCCCAAAATTTTTAAATTGTCATAACTTTTTAAGTTTTGTGAATTTGAACAAAAAAATTATACCAATTTTTTAGTTTTTTAATCCTCTTTCAAACAAGATCACTCTTCCCATATTTTTCTAAAATTTTTTTAACATGAAAATTTTGTTTGCATTTGAGCAGCATGTACGTTTTCGTTTTTTGCATTTTGTATTTAGGTTTGAATGAACACAGCTCAAAATGCAAACTACAGATTTTGCATTTAGGCTTGAATGAAATGAACCCAGCTCAAAATGCAAACAACGGAGTTTGCATTTAGGCTTGAATTACCCAGCTCAAAATGCAAACTACGGATTTTGCATTTAGGCTTGAATGAACTCAGCTCAAAATGCAAACTACGGATTTTGCATTTTGAGTTTGAATGAACTCAACTCAAAATGCAAACTTTGCATTTCAAAAAAAAAAAAGTTTCAGAAATATATCAAGTCCGGTCTTGTTTGAAAGAGGACGAAAAACTGAATCTAACGGTATAGTTTTTACGTTAAAATTGTTAAGAACGAACGAGTTATGATCATTTAAAGTAATTGGAGGTTTTTTTTTAGTTTGTTGATGGGTTTTGGGGGTTGGGTGCTTTAGGCGCCGATTTTTTTTTAATTTCTTTTTTTACCCCTAAGCAATGTGCCACATGTCATTATTAGGGGAGTTCTTTAGGTTATTTGTTTAAGGGAGGTTCTTTGTTTAACCATACCCTATATATATATATATATATATATATATATATATATATATATATATATATATATATATATATATATATATATATAGGGGAGAGTTAATGCGAGAACCGTTGTTAGTGCGAGAACCGCGAGAACCAATCTCAGCCGTTCCTTGGATATGGGAAGTATCATGGATGGAGAGCGTGGAGGGATAAGGTGTGGCAGGGTGCATGTGAGGAATTCATGGGTGGGCAATGACATTGAAGGAGGAAGAATTGGACGGCTTAGATTGGTTCTCGCGGTTCTCGCGCTAACAACGGTTCTCGCATGAACTTTTGTCTATATATATATATATATCACAGTTTTATTCACATTTCTTGACCCAACTCTTTCTTAAAACTCACATAACATTCTAATTAAGATACATAATCATGAATTAGAAATGTTATAGATACACGTAATCCAATTGCTTAGTTTTTACGACTCTTTTCGATATTTAAACTCTTATTAGAACCATACACACATAAATATACTTGTCATTGGAATTATACGGTTTGAGTCATGTTAATAAATACTCCCTCCGTCTCAATTTTATTGTCCACTTTTAACTTTTTAAAGTCTTTCTTTTTCAACTTTGACCATAAATATTTTTGTTTGTGTTATATAATATTTGATACGAAATATATGACTGCATTGTGTTTTAAATGTATTTTCATTGATATAATTTTTATTAAGTATTATATAGCATAAACAAAAAATATTTAAGTTTAAAGTTGAAAAAAAACTTTGAAAAGTCAAAAGTGAACAATAAAAATGGAACGAAGGTAGTACAATAGTGAAGTCGGCCTAAAAGAAAACTTGCAAGCTTGAAGTATCTAAATAGTGGTTTTGTGTGTAATACCTCAACAGTAATGGATCTGGTAATCCTTTTCAATAGGATGAGAATAGTTCTACAAGACATAGACAATTTGAACCCTAAATGGTGGAATCTAAGTGTATCTATATGTACTCTAACAACTGGTTAGGAGCGGACCCAAGATTTGAAATGAGTGGTGGTACCATTTAAAATGGGTGAAATGAGTGGTAGCACTGGCACGAAAAAATCGAAATCTATACTACGAAATGGAAGCACCGCCTCAAAAAAAGCAAAATTTACACTATGCGAATACATTTGGCTGGTGTCTCGTGCCACCACCGGTTAAAGCATAGGTCCGCCCCTGCAACTGGCTCTATGATGTAGTTCCAAATTGTTGGTGTCTTCATAAGTGACCAAATTGTTGGTTACATGAAACGTAGAGTGTAATCTAGGCATATGTTCATAGAAGATTATCTAGGTTTTTACCTTGCCCAAAAGTCTACTACATCTCAGTAGGAACTTACTCCCTCATGGTTTATTGGTATGTATAGTGATTGAACTTAGACAGTTTAAATATGTGTGAATGTTATATTTACAATTGATAATACTTGTTCTCGTAGTTCTCGTTTAAAATATAGTTTTCGTTTAAACCCTGCCTATACAGGGTTGTAGAATCATATATAGCTCATTATAGAAATCAAACACTCAGCTAGAAATAGTTGAAAAGAGAAACAACAAGGAGTTTTTAACTAAATAGGTGTCTTTCTAAAACTTATTTACCAAACAAGTGTGGTTTTAAACTTATTTACTAAATAGGTTTACCCCATCCACCCACGTCTTAGGTAAAACAAATCCCATTCGTCATTTTGCCCTAGACCTTACGTCCCGTCCCGTCCCGTCCCCCCCCCCCCCCCCCCCCCCCCCCCCAACATCGTCGAACTCCAGGGCGCCGCTCACAGCCTCGCATCGCAGGCACTCTCAGCCTCACGTCGCCGCCGCCCACGCCGCCGCCGCTACCCGTCGCTGCTGCCCAAGTCGTCGCCTGTAAGTATCTATGTTTTTTGCTGTATTTTTCTTCCCTCAAAATCACCTAGCCCTCTGTTGTTTTTTGCTTCAATCTGTTTTTTATGCTGTAACTTTGTGGCTCTAATATGCTCTAATATGTATGTTGTTCTTTCTCTGTTTTTTTTTGCTGTAAAAGTAAGTTGAAGATGACAACAAAGAGAGATAAAGACTTTGGTAGTACAATTACTGATTGTACTTTCATATATATATATATATATATATATATATCAAAAAACAATTTGTTGTCATTTTTCATTAACTTTATGTTATTTTGTCATTTTATGGCAATATGTTTGATGTTAATTTTGTCATTTTGTGGGTTTAGGTTTAATGTTATCTATATTAGTATAATATATATGATATGATAGTATTATTTTAATCATTTACAGGTGTGTTTGACTAGTTTTTTAGTTCTCAATTATAATTCTTTGTGGTCAAACTCTATAGCATAAGGATACATAAACAGTTTGAGGTCATTGAGACACGGCCAACTATATGGAGCATAAGATGCAAGTTAAATTTACAATCCAGTTGCAAATGGCACCTTCGTGCTTGTAAACGAAAACGAAGTGGATATTTTGAAATTACAACGTACACCGGTCCACATACTTGCTTACACAATAATATTTCTCAAGACCATCCAAACCTTGATGCGAGCTTGATCGCTCATGAAACCAAACATCTTATAAAAGAGCAACCTTCTATTAGCATTTCTGCTTTGAGAGCTGAAATAGTTGATAAGTTAGGGTATACTCCTTCATACAAAAAGATGTGGGTTGGAAAGCAAAAGGCTATTGAACATGTTTTTGGTTATTAGGAAGAATCTTATGCTACATTACCGAAATTTCTATGCGCACTTCAAAAGTATAATCCGGGGACAATAGTCGAATGGTGTGTTTAATATCTGATCGTCATATTGGAATCCTAAAGGTAGTGAATGAGAATGGATCTCCATGGTTAGAGCCACGTGGTTTTCATAGGTATTATTACGAGTCATAAGTATTTTTTTTTCAATTTTATTGATAACAACTTACATTATTTTGTTTATTTTACAGGTACTGTTTACTGCATTTCATCAGCAACTTTTATGACAAGTTTCACAATTCTGAATTGAAAGCTTTAGCTTATCGTGCCAGGAGCCAAAATCAAATTTGAAAGTTCAACTCCACAATGGAAGAAATTGGGAAGCTAAATCCAGAAGCTCGACAGTGGCTAGAACGACATCCACTTGATAGATGGACACTTGTACATGATGGTGGAAGGAGATATGGTTTGCTCACAACCGAAAAGGATGTCGGTCTAAGCCGAGGTATATAAAAAAACTTATAAAATATGTATTTGATTATTTGGTTTGATAATATCTCTCATTTCTTTGTTTTTTTTTCTTTTTTTGTAGATAAAGATTGGTTTTCGGCACAAGATATTCGAAAGATATTTGAGAATGTTTTTTTGTCTTTTTGATTTTGTAAGAAGTCATTGTTGGTTTAGTATTAAAAAACATTATACTTTGTGATGATGTTGGTTTTAATTTATGATTGTTAGTATGGTTTAAACAAGTGTTATGATTGTGATAAAAACGTTAAAGATTGCTTCGATTGTGATATTAGATTTAGTAAAAAATAGTTAAAAAACAGATAAAAAACTGTGAAAAGCAGTAAAAAAACAGAAAAAAAAGAGGTAATAAAACTGGAAAAAAAAACAGTAAAAAAACAAATATAACCAGCTTAAAAACAGGGAAAAAACAGGAAAAAAACAGTAAAAAAAATGGGAAAAAAACAGTAAAAAAAGAGAAAAACAGTAAAAAAACAGTAATAAACAGTAAAAAAAAAGCAGTAAAAAAAAGTAAAAAAAAAAAGTAAAAAATTAAAAACACAGTAAAAAACAAAAAGTACACTTAAATGATAATTATGTTTAAAACTACACTTATATGAAAAATATGTTTTTAAATAACACCTATTTAGAAAAAAAACTCAACAACAAGAGCATTTAACTTTTTAATGAACATATGAAAGTAATGCATTAAAGAGGATAGATAAGTAGAAATTAAAGTGTACTGTTCATTGATGGGATACAACCAGCGGCCTACTTTATAGTTATAGTACAGAACCATCCAAATTCATAAAGTAGTTTCGTGCCTGAATTGCTTGTCTGTCTATATTTTATTAGATGATAATTTATACATAATAAGTTTTTTTCATACAAAATAAAAAATATTATTAATTTAGATGAATATACTCTTGAAAAGCTGAATTAGAATAATAATAGTGAGTTAATGAGGAAAAAATTATATTTGTTATGCAGAGTAAGTAAAAAAATTTGAATGGCAAACTCACATACCCACTAAATCTATCTTTGAATTTTACTCTATAGTCCATAGCGAGACTTGAATCCACAGCCTCTCAGAAGAAAGCACTACTCCATTAATCACCAAATACCGCTGAACAACAATATCATTAGTAAATAATGGTTCTACAAAAAATAATCACATTTATTGTTAAGAAAGAACACCATATCTAGTAGACTGTTCCACAATTATTTGCTGTCTTAAAAAGGTAGATGATATATTATTTGTTTTCAAATCAATCTATTTCTGTAATTAAGCTTGATCATTCATCAAATATTGAAAATGGAATATTGAATCGTCAAAAGTGAGCAAAATTAATAATCCGAATTTTAACTTTTTTGAATTATAAAAACATATTATCCTTGATTAAACGGGTTTATCTACATCCTTCTTGTCGTCATGTGCATCATATAGCATTTAAATTGAATCCCTATCTCAATATCTTCTTCCTCTAATCTAAATAAAAAAAATTCTATCAATTTAATCAGAAAATCTTGACCTTTTATTTATTCAAGATTAAATCCTAACAATTTATTTTATCAAAATAAAAAAGTTTAATTTTGGCTTTTCATAGTCAAAATTAAAAACTTAATTTTTAAAATTTTATTCAAATAGGAGATAAAATATTTAGTAAAAAATATTATTTAAATTAAAGTAATATAAATATATTTGTGTAAACGTATTCATACAAATCAATTTTTCAACTGAATTTTAATCTTAAGTTTAATTTTGATTTTAAAAATATTTTATTTGTGTTAAAATATTTATCTATTCAAACTATTATCTATGGTTATACAAATCTTATCATAATTAGATTTTTTACTAGTTTTAAAGTTGTCATCAATTATTTTTTATGTCAATCAATTTTAATATAACATTCTTTTAGTTTTCAAGAAAGTTGAATATACTGTTTTTCTTTTATTGATACAAAACAATTATATATTTAAATAAACAAACATAAATTAATAATTTCATATGTGTGTTTACACGAACATTTAAACTAGTTATAATGTTATATAAATAAAAGATTAACTTAAATTATCTTTATTATACAATCCTATCTATTTGATGTAGTAAAATTAAATTTTAACTATTTATTTAAATTATGAATATATTTTGATAAGAGTCAGAGTTTTCTTTAATTTAAATCAAAATTATAAGAGATCCTAATTTATAAATATTATATTTACCTTTATATAACGTTTTAAAATATGATATTTAACTAAATACTTATTTTTATCATTTTAAAATGTGTTATAATCGGTTTAAATCTTTTCAAATTATAACCAATAAATACTTGAAATCATTGATTCTAATTGTAACAATAATGGTCGACGAGTTGTACAAGAAATACGATAACATCTCGTATCATAATGCTACGTTTCTGTCATCACATCGACACATCTGCTCTCAATTTCGCGTCGATGTTTCCACCCCTGATCTAGACGTTTACACTTTCTGTCACTATTTTTATAAAATCTCATATATTTTGTGTTTTATATTTATTCAATATTTTTTTATTAATGTCTAATATATATATTTTTCAAATCAACTAGTATATCACATCTATTAGATTTAATAGATATCATACCGTACATATTCTATATTTGTAGTAATTTATTATAACAACTAAACCCAGGTTACTCCTACTAATCATTCCACTACTATATACACTCCAAATTAAATAGCTTGCGAAAGACTTTGTTGCAAATTAATTGCTTTAGTGGATTCACACTTTTCACACCATACAAAAGCAACCCGCCCTTTGAATTCGATCTTATATATTTAGTAAATGTTTTTATCCACGAATAGGCATTATAAAATTAATTATGATTTTTTTACAGAAAACATACATTTATCGAATCAACAACTTATGTCCTTAATATTAATATTGTGTTCCCGAGTCTTATTTATGGAGAGAAAGGAAGAGATCTAAAAAAAAGATGAAAAAATTGTGTTCCCTAGTAATTTTCTGAAAGAAAAGAGCGAGAGATTTGGGTTTAATTCCCCTTCCACTCTTCCACTCAAAATTGAACAGATTTGGAGAAAGTAAGATTCTAATGTGTATATTTTTTAAGTGATAACCAAACTATACTATGCTAGGTCACTCTAGAATACATAGTCTGACTATAGTTAGTAGTAGTATAGATTAGTTCGATTCGTAGAACAGAAGAAGAGCTTGACTATTACTCTCACGTTCACACATTTCATGTTCGATTCGTAGACAGAAAAGGTATGCTGATCCGCGACGTCGACCTGTATCATTTGTTGAGGGGGAATTGGTTTATTTGAAAGTATCTCCTTGGAAGGGTGTAATCAGATTTGGTAAACGCGGGAAGTTGGCTCCCGGTTATATTGGTTCTTTCAGAATCCGACGAGTGGTTAATGATCAGGCTGTTGCATTAGATCTTCCCGATGAACTAGCGGGTATTCATGACACTTTCAATATATGTTATTTGCGCAAGTGTAATGTAGAGGACCAGACACAGGTTCTTCCGATTCAGGATCTTTGTGTGGATTTGAATCAGAAACTTATTGAGAAACCAGTTGAACTGCTGGATCGTATAGTCACAAAACTGAGAAAGAAACAGATACCTATGGTTTTGGTCAAGTGGAAACATAGTTTGGGTTCAGATTTTACTTGGGAGACTGAAGCTGATATGAGAAACCGATATCCTTCTTTGTTTGAGAGCGATGAGATTCCGAGGACGGAATCTTCTTAAGGGGGGAAGATTTGTAACACCCTCTTAACCGGCCTAGATTAATTAAGGTAATTGATTAATTAAAATTGGGATTTTAATTGTTTATGTGACTTATTTATATGTGTTAATTGATAATTGTTGTGATATTATTTTGATTTATTATTTTAGGTAAATAATTATATTAATTTAAAATTGAGTTGGTAGGGGGTGGCCGGTTTTATGGGTATGGTCACCCACTCTTTCACCTTACCTCCTTTCTTGCAAAAATTACCAAAGTGTGTGTGTGTTTTGTTGCTCTCGGCCGAGAAGAAGAAGAAGGAAGAAAGAAAAGAAAATCAAGCTTTTATCTTGTTTGCATTTTAGGTTGATTGTTGATATCATCATCTTAAGGTTAGAATTCTGGAATCATATATTATATGTTATGTTATATTGTTTGCGGTTTTGAATAATTATATGAAAAATGATTGTTCTTGATGATTTGATAATCTAGGATTGAATGCATGATAGATTTCATGATCAATATATATTGTTTAGATGTTTAGAATGATTTCTGGAAACATGAAATCAGTAAGATTTAAGTTAGAAATAAATTTTATGCATGAAGTTATGATTCTGTCGGATTTGAGGTATGAATGACTCGGAATCCGATAGAAGTTTACTCGGATTTGGATTATGTCGGAATCCGATTAAATTATCAGTGATGCCTTAACAATTCTCTCGGAATTGCCATTTTACTCGGAATCCGATAGAAGTTTACTCGGATTTGGATTATGTAGGAATCCGACTAAATTATCAGTGATGCCTTAACAATTCTCTCGGAATTGCCATTTTACTCGGAATCCGATAGAAGTTTACTCGGATTTGGATTGTGTCGGAATCCGATTAAATTATCAATGATGCTTTAACAATTCTCTCGGAATTGCCATTTTTCTCGGAATCCTATTCTCTCGGAATTGGGTATTTACTCGGAATCCGACTATAATCGGATTTAAACTTAGTCGGAATTGATGAATTGAAGATAAACATGAATTGTATATCTATTGGGTTTATGTATGATGAATCTATATATATGCATATGTGCACATACATGATTAACATTGTTAGATATGATATCTATTTCGATCAATATTATGAATTGAATACTGACTTGGGTTACTTCAATCTCAAGAACTGAGAAGACTCGGTGAATTTTGTCATCTGAGTGTGCCAAGGTTTTGAAGACTTTGGCGAGTGGATTTATATCTTCGGATATGCAGGATATGATATCCTATTTGGAACGCTCTTGTTTGGATTGTATATACATGTTAATTTGGAGATCAGTATGATGTTGGGCCTATTGCTTGGAGGATTACAGTATCTGATCTTGCGGTACCGTTGAGGTACTCAAGGGGGCTGGTACTGTTATCCATGTTAGCAAGGCTATCGGTAAACCTTGGTTTTGGCCGACCTTGGTTGTAGGTGCTTGCAACACCGCCGGTTCTCCTGGGATTCATGAGCTATTTGGTTTGGGCATATTTGCCTTGTGTATGTTTAGATATTTATTCTCTCACTTAGCTTTGTGCTAATTTTCCACTAGATTGTTTTGCAGATCCTCTGAGGTGATCTTGATGCTTGGGCTGGGAATATGGACAGACCAAACTCTGATGTCAAGTTTTTGAAAGAGCCTGTTTTTATATTAATACTGTATAGGTCTTTGTACACCAAACAAGTGAAATCTTTTTGTACCTATTATGTAATTAAGATAACATTTGTATTGATCTTGTAAGTGAAATAATAAATTAAAAAATATACATACCTTATAAGAGAAGAATATCTTAGTAACACCATTCATTACTGGCGCTAAACCAAACACCTTATATAGAATTTGGTGGATTACAGAATTATGTAATTGCCATTTATAAGTTAATCTCGATCACTATTGCTTTGATGAGCACTAGAAATGCTAGCTGCAGCCTATTAAAAAATATTATCTTTTGTGTCGGTCCTTTCTAACCGTCCAATTAATTTTATCTTTAATATATATGAACCTCAAGAATTCAAATTTTCCTATAATGATTGAAAACAATTTATACCACTTTTAGTCATTGCACGAACTAAAAACTAACTAGTGTAATATTTGTACGATGACTAGGTTATAACAATGGTAATCATATTAATACAATGAAAATTTATTTTAAAAGTACAGAATATTTTAATCTTTTAATATAAATAAAAGACCAACCTTCATTAATTTAATTAGAAGATTTTGGTCATCTATTTAATTATAATTAAATCCTACATTTATTTGATCAAAACTGAAAGGCTAATTTTGACTTTAAATATTCAAAATTAAAAACTCAATTGGTGATTTACACGCTTTTAACCTCAGTCTTTTGGTTAAATGGTGGTGGTAATTTAGGTCGGAAAAAGTTTCATTGTGGGTCTAAGTTATTAAAAGTATACATGAGGGGTTCGTGTGGGCAGGGTTCGGGCATGTGGGAAGGAATAATTAGGGCGGGTAGAGATTTATCAGGGTGGGGGATTGATCTTCCAAAAGTTCAAGATATTAAATTGGGGAATGGATTGCAAACAAGCTTCTGGCTTGACATGTGGTTAGAAAACGTACACATGGCAGAAGAATTTCCAAGACTGTTTTAAGAAGTTTGGGAGCATCAACAAATCGGTTGGAGAAATGGGGCACTGGAGCGAAACAAGATGGATATGGGACATTGGAGATATCACTATTTTGAGGGTTCGGGTTCTGGAGGAATTTCAAAAATTAAGTTCACTTTTACAAATGGTAGACATCAACGAAGATAGGATCGACTCCAGAATTGGGACACTTAGTAATGATAACAAGTACTCAGTCAAGTTGATGAGGGAATTAATTAAAGAAAGTTCGTCAGCAGACATCCATTCTCATCCGCAAACCTTCTGGTCACATCTAATCCTGAAGAAGATATGTATTTTTAGCTGGAAGGTGGACCGAAAAAAGGATACCAACCCTTGTAAATCTAGATAGAAGAGGGATGGATTTACCGTCTATCCTGTGCCCGAGATGTTTGGAGGAAGTGGAAACGGCAGAACATGCCTTGTTTACGTGTACAAGGCTGAACAACCTTTGGCATGAAATTTTCCAGTGGTGGGGTTGACATTTTGAGGGTGGCTGCTCATTTCAGGACTTTTTTCGCGTCGCCTCAAACAACTTAAACGTTGGGTTTAGGAAGCTGTGGAATCTCGTCATAAGATCCGATGCGTACTTAATCTAGAAGAATCGGAATTCATTGGTCTTCTCAAAAGAGAGTTACAATGCAGGAAGACTGTTTTGGGATTTAAAGTTAAACTTATTCCATTAGATCAAGGCACGTGCTAAGAAAGTGAGAGAGCTACCATGGAGTGTTTGGTTATCGGTACCAAATTCGATTCATCAGAATTGGTAAATCAACAGGTTCATTAGGATTCGACTAAACATTTGTTTTGTAATATTGTGATTAGTAATCGGTGCATTACAGATTGGGGGAGGTAACGTAGGGGACTTATCTGGATATTCCTATTCCACGTCTTGTGAAGTGGTATATTTTAGGGGTAAGTCCTTGTGGGAGTAAGTTGTATGGTACGTTACTTTGATTTATAATATAACAATTGATTTTCAAAAAAAATTTAAATTCTAATAGGAGATAAGATAGTTAGTAAAGATAGTATGTAAATTATAAAATTTAAGTAAATATATTTCTTTAGAAAATATATGTAGGTTATTCTAAATTAATTTAAATACAAAAGTTTACCTTAATAAGATTTAAAAAAACGTGTATACTAATTAGTTATAATAATATTATTTTAATTTAACCATGAATAATATCTATTTATTTCAAAAACTATATCTAAGTTCTTTATCATTATCTATGATTATTATTTACAATACAAATCTTATTGTAATTTATTTTTACATGGTTCTTACAGTTATCATCATCTACTTTTCTATATGAAATTCTTTTAGTTATTTAAAAAGTGCATAGTATGCTTTTCTTTCGTCAATACAAAAAAATTATACATATATATATATATATATATATATATATATAAACGAACATAAAATAATGCTTTCATGATTAACCGTGTATTTTTTTTTTTGAAAGGCACTCTTATATATTCAAATGAAAAGGAAGTCTCTATAAGTTATAGAAACTTCCAAACCAATGTATCAGTACATGACCATTACTAAATGTATGCTGTCTTCCTTGGCATATGTACAATTTTGAACTTCACTTTCAAAATATCCAGCCCAACCCAAATTACGAAACATATAACGCTACCCTCTCTCGATCATTTACCCATTCCATCCATTGTATCCTCCTCTTATTTTCACTTTCAAAATACCCGTGTATTTATATACTACCAAATAGTTAAAATTCACTTAATTAAAATATTAAAACGAAGCTTAATACAAGGGATATAATAAGTATGTTTTATATCCAACTATATCGTATTATAATAAATTTATATTAATACGCAAAATAAATGTAACGATTATATATAATAGGAAAAAGTTCATACGAGAACCATTCTTAGTGCGAGAACCGCGTCAATCAATCTGAGCCGTCAAATTCCCCCTCCTTCAATGTCATTGCCCACCCATGAATTCCTCACATGCACCCTGCCACACTCTAACCCTCCACGTTCACCATCCATGAAACTACCCATGCATATCCAAGGGAACAACTAAGATTGGTTCTCGCAGTTCTCGAACTAACAACGATTCTCGCATGAACATTCCCCATATATAATAATTATATTTGTCATAAACAAAATATCTCAAAAGTTATAAGAGAAAATAATAAAATATTATATAGTATATTACACTTGCAATAAATAAAATAAAATTTTCATAAAAATCTCTAAACTTTTTCATACAACCTCTTATTTCTTCCTCTTATTTTGGTGTCTTTCTAATTGGTCCCTCGTAAAAAACCCCAAACCATCCCACTAAGGTAGTAGTTTTTGTGTAAGTGCTATAATATTTAATAAGATTTTTTTATTTATTATAAAAGTAGGTTTATTTACATTATCAATGGCTCATATAAGACATAATTAAGTTTGATCCAACAGTTATCTAAATTAAGGATTTTTACGGCTAAGATTATGTTGGCGGCTACAATCACCGGCATCTATATATATAGTTCATTTGAGAATCTTTTTCATTGTGAGAACCAATCTTAGCTCTCCAATTTCCTCTTCTTTTAATTTCATCGCTCATCCATAAATTCATCTAATACACCTTGCCACACTCTACCCCCCACATTCTCCATCCATGAATTTCACTTACCAAATAAATGGCTAAGATTGGTTATCTAGATTCTCACAATAAAAATGATTATTAGATGAATGATCTCATATATATATATATAATTAGCTTGATTACCCTAACACGTACTAGATCTCTTCAAACATCTTATGATTATTTTGAAAGCTATCTAGCTAGCTAGGAAGAGGCGTAAAATGTAAGGATCAAAACACCACCTTATAAGGATCAAATTACTCAATTAGCTCTTCAAACATCTTATGATTATTTCAAGTCAAATTTAACATGAGATTTGTCCATTTATAGTCTTTAATTGAATGAAGAACAAAAATTATTCGATTAGCACAAGGATCGAGTGTTTATATTCAGATCGATCGATCTTTCGAAACAATATATATATATATAATTAATCAAGAACACTTTTAATTATATATTTAATTATGTGTGCATAATTAAGTTATAACTAGTAGAAGGAAAAATATATGTGAATTGAATGACTTATATATATGCATTGCAACATATATAATATATAATTAAACAAAAACAACTAGAACAAGAACAAGAACAAGGGTTTTGCATGATCATATATATAGGCCCTATATATATGAAGGTCATGAGATTAATACATTTTGTTTATTTATCATAATTAACGTTATACAAAACATACAATATGATTACAGCAAATATTTTCTGACAAAACACACTTGCAGTTACAAAATCTATTTCAATATGCATGTTTCTTCCTTAATCTAGGTAAATGCTCTCTTAAAGACATGCAAAATGTAATATTATTGTAATTCAACTCACATTTAGCTTCAAGAGAAAAATCTCAGCTTTATGGCTAGCTTGAATGCTTGATCTAATTCTAAAGAGGGATATGTAAATAACTAGATATATGTAGGTTTAGTGAAAATTATTGCTTATATCAACACCAAATCCAATAAATAATTAAGTTAGCACAACTAGTCTATTGATCCTGAACTAAATTGTTGGCTGAACTCTTCTTGGCCATCCACAGCCCATGAAGTGGTCAGACAACTCTCCCATGTAAGTGAAGGTGCTATTTCACTGTAAGGGTCAAAAACTGGCTTATAAATACTTTTATCTTCTAATAAATCTATATCCTTCCATATTTCATCCATGGAGTAATACTCTTCTTGTCCCTGGACCCTAGTGCTAGTAGTAGAGCTGTTGAAGTTATTATTATTGTTCTTATTGTTTTTATCTTTCGCGACGGTCAACATTTCAACTCCCCCGGTGTCATAAAAACTTCTTTCTTTTGTCTCAATCATTGGCATGGCATTTAAGGTAGGATTGCTGGTACATATTGATGAAGAAGAAGAACATTGCGAGAGAGACGGAGATGTAGATCGAGATGCTGTTCTTTTCTTTTCTTGAGCTTTTTTCCTCATATGAGTTCTCCAGTAGTTTTTTATCTCGTTATCAGTTCGTCCTGGTAATTTTCGTGCAATCTTAGACCACCTGAAAGCATTAAAACTTACTTTATAATAAAATCAACCTAGAACTTATAGTAACTTTATAAGTTCGATCATGACATATAAGAGTATCGATACTTACAAGAAATGGAATAAAGAATAAGCACTATTTTTGGATGTATATGTTTACAAAGATGAAAGTTTTGAAAGATATAATAAAATTTATGAAAAGTTGTTTATAGAGTGAGACATGCACTAAGAAAGGCAAAAGGGATACAAGCTGCTTTTTTAGAAGAAAATAACTTTTTTTAAATTATTTTTAATTAACGAATTTTAGTGAATTGTTATTTGTCCGAACAATGAACAATTTTAAACCGTCATATAGTTTTTTAAGATATATAAACTCACAACTTAATATATATACACACGCCAACAAACAACAAAAATAAAATCCAATCTCCTAGCTAAGAAGTAATGTTACATCAGTAGATAGATATATTGTTCCCAAAGAATTTACTTTTTCAAAATATATAAAATTATAATTCAATTGTTAATGTGTGTATTCATCTTTTAAAAAATATTATTATATGCATTGAACGCACTTTTAATTTGTTGTTATTATACGTACTCTAATACACACAATAACATTTTTTCAAAGTTTGATACACACAATAATATTTTTGTAAGATGAATACACAAATTAATATTTAATGTATAACTAGTTTATTGACCTGTGCACGCAAGGGTATTTCGGAAGTGTATTTAAGATATTAAAATTTTTAAATAAAAATAATGCAGTAAATGAAACATCACCTTGGTGATAAGAATATACTAATTTCAAAACAGTGTCATATTACTATAAAATATATACCAAAACGTAGATAAAAATGAGACGGTCGTAAATATATAATTATTTATTCTCTAAATAAAATATATCACAAGTTACTAAACATAACTTATAATTAATTACATTAATATAAAATTTTTATAAACTTCCCCCCCCCCCACATTTTCTTAAAACCCCTCATATGTTTTATAAAACCCCCCTCACAGTTCTCATCTAACCCCCTCATTAAAATTGAATTCAAATTCTTGTATCACGATTTTTAATCCACTATTTTTAATCTTTCTAAAATTGTTTTGAGAATTGAATAATTATGAAATTGAAGGTTGTGATTGGTTAATTAATACTCAACTTATGATTATTTTTAGAAAATTTGCATGTCTTTTATATATAGATAGATAGATTTAAAACAATATATAGATATAGATTTAAAACAATTTTGAGAAGTAACCCCGTTTCCTAAAAGACTAATATATACATCCTGTTTTATCGGTAATCAATTCTTTAATAATGATACAAAACTGCACCTCAGGATTCATAACTAGGTTTTTAATGAGTTTTTATATAAACTTATGAATAACATACATGCAACCGTGTATATCATATGATTTACTGTAGAAATTATATTAAAAAGATTAATAAAAATGAACAGATCGATGATACAAATCATACAATATGATACCTGTTGCCAAACTTAGAGTGAAGTTCAAGAACAAGCCTTTCTTCATGAGGAGCCAGCTTCCCTCTTTTCAGACCTGGATTTAGATAATTAACCCATCTCAGCCTGCAACTTTTACCGGTTCTTTTCAAACCTGAAAATTAAAAAATCCCACAAAAACAAAAAATAATCCCCAAAAAAAATTTTTTTTTTGGGGGTATACACAAGAGAAATCGTTAATCTATGAATAAAATCATAACAGTTTTTGATATTTTTCCTGGCAGAAAATTTGCATCCTAAGGACTAATTATAGCTTTTTTCTTTTTTTTACTCCCGCCACCTTCAAACCTGAAACATTGGCAATGAAGTCCCACCGGCGATCTCCGAACATGTGAACGTAAAATACCAATTGGAAATCTTCATATTCTGTCCACGGACCTTTTCGCATCATCGTTTCATCATCTTGCACCATTTTTATCTCTCTCTCTCTCTCTCTCTAACTTTCTCTCTCTAAGTTATTGTGTTGCAAGTGAGATGGAAATTAATTAGCTTTGGTGGAGGTTATTTATAGTGATGCTTTTCAATTCTTTGCGAGTGGAATGTGGAATTTTATGATAATGTTTCATATTCAAGGGCAAATTTTGCACACTTTGGAGTAAATGTTTTGTTATTATTTTCATTTTGAATTTGTTTTTCCAATAACAAATTAATCATTATAATAAAAATATTAGTAACTAGCATGTGTGTACGAAGTTATAGATCGATAATTAACTCGGTCATTTTGCTTTATATATACCCGAGTAACTGGCTAGTATCATACCCGTTTGCACGTTGTACGATATATAACATGTACATATTTACTCAATATTATTAACTAGCGCATGGTTTTATTTTCAATCTTTCTCTTTTTGATCACGTATATATTTACTGATAAAAACTTGGCCTTAACCCCAAAGATGAGAAAGAAATAAAGATAGAGGTCACAGAGCTAATTGAAAAAGGCAAATGGATTGGGGGAAAAACATGTTGAACGTGTTTCAAACCATGAATCACTCTATATGAGTTGGAAGAATACGAGAGGAGCTAAGGATTGTACGAGAAAAATAAAGATTGCTTTTTACTGTTAAACAAATTCTAGAGCCAAAACTAGAGGAGATCGAGCATGATATATGAAGAATTAGAACGTAAATTGACCTATATATGCTCATAACCTTGTACATATATATATATATATATATATATAAGGGAAAGAAAAGAAAGGTTAAACTTATAGAAATGAGAGGTCTAAATGCCTAGAATGACTAGTTTCGACATCATGGAACCCAAAGGTTTGATCTAGTGAAATAAGATGTACATACACGAATTTTTCCATCTCCTTGCACTAATACTTAACTCTATGCTTTATATTCTAGAAACAACAGCGTCCTGAAATCTAATAAGAAGAAAATTAGAAATATTTCTAAATTCCTTGTTTTGTAGATTTGGTGAGACAAAGTAAAGTATTGAAAATGTAACTTATAATTTGTAGTTAAATTAGTGGCTTCTTAAGCTAACTTTAGGAATTCATTATTGTGTTAAAAAATGAAGACGGGTAGATTTCTTCAAACAACAATTTGGAGTGTTCAAGTTGTGCCTTTAAGCTCGAAGAAGTCAACTCGAAGAGTTTTGTAACATTCATCCCATATCGGTTGGAGAGGGGAACGAAACATGCCTTATAAGGGTGTGAATACCTCTCCTAGTATGAGGCCTTTTGGGTGGAGTGTTTCATTCCAAAAACAAAACCGTGCGCCAGTGGGGCAAAGCGGACAATATCATGCTACGGGATTTGGGCTGTTACAGATGGTATCAGAGCCAGGCCCCGGACCGATGTGCACAACGAGGATGTTGTGTCCGAATGGGGGAGGATTTGTAACATCCGTCCCACATCGGTTGGAGAGGGGAACGAAACATGCCTTATAAGGATGTGGATACCTCTCCTAGTATGAGGCATTTTGGGTGGAGTGTTTTATTCCAAAAACAAAACCGTGAGCTAATGGGACAAAGCGCACAACATCATGCTACGGGGTTTGGGCTGTTACAGTTTTTAAGTTTTGTATTGTATTAATTCTATGGTATATATATCCTTAACATATTTACACTGATGCCTATATAGAAAATGGTATTAGACGCGACAAAAGTCGCTACTATTGACTCAAAATGTCGCCCCTATTGGCTTTAGGGGCGTCATTTCTCGCCGCTGTTACTCATAAGTCACCTCTAATACCGTCGCTGCTATTGTTTTACAAGAAAATCTTTTTTTTTCACTACAATGCAGATAGATTCTGTCTAAGAGAGACAATTCTTTGATAATTAGTTATTCCCAATTAAGAAATTAGGGTTTCTTGTGTTTCTTGTTTGGTTATAAATATCGAACCTAGGGTTCAATAATATTATGTGCATCATCTAATACTTTGAGTTAATAAATAAGTCTATATTCCTGTCCGTGAACGTAGGTCGTAACTTTGACCGAACCACTTTATATCTTGTGTTTTCTTGTCTTGTTTGTTATCTGCATTCTTTTAACGCTTGAAAGATGTCTCGACCCCTAACACACACACATATATTTTATATATATATATATATATATATATATATATATATATATATATATATATATATATATATATATATATATATATATATATATATATATGATAAATTGTGATTTAAAAGGAGTATGTGTTAAGATTGATGGAGAAAAGTTCTAAATAAAGGTTGTTTTAGTTGTTTCTAAACCTACAGTCATTTTTTACAGGCGTAAAGAATTTTGTTATGGCAATGAAAGATGAAAACAATTGTAAACGGGTGGTGAGGGTGACCGTGTGTGGATCGTAGAGCTTTTTACTGCTATAAAAAGTTCGATATAATTGTAAACAATTCTAAATTATGAGAAAAGTGTGCTTATGGCTAGGGTTGATCGTGAGGAGACAGTTAGGGTTGTTACGGTCATATAGCGGCCATATAGGCATATGAAAGTAGTTATTTCTTGTTTAAGTCATGTGCATGTTGTGTTGGGTAGTCCAGTTAAATGCTTGTGTGTAAACCTATATAGTTATATATCTATTGGATTGATATGATTGGCATCTTCTAAGTAGTTTTGTGCTCGGGTTATGATCCTCATCACACCCGTATGTGAGTTTGAGTCTTTGAGCTTGGTTGTTAATCATGGTAGTATTGGCTTGTTGTTTAATCCATAATTAGTACATTATGAGCTTTTGTAGCTATGAGTTGTCTTTCTATAGTTTAATTAGTAGCTACGTACGAGTTGCTTCCATATTAATTTGTTGCTATATAGGCAGTGTCGTTTGATAGCTATATATTATTAAACATGGCAGAATATGGTTGTAACGGATTCATGAGTACGTTGTTCTAACTATACTTGTGATTTCAATTCCAAGAGATAGTTAAGGTAGTGTAAGGATACTTGAAAGTGCATGGGAAAAGGTTTACTTTAAGACTGGATAGATTGGTTGGAATGTAGTAGAAGTCCTTGTGGTGTATACTAGCTAGTTGTCAGACCATATATGTACATATTGTGGGTTGTTTTGATACATACATACATACATACATATATATATATATATATATATATATATATATATATATATATATATATATATATATATATGATTTTTAATGGTTAAGTTATTGCTAAATTAATATAAGTAAGCATATTACAAAAAGATATATGCAGCTTTTCGACACATTAAGGGTTGGATTGGGTCATAAGTAACGTGTGATATGGTTCCGGCGAGTGTCCGTCCCTGCCTCTTAACATATATAGGCTGCTAGTGCTGTGAGTGAAGTGACTATTCATTAAAGTGGTTTGATAGGTGGCTCTAGTTTTCATCATGTGCATCTTCTTCAATTCTACGGCTCTTAATCTTTCTCGCCTGCCACTATTACAAATTATTACTTACATCAACTAATTTGTCCTTTTCCTTTTATTATTTTATTTACAAATTATTCTATTAATCTTATATATGTTATTATTATTTTTAATAAGATACGATAGAACAAAAAATATTTAAATCGTTATTGATTAATTATGTCACTTTATTAAATCAAAATTATATAGTGTAAGAAGTTTAGGAAGATACTAAGCTAGATACAAGTAATGTTTTTATTTAGTTTATATATAATATTTTAAGAAAAAAAGCTAAGATTTTGCTTATGTGAGTGCTAGAAAAGCAAAGTTGCTAGATTTTCGTAATGCCAAACTGTGTGCGGTCCAAAATTTCTCCTTATATCCAACCCCGTCTTATTCGGGATCTCTCATTCCTTTCTATATATATCTATAGTAAGATATAACTATTACAACATTTGTACTTTATAAAAGATATTAATTTTTTATAAACATTCTTCTGTATATATATCTATATTTTTATTACTTACTAAACTAGAAAAACCGATATCAGTTATTTACTTTTTAATCTAACTTATCTATTTTAATAGAAGTGGATACGAGTATATTTGCATTTTACAAAAAAACTCATACGTTGTTTAAAATCAGAGTTGTTGTTCTTCTATCACTCACATCTTATTAATCCTACAACATCAACACACACCATAAAACGCAATCTCCAACCCACACTTCCTCTCTCTATCTCGCTCACTCAATTTCTTTTTTTCTTTCTGTTCTCTACCATGGCATCCTCGACCACCTCACCAACACACCAATCATCACATTGGAAACTAAGGCTAAACACGAAAAAAATGACATGCACCCGAAACGGGTAAAAAGCGGGTTTATACAAAAATATATTGGTCGTGATAGGGTCAACCCGACCACCCAAAAGTAATCAGTATAACTCGTTCAAGGGTAAAACTATAACTTATAAATTTTTTTCCAATACTTAAAATTTGAATTTTGAAAAGAAGAATGTGAGTTAAAATAAGGGAGTGACAATGTGACATCTTAGGTTAATAAAACCTGTAAAATAAAAGTACAAAAAGTTTAAAGTTTAAACGTTAAAAACTTAAAATAAACGATAAGATATTTACAGTTAAAACAATAATACGTCATTTCGGTATTTGTTATTTGGACTAAATGATTTTGGTACTTTTACATTTGATTACTTGATATATAGGTGGTACTTTGGAATTTTGAATTTGATTCATAATTCTATTAATAATAAATAATTTTAAATTATTCAGTTGGTCAATAACTTTATTTATTGGTGCTTGATATAATAGTTGTATATCATAGTCTTTATTAAATTCATTTGTATAAGTTGAATAAAAAGGTAAAATCAAAATTCGAATCAAATATTCAAATTTAAAGTTCGGATACAATCGAAACGAATATTATATTGTAGTTGAAACGAAAAACTGTATTAAAAAGCGTACTCGAATATTATATTGTAGTTGACACGGGAAAAATGACCCGAACCGAACATGACACGAAATTAAATTGGTCGTTGGGTCGTCACGAAACTAACTTGAATCCGAATTGACAACCTTATTGGAAACTGTAAGATAGTGTTTGGTTGTCATGAATCCTTAGGATTCTAAAGAAATTGGAATCCAATTCCTAAGGATTCCTATGTTTGCTTCACTTTAATGAGGAAATCTGAAGACTTAGATTTCATTTCCTGCCAACCAAACATATCGCAAATTCAAATTTCAATTCCTAACAGATTTCAATTCTTTCACGGATTCTAATTGCTTCAGAAACATACTAAAAAATGTCATATCTCCACGCTTCATAAAAGACGTATAAAATTTTTGAACTGTACACTTATAATTGTGAAAAGTAGTTTAATATAGAGATTGTTGAAAAAATAAAAAAAAACTCTACATTTGAACATGTGTATATTTGATTTTAAAAGTACACGTCTTTAAATGTGTAATTTAGTGTAATAAATGGAGAATTAGAGAAATGCACACTTAAAAACGTGAACTTTTGTAAATCTAGAATTATTTTCAAATTTTTCACACTTAGTAGTATAATAATTTTGATAATTTTTCACACTAATTAATATGATTTTACACTACAATTTTCACATTTTAGAATATAGATATTTGATAGGAATTTGGCACATTTATTTTTTCTACGTTTGATTCAATTCACTTAAATGTATTAATATTGTTAAACACGTGGTCATGTGTGGGTTAGTGTAAGTTCTTCTATAAACCATATTAACTCCCTTCATTTGACTTTTTCATCATCGAAACCTGTGATCCCTAACACATCATATATATCCAAATGGCGTTAGATCTTCACCGCGTGTTCTATTGGGTAGTCATTGGGTGATGTTGCCTCTTCCAAAAACTATATTATTCCTTAGCTTATTTGATTCACGATCTTATACGGTGATGGAGCACCAATGGTGCGCCGGTGGTGATAAAGTAACAAGGGTGCGACAGTGTGACGTTCAAGGCTTATAACAGTGGAATAGTGGTTGTTATGCACTTATGCTATTCCTATTGATAGATTGACTGATTATGTATGTAATGTCTATGTTTTTACATGCTTTTGCTTATTTTATATAATTATAATTTTACATATCCACCGTTGGCATGCATCTCGATCTTCAAGTTTTTGAGCATACTAGTAAGAACATAGAGACATGAAGAAAATTGGATAAAAACATATTACGTAGATACAATCAACGTAAGAGAAAATAGAAATTATTGAAGATTGAAACTAAAATTGGAGCACTTTTTGTTCAATTATTTTTCTACTTCTTTTGCTTAATGGAGAATTTCCAAGCATTTTACTTTACACAATCATATGATATGCATGGTTATTCGTTAAGGCTAAATCATTTCAATCATATTTTACTCTACATGTCTTATAATAAACTACTCTAATTTGTTATATAACATTTTTTTATGTTAAATATTGTATAGTAAGTGGCTTGCGTATTTTACTGTATATGCGGTTCTTGTGAAGAAGAAATAAGATATGTTTAGAGATATAAGGTATGATTTCAGGGGTTCTAACCGAAAACTAACTGATTATTAGTGAAGTGACCTGCGACCTTTATTAAACAATTTACAAAGTTATTTTTTGTTTGATGTAAGAAATTGCTCAGCACACGATCGATAAGTAATTCGTTAAGTTCCTTTGCTCTTTGTATTAAGAGGATCTTCAAGGAATTAAGGGTTGGATCTTTCAATACGAAATCAAGCTAACCCAAAATGATCCACTTCCAAACTACTTGGCTTGCCTGCCTGGATTTACTACACTTAAATTACAGTAGTGGTGTTATATTTGTGCTGAGGCTAGACATGTGTCTGGTGTAGGTTTAATTGTATAAGTATAATAAACAATTTAAGTAATCACATAATCATTATGATTTTGGTGCGATGAATGTATATATAAGGGAGAAACCAATAACACAGAATGGTTTGAATACAATTGCTTAGTTTATTATGGTTTGTAAATATATATATATAAATATCCCTAAAGTATTTACTAAATGTCTAAATCTATTATATACTATCACTAATATAAATAGCAATATCAAGTTTAACTAAAATATAAATAGATACAATTTTAACTCTAATAGCAAGGTTAAGTAATTAGACTTTTGTAATTTTCGATTAGGTTTTTTTAGTTTACGGGATAAATTAGGACAACCATCAATTTGAATATGCTCAATGGATCGATCACTTGTTTGTATTGAACAAAAAATTATAAAACATACAAACTTTAAAGCAAAAAATTTAAATCAATTCAAAAGAAATCAACGGGTTTCATTGTGCGTATAGATTTAAATTACAATATATTTTAGAAAAATTATATCAAAGGAAATTTGAAAAAGAAAAAAAGATTTTTTTGTATGATGTCAAATTGTTTTTAATAGACATGACAAAACTCAAAAGAAATAGTTTAAATGATCACGAACTTAACCAGTATTATTCTAAATTGTTCGGTTTGACGAGAACTAGAGCGGATCTAGGAAGTTTTTTTGACTGTTAGCACCATATAACGGTCAAAAATAAATATAATTAAAATTGAGAGTGTTGCTCGGGGTTTTTTTCGGGTTCCGGGTTAATCGGGTCATGTTAACAATATATTCTGGTATTTAAGGGCCAAATGTTAAAACAAAACACTAATTAATGTTTTTTTCTTAAAAAACATTCCCATTGACTCAAATTGAGATATTAACTATCAAGTAATACCTAACATAAATTAGAACATAACTATAAGCATATTACAATATACAAACTATAAAGAAAGTACCAACTAAGATTAAAGATTAGGGCAAATTAATTTAGGAATAACTAAGCCAATTACCAGTTTAATTGAAGGTGTACACATTTTTAAGAAATAACAAACCCCATTTCTTTTTTCTAACTTGTGTTTTTTAGTCCAGCTCAATTTATTGTAATATCGAGGTGAAATTAAATAAGGAATTTTAAAGATATAAAATTGAATACACGATTACAATTTATTAAACTTATACATTTTTTTCCGCTTTTATTAGTTTATGGTGGCATGACTGGTAAATACAATTAGACAAAATTGTATGTTCTCGTGCCACCACTGCTAATAAGGCAGGTCCGCCCTAACGAGAACCCATTGTAGCTCAAGACAACATGTTCATTTCACAAGCTTCACCAAAAACACGTTAAATACAATTGACAAACCTGTACTCGATCAAAGCAACGTATGATTATACGTGAAATTCATACAAATAAGTCAGATTAATAATACATACGGGAGTATGTACTATGTAAATTAACTACTTTTGGTATAAAATTTTTAATCTGCTGGTTTTGATATAATATTTCTTACTTTTAATTCATTTGAGTTGCTATATGATCGGTTTGACATAGCTTATAGTATAAACTATGGGTTGAGATACTCAGATACTGTCTAAAAAGTTGAGACAAACATTACATATATGCTAGTTGTGGAAGTGTAATTTAGTTAAGAGTTTAACCATGGTAAAATCATTTACTAGACATTTGATTATATAAGTTATTATATTTATAAGTTGTACCACGTGTCTAGTAGTTAGAAACATATTACAAAATAAAAGAAAATGGCGCACTTTAATTAATTATATTAATTAATGATTTAAAGTGATTGAGGGAATTAATTATATATTTTGTTGTGATGAATTGATAAGGCTCGCAGGATATACATATATATGGATTACATTACATATGCAATGACCACTAAACACATTAATTAATTTGTCATAAAAAGACCACGACATTCAGCAAGTGGCCGTGAATTGTTAAAGCATGTATAACAAACATTACTCTATATTTTTATACTTTTTGTTTCTACTAATTCTTATACTTATACGATGAGAATACATATCAAATTTAAGAGAGTGGATGAAAAAAGATAATTGATGGATTTCGCATGTTATTATTTAGTGGATAGGAGCATGAAGTAGGATGTAATTTTCCATAACAAAAAAGAGCAAGCTAGAAAGTGATGAACCTATATATGGTTTTTTTACTCGGGTTTGATCACTCCATAATATATAGATAATGATGTAAATCATCTAACCAACATTTGTTCTTGTATGAATTTTGGCTTGTTTAGGTCAAGGTGACGCAACATAAGTGTGGTTCAAATTGGGCTTTTCAATTGATTTTCTACCATATATCGAACTAGTAAGATCGATAGGCCTCTTGCTCTTGTTTCTAGCTGCCTTGCTTGTGCTAGTCTTTGCAACAAGATCTCTTGCAGCATGTCGCACTTAGACCATGCGTATCGGGAGGTCTTCCAGCGCTGGTTGGGAGCCTTCTAGTGTCAAACACCATCGCATAGGGGCTGGTTGGGGCAGGTTCCAACCCGGCTAGCCCTCCAACCCCTTCGGGTACCCCTTTTTCCCCTTTTTTCCCATTTACTCTCTTCTCTCTTCTCATTATATATAGTTTATAATTAAATACTATATCTGGGTTTGTTTGTGAGGTTTATAGTTAGAGAAGATTACAAGTAAGAAATGATGTGAATGCTAATGTGACAGCGAGTTAAAATGATTTGACGTTGATTGTTTTAATGGAAAGAGATTAACTAAGTAACATCTCAGACAATCTATCTTCACGAGTAACGATGAAAAAGAAAACGTTTATAATTTGCTCGGGCCTAGATCAATATTCTATGCAACCTCCTATCTCTAGGTAGTATTCTTCCTTAATATGTCTCTATGTTAAACTAGTTAATTAATCACGTTGTGATGACTACAAACCTTTTACTTTTACTTATCCGACTAATAAATATAAGTATAAGAGTTATTTATCGTTTGGTAGAAATTAATGATCATTCTTATAATATGATAAAGTTATTATTGGATAGTAATATAAATCACTATATGATAAAGTTACTATTGAATAGAATATTAATTACTATATATGTTAATATATTATATATAATATTATATGAAAACGATATATTTTGGATTTGATGTGTAACGTAATGAAACATAGACCGGAAAGGAGAGTCAGCTCATAATAAAATATTACTGTTATAAGATAAGGTATTATTATAAAAAATAACTACAGCATGCATGTCACCATCCTAACCTTACATCCACACAATACCATGTAAAATATTGACACTTTGCACTAGGTCACTTGTTACACAAAAGGAACATTTTGTGGACTCTATTTAATACCATCTATCACTTACATATGCAACTTTTTATAAACAATTGTCGATTTAATGGTAACTACTTTTTTTATAAAAAAAAGGTATATACTTCGTCCACTAAATCTGGTCCTAAACCTTCTTCATTACCTATCTTGACTTGAAATCTTAACTTCTTTGAGAACGACTCTTTTTTATCGATCACAAAACTTGAACCTTCGACCTTTTATCACACTTCAAGTATGTCTTTTGCAATGAAACAATTTTAACCGGATTCAAAGTGTGGGCAACGCTTGGATTTTTATTAAATAACCAGGTTAAAGAAATAAGAGAGTCTGATTTTTATTAACAAATCAAGTTTATGTGTATTTTAAAAAAGTAAATAGAGCACAATTTGTTATTACAAACTTCCTCCACATTAATAATTTTAATCCAACTATCTTTTATTCACCTCTATCATTTAAAGTTTCACAACTTTTGTTTTCGGCCTTCGGTATTCTAATTACTTCAGCTTCTTCAATTTGTAAGTATATAAACATTATACGCTCCTTTGATTTGATTTTGCCTGTACTTCCAATTTTATGTGTATTGTTATTCTTGCTATGGAGATGTTGATTGCTGATGAAGTGGTATATGTGATCTTTAATGCACATACTTAGGACGTGTTTGATTAGTGGGATTTCGATATATTTTGCAGAATTTGCATTTTAAATCCTTTGAAATTCCATGTTTGGTAGATAATAAGAAGGGATTTGAATTTCAAAATCCTATACATGAGAGATTTCAAAATCCTTGAGGAATGGGTGGTGCTTCTAAATCCCACATGTGTGGGATATCAAAATCAAAACCTATTTAACCAACAATTTACAGTCGCCTTAACCACATTAATCGACACCTCACTCTCGTTGCTACTTCCCTAATCGCCCACCGCCATAACGTTGTTGTCATCACCATCATTGGCCTCCACCACAGCCGTAACCGTTGCCCTTTCATCGTTTCCGCATACGTTGTCGTCTCCCTTCGTCCACCATCTCCGTCACTACCCTACTCGGCCACAGTCGTAAGCTTCCCCATCTCCGTCGTCGCACTTTCCCATCTTCGTTGTCACACTTCCCCATCTCCGCATCTGCCATCGTCTTTTCCCTGCCTCCACCGTCATCTCCCTTCCTTGCCTCGGCCGCTGTCGCCCTTCCCCGTCTCCACCATCATCGCTCTTTTCCACCTCAGTGGCCATCGTCTTTCCCCATCTCTACCATTGCCCTTCTTCATTTCTACCTTCGAAAGTGTTGCCATTCACTGTCTCTACCTCTACTGCCATCATCCTTCACCCCTCCCGCCAACCATCACCCTTCATCTTCTCCGTTGTCGCCCTTCTTCATCTATGTCTCTTCCGTTTTTGCCATTCACTGTCGCTACCATTGCCTCCGCCGCCATCGACCTTCATCATCTCCACCAACCCCTTTGCCTCTGGTCGCCCTTCACCGTCTCCATCATCGCTCAACCTTCGTCACTCTTCACCGTCGTTGCCTTCACCGTCTCCACCACCACCTCTGCCACAGTCACCATTCAGCATTTATTCTCCACCGTCGTCGCCCTTTACCATCTCTGCCTCAACTATCATCGTCATTCACCGCTTCCATCTCTATCGTTGTGGCCCTTCACCGCCTCTACCTCTGTTGTCGTTGCCTTTCACTATCTCTACCTTCTATGTCTTTAATCCAATCAAGTTGTGAAGGTGAGTCGACTTATTCATCATTGTTTGCACGTAAGAACGCACAGGTACATATTGTGCAACAGATCGGAGTGAAGGAGGATTGGATGTTTAGTTTCCCGTTGCGGTGGTTAACCCCGAGCTAGGGAACGGTGTCCATGGCGGGGGTGACATGAGGATCTCGTGATTTATGAACCCATGGTTATTAGAGATGGAAGGCATGAGTATGATCATGATGATCATATGATTCCTTTGTGAGGAGATAGAGAGAGTATGTGTGTATGGAAAGAACTCCATATGTGGGTGCTGATGGAGGGGAGAGAGAGAGCCCCCTAAACCTTGGTGCCCTCCCCTATATATAGGGAGGTGTCTAGGGTAAGATGGGCCCAATCCCAATGGGTATACCACATGTTTGGGCCTTACCTAAGGCCCACACATAGGGTACACCAACAAGTCCCCCTAGTTTGGTGCGACTGTGCCATACATGTCGTGGCAAACTACTTCAATGAAGTGGGTCAAACCAGAGATCCTTTATGACATCCAATCCAATTTGAGACATATCAACAGGTGTTGGAGTATGCCTTACTGTGATTTGTGCATGCACACATATTGGGTGCTAGTGCTAGTTCAATGTTAGTGTTGCCCTGATAATTTGATCAGGATAGTATATGACAGATTTCACATTTACGCTATTGTTGAGTGTTCGGATGATGGCTATGCTTGTAGCCCATAACAATTAGTAGCCAATGACTATACTTATGCCATTTGGGAAGCGCATGGCTCCACTTTACCAGGCTGTGTGGTCATACCCTGCAGTTGTGCTGTAAGTTATGTATTTCATTTGTTTGCCCTAGAAATCCCATTGTCTCTTACATAAACCAAACAAACGATATGATTGGACTTGAAATCCCATGAGATTTGGAATCCTTATGATTTCAAGTCCATGTACTAAACACCCCCTTATATTTTTTTATATCCATGTAGTAAAAGTCTTTCACCAATAAAGCTTTTGTTTTTACACATATACTTCACAAACTTGCTTGGGTATGTGCATTCTTGAGCAGGTTTGCTGATAAACAGATTGTAAGAGTTCATGAAACACTCGATCAAATGCTTGAAGTAGTTAATTAACTCAAGATAGTTAATATTCACTATGGTAATTGGTCGAGCCTTTCTTCTTTGAGTTTTATAATATGATTATTGTGCTAGATATGATTAAATATATTGCAGATTTGGTTTTACTACATCAACTTCTAGTAGCATGGTTTGTCATATTCCTATTCTTACTAGATGTTAATCATTGTAGTACTTAACCATTGATTTCTCTACTACTTTTGAAGTGTATTATGAATTTGTTTCAAATTGAAATTATAGGGTCAATATCAAATTTCATGTTTTTATTCTTTAAAAAGAAGTCAATACATCAGTTTTGGTTATTCTTTACAGTGGTTATACACGTGTGCATATGCCCATATACATACTTTTGATAGGATTTGTGTGCATAACCGTCAAACCTTGATGACACGCCCAATGCCATAAGACACTCAAGGGTCACACCTGTTAGGGCACGTAATTCAAGAAGTTATAAAATCACTTTTTGGGAGAAAAGTTTTATGACAGTTAGTTATAAACCAATATAGAGTTATAATTACCAGAATTGATTAATTAACAAGAAAGTATATATTTATTAGTTAATAAATATATATCGTTAATTAATAATGTTTAAGATTAATACTTTGGGTATTATCTTAAATAAATGTTATTACTGATTAATTATTAAAAAGGAAAAACAATATATATATATATATATATATATATATATATATATATGTATGTATGTATATATTCGGCCGAATATATATATTATATAGAAGATATATATTTTGTATTTTGATAATAATTAGTAATAAGGTAATTAATAAAGGTTTCCTATTTAACTCTAAATAGATTTCATCTATAAATAGAGGTTAAATGAGACTTGATTAAGGTTAACAAAAACACAACAAAAGAAAAAGAACTCTCTGCCTCTCTCCCTCTCTTGTTCGGCCAAGAACATCCCAAGGCAAAGGGGTGCTTCGATTTTGGTGTTTGATCATCAAAGGAGCCAAGATCAAGATTGTGTGATTAATCCTTCTAGCGGATTCTTGTGGTGCCTTATTACGGGTGGACAATCTTGAGCAACCCTAAGGTAAGAAAAGGTATAATCTTCATCTCTTTCTTGTTCTTGAAGGTATAGATAATCAATTTTATATATATATATATATATATATATATATATATATATATATATATATATTTATATATATATATATATATATATATATATATATATATATATATATATATGTCGATTATATACATGTATGTATGATTGCATGTTTGGTTGAACAATGATCTTGATTAGTATAATAATATAGGGTTTAGTTCACGAAAATGTATCTAAGTCGTCACATTTTGCTATTGTGTGTATCAAACTTTAAAACTTACCATTTGATGTATCCAACCTTCAAAACTTACCATTTAATGTATCGGACATACTATAGAAGGTCACACGCTGACGTGGCACCGGTTTTGCTGACGTGACATCTGGCATGAATGCTGACATGTATTTTTCTTGTTCAAGATAGTTAAAAATAAAATATAAATATAATAATAATATTATTATTATTATTATTAATACAAATATCTTATAATAAATTCCAAATTTTAATTATAAAAAAAATCACTGGAACTTGGTAAACTCCAATCGATTTTATGATGTAATCCAAATCATTGTTAATTAGAACATGAGCATCCATCACATCCTTCATATAGCGACATCAGCGCCACATCATTCTCTCGCTATTTTCTCATCACATCACATAACCCCTGCATCCATCACATGCCTCACATCACACAAAAAAAAAAGTTTAATCGGCGTCCGCTCACATCCCTCCGCTCACGCTCGCAATGCTACTCCGTGAGCCGGCTTTCACGAAGACCGGCGATACTCCTCACATCCGTGAGGAGCCTTCACGACGTCCTTCGTGAGTCGATGCGGGTGGTCTTATAAAAACAAATAAGTGGCAGATCTGGAACAAATATGAAGCTACAAATATGGAACACATCGATGAATGGACCAAGATGAATTTGGAACAAATTGATTTGAAGCTACAAATCCGTGAGTCGATCTCTATATGCGCTTCATCTACCACCACCAGATTCTTGAAAGTTTCCAGGTCTGCAATTTAGACCACTGACGAAGAGTTTAGGAACCGATAACCAGATCTGTAAGTGATTCAACATCTGTGAGTCGATCTCCATACGGGGCTCCATCTGTGGTTCCATTTCAGTTTCATATCCGGGTTTGCGACTACGATTTATGTGTTTAGTTGAAAGTTTCGATTTTTAGTTCTTGATTCCAGTTCTTTAATGTTCTTTAGGATGAAAATGTAATGTTCTTAAGGATGAAAATGATTAATGTTCGTTAGGGTTCTTGATTGTTACGATTTAGGGTTCATCGTATTTCAGATTTGTTTTAGGGCTTAAGTTTCAAATCGACTCAAGTTTTGATTTCTTGCCATCGATTTAAGGTTCATGTGGGTGAGTACTTCATTTTCATCTTCATCATCATCTTCTGTGTTTATTAAATTTCTTGTTGTTAGTAATGCTTTTCTTTTTCTAGAGACCATTCAATGATAATGGTTTGTTCTTTCCAGATTTCAAAACATTTTTAGGTTTCTTCATTTATTTTAATTTTTGATCTTAATGTTGGTAATGGTATGTTTTTTTCCAGATTTCAAGTTCATATGATAATAGGCAAAAATCATTATCATTAGGATTTTTAAATATAACTGGCATTAGCTGATATGGCTTTACATGTGGAATTAATCAGTATATAAAAAAGCAAAAATGATAAAAGTGACTGGTAACTTGATTGATAGGTAAAAGGATACGTTAATTGGTAAGTTTTGAGAGTTTGACATTAAATAGTAAGTTTGAAAGTCTAGTACATACAATAGTAAAAGGTGATAACTTAGATCCATTTTCGTGAACTAAACACAATAATATATGATTATGGCTAATCTAGTGCACCATGTTATTTTCGATTATATATATATATATATAAATTGAATCAATAGAAACCCCCTTAAACAAAAACCCAAAGTCCAATTACTGTCCGTTAAATCGAACAAACCAATGGTTAAGATCTAAAATGGCATTATTGTAAATAACTAAATAATTATAATATTTAATTAGAGGAGGGGTATTATGGTCAAAGCCCCATTTTTTTATATTTTTTTTACCCCTTTGATCTTTAAACGACCATAACTATTTCATTTTTTTGAATTTGAGCAAAAAAATTATACCAATCTTCTCATTTTTAATTCTCTTTCAAACAAGACCACTCTTCCTATATTTCTGGAGAAAAAAATTCGACGAAATGATGAAAATGACGAAATTTATCATTTTCGTCACCTGCTGTTATATCATTTAATAGCAGGTCCCGAAAATGATAAATTTTGTCATTTTTACCATTTTCGTCATCTGTTGTTACATGATATATAAGAGGACACGAAAATGATTAAAATAACAAAAATTTTATCATTTTCGTGCCCCTTGTATAACATCTAAGAGCAGGTGACGAAAATGATAAAAAAAATTCATTTTTATCATTTTCGTATCCCCTTATATACCACTAAAACAGAAGGTCCGAAAATGATAAAAATGACAAAAAATTTATCATTTTCGGACCTGTTGTTTAAGTGGTATATAAGGGGATATGAAAATGATAAAAATGACAACATTTTTATCATTTTCGAACCTGCTTTTTAAGTGGTATATAAAAGGATTTGAAAATGACGAAATTTTTATCATTTTCGTCACCTGCTCTTATATGTTATACAAGGGGGCACGAAAATGATAAAAATTTCATAATTTTCATCATTTTCGTATCCCCTTATATACCACTTAAATAGCAGGTCCGAAAATGATAAAAATAACGAAATTTTTATCATTTTCGTCACCTGCTCTTATATGTATACAAGGGGTACGAAAATGATAAAAATTTCTTCATTTTCATCATTTTCGTATCCCCTTATATACACTTAAACAGCAGGTCCGAAAATGATAAAAATGACGAAATTTTTATCATTTTCGTCACCTGCTCTTATATATATACAAGAAGGCACGAAAATGATAATTTTTTTATCATTTTCGTCATTTTTGTAAAAAAAAATTCAGAAATATAGGAAGAGTGTTTTCGTTTGAAAGAGGATAAAAAAATGAGAAGATTTATATAATTTTTTTGCTCAAATTCAAAAAATTGAAATAGTTATGGTCATTTAAAGATTTGAGGGGTAAAAAAAATAAAAAAATGTGGGTTTTGAAGGCTGGAAGGTGAACGTGAGTTTTAAGCCCTTGGATTTCATTTTCCCATTTTGCCCTTTTAAATGAGTGGCTAAGATTGAGACTTTGGGGTTTTTGTTTAAGGGGGGGGGTTCTATTGAACCTCACCCTATATATATATATATATATATATATATATATATATATATATATATATATATATATATATATATGCCATATACACTTGTGATATAACTAATGATCTTAATCCTTTTAAGGTTTTAAGGATATAGTTGTAACACCGCATTTCACGAGGTTAAAATTAGTGCTAATTTGAACTTTTAAAACTTATTTATCAAAAGTTAGCAGCGGATATAAACATCATTTACAAATCATCAGAAGATTATCTGACTATTACCATTTCAAATAACAGGTTTTACCACAACTAACAACCGACCATCGGATCACATGCAAATATATAACAACTAGTGTTCCTCAAAATATACATACAACAATTACCCACGAGTAACCCCAGCTCGCCAGGCCATCAGTCACTAATCTGTGAAAAAGAGAAATCTTGTACCGTTAGCTACAACTAGCTAGTGAGCACCAATTTACACATAAGCATCAATAAGCATGCTATCACATCACAATAAGGCACACAGAGCTAAGCTACCACATAGCAGTGTGCCGACATGTCAGCGGGATCATATCTTGCGAGGTAGCTAGCCTGGCTCAACGATCCAAGCAGGGGAATCAGTCACAACCATCCGCATCGGTGGGGGAGCGAAGAGCAGCCCACCATCACGTTTACCAGTTCCGGTTTGCACCAAGAACCCCATTTCACAACCAGTTCCGGCTTTCACCGCGAACCCCATTACATAACCAGTTCCGGCTTACGCCAAGAATCCCATTACATAACCAGTTCCGGCTTACGCCAAGAACCCCATCTTCGTCAAGGAACGGTGGCCTGCAGAGCCGTCACCAAGCGTATACACTTGGATGCCGTTAATCCCCCACTTCCAGACCCTATCGGGCACCAGGGACCAGCCTACGTGGCTGACCTTAACCAATCCCAGGAACTGTGGTACAGTCCCCCAATTGTCCGGACATAACATAATAACACATAACCGATCCAATAAGGATCCAGTTGCATGCACAATTTAACACTCTAACACAGCTGATCCAATCAGGATCCAATTACATGCGCAATACAATAATCTAACATGGCTGATCCAATCAGGATCCAATTACATGCGCACATACATATTCACATTAGCTTCTGCTCATACTTGATGAGCAGAATACTAAATTACACTTTAAACATAGCGTACAGTTGTCACATAAGTCATAACCCTACATGAGTCTATCTCGTATCACTTCACTTATCTATCGTCACTACTATAACCACATAACACGTGTTATAACACAACACGTCACTTCACCACTTACCTCGCACGTGCATACGTCACTATCACAATAACACGTTTCAATACACAACAGTTAGCCCTACTTACTGAGTCTCATGGGAAAACTGGTACTCACCTTAAGCTCACAATAAGCTAACACAACGATCAACGGCTTCCGGTTCCTCAGGAGTACCTAACACATCGCATACACACTTGGTTATCACTTACATTTAACATTCTTCGTTTAAAACACGCGTCACAAATCTTTCAACACAGGACAGGGTCCTATGGCCGCAGAGGATATGACCTACGGCCGCAGAGTCCCTTTTCTAATGAACAAGGTCCTACGGCCGCAGAGACTTCTCCCTACGCCGCAGAAGCTGTTATTTGGGTTCCTACGGGAATAGGTTACGTACCCACGCCCGTAGGCTTCTTTCCTTCACCCGTAGGTGGTAAACCACATAAAACATCCTCCTACGGCCACAGGAACCACTTACTACGGCCACAGAAGGTTTAATTTCAACAAATCTGAAAAACACCTCCCTACGGCCGCAGAAACATTTCCCTACGGCCGCAGGACAAAATGGCCCCTACAGCCGCAGAAACAATTCCCTACGGCCGCAGGAATTTCCTGCACAGCAGGCCTTCGTCTCTGTTCGCGAAACAGGCCTGTAACACACGTTTTTGACCTTCAATCCGACCAAAACTTAACTTTAATCACTTATACACTTTACTTGACATCCATAGACACTTATAAACACTAAAACCTAACACAAGAACATGATTTACACCACAATTTGGTGTATCATCTTCAAGAACACAAAACTAGGGTTCTTACTAGAAAATCACTTACAAATCAGAAGAAGAACAATAACTAGCACTTGTATTTGCTCCAGAAATCACTTAGATTAACTTGCCTCTCGATTTGTTCTTCAAAAGCTCCAAGATTGAAGTGTGTGTGTGTATATGTGTTTGTACGTATGTGTAGTATGTGTTTGCAAGGTCAGGGGATAAGAACCCCTACCGCCTTTGGTTCTATTTAATTAAACACAGGGTATTTTGTTCCCCTTTCTAACTTACAACTTGACACACGTCATCCCGTTTTAACTAACGGGGATATCTACGGAATCATAACACGAAACCGTATAACACTTTATCACTTTTAAACGCGTTTGACACTTTTCACATAATCACTCTAATTAACGCCTAACACGCGTTATTAACTGAAAACACACTAATTTAAATCACTTAAAATCAATGTACAACTATTTAAGCACAAGGTACAAGCCTACACAACTAGGCCCAATTTCTGGATGTTACAATAGTTATTCTTTTATTCCGCTTCTATAAATAATAATTGGTTTAATACGATTCTGAGTTGGTTCAAACCAGATAGGTTATGAATCAAGATAACTCAAGTTTTTGTGAATTGCTCTGTCTAAAACCCAATAATTTTTTCACATCCGACTTTAAAAAAATATGCACGTGTGCACATATCTGATGTTGTGCTTAAAAAACCAGTAAACATAATTTTTTTCTAAAAAATATAGCAAAATCAGCCTCAAATTAAAGAACATATTATTCTAATTATATTGGTATAATTTTCACATTTTTAACTTTATGCGATTGGTAGATATATTAGTTTTAAAAAAATTAGGCTAAATATCATAATGTCCAAATTACCCCTCATTAATTACCTTAAACATATGATAAGTTTGATTTAATTAAGTTTATACATTAACAACCATTTAATCTAGAATTTTTAATTTTTATCAGATGCAATAATTAATTCTCGTGATTATTATATAAAAAACACTGCTCGTTTAAACTCTCATATATATATATATATATATATATAGGGTAATGATCTACTACAAAGATCCAAACCGGAATTATGTAAAAGTCAAACAAAAAAGTCACTATTTTAACCAAAATTCGGAATTAAAAAAAAACAAAAAAGGTTAATATGGTAAATTCGAAAAGCAAAAAGACAGGGGCAGGCCAAATCAATTCTTCCCGTCGGCCAAATCTCAGACCACCTTGACATGTGATTCAGAGTTTACAACATCCTGATGCACATAATACAAAACTTTGATTCACATATTACATTTGATGCATAAAGTACAATCATTTTGATGCACATACTACAAACATTTGATCAACAACTAATGAATAAATTTAAGAAAGATACATACAAATAAGATGCACAACCCTAAAATCATTTGGTGCACCACTTGTCACAACACTCGAAGGACTGGTGGTAGTGGCTTAAATCCAGAGATGACGCACCACAAAATCGAAGAGCAGCGGAGGCCACGACAACGCAACGCCACTAGCGGAGCAACGACAGCGTCGTAACCCGGAGGCGACGACATCACAATCGGCGGGGACTTTGCATAGCAATAGAGGCGACGGGGAGTACGCAGAATAGCGGCGGCGTCGGAGAAGCAAACTAGAGGCGACGGGGACTACGTAGAGCAGCGGCAGTGGTTATGCGCCACATCGGCGACGTGTCTGAGCAAAGCAGCGGCTTAGCTAGGCGGTGGTGACGCAATCGCCGCCTCTGTGACGGTCGGGACTCACATGGGGCAGCGGCTGAAATATTAGCTTCGATGCGGGGAAGTCAACTAACCAGAAGGCGAATGTGTATGCGATGGCATGGCGGCGGAAATACAAGAGCGGCGGCAGTTTGCAAGGGTTAAGGAAGTGTGTTGCAACAAGAGATTTTTCTAGGGTTAAGGACGTGTGTTGCATACAATATGGAAAAGAGAGACTTTTTTTAAAGAGTAAATCACAATGTTAGTCCCTGTGGTTTATCACTAATTTCACTTATAGTCCCTGTGGTTCATTAATTACACTGGACGTCCCTGTGGTTTAGGTTTTGTAACGTTCATGGTCCCTGGTCCACTTAAAAAGACTAAAATGCCCCTAACCCTTTAATTTAACATTTGTTTAAAATTCTTATAGCTTTTCTTAATTAATATAAGATTATTTTTATTTTTATTACTATTATTACAGAATTAAAACCTTTGAACCCTTCCCCTTCCCCTTTGAAACTCATGCCACCACCGTATTTCCCCAGCCACCGCCCCTACCTTGCCGGAAAAGTGTCACCGCCATGAGAAGACCACCATCGTGAAGACCTCACTGGCCTTCACCGTTTGAAGAACACAACAACGCCAACCACCTCCTCTCTCTCTCTTCTTATGGTTGCGTTTTGAGAAAACCCTGAATCGCCGATCTGGTGTGTGGTGTGTGTGTGTGTGCTAGTTTCTCGATCAACATATCTGTGTGTGTGTGTGTGTATTTACAGATCTGGTGTGTGGTGTGTGGTGTGTGTGTGTGTGTGTGGGTTTACAAATCTGGTGTGTGTGTGTGTGTTACAGATCTGGTGTGTTGTGTGTTAGGTTCTCGATCAACAGATCCATGAATGTGGCAGTGGGTTAGAATCAACAAATCTGGTTTGATGACGATGAGATGATGATAAATCTCGCCGGAGTTGTTCTTGGTGGGTTACAGATCTGGTTTGATGATTATGAGAAGATGATGATGATGAGATGATGACAGATCTGGTTAGAATCAACAGATCTTGGTGGGTTTTCAGATTAGGGTTACTGATCACGCCGGAGTTGTTCTTGGTGTACGGCGGTGGATGTGTTACAGATCTCGCCGGAGTTGCAGGTGGTGGTGGTTGGCTCATCGACGGAGAAAGACGAAGATAGTTGCAGGTGGTGGTGGTTGGCTCATCGACGGTGGTAGTGGGTTTTTTTTAACAGAGAGACGGAGGGGGGGGAGAGACGGCGGTGGTGGTGCCATGGTGGCGGTGGTGGTCGCCGGTGAGGTGGCCGGTGAGGTTGCCGGAGAGCAGGGAAGGGGAGAAGGAAGAGCGACGGCCAGAGATTGAATGAGGGGGGGGGGGGGAGGTTTAACTATCTAATTATATAATAATAATAATAATAATAATAAAAAAAAATTCATTATTAATTAAGAAATAAGTAAAAATGTAAAATAAAATTCTAAATTAAAAAGAAAAGGGCATTTTAGTCTTTTTAAGTGGATCAGGGACCATGGACGTTACAAAACCTAAACCACAGGGACGTCCAGTGTAATTAATGAACCACAGTGACTATGGGTGAAATTAGTGGTAAACCACAGGGACTAACGGTGTAATTTACTCTTTTTTAAACTTCCTTTTATCCTTTAAGAGTAAGTACCATGTGTCAACACCATATTTCTTCTTACATTTTGTACCATAATCTTTTTTTATTTAAACCCAATTATATATATATATATATATATATATATATAGAGAGAGAGAGAGAGAGAGAGAGAGAGAAGTTCATTCAAGAACCGTTGTTAGCACGAAAACCAATCTGAGCCGTTCAATTCCTCCTACTTCAATGTCATTGCCCACTCATGAATTCCTACACATGCACCATGCCACAATCTCTCCCTCCACGCTCTCCATCCATGATCTTCTTATATCCAATTAATGGCTAAGATTGGTTCTCACGATTCTCGCGCTAACACCGGACCTCGAATTAATCCTCCCCGATATATATATATAGGGTAAGGTTACACATAGAACCTTACTTAAACATAAAACTTAAAGAACCACTTTAGGTGATGACACGTGGCATCCCCCTCCCTTCCAACAAACTTTAAAAAAAAAACCACTCAATCTTTAAATGATCATAATCATTCGTTTTTAAGAATTTTAACAAAAAAAAGTATATCGTTAGATTCAGTTCTTCGTCCTCTTTCAAACAAGACCAGACTTGATATATTTCTGAAACTTTATTTTTTTTTGAAAATGCAAATTTTTCAAAATTTGCATTTTTACGTGGGTTTCATTTGAAAATGCAAAAATGCAAAAACCGAAAATGCAAAAATCGAAGATGCAAGTTATGCATATGCTTCCAAAAATGCAAATTTTGAAACCAATACTGAAAATGCAAACAAGAACTAACTGAAAATGCAACCCAAAATGCAAAACAAAATTTGCATTTTCATAAAAAAATTTGAAAAATATGGCAAGAGTGGTCTTGATTGAAAGAGGATTAAAAAACCAAAATATTGGTATAATTTTTTTTTTTAAATTCACAAAACTTAAAAAGTTATGATAATTTAAAGTTTTGGGGGGTATTTTTTAATTAAAAACGTGAGTTTGTTGGGAGGTAATTACAATAATGCCATCATTAATCTCAACAATTGATTTTGATGATTTAATGGTCCAGATTGGTTCTATGGTTCTATGTTTAAATAATTGTTCTATATTGATCCATTTTCTATATATATATATATATATATATATATATATATATATATATATATATATATATATATATAACACGCAACTACACACAGACAATACAATATGCACCATCCTTTTGCCTTCGTGTTGGTGATAAGTTGTATGTGTTTTAAAGTCATGATAAGATATGTTTCAATATTCCATCACTCTTACTTTCCATCATTTAGATAGTAACAAGTTTGACTAGTAATGGCAAAAAGGACCAAAATTTCTTTTATTCAATTTTGATGCAAGTGTATGGCATGCACTAACTAAATAGCTAGTGCTACCAAAGCTCCACATGGCAATAACCTATAACCTGGGTTAATTAAGAAGTCATTTATTTGGTAATTTAATTGTGTTTTGTATTTTTAATTTAAGCAACTTCACTCTTTACAAATACTAATAGCATTTTAATTCTCATATTTTTTACTTTTAATAAGTCATTAATCTCGTGAATTTATTTTTGGAATATTTTTTATTAATACATAAGTTATGAATTTCTTCTTTTTAAAAAATGGACCAGGAAGTTTTTACATAAACTTTTAATTAATTAAAACAAAAAATGTCAAAAACACAAACTAGTGCTACCAAAGAGGATTACATCACCTCACATCATCCAACAATGAGTGCCACCAGATCCTAGATTAATGGGATGTGTCATTCACTTTCATGTGTTCATATTTTTTTCATTTTCAAATAAATATATTACTTTTTGTTGTTTTATAATATTATAGCCTGACTTTATTAATAGGATTTAAAAAGTTGCACTTCTTATTTTAATTGTATCAAAATCTTATAATTGTTCAATTTTGTTTTAACTGAAGAATCATAGTTGTTAATTAAGACTTAATTCGATATTAATCACCCTATTTTGCCAAAAGATACCGATAGTGGTATGATCTTTATAGGTAAATGATTTTACACATAATTTTGATATTGATCATGGATCGTAATATCTTGACCCGGTCTGATATCACTTGGATTGAGTTAGTAAGTTACACTTTACTTACATATAAGCTAGTTTTATTAATAACGAAATAACTACACTTTACATATCTCTATAGATAAATGATCTTAATCATTGAGTATTCACAAGATAGTATCATGTTAAAATTTGATTTTTAAATTAGTTTATCATAAATTTACAATTGGATAAAAATCCTTATACGCATAAAAAAAACAGCCAGATTTAAATAGAAATTTTTCGATCCCAATATGATCCTTATGATTACTATCTTGTGAATACTCAATGATAAATCTAAATTCCCAATAATGAAAAAACTTGTAACTAAGTGAATGTTCAGTAATAAAAAAAGAAACCTGTGATATCAACATTGGTTTAAATAAATTTGTTATTGTTTCAAAAAACTATTATAGATTGAACAACATCATTTGGTTTTCTTTTTCAACAGCAAAGCAAAACTCTTAAAAAAAACATTTAAACAATCACGATCAAGTGCTAGCTACCAAGACAATTTAATTAACAAAACAAACTCAAAAAAATAAACCAGAACTCCAGAAGCGGATGTTAAAAACATAAACTCAGCACCATGTAATTTAATTTTATATATATATATATATATATATATATATAGGTAGAAGTTCCATTGAGAACCATTTCTAGTGCGAGAACCGCAAGAACCAATCTAAGCCGTCAAATTCCCCCTCTTTCAATGTCATTGTCCACCCATGAATTCCTCACATACACCCTGCCACACTTGATCCCCTCACGCTCTCCATCCATGAATTCCACATCTCAAATCAACGGCTAAGATTGGTTCTCGCAGTTCTCGCACTAAAATCGGTTCTTAATGGAACCCTCCCCTATATATATATATATATATATATATATATATATATATATATATATATATATATATATATATATATATATATATATATATATATATATATATATATATATATATATATATATATATAGATATATATATATATATAGAGAGAGAGAGAGAGAGAGACAAAAGTTCAAACGAGAACTGTTTTTCGTACGAGAACTGCGAGAACAAATCTGAGCCGTCCAATTCCCCCTCCTTTAATGTCATTGCCCACCCATGAATTCCTCACATGCACCCTGCCACACTTGATCCTCTCCACGCTCTCCATCCATGAACTTCCCATATCCAAGGAACGGCTGGGATTGGTTCTCGCAGTTCTCGAACGAAAAACAGTTCTCGTTTGAACCCTCCCCTATATATATATATATATATATATATATATATAGGAAGAAGTTCCATTGAAAACCATTGTTAGTGCGATAATCGCGAGAACCAATCTTAGCCGTCCAATTCCCCCTCTTTCAATGTCATTGTCCACCTATGAATTCCTCACATGCACCCTGCCACACTTGATCCCCCCACGCTCTCCATCCATGAATTCCACTTATCAAATCAACGGCTAAGATTGGTTCTTGCACTAAAATCGGTTCTCAATGGAACCCTCCCCTATATATGTATATATATATATATATATATATATATATATATATATATATATATATATATATATATATATATATATATATATATATATATATATATATATATATATATATATATATATATGGGAGCGTTCAAATGAGAATTGTTTTTCGTACAAGAACTGCGAGAAACAATCTTAGTCGTTGATTTGATAAGTGGAGTTAATGGATGTTGAGCGTGAGGGGATCAAGTATGGCATGATGCATGTAAGGAATTCATGGGTGGGTGATGACATTAAATGAGGGGGAATTGGACGGCTCAGATTGGTTCTCACAGTTCTCGTTTGAACTTTTACCTATATATATTTATGGGTGGATGATGACATTGAAAAAGGAAAAATTAGACGGCTCCAAGATTTATTTTATAGTTTTCGTACAAAAACATAATTCTCGTTAAAACTTTATTTATATATATAAGATTAGATCCCCACCAACAAAATATGCATGGCTAACAAACAATTACCAAGAAAATTAAAAAGATATGTATATATATTCACGTATGGGAGATAATTAAGTCAAATTGTCACTAGCTTCTCATTGTTGAAGCATAAACCAGCCTCGTCACTTAACATAAATTAGCCTATAGAATCAGCTGGAGGCTACTAGCTAGCTAGAGATATCAACGTTCTTTAAAAATTAATTAGCTAGCTAACTCCGTATATATGCTTCTTAATTATAAGTCTGCATTCTGCAATTAATTCTTGAGTAGTGAGTGGTACGTGGTCTTTGGTTAAAAGGTAAACGCAAGCACTAATTGATTATATAATTTAAAACATATTCGTTTACCTTGTATAATAGATATTAAAAAAAAAGACTGTGGGTTGTTTAATTATGCAATTAGAAAAGAGTTTTAACAGATCATTTTACATCTATTTTTAGTAAAGTTGCATTATCATCCTTTTTTTAGAAATATGGGCATTTAGTTGACTGGATATGGCAAGCCTATAATTGTTTGACCCGTTCAACCAGAGGGTCAACCCGGTTATATACAAACATGCATATAGACCCACACACATATGTACATGTAACAACCGGCCCACATGTAACGATGAAGATAATTTGAAACACCTTATAAGTTAAAAGTTGTGGGCTATTAATACCTACCACCATGGTTTTAACTTGATTTCGAAGTTATTAGGATAGCTCATTACTTTGAACTATGGGGTTTTACATATGGTATCAAAGCTAGGTCCCGACCGATATGCACAACAAGGACGTTGTGTCCAGGGGGGAGGATTATAAACATCGGTCTCACATCGGTTGGATAGGGGAACGAAACATGCCTTATAAGGATGTGGATACCTCTCCTAGCATGATGCTTTTTGGGTGGAGTTTTTGAAGCCAATAACAAAACCGTGAGCCAGTGCACAAAGTGGATAATATCCTATTACAGGTTTTGGGTTGTTACATATGGCATCAGAGTCAGGCCCCTGACTGGTGTGCACAACGAGGATGTTGTGTCCAAAGAGGAGACGATTTGTAATATTCATCCCACATCAATTAGAGAGGGGAACGAAACATATCTTATAATGGTATGTAACAACTCAATATCAGCTTATATGCAAGTTCGAATTTATCAAATTTTTATCATATGAAAGGAACACCTCAATATCAGCTTTTAATTTCTACATAGTACACAATTAAGGCCTTTCTGGCAAAAACTTATAATATCTAGAATTGTTGCTTTGATCCATCACATGTCTTGAAAGGGACGACGACCCACATAAAATCAAAAGGTCGAGATAAGAAAATAGATTGATCACTAGTTGTGAGTAGTCGTTTTCTTTTCATTGACTTATTGGGTTGGATCAAAAAATTAATTGTAATTTGACAAGGTGATGTAGTAACACTAAATCTACAATATAGCATGGACGTAAGCCCATTACAGAGTGTGTTGTGTTCTTAAGTTATTTTTTGGAAGATAAGAAGAGGGGAATTGAAGGAAACCATTAGTATTGTGTGTTCTCGAGTTTTTTTTTAAGGAAGAAAAGAAATTGGGAAGGAAGGGTTATTTGGTTGAAAAATCGTTCTCCCAGTAATAGGATGATTTGGAAGAAAAGATTTTCTCCTTCTTTTCCTTCCAACTCAATAACACAACCATATCATTTCTTTTCTTTTCCTTTCTTTCCCTTCAGTTTCTTCTCATCCCCTTTTCTTTTTTAAAAAACTCAAGAACGAAGTTATACTATAATTAGTGGCAAACCTTGGTGTCGGGTAAATTAAAATATAATAATGAAAATATAGGTTTTGTAAACATATTCAAAATTCAGTATATGTGTAAATCTTATAAGTATTCTTTTTTATTAATTATTCACTTCTTTAATTCTTAGCTTATATTGTAGTACTCTTACTTTTAGTAGTATTGCAAATCAAAATGATTCAAAGTTTTAAACCGACTAACCATAGTGGATTTTATCGGTTTGGCTCAACAAAATGGGTGGTTTGGTTTGGATAAATATCAAACCAAATATACCCTTTTGGTTGAGATTTTAGGTTTAAACCGGATAAACGGAACCATTACATCTATATCTTTCACCCACTTTTTTATTAATTTTAATTAATTATTAATCTAAAACATATTGAGAAATAGATCATATATAAAATTAATATATATATATATATATATATATATATAGGGGACGGTTCAAATAAAAATTGTTTTTCGTACGAGAACCGCGGGAACAATCTCGGCCGTTCCTTGGATATGGGAAGTTCATGGATGGAGAGCGTGGAGAGGATCAAGTGTGGTAGAGTGCATGTGAGGGATTCATGGGTGGGCAATGACATTAAAGAAGGGAGAATTGGACGGCTCAGATTGGTTCTCGCAGTTCTTGTACGAAAAATAGTTCTCGTTTAAACTTTTGCCTATATATATATATATATATATATATATATATATATATATATATATAGGGGAGGGTTCATGCGAGAACCATTGTTAGTGCGAGAACCGCGAGAACCAATCTCAGCCGTTCCTTGGAAATGGGAAGTATCATGGATGGAGAGCGTGGAGGGATAGGGTGTGGCAGGATGCATGTGAGGAATTCATGGGTGGGCAATGACATTGAAGGAGGGGGAATTGGACGGCTTAGATTGGTTCTCGCGCTAACAACGGTTCTCGCATGAACTTTTGTCTATATATATATATGTATATAGGGTATGGTTAAACAAAGAACCTCCCTTAAATATAGAACCTAAAAACCCCCCTTGCACGTGGCACATTGTTTAAGGGCAAAAGTGGAAAATTGGAAGAAAAAAAAAAGAAACCTCATGTCTCCTTCAACAATCATCCCGGTTTTAAAAAAAAACCCCCATTTACTTTAAATGATAATAACTCGTTCGTTTTTAAGAATTTTAACAAAAAAATTATACCATTAGATTCAATTTTTCGTCCTCTTTCAAACAAAACCGGGCTTGATATATTTCAGAAACTTTTTTTTTTGAAATGTAAATTTTGCATTTTGAGCTAGGTTCATTCAACCCAAAATGCAAAATCCGTAGTTTGCATTTTGAGCTGGGTTCATTCAAGCCCAAAATGCAAAATTCGTAGATGTTTGGTTCATTCAAACCTAAATACAAAATGCAAAATCTGTAGTTTGCATTTTGAGCTGGGTTCATTCAAAGCCTAAATGCAAAAAATGAAAACGTACATGCTGCCCAAATACAAACGAAAATTTCATGTTCAAAATAAATTTTAGAAAAATATGGGAAGAGTGATCTTGTTTGAAAGAGGATTAAAAAACTAAAAGATTTGTATAATTTTTATGTTCAAATTTACAAACTTTAAAAGTTATGACAATTTAAAGTTTTGGAGGGGTTTTTTTTTAAATCGAGTTTGTTGGGGGGAATTTTCCATTTTTACCTTTTTTTCCTAATTTAATACATCATAATTACAGTTTTGCCATCTTTTGATCTTATCCATTGATTTTAATGATCTAACGGTGCAGATTTATTATTTAGGTTCTTTGTTTAAGCATAGGTTCTTTACTGATCCAATTTATATATATATATATATATATGTTGGTCCCGAATGGATACTACAACAACAAATGTTTGTAGAAAGGGGTTGAATACAAACTTTAGCAAATTAAAGTTTTAGAGACACACGGTTTACTTTTATATAATCCTTATTGACGTTAATCAAGAATTACATGAACTAGATGCGGAAAATCTAAGTTCAATAAAAGGTGGCAACTAATTTTGTCTAACACATAGACAATGCTAATCTTAAACAACTAATGTCTAAGACGTTCAACACATGAACAAGTTTGTTACACTGAAAGTAAAATGCTAACTCTTCTAATTCTCAACTTATGAGATTTCAGTGCTTTTCAACGCATTCGCTTTTTTAGCATGTTTCCATGCATAAGTATATATAAGCAAAGTGTGTCCGAGTTGATGAAGAGAGAAGGAGACAAATGTACTTGGCTTAATAATATTATAATAGATAAAGTTAGTGGGTGAAAAGGTAAGTTAACTTTATACATAAAGTGTGTAAAGTGAACTTACTTTTCAGTAATGAGTATACACACTATCTATTATTATATTATTAAATTACTACCTTTATGTCTTGAGAAAGTAACCTTATCCTTCCATGCTTGTGCTTTAATCGACACCATGCTTTCTAAAGATTTGACTTTACCAAATATGGAGTTGCCAGCCATACTTAACATCATATCTTCGAGATCTTCTTTTCAAGAGTATCTTTCTCCTTTTCCAGGGGATAAAGATCTATCCTTTTTGTATCATTGTAGATCCAAAAAGTGCTAAGTACTTTTACAAAAGAAAGATCTAAGGCATAATAAGAACAACACATGTTCTGCCTTTGACTTTAAGAAAATATTACATAGAAAAGCTATTAACTGAGATATACAATAAAGACTCAGTTTAACGGACACTGAACTACAAATATAATTTTGCTCAGCTAAGGATAAGTGTGAAAGACTCAGCTGACTAGACTTGCTCAGCCGATCAAATTGCTCAGCTGATAATACAAATCGTAGTAGCGGCTAATAAACTGATTAACTCAACTGTCAGCTGTTCCCAAGGGCTCGGCTAGTCATTTGAGTATAGTCATCTTACAAAGAGAAGAATAGATAAGTAGTAAATACCTTATCTGACAGATGGAAGGCATCAGCTGATAACTGTGATTGAGTCAGCTGATCCTTGACTGCTCAGCTGATCTTGAAATCTTCATCAGCTGATGGTTCTAGGCCATCAGCTGATCCAGTGTGATTCCTCAGCTGATGCTCTTTGACTGATCTTTTCTTCTCAGCTGATCTTTCTGAAACTGGTCCTTTGGCTGATACTCAGTGTTCAGCTGACACTATGATTCGTCAGCTGACATTTCTTACTTAGAAATTATTTAAGTCTCGGATAGAAAAACAACACATGTTTTTCATCAATCTAAGTCCAAAACTAAATATATGGTTTTGTTAACATCAAATCCTATTTTACTTAATAGATAGGTTTGATTAAGGTTTGATATTGCTATCTCACCAACAATATATATATATATATATATATATATATATATATATGGGTAGGGATATTGTAAAAAGAGAATTAAGATACAAAGAGTAAGGAGAAATCTCAGCTATTCATTTTTTAATAACCGCCTCCTATAAAAATGGCTTTTTCCTTTTTTTATTAATTATAAAAAATACACAAAATGACATAATTGACCTTCTAAAAAGTTATTCCCTGGTATTTAGGACACATATTTTATTGTTTCTCCAGAATTATTTTGATGCACATCGTTCTTCACTAGATGCACAAATAAAATTTTCCAGAACTACATTGATGCACACTATTCACCAGATGCACAAAACAGAATCATCAAAAACTTGATACTATCCACCAAATTGATTCACATTCTTTAGAACTATTTGCTCTAAAATGATGCACCACACGTCTAAATTATCTGAATAAATGCACGAAATACATATATAGAAATTCTGGATGAATTACATTCATCAAACCAGTAAAAATTCGTCAAAAAAAGTTTTTGATGCGCAACTATATACATACATCACATAATGAATACACAATGAAGATAATCAGAATCGCAAAAACTGAGTTACATAATCATCAACAGAAATCAAAAAGTAAAACCTTAGAGATGGAGTGACAGTGTTGAAACCCTAATTTGTGCATAGGCCTGAGAGATGGAGGAACCGTGGTGGTGGTGGCGGCGGCGGAGAAGCCCTAATCTGACCGAAACATTGATCGAAACCCTGATCCAAACACAGATTAGGGTTCGTTTTTTGTATAAACAGCGGCAGATGATGCACACCCAAAACAAATACTAATACTTTTGTGTAATCTGATGCAAACGGAGACGAAATGATAGCTGAATACGGTGGCGGTTGTGTACCAGACGGCGGTAAAGAAGCAATCAACGGTGATGGTCTGTGTGCGGTGGGGAGGCGGCGGGAAGCAGAAAACCGAAACCCTAGAGGCAATAAGGAAAACGGCGATGACAGGGCATCAAATCGACGATGGCGTATTAGGGTTTTGCGTTTTCTCGATGATATGAGGGAACCGAAACCCTAGCGGTGATGGTCTGTGTGCGATGGGGAAGCAGCAAACCGAAACCTAGACGGCGCAAGAAGGACGACGGCGGCGATGGCAGGACATGAAGGTGGCGATGGAAGGGTTTTGCGTTTTCTCGATTACAGGAGGGAGGGGACGACGTATATGTGGGAACGTGGGTGTGGGTAGTGGGGGGAGGAGGGAGAAATAATTATCAAAGTTCCTAATTTAACCTTCTACCAGAAATGCCACGTGTCAGACCTATAATTCTCCCTACTCTTTTTATCATAATTCTCTTTTTATTTGATCTTGATTCTATATATATATATATAGACAAAAGTTCATGCGAGAACCGTTGTTAGCGCGAGAACCGCGAGAACCAATCTAAGCCGTCCAATTCCCCCTCCTTCAATGTCATTGCCCACCCATGAATTCCTCACATGCACCCTGCCACACTCTATCCCTCCACGCTCTCCATCCATGATACTTCCCATAATCAAGGAACGGCTGAGATTGGTTCTTGCGGTTCTCGCACTAACAACGGTTCTCGAATGAACCCTCCCCTATATATATATGGCAATGCTTAAATTGAGCCAAATTTATGTTCATAATAGGCGAATGCTAACTTACGCCTCTATTCTTAGATATATACTTGATCTGCAGAAAATTTTTCAATTGTTATTGTTGTTCAGCTAGTTAAGGTGCTCCCTTTTATCCTCATGAAGAGGGGTTCGACTCTTGCTGGTGTTTTTTTTTTCCTACTATCCATTTCACTCTTTTTTTTTTCTACAATCCCTTCCACTTTTATACGTTAATTTATAGATAAACTTTACATATATATATATATATATATATATATATATATATATATATATATATATATATATATATATATAACCTATTTCTCCAAATTTACCCTATTTCAATACTTTCATGTCTTTTTCATAACGTGTCTAAACTCTAAACGAGTCTAAACGAGCTCCACATATAATATATTTTATATTTTATATGTTTAATTTTTAATAATTATGTAGATCATTTTAAAAAAAATATTAAAATTTTACCCGAGCCTAAACAAGCCTAGCTTATACGAGCCTAAACGAGCCGAGCCCGAGCTTCATAAATATTAAACGAGCCGAGCTTGAGCTCAACATCATAAGCTCTAAACGAGCCGAGCTCGAGCTCGAGCTTAAAAAATCTTAAACGAGCCCGGCTCGATAAGTGTCTGGCTCGGCTCGGCTCGTTTACATCCCTACTAATAATTTTGAAAATTATATTATATTAATAATAAGAGTTGATTACATAAATGGTCCTTGTGTTTGTCATGGAATTTCACTATTGTTTCTTTTTTTTTAATAACTCGGAAATAGTCACTGTGGTTCAGGATTTAAGATGTCCAAAACCGACCCAAATCGAACCGAGCACACTCTTAATCTAAAAGACAATTAAACTTTTTGAGCGTTGGTTAATGGTAATTAAAAAAAAGAGTGAAGGTAGAAGTCAAGTTAGAGGAGCAGTGGCTGTTAAGGTTAACAATTTAGTTCACGCGCAAGTTAAATGGGTTGTGTTATATTCGTGTTGATCTATTTTTAACAAAACATAATTTTGTGTTATGTTCGCTTGTGTCACTTTATTTTTATATCGACTCATTTTATCAGGGGAAATTCAGATTATGTTTCTGGAAAGAAAATATCCGATATTCAGGTTGACGTGATTTTGAGAAAAAAGTGCACATAAAATTAACTTTAAAATTCATAAACTACCATTATTTTTATTTTTTAGGCTTCCAATCGGGTCTTGTGTCGATATATCTTAGTCTAACGATTCCTAAATTGTGTTGAGATTTTGATTTTAAAAATTTTCAATTTTATTTACCGCTATTTTTATGTTTTAACTTTGATCATTTTTTAACTTAGTACCTCACTTAGATTTTTATGTAATGTCAACCGATTTTTTTACCCATTTTAGTACTATATTAGGTTTGTTTAACTCATTTCGTGTTTGTTTCTGATTATATTTCTAATTCGTACCTCAGAATCTCATATTACCGATTTTAGTGGCTGTTAGGGAGCTCTTTCGCTTTGTGGTCCCTCTAGAAACTGCATGGCTATGTAGACCCTATGTATAGAAGAATATAGTTTAGTTTTATATATATCCGACTAAAATATTTAGAAAAAGAATAGAGAGTATATATACAAACTACAAAGATCCCACATGACGGTTTTTACTTTTTAGGCGTAAAAAAACTAGGCTTCGTTTTGAAGTCTGGTCTTGTTGGTATTGATATCTCGACCCATATTTAATAGAGTGAATTTTTGGATTACTTTTTTAATGTCAATATAGAATTTTGTTTGGTAGTAAAATTATAGTTTGTCTAGATATTTATTTTCTAAATAATAACAATAATATTTAATCATATACAAATGAGGTACGAGGGATATAATATATATACAATCATACTTCTAATCATAAATAGAGATACTTCACAAAAAAACCCAGACTTAAAAACAGTCAACAAACAAAGAAGACAAAATAACTAATAAACAATTGGGTTCTCGAGTGTTAATGCGTAAACTAGTTAAAAGTTAAGTCAACCATGTGTTTATTCTGTAAACATTGAATATATAAAATTTAAATTTACAATTCTAGAATTATTGATTAAAAAGTTAATAAAATATTCTTACAAAATATATTTTCAAATTTTTGATTTTTATAAACGCGGTAAAGTAGCACACTCACTAAACTTACTTCTAAATTCTACTCCATTATCTATAGCGAGACTTGAACCCACAACTTCTCATTAGATAACACTACTTTATAATTATCAAATACCGCTAGGTTACAAGTCTTTTAATTTATTTTTCAAAACTATAAACAAAAAACGTGGATATTGTCAATTTTTTGTCAAATTGATAAATAACCCCAATTAATTGATTTTACAAGTAAAGATGACAAGGTTAATTTAATATAAATATTTAACACTACATTATATATTGTTAGAGACTTAGAGTAAACGGTGTCGGTAATCACGAGGTGCACCACGGCAAGGTGACTATGGTGCCCACACCACACAACGTGATGAGTGTGTGATTGATGGGAAAATTGCGGAGAGATTGTATGGTGAAAATCTAATATATTTTATATATAAAATCCGTCTTAGATATATATAAAATTTTCTTTTAATATTTTTTATTCTTTTTTAAACAAACAATAAATATTAAATTTTCTTATAAAAAAAGAGTTTTATTCACAAAAATACTTTCAAGTTCTTACATTTTATTATTGCGTGTATTAAACTATAAAACTTACCATTTAATGTATCAGACTTTTAAATTTACCATTTTATGTTCTCTAACTTTTTCAATATTCCATTTTTTTCACATGCCACGTCACTGATTAATTGGCACATCATCATTAGGTTTACAAGGCTAGAAATATCTATAAACAATAAAAAAAACTCATATGAACATCTTCATCTTTATCAAGAAAGCTTAAGCATTTAAATATAGCATGCAGATCTTCAAAATCTAAACAATAAAAAAGTTCCTAACCTTCAATGAATTAGATCTGGGTAAACAGGGAATCTTGAACAATGGTGAGAAATTAAAACCCTTACACAAATCCATAATACCTTAGAACTCATTTGATTTCATGAAAAATAGAAAACCAAAACTAACCCTATCTGAAATTGAAACCCCAGAAAACCAATCTCAATCGATTTCATGTACAACATTCAAGCACCAAAGAACAAAACAAAAAACAAACCCAAAAAACCAATCGAACTCGAAAACAGATCGCATCAATGGATATGGAAACATAAACAGATCTCAACCTTCAATGCATCAAACCCTAAGAAAAACCCATGAAAACATAAACAAATCTGCGTCAATACATCGCAAAAACCTAAACTCAAATCTGCATAAAAATCACAAAATCGCAAACCTTAAACCCAAATCACAAATCGCAAAACCTTAAACCGTACCTAGTAGTTCGTGAAATATCAAGTAAACCAAAATCTTGTTTGAATCCAAAGAAAATCTCGAAATATCTCAGATTGGAAGAAAGTGTGCACAAATGATGATGAAGATGTCCGAAGATGATGATGATGAAAAGTTGAAGACAAAACCTAAACCATATGAAAGATTTTGAAATCGAAGCAAAATCACAATGTTTAGAAATTGCATATGATGATAAGGTAGGTTGTGGTGAGGTGAGTACATGAGCTAACCATCAAAGATGAAGCAAAGCACCATGAGATTCATGTTCTTCTACTTCTTTCTTCTGCTTCTCATTATTTATTATTATATAATAATAATACTTTTATTCTCAATTATTTTAAAACAAGATATATACATGTAGGCATCCAAGTCGGATGCCTCGTCATTAGAACGGTGTGATACATTAAATAATAATGTTGAAATGGTAATTTTTAAGGGTCAAATACATTAAATGGTAAACTTAAAAGCTCGATACATATAATAATCAAATTGACAAGTTGAATATATTTTAAGAAACTAAACCCTCAAAAAAATCAAATGGATTGGTGAATAAAAATAATAATACATTTATATAATTACAACTTCGGTTAACCACTATAATTGGGCTGTCGTAGTAACATATGGGCTGTGAATGTTGTTTGTCATATGTTATTATGTTGTAAGTTGCAACCGTTATAATTTTAACAAGGAAAAAAGAATGGAAGGTTGAAATAAGGCTCCCAATAAATTGTTTAACATGAAATCAACCCAAACCTGATAAGTAAAAAAAGTGAGAGAAACCCGAAATAAATGAAAAGCAAGTTGATACAAAATTGACACGAGAGAAGCGGGTTGGTTCGGGTCGGCCCGACAATCAACAAGTGTATTGTATGACCCATTTAAGGGTAATATTATAAAATACTAATTTTTTAAATACTTGAAATTTAAATTTTAAAAAAAGAATTATGAATTCACATAAAAAAGTGACATCTTAAGGCAATAAAAAACCCGTAAAAAAATACAGAACCTTTAACAATAAAAGCTTAAAAAATAAAATTCTACAAGGAATCCAATCTAAAGGAACATTCAATCTAGAAGTTAAAATCTAAACGAAAATTATTTCAAACCAAACAAGGAATTCAAGAAATGAAAATGAAAACAAAATTTGAAAATGTGGAAAAATAATGATCGAATAGATTTGGTCAAAAGAGTCGGTATGAAATATGACCTAAACCAGTACGAAAAAGTGACACGACCGAATTTAGCACAAAAATAAATTGATTGACACGAAAATAACACAGAGGATATAAACTCAGTAATCTGAATCCGTCTCAAATTACTAACCTTAGACCATTAAATATTGAAAGGAAAATGTAAGTAGCTTGAATGTCTCATGATATAGAATTACAAAAGTAAAACCAAAAACTATTTGAAAGGAAAATGTGTAGGTAGCTTGAATGTCTCATAGTAAAGAATTAGAAAAGTGAAACGAAAAACTACTTAACTAGCGTGTAAATAAACACGAGTAATACCTTTTTAATATATTTTTAAAAAATTAAGAAAAAGCCTATTAAACTTATGGGTCGTTACAAATTTAGGGATGTTCAAAACATCTGACTTGAAATCCGTAAAATCATACCGATATCTAGGTTAACTAAACATGATATTCTATTTTTTCGGCTTGGTTAATGGAACCTAAAAAAATCCAGTTATCTAGTTCGGATACGGTTCATGATTTTATAGACTGCAGTTAACCAAAAACCCGAAAATATAAAAATACTAAGTTATCTTTTGGGTTTATCAATACTAATTTAAATTTACAATACAATAATTACTAACTTATAACAAATTGTTATGAAAAACCAATATGTACATTTCATTTTTGAGTATATATAATAATTAATTAGATTGACTTGGTTTATAAATATTATTATTTACTACTTTCTAGCTTAGTTCCACTCTATTTTCTCACGTCTCTATATATACAATTTTATTCTATGTTTCTATCATATTAGTTGATAAATAAATTATATAATCTGTAATGTTTATAAATTTCTCATTTGAACCTTGTCTAAATTGAGATTTGGATACTACTTTTGATGTTTTTATTGTGAAAATATATTTATTTAGTAGTATAACTGGTTATTTAGTTAACCAAATAACCGAACCCAAAACACCGGTAATCTGAGTCTTGGTAAACTGAATTTTTTGGTTTAGGTTTACGTTCACGAAACTTGCGAGCAGATAGTGCGGTTAACTGAATGTTCGGTTAACTGTCCATGAACACTCATAGTTACATTGGTTTAAGTTTTTTTTAATAATCAAAACCAAACATATAGCATCTGTTAATTAAAATCATAAACCAAACCATCAGTTTTAGTAACATTTCATTAAATTTGTTTGTTTTATCAATTAACTCAACTGCAAATCGGGTTTTTCAGTAAATACTCACTCCTACCTAATTCTTTTTCATCTTTTTATGTGTCAATGAATGATTGATAATAGAGTTAATTACAATTTTTTTCTTTAAGTATGTCAGTTTAAATTTTAGCGTATCAAGTTTAAAAGTTGCATAGATGTTCCTTTAAACTTTACTTTGTTGCACCCCAAGTCCTTTAGGTAACGTCCTGTCAATTTTTTCTATTAGATGCCTTCATGTGCATTACGTATGAGGGTAAAATCCATCACGTGCCTCTTGAAAAGAGTCCTAGTAGTTTTTCTGCTACACATCCTCATGGGACCGCACACGAATTCACCAAGTCCCTCGCCAAAGTGTCTACAATGCAACCATAAACTACCAAAGCAACCACTGCCCTTCCTATGAAACTAGGTTAAGCAAAGGCCACCATCATTGTCCTTCGATATCCGCCATTAGCCATGCATGCAGACCATAGTTAGGATCTATATTGATTTGTTGGGGTTGTATGACTTTACAACTTTAAGTAAATTTAAATTTATGTCTGAGATTCAATGCCTTTTGTTTAATTAACCGTATATTTTCAGTATTCATAGTAATAAAACCTATTGTTCGAAAATTGAAAATAAAAACTTTATTAAAAACCGATAAAATACTCATCAAACACATTTGGTTAAAAATAAATCAACTCAAAATATGAACAAACCAAACATTTGAGAAAATTACATGACTCAGACGAACCCTGCACGAAAAAATAAGTCAAAAAGCGAATAAAAAAAAGAGAAACTCAATAATCACACCCAACCCTAAACTTGTATTTTTTATTTTGTAAAAACAACATTTTATTACTCAACAAAAGGTTTTACATTCTAAAGACTCCTATTCCATTTGCAAGTGGCAAATTTCGTAGCAAGGAATTAAAGATTTGGTTTGTAATGACATGAACTCGATATCACAAACGCTGTATTTGACGATTTATTTATTATTTATAATATAATTAGTTTAATTGCTCGTATAAATACATGGGTAATTATGTATATATTATCTTATATTCGTTTGTTTAATTATATAATTATGTTGTATTGATACAAAAATCATAATATAAGACTTTTTTGAAAACTAAAAGAATTTTATATTTAAGTCACTTGAAATAGAAAAATAAATAATAACTTTAGGAATATCGTAAAATTAAACTATGATTACGTTTGTGTTATGGAAAGTAATTTATACACAATATTTTTTTTGTCATATACAACAAAAAATGTATGTGGTTGAAAAAAATGATTGGTTAAGATCTTCCAATTAGTCTTTTATTTAAATTAGTAGATTAGAAGATGATTTGTGTGTTTGTTTGCTCGCTAATGGGCTCTATAATGTTAACCAGGAACCGATATCAACAAAAGTACAAAACTACCATTTTCTCTTCACTAAATTTCCGAGAATATTACTTAAGAGGAAAAAGAACGATAATAGGAAACAAAGGAGGTTGAAGTCTTTATTACAAAACAAATCCTTAATTCCTCTCATTGTCACAGTTTCTTTAGGCAACAACCAACCCCACCCCACCCCCGGTAATGTATGTCGTATTTTTGCCATTTAGATTTTTACTCGACTCTTCTTCATATCCATCTTTGCCAAAGTATATATCTCGAAACCCTTCTTTTTGCATGCTTCAATCACCCCCAAAATACACACACATACACACCAAGAACACACACTACCACTACCTCTGCCAACAGGCTTTCTAGAACTGTTATTTGCATGTTCTTTGTTGCCATTACTTGTTTACGATCTTGATGTGAATCTTTTGAGTGTTTTCACTAAATGGGTGTCTGTTTTCTTTACTAATTTAACTAAAAGTATCTTACTTTCGTTGTTTCAAGATTTTAAGGTTATTTCAATCGGGTCCACTGCTCGCTGATGGGTCCTATACGAGGAAGCAAAAAGAAAAGGAGAATCGATATGGAAAATGGTTTGGCTTCTGGGTCTTCTGAAGAGGGCTCTATTGATTGGTGGGATGACTTCTCCAAGCGGATTGCTGGTAATTTTTGTTCTTGAAATCATCAAGTTACGGTTTTGCTGTTTTTGCTCGTTTATATTGTTTGTTAATTTTGCTTGATAATATGCGTATAATCAGTTTGGGTGAATTTGATGTGCGGGCTTTGCTATGTTCTTATTTTTAATTGATTTCTATGTTATTGCCTTGCAAATGCATATTGATTGCTGTAAGAAACGATCCCTAATCTGCTGCTTTTTTTTTAACTCTTGTAGTTCATGTTCTTGACCTAAAACTATGATTGCTAGATGAAACTGTGTTTGACTTCTATTGGGGACTATTTGTTCAGTTTTGACTTGAATGTGATCTTAAAACCTTAGATGCAATCAATTTTGGGTAATGTAAAATGTTTGATTATCCATTCAAGGGATTCCATATATATATATTAAGTGATTGATTATTTTCAACAGTAACACCTACTTGAAGTATCACGATATGGACATATAAATTCAATTTTATCTTGAAAGAGATTTGAAAATTCCTGGTCAAGTAGAAGTTTGTCACACTGTTCATATATAATTCTTGGCCTCTTGAGCTTTTGATCAAGAGTCAGACATATGACTTTTGAAAGTCAAATCTTTAACTTAATATGCATACTTAAGTTAACAACTCCTCTACCTTTTCAACACGAGAGTTTGTCTAGTTGGTAGTGCTTATTACATAGTTCCTGCTGTTCTACTTCTATTGCTCTCAGCATTGAACAGTTCATTAAAAAATTAAGTTTAAAGGCAATTTTAATTAATTCCAATCATTCTTTTCCTTTTTTTCTCTCTTTTTTTAGGATGCAGCATTATTTAGTCCTTGATCTGGGCATCATACTGTAGAAATGGCCAATTTAGTAATCTGCATGTATATGATTATATTCATCAGTCAGCATGTATATGTTTACCAGTTGATCAAATGTCAACAGTGTTGGTGAAAAAGGGACTATATGTTTATCTTCATAAGTCAGCATGTATTAGCCAAGAAATTTTGATATGGTTTGGGTTGTCAAGTTTTCATCTTTGTTACCGTGCTTGCAACAACGGATAAATGTGTTCTCTGTGTCCCAAAATGTTAGTCCTTTAAGGTTCTAGTTTACTAGTTAATGATTACTGTTTAGGCGATTCAGTTTAACTCTCTTAAAAACTTTACTTTATTTCTATGTTTGTTACTTGTAAGTAATGCAGCCTATGCTTTGTTGGCTGAGAGAAAAATAGCTTTAGGTGCATTTTGTTATTTGTGCTAAAACCAAGTATTTTAAGTTCCAATATGTTAGCCCATTAAGGTTTTGGCGCACCATATTAGGGTTGTTGCTGTTAAAATTAGTATGTGATCATTCTAAACTTGTATAACAATTGGACCCCTGAAAGTTATAGAACACTTGAACTTTCTTTATGTATAGAGCTAGATTAGGGGTATCTAAGAAAAATGTGATATCTACATGCTCGTTGATTAGCTAAATTACTTACATGAAGAAAAATGGAAAGAAAAGGGACTAATTGACCGGGCTCGAGGGAATGAAAGCTTGGAAATAAACCTCATTTTGAAAATGTGAAGACTAACCTTTGCTCTATTATATATAACGACTACATTCAGATTCCAAGTTATATTGTTCCTCATGTTGGTTGGGCTTGTGACAATACTAAAATATGGTATTTGCTATGATACATTTAATTCAGTTCTATCTCGTTGTGTTAACACAGTGATGAAACCATGCCTCTTTTTGTCAGACTGATTTAGGTGCAGCCGTGCAGGTTGATAATTAAAAAGAGTAATCCACCAATATTACAGATTAAACCTGACTAAGGTACCGAATGATAATGAAAGAACTTCATGTTAAAAGTAAATAGCTTTATACCAATGTAACTAACTAAACAATTGCAATGATTTCCTTATCCAAAGTTTGCATCTTTTTGGTTAAATTACCAAATAAGTTACCTATTTGTACCTTATCATCGTTTGATAATAGGTTTACAGGATTCCTTGTGTGTTTTCAGGCAATTCACTAAGTTTCTTAGACATTGGCCAAATGAAATGTCGATATTTTTTTTTGGGACATATATGTTCACATATACTTGTGTTTACCTACAAAAAATACATTGCTGGATTACTGTGGTAATTATTTGCAAGATTGATTTGTTTTTTCTTTCTTATTCTTTAGGTATGAACTATTCTTTTATGCTGCTCAAAATGATGTGTTTTGGCTGTACGCTCTTCTTATCATACATAGTTTAACGGAAGTTTGTTATAGTCAAATGTCTTTTTTGCCCTTAGATAGCGTAGACCCCAAAAGTAATGTCACTAGTAATTTTTAGGATACATTGGTCATAGCCATATAGGCTAGTTTAGTTTCCATGATGGGAAAGGTTTTGGGACAATCCAGCTTAGAAGTTAGAGGTGACAAATGCACATGTTGTCGGAAAAATTATGTATTTTATTTTGGTTTTATAAATAAGGAGTGTTTTAAAATATATTTTAGAATCTCTATAGTTAATATATTAAATTAAGTTTTCTTGATATATCAATTTAAAAGATTTTAAGCATTTGAATAACTTTTGATACTAACTATCCATTTGATCTATTTTCTTTTTTGCCATGTTTTTAAACGTTACCAGTTTGACCAGCCGCAGATAACATACAACCCGAATCTACAGTTTTTGGGTGAATGAACGAAATTGCTACTTTCAATAGTAATTACTACAAACTTTTTGAGACAAAGTGATTAGTAAATATGAGATGCGAGTGTGTCATGAAATGATATAGTCTTGTCACCAATCATATGGATATAGGGAAATCTAAGGATTTGTGTAAAAAACAAGAAAATGAGATACTTTTCAAATCTTTGAAGAAATTGTGTCAAATTGATTCCACATCTTTGCAGGTTCAGTCGCATCTCCATCTAAAGGTCTGGACCAATTTGAGTCGGTTTTCAAGGTTTCAAGAAAGACGTTTAACTACATATGCTCACTTGTAAGCGAGCCCATGATGGCCAAAACAACCAACTTTGTGTTCTTGAATGGCAAATCAATGTCTGTAAACGATCAAGTAGCTTTGGCTTTGAGACGATTGAGCTCTGGTGACTCGTTGATAGGCGTAGCCAACTTTTTCGGTACCAATCACTCCACTGTCTCTCAGGTCACTTGGCGGTTCGTGGAGGCAATTGAAGAACGTGGGCTCCACCATCTCCAATGGCCGTCAACAGAAGTAGAAATCTCACAGATAAAATCCAAATTTGAGAATATCAGAGGCCTTCCTAATTGCTGTGGTGCAATTGATACCACTCACATTGTGATGTTGCTAGCAGCTTCAGATCGATCAATTGATGTGTGGCTTGACCGTAAGGATAACCACAGTATGATCTTGCAGGTATGTCGAATTGGTAATCTATTACAGGTTTTCCCTTTCACTAATGAACGGGTGATAATTAATTCGACCCATTCACTAATGAACGAGTTTTCTGCCTTTCAGGTGATTGTAGATCCTGACATGAGATTCCGTGACATAGTTACAGGATGGCCCGGAAAGATGGACGATGCATCCGTGCTCCAAAAGTCAACTTTTTGTGATTTATCAGAGAAAGGAGAGAGGCTAAACGGGAGCAAACTGAAGCTCTCAGAAGGAACCGAGCTTCAGGAATACATAGTAGGAGACTCTGGTTTCCCTCTTCTACCATGGCTCATGACTCCATACCAAGGCCGAGACCTACCCGAAACAAAAACCGAATTCAACAAACGCCAGTTTGCAACAAGGTTGGTGGCTCAAAGAGCATTGGCACGGTTGAAAGACGTGTGGAGGGTGATTCATGGAGTGATGTGGAGACCAGACAAGAACAGGTTACCTAGAGTTATTCTCGCGTGTTGTATCCTTCATAACATTGTGATTGACATGGAAGATGAGATGTTAGATGAGTTGACTTTGACTAGTCAACATGACTCGGGGTACCGCACTGAGGTTTGTGACATGGCTGACACAAATGCTTCACTCACCAGAGATAAGCTGGCTCTCTACTTGTCTGGAAGACTGCCTGCTTGATCCTTTCATACATTTGGGTCATGAGTTTGTATATCACATAGCAGAATGCTTAAGGTTTCAGATATTAGTTTTTTATTTATATATATATATATACAATACATATATTCTATTGTGTTTCGCTTTTTCGCCAAAAGGGTTTTCGTGTAGAGCTCGTGTCTATGATAAGTTTCATGATACGACATCCGTCTTCTTGACAGGTCAACTTTGAGAACCAGGTTCAGTCTATTATTTTTAGGTTCAGATTAAGCCAGTTTTGACACAATAATCTTGACGTTCAACCAAGTAAGAAGGGTTGAGCGATGTCACGTTGACCCCTAAAAGTCAAAGAAGTTTTACAAGAAATGTGCGGGTTTGATATCCAACGTCGATAAGTAATAACTTGCTTTTTCGTGTTTTATTAACTTTTTGTTAATTATTTTAATCTTTGTTTTGATATAATGTTTTAATTTTATGTAATGTGCTTTTTAAAATTTTGTGTTTAAGAAACAACTGTTGTTCTTTTTAAGTATTTAATTAAAAGAAATTAGAAGTTGGTAGAAATTTTGAGGGATGTTGCAAAAACTATTATAAAAAAGAATTAATAATAACGTTAGTATGTCATGAAAGATGTAACTGGAGAAAGACTTTAGTTCTCAAATTCTCACATTATATTTTACTAAGATTATAATGTGTTATACAGCTCAATTTTGTTTGTAGTTGCTTTTAATATGAAAGATGATATATACATAACATAAATTAACCGTATATGACTAATATATGACTCTTATGTTCTTATCAATTTATTTTTTTAATTCTCACATGTAAATTTAAGGATATAATGATTCAAATAATTACTTTTACTGTGTATAACTAGATTATGTTGTGTATTAATTATTATTATTTTAATTTAGTAAAAATAAAGCATGTTTGTGGTGAAGTGGCAGGATATGTGTGTGCATAAACCCAACCATCTAGAACATTAAATGGCCTGATATGAGCAAGTCCTGGGCTTAAAATGGCATGACATGAACACCATCTAGAAACTCCTCTATGTTACCAACTAACCTAACTTTGGCTCCAACTATTTAGCCACTATCTTGTCAGGAATAGCCTCTCAAGTCTCAACTCTCCAAGTGATTTCTTAATTACCAAAAATATCAAATACAAAAACATCATTTGCTTTGAGAGAAAAGGCAAATAAACACCATAATTTTTTAATAAAAATAACAGAGATTTATTATAAGGTCCTGGAAAATAAAATAGAAAAGGCAAACAAACACCCTCTATCAAAGGGCTAATTTCTAGCCATGTGATGTCTTTTGCGATTTTCTTTGTCTCATCCCCACCCATACTCGCTATTTATGCGAGTCTAAACTAATACTAAAAGGAGAAGTGACATCTATATATTGATGTTCACATGTATACACTATCAAATTAGATCATAACTAAACACATGAGGTGGGGTATACATCAATCTTAATGGTGTATAGATCATCTTTCTAAAAAAAATATTGATGTAAAACTGTCTTTAAAGAGAAGAATATGTTTTAACCATTTTCTTAAGAGTTTAATCTTTAAAGTTTTAAGATCAATATCAGTTATAGGTGACTTCGTCCTTTATCTTCAAGAACCAAGAACTAATGGTATGTTTGGCAAAAAGAGCTGGTAGTTGTAGCTGGAAGCTGTTAGCTGGTAGCTGAAAGCTGGAAGCTGGTAGCTGGAGCTGGAAGCTGTTTATTTTATTTATATAAGTGTTTGGCAAATTAGCTGGAAGCTGGAACTTAATAGAGTAAAATGACAAAAAATGACAAATTATAAAAATATGAGGAATTATAAAATAATTAAAGATGGTATTTAGGTAATTTGGTATATAAAAAGCTTCCAGCTAGTTGTAAAAGCTACTTCAAGAAGCTTTTTGTTTTAGAGCTTCTTTGCTTTAAAAAAAGCTTCCAACTTTTACATCCGAACATGACTTGTAGCTTTTTATTTTAAAACAAAATGCTACCAGCTACAATAAGCTCCAAAAAGCTCTATACTGAACATACCCTAAGGAGCAGAAAAACATGATAATAAAGATTTTGTGTAAAATATATATACATTAAGCTTTTATATTTGATAATAAAGAATTCGTTTCTTTTGTACGGAGAGAAGCCGGAACTAAAAAATAAAATACATATCAAACAACTCCATGAAATCACATGGAAATGCACAAGTGACGTGGATACTCATGGCCCGTCTACGTGGCCTGATTTTCCGCTACGAATTTATCCTTAACTACCATCGATATGGAATTTAAAATTCGAAAATGCACCATTTGATATGACGACCAGAAACATCCTCCTTCCTTAAATTATTTAATTCTGTTTCTTCAAAATCATTCTTTTGTTTTTCTTTTTTTTTTTAGAAAGCATTTTTAATCATTCTGATTCATCTTTTATCCATGAAAAAGTAATATTTATAATTTAAAAATGCTATTTTCTTTTTTAGAAAACATCCTACGGCTTTAATGAATAAACTGATAAGTTGTAGAATTTCATAGAGGGATATAAAATATTTATTTTAATAAAATGTTACTTTTATATATGAGAATAAGATTTATATACACACGTACATATATATATACCTACGTAATTGTGGTACAAGTAATATAGCATGCATTTAAGCATTTTATGTATATTACGTAACTTTTTATGTATGTAAATCACCTCACGTTGTATATTTGAATGAAAAAAATATTCATTTAGATTTAAACAACGTACCACTAATTGTTATTCCCAGGGATGAATGTTTGTTAAAAGCTTAGCGCGTTATATATTTCACCTGGTTTGAGTGATATTCAGGATTATTTTTCTAGTTATATTTCAGTTGTATATTATTCTTGAACAAACATAAAGTTAACTGGATATTGTGAATTAGATCTCTCATTTAGTGGTGAATTAAGTTGAATTCAAAGAAACAAATCAATAATTTTATAAATGTATCTATATTGATGGAGTTATAGTTATTCTTTTTTTACCTTTGCCTTTTAATCTTAATTTATATTTTCTTTCAATCGTTATCTTCTAATATATATAAAAATCTAATTAGAAAAAATTTATTAGATAATCTAGACCTTTCATTTAATAAAAGATTAAATCTTAGTCATTCATTCATTTAATTCTAAAATTTTGATTTTGACTTTTTAGAGTCAAACTAATGTGATTAAACAATGTGAATTAAAATAAATATAACCTTTAATCAAATTAATGATAAATATCACCATCATATATAAGCAACAAATAAATCAATCTTTAAAAATCAAAATTACGTGCATTAATAAAAAAAATTATCCATAACTATTTTTCAAAACAAATTACAAAGATTATACTATCCATAAAAAATCACTAGATTAACACACGCAATGTGGCAGTATCAAATAATTTCTACTCGATAATTAGTCTGTTTTTGGTATTTAGGGATACAATGATAACAAATAGTTTTCCATTGGTAATATGTCCATTTTTTTTCTTTTTTTCATTTTCTTTATTTTTCTGTTTTCAATCAACTCTTTTATTATTTTAAATAAATTTTGAGAATAATTAAATAAGAAAAAAGGTCTCTACTTATAAAGTAGGTTAAATTACATATCAATACATAGTGTAAATTAGTAATTTGAAAATATTAAAAATTAAGAGATTAAGAAAATAAATAAATAAATTTGAAAGTATTGTTTAAGAAAATATAAAATATATGTTTATAAATACTGATTATATGTTATTCAGGTTTATGAGTTATACTTATACATATTTTTTGATAAATAAGTTAAAATATTTATTACATAATTGATTATTTATTACTTGAAATTTTTTTATTTAGAGCTTTAGTTATCAAAATAAAATATAAGAATCTTATTAAATCTATCTAATAGTTACTTCATATAATAGTTTTCATTTATTTATATGAAATGTAATTTAAAAATCTTTAAGCACTGTGTATCATATAAGAATTTACTCTAGTATTATTAAACATAATATCTTTATGTTATTATATATATAACAATTATTAACATTAACTGTTAATTGGTTGGAGAGGTATACAATATATGAAGATGAGCACATATCGGTTCCAATCTTAATTACATGACTTTATATGCCTTTAACTTTTCTTTTCTCCAGCAGCCTTTTGTTTTCTTTACTTTTTAATTTTATTAGTATAATATATATTTAATACCTTTCCAAAATATAGAATGTAATAAATACATATTTGTAATTGTTTCATTATTACCAACATTTAATAAAAAAAATTCTCATAATAATGGTATACCATCGTATTACCTTATGAAATGTATCTTTTTACCTTATAAATAAATAAATAAATATTTAATCTAATACTAAAAAGATAAATTTCATTTGATAACTATCGTCTTACCTTATTATTTGTGTTGATATACACATACGTGGGTGTGGTCGGTAACTTTTTGTTTTGAAAAAAATATACAAATCATGTTCAGATAGAAAAACTGGAAGCTTTTTGTTGGTGCATAATTGTAAATCCCTAGTTCTTATCAATCCAATACATACATGTTTACTTGAAATATTAATTCAAATGTATTTTGATTAATTGTTTGCATGTGTATATATTCTTAGTGATTCTTTGTGATGATCTTAAGCTTACAAGTACTTAATCATGTGTTGATGTGTGTTTGGAAGTTTAAGTTTAGGTGAAAGATCACCACGTGCGAAGTCAGGCTCACTACGTGCGTAGTGGAGCTCACTACGCGCGTAGTGAAGAAGGTCGGTTAAAGTTAAATTAATTATTATAGATATAACCAGTACGTGCGTACTGGACGCGATACGTGCGAAGTGAGATACATTACGTGCGCAGTGAAATTAATTACTCTATAAATACCGCCTAATCTCGTATTAGCGTGGGGGATTCGAGAGAAATTATTAGAGGAATCGCTAGAAATCAACCGGGAGCCTTACGTAATCGACCATATACGACCTTAAGGCTACTAAATCGCGAACTTAGTGTTCATTACGTATCCAAGGGCAGCCTTAAGCATTCTGTGTGAGTTCTTAGAGTTTGTTCTTGCTTCTACTCTGTGTGTTACTCTGTGTGATACTGTGTGCCGGACACCTAAGCAGATCTTAGAATCCTTAGGAGGTTTGGGAAATAGAAATTCCGCACTATTTCTCATCCTAGATCAGTCCTAGCGTAAGGGTGTTTTAGTTTAGTTTAGAACCCCGTTCCCCAACGGTCCTACAAAGTGGTAGCTTTGTTAAATAAACAGGATGCTATAGTCTTTTACATCAATCAAATTGATACTCTAAAACGGGATCTTGCTAGTTCTAAAGTCGATTATGAAACTTTAAACCAGAAACTTAAAAGTTATTCAACTTCATCTTACTTGTTTGAGCACATAATCGACCGGAGACCTCAAGGTTCCGATTTAGAAAAAGACAAAAAGACATACACTAAATGTCCACCACCAGTGTTGAACCAAGTGGTGAAAACAGATGTCTTTACTGAAGCTGACCAACTTCCTTCCAAGGTTGATGCACCTTCTGCTTCAACCTCAAAACCTGATTTAAAAATGAAGGGAAAAGTTGGTGAGCCTCAGAGGAAAGAGGCCAAACCAGAAGAAAAGCCTGAATCTGGTATGAGACAACTTCTAGGCAATTCTTCTGGTCAAGGTACGTTAATGCAAAATGTGCAAGCTGCACTCCGAACCATAGAAAAGGAGGGTGCAAAGTCTCCTGCAACCCGTCCTTATGAGGAAGTTAAAATTTTGCCAAAACAACGTGGTTTAGGAGTTCAGTCAAAAAGTCAAGTAGAGCAAAAAGTGCCACATAACCCTGCAAAACCTCAGTTAAACAGGGTCTGCTATGTGTGCAGGAGACCTGGTCACCTCAGTTATGAGTGTGATCAGCAACAACAGAGCTGCAGGGGGAAAGTTGATTCTTCTGAAAATTTTCAGAAAAATAAAACGTTTAATCAAAATAATAAAAAATCAACTGACCCTCATCAGCTCAAAAGGACGGTTGGGGAAACATCTAGTAAACCCAAAAGTCCCAAGGTCAGTCTGAAGGGGAAGGAACCGTTTCATAAGGTGATTAATGCTTCTAGTGCTTATCACAAGACTCCTTCCCGTCAGGATTTGAAATGGACCACTAAATCAGAATCCAAAACGTCCAATAGTCAAGATACCAATGCAGACCTCAAAGCTACTGGTATGTGGATTAATGTGCAAATTGTTGGAGAAGATGGGAAACCCATGACCATTCGGGCATGGGTTCCTAATGCTAACTAATTATCTGCTCTTTGTGCAAGGTGCCATCAGATTCCAAGGCAGACATGTATACTAAGGCATTTGATAAACCCAGGTTTTTATTCTTAGTGAATGAAAACGGGATGAAAACCAAGTGTGAGGTTGTCCCTGATGATGCGACTTAGTGTCCTTGTTCATGTGACTGTGTGTCTATTTTCTGTGTGGTTATATCTCGTTTGTTTTTGTGTTTATTTTCTGTGTGTTTTTCCGTTTCTATTCTTTCTAGGTATTTATTTCTTTAGTATTTTAGGGAGAGATAGGTGCAACATAGAAAATACAAAAAAATCAGAAAACATAGAAAATACAAAAAAATCAGAAAACATAGAAAATACAAAAAAAATCAGAAAACATATAAAATAAAAAAAATCAGAAAATATAAAAATGAGAGGTTGATCCAACTCAAATGGAAAATGATGGTACACTGGCGTTCTATACAAAGTATGTCTAGTAAAATTAGGACTGAAGGCATGCATATATTCTTGAGAAAACTGTCTGAAAATTTAGTTAAATCAGATAAGAAACAGATGGCGTGTAAGGCATATGATGAGAGTCTAGACTGATAAGTGGTTATGCATGTGGAAATCCATCAAAGATTCAAACTATCGAGACATTCCAAGTCTACAAGTCAATAACAGTTGAGACTAACTTAGTCTGGTGCACACACCTGTTACCATGCCAAATGTGATAGATGACAATGAGCAAAATGTAAAAAGAGGGTGAAAAATTGACCCCAATCTGAGATGTAAAAAGAAATAGATATATAGATTTATTAGTGTTGAATTGTCAAAGAGCATAAAATGCAGTGACAAAAGCTCAACAGAAAGATCTATTAGTGTTGAATTGTCAAAGAGCATAAAATGCAGTGACAAAAGCTCAACAGAAAGTATCAGAAGTGGTGAAAAATTGACCTCCATGTCAAAGAGCATAAAATGCGTTGACAAAATCACAAAGCACATAAGCATGGTGGTTGGGTATTCAAGTTGTGCATCCTACTGAGTGAGTCAAAACACTGTGAGATTTTAAAAGAGATAGTCTTAACCATGTACTCAGTTCTAGATAATCAGAAAATGTTGAAATCAAATCTGTCTTTATCTGAGGAAAGTTAGATTGACAGACAGAAATTGAGGGAGTATGCCTGTGCCCAATGTTCTAAAATGAATGATGACTAAGTATAGATGTGCTGGTACTGATTCCATCTTGGAACCTTCTCACAAAAGGATTTAATTTCAGTAATTTACTTTTTGTAAATCTTTAGTGTTTTCATTTCTGTTTCTTAGTGTTTAGGATTTAATTTGTTTACAGTCTGCATTTTCATTTTCTTTATAATCAGAAAAATACAAAAAGATTTTTAGTGTGTTATTTCTTGTGCGTTGATGTGCTCAAATGTTTATGATTTGCATTGAAGTTACTGACCGATGTGTGATGAGTACAGGATTGTCGAGAAAAAGGCTAATTCAATGTGAGGAAGCGAAGTCGCACGAAATAAATCAACTCGCACGAAGTGGATGATCATGACGTGCGAACTGGATTGGTGTACACGAAGTGTGATCCAACCCGCACGAGGTAAGATCCACCACATGCGAAGTGGTCAGTCACTTTGTATGACTTTGTTGGATAACATCATGCGAAGTGCATCCACTTCGCACGCAGTGGAACAAGGTATATATACTATTCCCGTGCGTGTTCATCAGTACGCGCTCATATGTCAAACAGTATACTCGCATTCTCTCTCGATTTTTGATTTTCAATCTGTGGTGAAAGAGTGTTTTCGATCCGGTTTCTTAATCGATTTTTCCTTGCGATCACAGTGGTATGTTTATTATCTCAATCCAATGGTTAGATCTCGCGTTATAGACGATTTTGTGTTCGAAAGTTTAAAAAAAACTGAGATTTGAGATCTACACGTGTTAATTTGTTAGATTTAAGTGAAAAGGAACCTTTGTGGACTTAGTTAGATGTCATTTAATCACTTAATCGGAACAAAAACATCGTTAATCATGGGTTTTAAGGAAATAGCTTCGTCGAACTGTTCTTCGATCATGAACATTGGCCGTGCGAAGTGAAGGCCATTTCGCACGAAGTGGGCTTCACCTCGCACGTACTCAACAGTGAGAACGATGAAGTTGATGAATTTCACCCGCACGAAGTGAAGTTCACTCCGTGCGATCTGTGTCCATCACGTGCGAAGTGAATCATAATCTAATTAAAATTATAGTTTATTATGTCCAACCACTTCGCACGTGGTAGAATGTCAATTTTAATATGAACGTTTATTCTAATCTGCAGACTTTAACTGTGTGTTACAATCAGTGGATGTGTCTTTCTAATGTGCATAATGTTTATTCCACAGAATTCAAAAATGGAATCCACTCAACTCGGAAGTTCGTCCGCACAAAACCCCGCTGAGACTGCATCTGGCAGTGGGAGTCAGACCAAGGCTGAGCTGAAAGCTGGTGACATGCATAACATTCGGGCCTGTATGACAAAGAACAAATTAACAAGGGATTGCGATGAAATAATTGATTATTTGACGAGGTCGAGAATCCATAAAGCAATCATAGCTGTATGCACAGCATACGCTTCACATCAGCAAGAATTCTGGAACACTGCTGTATATGATGAATCCCTGGGTGGGATTCGAGGGGAGGTGCAGAAACAACCTGTGTTTGTATCAGAAGGGGTATTGAATGAGCTGCTTGAGCTCGGGGATGACCTAGCCAACCCAACTACTTTGAACAGCTGCCGAGTAAAGGGTTGTTTGCTAAGATGTGGTTATACGGGGGAGATCCGTAATGAATCAATATACAAAACCAAGCTCTGCCCCCCGTATCGTTACCTGATGCACGTCATTTCTCACTGTTTGGGGCCGCGGAGAACAGGCCATGATCAGCTGAACCAAACATTCTCCCATCTATTTGTGGCACTCGTGCTGAATGTAAAATTCAACATTTCAAGGGCCATTTTCAACTGTTTAAAGGAGAACTTGTCTAAGAAGGACGGGAGATTTCTGATGTATCCCCGATTCCTTCATATCGTTTTTGATACCCAAGTTGAGGGTTTGGTAAAGGAGGACGGAGACAGAATCAAGCTGAAGCACATGAACGAGCAGACTGTGCGACAAATGAGCCGGTACATTGGCACCTCTATCCCTCCGAAAAGACGTTTGATTTGCCATCTGGGCAACCCAGATTACAAGGCTCCAGAAAGGAAACATCTCTGGAGGAACGAGGGCTCCACATCCCAGGTGGAAAACATCGAGATAATTTCGGATGATGAGGAGCCTGAAGTTCAGAGTCAGGAAGTCCGGGATCCCACTGGGGGAGAGGCTATCCCGGGGAGCCTAGATGACATCAATGTTGATGACTTCTTTGAAGAAGATGATGAGGAGGCAAGTCGCAAGAGGAAGGAAAAGGGGGTGGTCGATGAGCCAGAGAAAAAGAAGAAGAAGGTCTACAAGTTCAAGCCGCTGGTTGCTTCTGCAGAGATTATTGTCAAACCCACCACAGCAACAGCCACTCCAGTTACAGCCACTGCTCAAGGTGCTGCAGGACCTTCTCAAACAGGCTCTCAGCTACCATCTATAGCTATCGAAGAAAATCTGAGCAAGCTCCAAGGCTACATGCTAGACATGATAAAAGATGAGAAAGAAAGGAAGCTGGAGCTAGCAGAAGTGAAACAGAAAATGATTGAGAAAGAAGCTCAAATTGAAAATTTATTGAAAAGAGACATGGAGAAAGATGCACAGATCGAGGATCTGTTGAAAAGAGATGCAGAGCGAGAACTGAAAATAATTGAGCTTGAGAAAAAGAATGAGACCATGGAACAGATCTTAATTGAATATACTCAAGAATTCAAAAGGTTGAAGGCTCAGGTTGAAAAGCAAGACGAGGAGGTGTTAAGGTTGAAGGAGGCTGCTGAGTCTGAACAAGCAGGAACATACTCAGGAGACGAACAAGGTTGATGTCAGTCTGTGTGACTTTGTAGTTATTGTTTTATGATGTAATTGAATGAAACAATCATGTATATTTAATCGTTTCTTGTGAGATGAAATGTTTGATTTTAACTTACACATGTTTATGGTTTCTTATTGTTGTGTGAAGATCCATTAATTGTTCAGCCATTGAAAGTTGATATTCCTCAATCGTCTCGTCTGCTGAGTGTTCAAGGGCGAATTGTTTCACAAAATGAGTATGATGCAGAGGAATGAGAAATACTTCCATTCCTGACAAAAGAACAAATTGCCGAACTTTTACAGATTCCTGTCGAAGATGTTATTCTAGAAGAGGTGGATGAAAGCTTTGTGCAACCACCTCAAGCTGAACAGGAACCTGTATTTGACACTGATGAGATTGAGATTGAGGATGAAACCGATCAACACTATCCTGGTCAACAAAAAGACGACAACCTGTCTGACCTTGCCGATTTTTTCAAAACTGCTAATGCTGAGGAAATCAACAAAAGAGCTGAAGTTAGAGAACAAGAAAATGTTGATTTTGACTTAGAAAAATATCTTGGTGATAGAAAATCTAAGCAAGATGAAAGAGAAGCTAGACGAAAGAAGTATCAACGGTTTCTGGAATGTCAGGCAGGGAAAGAAAAGAAGTCTGAAAGCTCACCGGAGTATACCAAGTTTTATCAGACTCTAGGCAAAAAGACGGATGGTGAAATTGTTGGTTGGTGCTATATGCCGGAATTTAATGTTTATGCAGTTAAAAGGGAAAGAGGAGTTGAGTATTTTCAAAGGGCAAATGATATCCAGACTCTGCCGTTCTATGATATTCGACAACTTGCTCGTCTGCCCCTTTTAGACTGTGACGATCACAGCATGCAAAATGGTTTGAGACACTGGTGAAGCGTAAGGCTCGATTTGGATGGAAAAACTTAAAGCCTTATGTGCCAGGTGTCAAGAGCCATCCAACCAAGATAGATCCACTGACAGGAAGGAAATTCAAAGTGCTTAATTGCAAAGCTCCTCGTTGTATGAAGAAGTTACCATTGAGAACCATGCCTACTGGGTGGAGCGCAAGGTTTAAATGGTGGTACTTTAACGAGAAAACAACTGAGGCAGTGATTGTATTGGATGATGACATGTCTGGTGGAGAAACGGTTAAAGTATTTGATCCTATGTGGATTAAAAATTTTGGGAAGGACGACATTACTGTTTTGTACTACAATCCAATCCTCTACAAAAATCAGTATATGGATTTGGCATTGCAATTTCAAAAGGTCGTTCGAATTTGCTTTGCATTCGACATCTACGCTGGATCTGAAGAAGTCAAGTCTACAACTTTGTGTTAGCTAGATTGTCGTTTTGTTTGCTTTGTGCATTTTACTTTGTGCATTTTTGCTTAGTGCAATTTTTGTTAATAGAACTAGGTCTTAGGGGGAGTTTGTTGGTGCATAATTGTAAATCCCTAGTTCTTATCAATCCAATACATACATGTTTACTTGAAATATTAATTCAAATGTGTTTTGATTAATTGTTTGCATGTGTATATATTCTTAGTGATTCTTTGTGATGATATTAAGCTTACAAGTACTTAATCATGTGTTGATGTGTGTTTGGAAGTTTAAGTTTAGGTGAAAGATCACCACGTGCGAAGTCAGGCTCACTACGTGCGTAGTGGAGCTCACTACGCGCGTAGTGAAGAAGGTCGGTTAAAGTTAAATTAATTATTATAGATATAACCAGTACGTGCGTACTGGACGCGATACGTGCGAAGTGAGATACATTACGTGCGCAGTGAAATTTATTACTCTATAAATACCGCCTAATCTCGTATTAGCGTGGGGGATTCGAGAGAAATTATTAGAGGAATCGCTAGAAATCAACCGGGAGCCTTACGTAATCGACCATATACGACCTTAAGGCTACTAAATCGCGAACTTAGTGTTCATTACGAATCCAAGGGCAGCCTTAAGCATTCTGTGTGAGTTCTTAGAGTTTGTTCTTGCTTCTACTCTGTGTGTTACTCTGTGTGATACTGTGTGCCGGACACCTAAGCAGATCTTAGAATCCTTAGGAGGTTTAGGAAATAGAATTTCCGCACTATTTCTCATCCTAGATCAGTCCTAGCGTAAGGGTGTTTTAGTTTAGTTTAGAACCCCGTTCCCTAACGGTCCTACACTTTTTTTAAAACAGAAACTCTAAAACAACACGCTACGTGAATTAGCTTTTAAAACTAGTTGAGAGTTTTTATTTACTAAATTACTTAAATACTCTTTTAAATGTTTTATAATTCATCATATTCTTATGATTTATCATTTTACACTATTGAACTTTAACTGTCATCTATTTTTTCAAACATATATATAACTAAAATATACAACTTTAGTCCCAGCTACCGTGCCAAACATACTCATGAATTGGTTATATGTGTGTATATAGATTTAAACCAAACATTACATATTAAACTTTATAAGAAAAATATATTAGACATAATATAAAAAAATGAACCGATTTAAATGCGAACATCTTAAAATTTCAATTTTCTTTCACTTTATTTCAACTATTTGTGTTTGTAATTAACATTTATCTATGTTTACTCAAAATTTCATTATAACGCGCGATAAAACTAACTCGTTATAAAATAATAATAAAGATCAAAAGTTAGTTTATAAAATATATAATTTGTCAATTAATAATACACTTTCTCTCTCTACTTTTTTGAAGTTACACTCATTTTATTTCTCCTTACACCCCCTAAAAAATATTATAAAAATTAGACATGAACTGATATAACAATAATTTAGACATGAACTGATATAACAATAAGTTACACGAAAAGAAAAAAATATGTAACTATAGGTATGATATAACAATAATCTAGACATGAACTTGTATATTTTGATTATATATGTATTTGTTAAATGGGTTTAGTTTCTAAAAGTATATCCAAGTTGTCACTTTTTGCTATTGTGTATACCCATCTTTAAAAACTCTCATTTAGTGTATTAAAGTTCCTAAAATTACCATTTTATGTATCAAGTAACTTGTTACCTACTATATACTTAGGTGTATCAGGTTGACATGATGTGGCAAATGATTTGTCATCAATTTTATATATGTGGCAGGTGACATGGAACAATGGTAATAATAATAATAATAATAATAAAATCAAACACCCCAGATCTGCAAAATGCAGATCTTGAAGACGCAGCCCAGACTGTTCAGCAACAATCTTGAAGACGCAACCCAGACTGTTCAGCAACGATCTTGAAGACGCAGCCCACACTGTTCAGCATCGATCTTGAAGACGAACCCAGACTTGAAGACGCTGCCCAGTCTCCGACGATGCTTCAGTCTCCGATGATGTTTCACCTTCATCTTCAGTCTCCGGCGAGTTAGGGTTTCACACATTCTGCAGTCTCCGACGAATGTTGGATACCCAGAATCCCAGATCTGCGATTGATACTGTTTCCATCGCCATTGCCTGCATCTCTTCATCTTCATCACCATCGCCATCGGTATGTTTAGGGTTTTTGTTCGATTTAGGGTTTTCGTTCATACGAGATTTAGGGGTTTTGTTCAATTTAGGGTTTGCTTTTCTGGGTTTCATGTCTAATCGATGAAGATGAAGCAGATCTGTTGGTTTGTTCATACGATTGTTTAAAGTGATTAACATGTTCTTCATTTTCTGGATTTCTGATTCATGTTATTCATGATCTTCATACGATTCTGGGTTCGTCGATGGATTTATGTTTGTTCATACAGTTGTTTAGGGTTTGTTCATCGATGGATTTCTGTTTGTTCATAAGATTGTTTAATTCGATCGTTTTCTGGGTTCATTAGTTTTCTGGATTTCTGATTCATGTTCTTCATCATCTTCATGTTCTTCATCTTCATAGTTTAAATTAAAAGAGGTAAATATGATGTGGTAATGACATGGTTACACATGTGGATTTTTAGGAGCATTAAAATAAATCAAAAAAGACATAATTACCGGTTATCTGCTTAGCAGGTAACCCGATACACAAAATGGTAGTTTTAGAAACTTTAATACACTAAATGCGAGTTTTTAAAGATGGGTATACACAATAGCGAAAAGTGACAACTTGGATATACTTTTAAGAACTAAATCCTTGTTAAATTAACTGGTAACTGAAAATTAATATCACGGATATCATTTTTGTAAATGATTGTACCAATTACACCGATATTATTATATGTGTGTATATGTATGTGTATACGTGTCTTATTTTTTCCTTGTAATGGTAACTAGTCTTTCACTCAAAAGTCAACGATTTCACAATTCTAGAAACATGGTCAACCTCTCGTCATTGATGACGCCGTTACCCAACCTTGCTTTCCAGCCCCCATGGAATTCTAAGATATGTGCGTGTTCGACCCTTCGTATATAACTAACTATATATGCACTCAAACACACATCACCCACCACATTCAAACAATTCACACAATAACTTGTACTTTTTCCGATTTATCTAACTATCATTGAAATTTTATAATGAAGAGAAATTGGGATGATGATCGAGAGATCGAGAACTTAGCTATGGCCAACTGCTTGATGCTCCTCAATCGCGACGGCAGATCCTTGGATTCCGGTAGGGTTTTCAACTGCAAAACATGCAATAAACAGTTCTCGTCGTTTCAAGCCCTCGGCGGCCACCGTACAAGCCATAAGAAGCCTAAATCAACCGACGAATCGCCGCCCAAGGCTAAGACGCATGAATGCTCTGTCTGCGGATTGGAATTTGAGCTCGGGCAGGCGTTGGGTGGTCACATGCGGCGCCACCGTGACAGTCAGGCGGAGAAAATTGCTCCGGTGAAAGCGGTGGTGGAGGAGGTGGTGGTTGATGGCAGTAGGAGAGGGTTGTGTTTGGATTTGAATTTAACACCGTTTCAGAATGAACTTCGAATCTGGAGTCGCAATAGTGGAACGGCGGGAATTGCAATTTAGAACCGGGCCGGGTCTTGGTTTTTGTTTTTTTGTTTTTTCATTTTTCATTTTTTTTTTTGTGATATAGTTTAGATTTAGGGTGTAATTTCAAATTCTTTGAATTATGAGGACGATGTAGATACTCAGATTTCAGAATGTATTGCTATAAGCAATATATAAAAATAAAATTAACTTTGTTTAAGCTACTATCGTATACAATGTTTTTCCTACATATATTTCATTTAACTTTACGTTCTTTATATTAACTTTTATTTAAGCTACCATTATATACACAAACTAGTGATACTTGACGGTGTGAATAAATATGATCCATAATGGAAGTGGTGAACTGTTGAACAACTCCTTAGTTTCCCTCATTACCGATGCAGGTGGGATAACCATGTGAAGTTTAGACGTTCAGTGGACTACTCCATGATAACCCGATAAAGAAATCATGATAAAGATATTCCAATTAAGAATAGCACGATAAATATACATGATAAAGATGTTTTGATAAAGATGATAAGATAATGCTTTACGTATAATGCGTCTGACACAGATCTGCAACTTACATGATAAGAATATAAGATGACCTAAACATGACATGATTTTTATGGATACACTTATAGTGTGTCAAAGATTAATTTGACGAGCCTATTACCTTCATAGCTAACACTCATGTTTCTACTTATACCGTGCAAGACGAATATGGTGAAATTTTACAATCATGACTGATGTAGAAAGGTGCAAATATGAATTTAGCAAAAAAATCTGTCGGATTGAAAAGGCAAAAAAAATTGTCATTTGGTGGTGAGGGGTGTAGCTACACCATGAGCTCTTTGCCCTTTGTGTGAAGGTGAACTTGAGACCGTTAATCATCTATTTAATTTATGTTCTTTTGCAGTGGATGTATGGAATAGTTTGAAGAATTGGTGGTAATATTCAGGTGGATAGTCATGCATTATTTGAGCAACTTGTGTCCATCTTTGTGCAGTGCCGTAAATCGAAGAAAATGAAGCAGTTTCTGGAAGTAATAGCAAGCAGCACATTGTGGTTTGTGTGGAAGGCAAGGAACAACTTGCTATTTAACCGGAAAAGATGCTCGGCTGCTTTGCTTTGGTGGTTGAAGAAATCCAGGCTACATCATACCCTGGGTGAAATTTAAAGCCAATTGTATCAACTTAATTAATTTGATCAATTTGGTATTGTGATCCTGTTTTATTCTTCTAAACTTTGTAATTTCAATCTAGCATATTGCTGGTGAAATAATGAGATGAGTAAGCGGGATAATAATCAAGCCGAAGCTCCTTGAGTAATCTTCTCATTCGCTGTTAAAAAAAATTAATGATACAGGTAGAGAATTAAATGAAGAACCTTAGATATTATTACATTAACTCATTGATGACGTTATCGGTTATTTACAATTTAGACACGTCAATTTCATACTTTTATAGTTTTATGATATAAAATTTGTAAGTTTTCATCATAACTAATAAATAATGTGACTTATGAGTAAATTTTATATTTAAGTTTTTGGAAATGATGATTTAACAGTTTTACGTACTTTTTCCTATATCGTTCAGTTTTATTTATGGTATGTTATAGAAACAAAGAAGCCCAAATTCTTCTGTATGGAATTACGGATTTATGGAAGACTGTTTGGTAGATATGCTAGAAAAATTCAAAATTGGTTCTTGCCTTCTTGGTCCTGGGGAATGGGTATCTGTATTATGTATGCATGTGGGCTTTTTGCTTAGTTGGAATTCAAACCATTGACACCTAAATTAGATTGTTTGCCTTGGCAAAGTTTGAATAATCAACATATTGATTCCAGTGCTTTGTTCTTTTTGGAACGGGATCTTCTCTTTTTCCTATTTAACTTTAGGCTTGAGTTTCCTTTGTTTTAACAGAATGTGGCTTGTCTTAGAATGTGACAGAATATAAAAGATTGTATGCTACATGTTCAATCAAATGCAGAAATGATTACCAAAGGGGCAAAAGGCTTGTAACCTAGTGGTAGTATAAGATGTTGGAAGGTATTCCCCTTGCCCTATGGTCATGAGACAAGTTCCGCTATGAGAAAAATGTGTAAATTTAGGAATAGATTAGTGTGTTCATTCAAAAAAAATGCAGAAATGATCATTTTGGTTGTGATTGCTTGGGATATCTTGCAATGATTCTGTTCAACTTAGTAGTGTTAGTTATTGTTGAAATTGTACTTGCATTTGTTCTTATTCTAGTCATAGAGATTAAAATTACTCCAAATGTGGATACAATAATGTATCAGCATTGTCTTGGTTCAAGGAGTGTGAATGGTATGGTTGTGTTGATGTATAGTTCTTCATACCTCTGGTGCAAATACCTAATGCATTCTGCAGAATAGAAGCTGCAAAAGCTGCAATGCGTACAGACATTCTCAAGAACCACCTATAGTAACTACACACGTTACTCGGTTTTTTCTAAGAATAAAAAGAAATGACTTGTAAGGAAACAAAAAGAGAGTGTTTTCGAGTTTCACTTGAGAAAAATGAAAGGAAATGAATAGATTTGGAATGAAAATTTGGCCTTATTTCACCTTCAACTCTTTCCTCCCAAAATAGAGATGATCCGCAAGTAAGTATTCTCAAGAATTCAGTGCCAATCACTACATATCTTTCAATAATAATGTCAATCTCAAAGAAGAGATAAGATCTTACAATATCAAATACACAAGCAAGACCTCCAGAATAAGTGAAGTTACAATAACTGTTACTTCCATGACACCATTTGTCAATGCTACAAGATATATATGTAAAACTCCAGAGACAAAAACAAATACAAACAATTAAACAAAAAAAAACATATTTGTCTACACCCAGTTACTAGATGTGAAACAAAATGAATCGGAAAAATAGAACACAAGAAAGTTGATTTTGAAAATGAAAGAAGTACCTTTCGCACACTAACACCAAGTACCGAATGAAGGCAGATAGTTGCATATACCAAGCACTCCCGAGATCATATGTTTGTCACAATTAGTTTTGTTGTAGCTCTTACACCGGCTAAGTATCACCAACGAGCCACATGTAGAACAGCACCATGAAGAATTATGTGTGCGTGTTTAAGAATCACAGCAAGCTGATTTTTGTGCCAGTTGACTGTTCCCAGCTGTTGCATCTGGTTGATTAATTTTAATCGTCAATGGCTGCAATGATATGAAATATTATCAATCAATAAACCGATAGGGATTGTAGCTTGCAGATTCACGCCATGTTCGATATTGATTAACTAGGATTTCAAGTTCTTATTTAGAAAAAACAAAATGTGGTCCTAGCACAATATTTTTTGACTAACATACATTTATAATTAAAACTTTGTATTTTTGGCTCTAATTTTATGCAGGGTCACATTAGAAATTAACAAAATGCATAGCATCAGCCATCAACAAGCAAAATATAAACCAATAAGCCATACAAAAGAATAAAAACATTACATCAAGGAGAGAAGAGACTGGAGGCTGTAACTGGTGAGCCAAAAGTGGAGAGGCACTGTACTTGGTTATTAATATAATAAAGGATATTTTGGTTGGTTACAAATTCGATAAAAAAATATTATACATTCGGTTAAATGACCACTTCATTTAATAATATATTGGTAGTTTGACTAGTTTCCGCCATTTAATACTAAGCTAGACTTATTTTATAAAGCTCAGCTTTTCTAATTAGGTCTTTCGGAAAGCTACCTCTCCACCCTTAGGTTATAGTACTCTACAACTTACCTCCCTCCTACCCCACATAGGCGGGATTGGGTACGTTTGTTGTTGCAATTCAAGAGGTGTTTGTTTTAAATTTAGAGGTGGCCATTTCGACCCATTTACTTGTGAATGGGCCTATTAGGATTACATTTTTAATGGGTAAAAAGGGGGAAATCAGAAAGTAGGCAAGTAGCCAACCCCACAAAGGAACCTGATACCCAACCAGCTTGACCCACATTTTACCACTCCTAATTCTAATTATAGCCATTATATGACTGTTTCTGAAGCAACTTTGATGGCTTACCTCGGCCTTAGTGTCGGTGTCTGAAAGCCTTTGCTTGATATCCTTTGCTATTGAAAAGAAAACTTCCTCCACATTTAGGTTAGTTTTTGCACTCTGCCAACAGCATAAAGTTGTTCAAGATTATCTTTACATCACAAAGAAGTAATCAGAACATATAAAATTGTAGCGTTACAAATTGCTGGTTTACTTACAGTTTCAAAGAATTTAATGCCATATTCATCAGCGAGTGCTTGGCCCTTTGAGGTTGGTACAGTCTACAAGGAGTTGTAATGATGTCTTAGTTTTTTTTCCTTGATACATAAAATCTTATTACTAAAAGCATAAAGAAAGGACACCTACCCTTCTGCTTTCATCCATATCAGCCTTATTCCCAACCAAGATCTTGTTAACATTATCAGAGGCATGTTGTTCGATGTTGCGAATCCAGTTTCTTATGTCTACCAACACCAAGAAGCAAGATGGTTTGTAATGAGATTCGTGCACAAAGAGCGACAGAAGTGGCTTTATCACATAATCAATCGTTAAGTGGAGTCTGAGTGAAACAATGTTGCCTTAAATGTTGCCACATTTTGTCATGACATTTATGTTCCCAATTAATGCTTATAGATAAATTCATTGTCATTCTAGTACCCTTAATCCAAGATTAACAAGATTGACTTGCAGTACCATTGTGGACATCATCACATAGACAGCTTCTGACAGAACCAAAACAAAACTTAAAATTCTTCGTCTTTTCATGTCTAATTCAAGTTCACAAAGCCATTGTGTTGTGCGCAATTGCAATTTCTCAACATCAATAGTTATAGTCGTGATTCTATTTTTAGCCCAAGCAATACAAATTAGATCCTAAAATGCTTGTACAATACAACCATTATCCATCCTTGGAGCCGCATTCCTTTAGACGACTTTTGGAAGAAGCGACTGAGCAAATAAAATAATATTTAATTCAGACCAGACTACATTACACCCGTCTCTAATAGTTGATGCAAACTAATTGGAATATTTTGTAATCAAGTAAGCTAAACTCGGCTATCAGAGTTGAGCAAAGAAAACCTTACTGTTGAAAGATGATTCATCTGTAACATCATACACCAGCAAAATACCCATAGCTCCCCTGTAGTAAGCTGGAGTTTGGAGAAATATATATTATTAATTACATGGCATAATGATCTGAAACACAAAACAATCAAAAAAATCTGGAGACTTTACAAATATGAAAGGAAAAAAATCACGGGGCAGACCAGCTCTTTCATATATTAATAATATAGACTCGAAACAACAGATTTAACCTATGAAAACAAGAATTTGTAAAAACAGATTTACACGTGACACAGACCTAAGGAGACGTTATCTACTAGTAAAAAGGAACCAGGCTTTACCAGTTGTGATTGTCCGGAATCGTTCCTGACCCGCTGTATCCCAAATTTGGAGTTTGATCCGCTTGCCATCAAGTTCAACGGTTCTTATCTTAAAATCAATACTGTACGAACAACTTAGTAATTATGATTTCAAGAAAAATAAATCAACCATCCATGCAGTAATTGTGAAATCAACTCACCCAATAGTAGTGATAAAACTAGTAGTGAAAGAACCATCAGAAAAACGCAAAAGAAGGCAACTCTTCCCCACACCTGTAAAATAATAAAAATCATAGCAGATAATCACACTGCGATTAGATAACAACAACGAACCTACAGCTATTATATTATCAGACAGAGACACCTGAAACCAAAGCTACAGAAATGTGTTCCAAAAAGTGAAGAATAAGATTGTCAAGTTGGAATATTAATGAATATTTTTACTCTTTCCTGTTAGGATCGAGACACCTAAAACCAGCGTTAGAATAATGCGGAAACAGAAAATAAACGAACACGAGATATAACGTGGTTCGGTCCAAACACAACCTACATCCACGGGCAGGAACAGAGACTTCTTTATTATGACTCCAGAGATATTTCGATGTACACATGACTTCACCCTAGCCTTGGTATTTATAGGCAAACAAACTAGAAATCTAATTACAATCAAATACGTAAGATAAGCACCAACACCACCGATTAGTTTCTCGGCCGTACATGAAATTCAAATACAAGATAATGATAAACCAATCTTTGATTTCAAAAACAAAACCCCACGTGTGCCTTATCTCCTTTGCATGTGCCTTCATCAAAATTAATACCAATCATGCCACGTAAACTCTAATTCAAACCTCGCATGAATTAATTTCCAAACACCATGCAAACATGCATAATTAATTCACACATCAACCGGATTGTTCCCCAAAATAAAAAACACCGTTTATCGTATCGATACTCCTCGTGTACGCCGAGCACTTATTCTAGTTTCAAATACCGTTCCGCTAATCAAGTCATACCTAACATTTCCACCTATATTAAATTTAGACCTTTGCAATGTTGTCTGTTCTTATGTATCTACTGACGTAGTCTCACAACATACTGATTTTATTATTCTCTTTTAGTGAACTTTCCAACCACCACCAAGGTGGCCTGGTGCCTAGTGGTAAGGTGGCCTATCCTCAAAGAGGTCAAGGGTTCGAACCTCACTAGGTAAACATCTTGAGGGTGGCCCGGAAGATTAAGGAAACTATCACGGAGATACCCCGGTTAGGCCGCGTACATTTGAGTCAAAGACTAGCCCTCCCCGGGTAACCTGAACAGAAAAACCTCTCCATTTATTGTTTTAGTGAACTTTCCACTTGTTGGTGCTATTGCTCTTTTATTGCCGTTTGCTCAATTACTCCTTACCCCCCCCCCCCCCCCCTCTTAGCACTTGTCTATCCCATCCTAGGAAAACTAGAAAAAATCTTCATTAAATTTTTGAATAATTTCTAATCACATGCTAGAACAGCACAGGTATATTATTATTTATTAACCTTTTTTATCCAGTTTTAGTCAAGTTAACTAACTCTAGTGGACAATTTAAGACCCTGATGGAGCACATCTTAACTGTTATCGATAACTAGGGTATATGCATTGAATAAAAATTGGACAGAAAAACATGTTATTATGAATATGAGAGTATGCCTGGCAAATTAATTTTCCAAGTATGTTATTGGAAACAATGTGAACATACGGTGACATTTAATCTATATTGCCTCCATGCTAATTCAATGTGTATCGCCTTACCACTTTATCAGTACCAGAATTTTAAAAAAAAAAATATTAATTTAAGTTCTTTCGATGTTGGACTTATATCACTTTCAACCACTCCACCAACAGACTTTCACAAAAAAGTCCCGATTACCTGACCCCCTTTATCCAATTCCTACTCCATAGACACTTATTCCTCCTTCCAAATTATTCTGGCAAGTTTTCTTAAAAAAGAACAAACTTATTTGGACTATGGGAACCAACTAACCAAGCATGCAACAATGGAAAATATCCCTTGCAAATCAAAGAACTGCAGTAAAACAGGTATGTGGTTCATAGTCACTTGAATCACCAATTAACAGAAGTTATCGCTACTCACTGAAGTTGTGCCCAAGACTACACAACTAGAAATGTTCAAGATCTGAGTGATGATTTAGCATTCTTGAAACTAGCTGTTCCCATTTTAGTCATGTGTAGGACAGGGGCACTAATTAAAGAATTTAAAAGAAAATTGCAATTTGAAAATATAATATTATATTATATTTTGGGAGAATTTAAAACTTAAATTTATGCTTGGTAGAAAACTAATACGGAACAAACTTGGATAAGTTTTTTATAAGAAATTATTTACAACAATTACTTTGGTTGTTAATAGTTAGAATAACTCTATATATATTCTCTTATTGTTTGCTTGTAATACTATGTCTAAGCCCTAAGGTGTCGTTTGTTATTTTACAGAAAACCTATTAATGCCTCTGAACTTTGATTCAGTAAGAGGTTTTAAGAGATAATCATAATCATGAATTCTTTTTCCATTCAGATCATAAAAAATATATGATTGGCTCTTAACACAAATAACATGTTGCTGACTTAATTCTCCTAAACAACCTTTGACATTTTTGCAGCTGCAATTCGGCAGTTCCTCGTTGACTGTTCGACACACCCTTCCAAACCTTCAACACTGGTGCCTTAATTCCACCATCCTTTGAAATTGTTATTCTTTCCATGGTTCTGCTCCCTACTTCTCTTATCAATTAAGTATTGAACTTTCTTGTTATTCTCTCATTAATCAAGTCTGATTTTGCTTGATTGTTCACTCAGTTTTTTATTGCAAAGTTTCTGGAGGGTTTTTGTTTATTATTGTTTGTTGTTGAATGCAATTAAAAATTTAAAATTTATGCAAGTTAAAGTCATCTGATTTCTTCCATCTCTAATTCAAAAGTTTGATTCTTGTTTATTCTGGTATGCAAGTCAAACAAATTTAGATCATACGTTTTTACATAAACATACAATAGCTTTCAGACTTTAGAACCACCTCTAGTTATACAAACTAGGTAGTCAGATTCAGATACAGCACCTAAGACTTCACAATGTCGTATAGCATTACGTCTATTGATGCATCTCCGGTCATCCGGTGTTGATGGTATAGAGTGATTTATGATTATTTGTGATCCTGCCTTTCATAGTCGATAATGTAATGTAACGTCCCTTTTCTTCCATAACCCATCATTATTTCTCTCCTCACACGCACCATTAGTCCATTACACCTCTCTAACACGTTACATATGAGTGAGCTTAGAATTGTCATTGCACATGATGTGATCTAGATGTGTCAAGAATTTAAGAAACCCAAATAAATAGTCTGTACAACAAATAAATCTTAATCACAATACCATATTCAGTTGATCCAACATATAAAAGTGCAATGGAAGTATATATAACCTTAGTCCAAACGTTATTTCCATGTCAAGTGCTTCGAGACATAGAGATTATTAACCATATACCATCTTCTCTCCGTTTCTTATAACTTTTTTTTCAAAATAAAAGCTATTCTACATGTCCATGACAAGTTGACAGCTGTGTCAACCTAAAACGGCAATGCTAACACTTCATATGAAACGGTTGTATAGTGGAGATGTCTTTATCTCTAGCAGAAAACAGTACCACTAGAAATATATCCATTTGTAATGCTCTCTCTCTCTCTCTATATATATATATATAGGAAAAAGTTCTTGCGAGAACCATTCTTAGTGCGAGAACCGCGAGAACCAATCTGAGCCGTTCAATTCCCCCTCCTTCAATGTCATTGCCCACCCATGAATTCCTCACATGCACCCTGCCACACTCTATCCCTCCACGCTCACCATCCATGAAACTTCCCATATCCAAGGAACAGCCGAGATTGGTTCTCGCGGTTCTCACACGAACCCTCCCCTATATAGGAAAAAGTTCTAGGGAGAGTTCATTCAAGAACCGTTGTTACTGTGAGAACCGCGAGAACCAATCTCGGCCGTTCCTTGGATATGGGAAGTACCATGGATGGAGAGCGTGGAGGGATAGAGTGTGGCAGGGTGCATGTGAGAAATTCATTGGTAGGCAATGACATTGAAAGAGGCGGAATTGGACGACTTAGATTGGTTCTCGCGGTTCTCGCGCTAACAACGGTTCTCACATGAACTTTTGTCTATATATATATATATATATATATATATATATATATATATATATATATATATATATAGTCTCTATCACTCAACAGACATACCTCATGTCTAATTCTTAATGGTTCCAACTCACTGTCTTCAAATTGAGTACCACTGACCAGTTGGGAAACAAGTTTAGACTAGACCATCAGCCACTGACATGACATCAAAGAATCATCTAGCAAATGCTTCTTATCCAACAAGCTGAATTGATAGGTGCTGAAAACACTAATGAATACTATAGCAGCATATTATACAAGCAACTTAATGAGCAATAAAACAAACAATGGAAAAACAAGCATATGCTGGCAAGAAAACGCCATGTAAAAAGTGCGCCAAATCATCCTAGATCAGCACAAAATCACATACAAAATACCTAAAACCATTTTTTTCAGTAAAGTGATCAGGAACAAGTCTAAAAATCCACAGTACCATTAGAAATACCTAGAAGTCTAATACCACTTTATCAACTAAAAAGACTAGGAACAAGCAGAAAACTCCACCGTAACTAATATGTAGCTGATTTCAACAGCAAAAAACCACACACTCCATATACAACACTATTCGGATACGAAACTAGATATAAACGGATAAAACAAAAAACTTACCGCTATCGCCAATCAAAAGGAGCTTAATAAGGTAATCATAATCTGCTCGTGCCCTAGCAGGAGGAGCGGCCATCGTATAATGAAAATGAAGTCGAAGAAAAAGCCCTAAAATAGCGTTTATACACACTTATATCTGAAGAACAATCAAAACCAAAAAAAAAAAAAAACATAAATTAGAAACAATATTCTAATTCATGAATTTAGTTGCAAGCATACGCCATTAACAGGATACACACCAGATCAGAATCGATCAGAGATCCGCCTGAAGATCAAGAGACCAACGGTTTTACTATAAAAGTTTGACGGAACGATCAGCTACCGATTTCAGGTGGCTCAGTTTCCCGGAAAGGGCCGGTCCCCTGCGCAATCTAGCAGAAATGAGGTAGAAAACGGAGAAAGTTCCCGGTGTTACGCGAACAAAATTATAATGTGGGCGGCTGTCAAATTCAATTGAAAGATTGAAACGAAGCGGCTGGCCACTAACCGTAGACTAACCAACGCAATTGGTTGATCAAAAAATTTTACCCATTAATTTTTTTTTTACATTTTTTAACAGCATTTATTTACCGATTAGTATAATGTTAAATTAACAAAAGTCTTGTAGACTAGCGTTATAAAATGTTAGAATGTGTTTTCTTTGACCTATGATTATATGTTCAAGTCTCGAACATAAGATGTAGATTTAAGAATTTATTAGTATGTTCTGCTGTTCACAAAAAGTATAATGTTAAATTCCATTCGATTATTCAAATTTTAGTTTATTAAGGTTCGGTTGTTCCTTTTTATGTATGTCTTAAAAATTTTATGTTTTATAAATTATACTAAATAGAAAAACGTTTAACATAGTTCATTTTAAGTCATGTATCCGACTCAAGGTCACATTTTAAAGTTATGTTTTCCAATCTATTTCTATAAATGTTTAATATAAACTTTATACTTTTTTTTATAAAATGAGATATCCTATATCTTCATAATTTAAATCTTAAAATTCTCTTAAATTTTGTTTGCACGTAATGTGAACAAGTGCAAGGTTAGTATGAATAGTATAGGATTATCTTCGTAGGAGAGTTTGGTTGAAGGGTGAGACCTACAAAACAAAAGGAACACTACGTTAGAGAACTTACAGGGGCCAGGCCCTGTAAGCCGCTCCGACGCTCAAGTTAGCCATGATTATGGTAAAGAGCTTAAAGGAGAGTGTTTATGTTGTGAAAAGTGCATACCTTAATAGGAGATAATCATCTCCTATTTATAGTCGAGGTGGTACTTGAAAGGACCGTCCAAATGAAGGACACGTAGTCGACTATAAATAGGAGATGATTATCTCCTATTAAGGTATGCACTTTTCACAACATAAACACTCTCCTTTAAGCTCTTTACCATAACCATGGCTAACTTGAGCGTCGGAGCGGCTTACAGGGTCTGGCCCCTGTAAGTTCTCTAACGTAGTGTTCCTTTTGTTTTGTAGGTCTCACCCTTCAACCAAACTCTCCTACGAAGATAATCCTATACTATTCATACTAACCTTGCACTTGTTCACATTACGAGCAAACAAATGGCGCCATCCGTGGGACGAAAGGAGAGTTGGCTATTGTGGCCTGCAATCCAGGATGAATGGGTGATCGCAGGCCGGACATTCCACCAGCGTTAACGAACTGCATTATCATGGGCAGGGCCTGCATCACTTGTGCCCAGTCCATCTGTCCCCCCATTGACTGATATCCCATGACACCAACGCCTCTGGGGACACCGTATTGCCCACCCCAGGGAATACCCCCCCTTCACACCGCAAACCTATCCCCAGGGACCCAACCCTTACCAGGTAACCATGGGAAGCGCCGGGAGCTTCGTGGGAGGTCAGGTATATCAGCCAATGGGGGGACAGATGGACTGGGCACAAGTGATGCAGGCGCTGCCCATGATAATGCAGTTCGTTAACGCTGGTTGAATGTCCGGCCTGCGATCACCCATTCATCCTGGATTGCAGGCCACAGTAGCCAACTCTCCTTTCGTCCCAAAGATGGCGCCATTTGTTTGCTCGTAATGTGAACAAGTGCAAGGTTAGTATGAATAGTATAGGATTATCTTCGTAGGAGAGTTTGGTTGAAGGGTGAGACCTACAAAACAAAAGGAACACTACGTTAGAGAACTTACAGGGACAGGCCCTGTAAGCCGCTCCGACGCTCAAGTTAGCCATGGTTATGGTAAAGAGCTTAAAGGAGAGTGTTTATGTTGTGAAAAGTGCATACCTTAATAGGAGATAATCATCTCCTATTTATAGTCGAGGTGGTACTTGAAAGGACCGTCCAAATGAAGGACCGTCCAAATGAAGGACACGTAGTGTAATCTTTCGTAAGGAAGCAAAAAGGTTGTACCTTTTTGCTTTGAGTGGGATTTGTTCCCCACTACGGTTGTCAGCCAATCATGAGTAGTTGGTAGTACTTTTACTGTTGAGGCATTGCCTCTACACTGTGAGATTTGCTCTCCATTACCGATGTCAGCCAATCGTGGGCAGCTTGCGTGTGTCAGAGGTTTCAGACATGGCACGCACATCTTATCCATTGGCTTTATGACACGTGGCCTGGTTAGGTCAGGCCTGATATTGTCTTGGTGTTATTTCTTGAGACGTCAGGCATGTGTTGGTTATGTTGCAAGGAACTAGGCCTGGCCTGCAACGTTGCCCTGCAACCAGTTACCCTGAACTAGTCCAAGCCTGGCTTGGAGGTGGGTACGTCATCAAATTTAAATGTGCAATCCAGAAAAATATGAGACACGGAAACTTCTTTCCAACTACATATATAATTGTTAATTGTTAATTGATAATAAAACAACTTATAGAAAGTATGTGGGGTTCACTTCTATAATCTTAGTCTCTTAGATATCATGATACCTTTTTTAATATTAAATTGAAATTTATTATTTTTTAAGTAAAATTAAAAATTACAATTTCTTCAAAAACAAATTAGAATTTACAATAAATTTCCGTATTAAAAATTACCAGTTACTTTTATTGACAAAATTTAATTTAACTTTTTCGATAATTTGTTCTATTTTGTAACAACTCGTTTCATATGAAAAGATGAATGAAAGTTTAAGTACTTTATAAGTTTAATGTTATGGGCTACTAATAACGTTAACCATGTTTTAAATTGATTTTGAAGTTATTCAGCTAACCAATGACTTTAGATTGTAGGTATTACAAATACTAACAGATATGAGCTCTCGGGGTTAGGATTCTAGGTTATGTTGTCTGACAGGAACGTCAAATTTTTAAGTTAGAGAGTTTGTAATAACTCATTAATGGCACATTAATGAGGGTTATTCGGGATAATCAAGTTTCGCAAATTAATGACGGTTATTCGGACGCAATTCAAGGTTGGGTATATATATAAATTGCCAAAATACTCCTATTAATGAGTCATTAACCGCGAGAACCAATCTGAGTCGTCCAATTTTCTCTCCTTCAATATCATCACCCACCCATGAATTCATCACATGCACCCTGCCACGCTTGATCCCCCACGCTCTACATCCATGAATTCCACTTATCAAATCAATGGCTAAGATTCGTACTCGTGATACTCACACTAAAATCGGTTCTCAAATAGTCAAAATGAAACTTCACACACACACACACATATATATAGGGGAGGGTTCATGCGAGAACCGCGAGAACCAATCTCAGCCGTTCCTTGGATATGGGAAGTATCATGGATGGAGAGCGTGGAGGGATAGAGTGTGGCAGGGTGCATATGAGGAACTAATTGGTGGGCAATGACATTGAAGGAGGGGGAATTGGATGGCTTAGATTGATTCTCGCGGTTCTCGCGCTAACAACGGTTTTCGCATGAACTTTTGTCTATATATATATATATATATATATATATATATATATATATAGGAAAAAGTTCATGCGAGAACCATTCTTAGTGCGAGAACCAATCTGAGCCGTCCAATTCCCCCTCCTTCAATTTCATTGTCCACCCATGAATTCCTCACATGCACCCTGCCACACTCTATCCCTCCACTGTAACACCCTCCTTACCGGTCTAGTAGGATTAAGGTAATTAAGTTGATTTAATTATCTTTATTTGATTAATTATTTGTTTTGTGTGTTTAATAAATTAAATTAATTAAATTGTGATAAATAGTTATTTAATTGTGATTATGTGTGAGTGGGTTATGAGGTGTCGGTTTTGACACCTAATACACCACCTAATTGCCATCTTCTCCCATTACATGCAAAATTGACAAAGTGAGTGTGTGTGTTTTGGGAGAACCGGCCGAGAGCAAGAAAAGAGGAAGAAGAATTTGGATTTTTGTTAATCTTAATTGTGCAAATTGATTACTGAAGTATTATGTATCATCAAAGAGGTTAGAATTCAGAATCATATGTTAATTGTTGATTAATTTCGGATTTATATTAATATATGTATAAGAATCCGATTGAATGATCTTGCATGATAAATTCATGATCTAGGATGCATGTATGATAGAAATTTATGTTAGATTGTGAACAATACATGTTTAGAATGATTCTGGAAAACATAGATGTATTGCATGCTTAAAATTAGATTGAAAATTTGAAGTTATGTATGATTTTGAATGAATCGGAATTCATAATTATGAATCAGTCGGATTTTGAGTGTGAATGGCTCGGAATTGATGAATCCGACTAAATCTATCGGAATTGATAGGAATCCGAGTAAACTGAATTATTGCCTTAACACTTTTCTCGGAATTGATATAATCGGAATTGAATTCACTCGGATTGATGTTTCCTTGGAATTCCCTTTACTTGGAATTTATCAGCTTGCCTTTACTCGGAATCAATAAAACTACTCGGAATGTATGAGTTAGTCGGAATGTAACAATTACTCAGAATTGATGTTTAGTCGGAATTGACTTTTATCGGATTGTATGACATGATCGGATTTGGCCTTTTCTCGGATTGTGTATTGTATCGGAATCAGATTAAATCGGAATTGCTTTTACTCGGAATTGAGCCTTTGCTCAGATTTGATTTTATCGGAATTGGTTTGATCTGAATTGACCCTCACTCGTAATTTGAGATTTGGTCGGAATTCTAAGCTTACCTTTGCTCGGAATTCGAATGTTACGAGGAATCCGATTACAAGATCAACTCTTTGATGATATTGATGAACTGAATTGAACATTATATCAAGTGAGTGAATGGAAGAATATGAATTGCCTAAGCTAAGGAGTTAAAGTAATTCACAAGATTTACAAGCTGTAAAGAGTAATTGTGAATTCGGGTATAATTGTATTTGATGATTAAGTACTTAAAGATTATTGGTACATGTGATATATAGATATGTGTACTTGCTGAATTTAGGTACATGTATAATAACTGTAGTATTAGGCTTATTGTGCATTATTAAGCAAATACTGATTTGTAATTGTCTTCTCAGGAGGTGACAAGGCTCAGTAAGATAGATTGCTGAGTAGCCTGAGTTGGAAGATTATGGTGAGTGGACTTATATCTTTGGATATACAGGATATGACATCCTGATAGTTGTGGCGCTCTTGATAAACTGTATACATGTTTGGGCGGGAGATCAGCTTTGGTATGCCGGCTGGGCTTATGCTTAAGGATTTACAGTATTTGATCTTGAGGGGCATTTGTTGCACTCAAGGGAGCCTGTACTGTTATCCAAGTAGCAGGGCTATCGGTAAACCTTGGTTTTGGCCGACCTTGGTTGTAGGTGTTGCAACACCGCCGGTTCTCCTTGGTTGTTTGAGCTGTGTTTGGGCATGTTTGCCTTGTATATGCTTAGATGTTGGTTTCCTCACTTAGCTTTGTGCTAATTCCCCACTAGTTTGTTTTGCAGATACTCTTGGGTGAGTTTGTGGATAACGAAGACTGGGAATATGGACGGACCACTACTCTGATGTCCAAGATTTTTATAAGAGCCTGTTTGTAATTAACACCATAGTGGTACTTTGTAATTATAAATTGGACAAAGTTTGTATTTAACTTTGGGATTTAAATATAATTATATGTAATTAGCTTCCGCACGCGTATTAAAGTTAATATAAAAAGTACGGTGTTACATCCACGCTTTTCATCCGTTTAACTTCCCATATCCATGGAACAGCTAAGATTGGTTCTCGCGGTTCTCGCACTAACAACGGTTCTCGCATGAACCCTCCCCGTTATATATATATATATATACGCACAGGATATAATGAAAAGTAATGCACTCAAAAGTTAATGGTTGAAGAATATGCTTCACATATACTCCACCACTAACTCAAAAACTCATTCTTTATATATTCAAACAAATCTTGATCACTATCTCGACTCTTTTATTATTCTATTTTTATGATTAATACACTCACGAGGCTCCGTTGAGTTCAACATTACCACCCCCACCCTTGGCGGTGGATTAAGGCAGAGAAGGGTGGCGATGGAGGTGCTGGTGGTGGCAGGTGTGGAACCATTGTTGTGGTGGTCAATGAAGTAGTAAAACTATATTGAATAGTTGGGCAACTACACAACCTTTGGCAAGATACAAAAGATGAAGATGCTTTTTTTTCTTTTTCTTTCTTTAGTTAGATGAAATTTGAGGAGAAAATTATTGTTATGAACTATTTTGGTGAAACTTTTTTATACATTGCAAGTGTTATCTAAACTTGGGTCTCATGTGTTATGACATATCCATATATTTATTTTGTGATTGGAACATTGTCGTTTTTAATGACACACTTGTCGTGAGTATTTGTTTATGTACATACACACGACACGTGTGTCATAAAGATGGTGTTATATATGGCGTACTTATAGTGTTTTATGTCTTTCGTGGATTTTACATTGGATGGGTACTATCCATATGATTACTAAAACAAGATGCTTGTTACTTAAACCGGATATATACAAAAATAATTTTTAAATAAAAGAATTAATGAAACATCTACTTGATCACTAAACCCTTCTTTTGTTGAAGTGAATGATGCATGATCATAATATCGATCGTTTCCTCCCGAACGCCTTGGTTATGCATGTACGATCCACAGTCCATGTATAAATGTCTAATTCTAGGTTTTAAAAACTATTATATAAGTTACATAACTAGCATCAATATTCTCTAACAATTTGTAATTTTTATATCAATTTTATAACATTTTTAAATCTTTGAAGCTATTTATAACAAAAAAAAAAGAGTTTAAGCAAAGATGTCACGAGACCTGTGTCAACAATCATGTCTTCTTTCTATAATTTTTCACTTGAGTTAACTTTTTCCACTTGATTAAAGATATTAAAAGTATTTTTTTTAGGGGAAATGATTCCGTAGTATTAATATCATCTAATTTAGATAATATTACACTCACAAACCAATTTAATGAGTACATATAGAAATGATTAAACTAACTTTTATTAAAATGGTTTGTGAGTGAGGTGATGTTACATTGTTTTGTGAGTGTAAGATCACCTAAGTTAGGAGATGTTAATATTACGAATCATTTTCTCTTCTTTAAAATTAAAGAATAATTCTTAATATGTTTAGCAATTAATTTTAAAGAATCATTCTTAATATATTTAGCAATTAAACGGTAAAGCAGAGCTGGTTCTAAGACCGGGTCACAAGGACAACCGTACATGACCCAAAATTTTGAAGGGCCAACTGAGAAATTTATACTTTTAAATATATACTATATTATAGTATTGTAGTACATTTAACTCTTTCTCTCTTCTACTTAATTCTTTAAAATTTCAACAATCGAAAATTACTAATATACCTATCAAATAACATTCACTTTTCAATCGTACATACTTTCTTCTACTTTACAAACTCATTAATAACGGGGTTAGGTATTATCGTTATTATTGTTGTGTTCCATAACTTCATGCTTCTATAGCTACATTCTTCCCCATCCACAAAAAATAAATAAAAGGATGGTTTGTTGTTATTTAGAAATTTGTTTTAAAAAGAAGAATAAAAAAAGATGATTAAAAAAAAGAGAAATGAAACGACGTTGTTACCGGTTAAAATTATTCGCCTAATTTCAAACTCTTATATTCTATAAAAAGACATGTTATCGGGTAGAAATTTATTCGTTGTCGTAGCATTACACAGGTATAATAGTGTGTATATATGTATTAAGCTAAGTAACTTTAAAGAATTTGTGAAGAGGACCTAACTCCTAATAGATTGTACATTCATCTCCTAAAAACAACGGACTCATCCATGATTTCACTTAATCAAGATCAAAAATTTCTGCATTTGAATTTTATTTCTTTTTGAGTCACAAGTAATAAAAAATGGTTGATTTTAACTCTGAAGGGAAACAAAAACAGACCCTGAAAAGGAATTGTTTAATTCACTGTCTTTCATTAGTGCATTTAACTCTCAAGAGAAACAAAAACAGACCCTGAAAATCTTGTGTTCAAATTTAGAGGGCATAGGAGTGAGTGAAGTAGAAAAATACATATTACAGCAGAATCCAGGAACCCAAACTCATGATGACAACAAAGACAAAATCAAATCGATACAAAACCATGATCACCTTTAACAAAATTCAATCTCAAATCATTAAAAAAACTTTCTTTCGCTCTCTAGCCTAATAATAAACCCTCACCCCAAAAATCTCCAGATTTAGTAAAAGAAACCGAGCACTTTACCACCGACGTTCTTCCTCCTGGCTTCTTCATGATCCATGATTCCAGCCGATGTAGTCAGGACAATGTAACCAAACTGCAAATGTTCATATTCCAAATCTAGTTTATTATCCGACAAGGGTACAAGTTGTTGATCAAACAAACAGCATGCAACACAAAATAAATTCCTATCCATTTACTTATGAATATGTCGATTTGGGTGCTGCTTTATATCAAAAGAATTCAACTAAAAGAGAAATGTGTTATACAAGATAAAGGGATGGTTTGGATTTGCATATTTTAAGCTTGTGCTCCTAGAAAAAGCACCTTGAAAGATGCTTGCTTATTACAGTAAAAGAACAAATTGGCACAAAATTTTCCATCCATCATCAAGAAATGCTTGCTTATTGTGTTTAGAAGCTATGCAGTTGATAGCGGTAGGATAAAAGTGGGATAGCGGTTAGAGGACCTAGGCAAAATAGCGGTGTGAAATAGCGGGGGAAAATAGCGGAGGCGCTAATAGCGCCGCTATTTCCGCTATTTGAGCATTATTTCCGCTATGAGGCAAAATAGCAGTGGGATAGCGGTTTGCACTTTTTTTTATATTTTTTGTTTTTTTTTTGCAGATTTTTCGGTTTACACTCCACAGTCGATTCCCATATCACTATTTACTATATTAGTGTACAAGTATTATACAATGCTTTTAAATGATGGTTTATAATTTTAATTTTATATATATATAAATATATATTTTACGTAATATTAAAAACCGCTATCCCACCGCGATAACCGCTATCCCATATCAGGGACTTTGACTGCTATTTGATTTCCCACCGTGATAACCGCATAGTTTAGAAGCAACTCCAAATTAAGAGAAAACCTAAACATCCTCCAAAAGTAGCCCAAAGTATGCATCATACATCGTCATCCTTGATATTTTTGTCAAAAGATTTAATTAACTGTTAATGACCAAAATAACGTTGATGTAGACACAGTGAACACATTAAATGTTAAATAATACATCCTTTAGAAAAAAACAACAATCTTCATCCCAAACCTGTGTTGACCCACCACCGGACCCGCCCATCTTGCCACCTCTACAGTATAACAGTATAAGTTTGAAAGAAGTAACCTGTCTTGAAGGAAGAAGTCTTGCAGTCCAAGGCTCGATTTCCTTGACACCAACATCAAAACGAGGACTGATGACCCCACATTTGTTCAAACGTCCATTCAACTCAACCACAATCTTACCAGATCTGTGGTCATCGACATACTCAAACTCACCGATATAGCCTACAGGGAAAAAAATAGAACACACATCATGTATGAACAACCACATATCTTACCATTTCATCTTTAGAAATGTGTGTAAATAGAGGGGGGGAAAATACCGTGCTTCTGCATAACCATAAGAAACTTGATAATAACTTTTGAAGATGGCCTGATCATGACCTGTCTTTTCCCCCTCTTCTCAGCATTGTACATGCTCTTAAGAGCATCATTTAGAACACTAACTCTCACCATCCTAACAAGTTCAAGATACTGCAATAAAACAACAATAAAGTTATACAACTGTTTAATCTTGCACTTTAAAATGCTTTAGTCCCCATAAGGCTTCATAACTCTTGTAGAGTTCAACTGTTTGATATATATATCAGTTTCAACATGATCAAGAAGCACCCATACCCCCATCTATATAAAAGGTTGGTCATAATAAGCTATATGTTTCTGCTTTATTATTGTTTATGTCGTATTTATTCAAAAGAGGATTATGCATCCTCAGGTCATGTCATTCTTAATAAATGATAAAAAAAGACCATAATATATTTTGCTCTAACAGGACATAAAATTCACATACATTGTCAAAGAAAGACATTTTCCAACTAACAAGAGCATTCCAAAACAGTGAGCCATCTATAAGAAGGTAGGAGCTAGATCTTAAGAACTTTTAGTTCATGTGACTATACCCAACCAACATTGTATATTTTAGTCATAATGTTTTCACAATTTTAATTTGTTGTCTTTAATAGTTGAGTACGATGTTTTTATAAATATGAAGTTTCATAGCTTTTTATCCACAAGATGAGACAAATGAAGCAACTTTGCTTTCTCGGCAGGTGCTTATATTCCACGACTTTGCTACAATTTTTTCAATCTTCCTTTGTTGTACGATTGTATAAAAGAATGTTCTCTAGGCTGAGCAAGCGAATAGTAGGGATATCTTGTTCATATTGAATAAGACAGAATAAGGTAGAATTGCTTTCCATCTTGTTTTGCTATAACCTGTGTTTAAGAAGCGCGCTCTGAGGCAAGAGATGAGGCTACCTTTTGATCATTTCTTTCTAAAACTCCTACTCCTAAACAGCTAAACACTTTTAGTTATTCAATGTTTAAGTTGGATACAAAACAAGTGAGATTCAAATCTGGTTTATAAATTTCACTTTTAGCTATAAATCAAACAACATTTTGATATTCACCATTGAGTTTGACTGTTTGAGTTTCAAAGTTGAAAGTCTTCAATCCAAACCAGACAGAATAACCAAATGAGTAGAATTTCTATTAATAAGATAAATAAAATACTTGGAATCCTACCAAACATTTTTTAGTATATAAATATAAATAACTAAGTAAAGTGCCTCTCCACTCTTGGCTCAAACGTACAGCCTTCAGCCTCTTCTTCCCTCCCTGATATAATGTTCTCTTGTATGCATTTTTGGTTTCAATTTTGCTTGTTGATGTTATGCAATTTGTTAATATTGTAGTGTAAACTAGATGCAAAAATACTAAGTTTCGATGATTAAATATTTCTTAGTTAAATTCAGTCTGTTAGGAGCGCATCCTTGATTTCTTTTAATTTTTTTAATATCAAAAAATCAAACCAATAAATCCCAAATGCAAGATCAAGCGATTAATGCAAATACATCAGCTCAAAAACAAAAACATACCAAAAGATTGACAGATCGCAAAAACATAACACCGAATCAAACCAAAAATGTCAACAAAAGAATGACGATATTATACAGCACAATCAACATTTCGATTAAAAAAAATACTGCCCATACATGATACTGCGTAGGGATATGTGCTACGGAGAGAGAGTTAGGGTTTACCTCTAAGCAAAAATGACAACAGCGTTTCAGTTGGTAGCGAAATACGATGGAAGAGTAAGAGAGAGCGACATCCGCATTAGGGTTTGGTCTTTATATATCAAGCAACTTTTATCAAGTGACATAAAAACCCCTTAAACTTACGAACTTTGTCCAATATTATTATTATAAAAAATTAAAATTTATACTCCTTAAAAGATAAATAAAATTTAAAAAAAAACTGATAAACTCCGTTTTGAGTGAATTATTTGTGGGATACCGTTATTGACATGAACTAGATATAAAAATAAAAAAGTTTATTTCTATGCACGTTTAATAAATGATTCGGTATATATTATTTGTTAGGCCATGAGTAGCACTCTTTTCAACCCAAATATCACATCAGTTGTAACATTAGGGTTTTTAATACTTTTTCTTTCTCAACCCAAAACCCAAGTGGCACCCGGCCCAAATCAACCCAAACAACTAAAATATTTTTTTCTCCTCACTCTCGCTACAAAATCAAGAAAATGAAAAACAAAAAAAAGGGAAAAAGCTACAATCTTGTTCGGTTTGGCGGACCCAGTGTGGAAATTTTGGGGTGGAACCGAATGAGCCCGAAGGCTTTACCTGAAGGACAGAGCTACGGAAGGATTTATAAAGATGTGTTAGTGATGAGAATAAATACACTGGTTGATTTAGTTAACATGTTTACAAAATAAATATTTTAAGAAAGTATAGGTTCATCAACTCGTTTACAACAGGTTTAAACCTGATTGTAACATGTTTAACTCACCAACTCGTTGGACCTGGTATCAATGAATTGTAAATATGTTTGTAGGTGGTGTACATGATAAGTTTGTTCAAGTTAAAGTAGAGATTTTTAACACAAATAAATTGATCTTTTTTAAATAAATAATACAGATCAACCAACCCAAACACGTCATGAATTGACACCCTGTCCACTTATCCTTTTAACACAACATGACTTTGATGATCCCTACAATTCTTTTGATTTTTTGTGATAGCATTATTCTCCAACATATATGCCATTTGCATCAACATGTTAAATGTTTGCATATATATTGCACGTTGAGGCATTCTAGTTGTTTCTTCACAATAACCAAAAACGTAATTTAAATAGATGATTTTACTAAAATATTTTCAACTTTGAACCTTTTAATATCGGGTTACGTACATATAAATGTAATGAAGTGTATCATTATTTTAATATCCTATGTTACGAACTATACTTTATTGTTCTTCATGAAGAAGATAAAGGTTAAAATAATAATAATATTAATACTCACAATGACCTACTATTAATCACCATTAACGTGCAATAACAAGTTTCTATCACTACAATAACACTTTTTAGAAGATACAAAGGCTCCATGGTTTTGCTTCAAAATCCAAGCACCTATTGCTGGCCATTTCGTGAGTTAAAAGTATAGAATTTGATGGTTGAATGAGAAATTAATTACGTGGTTGATGGTACAGAACTAAACATCAAGAAGGTCTGCAGCAGGTTCAATATTAGCATATATTTCCAAGAACACTACCTTAATGATAGAAGTCGTTAATATCTACTGTGTTACAAAAAACAATCAACTTTTATCTTTGTGCTTCAAGTCTTCCCAATCCCATTGTCCTCTCAAGAGACAAACATATGACATAACAACAATCCAATCAAACTTATCAACGCTCACCTACGATATGTGATGCAAGGATAATATTTGTCATTTTTCAGCAAAAACTGATTTATTTGTTGTCCCGGTATCAGGAAACAAGGAAATGACTAAACCAGAAAAGCAAAGACGAAATAGACAAATAAAAACAAAAGGTACCACCTAACAGGATCGTTCAAGCAGTGCAAGGATGTGATAAAATGCAAATTCATGTTCGAGTTTTGAAATGTTAATGTCACCTACCAAAGCCAAAGAGTTGCTAGATTAGAATCGCACTCATTGACCTCACAGGCTTATTGCTTTCAAGAAGATGAACAAGATCTGGTGGCAGTTGGTTTACAACTTGAGGGACGCCCCAACTTTCACAAGGTCCTCCAGTGCTTTAGAGATCTGGGCTTCTGTCATCCCTTCCAAACGAATACCCCTCTCCACACCCATGTCTGTACATAAACAAAAAGGCGGCATAAGTATAATGACCAACAATATTGACATCAGAAATAAGCTTGTTATTGACAGATGATGGTGTGTTTTAAGATATGTACACAGTGATCTTTCTCAACCAACGCAGAGTATTGAATCCTTATACAGATTTTCATGCATTCAAATCCACCACCAAGATTGGATCTTTTTATTAAAATTTGGCTTCTCTTGCCACTATCAGAAGGCTTTTTATTGAAACTTAAAAAACAAAAACAGAGTGGTGTTTCCTATAGAAGAATACAACAGAGGATTTTGAAGTGTTAAGCAGTACCTAGTCTATGGAAAACGGGTTTTACAAGCTTACTTAATCAGAAAATTATCAAATACTATATTAAAAAGCTTGCAAATTGCCTAAATGTGCCGTATGCATCAAGATATGAGAATCACTCACTAGATCAACTATTGAAATCACAAGAAAGTTCTTATGTGCTTTTTAGAAACTAAATTACAAGGCAGCTAAAAGTCAGTATGCAACATTAAAAAAGCAAAAGAGATCTCTTTAATATTACTCTTAATAAAGTTGTATGATGACAGTTTTGGTCTCAGTTCTCAAACTATGATGGACAAACTATTCATTTATGTCTGTTCCCCAGGCTTAACTGCCTATGCTAGCAATAGCAGTGACTTGGATGCTGATATAAAGTAGCAAATCTCTGTATTTTCAACTTCACAACATAGATTATCGAAATCCATATTAAATATATTTCAAAACAAAATTATGGAGCATCAGAGCAAGAAGCTGTGAGCTGAATATGCTGAATTGCTGGTGAGCCTGTTTTTATCTTTCCAGTAATTAAATGAGCTTGTACAAACGATTACTAATAGTTAATCCAACAACTTTGATGAACATAGGTCATACGATAAAAGCAGAACCACATGCAACAGGGGTTTGATCAAGATACTTGCCCAAATGCTTGCTGTGCAGTTTCTACATTTTCTAATCAAGTGACGATAATAGATGATTAAGACAAATTCTAATCCTCGATTTGATTCAAGATTGGGGATTATTGTCCGGAGGCTGGTGACTAATTTCTAATTTAAGTTTTTACTCAAGCCACATGATCTTAAAAGGTGTGAACAATGCAAGAGGCACCACGACCTGGTTAGAAAGTGAACCAATGCTCACTTAGACAATCAATAATGAATCTAATATTTTACAATTGCAAATTTGAAGTTTATGAATTTATTACAGACGTTATACGTTTGCATAGTTTGTTACTTCGAATTGGAACCCTAAAAAAATTAACGATGTGGACGGGCCTAATTAGATCCTCGAATTAAATCAACAGGAAGATCATTTCAATTTAAACTACAGCGCAAGATTTAATCGATTGGAGAAACTACAGAGAAGATTTTCTCACCATATCTTGCCCAAAGTTGAGGCTCGGTGCCGCTGCATTCGCGAATCAGTATTGGCAACTTAGGGTTTGCTTTCTTCAGCTCCTTGTAGTTCTTCTCAACGAACGCCCTGACACCAAAACAAGATGGAAAGCGAATCACTGCGTAAAAGGCCTAAAAGATTAAATACAAATCTATTGGATAGATTGTTTGATTTTGAGTTTGAAGATACCTTGTGGAAGAACTGGCTGGTGAAGTTTGACAAAAGAGAACTCGAAGCTCTTTGAGATTCTTGGATAATTGTCCTCTCCATGCCATCTTCGATCTACGATTAATATCAAATCAACGGTGGCGTTGCACCAGCAGCCAGCTGTGAGGTTTATGGAATGGTCAGAGTCGCTCCGGCGGAGGAGAAAATACTACAAAAATGGTTGTCCACTGTTTTATCAATTGAGTTAATTGTATAGGTAATTAGGTAGCTTTGTCAATTTTACATATTCATAGTAATTTATGTTTTTTAGAGATAAAATGTTTGTTATATGTATATTTCTAAAAATAGATATGTATTAAAATCTTAAGCCCGTAATGTTTGTTTTTTTAATTTAAAAATCTGTTTAAAAGAATATCATGTTATAATGTTATTTTTTTTAATAATCACGTGCGGTAAATTCATACATAGTAGTACAATTATCAAAACCAACTCGCACTTTAACACTCGATTGTAAGGTTCTTTTATGTTTTTGTTTTTTATATGGTAATTAAATGAATAAAAGCATAAAACGGATATGAAATATCATCATATTGACAAAACAAACAAAAGCCATAACTTGATATGTATGTGTGTATATATGAATGTATATGACATATGTGTGTATGTATGTATCTATGTATGTATGAGTGTGTATGTATGTATGTACCTACATACATATGCATACATTCATATATGTATGTAGGTATACGCATATGTAGGTATACGCATATGTTCATGTGTATGTATGTAGTATGTATATATGTGTGTATGTCTTACATGTATGTGTGTATAACCGGTTTGACCCGATGGTTAAATGGGTCAAGCAATTATCCACTTGATACCATAGTTGTGAAAAGCGCGCCTAAGGCGCAAAACTCAGAGGCTCAACAGGCTGGGCTTTTTTGTCACCGAGGAGAGGCACATGCATAAGGCGCACCGAGGCGCTAAGGCTCCAAGGCGCAATCAAGGCGCGCTTCATAAACATGAAGCATGTTGACTTGTTTTTTTCCTTTCGATTAGTGCTTCCTCGGTTCTAAAAGACATCAACGACTTCCAATTGATAGTTTGACACTCCACGAAGCTTCGATTGACACTCCATTATACCAAATTTTTCGATCCGACACTTTATTGGCACAACATCAACAATTCTATTCATCTACGATTCTCATTTTGATTGACATTTCTATGTTCTAGTCTTGATTTCAACTCTGAAGTTTTGGAGTTTTCCTGTTGGAAGGTGCTTGTTTCAATCACCTAATTAGTTTCAACTCTGAATTATTGTTGTATGACAATAATTGGTACTTTTGATATAAGACTTCCTTTTCTTTTAAAAAAAAGTTGTAGATGTTTTAATCAAGTTGCTATCCTATACTTTTTGTCTTCATTGAGTTACTTGATATTTTAAGTTTGACCAATGAACTCTATAAAAGATTAATATCGAGTATCTATGACATTAAATATATAATAGAATATTACTTCATTATCTAAGTTGTTCATTGTTATTTGAGTTTAATCAAGGTACTATCCTATACTTCTTGTCTTCATGTGCCTCGCCTTCGTGAAGCCCGCGCTTTTCTTGCACCTAGCGCTTCAAGGCTTCAAGACATCTTGCGCCTTGAGCCTTTGATAACTTTGCTCAATACACCCGTCAAATATCTAATTTTAAAACACTATGGTTATGGAGTTAGAATAAAAGACGGTAGTGATTTATAGATGTACACGTGAGAATACCTGTTAAAAGAAAGATATTGCACCTCTACTGACGATAGATGTAAAAAAGATCTGCAAAACTCCGTTTTGATTGCATAAACAAATAGGCTATTTTGTATGTAACTGTAACACCTGGCCGGCGCCTACCGGTCTCATACCGGCGCTACCAACTCCGGCGTGTTAGGTCTGCAGCCCAATACACCACAACCCTTCCCTCTGATATCATACCAGAGTAGGTTGTTGGTGAGACTTGAACCCAAGACCTTACCCTTTAATACCCGCTTTACCCCATGGAGTCGATGACTTCATAACGCAACGGTGGACCGCTACCAGCTCACCCACCCGCGCGGTTGATGTGTCTGGTTTCCCCAGTTAGGAGTGTTGAGCCGGGTTCGCTACCCTGCAAGATTATGCTTCCTTCTGGCTGTGCCAGCTCATCGCGAGATACTAGGATAACACTGTTTGATATATTGATGATATGTGATATGTTTGTATTACTGATTATGCTATCTTATGCTCACTAGCTTTAAATAGCTAACAGATACTCTCCCCATGATTGCAGGTGATACTTAGGCGCGTGAGCTTGGGTACTTGCTGGTTATTACTATGTTTTTGGAGGAACACTTATTTTACTACTATGTCTGTATGTATTTGTTTATGTGGTCGGTGGACAATTTCAGTGACACCAACAGTCTTTATGTATGTCGTGGCTAATTTTGGTTGTAATTATAGCCACTTTAAATGTTTTCCGCTGCTTATGATATTTTGAAAAACAGGTTTGGTTTAATATGTGTTTACAAACGGATCCACGCAATTTGGATTCTTGAATTTATAATTTAAAAAAAAGAAAAAATATGGTTTTCGAAAATCGCGGTGTTACATTAACGCCCAAGGTTCGAAACACCATCTTTAGTTTAATGTTTATATGTGTGTATAAATATAAAACAAATAAATAATAATAAGTGTATGTGTAATATGAAGTACGTGGACCAAAACTACCACATCCTAAACTTGGGAACTACAAAGGCTAAAACTGTGAAGTAGCAATGGTTTAGCATATAAAAACAAATTAATTAGAAAAACTTATCTAATTACACCATTATTGGAAAAGAAAAGAGGGTCGGACACTTTTAAGTGTTTGAAGATAAAGTTAGCAGCTGCAAATTGTTAAATTGGTTTAGTAGACTGAGCAAGCGAATAGTAGGGATATCTTGTTTATATTAAATATGACAGAATAAAGTAGGAGTGCTTTCCATTACAGATGATGAAACACTAACGGTTACTACCTGAGTTAAAGTTTACAGTGTGGCATTTCAATTCGTTCTGATTTAAACTGTAAATAAACAATCAGCAATCCAATGTTCTACTCCTCACTCTTTGTATGTTCTTTCTAAAACTCCTAGCTACTCCTAAACAGCTTAACACTTCTAGACTTCACCGTTAACTCCTCTTTATTTGCTTTTTGCTAGAAGACTATAATAAAGATGAGTTTTTGTTCAGGCTTAGAGATGAAAAGATGGAAGAGGATAATGGACTTTGTGAAGATGACGGGTGGAGGAGGCACTCAGGATTGATGTTAATGATGACAAGGATGAAGAAGATGAGGTTTAGTTTAGGCTCAGAGACGCTAGAAAGATCCTACTTTTTGTGTGATTGTACCATCTAATATACATTTTAGTGATATATCACATGTTTTTGTTCTTAAATTTGCTACTAAATTGGTGTTTCTGGAGCACCTTGCACCTTTTGAAATCAAGATTATAACTCCTCAAATTTAAAGAGCTTCCGTGAACAGTTTTCATCACTTTTTGGTACTTTGGCCTAGATTGATGATTTGATGTTTTAACCTATAATCGAATAATGTGTTCCAGCATAGTTATTTAATATTTAGGTTGAATACACAACAAGTGAGATTCAAATCTGGTTTATAAATTTCACTTTTACTTATAAATCAAGCAACATTTTGATTATCTGCATTGGGTTTAGTTTCAAAGTTGAATGTCTTCAATCCAAACTAGACAGAATAACCGAATGTGTAAAATTTCTTATTAATAAGATAAATAGAATACTTGGAATCCGACCAAACATATTTTAGTATACTAGCATCATACCCGTGCAATGCAGCGGCGGCGACTATTTTTTCGATAACTTGTCTGTTTTTATAATAGAGGTAGTATGTTTCTTTTTTAAATAATAATTGGTCAATAAAATTTCATATGGATGATAAAATCTAACAAGTGTGTTAGCATTATAACTATATACCATTTTAATACCCATAAAAAAATCTAGAAATTTTATAAATTTAGGTTATATGACTATACGTAATTTTTATTAATTAAGTTAACATATTATTATATAATAGAATATTTACTATGAAAACTATAATTATTAATTCTTTTAATTATTATGTTAATTTGCTTAATTTGATTTTTTAGATATTCTTTTTTTGGAAGGTTTAGTTATGAAAATAATATATTAAATTATCATTAACTTCACTAAATAATTACTTTAATTAGTTCATAGGGGTATTTTAGTATTTTCAACTTACTTAAAAATTAAGAGTTTTTAAGGATAAATGCATTATAAAGGAGTAAGATAAATATAGATAACTAAGTAAAGTGCCTCTCCACTCTTGGCTCAAAAGTACAGCCCTCGGCCTCTTCTTCCCTCCCTGATATGGTGTTCTCTTGTATGCGTTATTGGCTTACATTCTGCTTGTTGATGCTATGCAATTTGTTAATTTGTACTGTAAACTAGATGCAAATATACTAAGTTTAAATGGTTAAATATTTCATAGGCAAATTCAGTCTGTTAGGAGCGCATTCTTGGTTTAATTTTTTTTTAATTATTGAAAAATCAAACCAATAAATCCAAAAATGCAAGACCAAGCCTTCGGTGCGAATACATCAGATCAAAAAGCAAAAACATACGAAAGGATTGACAGATCGCGAAAACATAACACCTAATCAAACCACAAATTTCAACAAAGAATGACGAAATTCTACAACGCAATTAACATATCGATTACAAAAACTACTGCCCACACATGATATTGCGTAGGGATATGTGCTATGGAGAGAGAGTTAGGGTTTACCTCGAAGCAAAAATGACAACCGCGTTTCAGTTGGTAGCGCAATAGGATGGAAGAGTAGGAGAGAGCGACATACGCATAAGGGTTTGGTTTTTATGGTGCATAATTGCATATCAAGCAATTTCATCAATTGGCGTAAAAACCCATTAAATTATATGAACTTTGTCCAATATTTATTTATTATTATCAAAAATTAAAAAGAAACTTATAAAAACCGTTTTAAGTGAATTTTTTTTAAGCCAATTAGTATTCATTTTACTTTTAGGGTATTATTTACAGAGTTGTATTCAATATAGTCCATCTTTTTTGTGTAGTCCTGAGGGACAAATCTCAGCCACACGATCAATAAAGCGTTTTCCGGCGAACCCACCGTCAGATCATCGTGATTTTTGGTGAGAGTGATCGGTTTTAACTCCCCTACAATACTATGGAGCCTGATCGTCCTCACGATCCTCCATTAACGAGAAATCGAGCAAACTCCGACCATCATGGCCGCCGCTGCAAAATCAGACCACCACGGCCGGAGTTAATGGTGGTGACGCACATGGTTCAACTCGGTTTGATGAGAGGAGTTCAGATCTGGTCTCAAATTTGTCATTTGATGCTTCAAAAAAAGATCTGGTCGGCGGCGGCGGTGGTGGTGTCCGACAGTGTGACATCACATGTGATTGTAGCTTCAATCACATGTGATTGCGCGCCGGAGGAGGTGGCCGGAGGTGATGGTCGGTGGTGGTGGTTGGCGGTGTGCAATCACATGTGATTGTGGCTTCAATCACATGTGATTGCGGCGGCCAGAGGTGGTGGTCGGCGGTTGTGGTGGTGGCCGGAGGTGATGGTCGGTGGTGGTGGTTGGCGGTGTGCAATCACATGTGATTGTGGCTTCAATCACATGTGATTGTGTCGCCGGATGTGATGGTCGGTGGTGGTGGTTGGCGGTGTGCAATCATATGTGATTGCGGAGGCCGGAGGTGGTGGTCAGCGGCTGTGGTGGTGGCCGGAGGTGATGGTCGGTGGTGGTGGTTGGCGGTAATCACATGTGATTGTGCTTCAATCACTTGTGATTGCGGCGGCCGGAGGTGGTGGTCGGCAGCAGTGGTGGTGGCCCGAGGTGCTGATGGGCATTTGCCTTTTTTTTATCTTATGACTGAGATTTGTCCCTTGGGACTACACAAAAACTTTGGACTATATTGAACATTTCACATTATTTACATATTAATTATCTTTTAGAAGTGATAGATACACAACCTCAATAGTACACTAATAAGTTACCATCATGATACGAACTAGATATGAAAATAAAAAAGTTAAGTTCCAACTTCTAAACATGGTCGATTATAAATGGTTTGACGTGTGCCACTTGTTATAAACACGTTGTGTTAGCAATGGAAACAAATACATTGGTCGATTAGTCAACATGTTTAAAAAGAAAATATTTTTAAAAAATATTAAGTTAACTCATCAACTTGTTTACAACAGGTTTAACACATGATTGTAATATGTTTAAGTCATCAACTTGTTTTACCAGATTAAATAAATTGAAAATGTGTTTGTAGATCGTGTACTCGTGTACATAATAAGTTTGTTCACTTTAAAGTGGAGATTTTTAAGATAAAATAAAATGATTGTTTTTGGATGGGATAATATGAATTGATACCCTTTTCAAAAGTCAAAAGTCAAAACACATATTTATGCCGAGAAATTATATATCTTCCTACTTTATCCTTCTACTTTTTCCTCCTACTTCATCCTTCTACTCACCACAAGATGACATGTGGAGTCTACTAATTCTCTTTCCGCACATCCTCCATTGATTTTAACACTTGTATCGATCTTGCAAGTAGGAAGATAAGTAGAAATAAAAAGTAGGATGATATATCATCTCTTATATATGCCGTTTGCATCAACATGTTAAATGTTTGCACATTAATTGCAGTTGGGGTATTTTGGTTGTTTCGTTATAAAAACCAAAAATGTAATTTTAAACAAAAAAGATTATTTAACTGAAATATATACAACTTCAAACCTTTTAATTTTGAGTTATGTGCATATAAATGTAATGAAGTATATTCTCATTTTAATATCCTATATAACGAACTATACTTTATTAGTATTAATATAATAAACTTTGACCTACAATTACGTGTTGTTGGTTACTATTTGACCTAGTCATCAAACCCTTCTTTTAAAAAACTCGCGTGGCACTATAACCAGTCAACAATTTCACAAATCTTTTGCATTTTAGAATCTAAAGTCTCGTTTAATAACATTTTGATATCAAAACTTCCGCCCACTTGATTACAAACTTCATGTAAATGCGGAGAGCAATCATAATCAGATATATTAACATATCATTCATAACACATAAAGATCTGTGAAACAGGTCTTGAAATTCCACGAACAATAACAAACAATTTTAAAATAGTATATCTGAGGTGTCCGTTGCATGCCCTGCGATGTTTAAATCACATATACAAGTCGGGAGATGTTCCATTTTGGGGTTGTTATTCAAAAAAGATAATCTGAGAAGATGCCCAAGCATGTTCAATCAGAATACACATATACCTAAAAAAAACATGTGCCTTAAGTTCTGCAAAGGATCCCTCATCTTATCCATTGATTTTGACAGTTATATTGATCTTATGAGTAAGAGGATAAGTAGGATGATAAAGTAGGAGGATATATCACCTCTCTTTTACATAACTTATCAACTTAACTAGAATCTGCATATATTTCTATTTCCAAGAACACTATCACAAAAATAGATGTCATTAATATCCATTGTGTTTGCAAAAAAAAAAAAACAATCAACTTTTATCTTTGTGTTTCAAGAATTCCCAATCCCATTTTCCTCTCACTCGACAAACATGTGAAGATGTCGATAACAATAGACGATCATGTCATAACAACAATCCAATCAATTTATCACCGCTCGTTTACGATATGTGATGGAAAGATCATCATATTTGTTAGTTTTCAGCAAAATCTGATTTATTTGTTGTCCCAAATGTCAGGAATCAAGGAAATGACTAAACTACCGCACATTGGATTAGAAAAGCAAAGGCGTAATAGACAATTTAAAATAAAAGGTACCACCTCACTGGATCGTTTCAGCAGTGCAAGGATGTGATAAAATGCAAATTCATGTTCGAGTTTTGAAATGTTAAGTGCAAGTATTGTGATGGTCAATATTGGTCCTAGTGCTTAACTATAAATAATGGTGGTTATCAATTCCTTATGTCCTATAATTTCAAGGATTTAATAATGCCATGTGGTTTTTATATAATTAATTAAAGTTATAAGATTCATCATCTTCATCTATAACATGAAGAAAAACAAATTTGGAATAATCCCTAACATCATTTATGACATCATCTTCATCTATAACATGAAGAACAACAAATCATGAATAAACCTTAACATCATCTATAACATTATCCTCATCTATAAGATTCATTCATCCACATAAACACTAACATCGATCAAAGCCTGCAATTTTTGAATCAAAATATTTGCAATATCTACTTTTGGGGTGATCCACATAAACCCTAAAACAAAAATTGGGGAACAAAATCAGATGAATCAAGACTGAAATACATATTCACAAAACTTAGATGATGCAAGTGTGAAACACCCAAGCAAGAACCTTAGTCACATCGGATGAATCAAGACTGAACCACAAAATCGGAATAGTCATATTAAGTTATGGGTAACGAAATCGAAACACAAAGCAAATGAAGAAAATACATTTGAAGTCACAGATGAAGATCTGGGTAACGATGGTGACGGAACCGAGATCTGAATTGAGATATGACTTCATATCGAAAAAACAAGAAAGTCGATGAACCAAGAAGTCACAGATGCAGATGAATCTTGATGAAGATGAAGATAAAATCAGAAACCCTAAAATCGAACAAATGATGAATCCCTTGAAAAACGAACCCTAAAATCGGAAACCGTAAAATTGAAACCTAAAATCGAACACTTGAAGAATGAAAAAACCCTAAACCGCTGTTGTGTTGAAGAAATCACAATTGGGGTGTCTGTTGAAGAACTCATAAACCCGCCACTTTGTTTAATTGTTGTTATTATTATTATTATTACTATTATTATTATATCTATTTTATTTTCATTTATTTTTAAACAAGGATAATACAAGTCAGCATCCAAATCAGATGCTAAGTTAGCAAAACCGTTGCCACATCATCGTTACATATTGAACAGGTAACTTGATACACTAAACGTTAGTTTTAGAAAGCTAGATACATTAAATGGTAGTTTTCAAAGATGAATATATACAATAGTAAAACGTGACAATTTCGATACACTTTTCGAAGCTAAGCCCTAGATAAAATGGAGATCTGCACGACAAAAATCAATGCGTGACGGGAAGTCAAAACTCCGACAACCAAACAAAAACAACAAAATAAAGGGCTCTAGTTGATGCCGTTAACACATTAATCCTCGTCTACTCCCAACCCTCTTAAGAACATCATACAATTTGAAAGATTAGATGCTTACAGTTGCATCCCATCACATGTCAAACATGGACATTATAGAATAAAATCGTAAATTAGCAACTTCTTAAAAAGTTCTAAGAAAATACTAATTTCCTAAATAAAATTAAAAGAACACAAAGGAAAAAACAAAGAACTATAAAAATAAGATGATGACGAGTTATTTGTTTTTTAGACAAGCAAAACAAATCACCTACCAAAATCAAGTAAAAATGTTGAAATTGTAACAAAAGATTCTCGTACTATCCGAATTTGTTATTGGTGCGGTGGTGATGTCGTTGAACCTCAATCGATATGGTGCAATACAGAGGCTTCTGTGCAAAATCCACCAGCTACATATAGGAACTTCATTTTTTATCGAGAGCAATCCTAGTTTGGTGGTGGGTGTTGTTCAAGTGCAAGGAAAGATTTCTTAGTTTCGGATCCAAGTCATTTGATGGATCAAATCCAAAGCCTACACCTTAAAGGTGTATTCTTCTCCGGAAAATATGAAGACTGTGGTGGTAACAAGAATATCGACTGGTGAGGGAGCCGATGATGTAGACGGTTGTGTTCAGTGATTGACAATAATTCCAACTCTAATGATGATAACCAAACATCGATTTGGAGATTCGATGGAAACTTCGTGTTCGAGTGAGAGTGAAGGAGGGGGGGGGGGGTAGTTACGATGAATGATGAGATGAGGTAAGCTAAAAAAGAAGGTTTTGTCTAGTCACATGAATTAAGTGAGAAATATTGCTTGTTTACAAGGATAGTGTGAGTTAAAAGAGCAAATCTTTTCCGGTAATAAGGATGGTAAGGCAAAGGACTAAAGGTGTCATTTGACTAATGGTTAATTTTAACTTCAGTTAGGATAAAGGACCACAATCGCAACGTTTTGGTGAAATAAGGATCACCTATGCACTTATTAATTAGAGGACTGGGTCTAAAGATTTGACAAACATTTAGGATCACCTATGCAATTAACACACTGGATTATTCGGATTTCATTACTTTTTGACTTTTGGAGAAGGATCGGTGGAATTGACTCATGAACCACTTTAAGTAGATTTTATAGTTAATTGCGCGGATGTTACTTTAATATGTGACCAAATTACACTCCCAGTAATTTATTTGAAAATCTTGCAAAGTTATTTCTTAATTTTCAAAAGTTGAACACAAACGAGTCTCTGTTTGTTCAAAAATTTCAAACTCTTTAAAATGACTATCTTAGCATTTACACAATTCACCCTTATACAATTTATTAAAAATTTAAATTATTTAAAAATCATCGTATTATTATATAATTATGTTTAGATATATTCAAAGAGTTATATACTAAATGTTTCTAATTTCCTTCACTTTTCACCTAAAACCCAAGAGCACCCTCTTTCCCCCCTCTATCAGCGACACCATCTCCGCCCATCCCACAATCTACCTATACTATCAACATACTCTCTATTATCTATCTTTGAGAGGCAGCGAAAGATTAAAAGCTTCATATGGATACATAGGTATCCTCCGACCACCTCATCGTTTTTCATCTCCGCATATCACCATTGGCTATGTGAACAAACCCTGATGTCCGTGCTTTTTAGTGTAATAAAAATAGATTTTAATGACAATTTTAGCAGATTTAAGCCTCACACTTCGATCATTAAACACAAATCTATATCTATATTAAAACAAGCATCAAAGAATCCCATGTGACATGTTTAGTCTTCCTTTAAATCTTCAATTAAGCCCTATAATTGATTCTTAAAATCTGAGGTGTTGCTTAATTGGATATTTGGGCATCACTGTAGAATAGTTTCACGGGACAACAAAAAGACTACCCGCTTAATCTTCCCCCCAAATATTTGACTTGTGTAAATATTTCGCCGTTCGCTCCCTCTCGATTCATCACTGACCACCACCACAGCGCCGTTCGCTCTCTTCGTTGTCCTGCATTCAGTCGCCCGCTTGATTACCGCCCCTGACCACCGTCTTTGAGCCACACAAGACACAACCAATGCCGCTCACCACCGCCGCTGTCTTCCTCCTTCAAGCTACATTGAGGTTAGCCTCATTTGTTTTTGATTTTTCTTTGCTAATGTAGGAGAAACATTATCTGCATTTGGGTTCCTTCGATTTCGTATATTCATTCGTCCCTGCGATTGAAAACCCTAGGTCGATTAGGAATTGCACTTTTTTAGATACTGATTGCTATACCATCTTCATTAGTTTCTTCAGGAAGAGGTATATTGCTCCTTCTTTATTTGTAATAGCGTGAATCTTGTCTCTTTTGTGATTTTTGGTTTGTTATCTTCTTTCCATGGTCATAAGTTTTAATTTTGGCATTCAATTAGTTGATGCCCGCCAATTGTTCGTCAAAATGCTTGATACATTTTTTTGTTAAATAAATCTTTAAAGGCTATGTTGAATCACAACCATTGTAATTGTAGTGATTTGACATGGGTTTTTTAAGGTTTGTATGTTTCTTTGTGGTTCGCTCCATGTTCACTTCATATTTTAATATGTACATAACTGGAGAGATTTATTGCTGGTATCACAAAAGTTAAGCAGACTAATATCATGTTCATATCCATCTTCATGGGGCAAATTCATAAAAATAATGAACTTGTGAATTGTGACATATGTCTTGACTCAATCTTATAACTATGAAAATATATAAGAACGTTTTATAGTAGAATATAGAATCTTTATTATAAATTACATAAAAAAAGAGAGGTGATATATATATATATATATATATATATATATATATATATAATTCTTTATTTTAATACGCACAATATTAATAAAGTATCAAAATTAGTGAATAAGTTAAATAGAAAAAATTCTAAAATTTTAGACTGTGACGATAAAGAATTAAATAAATTTAAAGGAAAGAAAAGATTAAAAAGAAAGACAACCCGCAATCTCATAATCCGCGAACAGAGAAATTACAATCAAAACCATCCATTAACTTGTCTCATCCAACGATTAGCACACAAGCACGTCACCAATCCGTGTGCGGACTAACTAACCAATAAGAAACCATCCAGCTCTTCTATATAATAACCCCGAAACTTTGTTTCCAACTCAAACGCTCCACGATTTCCCCTAAATTTCAAACCCTAGAAACTTGATACCAATTTCCTAGTGAATTAAATGGCACCAAAGGCAGAGAAGAAGCCCGCCGAGAAGAAGCCCGTGGAGGAGAAGAAAACACCCGCAGCCGAGAAAGCCCCGGCGGAAAAGAAACCAAAGGCCGGAAAAAAACTGCCGAAGGAGGCCGGTGCTGCTGGCGTCGACAAGAAGAAGAAGAGAAGCAAGAAGAGCGTCGAGACCTACAAGATCTACATCTTCAAGGTGTTGAAGCAGGTGCATCCCGACATTGGAATCTCAAGCAAAGCCATGGGAATCATGAACAGTTTCATCAACGACATCTTCGAGAAACTCGCTCAAGAGAGCTCAAGGCTCGCAAGGTACAACAAGAAACCGACCATCACCTCAAGGGAAATTCAAACCGCCGTGAGGCTCGTTCTTCCCGGTGAATTGGCCAAGCACGCCGTGTCGGAGGGTACCAAGGCGGTGACGAAATTTACAAGCTCTTGAACAGTGTTTGTTTTTATGTGTTGGGTGATTATATAGTTTAGGGTTGGATCATCATATCTCGTGATGACTTTGTATTAGTAATCTTTAGGACTTATCTGATTACGTTTTTTAGGTGTAGTAATGATATTCAAGGGCCTGGACTCAAAGCTTCAAACTTTGAAACCCAGAATATATGTAATGATGGTTTATTTCTTTTATCTTTAACCGCTTTGTGCAATTGACTTATATTTTCTGATTTTTCATCTGGGTGTTGATGGTTTATCGGACGTTGTTTAACAAAATTCTCCTCTGTAGAATTTGATTTCAAAATTGAGAAGCTGATTCTTGGTTACAACTTTTAATCTTTTGGAATCAATGCTAAAACTGGAAAGATGTTCATTTCAACCAAGTTTTTTTTATCCTTTTTATCTCAGGGAATAACATCTTCAGTGGTAAGTTCTTTTATTCAATATGAATGGCATCCTCTTTCTGATACTAGACGTAGTAATGTTTTCCACATACTATCTGTTAGAAATTGCAGAATTCTATAGTTTTGTTTATGCATATCAGTGTTTGATGAGTGAAGTAAAGGTATATGGATTCCAAATTTCAGACCCTTGTTTTTCAAGAACAGGCAACAAAATGTAAAGAATAGTCGTTAAAAAGGAAACACAAACACAAACATTAGTATTCTTACTTTGTTCAAGTAAATGGAAATTGTCAAATTGATATGTATTGCAAGCTTAAGAGAACGGGTAAAAAGAACCTTGATTTAGATTTTGATTGACGTTTGTAGTTTATTTTATTTAATTGTGTTCTCTGATGGTATTAGAACAGGTAAACAAAATACAAGGGAGCAAAGGAAAGCAAAAGGATATCATTTTCCTTTTGGACTCAGCACTTCAAAAAACTAAGCTAAGATTGGTCTTCAATAGTTAAAGGTAATCTCTTTGAACTCTATCTTTATCTCAATTCGATACGAATCTCTAATGAAATAATTTAATTATCCCTCTTTGATGGCAATTAATCATTTATATCTAATGTCTATCATCCTCTTGAGGTTCTTAGAACAAGTACACTGAGTTGATTCTGTACCGAAAGGAGAACGTTTTAAATTTATCTGGAAAAAACATGAACAGAGTGTCACCCAAACTCTCGGGATACCAACCTATTTGCCTATGTTACAATTTTAATTTTTTTAATGAAAGAAGTCAGCTATCATTTTTATATGATATAAAATGAAACCTTGGTTCTTGTTTTCAATTTTGCATCCAAAATAGACTTATTTCATCAAAGAAAGTCAGACTCACACAAGAAACAATATCAAGAACATATTTATACAAAAGTCGAGCTATAATCTGAATTGTTCCATATAAGTTATTGGGGTTTTATAGCCCATTAAAGGTTGCTAATAGTAACTTGAATAAAAGATGGTGTAAATATGATCCAAAATCAATACCAACTCTTAAGGAGTTATAGGTTTGGCATAAGTCAAAATCACTATTTATTTTATAGGGTTATAATTTCTATCCGGTGATTTTTATAGAATAGTAACCAAGTTTCAGTTTTGTTCCAATTAGGTCACTTTTATGCCACTTGAAAATACTAATCAAGTTTCAATAATGTTCCATTCTTGTGAATTTCCCATTTTTAGCTGGTTAGCAGGTAAACTTGATTTTATTTATCAATTAAATTGCAGGTTACTAGGTTACAAAGTTTACCTGATAACCTGCAAAACAAAACAAAAAGGTAAATTTCACAAGAATGAAACTTTTGAAACTTGGTTACTATTTTCAGGTGACGTGAAAGTATAAGTGACCTAATTGGAAAAAAACTGAAACTTGGTTACTAATGTATGAAAGAAACCCATTAAATGTGTGATAGATTGGACAGACCAAGGCTCGGCTATATCATACTCCAATTTCTTTTCAAATTCACTTGTGATGCGGCGTCTTGAAGCACTTACATCCATAAACTGCACCCTTCATACGAAACACAAGCTCTTTGGAAAGTTCCAGAAATAAGCTTCTTGGTAGTTATGATGGAGATGAAACATTTATTTCTTAAGTATTTGAAAAGTGTTTGCAATAATTTTGAGCAGTTTCTTTACTTTTCTTACAACATGTATGTATGTGTAATAGTAAACATAACATGATATCTCCTTCGTCTTATATGTTTAATATTAATAAAAGGCTAATCTTATGACACCAGCATTCCATCAACTGGCTTACTGGCCAAGCAGATGGCTTAATTTCATTTAATTTGTTCCTAATTTACCCCTTAATTTCATATGAGGCGTCATTTTAGAGAGTTAAATTACGTGCTATTACTGAAATCCTCCATTTACTTCCTTCCTTTTCGGCCGATTGTTATCTGTTCAGTTCTTTCTGTTTGCGATTCTCTCATCAACTCAGAGTCAAAGGTAGGGCACTAATATTTCATATTTGCATCGAGTTTTTATTCTCCAAAGCAAACATGTTTTGGGGGATAAATTAAATAAACGGAAATCTTCATATTGTTTCAAAACTGATTTTCGCAAATCCTTCATAAATCATGGGTTCATCATTCACAGACAATTCTCCTCGCCTATTGAAGATTATGATCGTCTTCCCCCTGATACCCCTATCCTATTTGGCTATTTGTGTATATATATTTTATGTAAATTCGACTTTATCAACTTCATCCTCGCCATCTGCTGCCAGAAACAACCCACCACTGCCATTGCTGATAGTTTCTCTCATTTCATCTTTATCTTTGACAGTGTGTTTTCTGAATCACGGCATACCTTCTATTTCCAGTTCGAACAGCAGTTTTTACAATGAGTCGTGATTAAAAAAGAAAGCACATTAATTTACTGTGCTCTGTGTTGCTTTATTTCGGTTGTTCAGCAGAAGGCTAGGGTTGACTATACGGTGGCTTGACTACCTTGCTGGTCTGGACAACTTGCTTGCATGTGAGTTTATTCAGAGTTTATGGTTACTTTCTTGCTGCTAAAGTTGCTTGCTATTATTAAATTGCGAGAAGAGATTCAAAAAAACCTAACACGGTGCTTTATTTTATCAAGAAATGTTCTGCATGAAAAATGTACTTTAACATCTTCTTTTGTCCCATTTAAAATATGTTATTTTACTTGCGATGCTTTAGGTGCAAAGTTGCAATTAGAGCCGGTCCTTTATGCTATGAGGTCAGCAAAACAATATGGTACTTTTAAACAAGTCCTTATCATCTTTCTAACTACTGTAGTTCTTGAGGAAGAGAGAAGGTTTTATTATCCATGTCCAAGTTTGCTTTCCATTTTCTATTCATGTACTTTACATGAATATATTGTTCCATAGATATTTAATGTTGTATAGACTTTGTTGAAATCATAAGCAAAGATATTTTAACTGTGTTAGTTCTGTATTATCTAAATAGATTTGTGTTGCGCTGTTACTGAAAATAAAGTTCTATTCTTGATTGATGTCAGTAGTTTTGTTTTCCACATTTGGGGTTAAGACCATTAGGATTAAACTTTCTATCCATTTTAAAGTTTCTTATGAAGTGAAGCTGATAGGGTGTCCTTTTGATTTCATTTTTTTGTTTCAATCTTAGTTTTCAAGCTTTGTTTCAATTGACTGAATACACATTCGAAATCCTAGAGCAACAATCAAGCCCGATCGCGGTGTATACAGCAGCGATTACACAGGTTCGTGAGTATGAAATTTTAGTTGTGAAGTTGTTGCTAATTGTTCTATCTTTAAGGCTTCAAGTCAGCTTTATTGTTCTTTATTCATTAGCTAATTACATGTAGGGGCAATGAGAATGGCAATGGGCATTCCCTGGTGTATTATCATCACCATTGATATTGCTTGGTTAATATAGGTAATAAATACACACACGCACACCCTTACCTTATAAAATATATTTTTATGCTATTTTGAGTTGTTTGATGCTGTTTTAAGGTTATGTAATGATGTTTTAAGCTATTTTCTGGTTTTCTTAAGCTGTTAGTGCTGCTTTAGGCTATTGAATGTTGTTTTGAACTGTTTTGATACTGATTAGGGTGGTTTTGCCACTGATCAGGGCTTTTATGCTGCAGATAAGTTGTTTTCAGTAGGTTCTACCGTTTATTGCTGCTTTCTTGTTTGTCGTTTTTAAGGTAATCAATCATCTAATCTAAGCTCCCACATAATTTTCTAATTTCACCACTTCCCCGGTGATAGGATTATAGGATAACAGACTAAGAACAGAACTGAATGTTAAGAAATGGAGAAAGAAAGGGGAATTTGATATTAGAAATGAAGAAGAACAATACAAATGGTTCCAGGGATACTCCCTCTCTCTAAGCTATTGCCAGAGCCAATACAAGATACAGAGAACAGAAAACATGCAAAACGTCACCTCCCTCACTTTCTATTTATTCTATTCTCTCCCCTCTAACAGAATGTTTAGCCACTTTCCATTTTTGCCCCTTTCTTCCTTCTAGAATAAACATGCACAACCCTGGGCCTTTTATCATTACTCCCGCCTGTTATGAAAATGAAGAAATAACTTTATTGATCTTGAATGAAAAATGAAAAAGGTAATACAATCTGAAACCTACTGCTGCTATTTATAATACATGGCAGCAAAACAGAAAAACTAATTAACGGAAACAGAAATAACAAACTAACAGAATCCATCAGCTGACACATCAGCTGATGTCTTTAATATCAGCTGACACATCAGCTGATGTCAAAGACATCAGCTGGCCACTTGAAACTGACTTCCTACTTATCGCCCCAAGCTGACTGCCTCAAGCTGACTTGACTGTTTTCTTCAAGCAGACTGTTTTCAAGCTGACTAACATATATGTATTAAAGACACCAGACTTCACAAATTCTCCACCTTGTCTTCAATACTAGTAAAAGAATTACTACTTTCAGCTATCAATGTTTAGAAGATCTAAACAATGTCTAAACTTGTTCACCGACACTGGTTTAGTAAGTACATCAGCTGGATTGTCTTCCGTCTTCACTTTCAGCACTTTTATTCTTCTTTCTGAACGAATAAAATGATACCGCACATCTATGTGCTTTGTTCTTTCATGATGCACTTGATCTTTGGCAAGACAAATAGCACTCATGCTATCACAAAACACAACAGCTTGATTTTGACTAAAACCAAGGTCTCCAAGCAAACCTTTCAGCCAAATACCCTCTTTGGCAGCTTCAGTTAATGCAATATACTCGGCCTCAGTTGTAGACAACGCAACTGACGGCTGTAAGGTCGCTTTCCAGCTCACTACCGCCTCTCCAACAGTGAAAACATAACCTGTTAAAGATCTTCGAGAGTCCAGATCAGCTGCATAGTCTGAATCTGAATATTCAGCCACAAAACACTATCTTTTTCCACCATAAATGAGACCCAAATAAGCCGTACCTTTAAGATAACGAAAGATACGCTTAACAGCAACCCAATGCTCCTTTCCCGGACTCACCATGTAGCGTGAAACAACACTCACAGCATGCGCTATGTCGGGTCTAGTGCAAACCATCACATACACTAGGCTCCCAACTGCACTAGAATAAGGAACTTTGCTCGTATATTCTACCTCAGCCTCCGTTTGAGGTGCCAAATCAGTTGACAACTTGAAATTTGCTGATGAAGGTGTATTTAACGCCTTTGCTGAACTCGTACCAAACCGAGAAAACACTTTCTGAATATAACTTTTCTGTGACAAGAAAAGTTTACCATTAACTCTATCTCGAACAATCTCCATACCGAGAATCTTTTGAGCAGCACCTAAGTCTTTCATATCAAACTCTGAATTAAGAACTTTCAGCTTCTTAACTTTCTCCATATCACGAGCTGCTACTAACATATCATCCACATACAAGAGCAAATAAATGGATGACCCATCAGCTACTTTCTTGTGATAAATGCAACAATCATAAGGACTTTGATTAAAACTATTTTTCACCATAAAACTGTCAAATCGCTTGTACTGGCGATTGTTTCAGGCCATAAAGCGATTTTTTCAGCTTACACACATACTCTTCTTTACCTTGAGCAACAAACCCTTCCGGTTGACTCATATAAATCTCCTTTTCGAGATCCCCGTGTAAGAAAGCAGTTTTAACATCCAATTGTTCCAACTCCAGATTCTGCTGTGCAACCAAAGCTAACAACACACGAATTGATGTATGACGTACCACCGGTGAAAATATTTCATTATAATCGATTCCTTGCTCTTGACTATAACCCCTAGCTACCAAACGAGCTTTAAATCTCACATTTTCAGCCCCTGGCAGCCCTGTTTTCCTCTTGAAAATCCATTTACAAGTCACCACCTTCCTACCTTGAGGCAACTTTACCAACTCCCAAGTTCTATTTCTGTGAAGTGACTCCATCTCTTCACCCATGGCTGCTATCCACACATCAGCCTCTTTGGTTTTTAAAGCCTCTTTGTAACTTGAAGGTTCAGAAAATTCCATTTCTTCAGCAACTTGTAAAGCATAGGCCACTACCTCATCAAAACCATATCGAACAGGCCTATTAACTTGCCTACTAGGCTTGTCTAATGCTACTGATCGAAACTCTGATGGCTGCTGCATATATTGTGTCTCGAAAGGTTCATTTTGTGATGAATTACTAGGCTGCCTAGCTGCATCACCAACAGGTACAACCCCATTTTCAACACTTTCATCTGAACTATCAACCTCATACTCCACCTGTTCAGAAACATCCTCCTTTTGGCCATTATTAGCAGCTGAAACAGATTGATTTTTCACTCCATGAAGCATAGAATCTTCATCAAAAATCACATCTCTGCTGAGAATAACTTTTCTTTCAGCTGGTGACCAAATCCTATACCCTTTGACACCATTTCCGTAGCCCATGAATATACCTTTCTTCGATCTTGGTTCCAACTTTCCTTCACTAACATGATAATAAGAAGGACATCCAAACACTCTTAGACCTGTATAATCTGCCGGCTGTCCCGACCAGATTTCAATCGGAGTTTTACACTCAATTGCCGTTGAGGGACTTCTATTAACCAAGTAACAAATGGTGTTCAATGCTTTTGCCCAAAAACTCCTATTTAGACCCGCATTTGACAGCAAACACCTAATCCGTTCCAACAGTGTTCTATTCATACGTTCAGCCACCCCATTTTGTTGTGGTGTGTACCGAACCGTATGGTGTCTTGCAATTCCTTCATCCTTGCAACATTGGTCAAACTCCCTTGAACAAAACTCCAAACCATTATCTGTTTTTAAACGTTTAATCTTCTTTCCAACTTGGTTTTCTATAAGAACTTTCCATTGCTTGAACTTCTCAAATGATTCACTCTTGTGTTTCATAACAAACACCCACGTCATCCTTGAGTAATCATTTATAATTGACAAGAAGTATCGAGCACCACCAAGTGAAGGTACTTGAGAAGGACCCCAACAATCAGCATGTAAATAGTCCAATGTTGACTTTGTCCTATGAACACCTTTTGAAAAACTCACCCTCCTTTGTTTTCCAAATATGCAATGTTCACAAAGGCCTAACTCAGCCACATTATGACCTCCAAGAAGCCCCCTTCTGCTGAGAATTACCATGCCCTTTTCGCTTACATGACCCAGCCTCATATACCATAGATGAGTTAAATCTGACTCAGTTTTGTCAGATTAGCAGCTGATCCAACAGCTGTGTGTCCTTCTAAAATGTACAAGGTACTCCTCTTGATACCTTTCATAACCACCAACGCACCCTTGGTGACCTTGAGCACTCCACCTTCACCGCTGTACTTGAACCCTTTAGAGTCCAAAACTCCTAACGAAATCAAGTTCTTCTTCAAGTTGGGTACATGACGAACATCAGTCAAGGTTCTCACCATTCCATCATGCATCTTGACGTTTATTGACCCAATTCCAACCACTTCACATGAAGTGTTGTCCCCCATTAACACATGCCCTGCTGAAACACTTTCATACGTATCAAACCAGCCCCTATTTGGTGTCATATGATAAGAACATCCCGAGTCAAGAACCCATTCATCTGGCTGACTTTGCAAATCAGCAACACTTTGACAATCAGTCTCTGAATCTGAGTCATCCTTTGCAACAGCAGCCGATGCTTTGTCCTTTCGTTTAGGACACTCGTTTTTCCAATGACCTTGTTCTTTGCATATATGACACACATCTCTGGGATTCACCTTAGATCCTCTACTCTTGGATCTTGATCGACCTTTTCCTCTCCATTTTCCTTTCCCCTTATCTGATCGACTTCTTTCTCTGCCTCTATCACCATCAACAACGGATAGACCCGATGACTGACTTTCAGATCCATTCCCATTCCCAGACGCCTTATGACGAAGCTCTCTTGAATGCAAACTCGATCGGACCTCTTCCAATGTAAGTGTATCTCTACCAACCACAAAAGAATTAACAAAATTCTCATAAGACGGTGGCAAAGAAACCAACAGCACAAGAGCAGCATCTTCATCATCGATCTTGACATCAACATTTTTCAAATCCATGAGAATAGAGTTCAGCTCATCAAGATGCTCTTTCAAAGCCATTCCTTCCTTCATACGCAGCGAGAACAACCGTTCAACAACAACTTGTTCGTTAATGACTTTGTCATGTAAAGACTATCTAATTTCGACCACAAAGACTCTGCAATCTCTTCATCTGCTACTTCGTATATCACTTCATCGGAGAGTGACAACAAGATGGTTGAATGAGTCTTTTCATCCTGTCAGACTCTGACATTTCACCTGGGCTTTTACCCGTCAAGGGAGTCCATATTCCCTGTTGTTTTAGAAGAGCCTTCATCTTGATTCTTCACAAACTGAAATTGTTTTTCCCAGTAAACTTTAGTTTTCAAGAACAATATACCACTTTCAACAGCTAACTTTAATTTTCTCAAAATTGCAGTTTACAACCACTAAATCTTGCAATGTGTTTCAAAAAAAAATTTAATCGACTGCCAATTAGTCGATTATCACCAGTCGATTAACCAATCTTGGCCCAAAACTTCAATCGATCAAACACTTAATTCCCTAACTCAAATCGACGATTCTTGTTACCCCAGACTTTTATCGATCACCAACTACAGGTCGCAACGACCTATCGATTGACTGCTCCACCTTGAATCGAACCCCCAGTCGATTCCAACTACTGCCGTCAACTTCCCTTAGTCGCACTTCAGTTTCGACGCACCCCAAAGTCGACGTACACAATCGACTGCCGTCGCCTTCTTCCCGTCGACTTCCAATTTCAGGTACGCTCACAAAATTGATTGCCCATATGGAAATCGTACAAACTCAAACGAGTTTTGGAACAGTAATTGATCGATTATCGCAAGAATCAGAAATTGAAGAAATCTTGAACGATTGTTTGCAAGAACTGGAAAGAAAAAACAAACCCTCAGAAGCGTGTTCTTCGTAACCACGCTCTGATACCAATTTGTTATGAAAATGAAGAAAGAACTTTATTGATCTTGAATGAAAAATGAAAAAGGTAATACAATCTGAAACCATCAGCTGACACATCAGCTGATGTCTTTAATATCAGCTGACCACATGAAACTGACTTCCTACTTATCGCCCCAAGCTGACTGCCTCAAACTGACCTATCAAGCTGACTTGACTGTTTTCTTCAAGCTGACTGTTTTCAAGCTGACCAACATATATGTATTAAAGACACCAGACTTCACACCGCCTTCAAAAAGAGTCTTGTCCTCAAGACGAACATCAGGAAATTGACTTTGAATGGTTAATGCATCCTCCCAAGTAGCTTCATCTGTTGATTACCCCTGCCAATGAACCAAGCACTGTTCACTCGAACCTTGAAGAGAGCTGACCAAATTCCAACTCTGGAGGTATAATCTGCTCAGCGGTTGTAGAAATTGCTTTCTTTAAGAGGGACACATGAAACACAGGGTGTACCTTTGATGTGGCAGGAAGCTCCAACTTGTAAGCCACATGCCCCAATATATCAATGACATTAAAAGGACCAAAGAAGGATTAAGATTTACAGGAGCTTTTTCTTTCCGAGGACATGATCTCGAATAGGGAATCTTGGAGAAGAAGGATTAAGATTCAGGGATAGGTAGATTCGAGACTGCAACTAGCAACATACGGTCCAGCCGTCCAGGGAGCAGGATCAACCTCTTTGTTCTATTTGTAGCTTTTTATTTATATATATATATATATATATATATATATATATATATATATATATATATATATATATATATATATATATATATCGTTACTTTTTTACTTTTGATTTTCTTTTATTTTTTAAGTTACTATGTTACTAGTTGGCTATTTATAAACTTTTACCTATTTATTTTATATTGTTTTTTTAATTTGTTTTTTTTATTATTTACTTATTTATTTTTTTATTTTTTTATTTTTTTATTTTTATCTTTCAGTTTTTACTTTCCTTTTTTCACGGCCGGAGGTCCTCTGCAGGAAGCAATCTCCCTACATGTTTGTGGGGGTATGATTGTCTACATTTATACCTCCCCCATACCCCGCTTTTGTGGGATTGGGTATCGTTGTTGTTGTTGTTGTGATTAAAAGGACCAAAGAATTTGGCAGCCAACTTCTGTTGAATTCGATTAACAACCGATGTTTGGCGATAAGGTTTGTGCTTAACATATACCCATTCTCCTACTTCAAAACTGACATCATGACCTTTGGATTTGGGCAACCGCAAAATAAAATCCATCGAAGATGTTCCCAAATCACGTTTGGAATGTCTAAAGGCTGCAAGAGACCTCCAGGGCACTTGTCTTACAGCGCTGACGATGTCACATTCTTGGACAAACTTTTTCACATCCTTTAACATTCCAGGCCAATAAAGGTTTTCTGCTATTCTACGATATGTACGATAATAGCCGGAATGACCCAGACGCCAAGCTATGGAATTCACGCAGCAAAACCCCTTGCCTCACCGTATACCCCGAAGGAACGTTAGTACCATGCGAACAAGCCTGCACTAAGCGTTGAATGCCCACATCAGCCTTGGCTTCCTCAATTAACTGGGCTCTTTGCAACCTTTATGGTTCCAAAATAATAGATAAAAATACCCCTGAGTCTGCTCTTCTGAACAACGCATCAGCAGCCCGGTTTTCTCTTCCCGGTTTATAGATGATTTCAAAATTGTAACCAAGTAATTTAGCCACCCAATTCTGTTGGTTGGGAGTGGTAATACGTTGCTGGAGTAAAAAATTTAAACTTTTTTGGTCGGTGTAAACCACAAAAGTGGTGCCCAACAAATAAGATCACCAATGTTGGCTAAGACCAACACCATGATTTCATTAATAGGCCGACTTGGACAGATTACGATCACTTAAATCCTTGCTAAAGTACGCAATGGGTCTACCCCGATTCCACGCTCCGATGCATTGTACTCAACAACAAATGGCAAAGTGAAATCGGGTAAAGCCAACAACAAATGCATTGTGCTCCATGAAGGCAAAACGCACAATATTAGGAAAAACTAAAAAAATATATGTAGTGATATTAATATAAATAAAATAGCATCTAAATACCACATTGATTATAAATTCATAGCATAAACATTAAACATAATTTTAAACTTCATAGTTAAACATCTAACATAGTTAAACACTTAAACATCAAACATAATTCAAAGTTCAAACAAACATTAAACATAAAAACTTCAAACTTAAAGTTCAAAGTCAAACATCAAATATCAAATTCATCAATCCTCGTCATCGCTCAGTGCAAAGTCATCCTCCCCTTCCTCCTCGTTTCATAATCTCCAATATCTTCTTCTTCGGTTTCATCCTTCTCTAGGATGACAACTTCATCCTCTTTATTTATGAGATGTGGTGAGTACCGTGCGGTTGATTTTCCTTTTTCTTTCTACTTGAGCTAGCATTCACATTTTTCCCTCTAGTATTATGATCATGCTCATATGCTCCCGCAACTATGCCCACATCATTCCACGTCAATTCGTCATCCTTAAACACATAATCCTCATCTTCTTTTTCATCTTCATACATCCTTCCAACCAACCACTCATTGCTATCATTGATGTCATTCAAAGAAAATTGGATAAATGACATCATCATGATCATAGCACCGTCTTAAAGCTCGGTTATACTTAACATAAACTAAACTATTTAGTCTATCATGCTCAAGTCGATTTCTCCTTTTGCTATGAAGCTGCCACAAAATGGATAGTCAAAAGATAAAACTTTTGTATGATTCTACTTATCATAAATCATAACTTGTAAACAACTTACATGGCTAAAGGTACTCCAATGACACTCGCATCCACTTGCACTACAAGTAAGACTAAGGACTTTAATAGCAAAAATGTCAATTATGGAGCATCATTACCAAAAGTACCCCAACAATCAGCTGCGTTTAATATTTCATTAAAAGCTAGTATATGCTAAACATAGTTCTTATTTATAATGTTATATGCATAAAGAATGGAAGTAACCTAGTCACTTCGTATCCTTATGTTCTATGCATATGTCCATACGAAAGATCCCTTTAACATATTTATTATAAACCGACAACTGGTCTATAATTTTACTTTGTTTTTGTTTGTCCGGCACTAATCTCTGAATACATTTAAAAAGTCCCGATGTCACCTCAGAATCATCTTGAATTTGTGGATTTTGAGTATAATTTTAAATAATTCCCGGCTGCATGTAAGGGCTGATGAAGTTGACACTCCCACCTCTTATCAACAATAGCATAGACATCTTTGTACTTGTACTCTATCTTATTGAAATATTTAGCAATTGCTTCTTTTGCCCTATCCATGGATTTGTATATATAGCCCATGGTTGGTTTCTTTTCACCATCGACCAATCTAAGAACTTTCACAAGAGGACCGGTCATCTTAAGGATCCATACAATGGAACTCCCAAAGGTAGGCATCAAAACGAAAGAAACAACTCGCTTAACACCTTATTCTTGTCAATATTTGCTCAACCTCCAATCATAAGATGTAAACATCTTTCTTAAGTTTTCTTTCTCAACCTCCAATCATCAGAAAATCGGGTGACTGCAGTCTCCGTGTGAATTTCCTCATCATGTTCACTATTCCTACATAGTTATATATATAAATGTGTAGAGCCATAGCCCTCTGCAATGTAGTACGGACTGTCGGTATTTTTCCAATATGTTCGAGCATCAAGTCAATACAATGTTCATCATAAGGAGTCCAATACACATGTTGACGTTTTGCCATCAATAGACGTCCTATACAAATACACATTCATAATCACATTAGATAACTTCCTATAATATGACAATACGCCAACTATTAGATTATAAAATTAAAAAAATCATATTCCTTACCCGCTGCCACTTAAGCAAAAGCTTTGTTAGTCACAACTTGAACGACAATTTCCTCGTCGACTTCTTCAACCATCTCGTCAAGCATCATAAACAACTGCTAAATCTTTTTGCATAATACATGATCAACCAACCATATTTGGCCCATTGTGGTTGATGTATTTCCTATGCTCAATTGACCTAGCGCTTCAGTTAAGAAAGGAACTCGAATCTCATGGTAACTCGGAGGATTGAAACCACTTCCACACCGTGCAACCGATTCCATACCTGTCTTAAAGCTATCATAGTTGGCTGTATTAAAAGCCAAACCATCATCATAAAACCAGTATGCCAATTCCTTGCACCCTTTATCCCGAAGCTCTTGTTTGATAACTTCATTAATGCTTGTTTGCTTCATATTTCCAAATTTTCTATTTTTCACATCTTCTGGTGGCGGGCTGAAGAACATATCAATAAGACCTTTCACCCCCTTTCGCTTCTTTGAAGTTTGACTAATACTCCCTTGACGTGAAGTGGGGCGACTTCCATTACCAACTTCAAGCTCCTCAATATCATCTTCCCTAAATGTTTCAGCTTCATCAAAATCTAGTAAAATTTCACTTTCTTTTTGGTCTTGAGCTTTCTTTATCATATAGTTTCTAATTTCTTCAACCACACAAGCCGGACAAGGCTTGTAAGGAGTTAGCTCGTTGGTTTTACGATGTGCGGCTACTATTTAACGCCATAGCTTTCACATTACAATGGAAGTTGTTGCACAAATTGGTCCAGGATTCAAACCACGAAGCATACATGAGCTTAGAGTTCCTTTGCTTAAGAATGAAGTGGAATCCACCCACAACGAGTTGAAAGAATACAAGAAAGAATGGGCATTAAAAGGTTGCTTAATTTTGTCTAACGGATGGCGTGATTTGACCGCTTAGAAAGCATGCCCGTAGCTGTTGTTGGTCTAGCCCAAAAGTTGCATTCATCACTCTGATTGGTAAACCTCCTCAGATGGGCTAGAGTGACGAATGATGTTTCAAATCTGGTGATTGCGGGCCTATGTAGGTTTCTTGTCAACATGATGAGTAGGTTTTCGAATCAAAGACTTCTACATAGGCCCGCAATCACCAGATTTGCAACATCATTCATCACTCTAGCTCAAATGCATTAACAAAAAAAAAAAAATTTGCGGAAGATGATAGCTGCTCATGAATGGAACAATACCAAGTGGTCAAAGTATTTTAAATACTTCTGGTTTTGAATACTTGCATTGACACTTTGGTACTTTAAGAATCTATAAGGTAGCATATGACATATATGTAGAAGTTTGGTAATATATAAGTATTATGTATTTTTTTTGTGAATTTTGGGGTCTTCGTGTGCTTAAAGCGAGTGCTTTTGCTTAGCGCTCTGGCTTCCAATACCATTAGCGCTTTGGGGGCTTTACGCCTTTTCAAACCAAGGCAAGCAACAATAAAGATATTCCTCTTTCAGAAAATTTACTACTTACTAAACTTTCCTCGTAAATATCCGGCTAACTACCAAGAGTGTTATCATATGTTATAAATCTATCAGATGTTCTGCTTGCAGCTTGAAAAGCTGCACTCCCGAGGGTTTGAAATAATTTTAGTTACTTCAGGTCTTCAGGAGCTATTGGACAAGGTCGCCAAATGCTTATTATATACAGGAAAATGATCAATAGCAGGTCATTGTTTTTCTTGTCCTTATATTCTTTTCAGAACGTATGGGCTAAAAAGTTTCCTTGGTTTGAAAAGAATGGTCCAGCATAAACATTGTGACTTTGTTTCTTGTATATTTATAAAATACATATTTGCTAACCTCTGCCAATTAACTATAATGGTATTTGGAGCCTTTGGGTTTCATGACCTCGGTAAAACCTTTAGCTCCATCAGTGGTGAAATATCACTATGGTCATGCTGTGCGTTATTAGGACCAAATCATGCATATCTATCAAGTCTATGTTTCGTTAGAACCAACTGTTAGAGTCGAACCAGCATAGCATAAATGGGTCGCATGTTGGATATCAAGGAGCAAAACCCACCTGGCACACTTGAAACTCACGGCTGAAGAGTAGAAAAGAAAATGAAAATGTTCACAACTTGCTTGTTGCAAGTTGCATGAGGAAAATATCACAATGGGCTACATCTTGACAGCTTCTCCATTAACCTTAAACCCACGTACTCATTGGCGGATCTACATAGACACTATGGGGGGAGAGGACCCCGTCCAAAAAGCCCGATTTAACTAATATTATTAGTTTTTTAATGAAGGCCCCATCTCATAAAATTTCAAGTCCCCATTTAGAACTCTTGATTCACAAAAATTGAAAAGGAGAGGAAAAAGAGGCCACCGCAGATTATACTGACAACTTTGTTATCTTGAATTTGTCCACAAGTAATTTAATATCACGAGAGTATCACTGTATCAGCATTGTTAAGTAAAAATGATACTAGATTTTTATTATATTGAATCCTCTTTTTTATTATATTGAATCCTCTTACATCATTTACTATATGTGTTTGCGAATTGATTGTTAAATATGTATTTAGATTTACTTTAGACAATCGTATGAATCATTTAAAAAAAACTTTAATTGTGAAATATGTGAAATGATGCTATGGTTAGTGACAGAAAACCTTTAAAAATTCAAAAACTAAAATTAATTTTGTTGGATTAATGTGGCTACCGAACAAGTTTGATATCTGACTCTTTTTTATCCGAATATGTTTTGGTTAGTAATTTAAGTTGTCTTGTCATCTTCAATGAAATGTGCCCCCCGTAAAGAAAATTCCTGGATCCGCCACTGCACGTACTCCCTCCTTAATCGGTCAACACAAGACTCACTTCTAGCAACAACTTTGCTTAATTAATTTACCAAAATAAACATAAAATTAAAATACTAAAACAAATAACTGATCAAGATTAACTCCAACATCGCATTAAGTTTCCACTGTGTTTTATGGTTATACCTCAATTTTCTGATAATAATGTTTACTGTTTATGCATTCTTTGACCCTACATGTGTAATACATGGACATCTAATCTAGTATGGAATATTATATTTTAAAATTGGATCAAGGGGTCATTTTATGTACTTGTAACTTAATTAAGAAATCAGTAACGTGTAACAGCAATCCAAATGTTTAGGTTATATTTCGGCAAACGAAAAATTTAGAGCATTAATCAAAATTTCTGCTGTTATTGTTGCTCATTCATATGTTTTGGCAGGAGTAGTGATTCTGCTGCTTAATTAGGTTTTGCATTAAGAGTTCTTCTGGTCATTGAACAAAGATGGTACAACTTGACAACAGTTTGCTTGAAGGTTCTGCAAATTCCTTCGCCACTCAGTACGTATATTCGTTTTTAGTATCTAATTGTTTGCTTCATTGCAATCTTGATTTCTATATCATATTGTTTGTTTCCTGAATCAAGGAGGGTCAGCTCAGGCAAACTTTGTAGTTTATTGTGATTATAGATACATTGATAGTTTACTTGATCCGTGCCGTTGAAAATCTATTGATTTCCATCACGTTGAAGGTATGGGGATTATAATTTTCCTGATGTTTGATAAGTGTAAATTATGATCATGAAGTACGCTTGTGCTACCCAGCCCTATAAGGTACCTCATTAGTACTCATTTTTTTAGCCGCTTCATGTTCTTGGAATAACATTAATCCTCCCACTTAAAAAATATAATTTCCAGTGCTGTTTGTATTTATATAAAAGAATAATTAGTAGTTATTTACAGTTTGTGCAAGCACTTTGGCGATGTGAGGTTGATGTTGTTTGCGTGCAGTAAATCTGATGTTTTTCAACTTTGTTCATAGAAAATATGATATTCCGGTATATGTATCGACAGGAGACTGAGTAGTGTTTAAAAATTATTAATAGGGTTTGGTTTGGTTGTCCTGTGTGGTGTGAAAATCGCGATTTGGTAAAAAAGTTGTAAGTGATTGTAATGCTGTCTTTTTGGGTTTATAGATTTCAATAGCCTTCAGATAATTGTTTTGATAATATCAAGATTCCAAGCTTTGTTTGTATGTCAAAATCCTGAAGTGATTATTGAAATTACAATCCTTCATAATCTCCTGAAGACTATCTATCCCATTCACATAGCTTAAGGATGCAGATTGAGATTTTCACAATCCGTACCTGATGGCTAATGCATAGGATTGTATAATCTAACATAAGCAATTTATTTAGTAAGCATACTAACTTTGCACATGGTATACTAGAATACGGAATGCTCTGAGTTTGTCTCTTGTGCAGCCATTGATGATTTTTTCTTTTAACGGCAAGAGAAGATAGGCTAGGATAAAGCTTCGGCACGACCATCACCCGCTTATAGAGCACCTAAAATAACATTAATACAAGGGGCAAGCAAGGTGCTAAATACCCCAGAAATTACAAGAATCTAACAACAAAAAACACAACATAAATAATTCTCAAAACACTATTAAGTATTAAAACAAACAGAAGGAGAAAGACGTCCTTCCATCCACTTGTTTGCAAAACCACATCCTCCTGATCGATGTTCAAACCAAAAAAAAGAGTATGCTTCCCGCATATTGCAACGAGCTCCCCCAAAACAAAAGACTATCAATATACTTAATATTTTCACCTTCAATGTTCCACCACAAAGGGGACAATCTAATACATATTCTCATTAGATTTATAAATTCTGAAATTATGATTACTCTTTTTTGGGATGGCTTAAATCCATAACTCAAAAGCCTCACAATTCATTCTTCGTAGGCATAAAGTCCTTCCACTCTCTACACTCTGTTCTCAAGTTCTTTTAGCAAATGAAAGAAAAAGATATGGAAGAAAACAATAGAGGTATAACATCACACATATGGTTTGAATTTTGAAGCTTTATAGAAATCAAGAACAGATTCATAAACATCATTAACCCTAAAAAGCTAAACTGTCAAAGACTATCACACATCACCAACACATGAAAACACAGAATATTAAACAGACTAAGAGCTTGTGAATTTGGTCACCGCCTTGGTCCCCTCTGACACCGCGTGCTTGGCCAATTCACCGGGAAGAACCAGTCTTACGGCGGTTTGAATCTCCCTTGAAGTGATGGTTGGCTTCTTGTTGTACCTTGCCAGCCTCGAGCTCTCTTGAGCCAGCTTCTCGAAGATGTCGTTGATGAAACTGTTCATGATTCCCATGGCTTTGCTTGAGATTCCAATGTCTGGATGCACTTGCTTCAACACCTTGAAGATGTAGATCTTGTAGGTCTCGACGCTCTTCTTGTTTCTCTTCTTCTTCTTGTCTACAGCAGCCGCGCCTGCCTCTTTCGGGAGTTTCTTTCCGGCCTTTGGCTTCTTCTCCGCCGGCGCTTTCTCGGCGGCGGGTGTTTTCTTCTCCTCCGCAGGCTTCTTCTCGGCTGGCTTCTTCTCTGCCTTTGGCGCCATTGAATTCAGGGAGTAATTTGAGGATCAATGAGTTTCTAGGGTTTCAAATTTGGGGGTATTTGACGGTTGTATGAGGAGGATTGAAAGCTTCCGAGACTCGATATGTATATATATAGGGTAGAGGAATGGCTTTTTATTGGTTATATTGGACCGCACACGGATCGGTGACGTGGCTCCGTTCTTATTCGTCGGATAAAAAATCGTTATTTCGTTTGTATGCGATATCTAACTGTTCAAGACGAACGGATCGAGTCATAACTTTGATGAATATTAAAATAAACTAGTTTATTTATCCGGTGCACATACGGGTATCTTTAAAAGTCTCTAACATGTTTTTAATAAAATAGAAACTTAATGACCATGTTTTATTAAAATTAAACCATCTTAGAATATGAGTTTCTCTCCGATGAGTGGCAGGCAGCAGTGGTGGTGCCATTTTTGGTGAGAAAGATTTGGATCTGAGAAGGGTTTTAAATTTTTCAAGGGAGTTGGAAGAGTTTATGTGTTTGGATTGGAGTTAAGGTGGTGTTTGGATATAGTAACACTATTTTAGTAAATATTTTTAAAACAACCCTAATGTGGTAAATACTTTTTTCAAGAACCCTATTTTAGTCATAAACTCCTTAGAATATACAGTTTAAAAATAAAACCGTTGAACAAACTTATTGTTTACTACAGTGAATAATCAACCACCATAACTTTTAGATAGCATCTATCTACAGATGAAAAAACATAATTTTTCAAATTAAAAAAACAATTAAAGTATATAATCAATTGAATGAAATAGACGAAGCTTCATAAGTCAATTGTAAAAGATTAAGGGACTTTCATTGGTATAAACAAAATTAATTTGAAAATTTTGTTCTTTCATTAAGATTGTGCTAAACTGGTAAAAATATTAGTTTTGCATTTAACCTGTTAAAATAAAAACATGCCATTTTATTAATAAAAAAAAAGGTTATATATGTGTAATACAAAGGTTGTAAAATATTTTAACGGGTGTTTAGGATTGTGATTTAAAAATAGATTATGTGTTTGGATTTAATTATGTTGCTTCATATTGCAATAATCAGATAATCAGTTTTTTAAATGTTTTGCAAAAGAGATTAATTGATTTTTAAAGAGTAAATCACAATAATCAAATAATTAGTTTGAAAAGACAACTCAAAAGTAGATTCTCAAAACTACGTTTTCTAGTCTCCAAAAAGTAAATAATTGATTTCTGAAAACAAAACCCCAAACACTTTAAACTAATATTTGTGACATCAGATAACCAATTTTTAAACGTAATCCCAAACACGCTCTAAACATTAGATAAGGGTGTGATCGTTGGTTGTTTTAAGAAATATCAAATATTAATAAAATCATAAAGTAATTATAGAACATATATAAATTGAAAATTTAAGAAAATGGCATATGCGACTTGAGCCAATGTTTTGGGTCTGTGATGAGTGTATTATACGGAAGACACTCAAACTGCCTCCTAAAAAAAGAGGTATCGAGGGTTGGATGCTGACGAAGAAGTTATTCAAAGGGTGTAATTAGTGTTTAATTTCTACTACGATTTTATGATGTATCATTCAACTATCAATTTCACATTTAAAGAAACTGAGTTGCGGCATTTAATGATAAAAAACATAGAAAAGATTAAACTTGCATGTTAGTTTATGGACCACAAAAATAAAGCCATATGCCACGGTTTGTTAAAATATTTAACAAACCATTCGATGATTTTTAGCTTCATTTCAACCATTTTACTTTTATTCCAACACGCCAACGAGTCTCGTAGGAAGTTGATATGACAACACCCTGTATTTCGCTTATGGCAAATGCGAAATACAGGGTGTTGTCACATCATAACACTTCCAGTGAAACTAAAAACTCCGAATCAAACTAATTGGAAACTAAAAACTCGGAATCAAACTAATTTAGTTTGTTTCAAAATATTCATTTCATTTCCAAACATACTTGTTTGGTCAAGAACTCGGTCAACAATATTAATATCTATCTATCACTAAGGGCTTGTTTGTTTTTTATTCTTATTAAGTGATGTCTAGATAAATTATCTGTCTGGATTAATGAGGTCTGTATGAGATAAGTAGTATTGTTGTTTGTTTTATGTCTTAAATGAACTATCTGAATAAGAAAATAAATAAAATCATTAGCTTAATTGGAAAGTATCATACACGTAACTTATTATGTTAAGTCATCTTTCTAGATCAAGTAAAAAAGAAACAATACAATTACAACTTACCGAAATAAGTATTTTCATCCATTAAGTTCATTAAGTCAAAATAAAACACAACATAAGTTCAGTTCTTACTATAGATATTTAGATTACTCGCAATTACGGGATAACGAGGTTTGTAATCCCTCCAAACACAACCATCACAAGCCTTCTATCTCGTTAATACCATTGTCAGGTGCTCGTTTTATCTTCTTTAAGATTGTTGCTCACTTGCATGATGTTAATGTCTCAGGTCATTCTTTGAAAGAACGTTGGTTAATGGATCGGACACTGCATAAAGTTAACATAAATAATTTGGTGAACACTGTTGCGACTAGTTCTCACTGTAAATCTGTGTGATGCTATTGAAACTGAACCATATCTTTTTAAGGGAGATTGGTAAATGATGTGCATTTTATCTTCTCCCAGTTTGTATGAAGATTTGTTTCAATGGAGCTCGATTCTTGGATTTAAATTTAAAAAAAAAAAAGATGAAATCATTTACATAGTTAAATGATAGAAATATTTAAGTCAAAACCTAAAAAGTTGAATCAATCAATAGAAGTCGAGACAAGTTCCATAAACTTCATTACTAAACCTAAAAAGTTGAATCGTTACAATAAAAAACATAGCTATACGAAACATCCAGAAAAAAATTTGAACTTTCATCCCAGCTTATGAAAATACATGCTATTAAAAACTCTACGAGCTTGTGAATTTGGTCACCGCCTTGGTCCCCTCCGACACGGCGTGCTTCGCCAATTCACCGGGAAGAACCAGTCTTACGGCGGTTTGAATCTCCCTTGAAGTGATGGTTGGCTTCTTGTTGTACCTTGCCAGCCTCGAGCTCTCTTGAGCCAGCTTCTCGAAGATGTCGTTGATGAAACTGTTCATGATTCCCATGGCTTTGCTTGAGATTCCAATGTCTGGATGCACCTGCTTCAACACCTTGAAGATGTAGATCTTGTATGTCTCGACGCTCTTCTTGTTTCTCTTCTTCTTCTTGTCTACAGCAGCGGCGCCGGCCTCTTTCGGGAGTTTCTTTCCGGCCTTTGGCTTCTTCTCCGCCGGTGCTTTCTCGGCGCCGGGTGTTTTCTTCTCCTCCGCAGGCTTCTTCTCAGCGGGCTTCTTTTCTGCCTTTGGCGCCATTGAATTCAGGGAGTAATTTGAGGATTAATGAGTTTCTAGGGTTTCAAATTTGGGGAATTAGACAGTTGTATGAGGACCGAAAGTTTCAAAGACTCCATATATAGGAGAGGCGAATAGCTTTCTATTGATTACCTTGTTTTTCACACGGATCGCTGACATGGCGATCTTCTTATCTATCGCATATCACCTTTTTCAATATTATGTACAAAGAACGCTAACTCCGGTCTTAACAACATCCGTATCACACCCTCTGAACCCACTGAACCCTGCTGTCATATTTGCGTCACATCAGTTTTTCTCTCTTCTATCATCTCCATACCCTCAAGTGGAGTACCACACCCCATCTAACCCCAACTTATTCCACTTTTTTTTATTCTTTTTTAAATACATTTAATAATATAACAAAATAAAATATTTTTATATTAATTAAAAATTAAAATAATACAAATAATAATAAAAAAATCCTAGCATTTCTAAATATTAAAAATAAAAAAACAACATAACATTCAATATTAAATATAAAATAATAAAACATCTAAAAAACTAGATGTATTTGTAAAATTCTTCAAACTTCTTTTCTATAGCCGAGCTCCTACCACGGCTTTTACGCGATGAAGTTGGTGTTAAATCCATATGAAATAGAGAGCAAAATTTTGAGATATAGAAAGAAAGATTAGTTTGTGTTGGTGTGAAAAATGTAAGGTTGTGGTAAGGTAAAAAATAATTAATGAAAACTAGCCGTTGGCTAGGTTTTTTGAAAATGTAAATTTTTTTTTTTAATAAAAAAGTTACCTTTAAAGGCTAGGAAAATTAAAAAAAAGAAAAGAAAATTGAAGTGGGTTGAGCGGGTGTGGGAAAACGGAGGTGAAACCGCCGGTTGAACCCCCTTGGGGCGTACCGGTGTGTTGCCCAAACCGCACCAAAACCGTGGCCAACCCCAATGGGCGCTACGGATGGTCTAAGAGCATCTCCAACCCACACATAGAGTAGGTGAGCATTTCAATCACACTTTATCCAACACTTCATATTTAATATATATTTGAAATGTTGAATTCAATACTCTATTCATGAAACCCATTTAATTTATTTACTTTCTATTTAATTTTCTTTCTCCTATCAATTAATGTATTTATTTTTAATAATTGTATTTAATTTTTTATCTTGTATATATTTGATATTAAAATGCATATATTAAAATTAACAATAGGCCGATAAAATATATATTTATAAAGCAAGCGTACATAAACTTACAAATACATAAACTTAAAATTACATAACTTCTAAAATACATTAGACATAAAATATAACAAACATAATTTCTTAAACGGTAAACATAAAGAATATAGATTAGACATGAATGATAAAAAGAACAATTTCCCACCATCCATATATTGGCTAAATTAGTGTATTTTAATTATTATGTTTTTTAATTTATGTCTTTTAAATTTATGTATTTTCTTTTCTAATGTAAAATATTTAAAATTGAAATATAATATAAATTAAATGAAATGTTATCTTTAATTTTAGTGAGTATTTAACAAAATATAACAAGTAAATACATGGGTCTCACTTTTGAAGTATTGAATACTGAATAGAGTATTGGGTTGGAGTTGTGAGATTATTTATAGTGAATGAGTCAACAAAATTTAGAGATAGAGTGTCAATTATAGAGTGTTGGGTTGGAGATTCTCTAACATGATGTATACATACAATTAAAAGTTTAAAACAATACTTCTTCCGTCCCATTTTTAGTGTCCACTTTTGACTTACCAAAGTCTCTTTTTTTTAACTTTGACCTTAAATATTTTTATTTGTGTTATATAATATTTGATACAAAATATATGAATGAATTATGTTTTAAATGTATTTTCATTGATATAATTTTTATTAAGTATTATATAACATAAACAAAAATATTTAAGGTCAAATTGAAACTAAAGACTGTGAAAAGTCAAAAGTGGATAAATAAAATGGGACGGAGGTAGTATAATTTTAACGGTTTTCTTTAATTAAGACATTTATTTAAATTGTGTAAATAGTTGTTTGTTCAAACAGAATAATTAAACACTAAATAATTATGTGGTCTGAATAATTTGAAAGCTTTGAATTAATTTGTCTTTAAATATAACATGATGTTTGATAAAAGTCCTTAATAACAATCTAAATGATGCAAATTATTATTTTACATTAATAGTGATATATTATATTATAAGATATAATTGTTTAACAAGCTAAAATGTCATAGAAACGATCTTCTGTTTCATTCAGCACAGTCTTTGTTCAGAGACAATAATCAAAAACGCTGAATGGTTAATGATTCGGCATTTAGCACTGAATGGTTTTATTAAACAACAAACAGACCACCCTAATTTTTTAGTCTCACATTCAAAAATATTATAATACCATACAATTTACATGAAAAAACAGTTGCGTAATAAATATTATATACCGCGTTAGTTAACAAATGTGAGGTAGCTGGATTGGCTAGGCCATCTTTTCTTACACACGCAAACCGGGTTCAAATATTCACCCTGCAAAATTTTGAATTTTATTTCTTTATATCTTTTTTCGCCTATTATAACTTCTAATTTCTTTAAAACATGGATTCCGAGTTTTAACCATTTTTTAACTTCATTTTAATCTTTTTATTCATTTTAACCCTTATATAACTTTTATATTCTTAACACATCATGTCTATTTTTTATTTTCTTTTCTTTTGCTCAATGTAAATTTCATATATAAGTTTTTTGTAATTTTATTTAAATAATATTTAATATACTTATTTATTTAAGAGTCTTAATTAAGGTTAATTATAGTTTAAGCTCTATTTTAATTAAGCTCTTAAACCTTTTTTAATATTTTAACTTAAAAGCTTACGCTTATTTTGGTGTAAACATTAACTTTTATTTTTGAATTGTTTAAGCATTAGAGTTTAAGTTTATTTGATTAAGCATTAAACTTATTTTTGTAATTGATTTTATACAGATGTATATCATATTCTAATTTGATCGTTATGTCAAAATGTAAATACATTGTTATAGACCAGCCGGGATTTTGACGTTAAAATTCTGTCTTTTTTGGTAAAAAAGATTCTTAAATATGTTATTAAATATATTTTACAGAATAGCAAATAGGTTTTCTATAAAGAAATTGATCTTTATGTTCATAATGATGTCATGTCTGCCTTTGATACTCTGGAGAAGCAATTTTTAATTGAACCTATATTTGGTCAATGGATATAATCTGCTTATGGTAAAACTTCATATGTGTTCAATATACTTTTATCTTCAACGAATGACACTGTATTCAATATGGGTCGAAACATATGGTTGCCCGTTTGGTTAAATGTTGTTAATGAGGATAGTAATTTACTATTCTTAAGAATAGGGCTTTGAAGACTTTTTGGTTAATCATGCTATTACTCTGGGTTTACAAAAATTATTAATATATTACCATGTAGACCAACTAATCTTATAATTTATTATGATCATCAAATTTTAGATATATAAAACCCGACGCAACGCATAGGCTATAAAATCATAGCTATATACAAAATTCAAATTAGTTTATAATTATATATTCTTAAACAATCACATTGAAGTCCAAAATGAACATAATCTTGAATATGTTATTATGTTTCAATAATTTTGTTAGTGGTCATTTATTACTGTAATAATCTTTATTTTTAATATATATTAATAAAATAGATTTATGATGTCATTGTTCTATTTAAAATATTTACACAATTATGTATATTTATTTTCATAAATACCTTTATAAGTAGACTAATTTAATATCATATTATTTTATAAAAAAATCGTATTATTTAACAGATACATTTTTCAGGGTTATTTATTTAGACAAGTAGACCAATTTAATTAAATTAAAGCATTGAATTGTCATTATCCAATTTATGATACTCTTTTATTTTGGGATCAATATTTGAAAATGACGACTTAACATATCATTTTATATGTCTTATTTCTTTGTTAAATTTGTTTTCTATAATGGAGATCAACGGAGATGATTAGTATTCAAATTGCTACGATTTACATTTAGCAGCTGTCTTTTTCGTTTTTTCTTCATGTATACATTTGCTAAGAAACTCGTATTATTCATTGTTAAATTTTCAATAATGAAATATAAAAACAGTCTTCATCAGCTCCAGAAAGAGCTTCAATGTGAGTCTTCAAGAAAAAACAAGAAACACGCTTCACCTGAAGTCCTGAACAACATATGATAATCATTTTCAGAACTTAGCAGTATCAACTGCAAAACAATGTTCATATTGTTCCTTATTGCGATATTTTTTGTATAATTTACAATTGTTTTACTATACATGTTAGTAGCGTTTAGTACAAGAAACTTTTAAAATCTATTTAGTTAATCTTCGTATTTATACACGGGTATTAAGCTGGTTATTTTTTAAACAACTATATAAGTTAACTAAAAACTACCCTGCCATTTAATATAGCTTCACCGTGAAAAAACTAAAAAAGATACAAACATCAAGTTTGTATCGATTTTGACATATCACGACACTGCATTATCCAATCAAATCTTTCTTCTTGATCATATGACAAATAAAAAAAATTGCATAAAAATAAAGAACCGGTGATCAACAATATAATTAAGTGAAACCTTCCACCATAAACATAGCTCCAAATGCGCTTTGCAAAATTCATTACAACCCCAAAACAAATGGTGATTCGACTTAGGATGATTATTACATATAGAGCATAAAGGAGAGAATAAGAATACCTCTTTTTCTAGATTAAACGGAGTGTCAGTAGCACGCCACTCGATGGAGACTTTCCAAATCATCATGTTAACCTTCGGAGGGTCGAGTTCATTTCGAGCAAAGGATAAGCTTTAGAAGGATGAGAAGTAATAAGATTTGATTAGAGAGAAGAGAGAGTATTGGGAGGAAAAAGTTCTCCATTTTCTATTACTACAAACTGTACAAGAAAGGAATATTTATATACAAAAGAAGAGAGGAGCCTAAACTGGAAAGCTAACAACTCTAACAGAATTAATTACAACTTGTTGCAGTGGTGAAGACTTTGACTATGGAGGTTGCGTGTGTGGTGAATTCCTTTTGGCTTTGACTCACAGTATTGCACATTGTGTATGGACTTTGAGTCACAGCTTTGTATAAAGTAGACTTCTGTATTGTTAGCTGTCATAGTCTCTTTATCCCCCCCCCCCCACAAGTAGGCATGGAGTAGGGATCACACATGCCTAACTTGGACAGGCAATGGTAATGAAGAGGTTTGTGAAGACTTTTGGTTAGGATATCAGCAGCTTGTTCCTTGGAGGGTATGAAAGAAGGTAAAATGTGCCCAGCCTTTATTTTATCCCTAACAAAGTGGCAGTCAATTTCTATGTGTTTTGTTCGAGCATGTTGGACTGGATTTGAGGCAAGTGCAATGGCAGAAACATTATCACAGAGAATGGTGATGGGTTGGGATATATGAATGTTAAAGTCATGTAAAAGAGCCTTGAGCCATGTAAGTTCACATGTGGTATCTGCAAGAGATCTGTATTCTGCTTCTGTGGAAGATCTGGAGACAACTGACTGTTTCTTAGATTGCCAGGAGATGAGACTAGAACCTAAGAAAATTGCATAGCCAGTGATAGATTTTCGTGAGTTGGGACAGCTTGCCCAATCACTGTCACAGTAAGCAGTAAGGGAGAGATGGTTTGAAGATGGAAAGAATAGACCTTGACCAGGACATAATTTGAGATATCGTAGAGTTCTTGTGAGAGCCTTCATGTGGGTAGTACGTGGGTCTTGTAAAAATTGACTTAAGGTTTGTGCAGCAAAGGCTATGTCAGGTCTAGTGAGAGTGAGGTAGATTAGTTTCCCTACCAAAGTTCTGTAAGTGGAGGGATCTTCAAGTTTGTCACCATCACAGTGGGTTAATTTGATGTTGGGATCAAGAGGTGAAACAGCCGGTTTAGAATTCAAAAGATCAGCTTGTGTAAGTAAATCCAATGCATATTTTCGTTGGGACATGGTGAGACCTTTTGAATTTCTGAGTACTTCAATGCCCAAGTAATAATGAAGATTCCCAAGATCTTTGATACTAAATGTAGCATGTAGCCGTGTTTTGACATCTTGAATGTGTTGATTATTATTTCCTGAAATGATAATATCATCCACATACACAAGAAGTGCAGTGAAGATTCCTTTATGGTTGTAGGTAAACAAAGAAGTATCCATGTAACTTTGTTTGAACCCATTGTGTAATAAGAAAGATGTCAACTTTTCAAACCACTGCCTGTTAGCCTGCTTCAACCCATAAAGTGATTTTTGTAATTTGCACACTGTATTTGGTTGTAAAGGGGTGGGATATCCTTGTGGGACTGACATGTAGACTTCCTCATGAAGGTCACCATGAAGAAAAGCATTGTTGATGTCAAGTTGTTCAATGTTCCAGCCATGATGTACACCGATTGCAAGTAGAGTTCTGACTGTAGCCATTTTAGCAACTGGAGCAAAAGTTTCTTTAAAATCTATCCCTTCTTTTTGATGAAATCCCTTGGCAACTAACCTGGCTTTGTATCTTTCAATAGTGCCATCTGCATTGTACTTTACCCTGTAAACCCACTTACACCCAATTGGTGTTTTACCTGCTGGCAATTGAGTTAGTTTCCAAGTATTATTGTGTTCAAGTGCATGTATTTCCTTATTCATTGCCTCTACCCATTTGATATCTTTGGAAGCATGGAGAAATGAATGTGGTTCAACAACCTTATCTATAGAATTGATGTAATGTAAAGTGGGTTGTGACAGGTTATTGTAAGATAAAAAATGGGAATAGTGATATCTGGAAGAGGTAGTACAGTGAGTGGCATGTGTGGTGGTGGTAGGACAATAGTAATCTTTTAGTTTTGTGGGTGGATGAGTGGGTCTAGTAGACTTTCTTGTAGGTATGGGAGGTGGTGGGTGGATAGAAGATGGTGAACCGAGAGAATTTTGTGTGTGTTGAGATGGTGATGGTGATTGGTCATTAGTAGGGGAGTAGGATGGTACTATGTTGGGAAGAGTGGGAGATGGTGATGGAACATTAATGTTGGGTGTGGAAAAGTCAACATTGGAATTGGAGAAAGGTGTATTAGGCATGTAGGGGTTTTGAGTATAGGTAGTGGATGGAATTGTGTTGTCTGGTGGTTCATGAGAAAAATCAACAGAATCTTTTTGATTTTGGAATGGGAAGCAATGTTCATGAAATATGACATTTCTTGTAACAGTGGTTTTGTGTGTGGTGGGGTCATATAGAAGATATCCCTTTTGATTTTGTGGGTAACCAAGTAGGATCATGGGTTTAGCTTTGGGTTGGAGTTTGTCTGGTGTGTGTGTGTGTATGCAAAGGCTTTGCAGCCTATGATACGTAGGTGGTCAAGATTAGGAGGTTGTTTGTGTAATATCTCATTAAGGACTTTTGTAGTGTAGTATTTTGGAGGGTAGTCTATTTATGAGATAGGTGGAAGTTAAGATGCAATGACCCCATAAATGGTTAGGAATATGACCTTGGAATTGTAAGGACCTGGCCATCTCAAGAAGTTTTCTGTGTTTTCTTTCCACCCTAGCATTTTGCTGAGGTGTATATGGGCATGAGGTTTGATGAATTATACCATGACTTTGGAAAAATTCAAGTAAAGTAGAATTTAAAAATTCTGTTCCATTGTCACTTCGTATAATTTTGATAGATTTCTGAAATTGGGTTTGGACATAGGTGTGAAAAGTTTTGAGAGTAGATGAGACATGATGTTTGCTTGGCATGAGGTAGGTCCATACAGCTCGTGAATTGTCATCAACAATTGTTAAGAAGTATTTGCAATTATTAATTGTTGAGAATTTATATGGACCCCAAACATCAACATGTATTAGATCAAACAAATCCTTTGCATGAGATTGGCTACATGGAAAAGGAAGAATATGATGTTTAGCCAATGGGCAAACAGTACATGTGAAATCAGAAATACAAGCATTAAAAGGAAGTTTTATTTTCTTGAGAATTTGAATAGAAGGATGGCCAAGCCTTGCATGCCAAAGATGGGTGTCACTGGAACTTGTGAGAATGGTGTGTTGTGTTTCTGCAGGTGAATTGTGAAGTGTGTAGAGTCCACCACAAAGATTCCCTTGGGATGTCTTTCCATTATGGTCCTGGAATATACATTTTTTGTAAGTAAATGTGATGGATGAATGTGTTGAATTTAGGATTTTGCTTATAGAGATAAGATTGTGAGTGAATGAAGGGACATAAAGTACATCGTATAGTGTGAGGTTGGGAGTGACTTGAACATTTCCAGTAACATGGATTTCTATGGTGTGACCATCAGGTAATTTGACAACAATTGGAGGATTACATCTTTTGGAGTGTTGAATTAAAGAAAGGTCATTACAGACATGGTCTGTTGCTCCACTATCAATAATCCATGTTTCCTTAGATTTACAAATGAAAGATGCAATGAAAGAGTAAGTACCTGCCATATGAATTGGATCAATATTATCAGTCCCTTTGTTTTGTAGCATCATTAGAACTTGATTTAATTGATTTTGAAGCTGATCCATTCTTGAGTTAACATGAAGGTCAGATTGAGATGCATCATTACTGTCAGTTTGACTCATGGGTGTGTCATCCTCACCAAGTATCATGTTGGTTGATCTTCCTTTGGTGTTTTGTCTCTGTGCCAGTGGTATATATTTATTATGTAAAGGATGGCTTGGAGGATACCCAACTACTTTGTAACATTCATTTTTAATGTGACCTTCTTTGTGACAATAAGTATACATAATTCCCTTCTTGAAATTCGACCTTTTCTCAAATTGTGGTTTGTCATCAGTTCTTGGTCCTTGATATCCATTGTCTCTTTTGTACTTGTTTGTCATCGTGTTTAGTATAATTGGTGTTGTTAATGGTACTTTCTGAGTCTCTCTCTGTTTCTCCTCTTGTCTTAGCATGCTATATGCTTTAGACACAGCAGGTAATGGTTGTAACAGTAAAATTTGGCCTCTGATATTAGTGTAACTCTTATCCAGGCCCATGAGAAATTGAACAAGTCTTTTTCTCTGATCTCTTTCACCATTTAACTTTCCATTTTCACAAGTACACTTGCATGTGCAAGCATATGGGGCCTCTAAGGCATCTAACTCATCCCAAAGACCTTTAAGTCTGTGATAATATGTTTCTATGTTGTTATTTCCTTGTTGCAATTGTACAATCTCATTGGTAACAGAATAGATTATATGGCCATCTAACTGAGAATAATGTTCAGACAATTCATTCCATAGATCAGAAGCAGAACTTACAAAACTCAGATTGTTGCTTATTTGGTCAGAAACTGTGTTCAGAATCCAAGAGATGAGCATGTCATTTGCTCTTTCCTAATTGTTCCTCAGGTTTGATTCTTCACCAGGCTCTTTGTATTCTTTGTTTACAATCTTCAATTTGTTCTTTGCACTCAATGCTATAGTCATCGATCTCCTCCATGAACAGTAATTTTCAGATCCTGTCAATTTCTTAGAAATTAGGATTAATCCTGGATGATCATTTGGTTGGAAGTAAAGAGGATGATTTGAGTCGATTTCTTCATTAGTAGATGACATCTTGTTGAATCTGTTGATAGATCTCGAAATTTGATGAGAAGTAATCTGAGAAATCTGTTTGCGGAAGCTTTGAATAGATCGAGAATAGTGAATCTTTGAGATAGACTGATATATTCATCAGATCATGGCTCTGATACCATAATAAGATTTGATTAGAGAGAAGAGAGAGTATTGGGAGGAAAAAGTTCTCCATTTTCTATTACTACAAACTGTACAGGAAAGGAATATTTATATACAAAAGAAGAGAGGAGCCTAAACTGGAAAGCTAACAACTCTAACAGAATTAATTACAACTTGTTGCAGTGGTGAAGACTTTGACTATGGAGGTTGCGTGTGTGGTGAATTCCTTTTGGCTTTGACTCACAGTATTGCACATTGTGTATTGACTTTGAGTCACAGCTTTGTATAAAGTAGACTTCTGCATTGTTAGATGTCATAGTCTCTTTAAGAAGATAGATCATCATAAGGCTATTTATTGAAACAATATAAAAGCAACCCGAAATCTTCAACGCCAATGACCATTGATCTCAGGAACCAATATCGTAAAGACCAACCGACGAAAGCTCCAAGAACTCCAATTGCTCAATATATGATCTATTTATCTAAGATTTATGAGCCAGCTAGAAATAAAACTCACACATCTCTCCTTCATCAGACTGCAACATGTCTTTATCACATCTTTTTTTTTTCAAATAGTAAAAATATGGGGAAGTTCACTTTTGAGGACCTGATACAATTCAATGGTCCTCTCACAAGAGAAGGTCTAGACCACAATCGATCATCCTCTTGAATAAGATAGGAAGAGGAACATTGACCCGCTCAAACGCCATCAAAACGTTGATAATTGACTTCAAATGCCTACTGCATACTCTTAGATAAATGTCGAAAAAGCATACCAATAAAACAATGTATATATTGAATAAAAGTCCTACAAAGAACACCAAAAATCTGTTTTATAATGCAACCACCATTTTGTTTTTCGGTATGAGACACCGATAGTGACTATGAGTATGACGACGAATGTTGGAGAGTGTGGATATGACGACAAATGTCGGAGAGTGTGAGTATGGCGATAGCTGTTGAGTGGGTAAGCAAGACAGTGATAGTCTTTGAGTATAAGAATTACAAATAGTTGGAAAGTGTGAATATCACTGACTATGCCTTTAATCAAAATCCCAACTTGAAATGAATATGATTTATCCGATCAACCCAAATTAACCATCTGATAACCGAATAACACAACCCCACCATTAGTATCTAAATTTGTTTTTTTAATTCGGATTGTCGGGTTTTTATTTATTTATTTATTTTATTTTTGTTTTGGTTGGCTCGCCTGCTTATGAAATACTTATGGACGCACCGAACGAGCGGAGTAGAAAATCAGAGCAGGGTTTTGTTGGGTGTAAGGTTCTACAATGGCAAAGAGACTGCTTGGTTCTCAGCTATTTGTGAGCAGTAATCTTCCCCCCTTATCATATTTGAAACCCTAGGGGTTTCCCTTCCTTGTGACTAATTGAAGTCTATTGTGTGCAGGATTGTCGTTTTACACCACAGACAAGGATTTGAAGAGGCTGTTTTCACCTTTCGGTGCAATCAGTGAAGGTATATGCTAGATTTCGTTATATTATTGGTGATTCCGTATCCCTCCCTGCTTAATTCCATGCGAGGTTGTTTGAACTCTCGAATCAAATGTGTGCAATGATTCCTTTTAACTCCATCGCGGTTCATAACACTAATTCATATGTTGCAGCTAGACTTGTTATCGACCCAAGAACTCAGAGGCCTAAAGGGTTCGGTTTTGTTACGTTTGAATCAGATGTTGATGCGCAGAATGCGTTGAAAGCGATGAATGGGAAGGTATAGTTTTCTTAAGATGCCTATATTTTCTGTCTAGTGTAATAGACCAAACGATTAAAGAGTAGAAATGACATGTGGGAAGAATTGTTAGTTAGTTGGGAAATGGTTAGTTAATGGCTGTAAGAATATAAATACCTTTGTATTGATCGTTGAGTCATTCGCGTGTAAACTCTGTTCTTCTTCTCAACTGTATCTCACATATGATTCGATAACAATCACAGCCTTCCACTTCCAGTCTTCTTTCTATGTGTGAGGATTCAGAGTGTGTAGGTAGCTAATTCTGATCATCATCTGATCCTGAATTGGTATACAACAATTGGTATCAAAGCCTTTACAATAATTTAATTTTCAATCTCAGAATTTGGAATCCACAAAATCTTGGATGCTCAATATACTCTTGATTTGAATTGAAGTAATTGACAATCCTATATGAGTTTTGGGATAGCAAGATTGAACTCTAGTGTCCTCTGGCTTCTGTCATGTAACATTTCTCAACCTATGGGTTGCATATATCTGATGTGAAGAAGTACAAATGTTATTAGGGTTCTAATCGATAGTGTAAATTGATGATGGAACCCACGAATTGCAAACCTACAAATATAATTTTTTTTAGGGAATATTGATTTCTAGAATTGGTGAACTTTTTAAGTTTTAATAAAAGAAAGATGGTCTAAATTATTGGTATAGAATACATAGTCATTAAACACCTCTATGACTTTATCTTATCATGCACAAATCAATTGTTCAGCATAATACGATGTCTGATAGTCTTTATGAATCACGTTTGTCTCGTGCTTCATATGGGAAGATCTTAAACTTGTGATCCTGATGAATAGAATAATTGGGAAGACATCAGCTCTTGTTTATTTCTAAATTAAACATAGGGATTGAGTGATGCTCAGACTAAGTTCTTGGTTTCGTGGAAAAACTAATTAAAAAAATGAAAACAACACATTTGTATCGTGAGGAAAGATACTCAACTTGTAATTAGTGAATAAAACTTTGTCCATGATCACTATATTCTAATCAAGTGGAGGTATTGTTTTACGACATGAAATTATCTATATCACATAGCACATATGGCCAAACCCAGCTTGTAATTAGTAAATAATACTTATCTATCATATTATGTGAAAGCCTATAGTTTTACCAGACCCAGCTTGTTTATTCTTGTTGTTTGCTTAGTAACCACCATGACAGAAAATGTGTCGTTATATGATGATCATATGTCTAGTTATTCATCTATTATGTATGCTTTAACTTCAAGGTCAGACGAAGCTATTTTCCCATCCAGAATTGATTTATGGATAAATTTGTCTATCAGTAGTATCTTTTGCACATGTCTTTTTCCATAATCTTTAATGCACATGCCTACTCTTTTCTTCTTTTACTATTTTTGGCTTAATAAATTCTGTCGTTTTTTGGTCTAAATCGTATTTCTATTTAAACTACTTACTTTTTGTTCCATATTCAGCCTAAAAAGACCCACACTCTTTATGACATGAAATGTGCATTTACTTGCACATTCATGCTCATAACACAATTACAGGATGTACAATATGTTGTATGTAAACTTATTTGGACATCCAGTTCCTCATATAGATTGATAAAGATAGAGGGAGTTGTCTTAAACCTTGGTCATTCTAATTTTTCCTACGTGTACTATTTATATTCCTTGTTACGATAATATATAGGAGCCTATTGATCTTATGCTTCTATTTATGACTATTGTGTCTTCTTCTTTTTTAAAAACTATTTTCTTATTCTCTGGGCTGGTTAATTGATGTGATTCACCCATGTTTTTCTCTCCAGTCTTATTTGAGCTTATATATGGCCTTCTTATGATCCTGACATCCTGTCTTCCGCATCTTGTGTGCTTATATAACAAAAAATGATGTGAGTGAGAGCTGTGCACACATTCATATCGCATTTAGTCATAGAAATCTTGATTTTGTTCTCAAATGTGTTCTTGTGATCACTTGTGAAAACTGAAAGTTATTCTTCTGAATGTCTACTTTTATTGACTAGAATTTTGTCAATGCAGGCTTTTAATATATGTTACTGGTCTAACCTTGCTGATTTAGTTGGCTACTTTTAACAAGAATATTATGAGTAGTTTTCGCTGTCCACTGGATAACACCTTTTAACAATTTATCATCATGATTTCTCAATGAACTTTACGGGATATAAATTTGTATAGAAATATATCAACTTTATGATAAGAATCGTTTGAAAAACTTAATTCTGTAGCACAAATTTGTCATTCAAAAAAATAAAGCAGATCAGATAGTGTCTTAGCCAACCTGATCATAATATATAATTCTGTGCTATTTAGACTAAATTTTAGATATTATCAACTTGTATTCCCGTGAAAAGGTAAACTCCTGTTCGAATCAGGTGTTTGCATATGAAGTTATATGAACAATCACGGGACAACCAGCAAGATAACATTGTTGTGACCACTGTATGTGTATAGGCTAGTTTATACATGTGCGTTCGTTTATAAAAAGTCTGACAATCTTTGATTTCTGAACATAGCGTAGTGACCTGTAATTGATATTGGACCCGTTGAAGTTAAAAGAATTGTGATCATCACCCATCATGTAGAATTGCAAGTTTGCAACTTCCTTAGAATTCAACATTTGAATATCAATGAAAGCTTTATGGAACATGTGACTTTCTTTCAACCGAGTAACAGCTAACTTATAGATCCTAGTTAAAACATAAAATCATACTCAGTCCAAGTAAGATATAGAATTACAAACAGTCATTTTTACCCAACTATATATAATACAACTTTCCAGCTTTATCTTTGTTGAATCATCAAATGAAAGAGCAGCATTACTAGAAAACGTTACACTTTTTTTTATCTAAGTGTTAAATTGCTGCATAATGCATACTATCGAATATACATCTAATTTTTCAGATGTACTGCACAGATCATAAATGGTAGACTGATCTTTGTTGAAATTGCCAAGACTACAAAGACTGAAGAGGCTGGTGACTCAGTTAGGTGAAATCCTTCCTTCCAGGAGTATTGAAACACAATTGAGGGATGCAAGATAACGGAATAAACAAACTTCCTAAAATCATGAGTTTCTTTAGAAATACATTTGAAATCACATGTAATATTGGGTACATTTTGTTACGCTTTGTAGCAGCCAATTAAAAAAGCAACGCAATTGTTAAGATAGGGACTGGAAAAAGAATCAGCAAAGTAGAAACAAGAGGTTTCTTTCATTCATAAACACCAAATAACATATTGTCATCTAAAAACTCCATTTTCAATTTAACTACAATAACAAACACATAATAACAACCACATTAAAGAAACCTAATCAGCTTTCTTTGGAGATTTGGTAGCTTTAGATGGTGACTTTGGTTCTTTTGTTGCTGTTTTCTTTGGTAGTAGAACTGGGTTTATGTTTGGAAGAACACCACCATGGGCAATTGTGACTCCTGCCAACAATTTTCCAAGTTCATCATCGTTCCTGATTGCCAAAAGAACATGCCTTGGGATGATTCTGGTCTTCTTGTTGTCCCTTGCTGCATTTCCTGCTAACTCCAAAACCTATCAAACAAGAACAAACTCAGTTAGATAATGCTTAAGAGAAAACCTGAGTTATATGCAGGACACAATGTAGATAATTTAGATCCGGATAACGATGGTCGCTTAATTCGTGTTTTAGATCAAATTGATATAATCATTAGCTTCCAAAGAACATTTTCAATGATTTGCATCAAAATTTAGCAAAGACATGACCAATTAAACCTTTAATTGCAAGGTCACGAGTTCAATCAATGAAACCCTAAAAACAAATTGAAATCCGGAAAGATCGTGTATGATACAAATTTCTGAAGTTATCGAGAAATCAAATTAATAATAAGTAAACTTACTTCAGCAGCGAGGTACTCTAGAACGGCGGCGAGGTAAACCGGAGCACCGGTTCCGACACGTTTAGCATAACGTCCGTTCTTAAGGTAACGCCCAATCCTACCGACGGGGAACTGCAGACCAGCTCTGATGGAGCGAGTCACGGCCTTCTTCCGTGGACCTCCGCCTTTACGTCCTCCGGCACCCTTTTTCGCTTTTCCGGTGGTTTCCATTTCTCTTTATCGCTCAAAATATAAAATTGATTGGTGACTTGTTTGTCCATCGGTGAGATTTTTATAAAGGGGTCAATCGTGGGGAGGATTGAGATTATTAAACCGGTTAGTTATTGGCCGTTGGATAAGGGTTGATCAACGGTGGTGTTTTTGTTTTCTTCGATCCGCGTGAAGTGTAAATGGCCAATGGGAAAGCTCGGTGAATTTTTGAATTTAGCATGAACTTTTGTGGTTCTGTCTGATTTCCCGCCTGAGAGAAATGTTTTGGGTTTAATTGTCTTCTTTAATTAATTAATTGGTCACGTGTTTTGATCTAAATGACTAAAAGATAACTTTTGAAAATAATTAATTAATTTTAGAGTTAGTTATAAAAATGGTTTATGTGTTTGTCATATATTTCAATTTTATTTCTTTAATTTTAAAAAATTAGTGGTTGTAACTTTGTTTCTTTTTTAATCCTTTACACTAATTACCGTTAAATATCATCGTTAAACTAAGGGTATATTTGTTATTTTTCATCTTAACTTTATTACCAAACAAAATCTATCCCTTAAATAGTCAAACACACATCCATTGCATATCAAACTCTCCCTACTCTCTCTCTTCCCCTCACAGTACAACCATTCCCGTTAAAGTCTCATGCGACTACCTCTGCCACGGTCGCACCATAAGTTCGGACCAACATCTATTTATGGTCTCTATATTCCTCTCACTCTAATAACCTTAAATCTCTACTGCTTCAACACCGCCAGCCACCACCCCTTGTTTCTCAATATCGTCGTCTCACACCTCCAAATCACACAATTCCAACGCGCACCACCGCACCAAATCTCACACCACAGCAACGCCCCTTGTTTCTTCAAGATCGCCATCTCTAACCTCAAATACAACAGTAAACTTTCATTCACCTTAATCCTCACACACAATGAATGTTTGACCCAAATCGAGTTGAGATTTGGGAATTGAACACACAAACAGTACACACATCCCCAGACCTAAGCTCTGATACCAAATTCGTAACAATACTATTTTATTAAAATAGAGTTCATTATGGAAGCTTTTAGAATATAAATACAAACTTGTTTACATAAATATTATAAGTAAACATAATTCATATTGACATCAAGTGTCATAAATATTATTAAAATACATCCACAATCATTTATAACCTATTTACATGTGATATACAACATTTAGAATCCATCTATACATGCACATGGTTTATCAAAGTCAATTTCTAGAATTAAAATGCACATATTACACAAACATCACAATATGTAGCATCCTTCATCAAGCTACTTCAATTATCTCATATAAATCATAAAAAGAACCAATCATTATAAGATATAACATCTTTCAACTCAAAGCAAACTAAAACATAACACATTTGGCATAACGGTAGGATCGTGACGCGTCTATACTCGAACAACAGTGCGGGTCTGTTTTGGTTCTGCTTATGTTCCAGCCATTCAAACACCACAAATACCATATTTAATTGACATGTAGCAGTCCTATAGCAATTATAATGCTCAAATAACATGTAACTAACAACAACACATTTGAAACCATTTAAACACCAAATCCTATCAAACACAAAACTCAAGCTCACCTTCTTCCTCCCTTAATGGAGTTTTAAGCCTCCAACATAAAAAATACAACAAACACATAGAACCATATCAGTGAATAACTACAACATATCAGTGAATAATACCTAATTTGATTGAACCCTGGAATTTCAATTATTTATTTTAGGCACGAACACATCAAAGAGCTTAACTAGAATCATATACATACTTTCATTTGCAGCAAATCAACACAAATAACCAAGGATGAAGGTTGTAGCATGAGCTTTCTTTGAAGAAAATGAGGAAGATACATTAAAATGAAAGAGATAATCTTCAATGGTGTACACCCTCTCTATCGGCTTAGATTAATAAGGTAATTAGTATATTGATCATGAGATTTATACCTTGATTATGTGGATTTAATTATCTTATTTGTTAAGTGTTAATCATTATGTGTGTTTAATTTAATTAAATAAAATGTTAATTAATTAATATTATTTGAGATAGTAGCAAATGAGGTGTCCAATTTGGACACATAAACCATCTAACACACCACCACTCAGTCACAATTACATGCAAACAACAATTAGAGTATGTGTGTGTGTATCTGTTGTGATCTCGGCCGAAGGAAAGGAACAAGAACAAGAACTCATCATCTTCATTTCCTAATTTGAATTATTGATTGATTTCTGCAATATTTGATCCATAAGGTTAGCATATTGATTTATCAATTATTGTTTATATTCGGTTTTAGAGAAATATATGAAATTTCCGCATGATGTATGTGACTTGATGAATTTAGGATGTTTGCATTTTAGATATTGTTATGAATTCATGTTTAATATATGTTTATAATGACTTCTGGAAGTTTATATTCATATGCATGTATATAAATTAGACCAGAATTAAAGAAAATGATCAAATAGACGAGAACATGAAACATCCGGAATTCATGACTTTGAATCATGCGGAAATTGAGGAAACCACATGAACTATCCGGGAATGATGGAATACCGTATGAGGATATCCGGAATTTAAACCTTGAATGATCCGGGATTTGTAAATACCGCATAGGAACATCCAGAATGTAAAGAAAACCGAATGGATTTATCCGGAATTTGATAGAATCCGCATGTATAGAAAAACAAAATGTCTATGCCTTTGCTTGATAAGGAATATATTATACGGGAATTGAACTAAAATTGAATGCTTACTCGGAATTCAAGAAAACCGGATGACTTTGCCTTAGCTTATACGAAATCATGAATTTATTCGGTTTTGAGAAAACCGCATGCCATCCGGGATTTGAATAAAACCGAATACATAGCCTTTGCTTATCCGGGATTGTGACTTTGATCCGGAATTATGATAAAACTGTATGACTCATCCGGGATTTGGAACATTGGACTATTTTCCTAACACCTTAATCGGATTTGGACTCATGACTATAAAACCGCATGATCAAGAAACCGCAGGAAGCCTTATTCGGTTTTGGAGATTGATTTGGAATTTCTAAACACTTGTGATCATGATTTATGGAAGGAACATGTGTATTGTCTATGCTATGGATGTAGTGGATTTTAGCAAGCATAATGAGGATACGGGATTGGTAATAAAACCGTATGTGAATTTGATTGTACACGTGTATGATATGTATTATATATTTGTGATGTATGAATAAGTGTACTACTTATTGTAAATCAGAATACTGAAATCTATACTGACTTATGTTTACATATTATCAAGAACTAAGAAGACTCAGTGAGTTAGTCATCTGAGTGTGCTGCAGGTGTGCTGACTGTGGTGAGTGGATTTATATCTTGGATATACGGGATGTGATATCCTGATTGTAACTATGCTCTTATTTAATAGGTATACATGTTGTTTTCGGAGATCAGCTTGGTGTTTTCGGCTGGGCCTGTTGCTTAGGGATTTACAGTATCTGATCTTGAAATGCATTGGTTGTATTCAAGGGTGCTGGTACTGTTGTCCATGTTAGCAGGGCTATCGGTAAACCTATGCTTTGTCCGGCATATGGTTGTAGGTGGTTGCAACACCGCCGGTTCTCTTTGTGATATGAGCTATGTGTTTGGGTTGTTTGCCTTGTATATGTTTAGATATATGTTCCCTCACTTAGCTTTGTGCTAAATCCCCACTATCATCTTTTGCAGATAACTTTTGTTAATCACTCTGAAGATATATGACTGAGAATATGGACATACCAATACTCTGATGTCTTGTTTTTATTAAGAGTCTGTTTTGTTATTAACATTGTAGAAAGAATTTTGTAAACCCAAATAGACAAATGTTGTATTTAACTTATATTTAAATTGTAATTAAGCTTCCGCACGCAGTTTTATGTTAAATAAAAAGTACAGTGTTACAAATGGAGGAAGAAAGGGGCCATAAGTAGGTCATTTGTTTCTTTTTAATTAAAACACACTACACTTATCTGCTTTACGACTCACATTTAAACAATTAAGTAGTCCTACTTAGTTAACTATCAACCAACGAGGTATTATTTACGACCCTCGTGTAAAATGAATCTAATGAAACAATTGACATATAAATATATAAAACTCTATTTTTCACTTTTAACCTCGTGGCTCGAATATTATATCAATAATCATCTATAAATAGCAAATAAATAGATAAATAAATACTAATAAATAACTTATCACCAACACGTAATTACTAGGCCACTAACGGGATGTTACAATTTTTAAGATAGATAAATCACGAGGGTAAGAACCATAGACTTCTTTATTATGACTAAAGTGTTTACATAGATGTCACCTCAAAGGTGCATAAGTTGAATGAAACCTAGCTACGATATTTATAACCGAAACAAACTAGAAATCATAATCTTAATCTAATTCAAATAAACAATGATAAACATACATTTTGAAATTTCAATTTCAAATCTTATCTACCAAGTCGGTCGTATCTCTTGATTGAGATAACCATGGTTTATCCAAGTTCAAATATTGACCATACCCACACCATGCCAAAACATTCAAATTAATTAACCCGACAAATTACATAAACGTCGAGCTTTCCGATTAATTATAGTTTTAAATATGGTATCGCTAATTTCAAGTCATGCCTAATAGTTCACACATATTAAAGTTTATTAACAAAACGGTCTAACCATAGGTTTTGTCACATCTTTAGTCCAAACTACCTAACGACCATGGATATCATGATACATGCATACAAGAATGATCAACTCAAATGTGCTAACTCAACTAATATATTATAAATCCATAAATTTTAACACATTGGAATCTTTTGAGTAAACCATAAAACAAGGATTCATCTCATCCAAGGGAATAATATAAGGTTGTTAGCCCATAACCAAGTAAACAACTCACTGGAAAACACAAAGAATATGCAAACATGATTGAATGCAAATTACATGACTAACAATGGCGCTTTCCCTCTGATTATTTGATCTTTTATTCCAAACCAATACAATAAGACCCATGCTCGAAATCGCCCTTAAACGCCTTATGTTGTCGCTATGAAATACTAAAGTCGAATGTGTCACCCTAATACTGAAAATAAGGTTCATTTTATATGTTTCAACTTTGGATGTTGTTGCTCCGCGTCCTTCCCTATAATACACCGCGTTCATTAAACGATGCGAGACTTTGTCGGTTTAAAACTCTTGAGCACATCGTATTCCCTATCATCATTGCATCACGTTCTCATCAATTTCACAAACTTCATATTATTCTCAAGTTTTCGCTCCAACTCATCATCACCTGCCTTTTTAATATGCAACGGGAAATTTCACACTATCCAGTATCTTTTATCTTATTTTCATGCAAGAACAAACTTAAAATACAAAATAGCACATAAGATTTATATATACATATGGCAATATCAAAATACATGATTACTTTATATTTATTAAAAAAATTATCAAATTTATTCATTTTTTATAGTCTTATAAACCAAATACACCAAAAAAACAGCGATAAATAATTAAATATGTAAAAGATATTTTATAGAGATGGGTAGCCAGTAGCCACCGATGAAGCAAACCCCCAAATCTCATTTTATTATCTGCGTGCGCACTTAAAAGTCATTCCTATTTTGCAATAAAGCTATCCTTTAGAATTCATTCATTCATTCATACACCTTTACTTTTTATATCTTGATTCCCCTAAATTCTCTCTCTACACTTGCGATTGATTACCCTCTCCAGCTTCTCCGATCATACATCTGCAGCTATGGTTAGTTCATTTGCGAGATTTTCGTATGCAGTTTTTATACATCGATTTTGTATATATTTTTTGATTTGTATGTGTATGTTTGTGCGATTGGGTTTATAGTTTGAATAGTGTAGTTGTTTGGTGTTTGATCATTGATTTATGACCTGTTGTTTTTTAATTTCGACGAGTTTGAAGCCCTGGTGTTGTAATTGTACCTAGATTCGCTTCCGAATTGTTGCCTTTTGAGCTTCTAGATCTGATTTCTCCTGAACTTTGATGGTTGAGATTCGCGATGTTGTAGCTTTCTTGATCTTTGTTTCGGATGATAGGATAGGGATTAGCTGACCCGTAATTTAAGTAGATAAAGAATTTGATTTATAATTGTCTGACTTCACTTCTAGTATTGTGTTTCTCTGACAGTTGGAAGAAGTGCTAGAATTACCAGAAAACATTTAGCTTGAATAGTTGAATTCCTCTTCATCATGCTAGTAAAATAACTGTCTGGCATTTAACTGTGACATCTTGCTGGAAATTTGTATTGGTGGTTACAGTTATGTGATGTATAGTTTATTCAGGCAGATGGTGTTGATCAAAACTGGATCTTTTATATTTTACATGACTAAATGTTATTCATTAAGATGTAGTTGTTTAACAAAGAGTAGGTGATTCAGAATTTAGTTAAGCAATGCAAAAATTGCATTGTTTTTCTTCATTTTGAGCTCCAAAGTCCAAACAATGTATAGAATCTAAAACATATGCTTATTTGTTTGGTACAACAGGATTACAGAATCACAGTTACCCGCCTTCTTTTTCTTTGTTTTTTTTGGGTAGTTCTTGGTATGCTTCAGATTTTTGCTTTAAAAACTATTTGCTCATTTGTTTCTTTTGAAGAGTTCAAAGGTAATGTTTTTTGGTATTATTAATATCTTTCACTCACTTGATTAAGATGGACTGTATAATTCAAATTTGTACTTAGCAAACTGACCACACTGGGATTTCTACATAGTGTTACAGTTATTGAGAAGAGTAATACTGTTTAAGGTACTCATGATACATGAAGTTAAATTTCAAGGATAACTGTTTTGAGATGGAGGAATTTTTGTCGTATTATTCACCTTAAAAGTGTGTTGGAACCAAACGTTAACCTTGTCTGTTACTTATTACAGCCTTAAGGGGAACTCTATCTTGAACTGCTGTATCAATCATGAGCGTTATACAAAAATATTATAAATGTTCTGCATCATACTTATAGAATGTGGTCAATATTGCAAGGTGACCTACTTATAAAGGAAATAGGTTACTTGAACAATGTGTTACTATATTCTATGTGAAAAGCATAAATTATTAAAAGTAAACACATTCTCAAGGCACTTACTTAAAGAGTTAGATGTGACTATTGAACCAAGACACTGTATTTATGTGTTGAATCCAACTTACATATTCAATTCAATGTGGGGAGTAGATAATTTGTACTAAAGTTGTAGCCTGGAATCTGGACATCTATTGACTTGGAAACTCGTTGCAAAAACAGATCGTATGTGTGATGTTGTAAGGTGTATAGACCATTTTAGATCAAACACGTAAAGAGGAAGAAAGGGTTGTCTTAATAAGCTATATGAAATGCTACAAATAAATTTTTTTCTTGTACTGGATGACTTATAGTTTTATATTATTGATCTTTTTATTCAAAGACCCTAGAAATGAAATTATAAATTTAAATGTGTACTTTTTCTGGAAAGTGGTGTATATATAATAATTGAAACTAATATATAATCAAAATATTTGGTGGGATGTGTATCATATTCACAAATTGAAATTTGACATTTGGCTATACAAGGACTTCTTGAGTAGTAGTGTGAAATATACCATCTCGATTTTTAAGTAATTTGGTGCCGGGCTGTCGGCACTATATATATTTGTTTGAGTTACCTGCTATGGTTGCACTTGTTGTGACATGACACCTCTCATTATGTATAATATATGAAATTACTACGATGAAATGCTTGTTTTAAAAAAGTGAAACAAGAAAAAGAAAACAGACAGGCAATTGTAGCTTTTGTGATTTTGCTCATGTCTTAAAAAAGAGAGCATGGATGGCTTTTCTTTTGTGAGTGTGTTGAAGAGTGCATGCAAAATATTAAAACTAGCATGTTTAAACACACTCCACTTCTATGTCAGCTGTATGTTTGTGCTTGTCATCTAGTTACGTACTATGTCAGCTGTTTGTATACTCTTTAACATATTTTCTCCAGTCCTAGAATGTGTTGCTTGAGCCGTCAAGATACTCTCTAGAATAGCAGAATTAAAAATATAGCTTGGTGCATTTTGATATTCAAATATGATACTAATTGCTCAACAAGCTTAAGAGTATTCAACTTTTAGCAAACTCTAGTTACTTAAGATGCTTGGCACATTTCGGTTAGATTTCTTACATGCAGAAGAAGCCCGTATTTCTTGTATATGTTCTACATGACTACTTCAGAAGGAACATCTCTGTTTTCACAAATCGTGTTGTAACTCTATGAATCGCCATTGGTTCATGTCATGCCCTGCTTTGAGTTAAATCTTGTCAGGAGAAACAAATTAATAGAATCATCATCATATAACTTTTGTTTAAAGTAGAATAAATTTTACACATTTGAATATCTATACCTTTCACAGGAACAAATTTTTTATTTTTGGGAGATCTTAGAGATTTCTTGATTGATATGTGAATATTGATGTTCTTATGTGGTTGGCTTTAATCATTGCAAATGATAATGTAGGCTAACGCAGCATCTGGGATGGCGGTGCATGACGAATGCAAGCTTAAATTTCTGGAGTTGAAAGCAAAAAGAACCTTTCGTTATATAATCTTTAAGATTGAGGAGAAGCAAAAGGAGGTGATTGTGGAAAAAGTAGGGGAGCCAGCTCAAAGCCATGAGGATTTTGCTGCTTCTCTTCCTGCTACTGAGTGTCGATATGCTGTCTTCGACTATGACTTTGTCACCGCAGAGAACTGCCAAAAAAGCAGGATCTTTTTCATTGCATGGTAAAACCAATCTATACTTGAAAAAAAAACATCGGATTTAATAATTTCCTACATATGATATGAATGCTAATATCGAATGATTGGTTAAGGTCTCCTGATACTGCACGTGTGAGAAGCAAAATGATTTATGCTAGCTCCAAGGACAGATTCAAGAGGGAACTTGATGGAATTCAGGTGGAGCTTCAAGCTACTGATCCGACAGAGATGGATCTCGAGGTTTTCAAAAGCCGGGCAAACTAAAGACAAAGAATGATGATTGCATTAGGGAGATGTTGTTAATAGTTTGTTTGAGGGGGGGTTTCGGATGGCTAAGCTTATGATGATGAATGATGATGATATGGTTTGTTGTTAAAAGTCTTGATAACTTTCGCTATTCTATCTTTTTTGTCACTTTCGGGTTCCGGAGGCAAATATTTTGTGATGTTTCTGTGTTGAAAAACTTGCTAAAGATCCAGATGTGGAACATGGATGATAATAACTTTCTTTCTTTTATTATTGTCTTGTTTTATGGACTGTTGTTAGTTGCTTCTAGCCTGCAATCTAGGTTTGCCAATGAGTTGGCTTTTTTATCCAACAAGCGAATCCAATAAATATTAAATTGCCCCATTTAATTGGGTCAGTGTTTCATTGTCAATTTGTACCAAAACCAGCACTTCAAATTTTTTTTTTACACTTTTCTTGATCTAGAAAGATAAATAAAAGGGTCTAAGAACAGGATATAATAATGTCAAATTGATATGTAACTCCTTAATTTCATATTATTTCTTAATAAATAATTTCTTTCTATGATCTACGCTTTTTCTCTCAAAATACTTTATTTTTATCCCTCAGTTACCATCTTTTCTCTCTCATTTTGTAAATTTGTAACACCTTGAGTTTTTCAAGACATTTTAAACTTTTCATAAAAGAAGTTTAATAAATAGAATAAGAAATGTTCAATAACGGTCTTGCGCAACCAATCAAATCATCAACTTTATACTCATGGGTAGAGGTGCACAAAAAATTCGAACATCCGATTTTGTGCAAAAACTATCCGAACCGATTTTTTATAAAACCGGATTTTTTTCAAACCGGAGCGGATTTAACCGGTTTTATCCGATCCGATCCGGTTTTGATCCAATCCGAAACCGGTTACACTTTTGTCCGAGAAAATCCGATTTTAATCCGTACGAAACCGGTTACACCTCTGTCCGAGAAAATCCGGTTACAATCCGAAAATCCGGTTACAATCCGAAAATCCGGTCCCAAAAAAACCGAAAAAATCCGGTCCGGATCGGATTAAAATCCGAAGATGTACACCTCTACTCATGGGTCATAAAACTGAGTAAAATATATTTAAACGCCTACAGTTTAAATTTAAAAATGGTTTAACCAAACTTTTTTAATGAATGTTTTAACTCCTAAATTTGTTTCAATTCATCGTTTTAGCCACTTGACCTTCTATAGCAGGTTACCAAGCTTTTAAAGAACATTTTAACCCCTAAGCTTAGGGGTGTAACCAAGACGGGCCGAACCCAGTCAGACTCTAACTCACCTTGCCTCTAAAACTTGAGCCGGTGAAGATTGAAGAACGGATTGGTTAGTGGTCACTAGTGTTTAACGATCTACAGATTCACATATCAACATCTCATGGATTGCCAAGAAACTCAAAAACAAAGATAGAGATAGAGGAAATTGAAGATGTGCAATCATCAAACTAGTGCAATCATACGAACCTGTGAGTGCAATCGAGATGTTACCGGTGATATCCAAGGAGTTAGCAATTGAACTAGGGTTCGTAAGTGAGTTTTCATCAACCAAATTATGGAGAAGTGATATTTTTATTGATAAGATTGATCGAGGTTTCGCGTTGATATGGTAACAAGTATTTTTGATTTAGTTTAGAAATTAAATTAATAAGGTAAAATAAGATTAAGGCGTAAATTATCTATAAAAAATTATGTAAGAATCATAATGTTCACTAAAAAAGTTTATAGGTTAAACTATTTCCAGAATCTAAAGTTTAGGAACAAAAACATATTTTACCCTGAAACTTTTACCGTTAACCCAAACCATCAAGTTAAAAAAAACAACAAAACAACATGGTATTACTTGAGTTTCACTAACCATTAACAAATACAAAACCATATTACAAACCATCTAACAAAAGCTTAAAGTTATATACCATGATATGTAAGGAATGATACCATTTGTCAGAGATTTCGAACTTAAAACCATAATAATAACGCGTTAGAAAATGTAAATAATAAATAGATGAACATGACACCGAGTTTGGATAATGTGATATGTAAAATTCAAGTATGAATTTGCACTTGAGTGAATTATGTGTGCATATCCATTAATGGCCATTAGTTAGTTAGTAGTAAGTGATTAGGATTTATAGTTTGTATCTATAAATATTATAGTTAGGTTTCATTCAATCTATGCATCTTTTGAGTGATAACACTTTAGTTATAATAAATAAGTTTCTGGTTCCTGTCTGTTAACGTAGGTCACGTGACATTGACAACCGAACCATGTTATATTTTGGGTTTGTTTATCTTGTTTGTTATCCACATTTTCTAATGTGGTGAAGACAATTTATTATAAATAATAAACTTAATTAGTTAGATAGATAAATATAATTAATTTAAATCTAAACTTATTTCTAATTTTTAAAACGTATATATCTAAAAAATTTCAAATTAACTCAATTCATTATAAATATAATTAAGGGTTATGTTTCGAAAAGTGTATCGAACTTGTCACTTTTTGCTATTGTGTATACCCAATTTTTAAAACTACCATTTAGTATACCCAACTTTTTAAAACTACCATATTATGTATTTGGTTACCTCTTTAAGAGGTCATGATGATGTGTAACAGGTAAAGATGATGTGGCTAATGAGTTGTCACCAATTTTGCTTAGGTGGTAAATTAGGTGGCAAATGACTTGGAATAATAATAATAAAAATAATAATACCATATTTTACTACCCAGATATTCATCGGCAGTTGAATCTAACAAGGCAACAACCCTAATCGATTGAATCTAAGGGCACAACCACCACCGCCTTATTGTCATCTTCTCCGGCGGCATGATACTGCCACCAGCAAGGGCACCACCGCCACCATCGATTAGGGCTTCGACCACCATCGTTAGATCCATTCAACGATAAATCCATGTCTTCATCTTCGATTAGGGGTTCAGCAACAAATCTCCCATCAACGACTCTTGTATATGCGATTTAGGGCTCAAACACAGATCTGTTCATCGAGATTGAAGATGAAGGTTTAAAGGTGCGATTGTCGTTTATGGGTTTAAAGGTGCGATTATCAAACTCGATGAAGGTTTAAAGGTGCGATTGTCATTTATGGTTTTAAAGGTGCGATTATCAAACTCAGATTTATGTTCGATTATAAAACCCCAAATATGAGATTTTAGGGTTCTTGTTTTATGTGTTTGAATCATGGCTTCATCTTCGATCCTAGATCTGAAATCTTGTTCCATTTTCGATTTCGGGGTTCCGATTTAGGGTTTCAAATCATGAAATCTTGTTCCATTTCGATTTTAGGGTTCTTCATTAGAGTTCTTCATTCGATTTAGGGTTCTTCATTATCGTTCTTCATGGTGATCTTCATCATTTTAGGTAGATTATTTCAGGTTTATGATTTTTTTGGTTTCTTGAAAGTGACAAATGTATTTGATGAAGATGTAAAATGAAAAAAGAATCTGATGAATTTTTCCATTGTTCTTCATACGGTTCTTTATCTGTTCTTGTTCATTTGGGTCTATGTTCTTGAGATGGTGTATGTTCTTCATATGTGTTGAAAATAATGAGATACACATGGCATGCCACCTCAGCTATTCATTTCAAAAATTGACATGTCATCAGGTTGTTTACAGGCAACCGGCTAAGAAGGTTTTGTGATACATTTTTTGTTACTTTATGTAACTTTGGTATATCAAACGTGAGTTTTACAAAATGGGTATACACAATAGCAAAAAGTTCCAAATTCAGTACACTTTTCGAAACTAAACCCTATAATTAATTCAAATCAAACTTAAAAAACTTTAATAACCGTATATAGCTTAATTTATCTAAATTAAAAAAAAGATAACTTTTTTATATTTGTCATTGATTTAATTAAGGGTTATCCTAATCTTATTCACATTAGTTTGACTCTAAAAAATCAAAATCAAAATTCTAGAATTAAAGGAAATAACGGCTACAATTAAATCTTTTATTAAATTAGGGGTCAAGATCATCTAATATTTTTTTTTAAATTAGTCTTTTATATATATTAGAAGATTATAAGATGTTATGGGATAAGCAATTAAATATGTAAATTGTCGTATTGGAAAAAATATATAAAAATTTATATAAGTATAAGATAAAAATCATAATAAGATTTGTATCTTGAAGCCCAAATGATACATCAACAACATTATTTGATTATAATATAATACTAAACCGATATACTTTAGTCTTTTCCACTTATAGTAAACCAAATATAAAGAAAAGTCATTTAAGTCGAAAAAACTCATAAAAATAAATTTTCCTACATGCTTATTCTCTCGCATCTTGAAGTAACCATAACCAAATTATCGATTGTGACGGTTGGAATGGTTGTCGCGAATTACCACTTCCACCTCGAAATCTTGTTTATCAGTACTCTTTTTATTCGGTTTTTCTATTTGATCCATACCGTTTTGCTTATTAGAATCCTTGTATACACAATAAAGTATCATCTGAGCTATCCCAAACAAGAATCCAGCAATGTTTGGTACCTGCAAGCCAAATAAACAGATAAGATCAAAATTTGGTTGATAATGGATGTACTAACATAAACATTCGTCACTAAACATCATTTACTTACTGCTATGAAAAAGTCATTTACGAAAAATCCATAGAAGAACCACGCAGTGGCACAAAGAGTGAGGAAGAAAGAGAGCATGAATGGCATATACTCGACGCTTTTTGTCCGTATTACTTTCCGCTGCATCAAAAATCATATTTGCGATGAGACAAAATGGCAAAACTAGGTGTTTGCGACAGTTTATGTTTCGTCGCTAGATACTAAGGCCATACAGACAATCCTTACCATTATGCTTAGAGGAGCGGCAAACACTGCAAGATTGATTACCGCACAAATCCATCCTACAAGTTCAACTCTTTCAGGGCCTTTCACCAAAATCAGAGAGAGTACCATCACCGAACCAAGTCCACCAACGTTGAAGATAGATATAAACTTTATCGTCGCTATCTACAATATTGTAGTACAAACCACTTAATATCGCACAAACAATTTTGAAGAACTAGTAAATCAACAAAAACCACTTCTTTTTCTTTTTGAACAAAAAACCCACTTAAGCTCAATAACTTGAGTAACACACCACTATAAAAACATCTTCACGCCACCCAGGAAGTGTCACTAAGGGTCGGTTTTTTGTCGCAAACATTGTAGGTATTGTGTACACGTAACTATGGTTGTAACAAACATTCTACTTTGGTCTAAGATTTGTTAGCAACAAAAAAATACAAACTTTGCGAGAATGATATTTTCCATTGCTTATGATTACATCATAATTGAGCGTCAAGATTTCATACCCTGGAACTTTTGGGTGCATAAAACAGGTACACCACTAGGTAACTTATTTCAATGAAACATCCAAACCCATTGATGCTGATGATCATGTATGCATTTGTCTTCAAAAAAGCGTAGTATAGCAACAATGCTGCACTGAAGAGAGCAACCATGTACGGGATTGCTTGATATCCTTCTGATGATTTCTTTCGGTAAATCTTGTAGAATGTTGGCCTAAGGAAGCAACTCAAAGAACGAAAAGAATTACTAATTAAAATCACAAACTTAGTTTAAGAACACAAGGTTTAGTGTTTGTGAGACTTACAATGGGGCTAGGAACACAAGAAACGATATAATATTACCTACATAAACACAATAACAAACCTTACATTAAACAGATAATTTAAGTGTCACTAAAGACCACCTAGCTAAACACACAATGTGGTTACTAAAGGACGAAAGAATAACTACTAGCATCAAAGATTATTCTGTCTGTAATTATATTTTTATGTTTTTTTTTTGCATTGTTTAAGCCAACTTCACTTATAAACTATGTTAGGGATTATATAGCTATCGAATACTTTGGATAAAGGATCCATGAGGCCCATGACCAAATTGCAAAACTTTTGTGTCTAAATATGCTTTAGAAAAAATAGTATGTGATGCCTTTTGTTTTTAATGAAAATAAAGTGTGTGATTTATATACATCATAAAGTGATACCTAAGAGACCGAAGACGAAAGCCAGGGTGCGAGCATTTAAGAAGGCCAACATATTGTCTAAGCTCTGGTGTCTTAGGTAGACTCGATCTCAATACTTTTATATATATAAGCTTGAGGGCGAGTGAGTTGAAGCACTAATACTAACACGGTATATATACTCATAGTTTGGCAAGCCGAGGGGCTGTCCGTCATCGATCAATTGCTTGTATTGTTTGGAGTTTTGGTAGCCATAAAAGTGCAAATGAGTTTGGATGCAATTGAATTATGGTTAGAAATATGTGGAGTTGGGTAGGGTCTTTTGTCATTAGGGTGTGGAATGAATGACATATTTAGGGAAGTTTCATGAAAATGCACTTAAGAAAGATGTATAACTTAACTTCATGTATTTGTTTGTCGCGCTTATTAGCGACAAAATTAGTATCGATAAGCAAGGCAATGTTGACATTGTTGTCCATGAATATGAAAGACACCGCTCCGTCGCAAGTTGACAAATCATCTTCGTCGGTAGTGAAAGAAAAGCGGATGAGTGGTTTCGATCTAAAACTATGATGGCAGGGGAGATATGAGGAAAGACGAAGCTTGAAGCACTTGCAACCTAAAAAGTGCAAGTTAATTAAGTGATTATTAGGAAGAACAAGGGTCTCCTACACTCCTCCTAATATGATAATAATTCCTCTGGATATCCAGAACTGGTTTTTTTATTACTTTTACCTAGGACTTAATGAATTTACATAAAAAATGTATATACATATATACCATATAATTATTAAGAAATAATGGAACATATATACCATATAATTATTAAGAAATAATGGAATGAATAGACTTGAGATAGTACCATATATACATTGTTTAAATAGGGAAAATACGTGTTTGGTAGGTTAAACAGTTTGAGGTTTGTTGCAATTGCATCTTTTTAAGCTACATCTCTTTAATTAAAGTTTGGTCATTTTTTTCCAACTCGTATATCTTCTCTACGCGCATGCCTAACTATCCAAACCTACTTACTGATTTTCCTTTAAATATCTCGTGTACGTTTGATATTTGCTCCTAGGTACGTTGTGCGTCTGATTGATCCAGAGATCATGACATCAATGATATATGAAACTGTAAGGTGACATATGATCAAAAAGACGAATAATCTTTTTCTACTTAAGATCTGCGCAAAACTTAAAATTAAAGACTTACTGTTTTTGACTTAATATCATATTAGGGAATAAAAGGGGATAATTAGTGGGAAAAAAAATTCTAAAAAGGAAATAAACATATTATAACTTATTTTCTTTTAATATATATTATAGATTAAATATTTGTTTTAAACATGTTTTTCTAGTGAACTTTAAATATTTTATTTGAAGATTTTTTACTTAATTTATTTTTGTTTTGGAATTGACCCCGTCTGTCGTCATTTTTTTACCATATTTTTTCGCGTTTTATAAGTATGTATTTAATATCGTTTATTAGTGTTTAATATTTATTACTTTTTATAAATCATCTCATGTGTTACACGAGAATTTGAACTAGTATCTATATAAAAGACTAAGAAATAGATAATAGCCTATACTTGAAACCAAATGAGACTAGTGAGGGAGGAAGCCACCAGAGAAATAAGAACACATGCATGTTTTGAGTTTTGACGATGGTGCTTTAACGAAGGAGATAGAGAATTAGAGATGAACCATTGTGTGACGCCCCTGTTTTTAAAAAAACATATTGTTTAAATCAAATCTAATTTTCTAGAATATTCAAAGATAATCTTCGAATCATTGACTCTACAAACTATTCTAATATCTTTTACAGAATGGAATTCTTTTAAATTATAAATACTAGCTATTTTAAAATTTGATTACTATTAATAATATCAAAGTCTTCATGAACTATCAACCTGAGTTGAAGTCTTTTCTTTTTTCTTACCCAAACCGGATAACCTATCAAAGTCTATATATAAGCAATGCTTAGTGAATTTACTACGTACGCTTACACATTATACGACAAGTGTACACATTTATTAAGCTAATCACATAGATATATACTCAACACATATTAGTATACATATGTTCGTTTTTCTAATCATTTGCCCCGAGACCTAGTCGTGCATAATTGGTCTCGTGCCATGCTTAGGACCCTTTATCTATTCTATCTTTCATCGCTCGTTTAGACATGACGTCATGCTTTCTAGGCATGTAAAAGCATTAGTAGGACTCTAAAGCATGCATACCTTATGTTAGTTGTCATAGACATCACTCCATATTGGAATTAACTAAATTCAAATTGTTTCCTTTTTATCTTTTTCCTTTTTCATCGCCTATTCTTTTGGCATTTGCTGATTTATAGGCTTAATTGGTTTTCTCTTTTCTTATTTATTTGTAATCGTGATTTGCCATTTTGTAATGCAGAACTTACAAAGTTTACTTCCAATTGTCTCTCTGATTACCTAATTCTTCATGGTATCAGAGCAGGCCAATCAAAATTAAGATCATCAGCCTAAAAAAAAAAAAACTCTAAATGGCAGGAGACGAAGGATCGAAGAACAATGATCAAATCGATCCGAACTCGCCATATTATCTCCATCCGTCAGACCCGAGACAGATGCAGGTTAACGATGGGCTGACGGACAACAATTTCAACGACTGGGTACAAGAGATGACAAATTTCTTGTTTGCGAAAAACAAAATTGGGTTTGTCGATGGATCAATCGAGAAACCGGAAAGCACCAGTAAAGATTACATGGCGTGGATGCGGTGCGATGCAATGGTTAAAGGGTGGCTCACCACTGCGATGGAAAAAGAGATACGTGCAAGCGTGAAGTATGCGAACACTGCAGCCGAAATCTGGAAGGATTTGAATGAACGTTTTGGAAAAGAAAGTGCATCAAGGGCTTATGAACTGAAACAAATTCTCAATGCAACTCGTCAAAATGGAGCCACAGTTTCGGCTTATTTTACAAGGTTGAGAAGAATCTGGGATGAAATAAACACCGTTCTACCCACCCCGTGTTGTACATGCGCTGGTTGCAAATGCGAGGTGGGAAAGAAACTGGTTGAATTAAGGGAGAAAGAACGTCTTTATGAGTTTCTGTTGGGTCTTGACAATGACTTTGCTGTCATCCGTACGCAGATACTAGCAATGAAACCAACACCAAGTTTAAGCAATTCCTATCACATGGTGGCAGAGGATGAACATCAAAGAAACGTTACAACCGGGAAGAAAACGACCACAAAAATGGCAGCTTTGCAAGTCAATCGAAAGGACAATCGGTCACAGAAGAAAACATGGCAGAGAAATGAAAAAGGAGGTTCAACAAACAAACCAGAAAACTGTACGCACTGTGGCAAAGATGGGCATAGTCGTGAAGGATGTTTTGAGCGAATCGGGTATCCCGATTGGTGGCCAGGAAAAGCAAAGAAAGAAAATTTGAAACCGAAGGCAGCCTTTGCTGATCCTGTACCTAGTCCCATTCCTGGATTGACTAACGAACAATACGGTATGTTCCTGAAATTCTTTGGTGACTGCAAGGAACGAAACCAAGAGCAGCCGACACCACATGCAAACATGGCAGGTACATATGATAAGAATTATTGGGGGGCCATGGATTCGGGTGCTACCGAGCACATGATTTATCAAGAGGAGGTGCTCGGAAATGTCACCACGAATGAAAATGAAACACCCGTTACTGTTGCAAACGGGATAGATGTTCCCGTAAAGGGGAATGGTGAAATTTTCCTTAAAGGAGGAATAAAGATAAATGGTGTTTTGTTTGTTCCAAACTTTAAATGTAACCTTTTATCAGTAAGACGTCTAACAAGGGATTTGCATTGTGCAATCACCTTCTTTCCTGATTTCTTTGTAATGCAGGAATTGAGAACGAGGAGCTTGATTGGAGCGGGTAATTGCATTAATGGTCTTTATCGAATAGGAGTCTTGAGAAGAGAAAGAAAGGCTATGGTGGTTACATCCAACACATGGCATAAGAGACTTGGGCATTCTTCTAATGTAAAGCTATCCCATGTGAACTTTTTTAGAAATGTCAATTTTGATTCTGGAAATAATGTTTGCGACTCTTGTAATAGAGCGAAGTTTACAAAACTACCTTTTCCAAATAGTTCTATAAAAACAAGTGGTTGTTTTGATATGGTTCATTGTGACATTTGGGGAGGTTATAGGACTCCGTCTCTATCACGTGCAAATTATTTTCTCACATTGGTTGATGACTATAGTAGATCAGTTTGGGTATACCTGATTAAACACAAAAGTGAGGCAAGCACATGTTTAATAAGCTTTCATAATATGGTTGAGAGACAATTTGGGAAGAAGATCAAACGGTTTAGATGTGACAACGGGGGTGAGTTCACATCTAATCACATGAGAGCATTCTATGAAAAACAAGGTATTATTTTAGAAACCACGTGTCCTCATACTCCACAACAAAATGGGGTTGTGGAACGGAAGCACAGGCACCTTCTTGAAACAGCTCGAGCTATTCGGTTTGAGGCGAATCTTCCCATAAAATTTTGGGGAGAATGCATTTTAACAGCTACATACATCATTAATCGCATTCCATCTAAAGCCTTAAACAACAAAACACCCTACGAGGTTCTGCTAGGAAAACAACCTCAATATGATCACATGAGGGTGTTCGGTTGTTTAACTTACCATTGGAACAATGATACGAAAGGAGACAAGTTTGAACCGAGAGGGCGACGAGGGGTCTTTATTGGATATCCTTATGGCACAAAGGGGTATCGAATTTATGACCTTGAACTAAAGAAAGTTGTTATTTCCAGGCATGTGAAATTTGTAGAGGAGTTGTTTCCCTTTTCAGGAGATGTTGTTGACAATCAAACCGATCACCAAGAAACTTTCAGGGCAAATGAACATGAAGGAAGTGAAAAAGATTTTGAAGATTGGTTAGAAAGGGGAGACACACATGATTGGTTCAAAGAGGGAGATATACCCACTGATGAACAACTTCACGTGCATGAAAACACCACTACTCAAAATGACAACTTGGGCCCACAAGAAGATGAGATCATGCATGAAAATAATTTCCCTTCTGGACTTCACGAAAACGTGAGTGAGCTCCAAGCACCAGTGGAACCCTCTCGACATACCAGGATACGATCGCAGCCGTCTCACTTGAAGGACTACGCAGTAAACCTCCCACCTTCAATAGACCATGCAAACCCGACTAGCAATCGAGCTTCCTCCACGGTACATCCTTTAGCGCATTACATTTCATATAAAAATTTTAGTACTAATCACATGGCATTTCTTTCTGCCATCGATTCTCACGATGAGCCAAAGAATTTTGAACAAGCTTCGCAGGATGTTAAATGGCAAGATGCCATGAAGAAGGAAATAAAAGCTCTTCAACAAAACGGTACATGGACCCTCGAAGAGCTACCTGAAGGAAAGAAAGCCATAGATTCCAAGTGGGTCTACAAAATCAAATACAAACCAAATGGTGATGTCGAAAGATATAAGGCACGGCTCGTCGCAAAGGGGTTCACTCAACAAGAGGGGGTGGATTACCACGATACGTTTGCTCCGGTTGCAAAATTAGCAACTATGAGGACGTTATTGACCTTAGCTGTAAAAAGAGAATGGTTCATACACCAACTCGACGTCAATAACGCATTTTTACATGGGGATCTTGAAGAGGAAGTCTACATGAAAATTCCCCAAGGCTTCAAAAATAAAAATGAAACTCGTGTTTGTCGTCTACGAAAGTCCATTTATGGACTTAAACAAGCCTCCCGAAATTGGTATCACAAGTTCACAAAGGCCCTAGTTGAAATGGGTTATGCTCAATCCATTGCAGACCCTTCCTTGTTCATATATAAAACCGACATGGCTCATGTGGCAGCCCTCATATATGCGGATGATGTCATTATTGTCGGTAACGACATAAATAAAATACAAGCTACCAAAACTGAATTACATAGTCGGTTCACAATTAAAGATCTTGGCAGCTTGAAATACTTTCTTGGCATCGAAGTGGTTCGAACGAAAGACGGCATTGTGCTCAGCCAAAGAAAATACACACTAGACATTCTTCGAGATACGGGTTTGGAAGGTTGCAAACCTAGTGCTTTCCCTATGGAACAAGGTCTGAAATTAGACAAAGGCGATACCGAAGAACGAGTAGACGCAGGCCAGTATCGGCGTCTTATTGGTCGCTTATTGTACTTGCAGGCCACACGACCTGATATTGCATACTCAGTTAATTTGTTGAGTCAGTTTGTGGCTGATCCTAGACAACCCCATCTCGATGCTGCCTTTCGTGTGGTTCGCTATCTCAAGACCACCTTAGGACAAGGAATTTTGTTGCCAAAGCAAGGTGGTACTCAGCTTGTTACATACTGTAATTCTGATTGGATGGGTTGCCCGCTTACAAGACGTTCCAGAGCTGGCTATCTTCTTATGATAGGTGGAGCTCCCGTTTCTTGGAAATCAAAGAAACAATCTGTTGTTTCTCGGTCCTCAGCAGAAGCAGAATACCGAGCCATGGCGACCACTGTTAGTGAAATTCTATGGTTCAGGTGGCTTCTCACCAAACTCGATGCACCCCAAGAAGGTCCTACAACGTTGTTTTGTGATAATGAAGTTGCTCGTCACATAGCCAACAACCCTGTTTTTCATGAGCGAACCAAACACGTAGAAATGGATTGTTACTTTGTACAGGAAAGGGTCGAGTCCAAGGAAATATCACCCATTTACATCAAGTCACAACTGCAAATAGCCGACTTACTCACAAAAGCTCTCGGAGGACAACAACTCAGTTTTCTAGTCAACAAGTTGGGCATTACTAATCTCCATGCTCCAACTTGAGAGGGAGTATTGGAATTAACTAAATTCAAATTGTTTCCTTTTTATCTTTTTCCTTTTTCATCGCCTATTCTTTTGGCATTTGCTGATTTATAGGCTTAATTGGTTTTCTCTTTTCTTATTTATTTGTAATCGTGATTTGCCATTTTATAATGCAGAACTTACAAAGTTTATTTCCAATTGTCTCTCTGATTACCTAATTCTTCACTCCAAGGAAAGCCCACTACAATATGCAATTATTGATATCTAGTTTAGTGTAACATCTTGAGATTAGGCCCATACTTTATAAATTATTAAAACATGAATTTTGTAAAATTTTGAAGTTGAAATATCTCCAATACTTTATAAAACATTTGAACCATTTTTTAAGACCAAATTTAAGTTACGTACTACAATTGTTAATGCATCTTTTACAAATACTTTGAAACAATAATTTTGGGATAATCTTAACTTGTAATAAATTGCTCAAATCAGTTACAAACATTTAAACTACAAATAATGAAGGCCAAGAATTTAAATAATAACTTAATTTAATACGCACTAATACACACTATGTCAACAATAAAACATCAAACTTGTCACATTTTATTATTTTGTGTATCAAACTTTGACTTATAATAGCAAGTTAGATACAAGTTACTATTGTCATACATAAATTGATTTTAATTTTTTGGAACGCATTTTGGATGTTTCGTTTATGTTTTATCATCTGGAGCCGTTTTTTCAAGGCTCCAGAGGCGATTCTATAGCAAACCTAGGGGGTGAGTGGACCCCACTATTTTTAAAAAATTATTAGTATATTAGGCTTCAAACTTAAGTTTAACACCATTGAATTTGTGAGTGGAACTCACTAAATTAAGAGCCTTTTCTGGAATCAAATACCAACAAGAGTTTTTAATATTCCTATCCTTGATTTATAATCTTATGTAATAATTTGTCTAATTTTTTACATTTTAGGTGTTATAGCTAGTAACGACTAAACTTGTAAAGTTTCCGTTTATGTTTTTTATTGACTAGTGTTATAATAACAATGATATAATTATAGACTTGTGATAACTGTTTTCATGCTTGCAATGTTCTTATTTCATCAGATAAATTTAATTGTTAATACATGAAAGTTAAAGTTATTTTGTTTAATTTTAAATGAATAAGTGATTATGTTTGTGACTTTGTGAGTTTTATTTATTTATTATGTATTCATCTTTATGTTTTGAAAAGTATTTGTAAAGCATGAAAAATTGTTATAAATCATGTTAAAAATTTTAATAGTAATTATATATGTTTGAAGTTTAGATATCAATTAAGGACCCGATTTATTAAAAAAAGAGTACAAAAAATGACTCATTAACCAATTTAACTAATCCTCTGATGATATAACATTTACGAACTTGACCCCACTAAAATTATATTCTAGATAGGCTCGTCTTCATCTTCATTTTCACAGCCCTTATCAAGCTAGACATGTAATTCCTTAAAAACATAGATATATCAAGAGTTTCTTCAAAAACATGTATGCCGGTTGATCAAACCTATCAAAGAAGTTCAAAACAATCACATGATATAACATGTTATGTGGGGAGGGTCTAATCTATTGTGTATACTAAATGAACAAGAAAGAGAAGAAAATTAAATGAACAAGAAAGAAACAATCGAGTTTTTAACCAAATAACCTCTCATTCCATATTTTTTTCATTTCTTTTCACTTCTTTAAAAAACTTAAAAACACACGACCTTAATGATTTACTTCACTTTCATTCTCTTTCATTCCAGAAAACTAACTCTATAAGACAGCGTAATATAGTATCTAAGGTAAGTTGTTAATTCACAAAACTACACATGCTTGTACTATTTGTTTTCATTATTTATTTATATTTATATCATAATGGCTTTTGTTTTTTTATCCCACCGACTCACAACACGTTTAAAACATTGTGAGAACATATTTATACTTGTCAAAATAGAAGTAGTTAGATAATATCAAAATTATAAAATTGTCTGCTGCTATGATTAAAAGTTTAATTTTATTGATATAAGTTATCACTAATATCTTTTATGTTAACTGTATATGCAATTACAGGAATATCAAAAGCAAATATACACATTCTTCAGATCATTTTACATTAAAAAAAAAAGATATTGAACTGAAAAAAAAATGTTTAAATTCAATTAATGGCTTCGCCCGGGTTCGAACCGGAGACCTTCAGTGTGTTAGACTGACGTGATAACCAACTACACCACGAAACCAGATGACAACATTGGCATAATTGATCTTAATATATAATAAAATTAAATATTTTTTTCCTAGGGCGATATATGGCTCTCCATCAATTCGATTCGGCGATTCCTAAAACTTCCCCCCTCTCGATCCGAAACCCTAATTTCTTGATCTCGTCTGCAACCACAAATTCGCTCAAGAAACTTTATTTTTTCTTTCGCAAATCTACGGTGTGTTTGGAGTAATGGCTGGTGCTGCTTTAGATATGTCCCTGGATGATCTCATTAAGAACAATAAGAAGTCCGGCGGCAGCGATGGCGGTGGTCGAGGTCGCGGTCGTGGTCGAGCATCTGGACCTGGGCCTACACGTCGATTCAATAACCGGGGTGCTAACAGGGCTACTCCTTACGGCGGGCCTAAGGTTGATTTGTTTAGATCGGATAGAGTTGATGCTTGTTAAGTTTATTTGGTTGGCATGTAGATGTAGTTGATGGTTTGATGGTTAGTGGTATGTTTGTAAAGGTTTTCTGCGTCTAATTTAGGCACCAGATGCGGCTTGGAAGCATGATATGTTCGGTGTCGCGGATCAGAGCATGGGGAACGGTGGACCTGCCGGCAGGCCATCTGCGATTGAAACTGGGACGAAGCTTTACATATCAAACCTTGATTACGGAGTCTCGAATGAGGATATTAAGGTATGTGCTATTTTTATTTACTTGTGGTAGCTACAACTGGCTAGATCGGAGTAGGTGTATTTCTTAATTTCAGTACTTGAATGATGTTTTGATATCGGAGTTATATTTTGAAATTGATTCGCCTGGTTTGAAATCGATACTTATCGTCGTAGATATAAGCTCGTTACAAGGTGTGTATAGTTAAGCAAAAATTATTAAAGTACAAAGCAAAGAGTAAAATGAAACTGTTTTATCTGACCTCTTTGGCGGAATTAGAATACGGATGAAATTCTATTTTTTGCTGTCTATTTTCTTTGTGTTTATTACTTGAAAGTCTTGGAATTTCTTGTATTAACACGGACTTGCTAAATTCTGTGCAGGAGCTTTTTGCAGAAGTTGGTGATCTGAAAAAGTATTCTATACATTATGATAGAAGCGGGAGATCAAAGGTACCCTATAAAAGTTTAGGTTGCTGTTTTGGAGAAGATTTTGCCATGTTCTTACGTTGTAATTTAATTTTCCTTTAGGGAACGGCTGAGATTGTGTTTTCAAGACGACAAGACGCATTAGCAGCTGTCAAGAGGTATAACAATGTCCAGCTTGATGGGAAGCCAATGAAAATAGAGATCGTGGGAATAAACCTTGTAGGTCCTGTTGGTGGTCTTCCATTGGCAAACAATCCTGTTGGAAACATGGGTGGTTTTCCTAGAAGGTATGCTTTCAATTGTCCTAAGAATCTTTAAATGCATATAATTTTGAAGCTTGAATTTCAAATAACATCGTATTGTCTTCTGAAAATACCGGTACACATTTTATGTAGTACTTTTATAAGTATCTGACTATCTCGTATAAGAGGATGGCTTGTTTAATCACTTGATTGTCAATTAATAAATAGGAAAAAGAGCACTTTATAATTGGATGGAAGTGATGTAGTTTGATATGATCAAGAGTACCAGTATATTACAGCTTATTAATAAATCAGCACTTGCAATTGAAGAAGCACTGAAAGTTCTGGCAGCACTATTAACTGTTCCCTTTCGTGTTCAAATGTTCAATTATTTTGTTTCACTCTACAAATATTAATTTATAATTAACAATCGTTTCAATTTTAACTAGATTAGCAAACACATAAAGTCTATTGTGTGATCTTCTTTTGTCAATCATAAATTAACATAATCTTTATTTTAGCTTTATTTCCATACCCAAGGTTCTCATCTTCTTCCCCTGCAGGCTCTTCATTTGATCTTCCTCTAGTTTCTTTTTTTCTTCTTTCTTTCCCTTTTTTTGTGGCAGCATCTTTCAGCACTTTGATACATGGCAATTTTAATTGGTGCCTTCCAAAAAGTTCAGTCTTTTCTGGTTCTCTTAGTCCCTTTTAGACTACTAGTTGATTAAAAACTTGCTTAATTCATGAATTACAGTATCCTATGGTTGCTTAATTCAACTGTATTTGTAGTATGCATTTGGATAATAATACCTTTGATTTTACGATAATACTTTGGTTTTGAATTTTAATATTGGTGCATATCTGAAACAGTGGACAAGGTAGGAATGGTGGATTTGGAAGGCCACGTGGTGGTGTAGGGCGCGGAGGACCTGCAAGGGGCCGTGGACATGGAAGAGGAGGCCGTGGTGGTGGAGAGAAGATATCTGCAGATGATCTTGATGCTGATCTGGAGAAGTACCATTCAGAATCCATGCAAACCTAATTGAACCTTGTCTCGTGTTTGCTGATGATGATTTCCTTACATGCATATGCATGTTTTCGTGGTGCAACAAATACTGAGTATTGTCTGTATTCTATGAAAATCCAACTTTCTAGTCTAAGGACAAAATTACTATTAGGGTAGAAGCTGGAGGATCTAGAACCTTCTTTAGTTTTTCAATGGAGCTTTCATGCTTGTTGCTATTGTTTTATAAACTTCAACTATAGTTTAGTTGATGGACCATTGTATTCATTCTGCAATTACAGCTGTGGTCCCACACCCCTACTCCCGTTAGCTTTGTTTTTTTTCTGAGGCATATAATGAACATACGCATCTACATCTTTGCTGAAGATTTGCCTAGAAGATGATGTAAGAGAATGTAGATTGTCATTCATTTTCTTGAAGTGATGGGAGTGCTACCTGTCATTCATCATACATCTTACATCATACAACAGCACCAATCAGAGGTAGCGTTCCACTTCTATCTGTGTTTATTCTTTATGTCTTGTCATCTCTTTTGTTTAACGAGTTATAGGTGGTTTGGAGTCCAAGTTGCAGGCCTGACATAATAAATGAACTGTGAAATTTTCTGTACTTAGTTAACCTGTTGACAATGTGGAAAACAGGTAAGCTAGAAACAGACAGGGTGTAGCTGCCGGCAATCGTACGATGTTCCAGTAGGAGTGCAATTTCATTAAGCTAATCATATTATTTATGCTGGTGATGGTTTACTCATCCTGAATTTGAACAAGTATATGAGGGACTGAGAATGCAAGCTGTTAATGTGTCGAACATTCAACCATTGAAAGCAGGAAAATAGCATATGATGATGAAATAGGTAAAGATCTTGTTCTATGTTGGAGGATTAGCTTTTTCTTGTAGAACCTAGGTGATGTGAGATTTAACCCTTTTGTCTCTAACTGTCCTCAACGGACTGAAATAGCTAAAAAAGGCGTTGTCTACCCTTTTGGGGCCTGACAGCCTCCACCAACCGGTCTTGCCTCCACCAAACGGTCTTGCGGCCAACATGGAAGAGGTAAATCACGTGAAATTTGTCTACCCTTTTGGGGCCTGACAGCCTCCACCAACTTGAACAACTATAGATTTTGCGTCTCCAACTGCTACATACCCTTGTGGAGACTGGTGTAGTTAGAGACTGGAGTTATATAAATTTGGGTTAATTTAGTGCCAGCCATATTGAAGAGCATCAAAAGCGCATTTGTCTGAAAGATAGCACGTAGAACCAGAAATATAGTATTTGCATCTCTTATACAAGAAGCTATGCTTGAGTTTAGGAGCTAGTGCAGGTTTACAAAGTGGCTACTTTCATGCCTGTGGAGTTGATGAATAGGTGTTACTATGATGGCAGGATTGGCTAGTATCTGTTAAATGATGTGCCAATCCTTGTTCAAAATGTTACCGAATTTTGGTGGGGACTCCTGCTACTCTCTTTGAGGTCCCCTACATAAGTTCTTCAGAGTTTCTTTAAGTTCACTGAATCAGACATCATATATCGAACTTGTCGATCTGAGGCTGCTATCATGTGTGAGTTGCTGCCATCAATATATTATGTTTTCACAACATGGATCATTCTTAAATCGATGTGCAGCTTCGTACTGTTCTGGGTGAAATTGCCTTTGCTTGATAAGGCTTCTACCAAGCTGATGATTGTAGAACTTGTGGATAAATTAGAGGGTCTAAAAGAGTGGAGATGATAAAAGAAGGTTAAAGTTAGCTTTTAACTCCTTTAGGGCATCCAGTCTTTACTCCAAGGCCAATCTTCCCGCCAAATGTAGAGTTTGGAACTCTAAATTCTACTCTAACCACTTAGAAGCTAATTCACCATCTGAGCACCTTTTTCCTGTTCATGTTTTACATATTTATAATGTTTTACTGTTTTAAATAGCTTTTCAGATAGTTAGCATATATAATCAACTTCCTTTTCTATATATAACTTTAATTATAAAATTCTCAAAATCTTCTATATGAGCAAATATCAGATGCGATTTCGTAATTTGTTAGTAGTAATAAAACTGACCATTGCAGTTTAATAAGTATAAATGTGCGTAAAAATGGTAGCAATACTACAGGGAATCTTCTTAATTGGTAAAAGTGTTTTTAATTTTTTTTATTCCGTTCGTCAAAAGCAACAAGCCAACAGCTAGCCTTCAGAGCCGATAGCCTGACCGCCTTAGATAGGGAAGATAATCCTTTTCTTTCAAATCCTCTCGTTTTTTAAAGGATATGATTCAAATAAACGTAAACCCTCCCTCGGAATATCTCTATCTCTTTCGCTAAATGGAACTTGAGAACATAACTTTTCTGGTTTTCTATCAAAATCATGTTGTGTTCTTGGTTAAAAAAACTCTGGAGCTCAGTGTGAATGAATCATTTAATTGTTATTGTCTTATATTTATATTATGATTGTTATTGTTAACAAGAAGCCGACTAGGTAATGGGGATTACTCTCTGTATTGAAATCTTATGACAAGATTTATCGACTACTTCTTAGACAGGTAGTCGGTGTTCATTTTCTATAACAAAAATGTATTCATAAGTCTATTTAGGTTGTTACAAAAGTTCTATTTCCAACTCTCTCTTGTTATAAACTCGTATATGTCACGGACATATATAGAAGATATCGTGCAAGTGCAATTAGTGTTTATGCTACCACGGGTGATGGTACATACATATGGTAACTATTGTTTTGACCCTTGTAACCAAAGTTTATTAACGTTAGTATGTTATTATTTCGATGACAAAAGTATGAACATGTCCTCAGCGTACATATAGGTATGATAATCCTAGAGTTTTTCATTAATAAAAGCTGATGGTGTGTGTTTTTTTACTAATCTTAATGGCATGCAAATCCTGCTGGATACACCTTGAGATTTTGAGTCGTTTCATAGATCTCTACTTGTTTCTTTGTTCAAACAAACCTCTTGCAAAACAAAATACACCTTTTTATACATTTTCAAGCAGTCTCTTGATCTTGAAACACTTTCTAAATCTCTTGATTTTAAACACTCCCTATACATTAGGAAAAAGATAGAACAATCCAAAATTTGGTCAAGTGAATTTGAGAGGAGATTATTGATAGGGGTGGACCTCTATGTTAAGTTTGATATTTTGAGAGGAGATATATGACACATACCACTAGTCAATCGAGTCTACAAAGTTGAAAATTTTGATATCTTTTAGACTGACGTATTACCGGTCAAATTGTTGACTTACAAACGGTAAACCTAATTGTTAGTTTCATAATGTTGAAATTTGAAACATAATTCATTTGTTAAGTTTTTATCATTAAAATTAAACCTAATTTTAGAGTACCAAGTTGTATACGAAGAAACTTCACATAAAAGTATAATATATATATATATATATATATAACTTTTAATGACTTGTTCACTTGATAAGTTGATAGGGTAAACATAAAAGACAAAAATAAACTTTTAATGAAAAATTCATAAAAAGATTACACGTAAAAGTGAACATATAACTACAAAACAACAAGATTTTCCGATAAAAGTTTAAACAACAATGTTAAGAAATGTAAGAATACAAGAAGTTTAAACTCATGGACACCTACAAAACAACAAGATTTTCCAATAAATATGAGAACATATAACTACACCAGCTGTCCTTCTGCAGATCTAGTTTATCGGTTGGACTACACATAAACTACAAATGAACAACCACTTTAAGAAGAGGATTTGCAAGCATCTATTAACTTTAAAGAAGAGCAACAATATATATATATATATATATATATATATATATATATATATATATATATGCAGGGTGAAACATATTACAATTATCCAACCTAACAATTGACCATCACAAGAAGAACGCCATTAAACTGCGTAAAACAACTCGGCCTTAAACACTATAAGTCTCTCTGTATATATTGACGAATCACCAACCCACATTTTAAGACTGGTGGGAGTCTCTTAACTTGCGGGTAGGAAAAACTAGCCTTGTAACTGGGTCCAATATCGCCTGTATGCATGACCACACAAAGTTCCAACAAGATGAAGGCCAGTACCAGGGATACAGCAACCGAAAAAATAGGCTAATAATATGTCGAGGATATCGCCCAACCTAAAAACTCAAGAAAAACATTAATATAATGCTTAAAAATTCTTATCTATCATTCAACCAGTGAATTAGACATTAGTAGATTGTTTAGGCATTGATTACTAAAACTATTTATCTACTTATTGTTTTATTCAAATACAGAGTTTGGAACATGCAATACCAAAACGCAACAAGCAAGGTAATCAGTTTTAGTAACCAACCCCAAACACCTTTGAGACAGAACAACATTATGAAAACGCAATCTAAAATTATAAATATTTCCATATAAGTAAAACTTATTAGTGGGTTGTAATTATGGGGATTAATTAGTTACCGGGAAAAGAAAATCGAGAGCATCCCAGGCTGCATGACGAACAGCTCTTGTTGGATACATGGGCCCACCAGGAGAAGTAAAGCTGTACAAGCAGGTTTTAAGTCTGGTACTAGTTGTCATCCTCAGCTCCAGACCTGAACTAGACTCCCATCATTTCAAAACTTGTGAACTCATAATTATACATATCAATGAAACAATAATCACAGACTCTGGAGTAATAAAATACCCTGTAGAACTTTAATTTGGGAGAGATAATGTAAAAGCACGGGTTCCACTTTCAGTTTCTGAAGCTGCAAAATTGAAAACATTACAAACAGAATGTAAAATACAGACATCAAATATGCTTATAAAAGTAAAAACAATCAGCCCTCACCTGATCAGTTAGTTCAATAACAAATATATCTGCAGGACCCCCCACCAAGAAAGCATTTGGAAATTCTGGGAAGTGCTGAAAGAAGCTTTCAAGCTTTTCAACTGTAAGAAACGTTGACATCACAATCGACGCACTTTATTCATACAAGGGAAGTATATATTTTAGCAGTTTTAAAATACCTAGATTATAAAGGAATATGAATCTTGAAAGGAGAAGAAACAGATCCCGTTGGGCCTGAAAGATACAGGAATTAAAAAATATATATTTTTCTTAAGTTATATACTTATATCTCTTTAATTGTGTATATAGTCATTTGCATATGTACAAAATCAGACACTGAACCTGCAAAGGAATTTTCTTTAACTTCTCAGGCACCAATGCAACATCCTCAAGAAGATACTAGAACCAATTAGAAGGAGAAATCAATCTAGAGGTTTTACTTAGTATACATAGTAATAAAATAACATACCAAAAATAAAAGTACGCCTCACCCGGAAAAGACTCTGGAAGTGGGTCGTGTTCGTCTGGATGTCAATCCTACCATTGAATGAGCAAATATATCAGAAGTCTACCATAAAATCACTATATAAAAAGAAATTTCCAATGTTTTCAAAAGGCTGTACCAGAAGACATTTGTAGCACCTTGGACAAGAGCTGATGAGTAACGAAGGAGGAGATCAGAACTATCAAGTTGGACTTCAAACAACTATAAGATATGACATGAAAGTGTAAATGACATCATGTAAGTTTAATGAAAGAACAGTGTTTTGAGTATTTGCTATATAATATTCATGTAAAGACACATACCCATTTATGAAACAATAATGCAAAAATATGAGATGCAAATGGCTGGCTCCACAGTTGAACAATGAAATCAAGAATTGGTTTTCCGCGCTCATCAGGTTCACAGGCAAAGTGATCGGCAAGTACATCATAAAAGCATAATGGAACCTTACTCTTCACCTCACCCATAGAAGCTGCATCTTCCCCGCCAAGGATTATATCTGATTTAGCATTAGCAGTTAGGATTTATTTGACTTAGCCGTGCCTGCCTGATCTCAGTTAGGGAATAAATTGAATATGATAGGACCCTTTCTCACTCATTCTCCTCATATCATTGCAGTAAAATAAGGACACCCAAGTACCCCATAACAAGAACACCTTATTGAATTAAATCATTTATTTCCTTCTTGTCGTAGACATAAGTTGCAATACTGTACATATTAGTTGCTTGCTAATCATAAAATAACAAAACCGGATAAGAACAATAGAAGGAGGAAGAATAATCATCTACCGCATGCCTGATTTGTTACGTCATCAAAACTAACACATATGGAAATAATCCAGCAACCCATTAAAAAAAGAAATATAAAAATAACTTCAGATAATGCCAACAAGATATATTGTATCCTTGAAATATATTTAATGTTGGTTTGCAGTCATAAATATCTTATACCAATACCTATAGAGCTTTTTTTTTTGTTTGTGAAAAGCTATGCAGACGGAACAACCTTATGGAGATTAAGTGGATTCTAAGCAGACAAATCTTGTAAACATATAATTACTTCTATATTGTGAAAAAACACAAGATGATTGGTAACAGAGTCTCCAAGCAATTCGCATTTGCTTCAAATAATTTGAAACTAGTTGAATAGAGAAAACTAATTCACATTCTACAACAGATATAGATTATTCAGAAAGAAACCAAACCTAAGTCATGCAACCTGTGTTTTGGGGCGTACCTATACTTGATTGCTTCGAGTTGCACTCGGTGATCAGGCTATAAAGAAGAGATGATTATAATTTGGAAAGAATGTTCCCATGATTGGGCGGAATATTATAAGTTTATAACCCACTAACAATCACATGGCCACTTTAATTTATTTATTCAATTAATAAAGCCATGCAATCTGTGTTTCGGGGGGTACCTATGTTTGATTGCTTTGAGTTGCAGTCGGTGATCAGACTACAAAGAAGAAGTTGATGATTATAATTTGCAAAGAATGTTCCCATGATTGGATGGATATTATAACCCACTAACAATCACATGGCCACATCTAACTTATCAATTCAATTAATAGAGCCAATCAATCTCCGCTTAGGTCATTTAACCCTGCTTGGTTACAGCTATGTCCGTTGAACCTCTTAATAATTCAATAAGTAGTTGTCAATCAAAGCAGCACAAGGTACAAGATTAATCAAACTTATGCAATGATTTCAAGAGCATTACGTAAGCAATCTAAGACAGACATTCTTTTCAAGAAAAATTAGATATAAAATGAAAAATTACAACCCTAAAAAACCAAATGCATTTGGAATCTGATATTGTTAAGGTTAGTGATCTTATCATCAAAACTTGAATAACCCATTTCAATTCTACAATTTAAAATCCTTCTAATTGACATGCATAACCAGATATCAAAATCGAAAGCAAAGATCAGGATTACCTCTAGCTCGATCGTCAACTTCTAAAGCTATGTCCGCGAACAGCTCTTGTAACAAGTCACGTCTCTGAGTAGGTGAAGCAAGCGCCTGAAGAACAAATGCAAAACAAAAAAAGCTCAATGCACAAATTCAAAATCAACCCATCAATTAACCTCCTTCAAAACAACAAATCGCCTATTGCAATTCAACTTATAACGGTGATCATATGACAAACGATAGGTGAAACGAGGCAATTAGCGCAAGACGAACCCTCTGAAGCTTTTTGTCGATCGCCTGGGTGAGAGCAGAGAAATAAGCAGAGCTTTTTTGAGTATAGGCTAATGGCGCCATTATCCTGTAATGGGTATCTGGAATAACAGAGCATTTGGTTTGAAAACCAAATCAAATCAAATGAGAGAGGAGCCCTAGGTTAGATTTCCGACAAACAATTTGTAGTGGGGTCAAAAGTAATGAAGAGATCGGGGCGTGGCAGCAAAGCAACACCACACGCGTTGGAAGGGGACACCGGTGCAAATGCAAATGCAATGATCAGGGAGGGATGACGTCTTCCTTACGATCGATCATGGATTTTGTTCAACTGAAGGAAAGAAATGGCATGGTTGTGCGGACCGTGGACGATATATATATGTATTTATTTATATCTTATAATTTTATATATAGTAAGAAATTGGCAAACTAAGCCACATGGTTTGGATGTTTTAAATTATATGTAACTTTTACTATGATTTGGAGTAACTCACATGCATGTTGTGTCTTCTCGTATGATTTAAAATTTCGATCCCTTCTCTTATAAATTACATTCAGAATTAAAGTCTTCCATATTTGGTAATGGATTTTCTTTCTACATTGTGAATTTTAGTTAAGGATTGTAAATAAACCGAACGTGTCGCTAACTACTTGAGTTTAAAGGTTAAAAGTTTGAAATGTACTAAGACTAAACAAGCTTCAGTCAAACTTGAGTTTTTATTAAGGTTCGTTTATTAAACACGCAGAGCCCGAGCTTTATGTATTAGGCTCGCTTTAACTGACCAAATTAAACAATTTATTACTTATATAATTATTTAATATTTTTTATATCATTAAAGATAAAAATTTTAAATAAAAAAAATATATATTTAATTAGTTAATTACATATATGATCCTTGAGATATGTCACTTATTACATTCTTGATCTCAAAATTACATTTATTATGCTAAAAGTCTGTATTGTTTGGATTTTGTTTCATTGATAGTCTCCGTTTCAATTAAAAGAACTACAAATACACTCACTTTTATAATTGAAATGGCAATGATATCCTTGGTTTCTTTTTATTTTTTCTTAATTAGAAATAATTTAAAAATACTATTAATACTAATAAATTTAAATATATATTAATATATATACCAACCCCCACCCCACCCTTCCGTTCTCTTTCTAACTTAGACCATCAGCATCCAACCAAACTTACCCAATCAAAAACACCGTCACAACATCCTCCACCTCCAACCCTTTCTAACCCTCCAACACCCACATCCAACCTAATTTAACCATTTCTATTTTTCTATTTAAAAAAAAGAATAAAAAAGAAAAAAGAAAGAAAGAAGAGAGAGCCGTAGAGAGTGTCATCGGGTTACCCAACCCATTGGCTTGGGAACCCATCTCAACCCCAAGGGGTGATGGTGTGCTCTATGGGTTGAAGCCTCCACATCAGCTCTACCTTTCGGGTTCTTCAACGGATGCGGCCAGTCCTAAAGAATCCTTCACTCTCTCCTCTTTATTGTAACACTCTACTTTTTAATTAACAATAAACTGTGTGCGGAAACTAATTACATATAAATAGATTTAGAATCAAAAGTTAAATACAAATTTGACTGGTTATCATTTACAAAATACCACTACAGTGTTAATTTACAAAAACAGGCTCTAAACAATTTCTTGGACATCAGAGTATTGGTCTGTCCATATTCCCAGTCATCAGCATCAAAACTCACCACGAAGTATCTGCAAAACAATCTAGTGAGGAATTAGCACAAAGCTAAGTGAGGGAACATATATCACACAAAGTACAAGGCTAACAGCCCAACAAGTAATCAAGCTCAAACTCAAGAGGACCGGCGGTGTTGCAACCACCTACAACCAAATGCCGGCCAAAGCACAGGTTTACCGATAGCTCTGCTAACATGGATAACAGTAAAAGCACCCTTGAGTGCAACAGATGCACTTCAAGATCAGATACTGTAAATCCCCAAGCAACAAGCCCAGCCTACAAAACTGTCACGGCTGACCTCCACAATAACATGTATACATATCCAATGAGCACATATTCAATCAAGATGTTACATCCTGTACCATAAGGATATAAATCCACTCACCACAGTCAGCAAGGCTGTAGCACACTCAGTTGACTAACTCACTGAGTCTTCTCAGTTCCTGAGATTAAGTGAACACAGGTCAGTATTCAATTCACAATACTGATTCATAATAAATATCATATTTATTCATACATCACATGAATATCACACACATATATATATATATATATATATATATATATATATATATATATATATATATATATATATATATATATATATCATGTGTATCAAATCTTAGTTTTATTGTTAAAAATAACTCTTAAAATCCCAAAATCCGATTAAGTCCATTTCCGATCGAAGTCGAATTCCGATTGAAAGGTCAATTCCGATTACATCCAATTCCGATGAAATCATAATTAGATTCCGAGAAAAGGCACATTCCGAGCAAAGGACATTCCGATCAAAAACACAATTCCGTGTAAGGGCAATTAATCAATTACGAGTAAACTGATAGGAATTCATGTATTCCGATTAAAGTGTTAAGACCACAATTCATCTTGATCGGAATTTAATACAATTCCTATCAAGTTACCCGTATTCTTCTCTAATTCCGATCCAATTGGTCGGAATTCATCAATTCCGCCCAATTCATGTCAATTCCGACTAATTCATAAGTTCTTGTCAAATTTCGATTTCTAACTTAAATTCCTTACTGATTTTAAACATACAAGTAATACAAATTTCCAGAATTCATTCTAATCATACTATGAACACATTCTAACAATAATTTCTAACATGCATTCAATCTATAACCATCATTTAACATTATGAATCAATCGGAATTTATATAAACATTCAAAACCGAATATATTTAACAATTGATCAACTAATATTCAGAATTCTAACCTTAATAATGTTATGAACTTCAGTAATCAATTAGCAAGCAAGATTAAAAATCAAATTGTTGAATGGTTCTTCTTTCTTTCTTTCTTCTTCTCGGCCGAGAGCACACAAAAACACACACAAACACACTTTGTTCACTTTTACAAGAAATGAGGTATGGGGTGTTGTTGACTAAAAATACCCCAGCATACTACCTCATATAAAATATCATTTCTAAATAAATAAATAAAAAAATAAAACAAATAATACAATAAATAACAAATAATAGCAAGAAATCCTTAAAATAGAAATAAATCTCTAGGTTAATTAACTTAATTACCTTAATTAATCTAAGCCGGTTGAGAGGGTGTTACAAATCTACCCCCCTTAAGAAGATTCCGTCCTCGGAATCGCTTCGCGCTCGAACAAGGAAGTATAACGAGTCCTCATATCAGCTTCGGTCTCCCAAGTCAAGTCTGAACCTAAACTATGCTTCCACTTGACCAAAACCATGGGTATCTGTTTCTTTCTCAAATTTGTAACTTTTCAATCAAGTAGTTCAACTGGTTCCTCGATAAGTCTCTGATTCATATCCACACGAAGATCCTGTATTGGAAGAACCTGTGTCTGATCCTCTACATTGCATTTCCTCAAATAACATACGTTGAAAGTGTCATGGATACCCGCTAATTCATCAGGAAGATCCAAAGCAACTGTCTGATCATTGACTACTCGTCTGATTCTGAAAGGACCAATGTAACGAGGAGCCAACTTCCCGCGTTTCCCAAAACGAATTACACCCTTCCACGGAGAAACTTTTAAATAAACCATTTCTCCCTCGACAAAAGATACCGGTCGACGACGCGGATCAGCATACATTTTCTGTCTATCCCTTGCAGCTTTTAGTTTATCCCGAGCAATAGCAACCTTATCAGCTGTCATCTGTACAATATCAGGCCCTGCAAATTGCTTTTCCCTGGCCTCTAACCAACAAGTCGGAGTTCTACAAGGACGACCATACAGCATCTCATACGGCGGCATACCGATGCTGGAGTGATAAGAATTGTTGTACGCAAACTCAACCAATGACAGATGCGAATCCCATGAACCCCCAAACTCTAACACACATGCTCGAAGCATATCTTCTAAATTCTGAATGGTTCTCTCTGATTGACCATCTGTCTGTGGATGATAAGTTGTACTCAAGTTAACCCTGGACCCCAATTCTTGTTGCAGTGTATTCCAGAAGTTAGACACGAATCTTGAATCCCAATCTGAAACAATAAATAACGGAACTCCATGTCTTGATACTATTTCATCTATGTACAGTTGTGTTGTGCCAGTTTACTCAAAGAAGCAGTTTCAGCAATAGCAAGGAAATGTGCACTTTTGGTTAATCTGTCAACTATTAATCATATCATAACCTCTCTGAGTTCGTGGAAGTTTAGTTACAAAATCCATCGTAATGTGATCCCACTTCCACTCAGGTATATCCAATTGTTTCAATGATCCGTACGGTTTCTGATGTTCAGCTTTAACTTGCGCACAAATGTGGCATGTCCCAACAAATTTAGCAATATCTGTTTTCATTGTCGGCCACCAATAACGAGTCTTCAAATCATGGTACATCTTTGTACTGCCCGGATGTATCGACAATCTAGACTTATGAGCCTCATTTAGAATTAATTCCCTCAAATTACCAAACTTCGGTACCCAAACGCGTGCATGATAAACGCTCAACCCACGCGAGTCAGTAGTTAACTCATGTTGTCGTTTAACCATCAATTCATCCTTTAGGTTCTCATCCTTCAAAGCTTCAAGCTGAGCGGCCAAAAGTTGATCCACTAAATCAGACTTGATTTCTAATCGCATAAATTTCATTGTATCCGAAGATCCTTTTCTGCTAAGTGCATCAGCAACCACATTAGCTTTCCCCGGATAATACTGAATGTCACAATCATAATCCTTGATCGGTTCTAACCAACGACGTTGTCTCATATTCAATTCTTTCTGAGTAAACACGTACTGAAGACTTTTGTGATCCGTGCAAATCGTACATTTTGTTCCATACAGATAATGTCTCCACAGTTTCAAAGCAAATACCACAGCTGCTAACTCCAAATCATGAGTCGGGTAATTTCGTTCATTCAGTTTCAACTGTCTTGAAGCGTAAGCAATTACTTTACCCCTCTGCATCAAAACACAACCCAGCCCGGCGTGAGAAGCATCGCAGTAAACTACAAAGTCTTCCGAACCCTCGGGTAAAGAAAGAATAGGAGCTTGACATAACAATTGTTTCAATGTCTAGAAAGCATCTTCCTGAGCTGGACCCCATTGAAATGGTACATCCTTTCTAGTCAACTTGGTCAATGGACCGGCAAGCTTAGAAAAATCCTTAATAAATCTGCGGTAATAACCTGCCAATCCAAGGAAACTCTTGATTTCTGTCGGCGTTTTCGGAGCACTCCAATTCATCACTGCTTCAATCTTGGTCGGATCCACTTTGATACCTTCTTGACAAATTAAATGTCCTAGAAATTGAACTTCTCGCAACCAAAATTCACATTTCAAAAACTTGGCATATAACTTGTGTTGCTTAAGAATCTCCAAAACTTGTCTCAAATGCTGATTATGTACATCCTCTATCTTAGAATACACCAAGATATCGTCGATAAACACAATGACAAATTTATCTAAGAAAGGTCGGCAAACACGATTCATTAAATCCATGAATACAGCAGGTGCATTTGTCAATCCAAACGGCATCACTAGGAATTCGTAATGACCATATCGAGTATGGAAAGCAGTCTTAGGTAGATCAATCTTTGAAAAGTAAGAAGCCCCTTGCAACTGATCAAACAAATCGTCAATTCTGGGCAACGGATATTTGTTCTTGATGGTTCTCTTGTTCAATTCCCGATAATCAATGCACATACGGAGAGTTTCATCTTTCTTTTTCACAAACAGTACAGGTGCATCCCACGGCGAAGAACTCGGACGGATAAACCCCTTGTCAAGCAATTCCTGAATCTGAGTCATCATCTCTCGGATCTCAGATGGAGCCAAACGATACGGAGCTTTAGCAATCGGTGTAGTACCCGGTATCAATTCTGGAAATACCTCTGGATACTCGGAGACAACACGAACATCGAGAACAGGTCGTTTTTCCTTCTTCACATCAATGGCGTAAGCCAGAAAAGACGCACACCCTTTGGCTAGAGATTTTCTAGCCTTCATATACGAGATGATTGGAAAAGAAGATCGAGATCTATCCCCACGAGCCACGACATGCGACACGTCAGCAAAAGAAATAGTAATCAGTTTCTTATGACACTGGATACTAGCTCTATGGAGACTTAACCAATCCATGCCTAGTACTAAGTCAAACCCAGGTATAGGCATCAGCAAACAGTCTACAGGAAAACTAGTACCATCAATGTCTATCGACACCCCAGTCACATAAGAAGTTACAGGAACTATCTTACCATCTGCTATCCCTACTTCTAAAGAAGTAATAATCACAGAAGCAGGCAGTTTCAGTTTGTCACACAAAGTTACAGATATAAAAGATCTATTTGCACCATAATCAAATAACACACGGGCAGGCACAAAGTTTACAATAAACATACCCGTGATCACATCACTGTTTTCAGCAGTCTCTGTAACAGTCATCTTGAAGACTCTCCCTTCCGCAGAAGGTGCAGCCTTACGCTTCTGACCTACAGAAGACGATCCCCCGACAGTGGCTACCCCCTGCCCCGTCCCTGTTGATCTCTGTTTTGTGCAAGCCCCAGATCGGTGACCCTCCTCGTGACAGTTCCAGCAAACGTTGGTCTTGAATTTACAATCTAATGGCTCATGACCCAATCCACCACAACGCAAACATTTTCTAGTATGTGGTGTGCACGGACCTGTATGCCGAGACTTGCAATGTCCACACCAAGGTTTATTCTGATAAGATCCCGAACCCTTAGATTTCTGATCCCCACGGTTCTGATTTCCCTGCCACTTGCCTTTACCCTGGTTTCCACCAGACTTGTGAAACGATCTTTTCTCTCTGTTCATCCTTTCCCGGGCCTTCACATCACCCTCAGCAGCTCTAGCAACTGTAAATGCCTGAACTAAAGATGTTGCCATTCGGGTGTTACCCTGATATTCAGGCAACAGTGCTTGAACGAAATGATCAATCTGAGAAGGCTCATCAGGAACCCATTGTTTTGCGAACCTCAGCTTTTCATTGAACTTTGAAATCAGTTCATCCACCGACATCTTATCATCTTGTGCCAAATCCATAAACTCCCGTTTCATCTTAGCCAAATCATATGTATTACAGAATTGCTCACAGAACTTAGTTTGAAATTGATCCCAGGTAACAGAATTCACAACCTCCCTAGATAGATGAGCAGTCAAAGAATCCCACCAAGTTACAGCTTGACCCTTCAACCTCCGAGTTGCAAAATTAACCCTATCGGATTCCTCACAATTGCAAGCATCTAAAGCCTTCACCATCTCCCTTAACCAGTTCAAAGTATCAGTCGGATTTGAGCTTCCAGAATACTCAGGTGGCTGGAAACCCATGAAATCCTTGTATTGCCCTTTCGGTTTAAAGCCTCCTTGAGTTGAATACCAAGGAATGAAAAAGTTCTGCTGTTGTGGTTGGTGTTGTTGTTGGGGTTGTGATACAGGTGGTATAGTAACAAATGGTAAAGAAACAAATGGTGTTGACACTGTATTGAAGGGTGCAACAGAGTAAACAAGAGGTGGTATCGACTGGGTAAATACAGCTGACTCTCGAGGCATATGAATGGTCTGAGTTTGTTGAGAGGACTGAGTCTGATGTTGCTGTTGTTCCAACTCCTGAACTTGATCTCTCAAAGTTTGCAGAGTGTCTTCCAATTGCAGTACATAATCCTACTGATCAGATTCACCATTATGTGAAGTACCAGCTCTGTTGTGCTGTTCATTAGCTGCGGTGGAGGATTGATTGTTTTCTTCTGGGGGACGCAGGGGTAGTTGTCCGGTTTACGTTATCAGCCATATCTATTCACCAATTTTTAGATATAATCCGTTAATATAAGCACACTAGCCACCCTTAAAGCTACACTACTAATTACCCACCCTGGGAATACTGGACTAACCAGAGCCTCGGTTCGAGTATTGCACAAATCATTAATGCAAAACCTCAAACCAGGGCTCTGATACCAATTTGTAACACTGTACTTTTTAATTAACAATAAACTGCGTGCGGAAGCTAATTACATATAAATAGATTTAAAATCAAAAGTTAAATACAAATTTGACTGGTTATCATTTACAAAATACCACTACAGTGTTAATTTACAAAAACAGGCTCTAAACAAAATCTTGGACATCAGAGTATTGATATGTCCATATTCCCAGTCATCAGCATCAAAACTCACCACGAAGTATCTGCAAAACAATCTAGTGAGGAATTAGCACAAAGCTAAGTGAGGGAACATATATCACACAAAGTACAAGGCTAACAGCCCAACAAGTAATCAAGCTCAAACTCAAGAGGACCGGCGGTGTTGCAACCACCTACAACCAAATGCCGGCCAAAGCACAGGTTTACCGATAGCTCTGCTAACATGGATAACAGTAAAAGCACCCTTGAGTGCAACAGATGCACTTCAAGATCAGATACTGTAAATCCCCAAGCAACAAGCCCAGCCTACAAAACTGTCACGGCTGACCTCCACAATAACATGTATACATATCCAATGAGCACATATTCAATCAAGATGTTACATCCTGTACCATCAGGATATAAATCCACTCACCACAGTCAGCAAGGCTGTAGCACACTCAGTTGACTAACTCACTGAGTCTTCTCAGTTCCTGAGATTAAGTGAATACAGGTCAGTATTCAATTCACAATACTGATTCATAATAAATATCATATTTATTCATACATCACATGAATATCACATATATATATATATCATGTGTATCAAATCTTAGTTTGATTGTTAAGAATAACTCTTAAAATCCCAAAATCCGATTAAGTCCATTTCCGATCAAAGTCGAATTCCGATTGAAAGATCAATTCCGATTACATCCAATTCCGATGAAATCATAATTAGATTCCGAACAAAGGCACATTCCGAGCAAAGGACATTCCGATCAAAAACACATTCCGGTCAAAAGCACAATTCCGTGTAAGGGCAATTAATCAATTCCGAGTAAACTGATCGGAATTCATGTATTCCGATTAAAGTGTTAAGGCCACAATTCATATTGATCGGAATTTAATACAATTCCTATCAAGTTACCCGGATTCATCTCGAATTCCGATCCAATTGGTCGGAATTCATCAATTCCGCCCAATTCATGTCAATTCCGACTAATTCATAAGTTCTTGTCAAATTTCGATTTCTAACTTAAATTCCTTACTGATTTTAAACATACAAGTAATACAAATTTCCAAAATTCATTCTAAGCATACTATGAACACATTCTAACAATAATTTCTAACATGCATTCAATCTATAACCATCATTTAAAATTATGAATCAATCGGAATTTATATAAACATTCAAAACCGAATATATTTAACAATTGATCAACTAATATTCAGAATTCTAACCTTAATAATGTTATGAACTTCAGTAATCAATTAGCAAGCAAGATTAAAAATCAAATTGTTGAATGGTTCTTCTTTCTTTCTTTCTTCTTCTAGGCCGAGAGCACACAAAAACACACACACACTTTGTTCACTTTTACAAGAAATGAGGTATGGGGTGTTGTTGACTAAAAATACCCCACCATACTACCTCATATAAAATATCATTTCTAAATAAAATAAAATAAAATAAATAAAACAAATAATACAATAAATAACAAATAATAGCAAGAAATCCTTAAAATAGAAATAAATCTCTAGGTTAATTAACTTAATTACCTTAATTAATCTAGGCCAGTTGAGAGGGTGTTACATTTAGCACCGCCACACCCTAGCCGGAGAAAACAACCAGTTGTCTCTGCCATCATTGGTAATGAGACCATCCCTCCCCTCCCTCTCCTTTGCCATTTCCTCTGCTTTTTGTTTATTTTTTCATGCGATCCCCCCTCCACATGCAATTTTCAGATCGGTGATGTGCAAGAGGATGGTTTAGGGTTTCTCCTCCCCTTACAGCGACATCATCTGAAATCGTAAACCATAGAAGAACCTTAGAATATGAGAGAATCGTTCATACCAGGTGACCTGAAGTCTTGAACCTTGAATTTGAAAGAACCATTCATAAAGATCTGATATCTTCTTATTTTCTTCCACAAGTTGAACAACAATAATTATTTTTTAATTACATTAATTTAAAAATAAAAAATGAGGGATGAAACAAGTTGGTAACCTGATATCATAGGTTAATTGCATAAAATGACGCACTTTAGAAAGTTGATGGTATTTTTAAATACAAAATAGAGTTTGTTGTATACAAGGACAATTTTGATAAAGTTTGTGTTTTCACACATTAAGCCCTATTAAATTTATATCAACTTACATATAACCTTATCTCATAAAATTAAAATAGAGTTTCAATTTTAGGTGAGGAAAAGGGATAAAATATGAATCCTCTAATTTAACTAATCAGTTATTACAATTAAGACTCGTATACGTAACAAAATAGTGATCAGCTTTCCAGTGATTATTTAGAATTTTATATTGAAACAACCCGACACGACCGAAACCAAGTAGTGTTGATAATTATTTCATCAAATTGATTCTATTAGATAACCACATTGTTTTGTATTCTAGATTCGCCATCCTAAAACATCATTGTTAATTGGAAGCAGGAAGCATAAGATCATATGAGATTAAAAATGAAAATTAGAATGCATACAACTAAACAAGATCTATTTGTCTTTGTTTTCTCTCTCCAACGGAAACAATATTGTCATTATCTTTTCTATAACAAAAATATACATGGTTTAACATTAATTCAAACATTGAGCTTTGAACTTAACATTCAACTCAAATGCCAAGCATCCTCGATGTTAAATCATATCCCTTAAAGTAATATTTTGAGCAGCGATGGCCAGAGTACTGCAGCTACAGACACTTGTTATTTAACCTTTATGTTAAGGTCTTACTTTAGCATTCTTCTAATAAGTTATCCCAAGAAAAATAAAAATGTGCCTGTGTATATCAGGTCCAGGAGCTATTCGAAAGATGCTTCGAATCGAGCCAATTGAAGTCAACTTGAGCTCGAGACAAGCTCAAACCACTCTAGTCAATTCTTGAGTCAAGCTTGAGTATTAAAATAATCGGCTTGTAAAACTCACAAGAACTATCGAGCTTGTGTCATTTTACATTTTACCCTTTTGTTTATACTTATATTGCATAATCATCATAATTCTACTCGAGTCAAATCAAGTCAAACTTGGCATAAAATTAAGTCGAGTAATACCTACATTGATTTATAGTGTTATTTGTATTCTTGTAATCAAGTCAACTTGAACAAAGCTCGAAGGTATAGGTTAGCTCGTGAGCTCGAGCTTGAAAGATAAAGGCTCGATCGCAGCTTGGGTCATATTCCAAGCTTTAAACTTTCTAGTCGAGTCGAGTTTGAACTTGGACACTATTGTCAAGTCAACTTGGCTCGATACAGCCCAAGGCTATGAGAAGCCATATGCGATGCAAATGTTAGTAGATGACAGCCATATGAATGCCATTTCACCATCCCATGAGTGTTCTTCTGACTTTGTCCACAATCTGATTTCTAACCACCATGCTTCCCAATTTGTATTTGCAACTTTCCTCCAGCAGAAACCTGTAAACCTCCCATTCTCCATTTTCATTTGAATGTCTTCCAATCTCAGCCTACAATCAGATCACTAATCAAGTAATCATATTCATATTCACATTCGTCTTCAGAATAATCTAAACATGAACATTTCTTACCGAGAACACACATATCCCAAGAACCTTGAGAGCAAGCGTGGTATCGTAGAACACCATTGGTCGTCCCCTTCCTGATAACTCAACGGGATTAGCAACCACAAGTTCTGTATCTGGTCCACGGTTTGTAATTATAACACGCAACGGGTGAAGCATTTCCAGCTTCAAACGAGAAATCACTTCATCTTGCTTCTCAACGTTCACAATCTTCAAACCATCCCTTTGGCGAATAAACAGATCAAGATCACGATGCCCTTTGTTAACTGGTGAGAATCGCCCATAAGCTATCTGTTGAAAACTTACAATATTCAATACAGGATGCAATTGCAATTCACAGTATAACAGAAACTGAATAAAAATCGTTACCTGTATGTCAAAATCTTTTAATATCCGCATGATGTCATAGAGAAAACCTTTGTGATCAACACAGTTGATTTGAAGCAGAGAATGAGCCGGGCTCAGTGAATTATCAATCATGACACTCGCATGCTTTAACTTTTTCACATCGAGACTAAGAGCTTGTGAATAACTCTGGTCTTCTTTTTCAGATAGCTCTGATCGAAATAATTCAGCAGCAGCCACCAGAGAATGAGAAGAGATGAGTGGGACGGTATCTTTCTTGTAATCTGCAGACTGGATATCGACACTTGTACATGATTCACCTAACATGGCGTGTAATTTATCACATGCATCATCTCTCCTCTTTTTAGTATGTAATAGCTCCCTGAAGTAAGACATACATGAATCATCAATTCCAAGTGGCAGGCCACAATTAAGCAATCTGAACAATCATTAGTTAACAAGTGAGTGCAAAGAAAGAGTAAAAAGAAACAAACCCTCACAAGTTATCAGTAATAAAGAATAGGTCCATGACACGACCATCAGGCATGGTTGTTACTTTCACTCTCTGGATCATAAGCTCAAGCTCACAAAGAACTCGAGTCACGTCTAAAAGGAAGAAAAAGAAATAAAAACTGAAAGCATTAGATGATTGTGACACAAAGATAATCCAAAAGTAAACTTTAAAAATGTAAGTACCATGTAATAAACCCTTGCGATCAGTACTGCAAAATGTCAATAGGTACACTGGAGAAGCAACAGGTTTAGGGGGCGTCTCATTTAAGTAAGCTGATACAGAAAATGCTGGACATACTGCTAGGAGGCGCTCTTTAATGTTTGACCATTTAACAGCAGGTGACGTTACAGCAGGTGACGTTGAATAAGGGAACACCCATAATACTATGTAGCACCATATTCCATCTGTTGTAAAATCTAAGACCAAATACACAAACAAATCGCATAAAGCAAGTTAGCTCCAACTAAAGTGAATATATGTTTATACCACTTACAAAAGTTATGCACCTATTACCCATAGGCCATAGTCAACCATCAAGTATTGTATATTGATGAGTTAGCTATTAACTTCATGTAAAAGATTATTTTGGAAAGGTAGGAAGCAGAGTGATCCTTCAAACCATCGCCAATTCCTCATATCCTGTGCTATACAAGTTTGGTTTTTCAGGAATGCAATGAGGTATACCCACATAAATAGTTAGACTTAAGCCCCAAATCACTGACAACAATCTGACAAGGATACAAAAATCTGAAAGTTTTTCTCTCATTTTTGAAAAGAGATAGTTGAAAATGAACTGCTTTAGAATTAAATAGGTAAAAACAATATTAACCTAGGTTGTGAATGAAAAGGGAGAAAACAAGATTGAGCTATGGTTTTATGTAAAAGTGAAAGATTGCATATAACCTAAGTTACCTTAACCCGAGGTTCAGACTATGGAGATGCCAAGTAATGGAAAAGCAAAAGATTGAGCTATGATTTAAATTGTAGTTCATGGTGCATATTTAATATGATCATTAAAACTCTCTTTTCATTTTTAAGTTTTAAGATTTGCATACATACTTGCAGTACCTACTCCCCATAGCCAAGTCCTTGCAAGTTGCAACACATAATCTGACAAATTATAACACAATCATTATGACAGCTGCATTATTATAGCACAAGCTACTACGTTCAGAACATCTTATTAATGCATATAAGAGTCTCTTGCAAGTTTATAAATAATCCAAGATTGTATACAGTCACTACAACAAAAAGGATTTGTTTTACAAATTTAAAATATTGGTTTGTATCAGTTTTGCTGAGTGCAAAAAGGGTGGAGTCTGATGGTTCGTCTTGCATTTCGTGGTTAACCCAGGCTAGGATCAAGAATTCGGGATTCCAATTTGACATAAGCATCAACTGGTGTGCATGGAGATGATGATATCCAAGTGAAGGAAGAGTAGTCTCTTTAGAGCGAAAGAACTCCTCAGAGGAGAAAGAGGTGTTAGACCCTTTAGAATGACAGTAAGTGAGGAGTAGATATAATCATCTCATTTTTATTTTTTTTAACAAGTGGTGGTGGCCTCCTCTACTTATGAAGCGGTAAGTTCAGGCAAAGCCTTTTGACCAGGTGGTATACTTATTCAGAGGTCGCACGATGGTACATCATCAGTTTCAAAAGAGCATAGATGACCAGATACAAACTCATAAGTCATAACCATCCATAAAAAAACCAGAACACATCTAGCCAATAGTTCTTCACATGAACTCAAATCCGTAAATGAACACATTTTCCCCAGAAATTGTGCAGGGTTACCCCATAACATATTGTGCCATATTAATTATTCAAGAAACCCCTAAACAGATGGAACGATTAAGCATTAGCTAAACTAGAGAGATTGGGTTTACAATAACTTATAATATAAAATCAACGATCAAAATAGATGAAAAAGGAAACAACACTGACCTCCTTTGACAATATAGAGCCCGAAATCAAGAATGATCCAACAAATATCACAACCGAGGCCAGCTTTATCAGGGCAATTGACGGTGATCACAAACGGGTCCCCCTGTTTCTTCCCTTTCTGTATCACCACCGCATCATCACTTGGCATCCCTATGTCAGGGACGGCGCCGGCAGCTTGAAACGACCAGCATCCAGAATCTCCCCGGCTGTTAGCCGGAACTGCATCGCTTTGATTGAAATACTTTGCCAGCTTGACCCGTGTAAGACCTAACCGAATCAAGAAAAGAAACTTTCGGATGTGACAATCAGCAGCAGTATACACATGAATCCAGCAGACACAGTTTTATTTGGTAAGGATTGGACCCACGTGGCAATAAAATATGTACACCTTTCCAAAACGGCAATCAGAACAAACCAGACAATCATTTAAAGCCACTTTTAATATTATAAGTGCTCCATATATTAATCCGTTCCCTGTCAATAATTGCAAGCAATAAACAAGTGACAACCAAGAAAGAACAATCTATAAAACAAAATAACCATCTTGAATCAGCTCGAATTGGCATAAACGATAAAGTTTGAATCGAAAGGCGATAATTTCATTAAGACGATTATAGATTTAATATTCAAAGAGGAGTTCTTAACATTAAACCAGTACCCCGAGTTGGGGAACTAAAGCGAAATCAAGATAGAATACATCAAAAGACTAATCAGATACGATCTACAGTGAATACACTAAATTCCAAACCCAAACCCTAGATCTAACCACCAAACCCGTAAAGGGTACGGCCCTGTCGTTTCAAAGCATAAACAACATCCATCGCCGTAACAGTTTTCCGGCGAGCATGCTCAGTGTAGGTCACAGCGTCTCTGATGACGTTCTCCAAGAATATCTTAAGAACTCCACGAGTCTCTTCATAGATCAAACCACTGATACGCTTCACGCCTCCTCTACGAGCCAATCTACGAATTGCAGGCTTGGTGATTCCCTGGATGTTATCGCGAAGAACCTTCCTGTGTCGCTTTGCTCCGCCCTTTCCGAGACCCTTACCTCCCTTTCCGCGGCCAGACATGGTTGAATCTTGAAGTGGGTTTGAATTGAAAAGATGATTTGAATGATGTTGGATTTGGGTTGCGTTGTGGGGTTTTAAAGATATGGGTTTTCACGAGGGCGGGATTTGAAAGTGTTTAAGCTGTTGAGAGTTGCAGAATGAACTGTGATTGAAAATTTTGAAAGATAATCACAGCCGTTCGATTTTGATACGAATGAACGGTGGATGAGTGATTTCGGATTGCGATCCGTGTGCTGTGCTTTCTGCCTGAGTGTAACATAGTAACATACCGGTCTCGTTTAGAGATTCTATTTTGTTTTGGCTATTCGCACATTATTTCTTTTGAGTATATTTCCTAAACATTCATTATAAAAAAAACATTTTTTTTATTATTTTTCCATTATTATATGTTGATTATACGTCTTTTTACCTTGCTTTGGTATACGGGTATGTTATAGTGAATATAGTGGTCTGTCTCATTATCATAATTGTTATGTAAGCATTAAATTAAAATTGTAGTTTTATATCTATCTCTTTTATTTTTATAAAATTAATATATCCTTCTACTCATCATAACATTAACATATATGTAGACTCAACTATTTTTCTTTATTCGTCTTATCTATTGATTTTGACACTTATGTTAATCTTATAAATATTATGATAAAGTATGATATATCACCTCTCTTATTTTCATATCTCAGTTGATCTTGAATGATCATTTTTCCATCTCACTCTCTTCCTGGTATTTTTCTATTATATATGATTATATGAGATACGAAGACAAAAGTTCCATCTTTCATCCACCTCGCTAGTTTGGTATGACGTATATGGAGGGGCTGATGGCAGACATAATGGTGTGTCCAACGGCACTCCACACCAAAACCTCTAACCCTGATAGGAAGGTCACCACTCCTTCCTCCTTATAGGGGTATATTAGCCTATTATAATGCATTTGGTATATAAATAAAATTTGTGGAAAATTAAGATTAGTCTAGACAATGGGTATTAATTCTTCTATTTGGTAGCACAAAAATATAAAAGAGAATCATCTACAAAATATCATAACTATTGCTTTTAATCTATTTTGAAAGTGGCTGGTTTGTTAACTTTGTTTAATAACTAATATATGTTTTCCAATATCTTTTTTAGCATGCATCCATCTCCATAACAATATAATTAAGAACCTTGTTTTAATATTATAATTTACAGAGAAATGATAGCGGTATGGGTTGTTATCGTGAGTGGCGGTGGGTGGTGAGGTGGTTGTGGTGGGTAGCCGTAGTCTATGGAGTGGTGACGACGGTTATGGTGGGTAGCAGTTGACGGTGGTGGTGGTGGAGTGATGGCGACGATGACAATGGTGGGTGGCATCGAGTGGCTGGTTGACAACTTTATGGAGATGATGGGATTGATTGTTTTCAATATATTCTCAATTTTCCCATTTTCTTTGGTATATTAGATAATTAAAAGTAGTGAACTGAAATTGTTTTTTATTTATTTTATGATTCTCATGTATAAATAAACAATAAAAGTTTTTTCATTTTTCTTTTCATGTTTCCATTTATCTATACCATGACACACCCTTATGGTTAACTAGTATAAAATAACCACGTAGAGTATAAATAGTTAGTATTAAATACGTAGACAATTGAAAGTGTAGATAAGGAATAATTTAAGTGTTTGGTGTAGTTATAAAATCAACATAAAAACGTATAAAAGAATACGAAACAGCCTGAAAATGGATTTATTAGTCAGGTTATTATTAATAATATATATCTATATTATAATTAAGTTGATTATTTCACTTATAAGTTAATTTATTTATGAAATATATAATACTTTTGAAGTTATGTTATAAGTTAATAAATCATATATATAATTTTTACTAAATTGATTTTACAAGATAAAATATATCTCCAAATATTAGAAGATTAACCAATTTAACATGTATATTTGTGATTCCCTTTGCATGTGGCTCACACTCGAATCATGTCAATTATAATAACTTGTTTCCAGTGAAATCATATTAAATCTTTCACCTCGTTTGAAGAGTTGAAGAACAAGTTCTTTGACCTATTAATATTAGAAACCCTAGTTTTTTATTTACTCATTGGTATTTTCAATGCTGTCCTATTATTGTTCTTACGTCCATTGTCCTCTCAAATCACTTTCAGTGTTATTGTCATCTAACCCATTAATTGTCATTGCCTCACGTCTCGTATGTTTGGTAAATTTGTTAATGTTTTTATGGGGTAGATGAAAACAGATAAGAAAAATATGGTTTTATTGTTGGTACCGAATGGATACTATAACAACAAATGTTTGTAGAAGGGGGGGTTGAATACAAACTTTAGATTTTAAAAATTAAAGACACACGATATACTTTATATAATTCTTATTGATTGAAATCAATAATTACATGAACTGGTTGCGGAAAAACTAGTTCAACAAAGGTGGCAACTAATTTTGTCTAACACAAAGACTAAACTATTTTCAAACAACTTATGTCTAAGAAGTTCAACACATGAACAAGTTTGCTTCTCACAGTTAGAAATATGTTAACTCTTCTAAATACTCAACTAATGAGATAACTGTGATATTCAGAGATACTTTGCATGTCTTCATGCAAAAGTATGTATAAGCAGGGTGCATCCGGTTGAAGGAGTGTAGAAGGAGACAAAGGTACTTGGTTTAATAATATTATAATGGATAAAGTAAAGTGGGTGAAAAGTAAATTCACTTTCTACAAAATATGTATAAAGTGAATGTACCATTCGGTAAAGTCAAATCTCACTATCTATTATTATATTATTAAAGTACTACCTTTTAGTCTTGGGACAGTAAATTTCTTCTTTCATGCTTGTACTTTAAACGGCACCATGCTTCTTGAAGACTTGGCTTAACCAAGTATAGAGTTGCCAGCCATACTTAGTTGTTGAAGCATATCTTCGAGATCTTCTTTTCTAAAGTATATTTCTCCTTTTCCAGTGGACAAAGATCGATCCTTTTTGTCTCTTTGCAGATCCAAAAAGTGCTTAGTACTTTTACAAAGATAGATCTAAAGGCATAATAGAACAGCACATGTTCTGCCTTGGACTTAAGAAGTATTACATAGAAAAATTATTATCTGAGATAATGATGAAAAGACTTAGCTAACTGACATTAAACTGCAAATGTAATTTTGCTCAGCTAAGGAATAAATGTGAAAGACTCAGCTACTGAGATATGCTCAGTTGATCATAAATGCTCAGCTAATAATACATATCAGAGTACAACTAATAAACTAATCAATCTTTACAATCAGCTAATCCCGAGGCTCGGCTAATCATTTAAGAATGATCATCTTATAAAGAAAAGATTGGATAAGTAATAAATACCTTATCTGACAGATGGAAGGAATCAGCTGATCAAAGTGATTGACTCACCTAATCCTTTGACTGCTCAGCTGATCTTGAAATAACCCTCAACTGATGGTTTGGACCCTCAGCTGATGCTTCAGCTGACACTCTTTAACTTGTTTTTTCTTCTTGGTTGATCTTCCTGAAGCTGATCCTTTGGCTGATACTTAGTGATGTGTGAAATCTAGTTATAAAATTTATGTCCAATAATCACCTAAGTTTCACTACACACTACCAGCAAGTATGACTGGATCATGCAATAGTATAGCAAAGGTAAGTAATGGGTGGCGAATCCACAGGGAGCAGTGCAACACCAGAACTAAAATAGACTAATAATTAACCTAAAATGAGGGTTTTTCAGTTTTAAGAAGGATAACGATTAACTAATTAAAAGCAACTAGATTAAGCAAATAAATGAACTTTTGCAAACGACCAATTAAGAGCAAGTATCCACCTTAATCTATCCCCCCCCCCCCCCTGTTGTAATATACTTTAAGATCGGTTTAATTGATTACCTGGATTAACTTAGCTATACTCCACTTCCTATTTCATATAGCTATTGTGCAACGGATAGAGAATAACAACTTCCTATTGATCATCTAAATCCACACGGCCTATTGCATAATTCAACACGCATATCAAACAAGTTTAATATAAACCAACCGTTTCCTCGATTGTAAAGTTCTAGAAAATTAGGTTTAAGTTATGGAATCTGGATTCTATTTACTTTTCCTAGTAAACCCTTAAACAATTCATAGACAAATCATTCAAAGAGGGACATACATCATAAGAACTTCCTATTCAAATTCAATATGAACCATAAATCCAGAAACGAAGATTAAAACCATAAAGATCCAAACTTTCATTAATTGAACATGGAACTAGTATCAATCCAACAGTAAACAAGGAAATCAAAGCATATCCCAACTAGGGTTCAATCATAAGGTGAATAAAAGATGAGTTTAGCCCATAATCAGGCTTAAACGAACAAACAAAGTCTGAGAAAACAAGCCTAATGAAAGACTAGCCATAGATTTGACAAACCGGGTTGATGTTGATGACGATGAATGATGAAATGTGGATCCTCCAAGCTCCAATCAAGACTTAAGCTAAGGCCAAAAGAAGCTAAAATGGAATTGGCTAAACATTGTGGCTAACAAATGAAATAGGCTAAGGCTTCAACATGGTGTATAGGGTATCGAGTACTAAAAGTGAGTACTACGCGTTAAAGGGTAGGGCAGATTAGAAAATCTAATAATAAGAATTTCTAACGAAAAACAGGCTTAAAACATGGCTTAAAACAAATGAAGGCCTCTATCAGTGCAATGGTGATAAATACTCATTGTGGTGATCTCGAAAAGTAATATGGTAACAAGTTCTACAGTCTATGCTTGCAGCAATTCTCACACAATCGAAAAATTTATACTAAATATCTACTCTTAGGCTAAAAAACTCTCGATTATGGAAAATGGGTTAACTAATGATAAACAATGCATGCAATCTCAAATATCATGTTACCAACAACTCATTTACTTGGGATAACCTATAATAATGTGGATTTTAAGGTAAGGAATGAAAGTGGCCAAAAATCAGATTATACTAACGACAAATGCTCGAAGACAAGAAAAGTTAAGTTTACTTAACCTCAATTCCCACACAATAGAGATTTGCATTGTCCCCAATGCACACAAGTAAGTAAACAAATGAACTAGGGTAAGAAACTTCCTGGGATTGCATATGTAGTGGAAGTGAAGTGCGGTCCTCTGAGATCAAGCATCAATCATCAACCAAGTGCAAACGGCTGTCAACACTAACAAACAGATTACAAGCACACAAGAACAAAAAGAAATAAACTAAAATAAATAAGAAATAAAATAAAGCGCAAAGTACAACCCACTCAAATTATGTCTAATAAAAACATCCAGAATTAAAAACGTCTATCTAAAAAGGGACTCTAATTCCCACACAATAGAATTGGAGTACTCTGACAAGATGAAGTAGAGATAGGCAGAGAGAGAAAAGAAAACCTCCCAATTCCCACACAATAGAGTGAAAGTGTGACATGTTGCATCATGGGGGGCCAATCTGGAAAAATTGATACTCGAGGGAAAGCAAAACGCGACACACACGCAACAAAAGGGAAACCAAACAAACCAAACAAGGAAGAGAAACAAAGCAAACAACCTAACTCACTTTCGTAGGAATCACGGTTGCATTTAGCATATGCAACAAGCCTTTAAACCCCTCGGTAGCCCGAAAGGACGAGTTATAGTCTCGTGAGGGTTTCTAGGAAACACACCCATAAAGTTGGAACAAAAAGAAAACGAAATACAAAAATAAAGAAGAAAAAATAACCTAAACTAAACACGGGTTGCCTCCCGAGAAGCGCTTGTTTTTGTCCGAGTTTATAGCTTGACTCCGAATTTATTCACTATAAATTTGAACGAACGACCCCACACTTGCAATAAAGTGCGGGTGGTAATATTTATACATACCGGGTGATGTATACTGATGATGAATGATGAAATGTGGATCCTCCAAGCTCCAAGGGTGTTTCCTCACCCTCCAGGGTTGTAAGCCTCGGAATGAGTCGCCTGAAGTCGGCCGTAGGTCAAAAGTTATGATCGAATGAAAGAAAAATCGAATTTATAGAAAACTGTTTTGCGATGCTTCGCGGCGCGAAGCATAGGTTGCTCGCGGCGCGAAGATGTTTGACCCGCACTTTTACTTTCGTTGACCGAGCTCGCGGACCGAAGCATAAATCCTCGCGACATTAAGCATCCTCTGGATTTTTTGTCGATTTTAATGAAGCTTCGCGGCGCGAAGCATATGGTCTTCGCGGCACGAGGACTGAGGTTTTGCACAGTTCTTCGTTTTTCTTCTATTTTCAGCTGATTTCTTCATATAATTCACTAATTATCAGCTATGACCTGCAAACACCCCAATATTGTGGATTAGTGTAATATATGATCATTCTAAGCACGAAACACAAGTAAAACATGCAATATTTACGGATATAAACATAGTTTAATCCGGAAATATCACTTAGTGTTCAGCTGACAAGGTTCTTCAGCTGACAATTCATACTTAGTAAATTCTTTAAGTCTATCATGAAAAACACACACATGTTTTTCATTTAACTAAGTTCACTACTGAATATATGGTTTTGTTATCTTTAAATCCTATATCAAATAATATACAGGTTTGATTGTGATTTGATATCTCTATCTTCCCAACAATCTCCCCTTATTTGATGATGACAAAACCTTATCCTTTTTGAGAAGAATCAGTGTGACTTGGATTTGTAAAGATAAAACTTTTAAGTGCATTTTGGTTACCTAACTATCTGTTTTTGGTAACTCTTTTAAGTATGTTCCCTGATGTTCTGTTTTTGAGAATCTTTTCATTTATGAAGTACCATCTTTCTGTTTTTGTGGTATCTTTTCTATCTTTTTTCTGTTTTTAGAATTTTTATATTTTCTATATTCTAAACAAGAAGATTGTTTGATGCTTAAATAGTTAATATTATTTTTTATTTTGATTTGATTTGCTTTATTTGTACAATGAACACAAAGGAAGAGAATGTTAGAACCTTATTGTGTCATTTATTATTTCAGTTAAGTTTTGCTCTTAAATGTATTTATCTAAGAGTACAGGGACCTTTTGTGTACATATAACTATGGTATTTAAACCATGAGTCAATAATCCTAATTGAGGTTTTTCAAATAATTCCCAGCCGTATGCTTGTGTTCTTTCTCTGCTCTCTACGCATATATTCATACATACATACGGTTCATCATTTTGATCATCATTGTATTGGAAATCTTCAAGTGCTGTTGTTGTGATACTGATTGTGAACATACAAAAAACCTAACCATTAAAATAAATAATAACCAATAAACAAAACCATTAAACCTTAAAAGCGAAACCAATATTACCCAATAACCAAACAGTTAGAGGTTAGCTATAAGTTATATCCTTCCCTTTTCTTTTCCTTACTTAATGCACATCAGCACCACGTCATTTTATTTCTCCCTGCACAAATTAAGTGTTATTTATCTCATTCAAACTATTAAGTGTGTGTATCATACTTTGAGAGGGGGATGGGGGTTGTGCAGCTTCTCGATCGAGTATACACACCAGAAGACATTACCCGACAACCCTACTCGATGGGTAACCAGATGCTACCCGAAGGCATCGAGTAACCCACAACGTTTCGTCTTAGGCTCTTAGGCTACCCGTTATACTTCCCATCTTCCCTTTCCTTACCCACTGCCATATCAGCGCCACATAATTTTTATTCCATTCCCGATCCTTTACCCACCCTTACCCGTTGTACATTCCCTTTAAAGTAAAAAAAACTAAAACTAAAAATAAAAAGAAAAGCCGTGATTGGTGGGAGGGGTGGGGGGTGGGGATGTGAATTGATTTCTTCTATGCGAGTCTCAGAACCCGGAGCCTTCACTTACCCGACAAGAACTAACCACCCGAGGTGGTGTTCCCCTTCTTACTTGCGCCAACCCGTAGCCACACTCGCCCAGCGAATACATCCATAACGGATGTCCTTAGCGGTTTAGCACCCCTTCTTTGAAGGATGGGCTAGAAATGATTTTCTAAGGCAACGAACCCCTAGAGGCCCATACTGCCACAGATGTCTCATGTCTCGTATATTTATCATTCATACGCTTTAACAACGTGAGATAGCAAAGCTCATACATACAAGCGAATCTCAATCACCGTAAGCAGAACAGAAGCAAAGAATGAGGAAATTCGATCCATGGTCCGTTTTCTTCAAGAGGGAGTTCAATCGTAACTGGCCCTTCCTCGTCGGATTCGCCATCACAGGAACCATCATCACCAAGTTCTCCCTTAGTCTTACTGGTTCGTTTCTCTTTTGTCTTTCCGATCGACGACCTTAAAACTCATCGGATTTACTAATTCTATGAATTTTACTACCTGGCAGAGGAAGACAGGAAAAACTCCGTCTTTGCCCAAAGACACAAGAGGTACGACTCGAAACCCCCAATTTTCTCTAACCCTAGATTTGATTATTTGATCGGTAGTTTGTGTGTTTGTGATTAGTTTGCTGCTGAGGCAGCATCGAATCACCATTCTCTCTCCGATCCCTTGTTAGATCCGTATTCTAATTAATTTTAATTAAATCGAAACTTGTTTACACATAAGGGTTCGTTTAACGCGACCGGTGTTTTTTGCAACATGTGTGTCTGGTACAAGTTTGATAATACGCATATATGTATTAGTACATCTTTTATCATCTGTATCATTTCTCACTGATTCGATCGTTGACTCATGGCCATCATTCACATTTCAAGGTTATACTTGCTAGCTAGTTGTTTTGTTGGATTTTGGTATCTGGGTGTATGATTCTTACATGTGCTTGTTGATTTTCTCGGGAATAAAGGCAGATTAGATTTGGATGTTTCTTTGTTGAGCAAAGTGTAGCTTAAGGTAGATGGCAACAATGGTCAAGCTGTCATATAGAGTTCCTTATGTATGTGGATGAATTAACTTTCTTCAAACAGAAATTAGGATTTTAAGTTTTTTTACTAGCTTTTCATACATGTCCTTTACCCCAAAACTAATTGGGGAGGCTGTTGAATCCATCTACAAGCTATTGCTTCTGGCATTCTCGGGGTAATTGATTTGCCTCTATATAGAACCATATGTTAAAGGGAGGGTTAAATGTATTATAGGACTTGAGGTGTATCTTATTGTAACATGCCAAATAGATATGTTGAGTTCTTGACTATGATCCTTGCAAAGTCTATTAGTGTTGATGCATAATCATCAACTTCTCACTTGTGGAAACTTTATTCATTCTTACGAAGTTGGAGACCGTTTTTTTTCTTTTTTCCTTTCGAGTCTCAATCAAACTCCAATTCCAATAGTACAAAGCCTCAACCCCACCTGCCAATTGCACCATGGTCATTCTGTCACTTGCAGAAGTTTAGATGGTAACTATATAAACCTCTTTAAGTTTAGTATTTAGAGGTACAGGGGCCCTATAAAAACACACACATGGATTCCGGTGGTGAGGGAGGCTCAACAAATGATACACGGGTGATTCATAAGCTTGTAGTATCGAAGGCTACCTTGTACTATTTTACTAAATTTCCAGAAAAAGTATGTGGAATCACTATATGCTGTAGCCCGAGGAGAAAGACGAGAGTCTGACATTCCTGTTATTTCTGTAATGAAAGCTTGAAAATCTATTGCAAAAGGTTTTAACTCCTACCTGGCATATGTAATTGATGAAAATATGGAGAAACAAATAGCTAAAGATATCAGGGTGGTGTCTTACTACCCTGAGGTGTTTCCCCCTGATTTACCTGGTTTACCTCCTGTCAGGGATGTTAAATACCGGATTGATCTTGTTCCAGGAGCAATCCCAGTGGCCAAAGCTCCTTATCGCCTTGCTTCTTCTGAAGTTTGCGAAATGATGATGTAGCTGCTTTTGAATCTGTTTTCAACACTACCTGCATTAGTACAAACAAATTAGTTTGTAATGCCGCTTTTAAGAAGAGAAAGCTGCAGTGCTTGAAAGGCAAGTTGAATGCCTTCTTTCTGTTGACTAGAAGTTTAACAGTTTGATAATGGCTGAAGTTATGTCGAGGTGTTCAAAAGGAAGCAACATAGCATCCCATTCTTGATAACCATTAATGCAAACACCAAATTCTCAGACACCTTGTTGACGGACTAAAGTCCATTGACCGTGCATGAGTGCATCTAGCATTCACTCACTGATTTGGTCTACTACGGTGGATCCTAGCTTTTGAATTTTGAGCTAAAGACCTGATTGCCTGGTGTGGACCAATGAATCCTTCTTCTCCATTGCCAAGATATGGGGAGAATCCTGGAAGAAGGTGTAACCCTCATGAATATTAATTCGGAAAGTTTGCATTAAAACTCAAATCTCAGTAAGAATTGATGCCTATCAAGTATCAAGGTGAATGGAGAAACTATTTTAGATAGGGAAAGAGAAGTTGTAGGGGAAATTGACTCTCTCTTTAACATTTTCACGCTCGATTTGTCGACTGAAGGCGAGGAATCAGATGATTAGGGATGACGATACCAACGTTGGCGACTTCTGCTTAGTTACTATATCAAACCAACCATGACTTCTGCTTAGACACCCATTGATGGTGTTGCAGTGACCCTCTTTGTGGATTTGTGGCTTTTAGGTGTTCTTTGGTTTGTTAGGTGGTGTTTTTTAGGTTTAGTGTATTATTTGCTTTTATGTTCTATATGGGTTGTTACATGTTGCTTTTTTGTTTAGTTTCTTATTTGCTATGCGTGTTTACTGTTTGCTTTGATTTGGTTATGTTCAAGGTTGTTTTTCAAGCATGCCTCTTTGGTAATGCATCATTTCCAAATCGATATAATTCCTATTGTTAGGACCGTGTCATTTCCCTATAAGATACGTGCACACTTTATAACTTTATTTCTGTGCGTCCTTAGCAGCTAATAGGTCTCTATGGAATCTAAATTGTTTGTAGTATAGTTGTGTAGCATGAATTGTCGTAATTAACTTGATCCATCATCTATAACATAAATTCTAAGTTCAATTCTGGGCAAAATATTGTCTTTCGCATGTCTAATCTTTTTACGCACGCTTCTTGTGTGGTGCAGTTAAACATGGTGTTGAGGTGAAGATGGATGACTTCATGTTGTGGTAATGGTGCAAGTATTGGAACATTGGTTTATGTTTCCAGTAGTAATAAATATCTAAAATTGCAGCTTCTTTTTGAACTTGTATTAAGATACAAAAAATCACTTGTTTGAATGATGAGACTGAATTCAATATTTTTTATGCTCTTTTAAAGTGTTGGTAAACATGGGGAGTGACAACGTTAGAGTTTACGAAGTGTGCGCTGCTTTGAATGTATATTGGCTTCTTTTCTTTGCTTTATTTTATTTAGTTTTTTTTTTAAAAGGAAAGACAAGAAAAGAAAACAGAATCATGGAGTGTGGTTCCTGCTTTGAAAACGTATGTAGTTGACAACATGACTATATTGGTTCATTTATATATTTATATAAAAACAAGATAAAAATTACATTGATTAAATAAACAATAATACATTAATTAGAAGTACACTTTAGATTAAAATTAGAAAAAAACATGGAAAGCAATCTAAAAAACACGATAACTTATTTTAATGATGTTTATAACTTTCCCTAATAGCATTTTTTGTGCTTTTTATAATGTCACGATTTTCTTTCAATACCCTGACTATTGGGTTGATTTTCAATAACATTGTTCGAGTTTTTCCTTATTTTTGTTAGAGTGTCATTTTTCGGTCTCAATCAAATCTCTGTTGAAGCGTGTGGTTTTGTTGACTCGTTTCAACGATACTAAGAGTTGATGAACTATGTGAAGAAGCATGCGAATTTGACTAACTAGTTTGATTTTTTTTCCCCACTTCTTTGCTTGCTGGACGGACACGAAATTGGATCATCGCCAAATAGATCATTCTCGAGACCGTTGTCAAGTTCAACTGTGTCATCATCTTCATATTCTTTCATAGATGGTTGTTTGTTTTCTACCATTGACCACCGCTTGAGGAGTTGTGTACCTTGGATTATCCTTCTGCTTGATAAGAAGTCGAGTATCTTTTACGATTTTTTAAGAATAAGGTACTTGATTGATCCATGACGTCTCGATCAGTTGACCGTATTGTCTTTGTTGTTGACATGTAAACACACAATTAGTTGTCAACTCTCTAAACATACGCACCGTACCTCTGTCACCCTCTCTCGATCTGCTAGGATTCCTTCGAGTTTGTGGGTGGTTTTTTTTAATCGGCCTTCCCCTTAAACGATTTGCAGGTACGTGTGTTAGGGTTCTTCGGGTTTGTGAGTGTGTGTTTAGGATTCCTCTCTCTCTGTCACTCTCTCTCTCCATCTTTGGTTCAGATTTAAGATCTAAGATCTGTATCAGTGTTTTTAGTTATTTATATCATATTTTTTGTCTAGGATTTATGATTTTTGCTCGTGTCATATGTGTGCATATCCAAATTGGGTTTGGGTTTGAATAATGAACAAGATGAATTGGTGATTGAAATATGATAAACATGGTTGAAAACCAATGAACAAAAAAATATCAAGAACATCCTTCATCACTCCAAGAACACATGGATAGTTATTGAAATTAATTGAAATGGTTTAATTCAGCAAAATATATCAAATAAGTTTAAAAAATGTATAAGTTTAGTAAATGCAATAGAAAGTTTAATATACACAATAGCGACAAATTAAGTGTTTGATACAGACAATAAAATCTTTTAAAGTCGAATACACACGATAACACAACGTTATAAGTTAGATACATTCCGGTAAACTAAACCCTAATAGAAATATTAAATCTTATAATAAGGAATTAATGCATATACACATATTGATTGGTTTTGAACTTAAAAATATTTTATAAATTTTATAAAATAATTATTAAAAAAAATAAAAATCTATCAATAAAATAATTCTACTCACGTCAACTAGGTAGTGAGTTAGCTATTGACTGGACTGCCACATGATCAACTTAGGTAGTGAGTTGGCTCTGACTGGACTGCCACATGGACGGACACACTAGTAGGTTGTTAGTAAGTTAGTCATCAAGTCATCATATCCTTTTGTTTAGAAGGTGATACTAAGAATCTTTTTCTAGTAAAAAAAAGTATACAGTAACTTTGTTAGCAAAAGTAAATATTAATATTAACTTTCTCGAGAATTAAAACTAATCTATATGATCATTTCACATGTGTACTATATACCCATTTCTAATGTTTAACTTAGGTAGTTAGGGTCTGGTTTTACATTTAAATTCGATTAAGGTGGGTCAATTAGAGATCAACTTTTGTATTTAAGGAGGTAAACCAAGAGATTTCTTATGGAAAATCATAGATCTAGATCTAGACCAGGTTATATATGAGGAGGAATCAATTCTGACTTAAACCTGTCTTCCAAACAAGCATGTATTCATTCCCTTGTTTTGTCAATGCTTCCCTTTCTCAATAATCAATCCAAGTGTAAGTTAGGTGAAAATAAAGCAGACTTGCATAAATTGAAAAATTGTCTTTTGCATGTTTCACCCAATCCATCCATAAAATACTTCAAAGATTTCCTTCATCCCATCCCTGTTAACCCATTTGATACTTGAAAGGACGAACATATGCCAAAATTACAAACCGGTAAACGAATACACTTGTTTACGAGTTCAAATTGCAAAAAAAGTAGTAAAGAACAAGAACGACTCCCCGCGTTTATTTGTTATTTGACTCTGGAAAAGCAACAAATGTAAGAAACAAAACATGCCCATTTTTTGTGCGTCGACTTCCTTGCAACTCCAACCAACACGGAAAGAACATGAAGTAGGGCTTGGCTTGTCTGTCTTATAGCTTCTTTGCAACTCCAAGCCTTAGACGAAAATCAGCCTCCATGAGGGGAAGCCCGTCACGTAGTTTGATTTTGGGCTCCCAACCAAGCAACTTCTTTGCATTTGTGATGTCTGGTTTTCTCTGCCTTGGATCATCAGGTGTGTTTTCCACCATCTTAATCTCTATTTTAGGATTGATTAGCTGCATTTCCACATGTACAGTTTGTCATGCCACAATCCTACATCTTGTTGTAATAACAACAATTTTCTTCATGTTTTTTAACACATACAATTGATACTAAGCCGTTCGGGGGTTAAGTTCAACATCATTATACATTGTAAATTACAAACTTATCATTGAAACTTATAATCAATAATTCATGTCTTTTGGTGGCGGTTGGAGGGTCAACTGGTCAAGAAACAAAAAACCAGAAAAGCAAGTATGAAAGGGCATATAATCAACTGGTACCAGCTACAATTTTCAAACTCTTGGTCTCAGTAAGGTTAAAGTTTGTTTTTTTGATAATACTGAATGGAAGAAATTGTATATTACAAATTGGTATATGTGGACATCGTTTGAAGATTAGTGAGATAACTTAAGAAAGAATAACAAATGTCGAGGGACACAGAAAGAAAGACTAACCTCCTTCACAGTCTCAGCAAGTTCAATCATCGTAAATTCACCTGGATTACCAATGTTGATTGGTCCAGTATTCTCTCCTTCCATTAGCCGAATAAGCCCATCAACCTACACGGTGGCAAAATAGTCAATGTTTGACCACGAGCAACCTGTGAGATCATTAATACATTATTCTAATGAAATTGTTTCTTCAACATACCATATCAGAAACATAGCAGAAACTGCGAGTCTGGGTTCCAGGGGCCTGAACAGTCAAAGGTTCATCACTGCAAAGGATTCAAGGCACATGGGTAAGAATAGCCCGTTTTATATTTAAAGGCTTGAATGAATTTTACTTCTTTCTTCCTTTATTCTTTTAATAATAACTATGTTTACAATGGGGTACTTACCGAAGTGCTTGAGCTATAAAATTACTCACAACACGCCCATCATCAATATTCATCCGGGGTCCATAGGTGTTGAAAATACGAGCAATTCTTATTTCTATATTATATGAAAACAGAATTAGATTCCCAATTGAATCAATCAACAATTACTAACACATACATACATAAGTGTCACATTTTACCTATTCCATGCTGCCTGTGATAATCAAACATCAAAGTCTCTGCCACACGTTTTCCCTCATCATAGCAACTCCTTACTCCTGAATACATTAAACCAACATGTATAAAAGTATTGCAAAAACATAATAATGAATTAGCAAATGTAAAGAATTGGAAATACACGATAGTGTGGACAGTGGACTTACCAATTGGGTTAACATTACCCCAGTAGCTCTCAGGTTGGGGATGCACAAGAGGGTCACCATATACCTCTGAGGTTGAGGTAAGCAAAATCCTGAAATTACACATAAATGCCATACATAAGTCTAATGTGAAGCCAAAATATGAAGATAACTCAATGCTTCAAATTAATAATTATGAAAAAGAATGAATTCCAACCTTGCTCCAACTCGCTTTGCAAGACCAAGCATATTTAGGGTGCCAATTACATTTGTCTTTATTGTCTGTTACACATTTTAGATTCCTTAAGGTTCAATTTATAATAATTTTCATAATAACAGGAAAAAACAAGAATTACATCGTATTATACGATAAATACAATGAATAATTCTTTGAAGGTGATAATAGGGAAAGGAATAAAACAAATAGTCCTAGTTCCAATGAAAATGGGGATAGACACATACCTTCACAGGATTGTGCTTATAAAAAATTGGTGAAGCAGGGCATGCAAGATGGTATATCTGATCAACTTCAATTAGCAATGGCTCTGTGACATCTGCAAAAGTGTATAGAATTTTAACAAGAATCATACAATTAGAAAACCCCACAATCAGTCGATTTGTACGAGGGTTTGTGGATGATACCCAAAAGGACATGCATAGTGATTACTACATCATGAGGATTAAACATTACCATGACGAAGAAGCTCAAATCTTGGATGGCCAATCCACTTTCTAAGATTGTCTTTTGAACCGGTGAAATAATTATCTGCCACAATTACCTGAGACAAATAAGACATATAAGCAAACGTAAAAAACAAGTTGTGGCACAATACTAAAAGGTTAGTTACAAATGCTTAAATGTCATATAACTGCCAGTCAAGCATACCTCATTCTTTTCATTTTCCATCAGTTTATCCACTAGGTGAGAGCCAATAAATCCAGCACCGCCAGTAACTAATATTCTCATATTTGACTGCAATTCATGCAATATCATTTTGAGTAAGTATATGAGCACAGACGAACTTGACTATTTTGATAAGAAACTAATCCCTCCTTTGAAAAGAATAAGATGTATAGTTAGTTTAGACGCTTAAATAGGCACATTGACTACTACCTCCGAATTTAGACTTGAAAATGTTACAAATAAACACGGATGGGTCGTATAGACAAGTATTTGTTAATCTAGTAATTGAATTCATGTCTCGATCAAGATTTTAATAAACAAGCAAACACGACATTATGTGACACTCCAGGGATAAAGATTCAAAAGCAGTAACAACTCATAAGTCTTTGAATCGGCAGCGGCATAATACCTGAAAGAATTTGGAGTTGCGCAGAGGAGAAGGGGTTGGAGGTGGTTTTGTAGTTTTACTTTCTCCATTTGAAGTGTTGCTAGCCATTGTCAAAAGCTGATATCTGCAACAAGGTTTTTACAAGTTTACAACCAAAGTCTAAAAGAAGTTTAGATAATAACACACGTGCACATGGTTTATTTCCAGTGTAAACTGAATTAAAACCTACATAATGATTTGAAATTGAAGCAACCAAAACTAGTTTGGCTTCAAATTCAAAGTTTGATTGGAGATTTGGAGATGACTGATGACATTGATAAGAGTAAGCAATTTAATGCTGAATATTAAATAAATTAAATAAACTCGATAACAAGTTACTAAACCTACACATAATTTGACTTTCAGGCATTAAAAGCGATCTACTCTGTCCCAAAAATTCCATATTTAAATAGCCATCTTAAATCATTAAAAATCATTAAAAATCATTAAAAATGTAATGTGTCAGTTACGATTACGATTATGATTTAAATGCTACATTATGTTCAGATTTCGAAGTTCTTGTTTGGAACTGAAAGGTAAATGTAAATTGAAGATCATATTAACAATGTAGAATTCAAGCTACAATAACAACAATCAAGAAAACTTCATAATAGAAGCAATGCAAAACAAACCCAAGATCAAGAAACACAAAAGAATCGGATCAAATCGGAAGAATTAGAAGATAAACAGATACCTGCGATTAAGAAAGAATCCAACACAAACCCTAGTTTAAGTTTCGCTGTAGTGTGTGAATTAACAGACACAAACAAACAATCATATAAAGAAGAAGAAAATTACAATCTCACCAAACGATGCCAGCTTGAATTTTAAATTGTTAATATTATTAAATAAATATCACCAGATCAAATGCTTCGAAATCACGATAACCATAGGAAACCTAATGATGGCTCCTCGATAACAAAACAACACAACAAACAAAAACATATAAAAATCTAACAATTATTAGTTCAGCGAAGAAGTAATACGTACGCAAAATTGAAAACTCTCGAGAAAGTCAAACAATCATCAGCAAACGCGAATTGTGGATGAAATTGGAAACCGTTGAGGGGCCCAATCGGGAGTTTGAAATTGCGTAAGATTGAAGTTCTTGGTTGGGACCTGGGAGTTTTGAAAGGCGTTTTATATAGACTTTGAAACTACTGTATTCGTCGACTCTCTTTCTCTTTCAAGTATTCCGGTGGGACCAACTTCGCTTTCTTTTGTTCTTTCAAGCCAAATTCCATAGAATATACTAAATAAAATAGTTAATTATTATATTTAGAAAAAATATCCGTAACGATAATATCATCTGATTTAAATGATGTTAAACTCACAAATCATATTAATGAATGGTAGTTTAGTCATTTTCATATTCACTCTTTACACTGATTTGTGAGTGTAATATCATTTATGTTAGGTGATGTTAATATTACAAATCATTTTCTCTTATATTAATACCTTCGGCATCTATCCTCACAATCTTTTATTACTTTTTTCACGTTAGCATCCTATTATCATCCTGTTTCATCCCCTTTCCAACCCTCAACCTCACACTGATCCCTTCCAACCCTTTTCTATTAAAAAAGGTAGTGAGCAGAGAGATATAGAGAAGAAGAGAGAAATAAAAGAGAGGAGCGAGACAGCGGGCTGGACAACCCTCTTAGGAATGGAAGTATGGAACCCGTGTGTTGAGGGGGGGAGGGGGGGTTGATGATGTTCTCATCCATCCCATGTCAACCCTTGTCTCACCCACGTGTTGGATGCTCACACCCACACCAAGGTAAAGAGAGGAGATATATAGAGAGAAGAGAGAAACAAGAGATAAAGGAGAGAGACTACGGGTTGGATAACTCTATCACAGATGAAACCTATGGATTATGGGTGCGATAGTGTTCTCATCCATCCCTTGCCAACCCTTGCCTCTCCAACGGACTGAATACTCACAGCCTAAATACTAAACAATAAATGATATATACATTTAATAATACCCAGGGTGTTTGTGGTTTGGAGTTGTTGATTTATATAAAAAAACCATAACTAAACTTTTTTTTTTTGAACGCATCCATAACTAAACTGACAACCTTCGTTCAAGAAATTAAACCAAGACTAGACTATTAAAGTAGCTAAACCGAACAAACCAAACAAAAATCAGAGTTCGGTTTGAATTGGTTTTCGCTATTTTTAAATTTTATGTGTATTTTAAAAATCGAATAGTATGTATTATTGTTAATAAACTAGTAAATTGTCAATATCTATATATACAATAGTACATACTATTTGATTCTTTAAATATAATATTTACAAATGTTCTTGGGGTGATAGATGTGGTTCGCAACAAGTAAGACCACCGTATATTTATACTAATGAGGATTTTGCATCCGCGCATTGTGACGGAGATTTATAACATATGTTTTTACATATAAAAAAACTCCTCCTTTGATTCAAATTTCGTTTGTTAAATTTTATATGCAAGTTAGTTATAATTAATCATATTCAATGTATACATTTCTTGTTACATGTCTTGACGCAAATTATCGCAAACATTGATATAAAGTTTTAAAATGTATATCTTTACCCATTAAAAATGTTTTTTTTAATCTATGATATATTTTCTTTTTGAGTTTTGTTAAAAATAATAAAAAAATTCTATACAAATAAGTCATCAAATATGATAAAACTACAAAATATTTAAACCCCCCTTTAACCTAATAAATTAAACATTAACCTCTTCATAATTATGTTTATTGCATGTTATTATATACTTTAGTTGAACTATATTATAATTTAAATAATATCTTTGAGATTTGATTTAAACGAACCCATAATTTTGAGGCCCTACTTTTGTATATAAAATAAATTGTTGTTTAATAATAGATAGTATGAAAATAATTGGAATATAGAAGACAAACATCTTATAGTGAAATCACTTAGTGATTACTTCATTTGTAATTATCGTCAAGTTGGTCTTTTATTCTTACTACTTAACCTACCATTCAGTCTTATAGTAATCATTTTTAACCATATTAAATTTTGTTACTTAGGTATTGCTCTAATTAATCAATTAAATTTTTAAAAAGAAATAAAAATGAGAAAGATTGTTTACTCCTTAGGCTAACAATCTTCTTCCCCGCCTCCACCATCAACGTTTGAAGTTTGTAGTCGCAGCTGACTACCTGTTTTACCCCACAACCACTCCTTTCGCTTTAAAATTATAATATTAAATACACATTATATTACGATGAAATTTATATAAAAATATAGATAAATTTAAGACGGACACAAAAGTATATGTATATCTATATTGACTATTATATATTAAAAGTTAATAAGAGAAATTCGAATAGGATATAAAATCAATTGTTTGAGTATAATAATAATAATAAAATTATAAGCAAAAACATGTGTAGCGCTACAGTTCTTTGGCAAGGAAAAAAAAAGTAAATTCATAGTCCACATGCAAAGACCGTAAAGCCTCCCACAATATATTTATTCCCTGTTATGAACAATACAAAATGACGTTTAATTGTGTAAAACAACATCAAGGGCCTGGCAAATGTATATATGTATATATAATATGTTATAAAAACCGACGAATAGGATTATTTTGTTTCGATACTTATTATGTCGTATCTTAAACTTAATTTCATGTTATAATATATTATTTAAATGGTTTTAAAACATGTTTTCACTCTTTCAATTTAACTAGTTTGAGCCCGTGCTCCGCACGGTTGTGGTCTTGGGTTGACCGACTCTACCCATTCTAAACCCGGCTCTTATCCGACAAAAAAAAAAGAATAAAAAACCGACCCGATCCCACAAGAGCACGAAAAAAAAATTATAATTCAAAACTCAAACCCGTAACCGACCCCGGGCCGCCAAAAAAATAAAATTATTTCAAAAAGAAAAAAACAATTGGTTCGGCCCCAAAAATATTTGGCCCAATATATGCCCGGCCCAAAACCAAATTAAAAAAAAACAAAAAGTTCAAAACCCAAACCCGTAACCGACCCAAAAAAAACAAAAAGTTCAAGACCCAAACCCGTAACCGACCCTCGTAAAAAAAACAATTGGTTCGGCCCCAAAAAAATTTGGCCCAATATATGCCCCGCCCAAAACCAAATTAAAAAAAAAAGCCCAAAAAAAGCCCAATAGCAAAGTACGGCCCAAAAAAAGCCCAATAACGAAGTCCGGCCCGAACCCGGTTTCTCACCCAAACCCGGATCCGGGCACAAAACCATAGGCATCTACGGTTTTTAATATAGTATATAAATTGTAGAGGTTTGAAATATATTCTTGATACTGCATGAAGGAACTATCAGATTGACACATAAATATGTAACTAATATCAAAAAGCATTAAATTGTAAATAAAAAACTAGGGTATGAACTAAAATTAGTGCTACCAAGACTAAATTCAAACCTCATACTTATTTAATGTTAGCGTCAATACCTATTATAGATGATGTACTCACATTATGTCTAAATTATTAAAACATGTAAATAACTGATATTTTTAATGAAGTAATATGTAAATGTAATAACACATATCATTTTCACATAACTAAATATATGCTTTCCATATTCTATAATTTTTAGGTTTAATATGGTAAACAATATTTTGAAATTAGATAATTCATTATGGTGTAATTATTGTATAATAAATATTCTAATAAGAGAAAAACTTTAATCACCGGTTAGAATTACCAAATTTGTTTATCCAATTAAATTATTGTCAACTCTATGAATTAAATGAGCAAGTACAAACGCTGCTAATTTTACAAGACCTTTAAGACGCTTTCATCTTGCATTAGGATGAAAAGTCAATTTTTCAAAAAATAAAGGGTTTGCACTTGGAGTTCATGAATATGAAGTTTGCTGGTTCGGTATCTATCTTCTTTCTTCAAATGTGAAGACGCAAAACCACCATTTACGTACCTGGACTCCCGATGGGAGCCAACATGAATCTTGCATAAAATTGGAAATCAATGGTGGCAGATCATGCACTACAAGAAATTGGGGTCTTTACCCACACACCTTATTTGTGGGTAAAACATAAACATATGTGAGTAATTATCTTTACCTACACAAAAAACATGTGTTACCATATGTGGCCTCATGACTGTAGGTAAAGATATGTACTCACACATATTATGTGTAGGTAAAGATATGTACTCACACATATTATGTGTAGGTAAAGATAGTAATATATACCTACACATATATGTGTTTAAAAGTACTCGATATGTGTCGGTAAAGATGTTATAATTTAGTTGTTTGGCGACGTGGTTGATGACATGGCATACATTGATGATGTGGCAAATTACGTGGCATACAGTGATTTGAAAGAAAATGGTTCTCTATTTCTTTCCTTTCTTTTCAATTCTTTTCTTTTTCTTTACTTTCATTCTCTCCTTTCCTCCTTTAAATAACTCGAGAACGAGACGTTAATTGTCTGACAAGTGGTGGTGAAAACTGAAGATTGGTAACCAAGCTTTTATGTTCAAGAGTCATATGTGCCACCCAATCCATGGAATTCAAAGAAGGGATTCCTCCTCATTTGCTATTTCCAAAAAAAGCTAGAGTTTGGTCGAATATATATATATATATATATATATATATATATATATTGAAGGCATAATTAAGCCTCTTTGTTCTCTTAATTTAAACATGGATGAGTTTTTTACTGGGGCTATGGTAAAATGGAAATAACACTCATTTTGGCTTGATCTCCCCAATATGTATATTATGGAAAGAAAAGTACAACACCTATTTTTGGTTTTGTAAAAAACAAAAAAGGTGTGGAAATGGTTATTGGATTGGGTCAATCTAAGTCTTCAACATCATGCATAGCTGGCTGAACCATTGAGGTGGCTGCTTAATAGTTGAAACTTGGTAAAGAAGAAGAAACTTTTAGAGTGTCGTTGGAAGTTTTGCTTTGGTTTGTGTGGAAGTCGCGCAATAGTTTAGTGTTTAAAGAAAAAAGTTTTTTTAGCCCAGCTAGTTGCAATCGAAATTTAAGCAAACTTATTTATTTGGATGAAGTTTATGTCCAATTGTAAATAGTTAGTTTCATCTATGTGTCTCTTTTTCCAATAATACTTATAATATATTACTATAAACAAAAATGAAATAACATAAAAATAAATATAATTTGTTTGTTAGAAAACAGTAACACATGATACAAAAAGATAAAATAGTAATTAAAAGTCAAAACAATAATGAAAACTTATATTTTTCGGACAATACATACAAATTATACTATATAACATTTATTAGGATAAATGAACAGTAACCCTTTATATTTAGTATTTTTAATTGATTTGTAAAAGCTATAATAACCATTGTCTCTGCTGAGTTGGTTGGTACTTCACTTTTTGAGCAAAGCATCCCAGCTTATAATTGTTTTCCTGCTACTTGCACATATCCAAGTACATCTATATTTATTTTGGTAAGCAATAAACTAAACTAATTTTATATAATAATTTACTTTTAAATTCTTTATTTTTCAATTTCAACATTATATTACTTTCTAATTGAACGAAAGTAAACTCAAATAACCTTTTAAACGCTTTTAATTTAAATGATAAATATTAAACATAAATAAAAAGATACGAATAATTATAAAAATATAAAGGAAATAAGAATTTAAAAAAATAGCGACATGCGACATCAACACAAGAACAACGGTGTAAGCATCGAGATGAGGTTGAGGGTAGATATGAGTTGTGAAGGTAAAAACATAATATTATGATACGAGAGATATGATTGTGTTTTTGTACTGGTCATCGATAATTATTTCGGTTATTAAGATTTGTAATGTTAAATGTTATATCTGATTTAATAAGAAACATACAAAACCTAAAATGGTTTCAATCTGAACTAAATGACGGAATGCACAAGCGAATACTATTTCACAACTTTTACAAGTAAGTAATTTTATCCCACTGCGAAGCGCGATGTATTAAAACTCGTTTAAACTAATACCTTTTTCTAATTTGGGCCGTTTCCAACATCGGTGAAGTATGAGTCTATGAGATATGAGTTTTTACATATATTTTAATTCTAATATAAATAAAAGACTAATTTGGATTAAGTTTATTATATGATTTTAGTCCTTTATTTAACAAAATTAAATTTATTGTATGATTTTAAATATTCATTTTGTAAAAAATAAGTTGGTTTTAATCTTGACTTAATTTGAATAAAAAATTTAGGAAGAATTTTACGTTTTTCTTAAACCTTAAAATATCAGTTAATTTTTTTATAAAATGTTATTGATGAAAAAAAATATATTTGTCCGCACTAATTTACAAATATTGTACTTACCCTTTATAACATTTTAAAATAACATATTCAATCAAAGTTTTAGTTTTATCGTCTTAAAATAAATTATAAACATTTTAAATTATTTTTAGTTATTATCAATAATGATTTGATCTTATAGTCCATAATAATTGTAACAATAATAATGGATAACTTATACAAGAAAATACAATTGTGTCTCCTCGTATCATGATACCACATTTCCTCCGTGTCCTTCACATCGACGCTTCAATTACTGGTCTGGATTTAACGACGTCTCTGATCATATTTAAAGATTCTTATTTCTTTTTCTTGTTTTATAATTTAATAATTTTTGTTAGTATTTAATATTTATAATTATTTAAAATCAACTTGTGTGGAGCAGTTAATTAATAATTATAATATTTAAGGGGGTGTTTGTTTTAGCTTATCAGTGGCTTGTTTTCCGAGCTTATTTTTTCATAAGCCCATTTTTTCCGGCTTATTTTTCTTCTAGTAACTCATAATAAGCTAAAAAGTTAGAAAATAAGCCATAAAAAACTAGCTTATAAAAAATAAACCCAGAAAATAAGCCCAAAGAGAAAAACAAACACCCCCTAACTCCCTAAGTATCGATGCTCGATAGTAGTTTCAACTTTCAACCATCATTAATGGTGGGTTTGAACCTCAATAATGGACCCCTGAAATTGTTGTCATCGAAGGTCAAAATCGATAATGTCACATTTTGGAATTATATTCTTATATTTGTTAAACTAAACAACAAGTGTGGCTGTAGTTTAGTGGTAAGAATTCCACGTTGTGGCCGTGGAGACCTGGGCTCGAATCCCAGCAGCCACATCTAAACAACCTTTTTTATTGTAATCCTTTTTGTGCTCAGTCAAGTCAAACCTTTGTTATAAAAATAACTTTACAATGTATTTTTTGAAATTTATTTAACAATTTTGTAACATTTGGTCGATCTATTATTTGCATTTAACTTGTCCATTTAAAAAAAAATATCTAAAAAAGGTAAATTGCCTTAAATAAGTAAATAACAACATATTTGGCTTTTCTTTTACCGATGAGTCTTATCACATACTTTTATAAAATTTCTCAAAAACATATTTGCTACCAATCATATGAACTTTTTACCAGTATGAGGTTATCCGGGTTTTACACAAATATCTCATTAAGAGATACATTATTGCATGAAACTTTAAATCATCTAACAAGATATCTACTATTTACTCCTACTTAAAAGTGGTAAACTGGGACGACTTTCAGGATCAATTATGCCAGCAATAAGAGCAATCAGCACCCAAACCATAAGAATGCCCACAATTGCAGATCTTAATACCCTGTCACAACCTTCATTAACATCATGGAACTGATAATTTGGAGCAAATCTTTGAAACCCCTCTGTGCTCGTGGTATCTGAATTTAACACTCTGTTGCTGGTAAATTCGTCGAATTGAGGAAGATGCATATGGGAATTGCTAAGCTTTATGCATCTGGAGCATGCACATTCTCCTCCAAGATATGATGGGAATGTTTGGAGGTACTCCGAGAGGGCAGTTTTGTACATTCGCCCTACTATTTTAAGCTTTTGTCGGGTTGCGGGTTTGAGAACCTAAAAAGGAATAATTAAATAAGTCCATTTTCACAGAATAATGATCTAAGCCATTCCATAGATGTTTATGAGCTCAAAGAAGTTAATATTTGATGATAAAAGTCATTCAATAAGATTAAAAATCATATATCTGAACTGGAGTCATCTTAAGCCTTGGCAATTGATCAAACTTGAATGGTATGTAATTGGTAGCTTTGCAACTTCAATGGTATGTAATTGGTTAGAATATTGTTTTATTACTGTCAGGTTCAGTATAGAAACCCTAAATTAGAATGCTGACAATTGATCAAACTTGAGACTTATAAGTTCATAAATTTGAGTAAATATAACTATTTGGTAGTATGTTACTAGTAATTGTTAAGCTTAATTCAATCAAGGTGTGGTGACCTTAAATCCTCTCAATTGTTGTTATTTATGAGTTATGACTCTAAATTAATCTTTTATTTGGGAGCATGTTGCAGGAGTTTTAAGATGAGATTTAAGGGCTTGAATGTTAAAAGGACTTTATGGGTTAGTATACGAGTTAGGGTATATTTTATGTAAGTTTAAGGGCTTAATGTGGCGGGGGTAGAGACCTATCTTGCTCACATTCGGACTTCGGGCTTAGGCCCTAGTAGGTTAGTCGTGAAGAGTGCATAAAGCTTACTTGAATAAAGGTCTGTGCAATAACTCTGCCAACTGAAGGAAGCCGGACAACAAACAAACAGCCCAGACGATTTGGATAGTTTTCTTGCAAAGTAGCTGAACAGGTTCTCAGTAGCTGCATGGGGAATCTTAGAGACAGTCCTTCACAATCCACCAATACTGTTATCTGAGGATTTTCAGAATCGACTAAGTGTAGGATTCCATGTTCTACCTGAGACACTGTGATGGCAAAAGTATTATCAAGATAATTTTTGTCTAAATATGTTCTATTATAATGGGAAGGAGCGTGACAAGAACTGATTAAGAAATCTTAAAAATGAGGGAACACACCTATCGCTTGAGCAAAGCGAGGTCTTTCACTAGGTGGCAAGCTGATGCAAGCAACAAGACGAATGATAAGACAAGGGCGGTTTTTAACATCAGATCCATGCCAAAACACCATATTTGACCATATCTCAAGTTCTTCTTCTGAAAGAATTCTGTAAGTCTCTCTCCAACGTATTGCCTTCTTGACTAATGTAAGCAAACATGAAAAATCACCATTTGCAGCGTAATGGAACCTACAAAGCTCATCCTCGTTTAATCTGCATAAACATCAGTGTGTCATACTTTTCTGCAATCATTGACAAATATTCATAAAACGAAGTATGATATGATGGGTATTTGAGGCTGAGTAGCAATAAGCTAGACAGCTGAAGTGAGATAATGTGATTAATTTGAATCTTCACATTTAAATATATCTTTATGAAGAGTTTCAGGACTTCAGATACATTTGTGTTCTACTTAGCTATTTAAGTCAATTATGCCCTCTAACCAAGGGAAAGAATTTCTTCCCTGTATCCATGTTTATATCAATTGGCAACTATTTTGAACTGAATAGATACAGTAATCCATAGACAAGGTTGTAAATGATTTCACAGAATTGATAGAGAAGTTAAAGATCTTATTCTTTAGTAAAGGTACTATCTATTACAAATTGATATAGAAAACTATAAGAAAGTAAGATGTAACACCCCAAAATGGGGCCTAGTTGTAACGAGTTGTACATGTAGCTTTATGAGTTGTATGTTGACTTTAATTGTTGTTAATTGTAGTGTACTTGTTGTTAAATGGTGTTCTATGTGTTAATTGGTGTTTTAAACGTGATTGGTGTTAATTGTGGATAAAAATGTGGTAATATGAAAAGTGTCATAAGTTGACCAAGTCGATAAATAGTTGAATGGTTTTATATAATGGTTCCAAAAATATCTCCGTTAGTTGAAACGGATAAACCTAAGTTGAGTTTTAAGTTGAATAGGGGAACAAAATACCCGAGATGGGGTATTGACCATTTAAGTCGGCCTTTGACTCTTTCTTATCCCCTGGAAAAGCTAAAACACACACACAACACATACTACACACGTACAAACACCTGCCCACCAAACCTTTGATCTTTTGAGAAGGAAATCAAGAAGAAAGTTGCTGATTGTGGTTTCTTTAACTGATTTCAGAAGCAATCCAGCTTTAGTTGCCTATCTTGTAAGTATATTTGAAATTTAAACCTAGTTTATGAACTTGATGAAGAAGATGAACCAATTGTTGATTAAATGGGGTTGTAAGATGTGTTTTGTTGTTAGTTTGTGTCAAGTTTATGTTAGTAAGTTCATATGTAGGCTAGAGATGACGTATAAACACTTGAAAATGGATTCAAGTTGATTTTGGTGTCAAAAATGGCGAGTTGCAGGTTCTGTCTCGAACAGAGCTGGTTTTTCTGTAAAAACCTTTCCTGCTGCCGTAGAAGAAAGTTCCTGCGGCCGTAGGGGCCGTTTTTATTCCTGCGGCCGTAGAAGTTCCTGCGGCCGTAGCAAAATGTTCTGCGGCCGTAGGAGGATGTTTTTCAGGATTATTGAAATTAAGCCTTCTGTGGCCGTAGAAAAAGGTTTCTGCGGCCGTAGGAGGGTATTTTATGTGTTTTATGAGGTTTACCACCTACGGGTGAAGGAATCAAGCCTACGGGCGTGGGTACATAACCTGCGGCCGTGGGTACCCAAAGGATACCTCCTGCGGGCGTAGGGAATGGTCCCTGCGGCCGTAGGTCATGGTTTCCTGGGGACACTCTCTGCGGGCGCAGGGTATATCTCTTGCGGCCGTAGGAGGCTGTCAGAAGCCATGTCGATTTTTTGTTGAGACAGTTGTTAGTGCAGTCAAATGTAGTGTATGCTAAGTGGTGTTTAAATCTATACCTATTGTGTTAGGTGATTCGGACGACTCTGGGGATTCCTGGGATTCCCGATTTCATTTATGCCTCCTGTAATCTCGAGGTGAGTACCGGTTTCCCATGAGTCTCAGTAGGTAAGTTATCTGTTGTACATGTTGATACGTGATTGGTGTATTCATACGTGGGACACGAGGTATGCTATGATAGAGTTATAATTGCATGTTTAATTACCAGTATGAAAGATAATTGTTGTGATTATATGTGCGCATGAACTGGATCCTAATTGTATCAGCTATTTGTTTATGAGATTTTGTCCGGACACTGACGGGTGAACAATTGAGGTCAGTCAGGTAGATGGGTGATAATATCTGGCTGGGTTCCCAGGGTCCTTAGGGGCTATGAATTAGGGAACTAACGGTACTCAGGGGTATACGCTTGGGTATGACTCTGTAGGCCGTTATTCCTCTATGAAATTGGGTTCTTTGCTTAGGCTGGAACCAGCATGATAGACAGAGTACACTATGTGGACTGCTTTTCGCTCCCCCACTGGTGCAATTGGCTGCGGCTGATTCCCCGGCTTGGGTTGTTGAGCGGGGCTAGCTACCCTGCGAGACACGACTCCTGCTGACATGATTGGTGCGCCGCAATATGATAGGATAGCTCTATGTGATGTTCCTATATGTGATAGCCTGCTTATTGTTGCTTATGTGTAATTGGTGCTCACTAGCTAGTTGTAGCTAACGGTGCAAGATTTCCCTTTTTCGCAGGTTGATGCTAGTTGGCTTGTAAGGCGGGCACTGATGGTAGTCTTTTGTTGTACATATCTTTTGGGGAACACATTTGTTGTATATAGATCCGGTTGTCGAAACTAGTTGGTAACGCTTATAGATTATGAACTTGGCTAACTCTTTTGATGTAATTAAACAGCCGAATCAGTTAGCGATGTTTTTGTAAATGGCGTTTAATTCCGCTGCACGCTTTTGATAATAGTTGTTAAAAAGTTTAAATTAACTCTAATTTTAAGCTCGTTAGAGGTGGCGTTACATAAGATATAATATTGAGGCGAAGAAACAACCAAAACTTTAGAAGTCCTATGTGATTGGAAAGTCCCATTAAAGCTGAAACATGAGTCAAATAGGATGATAGTAGAATAGTAGATATGTAATTTAACACATGATGTCAACCACCAAAAGACAACATATATACACAACTAACTGTCATAGTTAGATACGCAAATCCACTTAAGACATGTAAATACATGAAAAGGGATAAGATTGTTATTGATGACATAAATGAGAGTATGAAGTTTCGGCCTAGCAAATAAAGAAACTGATAACTATATCACTGACGAGTTTCAAGCTTAGTTTCTCTCATATGGCTAGAAGATAGAGGTTTCAGTTAAAAACTTAATTCTCATGTTTGGTATTATGTTTCTCTTGGCAGAAAACAATGATTACTTTGCTGAAAGTTAAACCACCGTTGGAAAGATGTGTAACTAAGGTGCTCCCCACCCATGTGGTTGTCCAATCAAATCCATTCATGGATAAAGCCATAAAAGTGTAGAGTAAGGGGTGCACGCGTCTTTGCCTTTCAAAGGAGAAAAAAAGAACTTGGAAAAGAAGATTGCTTAAAAACCACCCAAACAAAAGCCATGTTAGGGAAGCATTATTGTAAAACTGGCAGTGTTGCTATTTCCATGATCAATGCAGAAAATGATAGTATTTACATCACTAAAATAGGTAAGATTATTAAATCCTTAATCAGATAATGTTTCAAATAGAGATTATGAGATATGAATTTTAAGTTTGATTGGATTCATATTCTAGTGGTTCAATCAAGCATCAGACAAAGAGTTGGTTTACCTCTTAAATGTAGACGCTACCTAGGAGAGTTCTATCTCTCAAATACAGGCTTTAATTTGTTCGTTTACTGATTGCATCACTAGTTTGTTAGCTTTTTCTTCATTACTAATATATTTTTCTCCAGGTCCTATTGCCAAAAACTGATTTTTCAAACTCTTGGGAAGACTTTGAACCTGCAAGCTAATGGGTCAAAACTAAGAAAGTTCAGCTAAACCTTGTATTAATGCACAATAGTGCATGTCATGTAACACTTGTATTGGCTTCAATCCCGAGTCAGGAAAGCAATTTGTAGGTTGAGCTCAATCTGAGAGCACAGAATGTGCCAATATGAGAACTTGAAACAATCAAGATATAGGCTTGTTGTTAATAGCCAACAACAATGTGCCAATATGAGAACTTGAAACAAAGCAGAAAATGCTATTGGAACTTCTATCAATGATTCAACTGCGGAATCTTAATGGAAATAATAACTTATCTTACTTGTCGCTCCTGGTCTATTTAAATCTGCTATAAAAAATTAATGTACTCAACAGCTTTTTTTTTTTTAATCAATTATTCTACATATCAGCACTAGACTCTGAGGCATGTAATTAATTTGTATCCAGATTCTAGAGATCACCTTTCTGGTAAATGAACACCCTGGTTGTCCAGCTCTCTATACAGATCATGCAGCCATTTTGTAGATGTATGACGTGACTGAGCTTCACCTTCAACCCTGCAACGTACATGTCATAACAAATGTAAAACAGAAGATGGTTGTGAGTTCAAGTCTCATGTGAGGCATTATTTGACTGTTAAAAAATGTAAACAAAATCGATTATACTTCTTCACATACCTCACATCAGGCAACACAAGTTGTGATTCTGGAACGACGTCACAATCGCTTCTTCTATCTGAATTTTCTATGTCATCCGAGTCAAGATCGTTTTGTCCTGACTGATCAGATAAAGTTGTTGCTATAGAGAGCACCAGTAATGGCCTTGACAATATCTAGCAGTAAGAAAAACTATAGCTGTCAACATTCAAGAACTTTCAAAAGAGTAATGGATGGATCTTTAAGAAGGGCCTATAAAATACTGCCATATTGTGGAAAAAAGGGGCATGGGCGATGAATGCTTGATGTCTAAAACATCAGAGCAATGCAGGTTAAAGAGCTAAGATTCAGCTAAAATGCGGTTAAACAGTAAGTACCATAAATATCTAAGAAGATTTTCTTCACCACTTATACTCATCTTATGGTCCCAGAAACTCCCGTATTTTCAATTTTATACAATTATCAGCATTAGAAATATCCCTGCTCACAATGAGTAACTAGATAATATTTAAGTTATCAGAAGTGAGGGGGTATGATATCATATGCAACTTTTACATAACCATCTAGACATCGTTGTTAATAATAAAGATGCAAGACATATGTATCCATCTTATTCCATAAAGAGACACAAAGACAAACCTGCGCCCCTTTGATCAAATTCCTGAAAGGATCCCATCTTTGGAGCCATTTAAGTGGTGGATAGCAAAAAACTTGTAGAGCCTGAAGACCAGACCATACAAAAGGGCACCGGGCCTTTGATAATCTCCTTACTGTCTCCAAGGCACCAACTTTCAGTAAAAACAATGCCACGTTGTTCATAGAAGATTTTCTGATTGTACCATTGTTAAACAAAGGTACTTTTTCTAAAATTGTGTGGGAAAGAGGCTTGGAGCCAGAAGCAATTATAGTTAATCTGGAATCTTTTCTGCTGCTCATGGAACCTGCTGCTTCAGAGCTTGTGGTTGGAACATAATTGATAAATGAATCTCCCATTATAAAGAACTCTCAAGAAAACATTCTTGCAACTCAGGAAACAATGTGAATGATATTTCCAAGAAAGAACCCCAATCTGACCAACAGAATCATTTTCAAGCTGCTAACTTATTCGCAATCCACCAGAATATACAAATGTACACCTTGTACAGGTTAGAATGTAAATCAGTCTATTATGAGGTGCAATACACATTGAATGGAAAAGAAAGAAACTGCAAGGAGCAACCAATTGGGAGCGGGGGGGGGGGGGGGGGGGGGGGGGGGGGGGGGGACAAAACAAATATGTGAATACTAGTTGTCAGCCTTCATTAAGTATTTCAAATTACAAAATTTACAGTTGCACTTACCTGAATAAATATATACAAGATCACAAAAATGGGAGAAACATGAGCATTAAACTGTTTGGGAGAATGGTTATTGACTACACTTATAATTACATTGTGGCAAGTATTCTCAATTTTGGTGACAAAGAGATAGTGATTGCCTTTAGCCTTTCTTTGTCGTTGAGGCAAGTTGTTTTAGTTAAAACTAAATATCATATGAACTCATATCTAAAACTAAAAGCACACTTAACAAATTTGTTTTCATACAATTGTCCATCCTTCACCTGTACAGAGGTGGAGTGTGCTCTCACAATGAAGTTTAGTATGTTACAATAATATCTAAGTTCACTTTTCTTAATGTACACTATTTTAATTCTAATTCATTTTTCCGTTCGTTCAGTTTGGGAACTTTATCATTATACTCTTGATCCTCATGATAATTATTAGTTTTAAAAGCATAATCTGTATTATCCTAGTACTTACTTTGTCTACATTATGAGTTTAACTTAGACTTTTAGGTGTTAGATATTTTAATTTCCAGATCTTATTCTTTTCTAGTATACAACTAAACTAAAGTTCCTTAGTAACTCTTTTAGTCATGATTCTATTCCCTCTCCTCACTCAAACAACACATCTATAATGAAGGGTTAACTTAGTGGCCAGCTGGATGTCTTACCTACGGTTGTTAAGGGTCAATTAAATGAATAAAAAAAAACACATACATGATTGAAGATTCACCAATGTAACAATATAATATAGTACATCTGTTGATGTATGTCTAGTAAAATTACCAACAACAATCAACATTGAAAATATACGTACTTAGGAGGTGTTTGTTTTAGCTACTCATGGGCTTACTTTCCTGGCTTATTTTTCATAAGTCCATTTTTTCCGGCTTATTTCTTTTTTTGAGTCATAATAAGCCCGAAAGTAATAAATAAGCCGGAAAAAATGAGCTTATTATTAATAAGCCCACAATAAGCTTAGCCAAACAACCCCTTATATCTAAGCATGAAAACTATCCTGATGCATCACTAAACTTTACATCTACGCATCGATAAAAGACGTGTGGTTATGACTTTAAAGATGGGTACACAAGTAGTCAACTTCAAGAGTAGAATGCACTGTTTGAAGCTTATAGAAATATCAATGTTAGGAAATTTACACCCAATTTGGAATGTTTCTAGTAGTAAGTGTGACACAAAAGAAACTTCTACCTTCTTACCAAACGGGGGAGTTACTTTAGGTCTTTACAGATGATTAAATGATCACAAGGCTGTCTATTTTGCTCAAGTTAATTAATCTATCAATTATCATCATAACCAGTAGTACAATATGAAAGCAAATAGCAATATGTGAACTTGAAAACTAGATTAATATTTTTGATACTGCATGAAGGAACTATCAGATTGACACATAAATATGTAACTAATATCAAAAAGCATTAAATTGTAAATAAAAAACTAGGGTATGAACTAAAATTAGTGCTACCAAGACTAAATTCAAACCTCATACTTATTTAATGTTAGCGTCAATACCTATTATAGATGATGTACTCACATTATGTCTAAATTATTAAAACATGTAAATAACTGATATTTTTAATGAAGTAATATGTAAATGTAATAACACATATCATTTTCACATAACTAAATATATGCTTTCCATATTCTATAATTTTTAGGTTTAATATGGTAAACAATATTTTGAAATTAGATAATTCATTATGGTGTAATTATTGTATAATAAATATTCTAATAAGAGAAAAACTTTAATCACCGGTTAGAATTACCAAATTTGTTTATCCAATTAAATTATTGTCAACTCTATGAATTAAATGAGCAAGTACAAACGCTGCTAATTTTACAAGACCTTTAAGACGCTTTCATCTTGCATTAGGATGAAAAGTCAATTTTTCAAAAAATAAAGGGTTTGCACTTGGAGTTCATGAATATGAAGTTTGCTGGTTCGGTATCTATCTTCTTTCTTCAAATGTGAAGACGCAAAACCACCATTTACGTACCTGGACTCCCGATGGGAGCCAACATGAATCTTGCATAAAATTGGAAATCAATGGTGGCAGATCATGCACTACAAGAAATTGGGGTCTTTACCCACACACCTTATTTGTGGGTAAAACATAAACATATGTGAGTAATTATCTTTACCTACACAAAAAACATGTGTTACCATATGTGGCCTCATGACTGTAGGTAAAGATATGTACTCACACATATTATGTGTAGGTAAAGATATGTACTCACACATATTATGTGTAGGTAAAGATAGTAATATATACCTACACATATATGTGTTTAAAAGTACTCGATATGTGTCGGTAAAGATGTTATAATTTAGTTGTTTGGCGACGTGGTTGATGACATGGCATACATTGATGATGTGGCAAATTACGTGGCATACAGTGATTTGAAAGAAAATGGTTCTCTATTTCTTTCCTTTCTTTTCAATTCTTTTCTTTTTCTTTACTTTCATTCTCTCCTTTCCTCCTTTAAATAACTCGAGAACGAGACGTTAATTGTCTGACAAGTGGTGGTGAAAACTGAAGATTGGTAACCAAGCTTTTATGTTCAAGAGTCATATGTGCCACCCAATCCATGGAATTCAAAGAAGGGATTCCTCCTCATTTGCTATTTCCAAAAAAAGCTAGAGTTTGGTCGAATATATATATATATATATATATATATATATATATATATATATATATATATATATATATATATATATATATATATATATATATTGAAGGCATAATTAAGCCTCTTTGTTCTCTTAATTTAAACATGGATGAGTTTTTTACTGGGGCTATGGTAAAATGGAAATAACACTCATTTTGGCTTGATCTCCCCAATATGTATATTATGGAAAGAAAAGTACAACACCTATTTTTGGTTTTGTAAAAAACAAAAAAGGTGTGGAAATGGTTATTGGATTGGGTCAATCTAAGTCTTCAACATCATGCATAGCTGGCTGAACCATTGAGGTGGCTGCTTAATAGTTGAAACTTGGTAAAGAAGAAGAAACTTTTAGAGTGTCGTTGGAAGTTTTGCTTTGGTTTGTGTGGAAGTCGCGCAATAGTTTAGTGTTTAAAGAAAAAAGTTTTTTTAGCCCAGCTAGTTGCAATCGAAATTTAAGCAAACTTATTTATTTGGATGAAGTTTATGTCCAATTGTAAATAGTTAGTTTCATCTATGTGTCTCTTTTTCCAATAATACTTATAATATATTACTATAAACAAAAATGAAATAACATAAAAATAAATATAATTTGTTTGTTAGAAAACAGTAACACATGATACAAAAAGATAAAATAGTAATTAAAAGTCAAAACAATAATGAAAACTTATATTTTTCGGACAATACATACAAATTATACTATATAACATTTATTAGGATAAATGAACAGTAACCCTTTATATTTAGTATTTTTAATTGATTTGTAAAAGCTATAATAACCATTGTCTCTGCTGAGTTGGTTGGTACTTCACTTTTTGAGCAAAGCATCCCAGCTTATAATTGTTTTCCTGCTACTTGCACATATCCAAGTACATCTATATTTATTTTGGTAAGCAATAAACTAAACTAATTTTATATAATAATTTACTTTTAAATTCTTTATTTTTCAATTTCAACATTATATTACTTTCTAATTGAACGAAAGTAAACTCAAATAACCTTTTAAACGCTTTTAATTTAAATGATAAATATTAAACATAAATAAAAAGATACGAATAATTATAAAAATATAAAGGAAATAAGAATTTAAAAAAATAGCGACATGCGACATCAACACAAGAACAACGGTGTAAGCATCGAGATGAGGTTGAGGGTAGATATGAGTTGTGAAGGTAAAAACATAATATTATGATACGAGAGATATGATTGTGTTTTTGTACTGGTCATCGATAATTATTTCGGTTATTAAGATTTGTAATGTTAAATGTTATATCTGATTTAATAAGAAACATACAAAACCTAAAATGGTTTCAATCTGAACTAAATGACGGAATGCACAAGCGAATACTATTTCACAACTTTTACAAGTAAGTAATTTTATCCCACTGCGAAGCGCGATGTATTAAAACTCGTTTAAACTAATACCTTTTTCTAATTTGGGCCGTTTCCAACATCGGTGAAGTATGAGTCTATGAGATATGAGTTTTTACATATATTTTAATTCTAATATAAATAAAAGACTAATTTGGATTAAGTTTATTATATGATTTTAGTCCTTTATTTAACAAAATTAAATTTATTGTATGATTTTAAATATTCATTTTGTAAAAAATAAGTTGGTTTTAATCTTGACTTAATTTGAATAAAAAATTTAGGAAGAATTTTACGTTTTTCTTAAACCTTAAAATATCAGTTAATTTTTTTATAAAATGTTATTGATGAAAAAAAATATATTTGTCCGCACTAATTTACAAATATTGTACTTACCCTTTATAACATTTTAAAATAACATATTCAATCAAAGTTTTAGTTTTATCGTCTTAAAATAAATTATAAACATTTTAAATTATTTTTAGTTATTATCAATAATGATTTGATCTTATAGTCCATAATAATTGTAACAATAATAATGGATAACTTATACAAGAAAATACAATTGTGTCTCCTCGTATCATGATACCACATTTCCTCCGTGTCCTTCACATCGACGCTTCAATTACTGGTCTGGATTTAACGACGTCTCTGATCATATTTAAAGATTCTTATTTCTTTTTCTTGTTTTATAATTTAATAATTTTTGTTAGTATTTAATATTTATAATTATTTAAAATCAACTTGTGTGGAGCAGTTAATTAATAATTATAATATTTAAGGGGGTGTTTGTTTTAGCTTATCAGTGGCTTGTTTTCCGAGCTTATTTTTTCATAAGCCCATTTTTTCCGGCTTATTTTTCTTCTAGTAACTCATAATAAGCTAAAAAGTTAGAAAATAAGCCATAAAAAACTAGCTTATAAAAAATAAACCCAGAAAATAAGCCCAAAGAGAAAAACAAACACCCCCTAACTCCCTAAGTATCGATGCTCGATAGTAGTTTCAACTTTCAACCATCATTAATGGTGGGTTTGAACCTCAATAATGGACCCCTGAAATTGTTGTCATCGAAGGTCAAAATCGATAATGTCACATTTTGGAATTATATTCTTATATTTGTTAAACTAAACAACAAGTGTGGCTGTAGTTTAGTGGTAAGAATTCCACGTTGTGGCCGTGGAGACCTGGGCTCGAATCCCAGCAGCCACATCTAAACAACCTTTTTTATTGTAATCCTTTTTGTGCTCAGTCAAGTCAAACCTTTGTTATAAAAATAACTTTACAATGTATTTTTTGAAATTTATTTAACAATTTTGTAACATTTGGTCGATCTATTATTTGCATTTAACTTGTCCATTTAAAAAAAAATATCTAAAAAAGGTAAATTGCCTTAAATAAGTAAATAACAACATATTTGGCTTTTCTTTTACCGATGAGTCTTATCACATACTTTTATAAAATTTCTCAAAAACATATTTGCTACCAATCATATGAACTTTTTACCAGTATGAGGTTATCCGGGTTTTACACAAATATCTCATTAAGAGATACATTATTGCATGAAACTTTAAATCATCTAACAAGATATCTACTATTTACTCCTACTTAAAAGTGGTAAACTGGGACGACTTTCAGGATCAATTATGCCAGCAATAAGAGCAATCAGCACCCAAACCATAAGAATGCCCACAATTGCAGATCTTAATACCCTGTCACAACCTTCATTAACATCATGGAACTGATAATTTGGAGCAAATCTTTGAAACCCCTCTGTGCTCGTGGTATCTGAATTTAACACTCTGTTGCTGGTAAATTCGTCGAATTGAGGAAGATGCATATGGGAATTGCTAAGCTTTATGCATCTGGAGCATGCACATTCTCCTCCAAGATATGATGGGAATGTTTGGAGGTACTCCGAGAGGGCAGTTTTGTACATTCGCCCTACTATTTTAAGCTTTTGTCGGGTTGCGGGTTTGAGAACCTAAAAAGGAATAATTAAATAAGTCCATTTTCACAGAATAATGATCTAAGCCATTCCATAGATGTTTATGAGCTCAAAGAAGTTAATATTTGATGATAAAAGTCATTCAATAAGATTAAAAATCATATATCTGAACTGGAGTCATCTTAAGCCTTGGCAATTGATCAAACTTGAATGGTATGTAATTGGTAGCTTTGCAACTTCAATGGTATGTAATTGGTTAGAATATTGTTTTATTACTGTCAGGTTCAGTATAGAAACCCTAAATTAGAATGCTGACAATTGATCAAACTTGAGACTTATAAGTTCATAAATTTGAGTAAATATAACTATTTGGTAGTATGTTACTAGTAATTGTTAAGCTTAATTCAATCAAGGTGTGGTGACCTTAAATCCTCTCAATTGTTGTTATTTATGAGTTATGACTCTAAATTAATCTTTTATTTGGGAGCATGTTGCAGGAGTTTTAAGATGAGATTTAAGGGCTTGAATGTTAAAAGGACTTTATGGGTTAGTATACGAGTTAGGGTATATTTTATGTAAGTTTAAGGGCTTAATGTGGCGGGGGTAGAGACCTATCTTGCTCACATTCGGACTTCGGGCTTAGGCCCTAGTAGGTTAGTCGTGAAGAGTGCATAAAGCTTACTTGAATAAAGGTCTGTGCAATAACTCTGCCAACTGAAGGAAGCCGGACAACAAACAAACAGCCCAGACGATTTGGATAGTTTTCTTGCAAAGTAGCTGAACAGGTTCTCAGTAGCTGCATGGGGAATCTTAGAGACAGTCCTTCACAATCCACCAATACTGTTATCTGAGGATTTTCAGAATCGACTAAGTGTAGGATTCCATGTTCTACCTGAGACACTGTGATGGCAAAAGTATTATCAAGATAATTTTTGTCTAAATATGTTCTATTATAATGGGAAGGAGCGTGACAAGAACTGATTAAGAAATCTTAAAAATGAGGGAACACACCTATCGCTTGAGCAAAGCGAGGTCTTTCACTAGGTGGCAAGCTGATGCAAGCAACAAGACGAATGATAAGACAAGGGCGGTTTTTAACATCAGATCCATGCCAAAACACCATATTTGACCATATCTCAAGTTCTTCTTCTGAAAGAATTCTGTAAGTCTCTCTCCAACGTATTGCCTTCTTGACTAATGTAAGCAAACATGAAAAATCACCATTTGCAGCGTAATGGAACCTACAAAGCTCATCCTCGTTTAATCTGCATAAACATCAGTGTGTCATACTTTTCTGCAATCATTGACAAATATTCATAAAACGAAGTATGATATGATGGGTATTTGAGGCTGAGTAGCAATAAGCTAGACAGCTGAAGTGAGATAATGTGATTAATTTGAATCTTCACATTTAAATATATCTTTATGAAGAGTTTCAGGACTTCAGATACATTTGTGTTCTACTTAGCTATTTAAGTCAATTATGCCCTCTAACCAAGGGAAAGAATTTCTTCCCTGTATCCATGTTTATATCAATTGGCAACTATTTTGAACTGAATAGATACAGTAATCCATAGACAAGGTTGTAAATGATTTCACAGAATTGATAGAGAAGTTAAAGATCTTATTCTTTAGTAAAGGTACTATCTATTACAAATTGATATAGAAAACTATAAGAAAGTAAGATGTAACACCCCAAAATGGGGCCTAGTTGTAACGAGTTGTACATGTAGCTTTATGAGTTGTATGTTGACTTTAATTGTTGTTAATTGTAGTGTACTTGTTGTTAAATGGTGTTCTATGTGTTAATTGGTGTTTTAAACGTGATTGGTGTTAATTGTGGATAAAAATGTGGTAATATGAAAAGTGTCATAAGTTGACCAAGTCGATAAATAGTTGAATGGTTTTATATAATGGTTCCAAAAATATCTCCGTTAGTTGAAACGGATAAACCTAAGTTGAGTTTTAAGTTGAATAGGGGAACAAAATACCCGAGATGGGGTATTGACCATTTAAGTCGGCCTTTGACTCTTTCTTATCCCCTGGAAAAGCTAAAACACACACACAACACATACTACACACGTACAAACACCTGCCCACCAAACCTTTGATCTTTTGAGAAGGAAATCAAGAAGAAAGTTGCTGATTGTGGTTTCTTTAACTGATTTCAGAAGCAATCCAGCTTTAGTTGCCTATCTTGTAAGTATATTTGAAATTTAAACCTAGTTTATGAACTTGATGAAGAAGATGAACCAATTGTTGATTAAATGGGGTTGTAAGATGTGTTTTGTTGTTAGTTTGTGTCAAGTTTATGTTAGTAAGTTCATATGTAGGCTAGAGATGACGTATAAACACTTGAAAATGGATTCAAGTTGATTTTGGTGTCAAAAATGGCGAGTTGCAGGTTCTGTCTCGAACAGAGCTGGTTTTTCTGTAAAAACCTTTCCTGCTGCCGTAGAAGAAAGTTCCTGCGGCCGTAGGGGCCGTTTTTATTCCTGCGGCCGTAGAAGTTCCTGCGGCCGTAGCAAAATGTTCTGCGGCCGTAGGAGGATGTTTTTCAGGATTATTGAAATTAAGCCTTCTGTGGCCGTAGAAAAAGGTTTCTGCGGCCGTAGGAGGGTATTTTATGTGTTTTATGAGGTTTACCACCTACGGGTGAAGGAATCAAGCCTACGGGCGTGGGTACATAACCTGCGGCCGTGGGTACCCAAAGGATACCTCCTGCGGGCGTAGGGAATGGTCCCTGCGGCCGTAGGTCATGGTTTCCTGGGGACACTCTCTGCGGGCGCAGGGTATATCTCTTGCGGCCGTAGGAGGCTGTCAGAAGCCATGTCGATTTTTTGTTGAGACAGTTGTTAGTGCAGTCAAATGTAGTGTATGCTAAGTGGTGTTTAAATCTATACCTATTGTGTTAGGTGATTCGGACGACTCTGGGGATTCCTGGGATTCCCGATTTCATTTATGCCTCCTGTAATCTCGAGGTGAGTACCGGTTTCCCATGAGTCTCAGTAGGTAAGTTATCTGTTGTACATGTTGATACGTGATTGGTGTATTCATACGTGGGACACGAGGTATGCTATGATAGAGTTATAATTGCATGTTTAATTACCAGTATGAAAGATAATTGTTGTGATTATATGTGCGCATGAACTGGATCCTAATTGTATCAGCTATTTGTTTATGAGATTTTGTCCGGACACTGACGGGTGAACAATTGAGGTCAGTCAGGTAGATGGGTGATAATATCTGGCTGGGTTCCCAGGGTCCTTAGGGGCTATGAATTAGGGAACTAACGGTACTCAGGGGTATACGCTTGGGTATGACTCTGTAGGCCGTTATTCCTCTATGAAATTGGGTTCTTTGCTTAGGCTGGAACCAGCATGATAGACAGAGTACACTATGTGGACTGCTTTTCGCTCCCCCACTGGTGCAATTGGCTGCGGCTGATTCCCCGGCTTGGGTTGTTGAGCGGGGCTAGCTACCCTGCGAGACACGACTCCTGCTGACATGATTGGTGCGCCGCAATATGATAGGATAGCTCTATGTGATGTTCCTATATGTGATAGCCTGCTTATTGTTGCTTATGTGTAATTGGTGCTCACTAGCTAGTTGTAGCTAACGGTGCAAGATTTCCCTTTTTCGCAGGTTGATGCTAGTTGGCTTGTAAGGCGGGCACTGATGGTAGTCTTTTGTTGTACATATCTTTTGGGGAACACATTTGTTGTATATAGATCCGGTTGTCGAAACTAGTTGGTAACGCTTATAGATTATGAACTTGGCTAACTCTTTTGATGTAATTAAACAGCCGAATCAGTTAGCGATGTTTTTGTAAATGGCGTTTAATTCCGCTGCACGCTTTTGATAATAGTTGTTAAAAAGTTTAAATTAACTCTAATTTTAAGCTCGTTAGAGGTGGCGTTACATAAGATATAATATTGAGGCGAAGAAACAACCAAAACTTTAGAAGTCCTATGTGATTGGAAAGTCCCATTAAAGCTGAAACATGAGTCAAATAGGATGATAGTAGAATAGTAGATATGTAATTTAACACATGATGTCAACCACCAAAAGACAACATATATACACAACTAACTGTCATAGTTAGATACGCAAATCCACTTAAGACATGTAAATACATGAAAAGGGATAAGATTGTTATTGATGACATAAATGAGAGTATGAAGTTTCGGCCTAGCAAATAAAGAAACTGATAACTATATCACTGACGAGTTTCAAGCTTAGTTTCTCTCATATGGCTAGAAGATAGAGGTTTCAGTTAAAAACTTAATTCTCATGTTTGGTATTATGTTTCTCTTGGCAGAAAACAATGATTACTTTGCTGAAAGTTAAACCACCGTTGGAAAGATGTGTAACTAAGGTGCTCCCCACCCATGTGGTTGTCCAATCAAATCCATTCATGGATAAAGCCATAAAAGTGTAGAGTAAGGGGTGCACGCGTCTTTGCCTTTCAAAGGAGAAAAAAAGAACTTGGAAAAGAAGATTGCTTAAAAACCACCCAAACAAAAGCCATGTTAGGGAAGCATTATTGTAAAACTGGCAGTGTTGCTATTTCCATGATCAATGCAGAAAATGATAGTATTTACATCACTAAAATAGGTAAGATTATTAAATCCTTAATCAGATAATGTTTCAAATAGAGATTATGAGATATGAATTTTAAGTTTGATTGGATTCATATTCTAGTGGTTCAATCAAGCATCAGACAAAGAGTTGGTTTACCTCTTAAATGTAGACGCTACCTAGGAGAGTTCTATCTCTCAAATACAGGCTTTAATTTGTTCGTTTACTGATTGCATCACTAGTTTGTTAGCTTTTTCTTCATTACTAATATATTTTTCTCCAGGTCCTATTGCCAAAAACTGATTTTTCAAACTCTTGGGAAGACTTTGAACCTGCAAGCTAATGGGTCAAAACTAAGAAAGTTCAGCTAAACCTTGTATTAATGCACAATAGTGCATGTCATGTAACACTTGTATTGGCTTCAATCCCGAGTCAGGAAAGCAATTTGTAGGTTGAGCTCAATCTGAGAGCACAGAATGTGCCAATATGAGAACTTGAAACAATCAAGATATAGGCTTGTTGTTAATAGCCAACAACAATGTGCCAATATGAGAACTTGAAACAAAGCAGAAAATGCTATTGGAACTTCTATCAATGATTCAACTGCGGAATCTTAATGGAAATAATAACTTATCTTACTTGTCGCTCCTGGTCTATTTAAATCTGCTATAAAAAATTAATGTACTCAACAGCTTTTTTTTTTTTAATCAATTATTCTACATATCAGCACTAGACTCTGAGGCATGTAATTAATTTGTATCCAGATTCTAGAGATCACCTTTCTGGTAAATGAACACCCTGGTTGTCCAGCTCTCTATACAGATCATGCAGCCATTTTGTAGATGTATGACGTGACTGAGCTTCACCTTCAACCCTGCAACGTACATGTCATAACAAATGTAAAACAGAAGATGGTTGTGAGTTCAAGTCTCATGTGAGGCATTATTTGACTGTTAAAAAATGTAAACAAAATCGATTATACTTCTTCACATACCTCACATCAGGCAACACAAGTTGTGATTCTGGAACGACGTCACAATCGCTTCTTCTATCTGAATTTTCTATGTCATCCGAGTCAAGATCGTTTTGTCCTGACTGATCAGATAAAGTTGTTGCTATAGAGAGCACCAGTAATGGCCTTGACAATATCTAGCAGTAAGAAAAACTATAGCTGTCAACATTCAAGAACTTTCAAAAGAGTAATGGATGGATCTTTAAGAAGGGCCTATAAAATACTGCCATATTGTGGAAAAAAGGGGCATGGGCGATGAATGCTTGATGTCTAAAACATCAGAGCAATGCAGGTTAAAGAGCTAAGATTCAGCTAAAATGCGGTTAAACAGTAAGTACCATAAATATCTAAGAAGATTTTCTTCACCACTTATACTCATCTTATGGTCCCAGAAACTCCCGTATTTTCAATTTTATACAATTATCAGCATTAGAAATATCCCTGCTCACAATGAGTAACTAGATAATATTTAAGTTATCAGAAGTGAGGGGGTATGATATCATATGCAACTTTTACATAACCATCTAGACATCGTTGTTAATAATAAAGATGCAAGACATATGTATCCATCTTATTCCATAAAGAGACACAAAGACAAACCTGCGCCCCTTTGATCAAATTCCTGAAAGGATCCCATCTTTGGAGCCATTTAAGTGGTGGATAGCAAAAAACTTGTAGAGCCTGAAGACCAGACCATACAAAAGGGCACCGGGCCTTTGATAATCTCCTTACTGTCTCCAAGGCACCAACTTTCAGTAAAAACAATGCCACGTTGTTCATAGAAGATTTTCTGATTGTACCATTGTTAAACAAAGGTACTTTTTCTAAAATTGTGTGGGAAAGAGGCTTGGAGCCAGAAGCAATTATAGTTAATCTGGAATCTTTTCTGCTGCTCATGGAACCTGCTGCTTCAGAGCTTGTGGTTGGAACATAATTGATAAATGAATCTCCCATTATAAAGAACTCTCAAGAAAACATTCTTGCAACTCAGGAAACAATGTGAATGATATTTCCAAGAAAGAACCCCAATCTGACCAACAGAATCATTTTCAAGCTGCTAACTTATTCGCAATCCACCAGAATATACAAATGTACACCTTGTACAGGTTAGAATGTAAATCAGTCTATTATGAGGTGCAATACACATTGAATGGAAAAGAAAGAAACTGCAAGGAGCAACCAATTGGGAGCGGGGGGGGGGGGGGGGGGGGGGGACAAAACAAATATGTGAATACTAGTTGTCAGCCTTCATTAAGTATTTCAAATTACAAAATTTACAGTTGCACTTACCTGAATAAATATATACAAGATCACAAAAATGGGAGAAACATGAGCATTAAACTGTTTGGGAGAATGGTTATTGACTACACTTATAATTACATTGTGGCAAGTATTCTCAATTTTGGTGACAAAGAGATAGTGATTGCCTTTAGCCTTTCTTTGTCGTTGAGGCAAGTTGTTTTAGTTAAAACTAAATATCATATGAACTCATATCTAAAACTAAAAGCACACTTAACAAATTTGTTTTCATACAATTGTCCATCCTTCACCTGTACAGAGGTGGAGTGTGCTCTCACAATGAAGTTTAGTATGTTACAATAATATCTAAGTTCACTTTTCTTAATGTACACTATTTTAATTCTAATTCATTTTTCCGTTCGTTCAGTTTGGGAACTTTATCATTATACTCTTGATCCTCATGATAATTATTAGTTTTAAAAGCATAATCTGTATTATCCTAGTACTTACTTTGTCTACATTATGAGTTTAACTTAGACTTTTAGGTGTTAGATATTTTAATTTCCAGATCTTATTCTTTTCTAGTATACAACTAAACTAAAGTTCCTTAGTAACTCTTTTAGTCATGATTCTATTCCCTCTCCTCACTCAAACAACACATCTATAATGAAGGGTTAACTTAGTGGCCAGCTGGATGTCTTACCTACGGTTGTTAAGGGTCAATTAAATGAATAAAAAAAAACACATACATGATTGAAGATTCACCAATGTAACAATATAATATAGTACATCTGTTGATGTATGTCTAGTAAAATTACCAACAACAATCAACATTGAAAATATACGTACTTAGGAGGTGTTTGTTTTAGCTACTCATGGGCTTACTTTCCTGGCTTATTTTTCATAAGTCCATTTTTTCCGGCTTATTTCTTTTTTTGAGTCATAATAAGCCCGAAAGTAATAAATAAGCCGGAAAAAATGAGCTTATTATTAATAAGCCCACAATAAGCTTAGCCAAACAACCCCTTATATCTAAGCATGAAAACTATCCTGATGCATCACTAAACTTTACATCTACGCATCGATAAAAGACGTGTGGTTATGACTTTAAAGATGGGTACACAAGTAGTCAACTTCAAGAGTAGAATGCACTGTTTGAAGCTTATAGAAATATCAATGTTAGGAAATTTACACCCAATTTGGAATGTTTCTAGTAGTAAGTGTGACACAAAAGAAACTTCTACCTTCTTACCAAACGGGGGAGTTACTTTAGGTCTTTACAGATGATTAAATGATCACAAGGCTGTCTATTTTGCTCAAGTTAATTAATCTATCAATTATCATCATAACCAGTAGTACAATATGAAAGCAAATAGCAATATGTGAACTTGAAAACTAGATTAATTACTTCTTTCTGTCAAGAAACTCCTTGACATATAATGCAACATGATAGAATCTAGATAGGCATGTGAACTTCAAAACCAGATCGGCTAATTGTAGAAGCCAATTGTAACAGTCTTGTACAGAATAACCATGTACGACAGACATGGGTGATCATAAAGTGAGTCTAAATTGAAAGGACTAAACTTTTAAGGCGAAGCTACAGAAAAACCCTAAATCTTCTAAGTTAAATGTCATTCAAATCACCCATAATCATGACAAACTAAATCATGGTATCAAATCGTAATTCTGAGCCACGTTCATACGAAAAAGAGTGTTATTACATCATTCTTCAAATAAACAATAGGAAGAAAAAAAAAACGAATTTGACGAGCAAACAAAATGAAAATAAAAAATTTCACCTGGAACAGCTGATTTGCTCGAATCATCCATGGATGGTGTCACTTGATCTTTGATTGGAAACAGATGTAGTAATCAGTCTAGTGATCTGAGAGGTTTTCGTTTAGCAACAACTCGCTGTTTGTTTGTTTTGTTTTGGCTTGGTTTGGTTTATTTGTTTCGCGCTGTCTGTAGGAGAAGCCGTCCACGTCAATTGAAGGCCAGTTGGCTATCTAACTCCTTATTTATTTCATTCAAACTATTACGGGGTATTTTGTTTTTAGTAAAGCAAACACACAAATATATGGAATTTCATGATTTTATATTTGTTGATTAATCAAGGAAAAAAAATAGAAATAATTGTTTGAAATTCGGCATGGTAAGCACAAATATTCTATTACAAAATATGTAAGAAAGCTTAAAAAATTATAATTTTTAATTATCATAAATAAGGCTGGTTTAAGTATGGATTAAAAAAGTAACCATCCAGAACTCATAAATTTTAAGGGTTGATATTGTTAAATATGTTTTGTATACTTGTATATATGTTCAGCCCCTTTTACAACAAACCCATCAAGAAAAACGAAAAGAGGATCTGATGCAAAAGGAACATTAATACTCTCAAACATCACAAACTAAATCGCGAAGTAACAAATTGAGAAGTGTTTATTGTTAATCCGACTGATATTGTTGATTAATAGATGCCTCTATTGGTTTCATCATATGCAATTAATTGTTTTTTTTATTGATTGATACCTGCCGTTTATCTATTGTAATTATAAATTCATCTTTTTTCAATTTGGTTTCATGTATTTGATAAATTGATTTGCTTTGTTGATTGCAATGATTATATTATGTTTATATGCATAATGTTATTTGTATCTTGAGAGCCCATGTGTAAATTTTTACAATTTTGTTGCTTTTAAATTCCCTTTATCTTGATTTTAATCAAGTGCAAAGGGCTATTTATTCTTTACATCCTATTTTTTTAGTTGATAAATGTGTTTATACATGTTTGTGAGCATTCTTTTAGCGTACTTGAACCTAAATTTCTTGTTTTACGATTAAGTGTTGTTTTATATTTACCATCATGCTTCTTTCATTTAAACTTGTTAGGTATTTGTGTATATGTATCATATTTCAAGCTCGTATAAACACGGGTCAATGTGTAAGGTCTTGGATATATGGGTTTATAATTAAAAGTAAACGAATGAAATGGTTTATTTGGATTTGCTTTAGATTTTTAATTATAACTTATAGATCTATAAGTGTTATAATAAAGTTGGAATCCACAAATATTAATTTTGTTTTTGTGAGATACCTTTTCTTGCTATTCGAAGTTAAACAATTACGTTTACCTTTAACTGAGTTGTGTTCAATATAGTCCATATAAAAAACATAGTCCTGAAATTTTAATATTCAATCACATGTGATTCAGTATACAATCACATGTGATTGTAAAAACATCACATCTGAAATTAGTCCCTCGAGACTATGGATTAAGTATGAACTATATTGAACATTTCTCACCTTTAACTATTCAATAATCTAATTTTGTCAAATAAAATTTTAACTTGTTAACACAAAATTTTAAACTCTCTTACTAATTTTACAATTTAATTATAAATTTTATTAAAACGATATTCCTTGAATTTATGGTATTATTTGAAGTTAGTGACATATGTCACACTGTTCCAAAATAGAGTATAATACGAACGGACTATTGTCATGATTATTTTTTATAAACAGAACTTTTTATTGTAATCAAGCTGAACTCATTAGTAACTATTATTTAGATTCTTATAAAGATAAAATTATTCGTTATAAAACAGTATAAAATGAAGTTATCATGATTATGTTTTTTGTATAAGGACATTTTTTATATGTATAGGTATGCCTTAACTACATATGATTTGTAAAAAATTAATTTATGTAAATGACTTTGTTAAACATGAAAACTGAACAAAGTAAGCAAAGAAAGCTATTTATAAAACAATACTTTTAAATTATTTAAAACTTATAAGAATACGAAAATATATAAACTCAATAAAAATGAAGCAATAATGAAAATTATTTTTGTCAACAAGTTAACCAATATGACCTAATAATAGGTCATATGTTTTAATAGAATATACCAGAACCATCTTAATTTGGTTCTTAATTAAACCGTTGTTTAGATAATATTGTGCCTGAAAACGTTACATATGTTTTGGTGGAATACATGCAATATTCATGTTTAGATAATATATGCAGATCCACCTTAAAGCAATATATATTCATGTTTACAAATATTTTAGACTAGCTAATAAACAAACAACATATTGCAATATTCATGTTAACAAATATTTTAGACTGGCTAATAAACAAACAACATATTGCAATATTCATGTTTACAAATACTTTAGACTAGCTAATAAACAAACAACATATCGATATTATGGGGTCAAATTCACTCTCGTACATATGTCCTTCGCTGTATTTTTTTATATAGCTTCTTTCCAATTTTATATATGTTAACACTCCACAATCCATAGCTAAAAGATGTTCAACATAACAGGTAGACCATACAAAGGTGATTTATTTCAAAAGCCAGTAAAAACTAAAAAGGTAAATCGACTATCAAAAAGTCAAACTTACAACCATAGTTTTAACTCACACCATTCCCTACACCACTACACAAACACTCAATCACCACCTTAATCCACCTCTTCAATCTTTGGTCCAGCGCCACCGCTTCCACCAGCTGAAGGCCCGTCCTCATCCATGCCACCACCCACATCCGCCCCACCAGCACCGCCCTGGTACATTCTTGCAATAATAGGGTTGCAAATCCCTTCAAGCTCCTTCATCTTGTCCTCAAATTCTTCAACCTCCGCCAACTGATTACCATCTAACCACTGGATCGCTTCCTCCACCGCATCTTCCACCTTCTTCTTGTCTTCTGCCGGCAACTTTGAGCTTATCTTATCATCCTTGATGGTGTTCCTCATGTTATACGCGTAGTTCTCCAACGTGTTTTTGGCTTCCACTTTCTTCTTGTGGTCTTCATCCTCAGCCTTGTATTTCTCCGCCTCCTGCACCATCTTCTCGATCTCCTCCTTCGACAACCGTCCTTTGTCGTTTGTAATCGTGATCTTGTTCTTCTGCCCTGTGGTCTTATCCTCTGCTGATACATTCAAGATCCCGTTAGCATCGATGTCGAAACAGACATTGATTTGTGGGACTCCACGAGGAGCTGGTGGGATCCCTGATAGCTCAAATTTCCCAAGCAAATTGTTATCTTTGGTTCGTGTTCTTTCACCCTCGTATACCTGGATCAAAACACCAGGTTGATTATCGGAGTAAGTAGAAAAGACCTGTTCTTTCTTTGTGGGAATGGTGGTGTTTCTCGGTATCAACACCGTCATAACACCGCCAGCGGTTTCCAGTCCCAAAGACAGAGGAGTCACATCCAACAAAAGCAAATCTTGAACTTTCTGGTTGCCTTCACCGCTTAAAATAGCAGCTTGAACAGCAGCACCATATGCCACTGCTTCATCAGGGTTGATGCTCTTACATAAGTCTTTCCCATTGAAGAAATCCTGCAACAATTGCTGGACTTTGGGAATTCTAGTAGAACCACCAACAAGAACCACATCATGAACGTTGCTTTTGTCCATCTTTGCATCTCTCAAACACTTTTCAACCGGCTCCATACACTTCCTGAACAAATCCATGTTCAGTTCTTCAAATCTTGCACGGGTAATCGTGGAGTAGAAATCGATTCCTTCGTACAACGAATCAATTTCAATGGTGGTTTGAGCCGTTGATGAAAGAGTTCTTTTTGCTCTTTCACAAGCAGTTCTTAACCTCCTCAAAGCTCTTGGATTCCCACTTATATCCTTCTTGTTCTTTCTCTTAAACTCTTGGACAAAGTGGTTAACCATCCTGTTATCGAAGTCTTCACCGCCCAGATGCGTGTCTCCGGCGGTTGCCTTCACCTCGAAAATACCTTCTTCAATGGTGAGCAAAGAGACATCAAAAGTGCCACCACCCAAGTCAAAAATCAGCACGTTCTTCTCACCAACACTAGAAGCCTTCTTGTCTAGCCCATACGCAATGGCGGCTGCGGTGGGCTCGTTGATGATTCTCATGACATTGAGGCCAGAAATAACGCCGGCGTCCTTGGTGGCTTGACGCTGGGAGTCGTTGAAGTACGCCGGGACGGTGACCACCGCGTTTTTTATGGTGGTACCGAGGTATGCTTCAGCGATCTCTTTCATCTTGTTTAAAACCATGGATGAGATTTCTTCAGCAGAGAATTGCTTCTCTTCGTTTTTGTATGAGACCACAATCATGGGTTTGTCGCCGGGACCGGGAACGACTTTGAATGGCCAGTGCTTCATGTCACTCTGCACCGAGGGATCAGAGAATCTCCTTCCGATTAAACGTTTAGCATCTGCAAAATCACAGAATATTCTTCCCAATTAGACTAAAAGCAAAATACGGATAAATCATCGTATTTCTTCCCGGAACAAGGAAATTAATCTCGAATAATTCCGAAAACGGTTCATACGATAGTTCAATCTCGCACACCTATATTCTATAACATAGCTCAGCTCAACATTTACGTTAGATTCTACGAGCCTCTGTTTTTTAAGAAACCGGAAATTATATTTTGAAACCAATATCTCAATCAAGGTGCTTAAAATCTCAGCCAGACATGTTTTGATTTTCAGTTGTAAAACCCAATTAAGATATTCATAGCAGCATTATATTAATTTTAAGGACACAGTAGTTAGTAACCCTCTGTTTTACGATATTAAATTACGAAAGCTTAAAACGATAAACTCAGAAGTTCTAAAACAACCAGCGAATATAGTTCTTTATCTAATCAAAACACAGAAATTCGAACAATAATTTAAAGTTTCACCGAAATCTCTACAAAATAGCACGGATGACGACACAAACCGATTTCGATTATTCCTAAGTACTTTCGAAAATTCGGTACATGCTATACACACACACACACACAGAGAGAGAGAGAGCATACCGAAAACAGTGTTGGTTGGATTCATGGCGACCTGATTCTTAGCAGCATCCCCAATTAGACGCTCAGTATCCGTAAAGGCAACGTAAGACGGAGTAGTCCTGTTACCCTGATCGTTAGCAATGATCTCCACACGATCATGCTGCCACACACCGACGCAGGAGTACGTCGTTCCCAAATCAATTCCGATCGCCGGTCCTTCGCCTTTTCCAGACATGTTTACAATCGCCGAGCAAAAAACAGAAAAAATACGTTGCAGAAAATCCTTCTCACTTGCAAGAATGTATGTGTTGAATTGTGTTGATGAAGAAGGGTTATACGAGTCGGGTGGTTTATAAAGGGGGAAAAGACTTGATTTCCAGAATGTTCTTGGCCTCTTAAGAAAGAGCAATTGTCAATTATTCGGGGGTGGAACGTGCTAGATGTATCTTCCTTCTTCTTTAAAAAAAAAATAATGCTAAATTTAATTTAAAAATTTTAATATGTTTTAAGGATCTTTTCCGCCTCCGGTTTGGTTCGAGAGACTTCTCTTTAATATTTTCTTGACCCAAAGTTCTTATTTTATTTTATTTATTTATTTATTTTTAAGGTCAGAAAAATGAAATTGAAAGAGAAATTAAACAAAAAAGGAATTGTGAGTTTTATTTCTGAAAGTTTTGAAGAAATTTTAGGCTGCTTTTTTTATTATATTTTTTTCAATGTGGCTAGATTTAAAAGGGATCTCTATTCTTTTCTTTTAGGCAGAAAGAGGTTGTTCGTAACCCGCACGTTATAGCGATTTTTTTTTAATAATAACGTAATGTGTTAGTTATCAAATGAAATGTATTTTCTTAACGTCAGATTTCGAAAAATACAATTTATAAAAAAACTATCAAAATATCGATTCAAAGTATATATAAAAATAAGGCGCTCATTAGAAACATATTTACACTTATACCGGATATTATATATCAAAATTATAAGAGAAAAATAAAAAATATATATAAAATTAATTACCTGATTCAAATAATGAAATTTTTTAAAAAGATCTAAAAAGACCAAAAGTTATGTTTTTATATAAAAAATGGCAAAAGAGACTCGAATGGTAAACAAAGTTTGCTTTAAATGTTTCATCGTTAAAATATATAGCAATTGATATAAAAATTACTATAGCTGCTATTATAAAAAATAAGTGATCATTTCTAAATGAACAAAAAAATTCCTACAGAATCTTGAATTCTCTGACTAAACTTCTTTTTAGAAGGTGAAATAGTATTTTAATAACTAATTTTTTATTGTATGTTGGTGTTAGAATAATAAAAATTCATATAAATATGCAAAATAATTAAATTATTATATAAACTAAATAAAAGAGTATGCATGAACTATATATGAGATAAGTTGGATTTTAGTTTTAGGGGTAAAGTCATTAAATAGCTATCAATTTTTCTCTAATCTTATTGTGGTACATTTACTTTTTTTTACATATGGTCAGTCAAGTCATTAAAAACGTGTCAATGTGCCATTTTGTTGATTTTGACCCTCTATAACATGTCATCTTTCCTCCTCATCTTCTTCACCTTAAAATCAAAACTTTAAACTCAAAATTTTCCATTTATACTTGATAAAAATCAATGATTCCTGAGTTTATGGAAATGTAATCGAGCTGTTTATAATATAATATAAAAAACTCGACTAAAAATGAGTCTAATATGAGTCAAATAACAAAATACTGTAAGGGTGCTTAATGGGTCATACCCGACTTTAATTAACAATTTCTTCGCCTATACTTGATTAGAATTCATGAATTTGGTGTCATTTGAAAGGTAAAAAGATTATCAGTTATAATTTGTAAAAAGAATTATGTAAAACGAGTAAGAGTTGAGCAAAAAATGAGTTTTTTTCTGCTCTGTTTTTAAATTATAATCGAATAACAATCCGACACTTTAATCTCGAAATTCTCTATTAATACATTATGAAAATTTATGATTCTTGATCCTATGGAAATGTAATTGAGTTATCTATAAAGTAGTACAAAAAAAAGGCCAAAAACAAGTTTAAAATGAATCAATTTAAAAAAAAATAGTAAGATGGTCTTAAATGATACATAACCGACTTTAATTAGCAAATTCTTGGCCTACACTTGATGAAAATTCATGAATCTGGTGTCATTTGAAAGGTAATAATAATTATTTACAAGGTTCCGCAAAAAGAATTAGCGAAAACGATCAATAATTGATCGAGAAACCTGCTGGATAAGTTGCAGATCGAATTTTGGCATATTGACACGTTTTTAATGACTTGACTGGCCACATGTGTAAAAAAAGTAGACATACCACAATGAAAAATGAGAGAAAGTTGATAGCTATTTAATGGTCTTACCCATTAATTTTACAACAAACTTGTCATTATTTAGCAAATAATATAAGTATATTGTGAAAAGATTTTTGACTTTAATTTATGCTATAAATAAAAGATTAATCGATAATAACTTGATCAAATCAACACATCTTCTAATATAAATAAAAGATCAATTTCAATAAAATCTATTAAGTAATTCTAACTATTAGATTTAGAAAGAATATATTCTAATCTAAAATATATATACATATATATATAAGACTAACATACATAAGATTTATTATAACATCTTAGCCATTCATTAAAAAAAAATTTAATTATATAATTTTGACCATTTATTTAATCCAAATTAAAATTTTGATTTTAACTTTTATTAATTTGACCTCATATAAGGATAAATAATTAATTGGATCTATATTTAGAATTGACTTTCAATAAATGCTTCTATACAAAAAATTTAAATAGTCCATGGTGACATGGTATATTACGTTCAAAATATGCCAAATTTAAAAAATTACATATATCTTTGTTATTATGTAATATGTGAAATGTTAAATATAGTCCAAAGTTTTTGTGTAGTCCTGAGGGACAAATCTCAGCCACAGCATTAAAAAAAGGCAAATGCCCAACAGCACCTCGGGACACCACCACTGCCGCCGACCACCACCTCCGGCCACCCCAATCACATGTGATTGAAGCACAATCACATGTGATTGAAGCACAATCACATGTGATTACCGCCAACCACCACCACCGACCACCACCTCCGTCCACCACCACAGCCGCCGACCACCACCTCCGGCCGTCGCAATCACATGTGATTGCACACCGCCAACCACCAACACCGACCATCACCTCCGGCGACCCAATCACATGTGATTGAAGCCACAATCACATGTGATTGCACACCGCCAACCACCACCATCGACCATCACCTCCGGACACCACCACAGCCGCCCACCACCACCTCCGGCCGCCACAATCACATGTGATTGAAGCCACAATCACATGTGATTGCACACCGCCAACCACCACCACCGACCATCACCTCCGGCTACACAATCACATGTGATTGAAGCACAATCACATGTGATTGCACACTGTCGGCCACCACCACCACCACCGATGACCAGATCTTTTTTTGAAGCATCAAACGACAAATCTGAGACCAGATCTGAACTCCTCTCATCAAACCGAGTTGAACCACCACCATTCCCACCCTAAACAACTCCGCCAGCCGGCGAATTTAGCCTCGTCGGCGCCGGATCTGAGAAATAAGACGCCGGATCTTTTTTTGAAGCATCGAACGACGAACCCGAGACCAGATCTGGACTCCTCTCATCAAACCGAGTTGAACCATGTGCGCCACCACCATTAACTCCAGCCGTGGTGGTCGGATTTTGCAGCGGCGGCCATGGTGGCCGGAGTTTGCTCGATTTCTCATTAATGGAGGATCGTGAGGATGATCAGGCTCCATAGTCTTGTAGAGGAATCAAAACCGATCACCCTCACCAAAAATCACGATGATCCGACGGTGGGATCGCCGGAAAATGCTTTGTTGATCGTGTGGCTGAGATTTGTCACTCAGGACTATACAAAAAAGATGGACTATATTGAATATAACTCTATGTAATATTTATGTTTCTTTCCCCTCAAATAATTTAGACTACTTAAATTTAAGCAGTTCAAATAATTATGCATAATGTACAACCTTCAAATTATTAAGAGTTAAAACTACTTTAATTACCACCCTTATTTTTATCTAAATTAATCTAATCAACTCAATATTTAACTATTTCTTTACTACTATATAATGCATTTATGTTTCTCTCTCCTCATATTATTAAGACTACTTAAATTTAAGTAGTCCAAACAATTATGCATAATGTACAACCTTCAAATTATTAAGAGTTAAGACTACTTTAATTACCATTCTTATTTTTATCTAAATTAATCTCATCAACTCAATATTTAACTATTTCATTCTCTTAATTTATTTTAGCTTTTTTTATTTAAAATATACTCTTTCACTAAAACACTCTCTCACACAAACACAATTATCCACCACATCAACATAATTTTTAAAATTTTATTAACTTATCTCTCCTTATTTCATAAATATAATTCTTTTTTCTTATTTTATTGTTTTTTAGAATTTATTTTTAAAATTAAAAAAATAGTTGATACAAATATAAGAAAATTTTATAAAACGGGCATGTTGCTGAAAACTTTTTTGTGACATTGAGCCGTGGGAATAACATATTAATACATTCTTGAAAACGATATGTTGCAAAACAGAAATTATTGCCGCCGCAGCATTGCGATAAAGTTTCTAATAGTAAGTTATAAGAATAAGAATGAGTAGAAAATTTTGTAATAATAAGTTTACATGCGCATCCAAACACCCTGAAATGTTGCTACTATTTCCTCCTTTTATGAAATTTGAGCTCGATAAAGTTTGACTCGAACATGCCAAGCTCGAATTTGAGCTTAAGTTACTTGATTAAAGTTCGACTCGTTTACACCCTTAGTTTCAACAATCTACACCAAACAAATTTGTTATTACACGTCATTTTATTTATTACAAAACAAAACGAATAAAAATATCAATCTTCCTTGTAACATCTTTTATAATTAATTGAAAATGGTTGTATTTAAATAAAACATAGTATGTAAATATTATTTACATAAAATCTCATAGAACATAGATTTCTGGGAACTGATGGACCAAGACCAGAAATGAAAATTTACATAATAGTAATAAAAAGATTACAAAAAAATGAAGTAAAGATAATTAACTCACATGTAATTTTCTTAAAAATAAAATAGAAGACATAGGTTATGGGTAGGACTTATTACTTATTAGTTATTAGGAGGCTGGATCAGTGTTTATTAAAAAGAATAAAAAGTTCGGGCCTTCTAATATTCTTTGCTTTTGGACCTCAAGTCCTTTAGGCTATTGTTTTTTTTTATATAAGCCCAAAGGTATCAAGATTTACAAATATTATCCCAGAAATAATATATATATATATATATATATATATATATATATATATATATATATATATATATATATATATATATATATATATATATATATATATATTATATAAGACATGCAAATTTTCCAAAAATAACCATAAATTGAGTCTTAATTAATCAATCACAACCTTCAATTTCAAAATTATTCCATTCTCAAAATAATTTTGGAAAGATTAAAAGTGGATATGAGTAATTTGAATTCAATTTTAAATCTATTGGGAGGGGGTTGGATGAAAATTGTGAGGGGACTTTATAAAACATACGAGAGGGTTTTAAGAAAATGTGAGGGTGTTTTATAAAAATTGTATACTATGTAATTAATTATAAGTTGTTTATAAATTATGTATAGTAACTTGTCATATATTTTGTTTAGAGAAAAAATAACCATATATTTACGACCGTCTCATTTTTATCCACGTTTTGGTATAAATTTTATTGTAATGTAATATGACATGCACTTTTTTGAAATTAGTATATTTTCATCACAAAGGTGATATTTCATTTGCTATATTAATTTTATTTAAAAATTTTAATATCTTAAATACACTTCCAAAATACTCGTGCGTGCACGGGTCAATAAACTAGTAACTATAATAAATTGTGTATCAGACTAAATCCTAAAAGACCAGGTGAACCATATGTACATCATACAAGTCAGAGAAGCAGCAAAAGAACAAACATGGTGAACCATCTAACTCCATGTGTTTTTGTTGCATATAACTAAATTATGTTCTTGTTAAAAAAAAACTCATATATAGCCTAACCCAGGCTCTTTACATCAAATTATTAATGAGTAACTGTAGCCATGTTTTATAAATTATCTGGTAGCCACTTCCCTATTTCACATCTCCACCACTCGATCAGGTATCCATGTTTACTAAGTTAATCACTTGTATCAGTAAATTGTTTCGCCTGGTGGTTCATGGAGTGTCACTGCAATGAAAGCTGGTGATGAAAATGTCATCGTTGTGCTTGTCATCGATAATGAGACCCCAAAAGAAGTTTATCAACTGTGTAGGATTTTTAGGATGTAAATTTTGAACATAGAAGATAATAACCTGCTAAACAAGTTGAAGGTAATGCAACTCTATGGTGTGTGGGGTGCTTTGACACCTCCTTATATTAATAAAATATATATGCACCACACTTTCAAATTAATTTAAACACCATATGCTTCGTTGATTAGATTTCTTTAGGCACAAGCAGTACATGGTAGAGTTGTTTAATCGGTCAGTTGTCAGTTTTATAGATTTAATCGGTTCGTTTTAATTGAATTTTAGAATAAATATTAACTAGTCACAACCCAAACCAGAATATACTAAACCAAACAAATCCAACCATGTATATAACCATTGGGTTAATTGGTTCACGCCTTTTAAAACCAAGTAAATAAATTGTCAAAAAAACACATACGAGGCTTACCATTAGCCACACACGACCACATGTACACTTGGTACTTGACCACAAGATCACCAAATTCAAATAACTCATATTAGGTACAAAATAATCAAGTGATCTACCATAACTATTATATCACTATAATTTTTAAGAACATAGATACTTGACGTTTGTTTACCTACACAAAAGCTTTTAAAAAAACTACTATGATATTCAATAAGACATATAGATACTCAAATGAAATAAATTATTTCAAGTAAATTATATATATATATATATATATATATATATATATATATATATATATATACACACACACATATACATACACATCAGAAAAATTAAATTACGATCCATTTATTTATTCGGGTATTTGGTTGGGCTAAAGAAATTAAATTACAAATCCAAATCATAATCCGATTTAAATATTTGGTTGTATCTAAATAAGTAATAACCAATCAAAATTCATTTAAGTCATAACCAACTAACTCAAACTTATATGAAGCAGGTAAATTTTTGGATTATACTTGGAATCTTAAGCCCTCTGATGTTTTCTCAGTTTGCTCTTTCAGAAATCTGATCGACAACTCTACTTAGATCTGGTCATGATTTGGGATACTAACGGGTTTGTTAAAATCATTCCCATCAAAGGTTAATATTATGGTTTGGAGTTTTTTTTTTTTTTTTGAAAAGCCATGGTTTGAAGACTGATGTACAATACCTACTAGGTGCAACTTGGTTAAAGGAGGTGTTCAAGTAACTTCTAGCCGTTTTTTATTGTTTTGGTCAAAAAATTAAGCGAAGATCATCTTTTTTTATCTCATCTATTTGTCTCTTCTTTTATAAGGGGACTGCAAATGTTATCTTTTAGTGAATAAAAGATGTAGCAGGAAATATTAGAAGGATATATATATTTTTTTCTTTTTACTAAATGGGGAAATTTGAGAAGAAAGTATGGATCAATTGTTAGACCATCACCATCCAACCCAACCAAAAATACCGTCACATCAGTATCCACATTATCCTCCACCTCCAATCATTTTTAACTCTACAACCCAATTCAACATATTCTATTTAAAAAAAAGAAACAAGAAAGTATCCCATCGGGTTAGTGAAGCCATTCATCTCAACCCCAAGGGGGTGATGGTGTGCTCTATATATGGCTTCACCCCTTCCACGTTAGCCCAAGCCGATGGGTTGAAGCATGGATGCGGATGGTCCTATTGTGCTCTTAGGAAGGAGTCCATTGAAAATCACCGTTTAATTTTACTGTAGCTGACAATATTTCTCAGACTTTTTGCGTTAATCCAGACATCCAACCATTGCGACAATGAACTGACATGCATAACTTCATTTTGTACTGCCACAGTTCATTTTACAGAACCATTTACTCACAAAAGCAAAAGAACTTGCCATATTTGTAAAAGTAAAGATGTTTAATTTACATCCATTTCTTCTTAACATATAAAAAGAGTACGTACGACAGACCAACAATAAGTTTTTCAGCTACTCGCAAAACTTGCATGCATGTTAGTGAACAATTCTGACTCACTAATACTGTCCAAATCAACAGAAAAAGTCAAAGTATAGCTTCCGGTCAACGGCAACTCCATTATAGGTGGAGGTACAAGCACTAGAAGAATGACAGCTAGCATTGCTTGTCGATTCCACTCGTTCTTTCAAAATCCCTGTTGGGTGCTGTGGGAAAAGATCCAAAGTTTCCTGATGATTGCATTTATGGCCGTATATAATTCCATCTTGCTCTGTCGACGTTTTATTTCCAGCTCCGGCAACGTCGGCAGCATATTCAGGCTTAGAGGCTGATCGTGGCGATCGTCTCTTGATGATTTTGTTGCTGCTGGTTGTAGGTGACAATGATACAAATTGTGAGTGTTGATCATAAGACCCTGGATTACTTTGTGGCATGTAATATGGACAAAATGCAACTGAAAAACGACAACAAATCAATAAAAATGGTTAATAAAGGTTGTTTGTAAATATCTTTTAGTTTTCGCCAGCTTATATATAATAATATAATATGCTAATAAAAAAGAATCTAAAAAATACATTAAATACAAACCATTTGGCGGCGGCGGTAGATGGATGAACGGCGGATGGCGGTGATGATGGTGGTGGTTGTATTGCCGGAATAAGGAAAGATGATCCTGTTTTTCTTTCTGTCTTTGCCTAGCTTTGTGGTTTTGAAACCAATAAAATACATTTTTTCCTTCAATGTGGCCGTAAGCTTGTAATTTACCGGTTATTTCTTGAATCTGTTCCGCCGTCGGCGTTCTTAATCCTTGTCCATACAAACTCTCCAGCATGTTTATCTGTTCCTTGGTCGGATTCCACCTACACGCCGCCGATGTCCCCGCTGTTCCACCTCCGACAACCATATTTAGTATCTCCGATGTGCCACTACCGCTGCTTTCCATGATCGTAGGAAGAGGAAGTCAGAAAGAGAGGGATAAGATTGTTCGTTTACTTTTCTTTTTGCATGCAATAGCTTTTGATCGACTACTACTATTTCTACTATATATATATATAGGGAGTTGGTGTGAAGGGATCATTTATAATACACTACATTTACCCCCTTATATTTCAACCACTTGTATTTCCTAGTCCCTTGTGTTTGATTGTTTGCACTTTGTAAACAATTTTTTTTAACAACAATAATGTTTGCAAGGCAAAGGAGTTTCGGCATGTTAATTATCCCTGTCAAACAAAAAATAGTTAATATAATAATTTGTTGTTGATAAACAAATTGTTATATTAACTATTTAAGCTAGTGAGTAAAATTTGAAATGACAAAACTATTCCTTAATTATCATGATGGTCTTTGAGTGCAAAATTAACTAATCTGGGTGAATTTTTATTGTAGGTTTTTAAATATATTTTACTTGTTTTTATTGTTCTTTTTATGTTTTGTTTAGAGTTTCAGAATTTATTTTTTTAGGTTTATTCTCTTGTAGTATTATTGGGTATTAAGATGTAATTCCAAGTTTAATTAATTGTGCATCAGTCCTTTTAAAACTCAACTTTCTGGCATCAAGTTCTTGTTTAATTTTTAAAATATGATTATTCCTAATTAAACAATCAAAGAAAACGTTATTCAAACGAAATTATAATCTCCTTCGATCACTATGAACAAAAGGGGGTAAAGTGTCATATGATGAAAAGGACAAGGGAGAAATGTGTGCTTTATGGACGACATTTATGCCATTTTAAGACTATCAGCATCCAACCCATGCTGATCCATGCCACGTTAGCGCCACATCATTTTTTCTTCCCATCCCACACCATCCCACAAATATCAGCATCCATCTTGAACCATCCCACACCATCCCATATCATTTATTAAAAAAAGAAAAAAGGCAAAAAAAAAAAGAAAGAAAAGGCTAAACCGAGCGAGATGGAGAGCCCGAGATATCCCGAGAGAGCAGCGATGGTGTGGGTTGGAACCCACGTGGAAACCGAGCCATCCCATCCCATGGATGCGGATGGTCTAACTATTTAATTAAAAACTAGAGGGAGAGAGAGTGAGAGAGTATTGTTTTTGGTGCAGACGCATCTCTGAAAACATGGTTGGGTAGAATGAAAATAATAAAAAAAAAAAAATGAGGAGGATAGGGGAAAAAGACGAAAAGGACCCTACATAAGGGTACAAGGTTGGCGCCTTGGGAAAGAAAGGAAAGAGATGAAAGTAGGGGTATAAGGGGAAAACAGAGCATGGGAAATTGAAGAACGATGGAGCAATAACAACATGGACTGAGGACGAGGTGACTCTTTGGGCTTGGAGGTGGGATTAAGGAATCGTCATTTTCCATTTGTCAAATCTTAAATGCATCAAATCTTTTGATAATTGCAACCTAAATATAGCATTTGATTGCCCTACAAAACACTCTCACACGCACACACACATTTATAGTTATACATCAACAGTTACAGCATCTATCTAGACTTTTGCAGGTTTCAATGCGTTCGTAAATTGTATGGATGAAGGGATCCTTTTAAGTTTTTTTTATTTATAATTTTTAACCGTAAAATGTTTTATATTTTTTAAGTCTAAGGGTATTAAAGTTTATAAAAGTGGATATTTAGTGTAGAATTAGTTATCTGTTAAAAGAAACAATTAAACAATGAGTACGTTTTATTTTCTTTTCTTTAAAAAGAAGTAAAAATAATTTTATTAATAATTGTTTCAAGGGTGGACATGAAGATACAAAAGACTCTTTATAACTCTTAGATCCTTTTTATTTCATAGGAATCTAATATAATTAGAGTGACATTCTATTTATATACATCATGGTTGGTTAAAAAAATATACAATTGTCGTCACCGTGTGCCGCTGCTATGACTGATTTCTTGTATGTGTGTGTCGACATACACTGATATACATATACATATGTGTGTAATAATAAAGTTTCTACATAAACAATAAAGGATATTTTAGTTAATTGACAAATTTCTGTTTCAATTCTTTTGACTAATTTACAAACCAAACACGAATTAGGATTGTAATAGAAGTTAATTTTATTTCTTTTTCTAACTTATAGACGTAATAAAAATATCATTTTAAATTCTATTTTCTAAAGATTCAAATCCTTAAAAGATTTAATTCTATCTTTCGAATTCTACTAACCAAACGGTTCTTAGAATATTAGTAATGCAAAACTACTTAACAAAAGGTTGATAGCAAAACTAAACCATGGTAGTTTTTTTTTGTTTTTCTTTCATGATCTCCAAAAAGCCTCCCTTTGAATTTGATGATATTTTCTTGCCCATTTCACCACCAACATTTTTGCAAGCCCAGTCCAATAATAAGCCTGGTCCACGAAAAAAACCCAATGAGAAAGGGATTCAACTATTCAAGTGTGCTCTCGTGTGAATGAATAACTTCATGTCCACCTTATGCTAACAAATATTAAACAAAAAAAAGGGGTAGTTTATTTATCTATCTCCTTAGTCCTTACAACACACCAGCCTGTAAACTTGAACCATCCATCATATATGTTGTTAAATAGTTCAAAAAATAACATCAAAACCTAAAGACAACATAGCCACCCACAAAGATCCGTCATTAAAGCAACTTGGGGGATACAATTTTTTTTTTTTTTTTTTGGGGGGGGGGGTTGGGTTTGTTTGGGGTTGGTGGACAAAAACTTGCATCCAACCCGATTATTAGCCACATGATCTAAGTCACTAGTGATGGTTATTGATGAAGTAAAATGAGTGAATGTTGAATATACAGTGAATATAAATGTTCAGTGAAGCAGACATAGATGACGATTGTTTATCCATTGATTTAATTCAATTATTATTTAATTAATGTTTAAGTGTACAATCTATACATTTATTAGATTTTTAAGATAATATATTAAAAAAATATATAACTGTGTAAGTTAAATCCATACTCCTTTTTATGTAGGCTAAACTCACAGTTTATCCAATAAGTTATATATAAATTATGAAGGTGATTATCATTTAATGTGGCAGGGGTCAAGTTCTGATCGATCATATGTTTTCGAATTATGGTAATCATAATGATCTGTATTATCAATATTGTTGTCTTATATTTTATGCTTTGATGATTTCCTAACTTTTTAATGTAGCAAAATTGTTTACTTAAATCGTTGTACGATTAGTTTTTTAAGACTTGGTAACAAGTCTCCATTTTCCATTTTTTCTCATTTAGTGTATCTAATAAATTTGTTGTTATACACGAAAATTGACACATTTTTTACATACTTGAAAAGTTTTTATAGTTTATAAATTATTGTTTCAGGAATACTTCTGTAACACCCGTAAGTGCAGCGGTTCTTAAACTAGTGTATATGAAGTTTGAATATCATAGCTACAAAACAATATAACAAGCCTTCGTGAAGTAGGTTTCTGTAACACTGTACTTTTAATTATCATGAAACTACGTGCGGAAGCTAATTACATGTAATTAGATTAAAAAAACAAAAGATAAATACAACTTTGACTGATTTTCATTTACAAAATGCCACTACAGTGTTATATACAAAACAGACTCTTAAAAAAAACTTTTGACATCAGAGTAGTGGTATGTCCATATTCCCAGTCCTCATCTTCAAGAAACTTACCACGGAGGATCTGCAAAACAATCTAGTGGGGAATTAGCACAAAGCTAAGTGATGGAACAAATATCTAAACATATACAAGGCAAACATGCCCAAACACATAGCTCAAAATCCAAGGAGAACCGGCGGTGTTGCAACCACCTACAACCAAGGTCGGCCAAAACCAAGGTTTACCGATGGCTCAGTTACATGGACAACAATATTAGCACTCTTGAATACAACAAATGCATGTCAAACAATGTGCTAATACTATATATCCCTAAACCAGACCCAGCCGAAAATCCGCCACGCTGATCTCCAAAACAACATGTATACATATTAAGTAAGAGCATAGCAACAATTGGGATATCATATCCTGTATATCCGAAGATATAAATCCACTCACCACAGTCGGCACTGCTGTAGCACACTCAGTTGACTAACTCACTGAGTCTTCTCAGTTCCTGAGAAGATATACACACAAGTCAGTATAACTCCCAATACTGATTCATAATAAGTAATACACTTATTCATATATCATATGTATATACACATATCACATATATCACAGATATATAGAAAATCAGTATGTCACAATTTTGAATTGTTAACGAAATACTATAAATCCCAAATTCCGGACAAAACATGCGGAATTATCATAATTCCGAATCCAGCTCATAATTCCGAACAAGCAAAGGCAATTCCGAATAATTCAAATCCGATTGATTCTTAATTCAATTCCGAGCAGATGCCAATTCCGAACATAGGGTCCAAATCCGAATATAAGCAGAATCCGATGAGTAAAGGCATATATTCAATTCCGGATAATGTTCAATTCCGAATAGGTCTAATTCCGATCAAAATGGAATTCCGAGTAAAGGCATATATTCAATTCTGGATAATGTTCAATTCCGAATAGATCTAATTCTGAATATAAATCAAATCCGAACATTATCAATTCCGAGTAATGGCAATGGTTCAATTCCGAGTGTTCATCAATTCCGATCAGTTCAAATCCGAACAATGTATTCCATAGAAAGTTTAAGGCATAAGCATTCGGTATTTAATACATGCGGAATTCATCATTTCCGGATAAATCATTCGGATTTTTCACATTCCGAATATAGTTCATTCGGAATTCATCATAAGTTTAACAGTTTATTCGGAATCAATCCCAAACTCGATTAAAATGTTCGGAATTCATCAAATCCGCATGCTTCATACCCAATTCCGAATAATTCATATGTTCATGTACAAAATCAATTCTAACTTCAATTCTTATCTGATTTTAAGCATGCAAGATGAAATATGTTTCCAGAATTCATATAAGCATGTAATCAGTGGCGGATGCACCTTAAGACTATGGGGGGAGTTGCCCCCCGTTTCATCAGCCCAATTAATATAAATTTGTATCTAATTTCATGAAGGCCTCCATCTCATCGATGTGGGATGTGAATCAAACTTCAAGAGCTTCTAAACATATAATTGGGCTTATATTGTCATTTGTGGAAGAAAAACCTTTAAGAATTTCAAAAGAAAAGTTAAATTTGTTAAACTAACTTGACTATCGATCAAGTTTGACCCGACCCGTTTTGACTAGAATATGTTTTAACTCTTTACTTAAGTTACCTTGCCATCTAAAGGTGCCCCCTGTAAAAAAAAATTCTGGATCCGCCACTGCATGTAATGAACATAAATTCACATAATTTTCTAACATGCAATCATCCTATCATCATTTAATTCATCAAGCATCATTCGGAATTCATATAAAATTTATAAATCCGAATAAAAATTAACAATTAACAACAATTATGCTAACCTTATGAACCAAACACTGAAATATTCAAATTAGTGATCAAAGCTTGAAAGATGAAGATGAAGTTCCTTCTTGTTCTTCCCTTCGGCCGAGAGCAAGCACACACACACACACACTTTTGATTTCTTTGTTTTGCATGCAATTGTGATGGTGGTGGCAATTAGGTGTCTAAGTGTCACCAATATTGACACCTCATTACCCATTAATTAAAAATTCATTTAATTAATCATTTTCTAATTTAATTAAAATTACTCATTTAATAAATACATAATTACAATCACTTAATAATAACAATTAATAATACCACTTAATTAAGTTAAATCTCAAGATTAAGAACTTAATTACCTTAATTAATCTAGGCCAGAAGAGAGGGTGTTACAGTTTCGGCTCGTTTAATAGCTTGACGAGCTTCCATGATGTAGGCTTGGATCGAAATGAGTTCAAGATTGGATTGAGCTCGACTCGAAAATCTCAAACTTTGGCCTAAAATTATAATTTTTAATAACCAAAATTATTTAAGATGTAAATTAAATACTTTGTAACAAAAATAATTTACAAATGTGCATGAAATTTGTAGTAAAACCTTACATTAGTCACAAACGACCTGATATATGTCAAACACAAATACAATTAATCAATAAAAGCATTTGTAAGTTTAATTTCATACACGAGATTATAAGCATTTATGTATTGTATAAATCTCAAAAAGCTCGATAATAGTTTAAATCGAGCACTTACAAGCTCGAGCCGAGACCCCAATTCATTATTTTTTTCAGTTTGATTTTAGGCTCGAGCTCGACTTGATAAAAACTTGACTGCAAATGAGTTTAGACTCCAGCCAAACTCGAATAACTCGATAAAAACCTAACTCCGTCTGCAATCCTAAACTCAAAGAATCTTATTATAAAATAATGAGCCAAAAACTTTATTAAAATTTTATATGTCATTAAATCAGTTATGCCATTACATTTCTATTTTATAATAACAATATTAGCTCATTTATAAAAGTTTTAATTCACTAACTCAAACCAAGTAGTGGTATTATTTAAGTGGTTGTATCAATATGCTGTTGTTTTGGCAGTCCGTTTTTTGTTTTGCAGGGATCTCTCCTTTGATGATTTACGACTTACAAATCACTTGAGAGGAGGTAGCTTTGTTTGTATCTTTTTAGTTTTTCAATAATTTGCCTTAAAAAACTAACTCAAGCCAAGTAGTTTTGACGATGTTATGAGCAAGATTATACGTAAGAGATCATACGCATATAGATCGATATCCTATCATGGTTCAACAGGTTTTAGTTAATTAAAATCTTAAAACCAAAATCATAATCTTATAAACTATGTCAGAAATAGGTTTAAAGAGGTTTCGATCCTAAGATGTGTATTAAAAATTATTAAGGTAAATTTCATTTTATAATAAACTAATAGTTGGTTTGGTACTTTGGTACCTTGGCACATCCCAAATAAATGCTTTTAACAAATAAGAATAAGCAAAAACGCTACAAAATATGTGTAGTAAACTTGCATTAACTTCAGTTATTTAAAATTAATATCGAAATAATAAAGCTTTTAAATAATATAAAAGTAAATATAAATGAGTATTACCAAATATCCATACAAGATACCAAAGGGGAACTTAATTAATATATGTTGTATGTAAAGTATATGTTATTTTTTTTGAAAGGAAACTTATATAAATTAAAAATATATATTTACAATAACAATACAAAAACTTACTTAAAAATATACTAATCCACAAGAAGTGAAAAAGTATACCTCTATAAGTCTCCGTTCACTCGAACCTTAACCTATCAAAAAAGACTCTAACGGTTATACAACGACTTTTCCTTTAAGTTATAATTGAAGCTCCCACATATGTTATTATTTCTAATGAAAGTAATTGCAAACTAATAAAACTAGTATTTTATCCGTGTGAGCTTGATGGTTTATATAATATATTATTTAAAATAGTTTTTTTTGAAAGGCATATTTAAAATAGTTTTTTTTTTTGGTTATATAGCATAAACTTGTACAAACAATGAATGGTTGTTTCTCATTCTATAATCAAATGAGTTAATTGATATATATTGTCCATTGTAATTTAATTTCATTGTGTAACCGATTTATAACTTAATTTTAATTAACTGTATTGTATGGTTTAAAAATTGGTTTATTTAATATATTGTAATACATGCATAACATATTTTAAGTAGAGCTAACATAGAGATATTTTGTTCCTTACTATAAGTTTTTAATAGATGAGAATAAAAAAAGATGAAAGCATAAGATATAGTAAATAAATAACGTTGCTAATACAAATATTATCTGCAATTTTCTTTCATAAATTCGGTTGCCAACCCATTTGAGCTATATATGCCACCGCTTTCATTGCGAGACCACATTATAAATGACACCAAAATAATATTTTTGGTCAGTGTACAACTTACCCAATCCCTTCTCCCCATCATACCCGATTCATATCTTTTCTCAAACTTTTCTTTTAACAATTTGTAGTTTATATTTCATTTGGAAAGTTATTAAATTTCTTGGTTCAAAGGAATCAATGCATATGTACAAAGGTCTTTAAGAAACCTTTCTTTTATTTTAAAAAATAAATCAATAACAATTTCGAACTATTTCCAACCATGTGAAATTTGGTTAAAGCAGTCATCTTTCTTGGCTCTTCTGAATCCTTTTGGCTTAAAGATTCTCATAAGTTTGATTTTAAGTAATGGGTCTACCTCAAAATTGAAAAAACTCAATCTTCTTGAGTTTTGATGTGATTTTCTTGAAGGGTAAAAATGTCATCTTTTAGTGGTGTAGAGATTGGTTTGTGTTTCCTCTTTGGATGCATCCTCTTGGTTCTTTCTGCAGAGCTGTACTATCTTCTATGGTGGAAAAAGAGGTTCTTCAGAAATAAGGAAGATATTGAAAACCAACATGTTTCCTCTTCTAGTACTACCCCTAATACCCTCTTGTCATACACTTCCTGTTGGAAAGCCTCACAATCCACCAAAATCCAAGAAAAAGATTTTCAAACCCATGTCAAACAACAAGATTTAGACATGGGTTTGGATAAAGATTTAATGTTAAAGGGTTTAGGAGATGAAGGTTTGGATCTTGAGCTCATGAGGCTGCATAATCTAGGTGGGCCACCTAGGTTTCTTTTCACAATCAATGAAGAAACCAAAGAAGATTTGGAATCTGAGAGGAGCAAAAGGGGGTCAAGAACAAGAAGCTTGAGTGACATTCTTGATACTTTAGACACACCATTTCTGTCTCCACTTGGTTCACCAGCATTAAAGCTCCCACAACAACTCAATTTGGAAGCTTATAATCACCATGAATTGAATCCTCTGTTTGAATCCAGTGAATTTGCTATTCACAAGATGAGATCTTCACCACCACCAACATTCAAGTTCTTGAGAGACGCAGAGGATAAGCTTTTGAAAAGATTGTTGCGAATGGAGGGAGAAAAAAGGGCAAGTTTCAAGAAAACGAATCAAGATTCTTCAGGAAAAACAGAGGAAAATGATGCTTCTTTTGTGAAATTGGTTAGTAAGGGCAACAGGGAATATTCGAAGGTTCTTCCACTGCCTTGATCTCCATCAACTTAATTGAAAAGAAATGGTTAGTGGTGGAATGAACTATCCATGAATTGTGTACAATGCAATTTTTTTCTATTTTTTTATTTTTTATTAATCAATCACAATGAGATTATAGACTTTGTGTTATATTACCTGATGATAGATAACAGAGGGTTAATAGTTTACTTCCAAGTGTTTAATACATGTGCAATGATATAGACAATAATCTCTAATAAACAATAGAAATCAACATAACAAACCTTCAGGTTGTATGTTAGTTTACTTGGCAGTTGGCATAAGTTCTTCATGGATCTACTCTTGTTAGTTTACCAACAACCATAAATTTCATTTAAAATCAAACTATGGTCGTTTGTTTATATACATAATTAAAAAATAAAATACAGTAGATATCTATACAATAAAATATAGAATGTATCAAGTATACGGTGGATTGGTTTCTTAATGCGGTGATTTTTGCATAAAACCTAAACTGGACGGAAAACATCGGTTTGTTTATAAATTTAAAACAAAAGCATTAGTTTCGAAAGAGCTTTGGTTTTATAGTTATTAATAGTTTGGTTTTGGTTTTGGTTTTTCTATTTCTATGATCATCCTAACTTGGGTAAACCTGATTAAGCATTTTAGACACAATAAACCCGATCATAATTATTTTAATTTACATGTAACTAATTAATATCATGTGCTCATTTTAATCTTAGATAATGTTTCCGTTAATGAACGTTTTAAATTTAAGAAAAATAATTTTTAATATTTTCTATCTAATTAGACGAGAAACCCACTAAACTGAGAAGTAAAAGCAATTGTGATTATTGTATTGGTTTTAGTTAATTAAAAGTATCTAACTTATTAGGTATGTGTTTAATTTGAAAACGTACTGTTTAAACTTTAATATACTAAACTTTCTAAAGTTAACATGTAATGTACTTAACTTGTTATAGTAGGTTGCATGATGACGTGACACAGATTTTGTTGAGATGGTAATGACATTGCAATGATATATTGATATGGATGATGACATGGTTTTTGTTATGAAAAAATTACTCAAAATAAAACTAAAATTAAATATTATTATTAATTATAACATTTAAATCAATGGTTCCTCCATGTTTCCATATATATTTGTAATGTAAAACCGATAGTGATATGAAATCATTGGTTGTATACTCAAATGGTAGTTCATGAACAGGGTAATTAGTTTCGGTGACATCTCTTGTGTATCATCTCTGACTTTATGTTCATCGGTAACTCGTTTGTTCATCGGCGACGTCTCCGACAATAGTAGCTCCGGGAAATTAGGGTTTTTGTGTTCAATCATCGGCTAGGGTTATTTATCTTCAATCATTGATTATGGTTTCTATGTTCTTGAACATGATTCTTCTTTATATTCAATTGGTTAGGTTTTTTTAATGTCCAATCATCTACAATTGTTTTTCGTTCCAGATAGGATTTTGATTTTTATGACTATGATTGTTTACGGTTTAATTTCTTGCTCATAATTTGTTAATGGTTTTGATTTTTTGCTCAAGATCTGTTAATGGTTTTGATTTCTTACTCAAGATCGGTTAATTGTTTCGACTTCTTTCTCGATTTGTTAATGCTCTGATTCTTAATTTCCTGTGATTATGATTTGTAGGTGTGGGTTCATTGATGGGTTTTAGTTGTTCATCATGGTTATTGAATGAGATATGTGAATGGTTTCTATTTCTCGCTCAATATTTGTTAATAGCTTTAGTTGTTCATCGAATTCTTGCTCAAAATCTGTTAACAGGTTTCAGTTGTTCAATCTGTTAATTGTTTTGATAGTTCATCGATTCTCAAAGATGGACTAGATGAATGTGATATGTAGAATAAAAACAAACTATAATAATAATAATAATAATAATAATAATAATAATAATAATAATAATAATAATAATAATAATAATAATAATAATAATAATAATAATAATAATAATAATAATAATTTAGTATTAAAAACAAATCAAATATAAATTTATATGCTACCTATCTTACAAGTTTCTTAATTTATTATATAAAATTTTAAAATTTTAGTATATTGAATAATAAGTTTGAAAATTTAATACATTTGATAAAGTAAACACTATTGTACTTGAATATAGTTTTGAAAATAGACATATCTTTAATGAAATTTTCTAATTAACATAATGTCATAATGTATAAGAAAAAATTAATAAAACAATTATATCCATGAAATATTATAAATTATTTCATAATATTTGAAAAGCTGTGTAGTTGTGTTTAATTTCTGAAGCAAAATAGATGTGTAGTTGTATTTAATTTCTTCCACTTCTTGTTTAGAAATTGTAGTTTGCATTCCTTTCACGTTCATAATAGCATACACGATGTTAACATGTATCATTGTCATTACTTATTATTAAGTTAGTATTATTATTTTATCGATAACCACTCTTGGTTGGTTATTTGAAGTTTGTAAGCATGTTATGTTCTTGATCCGATTAATTCTAGTTGTTTAGGACTTTATTTCTAAATTTCTACATTATGTTGGCATTTCAGTTAGTTGGTTATTACAATTCAATGCGTTTTTAAAAACTTTATAGGAAAATTCATTAAACTTTGTGCTTATTTCTGAGTTTATACAATTGTTAACTGTTTGAATTTGATTTGTGTGTTGAATTTAAATTCAAATTTTGTTTAAGGTTTCATTTGGCCCATTAAAAAGTGTGTGTAATTTGTTTTGACGTGGTCATTGAAAAAAAGTTAAACACATAAAACTCTGAAGAATTAAAAATCCGATTAAAATAATACTCTTTAACTTTATTTCCGTTCGACGGTCTTTGTCACCGGCTCACCGCCCCTGAAAGGGGAATGAGTAAAAACATTTAATTTGGTGGAAAGATCGGAAAAGGTACACTATGATTAAATGTAAAGGTTTAAAGTTTCAAACTTTTAATTAATTAATTAATTAGAACTTTAAACATATATATGGTGGTTTTTGATAATCACCTCTCGTTTAAATGATGTGGTGTCTCCGTCACCCTAATTGCTTTGCACATGCTCTTGTTTTTTTTTCAATTCTATATTTTATTAATTGCTTTAAACTATAAACTAAATAGGGTATGTACAATTTTATAAAAAATGTGTTAAAAGAGGTTGCAAATAAATAGTTTTAGTTCACATGCATGATACAACGAAGTCTCAAGCAAGTTCGTGTCAACACACGTAAACGTGCTTTTGTTTTAGATTTCTACAAGAAAAATAAAATAAAAGAAAGTCGATGGATGAAAGTTGTTTGTTTTATTCTTTACAAAGATACAAAATACTTCACTCGATTTGAGAGTCTTGTGTATTGTTTATATTGATGTCAGAACTAAGAACGGATGGGTTAAATGTGTTTCAACACTTTCTTTTGCTTGCGTGAAACTTGAATAAAATTATTTAAGCTTTACTAGAAGCATCCAATAATAACTAAGACACACATAAATATGTGTTAGAACCTTATTGTGTTCATTTATTATTATAGTTTAGTTTTGCTCCTAGATGTATTTATCTAAGAGTATAGGGACCTTTTGTGTACATATGACTATGGTATTTAAACCATGAGTCAATAACCCTAATTAAGGTTTTCCAAAAAGTTCTAGCCGTATGCTTTTGTTCTCTCTTGCTCTCTACGCATACACGCTTCTTCATATTGATCATCATTATGTTTAATGGAAATCTTCAAGTGCTGTTGTTGTGATACTGATTGGGAACATACAATTGGTATCAGAGCAGAGAGTGGATCAAAGGTGAGTTTCTTATCTTGAAAAGAAAAGAAAAATATTCGATGTTCTTGAAGCCGCCGTAAGTATTCATCGAGAAAAAAAAATCACCTACTAGCTTGAATTAATTTCACCTACCTGCTTGGTTGCTTGAATTAAATCACTTACCTGCTTGTCTGCTTCGATTAATTCTCCTGTCTCCTTGCTTGTTTGAATTAATTCTGCAGCCTTCTTGCCTGCTTATTATTTTTTCGCCGCACATTCTTGAAAAACCCTCATTGTTCTTCCTTAATGGTATTTCCACAATTGCATTTGGCTAACTTCAATTGTAGTTAAATATCAATTGTATTTGCTTCTGGATCGTATTTAGCTAATTTCCAGTTGTAAGCAATTGTAGTTTACAATTTTATTTGGAATCACATTTGCAATCGCGTTTGCATTTGAATCACATTTGGGTCATCGTATTTCACAATTGTAGTTTGAATGCAATTGTAGTTTGAATTGTAATTGGGTAATCGCATTTCACCAATTGAATTTGAGCAATCTCATTTCACACAATCGCATTTAGGAATTGAATTTCCTTGTAATTGTAGTTATCAATCGTATTTGACTAATCGAGTTTCCAATTGTAATTGACAATTACAATTCCCCAATCGCAATTCACAATTAATATTCCCCAATCGCAATTCACAATCACAATTCGCCAATCGCATTTCACCGCCAATTGCAATTTTGAATCGCAATTCCAAATCACAATTTTGAATCGCGATCGCGATTCCACCAATTACTATTGATACATCACCTTTGTCATTCCACTCAAAGATCCATTGTCAAGTATCAACCATGTTTCATGCCGAAGAAAAGCATTTCAATATTTCATATCAAAGTGTGTGTTCTTGGTGTTTTCTCTCATATTCATACTAAGTTCATACATATAATTGTGGATTTGCTTCAATATCGTTGATACTTGATACAATTGGGAACATACAATATGTATGTATGTATGTGTATATATATATATATATGACGATTCAAACGAGAATTGTTTTTCGTACGAGAACTGCGAAAACCAATATTAGTCGTTGATTTGATAAGTGGAATTCATGGATGTAGGACGTGGGGGGGTCAAGTGTGACATAATGCATGTAATAAATTCATGTGTGGGTGATATATATATATATAGACAAAAGTTCATGCGAGAACCGTTGTTAGCGTGAGAACTGCGAGAACCAATCTAAGCCGTCCAATTCTCCCTCCTTCAATGTCATTGTCCACCCATGAATTCCTCACATGCACCCTGCCACACCCTATCCCTCCACGCTCTCCATCCATGATACTTTCCATATCCAAGTAACGGCTGAGATTGGTTCTCGCGGTTCTCGCACTAACAACGGTTCTCGCATGAACCTTCCCATATATATATATATATATATATATATATATATATATATATATATATATATATATATATATATATATATATATTCGGTAGGGATATTCTACAAAAAATGTTATGATACTAAATGTAAGGAGAAATCTCAACCGTAGAATCTCTCCCCAAGTCAACCAAAAAAGTCAAAAAAAACTTTTTAAATTCAGAATTAAAAAAAAAAGAAAAAGGGTAAAAAAGACAAATCAACCAAATAATAGTTATCTCTCTCCTCCCTCACACTCAAACCCTAAAACCGCCTTCAATCAAGGTCGACTACCCACGGCAGTCGGATACACAGTGGTGGACTGATGCACGGTGACGACAGTGTTCATCTACAAGCAACGGATTGTGCATCGACGAGATGGATAGATGAACGATGGTGGTGGTCGGCGATGCATACATACATCGATCTCACTGCATCTTTGGCGGCAGATCTTGAGTGGTGACTGGAGAACAGATGTACAACCAAAAATTTTAGATCTGATGGGGTACGTGAGATAATGAAAGGAATCGGCAGCGGCGGTTACGCAAACCGAAGGCGTCACAACCGATTTTGAAGCAACCGGCGACGGTGCTAAGCAACCAGCGGCGGAGACGCTGAAAGGAAGTGGTACGCGGCTCACATGGTAGCCATCGTCTTCACTGCCATATTTCACGGGTCATCTGTTATTCACGACGACATCCAATATCTGCAGGCGTTAAATTCGTATGTGAAGGAGAACGTTGCGGCGGCAATTTGTTTCTAGGGTGAAAATGAATTAAAATGAGGGGGAGATGTGGGTTTCTTGGGTTTCTCCTCTACAGGCATTGAAGACATCGGTTTGTTATGTTTAAAATTAGTATGAAAGAGAGAGAATTTGTATAAAGTGTCTATTTTACCCTTTGGGTGTAATGGACACATGTCAATCTCAGGTTTCTTTTTATATTTTGTATATTAATACTCTTTTTACTTGAACCCAATTTTATATATATATATTACTTAAGAGTTTTTATATAGATCAAACAAGCTTTAAGAAATTTTTAATTACTTGTCTTTTTTTCTCACACTCGATAACACGTTTTTTCCCTCTAAATGTAAAGAGGTGTCATCTGTTTTAATATTGACTAGACCGATGCTAAACTGGAACAATAAAAATGACCACTTAATAAAAACAATCAAAAATATACAAATTTTTATATATGAAATACAAATTATAAAGCAAAATTAGTCCCACCAACCTAACATAATACACATATGATAACAAGTCTTCAATTTACATAATAAAATAAAACAGATAATAACAAATGATTCATAGTAGAACATGTGCTTTTTTTTTTATAATTTGAATGGACTAGTATTAGACTATTAAGGTAAAAGATTACGAAATTGTTTTGTCTCCTAAAAAACATCCAAGTCGATTCCGGTTTTTTACCCGGAACTGGTGGCAGCGAACCAATTTAAATCAGAACTGAATTAGACTTTTTCTTTAAGAACCGATAAATGGTCCGTTTGACGTTAATCATCCCGGTTTGACATCTGTATCGAACCGATCCCGGTTCGGTTCGGGTCTGATTGGGTCAAATACTCGCCCCTATCATTAAGTACCACTTCTCCACACAACCCAAGTTTAGTACCGACAATATGGGATGATTCTCGGTATTGCTATATCGAAAGAAAGAGGGGAGAGAGAAAGTGATAACAAAAAGGGTGGAGAAGAGATAAAATATTTTTTTTTTAAACTTGTTGAATTTAATTTTAAAAAGTAAGGTGAAGTTAAAAGACATCATCGATGAAAAAAAGTATAATATTATTTGAATTGACATTTATGACCCATCTTTACTAGAGTCCACTAAGACCATCAACATCGGGGGTCGATCACTGCTGGCCAGCCAGCCAACCAGCCCAGAACACCATCGCCCCCTAGCTGGTTGGTGTTGGTTCTATCCGTAGCTGGTGTGACGACCTACTGTTATGGATGATGTGGATGCTGATGTGACAGTGAGAAACTTCCTAATGGATGGTGATGGCCTAATCATGACTTAAATCAACTAGAGAGTCAAGGGAAAACGTTGCTATGGAAGAATTGTTAAACAAAATGAAGTGTAAAAGTAGAAGGAATAGTTTATAACAAACCGCAAAACCTTCATAAAGATTGTTTAGACTTAAATATGAAAAGGAGTTTGGGTCGGAAGTGCACCTAGAAGGCAAGATGTACAAATGAGTATGTAGAAATATAAATTCAGTAAAAATAATTACCTATTGCTACGATATAATTTTTCAGTTTAATATAGTATTTAGTGGCCGAATTCTTTTGCAATCATGACTTGCAAAGAAAAATGAAGATATTATCATTCAATAAGAAAATACTAGATCTACTCTTTTTTTTCTATTTATAGTTTTGTACGTGACTTTTGTCCCACTGAAATTTCCAACACAACTTTTAATAGACATATTCACGGTACTATATTTCATTCATTCTTTCCTAAGGAATTTACCTGCTAAGTATTATGGATAATTATAAAAATGCGTTCGTATCCATTAATTATTGGTTATATAAGGTTGAGTATAATTACGAGATATATTAAAGTTATTTAGAAGATTAAGGGGTTATTTGTTGAAACATAATGATTAAATATTGAATAATTATATGGTCTGAATAATTCAAAGGTTTTATATGAAACTGTAATTGAATTTGATATGCTGTTTGATAAGGGTTTCCGAGTGAACAATCTGAATGATCAAATTATCATTTAAACCTTGATAGTGATTAATTATATTATAGGATATGATTATTTAAGAAATCAACGTGTGAAAGAAATAGTGTTAAAGTAAAATACTTTGTGCTTAATGATTCAAAATGTACATTTAGGCGGAATGAATAAGCACGATTCTTCTGTTTCATTCAACACTGTTTTCATTCAGAGGCGTCAATAAAACACGTTGAATGCTGAAAGATTCAGCATTAGCTTTGAATGGTTTCATTCAACAACAAACAACCTACCTTTGAGAAGATATATTTTTTAACCTATCTAAATAGACTTTAGAGTATTAATAATATTTTTTTGTTATTTTAATATTATTTTTCTCTTTTTATTGTGATTCTCTTTATATTAGTTCAAAAGAATAATCATGAAATATCTTATTGATTATGTAACACTAGAAATTGGCCCCTTAGTAACACTGTCCTTATATATAAAAAGGGACCAATGGAGACAAAGACAAGGTGGTTTCCAGATGGTTGGTTTGGGGATACTTGGCCCGATTTCAAATTTATTATTCTCCATTCTCCAACCGGTTTATAGTTGAAGCTCGTAATTGTGTTTCCTCGCCGACTTCACTTTTGAAAAAATTAAAATATTATAAAATGACAGATTATTAAAATTCAATATCTGTAAGCAAAGTTAACTCGATTCTTGAACATTTGTATTTAAGAGGTATCGAAACCAAACCATCGGTTTTAGAAATAGTTAGGTTAATATGGGTTGGTTAAATCGTTTATAATTCTATTAATCGGTTTGTATGCTCACCATGATCTTCCTTTTTATATATATAAGGACAATATAGTATTTGGTATCATTAGAGAGTGACTTAGCTTGCTTTTAGCAATATAAACTAGTGTTATACACGTCCGTTGGCCGGATGAGTTTTGCTAATACATATATATGCATGTCTATGTGTGTTAGTTTTGCTAATACATATATATATATATACGTGTGTAAATTTTTCGTACCTATTTTACAAATTTAAAAGATGAGTAAAAAGGTCATTAAGCTGAGTTATACCCGTTCGTAAAATAGAAATATTTAAAGTTTACATATCACATAATGGTGCATAAAGAACATAAAATCCATAAGTTCTTTATCCAAATACATAAAATTGTACACCAGTGTTATATACCCGTTCGTCGTCTGGGACAGTTTTTCTAATATATATATACTTGTGTCTATATCAATGATCAAAGTCATTATAAATCTACAGTATTAAGTACATGTTTTATACATAATTTTAAATCCGATACATATATAGAAAAAACCTCTATAATTAATCATTTTTAACACTTAGATATTCAATATATAATTTAGTAGATATTACGTATAGTAATTATACAATGTATATACATGATTAATATTTATAAAATATATATAAAGAGATTTCTATAATTAAAATTTATATTTTTGTTATAAGCTATACAATGTCTACAAGCTTGCATAATTATCATTATATAAAATTAACTAAATGGGAAATTAGTTACTGGGCTAGTACGGGCCTAGAAAAATCAAAACGCATTTAGGCCCTTTTTCCAATTGGAGAAAAGAGTCTAGACAGATTATGAGAGCTGCAAGTTGATATTTCTTATATCCTATAATCTTATAAGGTATCATCGTAACAATATATTCGAGATAAGAGTTGGAGGGCGTCAAATATTTTTTATAGAGTTCAAATGGAGAACTTTTTTATGGATTAAATCCAAATTCATAAATGGTAATCTAGAATGGAATACGTGGTGTTTGGACCAATTTTAAAAAGAAGTAAATAGAGATTTAAATTGTTTGTGTTTGAGTGTGATGTCAATTTTATATTTCCTATTCTATGTCTTGCAAATAGGTGTATAGATGTAAGTTCGAATAATATAGTGAAAATTGGGTCTCCTGTTTTTTTTATCGTTGTAATCTGGTATTTGAGTAGTAATAAAAACTAAATATTCAACAATTACCTATCTGTTGCTCTCGATGGATAAAACAATTATAATATTCTATTTTTTTTAAAGTCATATTACGATAAGATTTATATCAAAATGTAGATAAAAATTAAATGATTACAAATATAATAATTATTTTTTCTCTAAATAAAATATATTACAAGTTATTAAATATAATTTACAAACAACCTATAATTAATTACACTAATATACAATTTTCATAAAACCTCTCCCATATTACATACAACCTCCTCACAATTTACATCTGAACCATCTAGTTATATTGAATTTAAATGTAATGTAACTGTTTTCCCCATTATCTACCAATCAATACAATTCACGCAATTGATGTACACAAAAACTAAGAATATACTAATTATTAAAAATATGTCATAATAAGATAAAATTTATACCAAAATGTAGATAAAAATGAGACGGTTGCAAATATATAATTATTTTTTCTCTAAACAAAATATATCACAAGTTATTAAACATAATTTCTAAACAACTTATAATTAATTATATTAAAATACAATTTTCATAAAATCCCCTCAAATGTTTCATTAAATACCCTCATAATTTTCATTCAACACCCTCCTAATTCAAATTGAATTTGACGGTTTCTCACAATCCATCCCACATCTCACCAATCATGTTTCATTATTTTGTCATGTCACATTTACATGTCATCATTGACATGACATTTATTGTGACACATCCGATTTTCTCTCCGCTTTGTGCACAATATATATATTAAATTGGCACAAGTCAAAGAGAAGTTCAGGTTGGGCTTGGAATAGGCCCAAAAAGTGTGTTTCAATTTGGGTCTGTTATAAAATATAAATGATGAATTCTACAATAATTAGATAGGAGAGGTGCACATTTTCGGATTTTAATCCGATCCGGATCGGATAAAATCCGGACATTTTTTCAGTTTTTTGGGACCGGATTTTCGGATTGTAACCGGATTTTCTCAGACAGAGGTGTAACCAGTTTCGTACGGATTAAAACCGGACTTTCTTGGACAAAAGTGTAACCGGTTTAACCGGTTTCGGATCGGATTAAAACCGGATCGGATCCGATAAAACCGGTTAAATCCGCTCCGGTTTGAAAAAAATCGGTTTTATAAAAAATCGGTTCGGATAGTTTTTGCCCAAAATCGCATATTCGGATTTTTTGTGCACCTTAACCGGGTCATGTGTGACTCATGTCAGACTGATGGATATAGTCACACAAAATGGGTGTGGGATGTCATGGGTAGGTGTGGTTGATGGTAAACACTATCACTTCCCTTAGCTGGTTGGTGTTGGATGGAGTATCTCGGGTCTATGAGCTAGCACTATCTTACGTGGCTCTTTCTTCTCTTTTTTTCTCTTCTCTCTATCTCACCTCTCTCTATTTTATTTTTTATTTTTTAAATAGAGAATGGTGATATGAGATGAATGTAAGGGTTTGTGGGATTAAAAAGAAAAATAAAGTGTCAAGGATATGATAAAAATATAAAATAATATGGGATGAATGTTGATGGTGTTAGAGAGGAGCGTGAAGGTAGTAGAGGGTGTGGTGGGCAAACCGCTTGGGTGGTGGGATTGTGAATGTGTTAACTGCCACCCAAGTGGCAGTGATGTAGTGGGTGTGTGAGACCATTTATTTATTTATTTAAATTTTATTTGGTTAGTAGAATTATTATGTGGATCTCAAAATTTGATATGATAAAAAGTAATTACTACAAGACTGGGTGATGGTTTGAATGTTAAAAGATGTCACCACTTTTTACTCTCTTAGCAAGTATGATGATAGGCCCATAATTTTAGTAGATTTACAAATTATATGGGCAAGTAAGCAAGAACCCCTTCTTTCTTTAAAAGTGAGAGGTAGATAACACTTCCATCACATTTGCATCATCAATATCTTACTTTTTATGGTATTCTATTTACTTATTAAGGGGGCATGTTTGATTATACTAAAATCTTAGATCAGGCCTATCACTCCATTAATATCATATCTTGAAATAGAAAAAACACAAAAAAAAAACTCTAAGAAGGTAAATAATATGCATGCGTAGTGTTGCTTCCCACACAATCTCTCTTATGTTATCGACGTCTAAGAAGGTAAATAATATAACATTGATATTGTAATACCCTAAAATTTAAAAATAAAGACAATAATAATAACAATAATATTAATATTAATAATGTCGTAATTGTATTATATCAAGTATAAAGTTAGTAAATTTACCAACACAAACATATATATTGAAGGAAAGCAATCCGTACATGTGGGCGAATATAATTTAGAGAGAGATTATGGACTCAATTTAAATTAACATTGAGATAACCCACAAAGTTATCTTAACTCAAATACAAGCGTAAACCATGGGATAAGTACGGGACGATATATGATCACGACTCAAATTTGAATAGGTAGTAATCTCTTCCGACTCTTCCTCCTGCGAAAACGATAAATAGATCACAGCAATTTCATTCGATCACTAGAAATTCAGCCCTTGCTTCGTTGCTCCTTTCAGCCGGCAACTTAAACGAAACCCTAAATCCGTCAAAAAAAAAGAAAAAGAAACGACAATATCAGGAATACCAGCAACAGAATAAAGTTCGATCGACCGAGAAAGGCTTAGATCAAGCAATAAGCGTAGTTAAGGAGTAGGGTCCAACGGGAATCAAAGGTTAGTCTTCATTCGGTGCATACGTACTGCCTCTCCGTTTACATTCCTTGAATTTCTTTTGAGTTTATTTTGTACGTAGCTATGAGGGTCTGGTGGTTAAGTCCCTCTGATTTATTTCTCAAAATCTCAATCGACATCTAAATTGTTACCTAAAGGCTAACGTTATCACTGTTAACGATGAAGCCTTAAGTTGTAATCAAATTGGCAGTTTGTATATATTAATAAAACTAGGAAAGAGATATGGAAACATGCATGCGTATGGATGGTGTTTGGGTTTATTTTGCCAATTCCATAATTCATATTTGAAACATAAAAACATGTCAGACCATGGAAAATAATTAAAGTATATAAGGATCTTCATGTGGAGTATTATGAAGCTTGAGCACCGATAATTAGAACTGATATTCAATTATGTATTATAGATCAACGAGTATAAATCTAAGTTGGGATCAAGACTAGTTTTGAGACAAGTTCGATTGTGAGATAAGGTACGGATTCCTACTTTTGCTATTGTTATATAGTCGGTTGTACGGATTCTTAGCTTTCCTATACGGATATCTATCGCTATAGTGTCATATATTTCTTAATAAAAGGTCCTTTTTATCCTATAGTCTTCGTTTCTTGGTTCCATCGATATGTGGTTATTGAGATTTTCGTACGTATGTCAACTCTTTCAATAAGGATTATTGTTTTCTTTAAATTCAAGTTTTTTTTCAACTATTCGTGTTTCCAAAAATCGTATTTTGGTTAGTCTCAAAACCTTCTCTTTTTATATCAAAACAAAATACAAAAATTCTTTTCAAGTCTTATATTATTTAGTTAGATTGGTTAGATTTCGTCGTTCATTGACTTATTGTTTATCATTATATACCTTTTTAGAGTTTCTTATTGAGAATATGTCATTGTTAGTATCGTAATGTTACTGCTTCAATGTTATTGTCTTATTGTTTTACTCTGGGTATGCGAGCTATTACCTACCTATGGAGGTACCATAGGGGCGACATTGTGGCACCAATGGCGTCACACTTCCGTAACGGTGTGATTTGTTACGGCGTCTCTTCATTGTGGTGTGATAAGGGTTTTAGGAGGCGTATTGGTTAACCATAGTTATTGTATTGTTATTGTTTGTGGATGTAGGCGTAGTGCCCAACACCTCATTCACCATTGTTTGGTACTTTGGATCTGCAGGTCCATGTACCCATTGTTATTGGCTGGTGCTTGTTTTATACAAGTATCGATATTATTGAGCTCGGATTGTTCGTACCCCATTGACTCGTTAGTTATTGTTATACTTTCATGTAACACCCCAAAATGGGGCCTAGTTGTAAACTGTAGTACATGTAGCTTTAATTGTTGTATGTTGACTTTAACTGGTGTTTTGTTGTTAAATGTAGTATAAATGTTGCTAAATGGAGTCTTAAATGTTAATTGGTGTTTTAAACATGAATTGGTGCTAATTGGTGTTAAATGGTGTTAACTGGTGTTAAATGTGGATAAAAATGTAGTATTATAAAAAGTGTCATAAGTTGACCAAGTAGACAAATAGTTGAACGGTTTTGGATAATGGTTCCAAAAATATCTCCGTTAGTTGAAACGGATAACCCTAAGTTGTGTTTTAAGTTGAATAGGAGAACAAAATACCCGAGAGGGGTATTAGGCCATTGAGTCGGCCTTGACTCTTTCTTAGCCCCCTGGATAAGCTAAAACACACACACAACACATACTATGTACGTGCAAAACACACACACACTCAAACTCTTGCCAATTTGAGAAAGGAAGCAAGAAAAGAAGGGATTAGAAGCTGGATTCAAGGGATTGAATCTGTTCTTGTACCTTGTGCTCATCATCTTTGTAAGTATTTGTCTAGAAAGCCTAGTTCTTGGTGTGTTACTTTGTATGGTGACAAATTGATGATTTAAAAGTGGATTGAAGTTGTTTTGATGCAAGAAATCATGTAATAGGTGCTTGTGTATGTTAGGATTGTTGTGTAAACACTTAAATGTGGATTCAAGGTGATTTTTATGTCAAAAACCCGTAAAACAGTAGCTGTGTTCGAACAGAGCAAGAACACGCTGTAAATGTTGTTCCTACGGGCGTAGTATTATATTGCTACGGCCGTAGGGTGTTGTTGTGTTCCTGCGGTCGTAGGAAATGGTTGCTACGACCGTAGTGTCATGTTTAAGAGGATTACCACCCACGGGTGATGGAAACGAGACTACGGGCGTGGGTATATAACCTACGGCCGTAGTTACCCAAAGGATACATACTACGGGCGTAGTGAATGGTTACTACGGCCGTAGGTCATGGTTCTTTGGCAAGAGCTTCTACGGGCGTAGTGTATATATACTACGGCCGTAGTACATGTTGGAAAGTTGTTCTGCGGGCGTAGGAACATGTTCCTGCGGCCGTAGGAGGCTGTCAGAAGCCATGTTGATCTTTTGTTGAGACAGTTGTTAGTGTTGTCTGTTGTAGTGTGTACTAAGGGGTGTTTGTCCATGTTTATTGGTGTTAGGTGACACGGACGATTCTGTGTGCTCTTGGGATTCCCGATTGCATATCTGCCTCTTGTAGTTTCGAGGTGAGTACCGGTTTCCCATGAGTCTCAGTAGGTAAGTTATCTGTAGTACATGTTGACACATGATTGGTGTATTGATACGTGGAAATGGAGGTATGTTATGATAAAGTTGTACAAGCATGCTTAGTATTATTATTGTTGATATGAAAGATATTGTTGTGATTATATGCGCACATGAACTGGATCCTTATTGGATCAACTAGTTGTTTATGAAGTTTTGTCCGGACACTGAATTGGAGAACACGGAGGTCAGTCAGGTAGACGGGTGTCAATACTTGGCTGGGTTCTCGGGTAGACGGGAGTTAGTACCCGGGCACTAACGGTACTCAAGTAGTATACGCTTGGGTGATGGTCCTGCAGGCCGCCGTTCCTCTAAGGAGTAAGGTTCCTTGATAGATGGGAACCAACATGATAGATAATTGGCGTACTATGTGGACTGCTTTTGGGTTGTTGAGCGGGGTTAGCTCCCCTGCAACATACGACTACTGCTGACACGTTTGTCACGTCACAATATGATAGGATAGCCCTGTGTGCTGTTCTGATACATGATAGCCTGCTTATTGTTGCTTATGTGTAATTGGTGCTCACTAGCTAGTTGTAGCTAACGGTGCAAGATTTACCTTTTTCGCAGGTTGATGCTAGAGGCCTGGTGAGGCGGGTACCGATGGTAGCTTTTGTTGTATATACCTTTTGGGGAACACGTTGTTATATGTATGGATCCGGTGGTCGGAACTAGTTGGTAACGCTTGTAGCTTTGAACTTGGCTAACCTTTTTGTTGTAATTAATTAGCCGAGTCAATTTTGTAGTTTTTGTAAATGGTGTTTGATTCCGCTGCAACACTTTTGATAATCGATGTTTAAAAAGTTTAAATTAACTCAAATTTTAAGCTCGTTAGGGGTGGCGTTACATTTCATATTGGTTTTTATGGTGTTAAGTTCGTTTGTCTTCGTATTGGTTCGTTAATTATTGCCGGTCTTAAATTCGTTATGTCTTGCTCGTATTATATATTGTATTATTGTATATCTTTGTTTGTTTGTATCCGCGCACTGGGCTTTTGGCTCAGCCGCATTTTCTTTCCATGCGGCAGGTTTACACGGGATTTGAAGGGTAAAGAGAGCGAGAGAAAGTACGAGTTGTTTAAGGTATTTTGCTCTGTTCTGTATCGTATGCGTAGCCTCCGGAAACGGGGTGTTACAGATATGGCTGTCAAAACCCAAATTTCATAGGCACTATAAAAAAGTATATATGGAATGCAGGAATTATCCCAGGACCATTTAGTAGCAACCTCTTGATAAAAAAAGGTATTATTAGGGAGGGGGCAATGGTCGTGGCAAAGGCTGCAGTGACAACGGCCTTAACACTTGACAGTATTGGGGGCGGTAACGGACGGCAGTGATGTGGGTGGTAATAGGAGGTGGTGGTGGCGATCACGGATGTGATGATGGTGATTGGTGACGACGGGTGGTGGGGGCGGTTGACAGTATTGGGGGCGGTAACGGACGGCGGTGATGTGGGTGGTAATAGGAGGCGGTGGTGGCGATCACGGATGTGATGATGATGATTGGTGACGACGGGTGGTGGGGGCGGTAACGGGCGGCGATGAGTGGTGAGGGTAATAACGTGTAGCGGCAGCAAGTGTTGGCGCCCAGGGTGTGCAGTGGTGGTGAGGGCGATAGCGGGTGATGAGTGGTGGTGTGCGGGCTGTCGGTGGCGAGGGGATAGGCGGGGTGGTGAGGGTGATGAATGTTAAACTGATGATGGTTGGTAGTTATTAAAATAAAGTTGTAATTTAATATTAAATGGGTCGACGCAAACAAATCTTAAATCGACCCACATAGAATAATCCAATTAAATGAGTCAACTTATTGAATAACTTATTAGATCAATAGATCTAGTTTTATGACTCGTTATATCATACAAAACAGATCAGATGAAAATCTTGAATCAATAGAAGTAGCTCACACCCTTCACCTTTTATGTATCCCCTCACTCAGAATGAGATTTGGCTTCCACTACCTCCCCTTTGTGTGAAGTGAGCACGTGTGCAAGAATTTAGAGTCAAAAGACACCAAATATTTAACAATTAAAACCACATAGACACACACCTCAATCATCATTGTCAGAAGTCATTATTATGTAACAAAAAATTAGTTGAGGAAAAAAAAAGTTAATTGGTGTTTTAAGAGGTTTGAACCTTAAAAGAAAGAAACCACATAAAAACATTTCACAAGTGGTCAGGTACAAGAGGTTATTCATAGCAAAACATACAAGCAACTAAGCAAGTACGTTATATTTGGATAACAACACAATTACTTGAGTTTGTAGCAAGCGGAATGTTTTATTGTTATTATAATATTGGAACATGTTTTTGAAGTTTGAATCAATCGTATGATTCTTTTTTGTGGAGATCATCGTCAACTCCGTCTTATTGTTCCGTAAGTTGCTCTAAAAGATCAATCTGGTCATTGGGTTCATTTTAGTAATAACGATTTGGTTTTATTAGAAAAAGGAATATTAGAGGATCATTCAGTTTTAGTGAATGAATGAAAGGTGGTTCGGGTAACTGGAATTAGACTATTGGATCTCATCATGAAAGAGGTTTATACGAATTTAACAAGCTGTTTGATTTTCTTTCTAGACGTACTTTTCAGAATCTAAAAACAATTGGTACCGAGTACCAACCAAGTCACAGAAGTGAATAATGCAATTTAACAACTTTCTTAACTCGGGAAGGATATCAAAGTGAGCCACCGAGTCCTCAAAGTGTGGAATTCTTAACATGGGACTCTTTCCAAACACTTTCAAGAGTAAGATCAGAATTAAAATAATGGACAAACTTCCATAAGATAGATAATATATGCGAAGGGCTTATCAGCCAAACAAAAATTATCCCCAAAAAACAGGAAAACTAGAATAAGTAAAAAACAAACATCAAGTCTTAACTCTTGACATCGATTGGCAAAAAAATAATATTAGAAAGAAACTTAATCAACCTCTTCAATCTTAGGGCCACCAGCAGGAACATCATCATCCATAGGTCCAGCAGCATCCCCTGCTCCACCCTGATACATTTTGGCAATGATAGGGTTGCACACATTCTCCAGCTCCTTCATCTTATCTTCAAACTCATCTGCTTCTGCAAGCTGGTTGCTATCCAACCATGATATGGCCCCATCAATAGCATCCTCAATCTTCTTCTTGTCTGCTGGGCTTAACTTCTCTCCAATCTTCTCGTCCTTCACCGTGTTCCTCATGTTGTAAGCATAGTTCTCCAATGTGTTCTTAGCCTCCACCTTTTTCTTATGCTCCTCGTCCTCTGCCTTGTACTTCTCTGCCTCTTGAACCATCTTCTCTATTTCCTCCTTCGAGAGTCTGCCCTTGTCATTTGTGATTGTGATCTTGTTCTTCTGACCGGTTGTTTTGTCTTCTGCTGACACATTTAGAATGCCATTGGCATCAATGTCAAAGCAGACTGTGATTTGAGGAACTCCTCGAGGTGCAGGTGGGATTCCAGAAAGCTCGAATTTACCCAACAAGTTGTTGTCTCGCGTTCTTGTTCTCTCTCCTTCATAGACTTGAATTAAAACACCAGGCTGGTTGTCAGAGTAAGTTGAGAAGACTTGTTCTTTCTTTGTAGGGATGGTGGTGTTCCTTGGAATAAGAACAGTCATAACACCTCCGGCAGTCTCTAGTCCAAGAGACAATGGGGTGACATCCAAAAGAAGCAAATCTTGAACCTTCTCGTTACCCTCACCACTCAGGATAGCAGCTTGGACTGCAGCACCGTAAGCAACAGCTTCGTCAGGATTAATGCTCTTGCAAAGCTCTTTTCCGTTAAAGAAATCTTGAAGCAGCTGTTGGACTTTGGGAATTCTGGTGGAACCACCAACGAGAACGACATCATGGACACTGCTTTTGTCCATCTTGGCATCTCTCAAACATTTCTCAACTGGCTCCATGCACTTCCTGAATAGATCCATATTTAGCTCCTCAAATCTAGCACGAGTAATGGTGGAGTAAAAGTCAACACCCTCGTACAAAGAATCAATCTCGATAGTGGTTTGAGCAGTGGATGATAAAGTTCTCTTTGCTCTCTCACAAGCAGTCCTCAACCTTCTCAATGCTCTTGGGTTGCCTGTAATATCCTTCTTATGTTTTCTCTTGAACTCTTGTACAAAATGATTCACCATTCTGTTGTCAAAATCTTCACCACCAAGGTGAGTGTCACCAGCTGTTGATTTGACTTCAAAGATACCCTCTTCAATGGTCAAGAGGGAGACATCAAAAGTACCACCACCAAGGTCAAAGATCAACACGTTCTTCTCACCAACACTGGTTGCCTTCTTGTCAAGACCGTAGGCAATGGCAGCAGCAGTTGGCTCATTGATGATACGCATGACATTGAGTCCAGAGATCACACCAGCATCCTTGGTGGCTTGCCTCTGTGAGTCGTTAAAGTAAGCTGGAACTGTGACAACTGCGTTTTTCACTGTTGTTCCAAGAAAAGCTTCAGCAATTTCTTTCATTTTGATCAAAACCATAGAAGAGATTTCCTCTGCAGCAAATTGCTTCTCTTCACCTTTGTAGTTAACAGCAATCATCGGCTTCTCTGCTGGACCAGAAGTGACCTTGAAAGGCCATAGCTTGATGTCACTTTGCACAGACGAATCACTAAATCTTCTACCAATAAGACGTTTTGCATCTGTCCCATGAAAATCAAGTTAAGTATAAGTTTGAAACAACTTAAACAAAACGAACAACCAAGTACAATAAATAACAAGAAACGCCAGTTCCATACTTTCACCCAATCTAATAATGTTCTGATACTGTTTTAGCAATTATGCAGATTAAATTAATTATGAATACAGAAGATTCACACCTTGGCAAAAATATAACAGGCTTATAAAATTGTACTATAAGTAATTGAAATTAAACCAATCCAAACATTGTAAAAGCTACAAATTTATTGCAATTAAGCACATCAGAAAAAGCTAAGTGAAAAGGCATATACGAACAATCGAATGACACCAATATAGGAACAGTAACGATAACTAAAAGTACGCATTGGATAGAACAACCTTTCGAAAAGTGAAGCCAAAAAACAAGATAAAAAAAATAGTCAATCCCTACAAGTTTAATTCAGTGTTGATTATTGAAAAGTTGATTTAATTAAAATGCTAAGAATTCCCCATTAACCCAAATTATATTCCAGCTTGAGTTGAATTAGGCATAAAGTAAAACCTTACTAAAATTTTAAGAAATTCAGAACAAAAACATGTCATACACTAAGAAACATATGCAGATAGAACTTTTCCATGAGCCGGTTATTACGGGATATATAAATCATCTAACTTGTACTGAGAGGATAACAATAATCATAAAAATAACGATTAGATACAGACATTAATTTTTACATCTAAGATCAAAGTAATAACAATTTAAGAGGATAAAGACCTAAAAATTGCAGATCCTAAGCTTTTAAACATCGTAAACCGAAACCCAAAACTCGAGTAAGGTAAACTAATCACAGCATAAGCAAACTACACGTTCTAATAATGTGTAGCTAAATCTTAACCAGCACTAGGTAAGAGATAAATTAAGCACCATACATCCAGAGAAACGAATCAAAAAATTCAGATCTAACAAAATTTATAGTCGACAAGGTAAAACTCACCAAATACCGTGTTTGTAGGGTTCATTGCAACCTGATTCTTGGCGGCATCACCGATCAACCTCTCGGAGTCGGTAAAAGCAACGTAGGACGGCGTCGTCCTATTACCTTGATCGTTGGCAATGATCTCGACACGATCATGTTGCCACACGCCGACACATGAATAAGTAGTACCAAGATCGATTCCGATCGCCGGACCTTCGCCTTTGCCAGCCATGATGTAGTGCTTCTCTCTCAAAACAAGATGTGTGTAAACGGGGTTTTTGCGTAAGATTTTTAGGGTTTGAATAACAGGAATAGTATGAACGAGAAGGGGTGGCAGAAGGGAATGGTATAAATAAGGCCTTTTAGGAGATGGGCTGGAGAGTTCTAGAATGTTCATCAGCCGTTCAGATTAGTTTTAAATGTGAATTTGACGGGTAGGATTTATCGCATAGAGACTCGTTCAAGTTTAGTCTTCTTCAAATTTCCCGCGTATGCGAGTATGGTTTACCAAGTTTTTTTTTCTTTCTTTCTTTCTTTTACAAACTAGAAATTCATGATGTAAGCATACTCACAGACAAATTATATATTTTATCACGTTATCTTACGTATCATTAACAAAACAAACTTATATATATATATCGTCTTCTGTTGTTGGCTCGAACAGCTAATTGCATAGTTTTGAGTGAGAACAAGCCTTTCGGATGACAGCTTTGGTAAGAATGGGCACGTGCTTTGAGAAAGCTTCGATCGATTACGTATTAATCCATATTCGATGCCACTTCCGGCTTCCCCACTTCCGCATCTGTCGTATTCGGGAGAGCTTGCTTCGTGGAGAATGAATCCTACTAGTTCTGGGGTTGGCACGCTTGACAAAAAGAACCTGGGGCGTATCGCCCAAATCATTGGTCCGGTACTAGATGTAGCTTTTCCCAGGAAAATCCGTAAATCAAGCGTTGTTTTTTTAGGAGATCACTGCTTTGTAATTCCTTTCTTTGGTTATTACTGAATTCATCCGGCAATTTGATACCGAAAATAGGCCTACTCTTGACCAATTTAAAAAAACAATAAATCTTCTTCTTCTAATATAAATAAAATACTAATGTTTATAGTTTAATTAGAAAATCTTAAATGTTAATTTAATTAAAATTAATTCCTAGCTATTAATTTAATTAAAATTGAAAATCTAATTTTAATTTTAAATAATCAAAATTAAAAATTCAAACTTTTAGATTTAATTCTAATTTAAGATAAAATAGTTAGTAAATATAATTTAAATTTCAAAATAACACAAACATATTTGTTTTGAAATTATAAGATTACCATGTGTGTTTAAGAATATTTCGTTATTAGGCCTGGAGCATCCATCACGAGATGGAGCTCGTGAGAGGTCTTCACAGGTCTTCACCATCGCGAAAACCATCGCCCTCCTTCGTGAGGGGTGGCTCATGGTCGCGCACGCGGCCCGGGTCACGCTCGTGAGTGTTTTGTTTCTTTTTTTTGTGATGTGAAAAATGTGATGGATGCAAGGGTTTGTGTGATGTGATAAGGGAATGGTGGGGAATGACGTGGCGCTGATGTGGCTGTGTGAAACATGTGATGGATGCTGGTGGTCTTATATTGATCCCGCCGTATATCTAGAATGTATTATTATTATTATTATTATTATTATTATTATTATTATTATTATTATATTGATCTATTTTTTATAAAGATATATTGTATGAAAATATAGTAAACTTTGTTTTAATAATCATTACATTGAAATTTTTATTTTAAAAAACATTATAATCAACTTTTATAATTTTTCAAATATATGTAAGTTGCTCTATACAATGAGAAATACGACAAATTAAAAATAAGAAAAATCTGTTTACATACAATAAAAATATTATGAATTTAAATGTATTGTTTTCATTAGAAAAAAAAGTTGATTGTAAACAACTTTAACAAGGACAAAGTTCATACAAATCATTTTTCAAACTCATTTTTTTTTTCAAATTCGATTCTGATTTAAAATTAAAATAATATGTGTTAGATTGTTTTCTAATTCAAATTTTTATCCACTACATTAGTTTAACAATAAATATTTAAAAATCATTATATATGTTTATTATACAATACAAACATTATAATAATTACATTTACAACTAAAATTGTGCTAATCTTTCATTCATACAAAACAATTATATATTTAACTAAGTGAATATACAATATTACTTTTATATAAATAATTATGACAATCCATGTATTTACGCGGGTATTTAACTAGGTAACATTTATAGATTAAATTATTTAAATGGTCCATGTGATTTGTCTTAGTAACAAGTTTAGTTTTTAAAATGAAAAAAACACATCAGTTGTCTCTAATGTTTATTTTTTGTTTCTAATTTGTAACTTTAAGCTAACATTCGTTTAAATTGGATGTTAGTTGTCCATTTCTTTAAGGGCAATTCTGTCATTTCCTTATTATTTATCCTGTTATTTTATTAAATATAGAAAAACTCTATTTGTCTCTTACTCACTCTTGAACTCATACGGAGACAGACCCATCAAGTCACTCTGATATCTTCCCCTTCTCTCTATATACACTTAGTCATTTGCTTGGCTTCATCACCATGGTGTCCGACACCATCATCGCCACCCCTATTTGTGTTATACCTACCATTATGCAAACATTACTACTGCTATCCTATTTCTCTCTATTGACATCAGCACCACTGACACCATAACAAGATGAACATCGGTGGTCCCTCCTTGGTGGAATACACCACCATCACCACCATCGCCACCCCCGTTATTTGTTTCCAACTTACTATTACCCGGCTATTACAGCTAAGTCTCCGATTTAGATGTCTATAATTTTAAAGTTAAGCAGAAATTCCATCTCCTCATATCAGACATGTGGTGTGTACGAAGGGAGTCCTCTATTTTTTGTGTTTTTTAATTCCCTGGTAACTTTATTTCGTCGTCACCAAATCCACTATCATCAGCTCATGCCACTGCCACCGGATGCGTCACGGGGTCAAGAAAACCCTTCCCCTTACTTGATGAAGATGATGTGTCACATGTTCGAGAAAACTCACCATTTCTTGTTATTTAACAAGGTTTTTTAGCCCCGCGTTACGGGGGCGAGGCATGCCTGGTGAACATATATAACGACATAATAACTAAAAGTAGTTGTTATATATGTAACATAAATTAATAGGAGATTATTAGTGAAAAGTATACGCCAAAAAAAGAAATTTACGTTTTTTATTACGAAACATCTTAGTATTATATCTTTGACTTCTTTAATAGACCATATAACATTGAATACATTTGTGTAAGTTGAATTTTTTTTATCAAACACCGAATGAGCACTAATAAAGAAAACATAAGATCCTTTTTACCAAACACTTTGACTTCTTATAAGTTTAAAAAAACTATGTTCATCGTAAATGAATAGCCCTATATCTAGATGAATTGTAACTTAAAAGAAGAAAAAAAAACTAAACACTATTCCTAAGCTACAGGAAAAAAAAATCGTAACCTAAAAGTAAAAAAAAACACCTAAATAAATTATTCAAAGTAAAAAAAAAGTGTAACTAAAAAAAACACTATTTATTAGCTACGAAAACAAATGAGTTAACTAAAAAGTAAAAAAAAACTTTTTACCAAAAACTTTGATTTTTTAGAAGTTTAAAAAAACTATGTTCACCGTAAATGAATAGACCTATATCTAAATGAATTGTAACTTAAAAGAAGAAAAAAACTAAACACTATCCTAAGCTACAGGAAAAAAATATCGTAACCTAAAAGTAAAAAAAAATACCTAAATGAATTATTCAAAATAAAAAAAATTGTAACTAAAAAACACTATTCATTAGCTACGAAAACAAATGAGTTAACTAAAAATTAAAAAAAAAAATTGTAACCTAAAAAAATTTTAAACCAAAAAAAAAAAACCACTATTCCTAAGATACAGGCTGTGATAGTGATAACATTTTTTTTAATGTTAGAGTTTTATGATGTATAATATTTGCTTTTAGGTTTTATGATGTATTGTTGGTTTTCTTTGTTTTACTTTGCTAATGTCTTGCTAAACTTTTTCCTTTTATAAATCATCCCACGTTTCCAAAAACCATCACCACCTAATCAAAATTCATAATAAATCATCCCACGTTTCCAAAAACCATCACCACCTAATCAAAATTCATCAACAAAAAAAAATCTAGTTGTTTTTTAGTAAGTTTTTGATTGATTTTCATGTGGTTTTGTTTATTTGATGTTCTTCTGTTGAATTTATTTAAAAAGAGACCAAAATTCCCTTTTTCAAATCAATCAACCCCTAATTTAGAAGAAGAAAACATACCTTTTTGTTTATTTAGAAGTCCTCAAATTTTTGAAAAATTAAACCAGTCGAAACAAAAGAAGACACACCTTTTTGTTTCTTTAGAGGTCCTCAAAGAGAGGATAAATACTGCTAAAAACATTTTAAAAATGCTCTTGGAGGTTCCTTAAAGGGGTAAAAAAACCCTCCACAACTTATGGATTTTATCATGGTTTTAAAAAACCTGATTTGGCTTCGTCATAGCTCCGTCAAGGCTTGAGGCTTGACCATGGTGCCACGTCATGGTTCAAAACTTGGGCGCCTTAAGCCTTGTGGTACACTAAGGTCCACCTTAACATGTCTTTACCAGTTATAAGTTGTGTTTTTTAGGCGTGTTAGAGGTTCTGAGCCGAATATATATAGTTATTTAGTTATAAGGATGATGATATATAACGAAAACAAAGAAAATGATTGACTAACTACATTAGAGACATATAATTATGTGTATTCTATCTATATATGTTATATATAGTTGCCAGTGAATGAGGCACCATATAGAACTTTCATTTTGAATCGTTAGATCATCAAGACTTTAAATCTAAACCGTTTAAAGTAACTATTTTTACTAACTGTTAGATCAAGACTCTAAGTAAAATCTGAACCGTTAGATCACTATAAACTGCCTACATCCTCCCATTATAAACTGTATACGGGTATACACACGTCCTCCCTGAACTGCAATCCCTGCATATTTCTTTGCTTTACAGTTTATGCTCAAAACTGCAATCCTCTCTATCACCGAAATCACATACCCTATTGGCCCATTACCCTATCTTCTTTTATCCTTACATCTCTCTCTCTCACTGCCTTCCTCTCTCAAAATGACATCGAAGAAATGTCTCATAGAGAAGATGGAGCGAAAGACCATATTTGTCGGTTGCGATGGAGGTGGGATGGTGGCAAAGCAACAAATACAGCAACTTGAGTACGATACTTACTACTGTGGTGGCCATTCAACAGCGCTTGGTGGTGGTCGGCGTTTAAAAGTGCGATAAGGCGAGAGATAGGCCGATAGTGGCAGTGGGAGGAGAGAGCGGAGGTGGGAGTGGTCGATAGTGGTGGCCGATTGCGACGGAGGTGGGAGATTGCCGACAGCGGTGGGGTGAAGGTGCTGATGTCGATGGTGGTGGGAGCAGCTAAACTTTTATGCGGCTGAAGTAAGTGGGCTACAAATTAGGGTTTTGATATATGAAGGATGATAGTTTAAGGTCTCAAACAAGAGGATATATTATTAGTTGGGCTTTTTATTGAATGGATGAGGTTAGATAAAAAGTTGTGCTTGGGTTAGTATTTATAAAGATATAATAATAAGATGGGCTTGTGTTAAAACTTACAGATTTCGTAATCTATCTTTTAATTTTTATTAACAAATATATAGTTTAACATGAGATATATTTAATTAAGAATTAACTTTATTAAAATCAACTAGACATAATCCTTTAGAAATTATCAAATTAGCTATATTATACAATTCTTTAGAAATTTTATATATTTATTTTCATTTACGCTATATACTAAATTAATGATGTAATATAGCACTTTAAAAATTAAGTTAAAATCTATAAGCTTATAATATGGACACATTTCAATACACAATCATTCACCATTGTTGTAACTTAAGAAGAAAATAATAAAACAGTTTATAGTTAATGCTTTAAATTTAAAAACCTTTTTACTCGTCTTTTCAATCTAGGAAATATGTATGACTTCATACGTTCAAATACAATAATGTAATTTCGAAACCCTCTCATAAACATATAATAAAACTATTAAATACTTTAGGTTTTTTAATGACCTTAATCACCATTATGACCTTATGACACACGTGTGTATTCCTTGCATTAATTTATTATGACACGGTCCGAACCTGACACTAAATAGTGATTAATCCGAACCCGATAACATGAACTCGACCCGAATTGACAGCGTTAGAGATAATCACTCCCTCGATTATTAGCGCTTAAGTGTCGATACTTATTGAGTATTTTGTTTATATCTCTAAATAGTGATTAATCCTACATGACTAACACTAAGCTTATTTAACACAATAAAATACCAGCAACTAATTAGTTATAACTATATTATATTAAAAATAATCTTTTCTATTCTTATGACATTTTTAGAAAAACTACTAGCAAAAGAAATAACATTAACTATAAAAGTACTTTCTATATCAAAGTTCTATTCAAAACGATATACCCGAGCACCGTTCGGGTATTACACTAGTTGTATATTTGTTTGTATAAACTTTATATACATAATTATTATTTATATACAAATTTGATGTCTTAGGTCGCGCCTTGTAAAACGCCGTGAGCCCGTAACCTCGCCATAGCTTCCAAGGCTTGAGGCTTGACTCTGCTGTCAAGCCACACCTCATATTATTTAGAACCTTAGATTTTATAAAGTTAAATGCAATTTAACTTTTAACTTGTTTTTTTTTGTCTGATACGTAGAAAATGTACAAACAATTTAATTTTAGGAAATTGCTTTATATTATAGAAATAATTTCTTATACATTTTAGTAAACTTTAAAATTATTTACTTATCGTAACTTTTATGGCATTGAGTTTTTTTTTCTGAAGAGGGTTTAATCACTCATGGTGATTGGCTTGGAGTTCGCATACTGCCCGTATGGATGTCACTGCGGACCCGGTCCACTAACATAACTTCATTGTTCAACATTTATTTTGTTATTGGTGGCTTTTCGCTTCATACAATACGCATAGCTGCTCATATTCCTTTTAAAAAAAAATAACACACGCACATACTAATTTAGTTCTGAATCTACACCTTTTGTTCATAGTAGAACTTGAACCTATGACCATAAACTAAGGGAAACATTTTTCAACATCTTATACCACTAACGAATTTACAACAAATTCCAGTGGTTTGTGTCAATTGTAGTAATCAATACGATTCTAGTCATGGGATTGTATGCCCGTGACACGATATGTCCTCATAGTCCTGCATGTTAAATCATTTGTTCACAGCATGATGACTACCTATTTGAACTGCGACACACGACACATCATAATAATTGATTGGACTATTGTTTAAATATGAAATTTTTTGTTTAAATAAATGATTAATCGATATTTTTTAATGGAAACACACACTTATTAAACCTACTCCTAAATCTAGTTTGTGGTCCATATCAGGCCTTGAAACCATAATCTCTCAGGAGGGGCAATACTTCACAACCACCTAATACCTATAGACTACAAGTCTTTTAGTAATCAATCAATGGATATTTAAATACTCGTAACATATTAAAATTAAAATTAATAAATTAATTAATAGAAACAAAGTAACTTTATCTTTTCAAATAAACAAGAGATTAAATGTTAAATCTGTAATCTTTTTCAAACCAAAAGAACCAAATCCCTAAAACAGTCGGATGAACCAAATCCTTGTGAGATCAAATATTTTTATTGATGAGTTCGTGTAGGATAATTTAAAACACTCTTTATCTAAATATTATTTAATTAATAAAAAAGCGATATATGATTTAAATCCGTGCAATTTCAAAGTCGATCATAATATAATTCCATAGTCAAAAACTTTAACGTACTATTTAGATTTTCACATTTAAAAAAATAATTAATATTAAATATTAATAAAATAATATTAAATAATTATAAAACATCAAAGAAAGAAGAAAATAATTTATCATGCTACGAAGAAACATTATTATATTTTTTATACAAGTTATTGATAAATACAACTAGGACTAAAAAATAAAGTGCATTCGTTATAAAAAAATTTAAAATGACTATAAAATATTTCCATAAAAAAAATTAAAAATGTGAGTAAGTATGCTACTTGTAAATATTATAGACGGTAAATATGGTATTTTTAAATTGGGATAAACAAATATAATATTTCAATGCTTAAAAAAGACATATATAAAATTTTCTAATAATTTTATTTAGATTTTATTAAAAAAAGTTAAAACTAAAACTCTAATATTAATTATACTGATAGTCAAGATTTAAAAATGAATTTAAATAGAAGATACGGATGTTGTAAATTTGATACATGTTATTTTATCTTTAATATATATTAAAAGAAAAAAGTTTATCTCTCTTCCAAAAAAATTCTCCACCAATCACAACTCTTAGATTTAAAAAAAAAAAGTATAAAAATCGAGATGATGATGTCAAAAATGCTAAAAATCCTTAAGTCTTGGAAGGGGGGGTATTGTGAAAATTCTAAGGGGGTTTTATAAAATATGTTAAGGGTTTTTATGAAAATGTGAGGGTGTTTTATAAAAATTGTATATTAATATAATTAATTATAGGTTGTTTATAAAATATGTTTAATAAATTATTATATAATTTGTTTAGAGACATAATAATTATATATTTGCGACCGTCTCATTTTTATCTACGTTTTGGTATAAATTTTATTATAATATGACACTTTTTTTAAAGTAGTATATTTTTAATTGTTTGTTATCCATTAATAGTAGTGAGTAGGTTATTCATAAAACAATTTATATCTTTTTTATATTTATTCTATCTACGTATAATAGTCGATATAATAACTGATTCCTCGGTCTTTCGATAAAAAGTAATAAATTTTTTTTAAGTTTTGTTTTATTTATGATAAATTTATATAAAAATAGTTAACATTTAAAACAAACAAAGGTGCATCAATCAATATAAAAAATTAAAGAATCATATATATAATCAACTATTAAAAATAAAACTATCTTTAATCTTTAATATATATTAAAAGAAAAAGGTTTATCTCTCTTCCAAAAAAATCTCCACCAATCACAACTCTTGATTTTAAAAAAAAATTATAAAAATCGAGATGATGATGTCAAAAATGCCAAAAATCCTTAAGTCTTGAAAGGGGGTATTGTGAAAATTCTAAGGGGGTTTTATAAAATATGTTAAGGGTTTTTATGAAAATGTGAGGGTGTTTTATAAAAATTGTATATTAATATAATTAATTATAGGTTGTTTATAAAATATGTTTAATAAATTATTATATAATTTGTTTAGAGACATAATAATTATATATTTGAGACCGTCTCATTTTTATCTACGTTTTGGTATAAATTTTATTGTAATATGACACTTTTTTTAAAGTAGTATATTTTTAATTGTTTGTTATCCATTAATAGTAGTGAGTAGGTTATTCATAAAACAATTTATATCTTTTTTATATTTATTCTATCTATGTATAATAGTCGATATAATAACTGATTCCTCGGTCTTTCGATAAAAAGTAATAAATTTTTTTTAAGTTTTGTTTTATTTATGATAAATTTATATAAAAATAGTTAACATTTAAAACAAACAAAGGTGCATCAATCAATATAAAAAATTAAAGAATCATATATATAATCAACTATTAAAAATAAAACTATCTTTAATCTTTAATATATATTAAAAGAAAAAGGTTTATCTCTCTTCCAAAAAAATCTCCACCAATCACAACTCTTGATTTTAATAAAAAATTATAAAAATCGAGATGATGAAAATGCCAAAAATCCTTAAGTCTTGAAAGGGGGGTATTGTGAAAATTCTAAGGGGGTTTTATAAAATATGTTAAGGGTTTTTATGAAAATGTGAGGGTGTTTTATAAAAATTGTATATTAATATAATTAATTATAGGTTGATTATAAAATATGTTTAATAAATTATTATATAATTTGTTTACAGACATAATAATTATATATTTGCGACCGTCTCATTTTTATCTACGTTTTGGTATAAATTTTATTGTAATATGACACTTTTTTTAAATGAGTATATTTTTAATTGTTTGTTATCCATTAATAGTAGTGAGTAGGTTATTCATAAAACAATTTATATCTTTTTTATATTTATTCTATCTACGTATAATAGTCGATATAATAACTGATTCCTCGGTCTTTCGATAAAAAGTAATAAATTTTTTTTAAGTTTTGTTTTATTTATGATAAATTTATATAAAAATAGTTAACATTTAAAACAAACAAAGTTGCATCAATCAATATAAAAAATTAAGAATCATATATATAATCAACTATTAAAAATAAAACTATTAAAAAAAGGGTTACTTACATCATCAACTCTTTCCCTAAAAAATCTCCACCAATCATAGCCCTTGATTAACAAAAATTAAAGAAAATAAAAAATGTATTAGTTATTACGTTACATTCCATCAAATCTCTTAAGGGAAATTTTATATAACAAACTTCATGTGTTTGTTAATCTTGGATAAGATAACGATATATATTTGAATTAATCGTGGATAACATAATAATATATATATTTAAATTTGAATTGAATACATATTTCTAATTGATGTGTATTTAATTGGTTTAAAATTACACCACTTTGTTAGGTAAGTAAGTTACTTTTAGAATTAGAATTAAAAAATTTTAAAATGTGATTTAAATGGAATAATAATTGATAGATTAAGTTTGAAAATATAAACAAAAAGGAAAAGGAAGTAGACGATGAAATATACTTGGATAATATAACAACCATTTGAATATGAATTTAATTGAAAATTCAACCATTTGAACTATAACAAAATTTATCCCTTTTAATTGTTCCTATTATTAAGTAAATTTGTTAAGTTTAAAGGATAAAGAAATTATTTAAAAATTGTATGTTGTAATGGTGGGAAAATATTTTTTTAATTTTAAAAAAAAATAGATGATGATATAAATAGGTGATCTTTAATAATATGCCCTAAGTTTTAAAATAAAATTTTTAATACTCAATTATGTTACTAAACAGGAAAGAAAGAAAAATTAGTAGATCCTTTCGTAAGCTCCATTTTAATTCCACTATTCTAACACATCTCATATGTCTGATTCATGAAAATTCTGTGATTGAATTACCTAAAAGCTAGATTAAGAAACGAAAATTATATATGAGTTTGAAGATTCATAATTTGTTCTTTTTTATCTCTAATTTCCTACTCTGCCTTAGTAAAATTCGTTGATTTTGTGTGCAATTCATTTAGTAAACGCGAGGTAGTGAGTTCACAAATAAACTGTAAAAGATATCTTCGATATCTTATGATATCAAAAAAGGAAAAAACAACATTCAGTAGATTAAAAAAAATCGTGAATTGGGGCAACAATTATAAAAGTACGAAAAATACCCAAGTTAGATATGCCATTAGCTCATTTCAAATTAAATAGCTTAGTTTGTGTGTGCGTTAAATTACTAATAAAACCATGAATGTTGTTTATAAAGAGTATCTACAGAAAGTATTATGATAATCTTATGTATATCAAACTTCTGTAATGTTTATCATTTCTTACGAGATTTTATATTCATATATATGTTTTCTAATTTTTTAACGTGTTAATATTTGTAAAACTATATAAATTTAAAATTGTCTTATATCATCCCCGTGTTGATACACGGGTCGCTTATAAACAACATCAACAATAATATTATAGTTATGGTTTTACAATATCGGGATAAAGCTCCATCACGAGAAACACATTAATATTATACTAAAACTTTTAGACGTGTAATGCAACTTTATATTTCTTAAAAAAAGTATTTATAAGAAGTACTAAAAAGACACGTTTTCACTCATGGACAGTTATATGTGACAGTTTCTTGAGTGAAGAGTAAAGAGAGGTTAAAAGTTTTAATTTGCGATAATTAAGAAAACCCTACTAATAAAACTATGAATGTTGTTTATACAGAGGTTTTAAAGAAAATATAATGATAATCTTATGTATGAATTTCAAAATTATGTAATGATTATTCATTTCTTACGAGATTTTATATTCATATCTATGTTTTGTAATTATTTTTACTATACGTCTTAATACTCTTTAAAACTATATAAATTTTAAATTGACTTATATCAGCCCGTGTTGATACACGGGTCGTTTAGCTAGTTTATATTAAAAAGATTAGAACATAGATTATGCATTTGAAGTCAACCTTAGGTAACCATTTGACTTAGTTTTTTTAAATATATTTTCAAAGCATTTTCTCTAAATTAGTTTATTGATTCATGATTCTTTTATCAAAGAAGTTTTAAAATTGAGAAGTTTCACCCGAATTTTCATATTGTGTAGCAATGTAAAAGTTACACAAAAGTTACTTAAGAGACTTGACCAATATATAATCTTGAACAATGAACATTATATTGCAAATAATAATATTTTCAAAATACAGAACTATAGAATTAGCCCCACTCAAGTGTCCTAGATGAAATTTACACAATGTCACAAACTCACAATGTGTGGTTTTCTAACTTTCCACATAATTGGGCCTCAAAAGGCCAATTTGAGATGGGCCAGAGGCCGACCAACTTCTAGAGCTCGAGCCTCGAGGAACTTCTTAGCGGGTTTAACCTTTTTGAATATTGATGCTCCAAAGTCCAAACCCTTGGGCTTGAAATTTTGATGCCCAGTCAGAGGTGCACAAAAAATTCGAATATCCGATTTTGTGTAAAAATTATCCGAACTAATTTTTTATAAAACCGGATTTTTTTTAACCGGAGCGGATTTAACCAGTTTTATCCGATCCAATCCGGTTTTAATCCGATCAAAAACCGGTTACACTTTTGTCCGAGAAAATCCGAATTTAATCCGCACGAAAACCGGTTATATCCGGTTGCACCTCTATGGCCAGCCAAGGAAGCCATGATTATTTTTCTCTATCCCTGCTCGAAGAAATATATCGACATCAACCCCTTTGCACACCATTAATGTTCATATATTTTTTTAAACGGCAAACACACACGCACAAAACCTACTCCTAATCTACATTATTGTCCATACCGGAACTTGAACACACAACCTTTTGGAAGGGGGCATTACTGCATAACACCAGATACGCTACAAGCCCTTTGAAAAGAATCAGAGCTATATTTTGCTGAAAAATGTTTTAAGTTCCAACAAATCGGTAGTAAGGTTCTAAGGACGGTGAAAGTATGAGCGAGCCTATGTTGGTTAGAGTGTTGGTAATAATGATTGTCTTAATTGACTTTCATGTTTGCGTTATTGACCCATGATCTGCTGCCTGTAGAATAATTTTCATAAATAACCCTCTTTCTATTTTTTTAGTTTCAAATCAGTTGCACGTGTATATATTTGTTGTAAATTAAAAGAAATAAAAATTATGACGCGAGTCATGTAGATGTCGCGGACATGAAGAGGAGAAGCGCAAGGAGAGGCGTCATGCGAGCATTGTGGCTACGACGAGGGGCCTTGACAAGCCGCTACTCCACTCTTAAGAAGAATGATAACCTTAAATTAGTATTTAAGTTCTAAAGTCTAGTTAATGGACCATCCTAAATCACTTTTTAGTTTTTGTAAAGTGAGTAATAGAAGGACTTCAAAAGGAAGTATAAGTCAAATTATTGAAACACATATCCATGCCGGCCAGGCTTAAACGGCCGATTTTGCCGCTCACATCATAAACTAGGGACGAGCAAAATAACCGTATGAACCGGACCGGACCGGAACCGGAACCGGACCGGACCGAACTACACATAAGTGGGACGGTTCTCGGTTCCAGTTTTTCTCTTTTTTCGGGTTCGGTTCTTTCGGTTCCGGTTTCAACGGGTTTGGTTTTTTACCCGGAACCGGACCGCAATATCAAATGACGATTACTATTCAAAATAAAATTCAAATGATCTTATCCTTATGTAACAAACAAGAACCAAAAAGTCAAAAACACAATCTTACGTCTTTTGCTCTTCCATAATTTAATACCTGGTCATCGTGAACCTTCATCATCTTCACCATGTCGATAGTAGTAGCCCCGCTTTCATGTCGATAGCGTGTCCAAACTCTAAAAAGATTTCATCTTCTTCTTATTCCATAAGTCATTTGTGCAAAACTTTAAGATTTTATTTTCAAGTTTTCTTTAGCCTATTAAATATCATTGATGGACAGTTGGGTTTCCTCTTTCATAGAGGAACTCAAGTTAGTAAGTGGTCTTCATCTTTACTCGTCTATTTCAATGTTTTTTTGAAAGACAAAAAAAATATTAAGATTGTTGATTCCTTACAAGTAGAAGATAACTTTTTGATGATAGTGATAAATTCCTTTTGTTTTATGGTTCACGTATGATAATTTTTATGAATGTATACAAGTAGAAATAACATTCTAACAATCAAAATGAGTTAATCAAACTTTGTTATATCTTTTGATATGTATTATATATCATGAAATCTTAGGTAGAAAACATTTTGATAGAAGTTTCATATATTTCGGGTTTTTCGGGTTTTGGAACCGAAGAACCGGAACCGAACCGGGACCAGAACCAGAACCGGTTACACCTAAATGGGATGGTTCTCGGTTCTAGATTTTGGTCATTTTCGGGTTCGGTCCGGTCACTACTAGAAAAGTTGCCAATACCATGCGTTGGTAAATTAGTGTATTTCCAACGAAACTGCCAACGGAAATCACTTTTATAGGCTTTTACAGTTTACCAACGGGCATCCGTTGGTAATGTTGTTGGTAATTTTTACTATTTTTGGAAGGAATTTTCCCACCCTTTTTTGCCAACGAGATTATTTCACTTTTCCGTTGGTAATCATCACATATTTGGAGAGAAATTTCCCGCTCTAAAATACCAACGGGTTTTGTCAATCTTTCCGTTGGTAACTTTCTAAAAAACTTACCAACAAAATTTTCCCGTTGGTGATATGTAATTCCCGTTGGTAAATTTTGGTTTATAAAGTCTTTTATATATCTATCTCTCCGTGTGTGTGTGTGTGTGTGTGTATATATATATATATATATATGTGGAGGGTTCAAACGAGAACTTTTTTTCGTACGAGAACCAATCTTAGCCGTTGATTTGATAATTTGACTTCATGGATGTAGAGCGTGGGGGATCAAGTATGGCATTATATATATATATATATATATATATATATATATATATATATATATATATATAAACACATGTATATATATAAACACATGTAGAGGGGGGTTCATTTGAAAGCCGTTCTTATTTCGAGTATCGCAAGAATCAAATTTGTACCTTGATGAAATAAATCAATAGCAAATAAAAATGACGACTTATTAATGAAGCATTAAGAAGAGGTATTTTGGGAATACCAAGCTTCGCTCTTTAATGACGGCGCACCCGAATGCAATTCACAATTCGAAAATGTATAAAACTATAAAAGACCAAAATATCTCTATTAATGAGTATTAATTGTGGTTACAAATTGTATTTATTTCGGTATCGCGGGTATATCACGATGTAAATTAAGTTGAGAACTATTATTATTTATCAATTTCAAGAGTTATGGATTGTTTAGTTGTTTAATTAAACGGGTATTTATATAAGTGGGGTTGAATGGTAATTCTTATGTGAAGAGCTGATTTGGTTTAATCGTGTTATTATGGGCTCAAGTGTGGTTAGGTGAATATTTGTTATTATAGTGGGCTTGACCCAATGTGAGAGTTATATATAATTAATTAGGGTAAAGGAACACACAAACACACATTTTTAATTCACAATAACATAAAAACCATAAACTTTTAATTAAGTGTATTAAGAAACGAGTGCAAAAGGTGGATAAATATAGTAAATGCATCAAAATTTTAAACCACTGGATTAGATTTTCAATGGGCCAAATCTCTTCTCCATGTAATCTTAAAACACATGTTTTCTCTCGATGTATAACCTCCTTGAACTATATCCCATGCTACGATCCACGATTCATCACTTTCTTGAGCAACTTTAAAAATTGATCAAATCGGACCTCTATCTTCAATTCCCTTGCCTAATCCTTGTACTCTATGCCACAACCAAGTGATATGCTGATGTAAACTCAAGAATCAAACGAATTCATCATTCCTATCCCCGAATCCGTACCCTACATGGATGCCAAAGTAATCATCGACTCTTTCCCCAACAATAGTCATCAAAGGTCTTGTTTGGTCAGCATTTAGTCATTAAATGTAATATATGGTCAACATGGTTAGTCGTGGACTATGTAGGTTAATCAAAAACATAATTGGTTTTAATAAGTTCATAGTTTGTTTAAATAAGTCAATTTTGGTCAACATTGGTTAATCAATGTCATACTTTGTTTCAAATAGGTGAGTATAATCAACGTTTGCCATACTTTGTTTCGAATGATCTGAATGGAATTGAAATCAAATTTAATGCTACATTGCGTTTAGTAAACTTGTATTTGAATAGAATATCATTATTTTATATGTTTACATTTTCTCAAATAACGAAAGGTTTATTCCATAGGTGAGCTTGATAGAATTTTATATGTTTACATTATCGCTACAAAAATGGTTCATAAATGACAGTCTCTACTACTTTTGAAGTTAAATGACGAAAAAGGGAGAAATAGATCGATAAGTTAAAGTATCATTCACCAATTAACTCTTAAATCAATTACATTCTTTCAAATTTTACAAAATAAACGGTATCTCACATCTTGAAACCAAATAAGTCATAACTTAGTTTGATGGAAAACTTAGTTAACTAATATATAGAGACATACAGATTGTGTATATATTTTAATAGAAATCTGTATATAGTAATATATTTATTTAGATATATAATAATCATATTAAATTTTTTTATTTGATTTTAAAATTAGATATTTTATTAAAACTATTTCACTTCCCGCCCCCTTAATTTTTCCCTTCCCCCCAAATGCCCCCAAATCTTCATTATTTCCCCCTAATTTCTGCCCTAACCTTCCTCACGCACACAACACTACCATAGATCGGCTCTATCTTCTCCCTCACGCACACCCCCGTTGGCTCTCACGGTCGAACCATTGCCGGCTCTCGCACACCACATACCAAGTTATTTCTTCCTTGATTCATTGTGATTGATCTCCTAATTCATCAGGTACAATGTTAATTTTCATCTGATTTTTCGATTTTTATGATTTAACGCAAGTACGATGTTGTTTGTTCATCTGATTTGCGATATATGTACTCGTATGTTCAGCCGGACCACCATTGCCATACGCCGCTGCCGCTCGCGCTACTGTTGTTTGTTCTTTTCGCCCCAGGCCGCCGCCCTTCTGTGATAAGATTTATCCGTATGTTTATAGATAGGTTACAAATGGGTTTGTTTTATTTTGTTACTTGTTCATACATGAGCTGTTCAAAAAGAAAACTAACTAGCTATAACAAATATACAAGGTTAAAGGTGTTTTTTTGAAGTTGTAAAGTGTTGTGCATTTGTTTTTTCCTCTATTTCATCTGTTGTTGTATCTATACATCCGTTTGTGGGTTAGTTCTTGGTATTGCTCCTAGGAGGCCTTAGTCATCTAGGTTTGTATCTTGCAACCTGTAAGAGCTGAGACATGTATTTTGTAATTGTTCTTAGGTAGTGGTAATTTCTTGGTGGTTTTAAAAAAATAATAAACTTTAAGGTTGCAAATGAGATTGTTCTATTTAATTACAAATATGTTGATATGAGACACTCTTTGTCCAGAAGTTAGAACTTTCTATAATAGAAATTGCTTTATTGCAGATGATTAGCACATACTAAATGGTAACTTCTTGTCATGTTCGTCTAACATAGGCATTCATTATGATCGCAATAAGGTATGATAAAAAAATAAGAGGTAATAATTCTGGACTTCGTTTTCCTTTGTTTTCCCGTGTAACAATTAGCTTTCTTTTCCAAGTTCTAATCCTATAATTGTAGGATATTCGTGGAAGCAACTGATCAAGTAAGTTTTCATATTCTTTACATTTAATTCCAATTGGTTTTCATCGAAATGAATCTCAAGTAAGAGTACAATAACCAATGTATTTCTTAGCATTTATTTGTGGATCATATTTAATTGTTACAGTGTTGTTTGTGGCTCATGTTTTATTTAATTGATTGATAGCATCTTCTTGGGGAGTAGAATTTAACTAATAGTATTTCTTTTACTTAATTGATAGCATCTCATATAGTAATTAACGGCATCCCCTTTTTGTAACTCACGCGATGATTCAAGTGCCTTGGGTTTTCTTTTTTTTGTTCTTTAATTGCATAAGGCCGACCTAATTTTGTGTACCATTGATCTGTTAAAATAAATTTGATCTGTTAAAATTTTATCTCAGATGGCTGGTACAAGAGGTTGTGGTGGTGGTCGAGGGAAAAGAAGTCGTAATGCTACACCTCTCACATATGAACTACAAACAACTCATACGCCGACACTAGTTCCTAACCTGACTACTGAAACTACATCTGATGCTAAGGAAGAGGAAGGTAAAAATTTAAAACACTCGATATGATATGATATTAAATCATGTGACATTGGCCATCATTAGGCAACTAATCAACTCGTGAGTTTCTTCAAATGTTGCTGCTGTTTTTTCATAATTATGCTCATGTAGTGCGTATATATTGATTTATAAATCTGCTAAAATATATTTAAAATGTTGCTTGTGCTCATGGTCATAAATTGAAATGATGTTTATCGGTCATGGCTGTTGTTTTGTATATAATGGCTGCTGTTTTTTTGTTGCTATTAACTTTACAAGTCTGAGCATGACAACATGTTACCTCATTGGGCTTGTTTAGACAAAATCTAGTTGATCATCTATATAAAAGTTTCTTGCAAGTACCTTTGTTGGATTATGTGCAGAGATAATTAACGGACATATTGTATCTAATGTTATAAGAGACTAAAGAGTCACACTGCTACACACCCAATTCAGAACAGTTGGATTTCACCATAAATCTGTGTGGAAATAATTAATCAGTTATATTAATTATTAAAGAGAAAGAGTAAATAATTAATCAGTTAGATTAATTATTAAAGAGATAAACGAATAATTAATCAGTAGTATTAATTATTGAGAGATATAAATAATTATCCAGTTTGGATTAATTATTAGAAAGGAAATAAATAATAAATAGTTATTTATTATTTAAGGAGAATTAAATATTAAGTCTTTAATATTTAACGGACTAAGTTAATTAATTAACTAGTAAAGTCTAGAGGGTCAAAGTGAAGAGATTGAAAGTTTAATTAAAACCAGCGGGCTTTTAATTAAACGGGCTTAGGTCCAAGATAATCCTTATAAATATATGTTAAGCCTTAAGGATTAAGATAAGAGACAAGGGATTAACCCTAGCCACCACAACACTCTCTCTCTCTTGATCTCGCACTCCCTCACGTCGATCTCTCTCTCGACCGTACTCTCTCTCTCGGTCTCTCTCTCGACGATCGCAAGCCAAGAGGAACACAAGGTGTTCTCGTTTTTTGGCCTTGTGTTGATCGACGCAGGCATACACACAAGGGGTCTTCACGGTTTGAAGGCTTGGTGATCCAGGAGCGGTCTAGCAGCCAGTTCAATCGGAGGTGCAGTAGTGGTAGACTATTTTTAGCAATCCTAAAGGTTTTGTTCAGGTATATTTCTTGTAACCTTATCTATGGATTGTTTGTTAAGAAACTATGTTGATCATTTAAAGTTTTAAAGATCCTAACCCTTTTGGGGTTTAGAGGGTTGTGTTCAATCCAGTTCCGCTTTTAGGATTGAACCAGTGGAGTCAAACCCAGGTTTGACCAGTTTGTGTCATATGGTGGTTTGATCAGGTTCAAAAACCTTTCAACCTTGACACTCTTTAATTTTCAACAATAGGTTAAAATGATTTATATAATTGTAATTTTAAGTGTAGGATCTTTATCAATATGAGGACCACGTTGATCTTAAAGAAGATAGGAAAGTTTGGGAAGAGAAGGCAAAAACACTATGTCGACAAACATGGAATCAAGTTAGAAAAAAGTGAACCCAGCTGATTGGAAACCACACCATACTTCTTTTGTAGTATGCAATCTCATCCCGTTACTTTAACTCCTTTAGAGATCGAAGAACAAATACATAAAGAAGTAGCAAATAAAGTTGCTTGTCACATTGACACAATGCGGGTGTAGGTGGAAGAAAAGGTGAAGACGGATATGGATGCCAAGAAGCAAGATTGCTCGTTGAGATGGAAAAGATGAGACAAATGTTGGAGAACACTCGTAGGCCTTGAACAACATTTAGAAGATGCTTGGTAAATACATACTTAATATGATTACCAAACTAATTTATGGTTAGAAGATACTTATATTGATTTCTTGTGATTTACCAAGCCTTTTGTAGATTGTGAATACTTGGTCTCATATTACATTTTTGTGGTTGCCAAACTAATTATAGGTTGGAACCTTAACTTTTATTGGGCAATTGTATTTTTGGTTTGACAGTTTGACTTATCAAAACCAATTTCTAATTATGTACTTTGTAATGTTTTATTGATGTGTGTTTATATATATATATATATATATATATATATATATATATATATATATATATATATATATATATATATATATATATATATATAACTTGCCAACGGGATATATAAAAACTAATCACCAACGGATTTTCCGTTGGTAAATCACAGCAGGTTATAAGGTTTTGACTACTTAAATTACCAACAGATATATTTAGTCTACCAACAGCGTTTCCGTTGGTAAATTACCAACGGCTATAAGGTTTTTGGCCATCAAAATTACCAACGGCAAACTTTTAATCACCAATGGCTTTCCGTTGGTAAAATACCAACGGATTCGTTGGTAAACGAATTTACCCACGGGCCTTTTACCGACAGGCTATTTCCGTTGGTAAACCTGATTACCAACGGAATTAGCCTATTTACCAACGGATTTCGCCCGTTGGTATTGACAGTTTTTCTAGTAGTGGGTTCGGTCCGGGTTTGGAACCGCGCTCATCCCTATGACATAAACCGAACCGTAATAATAGTTTATAGAAATTTTAAACCGTAGTCCGAGAAACTAGACGACTAAACTAACCAAAGCGTTTGAAATTTATTTGGTTCGCCTAGTTTATTTGATTTTGGCCAAAGTGCCACACCATTTACATCCCTAAGTTTTATAGCTTTTAAGGCTTTAGTATTCATATAATTTGTTGATTGTCGAATATCTGATTGTGAAATACATTTAATAACATGACAATCTTTAAATATGTCATATTATCATTTAAAAAAATATGTTGAAACTATCTTTTAACTTTCTATGTCTATTTTTAAAAAAATACATCCTTAAATCTCTTTTTTTTAACAGTAATAAAGGGCATACTAGAAACAAAACTTTAGTATTACCGACTCAGATATTACACTAAATAGCAAGATGCTAGCAAGCAAAGTTTATCTTGAACTCGAATACATGCTTCCGAGTGATTGATCGTCACATATATCTAGGATGATTCAATAAAGTTTAAAGGAACATACAATGATATTTATACTTAGAAATTGCATGAAATAATGTACAAATGATCAATGCATGCTCACCACAATTCCTAGATTTCTAATTTAATGAGTGGAAATCACTTTAAGATTTGATATACATCTTATCTTATTATGTCATAGAATGAGACTCATAGAAAAGATTAATGAGAAACAAACGACAAACACGCGATTTTAGTTTAAAGATATTTAATTTTATTTTGTTCTAAGATATTGTAAATTTGTAATGTGCAAATATTTATCAAACATGCACATGCGTTGGTGTATGATTTTTTTGAACGGTTTTACAATATAAGGTGATAGGCCCGTATAAGACCATCCACATCCATCACACCCCTCACACAGCCACATCAGCGTCACATCAGCTTTCCACCATTTTCTTATCACATCACACAAACCTCTGCATCCATCACACCCTTCACATCCTTTTTCTTTTCTTTTTCTTTTTTTTAAACAATATATTTAAAACATAATAACTATAAAAAATATTAAATAACAATATAAATTCAAATAATATTTCTGCAAAATAATCTTGTACAAGTTGCTCGTGTGCAGCTTCACAGTCTCTAAATTGATCCAGGCCTCGCCGTCTTGATGATTGACTCGAGCTAACTTCATCATACTAACGCAACACATCCAAAACCGCATTCGACATTCCAATAAACAAATTGGTGCGGGTTTGACGATAAACGGAGAGAAAATCTACCTCCGCTTGAGTAATCTCGAAATCTTCGTCATAATAATCCGACGAATCAGATGACATGTTTGTATGTATATAAATGTTTAAAGAGGAGAATATAAATGTTTGAGAGGAGAATGTAGAAAAAATATGTGTGAAAAAATTAAAGAAAAGAGGTTATATTTATAGGAGATAAATGGATTAAATAAATAAAAAAAAATTTTAAAACCCCAACGGCTCTCCCCTCTCCTCTTCACTTCCGCGACGGTGCTCACACGCGTGAGCGTGAGCAGGCCCTCACACAGGGGGGCGATGGTGTGCTTCACCGTGAAGGGCTCTCACGAGCCTCCCTCGCGGTCCGATGCGGATGGTCTAAATGCAAACTTGTATTTTAGGTTTTATTTAGCAAGTATAAATTAATGTGTAATTAAAGTACAATGAGTTCAGGTTTTAGTTTGTTATGTGCAAATATTTATCAAACATGCACATGCGTTGGTGTATGATTTTTTTGAACGGTTTTACAATATAAGGTGACAGGCCCGTATAAATGCAAACTTGTATTTTAGGTTTTATTTAGCAAGTATAAATTAATGTGTAATTAAAGTACAATGAGTTTAGGTTTTAGTTTGTTATAATTATCAAAGCCATACAATAAATATATAAAAAAATTATTTTGACAAAAACTAGAATAACTAAATAACCGATTTCATTTAAAAGATATATAAACACGTGCAATACCATATGTCAACCCAACCCATTATAAAGATAGTCACCATATACTCGGTGTTTGGATCTGCATTCTTTACCCGGATATAAGTTGCAATAATCATATCAATAAGTTTGGAAAAAGTAGATTAATTTGCTTCAAACTATTTGATTATGACGGCCATAGATGGTAAATTTCGTATCAATTGCAGCATAACTTGTTATTTAAGAAAATATAAAACTAACAATTTACTGCATGTACTACTATATAGTTGTTTGTTGCTACTTCTATCCCATCATTTAGGTTTCCTTTGTAAACAGATTCAACTCCACCTAGACATAATAGATTTTGAGTTGAGAATCCGCTTGTAGCCTTTGAAGGATCTTTATAACTAAACAATGATATTGGATTCCCATATCAAGCTAAACATTAAGTCATTGGCTGATATGTTTTCATTCTCAACCTCTGATATTTGTATCTTTAGTAGACTAGAATTAGTCACAATTTATAACATACTTTAAATTCGAGCAAACATTATAATCTTAAATTGGAGCATAAGCGTAAGGCTAATAAATCTACTCGCATGATAAAAATGAGTATAAATTAACCATTAGAGTACACTAATCATCATAAACTGAATATCATATCAATTAAAAACACATAACTATATAAGTGAAAAAAGATATATATAAAATATAACATACCTCCTCATCCATAAACATCACCTTCATATTGCTCAACTCGGAAGGCTTCTATATGATCTAAACCATGCACCAAATCAGTTTTCAGGATAAACATTGCTAAGAAATATATACAACTTCCCACACAGACTACACGATCGTGGTTCACAAATGATGAATGTATTGTCAACTAAACTGTTAGCCAAGATATAAAATATCAATCACAAGAATTTTCTTATTTCATTGTCATTAAAAGCATAATATATTTCTTAATAATTTTGAAAGCATCATACTATTTTAACAGAGTTATCAACTAACATCAACTGAGTCAATTAGAAACAAGGTTTTAGGAATTGGGGTTTTTCAAGTGTTGAATGTTGAAATCTCATTTAATAATTAGAAAATTTATAATATACAAAATAAATTGATTAAACTTTTAATCAATGAGAACATTAATAAGGGTGAATTATATTCTTTGTTTCTAAATATTTAGCCAATTTTACAATAATAATTCAAGACCTAATTGAATGAGTTACATTTTTGTTTTCATCTATTGACTTCAACGAGGGGGGCTATTGTATTCTCTTTTCGATCAATGAGAATATTAATAAGGTTGAGTCACATTTTTTTCCTTCAATTGACTTCAATGAGGAGGACTATTGGTTTTCTCCTTTCAATCAACAAGAATATTAATAACGGTGAGTTACGTTTTTATTTCTAAATATTTTAGTCAATCTTATCTTATAAATAATAAAAAGCCCAAGTTTTCAAATAATGACATATCGTTTAATCTTTTACTCTAATTAGCCTCAATTTAAAAAATTGCACATCTAAAGCATTGATACATAGGATTAAAAGAAACTTAAGTTAATGAAGATATAGATACCCTAAATTTGTCCAAGACATAATTTAAACATATTATTATAGTTAATTGTGGATCAAATTTAGATTAGATGTACATCTATATTTATAACTATTTAGTTTTTCATAATCCTACTTAATATCCACTTGAAAATTTTCATCCGTTCGTATACATATCCATTAAATTAGACGGGTAAATGGATATCCGTTAAATGTCAAAATAACTATTTCTTTTAAAAGAAATATCATAAATTTATATATAATTTATGGTTTTTGCTGACATAATTACATAGTTTCTTTATTAAAAAAGATTCAAATCAATATATAACTACAATCAAAACGAAAAACATACTTTGTAATTATATAATATTATAATTTTTAATATATATATATATACTATATTATAAAGTATTTTTTCTTTAACTCTTAAATTTTAAGTACTTTGAAATTACTAAATCACCCTTCATATACACTAAATGAAAACTATTAAATGCAGTAATTATTAAATAAAGTTAATACATTCCTAGATTTCATTTTAATAACTAGGCCTTCCATATTTAAAAAAAATCAAGTCAATATAAACTAACTTAATTATTAAAAAATATTCTCATTAACAAACATTTCATTTTAAATATTCTATAATATAATAAATATATTAACTTAATTACTAAAAATGTATATAAATACAATTCATAAACCTCAATAACCTATTACTATAATTTATAAATATTTTTAAATAGCTCATATACACAAAATAAAAGTGAATAAAACTATCCATTATTTAATCTATTTTCTTAATCTATTAATTTTAAATAGTTTCAAATTACTATTGACATCCTTTATTTTAATTCATTTTATCATAAAAATTTTATCATATTTTATAAGTAGAAACTTTTTTCTAATTATATTGTTCTTAGAATTTAATATAAAACCAATAGAACAGTAGATGGAGAGTAGAAAATTTAACAAAATAAATAATAACAAAAGAAAATAGACATGTTATTAAACTAAAATTATTCGTTGTCGTCGTACTACATGAATACACCATACCTTTACGTCTTGAAAAAAAAACATGAAATCGAGTAGGAATTAATCATTATCGCCGCATGACGCGGGTACAATGCTAGTGTGTGTATGTATATATATATATATATATTCAATATTAAATTTATATATAAATGCTAAAAATATAGTAAATATATAGATTTATAAACTTAAATATATAAAAATATAAATTTTGGAAATTTTAATTTCGAGTTAATGGATTCATCTAAGGGTGAATAATCATCATCCATACCTACTCCACCAAAAATCCATATCTGCTCCACATCCGATATCCACTTATTTAACTACATTCCATATCCACCACTAATAGACACTACATGTATTAGGGAACGTCATGGTCATAATCGTGGACGAGGAATAAAGTTACCTGTTGTTGCATCTTTTTCAAGTTACCATCCACCGAAAGAAAGAGTTTATACACAAAGTGAAGTGGATGAATGACGCGTCAATGTGACGCAAGAAGCGATGCAAACTTTGGAATGTTATTTGATGCACTAAAACGAGCTAACATTGATATCCCCGACTTTCAACCGGTTTCTTCTCCAATGAACGTAACTGAAAACGATGATGACATTGATGAGGAATAAGATGATGATGATGGTGGATCTTAGTTGTATTTTGTTAATTAGTTACGTTAAACTACGAAAACGTCTTAGCTAAAACTAATTAAATTATTTTCTATTTATTTCTAAAAAAGAGTTTCCGCGTCGAAAGAAGTCGTTGGAAGGTTGTACACCTTTTCGCAACGACATGTCCTCGCAAAAAGTTTTCCATACGGGCTCTCGGCGACTACATGTCCTCGCTGAAAAGTTTCGCGACGACATCTTAGCTTTGGCGACGAAAAATGTCCTCCCTGAGAATGTTTTTCCTTGTCGTGAGATCAGATCAGATGGATGATTATCGAATTTGATGAACATTAATGTCATCAATACCCATGACCTTAAGCCATAAGGTACACCAAACCCAAACTACCCAAATCTCACTATTCTATAATCGTTAGGAATAAACTTATGAAGATGAAATTATATACTTGCGAAGATATAAAAATACAATCATGTTTAAATAACGAAAATTTTGCGAGATCGACATCACGATTAATTAACACTTTTCTAATTTATACTCTTTAATTACTTGTGTCTGCATCCCATGTTTTATATATCAATACTTTCTTTGATTTATTAAGATCAATGAAATTATGTTTTTATTTGAAGACGTACCATGGATTTAAGACTCGATAGTTCTTGGAAAAAAAAAACAGAAGGTTTCTTTATAAACACGTTACGGTACGCTATACGTAGAAAATATACAACTTAATTAGCCCTTTCAAAGAAAGGATAAGAACAAATGTTACAAAGGTTTTTTTATCCAATCTCCTCGAACAATATCATTTCTTTTGTATGTGTTTCATCCAAACTTACCCTTTGGTCCAGTTTCCTTCACGGAATTCGAAAAAAATAATAGAATTTGAATCAAATTCTATACTATATTGTGTTTAGAATGTCTATATTTATTACATAAGATAGGCCGAATGAAATTTAAATCAATTAAATTCCATCAAATATGTGAAACAAACGAGATCTAAATGTTTGGCTCACATGAACACTTTTTATCTGTGTACCTAGCTATTAGTTAATGAAATTATAATTAGTAGTTAAAATATATAATTATTATTGCTTTTCTATATATATATATATAATTATTAGGGTTTGGTTATAACTAATTTTGACATCTAAATCTAATCGAAATAAATTATAAAATGTTTATAAATAGAACAAACATGATATTACATATGACATTATCCTTAAGTACATTATATGATTGTCCAAAAATTTATTTTTTATAATCTATATAAAAAGTAGAAATACAATTTAGGAGAATTAATGTATAATACAATCGATTCATGATTAACCAAGTTATATATACAAAACTCCAATCATGAGATTTGTCGCAAGGGTCACCTGGTAGCTAGGCTTGGTAGATAACCGTTCAGGTTAATGTTAAAAGTGTCTACTTTTTTTGTTATCTCTCTATGAACAACAACGAATATATTAATGAGATATTCAAGTTACAAACATCAACAATTGACTGATGAAGAATGACGAACAATAAGATTGATCGATCATAGGTGTAGTGATTGCAAGAGAACTAATGAATTGTAAGATTGATGATTGTAGGCAATCGAAAATGAAGATCTATACCTTGAAAACATTGGATGTAAGTCATGTCACTAGGTAAGTAGGTATGAAACCATGCAGGGGTAGAGCTAGAAAAAATATTTACGGAGGCAAAGTTACGGTGTTTATTCGATGAGGTTTTACTTCTTCGAGCTTTTCATTTAAACTTTTTCCCGAAGATGAATGTGAAGTGGACCTCATCATTTTCCAATTGAACGAAACGAAACTTAAAGAAAATTTGAATACGATTTTAACATGAGAATCTAATTCTAAGTTCTTAGTTTTAACGTTAAGTTAACATTGCACATAAAACATAGACGTTTTGAATTTAGAACAAAGTTAAATATTTTATAAAGGAGTGAATATCAAGATATACTCGGTATTAATTACAGTATTTTTTTTACACAAATACAATATATTTTAATGGGATGCATTGGTGCCTACCATGCCTCCTCAACAAATATGTTGATTTTTTTACTTTTTCACTAATATTTTCACACTTTAAAATGTAAAGAATTATAAACAAGTGTGAAAATATATGGTGTGACAAGTTTTCACATTTTAAGTGTGAAAATATTGAAAACATCTCTGTGTTATAAAAGTTCACGCTTTTAAGCGTGAATTTTTCTCAGTTTCTATTAATTACTATTTTTACACATTAAAAGTGTGAACTTTTTAAAATCAATATTATACATTTAAAAGAGTGAGTTTTTTAATTGTTTTTATCTACATTTTGGTTAAACTATTTTACGCACTTTTCAATTTGTATTTTTTTTTAATTCTTCACGCTTTTAGGGGGTGTTTGTTTTAGCTTATTTTCTAGGCTTATTAGTTTATTTTTAAGGGCTTATGAAAAAAAGGTGTTTGGTTAAGCTTATATATTAGCTTAAACTTATAAGCTTATTTTTTGGTAAATAAGCCCTTTTTAATAAGCTCTTTGATATATAGTAGCTTTTTTTTCCATAACATGAGCTTATTTTTATGAAATTATATTTTTACCCTTAATTTTGGTATCATCCACATACATGTGTCATTTGCCTACCCCTTTTTAGTCATTTTACAAATATAATTAAGTCATAAGCTAATATAAATATTTTTTTATTTAATAAGCTTATAAACTCGTAAGCTCATAAGCTCATAAGCTTAAGCTAAAAAAAATAAGATTTCACAAACACCCCCTTAGTAAAGCGTGAAAAAAACACATAGTTTTTATAGTGCTCCATGACGGCTTTCCGCCCCTGATACGATGCCAACCAATATAGTTCAGTCACGTATAAATAACTATACACTAATACAAATTGTAAGCTTTTTTACCCTTTACATAATTTACTACCAATATTGTACATACATTTTGCTTATTTGGATTTTTTTAAATTTTAGAAGACACTTTTTAAATGTTTATCTCAAAACTTGAAAAACAATTAAATTGATCAACCATGATTAAAGCATATACTGAACAACGTTGAGAGAAACAACATATACATTGTTTTTTTAACAGTAGCAAAATTATATAAAAATAAAACTAACGAGACGCTAGAAGTACAATGCAAGAAATCAAAAATAAATTACAACGGGATTTCAAGAGAAGGAGAAGTAATCCAGTTTAACACTACTACACATAAAGGAATGGAGACCGGTTAATTTATTCATCAAGACCGGTTTTAGTGGGGGTGCCTTTTAGGGGTGGTTCCCATGAAAAAAACACATAAAGACCGGTTATTAACCGGTTCCGATAAGTACACATAAAGACCGGTTATCATAAAGACCCGGTCCCCATAACAAACCATAAAGACCAGTTTTCTATAAAAACCGGTCTCTTTTTAATAACAAATTTAAAAAAAATAAAATTTCCAAAATACTAGTAGTGCCCATAGATTTACAAATTTCACATAATTTTACCAAAAAGATACTTAAATAATATATTACAACGTAACTACACAAAACTTAGTTGATTATCACAATTAATCTGTTTACTGTTAAACAATTAAACATTCAAACATAATCTGTGATAAAACTAATCTGTAATCTCAACTACAAGATCAAACAGATACATAATAATTTTTGAAAACAAATCAGAAAACTAATATGTGATCTGGAATTATAAACAAAACAGGAAATAGAGCCACCTAAAATTCTATTAAAGCTTTGAAAAGAGAAAGAATGGTGGGTGCAGAAATGTGCCCGATCATAGTTACAGAATCTTGAAGACCGTATTGCAAAAAACTCCATATAACATTATCCATCCTCTGTAACTCATTGACCATACAACGATGGCTCATCTAATATAGAAGTAGTGAGAAATCTATGCAAGTATTAAGGAGTAAGAGTTACTTCAAGAACAAATAATGCAGATCTAGGGCTAGTTGCATTCTATATGGCAGTTCGGATGTCATCATCAGTCAAGTCTTCACAAGGATCTACCTTAATGCCGTATTAACTCTATCAATATCAGCTTGCAACATAAGAATTGGTTATACCAAGCATCATGTTCCATTTACAATTTATATTGATTACAAACTCAAATAGGCATCTCAACTAGCAAAAGGAAATGCAATGCTAATTGGATATATTCGTATATACATCTATGGATAACTCAACGGAAGACATACCTCCAAAACTCTACACAAATATACATAATCCAAATACTAAAGTGTTGGAGTAACGCAAAGATTGAGACCTTAAAGTTAAAGCATTGAAATCTTGATGGATTGATGGTGGAAGAGCATCATAGTCCTCAGCAGGTTCTTTGGTGTAAAGAAGTTCGCCTTTGTTTATGAACCAAATTTGACAAAATGGAGGAGCATTCTTGGCTGCATAACTTGATTTGCTCGACTTTTTTGTCACCTTCATCCAACTGTTAATTTGTTAATTTCTTACTGCTGAAACTTGAAACATTGCTAATTTGATAAGTTTTGATTTAGATTTATGTCAAAAGGTTTATGCTAAAACATTGTTTCTCGGGTTAAAATTTGAGTTAATATTCACTTGAAGAAACTTGAATCCCAACTACTGTGTGTGAATTTGATATTCAAGAAAAAAGAAAGTAAAAAGATAGGAACAATTACTTTTCAGGGACAGCTCCCATAACAAGCTTCTGTATGCCAAATTCACTAACCAAATCCACAATTCCTTTATGAACTTGGTCATTTTCAGTAGTCACAATGGATGCTTTAACCTACACATAAAAATTTCCCATTAATATTATCAGAAAATTCAAGAAATAATATAAGACTATAAGCTATGTGTTTCCTCTTTACTAACTGAACAAACAGATCCTTTTTAACAAGACTAGGGACTTCATCATGCAGGTAGATTTCCCACTGCATTAAAAGAATCTCACATCATACAACATACTATTCAATAACAAGAAATGAACTTGGTGATTCTTTATTATGCTACAATGCTGGTCAAGAACTTCTTATTGGCCATAATCATATTCGTATCGAAACAGAAAGAGTTCTAGTAAGATATTAACTTAGAAAGTAGGAATTAAAAGCAATCGAAGCATATTAAAGAGGAAACAGAAACTAACCAAGTTGATTTCGACTCTCGACGGCAGCGAGAGAGTAGTGCGACGGCAGTGAGAGAGTTGTGCGACGACAGCGAGAGCGTAGTGCGACGGAGAAGGGTGAAGACTGGAAAACTCGACTCTCGACGGCAGCGAGAGAGAGAGCAACGCCAGCGAGAGAACGATGGTAGCAAGACTGCGAGAGAGAGAGAGAGCGACGGAGTGAGACAGTGAGAGTAGAGAGTGGAGCAGCTGAACAAATGAAACCCTAAAAACTAAAATGTATCTGCGTACTAGAGCATTTAGGGGGGAAATATTAGGGCAACAACCAAAGCATTATGGGGACCGGTTGATAACTTAAAAACCGGTCTTTATATGTAACATAAGGACCGGTTTTTTACTTAGCAATCGGTTCTCATGTCTTTTACTCTTAAAAACCGGGTTTTTATTTACGAACCGGTTCCCATACATATAAAAACCGGTTTTTTGTTGAACTGGTTCCCATAGAGTGGTCTTTATTGTCTTTTGTGTAGTAGTGTAACTTTCTTATTTGATCTATGTAGTTTTGTAATCTTATTCTTCTAACATCTTGCGTGAAGATGAATTAATACATTAATAAAATTTAGGTTTCAATTTAAGTTTCTAAGTAAAGATGATAGCAATACCAAAACTACTTTGTCTAGTCTTGTTTTACCGTTCAAAAAGATTTAACCAAATGAATCTTTATTATTTACTCTACCATGGAAAAAGGTTTTGTGTTGTAAACAAGGGAGAAAAAAAAAAGGGAAAAAGGAAGAGAGAGAGAGTGACTAGACGTATAGATAGAATCTTGTTCTAACATTTTTTTCACACTTCCCTATGCCTTTAACCTAATCAGTTGAAATATATGAAGACGCATCTTATATATACTAACTTCAAGCCTTCTAATAGCATGCGTGCTCTCTAGACACCAAGTTTTACCATGTTTTATGTCGATTCGAGTCACGCACGAGTTTCATATGACTCAAGTTTTGCTCGGCTTAACGTATATGAATGATGTAGTCTTAGGCCCAGTTTGTTTTATCGTAATGTGAAGGAATGTAATGAAATTGAAATCAATTTCCGTTGTATATTACGTTTGTTAACAGTATTTGGAAATGAATTAAATTGTTTGAAGTATTAATATTCCTCTAGGTAGATGAATATTATTCCATAACTAACATGGATGGAATTAAAATCATTTTCATTCCTTCGCATTACGGTGAAACAAACAGGACCTTAGAGTCGGTTTAAGGAGGATATATATATATATATATATATATATATATATATATATATATATATATATATATATATATATATATATATAAGATTGGCTTGATCTCGATTTCTGAAAACTTAGAATAATATTTTAGAAATATTTTTTAATAACAAAATTTATTCTAAATATATGTAAAAAGTATGTTAAATAAGAAAAAATGTTTTAAACACCTATAAAAATTATAACAAAATTAACTTTTACGGTAACAAAATATGATTTTACATAAGTCTATATAACTTCATTCATAAATAGCTAATGACAATTGTAATGCTAAAAAGATAATAATAAATAATGACATTAATTTGTAACTTCAATTTTATATTCATATATATACTACACATAGATATTGATAGAAGTCGACTCCTAGCTACTGCCTACTAGAAAATGAAACATAATTGATTGACATCGATCTCTCGTTTTGGTTGAAGCCATCATAATTCAAATCACAGGAGCATGCCAAGTTTAATGTCTGCAAGAATCTGTCACCTTTATATAAGAACTTGCAGACCAAAGAAATATCACGTACGTACGTACTTTATTTTTTAATTGATTATCAATTCATGTTACATCAGATAATCCAAAGAACCAACATTCCAACAAGATCATGCATGCGGCGTAGCTAACTGCCCAGAAATCAAAGAATCGTCCAAGAAACACGTAATTAATTAATTTAGATATTAATTTTTGAAACAACGAATATATATATTAATGTTTGATATTAACTAATTAATCTAATAATTGATCGAATCCATTAGATAGCTTGAATATATATTAACTAAATGTTTTCTTTGAAAATATAAACATGAAATAAAAGAGAGTATTAAACATTTTGAGTCAGATGACAACGGACTGATCGATCGTTCGACTTGGTAATATATAAATCCAAGGGTTAATTAAAATAATGGTTGTAATTATTGACATGTACCTTTTTTTCTTATTTCAAGTTTATACATATATGGTTAAATCTTATAAATTTTGACAAAATATATAGAACCTTTTATACAAAACCTTCTTTTAGCTATGATTAATTAATTTCCTCACTTAATGCGAGTGTTTGCAGAAATACAGAATGATATTTTAGTAATTGGCTTAATTAATTATTCAACAGGCGCGCATTAATTAGCTAATAACTAAAAAGTAGTACGTACAGATTTCCATAACAAGGTTGTTACCTTAGTTTTCAAAACTCTTCTTTTATAAAAGATCGATTCAACAAAACAATACGGAATTGCATGCATGTAAGAGATCGATCGCTCCCACCATGCACCTGCAGGCCCACTATCAAAGGTGGATATGATGTTTTACACATAAGTTAACATGCATTTGCATAAATAAACAAATATATCACAATCACACATACTTTAATCGGTCTTCTCTCTAGATATATCTTTTAGTTGTTCATCCATGCGTATATATATGCACATATAGATACACATTATAAATGCATGAATTAATTAAAAGGGTCATACTTCTCTTTTTACCCGAGCACTAACATGCAGATAGCATGTACGTCATGACACAGTGTCTCTGAGAAAGCTTCATGGTTAAGAAACTTCCACCACTCACTTACTCCTAAGAACCCTAATTATTATAATATAAACAAAAAGAAAGGTGCACAATTTTTAATTTTTTTAAATAACAAACAAGAATATTAGGCAACAAAAGCCTCCTTCGACTCCTCTTCATCGTCTTCTCCTTTATCTCCTTTCTTTCCTCTCTCTTTAATTCTCTCTCTAGAGTTTTCTTGTTTTTGATTCCATGCATTAATTCCAAAGAATTGAAACTTTCTAAAAGAGAAAAAAGGAGATCAAATTTAAACCATGGTTTTCTCATCTGTTACACCCTTTGTAGATCACCATAATTGGCATCAACAGGTATGATCTTCAAGCTTATCCCCATATGATTTCTTTTTCATTTATTGCTTTCTTAATCCTACATCCAATCAAAATTAATTAAAAGGAAAAAGCATATATGCATGTAAAGAAGATTACATATCTTCTTTAAATCTCTAGCTAGCTTCTTTTAGTTTTTTAATTGTATATACCAAATGTAAATATAAGTCTTTCTAAAAAACTTTGTGTTATTGTGTTTCTATTACAGTTGCAACAATCAAACCCTCAAGGAAATAGTGGCGGAGGCGAAACCGCTAATTTCCAGCCACCGTCACTAGTGCCTCCACAATATGGGGGCACTGGTGGTGGAGGAGACCAAGGATCGATTAGACCAGGATCTATGGTTGATCGAGCTAGACTTGCCAAATTACCCATGCCTGAGCCGGGATTAAATTGCCCTCGTTGTGATTCAACCAACACCAAGTTTTGCTACTTCAATAACTACAGCCTCACGCAGCCTCGACACTTTTGCAAGGCGTGTAGACGTTATTGGACACGAGGTGGAGCTCTAAGGAATGTTCCGGTTGGAGGAGGTTGTAGAAGGAACAAAAGAAGTAACAAGAGCAGGAGACGGTCGAAATCTCCAACCCAAAATGGGGCTAATAATTCCATGAGTGGGAGTCCATCAAGGTGTAGCAATGAAAACATAGCCACAAGTACTCAACTTTCACATCCTCCCTCTATTCAATTCCCATTCATGAGCTCATATGGAGGTGTTACTAGCAATATTACATCAAATATTGGTGTATTTCCTCCTCAAAATGAAATGGGTGGCTTTCAATTAGGAAGCGGTAGCTTAAATGGAAGTAATTTCAGTAATATTTTATCTATTGGAAGTGGTGAGAGTTGGAGATTGCCATTCTTGGCAGGATTTGAGGTACCTAACAATAATACCAATTTATTTCACTATCAGAATGAAGGCGCAGTTGAAGCACCAGCATCTTCCATGGTTGAGAACTCTCAGGCAGATCCTGATCCAGTACAGAAAGTTGAGAAAAACCATGGCCTGAATACATCAAGGCAAGTTATGGGTATTAATTCTGAAAATACCAATCAACAACAATGGCAAGTGGGAAATAACTGGGTAGGATTTTCTAGTATCAATACTTCTTCTTCTAATCCTACAACTAATTTCATATAAATCTTGCTCTTTGAGGTGATCAGCTTTATCTACCTATTGATCAATTTGAAAAGCTCAAGTGATCGAGTTAACTAGCTCGCTCACCAAAACCCTAAATAGATAGCAAGAATGATCTGATTATCTCTGGATCTCAAGATTGGTACGTTATTGCTGAAGAGTAGAGGAACAATTGTAGGTTCAGGGCTATGCATATCAAATTGAATGTCACTTTAATGAGTAGTGTATGTTGTGTTATTTATTCTATTTATGTGTTTAAAAGTTCAGTATTTAACTTAATGTGGAATGTTTTTACTTTACTGTGTGCAAATTAACTGTGTGTACGTTCTTTTTGTGTTGATTATGCCATGCATTTAGATCACAACTAAAGACGATGTTTATAGTCATAACTGATCTTAATTAATTACTTTGCATCATATCGCAAATGAAATTAATTGCCCACAACAATAGGAATTGTAATATTTATTATACAAATGAAATTAGGTTACGTGAGAATGGAAGATTTAATCTTGACGCTTCATTTGAGTTTAATTGTAACAATATATCGGGTTTATTTCGTGTTTCCAGTTAATCGGGTCAGACTCATTAATGAGGTTTCGCTAGTTATTACGGTATTTTAGAGCCAAATTTTATAACAAAACATAATTTATATGAAGCTATAAATCTTATAAAACATAATTTTATAACAAAACATAATTAAATTGTTATTTTTAAGGTTAAATTAAAGTATTTTAAAGGTATAAATCGAAGATTAAACTAAATCTTATCATTTTTATCTCTGTATTTTATAAAACGACACATTATCCAGTGTAAATAGTTCATCGTCGCAGCATAGTGTGGGTACTATGCTAGTATATATATATAGGCAAAAGTTCAAACGATAACTGTTTTTCGTACGAGAACTGCGAGAACCAATCTGAGCCGTTCAATTCCCCCTCCTTTAATGTCATTGCCCACCCATGAATTCCTCACATACACCCTGCCACACTTGACCCCCTCTACACTCTCCATCCATGAACTTCCCATATTCAAGGAACGGCTGAGATTGAATCTTGCAGTTCTCGTACGAAAAACAGTTCTCGTTTAAACCGTCCCCTATATATATATAAATATATATATATATAAATATATATATATATATATATATATATATATATATATATATATATATATATACCGCTAGAACCGTTGTAGCCATTGATCATAATTAATCAAAGGTTAATTAATTACATGTTTGCCATAAAATGTTAACCTTTGATTAATTATGATCGGCTATAAACAGTTCTCGCCCTTGAATTTCTTAAATAAACCTTCCTATATATATGTGTGTGTGTATATATATATATATATAGCGTTGTACCCGCGCAATGCAGCGATTACGAATAGTTTTTCTTGACAACTTGTTCGTTTTTAAAAAGGGTGTGTGTGTGTCTTATTTAAATCATAATGAGTTAATAAAATTTCACATAGACGGTAAAATTCAACATGAGCAATGACAGTATAAATCTATGTTATTTTAATTATATTACACATTTTAAAAATCCAGAAAACTTCATGAATGTAGGTTATAGGTTATTTAGATTTAATACTTCTAGTTATATGTAATTTTTAATAGTTAAGCTAAAATATTTATCATATTATAGAATATTTAATATAAAAGGTTTAATTATTGTTAATTTACATTGATTTGATTTTTTTTGAATGTTATGTATTGTGAAAGGTTTAGTTATTAATAGGGTATATAAAATTATCATTAACTCCACCAAATAGTTATTTTATTTAATAGTTTATATTTAATTTGATATTAAGAGTATATTAGTAATTTCAAATTACTTTAAATTAAGAGATTAAGACAAA